>CM042694.1:280076310-282576310 GCA_023614405.1 Avena insularis | reverse complement strand
TATAAAATACTCCAAAGTTGGGATAAAACATAAGAAAGTAGCATCAAAAATTATAGATACGTTAGCAATGTATCAACATCCCCAAGCTTAACTCCTGCTCGTCCTCGAGTAGGTAAGTGATAAAAGAAAGAATAATTTTTTAGATGACATGCACCATCATAAACTTGATCAAAGTATTTGTAAAACATTGATAACTGGGATCATAGTACTTCAATATAGCACAAAAGACATAGTTCTAACAATAAGACATAGCAACTATGATGTAACATGAAAATGCATAAACAAAAGATTCATGAATAACAATGCTTTGCAAGACGTTTGTTTGTTTCACATAAAGAAAACATAGCATAGTGGCATTCAGCTTATCCCTCATAATGTAGAAAATCATAATTGCATATGACACCTTCAAAGTTCATAAGGGTGACTAGATACAAATAGTTTAAGAACAAGCAATATCAAAGTTATGCATCAATCAACAAGTCTTGGGACAATGCACATTAAACTAAGAATGGCCACTATGCTCTCTCAATAGGTGCATAAAGATAGAAGGTGCAGACTAAACATAAAAGTAAAAGAAAGGCCTTCATGGAAGGAAGCAGGGATTCAAGTCTCATAAAGAGCTTCCAAAAATTATGGTATTTATTAGCTTTTAGCTCTCATTGCCCTATCATAAGCATCTTGAAGTGATTAAGGTTAAAGTGAACAAACTATGAAGTATATGCTTGACAAAGTATAAGTTGGAAATCTCATGTCCCTTGAATACGAGGGCCACTCCTCATGCTACTCAAGTTTAGTCACCGGTAAGTTCTTGTCATAGTAAGTACATGTGTATCATAGAGAACTGCCAACGAGGTACCCCTTGCCCGATGATACGGAAGAATCCCCATATAAAAATGACAAGGCAAGCAGACAACGAGCATCTCAGCAATCTTCTTATTTACCATGGGAAAATGGTGCTTTTTTCTCTCTTTCCTCTTTTATCATCTTTTTTTCTTTTTCTCTTTTTTTCTCAATCTCTATCTCTTTTTTTATAAGAAGAATGCTTCATAGATTGCTCATTATGGTTACGCTGCAGGTTTCCACCATGATTAGCCATGGATTAGACCAGCGGCCCAGGCGTTTCTCTAACACATATACATAACTCCATGGACTTACAAGATCCCCTTTCATTTCACACCGACGACATCCATAGACAAAAGCGCATGATATCAACTAGGTACAATGTACAAGTGCAATGTTGAAAGTGTTCCCCATGACAACATGATTCTGCTAATCCCCAACATATAAGTGCAAGCATATACAACATATATGACACAATGGTTCAGGTTTATTAAGTGCAAGAAAAGTAAAGTGTGCCATCAAGTTCGTGAGAGCTTTAATCACTAATTTTCACATAACAAGTTTAATTCGGAAGGTAGATAAAAACATGAATATACATGGAATAGCAAATGCTAATAGGTAGGTATGGTGGACTCTTTGGAACGACTTGGTTTTATTTGGATTTGGATGCATGAGTGGGACTCATACTTGGTTATGGAGGCTAGCAAAAGACTGAGAGCAACCAACTAAGAGAGCAATAATGGCCATAACCATGCAAAGCGACAAAACATCATTGATTAAAGCATAAAGTGATATTACAAGTTGAAAACTAAAGGATCATCAAGGCTATGGCGACTTTGGATAGTGAAAACATGGTGTGAGCATGCGCCAAGTCAACCCAAATAAAGGATCAAAGGAGAATACCACAATACTATGCTTTAATATGCTAAAACAACGCATGATTCTTTCAAGACACATTAAGCAATCTCAATTGTTTATAACATGTCATGCTACAACAAAAATCACTAAGCATAAAGCCAAAACAATATCAAGCATGACATGACAAAGCATGGGCCACAGTCAAAAACAAGCTCTTTTTACCACTTAAGCATGAACTTTTCCTACTCTTTTCCAATCCAAACCAAACTTATTTGAAAACTAATGTATGAAAGAGGGGGTCCAACCAATTTATTCAAGCAAACTAAGCAAACCAAGCAAACTAAAACCAAAAAAAAAACAAAAAAAAGACGCTCCAAGAACAACATAACTTGTGCATGAAACAATAAAAATGAAGTGTTTGGAAGGAACCTGAGATTTTTATTGATGAAGAAGGGGATGCCTTGGGCATCCCCAAGATTTGATGCTTGTACTTCTTGGATATTTCTTGGGGTGACATGCGTGGCATACCCAAGCTTGAGCTTTAGTCCATTCTTCATCTCATTACATCATTCTTTCCATACACCTGAAATTTTTTCCTTCATACAAAACTTTACACAATCTTTATTAGCAACATTAGTGCACTCAAGATAATAGGTCTTTGGGTTCAGTTCCAACACCAAAAAAATTCCATTAAAACACAAGCTAATCTAGCACTTCCCTCAAAAAGCTCAATTCCCCAAAAAGAACTCAAAAAGGAATCAACAAGAAGCAAATGCAAATAATGGCAGAAATCTGTCAAAACAGAACAGCAGGTAAAAACCAATTTTTTCGAAGACCTTATGTTGCTCAAATCGAAAAGTGTTGAACTAACGAAAGTTAGATAACAACCTGGGGAAAAATCACAAAAATTCACGCCTCAAAACGATGTACAGATAGTTTACACGAATTTTTACAACGAAGCACAAAAATCTATTTCGGGACATCAACTTTCCCAAGCATTACTTATCTCTCATTAGAGGTTACTCTTGGTACAAAAAGCAAATAAAAAGGATAAGGAGCGGTTATTACAGAGGTAATAACTTCCAAGACTCATCTAAAACTTTTGGGTTATCTCCCAATAAGTACTTTTTTAACGTCTTTAAGTTAGGCATAAGAAGCAAGAAAAGAATCAAGTATTCTCAAATAAAGAAGCATTAAGATTTATACTAGAAATATCTTCAACAAGGAAATCTCATACAAATAAGTTCTAGAGGATCCTCTCTCAATGCTCTTCGGTTCACTATTTTCATCAAACGGGTTTTCAGGAAAAATCCAATCAAGATTCTTTTCTATGGCTTCATGCATTGCTACAAGTTTAAAAGGTATTGGTATCTTAATTTCCTCCCCATTAGGTTTGGTTTTGTCCAAGTTTTCTCGTGTACCAATAACATCTACACATGAGCCTAGCATATTAAAACGTTCAAAGACTTTTCTAGCTTCCTTGGCAACATCATAGAATTCCTTAAGCAAAGTTTCCAGAATAAAATCTCTCTTTTTAGGGTCCTCAATTTATTTAAGTTTAATAAACATTACTTGCCTTAAGGGGTTAAGGTTATCAAACCTAGCTTCCAACATGTGAACTAAAGAAGCTGCAGCAATTTCATAATTTGGAGCAAGTTATGCAAGGGACCTATCCTCAATATCCTCATGCTTATTAACATGATTAAAGCATTCTTCAATATTACCTTTTCCAATTATAGAGCCACTACCTATTGAAAGGTCTTTTAGGGTGAGCTTAGGGATCAACATTGTGAGCTAAGGAAGAGGTAACAACTATAGAAAGACTTAATTTTTTTGTGTTTTTAATATAAAGAAGCAAACTAGAACAACTAAAATTTTGTGTTTTTGATAAAGAAACAAGCAAACAAAGCAGAAATAAACTAAGCAAGACAAAAACAACAAAGTAAAGAGATTGGTTATGAGGGACTCCCCTTATGAAGATGTCCTTGACTCCTCGGCAACATCGCCAGAAAATATGCTTGATGGCCCAAAATATATCGAGCTCGTTGGGGAACCCCAAGAGGAAGGTATGATGAGCACAACAGCAAGTTTTCCCTCAGTTATGAAACCAAGGTTATCAAACCAGAAGGATCAAGAAAACACCTCCAAGGTGTTGCTTCCAACTTGGAATCCTGCACAACATAACCACATAACTTTGCCCCAACTTACAGTGAGGTTGTCAATCTCACCGGTTTTGCTGAAAACAAAGGATTAAACGTATTGTGTGGAAGAAAGTAATAGCTTGCAAAAAGTAAACAGAAAACAGTAAACAATTGTAGATTGATTGTAAAAGAAAGAACCGGGGTCCATAGTTCACTAGTGGTGATTCTCCTTAAGATAGATAACATGTTGGGTGAACAAATTATAGCGGGGCAATTGTAGCATCCCAATTGTATAACAATTGCAATGCTACTAGCCTAGTCTATATAAATGCTACTTCCTATATTTAATTGTTGTATCATAATTATATCATGCTCATGTCATCATGCCACCTTGCATTTGAGCATCATATAAAACCCTTTTGTTTTGGTTCTTCTCTCATATGCATTGTAAATTGTATTTGCCTCTTGATATTGTATTTGGTTATTGATATATTGTTTAAATGCCCAAGTTGAGTTGGGGGCATATCTTTTATTTGACTCCACCACCTTTCTTGTCATCACCCCATCATTCCACCATTCCACCATATATGAGCATTGCAACTTATTTGGTTTTACCTCTAGCTCATGTGGGTTGGGATGGATCCAATTCTATTTCCACATGCTCTCATATTAGCATCATGTTGTTTTCACATTATTGATATGTGGAGCCACCTTTGCATGCATTATGAGTAGTGGCATTTTTCCTAGTTTTCATATGGATTATCATGGATTTATGCTCATGTTGGGGTATTTTTGGGACTATTAAACATCTAGTGGAATAAACACACTAGCAAGTCCCAATTATAATCAAATGTGATCATCTTCATCTATTCCATCTGGAACTTTCCTTTAACTTCTTTTGCTTGGATTAATTCCACCTTTGGGAATGCATAGGAATAATGCCATGTAAATATTATTGTCTTCACAAGAATAAGCATGGCATTAAATTGTTTTGCATGGGCCATGCAAGAACCACCACATTCTAGCCTTTTGGTTTTTTATTTGAATCTTTGAGTGAATCTTCCCCATATCTCTCTCTAACCCTCTTATGCTTGATCTTGCTTGATGCATGCAAGCATCTAAAACCCTATAACCATCTCCATCCATACCCTCACCACCTTTTTGTCTCACCCTCTCTTTTTCTTGTCTAGATCTTGTTTGAGCTTGGCATGTTCTTGCTTGATCTAAGTTTGGAGCATGCAAGCTTCTAAAACCCTAAGCCATCACCCTCTCTCTCTTTTCCTCTATCTAAGATCCTCCCTAATCACCTACCCCATCATCACCATACCCCCTCTCTCCTAAACCCTAAACCGAGCCTCCCTAGCTCTCACCCTCTCTCTCGGCCTCTCTCTTCTC
This sequence comes from Avena insularis, assembly GCA_023614405.1. Classification (NCBI taxonomy): domain Eukaryota; kingdom Viridiplantae; phylum Streptophyta; class Magnoliopsida; order Poales; family Poaceae; genus Avena; species Avena insularis. The sequence goes on along the minus strand of CM042694.1, from coordinate 282,571,076 downwards.
TCTACCTAGCTGGCCCCACCTGGCCACCCTGTACCCACCTAGCTACCACCAGACCAAACCCTAACCGAGCCTAGCTCACCTGAGCCCGCGCCTCTAACCCTAGCCGAGCCTCACCTCTCTCTCTAGCTCTCTCTCCCTGCCTCAGCAGCCCCACCCCGAGCTCCCCTCAACCGCCTGGCCCACCTGCAGTCACTCACCCCCATGCCTACCTGCCCCTGCCCTGGCCGAGCCCCACCTGAGCACGTGAAGGAGGAGGAGAAAAGGTGGCCGAGCCACCTTTTCCACCGCCCACTCCCCCACGGCACCTCCCTCTCCCTCTCTGCTTTATCTCCTTCTCCACGAAACCTCTGGCCTCTCCCAGATCTCCCCAGGGTCGTGCCCATCTACTTCTTCCTCCCCATCTACCCTACCACCGTCTACCCCGGCCGCCGCTCTCGGTGTCGCCGTCCATCTACAGAACAAGGAGGCGGGCGTGTAGACGCGGGTGTCGGGGAAGACCACGACCGTCTTCTACGTCGCCCTGTACACGGCAACGAGGAGGAGGAGGACCAGAGCCACCAGGCCGACGCCGCTCCGACGCGAAACCCTAGCTTCGCCGGCCTCTGCCTCGCCGTCGATCGGCTGCTTCCCAGCCTGAACCACCTCCACCGACGCCCTCACGGTGAGCTGACCCACCTCCTAGACAACCCCCTCTGGCCGATCCACCTGTCAGACGCTAGCCTTTTGTCGGCGCTCTGCATTTGGCCTTCAGCGTTCGCATCCTCGCCGTAGTGTCGCGGTAGGGTTTTCTGGCCGCGCAGCCGTTCCCCAGCAACAACTCAAGCCCACCGCAGTGGCTGCCGCCTCCAAGACGCCGCCCAGGTCCTGGTTCGATCCCCGCCACAAGACCGATCGGTCGCCCGACGCTACTGAAGAAGAAAAACGATGGCGAGGGGTCGTTTTCCAGTTAACCCCCTCCCTTTTTGCTCCGATAACCCGCGGTCCTTCCTGGTCCCACCTGTCGGCCCCTCAACCTCTATCGTTTTTGCAAAAAGGGACTCTGCCTTTTCCCGCCATCGCTCCGCAACCCCTAGCTCTGCCACGTGTTCAGCCCTATTGGTGAGCGTCTTGTGATGGCCCGTCGAGCCGGTCCCTTGATCGGTCTTTGGCTGGCGTAGCCCCGCGTGAGAAAAATCGCTGCCACGCGCAGTATCGCCAGCTCAGCGCGGCCCCACCTGTCTGCGTCTATGGCTAAGTCTCTCTGGGTGCATAAAGTCCGTGTCCTTTTTCTCTGTTTAATAAAATGTTTTCCAGAAATGTTTAAATATGAATTTAATTCTGTTTTTAATAACTTTTAATTTGTAAATCCAAATAATACAAATAATATATATTTTCAAATCAGAAAAATGTGAGGAATTCAAATATGCCCTTCAAAATATATTTTGGATACTTTAAATTTCGAGTTGATTAAAATTACAATAAAATGCCCTTTTTCCTTAATTAATTAATAACTTTTGATTTATAACTCCAAATTTAACAAATAATATGTCTAAAATGATTAGCTCGACGAGACCTTTCTGTTTATGAATTCCATGTTCTGTTTTGCAGCATGCATCATATAAATATAAAGTATACAGCAACTTATATGAGGCTAAAATATGATTAAAATTCAATAAAATGATTACTTCTTGTATTCCACACCTCACCCATGCCATGCTACTTTATTGCCATGCAAATTGTGCATCATTCATCATGGCATGATTGTTTGCTTGATGCATTTTATTCATATGCTTGCGCACTTTATTTATGTTGGCCCTTGTTTGTTTGGTTCTTCTTCGAATAGACGCTGAGCAGGGGATATATCAAGAAACCCAGGAGCACTACCCAGATCCTTCTCTCGCTTCAACTGAGCTGCCAGGCAAGCACTACCACATGCTTGCATACATATAGCACCTAATTGCCTCTATCTTATTCTTGCATCATTGAGTCGCGATTGCATTAAACTGAATCCCAAGTATTGCATAGCCTTTACCTTTAAACCCCACCGAAGCTTGTTCCTCCTTCCCATGAGCCATTACTATAGGAGTTGTTTGAGCCATGCGAGTCGTAGAACAGCATGTGTAGGGTATGTGAGTGTCTGATGGATAATGAGGTACCTAAACAACTTAACCTGAGTAGTATGGGATAACTAATGAAAGTGGCATCGGTGAGCAATATCTGCTATTTGGTTTTTCATGCTCACTTGTGTCCCGTAGGACCCCGAGTACTTGATTCCTGTTCCTTGAATATTCGCGCTATCCACATCCGGGAGGCTTATGAACCCCCCTGAGCCAGAGCTTGATTCATTCTTATTTCTTGGGGCCACAAACTAGTTTGAGGTTTTATTTACTATCCTGTACTTATGCCATGTTTTACTGCTTTATTTAAAATTGTGCGAGGTATCACACTGCATTTAGGGAAGCGGAGTGTTTTCGCGTATCGACAAGCCCAGTCACATTTTCGGGTTACGATCGTTACGACCAATCGACGCAAACCTTGAGTCCGTCTCGAGCCGCTAACTTCGTTATGGTAGCTTAATGGGGTGGCCCCCTGAAATATTTCTGAATCCTGTGATCGCTTTGTCGTGAATGCCCCGTTGGGTTTTGATTTGGTTTTTCCGAGGTTGATCGAGTGTGTGTTGCTATTTGTGCACCCTTGCAGGGTAAAACTTTCTGAAAGCCGTGTCCGTGGTTATGGACGACTTGGAGCACAGTTTCTCGATCATAGACAAGTATAACTAAAGTACCGCTTTTAATTTGACTAAGTACCTGACTAGTAAATAGTGCAACACTCATGGAATGGATAATAAAACTACCAACGGATGGGGGGGTTGTTCGTCCGCTTCCTCGTCGGTAAGCAAGGAGGAGGATGGATCTGTTAATATTACTGTTATAACTGTGTTATTAATTCACGGACATCCGTCTATCTCTGGTTAGGCGGATGGTTAACGAGTATCTATAGAATTGCTAGGGTTTATCTTTTGCTGCAATTGCGTCACCCCAGGTTGTGTCCCCTTTAGAGGCATAAAGACTTGCTGAGTACCCCTAGGGTCTCACACGATAAATTGTTTGATTCAGATGAACAGGTAAACCCGCCAGATGGATACTGGGTGGAGGAGACGGACGATGTGGGCAACGATCATTCGGTGTAGAGATTCCGGGAACGGGGATCCGTGAGATCTGTGGGCGGGATGTGTTTATTTATGGGGCATCTTATGCCGATTTGCTTCTTATCCGCATTTCGGATCTTGTTTTCCGCTCGCTTGATACTCGATGTTTGATGTATGAGGAGATATCCTAAACTATTATATCTATCTAGGATATTTGGATCTTGCCGTATGGCGTTGCAATATTCCTTTCTTTTAGATGGAATGACTCGAGAACCATTGTATGGTGGCTTGCATACATACTCATTTGTGTATGTAGTTGATCCTTCTTCGCCGATTCACGCCCGTTCTTGTCCCGATGTTCGGAAATGGTTAGGACGGCCGAAAGGTCTACCTGTGAGTGGCATTTGGGCCCCACCGTACTATTTTAACCATTTCCACTCATCCAGGCTTGTAACTAGGAGCGTAATTCACCGAGGTAGTTACAGCAATTGACAAACATCGAGAAAGCATACATGCATATACTAATCATCTTGACTCCTTTGAGATTTGATTGGGCATTACAACATTATACATATACCGTAATCCAACTACATCTATGACTAATAATCCACCTTCATGTTATCGTCCGAACCCCCTCCAGTATTAAGTTGCAAGCAACAGATAATTGCATTACAGCATTGCGTGTAAAGTAAACAATACGATTGTTCTATGAACAAAAGATTGTTGTTTTCTCCCTAGTAGCAACAACACATCTAGTACCTTAGAGATTTCTTTCCCTTTCCCAGATTACTAGAGGCATGAACCCACTATCGAGCATAAATACTCCCTCTTGGAGTTGCTAGCATCTACTAGGCCAAGATAGCTACTAACAACGGAAAGCATGCAAGACCACAAATAACAAAGACATGATAGAATCAATAATCAATCTCTAATAGCATCTCAATATCCATCGGATCCCCGCAAACACAACATGTAGGATTACAAATAGATGATCTTAATCATGAACGGAGCTCACAAGATCTAAACATGATAGCACAAAGGAGGAGAACCAACCATCTAGCTACTACATGGACCCGTAGTCCAAGGATGAACTACTCACACATCACACCGGAGGCAGGCATGGTGATGAAGAAGGCCTCCAGGGTGAATTCTCCCTTCCGGCAGGGTGCCGTGAAGAGCTTCAGATCCCTCCCGATCTAGGGATCGAGATGACGGCGGCTACATACTCTTTCGTGGAATTTTGATCGGGTACTTAGGGTTTCTGTATCGGAGGCAATATATAGGAGAAAGGGGAGGCCGAGGGGGTGCCCTAGGCAGCCACACCACCCCCTGGCGTGGGCCAGGCCTGGCTGCGCGGCCAGGTGGTGTGGCGCCCTCATCCCTCTCATCTCGTCTTCAGCTCATGTCCCCTCGGTGAAATATTGACTTTGGCTTTTGTCCCGTCCAATTATGAGAATATTCATTTCGACTTTCTGGAACCAAAACAATAGAAAAGCAGTAAGTTGCACTGTGGCATCTTGTTAATAGGTTAGTCCAAGAAAGTGTATAAAAATACTCCAAAGTTGGGACAAAACATAAAAAAGTAGATAAAAACCAAGCATGGAACATTAAAAATTATAGATACGTTAGCAACGTATCAAGGCCGGATAATCCGGCCCAAGTATAGGCCGAATAATCTGGCCCTGGTGGCTGCAGTCTATTTAGGGTTGGGTCAGGGGGAAGGTCTCATAACGAGCAGCACTTCTCCCCCAACCCCCACCCTCTCCCCAGCCGCCGCCTGCCTCCCCCCACCCTCCTCGGAGCTCCTCCAGCCGTCGGATTCTCTGGGCCTCCCCGGATCTTCTTCTCCACGCCTCCGGGTACCTTCTCCTCCGTGTTCTTCCTCCAATGAGTGAGGATAACTCCCTCTCTCCCCATCTTTGGCTAGATGTGTTACTTGTTGGGTGGAACGTTGTCTAGAAGGTTGTTGTTTTGTGTAGGAATCGTAGTCTTACAGTTTCTAGGCCCGATATATGTTTTTGCACTCAATCTAGGCGAATCTGAGATTTTCTGCCAGGGCCGGATTATCTGCCCCTGGCCAGGCCGGATAATCTGGCCTGACAGAGTCAAACCTACTTCAGTTTCGTATGGATTTTGTGCATTGTGTATGATTGGACTATGAACTGTTTCCCTACAATTTCTATGTTCTCTCTTGGACTTGTATGTGCGCTTATCCCCATGCTATCCGTCTTGTTCGCTTCACAGGTGGTTCCAGTGCTCCCTTGACATACAAGTGTCGTCCTCATACTAAATATTTTCGGGACGATGGTGAGGGTAACTTAGTGGACGAGGCTGAGCTAAGGAGAAGGAAGAACGAGGCAAATCGCATGGCTGAATAGGCAAAGAGGGATAGGAAGGGTGTGTCCAAGAGGAAGGGCAAAGAGACCAAGATTAACTATAAGAAGATGGATCCTGTTTCTTTCTCCGCCATTCATCACCGTGATTTGTTTGCTGAGCTTGCACAAGATACTGAGATGGGTGATTCTCGTTTTTGGTGTGCTGAACAAAAGGGTATCTATGAAGATGTGTATGCCCAGCAGAAGATTCGGCCTATGCACCCTCTGATTATTGACGAGGCCTTGGAGAAGCCTCATCTTGTTGATGCCATGTATGTGACTAAGAGGATGGGGATGCACCATCTCATGGCCCTTCAATGCTCCTGTGATTCTGAGATTGTGGAGCAATTCTTCTCCACCTTGGTTATTTGTGGTGATGAGCACCACACTATGAAGTGGATGACTCATGCCAGGCCGATGCAAGTTGATTTTCATGTGTTTGCTGGGGTGCTTGGGTATTCCTTCCGCAACAGGGATCGTGCCAGTGGCCACCATATCTTCACCCAACTCAAGCCCAATAAAGATGCTTTTCTCTCTCCGTGCACAGTTGACAATGGAATTGTGGGCTCCTTTGCTGGTCTTTCTCCCATATATGCTAGCTTGGTGGGTATCTTCCGTGATTCTATCACCCTAGTGGAGGAAACAATGACAGTATCCGTGGTCACCTGGTTCATCTCCTTGCCTTCTCTCATGAGGTTGTGTCTTGTGAGGATGAGGCTGTATCGTACAAGCTGGATGTGATGGATTTTATTTACCATGAGTTGATTGATGCCATGTTCAATAGGCTATCCATCCCATATGCTCCATGCATCATGATGTTGATCAAGCACCTACTTCCCACTAAAGAGTTCAACATTGATGTGGAACACAAGGCGAAAAAGATCTACAACAAGGTGAGGAAGACCTCACACCCATCTTCTGCTCTTGAGGGTCTCATGCAGGATGCTCGTGCCAGTGCTCGTAGGCCCCCAGTGTCTCCTATGGCTTGTGAGATCAAGCAGCTGAACTGGTTCTAGTGGAACATTCTTTGCATGGGAGTGGACACTCGCAAGGGACAATATGAGGTTTACAAGCAGCGCCACGAGATGGCTCACACTCAGCAGCTCATTCTCCACCATGTGTCCGGAGCATCACGCAATCCACCCTCTCCTACTACCCCTACACCATATGCTCGGTGGAACTCCTCTTCTAGGCTCAACTATGGGGAGCTTGAGCGTCACCTGTTTCCCTCTGCGTCCACTGCTAATGACGAGGAGGACAATGAAGAAATCGAGGAGCTTGAGGGTGAAGATGAAGACGAAGACGGGGACGAGGATGACGATGATGACTTCGAGTGATCCCTTGGGGCGCTAGCATCGCTCTTCTTCCTTTTTGGCATTTCGATGCCAAAGGGGGAGAAGTAGTTCTATTAGGTCTTCGTGGATTTGCATGGGTCGGGCACAATCATTTGCACTTTATCCTTTCGGTCTTTCTCTCGCTTGTGCCCTTTTAGCGTTGAACTTTTATTTGTGGTTTTTGCTGTATAAGACTATGTGTGGCTCTAGATTTATCTTATGGTTTACCCTTATGGATTCATCTACCATATTGAATCTACATTGGATATCTATATCAAGGGAGGCGCTCATTATGGCTATCATTGGATATTCTTATAATATTTTGAGGACGCATCTATGTCTCTCCCGGTGGTATGAGTTACTTCGCATATGCTTTCATTGAAGTAGACTTAGACCCTCTTGTGTGTATTTGTAATCAAATGCAAATTTTAGTATGCACACATTGAGGGGGAGTCTCCTTTATTCTTTAAATAGTGTTGTATTGAGAACTATCTTGCAAATCCTAGTATTTTCATCTAACACCAAAAAGGGGGAGATTGAAAGAACATTTCATGGTTCCCTGTGTTTTGTGTGTTAGATAACAATACCGTGGAGGTTTCTCATGTGTGCTAAGTGTGCAGGGAAAGTTTCTGTGTTTGGGGGCCGGATTATCTGCCCCTATCAAGGGCCGGATAATCCGGCCTGGCTCACTTAGCAAAGGGTGGCATGGCATGTCGCTCTGTCTAGGGGCGGATTTTCCCTAGGAAAATCCGAAGGGGCAGACTTTCTTTCCCTTACCGGATAATCCGGCCCCTACCTTGGGCTGGATAATCCGGCCCCTAGGAGACGATCAAGGGGCCGGTGTGGCGCGATGCTCTATCTGGGGGCGGATTTTCCCTCGGAAATTCCGAAAGGGGCAGACTTTCTCCCCCCAACCGGATAATCTGGCCCCCACCTTGGGCCGGATAATCCGGCCCCCAGGAGATGAGCAAAGGGAGGCCACGACGCGAGTCTCTGTCCGGGGACGGATTTTTCTCGGACAGTCCGAGGAAGGGCGGAGTTTTTCCCCGGGCCGGATAATCCGGCCCTTACTTAGGCCGGATAATCCAGCCCCAAATGGCTCCAACGGTTCTGTTTGGACCGGGGGTATAAAAGTGCCAGCATCCCCTTCGGTCAGATCTCTTGGTTCATTCGAAAAAGATCAGACCTGGTGAAAAAGCTCTCTCCCTAGATCTCCCACTTCAACCACCCGAAGGCTTTGATCTTTGGGGGAATTGAAGGAGGAGACATCACTCATTGCCATCACGAATCAAGCGCTTCAACTCCTCTCCATTCATTTGGAGAAATCCCCGATCTAGTATTCTCGTTAATATCTAGATCTTGTATTTTGGTATTGATAACTATTGTTCTTGTGGTAGCTTATTGTCATCACAGGAGCCTCCAATTTGGTTGTGGAGTTGTGTCCCGCTAGTTGTGTAAAGGCGCCGGTTCCCGCCTCGAAGGGTTCCTATAGTGGAAAGGTGGATCAGGCCTTTGGTGGCGGGATCCATCGGAGAATAGGGTGAGGCCTATTATGGCGTGGTGGTCTTACTACCGCTCACCCCTCCAACACAGATGTACTTCCCTTAACAAGGAAGGAACTGCGGTAAAACAAATCATGTGTCTCCGCGTTCTCCACTACAGTTTAATCGTTCCTCTCTTTCTCTCGCCTTTACTCGCTAGTAGTTAGGTTTGCATATAGGAAAATTCTCCATAGTAGTATATCTAGAGAATTTACCTTTCGTGTGAAGCCTAAAATTGAAAAGGCATTAAAATTTGAAGTAGCACATATTCACCCCACTAAAGGTGTCCATACGATCCATTTCAAATACAATATAAAAATAATATTGACCGATAAATCATGAAATATCTATACAATGTTATAGTTGTTAGTAGTTTTTCCACCTTTTCTATCCTAAAAAGATGTCGCGGATTTGTCTAAATTTGTATGTATCTAATTTATAAAAATTCACCACTTCTTTTTTAGGACAGAGAGAGTACAACTTTGGACAAAGTTTACTTATGTTGACTTGAAAAAGAACTTATTCACTAGGATGGAGACTATTTTGCTATAACTCCAAATTGAGAGGGAAAAATCGATAAGTAAGTAAACATAGTAGATACCAGTAAGTACGTACCATTCCTCCAAGATCGCAGAGAAAAGTGAATAAGAATGAGGCGGGATCCCAACGAGGTAATAGGCAGCGAGGTTGACGAAAAAGTTGACCTACTGCTATCTGCAGCCCCTAACGATACATGCAACACATCAACCAACAACACCTTACTGTATGGATCCTTACTGTATACCCTTCTTCCAAATTAAAAAAAAATGTTTGCTCGATCGAAACTTCAAAAACACACATAAACCAGCTAAAAATATAAATGCATACTATATTGTGGAGTAAAACGGAAAACAAAACACATAATTAATTAACAATATGCATGCTTACTTATTAATCTCAATTAGTGTTGCACAAGAAAATAGCGAAAAGCAAGGACGTCTGCTCTACCAGTCCGCACAGTATCCCAAACCAAAACCCCTACATTCATGCAATCCGAATAATAAATCTTCACATAGGAAAACGCATGAAAGATACCTGTGTTGCAACGAGTAAAGTTTATATTTTATTTAAAAAATCAAACTATGTAAAGTTTGACAAGATTTTTAGAATAATACAATATAAAAATAATTTGGGTCGATAAATCATGAAAAATCTATATAATGTTGTAGTTGTTAGTAGTTTTCCTACCTTTTCTATTTAAAAAGTTATCGCGGATTTGTCTAAATTTGTATGTATCTAGATTAGACAAACCACCATTTCTTTTTTAGAACAAAGAGAGTATAACTTTGGATAAAGTTTACGTAGGTTGATTGAAAAAGGACTTATTCACTGGGATGGACCGACTACTTTGCTATAACTCCAAATTGAGAGGGAAAATCGATAAGTAGGTAAATATAGTAGATACCCAGTAAATACGTACCATTCCTCCTAGATCGAGAAAAGTGAAGAAGAATGAGGCAGGGATCCCAACGAGGTAATAGGCAGCGAGGTTGACGAAAGCGGCGACCTTTTATTGTCCACAGTCACTAATGACACCTGCAACACATCAACCAACAACACCTTACTGTATAGATCCTTACTGTATATCCTTCTTCCAAATTAAAAAAAAGTTTGCTTGATCGAAACTTCAAAAACACATATAAACCGGCAAAAAACATAAATACATACTATATTGTAGAGTAAAAGAGAAAACAAAACACATAAATATTAACAATATGTATGCTTACTTGTTGATCCCAATTAGTGTTGCGTAAGAAAATGGCGAGAAGCAAGGATGTCTGCCTTACCAGTTCGCACATTATTCCCAACCAAAGCCCCTGCATTCATGAATCCGAATAATAAATCTCCACATAGTAAAATGCATGAAAGATACATATGTTGTAACGAGTAAAGCTTATATTTTATCTAAAAATAAAACTATGTAAAGTTTGACAAGATTTTTAGAATAATATAATATAAAAATAATATGGACTGATAAATCATGAAATATATATACAATGTTATACTTCCTTCATCCTAAAATATAAGGCGTCTAATGATTAGTTAAAAGTCAACGTTTTATAAGTTTGACCAAGATTATACACAAAAATATAAATATTTACAACAATGAATCAATATCAATAGATTCACCATAAAATATATTTTCTTAATGTGTCCATTCAATATTGTAAATATAGATATTATTTTCTTAAATATTTGGTCAAAGTTAGTAAGATTTGACTTTTGACTAATCCTTTGACGCCTTATATTTTGGAACGGAGGGAGTAGTTGTTAGTAGTTTTTCTACCTTTTTATCCTAAAAAGATGTCGTGGATTTGTCTAAATTTGTATGTATCTAGTTTAGACAAATCCGCCACTTCTTTTTCAGGACAAAGTGAATACAACTTTGGACAAAGTTTACTTAGGTTGACTTGAAAAAGTACTTATTCATTAGGATAGAGTGACTACTTTGCTGTAACTCCAAATTAAGAGGGAACAATCGATAAGTAAGTAAACATAGTAGATATCCAGTAAGTACGTACCATTCCTCCAAGATCACAGAGAAAAGTGAAGTAGAATGAGGCGGGGATCCCAACGAGGTAATAGGCAGCGAGGTTCATGAAAGCGCCGACCTTTTGCTGTCCACAACCCCTAACTAAATCTGTAACACATCAACCAATAACACCTTACTGTATAATCCTTACTGTATACCCTTCTTTCAAATTAAATACAGGTTTGCTCGATTGAAACTTTAAAAACACATATAAACCGGCTAAAAACATAAATGTATACTATATTGTGAATTAAAAGAGAAAACAAAACAAATAATTAATTAACAGCATGCATGCTTACTTATTGATCACAATTAGTGTTGCACACGAAAATGGCGAGAACCAAGGATGTCTGCACTACCAGTCCGCACAGTATCCCCAACCAAAGCCGCTACATTCATGCAATCCAAATAATGAATCTCCACATAGGAAAACGCATGAAAGATACCAACGAGTAAAGCTTATATTTTATTAAAAAAATCAAACTATGTAAAGTTTGACAAGATTTTGAGAAAAATACAATATAAAATAATATGAACTGATAAATCATGAAATATCTATACAATGTTGTAGTTGTTAGTAGTTTTTCTACTTTTTCTATCCTAAAAAAGTATCACGGATTTGTCTAAATTTGTATGTATCAAGCTTAGATAAATCCGTCACTTCTTTTTTAGGATAGAGAGAGTACAACTTTGGACAAAGTTTACTTAGGTTGACTTAAAAAAGAACTTATTCACTGGGATGGAGTGACTACATTGCTACAACTTCAAATTGAGAGAGAAAAATCAACAAATAAGTAAATATAGTATATACCTAGTAAGTACGTACCATTCCTCCAAGATTTTAGAGAAAAGTGAACAAGAATGAGGTAGGATCCCAACGAGGTAATAGACATCGAGGTTGACGAAAGCGCCGAACTTTTGCTATCCGCACCCCCTAACGACACCTGCAACACATCAACCAACAACACCTTACTGTATGGATCCTTACTGTATACCCTTCTTCTAAAATTAAAAAAAGTTTGCTTGATCGAAACTTCAAAAACACTTATAAACCGGCTAAAAACATAAATGCATACCATATTGTGGAGTAAAAGAGAAAACAAAACACATAATTAGTTAACAATATGCATGCTTACTTATTGATCCCAATTAGTGTTGCACAAGAAAATGGCGAGAAACAAGGACATCTGTCTTACCAGTTCACACAGTATTCCCAACCAAAGCCCATGTATTCATGCAATCCGAATAATAAATCTCCACATAGGAAAACGCATGAAAGATACCTATATTGCAACGAGTAAAGCTTATATTTTATCTAAAAAATCAAACTATGTAAAGGTTAACAAGATTTTTAGAATAATACAATATAAAAATAATAGGGACCGATAAATCATGAAATATCTATACAATGTTGTAGCTGTTAGTAGTTTTTCTACCTTTTTTATGCTAAAAGATGTCGCGGATTTGTCTTAATTTTTATCTATCTAGTTTAGACAAATCCGCCACTTCTTTTCCAGGACAGAGAGAGTACAACTTTGGACAAAGTTTACTTAGATTGACTTGAAAAAGAACTTATTCATTAGAACGGAATGACTACTTTGCTATAACTCCAAATTGAGAGAGAAAAATCGACAAGTAAGTAAACATAGTAGATACCCAGTAAGTACGTACCATTCCTCCATGATTGGATAGAAAAGTATAGAAGAATGAGACAGGGATCCTAACGAGGTAATAGGAAGCGAGGTTGACGAAAGCGCCGATCTTTTGCTGTCCGCAGCCCCTAATGACACCTGCAACACATCAACCAACAACACCTTACTGTATGGATGCTTATTGTATACCCTTCTTCAAAATTTTAAAAAAGTTTGCTCAATCAAAACTTCAAAAACACATATAAACCAACTAAAAACATAAATGCATACTATATTGTCGAGTAAAAGAGAAAACAAAACACATAATTAATTAATAATATGCATGCTTACTTGTTGACTCCAATTAATGTTGCACAAGAAAATGGCGAGAAGCAAGGATGTTTGCCTTACCAGTTCGCAATGTATCCCCAACCAAAGCCCCTGGATTCATGCAATTCGAATAATGAATCTTTACATAGGAAAACGCATGAAAGATACCTATGTTGCAACGAGTAAAGCTTATATTTTATTAAAAAATTAAACAATGTAAGGTTTGACAATTTTTTTAGAATAATACAATATAAAAATAATATGGACTGATAAATCATGAAATATCTATACAATGTTGTAGATGTTAGTAGTTTTTATACCTTTTCTATCCTAAAAATATGTCGCGGATTTGTCTAAATTTGTATGTATCTAGTTTAGACAAATCCGCCACTTCTTTTTCAGGACAGAGAGAGTACCTTTGGACAAAGTTTACTTAGGTTGACTTGAAAAATAACTTATTCACTGGGATGGAGTGACTACTTTGCTATAACTCCAAACTTAGAGAAAAAAATCAATAAGTAAGTAAACATAGTAGATACCCATTAAGTATGTATCATTTCTCCAAGATCGCATAGAAAAGTGAAGAAGAATGAGGCGGGAATCCCAACGAGGTAATAGATGAGGTTGACGAAAGCGCCGACCTTTTGCTGTCCATAGCCCCTAATAACACCTGCAACACATCAACCAACAACACCATACTGCATGGATGCTTACTGTATACCCTTCTTCCCAATTCAAAAAAGGTTCGCTCGATCGAAACTTCAAAAACACATATAAACCGACTAAAAATATAAATACTAAAAACATAAATACGTACTATATTGTAGAGTAAAAAAGAAAACAAAACACATAATTAATCAACAATATGCATGCTTACTTGTTGATCCCAATTAGTCTTGTACAAGAAAATGGCGAGAAGCAAGGATAGGTGCGCTACCAGTCCGTACAGTATCCTCAACCAAAGCCCTGCATTCATGCAATCCGAATAATGAATCTCCACGCGGGAAAACGCATGAACAATACCTATGTTGCAACGAGTAAAGCTTATATTTTATCTAAAAAATCAAACTATATAAAATTTGATAAATTTTAGAATAATACAATATAAAAATAATATGGACCGATAAATCATGAAATATCTATACAATGTTGTAGTTGTTAGTAGTTTTTCTATCTTTTCTATCCTAAAAAGATATCGTGGATTTGTCTAAATTTGTATGTATCTAGTTTAGACAAATCCGTCACTTCTTTTTCATGATAGAGAGAGCATAACTTTGGACAAAGTTTACTTAGTTTGACTTGAAGAAGAACTTATTCACTGGGATGGAGTGACTACTTTGCTATAACTCCAAATTGAGAGAGAAAAATCAATAAGTAAGTAAACAGAGTAGATACCCGATAAGTACGTATGTACCATTCCTCCAAGATCGCGGAGAAAAGTGAAGAAGAACGAGACAAGGATCCCAACGAGGTAATAGGCAGCCAGATTGATGAAAGCTCCGACCTTTTGCTGTCCACAGCCCCTTCCGGCGTGCCCACCGTCGGGGCTAGCAGCATCACAACACGGGCAACGAGGCGCGCGGCACATGCTCGCCCTGCTCCAAGCTCGTTCGATACTGATAGTTTGGGCGATAGGCTGGGGGAATAATAGCGTTGTATTGATTTTATCAAGATTACACAGAATATATTGGATAAGAGCCGGCCTGTCTAGGATTTTGGTAAACTGACTATAGAGTCCTAGTCTAATACAAATACATGTCTAATACCTCCCGCAGTGTCAACGTCGGGCGGCATGATGTTGAGACTAGAGCGAATGTCGATGAAGGAAGATGAATGAAATCCCTTTGTGAAAATATCTGCGAATTGGGAACTTGTTGGGATGTGAAGAACACGGACTTATCCAAGAGTCACATTCTCTCGAACAAAGTAAATATCAATCTCTATGTGCTTTGTGATGACCCACAAGTATAGGGGGTGTATCGCAGTATTTTCGATAAGTAAGAGTGTCGAACCCAACGAGGAGCAGAAGGTGCTGGCTAGTGGCTTGGAGCATGAATTCTCTGTAATACTTAGCAAACAGATTTTTAGTGGTTTTTGATAATGCAGGTAAATAAAGTACGAATAAATAAAAGACAATAATAATAAATGCAACAAGTGGCCCAATTCTTTCTTTAGCAAAGGACAAGCCAGTTGTATTACTTAAGATGACCAAACGTTCTCGAGGACACATGGGAATATCGTCAAGTGCTTTCGCTTCATATAGTTGATTAATCTTCTTTAGTTTGCTAAATTTTGTGTGGGTGAACCTATGCTAATGTACCGACCTTCCTAGGACTAATACATACTTTTGATTATACCCCTTGCAAGCTTCCGCAAGTACAAGAAAGTAATTAAGGTAGAAACCTAACCAGAGCTTTAAACTCTAAGACCCTGACATCCCTTATGCAAAGGTTTTCTAACGGGGTTTCAGGTTTCCGTCACTCCGACAACCCCTACGATTAGTAGCCAAATACACAATGCATTCTCCTAGGCCCATATAGGTGAAGTGTCATGTAGTCGACGTTCACATGACACCACTAGAAGAAGTACACCACAATTTAAATATCAAACCATTGAATCTTTCTCAACACAATTCCACTACTAACAACATGACTTCTCCCATGTCCTCAAGAACTAAACGAACTACCCACAAGACATCATATGGATCATGATCAGAGATGAAATACTGATGTGTAACAATCTGAACATAAACAACAATTTAATGGTTCACTCAATAGCATCAACTATAAGGAGTAATCAACACCGGGAAAGTTTACCCTAAGAACTAATGCAAGATTCAACACAACTGTTACAGAAATATGGAGATGGTGATGAGGGTGCTGATAATGATGATGGTGGTGGTGATGATGATGATGATCCCGATGAAGTCCAGCTTGATGGTGGTGTTAATGGCGACGATCTCCCCTCTCTAGAAAGGAATTCCCCCGGCAGAATTCTGTCTGCCGGAGAGATCTTTCTCTCTCGGTGTTTTCTGCCCCGCAGATGCAGCAGAATCTTTCTGTGGTCGCTCTCCGAGTCTTAGGGTTTCGGGAGAATAATATACGCCAGAGGGGAGAGCCAGGAGTGGACCAGGATGGCCACACCACCTGGTGGCGCTGCTTGGGGTGGCCCGCGCCAGGGTGTGGTGTGGGCCCCCTATGGCCCATCTCCACTCCCCCTTATGGCAACCTTCGTCTTCTAGAAAAATAGAATTTTCCATGTATTTTCCCGAATTTTCTGATCTTCGCGAATTTCGCCTCCAAACAGCACCTTTTCGATCAGAATCCTGACTAGAGTCGTCCATGCTCCAAAAGTCATCAACCATGCAAAAATAGATGAAATTACGTAAGTATCATCTCTTAATATGAAATATATCAATGAATAACAGTAAATTATGATATAGAATAGTGATGCAAAATGGACGTATCAACTTCCCCAAGCTTAGACTTCGCTTGTCCCCAAGCGAAACTGAACTCAATAAACATGACCTCAGGTTTATGGAGTGAACAGTCGATAACAGAATACATACAAGAAGCATCACATTCATCAATACATAAATCATAATAGAAGACAAATCACTATTATATAACTTAACTTGCAATAAGTAAAGGAAACACAATAAAGATGCATAAAGTTAATCATAATTGGTAATGGCAAACTTAGCTCTTGGTCAAAGAATAGTTGACAATTTGCAGGGGTTCACAAATACAGGGTTTTCAATGATAGCTTTCAAAGTAATAAGCACTAAGATAAGAGCAAAGTGCAAAACAAGGAACATAAAAAACATGATTGAATAAATCATCATATGAATGAATGAAACACAACAACTGAAAATACTTGCTGAGATAGAAGGGAATAGGTTTACCGACTCAACTAAAAAATAAAAGAAAGGCCCTTCACAGAGGGAAGCAGGGATTTCAAGTTTCATAAAGAGCTTCCAAAAATTATGATACGTATTAGCTTTCAGTTCTCATTGCCCCTATCATAGGCATCTTTAGGTGATTAAGGTTAAAGTGACACAACTAAGAGGATATGCTTGACAAGTTATAAGTTCAAATCTCATACCCCTTACTTACGAGTACTGAACCTCGTGCTACTCAACTTCAGTCTCAAGTAAGCTCTTGTCATTGTAAGTACATATGTATCATAAAGAACAGCCAACAAGGTACCCCTTGCACATGATACAGGAGCTATCCCATAATCAAAGTGACAAGGCAAGCAGACAATGAGCATCTCAACGATCTTTTTATTTGCTATTTGCATAGGTTTTTATTGAGGATGCTTCATAGAATGCTCATTATGGTTATGCTGCAAGTTTCCACCATGATTAGGCATGACTTAGGCTAGCGGCCCAGGCGTTTCTCTAACACACATACAAACTCCATGATCTTACAAGTTCCCCTTTTATTTCACACCGCCGGGATCCATAAGCAAAAGAACATGATATCAACTAGGTAGAAAGTACCAATGCAATGTTGAAAGCGTTCCCCATGATAGCATGGTTCTGCTAACTTCAACTTATAAAGCGCAAGCATATACGCAACAAAGATGGACACAATGGTTCAAGATTATTAAATGCAAGAAAGTAAAGTGTGCCATCAAGTTCGTGAGAGCTTTAATCACTAATTTTCACATAACAAGTTTAATTCGGAAGGTAGATAAAAACAGGAATTTGCTTGGAATAGCAATAATGCTAATAGGTAGGTATGGTGGACACAAATGGAATAGGTTTCGGTTTAAGGATTGGATGCACGAGAAGAATTCCCTCTCAGTACAGGTTTTTGGCTAGCAAGGCTGGGTAGCAAGTATAAGAGTTGAGGGAAACAAACAAACATACATGTGATAAAAACAAACATGCAATCTTCCTTGGAAGCACAAAAGATCTTAACTAGAGAATACTAAGCTTATGAGCAAATTAAGAAAGAAAGATGATGAAATTATATTTCTTTAAGAGTACTTTTATCTTTTTCATTCAATTCTCAAAAATAGTGTTGCTACTGACCAAGCCAGGTTTGCCAAAACCAACTAAATTAACTCACTGAACCCAAAATGATACCAATACTAGCGACAAGATCAATCACATAACCATGAATTGAAAACTAATATAAGACATGCAAAAGAGTAAATGATAGAACTTCTCATTAATATTCCATAATGGTGATGACCCACAAGTATAGGGGGTGTATCGATGTATTTTTGATAAGTAAGAGTGTCGAACCCAACGAGGAGCAGAAGGTGCTGGCTAGTGGTATGATTCAGGAATTCTCTGCAAATACTTAGCAAACGGATTTTTAGGGGTTTTCGATAAAGCAAGTAAACAAAGTACGAGTAAATGAAAGACAGTAAAAATGAATGCAGCAAGTGGCCCAATCCTTTATGCAGCAAAGGACAAGCCGGTTGTATTTCTATAGATGACCAAACGTTCTCGAGGACACATGGGAAGACTGTCAAGTGCTTTCGCTTCATATAGTCGATTAATCTTCTTTAGCTTGCTAAGTGTTGTGTGGGTGAACCTGTGCTAATGTACCGTCCCATCCAAGACTTAATACATACTTGTGATTAAACCCCCTTGCAAACATCCGTAAGTACAAGAAAGTAATTAAGGTAAAACCTAACCACAACTTTAAACTCTAAGACCCTTACGTCCCTTGTGCAATGGTTTCCTAACGGGGGTTTAGGTTTCTGTCACTCCAGCAACCCCTACGATTAGTAGCCAAATACACAATGCATTCCCCTAGGCCCATATAGGTGAAGTGTCATGTAGTCGACGTTCACATGACACCACTAGAAGAAATACACCACAACTTAAATAACAATCTATTGAATCTTTCTCAACGCAACTCCACTACTAACAACAAGACTTCTCCCGTGTCCTCAAGAACAAAACAAACTACTCACAAGACATCATATGGATCATGATCAGAGATGGAATAATAATGTATAACAATCTAAACATAGACAATAATTCAATGGTTCACTCAATAGCATCAACTACAAAGAGTAATCAACACCGGGAAAGTTTCCCCTATGAACTATAGCAAGATTCAACCAATTGTTACAGCAATATGGAGATGGTGATGAGGGTGATGATGGTGGTGATGATGATGATGATGATCCCGATGAAGTCCAGCTTGATGGTGGTGTTGATGGTGACGATCTCCCCTCTCCGGGAAGGAATTCCCCTGGCAGAAATCTGTCTCCGGAGAGATCTTTCTCTCTCGGTGTTTTTTGCCCCGCAGAGGTGGCGGAATCTTTCTGTGTTCGCTCCCCTAGTCTTAGGGTTTTGGGAGGAAGATATACGCCAGAGGGGAGAGGCTAGAGTGGGCCAGGGTGGCCACACCACTCCCACAGCCTGGCCTAGGCTGCCCATGGCCATGGTGTGGCCCCATGGCCCACCTCCACTCCATCTTCTGGCATCTTGAGTCTTCTGGAAAAATAGAATTTTCCGTATATTTTCCTGGATTTTCTGATCTTCGCGAATTTTGCCTCCAAACAGCACCTTTTCCATCGAATCCATGCAGCGGTCCATGCTCCAAAAGTCATCAACCATGCAAAAATAGATGAAATAACATAAGTATCACCTCTCGATACGAAATATATCAATGAATAATAGTGAATTAATACATAGAATAGTGATGAAAAATGGACGTATCAACTCCCCCCAAGCTTAGACTTCGCTTGTCCCCAAGCGAAACTGAGCTCAATAAACATGACCTCAAGTTTATGGAGTGAAGAGTCGATAAAAGGATACGAACAAGAAGCATCACATTCATCAAATACATAGATCATAATAGAAGACAACTCATAATTATATAACTCAACTTGCAATGAGTAAAGGAAACACAATAAAGATACATAAAGTGAATCATAATTGGTAATGGCAAACTTAGCTCTTGGTCAAAGGATAGTTGATAATTTGCTGGAGTTCACAAATAGCTGGTTTTTCAATGAAAGCTTTCAAAGTAGTAAACATCAAGATAAGAGCAATGCACAAAGCAAGGAACATAAGAAACATGATTGAATAAATCATCATATGAATGAATGAAACACAACAACTCA
The DNA here is from genome assembly GCA_023614405.1 of Avena insularis. Classification (NCBI taxonomy): domain Eukaryota; kingdom Viridiplantae; phylum Streptophyta; class Magnoliopsida; order Poales; family Poaceae; genus Avena; species Avena insularis. Next base: position 282,551,068 of record CM042694.1, on the reverse strand, counting down.
AAATACTTGCTGAGATAGAAGGGAGTAGGTTTACTGACTCAACTACAAAGTAAGAGAAAGGCCCTTCGCAGAGGGAAGCAGGGATTGCAAGTCTCATAAAGAGCTCCCAAAAATTATGATACTTACTAGCTTTCAGCTCGCATTGCCCCTACCATAGGCATCTTTAGCTGATTAAGGTTAAAGTGACACAACTAAGAGGATATGCTTGACAAGTTATAAGTTGAAATCTCAAGCCCCTTACTTATGAGTACCGATCCTCATGCTACTCAACTTCAGTCACTAGCAAGCTCTTGTCATTGTAAATACATGCGTATCATTGAGAACCGCCAACGGGGTACCCCTTGCACATGACACAGGAGCTATCCCATAATCAAAATGACAAGACAAGCAGACAGTGAGCATCTCAGCGATCTTTTTATTTGCTATTTTCATAGGTTTTTATTGAGGATGCTTCATAGAATGCTCACTATAGTTATGCTGCAAGTTTCCACCATGATTAGGCATGGCTTAGGCTAGCGGCCCAGACGTTTCTCTAACACACATATAAACTCCATGATCTTACAAGTTCCACTTTTATTTCACACGTCGGGATCCATAAGCAAAAGAACATGATATCAACTAGGTACAAGTACCAATGAAGTGTTGAAAGCGGTCCCCATGATACATGGTTCGGCTAACTTCAACTCATAAAGCGCAAGCATATACACAACAAAGAAGGACCCAATGGTTCAAGTTTATTAAATGCAAGAAAGTAAAGTGTGCCATCAAGTTCGTGAGAGCTTTAATCACTAATTTTCACATAACAAGTTTAATTTGGGAGGTAGACAAAATAGGAATTTACTTGGAACAGCAATAATGCTACTAGGTAGGTATGGTGGACACAAATGGCAAAGGTTTTGGTTTAAAGGAGGTGGATGCACGAGAAGAATTCCCTCTCAGTACAGGTTTTTGGCTAGCTAGGCTGGGTAGCAAGTACAAGAGTTGAGGGAAACAAACAAACATACAAGTGATAAAAACAAACATGCAATCTTCCTTGGAAGCAAAAAGATCTTAACTAGAGAATACTAGACTTATGAGCAAATCAAGAAAGAAAGATGATGAAATTATTTTTCTCTCGAGTACTTCTATCTTTTTCTATTCAACTCTCAAAAAGGGTGTTGCTACTGACCGAGCCAGGTTTGCCAAAACCAACTAAATTAACTCAAAGATCCCAAAGTGCTACCAATACTAACAACAAGATCAATCATATAACCACGAACTGAAAACTAATATCAGCTATGTAAAAGAGTAAATGATAGAACTTCTCATTAGTACTCCATAATGGAAACTCACACCAAGGGTTACAAATCTAACGAGAGAGGGGACACTTCCATAATGCAAACCATACTACATAATAACTCCTCTATTCATGATATGACTCTACTAATAAAGTAAAAAGATAGAAGATAGTGATGTGATACCGCGGCACTCCCCCAAGCTTGGAACAAACCAAGGGGATGCCAAACCTGATGACGAATTACTCCTTTGGTGGTCGTGGTATCCTCTCGATGAGCTCTCTGATCAGTTTCCCCAAGTCCTCAATCTCGAAGGTGAGAGTACGAATCAACTCCAAGTTGTGCTCAATACAGCTCGTGATCATTTCAGTTCGTGGATCCCAGCTCCCGTGATTCTTTTTCCGTTCTTCCCTCTTGGAGTCTTCTTTTCCTGCATGGTTATGGATGAAGGTATGGAGGGGATTCTTGGTGTGTGGAGGAAGTGACCTTGGAGCCAAACTGTGACGGGGAACTTTCCCCTAGTCTGCATCCATGCAGTCCTTCTGATCTTGGTAGGTTTCACCACTCCAATGCTTGCAATGGTGGTGCCGGTGTGCGGACGTTGGACTTCCTCCTCTTCACCTTCACTCTTGATCTCCTTCTCCTTCCCGGGGTCTTGGAGGTCTTCCTCCATAGGTTCCTTCCCTTTATCCTTGGCGGACACCATTGTGCTTCTAAACCTTCAAAGAGTATGTCCTGGAAGAAACAGATCGAAAAAAACACGACGAAAACACGATATACGGACCTTGGGCGATCCGGGGGGTTATATATTACGAAGTTTCATATCAAAAGGAAGGTACTGGGAGAAAACGAGTCGGAGGCGGAGTCCGGGGTGGACTCACCACCTGGTGGCGTGGATAGGGGTGGGCCCGCGCCATGGGGTGGTGTGGGCCACCCTGGATCCGGTTTCGTCCCTTTTTCGCTTCATAGCTTTCCTTATTGACTAAAAACTGCAACAATATAGTTGGATTATATTTTCGTGGAACTTTTCTTACCAGAACTTTTACCTAGTTGGAAACGGACTCTGCAGGTCTCTGAATTTGGTATTGAGTGGATCCTTCCGGAGTCATCACTTGAATATCATCGATATCTTCATCTTCATATACTTATTACTCGAGTCATACAACCTTTCTCTTCCTTGTTACACCATTATCTCCACTTCCTGGAAATTTCTTTCACACAAAACTTCACACAGTTCTTATTAGCAACATTAGTATAAGTGAAGTGATAAAACCTTTTGAGTCCAACTTCAACTGAAAACCATCAAAACATAAGCTACTGTAGCAACTCCTTCCGAAAACCCAAAAAGAATTCAAAAAGGAAATCGAATAAAGAAGCAAGTGCAAGATTGGCAAAATCTGTCAAAACAGACCAGCAGGTAAAGACCAATTTTTTCGAAAATCTTCTGTTGCTCAAATCAAAAAGTGCAAAACTAACAATAGTTAAATAACAACCTGGGGCAGAAGCACAAAAAATTACAGCTCAATTCGACTGACAGAGGTCTCTCACAAATTTTTACGATGAAGCACAAAAATCTGTTTCGGGACAACAACTTCCCCAAATCTTACTTCTCTCTCATTAGAGGTTGATCTTGACACACAAACCAAACAAAACGGATAAGGAGCAGTTATTACCGAAGTAATAACTTCCAAGACTCAAATAAACAAAAACAAACTGAAAGCAAAAAAACGAATTGGGTTGTCTCCCATAAAGCTCTTTCTTTATAGCCATTAAGATGGGCATGATAATTTTGAGGAAGCTCTCATAGGGATATGATTTGAAGTGAAAGAGAGCATTAAGAAGCAAAAACACACACATTTAAGTCTAACCCACTTCCTATTCAAGGGGATTTTGTAAACAAACAAGTTGTTGAAACCATAGGTAACTTGCATAAGAAAGCAAAAGAAGTGCAACATAAAAACTTTCAGCATAAAACGGGGAAACTTGATATTATTGAGATGCATAAGAACACTTTTCCCTATCTCATAGTAGCTTTCGGTATCATGTATAAACTTAACAATATAGCTATCACAAGGACTGTCATAGCAATGATCACTTATTCTAACAGAAAACACGGGGATACTAGCTCTCATAACACTACTTTGTGAAACAATATTAGAGGTATCCTTACAAAGGATAGTGTGTCCCTCTTCCTCATACTTAGTGACAAAGTCTTTCACATTTGCTACTATAGGTTCATCAACCATTTGTTTATCAGGTTCAACAGTTTTATTCATACTTTCATTAACCATACTAGCTATCATAGAATGTTCCTTTACCTTAACTGGAAAAGGCATTTTCTCAATATAAGGTTTAGGTAAAACATGATTAGCAGTATAAACTTCAGTATTTCTTGCAGGAACATTCTTAGCAATATCTTTATAAGGTTCATGATACTTATTCCACTTCTTTTTAGGCACTTCAATGTAGGAACCAAAAGCCTTAAAATAAGAAGCAATAGCTTGAGAGTCTAGACCATAAGCATTTTTAATATTTTGAAAGTCATCAGTTCCCATAAAAGATTTAATGCATTCATAATCATAATTTATACCTGACTTTCTACCTTTGTCATTCTCCCAAGCTTCAACATTGTCTTGAATACGATCTAGAAGGTCCCATTTAACTTCTTCTTCCATGCGAGTGAATGATCCAGCGCAAGAAGCATCCAATAAATCCTTGTCATGTAGAGGGAGCCTTGCATAAAAGTTGTTGATAATAATATTGTTGGGGAGCTCATGAATGGGACATTTGAGCATTAGTAACTTCAATCTCCCCCAAGCATGAGTTGTACTCTCTCCATCAAGAGGCCAAAAGTTGTATATTTGATTCCGATCTTTATGAATCTCACTAGGAGGATAAAACTTTGAGTAAAAGAGAGGCACTATTTCCTCCCATTCCAGAGCTTGACCATTCTTTAGCAGCTTATACCAGTGCTCACCTCTTCCTTTCAGTGATAATGAGAATAGCTTCTTCTTAACTTGATCTGTAGAAATACCTGCACACTTCAACAACCCGCATAATTCGTGTATAAAGAGCAAATAATCACCGGGATGGACAGTTCCATCCCCAACATAGTAGTTATCCATAACACGATCAATAATTCTTGTAGGTAGTTTGAAAACATCTTTCTCAGCAGGTGGTGGCTTATCTACTACCTTAGCAATGGTAGTAGCATTACCAAATAAGAAACTCAGCGAATTATCCATAACGAAAATAAAGCAACTAGCAGAAGTAAACAATACTCACAGTAGAAGTTTCCTTTACCAGTTCCACTCTCCAATAGCGCATCACTCCCCGGGGCGCCAGAAAATAGTCTTGATGACCCACAAGTATAGGAGGTGTATCGCAGTATTTTCGATAAGTAAGAGTGTCGAACCCAACGAGGAGCAGAAGGTGTTGGCTAGTGGTATGATTCAGGAATTCTCTGCAAATAATTAGCAAACGGATTTTTAGGGGTTTTCGATAAAGCAAGTAAACAAAGTACGAGTAAATGAAACACAGTAAAAATGAATGCAGCAAGTGGCCCAATCCTTTATGTAGCAAAGGACAAGTCGGTTGTATTTCTATAGATGACTAAACGTTCTCGAGGACACATGGGAAGACTGTCAAGTGATTTCGCTTCATATAGTCAATTAATCTTCTTTAGCTTGCTAAGTGTTGTGTGGGTGAACCTGTGCTAATGTACCGTCCCAGCCAAGAATTAATACATACTTGTGATTAAACCCCCTTGCAAACATCCGTAAGTACAAGAAAGTAATTAAGGTGAAACCTAACAACAGCTTTAAACTCTAAGACCCTTACGTCCCTTTTGCAATGGTTTCCTAACGGGGGTTCAGGTTTCTGTCACTCCGGCAACCCCTATGATTAGTAGCCAAATACACAATGCATTCCCCTAGGCCCATATAGGTGAAGTGTCATGTAGTCGACGTTCACATGACACCACTAGAAGAAGTACACCACAACTTAAATAACAATCTATTGAATCTTTCTCAACGCAACTCCACTACTAACAACAAGACTTCTCCCATGTCCTCAAGAACAAAACGAACTAATCACAAGACATCATATGGATCATGATCAGAGATGGAATAATGATGTATAACAATCTGAACATAAACAATAATTCAATGGTTCACTCAATAGCATCAACTACAAAGAGTAATCAACACCGAGAAAGTTTCCCCTATGAACTATAGCAAGATTCAACCAATTGTTACAGCAATATGGAGATGGTGATGAGGGTGTTGATGGTGATGATGGTGGTGATGATGATGATTATCCCGATGAAGTCCAGCTTGATGGTGGTGTTGATGGCGATGATCTCCCCTCTCTGGGAAGGAATTCCCCCGACAGAAATATGTCTGCCAGAGAGATCTTTCTCTCTCGGTGTTTTCCGCCCCGCAGAGGCGGCGAAATCTTTCTGTGGTCGCTCCCCTAGTCTTAGGGTTTCGGGAGGAAGATATACGCCAGAGGGGAGAGGCTGGAGTGGGCCAGGGTGGCCACACCACTCCCTGGCGCGGCCTAGGCCTGCCCGCGCCATGGGGTGGTGTGGGCCCCCTGTGGCCCACCTCCACTCCATCTTTTGGCATCTTGAGTCTTCTAGAAAAATATAATTTTCCATATATTTTCCCGGATTTTCTGATGTTCGCAAATTTTTCCTCCAAACAGCACCTTTTCCATCAGAATCCTGACTGCAGCGGTCCATGCTCCAAAAGTCATCAACCATGCAAAAATAGATGAAATAACATAATTATCACCTCTCAATACGAAATATATCAATGAATAATAGTGAATTAAGACATAGAATAGTGATGCAAAATGGACGTATCAAATGGCAACTCACACCAAGGGATATATAGATATCTAATGAGAGGGGGGACACTTCCATAATGCAAACCATCCTATACGATAACTGCTCTATTCATGATATGACTCTACTAAAAAGGTAAAAAGATAGAAGATAGTGATGTGATACCGTGGTACTCCCCCAAGCTTGGATTAAACCAAGGGGATGCCAAAACCTGATAACGAATTACTCCTTCGATGGTGGTGGTGTTCTCTCGATTGGCGTGAGGAAATCTTCTAGTATCTTGCGAAGCCTGTTATTCTCCACTTGAAGCATATCCACCTTCCTCCTCAAGACTCGGTACTTGTCGCAGAACTCATTGGTTACTCGTAGAGCTTCCACTGCTGCAAGGAAGGAACTGAGATCTAGAGTTAGAGGTATCAACCCCTTCATGCCAGCTGTCATGTCTTTTACTTCCTCCCCGCTGTTCTGATCCATGTCTTCACACCTAGTTGCGATCCTTTCTTGTTTCGCCCATCCCACGAGAGTCTCCTGCTCAAGATTGCGATGGAGCTCACGACGGCGTCACAGCTCGTAATCCTTTGAAGATGAACCCCTGAGCGACATCTGAACAAAATAGATCGAAACAAAAACCACGACGAAAACATGATATACGAACCTCGGGGGATCCGGGGGCTTATATATTACGAAGTTTTACAACAAAAGGAAGGTACTGGGAGAAAACGGGTCGAAGACAGAGTCCGAGGTGGTCACACCACCTGCTGGAGCGGCCGGGGGCCACGCCAGGGGGTGGTGTGAGCCACCCTGGCACCGCTTCCGTCCCTCTTTCGCTTCGTAGCTTTCCTTGTTGGATAAAAACTGCAAAAATATAACTGGACAGAATTTTCGTGGAACTTTTCTTACCAGAACTGTTACCTATTCGAAAATGGACTCTGCAGGTCTTTGAATTTGGTCTTTAGTAGATTCTTTCGGAGTCACCGTTTGAATACCATCAATATCTTCATCTTCATACACACGTTGCTCGAGTCATGAAACCTTTCACTTTTTATTACACCATTCGCTCTGATAACCGGGAAATTTCATTCACACAAAACTTCACACAATTCTCATTAGCAACATTAGTATAAGCGAAGTGATAAAACCTCTTAGGTTCAATTTCAACTGAAATCCATCAAAACATTAGCTACTGTAACAACTCCTTCCGAAAGCCCAAAAAGAATTCAAAAAGGAAATCGATTTAAAGAAGCAAATGCAAGAGTGGCAAAATCTGTCAAAGCAGACCAGCAGGTAAAGATCATTTTTTTCAAAAATCTTCTATTGCTCAAATCAAAAAGTGCAAAACAAACGAAAGTGAAATAACAACCGGGGGCAGAAGCACAAAAAAATTACAGCTCAAACTGACATATAGAGATCTCTCACGAAATTTTACGGTGAAGCACAAAAATCTGTTTCGAGACAACAACTTCCCCAAATATTACTTCTCTCTCATTAGGGGTTGATCTTGACACAAATACCAAACAAAAAGGATAAGGAGAGGTTATTACCGAAGTAATAACTTCTAAAACTCAAATAAACAAAAACAAACTGAAAGCACGAATATATTCGGGTGTCTCCCAAAAAGCTCTTTCTCTATAGCCATTAAGATGGGCATGATAATTTCAATGATGCTCACATAAGAATATGATTTGAAGTGAAAAAGAGCATTAAGAAGCAAAAATACATATGTTTAAGTCTAATCCACTTTCCTATGCAAGGGAGTTTTGTAAGCAAATAAGTTGTTGAAACCAGAGGATACAAGCATAAGAAGGCTAAACAAGTGCAATAAAGACTTTAAGCATAAAACGAGGAAACTTGATATTATTGAGATGCATAAGAACACTTTTCCCTCTCTCATAGTAGCTTTCAGTATATGCATAAATTTAATGATATAGCTATCACAAGAACCATTGTAGCAATGATCACTTATCCTAACAGAAAACACAGGGACACTAGCTCTCATAACACTACTTTGTGAAACAATATTAGAGGTATCCTTACAAAGGATAATGTGTCTCTCTTCTACATATTTAGTGACAAAATCTTTCACATTTGCTATTATAGGTTCATCATCCATTTGTTTATCATGTTCAACAACTTTATTTGTACTTTCATTAACCATACTAGCTATCATAGAATGTTCCTTTATCTTAACTGGGAAAGGCATTTTCTCAATGTAAGGTTCAGGTAAAACATGATTAGCAGTATAAACTTCAGTATTTCTTGTAGGAACACTCTTAGCAACATCTTTATATGGTTTATGATACTTATTCCACTTCTTTTTAGGCACTTCAATATAGGAATCAAAAGCCTTAAAATAAATTGCAATAGCTTGAGAGTCTAGACCATTGATGGCCCAAAATATATCGAGCTCGTTGGGGAACCCCAAGAGGAAGGTATGATGAGCACAGCAGCAAGTTTTCCCTCAGTACGAAACCAAGGTTATCAATCCAGTAGGAGTAAGGAAACACTCCAAAGGTGTTGCTAGCTGAGCCTTGGCAGGGCGCACTACCGGTGCTAGTAGCAACATGGAGACCTGCACAACACAACCACAGAACTCTGTCCCCAACTTGTGATGAGGTTGTCAATCTCACCGGTTTTGCTGAAAACAAAGGATTAAACGTATTGAATGGAAGGAAGTAACAGTTTGCAGAAAGTAAACACAAAACAGTAAACAGTTTGATTGTAGATTGTATGTAAAAGAAAGGACCGGGGTCCATAGTTCACTAGAGGTGGCTCTCCTTAAGATAGATAACATGTTGGGTGAACAAATTACAGCGGGGCAATTGACAAACATCGAAAAAGCATACAAGCATATACTACTCACCTTGACTCCTTTGAGATTCGATTGGGTATTACAACATTATACATAGACCGCCATCCAGCTGCATCTATGACTAATAATCCACCTTCAGGTTATCATCCGAACCCCCTCCAGTATTAAGTTGCAAGCAACAGATTATTGCTTTACGAACTGCGTGTAAAGTAAACAATATGATTGTTCTATGAACAAAGGATTGTTGTTTTCTCCCTAGTAGAAATAGCACATCTAGTACCTTAGAGATTTCTATCACTTCCCCAGATTACTAGAGGCATGAACCCACTATCGAGCATAAATACTAACTCTTGGAGTTGCTAGCATCTACTTGGCCAAGATAGCTACTAACAACCGAAAGCATGCAAGATCACAAATAACAAAGACATGATAGAATCAATAATCAATCTGAAATAGCATCTCAATATCCATCGGATCTCTGCAAACACAACATGCAAAATTACAAATAGATGATCTTGATCATGAACGGAGCTCACAAGATCTAGACATGATAGCACAAAGGAGGAGAACCAGCCATCTAGCTACTACATGGACCCGTAGTCCAGAGATGAACTACTCACGCATCACACCGAAGGCTTGCATGATGATGAAGAAGGACTCCAGGGTGAATTCCCCTCTCCAGCAAGGTGCCGGCAAGAGCTTTAGATCTCTCCCGATCTAGGGATGGAGATGACGGTGGCTACAGACTCTTTCATGGATTTTTGATCGGGACCTTAGGGTTTCCGTATCAAAGGCAATATATAGGCGGAAGGAGAGGCCGAGGGTGCACAGGCGGCGGACCATCCCTAACGCAGGCGAGGCCTGGCCGCGCGGCCAGGTGGTGTGTCCAGGCCCCAGCCCCTCTCCGTCTCATATTCTAGCTCCAAGTGTCCCCCGATAAAATAATAACTTTGGCTTTTGTCCCATCCAATTCCGAGAATATTCATTTTCTGACTTCCTAGAACCAAAACAGCGGAAGCGAGTAATCATGGCTCTTGTTAATTGGTTAGTCCAAGAAATCATATGAAAAGTACTCCAAAGTGTGGACAAAACATAAGAAAGTAGATAAAACCAAGCATCGAACATCAAAAATTATAGATACGTTTGCAACGTATCAACATCCCCAAGCTTCACTCCTGCTCATCCTCGAGTAGGTAAGTGATAAAAAGAAAGAATAATTTTTGAGGTGACATGCACTATCATAAACTTGATCAAAGTATTTGTAAAGCATGGATAGTTGGGATCATAGTACTTCAATCATAACATGAAAGACAAAGTTCTAGCAATAAGAGAAAGAAGCTATGTTGCAGCATGAAAAGGCACAAACAAAAGATTCATGAATAACAATGCTTTGCAAGACGTTTGTTTGTTTCACATAAAGAAAACATAGCATAGTAGCATTCAGCTTGTCCCTCATAGAGTAGCAAATATAAATGCATAGGACACCTTCAAAGTTCATAAGAGTGACTAGATACAAATAGTTTAAAACAAGCAATATCAAGTTATGCATCAATCAACAAGTCTTGGGACAATGCACATACAACTAAGAATGGCCACTATGCTCTCAAAGTAGGTGCATAAAGATGGAAGGTGGAGACTCAATATATAAGTGGAAGAGAGGCCTTCATAGAAGGAAGTAGGGATTCAAGTTTCATAAAGAGCTTCCAAAAATTATGGTACTTAATAGCTTTCAGCTCTCATTGCCCCTATCATAAGCATCTTGAAGTGATTAAGGTTAAAGTGAGCAAACTATGGTGTACATGCTTGACGAAGTATAAGTTAGAAATCTCATGTCCCTTGAATACGAGGGCCGCTCCTCATGCTACTCAAGTTTAGTCACCGGTAAGTTCTTGTCGTCGTAAGTACATGTGTATCATAGAGAACCGCCAACGGGGTACCCCTTGTCCGATGATACGGAAGAATTCCCGTATCAAAATGACAAGGCAAGCAGACAACAAGCATATCAGCAATCTTCTTATTTACCATGGGAATATGGTGCTTTTTTCTCTCTTTCCTCTTTTCATAATCTGTTTTTTCCTTTTCTCTTTTTTCTCAATATCGGACTCTTTTTTATAAGAAGAATGCTTCATAGACAGCTCATTATGGTTACGCTGCAGGTTTCCACCATGTCAGCATGGATTAGACCAGTGGCCCAGGCGTTTCTCTAACACATATACATAACTCCATGGACTTACAAGCTCCCCTTTCATTTCACACCGACGACATCCATAGATAAAAGAGCATGATATCAACTAGGTACAAAGTACCTGTGCAATGTAGAAAGTGTTCCCCATGACAGCATGGTTCTGCTAATTCCCAACAAATAAGTGCAAGCATATACAACATAGACGACATAATGGTTCAAGTTTATTAAGGGCAAGAAAAGTAAAGTGTGCCATCAAGTTCGTGAGAGCTCTGATCACTAGTTTTCTCATAACAAGTTTACTTTGGAAGGTAAACAAAAACATGAATATACTTGGAATAGCATATGATAATAGGTAGGTATGGTGGACTCTTTGGAATAACTTGGTTTAGGGATTTGGATGCATGAGTGGAACTCATACTTGGTTGCGGAGGCTAGCAAAAGACTGGGGAGCGACAAACTAAGAGAGCAATAATGGCCATAATCATGCAGAGCGACAAAACATCATTGATCAAAGCATAAAGTGATACTACAAGTTGAAAACTAAAGGATCATAAAGGCTAATGGTGACTTGAGATAGTCATAACATGGTGTGAGCATGCGCCAAGTCAACCCAAATAAAGCATCAAAGGAGAATACCACTATACTATGCTTTAATATGCTAAAACAACGCATGATTCATCCAAGGCACATTAAGCAATCTCAATTGTTTATAACAAGTCATGCTACAGCAAAGAATACTAAGCATAAAGCCAATACAATATCGAGCATGGCATGACAAAGCTTAGGCCACAGTCAAAAACAAACTCTCTTTACCACTTAAGCATGAACTTTCCTACTCTTTTCCAATCCAAACCAAACTATTTGAAAACCAATGTATGAAAGAGGGGGTCCAACCAATTTATTCAGAAAAATAAGCAAACCAAGCAAACGAAAAACCAAAACAAAAATGAAAAAGAAGACGCTCCAAGACCAACACAAGTGTGCATGAAACAATAAAAATGAAGTGTTTGGAAGAAACCTGGGATTTTTATTGATGAAGAAGGGGATGCCTTGGGCATCCCCAAGCTTTGACACTTGTACTTATTGGATATTTCTTGGGGTGACACGCGTGGCATCCCCAAGCTTGAGCTTTAGTACATCCTTTATCTCATTACTCATTCCTTCCATACACCTGAAATTTTTTCTTCATACAAAACTTCACACAATCTTTATTAGCAACATTAGTACAGTCAAGATAATAAGTCTTTAGGTTCAGTTCCAACACCAATAAAACTTCCATTAAAACATAAGCTACTGTAGCACTTCCCTCAAAAAGCTCAATTCCCCAAAAGAACTAAAAAAGGAACCAACAAGAAGCAAATGCAGAAAATGGTAGAAATCTGTCAAAACAGATCAGCAGGTAAACACGAATTTTTTCAAAGACCTTCTGTTGCTCAAATCAAAAAGTGTTGCACTAACGAAAGTTAGATAACAACCTGGGACAGAAGCACAAACATTCACGCCTCAAAAGGACATACAGATATTTTACACGAATTTTTACGGTGAAGCACAAAAATCTGTTTCGGGATAGCAACTTTCCCAATCATTACTTCTCTCTCATTAGAGGTTACTCTTGGCACAAAAAGCAAATAAAAAGGATAAGGAGCGGTTATTACTGAAGTAGTAACTTCCAAGACTCGTCTAAAACTTTTGGGTTATCTCCCAATAAGTACTTTTCTTTAACGCCTTTAAGTTAGGCATAAGAAGCAAGAAAAAGAATCAAGTGTTCTCAAAAGAAGAAGCATTAAAATTAAATTTTGTTTTCATAGGAGAGGCAAAATAAGTATTCTCTCTCTTCTTAGGGAAGTGTTCTATACCTTTATTGAGTGGGAGTTGATATTTAATGGTGCCTTCCTTCATATCAATAATGGCACGAATAGTTCTAAGAAAATGTCTTCCCAAAGTAATAGGACAAGAAGCATTGCATTCAACATCCAAAACATAGAAATCAACAGGGACATAGGCATTGTTAACCATAATAAGTACATCATTAATACTCCCCATGAGTTTCTTTTGAGCATTATCATCAAGTGGTGCATTCAAATAACAATCTTCAAGTGGTGGCAAATCAAGCATATCATAAATCCTTCTAGGCATAATAGAAACACTACTATCAAAATCACATAAAGCTTTGAAATCAAAATCATTCACTTTCATATTAATGATGGGTTCCCAACCATCTTCTTGCTTTATTGGAATAGAAGCTTTATGTTTCATCTTTTCTTCTTTAATCTTTATGAGAGCATCAGTAATGTGTTTTGTAAAGGCCATGTTCATAGCACTAGCATTGGGACTTTTAGCAAGCTTTTGTAGGAACTTAATAGCTTAAGAGATGTTGCAACCATCAAGATCAAAATCAAAATTATCATCTAGAGTGGTAGAACTATTACTAGCCTTAACACTAGTGGTAGTGATAGTAGAAACACTAATGTTTCTAGCAATTTCATCTTCTCTTTCCCACTTAGCATATAGTTTAGCTAACAATCTAACATTTTCATCAATTTTTACTTGTATGGCATTAGTAGCTGCAAAGGAATTATCATTAGTTTCAGGTTTAGCAGCCATTTTATTAATCAAAGAGGATTGAGCTTCATGCAAAGATGATATATTTCTTTCAGCATTAGAAAGTTTCAATTGTAAACTAGGAATTTCCCTATTTAGACTCTCAAGTTGATGGCTAATGTTCTTCAAAATGGTAGATTGTTCCTCCATTGTTTTAGTGAATAGTTTATTTGCTCATATTGCATTTGCATGAAGTTTTTAGTGGCTCTTTCAACTTCTAAAATTCTTCCTTCACTAGGTATTCTAGGTTTTCCATTATAATCATAAGTATTATTAGGAGGATAGGGCCTATAATTGTTATTACCATAAGCGTTATTGCTAAAATTGTTATTTCTTATAAAGTTCACATCAACTTGCTCTTCTTGAGCAACCAAAGAGGCTAAGGGAACATGGTTTGGATCAATATGGGCTTTCCCATTAACAAGCATAGACATAATAATATCAATCTTATCACTCAAGGAGGAGGTTTCCTCAACACAATTTACCTTCTTACCTTGTGGAGCTCTCTCAGTATGCCATTCGGAGTAGTTAACCATCATATTATCCAGAAGCTTTGTTGCAGCACCCAAAGTAATGGTCATAAAGGTACCTCCAGCAGCAGAATCCAATAGATTTCTTGAAGAATAGTTCAATCCTGCATAAAATTTTTGGATGATCATCCAAGCAGTCAGTCCATGAGTGGGACAATTCTTTACCAAAGATTTCATTCTTTCCCAAGCTTGAGAAACATGTTCATTATCAGATTGTTTAAACTTCATTATTTCACTTCTCATATATATAATCTTAGCAGGAGGATAGTATTTTCCAATGAAAGCATCTTTGCACTTAGTCCAAGGATCAATATTATTCCTAGTTAAGGAATTCAACCACTCTTTAGCTTTTCCTCTCAAAGAGAAAGGAAACAATTTAAGCTTAATAATATCTCCCTCTATATCCTTATGCTTTTGCATCTCACAAAGTTCAACAAATTTATTTAGATGGGTAGCAACATCTTCATTACCAATACCAGAAAATTGTTCTCTCATAACAAGATTGAGTAAAGCAGGTTTTATTTCAAAGAAAGTAGCTTCAGGAACATGTGGAGCAATAGGTGTGCTCATTAAATCATTGTTGTTGGTGCTAGTGAAGTCACACAACTTAGTATTTTCCAGAGTAGTCATTTTTTGTGTGTTTTTGATAAAGAAAGCAAACTTCTAAAACTAGTTTTTTGTGTTTTTGATAAAGAAACAAGCAAACAAAGCAAAAAAAACTAAGAAAAACAAAAATAACAAAGTAAAGAGATTGGTTATGAGGGACTCCCCTTGTGAATATGTCCTTGACTCCCCGGCAACGGCGCCCGAAAAAGAGCTTGATGGCCCAAAATATATCGAGCTCGTTGGGGAACCCCAAGAGGAATATATGATGAGCACAGCAGCAAGTTTTCCCTCAGTACGAAACCAAGGTTATAAATCTAGTAGGAGCAAGGAAACACCCCAAAGGTGTTGCTAGCTGAGCCTTGGTAGGGTGCACTACCGGTGCTAGTAGCAACGTGGAGACCTGCACAACACAACCACAGAACTCTGTCCCCAACTTGCGATGAGGTTGTCAATCTCACCGGTTTTCTGAAAACAAAGGATTAAACGTATCAAATGGAATGAAGTAATAGTTTGCAGAAAGTAAACACAAAACAGTAAATAGTTTGATTGTAGATTGTATGTAAAAGAAAGAACCGGGGTCCATAGTTCACTAGAGGTGGCTCTCCTTAAGATAGATAACATGTTGGGTGAACAAATTACAACGAGGCAATTGACAAACGTCGAGAAAGGATACAAGCATATACTACTCATCTTGACTCTTTTGAGATTCGATTGGGCATTACAACATTATACATAGACCGCCATCCAACTGCATCTATGACTAATAATCCACCTTTAGGTTATCATCCGAACCCCCTCCAGTATTAAGTTGCAAGCAACAGATTATTGCATTACGAATTGCATGTAAAGTAAACAATACGATTGTTCTATAAACAAAGGATTGTTGTTTTCTCCCTAGTAGCAACAGCACATCTAGTACCTTAGAGATTTCTATCACTTCCCCAGATTACCAGAGGCATGAACCCACTATCGAGCATAAATACTAACTCTTGGAGTTGCTAGCATCTACTTGGCCAAGATAGCTACTAACAACGGAAAGCATGCAAGATCACAAATAACAAAGACATGATAGAATCAATAATCAATCTAAAATAGCATCTCAATATCCATCGGATCTCTGCAAACACAACATGCAAAATTACAAATAGATGATCTTGATCATGAACGGAGCTCACAAGATCTAGACATGATAGCACAATGGAGGAGAACCAGCCATCTAGCTACTACATGGACCCGTAGTCAAGAGATGAACTACTCACACATCACACCGAAGGCTTGCATGATGATGAAGAAGGCCTCCAGGGTGAATTCCCCTCTCCGGCAGGGTGCCGGGAAGAGATTTAGATCCCTCCCGATCTAGGGATGGTGATGACGGCGGTTGATGACCCACAAGTATAGGGGGTATATCACAGTATTTTCGATAAGTAAGAGTGTCGAACCCAACGAGGAGCAGAAGGTGCTGGCTAGTGGTATGGATCGGGAATTCTCTGCAAATACTTAGCAAACGGATTATTAGGCGTTTTCGATAAAGCAAGTAAACAAAGTATGAGTAAATAAAAGACAATAGGAATAAATGAAGCAAGTGGCCCAATCCTTTATGCAGCAAAGGACAAGCCGGTTGTATTACTTAAGATGACGAAACGTTCTCGAGGACACATGGGAAGACTGTCAAGTGCTTTCGCTTCCTATAGTGGATTAATCTTCTTTAGCTTGCTAAGTGTTGTGTGGGTGAACCTGTGCTAATGTACCGACCTTCTTAGGACTAATACATACTTGTGATTATACCCCTTGCAAACATCCGTAAGTACAAGAAAGTAATTAAGGTAGAAACCTAACCACAACTTTAAACTCTAAGACCCTTACGTCCCTTGTGCAATGGTTTCCTAACGAGGGTTCAGGTTTCTGTCACTCTGGCAACCGCTACGATTACTAGCCAAATACACAATGCATTCCCCTAGGCCCATATAGGTGAAGTGTCATGTAGTCGATGTTCACATGACACCACTAGAAGAAGTACACCACAACTTAAATATCAAACTATTGAATCTTTCTCAACACAACTCCACTACTAACAACATGACTTCTCCCATGTCCTCAAGAACAAAATGAACTACTCACCGGACATCATATGGATCATGATCAGAGATAGAATAATGATGTATAACATTATGAACATAAACAATAATTCAATGGTTCACTCAATAGCATCAACTACAAAGAGTAATCAACACCGAGAAAATTTCCCCTAAGAACTAATGCAAGATTCAACACAATTGTTACAGCAATATGGAGATGGTGATGAGGGTGCTGATGATGATGATGGTGGTGATGATGATGATGATGATGATGATCCCGATGAAGTCCAGCTTGATGGTGGTGTTGATGGCGACGATCTCCCCTCAGGAAGGAATTCCCCGCGAAATCTCATGCGCGGAGAGATCTTCTCTCTCGGTGTTTTACGCCTGCAGCGGCAGAATCTTTTTTGGTCGCTCTCCGAGTCTTAGGGTTTGGAGGATAATATCGCCCGGGGAGTGCGAGGTGGACCGGTGGCCACACCACACAGTGGCGCAACCTTAGGCTGGCCCGTGCCAGGGGGTGGTGTGGGCCCCCTATGGCCCATCTCCAGCCCCCTTCTGGCTTCCTTCGTCTTCTGGAAAAATAGGATTTTCCGTATATTTTCCCGAATTTTCTGATCTTCGCGAATTTTGCCTCCAAACAACACCTTTTCCATCAGAATCCTGACTGCAGCGGTCCATGCTCCAAAAGTCATCAACCATGCAAAAACAGATAAAATAACATAAGTATCACCTCTCAATATGAAATATATCAATGAATAACAGTGAATTATGACATAGAATAGTGATGCAAAATGGACGTATCAACTCCCCCCCCAAGCTTAGACTTCGCTTGTCCCCAAGCGAAACTGAGCTCAATAAACATGGCCTCAGGTTTATGGAGTGAAGAGTCGATAAAAGAATACGGACAAGAAGCGTCACATTCATCAAATACATAGGTCATAATAGAAGACAACTCACTATTATATAACTCAACTTGCAATGAGTAAAGGAAACACAATAAATATACATAAAGTGAATCATAATTGGTAATGGCAAACTTAGCTCTTGGTCGAAGAATAGTTGATAATTTGCTGGAGTTCACAAATAACTGGTTTTCAATGATAGCTTTCAAAGTAGTAAACATCAAGATAAGAGGAATGTGCAAAACGAGGAACATAAGAAACATGATTGAATAAATCATCATATGAATGAATGAAACACAACAACTCAAAATACTTGGTGAGATAGAAGGGAGTAGGTTTACTGACTCAACTAAAAAGTAAAAGAAAGGCCCTTCGCAGAGGGAAGCCGGGATTGCAACTCTCATAAAGTGCTCCCAAAAATTATGATACTTACTAGCTTTCAGCTCATATTGCCCCTATCATAGGCATCTTTAGGTGATTAAGGTTAAAGTGATCAAATATGAGGATATGCATTGACAAGTTGTAAGTTGAGAATCTCATGTCCCTTGAATACGAGGGTCGCTCCTCATGCTACTCAAGTTTAGTCACCGGTAAGTTCTTGTCATCGTAAGCATATGTGTATCATAGAGAACCAGCAGGGTACCCCCCTTGATGATACGGAAGAATCCCCATATCAAAATGACAAGGCAAGCAGACAACAAGCATCTCAGCAATCTTCTTATTTACCATGGGAATATGGTGCTTTTTTCTCTCTTTCCTCTTTTCATAATCTCTTTTTTCTTTTTCTCTTTTTTCTTAATATCAGACTCTTTTTTATAAGAAGAATGCTTCATAGATGCTCGATATGGTTAAGCTGCAGGTTTCCACCATGTCAGCATGGATTAGACCAGCGGTCCAGGCGTTTCTCTAACACATATACATAACTCCATGGACTTACAAGATCCCCTTTCATTTCACACCGACGACATCCATAGACAAAAGAACATGATATCAACTTGGTACAAGGTACCAGTGCAATGTTGAAAGCGTTCCCCATGATAGCATGGTTCTGCTAATTCACAACTTACAAAGCGCAAGCATATACACAACATAGGTGAGCACAATGGTTCAAGTTTATTAAATGCAAGAAAGTAAAGTGTGCCATCAAGTTCATGAGAGCTTTAATCACTAATTTTCACATAACAAGTTTAATTTGGGAGGTAGATAAAACAAGAATTTACTTGGAATAGCAATAATGCTAATAGGTAGGTACGGTGGACACAAATGGCATAGGTTTTGGTTTAAGGATTGGATGCACGAGAAGAATTCCCTCTCAGTACAGGTTTTTGGCTAGCAAGGCTGGGTAGAAAGTATAAGAGTTGAAGGAAACAAACAAACATACAAGTGATAAAAACAAACATGCAATCTTCCTTGGAAGCACAAAAGATCTGAACTAGAGAATACTAGACTTATGAGCAAATCAAGAATGAAAGATGATGAAATAATTTTTCTTTAGAGTACTTTTATCTTTTCATTCAACTCTCAAAAATAGTGTTGGTACTGACCGAGCCAGGTTTGCCAAAACCAACTAAATTAACTCAACGATCTCAAAGTGATACCAATACTAACAACAAGATCAATCATATAACCACGAATTGAAAACTAATATAATGCAAAAGAGTAAATGATAGAACTTCTCAGTAATAATCCATAACGGCATCTCACACCAAGGGATACATATCTAATGAGAGAGGGGACACTTCCATAATGCAAACCATCCTACATAATAACTTCTCTATTCATGATATGACTCTACTAATAAGGTAAAAAGATAGAAGATAGTGATGTGATACCGCGACACTCCCTGAAGCTTGGAACAAACCAAGGGGATGCCAAACCTGATGACGAATTACTCCTTTGGTGGTGGTGGTATCCTCTCATCATCGTTCGACTTCCAGGGTAAGGGCTTCCCATCAACAAAGGACATCGTGGTCTCCAGCATCTTGAAACTTGCAGCAGCACTTATGTGTTTAAACCTAACCTCATACTCACGGTTTTGATTCTAAACGTCGTAGAGCTGTGCTTGCAGTTTGTTGGTTGTTTGGCGGAGTGAGAGGACTTCATCCTTGAGCTCAGCTGTCTCCTCTTGGTGCCCGGCGATAAGTTCGGAACAAATCTTATGGATGATATCGACTTCGTGTTCCGCCATCTTCTTGTACCTAAAGACTTCTTGCTCCAGTGCTTCCATCCTGTCCTCTAGACTTCCTTCACCTTTAGGGCATCGAACCTCTTTTATCCGAAGTTCTCCATCTTCAAGCAACAACTCCTTGGGATGAATCTTCAACTCTCTCGTGTATGGCTTGATGATATCCTCTAAAGAATCTTCCTTAGCTGATCTAGAGGAAGACATTGTAGCTCCAAATTTGGGACTTTACCTGTCAGAAACAGATCGAAACGAAAACACGACGAAAACACGATATACGAACCTCGGGAGATCCGGGGGATTATATATTATGAAGTTTCATGACGAAACGAAGGTACTGGGAGAAAATGGGTCGGAGACGGAGTCTAGGGTGGCCACACCACCTGGTGGTGCGACCAGGGGTGGGCCCGCGCCACAGGGTGGTGTGAGCCACCCTGGCTCCGTTTCCGTCCCTTTTTCGCTTCGTAGCTTCCCTAATTGACTGAAAACTACAAAAATATAGTTGGATAGTATTTTCGTGGAACTTTTCTTACCAGAACTGTTACCTATTTGAAAGCGGATTCTGCAGGTCTCTGAATTTGGTCCTTGATAATTTTTTCTAGAGTTATAACTTGAAAGGAATCAACATCTTCATTATAAGAATCCCTAGCAATATAGTGTTTGAGTCGCTGCCCATTCACTACTTGTGTAGTATTATCTTTTAGAGAAGAAATTTCTATTGCTCCTGAACGATATACTTCTTCAATAATGAAAGGTCCTTCCCATTTTGATAGTAGCTTTCCTGCAAAAAATCTGAGACGAGACCTATACAATAGAACTTTCTCACCAACATGAAATTCTCTCTTAAGTATTCGCTTGTCATGCCATCTTTTAACTTTTTCTTGAAGAGCCTAGCATTTTCATAGGCTTTACTCCTCCATTCATCTAAAGAACTTAAGTCAAATAATATTTTCTCACCAGCGAGCTTACAATCTCTATTTAGTTCTTTAACTTCCCGGTAAGCTTTGTGTTCTAATTCTAAAGGTAGGTGACAAGCTTTCCCATAAACCATTTTATAAGGAGACATCCCCATGGGATTTTTGTAGGCAGTTCTATAAGCCCATAAAGCATCATTCAACTTTTTAGCCCAGTTTTTTTAGATCTATTAACAGTCTTTTGCAAGATGGATTTAATTTCTCTATTTGATAACTCTACTTGCCCGCTAGTTTGGGGGTGATAGGCTGAAGCAATTGTATGATTAACACCATATTTAGCAAGGGTGAATGAAATGAGAACCCCCATCAGTCATGAGATACCTAGGCACTCAAAACCTAGGGAAGATAACATCCTTAAGCATTTTTAGAGAAGTTTCCCCGTCAGCACTCTTCGTAGGAATGGCTTCTACCCACTTAGTAACATAATCAACGACAACAAGAATATGAGTATAACCTTTCGAGGGAGGGAAAGGACCCATAAAGTCAAATCCCCAGCAATCAAAGGGTTCAATAACTAGAGTAGTTCATAGGCATTTCATTGCGTCTAGAAATATTACCAACACGTTGACATTCATCACAAGATAAAACAAATTTTCTTGCATCTTTAAAAAGGGTATGCCAGTAGAAACCTGATTGTAGCACCTTTTGTGCAGTTCTATCTCCTGCATGATGTCCTCCATAAGCACTACCATGACATTTACGCAATATCTCCTTTTGTTCATATTCTGGAACACATCTTCACATAATACCATCCACTCCTTTGTATAAGTGTGGGTCATCCCAAAAATAATGCCTCAAATCATAAAACTTCCTCCTTTGCTGAGCTGTAAAAGTTGAAGGCAAATACTTGGAGACAATAAAGTTAGCATAATCAGCATACCAAGGGCTCCCTCGCGAGCTTACCCCTACTGCGGCTAACTGCTCATTTGGGAAACTATCATTAACAGGCATAGGGTCAAAAGAGATGTTTTCCAGTCGAGATAAATTATCAGCTATAGGGTTTTCAGCACCTTTCCTATCTACTATATGTAGATCAAACTCTTGTAAAAGCAGCACCCATCTAATAAGCCTAGGTTTAACATCCTTCTTTGTCATAAGGTATTTAATAGCAGCATGATCAGTATGAATGTTGACTTTTGAGTCTACAATATAGGGCCTAAACTTATCACAAGCAAAAGCGACAGCTAGAAATTCTTTTTTAGTGGTAGCATAATTCCTTTGAGCAGCGTCTAAAGTCTTACTAGCATAATGAATAACGTTTAACTTTTTATCAATTCGTTGCCCGAGGACAGCACCTACAGCAAAATCACTAGCATCACACATTATTTCAAAGGGTAAACTCCAATCAGGTGGTTGAACAATAGAGGCTATAGTTAAAGCCTTCTTAAGAGTTTCAAAAGCTCCCTTACAATCATCATCAAAAACGAAGGGTACATCTTTTTGAAGAAGATTAGTGAGGGGTTTTGATATCCTAGAAAAGTCTTTAATAAACCTTCTATAGAAACCAGCATGACCAAGGATACTACAAATACCTTTGATGTCTCTTGGGCATGGCATCTTCTCAATTGCCTCAACCTTAGCTCTATCAACTTCTATACCTCTTTCAGAAACTTTATGCCCAGGGATAATCCCTTCATTAACCATGAAGTGGCATTTCTCCCAATTAAGAACAAGATTAGTTTCTTCACATCTCTGCAAAACTTTATCAAGGTTGTGCAGACAATTATCAAAAGAGGTTCCATAGACAAAAAAGTCATCCATGAACACTTCTACAATTTCCTCACAAAAACCATGAAAGATAGCAGACATGCACCTTTGAAAAGTAGCAGGAGCATTACATAAACCAAAGGGCATACGTCTATAAGCATAAGTTCCATAAGGGCAAGTAAAAGTAGTTTTTTCTTGATCTTGTTGTTTAACAGCAATTTGAGAGAAACCAGAATAACCATCAAGAAAACAAAAATGGGTCTTTTTAGACAACCTTTCCAACATTTGATCAATAAAAGGAAGTGGGTAGTGATCTTTCTTAGTAACTTTATTGACTTTTCTAAAATCAATGCACATCCTATAGCCTACTACTATTCTTTGAGGAATAAGCTCATCATTATCATTTGGAACAACGGTAATACCTCCTTTTAGGAACACAATGGACAGGACCAACCCATTCACTGTCAGCAATAGGGTAAATAATACCAGCATCAAGGAGTTTCAATACCTCATTCCTTACCACTTCCTTCATCCTAGGATTTAAACGTCGTTGGTGCTCTACTACTGGCTTTGCATATGGTTCTATGTTGATAGAATGCTGACATATAGTAGGTGAAATCCCTTTTAAATCATCCAAAGTATAGCCCATAGCTCCTCGGTGTTTCCTCAAAACCTCCAATAACCTTTCTTCTTCCTTCCCTGAAAGTTTAGCGCTAATAATAACAGGATATATCTTTTTATCATCAATATAAGCATATTTAAGATCATCAGGGAGAGGTTTTAGATCGAAGACCGGATCCTTTTTAGGTGGCAATGTGGTACCCAAGTCTTCTATAGTCAAGTTACGCTTAAGCATCTTAGGCTGATCACGGAGAATCTTGTCAATCTCATTCCTTTCTTCCATGAAGATTTCACTTTCATGATCTTCCATAAATTGCTGCAAAGCATTGTTAGGAGCAAGAGAAATAGAAGCAAGTTGTTCAACTCTAAAATCCTCATTATGTGTTTCCTCTTCACAAGGTTCTTTAGCAAATTTCGAGAAATTAAACTCATAAGATTCCCCAGAAAACTTAGTTAAGATTTTCTCCCTTTTGCAATCTATAATAGCTCCACAAGTACTCAAGAAAGGTCTACCAAAAATAATAGGATAAGTTTTACTAGTAGCTGAACCGAGTACTGGAAAATCATTAGGGTACTTAATCTTATCACAAAGAACTTCCATGTCTCGTATAATACCAATTGGAGAGATGATCTCTCTATTAGCAAGGTGAATAACCACATCAATCTCTTCCAATTCGCAGGGACTGATTTCATGCATAATTTCTCTGTAAATCTCATAAGGAATAGCACTAGAACTTGCACCAATATCACATAAACCATAATAGCAATGATCACCAATTCTAACAGAAAGCATAGGAACACTAGCTTTTTTAGTTCTATTAGGACGTGAAACAATATTGGAAGCATCCTCACAAAAGACTATGTGTCCATGTTCTATGCTTTTAGTGACAAGGTCTTTCACAATTGCTACCACAGGTTCAACGTTTATTTGTTCATCAGGTTTTATAGTTCTCTTTTCACTTTTGGTGATTACATTAGTTATCATAGGATGATCCTTTACCATTTCTGGGAAGGGAATCTTCTCGATATAAGGTTTAGGAAAGATGGGATCAATAATGCAATACTCAGCACTCCCAATAGGAACACAGTCAACAATATCTTTGTAAGGTGCATGGTATTTATTCCATCCCCTTTTTGGAATTTCAATATAAGAAGCAAAAGCTCTAAAGCAATTCGTAATAACTTGCAAATCAAGACCATAAGAATTACTAATATTTTGAAAGTCATCAGTTCCCATAAAAGATTCAATGCATTCATAATCATAATTTATACTTGACTTTCTACCTTTGTCATTCTCCCATGCTTCAGCATTGTCTTGAATATGGTCCAGAAGATCCCATTTAGCTTCTTCTTCCATGCGAGTGAATGATCCAGCACAAGAAGCATCCAATAAATCCTTGTCATGTAGAGGGAGCCTTGCATAAAAGTTATTGATAATAATATTGTTGGGGAGCTCATGAATGGGTCATTTGAGCATTAGTAACTTCAATCTCCCCCAAGCTTGAGATGTACTCTCTCCATCAAGAGGCCAAAAGTCGTATATTTGATACCAATCTTTATGAATCTCACTAGGAGGATAAAACTTTGAATAAAAGAGAGGTACTATTTCCTCCCATTCCAGAGCTTGACCATTCTTCGGCAGCTTATACCATTCCTCAGCTCTTCCTTTCAGTGATAATGAAAATAACTTCTTCTTAACTTGATCTGTATTAATACCTGCACACTTGAACAACCCGCATAATTCGTGTATAAAGAGTAAATGATCACCGGGATGGACAGTTCCATCCCCAACATAGTAGTTATCCATAACACGATCAATAATTCTTGTAGGTATTTTAAAAGCATCATTCTCAGCAGGTGGTGGCTTATCTACTACCTTAGCAGTGGTAGTAGCATTACCAAATAAGAAACTCAGCGAATTATCCATAACAAAAATAAAGCAACTAGTAGAAGTAAACAATACTCACAGTAGAAGTTTCCTTTACCAGTTCCACTCTCCAATAGCGCTTCACTCCCGACAGCGGCGCGGAAAATAGTCTTGATGACCCACAAGTATAGGGGTGTATCGCAGTATTTTCGATAAGTAAGAGTGTCGAAACCAACGAGGAGCATAAGGTGCTGGCTAGTGGTATGAATCAGGAATTCTCTGCAAATACTTAGCAAACGGATTTTTAGGGGTTTTCGATAAAGCAAGTAAACAAAGTACGAGTAAATAAAAGACAATAGGAATAAATACAGCAAGTGGCCCAATCCTTTATGCAGCAAAGGACAAGCCGGTTGTATTACTTAAGATGACCAAATGTTCTCGAGGACACATGGGAAGACTGTCAAGTGCTTTCGCTTCCTATAGTTGATTAATCTTCTTTAGCTTGCTAACTGTTGTGTGGGTGAACCTGTGCTAATGTACCGACCTTCCTAGGACTAATACATACTTGTGATTATACCCCTTGCAAACATCCGTAAGTACAAGAAAGTAATTAAGGTAGAAACCTAACCACAACTTTAAACTCTAAGACCCTTACGTCCCTTGTGCAATGGTTTCCTAACGGGGGTTCAAGTTTCTGTCACTCTGGCAACCCCTACGATTAGTAGCCAAATACACAATGCATTCCCCTAGGCCCATATAGGTGAAGTGTCATGTAGTCGATGTTCACATGACACCACTAGAAGAAGTACACCACAACTTAAATATCAAACTATTGAATCTTTCTCAACACAACTCCACTACTAACAACATGACTTCTCCCATGTCCTCAAGAACAAAACGAACTACTCACTAGACATCATATGGATCATGGTCAGAGATGGAATAATGATGTATAACAATCTGAACATAAACAATAATTCAATGGTTCACTCAATAGCATCAACTACAAAGAGTAATCAACACCGGAAAAGTTTCCCCTAAGAACTAATGCAAGATTCAACACAACTATTACAGAAATATGGAGATGGTGATGAGGGTGCTGATGATGATGATGGTGGTGGTGGTGGTGATGATGATCCCGATGAAGTCCAGCTTGATGGTGGTGTTGATGGCGACGATCTCCCCTCTCCGGGAAGGAATTCCCCGTGAAATCTGCTGGGAGAGATCTTTCTCTCTCGGTGTTTTCCGCCCCGCAGAGGCGGTGGAATCTTTTTTGGTCGCTCTCCGAGTCTTAGGGTTTCGGGAGGATAATATATGCCAGAGGGGAGTGCCAGGGGTGGACCAGGGTGGGCACACCACCTGGTGGCGCGACCTAGGCTCGCCCGCGCCAGGGGGTGGTGTGGGCCCCCTATAGCCCATCTCCAGCCCCCCCCTTCTGGCTTCCTTCGTCTTCTGGAAAAATAGGATTTTCCGTATATTTTCCCGGATTTTCTGATCTTCGTGAATTTTGCCTCCAAACAGCACCTTCTCCATCAGAATCCACATTGCGGTCCATGCTCCAAAAGTCATCAACCATGCAAAAACAGATGAAATAACATAAGTATCACCTCTCAATATGAAATATATCAATGAATAACAATGAATTATGACATAGAATAGTGATGCAAAATGGACGTATCAGCGGCTACAGACTCTTTCATTGATTTTTGATCGAGATCTTAGGGTTTCCGTATCACAGGCAATATATAGGCGGAAGGAGAGGCCGAGGGTTCTGGCGGCGGACCACCCCTGGCGCGGGTCGAGGCCGCCACGTGGCCAGTGGTGGTGTGAGCCCCAGCCCTCTCCGTCTTGTATTCGCTCCAAGTGTCCCCGGTAAAATAATAACTTTGGCTTTTGTCCGTCAATTCGAGAATATTCATTTTCGACTCCACGGAACCAAAAACAGCGAGAAAAGCAGGCACTGCTTTGTGGCTCTTGTTAATAGGTTAGTCCAAGAAATCATATGAAAAGTACTCCAAAGTGTGGACAAAACATAAGAAAGTAGTTAAAACCAAGCATGGAACATCGAAAATTATAGATACATTTGCAATGTATCAACCATAAGCATTTTTAATATTTTGAAAGTCATCAGTTCCCATAAAATATTCAATGCATTCATAATCATAATTTATACCTGACTTGCTTCCTTTGTCATTCTCCCATGCTTCTGCATTGTCTTGAATACGGTCTAGAAGATCCCATTTAGCTTCTTCTTCCATGCGAGTGAATGATCCAACACAAGAAGCATCCAATAGATCCTTATCATGAAGAGAAAGCTTTGCATAAAAGTTATTGATAATAATATTATTGGGGAGCTCATGAATGGGACATTTGAGCATTATAACTTCAATCTCCCCCAAGCTTGAGCTGTACTCTCTCCATCAAGAGACCAAAAGTTGTATATTTGATTCCGATCTTTATGAATCTCACTAGGAGGATAAAACTTTGAATAAAAGAGAGGTACTACTTCCTCCCAATCAAGAGCTTGACCATTCTTCAGCATCTTATACCATTCCCCAGCTCTTCCTTTCAGTGATAATGAGAATAACTTCTTCTTGACTTGATCTGTTGTAATACCTGCACACTTGAACAACCCGCATAATTCATGTATAAAAAGCAAATGATCACCGTGATGGACAGTTCAATCCCCAACAGAGTAGTTATCCATAACACGATCAATAATTCTTGTAGGTATTTTAAGAGTATCATTCTCAGCAGGTGGTGGTTCACCTACTACTTTAGCAGTGGTAGTAGCATTACGAAATAAGAAACTCAGCGAATTATCCATAATGAAAATAAAGAAACTAACAAAAGTAAACAATACTCACAGTAGAAGTTTCCTTTACCAGTTCCACTCTCCAATAGCGCTTCACTCCCCGGCAACGGTGCCAGAAAATAGTCTTGATGACCCGTAAGTATAGGGGGTGTATCGCAGTATTTTCGATAAGTAAGAGTGTCGAACCCAACGAGGATCAGAAGGTGCTGGCTAGTGGCTTGGAGCAGGAATTCTCTGTAAATACTTAGCAAACGGATTTTTAGGGGTTTTTGATAATGCAGGTAAATAAAGTACGAGTAAATAAAAGACAATAATAATAAATGCAGTAAGTGGCCCAATCCTTTCTTTAGCAAAGGACAAGTCGGTTGTATTACTTAATATGACCAAACGTTCTCGAGGACACATGGGAATATTGTCAAGTGCTTTCACTTCATATAGTTTGTTAATCTTCTTTAGTTTGCTAAGTGTTGTGTGGGTGAACCTGTGCTAATGTACCGACCTTCCTAGGACTAATACATACTTGTGATTATACCCCTTGCAAGCATCCTCAAGTACAAGAAAGTAATTAAGGTAGAAGCCTAACCACAACTTTAAACTCTAAGACCCTGACATCCCTTGTGCAAAGGTTTCCTAACGGGGGTTCAGGTTTACATCACTCCAACCCTACGATTAGTATCCAAATACACAATGCATTCCCCTAGGCACATATAGGTGAAGTGTCATGTAGTCGACGTTCACATGACACCACTATAAGAAGTACACCACAACTTAAATATCAAACCATTGAATCTTTCTCAATACAATTCCACTACTAACAACATGACTTCTCCCATGTCCTTAAGAACTAAACGAACTACTAATGAGACATCATATGGATCATGATCAGAGATGAAATAATGATGTGTAACAATATGAACTTAAACAATAATTCAATGGTTCACTCAATAGCATCAACTACAAGGAGTAATCAACACCAGGAAAGTTTCCCCTAAGAACTATGCAAGATTCAACCCAATTGTTACAGCGGTATGAAGTGGTGATGATGGTGTTGATGAAGATGATGGTGGTGATGATGTGTATCCCGATGAAGTCCAGCTTGATGGTGGTGTTGATGGCGACAATCTCCCCTCTCCGGGAAGGAATACCCCCGGTAGAATTTTGTCTGCTGGAGAGATCTTTCTCTCTCGGTGTTTTCCGCCCCGCAGAGGCGGTGGAATTTTTCTATGGTCGCTCCCCGAGTCTTATGGTTTCGAGAGGATAATATACGCTAGAGGGGAGAGCCAGGAGTAGACCAGGGCGGCCACACCACCTGGTGGCGCGGCCTAGGGTGGCCCGCGCTAGGGGTGGTGTGGGCCCCCTGTGGCCCATCTCCACTCCCCCTTCTGGAAACCTTCGTCTTCTGGAAAAATAGAATTTTCCATGTATTTTCCCGAATTTTCTGATCTTCGCGAATTTCGCCTCCAAACAGCACCTTTTCCATCAGAATCTCGACTGCAGCGGTCCATGCTCTAAAAGTCATCAACCATGCAAAAACAGATGAAATTACATAAGTATCATCTCTTAATTTGAAATATATCAATGAATAACAGTAAATTATGATATAGAATAGTGATGCAAAATGGACATATCACTTTGTACGACGGTGCTGCACGGGATTGGAGGCCATATATACTACGATGTTGTCACAGTAAAAAATGGTGGCATGCTTGACGGTTTGATGAAGTTCAGCAAGAAATTGGTGAATAAAAACGGCTTCAGCTACATCATGTGCGATCACCCTATATTCTGCTTCACTTGAAGACCTGAAAACTATAACCTGCCTTTTTGAAGATCAAGAAACAAGATTATCAT
The DNA here is from genome assembly GCA_023614405.1 of Avena insularis. Classification (NCBI taxonomy): domain Eukaryota; kingdom Viridiplantae; phylum Streptophyta; class Magnoliopsida; order Poales; family Poaceae; genus Avena; species Avena insularis. The sequence continues at coordinate 282,521,217 of CM042694.1, read as the reverse complement.
CCAAATAAACACAAAAGCCAGATATGGGTCGTCGAGTATCTAGACAACCTGCCCAGTCTGCATCAGAATAAACTATCAAGCTTGTAGGAGAAGAAGAGTTTAGTAGTAAGCCATGATTAAGAGTGCCTTTGAGATATCAAAGAATCTTTTTGACATGAGAAAGATGAGGTGCACGAGGGTCATGCATAAAGAGACAAACTTGCTGAACGGGATAGCAAATATTAGGACGTGTAAGAGTGGCATACTGGAGAGCACCAGTGAGACTACGATATAAGGTGGGATCGAGAGCAGAAACACCATCAACCGATAGTTTGGTGCCAACTTCAGCCGGAGCACAGCAGGGCTGGCAGTCGAACATTCTAGCACGAGACAAGAGATCAATAATGTATTGACATTGGGATAGAAAAAGAGTGGAATAAGTGCGAGAAGCAGTGATGCCAAGAAAATGATGCAATGGACCTAAATCAGTCATAGAAAATTCACGATGAAGTAGGGAGATGATGTGTGTTAAGAAAGAATCATAGGATGCGATAAGAATGATATCATCAACATAAAGAAATAAATACGTAGTGTGAGTGGTGGAGCGAAAGATGAAAAGAGAGGAATCCGATTTAGAGAGAATAAAGACGATGGTTTGAATGAAGGTGGCAAAATGGTGAAACCATGCTCGAGGAGCTTGTTTGAGATTATACAAAGGATTTGTGAAGAAGACAGACAAGATGAGGGTGAGAAGGATCCTCAAAGCCCGAGGGTTGCTGACAGTAGACAATCTCATTCAATGTGCCATGAAGAAAAACATTCTTAACGTCGAGTTGATGAATTGGCCAACTGGAAGAAATAGCTAGACTGAGAACAATGCGAATGGTACTTGGTTTCACAATGGGAGAAAAAGTCCCATCAAAGTCGATGCCATGTTGCTGAGAAAATCCCCGACAAACCCAACGTGCTTTGTAGCATTCTAGAGTGCCATCAGAGTTATATTTGTGATCGAATACCCATTTACCAGAAACAACATTGACACCCGATGGTTTAGAAACAAGAGTCCATGTGTTATTTGAAGAAGAGCGTCAATTTCATCATGCATTGCAGAGAGCCAGAGAGGATCAAGAAGGACTCATTTGTAAGAAGTGGGAATAGGCGAGATAGTGGATGTAGCTGTGAGATTGAGACGTCGACGTGGAATATGAAAACCCTTCTTGCCACGAGTGCACATCACGTGATTATTTTCAGTTATAGCAATATGAATGACATTAGAAACTATAGGTGTAGGTATAGTTTAAAAAACCAGACCGGTGAGTGAACCGGTGAGGTCACTGGTTCGACTGTTCACCGGTTGGACCGTTGGTTCGCTCGATTCGATTGCAGGTTCAATAGCTAGCAAACAATATTTTTTATATGGAATATGGTTGGTTAAATAGGTGAAATAGATATATTTCCGGAGATGTGACACCAAACTCACCTTGGCTTGGTGGTTACCGTTCCAACTCGGGTGGCACATGCCCTCTAATTGCACGTCCTGAGTTAGATTCCCACACTCCATGTTTAATTTTGATCACACAATGAATAGCTCTGACATCAGCTGGTTAGACCGGTGGTTCAATTCCCGATTTATTACCCGGTTCATTGGAAAACTGTCCAGTTCAGCCGGTTAATCCTGGTCTAGCGGCGGGGCCGGTCCAATGCACTTAATAAACTGCTGAGTGCGTCGGTTTTAAACTATGGGTGCAGGAGAGATAGACGAGAGAGGAGAGTTTTGGTGCGAAGATGAGGAATACTCGGAGTTGTCTGCGGTGGCAAGAGAATGTGCCGCGACAGGCTGCCGTGGGCTGGTGGCAGACGAAATCTATGCCGCAGTAGGAGATGCGGCAGGGCTGGCGGCCGAGGAAGGGGGCGAGGCAGACTGTCGTGGGCTTGCAGCAGGCTGCCGTGGGCTCGCGACATATTATTTTTCTGCGGCGGCAGGGGGTGCGGCAGAGAAAGTTGGTGAGAGTAGGGGGTGGTGCACATATAGTGTTTTGGTGTTGTTGGGGGGGTGGAGATGCTGATATGGTGTCATAGGGAAAAGTGGTTTTGTCGAAGACAACATGGCGAGAGATAAGAACATGATCATATGCTAGATCAAAACAACAGAGCCTTTGTGATTGTTAGTGTAAGAGTATGAGATTGGCATAATATGTTGGATGTATTGTTGAGCCTCATGGGCGAGTATATATAGGAGTACATGGATCATCTTGGAGTACAAGTCAAGTTAGGCTAGAATCCTAACTTTCCTAAACTACAATACTAAACCTATACGTATACTACTCTAACACTCCCCCACAGTCGTAGCGGTAGCATCATGAACAACATGAACGTCGCAAACGGTCAGACTCGAGTGCCAAAGTAGACCAGCGGTGACATCCCCCGATCCTGGCCCAGTGTGTAGATGATGTCGCTACGGATGCTTGGAGTAGAAGAGGCGATGATGCTCAAGCAGGTGGAAGCCCTTGTGCGATGTCGAGGCAGAGGCACAGGCGGTGTCGAGGTCGATGTAGCCATGCGAAGGTTCACCATGGTCGATGTCGTGGTCGGGGTTGCCGGTGTTGATGTAGCCGCACATGAAGCCGCAAGCGCATAGTGCGTGAAGAGGATGACGGAGACGCGTCAAGGCGGGTCGAAGGTGTCGATCAATGCCGGAGTCGATGCAGTCCGAGCCGTCGGGTACGAGCGGCGCCAAAGTTTTGCCAGAACTAGGTGCACATCGGGGACGAAGGTACATCTTGGTTCTGCCAGAACCTAGTATGCCAAGAATAATGCGTCGCTGATGCGGTCGAGGCAGTCGTAGAGGAAGGTGTCAATGCCGAAGAAGACGTTATCATGCCGACAAAGACGAGGCATCCGGCGCGAGTTTTCTAGACTCGGAAATGCATCGGGGATGAAGGCACGCACCGGTGTTGCCATTACCAGGCGTGCAGGGGTAGTTGCCATCATGAACCAGTGCGCCAGTATCATACGACGATGCCGACGAGTTCGATATGGAGAAGACATAGAAGGCGGCGAAACCAACAGCGACCTGAAGTGGTCATGCTAGACGCCTAGAGAGGCACGACAACGGTACTCGAAGTAGGCGAAGAAGAACCCGATGACGTGACGAAGACCATGCACGGACGGCGGTGATCTGCGCCTAGGGAGGCAGCACGATGTAGCCAGGGACGTCGGTGCGCGGAGACGGCGATGATGTGACGGCGTGGCTGCGGGACGCGAGTTGGTGCAGTGGACTGAGGCCACCGGCATGTACGCGCTTGTGAGGCGCGTTGGCAGTCAGTGGGCGAAGACCAAGGCAGCGACGCTATGGCCCTAAGGGGCGATGCTGCGGCAGCCCGTAGCTCGATCGCTGGTAGACGCGTGCTCGAGGACGTGCTTGGCGTAGACGAGCGCGGGATTGGTTGATTAGACCGACGGTGCGCCATATGCACCATGGAGTGGACGACGCGTAGACCGGAGTCGATGGCGACATTGTCGGTGAAGTCCCGAACGATGAATACATAGACGATCCGCAGGGGACGGCCGCGATAGCCTCCCGAGGAAGGCGTAGCAGCCGGCCGCGGTGCGCGGCAGCCTACCTTGAGGGGCGAAGGTGGCAGGCGCACGAGCACGGTGTAGATCGTCGGTGTCGATGGCCGGAGTAGAGGCGCGGCGATGACGACGGCGATGGAGGGCGGCTCAATCCGATCTATGATCGTTAACCAAAAAAGAAAATACCGGTCGAACGATCGGCGGAGAGAAAACCCGATCAAGAGATCGGAAAAGATTCACCAGGGCAGCCGATCACGGATCAGCGGACGTGCCCTGCGACGGATTGCACGGCCCCCAGCGGAGATCATGTAGATTGATCCCGTGGGGGCGGCACGGCGGAAGCGTGTCGGCGGCAGCTCGAATTTAGGATGATACCATGTAAGAGTATGAGATTGGCGTAATATGTTGGATGTATTATTGAGCTCATGGGCGTGTATATATAGGAGTACAGGGATCATTTTGGAGTACACGTCAAGTTAGGTTAGAATCCTAACTTTCCTAAACTACAATACTAGACCTATACGTATACTACTCTAACACTCCTCCGCAGTCGTAGCGGTAGCGTCGTGAACAACAGGAACGTCATAAGCAATTGACCGTTAGAGGGAACGAGATAATCGGGCTTGTTTGTGAGGAGCGGTGGAGGAGGTGTTTGGAAAGCATAGACAGCCAAAGACACCCAATTCAGAATAATCAGGATGGTGAAGAAAAATGGATTGAAAGGGGGTATAAAGAGGACAAGTTTTGGTGGGTCGAATATTTATAAGATAAGTGGATATGCGTAGGCTTCAACCCAAAAACGTGATGGAAGGGAGGCTTGGATTAATAGAGTACGTAAGATGTCATTGATAGATCGAAGAGAACGCTCAGCTTTACCGTTTTAGGGAGATGTGTAGAGACAGGAAAAGCGGGGAAGAATTTCTTAAGAGAGAAAGAAGGATCTATTTTGTGTGTTATCAAATTCTCTACCATTGTCACATTGGATGAAGTGGATAGAAAGACCAAAGTGGGTTTGAACATATTGTCAAAAATTAATAAAAATAGTGTGAACATCTAATTTTGCACGAAGAGGAAAGGTCCAAATATAATGAGAGTAATCATTCAGAATAATTAGGTAATATTTTAAACCAGAAACACTAGGTATTGGAGATGTCCAGATGTCCAGAGATCACAACATAACAATTCAAACAGAAAAGAACTAGAGGTAGAGGAGGTGTCGAAGGATAATCTAACATGTTTGCTGCATTGATAGACATTACAAAGAGAAGAATCATGGAAAATACTTGAATTATTACTAGGAATACAAAAATCTTGAAGTAAAGTCGACAACGTATTTTTATTGGGGTGTCCTAGCCGACAGTGCCAGAGATCGACAGAGACGAGCATGGCTCGAGATGTGGAAGATGGAGTGCCATGTAGAGAATATAGATCGCCCGAACTATTGTAGCGAATGAGAACCTCCGCCGTTTTTAGATCCTTCACAGATAGACCAAAAGGGCCAAATTCCAAAGCAACGTTGTTGTCAATAGTGAATTGTCGAACAAAAATAAGATTTTTTATTAAAGAAGGAGCAACTAGAAAATTTCGAAGAATAAAATTGTTGTTTGGATTAGAGATGTAGGAGTGGCCGGTGCAAGATATGTGAATTGAAGAGCCGTCTCCAATGATTATGGAAGAAAAAGACGAAGAAGAACAAGCTGACAATTTTTTTATATTTGAAGACATGTGTGAGGATGCACCATAATCGAAAATCCAATCCATACATTCGTGATTGGTGAGTGTAAAATTGTTCATGGCTGCGATGAAAGCGGCTTGATCCTAGGTTGGTGGAGCAGTTGAGGCCGATAACGCAGACATGTAGGTTGGAGGCGATGTCGCGGGCATGTACAAGAGTGCTGCAGGGGCACTGTACATGTAGGGCAACGCAGGCATGTACGGCAAGGGCGAAGCCATGTAGATGAGCGGTGAAGCCTGAGCGTTGTAGACCTGCGCCGGAGGCCTGGTACCAAGGAGACCAGACGAGCTGATGGACGAACGAAGGCCAAGACTCCATGTCTCGGTGTAGGCTGTTGGGCACCATAGGAGGATGGCAAGGACCATGGCATCGACCATGCTTGGACAAGGCTAGTCCAGGGATCATGAGTTGGGTGCCAAGTTGGTGCATCTAGAGGAGCGACCGGAGAGGCCTCAGTTGATGGAGGAGCCGCGGGGCATGGCTGTGGTGGCCGGTACGTGGGGTTTTTCCCGCGGTAGTTGGGGCTCGGCCGCCACCCTGGAGGAGGATGCGGTGTAGCTAGTGCAGTTCTGGCGACGTGGGCCGGAGAAGGAGGTCGAGCCGTGGCGTGAAACACCTGAGGTGGTCGAGATGCCTTGCAAGCTTGCGTCGTGGCATCGAGTTGGAGGAGAGAGCAGACTTCGGCAAAATTGGGACGAGGCCGCATCATGGGTATGAAGTCCACCTGCTTCTCGAATTGCTCGCCGAGGCCAACGAGAAGGGCGTTGATGAGGGTGCGATCTTCAACCGGGTCGCCGAGCTCTCGAAACTCGTCGCCGATTGCTTTGACCCGCTGACAGAAGATAGTAACAGAGGCGTCCCCTTGAGTGGTTGTGCGAAGCTCGGTATGGAGAGCATTGGTGCGAGCGTCACTGTTATCCTGGAAGAGCTGCTGAAGAGAGGCTCATAGCTGAGCGGCGGTGGAATCGTCATTGGATACAAGATTAAATTGCTCGGTAGAGATGCTGGTGTAGATCCATTGGATGATTATGAGATCGTCCTTGACCCAACGGGAATCGGCCTGTCGAGGCACCGAGGCCGAATCAATGTGATCGTGAAGGCCACATCGACCTAGATGAACATGAAATAGATGGCGCCAATGGTAGTAGTTGTGGAGAGCGAGATCTAATGTAATTGGTATGAATGGAGAGACATCGAAGATTGTATCGGTTAGAAAAATTAGGGCTAGCTGGAGGGGATTTTGGTAGGTAACTGAGGAGGCAGAGGAGGAGGAGGAGGGTGGCACTCCGGCGGCACGGGCTTCTGCCGCGGTCCAGAGAGAAGCCAACGGTGGCGGCGGAGGTTGTGGCGGCGAAGCCATGCTAGGTGCGGAAAATCAGACGTCTAATACCATGATCTTTACTATTAAAAGCAAAGCCGTGGTGAATGTCTGGGGTCACACATCGATTAATTACATGCCAATGCCACCGCTAACAAATTAGTCCGTCCATGTGCTTAATGCTCGGCTGTTCCCCACCGCCACCCGCTCGAACCCTGATGACTGGCGCAGCGCCGTCCTCCGGAATCCTCTACCCCATCGCCACCCGCTCGAGCTCCGGCTCCGGAATCCTCTGCCCGAACCGTGTGCTGCTGCTTCCGGCGACGACCCCCCTTTCCCAACAAACTCCGGGGTTCAGTTTGTGCAGATCAGGTGGTGGCGGCCGATTCTTGGCAGCGGGGCACGTATAGGTGGTGGTGGTCGTGCGGCCATCAGGGCCGTCGTTGTCGGGTGGTGGAGGCGCGAACGGCTCGTTGCTGATGCGGGCTACATGAGCCGCTGGCAACCAGAGCAGATTAGCTCTGCTCTAAGGACGGGAAAGGCTCGGGCCAGAGGATAGGAGGCGGCCGAGCAGAGAGATTGGAGAGTGGCGATTTTGAGCGGCGGCGCTCTGCGAAGCCCTCATTGCCCCTGCCCTGCCCCCACAAACGCCACCAAATTCCCCGCCGCGTCGGCATGTGCGACGGCGGAGACCACAAGCAGGAGCTGTGTCGTTCCATGCCTTCACTAGATTTGAAGGAGGAAGACGAGGACGATGGGAGGGCGTCACCGCCGTGCCGTTACCCGCTCAAATTCGTCGAGGATCGAAGTCGGGATCTTGCCGCTGGTGGAGGGCTCGCGTATCGGCGTATGATATTTGGGGGACTCGCTGGGAGTGGAGCGGCCAGCTGGCCGGCCGGCGTGAAAATGGCCACCACGAGTCAGCTGTTGTCCGTCCATTGAACTGTCCGCTGAACTGCAAGTCTACAACTGCTAAGTGTTAACTGAATTGATGTATTGTAAGTGTGCAGTTTCTGCCTGAAGCAATTCACTTCGATCGTGTTGTCTGTCACAGGGGAGCAGATCCAACGAGGAGTCGCGACCACGGGGGCAGGAGGACAGGAATTCTCAATGCGGCTGAGACATCTGTTTCGTCAGTTCAAGGACAGAAGAAGATGAATAAAAAAGGTGAGAAATAGACACGAGATTGGTAATAACATTCATTCAGGTTCCATTTGTTCCAGGCTCATATAAAGAGTTCAACCAGAATTTCTACAATCACCTAGGTTCACCGGACCAGCACCTAGACATGCAAGCTGAGCAACGAACACAAGATTTGTAATAATGTTAATTCTTTGTGTGCAAAGTGCAAACATGCAAGCTACTGATCTTCACATTTTATAGGTAGGATGGTTGTTCGGTGGAAGGCAGAAGAACAAGCTGCTGATCTTCACATTTTATAGGTAGGGTGGTTGTCGGTGGAAGGCAGAAGAACATGAAGAGAATAGGGGAACAAAGACACGCGATTGGTAATGTTCAATCAGGTTTAAATTTATAAAAGACTAATTTATTCTCTCCGGTCTTCACTGTTTTCTGATTTTTTAATTTCGTGCTCTAATTTAAACTGTGAAATTGATCAAACATATTAATCTAGTAACATTGTCAGGTTATATTAGTATATTCAAATGAATTAAATCTAAAATTGAATTTATAAAATTGGTTAATTTTTTTTTCTTAAACCGTATACGCACATGTTTGTGGGAGAGAGATAGTATTCACGGATTAAAAAAATTCTTCAAATCTGTGGAATAATCCATGTTTTGCTCATGCAATTTTAGTCTATGGATTAAAAAGAACTTGGCGATTATTCTGCAAAACATTGTGGACTTCATGAAGGTTGTCACGACAAATCTTCTTTATCAATCATGTCTAGCTATAATTGATTCTCCCGTTGCAACGCACGGGCATGTGTGCTAGTAGTTTAGAAGAACAATTATTTGTATTGATTTGATCAAGATTACAAAGAATATATAGGACAGGAGCCGGTCAGCCTAGAGTTTTAGGCACATGCTGCATTCATTCCGTACATACCGATCAGTGACACACTCCCGTACCTGTGTTGGGAACCCAGTATTATGTATCGAATAGTAGGAACAACACCCTCTAATCAATTAATCGCCAACCTTACGGCAGCAGAGAGTCCTTGCGGGACCGCCCTGGCCAAGGGATGAGTGTTTAAGCTGTAAGATCAGTTTACAACTAGAGAATAAGCACATTGGGCAACAAAATTTAAAGCGAGATAGAGAGATTCAGATCTACTAGCTAGAATGTACATTACTGTAGTCCTTCGAAAACAAAATGAACTTTGTGCATCCTTTTGTTACTCTTTTGTACCTAATCGTAATGTTATGTATCTAAGAGCATTTCCACTCGGAGCCTAAAGCCTCCCTAAAGGGCTACCTCGCATGCCATCGCCAAAAATCACGTCCAGTTCGCCTCTTCGCAATTCTTTTTAGCGTCGGGACAACCCGTTTTCTTATCTGGCGCCCCTAAGCTGAATTCAACCCACGGGGGTCTAGCGGGGACGCCTGATGGAGCTAAAAACGACGCGGGCTAGCCTGGCAGTGAGATAGGTGCTTCGTTTCCAGAGCTAACATGTGCCGTCGTCTGGCCACGCGGCGGCACGCCCTTTTGTTCTCGTCCTTTCCAACTCTTCCCGCCCAGCTTTCCTGCTCTTTCCCCCTGTATCTAGGGTTGCTGCCATTGTCATCCATAGCTCCACGCCGTCCTCACCACAACTCCCTTTCCAGTTATATCTATGGCGACCGGAGGTGCTGTTTTCGCCAGGAGGAGTGTCGCCATGTCTGGGCACCGTCTTCGACCAACTCACCCACCCGACTCAAATGGTCCCAACCGAAGATGAGGAATGTGTCGCCTCCGACTATTCTGGCAACGCCAACATCGAGGAGTTGGCCTAGTCGCCTCCGACGGCTCCGAGGAGTCGTTGGAGACGTGGCCGCCAATGCTGCGAGAGCCAGCTTACCGAACCACCGGCGAGCCTTACGGGTGGGATGTCTTTGCCCATATTTTCCTGCCGGAGTACATCCGGCTACAAGAACTTAGCTGCGTCTACAAATGTCGCGTCCTTGCGGCACGCAGATACTGCGGTGATGCCACCATGTGCGTCCACCACGCCCGAGCTAAGGAGAAGTTTGATGCGCATCTAGCGATCTACAACTTTCTATTCGAGTTCTAGCGTGTCGCCAGAGGACCGCCGCCGCCACAAAACCTCCGGCCACTATGGAACGCCGCCGCCGTGCCCTCCTGACGAGAGCAGCACCTCCCGCCACTGTAGGACGACGCGCCCTCCTAGCGAGGACATCGCCATCCACCATGGGCCATAGTTGGGGGTGGTCGGGAAGTCATCTGTAGGATTAAAAAGAGTTTTTTGTTACACCATGGTATATTCAAACTTTTCCTTATTTGATCTTGTGTTTTTAGGCTAACCGTTCAAAAAATACACATATACCAAATAACATACATGTAAATATCAACAAACGTTCTCGTTTAATTTTAGTTTTGAGCACGCGCACAACGTAGCCATTAAAGTAATAGACCAATATTGACAAGAGTAGCGACACTAGTATTTTAGGGGAAAATAACCCAATGGCCTTGTTGATGTCACTGGGAGAATCACCATTGTCGAGTACTGACACTAGTAGAAAAGGAACCTTTCGTCTGAAGCATTAGTCCCGGTCGTGTTTGGACCGGGGACTAATATAAACACTAGTCCTGGTTTCAACGACTTGTACAACCGCATGGGCACATGCAACTCTAGTCCTGGTTCAAACGGGAACTTTAGTTCCCGATGAAAACACCAACCGGGACTAAAGGGTTTGCGACAAGCTAGGGCCGGTGTGAGTCCCTTTTGTCCCGGTTGGAGACTCCCGGTTGGTGTCTCCAACCGGGACTAAAAATAGTGTTTCCAACCGGGACCAACCGGGACTAATGCCCTTCATATATCATCTTCTACCCCGAGCCACATACTCCATTCAAGCTGCTTTCTCTTCTGTTTCCTTTCTAAGCTCGAGTTCATCCCATTCTTTCACATGATTTGTCAAGATTTGGCAGCGGCCTATCTATCCAAGGATTCTAAAAGGTTAGCCACTTCATCTTTTCATCTTTCATTGCTAGTTTAGCTCATTTCATGCTCTAGAAATAGATGGATTTGTGGGTTTTAGTTTGAAGTAATTTTTGTAATAATAACATTTGGTCACTACTCTACTTTGGTTTTAATTTTTAATGTGATGAACTTGTATTAATTTGGTCACTTCTATATTCATGATGCAGATTTGGCCACTCCTTCCTAAGATCGAGTTCATCCCTATTTTTTCACACGTAAGATTTGGCGGTGCTCCATCTATTCAGGGGTTCTAAAAGGTTAGCAGCTCCATCCTTTCACCTGTCATTAATAGTTTAGCTCATTTCATGCTCTAGAAGTAGAGGGATTTGTAACCACTGCATTTTCAAATTCCAGATGGATATAAACAAATAACATCATCATTATGCATACAAATATATATATATATATGTACCATAGTAAACAATAATAATCAAAAAATTGTAATGAAAATAGGGTTAATTCAAAAAAGTTTCATAAGAAGACACACTAGCAAAAAGCATAACCCTTCTCATTAGATCAATACGTCTGGGAGCTAACAAATTTCACATATATGGGAGTGTCTCTATGGTGAGCTCCTCGAAGATGTATGATGACGAGATCCTATAGACATCTTCAAGAAGCTCACCGTAGTGGTGTCCCTCTCGCACCACCTTGCAGTTTATAATTTCATATATATGGGAGTGCTTCTGTGGCGAGCTCTTCGAAGATGTCTAAGGACGGGATCCTATAGACATCTTTGAGAAGCTCGCCGTAGTGGTGTCCCTCTCGCACCATCTTACAGCTTATAATCAGTGCATCTTGCCTATTTATAGATTAAGTGCCACAACATTTGTGATGCCACCCCGAAAGCATAGTGCTACTACTAATGGTAAAATAGTGTTGTCACCCACGACATAGTGCCGCCACTGACAGCATAGTGTCGCCACCCACCAAATAGTGCTGCCACCCACAACATAGTGTCTCCAACTGAGACTAAAGATGGAGTAGAAAGTTTTTAAATCAGTGAATAGTTTTTTTTATTTTTGCAATAATAACATTTGGTCACTAATCTACTTTGGTTTAATGTGATGAACCTGTATTAATTTGTCACGTCTCTATTCACGATGTTGTGTAATAGTTTTTGATATACTTATATAATACAAATGCTTCGGCAATGGATCTACGATGACCGATGCTCTGACGAGTTCATTAAAGGCCTACATTATTTCCTCGGTGTGGCCGAGGAAAACAAGAGGAATGGTTTTATGTGTTGACCATGTGGTGTCTGGAAGAATAAGAAGGATTGCTCTTCCTCAAAAATCCTTCACAGCCACTTGTTTTGGTCCATTTTCATGTCCGGCTATAATTGTTGGACCAAGCACGGAGAAAGAGGGGTTATAATCAAGGAAAAAATAGTGCGCTATAGCGCACGTTATAGCACGCTATTGTAGGGGTTCCGCGTATGAAAACAATAAATTTTACCCTACGCCCCTGAACCCATGATGCTTGCCAGGACCTATCTATTAGTAATACAGTAACGGGAGGGGATTTTCGCGAACTTACCCTTGAAGACCGAAAAGCGTTGTCAACGCTCAAGAGAGCATGGTTGATGTAGACGAGCCGAAGCCGACCTCAAGGTCGTGATGAAGTCCTTGCGCTCTTGTGGCTCGAACGACTTGAGTGCCTCAGGTGTGACACCTCGCGAGGAGTTACACACGTCCGGTGCCTGATGATGACTCCCGCTTCCCCACCAGCAGCAGTTGCGGAAGTAGAGCTCCTGGATCCGAATCTGCGGTAGCAGCGCTCCGCAGTGAAGATGTCTCGTTCACGCGATTGAACTTGGGACCACGGTCACGAGAGAGAGAATATCAATTGAAGGTCTTCCCAAAAGTGAGAAGACCTTTATTGCATATTGTGTGTATTTATCTGGCCAAATACCCCCACTATATATAGGGGGAGGGGAGGTACTACCTCCCTTAAAGTCCTGGGGTGGGACTAAAGGAGAGGAGAGGAGGGCGACCTCGGCCGACCCTAGAGGGCCCCTTGCAGGGGGCCGCTTGGCCCAGCCGGCCACCCCCTTGCCCCTTCTCCCTCTCTCCTTTCCCTAATGGGCCCTCTCCCCTCCGGGAATTGGCCCATTAAGCCTTTTGACCTTTACATTGATTTTCTCTTTTATTAAATAATTATGAATAAATGATTAAATCAATATTTAACATTCATTCACATATTATTCAACCTCCGTGGCTATGGAACACCTCCACTCCGAACATCCTCCGGACTTACCGAAACCCTTCTGGTTTTCTCTCTACTATTCTTCGGTGATTCTACCGATCCTATAAATACTCTCTAAGCATCATCAAACCCTTAAGCGTGATACTCTATGGTTCGGGAACACTCTAGATATGGTCAGGACACTCCCAGACCAATGATCAACAGAGGGACCTGGATGGCCATGTGACCCCTGTGCGTTCCACGAAGATGTTTCGTCGTTTGAACCGGGACAGTCGTGTCTTATTCCCTTTGTCTCTCGATACTTGCATTGCCTGAGATCTGATCAATGATATCACCTTGTCATGTTCAATCTCGTTACCGAACAATGCTACTTGACTCGTTCCGACAAGTGATATCCCTGTGATCAAATCACACGCTGCGCAGCTATTGGATATAACTCCTCCGAGTGGGCCCTTGAGTATTTTTCCGTCACATGGACGGAAAAATCCCGCTCTTGACATATATTGCCTCTACGGTTTCCTCCGAGTACCTGAACACACCTTTATAACCACTTTATTACCAAGTGGCGCTTGATGCTATCAAAGCACTCTCGGGAGAGAGTGATTGATATAGCCTCACAGTCTAAGGAATAGTCTACGAGGATCCATTTCTAATCATCATAACTTGAACTTCGTGACATGATTGGGTCACGATGTTTAGGTTGGGTATTGGTTCATCATATCATTCTCAGAATGAGTTGACTCCATTTCCAACTGGCATAAATGCCACATGATCAGGAAACATGATCATTTGCAGTGACTAGAGTTTCACTGGGAACCCCTGGTTGTTTGTATATTACACGTGTATTGATGTTTCCACTCAACACAGTTATAGCATGATATAAAACTTTGTCATAAACTTTATGAAATATGGTAATAGTCCTTATTACAATTTGTCTCTAGGGCATATTTCCAACAGTCTCCCACTTGCACTAGAGTACAAATAAACTAGCTGCATTTGTTCTTAATCATTGGCACCATATCCAGTACCCTGAACATGATTGCTCATGGAAGAGGTTAAGTCTTAGGTTTGTACTTTACATTCCCAAATCCTTTGAAACTTACTAATGTCACCTTGATTGAGATTAATACTTTATCATCATATGATAACATCTGTGTGTATGCGTCGTTGCTATGGCAGCAGAACGAGGCCTCATTCCAGGAGCCTACAGTGACTTTAGATCAACCTCGAGGGCTTTCTCATGGGCACTGTGCCCTGGGACACATCATTCTATGTTAAAAGCGAACTAGCCCCGCCATAACATTATACAACACTTTAGATGGTACCCTTATCTATTATTATAAATGTATTCATTGAAATACGAGTGCACTCTATGCAACTTTCGATGTTTTTGTTCACCTCGCTTCCTACTTGACTTTAATTGGTATTTACAGGAGTTTCCAACATATTCCCTTATAACATAACCCTTTATGTTTTAAGATATGTCATCCTTTACGGATTTGGAAAATGTGTCTACAGTTCTCTATTAGACACTATGGACAAACTTAGCTCAACGTTCCGTGATTCAAACTTAATCACTTTTTAAACATTTCTTATTAGATCATATATTATGTTAAATTATCATCATGGTTTTCTAAGATAGAACCTATGTCTTAACATAGTGGATGATTTATCATCCTTTTCTTTCTTTCAACCACTAACGTTAAACTTAATACTCTTCCTAATTTGAGTTATTAAGGACCAATTCCTTAATTAACTTCTATTCGGAAACCATTTTCAGAATCCCTTAAGGAATACTAGATAGTATCATAATACACTTATTATCAGCTTCTACCCCTTATAAATCATTATTTATTGGTACTTGCGCTTTTATTCTTAACACACTTAAGAATCTCTCTATAAGCTCCCACTCAAAATATGTTCTAACATATTTGGGTATGAGTCACTACTCTTACTCAAACTATGTTCCTACATATTTGAATTTTAGACTTATATTGCCCCCACTCAAAAATATGTCATTCACATATTGTTTTAGGAATACTTTCGTAGCTCCCACTCAATTTCATGCAAATTGCATATCCACTCACTATTTTGAACAACTTCAAAATCCTTTGATCAAATATCAAACTTGGAGTTTTACTATGAGATACTAGTACTTTACCAGTTTTAAATCCACTAGACATTTAGCACACTTGAATCAAATTCATTTGAATTTGTCCAATACTTGACAAATTGTGCTTTTGTCATTCACCCCCTTTTCCACTATGACTTTGCAGTCATTTGGGAAAATTCCAAGTAACCCCTTTTACTTGTGAGATTCAACAATGATTTGCTTTCTAATCTCAAGAGAATTTTGCTTTTAGGATTTCTCATAATTCTAGTTTACCATTATTTCCTTAGTAGTTTGTAGGTATGTCATATTCTAATAATCATGACAAATGATTCACAAATGTCTCCATGCAAGATATGGGACACATTTTGAATCCTACTTCATGTGGTGAAAATACCAGTGGGGAAAACACAATGATCATTATCATTGATTCTTTCCTTTGTGAAGAGAATCATTCAGGAACGTTGTCGTTAAACATCGACACTACGTCTGATTTGAATCCTCATCGTGTTTTTCACTATCTTCCAATTGCTTCATAATTGAGAAATATCACTGAGTGCAAACTTTCTAAAAAATGTACCAAAATCCAAGCAATACTAGTTTTGCTTCCCTTTTGGTTTCAGCTATGGATTTCATATTCAAAGTTTCCAATGAATACTCTACAAGGACTTATTCGTTATTGTTTTGGTTATATCGAATAAACCCAAAACTTTTACGACTATCCATACTAGATATGGAGCCGCTTTCACAAATTCAAATGGTTCACTATATATTCTAGTTGAGTGTTAACTATTTCTAACTAATGGTCTCTACATCTATACTACAACAAATTATTTGGCGCCATCTATTCACCCACTTTGATATCTAATATCATATTGTGATGCTTTGCATTCCGACGTTTCAAAACACTTTGCATTTCACAATTCTCTTTTATGCCAATCTTATAAAGTTGAATTTCATTACTATTGATCAAATCGTAGTAATTAGATTCTCTTTATATATTTTATACCCTTTGTTGATGAAATACTTTGATCAAATCAAATAATTTCATATTCATGTTTCCTTTGGTAAACTTCTTTACACATTTAAACAATCATATAATGATAATTGCCATTTTCGTTAAAACACAATACATCGAATATGTATTTACTTTTAACGATTCATTAAAACACTTTGTATTCAAGTAATACACAATATTCAAGTTATTTTGCCAAACTTAGGCATGATTTATATGTGACAAGAAATCGAATGTCTTTCACATATTATCAATATAACTTTTTGAATTCAAACAATGTTTTATTCAAAATGAGTATATCATTAAGTTGGGTATTTTAAGGCATTTGAATATTTTACAAATGTTCATGCATTATCAATTAGTTTCAAACAACAAGGATAATTCACATATAATCAAACAAGATATAAACACAAATAGAAATCATTCGTAAAAGTAGAATAACTATTTGTTACAAACTGATATGAATAACCGTCTCACAAAGTGTGAGACACACTAAAGAGGTTCATGATCTATCGATTACAATAATCATCCTAAACATAAACTAAATGATAAATATTGAGGGAGAGTGTCGTTGGTCATCATCATTATGCTCGCCATCAACACGCAACGTCACCTCTCCAGCAAGCACCTCTCATGCAGGACCTGTTTTCAGAAAAACAGAACAAGTATCAAATAAACTTAACACTGCAAATGTGTTTGCAAGATTATAATATTTATAAAATTGCATATCAAATATATACCTTTGTCATCGATGACCTCACCAGTGATTGGTTCAACCTTAACGTTCCTAAAACGTAATATGAACTCTTGGAAATCCAATGTTTCCGTATCACCACTCATGATGCTACTCCGGACATGTCCTTCGTAGCTGGGATGCAACGATCGAAGCAGCACGCCTATCGCAAATGGATCATCCATCCAGTAGTCCATGAAGTGAACCAGTCTCATGTGTGCATCAAGCATGCGCTCCAAGTGACCCTTCAGACATGTGTGTTCCTCCATCTGTATGGAAAGGAACTCTCCAAGCAGCGCGTGCTTCCACATGCGCACATGGCTTATGAACTCTGCTCTCAGCTGATCCACCATTGAATATGGATCAAGATCACCCATGACCGGATGGAGTTCATCCACCATTCTGTAACACATTATAATCTGAATGTAGGTGGACATCTCTTGACGATAGTAGCGGTCTGCCAGCTCTTGCGGGGTCTCATAGTGGCCTGGCTCAAACAAATCCATTGTGTGGCGTATGTAGTCTACCACATGATTCCTAGTAAGGAGTTCATTCATGCACACAAGCCAACTACGGAAGTTTGATCCATCAAGTCTAAGTTTCTCACCCATTACCCATTCCTCAGTGACAAAGTAAGCTTCACGATGAGCCATCTCTACATTTATAATTGCAAAAGGAATTTAGACTAAGTTTATAATTAAATAATTTAATAATAACTCCACTCAGAAACTCCTATCCCATGAAGGGTTCCTAGTGATAACACGACCCCTATCAGCCACATCTCCCCCGATCGTCACGGCCATCAATGTGGGTTCAAGGGTGGACGCTAAACATCGGTCACATCATTCATGCGACTCGTGCTCGATCTTTCGACCATCCGTGTTCCGAGGCCATGTCTGCACATGCTAGGCTTGCCGTAGACACCAGGGTACCGGTGTCTTTCCGGTGTGGTAGTCCGTCACCTCCATGACTATCTACTACTACGTAACATAAGGTAATCACTTTACCTTTGCCACAACCATATCACAAAGCAACGCCCCCTGCAAAACAAAGTTAGACGCCTCTACTTTATCTTTGCATGTTTTACGCGGCTGGGCTTTCGCACAAGAACCATTCTTACCTACGAACTTTCAGCACAACGCTGGCCAAGTAGTTGTCTCTACTACACCCCTTTCGAGGCCCTCCGTTGCAAATGGCATACCAACTAATGTGAGAGAGACAGACACGCCCCTAAGCCACTTTATACGGTACAAGCCGTATGTCAAGCATGGACCAGTCTCGCGAATAAATGCATAAAGTTGGTTGGGGGACGCTTCATCAAGCATTGCTGCGGTATACACAAGTACACGTGGGAGGGTAACAACTAAAAGATCAACGCCCACACGCTACATCTCGTGTGTTCTACCCATACTAGCATTACTACGCATAGATCTAGCTCTGATACCACTGTAGGGGTTCTGCGTATGAAAACAATAAATTTTACCCTACGCTCCTGAACCCATGATGCTTGCCAGGACCTATCTATTAGTAATACAGTAACGGGAGGGGATTTTCGCGAACTTACCCTTGAAGACCGAAAAGCGTTGTCAACGCTCAAGAGAGCATGGTTGATGTAGACGAGCCGAAGCCGACCTCAAGGTCGTGATGAAGTCCTTGCGCTCCTGTGGCTCGAACGACTTGAGTGCCTCAGGTGTGACACCTCGCGAGGAGTTACACATGTCCGGTGCCTCATGATGACTCCCGCTTCCCCACCAGCAGTAGTTGCGGAAGTAGAGCTCCTGGATCCGAATCCCGCAGCGCGACGACGCTCCGCGGTGAAGATGTCTCTCGTTCGCGCAGTTCGAACTTGGGACCACGGTCACGAGAGAGAGAATATCAATTGGAGGTCTTCCCAAAAGTGAGAAGACCTTTATTGCATATTGTGTGTATTTATCTGGCCAAATACCCCCACTATATATAGGGGGAGGGGAGGTACTACCTCCCTCAAAGTCCCGGGGTGGGACTAAAGGAGAGGAGAGGGAGGAGCAGCCTCCGGCCGGCCCTAGAGGGCCCCGCCCTAGGGGGGGGGGCTTGGCCCATCCGGCCACCCCCTTGCCCCTTCTCCCTCTCTCCTTTCCCTAATAGGCCGTCTCCCCTCCGGAAATTGGCCCATTAAGCCTTTTGACCTTTACATTGATTTTCTCTTTTAGTAAATAATTATGAATAAATGATTAAATCAATATTTAACATTCATTCACATATTATTCAACCTCCGTGGCTATGGAACACCTTCCACCTCCACTCCAGACATCCTCCGGACTTACCGAAACCCTTCCGGTTTTCTCTCTACTATTCTTCGGTGATTCTACCGATCCTATAAATACTCTCTAAGCATCGTCAAACCCTTAAGTGTGATACCCTACGGTTCGGGAACACTCCAGACATGGTCGGGACACTCCCATACCAATGATCAATAGAGGGACCTGGATGGCCACGTGACCCCTTTGCGTTCCACGAAGATCTTTCGTCATTTGAACCGGGACAATCGTGTCTTATTCCCTTTGTCTCTCGATACTTGCATTACCCGAGATCTGATCAATGACATCACCATGTCGTGTTCAATCTCGTTACCGAACAATGCTACTTGACTCGTTCCGACAAGTGATATCCCTATGATCAAATCACACGCTGCGCAACTATTGGATATAACTCCTTCGAGTGGGCCCTTGAGTATCTTTCCGTCACATGGACGGAAAAATCCCGCTCTTGACATATATTGTCTCTACGGTTTCCTCCGAGTACCTGAACACACTTTTATAACCACTGTATTACCAAGTGGCGTTTGATGCTATCAAAGCACTCTCGGGAGACAGTGATTGATATAGCCTCACGGTCTAAGGAATAGTCTAAGAGGATCCATTTCTAATCATCGTAACTTGAACTTCGTGACATGATCGGGTCACGATTTTTAGGTTGGGTATTGGTTCATCATCTCATTCTCAGAATGAGTTGACTCCATTTTCAACTGGCATAAATGCCACAAGATCAGGAAATATGATCATCTGTTGACCAATTAACCAGTGACTAGAGTTCACTGGGAACCCCCGGTTGTTTGTATATCACACGTGTATTGTTGTTTCCACTCAACACAGTTATAGCATGATATAATACTTAATCATAAACTTTATGAAATATGGTAATAATCCTTATTACTATTTGTCTCCAGGGCATATTTCCAACAGCTATAGCAAATTTGGAGCGTCGATGCTGTATTTAAGCTATTTTAGATGCTATGCCGCTGATTTCAAAATAGCACGTTAAATCATGCTATTTATCAAAACGTTGTAGCATCATTATATTTTTAGCGCTGCAAAAAGGCCAAAACTACACTCTATAGCCCATCGGCCCAAAAGGCCAAAACCATTCACGAGTCATAGGCAAACCTAATCCCAGCCCCCACCAGACAGTTCATGTAGTCAGCAAATCCGTGCGCGAGCGACGACGGTGCTTCTCCAGTTTGCGAGTGGTGGCGATGGTTGCTTCCACATAAATTCTTCATATGATTCCGAATAATACTTCATGCTATGTTGATGCTAGGCTGCCTTAAAACTATTTAATTCTCTATTCTTGAAATGTTTATGGGTATGTGCTTCATATCAATGAGACTGTGAGTGCGTGATTCCGTTTTTATGTCAAGGATTGGTCTTATTCTTGACTTTGTTATGCATGTAATTATTCCTAGGTAAATTTTAGATGCTGAAATCATTTATATTTAGTCTAAATATATCATTTTTTACAAATGCTATTTT
Organism: Avena insularis; assembly: GCA_023614405.1. Lineage (NCBI taxonomy): Eukaryota > Viridiplantae > Streptophyta > Magnoliopsida > Poales > Poaceae > Avena > Avena insularis. The sequence continues at coordinate 282,500,590 of CM042694.1, read as the reverse complement.
AAATAGCGTGTGCAATAACATGCTATAGCGTGTGTAACATCCTAGCAAGCCTGACACTCGAGGAGACTTATCCACCTCCCTGATACACTGTGTGCGCGACTGTTGAAGGCGAGGTATTACCCGGCGGCGAACCTTCTTGATACAGCTTTTATTCAAAATACTTCGGCTTCTTGGCAAGGAGTAATGCATGGCTTGGAGTTATTAAAAAAGGGTACTATCTGGCGCATCGGCTCTGGCTCCCAAGTTAGAATTTTTAGGGATAATTGGATCCCCCGTCAAGGAGCTTTACAGGTTAATGCAAGAAGGGGAAACTCGAGGAGAAGATGGGTTAGTGAGCTTATTGATCAATCAACACGGACCTAGAATGAGGAGGCGGTCTGGTCCTACTGTTCAGTTTTGGATGCCAATGCAATCTTGGCCATCAAATTACCTCATAGACAATGTGAAGATTTCGTTGCCTGGTTCCCGGAAAAAATGGGCTCTTCTCTATTCGATCGGCTTATTGGTTTGGTATGGAACCCACGTATAACTCTCTAAGCAATGGCCAATCCAGCTCTGAACCTTCTGGTGATCGGGGTATCTGGGATCTAGTCTGGAAGGCACATGTCCCGAATAAAATTAGTATCTTTTCTTGGAAAGTTGCTACCTCTAACTGGCTGTAAAATCTGAGCTTCACTAGAGAATTAATACCATTGATCCAGTCTGTACCATCTGTGGTCGAGAGGATGAATACATGCACCATGCGCTTGTACGCTGCACGTTGGCGAGAGCTCTAAGAGAGGAGATGAGGAAAGTCTGGACACTACCATCGGATGAAGCTCTTCAGGCGTCTGGAATCGAATGGCTTTTGTCTTTGCTTAATGGAATGAACGGTGACATGCGATCACGCACCCTGTTTCTCTTATGGCGTGTCTGGCACCATCGCAACAACTGTATCCACGGAGATGGGAAGGCTTCTATCGCTGCATCAACGACCTTTATTGCTAATTATTTAACTTCCTTCTCTACAATTACTCTAGCCAAATTTGATCCTAAAGGAAAAGCAGTCGTATCGCTAGAGCTTCATGTTTAGGAGGTCCCGACTGACCTGCCGAGTTGTTCAGCACCTGAGGAAGGACAATTTAAAGCCAATGTCGACACGGGCTGGGATCCAAAGACAAGGAAGGTAGGTATCGACATTATCATCAGGAACCACCGTGGCCGACCCATCTTAACGGAGCGGAAATTTGTCACAAGCTGCGCAAGTGCTGAAGAAGCTGAGGTTCTGGCATGTTTAGAGGGCCTAAAACACCTTACACAACATTTTACAGGCCCAACTACCCTTGAGACTGACTGCCTACATGCGGTACAGGCGATCAATGACACGGAGAATGATCGGTCCAATTATTGGTGCCTTTATTTACAAGCGAAGGAGCTTCTGCAGGTGTTCGAGGGTTTTAGTGTGGCTAAGGTGGGGAGGCTGAGTAATGTGGTCGCTCATTCCTTAGCTCAGCTAGGTAAGACGGGAGCTAGTGGTCTTATGTGGGGGGCATCACCCAGCTGCGCCTCGGCTTTGATCGAGCGCAATTGTATGAACATTGTGTAACTCTCGGAGCAACAAGTTTTTTACGCACTCTTTTTCTTACCAGGCTACCTGAGGGGTTTGGAAGGTTTTTAATGAGGCGGCTTGCTGCTCATATTTAATGGAATGTTCCTACTTCAAAAAAAAGTCTTGGCATGTGAGAGTCAAATATTGAACGCGTGGTGCAGCGTTCTACGGCCTGTCTGGAACATCATTGTCTCTATGGTTTGGTTATACAGAAGTTGCGAACAATGTGTACACTCGTTTGTGCAGACGATGTCGTTATGCTTGAGAATGACTCGTGTTATACTGAGGTGATTCATCGGCTGCCCTGGCGTGGTGCTAGCTCAAGGGGCTCACATTGCACACCTAATTTTGACGTTCGGGCGAAATAAATAATGTTCTTGTACATCCTAGAAATTGCATATGTTGTTCCGTGGTGGATACATGGTGTTACAGCTATACGAGGCTGGCGCGCTCTAGTTCCAACCGGAACGGCTGCAACAAGTGCGTTGTTGTGTTCTCTTTTTCCCGAGCTTCATGTCTTGGTCGACGATGTGATGCCCTGGACTCCATGTTACTTTGGCATGCGTAATTTCTAAGCCACATTGGCATGACTAGTGCGAGGCGACTCGCTTGCTACATCTTTGTGTTATTTTATGAGGTTGACATCCTAGTTTGAACATGGAGGTCATCTTCGAGTGGGAGTCAGCGAGCAACAAATACGGTACGGCGTCATCGTGTGATATTATATGGAAGTGGAAAAAGTGCTGCATGGATAGGTGTTGTGTCATGGGGCTGTTGTGACAGCTTCTTGCTTCGACACGTATCGAGTGGCATGGTTTCCTAGGTGTCGGTGTTGTCTGTGACATCGGTTTTTGGCGTGGCTCTATCGACTTCAGCGGACGATGTTCTTGGTACATAAATGGTGGGTGGTCTAGTTCCCTCGTGGCCAAAAACATGTGCACTAGAGGGTGATGGCACGTGTGATGCGTCAAGAACACCCCTTTTGTTAAAAGAATCTATGGATCTTATGTGTTGATGCGTTGCCTGCATGTTTGGAATAGTGTTTCTTTCTGGTGAGTTAGTGTGTTCCTCAACAGGCTAGCTTATCGTACTCGTTGTGTGTGGTTTATGCGAACGAGGACACATGCCTAAGACGGTTTGAGATATTTTAATGGATAGGCCGAGGATTCAATGGATCAAGGACCTTGCCCTGGGACAGTTTTGTTAGACGTCTTCGTGACTGAGTGTGTACTAGGCTTTATGCCTTGGATTTCCTCCCATCTAGAAAAGGAGAGGCTACTAGGGCCATTATGACAAAGGTACGTTGGTAGCTACGACTCTTGATTACATGACGGGCATACAAATTCCCATTTATGCATGGTGGGTGCTCCAGGGGACAAAGAGGCTAGGCGATTCGGAAGTCTCACTGTCCCTCTGCTTAAAATAAGAGCCACGAGTGACGTTGGATGTGTTCTCCTTTCCTTCCTCTTACTCTTGTTATTTATTCTTCTTCTTCCTCCCTCAGAGCGATGAGAAATGGATGGAAAGGGTTAGTGGTTACGAGAGAGACTCTAGCGGATCTCGAAGTAGAGGGGTTCTTAACCATCGTTCAGTTGTTCGAGGGTGGGCGCTTGGTGAGGAGGTAGTAACGAGTCCTCGGCGGCACGAGAGGGTATTGTTTACTTCGCTTCTGGAGTGAGGGCTCAGTGTCCCTGTCAGCTCCTTCATGTGGAAGTTGCTGAGTTGGTATGGCATTTAGCTGCACCACGTTTCCCCCATTACGTACATGGTGTGCTTCACGGTGTTTTGCGAGGGTTAGTTGTGTTGGGAATATGCCCTAGAGGCAATCATGGTTGATGATATTTTCCAAAGTATTCATAAAGTAAAGTTGTCCTTGTATAAACATCAGATATGTATCACTGAATACGTGATTCAGTTGTGGAACTACATATTCATGATTGTTCATACTAGATTGTCCTTGGTTGTTGAGGTTGTGCTGGACACACAACTTAGACCAATGTGCAAGTCGGCTGATAACACGGTTCCACTTGTCATGGGCATGGTGATGCTATTCCGACTTACACTGATTCGGCTAAAGAGTTTAGCGAGTCGGACTGACCCACAGTTGAGATGCAACGAGCGTGTTGTCATTTGCAGTCTCAAGCAATGGAATCCTTTGACCAGAGGTGATTGCATGATCCAAGTTGTGGATCGCCAACTTAGGTTCTATCAAACACTGTTCCGTAAATGGGCAATTATAAAGGTAGAGTTCGGGTTGGCTGTAAAGCAAGCTGCGTGACATGGATTACCAAGATGGGATTTGCCCCTCCGTAATGGAGAGATATTCTCTGGGCCCCGTGTGATATGATTCGGAAGCATGGCCATGCGCTACTCAGTTAAGTGTTAACTAAGGAGTCGGACTAAGAGTTAGTCCAGTGAATCACATATCATGGTACGAGAAGAGAGTTAAGCTATTTAAGGGATGACAACTACTCGCCTATAGCTTAACAAATATATCGTGAAGCAAAGGGACTTGGACAAAAGTCACATTGAAGGTTCGTCTTCTGACTTTACGGCACTTGGGAGTTGGAACGTCTTGCTAGAGATCGCTACCATCTATCGACTTGAGACCGAGTGTTCATGGGAGTGAGTTGGACTCAAAGCCATGACGGGATACTTGGAGGAGTAGCTCATGTTGTGTCCAGGTGCACGTGAACCTACAGGGTCACACACTTAAGGGTAAGGAGCCCATGTGGATTAGATCCATATGGAGATTGGAGTACAGCCTAGATGGGCCTCAAGCGTTGAGCCCAACTAGGAGTGTATATAAGTGGAGTGACAAGGGATAGTCCCTAACCTAGCTGTCACTTTCTCCACTTCCATTTCGGGCTAGACAGGATCTACCAATCCTCTGTCCGAAGATCCTTCCTGTATGTGTGGATACCGGTAGAGGCGTTGCACGTGCGGCGCTAGAGACGGGGAAGCTCGTGGGGATCTGACGAAGGAGTTCGTGGGATTTGCAAGGGTTGTCCGGGGATCGTTCGGCACTGCTTCGACGCGCTACATCAACTTCCGCATCTGCGCGTCTAGCGGTAATCTCGTGGCCTATAACCTGAGCTGGATCTTGGGTGTCCCGCGTAGGGAAAAGTTTTGTTTATCTCCGCATGGCCCAACAAGTTGGGCATGTGGCTCCACCTAGGCCTCCGAGTTCACCTCTTTTGACTCGATGAACACATCTTTAACAAAGTAGACAATTTGGCATCGTACGTCGTGGTGTTCGTTGTTCACCTTCTTCGGAGTATCCCGATCTGCAACTGCAGCTGAATCCAAAGGGCTAGTGGCACACATTCTTCTACTATGATGATCTGCCAAAACCGGGGGGAATGGGATTTTCCAATTTTCCATTTATCCTCTAGCCGACAGGTCCAGCTAGGACGTGCCAGTATTTAGCGATCCGGACGAGGTGAACAAACTACATGGATGGCTGATCGAGCTGATTTGGAGTGGCTTGACAAGTTTGGACCTCCTGTCCTACTGGAGGGTTCACCGAGTTCTACCTCTCCAGGCTCGGGCACACAATCTCTTGAAAGGAATATGCCCGAGAGACAATAATAAAATGGTTATTATGTTATTCCAGGTTTATAATAGATGTTTATTTCTTATGCTATAATTGTATTAAAAGGAAACGTTAATACATGTGTGTTTAATAAAAAAATAGAAGGTTCCTAGTGATGCCTCTCATGACACTATCTTATTGATTAACAGACGATCAAGGTTTCCTGATCATGACGTTGGATGTTGTTAATAACAAGATCACACTATTGATTGAATAATGTGATGAACACACGCCCAAAGTATAGTAACACGATCAAGCCATTATGTTTACACTACTATAACATCATTCAAAGTAACCATAATCCTTAGACCATGATATCACTTCGGAAGAGTATTTTGATTGCATCAAACATCACACCATAATAGGGTGATCATAAAGGTGTCGTCAGATACTTGGAAAATGTTAGTTGAGACTCGTGGATCAAGAGTGGATTTGTCCATCCAGATGACGGACATATATACTCAGGACCCTCTTGGTGATATCACATTGACATAGCTTGCAAGAAAGTGATCACTAACAATGTCATATCATGGGAACAAGAAAAAGAGTACTTGTCAGTAACGGGATCGAACTAGGTATGAATGATCGGATCCCTGACAAGTAAAATATCATGAGACAAAATGAATTGGATACTGCGAATAAAAGGTCACGCGATCACTAAGTCATCGCATGAACTGGTGGGAGTCATTATGGATCTCCAGGTCTCGCTAATGATTATTGATTGGAGAATGTCTCGGTCATGTCCACACAGTTCGTGACCCATAGGGAGACACACTTAAGGGCAGTCGACGCAAATTGAGTGGATAGGGAACACATGAGAAGTTAGTGGACATCGCATGAATTTGTTCTATCTAATATGCCGAAATGGTTTCGGGGTATCGAAACAAAGCAAGGGATTGAATTGTTAATGTGTTCATTAAATTAACTACTCATTAAATGAAGTGTTCATTAAATGAGTGACATTAAATCAAGTGAATTAAAAGTGGTTAAATGAAAAGACTCTTGATTTTGGAGTGGAAAATGAATGTGAGAAAGTGGAGAGAGTTTTTATGTGAGAGGAGAGTCCACCATATAAATTGGGGAAGAGGTGGGGGCAGCCCCATGGCTGTGCGCCTAGCCCCCTTGGGCTGCTCCCTCACCTATATAAAGCCCCCTCCTCTCCTCTCTCTCACATATTCACCCCTCTCTCATATGCCCTTTAGTTGGCATCTTCTCCCTCTTGCTAGCCTTGTCCATTGTGACTAGAAAAGGTGCTTAGGCGAAGCCCTGCTCGAGATCTTCCCCTCCAGCATCTCTACCATGGCGTAGCGCTGTTGGAGGTCCTAGGGATCCGCTACTTCCGTTGCCCGGCTGGAGAAAGGGTTCAGGAGTCGTCGATACACCGTACGTGTTACCGACTACGGAGGTGCTACATGTGCATCACTGTCATTGCATCATTGAGGACGGTCCAGTACACTCTGCAACAACCATGTTTGTTTGTAGGAATGTTATCCCGTGTTACGGTCTTCGAGGGTGAGTCCATCTGAAACCGTTACATGTATCTCCTAGATATGATCTTGGTGGTTGCAATCTTAGGAATTTTTTGTTTTCCATGCAATGAACCCTATTAGTGGTATCAGAGCTATGTCTATGCGTAGATGCTTTGTACGGTTAGAACACATAGAGATATGGGCGTTGATAGTATTGTTGTTTCATACTTGCGTAAATTTTGATCATGGTGGCATGTTGGGATGAAGCGGCCCGGACTAACTTTACATGTCCTCGCACATGAGACCTGTTATATGCTTGACATGCAACTCGTATTGCATAAGTGGCTTAGCGGATATTTGTCGCTCCCAACATAATTGTGATCTAATTTACAACGTTTTGCAAATAACTTGATTGTCAACGTTGTGGCTGAAATTCGTAGGTAGAAAAATTTATTAGAAGACGTCTAACTTTTTTTTGCAGGGCATGTGATGTGATATGGTCATTGTTACAAAAAAATTGTTGTATGCCATGAAATTTATTGTAAGTTCAACAAACGGCAGGAGCCATATGGTTGTCTTTATTTTTTATAGCATGTGTGCTATTCATGTATATCCAAGATATATGTTGTAGTGGAGAAGATGACCATGATGGTGGCTCCATGAATCTTGGAGCCACGCCGGTGGAATGATGGAGATCATACCATGGAGCACATGATGAAGATCAAGTGCAAGAAAGGACCATATCGTATCACATTTTATATGCATGTGATGTTTATCCCTTTTATACATCTTATTTTGCTTATGCTTAGTTCTTGGAGGTAGAGTTATAAGATGATCTCTCCCACTAATATCAAGATAATAATATGTTCTTCCTTAGTATGCACTGTTAATAAAGTTCGTCATTTGAAGCACCACATGATGATCGGGTGTGATAGAATCTATGTTCACATATAAAGGGTGTAAGACAGTTTTACACACGTGGGTACTAAGGTTCTTACTTGGCGAGCCTAGCATGTACATACATGGCCTCGGAACATGAACCGAAAGGTAAAAAACGAGTCATATGAATGATATGATGTACATATGATGCTCACCATTGGAGCTGCACCACCACTCGTGATGATCGGTCATGGTGTAGTGAATTTGGTTCGTGTAATCACTAAAAATAACTAGAGGAATGTCGTTTTTGAGTGGGAGTTATCATAGTAATTTTGAATTGACTTGAACTCTATCTTTTATAAACCTATTCTAAAATAGTCTTTGCAAAAATATTGTAGATCATGGCACCCCCTGCATTCAATATCGGTGCATTCCTAGATAGAAAAAACTGCAAGATAATGGGTATAACTTCACCAACTGGTACCGCAACGTGAGGAATTTCCTCATGGGCATTAAGAAGTCTTATATGCTGGACGGTCCGTTAGGTGGTGCCTGATGTCCCAAAATATATCGAGCTCGTTGGGGAACCCCAAGAGGAAGGTATGATGAGAACAACAGCAAGTTTTCCCTCAGTTATGAAACCAAGGTTATCGAACCCGTAGGAGCAAGGAAACACCTCCAAGGTGTTGTTGCCAACTTGGAATCCTGCACAACACAACCACAAAACATTGCCCCCAACTTAAAGTGAGGTTGTCAATCTCACCGGTTTTGCTGAAAACAAAGGATTAAACGTATCGAGTGGAAGAAAGTAAAAGCTTACAGAAAGTAAATAGAAAACAGTAAACAGTTGTAGATTGATTGTAAAAGAAAGGACCAGGGTCAATAGTTCACTAGTGGTGGCTCTCCTTAAGATAGATAACATGTTGGGTGAAAAAATTACAGCGGGGCAATTGACAAACATCGAGAAAGCATACATGCATATACTAATCATCTTGACTCCTTTGAGATTTGATTGGGCATTACAACATTATACATAGACCATAATCCAACTACATCTATGACTAATAATCCACATTCAGGTTATCATCCGAACCCCCTCCAGTATTAAGTTGCAAGCAACAGATAATTGCATTACGCATAGCGTGTAAAGTAAACAATACGATTATTCTATGAACAAAGGATTGTTGTTTTCTCCCTAGTAGCAACAACACATCTAGTACCTTAGATATTTCTGTCACTTCCCCAGATTACTAGAGGCATGAACCCACTATCGAGCATAAATACTAACTCTTGGAGTTGCTAGCATCTACTTGGCCAAGATAGCTACTAACAACGGAAAGCATGCAAGATCATAAATAACAAATACATGATAGAATCAATAACCAATCTGAAATAGCATCTCAATATCCATCGGATCCCCGCAAACACAACATGTATGATTACAAATAGATGATCTTGATCATGAATGGAGCTCACATGATCTAAACATGATAGCACAAAGGAGAAGAACCAGCCATCTAGCTACTACATGGACCTGTAGTCCAAGGATGAACTACTCACGCATCACACCGGAGGCTTGCATGGTGATGAACAAGGCCTCCAGGGTGAATTCCCTCTCTCGGTGTGTCGGGAAGAGCTTGATCCCTCGATCTAGGGACAGAGAGCGATGGCTCTGAGACTCTTTCGTGGAATTTTGATGGTACTTAGGGTTTACATGTCAGAGGAATCTTATAGGGAAAAGGGAGGCCGAGGGGTGCCTGGTGGCAGACCACCCAGCGTGGGCTAGGCTTGGCCATGGCCAGTGGTGTGGCGGCCCCCTGGCCCTTCTCTGTCTCGTATTCTGGCTCCGTGTCCCCCTCGGTGAAAAACTGACTTTGGCTTTTGTCCCGTCCAATTCCGAGAATATTCATTTTCTGACTTCCTGGAACCAAAAACAGCAGAAAACAGGCAGCTGGCACTGTGGCATCTTGTTAATAGGTTAATCCAAGAAAGTGTATGAAAAGTACTCTAAAGTTGGAACAAACCATAAGAAAGTAGATAAAAAACCAAGCATGGAACATCAAAAATTATGGATACGTTAGAAACGTATCAACATCCCCAAGATTAACTCCTGCTCGTCCTCGAGTAGGTAAGTGATAAAAATAAAAATTAATTTTTGAGGTGGCATGCACCATCATAAACTTGATCAAAGTATTTGTAAAACATTGAAAGCTAGGATCATAGTACTTCAACATAGCATGAAAGACAAAGTTCTAGCAATGAAACATAGAAACTATGTTGCAACATGAAAAGGCACAAACAAAAGATTCATGAATAACAATGCTTTGCAAGATGTTTGTTTGTTTCACATAAAGAAAACATAACATAGTGGCATTCAGCTTGTCTCTCATAGAGTAGCAAATATAAATGCATAGGACACCTTTAAAGTTCATAAGGGTGACTAGATACAAATAGTTTAAGAACAAGCAATATCAAGTTATGCATCAATCAACAAGTCTTGGGACAATGCACATAGAACTAAGAATGGCCACTATGCTCTCAAAGTAGGTGTATAAAGGTAGAAGGTGGAGACTCAACATAAAAGTAAAAGAAATGCCTTCATAGAAGGAAGTAGAGATTCAAGTTTCATAAAGAGCTTCCAAAAATTATGGTACTTGTTAGCTTTCAGCTCTCATTGCCCCTATCATAAGCATCTTTAAGTGATTAAGGTTAAAGTGACACAACTAAGAGGATATGATTGACAAGTTATAAGCCAAAATCTCATGCCCCTTACTTACGAAGACCGAACCTCATGCTACTCAACTTTAGTCACAAGTAAGATCTTGTCATTCTAAGTACATATGTATCATAAAGAACCATGTGGTACCCTTGCACATGATCAGAGCTATCCCATAATCAAAATGACAAGGCAAGCAGACAATGAGCATCTCAGCAATCTTTTTATTTGCTATTTGCATAGGTTTTTATTGAGGATGCTTAATAGAGTGCTCATTATGGTTATGCTGCAAGTTTCCACCATGATTAGGCATGGCTTAGGCTAGTGGCCCAGGCGTTTCTCTAACACACATACAAGCTCCATGATCTTACAAGTTCCACTTTTATTTCACACTGCCGGGATCCATAAGCAAAAGAACATGATATCAACGGGGTACAATGTACAAGTGCAATGTTGAAAGCGTTCCCCATGATACATGGTTCTGCTAATTTCAACTTATAAAGCGCAAACATATACGCAACAAAGATGGACACAATGGGTCAACTTTATTAATTGCAAGAAAGTAAAGTGTGCCATCAAGTTCGTGAGAGCTTTAATCACTAATTTTCACATAACAAGTTTAATTTTGAAGGTAGATAAAAACATGAATATACTTGGAATATAAAATGCTAATAGGTAGGTATGGTGGACTCTTTGGAATAACTTGGTTTTAGGAGTTGGATGCATGAGTGGAACTCATACTTGATTACGGAGGCTAGCAAAAGACTGGGAGCGACCAACTAAGAGAGCAATAATGGCCATAATCATGCAAAGCGACAAAACATCATTGATTAAAGCATAAAGTGATATTACAAGTTGAAAAAAGGATCATCAAGGCTATGGTGACTTTGTATAGTCATAACATGGTGTGAGCATGCGCCAAGTCAACCCAAATAAAGCATCAAAGGAGAATACCACAATACTATGCTTTAATATGCTAAAACAACGCATGATTCTTTCAAGGCACATTAAGCAATCTCAATTGTTTATAACATGTCATGCTACAACAAAGAACACTAAGCATAAAGACAAAACAATATCAAGCATGACATGACAAAGCATAGGCCACAGTCAAAAACAAGCTCTCTTTACCACTTAAGCATGAACTTTCCTACTCTTTTCTAATCCAAACCAAACTGTTTGAAAGCTAATGTAAGAAAGAGGGGGTCCAACCAATTTATTCAAGCAAACTAAGAAAACAAAGCAAATGAAAACCAAAACAAAAACAAAAACGAAAAAGGAGACGCTCCAAGAACAACACAACTGTGCATGAAACAATAAAATGAAGTGTTTGGAAGAAACCTGGGATTTTTATTGATGAAGAAGGGGATGCCTTGGGCATCCCCAAGCTTTGACACTTGTACTTCTTGGATATTTCTTGGGGTGACATGCGTGGCATCCTCAAGCTTGAGCTTTAGTCCATTCTTCATCTCATTACTCATTCCTTCCATACACCTGAAATTTTTCCTTCATACAAAACTTCACACAATCTTTATTAGCAACATTAGTGCACTCAAGATAATAAGTCTTTGGGTTCAGTTTCAACACTAATAAAAACTTCCATTAAAACACAAGATATTGTAGCGCTTCCCTCAAAAAGCTCAATTCCCCAAAAGAACTCAAAAAGGAATCAACAAGAAGCAAATGCAAATAATGGCAGAAATCTGTCAAAACAGACCAGCAGGTAAAGACGATTTTTTTCCGAAGACCTTCTATTGCTCAAATAAAAAAGTGTTGAACTAACGGAAGTTAGATAACAACCTGGGGCAGAAGCACAAAAATTCACGCCTCAAAAAGACGTTCAAAGATTTTACACGAATTTTTACGGTGAAGCATAGAAATCTGTTTCGGGACAACAACTTTCCCAATCATTACTTCTCTCCCATTAGAGGTTACTCTTGGCACAAAATGCAAATAAAAAGGATAAGGAGCGGTTATTACAGGGGTAATAACTTCCAAGACTCATCTAAAACTTTTGGGTTATCTCCCAATAAGTACTTTTCTTTAACGCCTTTAAGTTATGCATGATAGTTTGAGAAGATGCTCTCATAAGAAATATGAATTGAAGTAAAAGAGAGCATCAAGAAGAAAATTCAAAACACATTTAAGTCTAACCCACTTCCTATGCATAGGAATCTTGTATGCAAATAAATTCACAAAGAACAAAGTGATAGGCATAGGAGCATAAAACAAGAGTAACTTCAAAACTTTCAGCACATAGAAAGGTGTTTCAGTACCATGAAAACTTCTACAACCATATTTTCCTCTCTCATAATAATTTTCAGTAGCCTCATGAATAAACTCAACAATATAAATATCACATAAAGCATGCTTTTCATGATCTACAAACACAAAAAAAAATTATCAAGCTAAAAAATAGTGGGATTAAAATCTAGAGCTTTATTATATTTTTTTCAAAAGAATCCATAGGAACATAATATTCATCCTCCTTTGGTAAGCATGGATGACAATCAAATAATGTAATGGGTAAAGAGTTACTCTCATTAGAAGGTAGGAATGGGTAGATCCATTCTTCCTCCTCTTGATCATCACTCTCCTCCTCGTTGTCATCCAATGAGCTTCCAATTTCAGCAATGTCTTCTTCCATAGGCTCCTGCAAGGCATTAGTCTCTTCTGTTGGTGGAGAGCATATATTAAGATATTCAAGAATATATCCATTCTCTACCTTGTAATTATCAAAGAAAAATTTAAGTATATCATTGTCATGGTGGTGTCACGGCAGATGCCATGGATAGGCTAAAGGTGGGGCCAATATGCACTAGAGGAATCCAGGGAGGGATAGTGTGGTGATTCCACACACGGAAGCTTTGTATTCACTAGGATCACAAGGTTTACAAATTCTCCTTGAGCTGTATTGGGGAGAGGAGGAAGAAGGAGCTCTCTTACTCTCACCATTACCTATCTCCAAGGAACCAACTACTCAAATGCCAACCCCTTCTACAGAGGCCCTAGTGCTCCTTATAAAGGGGAGGCTAGGTCTCCAATTAGGGCATACGTGGAGGCATATTCCTGGGAATATGCGTCTTCCCAAAATAGCAAACCGACCGGGTCATCTTTTGCCATCGTAAGCCATGTAGAGGCTACGTGAGCCTCTGCGGCGCCAGCGTCATCCGACACAGGCTGCGTCACCCTTGTCGGCCACGCCTCGGTGGTCCTTCCCTCTGTCCGCTTCGCTCATGCTCCAGCGTACAGTGCCCACCTTTTGACCAGCGAGATACCTTCCTTCTCTTGCAAGCCTGATATAACCCGGATCATGCCTAGTTAATCCGGCCCCGCGGGTACCTACATACAAGTTACATAAAACCTGCCGGCATACAACATATGTCGGCCGGGACTCAGTAAGGTGGACATCCTCTGGTCCGGGTTACTCCGTAAGTCGGCTTGCCTTGAGGTGACTCGGCCAGCATTCGCTTTGACCTTACCGTACCTCGGCTAACTCGGCCTCTATACCCCGGCGTGACCCTACCCGGGGGTATCCCCCCAACAATCATAAACCTCATATTTATAAGGTGCATCATCAATATTTTCAAGCAAATAAGCAAGTTCAAATGCACCCTTCCAAGCAATAAATTCTTCAATTTGTTCCACATAATAAAAGTCATAATTTCCCTTAACATAAGAAGATATGGTAACATCATCATTATACTCACATTGAAAAGGGAGGTGTTTATACCTCCTACAGCAACAAGATTTATTAAAGCAATAAGTAACATTATAAGTAGAGCACACGTTTCTAGCAATGGTATCCAATTTATTAATTTTTTCCCATAAGTGTTTCCCTTTTTGTGACAGGTGGTGCTCCTTATAATAATATTTTTGTTCTTCCGTGAACCCACCTTGAGAATAAGATTTAGTTTCAAAGAAACCAATCATTGATAGAAAGCATGATAAAGCAAGACAATAACAGACCAACTAAAATAACGACTATAGTAGGAACTATTGTTTTTGTGTTTTTGATAAAGAGACAAGCAAACAAAGCAGAAAATAAAATAAGAAAAACAAAAACAACAAAGTAAAGAGATTGGTTATGAGGGACTCCCCTTGTGAAGATGTCCTTGACTCCCCGGCAACGGTGCTAGAAAATATGCTTGATGGCCCAAAATATATCGAGCTCGTTGAGGAACCCCAAGAGGAAGGTATGATGAGCACACCAGCAAGTTTTCCTTCAGTTATGAAACCACGGTTATGGAACCAGTAGGAGCAAGGAAACACCTCCAAGGTGTTGTTGCCAACTTGGAATCCTGCACAACACAACCACAGAACTTTGCCCCCAACTTACAATGAGGTTGTCAATCTCACCGGTTTTGCTGAAAACAAAGGATTAAATATATCGAGTGGAAGAAAGTAAAAGCTTGTAGAAAGTAAACAGAAAACAGTAAATAGTTTAGATTGATTGTAAAAGAAAGGACCGGGGTCCATAGTTCACTAGTGGTGGCTCTCCTTAAGATAGTTAACATGTTGGGTGAACAAATTATAGCGGGGCAATTGACAAACATCGAGAAAGCATACATGCATATACTAATCATCTTGACTCCTTTGAGATTTGATTGGGCATTAGAACATTATACATAGACCGTAATCCAACTACATCTATGACTAATAATCCACCTTCAGGTTATCATCCGAAACCCCTCCAGTATTAAGTTGCAAGCAACAGATAATTTCATTACGCATTGCGTGTAAAGTAAACAATACGATTGTTCTATGAACAAAGGATTGTTGTTTTCTCCCTAGTAGCAACATCACATCTAGTACCTTAGAGATTTTTGTCACTTCCCCAGATTACTAGAGGCATGAACCCACTATCGAGCATAACTACTAACTCTTGGAGTTGCTAGCATCTACTTGGCCAAGATAGCTACTAACAATGGAAAGCATGCAAGATCACAAATAACAAAGACATGATAGAATCAATAATCAATCTAAAATAGCATCTCAATATCCATCAGATCCCCGCAAACACAACATGTATGATTACAAATAGATGATCTTGATCATGAATGAAGCTTACAAGATCTAAACATGATAACACAAAGGAGAAGAACCAACCATCTAGCTACTACATGGACCCGTAGTCCAAGGATGAACTACTCACGCATCACACCGGAGGCTTGCATGGTGATGAAGAAGGCCTCCAGGGTGAATTCCCCTCTCCAGCAGGGTGCCGGGAAGAGCTTCAGATCCCTCCTGATCTAGGGACAGAGACGACAGCGGCTACAGACTCTTTCGTGGAATTGTGATTGGGTACTTAGGGTTTCTGTATTGGAGGCATCTTATAGGCGAAAGGGGAGGCCGATGGGGTGCCCTGGGTGGCCAGACCACCCCCTGGCGTGGGCTAGGCTTGTCTACGCGGCCAGGTGGTGTGGCGGACCCCTGGCCCCTCTCGTCTCGTATTCTGGCTCCGTGTCCCCCTCGGTGAAAAACTGACTTTGGCTTTTGTCCCGTCCAATTCCGAGAATATTCATTTTCTGACTTCCTGAAACCAAAAACAGCAGAAAATAGGCAGCTGGCACTGTGGCATCTTATTAATAGGTTAGTCCAAGAAAGTGTATGAAAAGTACTCCAAACTTGGAACAAAACATAAGAAAGTAGATAAAAACCAAGCATGGAACATCAAAAATTATGGATACGTTAGCAACGTATCAATGCCCCTGCAAATGATGCGTCTTAGGTGAGCGCAACGTGTATAACACTAAGTATGGTGACTACAATCTTGTGCAATGTGCGATCCTTCAGTCGCTGGAACCTGAACTCCAAAAGCATTTTGAACTTACTGATGCTCATGCTATCGTGATGGATCTCAAAACCATGTTTGAGAGCCATATCTGAGCTAAGATACATATGATATCTAGTAAGTTCTTTAGTGCAAAGTTGAAGGAGCACAACTATATGAACGAGCACGTCATCATGATTACTGTCTACACTCAACATCTTAAGGCACTGGGATGTGAGATTCTAGCTGGTCTTATGGCAGATAGAGTTCTGCAGTCGCTCCCACCTAGCTACAACGAGTTTGTATTGGATTGCGAAATGTGTGGTGCAAACAAGTCGCTCACTGAACTCGCTGCTATGCTGGTGGCTATCGAGGTAGACATAAATAAGAAGCATCAAGAGTTGATGGTTGATAAGATCGACAAGGGCAAGAGAGGAAAATCCAAGGGTAACTCTAAGAAGGATGGAAAATCTGTTGCCAAGCCTAAAAAGAAAACCAAAAAAGGCCCTAAGCCCGACACTGAGTGTTTCTACTGCAAGGGGACTAGTCACCGAAAGCGGAACTGCCTGAAGTACTTAGCAGATAAGAAGGCCGGGGACATGAACAAAGGTATATGTGATGTACATGTTATTGATGTGTACCTCACTAGCAGTCGAAGTAGCACCTACGCATTTGATACCGGTTCGGTTGCTAACATTTGTAACTCGAAACAGGGACTAAGGAATAGTCGACCGCTGGCAAAGGATGAAGTGACAATGCGTGTAGGCAATGGATCCAAGGTGGATGTGATCACCGTTGGGACACTGCCACTTCATATGCCATCATGATTGACAATAAACCTAAATAATTGTTATCTGGTGCCTGCCTTAAGCATGAACATCTTGTTTGGATCATGTTTGATGCGAGACGGTTATTCATTTGTGTCTGAGAACAATGGTTATTCCTTTTATATGAATAATATCTTTTATGGTCATGCACCTGTGTTGAATGGTTTATTTGTTTTGAATCTTGATGTTAGTAGTACACATATTCATAATGTGAATGCCAAAAGAATCAAGCTGAGTGATGATATTGCTGCATATATGTGGCATTGCCATTTAGGTCATATTGGTATTAACCGCATGAAGAAGCTCCATTCTGATGGACTAATGGAATCACTTGATTATGAATCATTTGATACATGTGAGCCATGCCTTATGAGCAAAATGACTAGAACTCCATTATCTGGAACGATGGAACGAGCGACCCACTTATTGGAAATAATACATACCGATGTATGTGGTCCAATGAGTGTGTCTGCACATGGTGGATATCATTATTTTGTAACCTTCATGGATGACTTAAGTAGATATGGGTATATTTACTTAATGAAACACAAATTTGAAACATTTGAAAAGTTCAAAGAATTTCAGAGTGAAGTAGAAAATCATCGTAACAGAAAGATTAAATTTCTTTGATCCAATCATGGAGGTGAGTATCTTAGTTACGAGTTTGTCACGCACATGAGACAATGTGGAATTGTTTCAGAACTCACTCCTGCAGGAACACCACAAAGAAATGGTGTATCTGAACATCGTAATCTAACTTTATTAGATATGGTGCAATCTATGATGTCCCTTACCAATTTTCCACTATCATTTTGGGGTCATGCATTAGATACAGCTGCATTCACTTTAAATAGGGCACCATCAAAGTCCGTCGAAACGATACCGTATGAATTATGGTTTGGTCACAAACCTAAGCTATCATTTCTAAAAGTTTGGGGTTGCGATGCTTATGTGAAGAAACTTCAACCTGATAAGCTTGATCCCAAAGCAGAAAAATGCGTCTTCATAGGATACCCAAAGGAAACAATTGGGTACACCTTCTATCACCGATCCGAAGGCAAGGTTTTTGTTGCCAAGAATGGATCCTTTCTAGAGAAAGAGTTTCTCGCGAAAGGTGTGAGTAGTAAGAAGGTAGAACTCGACGAGGCTACCAAACCACCTCCTCCTGAAATGGCGAGAAACGCAACACCGAAAACTGTTCCAGTGGTGACTCCACCAAATGAAGAGGGGACTAATGATGAGGATCGTGAAGATCATGAAACTCTAGAAGAGAACACTACCTTACCTTGCAGGTCAAGCAGGATACGTGCAGTTCCTGATTTGTATGGTAATCTAGTCTTGAATTTCATGGTAGATGGAAGTGATGACCCTGCAACGTATGAGGAAGCAATGATGAGCCCAGATTCTAACAAATGGCTTGAAGCCATGCAATTCGAGATAGGATCCATGTAAAAAAACCAAGTTTAGACTTTGGTGGACTTACCTCAAGACCACAAGGCCATTGAGAATAAATGGATCTTCAAATGGAAAACTGATGTTGATGGTAACATAACCGTCTATAAAGCTCAACTTGTCACGTAAGGGTTCTAACAAATTCAAGGAGTTGACTACGAGGAGACTTTTTCTCCCGTAGAGATGCTAAAGTAAATTAGTATTATGTTAGCAATTGCTGCATTTTTTGATTATGAAATCTAGCAGATGGATGTCAAAATAGCATTCCTAAATGGAAACATTGAGGAAGAGTTGTATGATGCAACCAAAAGGTTTTTGTCAATCCTAAGGATGCTAACAAGGTATGAAAACTTCAGCGTTCCATCTATGGACTAAAGTAAGTATCCCAAAGTTGGAATCTCCACTTTGATGAAGTGATTAAAGGGTTTGGATTTGTCCAAACTATAGGAGAAGCTTGTATTTATAAGAAAGCGAGTGGGAGCTCTATAGCATTTCTGATATTAAATGTGGATGACATATTATTGATTGGAAATGATGTAGATGTTTTGAATAGCATAAAATATTACTTAAATAGTAAGTTTTCAATGAAGGACCTTGGTGAAGCTGCCAAGGCATCAAGATCTATAGAGATAGATCAAGACGCTTAATTGGATTGTCACAAAATACATACCTTGACAAGATTTTGAATAAGTTCAAAATGCATAATAGTAAGAAAGGTGTCTTACCCATGGCACAAGGTATGATTTTGAGTAAGTCTCAAAGTCCAACTACAACACAAGATAGATATCTAATGGTGAATGTCTCCTATGCCCTAGCCATAGGCTTCCTTATGTATGCTATGTTGTGTACAAGACCGGATGTGGCACATGATGTTAGTTGGACTAGCATGTACCAATATGATCCATGTGTACAACACTAGAAAGCAGCCAAGAATGTTTTTAAGTACTTAAGAAGAACTAAAGACATGTTTCTCGTCTATGGAGGTGAAGAAGAGCTCGTCGCAAAGTGTTATGTTGATGCTAGCTTCGACACCGATCCAGATGACTCTAAGTCACAATTCGGATATGTATTTATTATGAATGCTACAACGGTGAGTTGGAGGAGCTCCAAGCAACCTGTGGTGGCAAGGTCTTCAATGGAGGCGAAATATATCTCTGCTTCAGAAGAAGTGGTGGAAGCGGTTTGGATAAAGGAGTTCATTTCCAAATTGTGGTTCCAAGTGCTTTGGATCCAATGGTGATATATTGTGACAATAATGGTTCCATAGCCAATGCTAAGGAACCAAGGTTTCAGAAGAATCCAAAGCATTCAAGCGCTGTTATCACTCCATCCAGGAGTATGTCTAGGGTGGTGATGTAGAGATTTACTAAGTAGACATAGATTTGAACATCGTAGATCCGTTGACTAAAGCTCTCCCAATGGAAAAACATGATCGACACCAGAACGCTATGGGTGTTAGATTCATAACTATGTAAAACTATATTATTGACTCTACTGCAAGTGGGAGACTAAAAGTAATATGCCCGAGAGGCAATAATAAAATGGTTGTTATGTTATTCCAGGTTTATAATAGATGTTTATTTCTCATGCTATAATTGTATTAAAATGAAACGTTAATACATGTGTGTTTAATAAACAAATAGAGGGTTCCTAGTGATGCCTCTCATGACACTAGCTTTTTGATTAACAGATGATCAAGGTTTCCTGATCATGACACTAGATGTTGTTAATAACAAGATCACACTATTGATTGAATAATGTGATGAACATATTCCCAAAGTATAGTAACACGATCAAGCCATTATGTTTACACTACTATAATGTCATTCAAAGTAACCCTAATCCTTAAACCATGAGATCACGTCAATCACTAACTCCGGAAGAGTATTTTGATTGCATCAAATGTCACACCATAACAGGGTGATCAAAAAGGTGTCATCGGATAGTTGGAAAGTGTTAGTTGATGATCGTGGATGAAGAGTGCGATTTGTCCATCCAGATGACGGAGAGATATACTCAGGGCCCTCTCGGTGATATCACATTGACATAACTTGCAAGCAAGTGATAGTGATCACTAACAATGTCATATCATGGGAACACGAAAAGATTACTTGTTAGTAACTAGATCGAACAAGGTATGAATGATACCGAATGATCGGATCTTGGACAAGTAAAATATCGTGATACAAAAGGAATAGGATACTGCGAATAAAAGGTCACACCATCACTAAGTCATCACATGAACTGGTGGGAGTCATTTTGGATCTCCAGGTCCCTCTAATGATTATTGATCAGAGAATGTCTCGATCATGTCCACACAGTTCGTGACCCGTAGGGAGACACACTTAAGGGTAGTCGACACAAATTGAGTGGATAGGGAACACATGAGAAGATAGTGGATATCATTAAAAGTGTTCATTAAATGAGTGACATTAAATCAAGTGAATTAAAAGTGGTTTTAATGAAAAGACTCTAGATTTTTGAGTGGAAAATGAATGGGAGAAAGTGAAGAGAATTTTTATGTGAGTGGAGAGTTAACCACATAAATTTGGGTAGAGGTGGGGCAGCCCCATGGTTGTGTGCCTCCCCCTTGGGCTGCCCCCTCACCTATATAAAGCCCCCTCCTCTCCTCTCTCTAACACACATTCGCCCCACTCTCATATGCCCTTTGGTTAGCATATTTTCCCTATTGCCTTGTCCATTACCACTAGAAAAGATGCTTAGGAGAAGCCCTGCTCGAGATCTTCCCCTCCCCCATCTCTACCATGGCGTAGCACTGTTGGAGTTCCCGGGGATATGCTACTTCTGCTGCCCAGCTAGAGCGAGGGTTCGGGAGTCATCGACACACCGTATGTGTGACCAACTACAGAGGTGCTACACATGCTGTACTGTCATGGCGTCCTTTAGGACGGTCGAGTAGACTCTACAACAACCACATTCATTTGCGGGAATGTTATCCCGTGTTACGGTCTTCGAGGGTGAGTCCATCTGAAACCATTACATGTATCTCCTAGATATGATCTTGGTGGTTGTAATCGTAGGAATTTTTTGTTTTACATGCAACGAACACCATTAGTCTACCATTGGATTGGCTTCAGAGATCCGATTGGGATCTCTTCAAGTGGTCCCCTCCCATGGGAGGTGGAGAATTGGTCGCGTATTTGCCAGGAGACGTTGGGGGCCGCCTTCCGCTGGAAGTGGGTCTAGATGCTTATGATGTGAAATGCTTGGATCCTCGGGTAAGTTTGTTTCCATTCCTTTCCTCTTGTTCTATCTGTGGAGTTTTGACCACCTCTTCCTATTTTTGCTGCAATTGTTTGGGATTTAGGGTCAGAAGACAGACCGTGACAATGGTGAGGAGGTTGTTTACCCTCCCATTTCACGTGAGGGTTCTGTCGCTCGGGCGTCTGGGGAAGTTGTCATTCCTTACGTTCTTTTGGCCCTTACTCCTCCTAGCGATTCTTCTGTTTTGGCCCATGGATGAATGGATCATGTGTCTTCATGGTGATGTATGTCCTCTGTGCCTAACTGTTATGATGCTAGACATAGGCATGGTCCCTACATCCGAGGTTATCGTCGACCTATCTGAGCACCGCCGGTGCGTCTTGTCTTGGGAATTCTGCTGTGGAGGCACTCTAGGAGTTGACTAGGTCATCGCAACTCTTGTAGACTCTAGGGGATGATATGTAAGGGTAGGCTCAAGTTCTGATGGAGCATGTTGGTAGGCTTGAGGTGGCCTCGACGGTGGGTGTAATTTTCCTTATTGATTATTTTTTGAGTTTCATGCTAGATCCCTAGGTGGAAAATTCTTGTCGTTTGAATGATTATCCTGATCTACCGCTTTAAATTGCAAGCAGAGCATGCCAACGTTCAGGCGGCGATTGCTGTTGGTAAACATGCCATGCAAAAAATTCTAGCTCATAACCAAGACCAAATTATGCGGGAAGGGGAGGCAACAGATCATACCCTCAAACATCAATCTAGCGGAAGTTGTTGATGGCGAGGTTGATGAAGACATGCGTCGATCCTCGCAAAGAGACTTTTCAATTCAAGAGGAGATGTATTATCCCACGAACGGCTCCGACAATCTAGTACCACAAGCATAGAACCTCCATGATATCGACACATACAAGATGAATGGCACCGTGTCAAGGTTTGATCAAGCACACAATTGAAGAGGCAATGTGTCGATGAAGATACAAAAGCGCTTCCTAGGTACTGATGACTGCAAGTGCACAGATCATTTGTAGCTAGTTTCGAAATAAAGATATCGATCCAAAAGGGAGCAAGATTCTGAAGTCTAATAACTCTTGAATTAAATACTACAATAGAAATGCTAAATAAAGTTCTAAGTAACAAGGTAAAATGCGAGTATTGTGTAAAAAGATGTTTTTGGATTTTTGGTATAAGAGAACAATAAGTAAAGTAAAACAACTAAACACAGAAAGTAAGTATCGCGTATGTAAAAGAGATTGGAACCGCAATAGGGAAAAAGACGTTCTCAGGGAGTAGCGGATACACCTCTAGCATTACAAAGAGCTAAGGTAAAGATTATTACCATGAACATTCTGAACTATGTATGTGTGAGAGGAACTCTGTATTTGAACAAATAGGCAGCAACCACTACTCACATCATCCTCATAACCACATCAGACAGCAATCGACATCAATCAAATTATTACGTATTAAGGGACTTAATCCCGTAGGACGTATCCCATGGCATGGATACTGTTCCGATAGTTTACTCGGTTCCCAAGTTGATACGTAAGGGGTGCCAACAGCTTTATAGTCACTATAAGTACTAACACACCTCTGTCTACCAACAAGTAGTTCCCTCCATCAAGTCCCCACAAGAGGCAAATATTGAGAGGTCGACTTCTTCCAACATCAAGATGAAGACAATCTAACACATGGTCATAACGATGAATATCATAATAAAGTTTATCTTATTTCAATCTCATACTAGGGTTTCTCCATCTCCCCAAGAACTAATGATCTACTCATACATGGAGGCAATCAACATCATGGTAATAACAATGGAATCTATCATAGATGAATAGTACTTATATAAATCCACAACGTGTACAGAAATTACAACAAGATCTAGACAAGATGTAGATGGGATGGATGGAGATGGTGGTGATGCAGCGATTGATGATGAAGATCGATGCCTTAGCCTCCCGGATCCGTGCAGGATGAAGATGGATCCCCAGTGGATGAGTTCCCCCTCCATATGCATTCCGGAGGTGAGGTTTCAGCGATTTCTGGTTGTTCTGTATGTCGTCTCTCTGATCCAGTTGCACGGGGTGAAACTATTTGAGGAGGCGGTGGTGGCGCCAACTATATGGCAGGAACTATATGGCCGGAAAATTGATTCCCGCCGTATAGTTGGTCATTAAACCTTCTGGATACCTCGATCACTTCGGGTTTTCTTCTAGTGTTATTGATATTTGCCAAATAAGCGATTTACATTCTTGTTGACTCCTTTTCTCCCCAATACAACTGCCCCAAGAGTTGTGTTCATTGTATACATCTTCTATACTGATCCTGGTGAAAATAGACATAAAATGTGCGCGCGAACACCATGAAATACCAAGTTTCTACAACTACAATGCAAAATAATAATATAAAACATGATGCAAATATGCACTTATCAACTTCCCCAAGCTTAGACTCTTGCTTGTCCCGAGCAAGTTTATCTTAATGGATGTGATCCTCATATTCATGAAGCTAAGTCGATAAAATAAATGAGGCAATTGAAGCATGTGTTTATCATATATGATACATATGAATAAGTTCATGAATAGTACCTTACTCGAACCATCCGAATAATATTAGCAGGCTTCCACACCTTAGCATTTAACAGTTCACAAAAGATCACTCTCAATATGATGTAAAAGTATTCAGTTCAAGCAAATGAGTTAGCGAGGTAGTCCCAAGTGTTTTTGGACTAACATATTCACATGGGATTTAAAATCTCAAACGCTTCTTTGTCATACTACAATATAGTGGTGTATTCCTATTTGCTCTTTGCACATTCGCTCTTTTTCTTCTCTTTATTTATATATATATATGCTCACACTTTTGTTTAAGTGTTGTGCAAAGGAGCTAGCCATACATTCCACTTCATGTAGGAATTCAAAGTTTAACGATCTCAATTACCAAATCCAATTGTATATGAAGCAATCTTTATAGCTTGAATATTCTACCTCGTCTTGTTCTCACTCTAATTTGATAGCACTTTTAATTTTCCTTTGTTTAAGGTTTCTTTTTCAACTTAACTGATTAGATAATTGTTCTTTCTTTGTAAATCAAACCATGTACTTACAAGATATTGACCAAATTATCTTTGTTTGTTACATTAATACCAATGGTGTGGAAGACTCCTATTGATATCATCAAGTGCACATAAAATTATACTCAAGCCATTCATATATCCAATAGGACAAGCACAAACTCAATATTGCTCCATATATGATAATAAACTCGGAATTTCATAAAAGGGATCGACTATTCCTGAAGGGAATTCTAATGATGCAAACTTTGTTTCTAATATGAACTAATGCAAAACTAAAATAGTAATGTAAAAATTATAAGATAGATTACAAGGTCTTAAAGATCTCCCCAAGTTTGGAATCAAGCCAGGCGGGATCAAATAACCCCTTGCGATTATTTGATACCGTAATTATTGTGGATCTTGATACATTGCAAATGTATCTATAATTTTTGATGTTCCATGCTTGGTTTTATCCACTTTCTTGTGTTTTGTCCACACTTTGGAGTACTTTTCATATGATTTCTTGGACTAACCTATTAACAAGAGCCACAGTGCGGTACTGCACATTTTCTGCTGTTTTTGGTTCCAGGAAAGTCAAAAAATGAATATTCTCGGAATTGGACGGGACAAAAGCCAAAGTGCCTATTTTTCTAGAAGACTCCCGGAGCCAGAATACGAGACGGAGAAGATCCAGGAGCTGAATTGACAACTCAGTTGTTAAGACTTATAAATATTCTTTGGCTCCCCTAGTGTCGAATCAATAAATTGGGTTTCACTTCCCTCAAAAATACTGCGACACACCCCCTATACTTGTGGGTCATCAAGACTATTTTCTGGCACCGTTGCCGGGGAGCATAGCTTTATTTATCAAGTTCACTTGGATTCTCTATTGTTCGCTGCTATCCATCCATTATGGGTAAGTCTCGTGATGACAAGTTTCCTATTTTACCATACACTACAAGAAGAGGTACAGTTCTCAACACCTCTGTTGCTCTTGATTCACCGTCTGTTATCAGTAAGTTCCTTACACCACCACATACACATGCTACACACACTGCTACTACTGCTGAATCTGAAACTTCTGATGCTTATGATGCTGCTTCTACTGTGCTTGATAAGAGTGGTTCATTAGGTCCTTTCCTAGATGCTACGATTGCTAGAACTATAGCTGGAAATACCGAAACTCCTAATGAAGACACTACCACACCTGTTAGTTCTCCTAAGTCTAGTGAAAGTTATGATATTGAAGATGGTTAAGTTGATATGACCGATGAATTTATTAAAGAATGTAAAAACACCCATGATAGGAGCGCTGCTAAGAGTCTCCTTGAGAGGCGTACTATTAGACCCAAATTGTCTCCTATTGCTAAGTTTGCTGCTTCCCCCATAAACATTATAGATGAAGATTATGATTTCTCTCTCGATCTATCTTACATAGCTATTGTTGAGAAAGAACCTTTTTGTGGGACTAAGAATGAAAGTGCGGTAGCACATATGAATGAACTTTCTACCATGAGTGGCTTGTTTTCTGATGATATTAAGATGCGTACTTACTTTGTTGCCAAGATCTTCCCCTTTTCACTGAAAGGAGAAGCTAAAACTTGGTTTAGTAATTTACCTCCTGGATCTATTGATGGCCCTGAGTGATTGATTAGTACTTTCCTGCAGAAATATTTTCCTCCTAGTGCTAGACATGCTATTTTGCAGGAACTTTTTGATTTTAAATAGGGAGAAAAAGAGGTATTACCTAAATCTTGGGCAAGGTTTTGTGCTTTGATTCATGCACAAGCTGGAAGTCCATTACCTAAGAATGAGCTTCTTGATATATTTTATAATGGACTAACTGAAGAATCTAGGACATACCTAGATAGTTATGCTGATTGTGTTTTCAGGAATAGGACTCCCAAGGAAGATGAGGAATTAATGGCTAAAATAAGTAAGAATTATGAAGATTGGACTCCTCCTAAACAAGCTATACCTAAAGTAATTGTACCTGAACCTTCTATTCCGGTGCCTATTCCAACATCAAAAAAGAGGGGAGTTATTAAATTAAATGATGAAGTGATGAAGGAAGCTAAGAAATGTCTTAAGGAGAAGGGAATTAAAGCTGCATATGTCAAGAATTTACCTCCTATAGAAGAATTATGTAAGCCTATTCCTTACTCTAAACCTCCTGATCAATGCTTAGAAGAATTCGATATCTTTATTGTTAAGCAAGATAACTTTAACAAAAGGGTGCAAAATCATCTAATGGAAAACACTAGAGCTATTGTTGAGTTGAAAGATATTGTGGAAAGAACCTCTAATGATGTTAAAATGATTGTTAAACACTTTCAAATGGTTCAAACTCAAATAGATCAACTCGTTAAAGTGCAAAACGACTTACTAGTTAATGCTGCTAAAGAAAAACAAGCTTATGAAATTAGAACTAGAAGTGGAGCTGCTACCCAGGATCCTCTATATCCTGAGGGGCATCCCAAAAGAATTGAGCAGGATTCTCAACAAGCTGAAAATAGTGGCTCTACTCGTAAGAAAAGGAAAAAAGAAACATAAAACTATTATAGAACCCTCTGAGCCTGCTATAGATCCTAATAGTATATCTATCTCTGATGCTGAAACTGAAAGTGGTAATGAAGAAAATGAAGCTCCTAATGAAGAGGAAGTTGAGGAAGAACCTGAAAACCACACTAAGAATACTAAATATACCAAAGAAGATTTTATTGCTAAGAAACATGGTAGTGAAAAAGAACCTTGGGTCCAAAAACCTATGCCTTTCCCTGATAAGAAACACAAGTCAAAGGAAGATGAACACTATAATAAGTTTTGTGAGTGGATGAAACCTTTATTCTTGCAAATTCCTTTGACTGATGCTATTAAATTGCCTCCTTACTCAAGGTATATGAAGGATATTGTCTCGAATAAAAGGAAGATCCCTAATGAAGAAATTTCTACTTTACTTGCTAATTATTCCTTCAATGGTAAGGTTCCTAAGAAACTTGGAGACCCAGGGATTCGAACTATCCCTTGCTCTATTAAGAACAGTTATGTTAGAACTGCTTTGTGTGATTTGGGATCTGGAGTTAGTGTTATGCCTTTCTCTCTCTATAAGAGGCTTCAACTAGAAAAATTAATACCAACTGATATATCTTTGCAAATGGCTGATAAATCTACCACTATTCCTGTTGGTATATGTGAGGATGTACCTGTTCAGGTGGCTCATAATTGCTTGATATTAACTGATTTTGTTGTGCTTGAAATGCCTGAAGATGATAATATGTCTATTATTCTTGGGAGACCTTTTCTTAATACTGCAGGAGCTGTTATTAATTGTAATCAAGGAAAGGTGACTTTCAATGTGAATGACAAGGAACATACTGTCTATTTCCCCAAGAAGGTTGAAAAAACTTATGATTTGAATTCAATTGAACATGTTGAGGGCATTCAAGTTGGAGAAATATATTGTCCCATACCAAGAGAAAAATTTGAAACTATTATGATTGGGACCATTGCTATCAAGGTTGAGGTAACATAATCATTAGTGGAATACAAAGTTTTGTCTCATATGAAACTGTTTTGGTAACAAGACCTGATCAACCTTGTTAACAAAAGGATTTCGTTGAACAAAACAATGTTTTCACCATGATTATCTCCGCTTACTTATATTCTATCCATTTTAGTTTTTGCTTATGCCTAACTTAAAGGCGTTAAAGAAAAGTACTTATTGGGAGATAACCCAAAAGTTTTAGATGAGTCTTGGAAGTTATTACTTCAGTAATAACTGCTCCTTATCCTTTTAATTTGCTTTTTGTGCCAAGAGTAACCTCTAAGGGGAGAGAAGTAATGATTGGGAAAGTTGCTATCCCGAAACAGATTTCTATGCTTCACCGTAAAAATTCGTGTAAAATCTCTAAACGTCTTTTTGAGGCGTGAATTTTTGTGCTTCTACCCCAGGTTGTTATATAACTTCCGTTTGTTCAACACTTTTTTATTTGAGCAATAGAAGGTCTTCGGAAAAAATTTGTCTTTACCTGCTAGTCTGTTTTGACAGATTTCTGCCATTTTCTACATTTGCTTCTTGTTGGTTCCTTTTTTGAGTTCTTTTGGGGAATTGAGCTTTTTGAGGGAAGTGCTACAGTAGCTAGTGTTCTAATGGAAGTTTATTGGTGTTATAACTGAACCTTAAGACTTATTTATCTTGAGTGCACTAATGTTGCTAATAAAGATTGTGTGAAGTTTTGTATGAAGGAAAAATTTCAGGTGTATGGAAGGAATGAGTAATGAGATGAAGGATGGACTAAAGCTCAAGCTTGGGGATGCCACGCGTGTAACCCCAAGAAATATCCAAGAAGTACAAGCGTCAAAGCTTGGGGATGCCCAAGGCATCCCCCTCTTCATCAATAAAAATCCTAGGTTTCTTCCAAACACTTCATTTTTATTGTTTCATGCACAGTTGTGTTGTTCTTGGAGCGTCTTCTTTTTCATTTTTGTTTTGGTTTTTCGTTTGCTTTGTTTTCTTAGTTTGCTGAATAAATTGGTTGGACCCCCTCTTTCATACATTGGTGTTCAAATAGTTTGGTTTGGTTTGGAAAAGAGTAGGAAAGTTCATGCTTTTGTGGTAAAAAGAGCTCGTTTTGACTGTGGCCTATGCTTTGTCATGCCATGCTTGATATTGTTTTGGATTTATGCTCAGTATTCTTTGCTGTAGCATGACTTGTTATAAACAATTGAGATTGCTTAATGTGCCTTGGATGAATCATGCGCTGTTTTAGCATATTAAAGCATAGTATAGTGGTATTCTCCTTTGATGCTTTATTTGGGTTGACTTGGCGCATGCTCACACCATGTTATGACTATCTCAAGTCACCATAGCCTTTATGATCCTTTAGTTTTCAACTTGTAGTATCACTTTGTGCTTTGATCAATGATGTTTTGTCGCTTTGCATGATTATGGCCATTATTTCTCTCTTAGTTTGTCGCTCCCAGTCTTTTGCTAGCCTCCACAACAAAGTATGAGTTCCACTCATGCATCCAACTCCCTAAACCAAGTTATTCCAAAGAGTCCACCATACCTACCTACTAGCTTATGCTATTCCAAGTATATTCATGCTTTTGTTTACCTTCCAAATTAAACTTGTTATGATAAAACTAGTGATTAAAGCTCTCATGAACTTGATGGCACACTTTACTTTTCTTGCCCTTAATAAACTTGAACCATTGTGTCGTCTATGTTGTATATGCTTGCACTTATTTGTTGGGAATTAGCAGAACCATGCTTTCATGGGGAACGCTTTCAACATTGCACTTGGTACTTGTACCTAGTTGATATCATGCTCTTTTGTATATGGATGTCGTCGGTGTGAAATGAAAGGGGAGCTTGTAAGTCCATGGAGTTATGTATATGTGTTAGAAAGCGCTTTGGTATTGGTCTAATCCATGCTGACATGGTGGAAACCTGCAGCGTAACCATAATGAGCTGTCTATGAAGCATTCTTCTTATAAAAAAGAGTCCTATATTGAGAAAAAAGAGAAAAATAAAAAAAAGAGATATTATGAAAAGAGGAAAGAGAGAAAAAAGCACCATATTCCCATGGTAAATAAGAAGATTGCTGAGATGCTCGTTGTCTGCCTGCCTCATCATTTTGATATGGGGATTCTTCCGTATCATCGGGCAAGGGGTACCCCGTTGGCGGTTCTCTATGATACACATGTACTTACGATGACAAGAACTTACCGGTGAGTAAACTTGAGTAGCATGAGGAGCAGCCCTCGTATACAAGGGACATGAGATTTTTGACTTATACTTCGTCAAGCATGTACACCATAGTTTGTTCACTTTAACCTTAATCACTTCAAGATGCTTATGATAGGGGCAATGAGAGATGAAAGCAATAAGTACCATAATTTTTGGAAGCTCTTTATGATACTTGAATCCCTACTTCCTTCTATGAAGGCCTTTCTTCCACCATTATATTGAGTCTCCACCTTCTACCTTTATGCACCTACTTTGAGAGCATAGTGGCCATTCTTAGTTCTATGTGCATTGTCCCAAGACTAGTTGATTGATGCATAACTTGATATTGCTTGTTTTAAACTATTTGTATCTAGTCACTCTTATGAACTTTGAAGGTGTCCTATGCATTTATATTTGCTACTCTATGAGGGACAAGCAGAATACTATTATGCTATGTTTTCTTTATGTGAAACAAACAAACGTCTTGCAAAACATTGTTATTCATGAATCTTTTGTTTGTGCCTTTTCATGTTGCAACATAGTTTCTTTGTCTTATTGCTAGAACTTTGTCTTTCATGTTATGATTGAAGTACTATGATCCCAGCTTTGAATGTTTTACAAATACTTTGATCAAGTCTTTGATGGTGCATGTCACCTCAAAAATTATTCTTTCTTTTTATCACATACCTACTCGAGGACGAGCAGGAGTTAAGCTTGGGGATGTTGATACATTGCAAATGTATCTATAAGTTTTGATGTTCCATGCTTGGTTTTATCCACTTTCTTGTGTTTTGTCCACACTTTGGAGTACTTTTCATATGATTTCTTGGACTAACCTATTAACAAGATCCACAGTGCCAGCTGCCTGTTTCTGCTGTTTTTGGTTCCAGGAAAGTCAGAAAATGAATATTCTAGGAATTGGACGGGACAAAAGCCAAAGTGCCTATTTTTCCAGAAGATTCCCAGAGCCAAAATATGAGACGGAGAAGAGCCAGGGGGTGGCCACACCACACAGTGGCGTGAGCAGGCCACGCCAGGTGGTGTGGACCCCAAGCACCCTCGGTCTCCCTCTTCTCCTATAAAGCCTTGACCTAAAAACTCTAGGGGTTCGACGTTTTTCCGAAGGAGTTCGCTCACCGCCACCACCAGATTCCATGAAACAACACCAGAAACTCCGTTCTGGCACCCTGCCAGGACGGGGAATTGGAGGAGATCATTGCCATCATCATCACCATCGCTTCTCCATCGACCATCCATGTTTCCCCCTTCTATGAGTGAGTAATTCCCCGCTGTAGGCTATGGGGATGGTAGGGATTGGATGAGATCGTTCATGTAATGGCATCAGATTGTTAGGGCATGGTGCCTAGTATCTTTTATTAGTGCTTTATGACTTTGTTGCGACTTGTTATGCTTAATGCTTGTCACTAGGGCCCGAGTGCCATGATTTCAGATCTGAACATGTTATTGGTTCATTATGATAGTATTGTTTAAGGTCTTATCTGCAAGTTGTATACACACGTTGTTGTCCGGAACCAATGGCCCCAGTGGTAAATCAGGATAACCGGAGGAATGGCTTTGATGTGAGGATCACATGTGTTCACAGTGTTAATGCTTTGCTCGGTGCTCTATTAAAGGAGCACCTTAATTGCCGATAGTTCCTTGAGGCCCCGCTGCAAACGGGCTGGCAGGACAAAAGATGTTGTGCAAGTTCTCATTGCGAGCACGTATGACTATATATGGAACACATGCCTAGGATTGTCTAGTACTTGGATGCTTTATCTTATTTATCTGCAATTGCCCTATGTTCTGATTGCTATGTGAATTGTCTTGGCCATGCAACGCCCGTCCATCCATCCCTATGCCTACCGCACTCGAATCCTACTGTTTACTGCTATTATTACTGCTGTCTTTACTTTACTACTGTTGCTACTTTGCTATTCCTACTACAAAACTGTTGCTACTGATAAACTGCTGTGAGCAAGATTGTTTCTAGGTGCAACTGGATTGAGAACTCAGTTGTTAAGACTTATAAATATTATTTGGCTCCCCTTGTGTCGAATTAATAAATTGGGTCTCACTTCCCTCGAAAATACTGCGATACACCCCCCATACTTATGGGTCATTAGATCTCTATGGCGCCATGGCACGTGGTATCTTCTCTTCATGGGCCTGTCTAAGATGGAGGATTGATTGCCAGCCTCTAATTCTTTAACATGCAGCTTGTACAAAATATTATTCCTCTCCAGCACTTTCACTTGTTCTTTAATGAGCTCATTGTTATCTTGAAGGGTTTGTATCGCCTTAAGACTCATAGAAAAGCCTGATTTGGTTTTCTGCTTAATATCTTCATCAAGTTTATCAAGATAAAGTCGTAGAAACCGAAGATGTTTTGGTGTCCCTGGTGTCTCCTTGTCCATCTCTTCAATCTTCATCTCGAGGGGTTTCAACTCCCTCTTCTTACATTCATTGTTAGTGTCGAGGAACTCCATAGGGACGATCTTGATCTCCCTGCCTTGCTCGCTATTGCTCCTGATCTCGATAGGAACTTCTCTCCTTGGCTTCCATCCCTTAGTTTGCGTGTCTTCATGTATGAATAAGATGTAGGTTGGTTTCTAGAAATTATGATTAGAGAGGGACAATGGCAGTATATAAGGGGGGGGGGGTCAGAGGTTGGTAAAACTCACAAGAAACACCAAATTCACGCCCAAGAAAAGAATCTTAACATAATAGGGAAAGAGAACACGGATTTGGAGAAGTCCTACCGTGTAACGACCAACTATACAGGCGCGACCCGTATAGCTCCGACCAATATAGTTGGTTCCGGGGAGATATTTACAAATATCTCGAGTCCATGTCGATTAAGTTACCGACTTGGAATCGACAAAACCATTTTTAAAATCTAAAACGAAAAAGGAAACGAAAAATGTCTGAGAGTTTAATGACCAACTATACGGTGGGAGGATTTTCTCCGGCCTTATAGTTGCGACCGTATAGTTTCTAGAAATCAAAAACAATTTCGCGAAGAAGGTACAGAAGGTTTAACGACCAACTATATGGTGGGAGATTTTTCTCCGGCCGTATGGTTGCGACCGTATAGTTGGTAAAAACCTTCAGAAACTTCAGAAAAACATGAGGAATTTAAAGGCAAAAATTTCAGAAGTAAAATCTGTGAAAAAATCACTTATTTGAGTAAGAACACTTACCTTGCACATACCGTTTACTTATTCAGGGATGACAAGCTCCTCCAACAACAAAGACTTCTTCTCTTTTGGCGGAATTGTCCTTAGTTCATTTAATAATTCTTGTTAACGAAAATTACCAGGACTAAAGTTCCTCTCAATAAGATTGGTGTCTTGCTGGGCAAATATGGACACTGCATCCAACATCTTTATTTCTTTCCTCTGCATAATCTGCAACTCAAATTCTTGAAGTAAAAGGATCCAACGGATCGGTCTTGGCTTATCATTTTTCCTATCAAGGAGTTCTTTTAAACCATCACGATCCATATGAACTCTTACTTTTGCATCAACTATATAAGAACAAAATTTATCGCAAGAGAAAAATACAGCAAAAAGTTCCCTTTCTTCCTTAGGATAATTGTTTTGAGCACTATTGAGAGTTCCACTATCATGATGTATAATATTAAATTTGTGACCTATATGTTGTCCCAGATTTACTCCTACAACATCATCACTAGCTTCACATATTATGTCAAAAGTCATATCCCAGATAGGTGGTTTAATGATAGGAGCATGGGATAAAGCATATTTAAGTTTATCAAAGGCTACAGGACATTTATCATCAAAATTAAATCTTACTCCCTTTTGAAGATGGTTAGTCAAAGGTTTAGATATTGTAGAGAAATTCCTAATGAACCTTATATAAAAACCCACATGACCAAGGAAACTTCTTATACCTTTTATATCCCTAGGTTGTGGCATTCTCTCTATGGCCTCAACCTTAGCTCTATCCACTTCAATTCCCTTACCTGATACCTTATGTCCAAGGACTATACCTTCTTTGACCATAAAATGGCACTTCCCCTAGTTTAGAACAAGATTGGTTTCTTCGCAACACTACAAAACTCTTTTGAGATTGTCCAAGCAACTAGTAAATGAAGTTCCATAGATAGAAAAGTCATCCATAAATACTTCCATTATCAGTTCTATAAAATCCGCAAAAATAGTAGTCATGCATCTTTGAAAAGTAGCTGGAGCATTACATAAACCAAAAGGCATATGACAGTAAGCATGTAAACCATAAGGAATAATGAAAGTTGTTTTAAGTTGGTCATCAGGATGAACAACTATTTGAGAAAAACCAGAGTGTCCAAGTAGCAAAAATGAGTGTGGTTTGCTAACCTCTCTAAAGTTTGATCTATGAACGGTAAAGGATAGTGATCTTTCCTAGTTTCTTTATTCAATTTCCTGAAATCTATACACATCCTATGTCCAACATTAGTTCTAGTAGGTATCGATTCATTGTTTTCATTAGGAACAATAGTGAAACCGCCCTTCTTAGGGACACAATGAACATGACTTACCCATTCACTTTCTTTTATAGGATAGATCATACCTGCGTCCAATAGGTGTACTATTTATTTTCTTACCACTTCCTTCATTTCGGGCTTCAGTCGTCTATTAAATTCCGCAACTAGTTTAGCACCTTCCTCCATGAATATTCGATGGATGGTTATCATGGGACTAATGCCCTTAAAATCATCCGTTGAGTACCCAAAGGCCTTGCGATGCTCCTTAAGTATTTTCATGAGTTCTTCTTCTTCATCTCCTGAAAGTTGGCACTAATAATAATAGGAAATTTATTTGTATCATCTAAAAATATGTATTTAAGATTATTGATGACACACAAGTATAGAGGGTGTATCGCAGTATTTTCGATAAGAGTGTCGAACCCAACGAGGAGTAGAAGGTGCATGCTAGTGGTATGGATCAGGAATTCCCTGCAAATACTTAGCAAACGGATTTTTAGGGGGTTTTGATAAAGCAAGTAAACAAAGTACGAGTAAATAAAAGACAGTAGGAATAAATGCTGCAAGTGGCCCAATCCTTTATGCAGCAAAGGACAAGCCGGTTGTATTACTTAAGATGACCAAACGTTCTCGAGGACACATGGGAATACTGTCAAGTGCTTTCGCTTCATATAGTTGATTAATCTTCTTTAGCTTGCTAAGTGTTGTGTGGATGAACCTGTGCTAATGTACCGACCTTTCTAGGACTAATCATACTTGTGATTATACCCCTTGCAAACATCCGTAAGTACAAGAAACTAATTAAGGTAGAAACCTAACCACAACTTTAAACTCTAAGACCCTTACGTCCCTTGTGCAATGGTTTCCTAACGGGGGTTCAGGTTTCTGTCACCCCGGCAACCCCTACGATTAGTAGACAAATACACAATGCATTCCCCTAGGCCCATATAGGTGAAGTGTCATGTAGTCGACGGTCACATGACACCACTAGAAGAAGTACACCACAACTTAAATATCAAACTATTGAATCTTTTTCAACACAATTGCACTACTAACAACATGACTTCTCCCATGTCCTCAAGAACAAAACAAACTACTCACAAGACATCATATGGATCATGATCAGAGATGGAATAATGATGTATAACAATCTAAATATAAACAATAATTCAATCGTTCACTCAATAGCATCAACTACAAAGAGTAATCAACACCGGGAAAGTTTCCCCTATGAACTAATGCGAGATTCAACCCAATTGTTACAGCAATATGGAGATGGTGATGAGGGTGCTGATGGTGATGATGGTGGTGATGATGATGATGATGATCCCGATGAAGTCCAGCTTGATGGTGTTAATGGCGACAATCACCCCTCTCCGGGAAGGAATTCCCTCGGCAGAAATCTGTCTGCCGAATAGATCTTTCTCC
Source organism: Avena insularis (assembly GCA_023614405.1). Taxonomy (NCBI): domain Eukaryota; kingdom Viridiplantae; phylum Streptophyta; class Magnoliopsida; order Poales; family Poaceae; genus Avena; species Avena insularis. The sequence continues at coordinate 282,464,366 of CM042694.1, read as the reverse complement.
CTCGGTGTTTTCTGCCCCGCAGAGGCGGCGGAATCTTTCTGTGGTCGCTGCCCGAGTCTTAGGGTTTCGGGAGGATAATATACGCTAGAGCGGAGTGCCTGGAGTGGGCCAGGGTGGCCACACCACCTGCTGGCGCGACCTAGGGCAGCCCGCGCCAGGGGTGGTGTGGGCCCCCTATGGCCCATCTCCAACCCCCCTTCTGGCTTCCTTCGTCTTCTAGAAAAATAGGATTTTCCGTATATTTTCCCGGATTTTCTAATCTTCGCGAATTTTGCCTCCAAACAACACCTTTTCCATCAGAATCCTGACTGCAGCGGTCCATGCTCCAAAAGTCATCAACCATGCAAAAACAGATGAAATAACATAAGTATCACCTCTTAATATGAAATATATCAATGAATAATAGTGAATTAAGACATTGAATAGTGATGCAAAATGGACGTATCAACTCCCCCAAGTTTATACTTCGCTTGTCCCCAAGCGAAACTGAGCTCAATAAACATGGCCTCAAGTTTACGGAGTGAAGAGTCGATAAAAGAATACGGACAAGAAGCATCACATTCATCAAATACATAGATCATAATAGAAAACAACTCACTAATATATAACTCAACTTGCAATGAGGAAAGGAAACACAATAGAGATACATAAAGTGAATCATAATTGGTAATGGCAAACTTAGCTCTTGGTCGAAGAATAGTTGATAATTTGCTGGAGTTCACAAATAGCTGGTTTTCAATGATAGCTTTCAAAGTAGTAAACATCAAGATAAGAGCAATGTGCAAAACAAGGAACATAAGAAACATGATTGAATAAATCATCATATGAATGAATGAAACACAACAACTCAAAATACTTGCTGAGATAGAAGGGAATAGGTTTACTGACTCAACTAAAAAGTAAAAGAAAGGCCCTTCAAAGAGGGAAGCAGGGATTGCAAGTCTCATAAAGAGCTCCCAAAAATTATGATACTTACTAGCTTTCAACTCTCATTGCCCCTATCATAGGCATATTTAGGTGATTAAGGTTAAAGTGATCAAATATGAGGATATGCATTGACAAGTTGTAAGTTGAGAATCTCATGTCCCTTGAATACGAGGGCAACTCCTCATGCTACTCAAGTTTAGTCACTGGTAAGTTCTTGTCATCGTAAGCATATGTGTATCATAGAGAACCGCCAACGGGGTACCCCTTGCCCGATGATACGGAAGAATCCCCATATCAAAATGACAAGGCAAGCAGACAACAAGCATCTCAACAATCTTCTTATTTACCATGGGAATATGGTGCTTTTTTCTCTCTTTCCTCTTTTCATAATATCTTTTTTTTTCTTTTCTCTTTTTCTCAATCTCTGTCTCTTTTTTTATAAGAAGAATGCTTCATAGATACTCGTTATGGTTACGTTGCAGGTTTTCACCATGTCAGCATGGATTAAACCAGCGGCCCAGGCATTTCTCTAACACACATGCATAACTCCATGGACTTACAAGCTCCCCTTTCACTTCACACCGACGACATCCATAGACAAAAGAACATGATATCAACTAGGTACAAAGTACCAGTGCAATGTTGAAAGCATTCCCCATGACAGCATGGTTCTGCTAATTCACAACTCACAAAGCGCAAGCATATACGCAACATAGGTGAGCACAATGGTTCAAGTTTATTAAGTGCAAGAAAGTAAAGTGTGCCATCAAGTTCATGAGAGCTTTAATCACTAATTTTCACATAACAAGTTTAATTTGGGAGGTAGACAAAACAAGAATTTACTTGGAATAGCAATAATGCTACTAGGTAGGTATGGTGGACACAAATGGCAAAGGTTTTGGTTTAAAGGAGTGGATGCACGAGAAGAATTCCCTGTCAGTACAGGTTTTTGGCTAGCAAGGCTGGGTAGCACGTACAAGAGTTGAAGGAAACAAACAAACATACAAGTGATAAAGACAAACATGCAATCTTCCTTGGAAGCACAAAATATCTTAACTAGAGAATACTAGACTTATGAGCAAATCAAGAAAGAAAGATGATGCAATTATATTTCTTTAGAATACTTTTATCTTTTTCATTCAACTCTCAAAAAGTGTTGCTACTGACCAAGCTAGGTTTGCAAAACCAACAAAATTAACTCAATGATCCCAAAGTGATACCAATACTAACAACAAGATCAATCATATAACCATGAATTGAAAACTAATATAAGCTATGCAAAAGAGTGAATGATAGAACTTCTCATTAATATTCCATAACGGTAACTCACACCAAGGGATACACATCTAACGGGAGAGGGGACACTTCCATAATGCAAACCATCCTATATAATAACTTCTCTATTCATGATATGACTCTATTAATAAGGTAAAAAGATAGAAGATAGAGATGTGATACCGCGGCACCCCCCAAGCTTGGAACAAACCAAGGGGATGCAAAACCTAATGACGAATTACTCCTTTAATGGTGGTGGTATCCTCTCATCTTCGTCCGACTTCCAGGGTAAGGGCTTCCCATCAACAAAGGACATCGTCGTTTCCAACATCCTGAAACTTGCAGCAGCACTTATGCGTTTAAACCTAGCCTCATACTCACAGTTTTGATTTTGAACGTCATAGAACTGTGCTTGCAGTTCGTTGGTTGTTTGGCAGAGTGAGAGGACTTCATCTTTGAGTTCAGCAGTCTCCTTTTGGTGCTCGGTGATGAGTTCGGAACAAATCTTATGGATGATATCCACTTTGCGCTCTGCCATCTTCTTGTACCTAAAGACTTCTTGCTCCAGTTCTTCCATCCTATCCTCCAGACTTCCTTCACCTTTAGGGCCTTGAACCTCTTTAATCCGGACCTCCCCATCTTCGAGCAACAACTCCGTGGGGTGAATCTTCAACTCTCTCATGTATGGGTTGATGATATCTTCTAAGGAATCTCCCTCGGCTGATCCAGTGGGAGACATTGTGGCTCCAAATCTGGAATTCTACCTGGCAGAAACAGATCGAAACAAAAACACAACGAAAACACGATATACGAACCTCGGAAGATCCGGGGGTTATATATTACGAAGTTTCATAACAAGAGGAAGGTACTAGGTGAAAATGGGTCGGAGGCGGAGTTTGGGGTGGCCTCACCACCTAGTGGCGCGGCCAGGGGTGGGCCCGTGCCACAGGGTGGTGTGGGCCACCCTGGCTCCGTTTCCGTCCCTTTTTCACTTCGTAACTTTCCTTATTGACTAAAAACTGCAAAAATATAGTTGGATTGTATTTTCGTGGAACTTTTCTTACCAGAAGTGTTACCTATTTGAAAACAGACTTTGTAGGTCTCTGAATTTGGTCCTTGATGAATTTCTCCAGAGTTATAACTTGAAAAGCATCAACATCTTCATTGTAAGAATCTCCAGCAATATAGTGCTTGAGTCGCTGCCCATTCACTACTTGTGTAGTATTATCTTTTAAAGAAGAAATTTTTATTGCTCCTGAACGGTATACTTCTTCAATAATGAAAGGTCCTTCCCATTTTGACAGTAGCTTTCCTGCAAAAAATCTGAGACGAGACCTATACAATAGAACTTTCTCACCAACATGAAATTCTCTCTTAAGTATTCGCTTGTCATGCCATCTTTTAACTTTTTCCTTAAAGAGCCTAGCATTTTCATAGGATTCACTCCTCCATTCATCTAAAGAAATTAAGTCAAATAATCTTTTCTCACTAGCGAGCTTACAATCTCTATTTAGTTCTTTAACTGCCCAGTAAGCTTTGTGTTCTAATTCTAAGGGTAGGTGACAAGATTTCCCATAAACCATTTTATAAGGAGACATCCCCATATGATTTTTGTAAGAAGTTCTATAAGCCCATAAAGCATCATTCAACTTTTTAGCCCAGTTTTTTCTAGATCTATTAACAGTCTTTTGCAAGATGGATTTAATTTCTCTATTCGATAACTCTACTTGCCCGCTAGTTTGGGGGTGATAAGCTGAAGCAATTCTATGATTAACATCATATTTAGCAAGGGTCTTTCTAAAACCACCATGAATGAAATGAGAACCCCCATCAGTCATGAGATACCTAGGCACTACAAACCTAGGAAAGATAACATCCTTAAGCATTTTTAGAGAAGTCTCCCCGTCAGCACTCTTTGTAGGAATGGCTTCTACCCACTTAGTAACATAATCAACGGCAACAAGAATATGAGTGTAACCTTTCGAAGGAGGGAAAGGACCCATAAAGTCGAATCCCTAGCAATCAAAAGGTTCAATAACTAGAGAGTAGTTCATAGGCATTTCATTGCATCTAGAAATATTACCAACACGCTGACAGTCATCACAAGATAAAACAAATTTTCTTGCATCTTTAAAAAGGGTAGGCCAGTAGAAACCTGATTGTAGCACCTTTTGTGCAGTTCTATCTCCTGCATGATGTCCTCCATAAGCACTACCATGAAATTTATGCAATATCTCCTTTTGTTCATATTCTGGAACACATCTTTGCATAATACCATCCACTCCCTCTTTGTATAAGTGTGGGTCATCCCAAAAATAATGCATCAAATCATAGAAGAACTTCCTTATTTGCTAAGCTGTAAAAGTTGGAGGCAAATACTTGGAGAAAATAAAGTTAGCATAATCAGCGTACCAAGGGCTCCCTCGCGAGCTTACCCCTACTGCAGCTAACTATTCATTTGGGAAACTATCATTAACAGGCATAGGATCAAAAGAGATGTTTTCCAATCGAGATAAATTATCAGCTACAGGGTTTTCATCACCCTTCCTATCTACTATATGTAGATCAAACTCTTGTAAAAGCAACACCCATCTAATAAGCCTAGGCTTAGCGTCCTTCTTTGTCATAAGGTATTTAATAGCAGCATGATCAGTATGAATGGTGACTTTTGAGTCTACAATATAGGGCCTAAACTTATCACAAGCAAAAACGACAGCTAGAAATTCCTTATCAGTAGTAGCATAATTCCTTTGACAGTGTCTAGAGTCTTACTAGCATAATGGATAACGTTTAACTTTTTATCAATTCGTTGCCCAAGAACATCACCTACAGCAAAATCACTAGCATCACACATTATTTCAAAGGGTAAACTCCAATCAGGTGGTTGAATAATATGGGCTGTAGTTAAAGCCTTCTTAAGAGTTTCAAAAGCTTCCTTACAATCATCATCAAAAACGAACGGTACATCTTTTTGAAGGAGATTAGTGAGGGGTTTTCATATCCTAGAAAAGTCTTTAATAAACCTTCTATAGAAACCAGCATGACCAAGGATACTACGAATACCTTTGATGTCTCTTGGACATGGCATCTTCTCAATTGCCTCAACCTTAGCTCTATCAACTTCTATGCCTCTTTCAGAAACTTTATGCCCAAGGACAATCCCTTCATTAACCATGAAGTGGCATTTCTCCCAATTAAGAACAAGATTAGTTTCTTCACATCTCTGCAAAACTTTATCAAGGTTGTGCAGACAATTATCAAAAGAAGTTCCATAGACAAAAAAGTCATCCATGAACACTTCTACAATTTCCTCACAAAAACCATGAAATATAGCAGACATGCACCTTTGAAAAGTAGCAGGAGCATTATATAAACCAAAAGGCATACGTCTATAAGCATAAGTTCCATAAGGGCAAGTAAAAGTAGTTTTTCTTGATCTTGTTGTTTAACAGAAATTTGAGAGAAACCAAAATAACCATCAAGAAAACAAAAATGGGTCTTTTTAGACAACCTTTCCAACATTTGATCAATAAAAGGAAGCGGGTAGTGATCTTTCTTAGTAACTTTATTAACTTTTCTAAAATCGATGCACATCCTATAGCCAACTACTATTCTTTGAGGAATAAGCTCATCATTATCATTAGGAACAACGGTAATACCTCCCTTTTTAGGAACACAATGAACAAGACTAACCCATTCACTATCAGCAATAGGGTAAATAATACCAGCATCAAGGAGTTTCAATACCTCATTCCTTACCACTTCCTTCATCCTAGGATTTAAACGTCGTTGGTGCTCTACTACCGGCTTTGCATCTGGTTCTATGTTGATAGAATGCTGACATATAGTGGGTGAAATCCCTTTTAAATCATCCAGAGTATAGCCCATAGCTCCTCGGTGTTTCCTCAAAACCTCCAATAGCCTTTCTTCTTCCTTTCCTGAAAGTTTAGTGCTAATAATAACATGATATATCTTTTTATCATCAATATAAGCATATTTAATATCATCAGGGAGAGGTTTTAGATCGAAAACCGGATCCTTTTTAGGTGGCAACGTGGTACCCAAGTCTTCTACAGGCAAATTATGCTTAAGCATCTTAGGCTGATCACGGAGAATCCTATCAATGTCATTCCTTTCTTCCATGAAGATTTCACTTTCATGATCTTCCATAAATTGCTGCAAAGCATTGTTAGGAGCAAGAGAAATAGAAGCAAGTTGTTCAACTCTAAAGTCCTCATTATGGGTTTCCTCTTCACAAGGTTCTTTAGCAAATTTCGAGAAATTAAACTCATAAGACTCCCCAGCAAACTTAGTCAAGATTTTCTCCCTTTTGCAATCTATAATGGCTCCACAAGTACTCAAGAAAGGTCTACGAAAAATAATAGGATAAGTTTTACTAGTAGCTGAACCGAGTACTAGAAAATCAGCAGGGTACTTAATCTTACAACAAAGAACTTCCATGTCTCATACAATACCAATTGGAGAGATGGTCTCTCTATTAGCAAGGTGAATAACCACATCAATCTCTTCCAACTCGCAAGGACTGATTTCATGCATAATTTCTCTGTAAAGCTCATAAGGAATAGCACTGGAACTTGCACCAATATCACATAAACCATAATAGAAATGATCACCAATTCTAACAGAAAGCACATGAACACTAGCCTTTTTAGTTCTATCACTACAAGGAATCTGGCTATATATGACCCTTTATTTTCGTCACATAATCGTCATAGTAGTCTATTTATGACGATTCTATGACGATTTTGATATCGTCGAAAGCTGGGCGTCGCAAATGAACTATAACGATGATTTTGGTAAAATCGTCATAACCGTCTATGACGATATTGGATCGTCATAAGCGTTATGACGATCCAAAATCGTCATGAGCAAACTAGTCTAGCCAGGTCAGATCCCACGTGGCTAATCCGATGTGGCATAGAATCAGCCTAGTCCATTTCAAAATTTATATGGGACAAGCCCAACAATTCGGTCCATTAATATTTTCCTATTAATTCTCGTTGCTGCTTGGGTCAAGCCCAACATTTTGGCCTTTTTATTTTTAGGGCCATGGCCTTTTTACTGCCCAGCTATTTTTTATTTTGAACCATTTTTTCTAGGAATTGTGAACTGCTCGTGTCCAATATTTTTTTAGGCCGTGGCCTTTCAACAACCCAAGTAGTATTTTGATGAACACATAGGCATTACACAAATAATATTTCGGTAAGCACAACTCAAATCACATTTAATAATGGTAACCGAAATTGCAACATATATTACAATCAGAGGCATAATTCACATAACCCAAGAATAGAAAACAGCAACAAAAGTACTCTGTAGTATATTATAAACATTCCATAGTCCAAATCACCCACAACCACAAAAATATGAATATCAAATCTTTGCTAAGTATAAAGCCTTCAGTTCTTCCATCTTCAGCCTGGAGCTCATGTAAAAGAGAGGAAATGTTGGTTATGGCTCAGTCAAAGAAAGCAATATCTTCTAAAATTAACATAGATCAGGTAGAAAGAAAATAAACAGATGTACATATCAATTCTGAAGCATGAGGGCATGGATAAAACTAAAAACAGCACGAGGGCATGCATAACAATAAAAACAGCATGAGGGCATGAAAAATAAATAGACCATGAGTCCATGACTTCAAGCAACCCTGAATCCACGGTAAAGGCATCAACACTCATTGTCATTACTATCACACTTAGCATATACCTCTGGTTAATAACGCGAGCAGAGTGAGATATAAGATCTCATCCTTCAAGTCACAATGTTATGCATGTCAACTTTCTTTACCTATTCAAGGAAAGGGAGGGATGTCAGTGCAGTTCATATCTGACTTCAATAATATGATAACAAGAGTGTCAGAACAGATACAAAATTAACAAGAGGACATGGCACAATATCAGTACATCTGCCAACGGCCACTAAATCAAGTGCATGTTTGATATCAACAGCTCATAGGTTTTCTGCAGAAGACAATTGAATGGAAACCTATTTTTCTTACACTATATTGACAAATGAACAGAAATTTACCTCTCTAGTCTAGCTAACTGAACTTTATTGAATGTAAAGACTCACAGGCATTGACTAATGTAATATCAGGCATTTATCTCAAGACTGACACATTCTCTATTCACAGCCAAAACTTCTTAGACCTATTACACAACAGAGAAAATAAAAGCTGGACGCTAGAAGCAAACACCATGCGAAAAAGGGTTACTCATTGATGGTGAAAAGGGCAGGAGTTGTCCTGGAACACGGAGAGAAGCTGGTTGTAGCTGATGGATAAAGATTCATGCTTATAATAGGAGAGCTACCACACACAAATTCATGCTTATTGTTGACTCTTTGAAAATGTACTTGTTGCAAACCCAACTACTCTTTGTCAACAACATAATGACATGATGCAGTAAACTATGAAGGTGATTCATGCTTATTGTTCACACATACATGGCCATCAACAGTTGACTCATTCTTCATATGTTCGACTAATGTGAAAAAGCAAGTTCATGTTGAATAATTATATGTAACACCATACGGGTCAATATATTATATTTATTTTTGAACTGAATAAAGAGGCCCACTAATTAGAAGCAGAAGAAACAGATCTTCATGAAAAAACATAAAGGATGCACAAACAGCACCCAGCAAGAAAGCACTATTGGATAAAAATACATGAATATATGGACTATATATGGCCTTCAATGGTTATTGCCTACAAGATCGCGTACTTCAGTTCATGTAAGAATATTAGGCAGAGGTCCATCAATTGTTGGATTCCATACATTCAATTAAAGCCACACAGATTAAGAAAAGATGACGAGTCCATCAAGATATATCAAGGAAAACTAATTAATAAGAAAAGGCATTGCAGTCTTCTTATGCTCAATGATGTTGTGTGAAAGAGTACTGATTATTATTGTTCAGTTCAGTGTTGTAAATGGAAAAAATAAGGGGCTACAACAGAGGCACCCGGGCGACTCTGTAGGATCATCATCAGTTACCTGCTATAATACTACATCTTCAAAAGGACACGCTGGGAAGAACATGATACCATATCCACCAGTAAAAAGGCCATAGCATCCAAGCGCCACTATCAAGTAGATGGGAAGCTACAACAATAAAAGCCACAAGGGAACATCTTAATCCGAACAGTGTCATCTTCAAGAAATTGGCAATTGAACAAATTGATGACACTCACCAAACACGTATAGTTGCAAGGAACGATTGCGGTTTCAAGGAGCACAACCCACACTGCCAATATAGACACCAACACAGCAATGATCTTGTATATGTGCTTTCACTAGGATATTCAGTGTCCGTCTGCCATCAAAACAGTGAATCGGAAGTTCAGAACTACAACAGCTAGCTAGTTTACTTGCTACTCCCTCCGTCCAATTCTATACTATAAAATAGCCCAATGTTCTCCATAGACTATACAACAGTCCAATGTTCTGCATAGACTAGCTAAAAATCCCCAACGCGGGAAAACAGCGCGTTTCCCGAATCGGATGGGGCAGGCGTACCGAAGTGGGAGTATGAGTCTAAGTAGTAGTCGGCGCTGGTCTTCTTGTTGCCGATGACCTCCTCCGGCGCGACGGGGTTCTCCTGGACCTCCATCCCCACCTCCTCCACCACCTCGTCCGCGTCCTCGAACCTGAGCATGGACGTCGTCGCCTCCGTGAGACCATCACCGTTGGAGAGGCGAGGTCGTGGATAGAGAGGACAGTGGCGGCAGCGTCGATCTGGTGCTCTTGGTCCCACTAGGGGCGGAGGGGAGAAGTGACGGCGGAGGCTAGGAGTGGCCCGTGGTGGGCTGGGCGGCGGATGGCAGGGTGGCCGGCGAGAACTGTGGTAGGGTGCACGGGCTGGAAGAGGAGGAGAGGATGGGCAGGGAGATGAGTGGTGGAGAGAGGGGTCGAGTGGGGCGGAGAAGGGAGGGAGGGGCGGGGCTAGGGGAGGATCTGGCTCGGGGCGGCTCGATGAGGTGACTCGGGGCGGTGAGGGAGAGAGTTGCTCCAGGAGCTAGGGTTAGCTGGCGGCGCCTCCGGAGAAGGGGGTGGCGACGGACGAAAGAAGGGGAAGGGTAATTAGGGTTAGCTTGGGCTGTGGGGCTCAGTCCTCTCTAGCCCGCTCGGCACGACCATTTTAGATCGGTTTCGCGCCCCTCGTCCGAAATCCTCAGCGGGAAGGGAAGTGAAATTTCAGACGCTTGGATGGAGGTCATATGGACGGCTGAGATTTACGGCTGAGGTGATCTGTGGGTTGTTTATTCTTGTGTTCTAGTTGGTTGGCTCTATTCACGATTAAAGGGTTATATAGAAAGTTGGTCCGATTTGAACTGCAAGTTTGTGATAACGTGCCTATATTGTACAAGCATGTGCATCTTGGTATGGCGAATAATGTTGCAGGAGAGAGTTTTCCTTTTCGTCGCACGGAAAAACCATTTTCTATTTTCTGAGTGCCAAAATCGGGTCGTTTTGTGAAGCAACACCAAATGTTCAATTCTAAAATTCTACCACCCTATTTTTCAAAAATACTAGACCACCTTACATAGACAATGTTCCAACCGAGGATTTTAAAACCTTTTCGTTCACCCCTGGTGAAAAAGAAAATGTCTACCGAATCGGTAGGAATTAGGTCCGGTTTGAACTATAGGTACATGATCTGATACTCATGATTTTTTGAAAAAATCTTTTTTAGACTCACAATATGATGTTTCTTCAGAGATCCAATTCAATTTTTAGCGAGGCTCAGCCCCTATCTTCATGCTCGTCGTTTTGGCCATAGTTTGAAACGAGTAAATTTGAAAACGGGCATAAGAAATTCAAAAATGGTCCGACCAAGGTAAATCCTTCGCGTGGTGTCATATTATGTGACATAGTTACAAGAAAAAAATACAAAACTTGGTATATTGATTGCATCTCGAAAAAACCTTCACAGAAATGACCTATCATGTTCGAGGTTTCTTGGTTTTCAAGACAAACAACCAATGTTATGGCAAGAATCGAGACATAGTTTGTGATAATGTGCCTATAATGTGCAAGCATGTGCATCTTGGTATGGCGAATAATGTTGTAGGAGGAAGTTTTCCTTTTCGTCGCACGGAAAAATCATTTTCTATTTTTTGAGTGCCAAAATCGGGGTGTTTTGTGAAGCAACACCAAATGTTCAATTCAAAGATGCTACCATCCTATTTTTAGAAAATACTAGACCACCTTACATAGACAATGTTTCAACCGGGGATTTTAAAACCTTTTCGTTCACCCCTGGTGAAAAACACAAATATTTGCCGAATCGGTAAGAACTGGGTCCGGCTTGAACTACAGGTACATGATCTGATGCTCATGATTTTTTGAAAAAATCTTTTTTAGGCTCACAATATGATGTTTCTTCAGAGATCCAATACAATTTTTAGCGAGGCTCATCCTCTATCTTCATGCCCGCCGTTTTAGCCATAGTTTGAAACGAGTAAATTTGAAAACGGGCATAAGAAATTCAAAAACGGTCCGACCAAGGTAAATCCTTCGCGTGGTGTCATATTATGTGACATAGTTGCAAGAAAAAAATACAAAACTTGGTATATTAATTGCATCTCGAGAAAACCTTCACAGAAATGACCTATCATGTTTGAGGTTTCTTGGTTTTCAAGACAAACGACCAATGTTATGGAAAGAATCGAGACATAGTTTGTGATAATGTGCCCACAATGTGCAAGCATGTGCATCTTGGTAGGACGAACAATGTTGCAGGAGGAAGTTTTCCTTTTCATCATATGGAAAACCCATTTTCTATTTTCTGAGTGCCAAAATCGGGGCGTTTTGTGAAGCAACACCAAATGTTCAATTCAAAGATGCTACCACCCTATTTTTTAGAAAATACTAGACCACCTTACATAGACAATGTTCCAACCGGGGATTTTAAAACCTTTTCGTTCACCCCTAGTGAAAAAGACAAATATCTTCCGAATCGGTAGGAACTGGGTCCGGTTTGAACTACAGGTACATGATCTGATACTCATGATTTTTTGAAAAATCTTTTTTAGACTCACAATATGATGTTTTTTTAGAGATCCAATTCAATTTTTAGCGAGGCTTGGCCTCTATCTTCATGCCCGCCGTTTTAGCCATAGTTTGAAACGAGTAAATTTGAAAACGGGCATAAGAAATTCAAAAACGGTCCGACCAAGGTAAATCCTTCGCGTGGTGTCATATTATGTGACATAGTTGCAAGAAAAAATAAAAAACTTGGTATATTGATTGCATCTCGGAAAAACCTTCACAGAAATGATCTATCATGTTCGAGGTTTCTTGGTTTTCAAGACAAACGACCAATGTTATGGCAAGAATCGAGACATAGTTTTTGATAATGTGCCCATAATGTGCAAGCATGTGCACCTTGGTAGGGCGAACAATGTTGCAGGAGGAAGTTTTCCTTTTAATCGCATGGAAAAACCATTTTCTATTTTCTGAGTGCCAAAATCGGAGCGTTTTGTGAAGCAACACCAAATGTTCAATTCAAAAATGCTACCACCTCATTTTTCAAAAATACTAGATCACCTTACATGAACAATGTCCCAACCGGGGATTTGAAAACCTTTTCGTACACCCCTGGTGAAAAAGCCAAATGTCTGCCAATTAGTAGGAAGTGGGTCCGATTTGAACTATAGGTACAAGATCTGATGCTCGTGATTTTTAGAAAAATCATTTTTAGACTCACAATATGATGTTTCTTCAGAAATCCATTAATATTTTGTTAAGACTCAACTTTTAGACGAGAATAGTCACTCCAGCGTTTTGAAATTATGATATTGTCCCTAGTATTGACCAACATGAGATTAGTAAATCCACTATTTTAAATGATGAATATTTTTATAATTATCACCCTAAGATGATCTTCTAAATTTTATAAAAAATTTAAGATAAAAATTAATTTGTTTGGACTTCTTATAAAAAAGATACAAAAGAATTAAAAAAAGAAAAAAAAAAGAAAAAAAACTATCCAAACTGGACCAACCGAGCTGGCCCGACCTAATCTACCACGTGCAAAGGTCAAGTCGGCCTGGACCTAATCTACGGCAGCCTGCCTCCCTTCCCAGCAATAGCAGAATCAACCCAAGCCTAATAGAAAAGTAATGTTTATATAAGATCGTTGTATAAGTTTGACGTGAAAAATTTGTTGGTGTAGTGGTAAGTGTCCTCTGTGTGTGAGGCTCGGGTCACGGGTTCGATCCCCTGTTCCACCATTTTTTCTCTTCATTTCATTTACTAATAAGGACGTTGGGTAAAGTTCATAAATATGTATCGCGTTAGAAAGACATGTTGAATAATTTGGTTTGTTGGTTAGCACAACTAGGTGTTTTTGTGAGGTCCCTAGTTTGAATTCTCAGCTCTCTCATATATTTATTTTTTTCCTAATATTAGCACCTCGATGCACCACGTAGGAAAAAGTTGATAGATAGACTAACAAATAGTCCATCTCGTCAGTTCGTATATTTGCCAAGTGGATGCGACACGTAGGCAAAAAAATTGACATATGGACACTACACGTAGGCAAAAAATGATACATGGACACTACGCATAGGCAAAATTTAAGTAATTTCTAAAGATTTAAAAAGATTTCGAATTTTAATTATCTATAATTAATCATAGATATAATATTCATATTTTTCTGCTCAATTTATATATATAAAACATTTTATTTTAGCTTACCAATAAAAAGATATGAATTATGCTATATAAAAGCTTTTTCTAGAATTTTAACCAAATCAAATAGAAAAAGAAGTTTTTCTCACCCAGAGAGAGTGAGCCGCACAGAATGATGGGTGGGCCTAGGGACGCTGACTGGACACTGGCATGGTTGGGCATTTTGCACCGATGTGAAGCTAGCCTAGCTCAATGACAGGTGGGCCAGATTCAAAAAAAGAGGACACGACCCATTTAGGTCCAGACCGAACATGCGACATCAAGTTTATAAGGGTCCGACGCATACTCTTTACAAGAAAGGTTGTGTGGTGCAGTGGTTGGCGCGCTAGGGAGAGGAGTGGAGGTCACGTGTTCGACTCCCGTAGTCAAAATCTTTTTGCGGAATTCTCGCAATGGAGGTGGGTCCTGCTTGCCAGGGCACGGGTGGGTCCTCCTTGCCAGGTCGCGGTGTGGCGCGGGTGAGGCCTACCTGCCAGGGCGTTGTGGGGCCTCTATGTCAGGTCGTGGGAGGCCTGTTATGGCAAAATATTAACATATGGATAATTATAAACACTTGGACAAGTCACGTGTGCAAAAAATAACATGTAGACATCACACACATACCTAATTGCTGATGTGGCCGCCTAGTCATATCAATAAATCCGAATTTAGACACTATGACGATTTAGATTGGTCATAATACGCTACAAGTAAGAGCATAACCTGTATTGTACAGATTATGATGATTTCATTTGATGAAATTACGACGTTTTGTGTCGGAATCGTCGTAATTCTACAGGGTTTTGACCTCTCCAAATGTCCTATGACCATATTGTGTGAAATCATCATAGATTTATGACGATTTCATTCCCCGTCACTATGAGAAGGTCACAAGTAAACACATTTCTTGTAGTGTATTAGGATGTGAAACAATATTAGAAGCATCCTCACAAAAGACTATGTACCCATCTTCTATGCTTTTAGTGACAAGGTCTTTCACAATTGCTACCACAGGTTCAACGTTTATTTGTTCATCAGGTTTTATAGTTCTCTTTTCACTTTTGGTGATTATATTAGTTATCATAGGATGGTCCTTTACCTTTTCTGGGAAAGAAATCTTCTCAATATAAGTTTCAGGTAAGATGGGATCAATAATGCAATACTCAGCACTCCCAATAGGAACACGGTCAACAATATCTTTGTAAGGTGCATGGTATTTATTCCACCCCCTTTTTGGAATTTCGATATAGGAAGCAAAAGTTCTAAAGCAATTCGTAATAACTTGCAAATCAAGACCATAAACATTACTAATATTTTGAAAGTCATCAGTTCCTATAAAAGATTCAATGCATTTATAATCATAATTTATACCTGACTTTCTACCTTTGTCATTCTCCCAAGCTTCAGCATTGTCTTGAATACAGTCCAGAAGATCCCATTTAGCTTCTTCTTCCATACGAGTGAATGATCCAGCACAAGAAGCATCCAATAAATCCTTGTCATGTAGAGGGAGTCTTGCATAAAAGTTATTGATAATAATATTGTTGGGGAGCTCATGAATAGGACATTTGAGCATTACTAACTTCAATCTCCCCCAAGCTTGAGCTGTACTCTCTCCATCAAGAGGCCAAAAGTTGTATATTTGATTCCGATCTTTATGAATCTCACTAGGAGGATAAAACTTTGAATAAAAGAGAGGCACTATTTCCTCCCATTCCAGAGCTTGACCATTCTTCAGCAGCTTATACCAGTCCTCAGCTCTTCCTTTCAGCGATAATGAGAATAACTTCTTCTTAACTTGATCTGTAGTAATACCTGCACACTTGAACAACCCGCATAATTCATGTATAAAAAGCAAATGATCACCGGGATGGACGGTTCCATCCCCAAATAGTAGTTATCCATAACACGATCAATAATTCTTGTAGGTATTTTGAAAACATCATTCTCAGCAGGTGGTGGCTTATCTACTACCTTAGCAGTGGTAGTAGCATTACCAAATAAGAAACTCAGCGGATTATCCATAACGAAAATAAAGCAACTAATGATAAACAATACTCACGAGAAGTTTCCTTTACCAGCCCACTCTCCAATAGCGCTTCACTCCCGCAACGGCACCAAAGATAGTCTTGATGACCCACAAGTATAGGGGTGTATCGCGGTATTTTCGATAAGTAAGAGTGTCGAACCCAATGAGGAGCGTATTTGGCTAGTGGTATGCATCAGGAATTCCCTGCAAATACTTAGCAAACGGATTTTTAGGGGGTTTTGATAAAGCAAGTAAACAAAGTACGAGTAAATAAAAGACAGTAGGAATAAATGCAGCAAGTGGCCCAATCCTTTATGCAGCAAAGGACAAGCCGGTTGTATTACTTAAGATGACCAAACGTTCTCGAGGACACATGGGAAGACTGTCAAGTGCTTTCGCTTCATATAGTTGATTAATCTTCTTTAACTTGCTAAGTGTTGTGTGGATGAACCTGTGCTAATGTACCGACCTTCCTAGGACTAATACATACTTGTGATTATACCCCTTGCAAACATCCGTAAGTACACGAAAGTAATTAAGGTAGAAACCTAACCACAGCTTTAAACTCTAAGACCCTTACGTCCCTTATGCAATGGTTTCCTAACGGGGGTTCAGGTTTACATCACTCAACCCCTATGATTAGTAGCCAAATACACAATGCATTCCCCTAGGCCCATATAGGTGAAGTGTCATGTAGTCGACGTTCACATGACACCACTAGAAGAAATACACCACAACTTAAATATCAAACTATTGAATCTTTCTCAACACAATTCCACTACTAACAACATGACTTCTCCCATGTCCTCAAGAACAAAACGAACTACTCACAAGACATCATATGGATCATGATCAGAGATGGAATAATGATGTATAACAATCTGAACATAAACAATAATTCAATGGTTCACTCAATAGCATCAAATACAAAGAGTAATCAACACCGGGAAAGTTTCCCCTATGAACTAATGCGAGATTCAACCCAATTGTTACAGCAATATGGAGATGGTGATGAGGGTGCTGATGGTGATGATGGTGGTGATGATGATGATGATGATCCCGATGAAGTCCATCTTGATGGTGGTGTTGATGGCGACGATCTCCCCTCTCCGGGAAGGAATTGCCCCGGTAGAAATCTGTCTGCCGGAGCGATCTTTCTCCCTCGGTGTTTTCCTCCCCGCAAAGGCGGTGGAATCTTTCTGTGGTTGCTCCCCGAGTCTTAGGGTTTTGGGAGGATAATATACGCTAGAGGAGAGTCCCTTATAGTGGGCCAGGGCGGCCACACCATCTCCAGCCCCCTTCTGGCTTCCTTCGTCTTTTGGAAAAATAGGATTTTCCGTATATTTTCCCGGATTTTCTGATCTTCGCGAATTTTGCCTCCAAACAGCACCTTTTCCATCAGAATCCTGACTGCAACGGTCCATGCTCCAAAAGTCATCAACCATGCAAAAACAGAAGAAATAACATAAGTATTACCTCTCAATACGTAATATATCAATGAATAATAGTGAATTAAGACATAGAATAGTGATGCAAAATGGACGTATCAATTATCTGGTAGAGTCTTCAATTCTGGGGGTGGTATTTCCTCGTCCCCTCTCTTTTCTGGATCTTCGAAAGCCTCATTAGTTGGAGGCCCTATAATGGGAAATGAATCGAATTCACCTTCTAGTTCTTCTAGGGACTTGTCCTCCGTAACTATTTCTTCATAATTTGGGTCTTCATTTATTTCTTCTTTTTGATCACTAAAGTAGAGAATTGCCATTTCCTCAATAGTTTTCTCTTTCTCTTCTTCTTATATTTGTAGAGGTCTGTCTTTAAATTTGGAAAAGTGGAATTATTTTTCTGCTTCCCTAAGCTTAAGAGACACAATCTCCTTTTTGAAATCAGCTTTGGCACCTACATCACTCAAAAAGTTTCTTCCAAATATAATTGGGCAAAGAGTATCAGCTGGCATATCAACAACTACAAAATTGATAGGAAAGCTTTTATTTCCAATTGTGACAGTTGCATCTCCAACTACTCCCATTAGAATTCTAAGAGTTTTATTGGCTAACATGATTGTCATATCAGTATTTTCAATCATAGCCGATTCTATTTCTTCTTTTATTTCTAAATAAAAATCATAAGATATAACATTAACTTCGGTGCTAAGATCGCATAAACCATAATGCGAGGTTTCCTTAAATATGCAGGGAAGAATAGGCTTACCCACATCTGATATAATCTCTTACTAGTCCTTCATTATTATGGTTCCTCCAAGTCATTATAAGACGCCTGATTCCAAAAGATTTTGATAATGGATAATATTTTCTAGAAACTCGCTGGCTAAATTATCCCAAGTAGTAGTGGCTTCTGGGGGTAGAGATCTATACCATGTGAGAGTTGTACTAGTCAAAGTCCGACTCAAAAGTTTAACCCTTACCTCATTAGAAGTATATCCCGGTAATTGGAAAGTGCCACATACATCTTTGAAACATGCAATATGCTCATATGGATCAGAATCTTCTTCATCTCGAGTAAATTGCTTCTTGTGTAGAATACCAAGTAGTAGAGGATTTATTTCAAACCTCCTTGTCTTCTCGTTGGAGTTATCTATTTATTAATATCATAGGGCTTCCCAAAGTAGCTGAGTGGGTTAGCACTAGCCATATGCTCAAACTCCATCATGTTGGTGGAAACCTGTAACTCAAAACAAAACTTAGCAAGACAAAAATAAATAAGAAAAAACTAAAATACCTACAGTGCTTAGCTCCCCGGCAACATTGCTAGAAAATAGCTTGATGACTCCAAGTGCACAGATCGTTTGTAGCCCACAGGGAGCAGAGGTCTGAAGTCTAATAACTCTTGAATTAAATACTACAATAGAAATGCTAAATAAAGTTCTAAGTAACATGATAAAATGCAAGTATTGTGTAAAAAGTTGTTTTTGGGTTTTTGGTATAAGGGAACAATAAGTAAAGTAAAACAACTGAACACGTATCACGTATGTAAAAGAGATTGGAACTGGACTAGGGGAAAATGCGTTCTCAGGGAGTAGCGAATACACCTATAGCATTATAAAGAGCTAAGGTAAAGATTATTATCATGAACATTCTCAAATATATATGTGTGGGCGAAACTCCGTTTTTGGACAAATATGCAGCAACCACTACTCACATCATCCTCATAACCACAACAGATAGCAATCGAATTACTGCGCTATTAAGGGACTTAATCCCGTAGGACGTATCCCATGGCATGGATAGTGTTCCGTGAGTTTCCTTAGTTCCCAATTTGATATGTAAGGGGTGCCAACAACTTTATAGTCACTGTAAGTGCTAACACACCTCCGTCTACCAACAAGTAGTTCCCTCCATCAAGTCCCCACAGGAGGCAAATATTGAGAGGTCAACTTCTCCCAACATCAAGATAAAGACAATCTAACACATGGTCATAGTGATGAATATCATAATAAACTTTATCTTATTTTAATCTCATACTAGGGTTTCTCCATCTCCCCAAGAACTAATGATCTACTCAGACATGGAGGCAATCAACATCATGGCAATAACAATGGAATCTATCATAGATGAATAGTACTTGTATAAATCCACAACGAGTATGGAAATTACAACAAGATCTAGACAAGATGTAGATGGGATGGGTGGAGATGGTGGTGATGCAGCGGTTGATGATGAGATCGATGCCTTAGCCTCCTAGATCTGCGCAGGGCAAAGTTGGATCCCTGGTGGATGAGTTCCCCCTCCAGATGCCTTCCAGAGGTGAGGTTTCGGCGATTTCTGGTTGTTCTGTATGTCGTATCTCTGATCTAGTTACACGAGGTGAAACTATTTGAGGAGGCGGTGGCGGCACCAACTATACAGCGGGAACTATACGGCCGGAAAATTAATTCCCGCCATATAGTTAGTCATTAAACCTTCTAGATGCCTCGATCGCTTCGAGTTTTCTTCTGGTGTTATTGATGTTCCCTAAATAAGTGATTTACGTTGTTTTTGACTCCTTTTCTCCCTAATACAACTGCCCCAAGAATTGTGTCCATTGTATCCATCATCTGTTCTGATCCTGGTAAAAATAGACATAAAATGTGCGCGCAAACGTTGTAAAATACCAAGATCCTACAACTACAGTGCAAAATAATAATATAAAACACGATGGAAATATGCACTCATTAGGTTCCGACTATATTATATCTAATCTGAGGTAGAACTCGGGCATCACTTCAACGATGGTCATGAAGTAGTTTTCGTTCCCACGTCGATAGTGTCAACACAATGAGGAGAAGAGGGAGTAGCTCGACACTGCATCAGGGAGGCAGCAGAAGCGAGGTGGAGGAGGTGGCTAGGGTAGGGTGACGATGGTGGCTAGGGAAAGGAGGGCACATGGCTTAGGATGGTGTGTGTTGCCCCTCCTTTTATATGGGTGGAGTCGTCTAACCTTGGACCCTCCCCAAAACGGAGTACGGAAGGGAGTTCGAGTCCAGGAGGGAATCCTCCCCAAACTGCCTTAGGGGGCGAGTCAACTCGAACACCCACACGCCTTTTTCCGCAGAACAAGTGAATGCCCTGGCCGACTCATCTAGGGCCCTCCTCTTGCTAGCATGGCCTAGTAGGACCATGTGGGCCCTCCTACCCATGGTGCCCACTAAGTATCACTACAAAATGCCCCCATCTGCGGCACTTTTTTGGGGCGGCATAAGCAAAAGTATCTCAAAAAGTTAGTTAGTTGGCGGATGAGCTATCACTGCACCATTTTGTCGGGGCGACCAAATATACATCATGGCACGCTCGATATTGGTACATACTAGTGTTGTGTTAGATGGTTCTTTATATGCCACGTTTGGCCATTGGAGGCAGTACCATATTGCGCTATCCATTGTATGCACCATTAATTGTCTAGCTGACACGTGCGGGCCATCGCCGCACGCTGGGGTTGCTGGACGCCGACTTATGGGCCCGTCACACAAATTCAGCCCCACGTGATTAGCCACACATTGTTCTATAGCCCATATATATAGGAAAATTCCTAGTTACCACTTGAGGCCAACCTCTATATAATATAATACATGGAACACTTAATCTCCACTTCCCCACTCCTCTCTTCGTACGGGCGCCGCTCTCCCACTTGGCAAGGAAAATCCCTAGATCTAAACATATTATTTCCAAAAATATCCCAAGTTCTCACTAACTCCCATATCTACACTTTCTACCAATCCGACGCAGCCTCCGTGCTGGAGTCCTCCGAGCCCAAGGTATATTCAGCTTCTTCATCTCATCTATAGATCGAATTGTTGTATCTTGTTCTTTCTCTAATGGATGCATTGTTACATCTTATTCTTTCTCTAATGGATCTACTATTGGATCTTGTTATTTATATAATCGATCCGTTGTTGCATCTTATTCTTTCTCTAATCGATCTATTGTTGCATCTTGTTCTCTCTCTGATCGATCTGATGTTGTATCTTGTTCTTTCCCTAATCGATCTAATGTCTATTTCAGATCCACGACGACGTCAGCATAAGGCATGCTCTGGAGGATGGCTGGTGTGTTGCTGCCTCCATGAAAGCACGGTGCTTGGAGGATGGCGGGCACGTCACTGCCGCTATGATAGCACAGTGATTAGAGGATCGTGGGCGCATCGTCGCTGCCATGATAGCACCATGGTTGGACAATAGCGTATTGACGTGGATTTCACTGTAACCTTTGAGCAGAATAGATAGATGCTCAAGATAAGGCTAGGATTTGTTGATAGGATTTTTTTTCTTTATTTTCGTAATTTTCTAGGAAGGGATATTTGAAGAATTATTCCTTTTTTCAGATTTCTCTTTTAGAAGAGAAATTGAGTACAAGGACTAGATCCTTTAAAGAAGTTGTTGCAGTGTAATATGTCTAATCAATTTCTCTCTCAATAAACATGAATTTTTGATTTGAATGCAATAAACAACCAAAATTGGTAATTGTAGTTTGATTATTGTTGATGTAATTAAATTTTCGTGATCCTGGTAGATGTAACACGGCAATTAATGTGCCATTACACGGCACTAAATTTCCACCGTCTTCCGTTATGTACCGAGACAGATCCTTTGTTGCACCGACATAGAGTTTGCTCGGCGGATAACGATATACCAAGTCAAAAAAGTGTTGCATAAAGACTTTTCCCGATGAAGTTATCCCTGGCGAACTTTTTTGCCATGCTAGCGCAGCGACTAGGCATGTACCTCGGCGTTTCTAAGCGCCAGGGCACATGACCTATCTTGTAGTGCATTTTTATTTCGTAATTAAATATAAATGATTTTTCCTAAGTTTGGAAAAATTCCGAATGCCTCCAAATTTATTTTGGAACCTTCCTAAATCATTTCGATACCTCCCATAATATGTTTGGAACCATTCTGCACACTCTCAATGATATTCCAGACACCTTCAGAAATATTCTCAGACTTCTCTAAACCCTTTCAGAATTATTTCATTCACATATCTTTAATCGCATTCACATTCTACAAGTCACATCCTACAAGTTGTTAATATCTTAAGTGTGTGACCCTATGGGTTGTGATATGTGTGAACATGTCCAGAACTCATTCCACAACAATGATCAACATAGCTACCTTGATGTACTTAATGATTCCCTCACATAACACGAAGATCTTTATTGTGTGAACCTTCTGTATTACTTATCGATACTTCTCATATATCTTGATAGTTTACATAACCCAAGGTGAAACATTTTGAGTTATCCTCGTTATCCGGCTTGTACTATTTACTCATTCTGTATTATCGATGTTCTTGTGATAAAACTTTATCATGTGTCCGGCCAGATGATGACAAGCATCATAATATATGAGTAGGCCTATAGTATATCTCTTCATCGTCAAGAGTAGAAATTCCCATAACTACTTCATATGGAACATTGGGTTACTATTGAGTAAGAGCGAAGGCCGAGCTTATAGTTACCCTAGTAACAGAGCAACGTTTGAGAATCCTAGCATCTCAATGTCATATCCAATTCTATATAAGTCTTATGGTTAAAAGATCTTATAGTAAAGGTAATACTTGTTATGAGAAACTACCAATAACAATATTGACGATGTGTTTTACAGTGTATCATATTGGGTTTATCCATCATCGTTGGTATCTCAACAACTTGGTATCTCAACAACTCTGATATTGCATATCACCATATACTCTGCAACACTTAGAACTCTGATCCATCATCGTTTCCCATTAGTTAGGAAACCGAGACTATCAGTGATATATGATCTAGTCTTAGAGGAATGACTATGGATATTTAAATGATGTTTATAATTCCACACATGTATTAGAGTTTTCCTCTAAATACTCATTACCTAGAACTAATACAATTATAGCACAAAACAATAAACTTAATTATGAAAAAATATAAATAATAATTTATTTATTATTGCCTCTAGGGCATATTTCCATCAGTATCCACTTGCACTAGAGTTAGTAATATAGTTTAAATTTAGCATTCCAAGAACTATGTCATCCCGGTGTTGCTCGTGCTTTGCAAGCATCAACTGCTTTCTCAAAGGATCTATTACATTTAGTTCCTTATGAATTTTCCACATCTTGATATCATCGTAATTCACGAACTAATGTATGAGATGGTATCAACGTTGTACATACTTGTTCCTCTGGTGGGACCTTTATTATTTTGTCTGAGCAATGACACCATTATTGTCACAATGAATCTCCATTGGCTCTAACACACTTTGAAACATACCAAGTTATGTAGTGGACTTCTTCATCTAGGCAGTCTCCTTCGAAGCTTCCGATGCTGCTATGTAGTCTTCTTCTGTTGTAGAATCCACAGCCATATTTTTCTTAGAACTCTTCTAGCTCACTACTACCCTATTTAAAGTAAAAACATAGCATGATTGAGAATTGAAACCATCAAGATCAGTGGTAAATATAGCATCAAAGTAATCTCTTCCAATGAGCTCTTTATCGCCTCCATAATCGAGAAACATATTCTTAGTTCTTTGCAAGTACATAAGTATATTTTTCACTGTTGCCTAGTGATCCATTCCTAGATCACTCTAGTATCTACTCGCAACACTTAGAGCATAGGACACATGTGGTCATGTACATATCATGGTGCACATGATTGAACCGATAGTCGAAGCATATGGAACTTTACTCATGTCTTCTCACTCAACATCTATCTGAGGACATTTCTTCTTGCAAAGTGGTTGGCCATTCACCATTGGAAGAGATCCTTTATTGGATTCTTCATATTAAACATCTTCAACATATTTTCTAGATATGTATCTTGGGTAAGCCCTATTAGATGGTGAGATCTATCTCCATAGATCTTTATGCCTAACTATACTTCTCTTTGCTCCCCCGGGGCACGGCTGTAATGTAGAACACATGACGACATATTCTACATAAGATATCTCCCACGATGCGGTTGGTAGAAAAAACATAAGATAAACTACACCATATGTATCACACTCGCTTTGATACAGATGGTCTAGTAGAACTCAGTGGATAGCAACTTCACTTTTAGGCTTATGAACTAGCTCGTAGTTAGGTAAACTAGTGAGGTGGGACTATATATAGAATGTTCAGCGATAGAAGATAACAGATATCATTAAGTACGTTTCTTTCTTCGAGGACAAAGTTTCACCGCGGTATTCAATGTTTGAGGAATGACCTAGATGAAGCCAAACACCTTGATCCCATCGAACCCAAAGGACCGTGCCGAGCATAATGGAAATCAACGACCACCGATGACAATCTAAAGTTAGACAGCAAGATCGTCAACTTGGAGTGACAAGTTGTTATTCATGGACCCGAAGATCCGAATCTTGGAACCCGAAGACAAAACCTGGTGCTTCTCCTTCCTATCCAAAGACCGATCCATTAGAATTCAAGAACTCCAAACTCGAAAGTGTGAACCAAAAACCCTCCCATATTTTGATAAATGCAATATATCTTATTGCATATTAAATTGTTCATGCTTACATACATATTCTATTATTTGGGGTATTATGTCGATTCATCTAATAATTAATTATGGAGTGTTTATGCGAGATACCTTTGAAATATTCCAGACTCTGCTTAAATTTGTGTAGTGAACCGATGCCATGCTATGCCCTTGTTAATTCAACATTTAATTTGAGGGGTAGATAAATAACTTGAATCTCCTATTTAATTGTCAGGATTCTGAATTTTGCTTAAATTGGATAGATTGCATCGCATCTTTCCATATCATGCATCATACCATGGACATGCTGGAGTTCTTTGCCATAGTATTAAATATGTACCCGGTGTTTCTTGCTAGTACTTTGCTTCTTATCGGATAGGCTGTTGAGTTGACGCGAGATATAACGAGCCTTCAGTTGATCTTCTTAGGCGAGCATTCTCACCCCCTTCTACTCCCTCCATTCAAAAATATAAGACGTTTTAGCTTTGTGAATCAAATGTATCTAGACGTCTTTTAGTGTATAGGTTCCTAGAGGTTCAGAGAGAACCTGTATACTAAAAAGCATCTAGATACATTCATTTCACAAAGCTAAAATGTCTTATATTTCTGAACGGAGGGAGTACCTATTTTGCATTTATAGTCTTTACTTCCTTTCGTTGATCTTTTGCTACCTTTATTGTCGATGCTTTAGTACCATTTCTTTATTCACCTGCTCCACTATATTGCCTTTGGTTATCCTATTGCCCTTTTGATTAGTTAGCTTGTCCTTGCAAGTCGTAGGCATGCTTAGTATCGCTCTCATAAGGTGGAACCTCATACTTGAATATTGTTGGTGATAAGATAATTAATCTGATGTTGTTGGTTATGGCTTCACCTAATGATAAGGCCTAAACAGGGAACACCTTTGGAACTGCTTGTGCCGACCTAGGACTCGTTCGTTCTATGATACCAGTTATGAGTTGATCGTGCTAACCAAACGCAAGGGCCTCTAGGATACCGCCTCAACTGCATGCGCTATTCGTTTATCTAGAGGGTCAAAAATTGGTTTTCCATTTGGCGCATACACATAATATGTCCTCGTACATGGGTGAGTTAGATATGTCTTCGGACATGATAATGATATGATATTTTGGTGAACAGTAGATACACTGTATACATAAACGTGGTATGGTCGAGAGGTCATCTTCCAGAGTGGAGCTCTGATCCTCCTCGGCTATAGACGCAAATGTTGTACATCCCTTGAGAATCGACGTACCTCCTGGTTGGGTCAATACAGTAGGTGATACCTTTAGATATGCACGTAGTTATGCGATAGTTCTTGTTGTGAGATTCAGAAGGCAAGCATAATATGTTGTCTGAAGAGTTGAACATGTGTTTGGGTACAGTAGTGCACCCCTGCAGGGTAAATCTTTTCGAGAAGCCGTGTGTCCATGGTTATGGACACCTCAGGAGTATAGTGTCATGATCATAGACAATGCCACTAATGTTTCGCCTCTAATAATATAATTAGTAATTAGCCTTATCAACTAAACAACATCTTAACTAAAATTGCCACCGTGTGTTTTCTGCAAAAGGACTTCCTCGACTGGTCTTCGAGGGGAAACCTTCGGATGGGTAATACTTAGAGTTATATTCCTGTCATCATATAATGCTCTCTTACCTCGCTCTAATAGCCGAAGTTGTAGCGTCTCTCTATAAGTTAGATAGTGCAAGCTTTGCTGCCGCTGAGCTCACCATACCTATGTAGGCGAGAGCTGCCGAATTCTAAGACTCGTCGTGTACCGGTCTCAATACTTACCACTCTCTTTATTTTTTTCTCTGCCTTTTGTCGGCACCCTTTGACTTTAATAGGTATGTGATTGATGATGTTAGCAAGGTTACCCTTCCGGCTTGGCCTAGACAGGGTTATGAACACCACTTGGTTATTCTTCAAGACTCTTAGTCTCATTTTGTTCTTATCCATATTCGGATACTATTTGGCTTTCTTCATTATTTGTATCTATGTACTATATCATTTGTATTCTTGAATCGTTGAGTCATTATATATATGTGTGTTTCTTGTGGATCATGTTGTAAACTATTATGATGTAACTACTTGTGATAAAACCAACCCACATGAAAGTGTTTGGTTGGCGTCTTTGAATCGCTTCTAAGCGGATTTTGGCGGAAATGCTAAGATCTGCATATACCTGATTCAGAGGCGTTACAGAACCTAAGAGGCACACGTTGATAGTATTATGCGGATGTACATACGTACGTTCGGTGACACATGTGGCGCGCAAGCAAATTAGCTTGGTTCAGTTGATAGATTGCGGGAAGACACATAGTAAAAACACACGTAAAAACACCGATAGTATCTCTACCATTGTAACATAAAGTAAAAATGGTAAGGCAGGACCAACGCAAAAACACAAGAACGCACCATAACACACGACAACTATATATGGCATATTTGTATATAATTATGTTGTATTAATCTTACATGTGTTTTTACATATGAAACTCTCCTTGGTCTTCCCCCACATCGCCTCCTGCTCCTCCCTACACTTCGCCATCCGCTTCTCATGCCGCTCGTCTGCCTTGAATGCCTCGTCTAACCTCCTCCATTTGGCTTCACTACTCTCACTAGAGTTGTCGAATTCAGAGCTGATGTCCTTGGGGTCACGAACACCAGCGTTCTCGCTAGCCTCGGCGTCGGCGTTCTTGGGGGCGTCGACCTTAGCATCCTCATGACCGCATCGACTGTCATGGCCATCGACATAGGCCACGTCGACATCGTCATCAACACCTCGTCTAGCCTCATCCACTTGTCTTCACTACTCCCGCTAGAGTCGTCGGCTTTAGAGATACTATCCTTGGGGTCACTAGCACCGATGTTCTCGTTGGCCTCTACATCGGCGTTCTTGGAGGCATAGACCTTGGCATCTTCATGACTGCATCCACTGTCATAGCCATCGACATCGGCCGCGTCGACATCGGCCTCTTCCTTGGGCTCCTCAATGTTGGCATTCTCGTGTCCGTCGGTGTTGCCATGGCCGACAATATAAGCTTCAAAGCTCTCGACTTTGGGGGCGGCAGCGGTGCACCCACCGTCGTCTCCGGCATAGTCGGATAGAGGTAGCACCACCAGAAATGTCGCGCAGGGATATTGATAAAATAAGCTGTTTTTGGAGGGAGGTTTCTGAGGGATCCCTTTTCTAAGAGATATATTGCGATGGTAGTGTGAATGCGACAGAGTAGACCAAAGTATGTTTTCTGTGCAACGCCTTAGCCTACGGTTTTTCTAGTCGAATATAAACGAAAACGATTTACAAAGATATGTATTTGGCACTTTGTTAAGTCGACATGAGTAGCATCTAG
Organism: Avena insularis; assembly: GCA_023614405.1. Lineage (NCBI taxonomy): Eukaryota > Viridiplantae > Streptophyta > Magnoliopsida > Poales > Poaceae > Avena > Avena insularis. The sequence goes on along the minus strand of CM042694.1, from coordinate 282,436,124 downwards.
CGAGTACTCTAAATCTACAACAATGCGAAAACATCATTATCAACACGAAATAGCTAGAAAACTGTATTCACCATTATACTTTCTAGGTACATATTAATCAAGTATACAACAAAATATACCTATACATGTACGTATATACAAACGGTTTTGAATCCATAGTTCACATTCCTCGACATTGTATTCGTTGCACATGCCCTTGTATTTTTTTCGAATTTTACTATGTTTGCATGAGACATATTGGCACCCAACTTTTTTAGACCATGCTATCATATATTCTAAACGTATACAACACATTTCACTTTGATCATGTTTGTATGGAATGTGCCTGCATCATTTGACGTCCTCACACTCAATAGTTTCGTAGTCAATGTTTTTGCACTCAACGAGATCGAGATTTAACGCGAAAAAGCAGTTTATGACTGTATTCGTATGCAACGTATTCACATCTAACTTTCGCTCATAATGGTATCACGGTCAGTGTTTCTGCGGTCATCAGTTTCGCTTTTCAATGCGCAAGAAGCCAAGAAAGGGAGAGAAGGAAAAAAGCAGAAAAACCAAAAGAAGAGAAATAGAAGATGATACGTACCTACCTCTCGCGCGTCGTCATGAAGCCAACTACGACCGCCGCTGCCATTGTCGTCAGGTCAACCACCACTAGTGGCGCCACCTCCTACCCAGGTCAACCACCACCACTCAGCAAGAGAGCGAGAGAAGGCCTAAGCCTGGCTAGAAAAGCATTGTGTTGCATTTTGGGTCAGCCTCGTGGGCAGCTACAATGCCGGCTCCAGGTGTGGTCACCGAAGCATCGCATGCGCTTGGCCATGAAGGCAAGCCAAAGCACAACAGAGACAGTGGAAAAAAACAAGCTAATACACTCAAGCGAAGCATGGCTACAAAAACACCATGCTGTGTTTCATGTCAGTCTCGTGGGCAGCTGCAGCGCCGACTCTGGGTGTGGTCACCGGAGCGATGCATGCGACTGACTACAAATATAAACCGAAGAATTGTGGAGACGGCGAAAAAATAATCTAAATTATGTAGAGAAAATTTGAGGATAAACGATTTATACTAACGCAGCAGATGAGAGTTTCCTTACCCATCTCACAACGATATCGTAGCAAAAATCCGTGTACGTCTATGCCCTACAGTGCTAGCTCCGGTATGAACGGGACCCATAGTATGATACTGCCTCGAGAACCCGCGGACCTCTATGTTCTATGTCGCCAGGTCTGCTCTCCGCCCGCGAGAACCCGCGTCGTCTACGATGTACACCGACAGATGACATGTGTTTACGTAGCCACGTTGGCTCTGGATGACCCAACATCCGTGAGTAACCGCGTTCGACATGGGCTCACGGCGCCATGTTGGCTTTAGGCGGGCCACATGAACACGAGAAACCGCGTTCGGCATGTGCTCACGGCGCCATGTCCACTCTCGGCAGGACCCATTACCGAGAGAAACCACATCTGGCATGGGATCAGAGCACAACTTTGGCTTTTGGTGGGTCATGTAACCCGGCGAGTAACTACAAGAAATGTTTCTATCCGCAATGATTTGGCTCGTCGGTCATCTTAGAAGGTTCCTCTTCTGTGACGATTTTCTTCACTCGACCATGGCCGATGGAATAAAATTCCTGGTTTTGCGGTCCTCTACTACGATGAAACCGGTAAAAACATGGAGGAAGCTCGGCCGACGTGTAGAAGAAGTAAGATTTTCGGTTCCTCGCGCGATGTTTACTCACCGAAATCTTTTGAGACATACGGGTCCTAGATGTTAGTGTCTCTAGTGAACCATACTTTTCGGTTGCGCTTCCCTGATTTGCACTTAATAACGTTGCTCGATGCATCTGCCGTTTAGTCAGGCAGCTGGGTCCTGTATGTCAGTCTCTCATTAGAAAAATCGTGTGTGTGATGAATTTTTTCCCTTAGCTAGCACTACCCTATTCCGAACTTGATAGAGATACTCGATGCATATATCGTTTAGTCAGGTTGATGGGACCGGGAATCGTAGATCACCTGAGGGAAACCCGCACGATTTGCGAGGCATGTCTCTCTGAGGACCCTTCCACCGGCTCTCGCCGGCGTCACTCCGGCGCCGTCGCACACCATACCATGGGTTTCTCTACTCTTGATTCTTCTGGTGGTGACTGGAAAATCACCTATTCTGGAAGTTCCACCGATGGTAAGTTCCTTGTTGGATCTCTGATTCTCTCGGCTAATCGCTGGGTGGTCATTCTCAATGACAACGGTTTTCCTCTATAGGATAGATGCATGGAAAATGAGGAGGTACTCTCGATTGGATCAGTGGTGAGGTTCCCCTCTCATCTTGCTAGGATCAATGATTTTTCGACCCCATCTCCTGGTTTTCTTGGGATTTCTCATGCTAAGGATGACAAGGTTGAAGATTTGAAACTTATGTGGCATGTTACAAGTTCTTCCTTGCCTTCTGATGATTCAGACAAAGCTCCTAGTTTTTTGGTCCTTTATTCTCTTGCTAAACGAGTTGTGTTGCTTAATCAAGATAAGGTGGTGATTGATGCTAGATTCCTTCTTCAAAATGAAAGGATCTTCCCTGGAGTGACTTTGGATCTTGTGATCAAAAAAGTGGTGGTGGGTGCTCAAATTACCGACATGACACAAGCATCATCGGACAAGATCAACAAATGCATTTCATTGGATTTCTCTAAAGGGAAGATTTTTGAGACAAATATGTTCAAAAAATTTGGTCATCACATCAATTTCTCTGGAGGATTACGCAGAAGACCTTTCTTTCTGGTTGGCTCATTTGGTCGTGCCAATTTTAAAATTGATGTTCATACTATTGGCATTGCACTTCAAGCTTGTTTTGGTGGCCTAGCTTCAAAATTTCAAGTCAAGATCCTCCAAGATAGAACATTTAGATTTTCAGTCGCTTCACGTGCTGTGGGCTTTGAAATTTATAATTCTGGTACCTTCTCGGATGAATTTTTCGTCTTGAAGATCAACCTTTGGGGTGATGGAGGTCCAAATTGGAGATTTGAAGAGAAAGAATATTACAAAGAATTGGACAAGGTTTGGACTTTTGTTTCATACAAAAAGAAAAAAAATGCTTCGGTTTTTGATCGTATTGGATCACCGATTTCCTCGTCAACGGTCCCATGCAATAACGGTCAAATCAAAGGTGATATTAAACGAATTGAACCTGGCACGTCATTTGCAGAAATCATGGTTAATGGGAAAGTTATTGAGGGTGCGAAATCTCCTGCAGACAACAAATCATCCTCAATTAATCTGCCTGGTCTTTTACCATTTTTGAAATTCCCAACCTTCCCTTCTTGTCCTTGGCCCGACAAATCTTACCTTAATTGGTTCAAGGCCCATGTCTCGCTGCAGGTGTCGCGGCCCAGGGTGTTTGATTGTCTTAAGGATTTTGACCTCGACCAAAAAAAGAAAATTCCCGAACCCCCTGCCTCCTTAACTCCCACGCCTGCAGAAACCCCAACTACCTTGTTCGCTTGTCAAGCCGTGACAACCGCTGTAATGGCAAACATTCCTCTTGACCCACAGCCTTTCCTACCCCATGGCTTTGAGATTTTGCAGGTGGCTGGTCGGAATCGTGTCAAGAGGGTGGTGGTTACTCGTCGACCTAGGGCTCATGAACAGTATGCTATTGCGAACATTCATCCCCTCCCCCTGGTCCAATTCCATTCGAAAATATCAGAGATGTGTTGCAAGATTTCTTTTTCAATGAGGCTCGTGTTGATTTCCATGATATTCAAGACTGTCCTTTTGGCTCTACATATGTTCAATTTAACAATGTCAGTGACCGAGACCGTTTAATCGCTGCGGGTCCAATCCCTTTCCAGGATGTTGCAATCTCATTTGCTAGGCACAATGAAGGCATTAACTGGCGTAGAACTCAGTTTAACAATGAATGTTGGGTCATGCTTCTGGGTCCTCCACTTGATCATTGGCATACTGATGATCTGAATGTTGTTTTCTCTGATATTGGAAAGGTGTTGCTATGGGAAAGAGACCCTGAGCATAAAGGCAGGATCATTGCTAAACTCAGAGTCACTTACCTTTTGGATGTGCCTAAAAGTGTTAGACTCACCATTGGGGACCTTGTGGAAACTGAATCATGGACTTTCTTTGTGGAACTTTTAAATATCAACCTCCTGGGTGGGGGCCCACCTGATGAGGACCCACTACCTGATGATGATGCTGACCCCCATCCCTTGCCTGTGGTGGGACCCATTTTTGGCCCTCCTCCTCCACAACCTGAAGGTGACATTGGTGGATGGGACTAATGGGTTGATCTTGCTCCTCAACAGAATAATGCTGGTTGGGGTAATTGGAATGCAGTTCAAGGACCTGTGTTTGCTGAGGGTGTAGACATGCCTATTGATAACTTGGATTTGCCACCTCAGGAGGTTGACAGTGCTGTTATTGGCTCCATTCCTGTGGCCAATGTTTCTTCTGACAATGACAATGCTTCTGTCCATGGGGCTGATGATATTGAAGTGGAACAACAGACTGTTGAAGCTATCCAAGATGTGGGCATGGGTGAGGGACTGCTTAACATACTCCAGAATTACCAGGATGATGAGGAGGAGAGCCACCATGCTAATGAGGGGAATCATCAGGATGATTGGATGATTGAAGACACAAACCTTCTCTCTCCCAATGAGGCACATCTGCAAGTTGGGATGGTCCTCACTCCTTTTGTCAACTCCGCTGATGTGCTATCTACTAAGCAGTCCTTCTCCAAGCAAGGAATGGAACTCTGGGACAGATTCTTTGCTCCACACATCAACAACTCTTCACCTGGCAAAAATAGACTGCAATGTGATATTCCTGTAAGTTGGTTTAACTTTATCACCCTCATGCTCATCACTCCTGAAAATTCAGTTGGGCAAGACACTTTCTTACTTCTCCTCTTTGGGACATTATAAATGAGCCAATTGCAGAAGAAAATACCTTTACTTTCATTATCCCTGATGAATGTGTTGGACAGATGCCTCCTCACTGCTTGAATGATTCTCCATCAAACCTGATGGTGCCAAATGCTCCAGCAAAAAAAAGAAGGGGAAAAGAACCTTTGGTGGACACTGAGGTGAGAAGGAGCCCTAGAATTGTAGAGCTTAATGGGGGATTTAAAAGTCATGTGAATTGCTCTGATTTTAATTGTCTCTCTTGCAATGCTGCTCCACCTTGTCTCAGCAATAAAGTTGTTAAAAACCTTGCTGATTCATTTTGCAAGGTGAAGGAGGGTGAACTTGAGAAAAGGCTGCTGAAGAAGAGCAGGATAAATGATCTGACCATCAAGCCACCTGGAAAACCTTGAACAAAGAAGATTGGTTCTGACACAAACCTTTCAAGCAAGAAGAAAGGAGGAGCTACTGAATCTTGCGGACAGCAGTCTAAGAAGAAAGCTCCTAAATAAATGTTTTTAATGTCTACACAATATTGTCCTTTTGTGCCTGTATCAATTACCCTTGGATTCTGTTATGAGTTGTTTAGAACCATTATGCTGCTATGCATGTTTATGACTTCAATACCTTATGATAAATTCAAGTTTGTTTGTGTGACTACATATCTTGTGTCATCCCAATGTTATTTCAACCTGGTTATCAATGAATAACAACAAAAAATGGAAGATTCAGAACTGGAATCTCAGAGGAATTAACTCTGAGAAGAAGTGATTGGCATTAAAAAGTAAAATCATTGAATCTGAATGTGATATCATTTGTCTCCAAGAAACCAAGAGAGAAATCTTTGATATAAATTACTTAAAGAAATTCTGTCCAAACAAGTTTGACAACTTTAACTTTCTACCTTTAATTGGTGCTTCTGGAGGGATCATCATCATCTGGAACAGTTCATTGTTTAATGGAACCAGAGCATTCCAAAATGAATTCTCCACTCCTGTCACTTTCTCCTCCCAACTATCTAATGACTCCTGTCCTCTTACAAATATCTATGGCCCATGTCAAGCTGACAGAAAAATTGACTTTTTGGACTGGTTTTCCAACATCATGATGCCTGATAATGTGGACTGGCTTGTCTTAGGAGATTTTAATCTTACCAGAAGACTTACTGATAGAAATAAAAGTGGGGGTGATGTTAATGACACTATGCTTTTTAATGAAGCTATCAACAACCTGGGACTTATTGAATTACCACTGAAAGGAAGGAAATTCACTTGGAGTAACATGTAGAAAGACCCCCTTATGGAAAGACTAGATTGGTTTTTTACTTCTAGCTCCTGGACAACCAAATATCCATATACATTGGTTACCCCCTATCCAAGCCTATTTCTGATCATCTACCTTATGTCATCTCAATTGGAACAAACATTCCCAAGGCACAAATATTTAGATTTGAAAATTACTGGCTTCATCATTCTGATTTTAAACAGATTGTGCAAAATGCCTGGAACATACCAGTGAATCACCACGACTTGGCAAAAAGGATATGTGCCAAGTTGAAAAATGTGAGGAGAGGTATCAAGATTTGGGCCAAGCAGTTACCATGCTTAAAAGACCAAATAAATAAGGTGAATGACACAATTGACCTTCTGGATTTACTTGAAGAGTCTAGAACCTTAACCATCAATGAATGGCACCTCAGAGATATTCTGAAATCCCATATAATCTCTCTGCTACAGAATCAAAACACCTATTGGAAATAAAGAGGAAAAATTAAATGGGTGAAATTAGGTGATGAAAACACAAAGTTTTTCCACTCCAAAGCTACCATCAGCTATAGGCACAATTATATATCAATGATTAAGAATGATAGTGGGCATGAATTCTTTAATCACTATGACAAGACTGACATTCTATGGTATGACTTCAAAGCTAGAATGGGTACATCAAACAAAACGGAGTTGCTTTTCAACCTTGAAGATTTCTATGGAAATGGTATGACTGATGAGATGAATAACTCACTTGAAAGACCTTTTCTTGACAAAGAAATTGAGGAGGTTATATCTGATTTGCCAAATGACAAGTCCCCTGGGCCTGATGGTTTTAACAATGAATTTATCAAAAGCTGCTGGTCAATCATTGGAAATGATATCAAATTGCTGATCCATGACTTCTACAATGAGAAGGTCTCTCTTGAAAGCATCAACTCATCATACATTACTATCATTCCTAAAGTATCAAGCCCTTCTACCCCTGCTGATTTTAGACCAATATCCTTATTAAACTATGTGTTCAAAATCATTACCAAACTTCTTGCAAACAGGCTACAATATGTTATTCTGGAATTGGTGCATAAAAATCAATATGGTTTCCTCAATAATAGATCTATTCAGGATTGCCTTGGATGGGCTTTTGAATACCTATTCCAATGCCACAAATCAAAGGAGGAAATCCTAATTCTAATACTTGACTTTGAAAAGGCATTTGATACAGTTGATCACTTAGCCATCATAAATATCCTCAAAGCTAGAGGATTTGGCAGGAAATGGATCAAATGGATAGAGATGATTTTTGAGTCTGGATCCTCTGAAATCCTTCTAAATGGGGTGCTTGGGAAAAAAATCTACTGCAGGAGAGGTGTGAGACAAGGAGACCCCCTTTCACCACTTCTTTTTGTTCTTGCTGCAGACCTCCTTCAATCTGTCTTGAATAAGGCCATGCACATGAATCTTCTGACCCCCCCAATAGATGGACCTCCTAACAGTGATTTTACTGTAATTCAATATGCTGATGATACATTGGTGGTACTTAAGGCAGATGCTACTCAATTATTGTGCTTGAAAGCCCTTCTTCAAACTTTTGCAATCTCCACTAGACTCAAAGTCAACTATTTGAAGTCAAGCATGATGCCAATAAATTTATGTAATGATAGGTTGATACATTTTGCTCAGACAATCAATTGTCAAACTGGCAGCCTCCCTTTCACCTATCTTGGATTGCCACTAAGCATATCAAAGCCATCCATGGAACATTTTCTGCCTATTGTTCAAAGAATTGAAAGAAGACTTTGTGGTATAGCTGATTTCTTGAACTATGGAGGAAAACTGCAACTGGTAAAATCTGTAATTTCCTCACTTCCTCTATTTTTCATGAGTTGTCTGGAGGTGCCAATTGCCATCAAGGATCAAATCATAAAATATATGAGACACTATGTTTGGAGAAAAAAGACTGAAGATGTTCAAGCTAAAGGACAAGCACTGGTATCTTGGGATAAAATTTGTCGTCCTAAAAATCAAGGGGGTCTTGGAGTCCTGAATCTCCAGATTCAAAATATTGCCCTCCTTTTAAAGAACCTGGACAAATTCTACAATAACCATGACATCCCTTGGGTTCATCTCATTTGGGAAACCTACTACAAGAATGGAAAATTACCTGGAAGAAGCATGGAAGGATTATTCTGGTGGAAATCACATATCAAATTAATTGATAATTTTAAAGGCATGGCTAAGTGCAATCTGAATTCAGGAAAATCAACCTATTTTTGGTCTGACCTTTGGCAAGATGAGTGCTTTAAGAATAAATTCCCACATCTTCTGTCCTATGCAAAGTCTTCAAATATCAGTGTTCATGATTTTTTACAGGCTGATTTCTTGGAAGATAATTTTCACCTACCGCTTTCTCAACAATCCTACTATGAGTTTTTAATCATGGAAGAAAGATGCCAGGAAATCATTTCAACCACTCATGAGAATCTCCATGATAACTGGAGTTACATTTGGGGGTCAGATAAATTTGTAGTGAAAAAGGCCTACTCATCCATGATTGGTTACTCCCCATCACCACCTCATTTCTCTTGGCTTTGGACATCCTCTTGCCAGAATAAACACAAATTCTTCTTCTGGTTTTTGCTTCTGGACATACTGAATACAAGGAATCTTCTGAAAAGAAAACAGTTCATTCTGCCTGACTACAATTGTGTAACTTCCAACTGTTACTTGGAAGAATCAGTTAACCATTTATTCTGGGATTGTTCTTTTGCAAAAAAATGCTGGGACCATATTTACAGAAACAGAACAACAAACTTATCAGGGTTGGAGGCTATTTCAGACATCATAGAAAAGTTACACCTGCCTTTTGCAATGGAAATCATTGTCATGACTACCTGGGGTATCTGAATCTGTAGAAATGAGAAAGTTTTTAATGACAAAAGACCCACACTAGAAAGATAGAAAGCAATCTTCTATCAAGAGATGAGATGGATACAGTTCAGAATCAAAAGAAAACACAAGGAGAAATTCAAAACCTGGCTGAATCAACACTTAGATCAGAGATAGAGTAGATATTTACCCTCTTTAGAGGTGGCATTATTTTTCTTGTTTTGATCTGCCTTAGATCAATAGACTCATCTGTATTTTTTTATAATTGTAACATACTCATACCCATATAATAAAAAAATTGCAGTGGGGATTTTCCCTACTATTTCACCTCAAAAAAGGTTGATAGGACCTACATGTCAGCCTCTCATTAGAAGAATCGTGTGTATGATGGAATTTTTTCCTTGGCTCGTGCCTCCTTGATGTGAACTCGATAACGTTGATCAATGCATCAGCTATTTAATTAGGCTGGCGGGTCCCCATGTTAGCCTCTCATTACAAGAATCACGTGTATGACGGAATTTTTTCTTCACTCGTGCTTCCATGTTTCAGACTTATAGCGTTGCTCGATGCATCCACCGTTTGGTCACGATGCTGGGTCCCACATGTCAGTATCTCATTAGAAGGAACGTGTGCATGGTGGACTTTTTTTCTTTGCTCGCGCCTCCCTATTTCTAACTTGATAACGTTGATCACTGCATCAGCCATTTATTCAGGTTGCTGGGTCTCACATGTCAGCCTCTCATTAGAAGAAACGTGTGCATGGTGGAATTTTTTCTTTGGCTCGTGCATCTTTGATGTGAACTTGATAATGTTGCTCGCTGCATCAGCCTTTTATTCAGGATGCTAGGTCCCACATGTCAGTCTCTCATTAGAAAAAACGTGTGTATACTGAAATATTTTCGGTCGCATCCATTACTTTGATATTCTTAACATATCTCGATGCAGTCGTGTATGTCATGGCTGGTGGGTCCCTGATGCCAGCCTCTCTACACAAGTACTTAACTTTTTTAAACCCGCCCATTAAATTCGAGGGACACTGCAGTGGGTCCACGATGTTAGCCTCGCCATAAAGCAATATTGCTACAAAAAAAATGTAAACCTAAGATATGTACGCCCAAAGAATTCGAACTCAAGACTTTTAATAGATATAAACTGAGTGCATCATCACTACACCAATGATATTTCTAGATAAGTTATCATTAAAGATTTATTAGTACATATAACTTATGTATTAGTCTTCTTAAGAAGGTTTTGTGTTTTCATGTGTATATCTTCTAAAATAAAAGGGCAGCACTCCTGGCATATCAATTTATCAAATGCAATATAATGGAGTAGTTTCTTAAAAAAATGGTTTGGCAAAGTTTTTTTAAGACATGGGACAATGCCTAAAAGGCCGAATTAAAAAGATTTTAGCTATTCTACATGGGCTCTACTCCATGGGCTATTGTCCATGTGGTCCATTCTCAAATTTCACTGAGTTGTGCTCAATAGTCATGTGACCTCGAAAAGGCTTAATTAGAAGATTTTGGGCTAAAGAGGGACCGAATGGGTTAGCTTTCATCTGCTCATTAGTAAAAAATGTATTGTGCTATGCCTCTGCCGGATTTAAAAAAATACCTCGCCAAGGGAGGAAAAAGAAGAGATACTCCCTCTATCTACAAATAAGTGAGTCGGATTTATCTAAATTCGAATGTATCTAGACACGTTTTAATGTATAGCTACATACAAATCTAGACAATCCTAAATCACTTATTTTCGGACCGATGGAGTAGTTATTTGGATAGATATTCATGTACTCCCTCTGGTCCATATTAATATTCTCAAGTTTGTCTATATTTGTATATATCTAGTTAAGTATTTAGACTAGACTCATTCGTATCTAGAAAAAGTTGAGAACACTAATATGGACCAGAGGGAGTATACAAACTGTTCAGAGAGAATCAGTTGTTTTACCTCTAAAAACCTTAGTGCACGGTCAGTTTGCCCCTTAGTTCAATCTGCTTATTCCCCAGCAGCCCATGGCCAAAATACAAATTAAGATGGAACACAATCATTGTCATAATAGTTGGTCATATAGGGAACCATCATATAGAAACAAATATACCATACCAGTACGTACTAGTCATAGCTTTAATCCAGTAAGAGGTTGTCACAGTTTTACCACCCATATATGATTAGTGGAGATAGGAAAAACCACATAATTAATTACAAAAGCATGAAACCAAAGAGCTAGATAGCTAGGAACTTCATGACTAGAGTAGGACATTCAGGGCAGCGAGATACATTGACCTTAACCATTCTTCCAATGGTAAGTTTGGCTACTTTCCTGAACTTGATCCACCTAGAAGTAGCTGCTAAGCGCCCATCTATCCAGTTAATGACATATCGTTCCTCGATTTGCACTCCTTCGCTCTACATCTTGAAGACTATTGTGCCCTTTCGTCTGACCTAGAGTTGCTTTGTGACACTCTTAGGAAATTTTGAGTCAAACCAAGAGATAGACACACAATTTAATAAGAGCAATGCACTGAATCATGTGAAACTTAAGGAGAGGACATCCATGACAGTTTATCTGCCACCATATACTCCCAAACATTATCCTATGTGAAGTGGTGATCATACATGTGTAGGATAAAATGCGACAAGGCAGTGCTCGAGCTGATGTAGGAGCTTGTGCCGATGCCTGTGCTGGGGCTGGTGCCGGTGCTGGGGCTGGGGCTGGTGCATTAGCCGGTGTTGGTGCAGGAAGAGGGACTGGTGCAGGAGATTGTGCCGATGCAGTTATTTGTAGGGAGGCTTGTTGGGTCCGCAGCATAGAAAACAAAAAATTTCCTACGGTGTGAACTACACGCCAAGATCTATCTACTAGGTACAAAGCAAACGGGTGGATAGACATCCATAGAGAACTTACCCTCGAAGACAACGAGCTTTGTTAACGAGTAGGAACTCGTGGTTGATGTAGTCGTACACTTGCCGATCTCAAGATCGTGAGGAAGTCCGAGCGCCGCAACTCAGCAGCGCATCCACTTTTCACACGTTCAAGCCACGGACAACCTCCACCTCCTTGCTCCAGCGATCCAGTGAAGCGATAACTCCTTCCGACGAAATGCCACGGAACATGTATCTCGCTAATCCGAGACCATGGGGAATAATTCTAGAGGGGAGAGAGATCCTTCACAAGGAGGTGTGAGGATGAAGGAGGAATGGGTGGCCTTTTATAGGAGGGGGGGTGCCCCTCTCTCCATGGTCGGCGCATGGGGGGTGACCCCTCACCTCCCCCATTCATGTGGTGGTAACTCCTCCACATTAAAATGCCTCTTCACATTCCCTTTTAAAGTCTCCACTTTAAATGCATTAAGTTTCTCCAAATTTAATGCTCTCTCATTTAATAAAACTCTTTTATTAAATTTATTCAGAATTTTGTTAATTACTTTAATTAACAAACATTCACATATAGCCCCTTGCAATATTTCAATATCACATGCAGAACCACCTTCTGCAATTTCACCCGAAACAATTTCTGGTTTCTATTGAAACAATTCCTGCGCTTTGCAATTCTTTCGTCTAAAACATATGTGCTCCAAAATGGTGTCCGGTAACTCTTAAGTGTGCCACCCTACGGTTCGCGAATAATGCAGACATGATCGAGACCCTTCTCCGATCAATAATCAGCAGCGGGACCTGGAGATCCGTACTGACTCCTACACATTCAACGATGACTCCTGTGATCGTGAGAACCTTTTAACGCTTGTAACTAAATCCCTTTGTCTCTCGATATATTACATGTCCGAGATTCGATCATCGGTATCTCCATACCTAGTTTGATCTCGTTACCGACATGCACTCTTTTCTCGTTCCTGTGATATAACATTCTAGTGATCACATCACTTGCTTGCAAGCTATCCTAATGTGATATCACCGAGAGGGCCCAAAGTATATCTATCCGTCATATGGATTGACAAATTCCACTCTTGATCCATGAGCCTCAACATAACACCTTCGTAGTACTGAACCCATCTTTATAGTCACCCTGTTACGGTGTGACGTTTGATGTTATCAAGATACTCTTAGGTGTTAGCAATTAACATGATCTCATGGTCTAAGGATAAAGATTACTTATGATGTTATAGCAATATAAACACAATGACTTGATCGTAATGCTATACTTCGGATGAATGTTCATCACATCATTCCACCAATGGTGTGACCTTGTTATTAACAACATCCAATGTCCATGATCAGGAAACCTTGATCATCTTGTTAATCAACAAGCTAGTCTATAAGAGAGGCATGACTAGGAACCCTTTTTTTTATTAAACACACATGTATTGATGTTTCCTATCAATACAATTATAGCATGTAAAATAAACATCTATCATATACAAGGAATACATAATAACAACTTTATTATTGCCTCTCAGGGCATATTTCCTTCAGTCTCCCACTTGCACTAGAGACAATAATCTAGTTCACATAGTGATAAATCTAACACCCATGGAGTTCTGGTGTTAATCATGTTTTTCCCTAGGGAGTACTTTAGTCAACGGATCTGCTACATTCAGGTCCGTGTGCACTTTACAAATCTTTATATCTCCATCCTTGACATGCTCGCGGATGGAGTGAAACCGGCGCTTAATATGCTTGGAATTCTTGTGAGACCTTGGTTCCTTGGCGTTGGCTATGGCTCCATTGTTGTCACAATAGATCACCATCGGGTCCAACGCACTGGGAACCACACCCAGTTCCGTTATGAACTCTTTCATCCAAACCGCTTCCTGCGCCGCTTCTGAAGCAGCAACATATTCCACCTCCGTTGTTGATTTAGCCACCACAGGTTGTTTGGAGCTCCTCCAACTAACTGCTGCTCTGTTCAAGAGAAATACGTATCCGGATTGAGACTTAGAGTCATCCGGATCAGTGTCAAAGCTAGCATCAACATAACACTTAGTGACTAGCTCTTCTTCACCTCCGTATATAAGAAACATATCCTTAGTTCTTCTCAAGTACTTAAGGATATTCTTGACCGCTATCTAGTGTTCCGAACCTGGATCAGATTGGTACCTACTAGTCAAACTAATAGCATGTGCCACATCCGGTCTTGTACATAGCATGGCATACATTATAGAGCCTATGGCTGAGGCATAGGGGATCCTATCCATTATCTCTCTTTCTTCCATGGCCGGACTTTGAGTCTTACTCAATGTCTTGCCTTGCAACATAGGTAAGAACCCCTTCTTACTTCCGTCCATATTAAACTTCTTTAATATCTTATCAAGGTATGTACTCTGCGATAGCCCAATTAGGCGTCTTGATCTATCTCTATAGATTTTAATGCCTAATATATATGAAGCTTCACCAAGGTCCTTCATCGAAAATTTGCTATTTAGATAACTTTTAACACTGTTTAAAAGATCTAAATCATTTCCAATCAATAATATGTCATCCACATATAATATCAGAAATGCCACATTGCTCCCACTCACTTTCTTGTAAATACAAGCCTTTCCATAAGTTTGGACAAATCCAAACTCTTTGATCACCTCATCAAAGCGGAGATTCCAACTCCGTGATGCTTGCTTCTGTCCATAGATGGATCGCTGAAGTTTGCACACCTTATTAGCATCCTTAGGATCGACAAAACCCTTAGGTTGTATCATATACAACTCTTCTTCAATATTACCATTGAGGAACGCAGTTTTGACATCCATCTGCCATATTTTGATAATCGAAATATGCAGCAATTGCTAACATAATCCTAACCGACTTAAGCATTGCTACGGGAGAGAATATCTCATCATAGTCAACTCCTTGAATTTGTCGAAACCCCTTTGCGACAAGTCGAGCCTTATAGATGGTCACATTACCATCAGCATCCGTTTTTCTTTTGAAAATCCATTTATTCTCAACGGCCTTTCGGTCGTGAGGTAAGTCCACCAAGTTCCAAACTTGGTTCTCGTACATGGATTCCATCTCGGATTTCATGGCTTCTAGCCATTTGTTGGAATCCGGGCTCATCATCGCTTCTTCATATGTCGCAGGGTCATCCATTTCATCAATCATGAAATTCATAACCGGATTGCCATACAGTTCAGGAGTTGCACGTGTCCTGCTTGACCTGCGAGGTTCGGTAGTGTCCTCTTTCGGAGTTTCATGATCAATATCATTAGCTCTCTCTTCATTAGGTGAAGTCAACTCCGAAACAACTTCCGGTGCTGCGCCACTCGCCATTCCATGAAGAGAAGGTTCAATAACCTCTTCGAGTTCTACCTTCCGACTACTCACACCTTTCGCGAAACTCCTTCTCAAGAAAGGATCCATTCTTTAACAAAAACCTTGCCTTCGGATCTGTGATAGAAGGTATACCCAATCGTTTCCTTAGGGTATCCTATGAAGACATTTTTCGCTTTGGGTTCGAAGTTTATCCGGTTGAAGTTTCTTCACATAAACATCGCATCCCCAAACTTTAAGAAATGACAGCTTAGGTTTGTTTCCAAACCATAATTCATACGGTGTCTTTTCAACGAATTTAGATGGTGCCCTATTTAAAGTGAATGTAGCGGTTTCCAGTGCATAACCCCAAAATGACAGTGGCAAGTCAGTCAGAGACATCATAGATTGAACCATATCCAATAAAGTACGATTACGACGTTCTGACACACCATTACGTTGTGGTGTTCCGGCAGGCGTGAGTTGTGAAACTATTCCACAGTCTTTCATATGTGTGCTAAACGCGTAACTAAGATACTCTCCTCCACGGTCTGACCGCAGAAATTTAATCTTTCTGTTATGATGATTTTCCACTTCATTCTGAAATTCTTTGAACTTTTCAAATGTTTCAGACTTGTGTTTCATCAAATAGATATACCCATATCTACTCAAATCATCCGTGAAAGTAACAAAATAACGATATCCACCTCGGCAAACACGGTCATTGGTCCACACACATCAGTATGTATGATTTCCAATAGATCATGCCCCTGTTCCATTGAACCGGAAAACGACGTTCTAGTCATCTTGCCCATAAGGCATGGCTCACATGTATCAAATGATTCAAAATCAAGTGATTACAAAAGTCCATCAGAATGGAGTTTCTTCATGCGTTTAACGCTAATATGACCTAGACGGCAGTGCCACATATATGTAGATATATCATTATCAAGTTTAATCCTTTTAGCATCAACATTATGAATATGCATAATACTGCTATCGAGATCCAACAGAAATAAACCATTCAACATAGGTGCATGACCATAAAAGATATTATTCATATAAATCGAACAACCATTGTTTTCAGACTTAAATGAATAACCACTTTGCATCAAACACGATCTGGATACAATGTTCATGCTCAGTGCAGGCACCAAATAACAATTATTTAGGTTTATAACTAATCCCGATGGCATATGGAGAGGCAGCGTTCCGATGGCGATCACATCAACTCTTGATCCATTGCCGACCCGCATCGAGACCTCATCCCTTGCTAGTTGTCGATTGTTCCACAGCCCCTGAACCGAGTTACATATATTAGCAACCGATCCCGTATCAAATACCCAGGTGCTACTGCAAGTACTAGTCAAGTACACATCAATAACATGTATATCACATATACCTTTGTTTGCCTTGCCGGACTTCTTGTCCGCAAAATACTTAGGCGATTGCTTCAATGGCCATCCTTGCAATAGTAGCACTCGATGTTAGACTTAGGGCCAGCTCGGGGTTTCTTTTCAGGCGTGGCAATAGACTTGCCACCCTTCTTTCCCTTGTGCTTGCCTTTCTTGTACTTCTTGAAACCGGTGGTCCTATTGATCATCAACACTTGATGTTCTTTCCTAATCTCCACTTCTGCAGTCTTAAGCATTGACAGAAGCTCGAGAAGAGACTTCTTCATGCCCTGCATATTATAGTTCATCACGAAGCTCTTGTAGCTAGGTGGCAGAGATTGGAGAACACGATGTATGCCTAGGTCAATGGGAATCGTTATTCCCAAGGACACAAGCTTATCGGCGTGCGGACATTTTGAGTGCGTGCTCACTAGCAGACTATTTTCCTCCATCATGCAGCTAAAGAACTTTTCTGTAGCATTATAACTCTCTACGGCAGCATGGGTATCGAAAATCATTTTCAATTCTCCCATGGTATCAAAGGCATTGCCATTTTCGAAACTGTTTCGAAGTTCTGGCTCTAGCCCATACAGTATGCCGCAATGAACTAAGTTGTGGTCCTCCTGACGAGTTATATAGATGTTCTTTTCTTCGTCAGGGGCATCAGGAGCTGGTGGGGGGCCTAGCGGCGCATCTAGCACATATTGCTTTTGTGCAGCAGTGAGGAGAATCCTCAAATTCATAGCCCAGTTGGTGAAGTTGCTACCATTCGCAGCAAGTTTCTCTTTCTCCATGAACACATTGAAATTAAAAGCAGGTGGTGCCATCTACAACAAAATTTGTGAAGTATATTTAGACTAAGTTAATGATAGATTGAGTTCGACTAATCCAAATTACTAATGAACTCCCACTCAAAAACGACATCCCTCGTGTCCTTTTGGTGATTACATGAACCAAATCCACTACACCAAGTCCGATCATCACGTGAGTCGGTGTAGCTTCAAAGGCGAGCATCTATATGGGCATCATATCAACTATATGGCTAATGCTTAACCTTTCGGTCCGTGTTCCGAGGCCATGTCTGTACATGCTAGGCTCGTCAAGTAAGAACCTTAGTATTTGCGTGTGTAAAACTGTCTTACACCCGTTGTATGAAAGCGTAGAGTTGAAAACACCCGATCATCACGTGATGCCTCAAAACACGATCCACAAAACGGTGCATACTTAAGGAAGAACACATTTTTATCTTGATATCTAAATGAGGGATCATCTAATGTGTGAAGTGAGATGATATGGTCCATGCATTTGATCTCTATCATTTGCATCGTGGTATGATCTTTATCATTCCTTTGTGTGTAAGGCCAAGGTCTATGGAACTTACACGTTAAGTGAGTTGTAAGAGTATCTATTATACATCTACTTACAACAATACCATATCAAAACACTAGCCCAGCAACGATCTAAACTAGACGCCTCTAATTTATCAATTGCAAGTTTTACGTGGCTTAGGGCTTTCGAGATAGAACCATCTAACCTCTTAACATGAACCACAACGAGGATAACCAAGTTATTAGCAACTCATTGTAAATCAGATATTGACTATAGTAGGAGAGCGGACACCCAGACCACTTATGCAAAACAAGTTGCATGTCACCGTGGAACCGGTCTCATGTGCGATGACATGTAAGGTTGGTCCGGCCGCTTCATCCCACTATGCCACCAATATCCAAAGTACATAGAAGATGCAATAACATGATCATCATCGCCCACATATAAACATATGTACTACCCGTGCAAAGCACCTACGCATAGATCGGGCTCGATACCACTTTGTTGGGTCCGCAGCATAGAAAACAAAAATTTTCTCGGTGTTAACTACACGCCAAGATCTATCAACTAGGTACAAAGAAACCGGGAGGACATACATCCATAGAGAACTTACCCTCGAAGACAACGAGCTTTGTTAATGAGTAGGAACTCGTGGTTGATGTAGTCGTACACTTGCCGATCTCAAGATCGTGAGGAAGTCCGAGCGCCGCAATTCAGCAGCGCATCCGCACTCACACACACGTTCAAGCCGGACAACCTCCACCTCCTTGCTCCAGTGATCCAGGTGAGCAACAACTCCTTCGCACAAAATGCCACGGGAACATGTATCTCGCTAATCCGAGACCATGGGGGAATAATTCTAGAGGGGGAGAGATCCTTCACAAGGAGGTGTGAGGATGAAGGAGGGAATGGGTGGCCTTTTATAGGAGGAGGGGGGTGCCCCCTCTCTCCATGGCCGGCGCATGGGGGGGTGACCCCTCACCTCCCCCATTCATGTGGTGGTAACTCCTCCACATTAAAATGCCTCTTCACATTCCCTTTTAAAGTCTCCACTTTAAATGCATTAAGTTTCTCCAAATTTAATGCTCTCTCATTTAATAAAACTCTTTTATTAAATTTATTCAGAATTTTGTTAATTACTTTAATTAACAAACATTCACATATAGCCTGCAATATTTCAATATCACATGCAGAACCACCTTCTGCAATTTCACCCGAAACAATTTTCGGTTTCTATTGAAACAATTCCTGCGCTTTGCAATTCTTTCGTCTGAAACATATGTGCTCCAAAATGGTGTCCGGTAACTCTTAAGTGTGCCACCCTACGGTTCACGAATAATGCAGACATGATCGAGACCCTTCTCCGATCAATAATCAGCAACGGGACCTGGAGATCCGTACTGACTCCTACACATTCAACGATGACTTCTGTGATCGTGAGAACCTTTAACGCTTGTAACTAAATCCCTTTGTCTCTCGATATATTACATGTCCGAGATTTGATCATCGGTATCTCCATACCTAGTTTGATCTCGTTACCGACATGCACTCTTTTCTTGTTCCCGTGATATAACATTCTAGTGATCACATCACTTGCTTGCAAGCTATCCTAATGTGATATCACCGAGAGGGCCCAGAGTATATCTATCCGTCATCTGGATTGACAAATTCCACTCTTGATCCATGAGCCTCAACATAACACCTTCGTAGTACTGAACCCATCTTTATAGTCACCCTGTTACGGTGTGACGTTTGATGTTATCAAGATACTCTTCTGGTGTTAGCAATTAACATGATCTCATGGTCTAAGGATAAAGATTACTTCGTATGATGTTATAGCAATATAAACACAATGACTTGATCGTAATGCTATACTTCGGATGAATGTTCATCACATCATTCCACCAATGGTGTGACCTTGTTATTAACAACATCCAATGTCCATGATCAGGAAACCTTGATCATCTTGTTAATCAACAAGCTAGTCTATAAGAGAGGCATGACTAGGAACCCTTTTTTTTATTAAACACACATGTATTGATGTTTCCTATCAATACAATTATAGCATGTAAAATAAAATCTATCATATACAAGGAATACATAATAACAACTTTATTATTGCCTCTCAGGGCATATGTCCTTCAAGGCTAGTGCAGGAGCCGGTACTGGTGCCGGCGCCAGCAACTTGATGTTGGATTTCTTCTAAGGGGTAGGTAAGCTGACTGTAGGAGTGGTAGAGGAATATGCGATGTGTACAAGCAAAATTCTGTCTTATACAATAGTTACTCACAAGACAGTGATCAGAGGATATGATGAGCAAATTAAGTTACTACATCTATTCTTTCTCCTCATGTCAACATGTGCCAGTTTAGGAACTAGGGCCGGTGTCGGTGCGAGTGCCGGTGCCGGTGCAAGCAAGTTGATGTTGGTTACCTTCTAGGAGTAGGTAAGGGGACTGCAAGAGTGGTCAGAGAGGCATATGAGATGTGTACCAGCAAAATGGTTTCTTATACAACAGTTACTCCCAAGACAGTGATCAAAGGATAGGATGAGTATACAAGAAAATTAAGTTACTACCTCTATTATTTCTCCTAAATAGGTCAACAGGTGCCGTTGCAGGAATTGGGGCCACTGTCGATGCCAGCAGCTTGATGCCAGATTCCTTCTTGGGGGTACATAAGGGGAAACAGACTACAGAAGTGGTCAGAGTCATATGATGAGTACAAGATAATGGTGTACAATAGTTACTCGCAAGAAAGTCGTCAGAGGTGAGTATAGAAGAAGATTAAGTTAGTACTACCTATATTCTTGGTCCTTAGGTGAACATGTGTACAATGACTTGCAAGTATCTGCCTAGGCTTGCTATAATCAATGGACACCACATCCCCCTACTTCAGATCATTCTCACTGACATAATTGGACCAACCTCGTCCATCCAAATAAGTGGTGGCCATCGTCTGGGAGATATCCACATCATATAGTTGTTGCGTTCCTTTAGGGCCCTCGCTATACAGAGTCAAAAACTTGTCATTTCTGCACAACTTGTTTATAATGGGGCGAGCAACACAAGGGACAACCTTCATGAGAAAATTGATAGAGAAATAAGACGACATCAAGAAAAGTGAGAAACAAGATCTTACATCAAGTCATTTGAAAGCACTTGGAAACCATATCTGATACCATGGATACCCTTCTCGAAGGGTGGCCATGCACCATTTTTCTTCCCTCTTCCTTTTGAAGGGCATACATGCCCCCCCTTTGAACCCACAAGCTTGACAAGAGGACGGTAGAACAAAGGGATGAGTAGCGGGTGCATCATACTGAATGAAATTAAGTGGAAAGGTTAATTTATGTAAAGAGTATGTAAATCTAATAATATCGGACAAAATCATTGCATGTAAACCAAACCAATTTGATGTTTGTGAACTTTTGATAAGCGTAAAGATAAAGATGATAACAATAACATAGAAAATCATAACATGTGAAATTGTGGATTTCCAAATTATACCCAATTCTTAGAGAGGTCACTGCCTACCTGGATACTGTGTTTGCGCTTCCTCGATGTGTACACCATGTTCGCTTTTGGTGGGGAATCAACAATCTACTATCCTCTACAAGAGACTCAGCCTCCGCAACAACACCTTCAATCTGCATAAATAGCAACAAAGCTCAACAGTTTAATATAGTAGTAGTCATATGACTGTATGAGACAGTCAAACAGACAAACAGATCTAGATCTGGATTCACTTAAAGATAGTGCCAGAATTAATAAAATCACACATATGTTTCTGAACATCTGATAAGCATGCATGAAACCAAACGGATAATAATAAAATCAGACTACACCATGGTAAGTGGATTAAGAAAAAATGCCCTTATCTTTAAGCTAGGCCCTCCTAGCTAGGCAGTGGCCTTGCGAGTGTTTGGTGAGTAGTGGTACTGGACGGATCCTACGACATGTGGGGTATTATCTGTTTGCCGCACATGGAGGACCGTATGCTTGTAGGTATGTACCACCCTGCTACAATAAATAAAGAATAAGATGGTGTCACAGAGGCTTCCGCAAAAATAGGATGTAGATAAAGACAACTTTTATAGCACATCGATAAAACATCCAGGTTGTAGACAACCATTTTCAACATGGAAAAGAATGGAAGGAATATACTGCTACAGTACCTTTTTCAGGAAACTTTTTAGGGAACTGACGAGACCATCCTTGTCCATAGTGTCCGTGCGTGCCACTAGCCCATAGTTCTCCATAAAGAATCCGACGCAAAATGCATTGAACATTACTAGTAGAAATTAAAGGTTACAGTAGTTAGTAGAGAGGGAAGAACACCTAGATCAAACCTGACCAAATCCCTCAATCAAAATAGTGGTGACCATGCCCCGATCCCAATCCATATGAATTACCAATGGCCTAATAGATGAGAGCAGAGGAGGCAAACTACCCTAATTCGATGGTTCTGAGGTGAGGACTAACCCCCCACCTATCTAAGAAGCAAGAACTCCACGAACAAAGCATACCGAATAGAACCCCAGATGGTCCAAACGGAAGCAAACAAAACTGATTTTCGAGGTGAGTGCTGACTCGTGTAATAACGAGCTCATTGGGGAACCCCAAGAGGAAGGTATGATGAGCACATCAGTAAGTTTTCCCTCAGTTATGAAACCAAGGTTATCGAACCATTAGGAGCAAGGAAACACCTCCAAGGTGTTGTTTCCAACTTGGAATCCTGCACAACACAACCACAAAACTTTGCCCCCAACTTACAGTGAGGTTGTCAATCTCACCGGTTTTGCTGAAAACAAAGGATTAAACGTATTGTGTGGAAGAAAGTAAAAGCTTGCAGAAAGTAAATAGAAAACAGTAAACAGTTGTAGATTGATGGTAAAGAAAGGACCGGGGTCCATATTTCACTAGTGGTGGTTCTCCTTAAGATAGATAACATGTTGGGTGAACAAATTACAACGGGGCAATTGACAAACATCGAGAAAGCATACATGCATATACGAATCATCTTGACTCCTTTGAGATTTGATTGGGCATTACAACATTATACATAGACCGTAATCCAACTGCATCTATGACTAATAATCCACCTTTAGGTTATCATCCGAACCCCCTCCAGTATTAAGTTGCAAGCAACAGATAATTGCATTACGCATTGCGTGTAAAGTAAACAATACGATTGTTCTATGAACAAAGGATTGCTGTTTTCTCCCTAGTAGCAATAGCACGTCTAGTACCTTAGAGATTTCTGTCACTTCCATAGATTACTAGAGGCATGAACCCACTATCGAGCATAAATACTAACTCTTGGAGTTGCTAGCGTCTACTTGGCCAAGATAGCTACTAACAACGGAAAGCATGCAAGATCACAAATAACAAAGACATGATAGAACCAATAATCAATCTTAAATAGCATCTCAATATCCATCGGATCCCCTCAAACACAACATGTAGGATTACAAATAGATGCTCTTGATCATGAATGGAGCTCACAAGATCTAAACATGATAGCACAAAGGAGAAGAACCAACCATCTAGATACTACATGGACCCGTAGTCCAAGGATGAACTACTCACGCATCACATCGGAGGCTTGCATGGTGATGAAGAAGGCCTCCAGGATGAATTCCCCTCTCTGGCAGGGTGCCGGGAAGAGCTACAGATGCCTCCCGATCTAGGGATGGAGATGACGGCGGCTACAGACTCTTTCGTGGAATTTGGATCGGGTACTTAGGGTTTCTGTATCGGAGGCATCTTATAATCGGAAGGGGAGGCCGAGGGGGTTCCCTAGGCGGCCACACGACCCCCTGGCATGGGCCAGGCCTGGCCACGTGGCCAGGTGGTGTGGCAGCCCTCTGGCCCCTCTCCGTCTCGTATTCTGGCTCCGTGTCCCCCTTGGTGAAATATTGACTTTGGGCTTTGTCCCGTCCAATTCCGAGAATATTCATTTTCTAACTTTCCTGGAACCAAAAACAGCAGAAAACAGGTAGATGGCACTGTGGCATCTTGTTAATAGGTTAGTCCAAGAAAGTGTATAAAAAGTACTCCAAAGTTGGAGCAAAACATAAGAAAGTAGATAAAAACCAAGCATGGAACATCAAAAATTATAGATATGTTAGCAACGTATCAGTGAGCAAATACACCCACCTATCCAAGATAAGCAAGAACTCCCCAATCAGAACAAATTGGGAAAAATAATCGTTGCACCAATTCTGACACTTGCTTTCTTTGCTGGATGGGAGCTATCTAGTGGTGGTTTCTCTAGTCGGTAGAAAGCCATGCTTGGCAGGGGGATAAAAAGGAGGAGTACTACTTATTTTCTACAATAAAAGTTTAAGGGGCGGCGACGGGAACTGTTTCCCACGTGTGGTCCAAATTTTCAACACCTAGCTTTCACGTGGTGGCCTACAGCTATTTCAAGAGGTTGAGTTAAGGAGGGACCCACGTCTAGATAAAAAACTTGACCGAGCCAACCTCCTCCTTCCCTTCATGCAAGTTCTTCCATGTTCCACTCCCACTCCCGGAACGAGTTATCCTCTTGATTTGTCTCACGGAGCATTGAGGGAGGGGAAGGGATGGCAGAGGACAAGACAGCAGTAGTTGCAGCTTGGGAGCCGATAAAAGCACACACACACATGGCACTGGATTCCTCAAAAATCATTTGGGAACAGATAAATGCACACACACAAAATAGTTTTGAATTACAGTTTTACTAACAAATCCCTAGAAATCATAAGGTAGCTCCATATTACAGTACTACGATAATAGCGAACTGATCATGAGATATCTTTACATATATTAGAGAGATCTTAGGTGCACCCAAAGAGTTTTCCAGCTGGGCTAGTGGTCATGAGACTACCTAGACAACACAAAAAGTACACCCCTGATTATCAACAGCCCTGCATCAACTCCATCTAGAGGTAGTGTACCCAATCCACAGCCTCCTGAAGGATCCATAACCTCAGGTGCAGACTCATCTTTAAGTAATAAAGTGCCCCTTATCAAAAAAGGTGCAGGCTCATCAACATTACTATCAAATTCCTCTTCGGTTGTCTGCTTCTACAATTAGTAGATTAACAGATAATGCACATTTATAGAGAAACATCTAAGACACACAACCTGAACATTCATCATTCTACAGATATACCTTTCCATCTGGCATAGCGGAAGTACCAGAAATGAAACATTGTTTCATGTAGCTTGAGCTTTTTTCTTCTCCCCCTTCTCCTAGTTGATCTAGATACTCAAGAACTACCTCTATCAGTTGATCTAGATGATAAACATCTCCTGCCCCTACTTGATCTGGATGATAACGATGAGCTTCCCTCGGTTCATATGGTTCACAATGAAATATCCATCTAACATATGTGTGTCGCATCCCAAAATTAAATAAATGTTCTTCCACTATACTTTGAGGCAGCATCCTATGATTCCCACACATGCAACATGGTCAATGCACTTTTGAGTTGTCACAACGAGCTCTAACAAAATCCATAAATCATAGAACACCATAGATATGTTTAGCGCTGCTTAATGGAGCAACCTCTAGCCAAAACCTATCCATCTGTTTAGAAAATATGACATACATGATTGGAGCTTATCGAAAGAAAAGAAGGAAACATATAGATGGAGTACAAAAACTATATATTCCTACGCATTTTAGCAAACACATTGACACCAAAACTCAGCGAAGGTATTTCAAAAAATAGATCGAGCGTAGAATCAACTATGCCCATGCAAATTGAGCACAAAATAAACTACGTATTTGAGGAGGCATATTGGGTGAAAGGGCAATAAAATGCCAACTAGATCAAGCTTAGAAAATATATCGAGTGTAAAATCAACTATGCCCATGCAGATTAAGTATAAACTAAACTACGTACTTTAGGAGGCAGATCGGGTGAAAGGGCAATAAAAGGTCAACCAGATCAAGCTAGAGATAGAAGGACTACCGTGGCATCGAATTGACCATCTGTGCGTCTTGAGAAAACCTATGGGTAGGGAAATCTTCTTCTCGCGCAAAGTGGTGATGAAGAGCAGCGGTGAGTGCGTCTATTTTGCTGGGAAAGGGGTTAGGGTTTGGGCGGCGGAGGCTGGATGCTAGTATTACACAGCTCCAAGGGGTGGGGAGGAATAACTTTGGAAATTCTAGGCTACCATGCTTTGGGGCACCACCGTATAGGTGGCCCACATGTCAGTGACCATAGTTCAAAATTGACGCATTTTCGCTAAACCGAGAGTAAACTGGTTCAAGTGGCGAAATCAGCACGGAAACTTGTAAATTCATGAAACTCATGCATTGTCTGTTAAATATAATGTATTAATTTGTGTGAAATTCTGGAAGGTGGCATTTTGAGTAATATTCTGTATAGTTGCTTCAGAACAAAAGTAACCGTCGTCACTTGAAAAGTTCAAAATAAGTTCAATTTTGGAAGCTCCTTTGTAAACAATGTTTGAAATACCAATATGCACCAAACTACCTACTATGGACATGTTATGATAAACTACACCAAGTATATGTCCATGACCTTGGTCTCATTTGAAATCCATGAATTCATACATCGTACGCCACATTGTGAAGAAAGTTTTTCAAAAAGTTGTTGATACCTTCGATCCGGATTACGGATGTAGTGTAGCTTCTTTTTCCCTAGTAGACCTAGGTTATCGAATCCTCGGGAAGCGAATGCATAGTGAAGTTACTTTAACAGACCTTCAGAAGTTTTAGAATTCCTTTTGTGTTTTTACTAGACCAATAGCTTGCGTCTTTTTGTTCTTGTTGATGATGGAGAGAGAGGGCCTAGGGCATTCGGTTTCACCTGTAGCTGTGGAAAACATCTAATGGATATAAAAGGTAGAAATTAAGTGTGCATGTACTTGTTAGAGCAAGATAAATTATATGTGGGCAGTGCATCCATAATTTCAATTGCCTCCGCAACCGCTTATAGCAATAACCTACTAGTCTCATCCATAGAAGAAAGAGATCTAATGATATGCATAGTGATGTCACCGTTAATCCCAAGCAAATCCCTCACATACAGCCCTACTACCCTTTCTGTCACTGGGGTTCCCAACCTGCGGATCAGTCATTACTCATACTCCCTATACCTGGATCAACCCTTGGGGTCTGGGGTACCTGACAAGTCTTTGGGTTGAGGCAAGAGAAGATACAATAATCACCATGTCATACAAACTAATACACGATCCCATCTATGATAAATAACATGCACAATCGCTACATGGCTAGGCCGAAGCCCTTATCCCAAGGATAATTACTCACACATAGAGATGAGATCAACAATCACAAATATTGTAATGAAAATCATAAGATTGATAGCAATAGTCTTACAATGTCGCCAATCAACGAAGAGATCTACTATTACAAGTGGTAGAATATGGCTATGGAGATGGAGAAGGGTTTTGAGATCTGGAGGCGGCTAGAGATCTGTGGCAGAGACTTTTTGGCGAGGTCTGCTTGTTTTCTCGTCACCCGAGGCTTCTTTATATAGGGGTCCCTTCACAAAAGTTGTTCTGTTTGACCTAACGGTGGCGGCACCAACTATACGACCGGAGCTATACGGTCGGAATTTTTTCTCCGGTCGTATAGTTGGTTGTTAAAGCGTCCGCCTCCGCTTTCCGGCTCCTGGTTTCTTATGGTTGTTGGAAATCTCATATCTTTGACTTTAATGTAATGATTCCCATCTTCAAATGACATTATCTGTGTAGGAAAATATAAAAGAAAGAACTCGATACCCCTCTGAATATGAGGCATTAGTGGCAGGGTTTAGAGAGTTATTTCATCAAAACTATGAATAATATCCAGTTTAAATATGGACATAGATGGCTATATTTTAGAGCCATCAACCTCCCCAAGCTTAAACTTGATCGTCCCTGAGCAAGAAAACCAAAATCAAAAACGAACTCAACATTTAAACTAAAATAACGAGATGGTGATCTTACTCATGATTAGTTGATTCATGTTTCCTCCACTTTATAAATCTGAAAATCTTCAGCATAGATAGAGTAATGGCAAACATATCACACGGGTTTTATGCATCCTTATAGTGCAGCAAAATTATTGTTAGCATGGATGATTTAAATGAGTAAACTTTATTCCATGTCATGTAATCAACTCATAGGCTTGCCTTTGAACAATAAAGTATAATCATGTAAATTAAGAGTGTGAGAGTTGTCATGAAAAGGATATACACTAGAGTATCTCAATTATCCCACATCAATAAATCAAGACTTTTCAAGAAGTACTTTTCTATTCATTGTCCTTCAAGAATTTCAGTTTTTAAGTAATTGAGAGCATGCCAAAGATTTTTATTAGTTTATCGGGCTGTGATGGACACTTGTGGCATCACTAAGGTTTTTGTTCCTTTTGCATAATGATTACTCATAATAGCCAGAGGAGTGATTCCATCTTGATTACATCTACCCGGGAGTGCCAAGAATCTTACCCACAATAGCATTGCTGCTACAAGTGTTTAATCAACTCATAGCCAAAATCTAGGAGTTTCCTCCATGAAGATCATTCGTAGGCCGGCGAAGTTGTTGGCATCCCATGAAGTTTGACATGCTTAAGCTATATCATTCCTTATGATTAACAAGTCAAACTTTGCCATGCTCACAAAAACCGCTAAACATTAATTCAATTGAACAAATCCTTTCAAAGAGAGCTATCAAGTCAATCAACACTTTTAGTGGTGTTGACTGTCTCTAGAAATAAACCATCAAGACTAAGCACTACAACACCCAAGCCTTCAACTGTGAGACTTTTTTCTTATTACAATTGTTTAGCAATTTTAGGCAAGACTTGGTTAATTACGAGAGCTAGAACAAAATGTACCCAATTAAATACCCGTGCAAACGAAAAATCTTACTACGATACAAAGACTCACTCCACCAATGTAATATCTCAACATTTACTACTAACTAGCATCGGTTTCTCAAACTTCATAAGTGAGGAGTCATAAGGCATACCTCTCATGTTTGGTTACACTTCTCTCTTCCTTTTTTATTTGTTTCTTGGGAACTCGAAGTCGATCACTCTCTCGCAAACATATGAAGACCTCGAGGCGGAAAGAAAAGAAATAGGGAAAATAAGGAAAAATGGAGAAACCTTTTTGTGATTTTTTAAGAGAGGGAATTTAAAGAATAGAAAGTTGGCAGCAAAGCTCGGCTAGAAAATCTCGGAAGCAAATAGAAAGAACTAGAAAATAAAGTGTTGGGGAAACCAACATGAGTGCTTATAAACTCAAATAAAAAACACAACCTCTAAATAAATAAAAGCAAATAAACGCCAAATAAAGATACATGAGGAAACTTCCCCAAGCTTAGGCTTTTGCAAGCCCTTCAAATGATTGTGGTGGCCGGAAAAGTCATTACTCCATTCGCGAATTGAGTTGAGAGGTTACTAGTTGATTCTTGGAGGTTCAAAGAGAGGCTATGCATCCTCTCCACAGTCCCTCCAAGTCCTTGGAAATATTGGTATGTGGCGAACTTTGTGGCTGCTCCTCTTGGTAAGGAACTTCTTGCTCCTCCTCTTGGTCCTCATCCTCCTCCGGAATATCCTCCTCAGGTTGGTGTTGCTCAACCTACAAGTTATATAGCAAACGTCCTTCCTCGATAGAGAAAAGACCATTAGGCAAAGGAGCAGGGTAAAGACGCCCAGCTCCAGCAATATGTAGATAATAAACACCACCTCTCCTAGTGAGCATTCCATAGGCTCTCAGGGTGGAGAAACCAATACGTGTCTCACCTAGCACAGGTTGCAACTCACCTAGGTTGATGCCTAGGGCAGTGGCAAGCACAGTGATGACGCCTCCACCTATAATTGGTCCTTGTCTTTGCGAGGCTTGGTGCTCCAGGTAGCGCACAAGGATGGCGCCCAAGTTGAGTGACAAGCCATAGTTGATGTAAGAAGACTTTGCAAGGACTAGGATGTCCTCCTAATTGAGTCTCATGAACTCATTACGTGCTTGCAAGGTGTTAGCAATAATATAGAACAAATAGCGAATTGCAGGATATTGAATATTCTTCCCCTTGCTCACTCTAGTAGTGAAACTCATTCCATTATAGTATGGTTCATGGGAATGTTCTAAGACAGTAAAGGATGCACATAAGGCATTAACATCATTGTTTGGCAAATTAAAACATGCACACCATTCATCTAATGTTAAAGTGTAGTTGTTGTCCATCAGTCAGAAAGAAATAGTGTCCTATCCTTGCCATTGTTTAACAGTGCTTTACAACAAACTTAGGAATTCAATGGTTAAGCGGCTATAAGTAGGCACATCATTGTATAGAAAGTTTTGCAGGCCAGCTCTATTGCAAAGTAAATTGAATTCATTAGAAATGCCGAGTTGGTTCAATATGATGGGGCAAGCCCACTTGGTGGACTTCACTTCGTGGTTCTTGATCCTATTGAAGCAATCACGTTGGGCTCATTCTTGAACTTGATCCCCATGCGTTCTTAAGCGGCAGCTCGAGAAGCGCTAGCGGTGGCACACGCATGAGTTTGGCTCCTTGTGTTCATCATCTAAAACATTGAAGAAAGACAAAAATAAAACTTTTTGATCCAACAACAGTAAGTGCATCATATTCCTCATCATAGCACACTAAAGAATCTCCTAAAAATAATAATCTAAGCAAGAAAATCATGGCAATTGGTTCATAGTAGGTCTCACCCTAGATTGATAATGACAATAGACCGAAGTTGAATTTGAAAAAAGTAATTGGAGGATCAGAGGAGAAACATACCGTAGATCACTCGTGTGCAGGGAAATC
Organism: Avena insularis; assembly: GCA_023614405.1. Lineage (NCBI taxonomy): Eukaryota > Viridiplantae > Streptophyta > Magnoliopsida > Poales > Poaceae > Avena > Avena insularis. The sequence goes on along the minus strand of CM042694.1, from coordinate 282,405,326 downwards.
GAACGAAATTGAGTAGAGATGAAGATCTCTGGAGGTTTTGAGAGAGTTTGGAGGTAGAAGAGAGAAAAAGGATTGAAGTTTTGGAGTTGGAGGTACCTTCCCGTGCGATTTTATGGTCGGACTCAACTATACGGGCGCAACTATAGGGCCGGAACATTGTGTTCCCGCCGTATAGCTGGCCTTCTATCAAAAATTTAGGGTTTCCGACTGGCGGTGCAGCTATACGTGAGCAACTATACGGCTGGAACAAAATGTTCCCGCCGTATAGTTGGTCGTTCAACTGTCTATCCTCGGGAAATAAAATATACAAAGGCATCGATATCTATACGACCAGAAATATACGGCCGGAATTTTTATTCCTGCCATATAGTTGGTCGTTAAACTCTCTGTATATTAGAAAAGAATTCGGATGGAGGCACCGATATCTATATGACCAGAACTATATGGCCGGAATTTTTATTCCCACCGTATAGTTGGTCGTTAAATTCTCTGTACATATGAAAGAAAAATTGTTAATGACAAAGATATCTATACGACCGGGACTATACGGCCAGAATTTTTATTCCCGCCGTATAGTTTGTCATTAAACTCTTAGTACATTTTAAAGAAAAAGTTTTGATGGCAAAGATATCTATACGACTAGAACTATACGGCCGGAATTTTTATTCCCGCCGTATAGTTGGTCGTTAAACTCTCTGTGTGCATCAAAAAATTTATATTTCTTCGAGAATTGTCTCTTTTCCTGTAACTTAGTGATATACCTTGTTTATGATAGAAAATTAACAGTAAATATTGTCGACCAACAACAACATGTATGTAGCAGAATTGTAAGTACTACCGAACTTCTTCTCCTCAAATGGAGTTTTTCTAGCACTCTCTATTAACACATAAACTTAAACTAAAAACTAAAAACTTAACTCAAACCTTTATTTAACATGGGCTGCCTCCCATGGAGTGCTCTTTTACGGTCAATAGCTTAACCTTGACGATACTCACTTGGGCCAGATGAGTGGAACACCCACTCCAATGTAATTGGCCTCCTTCTCGTCATGTTTGGCTTTCTTTTTCCTGGGGAAATGGATAACAAAAGGATCCCGCGAAGGCAATTGTAGCTTCACGTTCCCTTCATGGAGGTTAATTAAAACCTTTATAGTTATCAAGAAAGGACGACCTAGTATGATAGGAGCAATAGTATCTTCTGGATGTCAACAATAACGAAGTCAATTAGAGCAGGACAGCCTTTAATGTAAACTAAAGTGTTCTCCTTAATTCCTATAGCTTGTTTATAAGTGGAATCTTCAAGATGTAGTTTTAGTTCAATGATTTCAAAAGAGCCAAGATTTAGCTTGTTAAAAAGACTCTTTGGGATTGTTGAGACGCTTGCACCTAGATCACAAAGTACAGCTATCTCATTAGTCCCAATCTTTATCTTAATAGTTGGCTCAAATATATCATCTAGTTTAACAGGTAACTTTTCAGCGATTTTCTTGTATTCCTCTTAAATCTCGTGTATATTAATTGCTACTTTATCAATAAAGTGTTGATACATGGATTCATCATTACCTTCACTTATTAGAATTTTGACATTGATCCTCTTTACGAGGTCTTCGATGGTGTAGCTTGGTGAAGGGGAATTACTATAATCAAGTTCTTTAGGGTCCTCCCTTTGGATCGTCATCATTTTGAGTTCTTCAACGGGATTGGGCTTAGCTTTACCTACAAATTTAGCTAGAATGAGAGTTTGACACTCGGTTTTCTTACCTTGATGTGCCTCAACAATCCTCGTTCTTTCTTGGAGGGCCTGCAAATCATTTCTCAAACTAACAGCTTGGTTAGATAATTTACCAAGCATAGCATCATGGTTCTCCATTATTTTAACAAGAATATTGTTTTGTTAATTTTGTGAGTCTATAAAAGACTTAAGTGTTTCTTGGAGACTACCATTACTAATTCCCATATTATTATTAGAATTACCTGCAGGACTAGAATAATGTTTCTAAAAGTTAGGATTGTAACTCTTCTTACAAGCAGGGTTGTAATCATTACGAGCTATAAAATCTATTTCTTCAATATTTGTTTCAGGGGTGGCTCTTATCTGGGTTTCCTTACCTTTTACGGCTAGTATGAGCTCATCCAACTTAGCATTGAGTTCTTCATTTTCTTGGGGTGAGATGGAGTTCACCTTCTTTGTGTTTGATCTTTCAACATGCCATTGGGCATGGTTGTCTTGCATATTGTCTAACAACTGCTTTGCTTCGGTAATATGTTTACCCATGAACGTTCCTCCAGCTGCAGTATCAAGCATAGACTTAGACATAGGATTAAGAGCATTATAAAATAAATGGAGGATTAACCAATCTTCCATCCCATGACTAGGACAATTTCTTAAGCATTCTTTCATCCTCTCCCATGCAAGCACTAGTGGCTCACATTCTTCCTATCTAAAGCTAGTAATATTAGATCGGAGTTGCATAGTCTTTGCAGGTGGGAAAAATTTAGTCATAAATAAAGAAGTACATCCCACCCATGATGTAATAGTATTTCTAGGCAAAGATATCAACCATTCTTTTGCTCTCCCTCTTAGAGAGAAAGGAAATAGATGTAATTTGACCGCATCGGGGTCAACGTCTTTTATACACATCATATCACATATTTCAGTGAAAGTATTCAAGTGCATACCTGTGTCTTCAACATCAGAACCTCCAAATTGATTCTGTTGAACCAAACTTAAATAATGGGGCTTAATTTCATAGTCATCAACAGCAATTGTTGGCTGAGTAATAGGAGTACGCAAATAATCATTTTTAGGAGTAGAAAACTCCCCAAGCTTCTTTTTAGCCATATTTCCTATGTTTTGGAGTTTCCTTAAACAAATAATTATAATAGTAAAAGCAAGAATTTAAAGGCTAACTAATTTTTATGGTTTATCAAATAAAGACTGAAAGCAAACTAACGAAATTAAATACAAGAATTGAAACTAGCAAGGTTCCTAATAACCTCACCAGGGTAGCTATTGCTTCCCCGGCAACAGCGCCAGAAAAAGGGTTGATAACTTCGATCCGGATTACGGATGTAGTGTAGCTTCTTTTTCCCTAGTAGACCTAGGTTATCGAATCCTCGAGAAGTGAATGCGCAGTGAAGTTACTTTAATGGACATTCAGGATTTTTAGAATTCCTTTTGTGTTTTTACTAGACCAATAGCTTGCGTCTTTTTGTTGTTGTCGATGATGGAGAGAGAGGGCCTAGGGCATTCGGTTTCACCTGTAGCTGTGCAAAACATCTAATGGAAATAAAAGATAGAAATAAAGTATGCATGTACTTGTTAGATCAAGATAAATTATATGTGGGTAGTGCATCCATAATTGCTATTGCCTCTGCAACCGCTTATAGAAATAACCTACTAGTCTCATCCATAGAAGAAAGAGATCTAATGATATGCATAGTGATGTCACCGTTAATCCCAAGCAAATCCCTCACATACAGTCGTACTACCCTTTCTATCACTGGGGTTCCTAACCTGCAGATTAGTCATTACTCATACTCCCTATACCTGGATCAACTCTTAGGGTCTTGGGTACCTGACAAGTCCTTGGATTGAGGCAAGAGAAGATACAATAATCATCATGTCATACAAACTAATACACGATCCCATCTATGATAAATAACATGCACAATCGCTACATGGCTAGGCTGAAGCCCTTAGCCCAAGGAGAATTACTCACACATAGAGATGAGATCAACAATCACAAACATTGTAGTGAAAATCATAAGATTGATAACAATAGTCTTACAATGTCGCCAATCGAAGAAGAGATCTACTATTACAAGTGGTGGAATATGGCCATAGAGATGAAGAAGGGTTTTGAGATCTGGAGGTGGCTGGAGATCTATGGCAGAGACTTTTTGGCGAGGTCTGCTTGTTTTCTCTTCGCCCGAGGCTTCTTTATATAGGGGTCCCTTCACGAAAGTTGTTCTGTTTGACCTAACGATGGCGACGCCAACTATATGACCGGAGCTATACGGCCGGAATTTTTGCTCCGGTCGTATAGTTGGTCGTTAAAGCGTCTGCCTCCGCTTTATGGCTCCTAGTTTCTTCTGGTTGTTGGAAATCTCATATCTTTGACTTTAATGTAGTGATTCCCATCTTCGAACGACATTATCTGCGCAGGAAAAATATAAAAGAAAGGATTACATACCCCTCTAAATATTAGGTATTAGTGGCAGGGTTTAGAGAGATATTTTATCATAATTATGAATAATATCCAGTTTAAATGTGTAAGTAGATGGCTATATTTCAGAACCATCAGTTATCAAAATACAATTTTATATTTTATGATGGAAACTAATGCATATATCATGACACTTTATGAATAAATGAATTTATTTCAATTTATATTTAATTATGTCCCTATTTTTTCCGAAAGGGGGCAAAATTTGGCTACATTAGCTTTAAGATCGAGATGTTGAATCTTGCAGAACTCTTGGCAGAACTCTTGGGGCGAAATTTTGCTACATTAGCTTTAAGGCACATGGGCTAGATATAACACACTTGTGGTTCCAATTTTAATATACTTTTAGTAAATTGACATGAAATCCAATTTATTGTTTGAAATATATATATATTTAGGAAATGTGAAAATTTATAAAACCTAGGTAAAATCCATGAAACAAGTTTGGGCGGTGGCATTTTAGCAATGTACCTTCTTGTAGTTGCTTCACAAAAAACATTGTTGTCTCTTAATTTGAAAACTGAAAATAACTTCAAATTTGGAAGTTCCCTTTGTAAATAATGCTTGAAATGTAAATATGGACTACCACACCAAAAGTATTGACGTATTGTCATAAACTATGGAAAATTTATGGCTGTGACCGTGGTCATCTGGTTTCAAATCCATGAATGTGTCCATACATGCTAGCTAGGCCAAAATATCTTGCAAAACACTTGGTGGTTTCCCATATTTTTGTACTCCGTCTGTTCCAAAGATTAAGGCTTATATTTTTTTTTTAAAGTCAAACTATGTAAAGTTTGACCAAGATTTTAGAAAATAAATAAATAGTTAAAATTTGAAATCCATACACTTTGATACATCATGAAACATATTTTTACATGGTATCTATATAATAGCATAGTTCTTGATAGTTTTTTTCTAAAATTTTGGGCAAACTTTCCATAACTTGGCTTTCCAATAAAATATAAGTATTAAGCTTTGGGACAGAGGTGGTACTTGGGTACCTTCAAATATCTTGAAACTTGGAATCTCTCTTTGTAAACATTGCTTGAAATGCCAAGATACACCGATCTACCTAATATGGACATACTATCATAATGTATGGCAAAGATATGGTTGTAAAGTTGGTTTTCTGGTTTGAAATACATGATTGTGTTCATACATGCCATGCCAAATATTGCAAATCAAGATTTTTCAAAGGTTGTCCAATTTTACCTTTTATCATTTTTATGGAAATTAGTGCACATAGGAAGAAGACATTTTCAATTTATATTTAGTTTCTTGTGTTTCATGCAAAAAGAACCCAAATTTGGAGCCATTAACATTCATATCAGTAAGTCGAATGTTTCAGAACACTTCGTGGTTCTCCCATATTTTACTAATTGGGTACCTTTAATTGATTATTTTTTAAAATGAAGAGCAACCTATCTCACACATGCTGAACAAAATATTGACATACTTTTGGTAAATTGCCATAAAGTAAATTTATTGCAAGAATTTAGCTAGTACGCTTGAATGTGCGTTATCCATTCAATAGGTTACTTTGTGTGAAAATTTGCATGATGGCATATTGAGCCATAATATTACCACTCTATTGTGTACAAATAACTTTGAACGTTGACCGTTAGATCAAGAATGGCAAATCCCAACATTGCTAACCATTGCATTTTCTTTACCATTGAAACATCTAGAAGATTCTATTGATACTCTTAAGCACAATGAATGCTACGTATGCACAAATCTCAAAACACACTTCTCCATCATTCTAGAATCTTCTCTGTCAGTTTCTCTAGAGCATGTTACCTATTCGAGTATTAGGTAGCTGAAAGTAAAAGTTGATTTCTACATGATATAAAGTACAAGAACTAAATATACACCCGATATTTTATTGATGTCATGTTGCTCAAGATTATAATTATGTTTTGAGCTTTACCTATTATAATTGTATATAGTGATGATATGTCACACTTTTTTAGTTCGAGTCTCACGTGAAAATAACTAGTCTTTGTAGTTGGAAAATAAAAAAAACTTCAAATTTGGATTCTCTTTGTAAACATTGCTTGATTTTCCAAAGATGCACCAATGTACGGAGTACAAAACATTGACACGTTACTAGAAACTATGGTTGTGACCTTGGTCATCTTGTTTGCAAGCCTAGAATGTTCATCAATTTTTTTTCACGAGTAAATGTTCATCAATTTTGGAAGATGACTGATAACCCCAAGTGTAGGGGATCACCGTAGTACCTCTCAATGTGGAAGTAGGGTATCGATCCGCAGGAGAAAGAAGGAAAAGCTATTTATTCTCTACAACTAAAGTGTCACAAGTTTTAGTTGATTATGCACTAAACAAGTTTTGAGGAATAAGATGGTTGTTTTAATGGTTGGAAGTTTAATGTAACAAAAAAAGTGTCCCAATCCTCTTCATTGTAAGAGGACAAGACAAGGGTTTTCTTTTATAGGAACAATGGACATGGGTTCATAGGTTCACTTAATCCTCTCTTCTCCATCTATGGTGATTATCATGTTATAGATAGTAAAGGTACACACAATTGTCATGTTTTAATGGTACTTTTATGGTGGCTACACGTCATAAAACACATAGGTAAAATAAGTACTCCTTTGTGTTGATAGGTCACCATTGCAATAAGGATAGCATTTGGTTTGTGTCACACCACACATCATACTTCTCCCTTTTTACCCCTAGATAAAGGATGTTGGGTTGCATTGCTATCACTCAATAGATATTCCACTGTGACTCGACCACCCATTACCTACATACATCATACCTATTAATGGAAAACATTCTAAACACTAGTGCAATGATTCATATGTTGTGAATATTATCACCTCTCTCTCATCTACCCCCAGTTGGTGGTGTCAATCACCTCATATATGGATAAAGAAGGCATTATGTATAAATCTAAACCATTACATGCATCATAGAATATCCCCAACATATGACAAACCATACAAGATCCAACACAACGGTAAATAAATAACAAGTATTATCTAATAACACAATATCCACCATAGTAATTACATACATAGATACATACTCATGGAAGGCACATCATATGGACTTCAACAATGATCATACATGGAGAGATTAGATCAAGTTACCACTGATACATTGCTAACGTATCCATAATTTTTGATGTTCCATGCTTGGTTTTTATCTACTTTCTTATGTTTTGTTCCAAATTTTGAGTATTTTCATATACTTTCTTGGACTAACCTATTAACAAGATGCCACAGTGCCAGCTGCCTGTTTTTTGCTGTTTTTGGTTCCAGGAAGTCAGAAAATGAATATTCTCGGAATTGGATGGGACAAAAGACAAAGTCAGTTTTTCACCGAGGGGACATGGAGCCAGAATACGAGACGGAGAGGGGCCAGGGGGTGGCCACACCACCTGGCCGCACGGCCAGGCCTGGCCCAGGCCAAGGGGTGGTGCGGCCACCCAGGGCACCCCCTCGGCCTCCCCTTTCTCCTATAAGATGCCTCCGATACATACACCCTAAGTACCCGATCAAAATTCCACAAAAGAGTCTCAGAGTCATTGTCTCTGTCCCTAGATCGAGGATCGAGTTCTTCCCAAGACGCCGGAGAGGGGAATTCACCCTGGAGGCCTTCTTCATCACCATGCAAGCCTCCGGTGTGATGCGTGAGTAGTTCATCCTTGGACTACGGGTCCATGTAGTAGCTAGATGGCTGGTTCTTCTCCTTTGTGCTATCATGTTTAGATCTTGTGAGCTCCGTTCATGATCAAGATCATCTATTTGTAATCATACATGTTGTGTTTGCGGGGATCTGATGGATATTGAGATGCTATTTCAAATTGATTATTGATTCTATCATGTCTTTGTTATTTGTGATCTTGCATGCTTTCCGTTGTTAGTAGCTATCTTGGCCAAGTAGATGCTAGCAACTCCAAGAGTTAGTATTTATGCTCGATAGTGGGTTCATGCCTCTAGTAATCTGTGGAAATGACAGAAATCTCTAAGGTACTAGACATGTTATTGCTACTAGGGAGAAAACAACAACCCTTTGTTCATAGAACAATCGTATTGTTTACTTTACACGCAATGTGTAATGCAATTATCTGTTGCTTGCAACTTAATACTAGAGGGGGTTCGAATGATAACCTAAAGGTGGATTATTAGTCATAGATGCAGTTGGATTACGGTCTATGTATAACGTTGTAATGCCTAATCAAATCTCAAAGGAGTCAAGATGATTAGTATATGCATGTATGCTTTCTTGATGTTTGTCAATTGCCCCGCTGTAATTTGTTCACCCAACATGTTATCTATCTTAAGGAGAACCACCACTAGTGAACTATGGACCCCGGTCCTTTCTTTTACCATCAATCTACAACTGTTTACTATTTTCTGTTTACTTTCTAAAAGTTTTTACTTTCTTCCACTCGATACATTTAATCCTTTGTTTTCAGCAAAACCAGTGAGATTGACAACCTCATCGCAAGTTGGGGGCAAAGTTCTGTGGTTGTGTTGTGCAGGCTTCCACGTCACTGCTGGCACCGGTAGTGCGCCCTGCCAAATTCCAGCTAGCAACACCTTGGAGTTGTTTCCTTGCTCCTACTGGTTCGATAAACCTTGGTTTCATAACTAAGGGAAAACTTGTTGCTGTTCTCATCATACCTTCCTCTTGGGGTTCCCCAACAAGCTCGATATAATTTTGGCCACCAAGCATATTTTCTAGCACCGTTGCCGGGGAGTCAAGGACATCTTCACAAGGGGAGTCCCTCATAGCCAACCTATTTACTTTGTTTTGTTTTTTTGCTTAGTTTATTTTCTGTTTTGTTTGCTTGTCTCTTTATCAAAAACACAAAAAAAATTAGTTTTACTAGTTTGCTTTCTTTATTAAAAACACAAAAAAATGACTACTCTTGAAAACACTAAGTTGTGTGACTTCACTAGCACCAACAACAATGATTTCATGTGCACACCTATTGCTCCACCTGTTCCTGAAGCTACTTTCTTTGAAATTAAACCTGCTTTGCTCAATCTTATTATGAGGGAACAATTTTCTGGTATTGGTAATGAAGATGCTGCTGCTCATCTAAATAACTTTATTGAAATTTGTGAGATGCAAAAGCATAAGGATATAAATGGGGATATTATTAAGCTTAAATTGTTTCTTTTCTCTCTGAGAGGAAAAGCTAAAGAATGGTTGAATTCCTTAACTAGGAACAGTATTGATTCTTGGACTAAATGCAAAGATGCTTTCATTGGAAAATACTATCCTCCTGCTAAGATTATATCTATGAGAAGTGAAATAATGAAGTTTAAACAATCTGATAATGAACATGTTACTCAAGCTTGGGAAAGAATGAAATCTTTGGTAAAGAATTGTCCCACTCATGGACTAACTGCTTGGATGATTATCCAAACCTTTTATGCAGGATTGAAGTATTCTTCAAGAAATCTATTGGATTCCGTTGCTGGAGGTACCTTTATGACCATTACTTTGGGTGCTGCAACAAAGCTTTTGGATAATATGATGGTTAACTATTCTGAATGGCACACTGAAAGAGATCCACAAGGTAAGAAGGTAAATTCTATTGAAGAAACCTCCTCCTTGAGTGATAAAATTGATGTTATTATGTCTATGCTTGTTAATGGGAAAGCTCATATTGATCCAAATCATGTTCCTTTAGCTTCTTTGGTTGCTCAAGAAGAGCATGTTGATGTGAACTTCATAAGAAATAACAATTTTAGCAACAATGCTTATGGTAATAACAATTATAGGCCTTGCCCTCCTAATAATACTTATGGTTATAATGGCAAACCTGGAATATCTAGTGAAGGAAGAATTTTAGAAGTTGAAAGATCCACTAAAAACTTCAAGAAAATGCAATATGAACAAAACAAATTATTTACTAAAACTATGGCGGAACAATCTACCATTTTGAAGAATATTAGTCATCAACTTGAGAGTTTGAATAGGGAAATTCCTAGTTTGCAATTGAAACTTTCTAATGCTAAAAGAAATATAACATCTTTATCTGAAGCACAATCTTCTTTGATTAATAAAATGGATGCTAAACCTGAGACTATTGAAAATCCATTTGCTGCTACTAATGCCATACAAGTTAGAATTGATGAAAATATTAGACTATTAGCTGAATTGCATGCTAAGTGGGAGAGAGAAGATGAAATTGCTAGAAACATTAGTGTTTCTACTATCACTACCACTAGTGTTGAAGCTAGTAATAGCTCTACTACTTTAGATGATAATTATGATTTTGATCTTGATGGTTGCAACATCTCTGAAGTAATTAAGTTCCTACAAAAGCTTGCTAAAATTCCTAATGCTAGTGCTATGAATATGACCTTTACAAAACACATTACTGATGCTCTCATAAAAATAAAAGAACAAAAGATGAAACATAAAACTTCTATTCCAATAAAACAAGAAAATGGTTGGGAACCCATCATTAATATGAAAGTGAATGATTTTGATTTCAAAGCTTTATGTGATCTTGATAGTAGTGTTTCTATTATGCCTAGAAAGATTTATGATATGCTTGATTTACCACCACTTGAAGATTGCTATTTAAATGTCCCACTTGATGATAATGCTAAAAATAAACTCATGGGGAGTCTTAATGATGTTCTTATTATGGTTAACGATGCTTATGTCCTTGTTGATTTCTATGTTTTGGATGTTGAATGCAATGCTTCTTGTCCTATTACTTTGGGAAGACCTTTTCTTAGCACTGTTGGTGCCATTATTGATATGAAAGAAGGCACCATTAAATATCAACTCCCACTCAATAAAGATTTAGAACACTTCCCTAAGAAGAGAGAGAAGATCTCTTTTGTTTCTCCTATGAAAACAAAATTTGCTCTTAATGCTTCCTCATTTGAGAACACTTGATTCCTTTCTTGCTTCTTATGCCTAACTTAAAGGCGTTAAAGAAAAGTACTTATTGGGAGATAACCCAAAAGTTTTAGATGAGTCTTGGAAGTTATTACTTCTGTATAACCGCTCCTTATCCTTTTTATTTGCTTTTTGTGCCAAGAGTAACCTCTAATGAAAGAGAAGTAATGCTTGGGAAAGTTGCTGTCCCGAAAAAGATTTTTGTTCTTCACCATAAAAATTCGTGTAAAATCTCTGTACATTCTTTTGAGGCATGAATTTTTGTGCTTCTGCCCCCGATTGTTATATAACTTCTGTTAGTTCAACACTTTTTGATTTGAGCAACAGAAGGTCTTCGGAAAAAATCGTTGTTACCTGCTGGTCTGTTTTGACAGATTTCTGTCATTATTTGCATTTGCTTCTTGTTGGTTCCTTTTGATTTATTTTGGGGAATTGAGATTGTGTTTTAATTAAAGTTTTATTGGTGTTGAAACTGAACCCAAAGACTTATTATCTTGAGTACACTAATGTTGCTAATAAAGATTGTGTGAAGTTTTTTATGAAGGAAAAATTTCAGGTGTATGGAAGGAATGAGTAATGAGATGAAGGATGGACTAAAGCTCAAGCTTGGGGATGCCACACGTGTCACCCCAAGAAATATCCAAGAAGTACAAGCGTCAAAGCTTGCGGATGCCGAAGGCATCCCCTTCTTCATCAGTAAAAATCCTAGGTTTTTTCCAAACACTTCATTTTTATTGTTTCATGCACAGTTGTGTTGTTCATGGAGCGTCTTATTTTTCGCTCTCATTTTGTTTTTTCGTTTCCTTGGTTTTCTTAGTTTGTTGAATAAATTGGTTGGAACCCCTCTTTCATACATTAGTTTTCAAATAGTTTGGTTTGGATAGGAAAAGAGTAGGAAAGTTCATGCTTAAGTGGTAAACAGAGCTTGTTTTTGACTGTGGCCTATGCTTTGTCATGCCATGCTTGATATTGTTTTGGCTTTATGCTTAGTGTTCTTTGCTGTAGCATGACATGTTATAAACCATTGAGATTGCTTAATATGCCTTGGAAGGATCATGCGTTGTTTTAGTGTATTAAAGCATAGTATTGTGATATTCTCCTTTGATGCTTTATTTGGGTTGACTTGGCACATGCTCACACCATGTTATGACTATCCAAAGTCACCATAGCCTTGATGATCTTTTAGTTTTCGACTTTTAATATCACTTTATGCTTTGATCAATGATGTTTTGTCGCTCTGCATGATTATGGCCATTATTGCTCTCTTAGTTGGTCGCTCCCAGTCTTTTGCTAGCCTCCGTAATCAAGTATGAGTTCCACTCATGCATCCAACTCCTAAAACAAGTTATTCCAAAGAGTCCACCATACCTACCTATTAGCAATTGCTATTCCAAGTATATTCATGTTTTTATCTACCTTCCAAATTAAACTTGTTATGTGAAAATTAGTGATTAAAGCTCTCACAAACTTGATGGCACACTTTACTTTCTTGCAATTAATAAACTTGACCCATTGTGTCCATCTTTGTTGTGTATATTCTTGCGCTTTGTAAGTTGAAATTAGCAGAACCATGTATCATGGGGAACGCTTTCAACATTGCACTTGTACATTGTACCCTGTTGATATCATGCTCTTTTGCTTATGGATCCCGACGGTGTGAAATAAAAGTGGAACTTGTAAGATCATGGAGTTTGTATGTGTGTTAGAGAAACGCCTGGGCCGCTAGCCTAATCCATGCCTAATCATGGTGGAAACTTGTAGCATAACCATAATGATCACTCTATGAAGCATCCTCAATAAAAACCTATGTAAATAGCAAAGAAAAAGATCGCTGAGATGCTCATTGTCTGTTTGCCTTGTCATTTTGATTATGGGATAACTCATGTATCATGTGCAAGGGGTACCCCGTTGGCGGTTCTTTATGATACATATGTACTTACAATGACAAGAGCTTACTTGTGACTAAAGTTGAGTAGCATGAGGTTCGGTCTTTGTAAGTAAGGGGCATGAGATTTCGACTTATAACTTGTCAAGCATATCCTCTTAGTTGTGTCACTTTAACCTTAATCACTTAAAGATGCTTATGATAGGGGCAATGAGAGCTGAAAGCTAACAAGTACCATAATGTTTGGAAGCTCTTTATGAAACTTGAATCTCTACTTCCTTCTATGAAGGCCTTTCTTTTACTTTTATGTTGAGTCTCCACCTTCTACCTTTATGCACCTACTTTGAGAGCATAGTGGCCATTGTTAGTTCTATGTGCATTGTCCCAAGACTTGTTGATTATTTGTCATAGATGCAGTTGGATTACGGTCTATGTATAATGTTGTAATGCCCAATCAAATCTCAAAGGACTCAAGATGATTAGTATATGCATGTATGCTTTCTCGATGTTTGTCAATTGCCCCGCTGTAATTTGTTCACCCAACATGTTATCTATCTTAAGGAGAACCACCACTAGTGAACTATGGACCCCGGTCCTTTCTTTTACCATCAATCTACAACTGTTTACTGTTTTCTATTTACTTTCTGCAAGCTTTTACTTTCTTCCACTCGATATGTTTAATCCTTTGTTTTCAGCAAAACCGGTGAGATTGACAACCAGATCGCAAGTTGCAGGAAAAGTTATGTGGTTGTGTTGTGCAGGTTTCCACGTCGCTGCTGGCACCGGTAGTGCTCCCTGCCAATGTCCAGCTAGCAACACCTTGGAGGTGTTTCCTTGCTCCTACTGGTTCGATAAACGTTGGTTTCATAACTGAGGGAAACTTGCTGCTGTGCTCATCATAACTTCCTCTTGGGGTTCCCCAACAAGCTCGATATATCTTGGGCCATCAACCACCATAAACCCAAAGTCAGGGGGTGGACTACTCCCCTCTCATCATGGAGAGTGATGATGAGGCTTTGGTGAAGGAGGAGAGGCGATCAATGGCGATTCCGGCAGCGTTTCCCCTCCAATCTTCCTCCGGTGGTGGCCAACAAACTCTCTGTTCTGGGTGTTTTCTATATCCGCCTCCTCTCTATCAAGGACTCCCTGGGGGATCCTTATATAGGGGTTTTTAGGTCAATATAACTCCTTGGGAAAAAGAACCAAGGCGATCGGATGACCGAGGAGGAAAAGAGGGTAGGTGGCACACCCACCTAGGATGGGCGTGCCACCCAGGCTATTTTGGTCCTCCTGGCCCTCCAGGTGAGGTTTTTGTACTCCAGATGCTTCTCGTCGATAAATATTGACATCCCCAAAAGCTCAGGTCCATTTGACTCCGTATAGGTCCTAAAACATCAAAAACATTGAAAACAGGGTTTTTCTGCCCTGCCGAGTTATAACCAAAATAAAGGAGATCATTGGTAAATCCTCAAAAATCAATATAAAATATGGATACAACATTATATATGATGCAAATATGTGGATAAACATGTTAACAAACTACAAAGTTCATGCATGCATTTTACATGCATCAATGTCTCATTAATTGCTGGAAAGCATAATGTTGGTGGCGTGCGGATCTATCTGACAAGGACAACATATTAGAGGTCCCAAGTGGGAGTAGCGTATCTTAGAAGCTTCAACTTTAAAATTTCGGTAGAGCGCCAAAATATTTTGCGCATCCATTTAAACATCCAGCCCCAAAAATCAATCCATTGCAAAACATTGAGCCAGGAAGCTTGAAAGGGTGTTATACATTAAATAGGTTATACTTTGTGTGAAAAATGGGGGCGGTGGCATTTTGAGCCATCATCTATGTAGTTGCTTCACAACCAAACACATTGTTGTAACTTAGAAATTCGAAAAAAAGACTTCAAATTTGGAACCAGAAACATTGATTGATTTGCCAAGATGCACCGATATACTACTACCAAAGATAGACCCGTTATCATTAACTACGTCCATGACCTTGGTTATCTTTTTGAAAGCCTTCAATTGTTTGACAATTTCAAAATTTCCTAGAAACTCATTTGAATGGTGGAAAGCATATTGTCACTAGCATGTGGGTCTAGATGGGGACATCATCTAAGCGACCCCGTGTTGGAGTAGCATAAGCCTCAACCTCAAAAAATGTACATCTCCCAAACATTGTGTGCATCCATTCAAATATCCCGTGCATCCATTCAAACATACTTCACATTTATTTAAAATGAAAATTTCCTCTTCTATCCCTAGTATGCAAACTAGAACCCGAGGAGCACTGCAATAATAGAGGCATGCAAGTGGTAAATTTGCGATCTCCCACTTGCATCACCCCATCGCCCCTTCCTTGCCCTTCCTCAATAATTACCCTCCCACCCACTCTGACCTACACTGACTTTTCTGGACACACCATCCGTGTGACCCGCATGTCAGTGACTTAGAGTTACGGTAGGCAGAGATCCCCATCATTTCTAGTTCGAAATTCACATAATTTTCGCTAAACTGAGATAAACTTGTTAAAATTGGCAAAACTATCTTGGAAGCTTGAAAGTTCATGAAAATTTGGGCATTATCCATAAAATATTTTATACTTTGTGTTGAAATTGTGATGGTGGGATTTTGAGCCATATTTTTGGTAGTTGCTTCACAAAAAAAAACCATCGTTGTCACTCGAAAAATAGAAAATAACTTCGATTCTAGAAACTTCCTTTGTAAACAATGTTTGAAATGCCAACTTGCACCAATCTACTAGATATGAATAGGTTATCATAGACTATCACAAACATATGCACCAATTTTAAGTATGATTTTCATGGAAACTAGGTAGTGCATATAGCAAGACACCATGTGAAAGAGAGGCATTACTTCAAATTATATTTAATTTTCTTAATTGTTTTCATTCATAAGGCCCAAATTTCGTGGCATTAGCATTCATATCAAGAAGTTGAATCTTGTAAAACTCTTGGTGGTTATATCTTGTTTTACAACTTGGGTACCTTCAAATGAATTTTTAAAAAAGCATGATAAAGCAGGTATCATGCACTTGCAGACCAAAATTTGGGATACTTTCATTAAATAGCCATAAAGTCATTCTACTACATGAATATGGCCATAAAACTTGAGAATTATCAACTAAATAGGTTATACTTTGCGTAAAACTTGGGGGGTGTGCTTTTGATCCATAATCTTTGTGGTTGATTCATGGTAAAAGCCATTGTTGTAAATTAGAAATTTTAAAATAACTTCAAATATGGAAGCTCTTTTTGTAAACAAATCTACAAAATATGGACAATACATTATAAAGTATGGAAAATATATTGTCATGATCGACCTTATTCATCTGGTTTGAAAGCCATGCATGCATATTCATACATGGTATGCCATATCATTTGACAAGTTTTTTTTTTGAAATTGTCAAATTTTAATTGAAAATGTTTTCATGGAAACTAGCTGCAATGCTAAGACACCATGTGAAACAAAGGCATTACATCAAAATATAATTTATTTTCTTGATTATTTCATTCATAAACCCCAAATTTGCTTGGTAGTTATAGCATTCACATATCAAGAAGTTGAATCATGCAGAACTCTTGGTGGTTCTCCCTTGTTTTACTACATGTATACCTTCAAATAAATTTAACAAAAATTATGAGAAAGAAGGTATCATGCACTTGTAGATCCAGATTTGAGATACTTTTGTTAAATTTCTGTGATTCTTTATAGGAATATATGCATAAAGCTTGAAAAATATTGAAACTTGGGCATTATCAATTATAAATAGGCTATATTTTGTGTGAAATTGGGTCCGTGGGATTTTGAGCCATATTTTTGTAGTTGCTTCATGACAAAAGCCGTTGTATTGTTGTCACTTGGAAAATTAAAAATAACTTCAAATGTGCAAGCTTCCTTTGTAAACAATATTTGAAATGCAAATATGCACCAATCTATTAAATATGGACATGCTATTCTAAACTATGAAAAATATATTGGCATGAACTTGGTCATATGGTTTGAAAGCCATGCATATATATTCATACATGGTATACCATATCGTCTAACAAGTTTTTTTAATTTGTCAAATTTTAAGTTTAAATGTTTTCTTGGAAACTAGCTAGTGCAATAGTAATACACCATGCGAAAGAAATGTATTACTTCAAATTATATTTAATTTTCTTGATTATTTTCATTCATAAGCCTCAAATTTGGTGGCATTAGCATATTCACATCAAGAAGCTGAATCTTGCAGAACTCTTGGTGGTTCTCCCTTGTTTTACTACTTGGGTACCTTCAAAAGGTTTTAAAAAAACATGAGCAAGTAGGTATCATGCACTTGCACAGGAAAATATAAGATACCTTCGTTAAATAGCCATAAAGTCATTCTATTACACAAATATAGCCATAAAACTTGAGAAATATCAATTAAATAGGTTATACTTTGTGTGAAATTGGACGGTGTGCTTTCAAGACATAATATATGTGCTTGATTCATGATAAAATCCATTGTTGTAAATTAGAAAATTAAAATAATTTAAAATATGGAAGCTCTTTTTGTAAACAATGTTTAAATGCCAATATGCATCAATCTACCAAATATGGCTCATTATCATAAAGTATGGTAAACATACGGCATTGACAATGCTCATCTAGTTTGAAAGGAAGTAATGTTCATACATGGTACACCATAATGTGAAACAAGTTTTATCAAAATTGTCAAATTTTAAGTTTAAATGTTTTCATGGAAACTAGCTAGTGCAATGGTAAGATACCATGCGAATGAAAGACACTACTTCAAATTATATTTAAACTTTCTTGATTATTTTCCTTTATAAGGCCGAAATTTGGTGGCATTAGCATTCATATCAAGAAGTTGAATCTTGCAGAACTATTGGTGGTTCTCTCTTGTTTTACTACTTGGGTACCTTCAAATGATTGAAAAATCATGAGAAAGCACGCATTGTTGGGCAATGTGCAGAGTTAGGCCGAAAACTAAAACCTTTATACTTCAGCAAGGTCTCCGACGAGCCACCCAGAGATCAAGCTAAGGTCAAAGGCAATAGTTTGTACCTCTCGACGCGCAGGTGCGGAAGATGAGGAAGCACGTCGTGGTCGTTCCGTATGTTCCCTTGTCTGATCTGGCTCTAGCGAACTTCTCAATCCTGGGACCACCTTGTCGCCGGCTCCGTGCTCCTACTCGCCTGCAACTTCGCCGCCTCCCAACGTCACCGACGAGCACCACATGTGTGGTGCCTCTACTGTCACACACACGTAAAAGGTGGTACATTTGCAAGAGAGATACTAGTCTCGGTCTTTCCACCACGGGACAGGAAGGTGGAGTTGCCAAGTCTAGCGAAACCCTAGGAAGAAGCACTGGATCCAAAATTGTTTCTTGTTTGTCTCCACCCACCTTCCTTTATATAGAAAAGTAGGTGAGGGCACTCAACACTTGTGTCCCTCGGTCCTAGACCCTAACCCTAGTCAAAGTGGGTCCAACCCATTGACATGTGTCCCTGTCCGAACAAGTCCAACTTGTTGGCTTGTGATAGTCGGATCATCATCCTTCTAGTTCCACTCTCTTAAGTGTGTGATCCCGTAGGCTTACGGTAAGCTAGACACAACTTAGTAATCATTCAGTCAGAGCAGTAGCTCAATGACTTTCCGACTAGAGCTGATAATTGATAGCGGCCTCTAGCAAGACTTGACGACTCCTGGTTTACGCAAGTGCCCTCAATGTCATGATCTATCCGAGTCCCTTTGCCTCACTAAATTGGTGATAAACCGGAGGTGATATTTCGTCATCCTAGTGCCAGTTTTTTCTCTTCTTGTTACAGTGATAACTAATTCCCTCTGGCTTCAACAAGTCGGACTACAGCGATCAACACTCGATCGTGTAGCGCATGGCCATGCTTCTGAATCATATCACACGAGAGGGCACATAGAATATCTCTCCAAGATGGAGGGGCAAATTTTGTCTTGGCTGACCCACATCATGCAGGTTGCTGCAAAGTTGGCCCAAGACCACCCTTATGACTCCCAGTTACGGTGAGCGTTAGATGGAGTCAAAGCTGACTTTTCCACAACTCGGATCGTGCGATCCCCTAAGGTCTAAGGATTCTATTGTGTTAGTCGGAGCGTATGACAGTGTGCTCACGTCCTACTAACCTTTGGATCAGTCCTGCTATCGTACATCTTTCGACTATCCAATGTAAGGCAGATAACATCTCCATGGGCATGACACGTGAAACATTATCATCTTCTGACTTACAAATTAGTCTCGGGAGTGGGTTTCCCTCCAAACCTCAAACGACTAAGGACAAACTGGCTAGATCTAGATACAAGTATGTGTTCCACACCTACAACAATTGAAGTGACACATACAACAAGCTCTAAGCCGGATACCGGGTTACAAATACAAGGCAGAATGTGAGCCTCTAGGGCATGATTCCTAACAGTGTCCCACTTGCACTAGAGTCGAACACTCAGGCATCTCCAGGCCTCATGAATCTCATGCCCATCACTCTTACGTGCACCTCAAACTTAGGTTGTGGAAGCGGCTTGGTCAACTGGTCTGCAACATATGCATCCATGTGTACCTTGCATAGCTTAATTTCTCCGTGATCGACGAACTGCCGAATCAGGTGACATTTCCTGAGTATGTGCTTGTTCTTCTACTGTGCACGTGGCTCCTTAGCTTGTGCAATAGCACTAGTATTGTCACAGTACACGTTTAACAGACTGGACAATCCCAAAACAACACTGAGTTCAATCATAAAATTTCTGATGCAAACCCCTTCTTTTGTGCCTCTGAGGCAGCAACATACTCAGCTTCAGTCATAGAATCGGCCACCGATTCTTGCTTGGAACTCTTCCAGCTCACCGTACCTCCATTCACTATGGACACATAGCTGGATTGCAAGCGTGACTCATCTAGGTAGGTCTGAAAGCTAGCATCCGTGTAACCCTTTACACCTAGCTCTTCCTCACCACCATAGACTAGGAACTAATCTTGAGTACGTCTCAAGTACTTAAGGATATTATTTAGTGCTATCCAGTGGCTTTCACTAGGATCCGACTAATATCTGCTTGTTACACTTAGAGCATAGGAAATATCCGGCCTAGTACATTTGATGGCAACAAACATGGCCACTTTTTGTTGGGACGCCAAGTGTAGAGTGTTGTAGCAAGCTTCTTTTCCCCACAAGGGTGATTCGAGGGTTTATATTGAACTCTCAGGGAATGGGTTATGGAAGGATGTTTGTCTTCTCCTCTTCAAGCAAACCTGTAAAGTAAAATAATTTTCTTGTGTCTTCAACTCCACCAAGTGGTTTTCAAGCACAAGGTTTCGTGTTAGTAATATGAAATAAAATAAAAACAAACTAAAGTAAATAAAGTAAAGTAATGCAAACTAGATGATATATGTGAAGATAAAGTTGTTTTTGGGTTTTTACGAGTGATTGCAAGTAAGGAAAGTATTTTTTTTTGTATTTTCAAAATATTAAATTGCAGAAAATGTAAAGGATAGTAGATGCAATGGTGTCAACACCCGGATTTTTAACCCCAGATGCCTGTTATGCCATACATCGCAATCCCAGGATTACCATTTTTGTGAGACATAACAGATTGGATATCATAGTACATCATCCATTACAAACCATAATAAGGTCTTACACAAATAAAGGATCTCATGATCCAGTCTTAATACAAACAAGCAGCGGAATAATAAGCGTAGCGGTTGGCTCCATCTTCAGTGTCACAGGCAATGCCGACGATGAGAGATGATCCTAGTTGTCGTAGCCATCCTGCTGTCCTTCTTCAGGGTAGTCCTCCTCATAGTCTGGCCACGGGAATAGCCAGGAACAAAGCCATGAGTACTCTTTAAGTACTCGCAAACAATCACTAACAAGTAAGGTAGTTCTAGTATGAATGCTAAGCTCTAAGTTTATTTGCAAAAGCTACTTTGAAACCTAAGCTGAGTTCAGAGGTAAAGAAAGCTAATTTAATGTTCTAAATCACTTAAGTTGGGAACTTATTTTCATAGTCACAACCCTATTGTGGTCAAGTCAAAATCACCATTCATCTCATAAGTCATTTTGAAAACATCTGACGACGGAACAGTATGGCCACTCCAACTGTCCATGACCGCAGACGCGGCTATTTGAATAGGTTGACACTCTACAAAGGTGGTACACTTTCACCACAAAATTCGATAATCCGTCAGGGATAACCCTGAATAATCATACTTAGTATGGGGATAATCAATCATAACCTTTCAATTACACACTCTAGTATAGGCACCTCCCTTATGAGCTTGGCCTCCCAGCCATGGACATCTGCCATCCTGGGCACTTCATAGGTGGACATCATCAAGAGGTAGCCTCAGCTCAAACCTCTCCCACGAGGGAACCCATACTAATGCATATAAACTTCCGGCTAAGCCTTACCCAATTCAGGTATTGTGGTTGTATGGTAAAATTGGAATGGTATCGCATCCGAACCCAACCATCAGTTTTTAAAAAGGGCTAAGGCTCATGCCTCAACATTTTCATCATCAAATCCTTTGGTGTTTCTCAACGCATGTTAAAACATCTCAATAGAATGACTCATCATTCCAAGGTTTTCATAATCATTTTCACCAATTATTCCCTTCTAAAGTGATCAAGTTTTATGATTAGCACTAGCCACTAAGGTTAAGAGTGTTCACTAAAGAGGGTGCTAATCTTAAATCTCATGCCATAGAATGACATCTAGGTATAACTAGATAGGCCAAGTTTTATACTCTTTATGCTATCTATAAGGAAAGTAAAGAATTTTGGTAAACTAGAGAAAGTAAAGCTTGCAAGTAAAACTTGGGATGGCATAAATCAAAAAGGTATAACCAAAGCATGCCTAATGCATCTTCTTAAGTTAACAAGGTGGCAAGTGTTAACATGCTTAGTTCTAGCTTGCTTAGTAGTGATGGCTTTCCTTGGTTGGTGCAGTGGTTGAAATTCTCCTCATCTTCTTCGGGGTAGAACTCCTCCTCCTCGTAGACTTGGTCGGTACTATCGTCTATAAAGGAATAAGGGGTACACAATCACCAAACAATACTTAACTAGTCTATTTAGCACACTAAGGCACACACTTGATGATCTAGCATCATCACAATCATCAAAGGATTTAAAGAACTAGTTTCAATTATTTTATTTGAGAAAAGTAATTTCTACTCATTGAAATTAATTAAGATTTAATATTCTCCAAATATAGTATGATATCATGTAGAAACATGTCATCACCACATATTATAATACATGGGAATGTGATTTAAAGGGTTGGTCACATTTTATAAAGTTTAAGTTTACTATTTAATCAATTTAAATTGACTAGAAATGCCCTATTAGCATTCTTTTGGTACTAGTCCAAAGTCACTGCATGCAAACCTAAATATTTTTACATATTCAGATAGATATCATCAAATGTGATTTTTGAGAGTTGGAATCAACTCAAAAGCTATTATGGTTGATTTTTGAAAAATGTTTGAATGCAGAAAAGTCTCTGTCTTGTTATTTTTGCTATATGTGATCTCTAACTCCAATTGATTTAAATCCAATGGGCTTGGATAGATATTTTAATTATCTTTCTAGCAAAATTTGAATCACGTCATTTGGTTAAGTAAATCTTTCTGAATTGATTTTGAAACAAGTGGACAGAATTAGTTTAAATCTAAATTGGAAAAACCTTTATTTGAATTTGTGGGCTAGCGCGGGAAACTAAACGGGCCGACCCAATGGCGCTCAGCGGCGCAGAGGGATACTGACAGGCCGGTCCCGCATATCAGTGGCACATCAAACGCGAAGCGGTACGGGGCAGTCTGGGTGTTACGATTAGAACAAATCGAACGACTATGGTTCATTGTCTCCAGCGAACAGCTCCGGCGAGAACGAACCCTAATGCGGCACGGTGGGGGTACGTGGGGGCTTACCAGGGCTCCAGCTAGACGTGGCAAAGGGGGCGATCGAACTGGGAGACGGCGGAGGTTCTAGGCATGGTCGCGGTGGCTCCTGGGGCAGCTCCAATCGATGGCGCCTCTTCTCCTCTGCAGCGGCAAGCTCCGGCAAAATTCCGGCGACTGGCGGCTCGATTGGCTCCGAGGAGAAGTGTGGGGTGGTCAGTGGTGAGAGGGGAGTGAGATGTTGTGAGGAATTGGGGTGGAGGAGGCCTCCTTTTATAGGCTCGATGAAGCGACCGAACTGGATGGGCTGGCGTCTCCAGCGAGGGCGGTACAGCGTGCTATCGGCGTGGATGCGAGCGGTGGTCGACGTAGTGCTCCCTGGAGGTCCTCTACAGCTTAAAGGCGCTAGGGGCGGTGGCATTTGGTCAGACGCGGCTCGTGCTCTGTGCAGCAGAAGTGGCGTTCGACGCTGCGCACGGTGGCTGTGGGTCAAGCGGCGGCGAACGGGCATGTCCGGGCGGTTCCAGGGGTCGTGGCGAAGCAGTGCACACGAGCTACGGTCGAGGCGTGGCGTATGCATGCTTGTCGGGTGCATTGTTCTGGCGCGTGCTCGGCATGGCACAAACACGGTGGGCGCGGTGTCGCTGGGGGTGGTCCACAGCCTGGCTGTCGTCGAGGGGTGGACAGGGAGAGGCGGTAGGGTGCAGCGATCCTCCTAGGCATCCTGGATAGGCGCGGGGTGGTCTGCTGCAGCTTGGACGGTGACGACCGGCGGTGACCATTTCTGGGCGGCGCTCTACTTGTGCAGCGGCGAAGGGGGAGTGGTGCATTGGTGCTGGTTGGGACTAGGGGAGACCAGGAACACGTTTTGGCGACAAATGGTCGACAATGCATTTATCAAGAACAATATTAGTTAGGCAGTTTATTCTGTGATCACCAAGTGTTCGACATAATGCCCGCATGAAGTTTAAATTTGAATTTTGGATCCAAACTTTTTGAGTGGTTTTGTATTAAGCTTGAGAGGCTAGGTTTTCTTGGGATTGCCAAGGTGAATTCATTTGATGGGTTTTGCAAAAATGGGGATCTTCACATATGTATTGGATTCAATTTTCAAATATTATTTAAATTGTCTTGCTAAAGGTTTCTGTAAGATTGTGGGCCTTGGTACATCTTTACTTGGTCTAGCAAGGGGTGAAAAGAGTTGAGAATGTTTCTGTTTGAAATTGACTTCTAGGAACACCTAAAGTGGCCTAGTGGATTAAAATGATCAAAATGACCATTTGGTCTTTTTATTCATATTTGATTTCTTTTTCCTTGGATTTTGTTTTTAAATGGTCTAGATGATGTGTCATTCACCTTTAAACCATTTCATATCATCTAGATCAATCAAACATGGCATTTCCAAACAATTCTACACTAATGCAACACACATGCATTCATTAATCATTTTAATAATAAAAAGTTTTTGTTAACCCTAAATTGGGTGATTAGAATCTTAATAACCTTGATTAAAGTTTTGGGATGTTACAAATGGAAAGGTGTGTCTTATGATAAAAATTGGACCGGGGTTCATGGGTTCACTTATCTACTCCCTTTTTAAGTTGTGGTGATCACAAAACAATTCATCAGATTCATGGAAATTCTATAAGTGCTTGATAAAAGGAATTAATATGGGCATCACATTCTAATATTGAGATGTAATACATCTCTCTCTTATAATCCTCAAGAAGGGAAATCTCCATGCAATCTTTATTTAAGAACATATCATAGTATAGCTTTAAGAAATATTATATGATGTTTGAAATACAAATATGCTACCTTGATCTAGTCAAGGTCATCACACTATCACGTGATAACTATATCACATGATTGCACTTTACCCCTAGTGAGATAGCAAAATAAAGGTAAAAAGCAACATAGATCTTGAATATTATGTGTCACAATTCAATGTCTATCCCCATGCTACTCCCCATACAAGTTCTTGCATACAAGTTGGATCAAAACAAGCAATGAAGAACGAGGTGCATGATATGCATCTATGAAAACATCTTACACAAAATAGATTCCAATCTCAAATATCAAATCATAGAACAAAGATACACCACATAGGAATTACAAATATGACCATAATCATGGTGGGCAGCTTATATGGTACTAGATCTATGAAGAACACGAGATAAATAGATCAAGCTACTGCCACAAACCCATAGCCCGAAGGTGGACTACTCCCTCTTCATAATCGTGATGAAGCTAGAAATGTTGGAGAAGGTGGAGATCTCCCTAGAGGTGGCTCCGGCAGAGTTTGCCCCTCCAATCTTCGCTAGATCTGGTGGTGTTTTGTCTCTAGTGGCTCTCATCGCTTCCCGTCACCTCTGTTTCGAGGACACCTCGAGGGGTCCTTATGTAGGGATTTTAAGGTCAAGAGAGCTCCATGGGCGAAAGAATCAAGGCGATCGGACGACCGGGGAGGGAAAGAGCATGGGTGGCATGCCCATAAGGCCTAGGCGCGCCATCTAGGCCTTTTGGCCCTCCTGGTGAGATTCTAGTGCTCTAGAGGCTTCTCGTGGATAAATATTGCATTCCCAAAAGTGCAGGTCCATTTGACTTCGTATAGGTCCTGAAACATCAAAAATAGGGTTTTTCTGCCCTGCAAGGTTATAACCAAAATAAAGGGGATCATTGGAAAATCCCCAAAATCAATATAAAACAGGGATATAACATTTATATGATGCAAATATGTGGGAGAAAGTGTTAACAAACTATAAATTCCATGTATGCATTTTACATGCATTAGCATCCCCAAGCTTAACCTATGCTCATCCTCGAGCATGAAGGTGATAAAACTAAACATGGACTTTGGAGTTTGTTACCTTTGCTTCCTTCATTATCATGTAGAGTTCATAGGCTCAATTCCTTTCAATGAAAGATAATATGCAAGTGTACTATCAAGTTGCATCTTTTACACATTCATAAATATGCTAAACAATAAGTGATGGTGTGATAAAACAAATGATGAAAAAAAATAAACCTTCAAGCACACTTTGATGAATCTATAGAATAAGAGACTCTTTTCATGATTGGCATTGGTGTTTTCATGCCTTTATTTGTGGGCTACTTCTTAGTTTCATACCCTTAACTGGAAGACTCACTTCTTAGTTTTATGTCTACCCTTGAGATGTTTTGCATCCCGTACCAAAAGTAAGAACTGAATACATATGTTAATCCTCCATAAAGAATAAAAATAGAATTTTGAGCTATGTAATTCATGTCAACAATACTAATAAGGATGCGGTTCCCTGTAGTTTTTTATTTTTGCTTTGTTTGAAAGCATCATATGGTTTATGTGCTAAACATCTTACAAGTTGATTGTTTCATGGACCTAGTCTATTACCTTACACTCCTTATGCTACTCAACTTAGGCTTGTCATTGTATACTCATGTTGGTTTTCTGAAACCGCATCATTGAAGTACCTCTTGCCCCTTGTGTAGCTATATGCCCCCCTTTTTGGCATTTATTTATTTGCTTATTTTAGCATAAAATCTAATATAATTCCTTGATTGTGTTCAAGGTGGGAGGGGGTAGTATCTCTACTTTAGAAGACAATAAAAATAAACATATGAATCATATCAACAAGGATCATCATGTTGTAAGTTTCCACCATGTCATGCATAGCTTTGGCTAGAGGTTCAGGAGCGTTTTCTACCAACATGCCTACTCCAACATGCACACTTCAATTCACATTGATGAAATCCATAGGTAGAACTTAAACATGATTAATTATCAACATTCAACATTTAAATCTTGTGCCATGCTAGCATGGTTTAGCCAACAACTAATAAGATGTAAAGCACAAAACTTTCCATAGTGGTATCACCCCAAACCTTACTTTCTTATGCGATTTAAAATACATGAAAAAGGGTGTTTTTAAGAATGTTTGTAGGATTAACATACATACTACACTTGAAAGTAGCTTTTGCCACAAATAGGTAGATATGCCTAATCTAGTTTTAAGTGGGTTGGAACAAGTCTTAGCTTGTGTAGAAAAAGGCTTAGCAAAAAGAGATCTAAAGAGTGCAATCTAGTTCATAATGTCAACATTTATTTTCTCACCTTGCTTCTTAATGTTGAAAATAAATATTCACAAGCAAAGGATACAAATTAATAGGCATAAAACAGATCATGCTTCATATAAAACACTTGAGCTTAAGAAGTAGACACAACATGAATTTCAACTTTTCTTTTTATCTCCCCTTTTCTTTTATTCCATGTCATTATTTTTTAGTTTTAATCTCATTAAGGTAGAGTTTATTTTTATTAGCTAATCATAAACATTTATAATAATGGTGGTGGTCTTTCTAATGCAAAATGAAAAATAAAATGACAAAACAGACGCTCCAGGTTTCTACGATAGTTCCATGTTGCTCAAAAAACAAAGTTTAGAGGTTTGCAAACCGAGAGTTGATTTGGTCCAGTGGGGTGACTTGGGCATCCCCAATATTATGGTTTTCACCATCCTTAGATTGCTCTTGGTGTGGTGTTCCTCTATTCCAAAAAACTTCAACACAAAACATTTTCTCCCATCTCTTCTCTGAGAGGTGACATTAGTGGCACAAGAACATAATAGTTGCTGCATATATATGAAACACAAAATTATTTATAAATTTTCCAGCAATCATGTAATGTTCCTATATATCTCTAGCATTTAATATGACTCATACAAATCATTTTAAGACACTTGGGAATGGTTAAAACAAAACATGGCAGAATCTGTCCAGATTTTCAGCAATAGAAAAACAAATTTTTTCAGTCATGAATTTTTTCCAATTTTTTTTTCATACATAGGATGCAAAGTTGTAAATTATGTATGAATCTGAGCGCAATCGGATCTACATAAAAAATCAGAAAATTCACGCACTAAAAACAGTTATGCAGGAATTTGCTACTCCATATGTTTAGCAACTTTTAAAACATCCAAAATGGGTTCCACTTCGTATTTTATTAAAAATTACAAAAAGAAAACCAAAAAACCTCCCTTTCTACAGAAAGAGTTTAAAACAAAAAACCAAAAGAAAAATAACCGGGTTGCCTCAGTGCTTTCTTTATAGCCATATAGTCAGGCTTTACTTACTTGGTTTAGGTGATGTGGAACTCATGGGATGGCTTGTGCTTCTTAGCTACCTCCTTCTTCTTTGAAAAGTATTCCATGCACTTCTTGTGACGAAATTGAAACTTCACATTTCCTTCTTTTGTATCAATGACTGTACCTGTGGTTAGGTATTATAGGACTTGAGGTATTGCTCCCCATATCCATGACAATAAAATCAACAGGCACAAATGTCATATGTAATTCAACCATAATATCTTGAACTTTTCCTAGAGCATGTTTAGTTGAACCATCAACAAGTAAAATATCTATGAGCATTTTTCCATAGGTTTCAATTCAAGTAAGTCATATAGATCTTTAGATAAAACTAAGACACTAGATCGTAAATCTAGAATAGCATGATGTGTCTCTTTTCCAATAGTGATTAATACCTTGGGGATTCATACATACCCAAGCTTAGGTGGTATCATAGCTTCTCTATTGTATCTTTCAATCTTTTATTTTATAACATAGTTTGCTAGGTAGGAACCAAATCCTGCTTGATGACCATTAAAGGATGGATCATTAGAATTTTTTTGCAACAAGTTAATAAGTTCATGCAAGCTACATTTATCAATATCAAGTAGAGGTTCTTTTGTTTCACTTAAATTTTAACTTCCTATACTTGTTTATCATTTGTTATCATTAGTGTTTCATTTTCCTCCATCATATTAAGAGTTTCCCATGATTTATCTATTACTTCTTGCACATATTTGATTGTTTCCTCATGGCTCTTTTGAGCTTGAATAAGATTTTTAAATGATGTGATTTCTTCTGTTAGGAGATCTACCCTTTCAATCAAAGAATCTTGTTTCTCAAACTTAGCTATAAAATCATTGTTAAGTTCCTTTTGAGTGGCTATAAAGGATCTCATGGGGCATTCTAAATCATCAGGAGCATTATTACCACTAGCATATTTATTAGGAACAAAAGGTGGCCTACAATATGAGTTATTATAGTTTTTCCCATACCCATTACTACCAAAGTTTCTTATGAAGTTGACATCTACGCTTTCATTGGTGTTTATTACTAACTCTTGTAGAGGAACATTATCGGTATTTTTCTTAGATATGTAGGCAAATATGGCATCAAGTTTACTTCCTATGGAGTCTATTTCTTCAATGTAGTTAACTTTCTTAGATGGTTTTGGTGCTCTTTCAGTATGCCATTTACTATGGTTGTGTAGCATGCGTTCTAGGATAGTTTTAGCTTCAGACATAGTTTTACTCATAAATGCACCCCCGTAGCAGAATCTAGAATGCTTCTTGACATATATTTAGGCCATTGTAAAAAGAATGTAGTATGGTCCATTCGTTTACTCCATGCTATGGGCAAGATCTAAGCATGTTTTTAACTCTCTCCCAAGCCGTTGCTACATGTTCATTATCATTTTGTCTAAATAATAGGATACTATTTCTGTTTTGTAGGATCTTAACAGGTGGGTAGTATTTCTTAATGGAGGATTCTTTTAAATCATCCCAGGATTATATACTAGCAGTAGGAAGTGATAATAACCATTCTTTAGCTCTACCTCTTAGTGAAAATGGGAATAGTTTAAGTTTGACAATGTCCTTTTCCACCCCATTTTTAAACTTTTGAATATCACAAATTTGAAAGAAATCATGCAAATGCATAGAGGCATCCTCACTATCTACTCCCCCAAATTGTTCTCTAGTTATAAGATTCAAAATACCAGGACTTACTTCAAAACTTTCCGTAGTAATTTCAGAAGAGGTAATGGGTCTAGCCATGAATTGATCATTTGGGGTGTTTGTGTAGTCACAAAGTTTTGTTCTTTCTCCCATGTTTGCAAATAAAAAGGGTAATACTAATTTTTATGTGTTTTTAAAGAAAAACTTAAAAAGACTAAAAACAAGACAAAATAAAATACTTTAAAAAATCTAAAAGGAGAAGAAAAGGCTCACGGTGGTGCAACCTCCCCAAGCTTGGGTTGTTTCACAAGTTGATGAATATGATGGTGCCAGAAAATAAGCAGTTGTCGTGGGAGTTACCCTGGTCTTCAAACTTGCCCTTCAAACTTGATGAGGATGAAGTTGTCATGTACCTTTGCCAATACCCTGATAACGGCGCCAGAAAATAGTCTTGATGGCAACAAACATGACCACTTTTCATTGGGACTCCAAGTGCAGAGTGTTGTAGAAAGCTTATTTTCCCCACAAGGGTGACTCGAGGGTTTATATCGAACTCTTGAGGAATTGGTTATGGAAGGATGTTTGTCTTCTCCTCTTCAAGCAACCTGTAAAGTAAAATAATTAGTCATGTGTCCCCAACTCCACCAAGTGATTGTCAAGAACAAGGTTTTGTATTAGTAATATGAAATAAATAAAATAAAAACTAAAGTAAAGTAATGCATACTAGATGATATATGTGAAGATAAAGTTGTTTTGGGGTTTTTATGAGTGATTGCATGTAAGGAAAGTATTTTTGTATTTTCGAAATATTATATTGCAGAAAATGTTAAGGATAGTAGATGCAATGGAAATGTATTTCTTATGATAAAAATCGGATCGGGGTTTATGGGTTCACTTGACTACTCTCTTTTTAAGTTGTAGTGATCACAAAACAATTCATCAAATTCATGGAAATTCTATAAGTGCTTGAGAAAAGGAATTAATATGGGCATCACATTCTAATATTGCGATGGAATACATCTCTCTCTTATACTCCTCAAGAAGGGAAATCTCCATGCAATCTTGATTTAAGAACGGATCAGAGTATATCTTTAAGCAATATTATATGATGTTTTAAATACAAATATGCTACCTTGATCTAGTCAAGGTCATCATATTGTCACATGATAACTATAGCACATGATTCCACTTTACCCCTAGTGAGGTGGAAAAATAAAGGTAAAAACCAAAGTAGATCTTGAATATTATGTGTCACAATTCAATCTCTACCCCCATGCTACTCCATCTAACACACACTTCTCCCCATACAAGTACTTACATACAAGTTGGATCAAAACAAGCAATGAAGAACAGGGTGCATGATATGCGTCTATTAAAACATCTTACACAAAATAGATTCCAATCTCAAATATCAAATCATAGAACAAAGATCCACCACATAGGAATTACAAATATGACCATAATCATCTTGGGCAGCTCATATGATACTAGATCTATGAAGAAGAAGAGAGAAATAGATCAAGATACTGCCACAAACCCATAGCCCGGAGGTGGACTACTCCCTCTTCATCATGGTGATGAAGTTGGAGATGTTGGAGAGGGTGGAGATATCCCTAAAGGTGGCTCTGGCGGAGTTTTCCCCTCCAATCTTCGCTGGATATAGTGGTGGCTTTGTCTCTGGTGGATTCCGTCACTTCCCGTCGCCTCTGTTTCGAGCATGCCCCGGGGGTCCTTATATAGGGAATTTTAGGTCAAGAGAGATCCATGGGAGAAAGAATCAAGGCAATCACATGGTCGAGGAGGGAAAGAGCATGGGTGGCACGCCCACCAGGCCTGGGCGTGCCACCTAGGCTCTTTTGTCCCTCCTGGCCCGCCTGGTGAGATTCCAGTGCTCCAGATGCTTCTCGTGGATAAATATTAGCATTCCCAAAAGTGTAGGTCCATTTCACTTCATATAGGTCCTGAAACATCAAAAACATTGAAAATAGGGTTATACCCAAAATAAAGGGATCATTGGTAAATCCCCAAAAATCAATATAAAATAGGTATATAACATTATATATGATGCAAATATGTGGGAAAACATGTTAACGAACTACAAAGTTCATGTATGCATTTTACATGCATCAACATATCATCGCATACATGATCGATCCTACTGCTGAAGCATAAGGGATCCTCTCCATCTGACTTTGCTCATCAGCCGACACTCGGCATTGAGTCTTACTAAGTCGTATTCCATGCACCGCCGGCAAGAACCCATTCTTAGCTAAATGCATATTGAACTTCTTCAATATCTTATCTAGATATGCAATCTGACTCAAACCTATGAGTCTCCGAGATCTATCTCTATAGATATTAATTCCCAGTATAAATGTTGCCTCACCCAAGTCCTTTATTTGGATACACCTTTCCAAAGAATTCTTGGTTTCTTGCAACATTGGAATGTTGTTTCCGACTATCAATATGTCATCTACATACAGTAGCCGAAAAACAACTGAACTTTCACTAAACTTCCTGTATACACAATAATCTTATTCACTTTTGATGAAGCCAAACAATTTGACCACTTCATCAAAATGAATGTTCCAACTCTGGCTTGCTTGATTCAAACCATAGATGGATTTCCGAAGTTTGCAAACTTTGTTAGGACTAGACGGATTGACAAAACCCTCTGGCTGTATTATATACACGTCCTCGGTTAAATTTCCGTTAAAGAAAGCCATTTTGACATCCATCTGCCATATCTCCCAATCGAAATATGAAGCTAGTGTAGTATGATCCTAGATGAGTCCAAAATTGAAGCATATTTACCTTTTGTTTTTTCATAAGTAGAGTAGAGATATTTGTATTTTACTGCATTTGCACGCACGTTTTCCCTTGTTTCAAAAGGATCCCAAATTACTGAGTCTCTTATAAACACATTAATTGGAACTATCATATTATGTTATAATATGATATTTTTAAGTGATAAAAGTCATTTAATTGATTTATCTTCGCACCTGGGAGAATAGCAAACATGAGGAAGGCTATTGCAGCATTAATGACCAGTGGTACAGGCAGAGCCCACCCGTACCGTCCGCCTGTACCACGCGGCAATGTGTCTGCCCCATCAAATACTTTCTCCTTGTGAAGACGGGCCACCGATCCGATATTCGCAGCAACCTTGAGCCACGAAAAAACAAACCAGAAATCCTTTGGACGTGTCTAGAAGCGTGCCCTGGATCGCTATCGTGACTAATTTGGCACCGGCTAGGAACCTGCACGGTCAAAGGAGGATAAAGAGAGATTACCTAAGCTAATTATGATATTCATGGGGAGACCCTTAATTGCGGTGGTCTGGATCGGTGATTGCTCTCGGATATCGCTATGGTTAATTAGAGGTGACCTCCTTCTTGGCTCAACAAAGTGACTGCCTACGAGCCTTGTAGTGACCATCTTATTATGGAGCTCTCTCCACACATATCATGACACAAGAAGTAGATTATCCTAATTAGGAATAATAATATCATGCTAGAAGTGTATCCTATATCCCTGAGAATGCTTTAGCCCTATTGAGTTCAACCATGTTTCCAAACACTCTTGTTACTTGCTTTCTTTTACTTATTTTGATTACTTTTCTGCATCTAACCAAAAACCTTTCAAACACCCTTTACTTGAAATCAAAGACGTCTTACAAGTATACTTTGGTAGATAGTGACGAAGGGCATAAAGACCTTAACCAAATAGCTCTCTATGGGTTCAATACTCTTATTTGGAAACTAGCTACAATCGATTTGTGCACTTGCAGTCATCAAGCTATTTTTTGGCGCCATTGACGGGGAGCTAAGCGCTTTTGGTCTTTGTTCTTAGTTGATTATTCTACTAATTGTTTTACTAAATTTTCTTACTAGTTTCAGGTAAGCACCATGACTGCACTCGGACTGATGAATCAGCTCGATGTAGCTAAACACCTCGAGAAGTTCAATAGAGGACTCGTCAAAGAATTCCCGAGTGGGAGCAAACCATAATACGAGGTTAACCCTCACTTTATCGCTATTATTTAAGAGAAAACTTTTGTAGGAGATGGTCCTGATGAGGATCCTTACACTTGTTTAATGCATTTTGCCGAGTTATGTTGGACACTTAAATTGTTTAGCCAATCTCTAACCAACACTAATTTAGCTGGGTATAAAATTTTCCTATAGAGAAAATATATACTTGGCAAAAAATCAAAGGAGAATTCGTATTTCGATATTTTCCCAAGGTAAAGACAACTGAAGTAGGAAGGGCGATCACGAACTTCAAGAACCGCCCAAGTGAAGGCTTGGTAAGGGCCTTCAAAAGGTATAAGTCCCTACTTAATAAATGTCCTCGCCATGATTTTCTAGAATGGTATGTTTTACATATTTTCTATGGGGTACTTAATCAAGAAATGAAACATGAGCTTGATACAAATTCCGGAGGCTCTTTTATGGAGCTAACTATAACTAAAGCTTGGGAACTTCTAGAACATATTCATCACAATGGAGAAACATTGGGATTTGATTTAGGCGGCAAAGGAGGTATAGAAATTGAATATGATTGTCTCAATGCTTATAAGGAATCCGGTAAAGTAAAAGAAACTGCTGATGAACTTCAACTTGATGATGATATTATTTTGCAAATCCTTTAGTCTTTTACAGAACACATTGAAGCTCCTAAGAAATATTATCTTCAATATACTCCTCCACCCAAGCCAGCTAAAGCAGATGATCCAATAATTGCAGCTCATGTTGATCCATTAAGGGAGATACCCCCATATGTTGAACCCCTTCCTTTTCCAAGGACTGCGAGAAAACATATGATGGCTCAGGAACTCGAATATCAATGCAAAGAAGAAAGGATGTTCCTCGAGAAGCTAGCAGAAGAGGCACAAGCAACAAAACTAACAAAGTAAGTATATAGGAGACCGGGGAACCATCGAAGGAAGATATTCTAACCATGTTTGCACATTGCAACATGATAGAGCTAGACACCAAAGCTTCATAGTTCGTTGAAGGAAAGGTAAAGGCTAAAGAAGTTGGTAAACCTATTCTTACTTGTACTTTTGGTGGAACTTCTTATTATGGCCTCTGCGACATTGGAATAGATATTAACGTAATCCCCTATAATTTTTATTTGAAAATCCAAAGTGAACTAACCCCGACTGAATTAGAGGATATTGACATGACTATAATGCTGGCAGATAAGACTCTTAGAGTCCCTATGGGAATAATAAGAGATGTTCCAATCTGTATTGGACCATATAAGTATCCCATTGATTTTGTACTTATTGATATGCCTACGGATGTTTATTTCCCAATTATTTTCGAAAGAACCTTTTTGAACACTGTAGGAGCAAACATTAATTGCAAGAGACAAACTGTATCTTTCAAGTTTGGTTAAGATAAAATGGACTTTCATTTTTCTAAATTTGACCACAAATCAGCAATCAAGGATTTGGATGATTATGAATATGGACAAGAAGAGGAAGGAAATGTCGTTAATCTTTCTTCAGTAGTTATTGAGACTCCTGATAATGATTTAGCAAGAAGTTTAGTCGATAATAATAACATCCTCCTTGACATAAAAAAAATGGAAATGGATGATTATCTTGACTCCACACCTGAGGTGGATCCCGAGATGAATCAAAATTATGAAGAACCTATCTGAAAAGGAGATGAGGAACCTCCACCTCCTACTCTGAAAACCTTATCTAGGGAATTAAAATATAGGTTTCTTGATGGAATTAATAATTTCCCCATTATTATAAGTTCTAACCTTGCATAAAAAGAGGAGGAAAACTTAATGATGGTTCTCTGGATGTATTGGAATGCTCTTGGGTATTCGATGAGTGACTTGAAAGGGATTAGTCCTCGATGTCCACCCATAGAATATTTATGGAAGAAGGAGCCCAGCCGGTTGCAGACTTTTAGAGGCGAATTAAGCCTCACATGAAAGAAGAGGTAAGGAAGGAAGTAATTCATTTATTAGATGCATGGATCATCTTTCATGTGGAGGAAAGTGAATGGGTAAGTCATGTTCATTGTGTTCCTAAGAAAGGTGGATTCACCGTTGTTGAAAATGAACATAATGAGATGATACCTACTAGAAAACTTAATAAGGAAACTACAAAGGATCATGATCCTTTACCGTTTATAGATCAAACTCTAGAAAGGCTTGCTATGCATTCTCATTTCTGCTATCTAGACAGTTATTCTGGTTTTTCTCAAATTGTTGTTCACCCTGATGACCAACTAAAAACAACATTTATTTGTCCTTACGGTTTATATGCTTATCGTCGTATGCCTTTCGGTCTTTGCAATGCCCCTGTCACATTCCAAAGATGTATGAATGCTATATTTGTTGATTATGTTGAAAGTATAGTATTCATGGACAATTTTCTTCTTATGGAACTTCATTTAATCACTATCTTCATAACCTTCATAAAGTTTTGCAGAGATGTGAAGATACTAACCTAGTATTGAATTGGGAAAATGTTATTTTATGGTTGAAGAAGGTATAGTGCTTGGTCACAAGATCGCAGGTAAGGGTATAGAAGTTGATAAAGCAAAGATTGAAGAAATAGAAAGGCT
Source organism: Avena insularis (assembly GCA_023614405.1). Taxonomy (NCBI): domain Eukaryota; kingdom Viridiplantae; phylum Streptophyta; class Magnoliopsida; order Poales; family Poaceae; genus Avena; species Avena insularis. The sequence goes on along the minus strand of CM042694.1, from coordinate 282,368,968 downwards.
TCCCCCTCCTTGCAATATAAAAGGTATTAGGAGTTTCTTAGGCCATGCTGGATTTATAGAAGATTCATTAAGAACTTTTCAAAAACTGTGAAACCTCTAACTAACCTTCTTCAAAAGGATGTTTCTTTTAATTATGATGGAAACTGTCTTACTGCTTTCAACATATTAAAACAAGACCTTCTTGAAGCTCCTGTTATAAAACCACCTAACTAGAAGAAATCTTTTGATCTATTATATGAGGCTAGCCACGAATCTGTTGGAGCAATTCTTTGCTAGTATGATGGTTATGAACTCAATATCATTTATCATGCTAGCCGTACCTTGAACGGTGCCCAAAAGAATTGCCCCATGGTAGAAAAGGAATTTTTTGTCATGGTTTTCTCTTATGAAAAGTTTACATCTTATATTATTGACTCTAAGATAAGAGTGCATACTGATCATGTTGGATTGAAAGATATTCTTGAAAGGACTGACGTTAAGCCAAAAATGATTCGATGGACTTTACTTTTGGAAGAATTTGATTTACAGATTCTCCAAAGAAAGGAGTAATAGGTGGAAGCATCCATGGACATTGAGGAGATTGATCCTCCTGGGGTAGTGTCATCCATTTGCATACCCTCTGGAACTACAATTCCTAAAAGAAATTTTTCAAATTCTCTTTGCAATGGTTTTAGCAATTTCTTGTGACCAACATTTTTCAAAGGGAACAAGAAAAAGTTGATTCAAGAATTAAAGGGAGATGAAGGTACCCGAATAAACTCTTTCCCTCTCGATGAATGAGATACTTGAAATGTTGAAACATCTTTGTTCTGGTCAACCTTTTATTGTTTCTGTTTACATTTTTGGTTTCCCTTTGCATTTGTGAATCTACTACCGATTTTATGAGGTCGGTACGGGCGGACCCACCCGTACTACTGCTCGCTAACTGTCAGTGAGCTCAGCTTGTTTTTCACATATCGGTACGACCAGGTCGTATGGGCGCATCCGCCCGTACTGCTGGTTGTTACCAGTTTTGTGTTTCCCTATTGTATTCTTGTAAAAAAAAAAGAACGAAGTTGGTAATAATTAGTACGGCAGGCTGTATGGGCGGATCCCACCCGTACCACTTGGTAGGTTGATTATTCACCTCCTTCGGCATGTCAGATTTTTGGAAAATACCCGATATGGGCTCGCCGTACGAGCGTCCGCCCGTACTAGTGGCTGTTACAACCGCATTTTTCTTCCCTTTTTCGCTTATTTCTTTCCTTGTTTGTTGGGATTCTTTTCTTGGCTGACCCTATTCCTTCCAGTATGAATTTTCCTTGTTTCTAACCCTTAATAAGCCTCCCTAGAGGTATTCCTCCCTCTTATATCAACAAATCCAATCTACTTGATGCGCTACCCAGTTCTAGACAAAGGAAAACCTCTAAGCCTCATGGCCCCTTCATGGGATAGCTTCCGGACTTTCTCCATTGAAGCAAATGACCGTGAAGCTCAAGGTCTAAGCCCGACGAACAAGAGGTATTTTTATGACTCTGACGATGATGATGGGGAGGAATTTGAGGCCTTCATGAAGCAAACAAAGAGGGGATGGAAATAGCTGGATCATCTGGCTATGGTGAAGCCTGAAGACGAACAAGAAGCAAAGAAACCCCATGGGAAGGGATGCACGGAGTCACTCAAGATCATCACCACCAACTAATCTTCACCAAAGCGTAGGATAGCTAACCGACCTGATGTAGGAACTTACTAGGAAACTACGAGACATACTTCTACAACAAAGAAGATTACACTGAACATGCGCATGAGCGTGAAGCCACAACAGGATTGGGGGTTCAACCTTCTGGACGTACCTATCAGCCCGCACATTCCAGAAATCAAACAACATCTTCAAAAGATAGAGAAGTATCAGAAGGAAGAGCTCATTCACCGAGAGATCATGCGCAAGCACCTCTTAGATCTTCAAAACAAAAAGGAACTCAACAACGCACTAAATAGAGTCACTAAAGGGATGTCCCTCTTGTGTTCAGATTGGCAGAAGTGTCTTTGCCGCATATCTGCCCTGGAGGAGACGAACTAGAAACTTCACGCAGCTGTTTCCAGCAAAACACCTTCACCTTGAAGAGTGCCATGGTATCGAATAATCGCAAGGGATTATTTGATCCCACCGGCTTGATCCAAGCTTTGGGGAGATCTATAACACCTTGTAATCTATCTTATAGTTTTAGCATGTTTACTTTACTACACTCATGTTAGGTTTCAATTCTAGAGTTTGCATTAATTGCATCATGTTCAAGCTCCCTTGTGTTCAAGAAATGAATTATATCCGTTGAGTTTTGAGACTTTATGATATTGAAGTTATCTTTTGATTCATGATTATTATATTAGATGATTGAATTAGGTTGAGTGTTAGGATATTTGTACAGCTGCCATGATTTTAGAGACTTCCACACCAATAAAAGTTTTGATTAAACTATGAGAAGAAGAATTTTGGTAGCATATTATTGTCACAGGTTTTGTAGTGAGCATGATCAAGTGGCTATACTAAAAGGAAGAGATAAAAGCACAACTATCAAAAGAATTACAAAGCAAAAGAAAAGAGAAAGAGAAAAATAATGATCATGAATCTTCATTACCGTAATTAAGAGCTCAACTAATTTAACTTTATGATTGTATAATATGTTGAATCACTAAAAGCTTCTAACTTCATTGATGCCGAAATGTGTGGAATCCTCTAAGTCATGTGATGTGTAAGGGTATGATAATACCCCCGAAGTAACTTTATATCTGATATTGTATTCCTGTTTAAATTTCTACCTCATTTATTGAAACGACTCGTGCCTCATAAACATAATGATCTTGTCCATAAGACACCATCTTGCTCAAGTAAGAGCAAGAGTCTACTTGGGGGAGTTGATGAGTCCAAAATTGAAGTATATTTACCTTTTGTTTTTGCATTAGTAGATTAGGGATTTTTGTATTTTATTGTGTTTTTGCGTACTTTTTTCCCTTGTTTCAAAAGGACCCCGAATTACTGAGTCTCTTATGAACATATCAACTGGAACTATCATATTATGTTGTAATATGATATTTTTAAGTGATAAAAGCCATTTAATTGATTTATCTTCGCACCTGGGAGAATAGAAAATGCGAGGAAGGCTACTACAATGTTAACGACTAGTGGTACAAGCTGATCCCGACCGTATCGTCCGCCCATACCACGCGGCAGCGTGTCCTCCTCGCCAAATAGTTTCTCCTGGCAAAGACAGATCATAGATCTGACATTCACAGCAACCTTGATCCATGAAAAACCACACCAGAAAGGGATCTGAAGGTGGAACTTGGAGAAGGGCAAATCCCTGCTGCTTCACGGATTATTGGAGAGCATAACATCATCCCCTTCATCATCAACCGTTGCATCACCATCACTACCATTATCCCCACATTTCATTCATTAGATCTTGTTGTAATTCCAGATTCAATTGTGGTTTTCACTAGATTTATTCCCGTACTTTTATCCATCCATATGATTATGATGATGGTGTTGATTGCTTCCATGTGTGAGTAGCTTTCCCTCGTTCTTGGGGAGTTGGAGAAACCTTAGCACTATTATGAGATTGAAATAAAGATGATCTATTCTTGTGTCCATATGACTTACTAGTCTATCATGGATTTATGATGTGTGTTTGATCTCTCTCTCTTTAGATGGTATGTGTAGTCGGTCACATATCATTTGCCTTTGGGACTAAAGAAGAGGCTGAAATCCTTTGGACGTGTCAGGAAGCGTGCCCTGGATCGCTATCATGACTAATTGGCACTGGCTAGCAACATGCACGGTCAAAGGAGGATAAAGAGAGATTCTCTAAGCTAATTACGATATCCATGAGGAGACACTTAATTGTAGTGGTATTTATGGGTGATTTCTCTCAGACATCGCTATGGTTACTTAGAGGTGACCTCATTCTTGGCTCAACAAAGTGACTGCCTAGGAGCCTTGTAGTGAACATCTAATTATGGAGCTCTCTCCACACATATCATGACACAAGAAGTAGATTATACTAATTATGAATAATAATATCTTGCTAGAGGTGTATCCCACATCCCCGAGAACACTTTAGACCTATTGAGTTCAACCACAATTCCAAACACTCTTGTTTCTTGCTTTCTTTTACTTGTTTTAATTACTTTTCTGTATTCAACCAAAGATCTTTCAAACACCCTTTACTTGAAATCAAAGGCGGCTTACAAGTACCCTTTGGTAGAAAATGACGAGGGGCATAAAGACCTTAACCAAATAGCTCTTTGTGGGTTTGATACTCTTATTTCAAAACTAGCTACAATCGATATGTGCACTTGCAGTCATTAATCCTCGCTGACTTAAGCATCGCTACTAGTGAGAAAGTCTCTTCATAGTAAACTCCTTGAACTTGTTGGAACCCTTTCGCAACAAGCCATGCTTTATAAATAAAAATATTTCCGTCTTGGTCATTTTCCTCTTAAAGACACATTTGCTCTCGCTAGATCTTGCACCATCTGGCAGATCAACCAAGTTCCAAACTTGATTGTCATCCATGGACTTTAACTTGGATCTCATTGCTCCAAGCCATGACTTGGAACCAGTACTTCCCATCGCATCTTGATAAATAGTCGGCTCATCGATGTCCAGCATAAGTACGTTCCATGCAATCTTGCTGATCTTCGTGGCTCTGGTGCATTTACCTGCTTAGGCACAACGTCTGGTTCAACCTCCAAGATTTTCGACTTGTCTTGAGTCGGTGAATCCCGAATTTCTTCAAGGTGCACCCTATTCCCACAATCTTTCTGGCTAATAAACTCTTTCTCCAGAAATACCCCATTTCAAGCGATAAACACTTTGCCCTCTTCTCGGTTGTAGAAATAGTAACGTAGAGTTTCCTTAGGGGAGCCTACGAAAACTACCTTATCCGACTTGGGGCTGAGCTTGTCGGATTGTAATCTTTGGACAAAAGCTTCACATCCCCAAATATTTAGAAAATCCAAGGTCGGCTTCTTGCTCATCCACATCTCATGTGGTGTATTTTCTACTAATTTTGGATGGTACTTTGTTTAGTGTTATCGCTACTATCTCTAGACAAAAACCAGAGAATGATAAAGGGAGATCTATCTTACTCATCATCGGCCTTACCATGTCTAACAAGGTTCGGTTCTGCTTTTCTCACACACCGTTCCTCTGGGGTGTTCCCGACGAGGTGAGCCGTGGAACTATTCCACAACTCTTGAGATGGTCATCAAAATCATGGCTCATATATTCACCTCCACGATCTGATCGTAGAAACTTAATATTCTTTCCGAGTTGGTTTTCACTTCACTCTGAAACTCTTTGAACTTTTCAAAGTCTCCGACTTGGATTTCATTAGGTAGAGATAACCATATCTACTAAGATCATCCGTGAACGCTCATAACCACCTCTAGCTATCGTGCTCATTGGACTGCATACATCACTATGTATCAGTTCTAGCAAGTTGGACGCCCTCTCGCAACTATTTGCAAAAGATGTCTTGGTCATCTTTCCCAGCAAACATGATTCGCATGTTTTGAATGTTTCCAAGCAGGACGAATCTAGGAGTCCATCACCATGGATCTTCTGCATGCGTTTCCAGCTGATATGACCAAGGCGACAATGCCATAGATAAGTAGAACTAAGATCATTCGGCTTAAATCTTTTAGCATTCAAGTTATAGACTAATTTACATTCAAGATCAAGCACAAAAAGCCCGGATTAGACAAATGCATAGCCATGAAACATATTATTCAAATAAAAGGAATAACCATTATTCTTAATGCTCGATTCATAATCCTGCTCCATCAAACATGAGGTTGAAATGACGTTTTGGCTTAGTATAGGAACATAATAACATTTATTTAGTTCTAGTACAAATCCTGAAGGTAACTGGAGTTGCATCATCCCTACGGCTAACACAACAACTCTTGCCTTGTTTTTGACTCTGATGTCAACCTCACCTCTCGCCATGCTCCTATGCCTTACTAGTCCATGCATCGAGTTGCACACATGAACAATAGATTCGGTATCGTATACCCAAGTACTACTAGGAGTGTGTCGGCAAGATAAATGTCTATAACAATCAAAACAAGTGTAACTGAATGAGAAGTCATACTTCCCCTCATGGCTTTATCCGCCTTGTACTTGTCGCAGTTCCTCTTCTAGTAACTCCGCCTTATAGTAAAAGCATACTATACCCAAAGATTTTGCCGACTTGCCAGTCACTGAGCCGGCGCTAGGACTTGGATCCAGCGTGTCATCTCCCTTTGTCTTGGCTTTCTTATACCAAGATTTCTTCTTGATCATGGAAGCTTTCTGCACCATCAACACTTGACTAGTGCCGCCTCTCTTGGTGTTGGCCTCTGCTATCTTGAGCATCCCTTGGAGTTCTCCAGTTTCTTATCCATACCATTCATATGGTAGTTCAAAATGAATGAACCATAAGCACTAGGAAGAGAATTCAGGAGAATGTTGGTAGCGAACTATTCGCTCAAGGGAAAACCGAGACGATCGAAGGACTGCACATATCTGACCATCTTGATCATGTGTGGTCCCAGTGGATCTTCTTCTTTCAGCTTGCACCCGAGCAAGGATCTAGAGACATTGTACCTCTCCGTCCTAGCCTGTGTCTCAAACATGCTCTTGAGGGAAACGATCATATCGTATGCCTCAACATTCTTAAACTGCTGCTGCAATTCTGGCTCCATGTAAGCGAGCATGAGGTAGCTGACTTCCATCGACTCATCCTGAGCCCGATGAAAGGCGGTTCTTACAGCATTAGGCCCATCACTGCCCGAATCGTCTGGAATCGGATTGTCCAGGACATGTTCCTTCTTCTCTTGCTTGAGAACGATTCTCAATTTACGATACCAGTTGGTAAAGTTTATTCCATTCAGCTTGTCCTTCTCAAGGATCGTTAGCAACGCAAAACTGGAAATCTGAACGATGCTAGTTGGTGCCATCTACAAACGAAAGATGCAAAACACTTAAGACAATGTATCTATAACAGGAGAAGGCGGATTAAACTCTTTAATCGTGCACACTCCCATTGAGACTGATATCCCTCTGACAGTCGACAGTGATTCAGGATCCCGGTCAGTTATCCGACTAGTGAGCCTTTGCGTCACTGCTAGTCGGACAACCTTCCGAGTAGGCAACACCTTGCCAATCAGATCTCTATCTGATTCTTGATGGATTGTTTGACAACCCTCCTTACCCCAAAGCCCACAACTATTGTGATAGCTTCATCCAGCTACCAAGTGCCCCGCTTGAGAGAGTCCGAATCTCTCACACTTTATCGGAGAGAATTGGCAGTGCCCCAAAAATATGAGCCCACTAACCAAAAATGTCCGACTTGTAGTGTTGCAGCAAATGGCGGGGTAATCCGACTAGACCTTCTTTGAGGGAAAAGAAGCAAATAAAACTTGCAAGTCAGAACCTTTTAGCTAACTCTTAGCTATAACTTTAGATAGGGTACAACTATCCTATTCTTGTACAACAAAAAAGAAACTTCAGTTGTTGATCATGGATGTCAGCTACATGACCTCTCGCTGAGATCTGGACCAGTTTTGACCAACTTCTTCCCCAAGAAAAACCATATCTGGCCACTACCCTAGATCAAAGCAGATCAAAATGGAAAATGATAACAGTGAAAAAGATCCAATCTTTCGCACTAGCGCATCTTATGCGCAAGAACTAGGAGAAAAACCTAGATTCGATGCTTTGATACCACCGTTGGGCAACGCGCAGAGCTAGGCCGAAAACAATTTTTTTTTGCTCCATCAAGGTCTCCGGTGAGCCACCCCATGATCCGGCTAAGGTCAAAGGCAATAGTTTGTACCTCTTGCCGTGCAGGTGCAGAAGCTGAGGAAGTGCGTCGTGGTGGTGACGTACGTTCCCATGTCTCATCCGGCTCCTGCGAACTTCTCGATCCTGGGACCACATTATTGTCAGCTCCATGCTCCTCCTCGCCTCCGACTTTGCCGCCGCCCAACATCACCGACGAGCACCACATGTGTGGTGCCTCTGCTATTACACACATGTACAAGGTGGAACAGCAGCAAGAGAGATGCTAGTCTTGGTCTTGCCGCCACAGGAAAGGAAGGTGGAGTTTCCAAGTCTAGCGAAACCCTAGGAAGCAGCACTAGATCCAAAACCATGTCTTGTATGCCGCCACCCACCTTCCACTATATAGGAGAGTAGGTGAGGGCACACAACACTTGTGTCCCTCCGTCCTAAACCCTAACCCTAGTCAAATTGGGTCCACCCCATTGACACGTGTCCTTGTCTGAACATGCCCAACTTGCTGGCTTGTGATAGTCAGATCATCATCCTCCTAGTTCCACTCTCTTTAATGTGTGATCTCGTAGGCTTACGGTAATCTAGACACAACTCAGTAATCATTCAGTCAGAGCAGTAGCTCAGTGACTTTCTGACTAGAGCTGATAATAGGTAGCGGCCTCTAGCAAGACTTGTCGACTCCTGGTTTACGCAAGTGCCCTTAGTGTGATGATCTGTCTGGATCCCTTTGCCTCATGATATTGGTGATAAACCGTAGGGGGGATTCCGTCATCCTAGTGTCGGTTTAGTCTCTTCTTGTTGTAGTGATAACTAATTCCCTCCGGCTTCACTAAGTCGGACTACCTCGATCAACACTTGATCGAGTAGGGCTTGGCCATGCTTCTGAATCATATCACATGAGAGGGCCTAGAATATCTCTCCAAGATGGAGGGGCAAATTCCATCTTGGCTGATCCACATCATGTATCTTGCTTTGAAGTCGACCCAAGACCACCCTTATGACTCCCAGTTAGGGTGAGCGTTAGATGGAGTCAAAGCCGGCTTTTCCACAAGTCAGATCGTGCGATCCCCTCAGGTCTAAGGATTCCATTGTGTTAGTAGGAGTGTATGACGGTGTGCTCACATCCTACTAACCTTTGGATCGGTCTGGCTATCTACCTCTTCCAACTAGCCAATGTAAGGCGGATAGCATCTCCATTCTCATGACACATGAAACATTGTCATCTTCCGTCTTACAAATTAATCTCGGTAGTGGGTTTCCCTCCCAACCTCAAACGACTAAGGACAAACTGGCTAGAGCTAGATACAAGTATGTGGTTCCACACCTACAACAATTGCAGTGACACATACAACTAGCTCTAAGCCAGATATTGGGTTACAAATACAAGGCAGAATGTGAGCCTCTGGGCATCATTCCTAACACGTATCATGCACTTGCACACCAAAAACTATACACTTCCATTAAATAGCCATAAAGTCATTCTATTGCACAAATATAGCCATAAAACTTGAGAATTATCAATTAAAAAGGTTATACTTTGTGTAAAACTTGGGTTGTGTGCTTTCAAGCCATAATCTTTGTGGTCGATTCATGGTAAAAGCCATTGTTGTAAATTATAAATTTTAAAATAACTTCAAATATGGAACCTCTTTTTGTAAACAATGTTTAAATTCCAATATGCACCATTCTACCAATTATGGTTACATTATCATAAAGTATGGTAAACATATGGCCTTGACATTGGTCTTATAGTTTGAAAGGCATGAATGTTCATACATGCTACGCCATATTGTGAAACAAGTTTTTTCAAAATTTTCAAATGTTAAGTTTAAATGTTTTCATGGAAACTATCTAGTGCACATAGTGAGACACCAAGAAAACGTAATGATAGTATTTCGTTTCAAATTTTGTTTCTTTGTATATTTTAAAAAATGGCCCAAATTTGGTGTCATTACCATTCGTATTAAGAAGTTGAATATTACAAAACTCTTGGTGGTTCTCCAATATTTAACTACTTCGATACCTTTAAATTATTAAAAAAATTAACAGCAAGCTATATCACACACTTTGTAGTTCAAAATTAGACACACTTACTTTAATTCATCAAAATGATATTTTATTACATAAATTTATCTAGGAAGGTTGAAAATTCAAGAAAGTAGGGCGTTATGGAGCTAATATGGATTCTCATTTTATAAACATTGCTTAAAATACCAAGATGCAACGATCTACCAAATATGGATACGTTATTAGAAACTACGGTAGAGATATGGTCGTGACTTTGGTCATCTTGTTTGAAAGCCTTCAATAATGTTTATCAATATTGGCAAATGTCTGGAAACTTATTTAAGTGTTGGTAAGCACACTGTTGCTGGCGTGTCGGTCTAGGCATGGCCAGCACCTTAGGAGCGGCCACGTGTCAGAGTAGTGTATCTTGGCAGCTTCAACCTCAAAATTTCCGTAGAGCACCAAAACATCTCGCGCATCCATTCAAATATCCCGTGCATCCATTCGACTATCCCTCCACATTTTTTACATATGCAAAATTCCTCTTCTATCACTGGTCCCAAAACAAGAACCAGAAGAGCACTGCAATAATATAGGGGTATAGGTGGTAAATGGGTGCCATCCAACCTATATCCCCCATTGCCTCTTCGCCTCCCTTCCCCAAAATTTACCCGCCCACCACCTCTGCCCTCCACCTGTAACATCCCAAATCTTTAATCCAAGCTTATCAAGATCCAAATCATCAAAAATAGGGTTAACAAAAACTTTTCTAATTTGAAAATAAAAGCATTCATGTGTATGTGCATTTAAATTAGGAATTGATTTGAATTGCCATGGTTCTGTGATTCTTTAGTTTTAAAATGTTTCTTAGGTGATTTAAACATCATCTACATCATTCCCAAACTTTTACTAAAGAAAATAAAATAAAAAACAATTAAAAAGGAGGAATGGTCATTTTGGCCATTTTAATCCACTACACTATTGGGAGCAGTAATTTTGGTCACCATTTGTGCCTAACCCTGTCCCCTTGTTCCCCTCAGTGCAACCCTACCCTTTGCTCGCCCGGCCAAGCCCTGTGCACACGACCAAATGGTCATGGCCATTAAGGCTGAGCACCTTGAGCGCCCTCACCGGCGACATCGCGCTATAGCAGCCGCCAGCCTCTCTCACCTTGTCCAGCACCTCGCCCGTGGTCCACGTCCGCCGTCCAACCAACCCCAGCCCAGAGACAGAGACCGGAACAGCCAAGAACCGCTGCGCCCAGAGCTGGTCGACCATGCTGACGCCGCTCGCAGAGCACGCCCTGTCCCTGCGTGCACAGACCGCCCCTCGGTGCAGCCCATGCCTACCGCTCCGCCAGGACCCAGGGAACACCCCAGACACCCCCGCTGGCCACCCAATGCACCCTAGCCACCGCTCACCGTCGATCCCGCAGCCTCTGCCGCCCAGAGCGCGTGACGCTCCTGACCAGCACAGAGCCCGTCGTGTCGTGCCTTTAAGCCCCAGCACACCACCAGGAGACAGGCCACCGTCCCCTACCTCGAGCCACGCCGCTAGCCCCCCTGTGCCGCCCTCGCCAGAGTCGCCTGCCAACACCGCTCGGTCTCACCGTCGGGCCTATATAAACCGGCCTCCCCATCCTCTTTTCTCCACACCCACTCACTCCCCACCTCTCACTGAACCTCACCCACCTCTAGCCGATGCTGCTCGAGCTCTGCCTCACCGGAATTTGAGCCGGAGCCGCCGCAGCAGGAGGAGAAGGGCGCCTATGATTTAGGGCACCCCAAGATCCACCGCAACCGCGCCTCGCCTCACCATCGACCACCAGTTTGTTTGCCCGCCTCACCGCCCTTGCTGCAACCCTGGTACGTCCGCGATAGACCCCCACCGAGCCGCTAGGGTTCGAGCCGCCGGCGACCTGTTCGTCGTCGACGACGATCCCCAGCCGTAGATCCCAGTTCTAATCCTACGGCCCACAGCGTGCGTACCGTTTCGCGTGTTAAGCGCCACTGACCAGCAGCACCCCCCTGTCAGCTGAGCCCCGTACCGCGGAGCGCCACTGGGCCGGCCCATGTTCGTTCCCGCGCTAGCCCAGCCATTCAAATCTGGATTTTTCTTTTTAGTTGAATCTAGTTTTTGTCCCCTAGTTTGAAAATCAATTCAGAGATATTTATAAATCCAAATTGCATGAAACCAATTTTTTCTGAAATGTATTGAGATGATCTATCCAAGCCCATTTGAGCTAATTCAATTAGAGTTATAGATCGCTCCTAATAAAAATAACAAAACAGAAGTATTTGCAACTTGCAACATTTTTATAAAATCAACCAAGTTAGCTTTTGAGTTGATTCTAACTCTCAAAAATCACAATTCATCATATCTATCTAAATATGTAATAATATTAAGGTTTACATGCAGTGACTTTGGACTAGTACCAAAATAATGTTATATAGGCATTTCTAGTCACTTTAAATCATTAAATAATGAACTTAAACCAAATTAATTATGATCCAACCTTTAAATCTCATTCCCACATGTTATAATATGTGGTGATGACATGTTTCAACATAATCCCATATTTTAAGTGGTGAATATTAAATCTTAGTTAATTTTTCAATGAGTAGAAATTACTTTTCTAAAATAAAAAGAATGAAACTAGTGAATTAAACTTGTGATGCTTGTGATGATAATAGATCATCAAATATGTGTCTTAGAATGCTGATTAGACTAGTTAAGTATTGTTTGGTGATTGTGTGTTCCTTATGAATTTATAGACGATAGTACCGACCAAGTCTACGAGGAGGAGGAGTTCTGCCAAGAAGAAGAAGAAAACTTCAACCACTGCACCAACCAAGGCAAGCCACCATTAACAGTGCAAGCTATTGTAGCAAACTGGAATTAAGCTATTTAACTTGATCCAAGATGCTTTAGGCATGCTTTGATCACACCCCCTTTAATTACTAGTTACCTCAAGTCTTTGTTTACAAGTTTTACCTCCCTTAGTTTACACCAAGTTCTTTACTTGTTTTGAAGGTAGCATAAAGAGTATAAAACTTGACCTATTTAGAAACCTTTAGATGTCATTCTATGGCACGATATTGAACCCACCACTTCCACCTTAGTGAACACTCTTAACTTAGTAGTTTAGAGTAGATCAAAAACTTGAGTCACTTTAGATGGGAGCACTTGGTGAAAATGAATTGTGAAAACCTTGGAATGATGAGTCATTCTATTGAGATGTTCTGACATGTGTTGAGAAACACAAATGGTTTATGATGATGAAAATGATGAGGCATGAGCTTTAACCCTTTTATAAAACTGATGGTTGGATTCGGATGCGATACCATTCCAAATTTACCGTACAACCACACTACTTGAATTGGGTAAGGCTTAGCCGGAAGTTTATATGCATTAGTATTAGTTCCCTCGCGGGAGAGGTTTGAGCTGAGGCTACCTCTCAATGTTGTCCACCTATGCAGTGCCCAAGATGACAGATGGTCATGGTTGGGAGGCCATGCTCATAGGAGAGGTGCTTATACTAGGGTGTGTAAAGGGAAGGTTATGTTTGATTATCTGCATACTAAGTATGATGATTCAGGGTTATCCCTGACAGATGTATCGAATCTTGTGGTGAAAGTGTACCACCTTTGCAGAGTGTCAAACTATTCGAATAGCCGCGTCCACGGTTATGGACAGTTGGAATGGCCATACTGTTTCGTTGTCACATGTTTTCCAAATAACTTGAAATGGATGATAAATCTTGACTTGACCACAACAGGGTTATGTTTATGATACTAGCTTTCCAACTTAAGTAATTCTAGAAATTTATTTTTATCTTTCTTTGCTTCAGAACTCAGCTTAGGTTTCAAACTTAACTTTATAGTTGAACATAGATTTAGTACTTGACATAGAACTATATTACTTGTTAGAGGTAGTTTGCGAGTACTTAAAGAGTACTCATGGCTTTTGTCCCTGGCTATTCTCATGGCCAGACTATGAAGGAGACTATCAAGATGATGGCCAGCAGGACGGCTATGATAACTAGGACTATCTACCTTCACAATCGGCATTGTGCCCCGAAGATGGACCCCACCGCTACGCTTATATTTTATTCCGCTGCTTGTTGTATTAAAGACTGGATCATGAGATCCTTATTTGTGTAAGACCTTATATATGGTTTGTAATGGATGATGTACTGTGATATCAAATCCGTTATGTCTCGCAAAAATTGTAATCCTGGGCTTGCAAGGTATGGCATAATGGGCATCTGGGACTAAAAATCCTGGTGTTGACAAGTTGGTATCAGAGCCATCCTGACCATAGGAGACCCTAGTTAGAATGGACGTCCAAACAAAAACTTAGTTTCAAAACCAAAGTGAGTATTTGTGAAAAACTATTTCCTCCCTTATCCTTGTGAACTCATTCTTTCTCAAAAATTCATGTTCCTCAAAATTCTTACATTACTACTTAAAACTTGACACACTTGATCACTTCACTAATTTCCTCATCCTTAATTCTTGTAGATGGAGACTCAGTTCAGCCAGTTCTACCAGTTGGGAAATGGAGGTCAGCTGATCTTCGAGAGGGATCTGGATTCACTGTCGGAATTACTGGGATGCCCACATCCGGAGTTTCTTGGAGCTCAACTTCTAGGACCCCCAGGAGGAGACCTATAGTGGTTAGTCACCGCAGAACTTATAGGAAGCATCGAAGCACCAACTTCCGGGAGAATTCAGTTCTCCGTGAGAGAGAACAACTGGCTAGATGGATTAGCCAAGGCAATGCATGAAGCTCTCGCACGTCTATGTGCCCTCAGCGTCAACAAGATCCAAGGAACCCATTTTTCCCACTATGCAAGACGTGACTTCATGGGAATGCCGATGGAGATGCCAAGTCACCCAGAGTTGAGGCGTCAAGTGGATAATCTTGACTTCTTGCTGCACGACAGACAGTAGGAACTGGACAATGCCAGGGAGTTAGCCAACCAAAACCGTTCCATTGCCGACCAGAAGGCCCATACTTTCGCACTGCTCGTCCAGGATTGCCAGTCTCTTCGCCGCCAGCGTGCCAAGAAGGATCGCACCATCGCCCGTCTTTGCAAGAAGGTGGCTGACCTCGAGAAGACCATCAAGGAGCAGGAAGCTCAGCTTGCCGCCAAGGAAGAAGAAGATGAGGGTGAAGACGTCCAGGGAGACATGGATTCTTACCTGAGCAACGATGATGACTCTCTGGAGGAGGATGCCGTGGACTTCTACACTGATGATGAGGACTCCGACTTCATCGACGATGAGTAGATGCACGAGAGCACTATCGTAGCATGAGTTGTATCAGTCCCACTATATCGTAGCTTGCAGAATGGTTCTTCAAACCATCTGCTTTCCTTTGTTTGTTGTGGTGTGTGTTGTATCGTGTGCTTGCTTGCATGAATGAAAATGAAGTTAGTTGAAAAACCTGAGTCTAACTCAAAGTTTTAGCCTTGAAAACCCAAAACCATGAACCTTAGAATTTCCCTCTTACCCCTATATCTATCTCAATCTTCAGATGACTCGTGGAAACCAAGGAGGGAGCAGCTCGTCGCAAGACCCAATGCTGCAGATCTTGCAGAATCTCATCGCAGACCGTGAAGCAAGCAGGGCCGAGCGCCAAGCCAACTTAGCAACATTGCAGCAGATTGCCCAAATGGCTCTCAACAACCAAGGGCATGGAAATCAGGATCACCATGGATCTAAACTCAAAAAAAATTCAGAATACCAATCGTCCAATCTTCAACCAATCTGAAAATACATTAGATGCTGAAGACTCGTTACAGACCATGGAAAACAACCTCAAAGCTGCAGGAGTTGATGAAAATGAGAAAGTTCTCTTCGCCACCCACTATATGGCGGGATATGCAAGAGCTTGGTGGAATAGTATCCGCAATATGAACCATGATCAAGTGATGACATGGGAAGCATTCAAAGTCAAGTTCAGCCGCACCCACGTGCCGCAAGGTCTAGTCAACAGGATGAGAGATGAATTCCACGAATTGAAGCAAGGAAGAATGATTGTGGTGGAGTATCGTGATAGATTCCTGTCACTTGCCAGATATGCACCTGATGAAATCAACACGGAGGCCAAGAAGAAGGAGAGATTCTTGAACGGACTGCATGATGAGATGCAGACTGTCCTTGTCAACATCTGTTTTCAGGATCTCGAAGAGCGAGTCGACTCTGCCCTTTGGATGGAAGGGAAGATTAATGAGGCAAACGACAACTGCAAACGTCATATGATGCAGCAATCAGGATCCAGACGTCACCAGAAGTACCGTCCCAACCCTTCACAAGGATATGCACCAAGGAACAACCGACCTCCAATATCTCGCCCAAGCTACCCCAACCGTAGCGGAGGCAATGTGAAGTCCGGAGGAAACAATCACAACTCCGGCAATGCCAACCATTTCAACCGTGCACCTCCCAAGAGCAACAACAACAACACTGCACCCAGAACTGGCAGCAAGGCTGTGCCTATCGCAGTCAAGGACAAGTCCGAGATCACTTGTTTCGAGTGTGGAGTGAAGGGTCACTACTCCAATGATTGTCCCAAGAAGACTGCAGCCAATGCCACTGTGAATGCCCCAGCTCAGCAGCAGCGTCGTGTTCAACCCAGAAGAAGATTTGCCCCAGGGAACCCTCACAACCGCAATGGCCGTCTCTTCCACATGAACGCAAAAGAAGCCCAAGAAGCGCCAGATGTAGTGTTGGGTATGTTTTCTGTCAACTCAGTTTTAGCAAGAGTATTGTTTGATTCAGGAGCATCGCATTCATTTGTCACTGAAGAATTTTCATGCACTAGTAAGATTCACCCAACCAACTTGAAGCATGTCATGATAGTTCAAATCCCCGGCTCAACAACTAAAGCTAGAAAAATTTGCAAAGTTGTGCCTATCAGAATACATGGGATAGATTTTTATGCCAACCTAATTGTACTTGGAACCAAAGGATTGGAAGTAGTACTAGGTATGGACTGCATGCCAAGGCATAAAGGACTGATAGACTATGCTAAGAAAGCCATCACCATGACCAGTAGTTCTAGAGTAACAGTAGAGCATATCTCTGAAACCTTACCCCGTTAATTCAAGTGCAACAAGAGTGTAGCCCTACCCACCATAGACCAAGTGAGAGTAGTCTGTGAATACCCAGTCCTATTCCCAGATGAATTGCCAGGTATGCCCCCGGATAAGGATATTGAGTTCATTATCGAACTAATCCCCGGAACCGGACCCATAGCCCAGAGACCCTATAGCATGAACCCCTCAGAGTTAGTGGAACTGAAGAAGCAGTTGGATGCCATGTTAGAGAAAGGCTTGATTCAACCAAACGCATCACCATGGAGATCACCAATGTTATTCGTCGACAAGAAAGATGGAGGCAACCATCTGTGTACGGATTAAGGAAAGTTGAATGACGTCACCATCAAGAACAAGTACCCCTTGCCAAAGATAGTGGATCTATTTGATCAGTTGACTGGAGCCCAGGTATTCTCAAAGATTGATCTTAGGACTGGTTATCACCAACTTAAGATTCGTGCAACAGATATTCCGAAGACCGCCTTTACTACTCGCTATGGTTTATACGAGTATACGGTTATGTCTTTTGGATTAACCAATGCCCCTGATTATTTCATGAATCTCATGAATAAGATCTTTATGAATTTCCTAGATAAGTTTGTAGTGGTGTTTATCGACGACATCCTTATCTACTCCAAGTCAGAAGAAGAGCATGAGCAACATCTGAGAGTTATCCTCGGAACCCTGAGAGAGCATCAGTTATATGCCAAGTTTAGCAAGTGTGAGTTTTGGATGAAAGAAGTAGGATTACTAGGACATATTGTGTCTGCCAGAGGAGTCTCTGTTGATCCCGCCAAGATCAAAGATGTCGAAGAATGGGAAGCCCCAACCACTCAAACCCAAGTCCGTGCATTTCTCGGATTAGCGGGATACTACTGCAAGTTCGTAGAAGGATTCTCGAGTATCGCCCGACCCCTGACCCAATTGTTGAAGAAGGACAAGAAGTTTGAATGGACTGACAAGTGTGAAGCCAGTTTTCAGGAGCTGAAGAAGAGGTTGATATCAGCCCCAATTTTGGTCATGCCAGACATCAAGAAGCCGTTTGATGTGTATTGTGACGCATCCAAGATTGGTCTAGGATGTGTATTGATGCAAGAAGGCAGAGTTATCGCGTATCTGTCTTGACAACTGAAGCAGCATGAGCAGAACTATCTGACCCATGATCTTGAGCTAGCAGCTGTGGTTCTAGCATTGAAGACATGGCGTCATTATCTGATGGGTAATCGCTGTGAGATTTACTCAGATCATAAGAGCTTGAAGTATATCTTCACTCAGAAGGAGCTGAATATGAGACAAAGGAGATGGATAGAGTTAATCAAGGATTATGACCTTGACATTCACTATCACCCCGGCAAAGCCAATGTGGTAGCGGATGCTCTTAGCAGATTGCCGTGTAGGCTAAACACCATGATCAAGGAGAAGCAACCCAGTTTGTACGAAGAGTTGGAGCAGTTCAGGACTGAGTTAGTTAGCAAAGGATTCTTAGCTAGCATTGAACTTCAACCCACTTTGATTAGCCAAATCAAGGAAGCCCAGAAGGGGAATGAAAGTATCGACGGAATCAAACATCGTATTGGTACAGGAAAGGTACCTGGATTCACTAAAGACGAAGAAGAATCTTGTGGTACAAAGGACGTATCATGTGCCGGCAGATTCGAGTGAAGGAAGTTATCATGAAGGAAGCTCATGATACTCTTTATTCTATCCACCCCGGAGGAACAAAGATGTATCAGGATTTGAAAGAGCAATTTTGGTGGCACAAGATGAAGAGAGAAATCGGAAGCTACATCGCCAAGTGTGACATCTGTCAAAGAGTCAAAGCAGAGCATCAGAGACCTGCAAGACTGTTGCAACCATTGCAGATTCTGGAATGGAAATGGGATTCTGTCGGAATTGACTTTATCACCGGTTTACCTACTTCCAGTAGGGGAAATGACTCAATCTGGGTCATAGTTGATAGACTTTCCAAGGTAGCTCACTTCATACCTGTCAAGACAACCTACCAGAGTGCAAAACTAGCAGAGCTGTATATTGCTAGGATTGTTAGTCTGCATGGAACCCCCAAGACCATCGTATCAGATCGAGGAACCCAATTTACCCCGAGATTTTGGCAAAAAGTTCAAGAAGGATTAGGAACCAAGTTGAACTTCAGTACCGTGTATCACCCACAAACAGATGGATAGACTGAGAGAGTCAACCAAATCTTAGAGGATATGCTTGGAGCTTGTGTGTTGGAATACGGATCAAAATGGGAAGACTGCCTGCGTTTCGCAGAATTCTCATATAACAACAGTTATCAAGCTAGTTTGCAGATGGCACCATTTGAATTCCTATACGGAAGAAAGTGTCGTACCCCTTTGAATTGGTCGCAAGTAGGACAGAGTCAGATCTTTGGACCCGACATTCTCCGAGAAGCCGAAGAGAAGGTTCACAAAGTCCGTGAGCACCTCAAGACCGCTCAATCCAGACAGAAGAGTTATGCTGACAAGAGAAGAAGAGACCTCACTTTCAATGTCGGAGATTTTGTATATCTCAAGGTTTCACCATTGAAGGGAACTCAACGCTTCTGAAGGGAAAGTTAGCCCCCAGATATATCGGACATTTCAAAATTTTGAACCGTTGAGGAGAAGTATCGTATCAACTGGAACTGCCTGAGGAGATGTTAGCCATCCACAATGTGTTCCATATCTTGTTACTTCGCAAATGCTTGGAAGTGCCTGAGAAGACTAAAGTTTTCAAGAACATCGATCACAGAGCTATGGAAATCAACAATGACCTGACCTATCGGGAAGTACCCATCCGTATCTTAGAAGAATCCTACAGAACCACCAGGACCAGGAGCATCAAGTTTCTCAAGATTCAGGGGAGCAACCATACCGAGGAGGAAACCACTTGGGAGCGCGAAGATTACATTAGGACAGAGTTCCCAGATCTCTTTAGTTCCTAGTTTTCTTTGTAAATCTCGGGACAAGGTTTTGGTTTAAGGGGGGGAGGTTTGTAACATCCCAAAACTTTAATCCAAGCTTATCAAGATCCAAATCATCAAAAATAGGGTTAACAAAAACTTTTCCAATTTGAAAATGAAAGCATTCATGTGTATGTGCATTTAAATTAGGAATTGATTTGAATTGCCATGGTTCTGTGATTCTTTAGTTGTAAAATGTTTCTTAGGTGATTTAAACATCATCTACATCATTCCCAAACTTTTACTAAAGAAAATCAAATCAAAAACAATTCAAAAGGAGGAATGGTCATTTTGGCCATTTTAATCCACAACACTACTTTGAGTGTTCCTAGCACTCATTTCTTAACAGAAACAATTCATGTTCTTTGTACCCCTTGCTAGTAAACATAATGAGGTACCAAGGCCCACCTTTTGATCTGCTAAAAACATTCTTTTGCTTATTTTAAATGGCATGCGAAAATTGAATTCAATGCATATGCATAGATCACCCCTATTTGAAAAAACATCAAAATGAGCTCCACTTTCAAAACCCTTGGAACCAGAGACTACCTAGCACTAGTGTAGATCACACAAAAATTTTGAAACCAAAATTCAAAAGTTTAGTTCTTGCGGCCATTTCATCAAACAGGTGGCAGGCACAAATCTGGCCAAATTCAAAACACTATTGGGAGCAGTAATTTTGGTCACCATTTGTGCCTAACCCTATCCCCTTGTTCCATTAAGTGCAACCCTACCCTTTGCTAGCCCGGCCAAGCCCTGTGCACACGACCAAATGGTCATGGCCATTAAGGCCGACCACCTTGAGCGCCCTCACCGGCGACATCGCGCTACAGCAGCCGCCAGCCTTTCCCCGCGTGCACAGACCGTCCCTCGGCCGCAGCCCGCGCCTACCGCTCCGTCGGGACCCAGGGTACACCCCAGACACCCCCGCTGGCCGCCCAACGCACCCCAGCCACCGCTTGCCGTCAAACCGGCAGCCTCTGCCGCCCAGACCGCGTGACGCTCCCGACCAGCACAGAGCCCGCCGTGCCGGGCCTTTAAGCCCCAACGCACCACCAGGAGATAGCCACCAACCCCTACCTCGAGCCACGCCGCTAGCCCCTTGTGCCGCCCTCGCTGGAGTCGCCTGCCCACACCGCTCGGTCTCACCATCGGGCCTATATAAACCGGCCTCCCCGGCCTCTTTTCTCCATACCCACTCACTTCCCACCTCTCACTGAACCTCACCCACCTCTAGCCGACGCCGCTCGAGCTCTGCCTCGCCGGAATTTGAGCCGGAGCCACCACAGCAGGAGGAGAAGGGCGCTTACGATTTAGGGCACCCTAAGCTCCACCACAACCGCGCCTCGCCTCGCCATCGACCACCAGTTTGTTTGCCTACCTCGCCGACCTTGCTGGAGCCCTGGTATGTCCCCGATAGACCCCCACCGAGCCGCTAGGGTTCGAGCTCACCGGTGACCTGTTCGTCGTCGACGACGATCCCCAGCCGTAGATCCTAGTTCTAATCCTACGGCCCACAGCGCGCGTACCGTTTCGCGTGTTAAGCGCCACTGACCGGCGGGACCCCCCTGTCAGCTGAGCCCCGCACCGCGGAGCGCCACTGGGCCGGCCCATGTTCGTTCCCGCGCTAGCCCAGCCATTCAAATCTGGATTTTTCTTTTTGGTTGAATCTAGTTTATGTCCCCTAGTTTGAAAATCAATTCAGAGAAATTTATAAATCCAAATTGCATGAAACCAATTTTGTCTGAAAGTTATTGAGATGATCTATCCAAGACCGTTGTATTTAATTCAATTAGAGTTATATATCTCTCCTAATAAAAATAACAAAATAGAAGTATTTGCAACTTGCAATATTTTTATAAAATCAACCAAGTTAGCTTTTGAGTTGATTCCAACTCTCAAAAATCACAATTCATCATATCTATCTAAATATGTAATAGTATTAATGTTTACATGCAGTGACTTTGGACTAGTACCAAAATAATGCTATATAGGCATTTCTAGTCACTTTAAATCATTAAATAATGAACTTAAACCAAAGTAATTATGATCCAACCTTTAAATCTCATTCCCACATGTTAGAATATGTGGTGATGACATGTGTCAACATGATACCATATTTTATGTGGTGAATATTAAATCTTAGTTAATTTTTTAATGAGTAGAAATTACTTTTCTAAAATAAAAAGAATGAAACTAGTGAATTAAACTTGTGATGCTTGTGATGATAATAGATCATCAAATATGTGTCTTAGAATGCTGATTAGACTAGTTAAGTATTGTTTGGTGATTGTGTGTTCCGTATGAATTTATAGACGATAGTACCAACCAAGTCTACGAGGAGGAGGAGTTCTACCAAGAAGAAGAAGAAAACTTCAACCACTGCACCAACCAAGGCAAGCCACCATTAACAGTGCAAGATATTGTAGTAAACTGGAATTAAGCTTGTTAACTTGATCCAAGATGCTTTAGGCATGCTTTGATCACACCCCCTTTAATTACTAGTTACCTCAAGTCTTTGTTTACAAGTTTTACCTCCCTTAGTTTACACCAAGTTCTTTACTTGTTTTGAAGGTGGCATAAAGAGTATAAAACTTGACCTATTTAGAAACCTTTAGATGTCATTCTTTGGCATGAGATTGAACCCATCACTTCCACCTTAGTGAACACTCTTAACTTAGTAGTTTAGAGTAGATCAAAAACTTGAGTCACTTTCGATGGGAGCACTTGGTGAAAATGAATTGTGAAAACCTTGGAATGATGAGTCATTCTATTGAGATGTTTTGACATGTGTTGAGAAACACAAATGGTTTATGATGATGAAAATGATGAGGCATGAGCCTTAACCCTTTTATAAAACTGATGGTTGGATTCGGATGCGATACCATTCCAAATTTACCGTACAACCAAAGTACCTGAATTGGGTAAGGCTTAGCCGGAAGTTTATATGCATTAGTATTAGTTCCCTCGCGGGAGAGGTTTAAGCTGAGGCTACCTCTCAATGTTGTCCACCTATGTAGTGCCCAAGATGACAGATGGTCATGGTTGGGAGGCCATGCTCATAGGAGAGGTGCTTATACTAGGGTGTGTAAAGGGAAGGTTATTTTTGATTATCTGCATACTAAGTATGATGATTCAGGGTTATCCCTGACAGATGTATCGAATCTTTTGGTGAAAGTGTACCACCTCTCCAGAGTGTCAAACTATTCGAATAGCCACGTCTGCGGTTATGGACAGTTGGAATGGCCACTGTTTCGTTGTCAGATGTTTTCCAAATAACTTGAAATGGATGATGAATCTTGACTTGACCACAACAGGGTTGTGTTTATGATACTAGGTTTCCAACTTAAGTGATTCTAGAAATTTATTTTATCTTTCTTTGCTTCAGAACTCAGCTTAGGTTTCAAACTTAACTTTATAGTGGAACATAGATTTAGTACTTGACTTAGAACTATATTACTTGTTAGAGGTAGTTTGCGAGTACTTAAAGAGTACTCATGGCTTTTGTCCCTGGCTATTCTCATGGCCAGACTATGAAGGAGACTATCAAAATGATGGCCAGCAGGACGGCTATGATAACTAGGACTATCTGCCTTTGTCAGAATTGCCTGTGCCCCTGAAGATGGACCCCACCGCTACGCTTATCTTTTATTCCGCTGCTTGTTGTATTAAAGACTGGATCATGAGATTCTTATTTGTGTAAGACCTTATGTATGGTTTGTAATGGATGATGTACTGTGATATCCAATCCGTTATGTCTCGCAAAAATGGTAATCCTGGGATTGCGAGGTATGGCATAACGGGCATCTAGGACTAAACATCCGGGTGTTGACAAGTTGGTATTAGAGCCATCCTGGCCATAGGAGACCCTAGTTAGAATGGAAGTCCAAGCAAAAACTTAGTTTCAAAACCGAAGTGAGTATTTATGAAAAACTATTTCCTCTCTTATCCTTGTGAACTCATTCTTTCTCAAAAATTCATGCTCCTCAAAATTCTTACATTACTACTTAAAACTTGACACACTTGATCACTTCACTAATTTCCTCATCCTTATTTCTTGTAGATGGAGACTCAGTTCAGCCAGTTCTACCAGTTGAGAAACGGAGGCCAGCTGATCTTCGAGAGGGATATGGATTCACTGTCGGAATTACTAGGACACCCACATCCGGAGTTTCTTGGAGCTCAACTTCCAGGACCCCCAGGAGGAGACCTATAGTGGCTAGTCATTGCAGATCTTAGAGGAAGCATCGAAGCACCAACTTCTGGGAGAATTCAGTTCTCCGTGAGAGACAACAACTGGCTAGATGGATTAGCCAGGGCAATGCATGAAGCTCTCGCACGTCTATGTGCCCTCAGCGTCAACAAGATCCAAGGAACCCGTTTTGCCCACTATGCAAGACGTGACTTCATGGGAATGCCGATGGAGATGCCAAGTCACCTAGAGTTGAGGCGTCAAGTGGAGAATCTTGACTATTGCTGCACGACAGACAGCAGGAACTGGACAATGCCAGGGAGTTAGCCAACCAGAACCGTGCCATTGCCGACCAGAAGGCCCAGACTTTCGCACTGCTCGTCCAGGATATCCAGTCTCTTCGCCGTCCGCGTGCCAAGAAGGATCTCACCATCGCCCGTCTTTGCAAGAAGGTGGCCGACCTCGAGAAGACCATCAAGGAGCAGGAAGCTCAGCTTGCCGCCAAGGAAGAAGAAGATGAGGGTGACGACATCCAGGGAGACATGGATTCTTACCTCAGCAACAATGATGACTTTCTGGAGGAGGATGCCGTGGACTTCTACACTGATGAGGAGGACTCCGACTTAATCGATGATGAGTAGATGCACGAGAGCACTGTCGTAGCATGAGTTGTATCGGTCCCACTGTATCGTAGCTTGCAGAATGGTTCTTCAAACCATCTGCTTTCCTTTGTTTGTTGTGGTGTGTGTTGTATCGTGTGCTTGCTTGCATGAATGAAAATGAAGTTAGTTGAAAAACCTGAGTCTAACTCAAAGTTTTAGCCTTGAAAACCCAAAACCATGAACCTTAGAATTTCCCTCTTACCCCTATATCTATCTCAATCTTCAGATGACTCGTGGAAACCAAGGAGGGAGCAGCTCGTCGCAAGACCCAATGCTGCAGATCTTGCAGAATCTCATCGCATCAGGAAGGGTACGAGCGCCAAGCCAACTTAGCAACATTGCGGCAGATCTCCCAAATGGCTCTGAACAACCAAGGTCATGGAAATCAGGATCACCATGAATCCAAACTCAAAAAAAATCAGAATACCAATCCCCCAATCTTCGACCAATCTGAAAATCCATTAGATGCTGATGACTGGTTACAGACCATGGAAAACAACCTCGAAGTTGAAGGAGTTGATGAAAATGAGAAAGTTCTCTTCGCCACCCACTATCTGGCGGGAGATGCAAGATCTTGGTGGAATAGTATCCATAATATGAACCATGGTCAAGTGATGACATGGGAAGCATTCAAAGTCAAGTTTAGCCGCACCCACGTGCCGCAAGGTCTAGTCAACAGGATGAGAGGTGAATTCCGTGAATTGAAGCAAGGAAGAATAATTGGGGTGGAGTACCATGATAGATTCCTGTCACTTGCCAGATATGCACCTGATGAAATCAACACGGAGGCCAAGAAGAAGGAGAGATTCTTGAACGGACTGCATGATGAGAAGCAGACTATCCTCGTCAACATCCATTTTCAGGATCTCGAAGAGCTAGTCGACTCTGCCATTCAGATGGAAGGGAAGATTAATCAGGCAAACGACAACCACAAACGTCGTATGATGCAGCAATCAGGATCCAGCAGTCACCAGAAGTACCGTCCCAACCCTTCACCAGGATATGCACCAAGGAACAACTGAACCCCAACGTCTCGCCCAAGCTACCCCAACCGTAGCGGAGGCATTGTGAAGTCCGGAGGAAACAATCACAACTCCGACAATGCCAACCATTTCAACCGTGCACCTCCCAAGAGAAACAACAACAACACTACACCTTGAACTGGCAGCAATGATGTGCCTGTCGCAGTCAAGGACAAGTCCGAGATCACTTGTTTCGAGTGTGGAGTGAAGGGTCACTACTCCAATGAGTGTCCCAAGAATACTGCAGCCAATGCCACTGTGAATGCCCCAGCTCAGCAGCAGCGTTGTGTTCAACCAGGAAGAAGATTTGCCCCAGGGAACCCTCACAACCGCAACGGCCGTCTCTTCCACATGAACGTAGAAGAAGCCCAAGAAGCGCCAGATGTAGTGTTGGGTATGTTTTCTGTCAACTCAGTTTTAGCAAGAGTATTGTTTGATTCAGGAGCATCGCATTCATTTGTCACCGAAGAATTTGCATACACTAGTAAGATTCACCCAACCAACTTGAAGCATGTCATGATAGTTCAAATCCCCGGCTCAACAACTAAAGCTAGAAAAATTTGCAAAGCTGTGCCTATCAGAATACATGGGATAGATTTTTATGCCAACCTAATTGTACTTGGAACCAAAGGATTGGAAGTAGTACTAGGTATGGACTGGATGTCAAGGCATAAAGGACTGATAGACTGTGCTAAGAAAGCCATCACCATGACCAGTAGTTCTGGAGTAACAGTAGAGCATATCTCTGAAACCTTACCCCGTCAATTCAAGTGCAACAAGAGTGTAGCCCTACCCACCATAGACCAAGTCAGAGTAGTCTGTGAATACCCCGACGTATTCCTAGATGAATTGCCAGGTATGCCCCCGGATAGGGATATTGAGTTCATTATCGAACTAATCCCCGGAACCGGACCCATAGCCTAGAGATTGTATAGCATGAACCCCTCAGAGTTAGTGGAACTGAAGAAGCATTTGGATGTCATGTTAGAGAAAGGCTTGATTCAACCAAGCGCATCACCATGGAGATCACCAGTGTTATTCATCGACAAGAAAGATGGAGGCAACCATCTGTGTACGGATTACATAAAGTTGAATGATGTCACCATCAAGAACAAGTACCCCTTGCCAAAGATAGTGGATCTATTTGATCAGTTGACTGGAGCCCAGGTATTCTCAAAGATTGATCTTAGGACTGGTTATCACCAACTTAAGATTTGTGCAACGGATATTCCGAAGACCGCCTTTACTACTCGCTATGGTTTATACGAGTATACGGTTATGTCTTTTGGATTAAGCAATGCCCCTGCTTATTTCATGAATCTCATGAATAAGATCTTTATGAATTTCCTAGATAAGTTTGTAGTGGTGTTTATCGACGACATCCTTATCTACTCCAAGTCAGAAGAAGAGCATGAGCAACATCTGAGAGTTATCCTCGAAACCCTGAGAGAGCATCAGTTATATGCCAAGTTCAGCAAGTGTGAGTTTTGGCTGAAAGAAGTAGGATTCCTAGGACATATTGTGTCTGCCGGAGGAGTCTCTGTTGATCCCGCCAAGATCAAAGATGTCGAAGAATGGGAAGCCCCAACCACTCAAACCCAAGTCCGTGCATTTCTCGGATTAGCGGGATACTACCGCAAGTTCATAGAAGGATTCTCGAATATTGCCCGACCCATGACCCAATTGTTGAAGAAGGACAAGAAGTTTGAATGGATTGACAAGTGTGAGGCCAGTTTTCAGGAGCTGAAGAAGAGGTTGATATCAGCCCCAATTTTGGTCATGCCAGACATCCAGAAGCCGTTTGATGTGTATTGTGACGCATCCAAGATTGGTCTAGGATGTGTATTGATGCAAGAAGGCAAAGTTATCGCGTATCTGTCTAGACAACTGAAGCAGCATGAGCAGAACTATCCGACCCATGATCTTGAGCTAGCAGCTGTGGTTCTAGCATTGAAGACATGGCGTCATTATCTGATGGGTAATCGTTGTGAGATTTACTCAGATCATAAGAGCTTGAAGTATATCTTCACTCAGAAGGAGCTGAATATGAGACAAAGGAGATGGATAGAGTTAATCAAGGATTATGGCCTTGACATTCACTATCACCCCGGCAAAGCCAATGTGGTAGCAGATGATCTTAGCAGATTGTCGTGTAGGCTAAACACCATGATCAAGGAGAAGCAACCCAGTTTGTACGAAGAGTTGGAGCAGTTCAGGTTGAGTTAGTTAGCAAAGGATTCTTAGCTAGCATTGAACTTCAACCCACTTTGATTAGCCAAATAAAGGAAGCCTAGAAGGGGAATGAAAGTATCAACAGAATCAAACGTCGTATTGGTACAGGAAAGGTACTTGGATTCACTAAAGACGAAGAAGGAGTACTGTGGTACAAAGGACGTATCTGTGTGCCAGCAGATTTGGACCTGAAGGAAGTTATCATGAAGGAAGCTCATGATACTCTTTATTCTATCCACCCCAGAGGAACAAAGATGTATCAGGATTTGAAAGAGCAATTTTGGTGGCACAAGATGAAGAGAGAAATCGGAAGCTACATCGCCAAGTGTGACATCTGTCAAAGAGTCAAAGCAGCGCATCAGAGACATGCAGGACTGTTGCAACCATTGCAGATTCCGGAATGGAAATGGGATTCCGTCGGAATGGACTTTATCACCGGTTTACCTACTTCCAGTAGGGGAAATGACTCAATCTGGGTCATAGTTGATAGACTGTCCAAGGTAGCTCACTTCATACCTCTCAAGACAACCTACCAGAGTGCAAAACTAGCAGAGCTATATATTGCTAGGATTGTTAGTCAGCATGGAACCCCCAAGACCATCGTATCATATCGAGGAACCCAGATTACCCCGAGATTTTGGAAAAAAATTCAAGAAGGATTAGGAACCAAGTTGAACTTCAGTACCACGTATCACCCGCAAACATATGGACAGACTGAGAGAGTCAACCAGATCTTAGAGGATATGCTTAGAGCTTGTGTGTTGGAATGGGAAGACTGCCTGCCTTTCGTAGAATTCTCATATAACAATAGTTATCAAGCTAGTTTGCAGATGGCACCATTTGAATTCCTATACGGAAGAAAGTGTCGTACCCCTTTGAATTGGTCGCAAGTAGGAGAGAGTCAGATCTTTGGACCCGACATTCTCCGAGAAGCCAAAGAGAAGGTTCACAAAGTCCGTGAGCACCTCAAGACTTCTCAATCTAGACAAAAGAGTTATGCTGACAAGAGAAGGAGATACCTGACTTTCAATGTCGGAGATTTTGTATATCTCAAGGTTTCACCATTGAAGGGAATTCAACGCTTTAGTCTGAAGGGAAAGTTAGCCCCTAGATATATCGGACCTTTCAAAATTCTGAACCGTCGAGGAGAAGTATCGTATCAGCTGGAACTGCCTGAAGAGATGTCAGCCATCCACAATGTGTTCCATATCTCGTTACTTCGCAAATGCTTGGAAGTGCCTGAGAAGACTGAAGTTTTCAAGAACATCGATCACAGAGCTATGGAAATCAACAATGACCTGACCTACCGGGAAGTACCCATCCGTATCTTAGAAGAATCCTACAGAACCACCAGGACCAGGAGCATCAAGTTTCTCAAGATTCAGTGGAGCAACCATACCGAGGAGGAAGCCACTTGGGAGCGCAAAGATTACATTAGGACAGAGTTCCCAGATCTCTTTAGTTCCTAGTTTTCTTTGTAAATCTCGGGACAAGATTTTGTTTAAGGGGGGAAGGTTTGTAACATCCCAAAACTTTAATCCAAGCTTATCAAGATCCAAATCATCAAAAATAGGGTTACCAAAAACATTTCCAATTTGAAAATGAAAGCATTCATGTGTATGTGCATTTAAATTGGGAATTGATTTGAATTGCCATGGTTCTGTGATTATTTAGTTGTAAAATGTTTCTTAGGTGATTTAAACATCATCTACATCATTCCCAAACTTTTACTAAAGAAAATCAAATCAAAAACAATTAAAAAAGAGGAATGGTCATTTTGGCCATTTTAATCCACTACACTACTTTGAGTGTTCCTAGCAGTCATTTCTTAACAGAAACAATTCATGATCTTTGTACCCCTTGCTAGTACACATAATGAGGTACCAAGGCCCACCTTTTGATCTGCTAAAAACATTCTTTTGCTTATTTTAAATGGCATGCGAAAATTGAATTCAATGCATATGCATAGATCACCCGTATTTGAAAAAACATCAAAATGAGCTCCACTTTCAAAACCCTTGCAACCAGAGACTACCTAGCACTAGTGTAGATCACCTAAAAATTTTGAAACCAAAATTCAAAAGTTTAGTTCTTGCGGCCATTTCATCAAACAGGTGGCAGGCACAAATCTGGCCAAATTCAAAACACTATTGGGAGCAGTAATTTTGGTTACCATTTGTGCCTAACCCTGTCCCCTTGTTCCCCTCAGTGCAACCCTACCCTTTGGTAGCCCAGCCAAGCCCTATGCACACAACCAAATGGTCATGGCCATTAAGGCCGAGCACCTTGAGCGCCCTCACCGGCGACATCGCGCTACAGCAGCCGCCAGCCTCTCTCACCTTGTCCAGCACCTCGCCCGTGGTCCACCTCCATCGTCCAACCAACCCCAACCTAGAGACAGAGACTGGAACGGCCAAGAACCGCCGCGTCCGGAGCTAGTCGACCATGCTGACACCGCCCGCAGAGCACGCCCCGCATGCATCCCCAGCATGCACGCCACTGTATCGCCAGACCTGTGGAACAACCTAGACACCCCCGCTGGCCACCCAACGCACCCCAACCACCGCTCGCCGTCGAACCCGCAGCCTCTGCCGCCCAGAGCGCGTGACGCTCCCGACCAGCACAGAGCCCGTCGTGTCGCGCCATTAAGCCCCAGCGCACCACCAGGAGACAGGCCACCGTCCCCTACCTCGAGCCACGCTGCTATCCCCCTGTGCCGCCCTTGCCGGAGTCGCATGCCCACACCGCTCGGTCTCACCGTCGGGCCTATATAAACCGGCCTACCCAGCCTCTTTTCTCCACACCCACTCACTCCCCACCTCTCACTGAACCTCACCCACCTCTAGCCGATGCCGCTCGAGCTCTGCTTCGCCATAATTTGAGTCGGAGCCGTCGCAGCAGGAGGAGAAGGGCGCCTGCGATTTAGGGCAGCCCAAGCTCCACCGCAACCGCGCCTCGCCTCGCCGTCGACCACCAGTTTGTTTGCCCGCCTCGCCGACCTTGCTAGAGCCCTGGTACGTCCCCGATAGACCCCCACTGAGCCGCTAGGGTTCGAGCTAGCCGGCGACCTATTCGTCGTCGACGACGATCCCCAGCCGTAGATCCCAGTTCTAATCCTACGGCCCACAGCGCGCGTACCGTTTCGCGTGTTAAGCGCCACTGACCAGCGGGATCACCCTGTCAGCTGAGCCCCATGCCGCGGAGTGCCACTGGGCCAGCCCATGTTCGTTCCCGCGATAGCCCAGCCATTCAAATCTGGATTTTTCTTTTTAGTTGAATCTAGTTTTTGTCCCCTAGTTTGAAAATCAATTCAGAGAGATTTGTAAATCCAAATTGCATGAAACCAATTTTGTATGAAAGGTATTGAGATGATCTATCCAATCCCGTTGGATTTAATTCAATTAGAGTTATAGATATCTCCTAATAAAAATAACAAAACAGAAGTATTTGCAAATTGCAACATTTTTATAAAATCAACCAAGTTAGCTTTTGAGTTGATTCCAACTCTCAAAAATCACAATTCATCAAATCTATCTAAATATGTAATAATATTAAGGTTTACATGCAGTGACTTTGGACTAGTACCAAAATAATGCTATATAGGCGTTTCTAGTCACTTTAAATCATTAAATAATGAACTTAAACCAAAGTAATTATGATCCAACCTTTAAATCTCATTCCCACGTGTTAGAATATGTGGTAATGACATGTGTCAATATGATCCCATATTTTAAGTGGTGAATATTAAATCTTAGTTAATTTTTCAATGAGTAGAAATTACTTTTCTAAAATAAAAAGAATGAAACTAGTGAATTAAACTTGTGATGCTTGTGATGATAATAGATCATCAAATATGTGTCTTAGAATGCTGATTAGACTAGTTAAGTATTGTTTGGTGATTGTGTGTTCCATATGAATTTATAGACGATAGTACCGACGAAGTCCACGAGGAGGAGGAGTTCTACCAAGAAGAAGAAGAAAACTTCAACCGCTGCACCAACCAAGGCAAGCCACCATTAACAGTGCAAGCTATTGTAGTAAACTGCAATTAAGCTAGTTAACTTGATCCAAGATGCTTTAGGCATGCTTTGATCACACCCCCTTTAATTAGTAGTTACCTCAAGTCTTTGTTTACAAGTTTTACCTCCCTTAGTTTACACCAAGTTCTTTACTTGTTTTGAAGGTAGCATAAAGAGTATAAAACTTGACCTATTTAGAAACCTTTAGATGTCATTCTATGGCATGAGATTGAACCCATCACTTCCACCTTAGTGAACACTCTTAACTTAGTAGTTTAGAGTATATCAAAAACTTGAGTCACTTTAGATGGGAGCACTTGGTGAAAATGAATTATGAAAACCTTGGAATGATGAGTTATTCTATTGAGATGTTTTGACATGTGTTAAGAAACACAAATGGTTTATGATGATGAAAATGATGAGGCATGAGCCTTAACCCTTTTATAAAACGGATGGTTGGATTCAGATGCGATACCATTCCAAATTTACCATACAACCACACTACCTGAATTGGGTAAGGCTTAGCCAGAAGTTTATATGCATTAGTATTAGTTCCCTCGCGGGAGAGGTTTGAGCTGAGGCTACCTCTCAATGTTGTCCACCTATGCAGTGCCCAAGATGACAGATGGTCATGATTGGGAGGCCATGCTCATAGGAGAGGTGCTTATACTAGGGTGTGTAAAGGGAAGGTTTTGTTTGATTATCTGCATACTAAGTATGATGATTCAGGGTTATCCCTGACAGATGTATCGAATCTTGTGGTGAAAGTGTACCACCTCTCCAGAGTGTCAAACTATTCGAATAGCCACGTCTGCGGTTATGGACAGTTGGAATGGCCATACTGTTTCTTTGTCAGATGTTTTCCAAATAACTTGAAATGGATGATGAATCTTGACTTGACCACAACAGGGTTGTGTTTATGATACTAGCTTTCCAACTTAAGTGATTCTAGAAATTTATTTTATTTTTCTTTGCTTCAGAACTCAGATTAGGTTTCAAACTTAACTTTATAGTTGAACATAGAGTTAGTACTTGACTTAGAACTATATTACTTGTTAGAGGTAGTTTGCGAGTACTTAAAGAGTACTCATGGCTTTTGTCCCTGGCTATTCTCATGGCCAGACTATGAAGGAGACTATCAAGATGATGGCCAGCAGGACAGCTATGATAACCAGGACTATCTCACAAGATTGCCTCGTGCCTCAAGATGGACCCCACTGCTACGCTTATCTTTTATTCCGTTGCTTGTTGTATTAAAGACTGGATCATGAAATCCTTATTTGTGTAAGACCTTATGTATGGTTTGTAATGGATGATGTACTGTTATATCCAATCCGTCATGTCTCGCAAAAATGGTAATCCTGAGATTGCGAGGTATGGCATAACGGGCATCTGGGATTAAAAATCTAGGTGTTGACACCACCTTCCTCCACCTGCTTCATCGTCGGCCCTCTCATTCACACTGGAGCTCCCTCACCGACGACACACTCTTCCACACGAGAGCCTTTTCACCGCCTTTGCTGTTCACGCACCGGATCCACCTCTTGACGCCCTTGTCCACCGCAACCATTCTACGTCACCAACTCCCACGTCGTGGACACCGGAACTATTGACTCCCTCGCTACACCGGATCTGCTTCACGAACATTGTCGTCTACTGCATGGGTGCATCTCGCCGAATCACTCATTCCCTAACCTCGAAATGCCTAGCTTCCGCCCTCTTGCCCATCCCGACCACCCCCACTGTTGGGGATATACTTTCCGGGTATACCCATTGTGACTCGCTGACTAGGGTGGCCCACTTCGGGTTAGATCTTTGCTTCACGGGCGACCCAGTCAGGGAGAGAAGGCGGAAGTCCATCTGACTACAGGAAGGCCCATAATACTTACGGACTTAGGCATGTATAGTTACTTGTATTCCAAGACGTACTTTGTAACCGACTCTGTATCGTAGCCGCATAGGTCTCTCCTATAACCCTAGGACGGATATCTATACAAGCCGTCCTAGGGACCAGCCTTTAGGGCACCCACAACTTACAACCTCAACTCGCATAGACAAAACCTCTCCTGTAATATGTACTTGTGGCTCTGCCATATTACTGGATTGTAGCAACAGAAGGATCCGTCCATCATTGGCGGATTCAAACCTAGGGAAAGCTTGTGTGCTCACCATCCCAGAATATCATCGCCTCACACCCCCTTTCTCCACACGCCTCGAGGACCCCCTCTTGGCGTACATGTCTTCAATCCGACGATAGTTGGCGCCCACCATGGGGACATGTGAGTTTCAGATCAGCGTTCCAGGCGGAATCTGCATCAATTGGAATCAACAAAATAATCACCGTCGATCGGGTCCTCTACGCTAGCGATGTCCCTCTTATCCTTCTTGACGAGACTTGGATTCCGACTAGGGAACTTGTGACCACCTACACAATCATGTCTTTTGGCGAGATCGATATTTACCTCGGTTTTGCTGAACCTGCCCAACCCATACCAGCGGTGATGATAGAGGCAGAAGAAATTTATGGATCCATTTTATCCGTGGAGGCAGCATTCCGGGTCTCAGAAATCCCTCATCCCACCTAGCCCTCACCTGAAGAGGAGATAGTGGAGAAGATCTGATCTGAAGAAGATCTCCCCAAGGAGGTCAAATCTAAGGAAGATCAAAGTAGCAATAGCTCTGGATCCGGCTCTGCCGATGCTGGAGCAAGAAAATCACTCCCGAGGCACATGTTGAGGCGGATGATGCTGCACAGAAATGTCGGCATGGAAGAGATCCTCGAGACCATCAAAAGTTTCGAGGAGGCCAATGAAGAAAGTTGCAACTACCTCAGGGCGCACGCATCGCACTTCGTCGGATACGTTGGATCCGGATCCGGCTTTGCCAATGCTAGAGACGACAATGCCTTAGTGCTAGACGCAATCGGAACAAACACCGACTTACCAGAATCCTCTAAGGATTCCATGACATCGGCAGAATTCCCAAAATAATCTGCAGAAATTGAAGAGGAGATCAACTCCAAGGCCGCGGAAGAAGGAGAAGCTATGGATCAAAGCCCCTACAACGGTATGGATGAAGGATCGAGAGAAAACTCTCCTGAACCACATGA
Organism: Avena insularis; assembly: GCA_023614405.1. Taxonomy (NCBI): domain Eukaryota; kingdom Viridiplantae; phylum Streptophyta; class Magnoliopsida; order Poales; family Poaceae; genus Avena; species Avena insularis. The sequence goes on along the minus strand of CM042694.1, from coordinate 282,333,836 downwards.
TGATATGGATCTCAGAGATAACCCCTACGTCCATATGTTCGATAGTACTGATAGAAGCTTGACTCCAGGAATCAGACCCAAAGCTGCCTTTGCTACCGGTGCTAGCAAGAAGGCAAAGATCAAGAAGAAGACTCTCTCTAAGGATCCTCTAGCTGATGAGGTAATCACCGAAGAATACGAAGAGGATTTTGATGGAGCTCTGATCCCCTATGAACCAAAAAGCACTTCGTTGGATGGACACGTGGTTACCCCTGGTGCCCGTAAGATTCTCAGAGACGCACTCACCACACCTATCCCGACGACCGCAGATCATACACTTGCAGAGTTGGAAGACAGTGCCCAAGCCCTGGAGGCGCATTGCCAAGTACTCCTCGATGAGGCCACTCACCTCCTCGAGGAGAAGCAACACCTCGCAGCTGCGGGACAACCTAGTTCCCTGCAGGACCAGAAGACCCGAAACAGCCCTGAGTTGGCTAATAAAAATCCAGAAATTCACAAAACCCTTTTCAAAGGAGACATAGCCGTGGGAAAACCTCGGATTGACAGCAAAGGAAACCAGGTGTAAGGCACGCCGGTATAAAATGTTGCTGCGGCCCGGGATCTCTTGGCAAATAATCCAAGTCTAGACCAAGTCCGACTAAGTGTGAAGCTACTCACCAAGGGCCTCGAGCAACAAAAGGTTGCCACGTCCGGCAGCGGGAAACTAGTCTCCAAATCTGACCAATGTTGCATGGACAATGTTCGACAAGAAGATGTAAGACCCCAGAGGGAGCCGGAACAATGCTACCGTTCCGACCCTCGGGAGGACAACTCTTCAAGAACCGGATCTTTAGGATAGCGACATAGACACGCACGAAGCTGGAGCAATGTTGCCCGGCCGCAGAGCGAGATGCTGTTGTAGCAATGGTCAAACAATAGCCTCCCCGGAAGGAGTCGAATAACCATAGGGAATACAAAACAGCACAACGTCGGGAGCAGGACCAGTAAAGAATGCCCCCTACTAGACATATGAGCTGTCCAATTGAGCCACGTCGCAACGACGAACACTGCGCTGGGTCAAGCCGGCATGGTGGCCATCACCATGAAGCTCTGGTTGGAGGTAACAACCCACCGACACCACCTTCTCCACCAAGCAGCCACCATAACGGCTCCCATGGAGGCCAGGGGCGCTGTGGTGGAGGCGGTGGTAGGAGAAGCAGAAGTTGGGCTCATGGGCACTGTAGCCGCAGTGAAAAACCGAGACGACACTCTCTGTCACCAAGTGACGCCAGGCATCATATCAACTCAAACATAGAGGCGTGGTGCTATGACTCGGATAATATCTATGTGGGTCCAAAGTGCTTCGGACTGCGCATACGACAAACAAACTTTCAGAAAGGATTTGCTATCTCAAGGCACATTTAACCCTATGACGGTGTGGCTCGGCCATACACCTGGCTCCAGGACTTTTTCCAGGCCTGCTACATCGCCAAAGGAGGAAACAGCTTGGTCATGACCCATTATCTCACGCTTATGCTAAGGGAGACGGCTCGATCATGGCTCAATGAACTCGTAGGAAATACCATCCACAACTGGTATGACATGCAAAGTGCTTTCTTTCGGAACTTCAAGGGAACATACAGGAGGCCCTGTATGGTCGGAGATTTGCAGCGCTGCACCCAGAAACCCGGAGAAACTTGCCGGGATTACCTCAGACGATGGATCGACATGAAGAACTCATGTTAGGGAGTAAACAACCAAACCTCCGATCAAAGATTTCTTCACGGGACTCCCAATTGGATTACTGCGTCATCGTTTAAAGTGCGACAAAGTGACTGATTTAGGGGAGATGATAGAGACGACAAGCAAATATGCTGACACCAACGATGATTCAGAGGGAGTGCTAAATATACTAGTTGTGCCATAGTCAGCTAAGCAGCCGAAGCAGCAGGCTCGAAACACAAGAACAACGTGAAATAAAAACCCAATCCAGAAACCGCAATAGTCAATGCAACTTTCAGGTCTGGAGGACGAGGAGTCGGCGGAGGCGGCCGAGGTCGAGGCCGTGGAACTTCTAGGGTCCAAGGTAGAGGAGACCAGCAACCTAGAAAAACCTACTCTTGTGCCGACATCGCCAATAATCTGTGTGTGCATCACCTAGACGGCAATGGGGTCTCATCCCACACCACTCTTGAGTGTCATTTCAATGACGACATCAAGAAAGATGAATCCGCTAGATACAGGGCCAAGCGATGGAAAGGAAAGAAAAATTCTTACAAAGACAAGGAGTCCAAGGAAGACATCAGCATGGAGGAGGCAAAGGCTTCAAATCCCAAGTCGGATGGGAAGAAGACCTTCCCAACAAAGAAATACACCTATGTCTGCTTCCTTGGATCCCAACCGGCTAAGGTAAAAAAAGGAAATGATGCATGATCTAAACGCAACTGCTCTGACTGTCCCATAGTTTTTGGACTGGTCAGAAGGAACAATTACCTTTGACCGAAGTGATCATGTGCCTAAGCCACACAGGCGAGGAAAGTATGCTCTGGTCGTCAATCCACTTATTGACGGCTATGGGTTCTCCAAGACCCTCATGGATGGTGGCAGTAGCATCAACATCATCTACATCGAGACACTGCGCTGTATGAGGATATCGGAAACACAGCTGAATCACAGATCCGTGACTTTTCATGTAGTTGTCCTTGGAAGACAAGTAAACTCTCTGGGAGAAATCACCTTGGATGTTACCTTTAGAACTCCAAGGAACTATCGGACAGAAGCACTTTCCTTCGAATTGGTCCCATTCAAGAGAGCATACCATGCTATCTTTGGGCATCCGGCTTACTGGGATTTTATGGCTCGCCCTTCTTACATTTACAACATGATGAAAATTCCAGGTCCCAATGGCATCATCACGATTCGGGGAGACCCGAAGAAGGCACGAGAATGCGAGGATAGAAATGACACATTTGCTGAAGCTGTATTGCATGTCGAGGAGTACCAGGAGATCAAGAAGAACATCAACCCATCTGAGATTGTCGCGACGAAGAAGGAGCTGACAAAGACGACTCCGGAGTTCAAGGCATTGGAAGAGATGAAGACGATGTGGTTGAAGGATTATGACCCCTCCAAGGTGACTCAGATAGGAGTAGGTTTAGGACAGGCATAGGAAAGCGCACTCGTCGAGTTCCTCAAAGCTAATAAAAATATCTTTGCATGGCAACCATCTGACATGACCGGAGTACCTAGGGAACTTGATGAGTACAGCCGAAATGTGTATCCAAAAGCTAAACCAGTCAAACGGTCCTTAGGATGTTTCGGCGATGAAAAGCGCAAAGAAGTAGCTAAAGAATTAGCCTGACTCGAGTTAGCCGGATTCATAGAAGAGGTCATCCATACTAATTGGTCGGTCGATCCTGTAATGGTCTCTAAAAAGGACACCACTGATTTAAGGATGTGTGTTGATTATACTGCCTTGAACAAGGCTTGTCCCAAAGATCTGTTCGCTCTGCCTAGAATCGGTCAAGTTAACGACTCGACAGCAGGCTCGGAACTCCTATGTTTTCTCGACACATATTCCGGATATCACCAAATTCAGATGAAGGAGTCAGATAAACTAAAGACTTTGTTCATCACTCCCTTCGGAACCTTCTGCTGCATAACAATGCCTTTTGGGCTAAAAAATGCAGGAGCGACGTACCAGCGCACTATGCAGTATTGCCTCCACGATCAAATTGGCTGCAACGTGTAGGGGTTCGTAGCATGGAAAACAAAAATTTTCTATCGCATACAAACAAACAAGCCAAGATCTATCTACTAGATTGTAGCAACGAGTCGATGGAATAACTCACCCTCGAAGATTCCAAAGTGTTTAACGAGAGCAGATTCTCGTGGGTGATGTAGTCGATTTTTCCGATCTCAAGATCGCAGACGATCCTTCCGGCCAAGGCTCTCCAGCGCCTCCCGCAATGGTCACACGCTCGGTGATTGACGAAGACCTTCCTCTCCCTTGTTCCAGCAGGCAGCGGAGGTTGTAGCACTCTCCTCGCGATTCCGGCAGCACAACGGCGTGGTACCGGAGGTAGAGGGGAGATCCCGCAGGGCTTCGCCTTAAGCCGGTGCGAGTATGGTGGAGCTTATGAGAGAGGCTATTAGTGGTCTAGTAATTAGACACACCAATTAGAGGGCTCTAAACCAATTAGAAGGCTCTAAACCGAAACAGCTCTAAACCGGGGTCTAGGTCTAGTTTCTAGTTTAGAGGATAGGAACTTGTGTGTGTCTAGAGGGGAGGCCCTGCCCCGCCCTTTATCGGTGGGAGGGCTGGCGCGCCCGGGGAGGGAGGGAGTCCCTCCCCAACTCGGCCTAGGGCTGGCCGCCGGCTTGGGGAGGAGGACTCCTCCCCCAAGTCGGTTTCCAACTTCTCCTTTCCTAAATCGGCGGTTGACCAAAACTGCGCTTGACTTTTCCAATTTAGGAATTAAATAAACCCTTGATTTTGGACAGCGAGAACACTTAGTACATGATGCAATCATTCCATCTTGCAATGACACATTCATGTACCCTTCCTCCGGAGTGCCGGACATTCCGGGACCTTCTAGAATGTTCCCGATGAAAACACCTAACCATCCCCAACTCCGAAATGGGACTTTCCTTATATGAATCTTATTCTCCGGACCATTCCGGATCACCTCGTGATATCCCGGATCCCATCCGAGACTCAACAACATTCGGTCTCTTTCTCATAATACCATAACTACTCAAACAACGTCAATCCTTATGTGTCTCCCACGGTTCGTGAATTATGCGGACATGATCGAGACACTTCTAACAATAACCAATAGAGGAATCTGGAAATTCATATGGCTCCACATATTTCTACGATTACTTGCGATCGAATGAACCACTTACATACGATACCAATTTCCCTTTGTCTCACGATATGTTACTTATCCGAGGTCATGATCGTCGGTATCTCGCATACCTAGTTCAACCTCACATCGATAAGTACTCTTTTCTCGTTCCTGATATGTGATCCCTTGTGACCAAGTCACATGCTTGCAAGCTAATTGGATGACATTTCACCGAGAGGGCCCAGAGAATATCTATCCGTCATGTGGATGGACAAATCCCACTCTTGATCCATGTGTTTCAACCAATACTTTCCAACACCCAATGCCACTTTTATAGCCAATTTCATACGGTGTGGTGTTTGATGACATCAAAGCATCCATCCAGTAAAGGCAATATGCATGATCTCATGGTCGAAGGAATTAGGTTACTATGTATCAGAAAGCATATAGCAATTGAACTATTGAAATGACTTGATCTTTATGCTACGCTTGTCTATAGGAGTATGTCCACCATATCATTCTCCTAACGATATGATCTTGTTGTCGATAACATCTCAATGTTCATGATATGGAAACCACAATCATCAATCAACCAACAAGCTAGTGAAGTATAGAGGCTATACTAGGGACTTCAAATTAAGTTTACAAATCACACAAGTATTAATGGTTTCCTTGTTAATACTATTATAGCATGGTATGTAAACATTTATCATAAGTATGAAGATATGATAATAACCTACTTTATTATTGCCTCTTGGGCATATCTCCAACAGTCTCCCACTTGCACTAGAGTCAATAATCTAGTTTCAAACCTTTGTGTATTCAACACCTATGGCTTTCCGGTGTTGTATGTACACGATTGCTAGTGGTCAACTGATCTCCGGATCTGACACTTCCAGGTCCGTGTGTAATTGCATATCTTTGCGTCTCTACGCATCACTCATTCTCTAATGAGATGGCTTTGTATGATTTGGTCTTTCGGTGTGACCTTTAGTTCTTTGGGGTTAAAACATGTTGATAATATTGTCGCACAATATATCTTCATAGTATTATCCCGCTGTGAACTACACCTACTTTGATAACAAACTACCTGACACAAATGCCCTCTTTTGCTGCTATAATAGCAGTCATATACTTAGCCTTTTGTTTGAAGTATCTGTCACAATGTATTAACTTTGGAACTCATCCAAATCCATTATGGAACTCACTTTCCATTATATTGTGCCACCCTTAATTTAGATTGAGATAAACTTAATTTGTACTTTGTGACAAAACTAGTATCAATGTAGTACTTTTACAATGAACTAATCATCTATTTGTCACTTCTACAAATAATATACTCTTAGTTCTTCCAAAAGATCATAAGAATATCCTTACTATCGTCCAATGATCATCTTATGAATCATTACGTATATGCTCATAATATTTATAGCATAGGACATATCTGGATTTGTACATATCACAGTATGATTGATATAAATACTCTTTTGTGATTTCATACATCAAGTATCAATCTATACTTGAATCTTTGTTTCACTTACCAAGTGCCAATACACTTGAATATATCATCAACATTGAACTCTTTCAATCCTTTCTGTGCAACAAGAACCTTTCTTGTAGTTTCTATATTGAATTCATTCAATATCTCGTCTATGTACTTCTGGCACAACCATATTAGCGTCTATTGATGCCAAATATTTGGGTTTTGCCTAAGTCTTTCATCGGGATGAAATTCTTAATGTGTGTTAATAAAAGATACATTATTTCTAATCAACAATATGTCTTCCACATAATGTATTAGAAACATGTTTTAGCGCTCCCACTTAATTTCTTGCAAATGCAAGCATCTTCATTGTCTCCGATGAAATTAAACTCTTTTAACAGTTTCATCATAGTGAAGATTCCAACTCCGCTATGCTTACTTCAACCATTGAAGTTTGCATATGCTTTTAGCATCCTTTGAATTAACAAAAACCCTTTGGACCGTGTCATGCACACGTCCTAGGTAACCATTCTATTAGAAGAACTTGTTTTGTTTATTCTACTACCACATAACAAATTATATGTAGTGGTTGCTACATTAATCCGTCTAGACTAAAAATCGCTATGAAAGATCAAATCTTGTCATATACAACCTTTGAACATTGTTGTGAACTCTTTCCCAACATGTCGACTATTTCATATATGTGAAACATCCATGTCTACTTCTTTATAGATCCAAACACAACTGCAAGGTCTTACACCTTTTCCGAGGGTCCTTCAAGTTCAAAACTTGATTTCTCGTGTATGGAACTATCACGGATTTTATGGCTTCAAGCCATTTGACGGAGTCAGGGCCCATCATCGCTTCTTTGCATGTAGTCTGTTCATTATTCTCAAATAATGATTCAACCCTCAAATCTTTGGTATTTGATTGTTTATCCGACCTACTTGTTTCAATAGGAACTTGGATCTCCGTGACCACAACCTTTGAGGCACGTGAGCCATGAGCATTGTTGCTGCCTCCGGAACACTTTTCGGTGCTGCGCAACTTTGCACATATAGCTAAGGTTCTTTTAACCTTATCAAAGTTCTATTGTCCTCCCATTTAACTTTTCACGAAAAATTCCTTCTCAAAGAAACTTGACGTTCTAAGCGACAAACACTTTTGTCTCCGGTGTTTATGGAGGAATACTTAACAGTAATACAAAGACAAGTTTATCCGACTTTGGTTGCAAACATCTTTCTTATGCATAGCATACCAATGTTTAAGAAAGGACTACTTGGGTTTTATCCCAAATCATAACTTTATATGGTGTCATTTCAGCGGATTATGATGGAGCTCTTTTAGTGGAAAACGGTAATCTCCAAAGCTTTTAATCTTTAAAATATAATGGCAGTTCTATGAATTACACCTTTGATCTTACCATGTCAAACAAGGTTTTAATTACATATCTAACGCCCATACTCTTATGGTGTTTCGAAATGCAAATCCACGTAATCGATTCCTTAAATCTTAGGTATTATGCTAAACTTGTAACTTAAATATCTTCCTTTATGATCTTATCATAAACTATTTATATTCTTGTTACAATGATTTTGCACTTCATCTTGAAAATCTTTTGAACTTTTCAAATATTTCATACTTCATCCTTATTAAGTAAATATTCATATATTCACTCAAATTTTCGGAGAAAGCATATGAAGTTGAAATCCATCGCTTTTTGACTACACATAATGGAGTTCGTACAACAATATGCACAAGTTCCAATAAGCTAGTCTTTCGTTCCCTTTTGGCCTATGAACGAAGTTTTAATTATCTCTAGGAAAGTTTCACAAACGTCATTTGATCAAAATCAAAAGACTCCAAAATTCCATCCACATGGAGTTTCTTCATGTTTTCTTTCCAATATAATTTAAACGGCGATGTCACTTCCTAAGTGATCTTTCAATCAATTTGTCTTTCGACAATTTTAGCACTAGTTTTATGGATGTGATTTCTCCAACGAGATTTGTGAATCATCCATCTTTTATGGATTACGGTAATTATTCGAACAACCCTTTTGTTCTCATAATACCTGATAAAACAAATCTTGAAGGCAAGCTTTGATGTTTAACGAGCAACACAATAACCCTTTATTTGTTTTCGATGAACATCATCACATATTCTTTTGCTAGTTACTTAGGCCATTGTAGTTCATGAATTGTGTTGTTTCGTATGACGATTCACACCAACAAATTCAGTATCAAATACTTAAGAACCACATTGTTTAATAAGCAAAGAATATAGCCATAACACGTATATCATCTATATACTTAAACTGAACAATTCTAGTCTTTTCTTTTCTGCCATATACTTATGAGATTCTCTTTCAGTATTTCCTTTTCTGTTTGAAAGAATCTATCAACATCAATAGTGGAGTCATACATATGACACATAGTCCAAAGCGTGTATAGTTAAATACCAATGTCTTTGGACTTGCACTTTGAAGTAGATCACCATTATCAAATGTATGGTGTTCTTTCAAATTCCTTTCTTTAGTTAACTCTTGGTGTAGTAAACATTTTACCTACATCAAATATTCACCTTCATCATGGATTTATCCATGATCAAGCTACTTTAGCTTATAACGGTGAATCGTGAGTATAATGTTGCTCTCCAAAATCTTTTGGAAGATTAGGACAACTAGTGTCTCCAACCTTTTGCAAATTCTCATCAAATATGAGAACATGACTTTTGCCATATTATACTCTATCATGTTGTAACCAAAACTTCATTTCAGATATCACAATATCTTCCACACATCATGGTTTCTGAAACAACTCTTTCAGATCCTAGATAACCTTGATATTAAGACAATCCTTTGAATATCAAGAATCATGGAGACAAACATGATACTCAAACACTAACACTTGGAATTGTCACTCTTGTTTTAATACTAATTATTAAACTTTATGGAGTAACCGGAACTTACTGAAAGTTTGCAATAGGACTTTTAAACTTTAGATTAACACTTCAAAACAATACGATACCAGTTCGTAAAGTAACTAACCAGAATTCTATAGTTCTATCATCTCAATTTAAAACTAAGCGCAAGGTGGTAAACGGATGCCAATGACTACAACAACTATGCAAATTCACTTTGATTTAGTTTATGATAAATTGAGTTCTAATTAATAATTAAATTAATCTAGGTGAACTCCCACTCAAAACAATATCCCTCACATTGTTTTAGTGATCACACGAACCAAATCCACCACATCAAAACCGATCATCACGAGAGTTGATATAGCTTCAATGGCGAACAATCAACATGTTCATCATATCTACTATATGACTCATGCTTTACCTTTCGGTGATCCGTGTTCCTGAGGCCATGTCTGTACATGCTAGGCTCGTCAAGATCAAACCTTAGCTACCGTGATAAGCAAATCTGGCTTGCTTACGTTGTATTCACCATGAATCAAAGACACCCGATCATCACGTGGTGCTTGAGCGACAAGCTTTGGCAACGGTGCATACTAAGGGTGAACACTTTAGAACTTGAAATTTATGTACATGAGGGATCATCTTATAATGCTACCGTCGTCTACAAAGCAATACAAGATGCATAAAGGATTAACATCACATGCAATTCATAATATGTGATATGATATGGCCTTTCATCTTTGTGCTTCCGATCTCCATCTTCAAGCACGAACATGATCTCCATCATCACCGGCATAGCATCAAGGTCAATGATGCTTCTTCATGGTTGTCGTCCACCAGCTTCAACTATTACAACTATTTTGAATAGACGCGCAGGTCTTAACAGAAATTAAAGACAACCATATGGCTCCTGCCGGTTGCCAACTTACAATAAGGAACATTGCATACATCAAATATAATCACAATCATGGCCATATCACATCAGACACCCCTGCAAAACAAAGTTAGACGCCTACTTTCTTTGCATATTTTACGTGGTTTGGGGCTTTCACTAAGTGTCGTTCTAACTTACGAACAATAACCACAACATTGATACTAGCATTGTTGATTACACGTTGTAAATTGGATCTTTACTATGCTAGGAGAAACAGCACCGAAAGCCACTTATGCAATACAAGTTGCATGTCAAGCGTGGAGCAAGTCTCATGAACGATGTCATGTAAGGTTAGCCCGGGCCGCTTCATCCCAACATACCGCAAGATGCAAAGTACACGAAAAGCAATCTACAATAAAAGCATCAATGCCCACAATGACCATTGTGTTCTACTCGTGCAACAGATCTACATATAGACACGGCTCGATACGATCGTAGGGGTTCGTAGCATGGAAAACAAAAATTTTCTATCGCATACAAACAAACAAGCCAAGATCTATCTACTAGATTGTAGCAACGAGTCGATGGAATAACTCACCTCGAAGATTCCAAAGTGTTTAACGAGCAGATTCTCGTGGGTGATGTAGTCGTACTCTTCCGATCTCAAGATCGCGTGAGACGATCCTTCCGGCCAAGGCGTTCCATAGCGCCCCGATCGGTCACACGTTCGTACTCGACGAAGACCTTCCTCTCCTTGTTCCAGCAGCGGAGGTTGTAGCACTCTCCTCGCGATTCCGGCAGACAACGGCGTGGTACCGGAGGTAGAGGGAGATCCCAGGCTTCGCCTTAAGCCGGTGTAGTATGGTGGAGCTTATGAGAGAGGCTATTAGTGGTCTAGTAATTAGACACACCAATTAGAGGGCTCTAAACCAATTAGAAGGCTCTAAACCGAAACAGCTCTAAACCGGGGTCTAGGTCTAGTTTCTAGTTTAGAGGATAGGAACTTGTGTGTGTCTAGAGGGAGGCCCTGCCTCCCTTTATAGGTGGGAGGGCTGGCGCCAGGAGGGAGGAGTCCTCCCAACTCGCCTAGGGCTGGCCGCTTGGGGAGGAGGACTCTCCCCAAGTCGGTTTCAACTTCTCCTTCTTCCGAAAACTGGCGGTTTGACCAAACTGCAGCTTGACTTTTCCAATTTAGGAATTAAATAAACCCTTTATTTTGGACAGCGAGAACACTTAGTACATGATGCAATCATTCCATCTTGCAATGACACATTCATGTACCCTTCCTCCGGAGTGCCGGACATTCCGGGACCTTCTAGAATGTTCCCGATGAAAACACCTAACCATCCCCAACTCCAAATGGGACTTTCCTTATATGAATCTTATTCTCCGGACCATTCCGGATCACCTCGTGATATCCGGATCCCATCCGAGACCAACAACATTCGGTCTCTTTCTCATAATACCATAACTACTCAAACAACGTCAATCCTTAAGTGTGTCTCCCTACGGTTCGTGAATTATGCGGACATGATCGAGACACTTCTCCTAACAATAACCAATAGAGGAATCTGGAAATTCATATGGCTACATATTTCTCGATTACTTGCGATCGAATGAACCACTTACATACGATACCAATTTCCCTTTGTCTCACGATATGTTACTTATCCGAGGTCATGATCGCTTTATCTCTGCATACCTAGTTCAACCTCACATCGATAAGTACTCTTTTCTCGTTCCCGTGATATGTGATCCCTTGTGACCAAGTCACATGCTTGCAAGCTAATTGGATGACATTTCACCGAGAGGGCCCAGAGAATATCTATCCGTCATGTGGATGGACAAATCCCACTCTTGATCCATGTGTTTCAACCAATACTTTCCGAACACCCAATGCCACTTTTATAGCCACCCTGTTACGGTGTGGTGTTTGATGACATCAAAGCATCCATCCAGTAAAGGCAATATGCATGATCTCATGGTCGAAGGAATTAGGTTACTATGTATCAGAAAGCATATAGCAATTGAACTATTGAAATGACTTGATCTTTATGCTACGCTTGTCTATAGGAGTATGTCCACCATATCATTCTCCTAACGATATGATCTTGTTGTCGATAACATCTCAATGTTCATGATATGGAAACCACAATCATCAATCAACCAACAAGCTAGTGAAGTATAGAGGCTATACTAGGGACTTCAAATTAAGTTTACAAATCACACAAGTATTAATGGTTTCCTTGTTAATACTATTATAGCATGGTATGTAAACATTTATCATAAGTATGAAGATATGATAATAACCTACTTTATTATTGCCTCTTGGGCATATCTCCAACACAACGTACATGCATATGTGGATGATATAGCTGTGATGTCCAAAAAGAATGAAACACTTATTTCTAACTTTGAGGAAACATTTAGCAACCTTTGAAAATACAATATAATGCTTAACCTGAAGAAGTGTTTCTTTGGAATACTAGCCAGAAAATTGTTAGGTTTCATTGTGTCTCAAAGAGGCATAAAGGTGAACCGAGACAAAATAAAGGCTATAGTCAACATTTCTAGGATGACTCGCCTAAAGGATGTACAATGGCTAATTAGCTGCATTGCCATGGTCAGTTGATTTGTAAGCCAGCTCGACGAAAGAGCCGCACCATTATACAAGCTCTTGAAAAAGACTAAGAAGTTCGTCTAGACTGATGAAGCTGAAGCTGCACTTCAGGATCTAAAAGTCATACTCTCATATGCCCCTATCCGTATAGCACCAAAACCATAGGAACCGATGTTTCTCTACTTAGTTGTGACAAACAGAGTCATTAGTGTCATCATGGTGGTGGAACGGCCGGAAGAAAAATAGGAACACTTGGTGTAGTGTCTGACTTATTATCTCAGCGAGGTCTTGTGTGAATCGAAACAAAGGTATCCTCATTACCAAAAGTTAGCCTATGGTGTGTTCTTCGCATCAAGAAAGCTACGACATTATTTTCAAGAGCAGATGATTTCCGTGGTGAGCACAGCTCCCATGAGAGATGTAATCAACAACAGCGTTGCCATAGGACACGTCGCTAAGTGGGGAATTGAGTTAGCAGCTTTTGATATTGAGTATAAGCCTCCTACAATAATCGAATCCCAAATACTTGCCGATTTTGTCGCTGATTGGATAGAGATGGCAAAAAACACAAGTCTCTTAGAGTTGGAATATTGGACCTCACATTTTGACGGGTCGAAAGCTCAGGGGCCCGAGGTCTGGCGTGGTGCTCAAGTCACCCCAAGGTGATAAACTGTTCTATGTGTTGCATATTCACTTCATAGCGACAAATAACATTGCCGAATATGAAGCACTGCTGCATGGAATTCGAATTGAAAAATACATCAGCATTCGCTGACTCATGTGATACGGAGACTCGGATCTAGTTGCTCGGCAAGTATCTGATATCTGCAATGCAAACAAGAACATGGCAGCATATAGAGTTGTCATGGATGAACTATCTAAATCATTTTTGAGGTAGAAAAATAGGGGGAAAACCACTACAATTTTTTTCTTTATATATATGCTATAATATTTACAATGATATAGAGAGATCTAAAAAAACATAATCCACCTCTAGGAGGGAAAAATCAAATTTAAGGAATTATCTCTCGTCTAATTGCTGATTTAGTAATGCTTGAAATCTCTCTTGGTGCTTTCTTTTAATTCTGTATTGCACCCATCTCATTTCTTGGTAGAAAATTGTCTTCCATCCTTCCAGGGTTAGCCTTTTTTATCATAAATCTTGTTATTCCTGCAAATCCAGATTCCCCATGCGGCCAGGATGATTATCTCCATTGCAAATGGTAAGTTCAACTTGGTTCTGATGTCTACAAATGCATCAAAGCCCGAGAGATCTGCTACTCTGTTTGGACATATGTAGTTCCAGCAGAGTGTTGCAAATGGGCAATCCCAAAACAAGTGTACCAAGGTTTCCTCCAAAGAGCAGTTAAGTGTTGCATAGTTATAGGTGGGCAAAGAAAAATGTTTCCTTCCCAGCAAGTTCCTTGTGTTTATCCTGTCCAGAAGCAATAGCCAGAAGAAGAATTTGTGTTTGGGTTGACAGGAAGATGCCCAAATCATGAGAAATGTGGTGGGGTAGGAGTATATCCAACCATAGTAGAATAAGCCTTTTTGACAGAGAAATTGTCAGATCCCCAAATATAACTCCATCTGTCAGGTTGTTCTTCTTGGATAGTTGGCAAAATCTCTTGACAGGTATCTTCCAAAAGTATAAATTCAGAGTATGTTTGCTAAGATAGAGGCAGATGAAAATGATCTTCTAAGAATTCTGTCTAGACAAACTCCTGGAAACTGATGTTTGAAGATTTTGGAAAAGATAATAGGTGTGGGAATTTGTTTTGTAAACATTCATCTTGCCATAGGTCAGTCCAAAAATATATAGATTTCCTAGACCTCAAATTGCATCTAGCCATGGCTTTAAACGTGTCAATTAATTTAATGTGAGTTTTCCACCAAAAGGATCCTTCCATGCTTCTTCCAGGTAACTTTCCATTCTAGTAATATGTACCCCAAATGAGATGAACCTAAGGAATATCATAGTGATTGAAAATTTTGTCCAAGTTTTTTAAGAGGAGAGCAGTGTTTTGTATGTTGAGGTCAAGAACTCCTAGAACCCTTGGTCCTTTGGCCTGGAAATACTTTTCCATGCCACAAGACCTGTCCTTTTGCCTGAACATCCTCGATCTTCTTTCTCTAGAGGCAATGTCTCATATATTTGATGATATGTTCCTTAATGGCAATAGGCACATCCAAGTAACTCATAAAGAATAAAGGAAGAGAGGACATGAAATATTTAACCAGCTGAAGTTTTCCACCATAATTTAAAAAATCAGCAATGCCACATAATCTTCTATTAACTCTCTGAACAATAGGTAGAAAATGTTCCATAGATGGCTTAGTCAAACTGAGTGGCAATCCAAGATAAGTGAAGGGAAGGCTCCCAGTTTGGCAGCGAATTGTTTGAGCAAAATGGGTGAGTCTTTCATGGATTAAGTTTATTGGCATCATGCTTGATTTCATATAGTTCACTTTAAGACCAGTAGAAAGAGCAAAACTGTGGAGAAGAGCTTTTAAACGGAGCAACTGCCAGCATCAGCTTTCAGAACCACTAATGTATCATCAGCATATTGAATCACAGGGAAATCTATGCAGGAGGGACATTCCCATGGTGGAGTCAGAAGCTGCAGTATATAGGCTTATTCAGAACCGATTGTAAAAGGTCAGCAACCAATACAAACAAGAGAGGGCTAACCCCTCTTCTGTAGTAGAACTTTTTCCCAAGGACTCAATTCAGAAGAACTTCAGAAGTACAAGACTCAAAGATCATCTCAATCCATTTAATCCATTTCTCTCCAAAACCTCTTGCCCTTAGAATCTTTAAAATGGTGGAATGCTCAATTGTATCAAATGCCTTTTAAAAATCTAGTTTTAAAATGACAATTTCTTCTTTGGATTTATGGCATTGAAAAACGTATTAAAAAGCCCACCCTAGAAAATCTTGAATAGATCTTTTTTTGAGAAAACCATATTGATTCTTGTGAACCAGCTTTAAAATAATTTCATGTAGTCTATTGGCCAGGAGCTTGGTAATAATCTCGAGGACATTGTTGAGGAGAGAAATAGGTCTGAAATCTGCAGGAGTTGTAGGATTTTCAACTTTTGGAATGAGGGTTATAAAGGAGGAATTAATACTCTCAAGAAAGATGTGCCCATCATAGAAGTCAAAGATAAGTTTCTTAATATCACTTCCAATTATGGGCCAACAGCTTTTGATGAATTCATTGTTAAAACCATCTGGTCTAGGTGATTTATCATTGGGAAGTTCTCTGATCACATCCTCAATTTCCTTGTCCAAGAAAGGCATTTCAAGAGAGTTTCTTGTCTCCTCAGACATGCCATTTCCATAGAAATCCTCAAGGCTGAAATGCATCTCAGTCTTTTAAGATGTACATTCTTGTTTTGAAAGCTTACCAAAGAAGAGCAGCTTTATCAAAATGCTCAAAAACCTCATGATTGTTTTCATTCTTTAGCATTGAGATATAATTGTGCCTATAACTGATAGTAGCCTTTGAGTGAAAGAATTTTGTATTTTCATCCCCTAATTTCACCCATTTGATTTTCCCTCTCTGTTTCCAATAGGCATTTTAGTTCTAAAGTAAAGTAATGACATGTGACTTCAGTAAATCTCTAAGGTGCCATTCATTGATAGTTAGAGTTCTGGTTTCCTCAAGCACATCTAGAAGATCAAATTGTTTCATTGACCTTTTTTATTTGGTCTTTTAGACAAGGAATATGTTTGGCCCAAAGCTTAAGACCTCTTCTCACATTTTTTAGCTTGGCGTTAATTTTTTGCACTGTCACTATGTCCAACTGGTATATTCCAGGCATTCTACACAATTTGTTTGAAATCACTATGTTGTAACCAGAAGTTTTCTAATCTGAAAATTTGAGCCTTTGGAATATTGGTGCCAATAGAAATGACACAAGGAAGATGATCATAGGTTGGTTTGGAAAGAGAGTAAACAAAAGTAGAGGGATAATTGTGGGTCCAAAAACTAGAAGTAAAAAACCAATCTAGCCTTTCTAGTAGAGGATCTTTTTTCATGTTTCTCCATGTGAATTTTCTACCTTTAAGTGGCAACTCAATTAGGCCCAAATTACTCATAGCTTCATTGAATAACAGTATATCATTTACATCTCCTCCACTCATGTTTCTGTTAGGTAGCCTTTTTATGAGATTAAAGTCCCCCAGAACTAACCAATCCATATTATCAGGCTTAACAATGTGAATAAGCCAATCCAAAAATTTAGCTTTTTTCAGTTTGGCAAGGTCCATAAATGTTGGTGAGAGTCCAAGAGTCATTGGAAAGATGAGAAGTGAAAGTGACAGAGGTAGAGAAATCATTCTGGAAGGCTATGTGTCCACTAAAGAGAGCACTATTCCAAATAAATATAATTCCCCTAGAAGCACCAACGGAGTGAAGAAAATCAAAGCTATCAAACTTCCTCGGGCAAAAATTCTTTAAGTAATTCAGAGCAAAATTTTCCCTTTTGTTTTCTTGTAGCTAAATAATGTCACAATTAGACTTAATAATTTTGTTTCTTAAGGCTAACCACTTTTTCTCAGAGTTAATACCTCTAAGATTCCAGTTCAGGATATTCCATTTTCTTTTGTTATCCATAATAAACCAGGTGACAAGAATTTTTTGGTGACACAAGATATGTAATCACATAGAACGAACAAACCATATCATAGGATCCACATAGCATAACAGGTAATAGATCCATAAAGAGCAAAGTGAGCTCATTACATGTCCAAAGAGGAAATAATCTAGACACAAAATATCTTAAGTTGTGATACATCTAGGCACCTATTTTGGGGTCTTTTTCTTGGTCTGCTGACCACAGGTATCAGCAACCAGACACTTCTTCTTGCCATTCTGAATTGTGTCAGTGCCACTCTTCTTTGGTCCAATCTTGCTAGGTGGCTTGATGGTAATTTCTATGATCCTGCTCTTTTTCAGCAACTTTTTCTCCAGTTCTCCCTCCTTGACCTTACAAAAAGAATCAGCAAGATTCTTAACAACTTTATTACTGATACAAGGTGGAGCAGCATTGCAAGATAGACAATTCAAACCAGAACAATTTACATGGCTTTTAAAACCCCCATTTAATTCCACAATCCTAGGACTCCTTCTCACCTCAGTATCCACTAGAGGCTCCTTTCCCCTTCTTTTTTGGAGGGAGCATTGGGGGCCTGCATGTTTGGAGAGGATCCATTATTCAGGAAGGGGGGGCCATCTGTCCAACACACTCATTAGGGATGATGAAGGTAATGGTATTTTCTTCAGCAATTGGTTCTTTAATAATTTCCCATAGTGGTGAAGTAAGAAAATGTTTTGCCCAACTGAATTTCTCAGGATTAAGGAGGATGAGTGTTATAAAGTTGAACCAACTTATAGGAATGTCACACTTCAAGTTGTTATTTTCTGATGACGAATTGCTAATGTGAGGGGCAAAAAACCTATCCCAAAGATCCAGGCCTTGCTTGGTGAAGGTTTTCTTAGCAGCAAGCACATCAGGAATATGGACAAAAGGTGTGAAGACCATTCCCACCTGCAGGTGGGCCTCATTTGGTGAAAAGAGATTAGTATCTTCTAAACATCCAATCTTTAAGATGATTGGACCCATTGTCTTGAGCCTCATCCTCATCTTCCTGGTAGTTCTGAAGTATATTCAAAAGACCTTCCCTTCCCCCATAGCAACATCTTGGAGATTTTCAACAACCTGCTATTCACGTCTTGATCATCATCAACATGTATAAATTGATTGTCAGAAGAGATGTTTGCAATTGGAACAGAAACAATGATAGAACTGTTAGCTTCTTAAGGAGGCAAGTTGAGGTTGTCAATAGGCATATCCACCCCAGCAGCAAAAATAGGTCCTTGCATAGGTGCAGCATTCCATTGGCCCCATCCTGCAGCATCTCCATCATGCTGAGGTGCAGCAGTTAGCAACCCTATGATCCTAGCCACCAGCATCACCAACAGGCTAGGGTGGTGGTGGTGGGGGTGGAGGTCCAACATGAGGTCCCAGGTCAGGCAGAGGATGTGGGTCCTCATTGTCATCTGGCAGAGGATCTTCATCAGGTGGGCCCCACCAAGGAGGTTGCTATTTAAAAGTTCCACAGAAAATGTCCATGATTCAGACTCCACAAGGTCACCAATAGTAAACCTGACACTTTTTGGCACATCTACTAACTTAGTAACTCTAAGCTTAGCAATGATTATTCCTTTTTGCTCTGGGTCTCTTTCCCAAAGAAGAACTTTCCCAAGTTAGAGAAGACGACATTCAGGTCCTCAGTATGCCAGTGGTCAAGTGGGGGACCAACAAGCATGACCCAGCACTCATTGTTGAACTGTGTCCTGTGCTAGTTGATTCCCTCATTGTGTTTGACGAAGGAAATGGTGACATCTTGGAAAGGGATATGACTAGCATCGATCAGATGCTCTCTGTCACTGAGATTGTTAAATTGCACATATGTAGAGCCGAAAGGGCAGTTCTGAATGGCTCGAAAATCCACCCTAGCAACATTGTTAAGTAAATCTAGGAGCACATCTCTTACATTCTCAAAAGGAACTAGACCTAGAGAAAGGGGATGAATGTTGGCGATGGCATACTATTCATGAGCACGAGGGAAACGCGGAACCACCACTCTCTTGACACAGTTCCGCCCTTCCACTTGCATAATCTAGAAGCCAGTGGAGAAAAGGCTACGGATTCATCGGAATATTTTCCATTACGGTAGCAGTTGTCGCTGGCGCCGAGCAGAGCGGGGTGGTTGGGGTTTCTATAGGCGTGCAAGTTGAGGAGGTAGGGTCTTCTGATTTTCCTTTTTGCTGGGAGAGAGCAAAATCTTTTAGATAGGCGAACACCCTGGGCCGCGTATTTTGCGCCGAAACTTGGGCCTTGAACCAGTTACGATAAGAATTGTCGGGCCAAGAGCGAGAGGGGAAGGTAGGGAATTTCAAAAATGGCAAAAGACCAGGCAGTTTAATTGCAGCGGGATAGTTGCACGGAATTGATTTCTCGTCATCTTTAAGTCTACCTTAACCAGGATTTCCGCAAAAGTCGTGCTAGATTTATGCACTTTATTGTCACCCTTAATTTGTCTGTCTTTGCATGGAGAGTCCAAAGAAATAGCCAGGAAACAAAGACGACCGAAAACAGTCGATTTATTTTTCTTTTTGTACGTGACAAATGTCCAATCTTTGTCAATTTCCTTGTAATATTCTTTTTCCTCAAATCTGCAATTTGGTCCTCCTTCACCCCACAAGCTAATTGTCATGAGGAAAATTCATTCGAAAATTTAGAAATATAATAGATTTCAAAACCCACTGCCGTAGAAGCAACCGAAAACCGATAAGTTCTGTCTTGCAATAATTTGACATGAAATTTTGAAGCAGAGCCACCAAAACAAGATTGTAGAGAAATGCCAATAGTATGGACATCAAGTTTGAAATTTTCACGTCCAGATGAACAAACCATAAAGAATGGTCTTCTTCTAAAACCTCCAGAAAAATTAACATGGTGGCCAAACTTCTTGTAGATGTTCACCTCAAAATATTTGCATTTATAAAAATCCAATGTGGTGGCCTTGGAGGTCATCGCAGGTTTAGCATGCGTGTTACCAATTCTCTGATCTTCAAGAATTTCTGCCCCCAAAGTCACCCTTTTGACAAACAAATCAAGAGTCATACCAGATGTGATCTTTTCATCTTGTAGCAAATATCTTGCATCAATTACTACATTCTTTTGGTTGAAGAGGACCAGCCTCTTAGCTCGAGAAAAGAGCACTAAAAATCCTGCTGATTGACCCAGATCATCCACCGGCAGGGAAGAGCAAAGTGCATGCCATTTAAGACCAATATCTTCATCGGATTCAGAATCAGAAGCAGATCTACCAAGAAATCTAGAAAGAGAGATCGAAAGATCATTGACTCTAGAAAGATGAGAGGGGAACCTCACAACAGATCCAATAGATATCACCTCCCAATTTTCAAGGCATTTTCCTTCAAGTGGAGAGCCTTTGTCATTGAGAAGAACCAGCCAACGATCTGCCGAGAGAATCAAAGTGCCTTCAAGAAACTTACCACCAGTGGATACCCCAGAGTAGGTGATTTTCCAAGAACCACCAGAGGAATATAATGAAGAAGGACCCATGGACTAAGACAAAGGTGTGCGATAGTGCCGGAGTGACGTTAGCGAGGGCCGGATGCCAAAACCTCAGAGAGGCATGCTCAGAAATTGTGCGGGTGGTGGTTATGGGACATATACATTCCCTGAACAGAAAACAAGGAAGCAAATGCCCTATCAAGAATAGGCTCTGCACGAAAAAAGGTCCCGGATGGTGCTTTTCTACACTTAAAAGTTCCCTCTATCACAGGAGTTCATGAGGAGTATCCGACCAAATCCGACTCACCGCTCATAGCAGTTCTAGCTGTAATTCCCAATTGGACAAAACCCTACCTTGATTTCTTGGTAGATAGAAAATTACCCGAAGAGGAAGTTCTGAGCCGATAAATCGTCTGACAAGCAAAATCCTACATAGTGGTGAGCTCTATAATCGGAGTGTGTCTGGGGTCTTTTAGCGTTGTGTTTCTCTAGAAGGAGTGGAAATCCTAAGGGAAATCCACGAAGGTAAATGCGGACATCACGCTATAGCCAAATCTTTAGTGGAAAAGGCCTTTAGACACAGATTTTTCTAGCTTATAGCTAAGGCAGATGTCGAACGGCTGGTCAAGACATGCAAAGGTTGCCAAAAATACGCCAAACAAGCCCATGTTCCGGCTGATCAGTTGCGAACAATTCCGATTACATGGCCCTTTGCAGTTTGGGGGCTTGACATGGTAGGACCGTGTAAACGGGATCCAAGTGGATACACCCAGCTTATTGTGATGGTGGATAAATTCACGAAATGGATTGAGACAAAACCCGTCACAAGTTGTGATGGAGCAATAGCCAAAAAGTTTATCGAGGACGTTATAATCCGATTCCGGTATCCGCACAGGTATTATTAGAGACAGAGTAAATTTTCCATGGGAGGACCATCAAATTTTGCAATGATCAAGTGATCTGACTTGATATTGTAGCAGTCGCGCATCCACAAGACAACAGACAAGTCAAAAGGGCAAATGGTTTAATTCTTCAACGCCTACGACCAACACTCAAAGCACCACTTCATCATACTGCGGGGGCTTGGGCAGATGAATTGCTGTCTGTTGTATGGAGTTTATGAACTACTCCTAATAGGTCAATCAGATATACACCCTTCTTCCTTGTCCACGGTGCAGAAGCAGTTCTTCCAAGTGATCTCATTCATACTTCTCCCTGAGTCGCTGCGTATGTCAAAGAGGATGCCGAAGTCGCTTGACAATATGACCTCGATATGCTTGAGGAAGTTCCTGTCATTGTAGAGCATTTATCTATAGCCTATCAGCAGATGTTACGCAAGTATCATAGTCAGAGAGTCAGAAACCGGTCTTTTAGGAAGGGAGATATGGTTCTCCGGTTAGTGCAAAAAAAGAGCACAAACTTGCCCCTATATGGGAAGGGACCTTTATGGTTAGTCGAGTATTGCACAATGGTTCTTACTACCTAACTGACATGAGGCCATAAAAAGAAAGACCTGCTACTAAGAAGAGAAAAAGAGCTGGAGGCAGTACAAACCCGGATGAAATAGACCGTCCATGGAATATTGCTCAGCTACATCCCTTTTATTCTTAAATTTCTTTCTTTGTAATCATATCAATGTACATGTTCAAAGTGAAATAAAGTATTAGTCTCCTCAATGTTTTTCTGAGATGTTTTTTAAGTACAATCTTATTTCCGAATGATCGTGTCATAGTCGAAAATCCCAGAATACTTGAAAGTACTTTATGCTCATGTTTATTCTGGTTAGATTTCTGACTCTAAAAATTGTACCTTTGGGTATAAGTCTAACTTTTCTAGTTTATACTTGGGTTTTTGTCTAATTGCAGGATGCGGGTATTTTCCGAGTAGTGAATTTTTGGTACTGGAAGCTGGCTTTGGTTCCGGGTTGAAACTGGTTTAGCAATAAGCTCCATTACTCGAGAAAGTTTTCGTGCTAAAGGTTTACCGGCTCATGAAAAGGATGAGGCGGAAAGCCAGATAAACGATAAAGTATAGACAAAACAGTGCTTAAGTTTTTTTAAGCACAAAAAATAAAATCAAAAGTGCTAAAGAAGTAAAGCATAAGTTCTTACAAACTAGCACATCAAAATAATATTCTAGCTATTACATCAAATCCTTTTTCAGAATAACACATTGTTTTTCTGGCAAACTCTATGATGCAGGTGAAGATGAAGGATCAGTCGGCTCGCTAGAGACAATACCTGTATCACCCTAATATCTTTCCGAGACGAGTATATCAGACTCAGTCTATTCATCGTATTCGAAAGCTTCAGCAACTTCTTCTCTAGGGGAGGTGGCACTTCAACGAGCGTGAAGAACGGATCATCATAGTTGGTCAGCTCGGCCATGCGACAAGCATATCTAGCACAAGTATCCCATATTTCTTTGATATTCTGTGGCTTGCCATCTTCATCGACAGTCTAATAACCCTTGGTAACTTGCCATATCTCTATGCTTCCATTGTGGCTCATTAACATTGTTAGGGCATTATGTGTCGCTGTGCGTGCATACGACATGTTCCAATCCTTGACAAGCTTGGGCATATCCTTCCCCTTGTCTCGTACCTCAAAGGCAGACATCTTGTCTAGGCCAAAGAGCTGGACGGAGTCACTGATTTCCTCCGAGTATTAGCGGAAGTCATGGATCAGGTCTCTGACAGCAACAAGCTGGCTGGTACGAGACTCGGAAAAAGAGGCATCAAGAATGTTGAGAGGACCTAAAAATAAGAAAACAAGGTCAACAATATATCCAAGTAAACAAAATCGGAAAAACAACAATTTAGAGTCAACAAACATACCAAAGATAGTATCATCTACTTTGGTCTTCTCCTCTCGAAGACTTTTGAGTTCATTCTGAAGATCTTTGATGGTATCTTTTTCCCTGTCCAACTCATCCTTTAAGTCTGAGATAGTTTTGTCTTGCTTGGCTATGATGCGGTTACGCTCTTCAGTAGCCATGTTACTGGATTCAAGAATGATGTTGATGTTGCACTCATGATCTACCTTGAGTTTGTTCAGCTCAGCACGCAAGTCAGCATTTCTAGCTTCCGAGACTTTAAAATCTTCGGCTTGTTAAATCAACTTACAGAACTTCTTCACAAGATCTAGGGCAGCAAGAAATGAAAGTCGAATAAACATTCAACCACAATTCAAATAGACTATGAAAATGAAGTCAGAAATGCTTACCTTATTTTGCAACTTTAAGTTGTGCATTTTCAAGCCAGAGAGCTCTGATCTCTCTCCGCTTGTTGCAGATATTCTTCAAAAGTTCCTGGTTATAATCATTAACTTTCTGTAAGTCAGAATGGTAACTAGAGTCAGAAGTCTACTAAGACTCGAGCTGCTACTTTAACTAAGTTAAATATTAGCACGAGCCCTAGGGGGCTATACTAGTTCATTTTTGGCATCCTATAAAAGCATAAATCCAGATTCCTATCCAACTTCATGCTTGGGGGCTAAAGGATATGATATGAAATGTAATAAAAAGTCAGAATACAACTTTCATGATGTTCATATGTTAGTTTGTTGAGGCTCATGTTGACCTCAGCAGAAACCTTCTCGGCAAAGGTTAAAGGAATGATTGGTGGTGGCGGAGCCACACTGGCCTTTAGCTTCTCGTCGTGAAGACGAACTTGATCAAGAAGATCTGTGAGTTTGACATCTTTGACTTCTTGAGCCTCCTCCTCAGCCGTGATATTTCGGGTCTCCATACAATGGAGAGCCAGCTTCTGGATTTCTTCTATGCTCTTCCGAGTAAGGCCAAGTTTGGAAATACCTAGATTCTACAAAAGGTTCTCCGTGAAGGTCTTAGCCGAGGGATCATTACCCTTTGAGGGTTCACCCTTATCAATTGTCGAGTCACTCATGGTGACGTCGGTTTGCAAACCAAGGTTCGCTGGCTCTAAAGAATTAGCCGAAACATCCTCAACACGTGGAGATGAAGTATCCTCCGGTGCTGATGATGGCTTTGGGGTAGGAGTCGGAGGCGGGGCAGCAGGTGATGCTAGAGTCAACTTTTGTTGGTGCAAAGTCTTCCCCGGATTTCCTTTTCCCTTGCTCTTGGTGATTGTTTTGGCTCTGGATGGTAACAGAGTAAGATCGTTACAATTCCGAAAGAATATGAATTAATATACAAAACCTTCTGAAGAAGTTTACCTCTTTACAATAGGCATATTTTATGTGCCGATAGAAACAGTCAGAGTTTAGCGCTTCCGGGTAAGCGCCTCTGGCAGCAATTCAAGATCTTCATCCTCCTGAGGAACCGGATCCTCGTGTGGATATCCCTCAAGAGGAGCAAGCTCTAACCCGGGGAGGTTAGCTAGCTGAAATATGGATTATCTCAGTATTGCAAACAACAAAATATAGATGAGCAAATCAATGAGTGTGAAAGAATCAGTCGGAAAACTTACTAGTGTCAAGGGCTTATCAGCCGTGAACATGTCCAGAGAGATCTCTGGAATCTTCTTTTCCACCCGCTCCTTGATCATCCACTTGATCTAGGTCTCGTAATCCTTATCAGGGATTGGGAGCAGGTTGATCCTTAGGCTATCTTTCTTACTCTTGTAACTGTGCGCATGAGATGATCACCGTGGTACTAAAGGGGTTAAATCT
This sequence comes from Avena insularis, assembly GCA_023614405.1. Classification (NCBI taxonomy): domain Eukaryota; kingdom Viridiplantae; phylum Streptophyta; class Magnoliopsida; order Poales; family Poaceae; genus Avena; species Avena insularis. Next base: position 282,308,341 of record CM042694.1, on the reverse strand, counting down.
GACGTGCTAGCCAGCAGTGGACTAGGTCGAATCCCTTCGGGCCTTTGTGCTTCATCAGGTATTCAATCCGCCTCTTAGCACAGATCAAATCTTCAGAGAGAGTCGGCGCCTCCGAACCCTAGGATTCTTGGGGGGAAGCGGTACCATCGATGAAAGCCGGCACAACTTCTTGCTTGCCGGGAGCCGGTTTGTCCTTATGGTAAAAGAATGTGGATGTCCATCTTTTCACCGACTCCCTGGCTATAACTTTAGGATAGACTTGGTCTCTCCTAAGGGTTAGGCTCAGTGTCCCAATAATGTAAGGATTACCGGTGATGATGGAATTTTTTCGGGTACCGAAGTAAAACTGGAACAAAGTGAGACTCGGTTTTATTCCGAGATATCCCTCACAAAGGGATGTGTGGGAACTAAGTTCTAGAATCTTATTGGGGGAAGATTGCGGAGTTGAACTCCATAGTGATCTATAACCTCAAAGAAGAACTCCGAGGGAGGAAAACTCAAACCTCGGTCCAGATGGGTGCTGAAGTGGACCCTCTCGTCGGTGTGAGGGGTGGGGAAGATTTCGTTGAAACCGCTCTACCATTCACCGGCGAATAGGAGGCCTTCCTTCTCGACACCACGCAACTTCTCATCATCGATCATGCAGGGATCTAGACCCCGCGGAAGTTTTCCTTCTCCATCATTTCCACCACCATTGTCGCCGTTGTCGTTGCTGCCGTGCTAGAAGAAGTTGTGTCAGCCATATGGTCGGAGAGGGTGACCGTTGGTGGGAGGTACTGTGGGGGAAGGAAAAGGAGGCAGGAGCGTTGTGTTGCTTGGAGGAAGAAGAGGGAAAAGGCTGGTGAGAGGAGAATGAGAGGATCTCAACCCCTTATGAACCAAGCATGCACCAAGATTCATGTGAATGAACAGTAATTTGTGCCACACGTCACGGAATGAACTAGGAAACTTCCTCGAGAAGATTACACCTCCCTGATCGCCGTGCGCACATTAAACGGTGCCTTGGTTCCACGTGAAGCAGACCCACCAATGGTCACACTGACAGGAATGTATGATAGTGACAAGACTTGACCTTGACTGATGTCAGGTTATGTCAGAGACCAGTTTCTGGCTTAGTTTGAAATCAAGCTGGGGAAAACCGTAATGGAATACTCATAGGTCTGAATCAATTTGAGACTTGGATCCTACTTTTGTTTTGGAGTTTCAGGAACCCTTCAAGACTCTGCAGCCAAAGAAAGACCAAGCTAGATGATGAAATCTGACTTTGGATCGTGGAGGCTTCCGGGGGCTACTATTGGGGATATACTTTTCGGGTATACCCATTGTGACTCGGTGACCAGGGTGGCCCACTTCGGGTTAGATCTTTGCTTCACGGGCAGGCCAGTCAGGGAGAGAGGACGTAAGTTCATCCAGCTAAGGGAAGGCCCAGAAGACTTACCGACTTAGGATTGTATAGTTACTTGTAGTCCAAGATGTACTATGTAACCGACTCTATATCGTAGCCGGATAGGTATCTCATGTAACCCTAGGCCAGATATCTATATAAGTTGTCCTAGGGACCAGCCTTTAGGGAACCCACAACTTACAATCTCAACTCGCACAGGCGAAACCTGCGGTGACCCAGCATACCACTTCATGTTGTAGTATACTATAGTCATTTACATAACACTTACAGAACACCATTCCGCAAATATTACAACAGGAACATTATCATTACAATACCAAAATATCGAGATATTTGAAAGGTTCAAACTTACAAACCATACAACTTATGTAATAAGATCATCGGAAGAACGAAAACACAACGATAAGAAAGGCATGAGCTCAACAACCTATTCTATAGGGTTTATGCTGCTAGGATCAAACTAGATATCTAAGTTCTACCCTGGCAACTACTCTGACTTGTTGTCTTTAGCTCCAATGTGTATCCCGTAGTCCACCCCTTCGACTCCACAGGACAGGTCCAGCTCTTCGTAGTAGATGTTGTTCTGTACTTCTGTAGCATACATCTGGTTATCCTTCTGCTCCTCAGAGTCTAGCAAGGGGTTCAAAGGAAAGGGTATGCACGGTGGGAAGTTTGATGCTCTAACTACCACCATAGACTATAAGTCCTTGGCACTATGTAGTTTTTGTAAACATTTCTTCAAAGATTGATTTTATTATCAAAAACTATGCCCATCAGCCTTCACAGGTTGACCAGAACTTCATGGAGTTCCTTTGCTGCCGCATTCATAGCTCCTTCCCGGAACAGGGAGTAACATTTCTCACTTTTTTACTATTTGCAGAGGTGCGTTGCTTTACCCATAAGAGACCAGATCCTTGTTGCACAACCGGGCGATCTTTCCCGTCCACACTTCCTTGGTGTGAGGCCTAGGAGATGATCCAAGCCAATCACTACCCTTCTCCGTGACCCTGCATGAAGACACGACCCCCAAGCAGAACAAGCTCTATCAATCCATATGCAGATATAACTATGGTTGACTACATTGAGGACTCTAGTGAGCAGCCAGTATCCTAGTCGCCCCAACGAGTTGGTGGACCTACCAAGGATCATCTCTCTAGATAGTCTAGATACCAAGATCACGGGGAACTGAGGGGTCCCACCCATATGTTGGGCCTCGAAAGGTACACCAGCGCCATGTAATGGGCATCCGTCCATGCGAAAGGAAGAAGATCCATCTGACTTCTCTGTCCCATTCCATCTTATGGTTAACGCATATTATATGGTGCTAGAATCACTGACGTCATGGGTTATTAAGTCCTAATTATTCGGCAATTGGAATCTTAGATTCCATTGTCATTCATAGTATTTATCATCACTTAGGATGATAATAGCATTTCATTTGTTTGGGAAAATACTTATTTTTTAGTCTCTTTTAGAACATAGGTGATAACACACAATTTTCAAATACTTTCATAAAGACTCTCAAAGGACATGAGCAATTGGTGAACTTAGCTTGTGACTGTAAGGTAGTGAAGTCAGATACTTCCACTTAACCTTGAGCTCCAGTTTTACAAAAGACCATTATTGCCCGGTAAGGAAAATATTTAAAGAAGCAACATGGAATGCAAGTAATGTCATGCAATGATTTATTATTTTCCTTCTTTGCGTGTTCTACCCACTTTATAAAGGTTTACTATTTTCTTTTAATTAATAAAAGAAATGTAGTACTCAAATACTATTAAATTCACATAATTCCTATATCTAGTATTTTTATGATAACTAGTATTATTCTAAGAGTTTAAAAATATATTTATTTAATTTTTAACTCTTTCAAATGTTTTCTTAAAACTCCCCTATGGAATAAAGACTTTACTTTTAACACACTTGATTTACTTTTCAAAAATACAATTTAGTATTTTTCTATAATAGTATATCCATTTGGGATCTCAAAACTGAGTTTTATTCAATTTTAGGTATTTTGTTTATTTTTATAAAATCCCAAAAGAAATAATCACAATAACAATTATAAACCTAAATTAATTACCTAAAATTTATATTTATTATTTTTAGTGAGTAGAGAATATTTTTGTGAGTTCATAGATATATTATTTATATTTTTAGGAATTTTATTTATTTTTCTAGAGCTGATTTTGTTGCAGGGGCTTATTCGTAAATATTATTTTTAGCTAAGTCTTTTAAGACACGGGCCCGGCCCATCTGGCCTGGTCAAAGACCACCTGAGATATACTGGGTAGCCCACCGACCCAGTACCCCCACGCGCATTCCCTCTTCCTCACTCCTCTCTCTCTCGTGACTCTCTCTGGCGCTCAATGCCACTGCCGCTACTACACGCGATTTTGGCCACATCCCGCCGTTGTGACCACCGCTGCGATGTAGGATGATGTGGTCGACACAGCTACACACCGTTGTCCAGCCCGATTCGACGATGGTGCCCCTACCAGCCTCGTTGACCCCTGTCTGTGGCTAGGGTTAGGGTTTGGGTCGCTCCGACGCTCCTTCGACGATGCTCTGGGCTTCTCGTGGTGCGCTCCCCGTCATCTTCCTCTTTCACCGACCACTTCTCTGCTTCCTCTTCAAACATCTTGCGAGGACCTTGAGTAAGTTCCATGTTCTCCTCTTTGTGCTCTATCTAGCCTCTGTTCCATGCCATGTGGTCAGTTCTGATGGAATTTCCCCATTTAGGATTCATCTCTGAATCCTAGGGTTTGACCCTCCTTGCAGTGATGTTCAGTTAGGTTTATAGGGTTAATATGATTGTGTTAATCTCCTGGATGTTGACCTGCTAGTGGTGAATGTGATACTCTCTGTTGAGCATGTTCTGTTGCTCTGTCTCTATTAGTTAGCCCTTTACTGATCTTGTTGGTGTTACCCTATTCTCTGGCAGAGAACACTTGGTTGAGCAAGTTTAAGTTGGTGTGGCTATCTGTGTGGCTATGATTGTGAGCTCACGCCTTTTGAGTGATGATGCCTTACTACTGGCTGATATAGCTTACTCTGATGCTTTCAGTGTAAAACTTTTATGATCAAAGGCTCTGCCTTATGATAGATGTTGAATGCTGTTATAGATGATTCCTAAATCATTTAGGAAAATGATTAAGTGTTTTTAAAATATGATGCTTAGGCTTGTTCTCGAGAAGTGATGAACCTGTTGGTACAGAGGTGCTACCCAGTTTGGGATGTGGCCTGTACCAATAGCTATGATGAGTATCATCTAGTTAAAACTAGATCCCCTGGTCTATGATGCTGGTTTGAGACCATCCTAAAGTACAAACCCCTTGTTTTTTACTTGATGGCTTATTGCCTATGTATGTATCATTTGCATGATCAGATCCATATATAAACATGATTACTCATATGAATATGCTCCAGATTCACTATTGGATTAAAAATGTTGGGGATTACCCTTGGTAGCCTGTGCTGGCCTGCTACTGCCTTCCCCTTTGGCCTTGGCTTGCTCCTCCTGGTGCTGCTACTCCTTTGTGACCTTGTTGTCCACCTATATCCTCCCCCTCCTCTGGTCACCATCCTTGTTGTGATTTCCTGGGCCTTCTGTGGTGGAAAGTGGATGATTTGGGTGGTGTGGTTTGCAAGAACTAGTGGTGTTCTTGGAGATGTTGTGACAAACTAGTGTTTGGGTCTGTGAAGGAGATATCAAAGCCCTGCTTTGCACTATGTTGTTGGGTTTTAAACCTCTCTCTTGTTCTCTGTTGTAGACACCTCATAGGTGTGTGCGCAGCTTCACTGTTGCTCTCATGTGGATGAGATCGAGTGATCTTGTTTTAAACTCCCCCACTTTTTTACTATTTCCATTCCCGGTGAAACTTGCCCCTATCTACCAATGAGGTTGTACTGAGGCTTATACTGTGAAATGAACAGATACTACACTTGTTGGTTCTATCCCTTCTTCTAAATAGATTTGGCTCAATGATGTTTAGAAAACAGTGCACTTCACTGTTAATAACTAAGAGCAATCTAATACTAACCCCTCACTTTGTTTTATTCTTTTTTGTCTTATTTACAGGTACATGTTCAAGTGAAGAATAAGAAGATTTAGACTAGGTTTAGTTAGGACTAGTCTGTTAGTTTTTCATTTGTAATCTTTTTCTTTTCCTCATTTCTAAGAACAATGTAATATGTGTTTATTATTAATAAAGTTTCTATTTCCTTCAATATTTATCTCTATAAAGTACTTTCTTTATATTCCTTTGTATTCATTTGTTATTTGTGGAATAAAGAAAGAAATTAGAAATAACTATTTAAGTTATACATTTATATTGATATCAATTTCCTTTATTGTTTTATAGTTGTTTAATATTTAAACAATAATAAGAACTAATTCTTTTTGGAAAACAAATAAACACTATTACTTCTAATTCACTAATATTTTTAAATTATTCAAATATGAATTCAAATTATTCACCCAAATTCATAATATCTCCTAAGGATCATGTCAGAATTCATAGCAAACACTTCTAAGAGCTAAACCCTAACTCAAAGAAGTGCAAGAAACTTTGATCTCCCTAGGGTTTTGTTTGGTGAAAATTTACCCCAAATTTACAGATGAATGCATGCAAATGCACAAATTTCTATTTCTACCCTTTTTTGGTTCCTAAATGTTGGGATGTTACAGTCTTCCCCCCTTAAATTAAAGTTCGTCCCAAAGTTTTACTGGTGTGTACCTGAATAGCTCAGATAATCTTCTGGTAGACTATCCTCTTTTTCCCATGTTGCTTCCCGTTCAGGATGATGTGCCCATTGTACCTTACAATACCTAATAGATCTATTCCTTAACCGTTTCCAGTTCTCTTCCAAAATCTTGCATGGTTTTTCAACATAAGTCAAATCCGCTTGCAATTCAACCTCTTGATGTGTGATTGCATCATCTAGAACTTTGAGACACTTCCGGAGTTGTGATACATGGAAAACATTGTGAACTTTAGCTAACCTTGTGGTAACTCTAAAGCATAAGCTACAATTCTGTTCTGACTTAGTATCCGGAATGGTTCGATATACCTTGGACTCAATTTTTCCTTTTTCTTCAAACCTTTTAACTCCTTTCATTAGTCTAACCTTGAGATATACCATATCTCCCACTTCTAGATGCCATGCTCTTCGACTTTGATCTGCATAACTCTTTTGATGACTTTGAGCGATCTTCAATCGATCTCTGATGGTATCGATAATGTCTTGCTTTTCCTTGATATAATCCGGTGCAAATTATTTGCTACTACCTGGTTCATACCAACATATTGGTGATCTGCATTTTCGACCATAAAGTACCTCATAAGGTGTTTCCTTTAGACTACTATATTTTTGGGTAGTCCATGCTTACTCATGATCTGCTTGACATATATTTGTACTAGCTTCTCAACATTATTCTTTTGATTCATTGGAATAAAATGTGCACTTTTGGGAAGTATGTCAACTATTACCTATATCATATCCTTCCTCTTAGGAGTCATCGGTAAACCTGTAATGAAATTCATACCAAGCTCCTCCCATTTCCACTCTGGAATTTCTAGTGGTTGTAGTGGTCATGCTGGACTTTGATGTTCTGCCTTCACTCTCTGATAGGTATGACATTTAGACACATACTTTGCAATGTCTCTTTTCATATTGTTCCTCCAAAATAGCCCCTTAAGATCCATGTACATCTTTGTACTTCCTAGATGAATTGAATATGGTGTCTCATGTGCTTCTCGGAGTATTGTCTCCCTAATCTCTAGTACATCTGGTACACAAAGACGAGTTTTAAAACCATAAAGATCCATAATCTCCAAGGTGAAAAAGTGATGCTTGAACTTTGGAAATACTTCAGATTTCTTCAGCAATGAACAGATCATCAATTTGATGTCGATAGATCTCATGACGAAGATCACTACTTCGCTCTTCCATAACCCTCATGGTAGCTAATCCTACACGAACTTCTGTTCTCAAAAACTGTATTTCTAACCTTTCCAAATACATTTGCAACTCTTTTGGCAATTCCCTATTTGTTGGTTGAATATCTGCACTCTTTCGGCTTAAAGCATATGCTACTACATTAGCCTTTCCTGGAGTATAATTGATTGTAAGGTCATAATCCTTAATTAACTCCAACCATTTTTTCTGCCTCATGTTCAGTTCTTTCTGAGTAAAGAAATCTTTGAGACTTTTATGATCATTGTATACTTCACACCTTGATCCATAGATAAAATGCCTCCAACTCTTCAGAGCAAAGATTACTGCCGCTAATTCCAAATCATATGTTGGTAATTGACTTCATGAGGTTTGAGTTGTCTCTACCCATAAGCAATCACCTTGCGATCTTGCATTAGCACACAACCTAATCCCTCCTTGGATGCATCACACTATACCGTGTAATCTTTTTTGGTTTCTGTTATGGCTAAAGCTAGTGATGTAGTCAACTTGGTCTTCAATTCTTGAAAACTGGCTTCACACATCCGTCGTCCTCCATCTCTTTTATCAACAAAAATCATTGGAGTTCCCCATGGGGCATACACTCTCTTGAATGAAAGTTTTCTAGCCAACTCATCAATTTGTTCCTTTGGTTCCTTTAGCTCTTTAGGACCCATATTGTATGGTGCCTGAGCAATAGGTGTTGTACCATGTATCAGGTCAATAGTGAAATCTATCTCCCGGTCAGGTGGCATCCCTGGTAATTCTGCTAGAAATACATCCTGGAACTCATTTACTATAGGAATATCCTCTAACTTGACCTCACTCATTGAGTTTAGTGAAGACCAACCATGATATCAGTGTGTTTTGTCTACCCGATAGACTATCCTTCCTCCACTTGGAGACTTGATTGAGACTTGATTGAGACAGTCTTGTCTTCACAATTGATCTGTGCTCCATGTTCAGTCATCCAATCCATTACCAAAACTACTGCTATACCTTTTAATGGGACCACATATGGATCCGCAAAATAGGTTTGACCACGCATTGATATAACTTATTTTATTTTAATATTTCTCGCTATCACAATCCCTCCAGCGGGAACTACAGTCATAGGTTGTTCTAACAGTGCCCTTCTAACCCCGAACTTATCACAAAATTGTTCAGATATGAATGAAGTAGTTGCACCCGTATGAAATACAACTTTTCCTAGGTTGGTGAGAATATTGAGCATACCTATCACTGCTTGGTTCGAGTTATCCACCTCCTCCAAGGTTGCGCAATTCAGCTTTTCAGTAGGTATGCTCCTCTTGCCATTGTTGTTCTTGGCATAATCTCCACCCCTATTAGGTTGTCGGCTAGTTCCTCCAGAACTTTCTCTCCCCTTGTCAGGCCATCCTCCTGTAGGCTTCTTGGGACAATTAGGCCTTATATATCCTTTTTCTCCACATCCATGACATATCACCATAGGCTTCATGCATTCACTTCTAACATGTCCAGGTAAACCACAGGTGTGAAAGATAATATTTCTCCGGGATGTTGATGTCCCACGATTAGGGTTATTAGAGGGTCTAACCCGGGTTTAAATTCCAGGTTTGGTTTAGGCTTACTGGCTTGAACCCTCTTATTTTATTTCTTCACCCTCTTCCTTCTATCCTCTTAGACATTCTTTTAATCATCCTCAAAAGTGATAGCTGCATGTAGCAACTGCTGAAAAGTTGTTTTGTTGGAAAGCCTCAACTGCATCTTTACAAATGGATTCAATATATGCATGAACCGCTTCTTTCTCTTCTCTTTAGTGCTTACCTCGTTAGTAGCGTAACGAGACAAATCACTAAACTCCTGGATGTACTTCATGACACTAGAGTAACCTTGTTGCTGTTCTTGAAATTCCCTGTGCTTCAGCTCAATAACACTTTCCGGAACATGGTATTCACAGAATCTCTGCTTGAACTCCTCCCAGGTATACTCCGTACCTAGAGGTTGCATTGCTAGCTGATTCTCCCACCAAGATATTGCAGGTCGAGTTAAAAGATATGTTGCAAACCTTAACTTCTCCGCATTGTTGCACCCTATAGTCTTCAACTTTCTTTCAGTGTTAGCCAGCCAATCCTTGGTATCCATTGGTTCTGGAGATGATGAAAAAGGTAATGGTCTGGCATTCTGGAAATCCGAGAGACTCACACCTCGAAATTCAGGTTCCCTCTGGTTTCCAACTCGTTCTATTAATCTCTCCATAAACGTATTCTAAGATTCTTGCATCATCGGCATATACTCCATGAAAGTTTGCTCCATCAATGGCCTCATTGGTGGTGGTGGTAGATCTGCCTACATTCTGGCGTCTTCATCTGCCTTTCCCTTGGCTTCGCGCTCCATGCACTGCTGTTCGGTCTCATTTTCTACACCCGTCTCCATAACCCCCTAGTCCTGAACATGAAGCAAAACTCATATTTACATCATGCCATGCTTTTTGAGCTCAACTTCATGCCTAGCACTAGTCACACAATGGAAATCAAGATCCAAATAAGAACCAAATATGCAACACACATAATCTACATTACATTAACATAGGTAATATAGTACCTCACTTATTACATCAAGATCCCAAACTATAGAATACACATTACCAAACTACTTCTAGCTCTCCTTGGTTATTCTTCTCCTCAGTAGCCTCCATGCTCATTGTACATGCCTGGAATCCATCCGTGCTGGCGTGAAGTCCGACGCACACTCTGTGGAACAACTTGCCCCCTTGATGGAACGTACCTAGTATCAGAAGTATCAGGACTCGACACATCATCTAGCTGAAGTGCATCCATTCCTTCCAACTCATCTGAGTCATCTTCATCCTTAGGTTCCACATCCGAGTCTCCAAAAAGCTCTTGTAACCATTCATCATTCTGAACAGAATTAGGAACATCTTCCGGAGTCATGAAATACTCAGAGGATTCAAACTCTACTTCCTTGGGATCTTCCTCATCCGACTCTACATTCTCCACGTGGACATCCCTTCCATCAGCGGAATAAGACATCACTCTCATCTGACTAGTTTGCCAAACATCGCCAACAAAATCTTCTATAGGAATAGGATTCCTAGTAGATCCATCAGTAGATCTAATGTCTGCATTGCACAAATCATTTGTAGCTAGTTTAAAATTATAGATATCGATCCCACAGCGAGCCCAAAGGTAAGTGTTTATGGTGAAGTCTCTGTCACACCAAAAGTTGTCACAGGTCTTCGAGTGAATTGACTGCAAGTGTAAAAATGAGAATGAGATTTGGATTAAATTGGATGTATTTAAATAAAACTAAAATGTAAAGTTCGGAAATAAAAAAGCATAAAAGTAAAGAACGATTCAGTTGTTTGTTGTTTTCTGCAGATGATGAAAAAGGCGCGGGGAGATACAGTTCATGGTGATAGTGACTGTGCCAGATGGACGAGCGATAAATGTAACAATTGTAATCTTATAAGTATATGTGTAGGCGAGCAACCCATAATTAGCCGGAACTCCTCTTGGTAGATTTCATCCCAACTTCAATAATCATACTAGTATGTTATGAAAACCATTCTCAGACACTAGATGATTAAGACCCTTCAGGCCGCTTAGTGATTAAGCTCCTTGGATCAGACTAATGCAATAAGCACGGTGGTTCCTCGTTATCCTCGAGTCTAATAGTTTTCCATTGATATCACCGTGTCACTCGGGGGTCGCCGGTCTGCTAGCGAACAAGATCCTATCCATGTAGAACAAAGTATCATGTTGTCTGGGCCCTTAATTGGACAACAATCATTAGGCATCCCACAGATAGTCAAGCACACATAATATAGTAATTAAAATCAATCACAAACTAATGGAAAATATATGAAGGCACATCACACCTCACCAATCCCTTACATCTCCCACACCCAAGGAACTTACTCACACATGAGAGAAGAAAGCATCATCAATATAATTAAATAAAGGGAGTCATCTTGATATTACCGTGGAGATCCACAATAAGAATAGAAAAGCAATCCAACACAATTCAAGATGGGAAGAAACAATCTCAAACCCTAGTATTGCAAGGTGAAGATCTCTCTCTCTCTCTCTCAAGTACAATTAATGGCTATAGGGGTGTGTTGGCTAGGAAGTCGAACATCGTGGAGCCAGATGAAGAACGTCTCCTCCTTCTTCTCCGGATATCTTCTTTCTCCCTTCTGGATGATGCGGCGGCTGTTGTGTTGTGTTTTTGTCCTTGGTCCCTTCATGGAAGTTATCCCTTTTGACAAGACAGAGGCGGCAGCAGCTATATGGCGGGAACTATACGACCGGAAAAATTGTTCCCGCCGTATAGTTGCTCGTTAAAGCCTCTGTACGCTTCCCTCTATTCCTTCCAAAGAGAGACTTGCTTGTTTTCGCCTGAATATTGTGTTTCTCTAGTTAAAACCCTCTGTTGACGTTCAGAACCTGAAACACACATTAAAAACCAAGTTTTCTTCGATACCAAAGTATTAGCGTTAGGTAAAGCTAGAAAATGATCAAATCCAGTAGAAAACCATCAATAAAAACTATCAAAAATATGTCGAATCTCACTGCTATCAACTCCCCTAATCTTAGATGTTTCTCGCCCTCGAGTGACATGGAAATAAAGAAGTATAGCGGAGATTTGAGACTGAAATAAAAGAACTTACAAGCTTGAATTGGTGTCAAATTCGTTTCTTCACAATCCCTGCAATCTTAAACATGATCATACAAGTATTTACGAGATTGCACTGAGTCCACTTCCTAACCACGTATATCTTGCTAGCAAATAAATCATATGCCCAAGCAAGTGTCAAAAGTTTTAGCTAGGAAAGTTAGGCAAATTCTTTTGGTATCTCTCTTTGTTGAGAGATGAAAACTTTTTACTCTTGTTTCTTTAATCAATTAAGAGTTCTCAAGTTGGCACAGAAATATTCAATTTAAGAACAACTCATCTATTCCCATGTCAAAATTTCAAGACTCTCAAAGCACCTTTTTCCTTCCTTTGCTTTTCAAAAACTTCAGCTCTTCCATAGAGAAATCATGCCACTGTTCTTAACATGTTAATTGGGACTGTGTTGTGCACTCGTGACCATGCCAATGAATATGTTGAGCAATAAAGGGTCAGAGGAATACTACAACTTCACTTGGAATGTGAAACCATGAGGAGACTAAAATTTTACACGTCATAGCATTGTTGCTACAGACGTTTACACAACTCAATAGCTGAAATAATTAAGTGGTTTCCCACATTTAGATCATTCAGTGGCCAGCAGAGTTAATAGTTCCCCATGGAGCATGACAATGTTGTAATGACACACGTAAAGCAATATCTTACGGTAATTATAGAAAAAGCAGTGGCATAATCTCTACTACTTCAAAGCATCCATTTTATCAAACAATTTCATTCAAGGGTACTATCGAGTCTATTTATATTAAGCTCAAACAGGATGTAGTAGTTCTAAAATTAAATTATTTGGGCTAAACATGGACTCAAGTCATCTTTTGGATGCTTTTTCTTGTTGTCAAAATGTAGGAAATATTTTAACCAAGTTCATTGCTCATTGTTTCAAAGCTAAAAAGGAGACACTAGCAAAGGACTAAAAATTATAGGATAACAAGCTAAGTGGGGAGTGACTCCAGTGCAAGCAAGTAAATAATTGTAGGATCAATTTAAGGCTGTAGAAAATGTGATGAAAGGAATATGATACCTCATCTTGCTTGCTTCGTTCTCGTATTTTAGTCGAACCCCCTCTGTATTTCCATATTGCCAAGTCACCTGAAATGGAGCAATATCCGAGAGAAACAAAGAAATGAAACTTGCAATAAAAGTTACAACTATTTTTTTGTATTTTTATCTTAGGAATGCAAACTGAAAGTAAACATGCAATATTGAAGAAATAAAATAAATCAAAATAAGAAATAAAAATATGAATGCAAGGTTTGGAGGTTTTCAAACCTCCCCCGAGCTTAGGCTATTGCTAGGCTAAGTTGTTGTCATCATTCCGTGGCTAGCGCGGATACTACTGGTAGTAGTCGGGGAAGTGGGTCATGAAGTGACAGAAGTTGTGAGTCAAGGAACTCACATCTTCATTAACCCCGTGAAGAGTGTTGTCAATCTCCCTCGCGTTGGTTGAGCTGCTGGAATTCCTGATAGGGGACATAGTTGTATCCTTGGTGTGGCTGGTTGGGCCACGGGTCCCAGGCTCCCCCTTGCCGCTGTTGCTGTTGTCCCTCCCAAGCAGGGTTGTGTCCTTGCTCATCCTCATGCTCCTGCTCATCCTCATCATGCTGCTCTCCTTCTTCATCTTCATCTTCCTCTTGATCAGGCTAGAGTTCATCCATGATCTTCATCACTTGGTCCTTGGTGAGGATCCAAATGTCCTTCTCCACAATCGAGAAGGCTTGGGGACAGGGCAACGGAACCTGCTCACCCTGTGCAATATCAAGATAACTAAACTGATACACTCGGAGCCTCCAGTTAACTTGGTAAACGCCAAGGAAGCCACAAGCAGTTAAATACTTGACGTCCATAAGCTTGGAACCATCAATAGATTGCATAACAGGTAATATAATATTTAATGAATGGGCAAGGTGGGTTAGCAATCTATCAATGCAAATATCACCTTTAGTCTTGTTGCATTGGTGGCGAAAGTGCTGGATGAGTAGAGCTTCAGGATTGGGGCTTTGCGACGCAGTGGGAAAGAGAGCCTTGGTGATCATTGCCATGCCCACATTGGCCATGGAACCGGTGTCACCTCTTCCCAGTAGTGTGTTGGCGAGGAACAAGGTGTAGTAGCGGATTGTTGGGTTCTGAATGGTGGACATCTTCCTCTGGTAGAAGTTGGTACCACCATTAACAGAAATAGCCTCCCAAGTTTCTCCACTTGTGACGCTATAGTGAAGGAGATATGTCCTAGAGGCAAATAATAAATAGGTTTTTATTGTCATATCTCAATTAGTTTATAATAGTTTCATATTGTGCTATAATTGTGCCAAGTAGAAACATTGGTACATGTGTGGTATGAAACAACAAAGTCCCTAGTAGCCTCTATTCATACTAGTTCATTGGTCACGAAGATGATCTAGGTTTCAAGATCATGTGCATTTATGCCGACTGACAACGGGATCATATCATTGGAGAATGATTTGATTGGACATTCCTCGAAGGATTGCAACACGATCGAGTCATATAGTTCATTGTTGCAATAGCTATACCTAGACTCCTTCTCCTTAGACCGTGAGATGATATCAATCACAGTCTCCCGAGAGTGCTTAGATAGCATCAAGCGCCACTTGGTAATACAGTGGTTATAAAGGTGTGTTCAGGTACTCAGAGGAACCATAGAGGCAATATATGTCAAGAGCGGGATTTGTTCACCCACATGACGGGTAATGATACATACGGCCGGCTTGGTGAGATTACATCTATAAATGTTGCAACATGTGACTAGGTCACGGGGATGTAATATCACGGTAATAAGAAAACAGAACTTGTTGTGAACGAGATTGAACAAGGTATGGGATACCAATGATTGGATCTCGGACAAGTTGTATCGAGAAACAAAAGGAAGAGGATGTTACATTTAGCGGTTCAAACGACATTGTCATCAGGAATGCATAGGGGTCACATGGATATCCCTGGTCCCTCTGTGGATCATTGATTTAGATCATGTCTAGAGCATTCCCGAGCTGTGAGAGGATACACTTAAGGGTACGATGAGAGCGATCATTCGTAAGACGGAATCAAAGCAGAGAAAGAGAGAAAGTCGGAATCGTTCCACACAGAGATCTGAAGTTGTTTGGAGAAAGAATAAAGGACCGGAATCATTCCGGGAAAGATCCAAAGTCGTTCG
Organism: Avena insularis; assembly: GCA_023614405.1. Taxonomy (NCBI): domain Eukaryota; kingdom Viridiplantae; phylum Streptophyta; class Magnoliopsida; order Poales; family Poaceae; genus Avena; species Avena insularis. The sequence continues at coordinate 282,293,120 of CM042694.1, read as the reverse complement.
GAGGAAATCGAAAGGGAACCGAATGGTGTTTCGGGTCAAGACGGATTTTGTAATATGTATTTACATATTAATTAGCATAATTAATATTAAATATAATGTTAAAATCTAATTTGAAGGGTTATTCCACTAATGGGCCAAACTTCCTAGGGAAAAAGGGCCCATGAGGGAAAACCAAAGGGCCAAGGCCTAGGCGCCTCAAGGGGGCCCACCCAGCCAGCCTAGGGCTGTGCGTGGGGTGGGGCCCACCCCTGGCCGGCTGGCCCATAAGGCCCATGCGCCTCCCCCCTCTCCCTTGAATAGTCCCACATGGGAAACCCAAAGGGGAGAGCACACCCCCTCCCCCTATATAAAGGGGTGTCGATGGGTGGGATTAAACACACCAATAATTAGAGAAGTCCTTTGGTTGACTTTCTCCCTCCCTCTCTCTATAACTTGTGACCATGGCCCCAAGTCTGGGTTGTGCGATCGAGGCACACCTGCAGCATGCCGTTGCGCTACAGGGATTCCTAGCCAGATATCAACTTCCGCACTCCCGGCGGGATCGGGGAGCCAGAGGTCTCATCATGCACCGGATGTGTACGAAGACACGAGGCGCAACACTTGGGGCGCTTAAATGTCGTGAGCCGGAGCTGCTGCACGATGAAGATGAAGAAGGAGCAAGGGGTGACCTGCGAGGAGCTTCGCGACCTTGAGGTCGGCTACGAGTATGACTACTTCAACCACGTTCCCCGCGGAACTTAACCGCGTACAGTCTACAAGGATATGTATTCTATACGTATTGGCCGTTACTGCATTACTACATAGATAGATCCTAGGCAGTTTTGGGGTTCCATCGTAGGAAATTTTTTGTTTTCTGCTGCGATCCCTGATACATTGCAAATGTATCTATAATTTTTGATGTTCCATGCTTAGTTTTATCCACTTTCTTGTGTTTTGTCCACACTTTGGAGTACTTTTCATATGATTTCTTGGACTAACCTACTAACAAGAGCCACAGTGCCAGCTGCCTGTTTTCTGCTGTTTTTGGTTCAAGGAAAGTCAGAAAATGAATATTCTCGGAATTCGACGGGACAAAAGACAAAGTGCCTATTTTTCCGGAAGTCATCAGATGCCAGAATACGAGACGGACAGGGGCCAGAGGCCATCCACACCACCTGGCCGCGCGGCCAGGCTTGGCCCACGCCAGGGGTGGTGTGGTGGCCCCTGGCACCCCCTCGGCCTCCCCTTCCGACTATAAGATGCCCTCGGGACGAAAACCCTAAGTACCCGATCAAAAATCCACGAAAGAGTCTATAGCCACTGTCATCTCCATCACTAGATCGGGAGGGATCTGAAGCTCATCCCGGCACCCTGCCGGAGAGGGGAATTCACCCTGGAGGCCTTCTTCATCGCCATGCAAGCCTCCAGTGTGATGCGTGAGTAGTTCATCCTTGGACTACGGGTCCATGTAGTAGCTAGATGGATGGTTCTCCTCCTTTGTGCTTTCATGTTTAGATCTTGTGAGCTCCGTTCATGATCAAGATCATCTATTTGTAATTCTGCATGTTGTGTTTGCGGGCATCCGATGGATATTGAGATGCTATTTCAGATTGATTATTGATTCTATCATGTCTTTGTTATTTGTGATCTTTCATGCTTTCCATTGTTAGTAGCTATCTTCGCCAAGTAGATGCTAGCAACTCCAAGAGTTAGTATTTATGTTCGATAGTGGGTTCATGCCTCTGGTAATCTGGGGAAGTGACAGAAATCTCTAAGGTACTAGATGTGCTGTTGCTACTAGGGAGAAAACAACAATCCTTTGTTCATAGAACAATCATATTGTTTACTTTACATGCAGTTCGTAAAGCAATAATCTATTGCTTGCAACTTAATACTGGAGGGGGTTCGGATGATAACCTGAAGGTGGATTATTAGTCATAGATGCAAATGGATGGCGGTCTATGTATAATGTTGTAATGCCTAATCGAATCTCAAAGGAGTCAAGATGATTAGTATATGCATGTATTGCTTTCTCGATGTTTGTAAATTGCCCCGCTGTAATTTGTTCACCTAGCATGTTATCTATCTAAGGAGAGCCACCTCTAGTGAACTATGGATCCCAGTCCCTTTTCTTTACATACAATCTATAAACTGTTACTGTTTTGTGATTACTTTCTGCAAACTTTTTCTTCTTTCCATTCGATACGCTTAATCCTTTGTTTTCCGCAAAACACGGTGAGATTGACAACCTCATCGCAAGTTGGGGACAAAGTTCTGTGGTTGTGTTATGAAGGTCTCCACGTTGCTACTAGCACCCGTAGTGTGCCCTGCCAAAGCTCAGCTACTAACACCTTTGGGGTGTTTCCTTGCTCCTACTGGTTCGATTAAACCTTGGTTTCATAACTGAGGGAAACTTGCTACTGTGCTCATCATACCTTCCTCTTGGGGTTCCCAACGAGCTCTACATCAACATCGCTCCAGCATTTTTCTGGTGCCATACACAGAGCCATCAAGCATTTTTCTGGCGCCGTTGCCGAGGAGTCAAGGACATCTTCACAAGGGGAGTCCCTCATAACCAATCTCTTTACTTTGTTATTTTTGTTTTGCTTAGTTTCTTTTTGCTTTGTTTGCTTGGTTTGTTATCAAAAACACAAAAAAAATAGTTTTACTAGTTTGCTTTCTTATTTGAAAACACAAAAAATGACTACTCTTGAAAACACTAAGTTGTGTGACTTCACTAGCACCAACAACTATGATTTTATGAGTAAACCTATTGCTCCACTTGTGCCTGAAGATACTTTCTTTGAGATAAAACCTGCTTTACTCAATCTTGTTATGAGAGAACAATTTTCTGGTATTGGTAATGAAGATGCTGCTTCACATCTAAATAACTTTGTTGAACTTTGTGAGATGCAAAAGCATAGGGATATAGATGGTGATATTATTAAGCTGAAATTGTTTCCTTTCTCTTTGAGAGGAAAAGCTAAAGAATGGTTGAATTCCTTAACTAAGAATAGTATTGATTCTTGGACTAAGTGCAAAGATGCTTTCATTGGAAAATACTATCCTCCTACTAAGATTATATCTATGAGAAGTGAAATAATGAAGTTTAAACAATCTGATAATGAACATGTTGCTCAAGCTTGGGAAAGAATGAAATCTTTGGTAAAGAATTGTCCCACTCATGGACTGAATGCTTGGATGATCATCCAAACTTTTTATGCAGGATTGAACTATTCTTCAAGGAACCTATTGGATTCTGCTGCTGGAGGTACCTTTATGACCATTACTTTGGGTGCCGCAACAAAACTTCTGGACAATATGATGGTTAATTATTCTGAATGGCATACTAAGGGAGCTCCACAAGGTAGGAAGGTAAATTTTGTTGAGGAAACTTCCTCCTTGAGTGATAAGATTGATATTATTATGTCTATGCTTGTTAATGGGAAAGCCCATATTGATCCAAATAATGTTCCTTTAGCCTCTTTGGTTGCTCAAGAAGAGCAAGTTGATGTGAACTTCATAAGAAATAATAATTTTGGCAATAATGATTATAGGAGTAACTTTGGTAACAACAATTATAAGCCTTATCCTCCCAACAATGGTAATACTTATGGAAATTCTTACAACAATAATAGGAGTGCTCCCTCTGAACTTGAAGTTATGCTTAAAGAGTTTATTAGTAAACAAACTGCTTTCAATAAAACTATTGAGGAAAAACTCTCTAATGCTGAAAGAAATATAGCATCTTTGGCTGAAGCTCAATCTTCTTTGAATAAAATGGCTACTAAACCTGAAACTAATGAGAATCCCTTTGCAGCTACTAATGCCATATAAGTAAGAATTGATGAGAATCTTAGACTATTAGCTGAATTACATGCTAAGTGGGAAAGAGAAGATGAAATTGCTATAAACATTAGTGTTTCTACTATTACCACCTCTAGTGTTGAGGCTAGTAATGGTTCTACTACTTTAAATGATAAATTTGATTTTGATCTTGATGGTTGTACCATCTCTGAAGTTATTAAGTTCCTACAAAAGCTTGCTAAAAGTCCTAATGCTAGTGCAATGAACATGGCCTTTACAAAACACATTACTGATGCTCTCATAAAGATTAAAGAAGAAAAGATGGAACATAAAGCTTCTATTCCTATAAAACAAGAAGATGGTTGGTAACCCATCATTAATATGAAAGTGAATGACTTTGATTTCAAAGCTTTATGTGATCTTGATAGTAGTGTTTCTATTATGCCTAGAAGGATTTATGATATGCTTGATTTGCCTCCTCTTGAAGATTGTTAGTTGAATGTCCCACTTGATGATAATGCTAAAAAGAAACTCATGGGGAGTCTTAATGATGTTCTTATTATGGTTAACAATGCCTATGTACCCGTTGATTTCTATGTTTTGGATGTTGAATGCAATGCTTCTTGTCCTATTACTTTGGGAAGACCTTTTCTTAGAACTGTTGGTGCCATTATTGATATGAAAGAAGGCACCATTAAATATGAACTCCCACTCAAGAAAGGTATAGAACACTTCCCTAAGAAGAGAAAGGAGATTTCTTTTGCTTCTTCTATGAAAACAAAATTTGGTCTTAATGCTTCTTCATTTGAGAACACTTGATTCTTTTTCTTTGCTTCTTATGCCTAACTTAAAGGCGTTAAAGAAAAGTACTTATTGGGAGATAACCCAAAAGTTTTAGATGAGTCTTGGAAGTTATTACTTCAGTAATAACCGCTCCTTATCCTTTTTATTTACTTTTTTTGCCAAGAGTAACCTCTAATGAGAGAGAAGTAATGATTGGGAAAGTTGCTGTCCCAAAACAGATTTTTGTGCTTCACCGTAAAAATTCATGTAAAATATCTGAACGTCTTTTTGAGGCGTGAATTTTTGTGCTTCTTCCCCAGGTTGTTATCTAACTTTCGTTAGTTCAACACTTTTTGATTTGAGCAACAGAAGGTCTTCTAAAAAATTCATCTTTACCTGCTGGTCTGTTTTGACAGATTTCTGCCATTTTCTGCATTTGCTTCTTGTTGGTTCCTTTTTGAGTTCTTTTGGGGAATTGAGCTTTTTGAGGGAAGTGATACAGTATCTAGTGTTCTAATGGAAGTTTATTTGGTGTTAGAACTGAACCTTAAGACTTATTATCTTGAGTGCACTAATGTTGCTAGTAAAGATTGTGTGAAGTTTTATATGAAGGAAAAATTTCAGGTGTATGGAAGGAATGAGTAATGAGATGAAGGATGGACTAAAGCTCAAGCTTAGGGATGCCACGCGTGTCACCCCAAGAAATATCCAAGAATTACAAGCATCAAAGCTTGGGGATGCCCAAGGCATCCCCTTCTTCATCAATAAAAATCCCAAGTTTCTTCCAAACGCTTCATTTTTATTGTTTCATGCACAGTTGTGTTGTTCTTGGAGCGTCTTCTTTTTTGTTTTTGTTTTGGTTTTTCGTTTGCCTTGGTTTGCTTAGTTTTCTGAATAAATTGGTTGGACCCCCTCTTTCATACATTGGTTTGCAAATAGTTTGGTTTGGTTTGGAAAAGAGTAGGAAAGTTCATTCTTATGTGGTAAAAAGAGCTTATTTTGACTGTGGCCTATGCTCTGTCATGCCATGCTTGATATTGTTTTGGATTTATGCTTAGTATTCTTTGCTGTATCATGACTTGTTATAAACAATTTAGATTGCTTAATGTTCCTTGGATGTATCATGCGTTGTTTTAGCATATTAAAGCATAGTATAGTGATATTCTCCTTTGATGCTTTATTTGGGTTGACTTGGCGCATGCTCACACCATGTTATGACTATCTCAAGTCACCATAGCCTTTATGATCCTTTAGTTTTCAACTTGTAGTATCACTTTATGCTTTTATCAATGATGTTTTGTCGCTCTGCATGATTATGGCCATTATTGCTCTCTTAGTTTGTCGCTCCCAGTCTTTTGCTAGCCTCCACAACCAAGTATGAGTTCCACTCATGCATCCAACTCCCTAAACCAAGTTATTCCAAAGAGTCCACCATACCTACCTACTAGCTTATGCTATTCCAAGTATATTCATGCTTTTGTTTACCTTCCAAATTAAACTTGTTATGAGAAAACTATTGATTAAAGCTCTCACGAAATTGATGGCACACTTTACTTTTTTGCATCTAATAAACTTGAACCATTGGGTCCTTCTTTGTTGCGTATATGCTTGCGGTTTATAAGTTGAAATTAGCAGAACCATGTTTCATGGGGAACGCTTTCAACATTGCACTTGTACTTTGTACCCCGTTGATATCATGTTCTTTTGCTTACGGATCCGTGTGTGAAATAAAAGTGGAACTTGTAAGATCATGGAGTTTGTATGTGTGTTAGAGAAAGCTGGGCTAGCCTAAGCCATGCCTAATCATGGTGGAAACTTGCAGCATCACCATAATGAGCACTCTATGAAGCATCCTCAATAAAAACCTATGCAAATAGCAAATAAAAAGATCGCTGAGATGCTCATTGTCTGCTTGCCTTGTCATTTTGATTATGGGAAAGCTCTCGTATCATGTGCAAGGGGTACCCCATTGGCGTTTCTTAATGATACACATGTACTTACAATGACAAGAGCTTGCTCGTGACTGAAGTTGAGTAGCATGAGGATCGGTCTTTGTAAGTAAGGGGCATGAGATTTCAGTTTATAACTTGTCAAGCATATCCTCTTAGTTGTGTCACTTTAACCTTAATTACCTTAAAGATGCTTATGATAGGGGCAATGAGAGCTGAAAGCTATAAGTACCATAATTTTTGGAAGCTCTTTCTGAGACTTGAATCCCTACTTCCTTTTACAAAGGCCCTTCTTCCACCATTATATATTGAGTCTCGACCTTCTATCTTTATGCACCTACTTTGAGAGCATAGTGGCCATTCTTAGTTCTATGTACATTGTCCCAAGACTAGTTGATTGATGCATAACTTGATATTGCTATTTAAACTATTTGTATCTAGTCACTCTTATGAACTTTGAAGGTGTCCTATGCATTTATATTTCTACTCTATTGAGGGACAAGCTGAATATTATTATGCTATTTTTCTTTATGTGAAACAAACAAACGTCTTGCAAAGCATTGTTATTCACGAATCTTTTGTTTGTGCCTTTTCATGTCGCACCATAGTTTCTTTGTCTTATTGCTAGAACTTTGTCTTTCATGTTATGATTGAAGTACTATGATCCCAGCTTTGAATGTTTTGCAAATACTTTGGTCAAGTCTTTGATGGTGCATGTCACCTCAAAAATTATTCTTTCTTTTTATCACTTACCTACTCGAGGACGAGCAGGAGTTAAGCTTGGGGATGTTGATACATTGCAAATGTATCTATAATTTTTGATGTTCCATGCTTAGTTTTATCCACTTTCTTGTGTTTTGTCCACACTTTGGAGTACTTTTCATATGATTTCTTGGACTAACCTATTAACAAGAGCCACGATTGCCAGTACTGTTTCTGCTGTTTTTGGTTCCAGGAAAGTCAGAAAATGAATATTCTCGGAATTGGACGAGACAAAAGTCAAAGTGCCTATTTTTCCGGAAGTCATCAGATGCCAGAATACGAGACGGACAGGGGCCAGAGGTCGGCCACACCACCTGGCCGCGCGGCCAGGCTTGGCCCACGCCAGGGGTGGTGTGGTGGCCCCTGGCACCCCCTCGGCCTCCCCTTCCGACTATAAGATGCCCTCGGGACAAAAACCCTAAGTACCCGATCAAAAATCCACGAAAGAGTCTATAGCCACTGTCATCTCCATCACTAGATCGGGAGGGATCTGAAGCTCATCCCGGCACCACCGAGAGGGAATTCACCCTGGAGGCCTTCTTCATCGCCATGCAAGCCTCCGGTGTGATGCGTGAGTAGTTCATCCTTGGACTACGGGTCCATGTAGTAGCTAGATGGCTGGTTCTCCTCCTTTGTGCTTTCATGTTTAGATCTTGTGAGCTCCGTTCATGATCAAGATCATCTATTTGTAATTCTGCATGTTGTGTTTGCGGGCATCCGATGGATATTGAGATGCTATTTCAGATTGATTATTGATTCTATCATGTCTTTGTTATTTGTGATCTTTCATGTTTTCCATTGTTAGTAGCTATCTTCGCCAAGTAGATGCTAGCAACTCCAAGAGTTAGTATTTATGTTCGATAGTGGGTTCATGCCTCTGGTAATCTGGGGAAGTGACAGAAATCTCTAAGGTACTAGATGTGCTGTTGCTACTAGGGAGAAAACAACAATCCTTTGTTCATAGAACAATCATATTGTTTACTTTACATGCAGTTCGTAAAGCAATAATCTATTGCTTGCAACTTAATACTGGAGGGGTTTCGGATGATAACCTGAAGGTGGATTATTAGTCATAGATGCAGATGGATGGCGGTCTATGTATAATGTTGTAATGCCTAATCGAATCTCAAAGGAGTCAAGATGATTAGTATATGCATGTATTGCTTTCTCGATGTTTGTAAATTGCCCCGCTGTAATTTGTTCACCTAGCATGTTATCTATCTAAGGAGAGCCACCTCTAGTGAACTATGGATCCCAGTCCTTTTTCTTTACATACAATCTATAAACTGTTACTGTTTTGTGATTACTTTCTGCAAACTTTTTCTTCTTTCCATTCGATACGCTTAATCCTTTGTTTTCCGCAAAACACGGTGAGATTGACAACCTCATCGCAAGTTGGGGACAAAGTTCTGTGGTTGTGTTATGAAGGTCTCCACGTTGCTACTAGCACCAGTAGTGTGTCCTGCCAAAGCTCAGCTAGTAACACCTTTGGGGTGTTTCCTTGCTCCTACTGGTTCGATTAAACCTTGGTTTCATAACTGAGGGAAACTTGTTGTTGTGCTCATCATACCTTCCTCTTGGGGTTCCCAACGAGCTCTACATCAACACCGCTCCAGCATTTTTCTGGCGCCATACATAGAGCCATCAATCCCAATAGTGGTATCAGAGCTGATCTATGCGTAGGAGTGTTGTACGGCCAGTACGCACAAGTATTGTGCAGGCATTGATCCTTTAGTTGTTACCCTCTAATGTGTACTTGTTTATATCGCGGTATTGTTTGATGAAGCGGCCCGGGTCGACCTTATGCGTATTCGTACGCGAGACTGGTTCCACGCTCAACATACGGCTTGTACCGTATAAGTGGCTAGCAGGTGTCTGTCTCTCATTCGGTAGTTGATATACATTTACAACGGAGGGCCCCGAAAGCGGTGTAATAGAGACAACTGTCGGATCCATGTTGTGGTTGGAAAGTTCGTAGTTTAGAAACGGTTCTATTGCGAAAGCCCTAACAACCACGTAAAACTTGCAATAGATAAAGTAGAGGTGTCTAACTTTATTATGCAGGGGCATGTGATTATGGTATGGCAATGGTCGTTGTGAAGGTAAAGTAGTTTACTTTTCTGTTACTAAGTAGTATAGTAATAGTCATCGTTCCGATGAACAACCTGGTGGATGCATCGTGGACTTAGCGTCAAACCAAGGGCAAGATGGAGATCATGCCGGAGCGCTCGATGGAGATCAAGGCGCAAGAAAGACCATATCATATCACATTATACATATGATATTGATACCGGTTTTTACATCTTATTGTGTGCTAGTATTTAGATACTCAACGGTAGCAAATAAGATAATCCCTATTTAATTCCAATGTTTCGTGTTCCCCTTGTGTGTGCACCACCAAGAAAGTTCTTCGGTATGAGGTGCCCTGTGGTGAGTAGGGGTCAGACATATCTACGTTCGCATACAGTGGGTGTAAGCCATGTTGCACAACGAATACACACAAATTAGATTTGGCGAGCCTAGCACGTTACAGAGACGTGGCCTCGGAACACAAGAGATCGAAAGATCGAGCATGAGTCACATGGATGATGTGATTGGCATTAGTGAATGTCTACCTTTGATAATGCACTGATGGCTGTGTAACACGGGGGAGGTGCAAAGGATAGGGATCATGCAATCACTGAAATCGTCCAGGGGATGACAATTTTAGTGGAGACCAATTATAAATTGATCTCTTATTATAAACTTAGTCTAGATGTTTGTTTGCAAATATCTTAGTAGATCGTGGCCTATCCCATTGAGGTCCTTTGCAACCATGGGAATATATTGCTTAATGTGAAACTTAGCAAAAGGGTCCAACTTCATAGATTAATACCCATGCCTGAGGGATATCCTCGTAAAAGGTGATCTTCTCTTCTTGATACAATAACCATTAGGAGATAATTAGATGACTCTAGAATGTTTGTGTTTTCTCCATAATCATCCAATAAGCCATTCTCCATTCGATGGAGAGTTGGGCTACATTTTGTATTCTACAGAATAAGTCACATAGAGTATGAGCCGTTGGATGGGTTTTCCTCTATCATGGATGAAAAGAGAATGTTTGGAAAAACACTTAGCGATCTTGCATTAGAGTTGAGAACTCTTAGAAGGGCTTGATTGCAATGGAGATCATTGATGAAAAGGTATATGTAATATATACAAATTATAAATGTGGTTCTTGCAAAACTCGTTGCAATTTGCAAAGTATTTGATACTTGTCCCGTTTTGTGAAAACAGGAGGATCTGCTTGAGAATTGCTGGTTTTGAGGCAACATGACTTGATGACGGCAAGCAAAATAGTTGATGGACGACATCACCTCTTCCCTCAAAGTTTGTCATTTGGATTAGTGGACTTGAATATAATTTTGTAATCCTAGTTTGTGTGTCTTGCTTTTGACGAGACGATTATTCATATGAACAAGTTAGAAACCAGTTTGTACTATTCTTATGAACAATACTGTTAGGGTCACATTACGATTACGAACAAGTTATTCTCATCACTATGTTAATGATAATAGCTTAAACATTTATAAAGGATTAGAATGCTAAAAGATATCCAAATTCTAATAATGAAATGACACTACAGTTTAAGTCATTTTGGTTATTGTAGGTTCTTTATGAAAGATCGGGGTCCTAGATGCTTAATCTAGAGACTTTGCAAAACCATGCCTCTTGGGCAGAATGACTAAAACTCCGCATTCTGGTAAAACGGTGATATGCGAAGAAATGTTGAATCTTATACATAGTGATGCATCATATTTTCAACAAGTAGTGGGAATCATTTATTGTGGACTTAAGTGAATAAGTGTATTTACTTAATGAAACATGAGTTTGAAATGATTTGAATTGTTCAAATGAGTTCATAACTAAATGGGATATTGAATTAACTGAATTAACAAGTCTCTTCGATTTGATCGACATGACTGATATAATCAAGTTAAGTTTAGCATAAAAGGAACTTGTGAAAGATGTTTCACAAATTATGATAATTGGATGAATTCAAACTATGTTGAAATGTCTAAACATCATAATCATTATGTATTAGATACATATGGTATAATATTATCTCTTATCGGGGTTATAGTTGTCGTTTAGAGTTAGAGATCAAAATAAGTAAACACTCATTTGAAATGCAAAGGAACATCTAAAGATTCGTGGAAACAACACCATAAGTGTTATGGCACGTTCGAGTTTCTAGAGATTTTGATAAGTTGAAATTGTGGCGAATAAACAAGACTTTGTAGAGCATTCTTAGGAAGCTATGAATGCATCTTCCACAAAGGGGAAAACCTGTTGTTGTCCAAAATTGACGTGTCTTCATGAAGATACAGGTGGAAGAAAGTAAAAGATCAAAACAAGGTATTTGACCTTACCTCCGAATTGTTGAGTGGGGCAGCGGAATTTGTTTCGTGAATCCAAACTCTACAAATAGAGGAGAAACTGTTGATAATGATCATAATGTTTCAGGGAATACTTTTACTAAAGGAAGTAGGATTCAACTATATATTCTACAAGTTTGTAGAATTATATTATTGATTCACTTGTCATGTTTTGAACAAGACATACCTACGAATTACAAAGAAGCGTGATGGACCTGAGTGCGAGAAATGACTAGGAGTCATAAAATCCTATATTAAGTTACATTTAAGATTGCAAAGTAACATGTTACTTTATCTTATTAAAGTAAAGAAGTTTACTTGATATTTCTGAATGACTACAAAGTCATAAGAAGGAAATGAACCTTAATGAATGACAAAAAGCTCGATTTGTCACAAGTTTGGACAAATTCAAGGAGTTGACTACAATAGTAGTGATGCTTAAGTCTTTTGGATTTACACTAGAAATATATGGATATTGAAGTCTCGTAATTGGAATTCTCAAATTGATGATGATCAATGAATTTTGGAATATCCAAGATTATTGAGAGGACCTAGATTTGAGTGGGAGCAAATTAGCTTGGCTAATTCATAATGTGTAGCTGACATATTTTTAGTGGGAGCTAAGTGAAATCCCTGGATCTCAAACATGAATGTCATATTTGAGTGGGAGCTAAGTGAAATCCCTGGATCTCATACATGAATGTCATATTTGAGTGAGAGCGTGAAATCATTCTGTGATATGTGAACGACATATGTGAATGATATGATTGGTGTTAATAATATTTAAGTTAGATAAATAAGGATGAAGTTGAAGTTATTAAACAATAAGATCTATCGAGATAGATTGGTGAGTTTAATAAACACTGAATGTCGAATGCTTCCTGGACTTGATTCTGAAAGATGTTCAGAATGTCCTAAGCAAGATTCTGAAGAAGCTCGGAATGGAACAAGGTGAGAAAGTAGTTCTTACTATATGAAGCATTGAGTTAGTTTTGCAACTATGGTTGAAAGAAAGAGATGCGTTGCATCTCCTATGACTCAGTGATAGGTTCTTCCATGTTGTATAGTTGACAGAAAGTGACCCGAAGTTCTGGCTGGTAGGACAAAGTCTTAACTGTAAGAATGTGCCTTTAAGTGATTCCTGAGTTGATCGCTGAACCAGAATTAAGTTTGTACTTAAGTAGCAAGAAGCAATGTAAGTGGCATAGTTGCATTTCATGCACTAGGACCTACATAGATATAGAAGTATAAAAGCTTCATCTGATGTGATGTATAATGTTACGACGGGGCTAGTTCACTTTTAACGTAGAATGATGTGTCCCAGGGCCCAGTGCCCATGAGAAAGCCCTCGAGGTTGATCTAAAGTCACTGTAAGCTCCTGGAATCTGGCCTCATTCTGCTGCCATGACTATAGTATATACACAAAGGATAGCAAAGTGTGTTTTGAAGTTTAGATGACAACGGTGAAAACGACTGTCATCATAAACACTAGAAACAAAGTCTCACTTTGTTGCCAAACAAATACTTCGACCCATTATAAGATAATGGTGTGAATGTCAAAATTAGGAAGACATTAATGATTTGCAAAAGACATAATGATCTGGTAAAACAGAACGTGGACATGACGTTTCCCATGAGCATGCATGATCTGTAAACGCATATGGCATATGGTTTATATGAGTAAAATACGAGCTAGTTTATTTGTACTCTAGTGCAAGTGGGAGACTGAAGGAGATATGCCCTAGAGGCAAATAATAAATAGGTTTTTATTGTCATATCTCAATTAGTTTATAATAGTTTCATATTGTGTTATAACTATGACAAGTAGAAACATTGGTACAGGTGTGGTATGAAACAACAAAGTCCCTAGTAGCCTCTATTCATACTAGTTCATTGGTCATGAAGATGATCTGGGTTTCAAGATCATGGGCATTTATGCCGACTGACAACGGGATCATATCATTGGAGAATGATGTGATAGGACATTCCTCGAAGGATTGCATCACAATCAAGTCATATAGTTGATTGTTGCAATAGCTATACCTAGACTCCTTCTCCTTAGACCGTGATATGATATCAATCACAGTCTCCCGAGAGTGCTTAGATAGCATCAAGCGCCACTTGGTAATATAGTGGTTATAAAGGTGTGTTCAGGTACTCGGAGGAACCGTAGAAGCAATATATGTCAAGAGCGGGATTTGTTCACCCACATGACGGGTAAAGATACATACGGCCGGCTTGGTGAGATTACATCTATAAATGTTGCAACATGTGACTAGGTCACGGGGATGTAATATCACGGTAACAAGAAAACAGAACTTGTTGTGAACGAGATTAAACAAGGTATGGGATACCAATGATCGGATCTCGGACAAGTTGTATCGAGAAACAAAAGGAAGAAGATGCTACATTTAGCGGTTCAAACGACATTGTCATCAGGAATGCATAGGGGTCACATGGATATCCCTGGTCCCTCTGTGGATCATTGATTTAGATCATGTCTAGAGCATTCCCGAGCCGTCAGAGGATACACTTAAGGGTACAATGAGAGCGATCATTCGTAAGACGGAATCAAAGTAGAGAAAGAGAGAAAGTCGGAATCGTTCCGCAGAGAGATCCGAAGTTGTTCGGAGAAAGAATAAAGGACCGGAATCATTCCGAGATAGATACGAAGTCGTTTGGAGGAAATAGAAAGGGAACCGAAAGGTGTTTCGGGTCAAGACGGATTTTGTAATATGTATTTACATATTAATTAGTGTAATTAATATTAAATATAATGTTAAAATCTAATTTGAAGGGTTATTCCACTAATGGGCCAAACTTCCTAGGGAAAAAGGGCCCATCAGGGAAAACCGAAGGGGGAAGGGCCAAGGGCCAAAGGGCCAAGGCCCAGGCGCCTCAAGGGGGCCCACCCAGCCAGCCTAGGGCTATGCACAGGATGGGGCCCACCCTTGGCCTGCTGGCCCATAAGGCCCATGCGCCTACCCCCTCTCCCTTGAATAGTCCCACATGGGAAACCCAAAGGGGAGGGCACACCCCCTCCCCCTATATAAAGGGGTGCCGATGGGTGGGATTAAACACACCAATAATTAGAGAAGTCCTTTGGTTGACTTTCTCCCTCCCTCTCTCTATACCCTGTGACCATGTCCCCAAGTCTGGGTTGTGCGATCGAGGCACACCTACAGCACGCCGTTGCGCTACAGGGATTCCTAGCCGGATATCAACTTCTGCACTCCCGGCGGGATCGGGGAGCCGGAGGTCTCATCGTGCACCAGATGTGTACGAAGACACGAGACGCAACACTTGGGGCGCTTAAATGTCGTGAGCCGGAGCTGCTGCACGATGAAGATGAAGAAGGAGCAAGGGGTGACCTGCGAGGAGCTTCGCGACCTTGAGGTCGGCTACGAGTACGACTACTTCAACCACGTTCCCTGTGGAACGTTAACCGCGTACGATCTACAAGGGTATGTATTCTATACGCATTGGTCGTTACCGCATTACTACATAGATAGATCCTAGGCAGTTTTGGGGTTCCATCGTAGGAAATTTTTTGTTTTCTGCTGCGATCCCCAACAGTGGTATCAGAGCCGATCTATGCGTAGGAGTGTTGTACGGACAGTACGCACAAGTATTGTACAGGTATTGATCCTTTAGTTGTTACCCTCTAACGTGTAGTTGTTTATATTGTGGTATTGTTTGATGAAGCGGCCCAGACCGACCTAACGCATATTCGTATGCGAGACTAGTTCCACGCTCAACATACGGCTTGTACCGTATAAGTGGCTAGCGGGTGTCTGTCTCTCATTCGATAGTTGATATAGCATTTACAACGGAAGGCCCCAAAAGGGGTGTAATAGAGACAATTTTCGGATCCATGTTGTGGTTGGAAAGTTCGTAGTTTAGAAACGGTTCTATTGCAAAAGCCCTAACAACCACGTAAAACTTGCAATAGATAAAGTAGAGGCGTCTAACTTTATTTTGCAGGGGCATGTGATTATGATATGGCAATGGTCGTTGCGAAGGTAAAGTAGTTTACTTTTCTGTTACTAAGTAGTATAGTAATAGTCATCGTTCCGATGAACGACCTGGTGGAGGCGTCATGGACTTAGCGTCAAACCAAGGGCAAGATGGAGATCATGCCGGAGCGCTCGATGGAGATCAAGGCGCAAGAAATACCATATCATATCACATTATACATATGATGTTGATACCGTTTTTTACATCTTATTGTGTGCTAGTATTTAGATACTCAACGGTAGCAAATAAGATAATTGTTGGGGGGATACCCCTGGGTAGGGCAACGCTGGAGTATAAAGGCCGAGTTAGCCAGGGTACGGCGTGGTTAAAGAAAAGTGCTGACCGGGTCACCTCAAGGCAGGCCGAATCACGGTGTGGCCCGGCCCATGGGGCATTTCCTTGACAATGGTCCGGCCGGCATAAGATTTATGCCGGCCATGACTATCTGTTTTGCAGGTGAATGGGTAAGCCAGATTAGCTATTTGCTATCTGGACTATCTTAGCTTCAAAGAGAAGGAGAATAAAGAAGCATCTGCTTTAGGAAAGGAGCATATTCGCAGAATATGCTGCCACCTGTGCCCTAGAATTGTAACCCGGGCTCCCCTATATAAGGAGCACCGGGGCCTCCATAGAGGAAAAAGGGGAAATAGAGGAATCACTCTCTGTCTAAGGTAGAACTCTAGGGCTAGTTAGTGGGGGGTAAGAGACATTGTCTCCTTCTTGCTAAGGGCCTCAAGAGCACTTGTAAGCAACATTGATACAGAGAATACAAGATCTTCCGTGCGTGGAATCACCACGCTCTCCCTCCCTGGATTCCCCTAGCACTCATTGGCCCCATCTTTAGCCTATCCATGGCATCTGCCGTGCCACCACCACGACAGTTGGCGCCCACCATGGAGAGAGCTCCATGGGTGCTCCGGTAGTTGGCGCCCACCGTGGGGCTAGTGGTGCTAGCAGGGGTGAAAATCCAGACGGGAAACTTCTCGAGCACCGGCGAGCGTAGCGTCTCAGGCTTGGTTCAGCGCTTTGGATCGCTGGACTACGTTAGTGACAACGCGGGAAGCTTCGGTAGGCACCCTACACCGCGCAACGGTGTCTTCCTCAAGCTTGGCACGCACAAGATCTACGTCGGGGTGGATGAGTCTTGCGTTCACCCGCAGCACGTCGTCGAAGGAGGTGAACCGTCCCTCAGCGCCGCTCGTGGAGTGTGTATCGCTCGCCCCGCTAGCAGCGTTGAAATCCTGATGACCGCGCTAGATGTGGGACCGAGCAAAGATTCGGCGCTGAAGCAAGAGGTAACACCCAAACCGACCAGGTCTAGGTTTCCTCCACTAGAGAAGCCAGAGAATGTGCTCTAGCAAGCGATAGATAGCTTAGCAACACCAATAGTACTGGTGGTAGATCTGACTCAGGTGCAAGTTGAGTTAGAGGAAACTAGGCGGAAAATGTTAGCCGGAGCGAAGAAGGTAGCAGAGCTGCATCAGTCGCTGAACATCACTTTTTGAGAGTATGCTAAAGCAAATCGTATAGATGGAGTGAAAATCCGGGGCAGGAACCTGATCACCGAGATTGACAAGGAGTACGAGCCTAGGCCGGGTCAGGCAGCTATGATAGTGACAGGAGGGTTGGATCGTTACAGTACCCCGGCAAAGAACCTCAGAGCAGCAAACGCGGCCACATCCGAGTTAGAAGGCTTAACCGATGAGGCTCGTCAAAGGCAGCAAGAGAGAGTGAATCACTTGTTGAGGGTTGCGTGCCAACAAAATGAAGAAATAAACAAAGCTAACCCGGCACCACCAGGGGCCTCACAGGTGGTACATTCGGCCAGAAATAACCTGGCGAGATCCAGAGGAGCCACATCGTCTCCGAGTCACGATCCCAGGAGAGAAGAGGTAGTGGACTCCAGGAGAAGAAACAAGCAAATGGTCCCTTATGACCCGGTAAGGGCTGGAAAAGGAAAAGCAGTGCAAGTTAATGAGGATCGCCACAGTACCAGCCAGGGTGTGGTTGCCCGGGCTAACCATAACCAAGGATTGCCGGTCAAAGGAATGCTGCCAACGGTAATGTCGGACAGCGTAACCCTGTGGGAGCGGGGCAAAATGTACCTCAGACGCAACAGCGCGAACCTTGGCAAGGAGGAAGTGCAGGACAAGCGGCACAATAGCATCAGGCGCATCCGGATCAGGAAAGATATAATGATGGTTATTCGGCTATGGTCAATGATGGATATCCCAGATCGGATCACCACATAATTGGATCACGGTTGGGAAGCAGGAACTTGCAGCTAGATGATGCGAGGTTGAAGTTGGATAGGATTTATAGGTCGGAGCAAATCGAGTTACAAGGTCCACCGGGTCCAGCATGTTTCGGGCCCCGAATCATGAATGATCCACCAGTGCCGAACTTCCAGCTGGCCAGGGGAACTCGAACTTATGATGGAAGTACCATACCAGAGGATTAGTTGATTGACTATGCCACAACAGTCAAGATCACGACAGGAAATTTGAGATGAGCGGTGAGATAAGTACCACAGATGCTGGAAGGACCATCATGAGTTTGGCTGAACAATTTTCCACCAGGGAGTGTCAACTGTTGGTTGGATTTCCAGGAACTATTTGTTAGTAACTTCTCAAGCACTTACAAGAGACCCAACATACCACAGACCCTTGCATTATGCCGACAGAGACCGAATGAGCCAGATAGAGATTTCTTGACTCGATGGCGCAATGTGCGAAACTCGTGCGAAGGGGTGATTGAATCACAAGCAATTGCATGGTTCGCTCAAGGATGCAGATATGCAAGTATGATGTGGCAAAGGTTACAGCGAGATATGCCAACTACCTTGTCTGAGACGATCCGGATTGCAGATTCATACGCCTTGGGAGATCCAACTCAACCCCGGCTAATGTCTAGCGAAGCAAATGAGGAATATTACAACCGAGATATCTCCGGGTCATCAAGGAGGAATGATTTCCGAGAAAAAGAAGGGACGAGCGTCCAGATTATCGGTATAACTCGCAGCAGGTTGCAGCAGTAGACCGGGATCAGCCCAATGCCGGAGCAAGCCAACGCTAGAACACTGGAGGGCAAAACTGGCAGCAGAAAAACAAAGGGAGAAATCCCCCGGCCACCATTACTAACAGGGGGAAATGGACAGCAATTGATGCTGCCACCACCTCCGCCGAGGTACAAAAATCTGGAAAGAAGGGACGTTGTACATCAAGTGGGCAATAACCAGCAGCAAGGCCAAGGTTACAACGAGAATGAGGGACGAAACGAGTACAGGGAACATCATCAAAGCTATTATGTGTTCACCACGGAAGAGAATGACCGGAAAAGCTTGCAACGCCGGCATATGGAGGTGAACGCAGTAATGCCGGCTGTGCCAAGATATATGCCTTGGGCGGAACAAGAAATCACATGGAGTGTCAAAGATCACCCAAAGATCATGCCAAGCCCAGGAACCTACGCTCTGGTCCTAGATCCGACGTTCATCAGGCCGAATCTCAACGTGAGATTTTCCAAGGTATTGATTGACAATGGAAGCAGTATCAACATTATGTACAAGGATACCATGCACAAGTTGGGGATAACAGAGAATATGCTGCAAGCGACAAGGACCACTTTTCATGGTATTGTGCCGGGAATCTCTTGTGAACCAATTGGTAAGGTCCGGGTTGACGTGTTATTTGGCACAAGAGACAATTGCTTTTTCTGAGAACTTGGAATTCGAAGTAGTGAATCTAGAAAGTGCTTATCACGCGTTACTTGTTAGGCCAGCGCTGAGCAAATTCATGGCAACAACCCACGTCACCTACCTTAAGATGAAGTTGCCCGGACCAAGGGGCGTGATAACTATATCAGGGGACTTCTGGCATTCGATCGAGTGCGCATCAGCCGGATCCAATTTAGCCGAGTCACTCATGATAGCTCAGGAAAAAAGGAAGATACTAGAAGTGGCGGCATTGGCTCAATCCGCACAACAACATATGTCGGCCCTGACCAACCCGCACAGGAGCGTATCGTTCCAAGCAACTAAGGATACGAAGAAAGTGCCAATTGATGATCTGTTCCCAGAGTGCACCATTACCATAGGTGTCGGGTTAAGCAGCAAATAGGAAAGCGAGCTCGTCAACTTCCTCCATGAGAATCGGGATATCTTTGCTTGGTCTACGCAAGATCTGCAAGGTGTACCAAGGGAGTTGGCTAAGCACTCATTGAATGTAAGACCCGGGGATAAGCCGGTAAAGCAGCCTCTCAGGCGTTTTGCAGAAGATAGAAGAAAAGTAATTGGAGATGAGATAGCAAGATTGCTAGCAGCCGGATTTATCATGGAGGTACTCTATCCGGATTGGCTCTCTAATCCAGTGCTGGTGGAGAAAAAGAAATATGATCCGAACGTGGCAGTGGTATGGCGCATGTGTATTGACTACACGAACCTGAATAAGGCGTGTCCAAAAGATCCATTTCCACTCCCTAGAATAGATCAAGTCATAGACTCAACTGCCGAATGTGAGCTACTGTCATTCATTGACGCGTATTCTAGTTTCCATTAGATACCCCCGAACCCGGATGATCAAATAAAGACTGCGTTTATTACCCTATACAGGGCTTATTGCTATCGAACTATGCCGTTTGGATTACGTAATGCAGGAGCAACGTACCAACGATGTATGCAAAAATGCTTGCATGACCAAATAGGTCGGAATGTGCAGGTGTATGTGGATGATGTGGTGATAAAAACCAAGGAAAGCAATACGCTCCTTGAGGATATACGGCAGACATTCGGGAACCTAAGAAGGTTCCAAATGAAACTGAACCCGGAGAAATGCACCTTCGGCGTACCAGCCAGAAAGTTACTCGGTTTCTTGGTATCTAGCTGTGGCATTGAAGCTAACCCAACGAAAATCCGGGCCATAGAAAGAATGGAGTTGCCAAAGTGTCTTAACAATGTCCAGAAGTTCACTGGTTGCCTGACATCGTTAAGTCGGTTCATATGTCGGCTGGGAGAGAAGGCCTTGCCCCTCTATCATCTAATGAAAAAGGCAGATAAGTTCACATGGACACCACAGGCGGATCTTGCATTTCGAGAATTCAAAAAGATGCTATCTACCGCGCCAATCCTAGCTGCACCACTACCTAAGGAACCAATGTTGCTTTACGTAGCCGCGACCAACCGAGTCGTAAGTGTAGTGATCATAGTGGAGCGCGAAGAGGAAGGAAAGTCGGTGCAAAGGCCGGTGTATTATCTGAGGGAAGTATTTTCAGCGTCAAAATAGAACTATCCTCTTTATCAGAAGATGGCGTACGGCGTATATATGTCGGCCAAGAAGCTCAAGCACTATTTCGAGGAACACCCAATCAAGGTGATATGTGAGGCGCCTATTTTAGAGATCATGAGTAACAAGGACGGAAGTGGCAGAATAGCAAAGTGGGCAATTGAATCAGCTCCATACGCGCTACAGTTCGACAGAAGAGATGCGATCAAGTCACAAGCTGTGGCACATTTCTTTGTGGACTGGGCTGAAATGCAATACGAGCCACCCCTGCCGGACTCCAATTATTGGCAAATGCACTTCGACGGATTAAAACTGAAAGATGGATTAGGCGCTGGAGTAGTGCTTACCTCGCCAAAGAAGGATCAACTAAAGTACGTCCTTCAAATCCATTTCAATGCCTCGAATAATGTGGCAGAATACGAAGCACTGGTACATGGTCTCAAAGTGGCAAAGGAAGTAGGGATACGTCGGATACGGTGCTTTGGAGACTCGGATTTGGTGGTGCAGCAAGTGTCTGGAAACTGGGATGCCCTGGATGCTAGCATGGCCCTGTATAGGTTCCATGTTCAAAAAATAAGCGGGTTCTTCGAGGGATGTGAGTTTCATCACATACCTCGGATTGAAAACGAGGCAGCGGATACACTATCCAAGCTAGGCTCATCCCGGCAACCAATCCCACCAAATGTTGCCTTGGAGCACCTGAGAAAACCATCAATCACACCATCGCCCAAATCAGATTCCATTTACATCTCAGTGCTCCCCGGATCAGGAGCTGCACCGATGGAGATAGAATGGGGAAGCACCTCAGCAAACTCGAGGACTGCTTCAGCAAACCCAGGGACTGTGTAGCTTGATCCGACGGGAGTTATGTTGGTGGATGCAATGGAAGTGGATGAGGAACCATTTCCCGTCCGACCTATACCATCTTGGGCCAAGCCAATTTTTGATTTCCTGAAAGAGGGAATCCTGCCAGATGATGAAATCAGTTCAAGGCAAGTTCAGAGAAGGGAAAAGGCCTATACCATAATCAACGCCGGATTATACAAAAGAAGTGTGACAGCGGTGCTACAACGGTGTGTTGATCCAGAGGAAGGACTCGACATACTACGAGATATTCACCAAGGGGAATGCTGCCACCATGCCTCCTCAAGGGCCTTAGTCGCAAAGGCTTTCCGGCATGGGTTTTATTGGCCCAGTGCTTTGGAGCAAGTAGAGGACTTGGTAAGAAAATGCAATGGTTGTCAAAAATACGCAACAAAAACTCACCTGCCGATATCGGAGCTAAAAACTATCCCTATTACATGGCCATTTGCTGTATGGTGCCTAGATATGGTAGGACCATTTAAGCCGGACAAAGGAGGGATGACCCACATGCTGGTTATGGTTGACAAGTTCACCAAATGGATTGAAGTGAAACCGATTCGGAAATGTGATGGGGCAACAGTAGTAAGATTCCTCAAGGATATAATCTTAAGGTACGGCTACCCTCATAGCATCATAATTGATAATGGGACGAATTTCGCTGAAGGAGCATTTGCGAGATTCTGCCAGGAAAAGAAGATCCGGTTAGATGTCGCTTCAGTCGCCCACCCCGCATCGAACGGACAAGTGGAAAGATCCAATGGACTGATACTGTCCGGGATAAAACCCCGGCTCATAGAGCCACTGCAAAGATCAGCAGGGTGCTGGATAGAAGAGCTACCAGCGGTACTATGGAGTTTAAGAACAACTCCGAATCGATCAGTAGGCTATACGCCGTTCTTTCTGGTATATGGGGCAGAAGCTGTATTACCAGCCGACATAGAGCATGATTCGCCTAGGGTCACCCAATACACAGAAGCCGAAGTGCACGAAGCCCGGCAAAATGATGTTGATCTGCTGGAAGAAGCGAGAGAACTGGCATTGTCCAGATCCGCCATATATCTGCAAAATCTCCGACGCTATCATAGCCGGAAAGTAAACCCCCGAGTTTTTCGGGAAGGTGATTTGGTGATAAGGTTAATACAGCGCACCGCTGGCATGCATAAGTTATCCCACCATGGGAAGGACCCTTCATTGTGAGCAACGCATTGCGCAATGATTCATACTATCTTATTGATGCACAGTCCTAGCAAAAGAACAAGGCGGACAGGTCCGGAGAGGAATCCAAAAGACCATGGAACGTAGCACTACCGCGTCCTTTCTACACCTAAGAGGTGAATGTATCCGAACTATTTGCATGTCGGTATGTATGTCGGCAGTGAGCTTATCAATAAAAACTTTACCACCCCGAGCAGAGACTCGGGGACTGTTATAACACTTGTCTTGTTTTCATATTTTTTGTGTCGGCTGGGTTAAGTCACTTATGTCTTAGTTGCATTAGTAATGTGTTAGCACCAAAAACCTAACTCTTCGACTTTGCTGCTGTCCAACAAGAATTGGCTTCATGGCAATCAAGAGAACAAGTTTGGAATGGCAAAGCACGTGAAAAACAACTAAGGAAAAAAGAGCATAAGCGGACCGACGTTGGTTTTTTTGGCTAACCCTTAGTTTATTTTCTTCACTAAAGTCTCGAATCATTTTGAGCTAATCTCAAGGTTTCAAGTATTGTTAAGTCAATTTTTTGAACCTCGGACTCGCAAGTCGAAAAACCGAATCAAGGTAGACGCGGGCCGAGTCAAAAATTGGGGGAACAAGAAAATGAAACTCGAGGACTTCGCCCACGATGATCCGGCAAAATAAACTTAGTTGGAAACATGAAATTGTAGCACAAACAAACCAAAGTATTTATGTACATCTGCGCCCGGCATTCCGGGGATATGATAAATATGGTGAGTGTTTTTCAAGGGGCAGGAGCAGCAGAAGAATCATCTGTGGAGGAGGGAGGTACTCCGGAGTGTGCAGGAGGAGCGCTAGCCTCGGCTTCGTCCTCCGGGTCAACTTCGTTGTCCTCCGGGTCTTCAGTCTCGTCGCCTAGCTCGGAGCCCTCGCTCTCATTCCCTTCCTCTTCAGCTCCAGAGTTAATCTCGTCATCAGCAACATCAAGGAAGCTTGGCCCCTCATTCCAGGCATGGCAGAAGGAGTACTAGATGAGATTGTTCACACAGGCCTGGCGGCACGCGATCCACTCCGGATCCTCGCACCACTTAGACCCGGTGCGCATATGCCTGAGCAACGCCAAGTCAATCCCTTCATACCATGAAAGCGTAAACTTCAGAGCAATGTTGGCTCCAGCCTGTGCCGCAGATTCGCGCCACAAGTGTAGTTGCGTGTCACATTCCATGAGTTTGGCTATAAAGTCTAAGGTTTTCTTGGGAATTGTCTCACTAGGCCAGAGACAGCCGAACATCCGTGTTGCCGTTGGGACAATGTCTGCGCCGAAATTCTTTACTATCTCAAGACGAGCAGTGAGACTCGCTAGGAGATCCTCTATGGTATAAGGAATTGGCTCGGCATTAGGGCCAACAGGAACTCCACGCTTCTCACGGGATTGGTGTACGGCAGAGGCGGCGAACGTATCACTCTCGGGAAATTTGCCTAAGGATGAGAGGAGAAACAGTGAGCGGATGGACCAAATCCGAATAATAACAGATCAAGCAAGAGCGGAGAACTTACGCGCAATTTGGAAGAGGAGTCGCTGAAGCTCGGATTCAGTGTTGGCGTTGTGGACCCGGAGTTTTTCGTACTCGGTGGTTGCCGACGTAAGTTTGACGTCGGCTTCCTCCAGCAGGCTCTTATCCTTAGAGACTTGCGTAACTAAACGCTCCTTCTCTTCGGCAAACTCTTGGTCGGCTTTCTCCATCGCGAACTGATGAGAGCTCTTGAGCCTCTGGATTTTGGCATTCAGCCGAGTAACCTCTGAGTCCTGCTGCTGGAGCCGAGCTATCTCAGCGTCCTTCTTCTTGAGTTCAGCTTCGTACTTCCCTGCTTGTTTGAGGCAGTGGGTCATCAGTTCAGGCATGGGGACACTGACCTCAAGAGCAACTGCAACATGATCCAGAGGACCCAAAATATGAGTGTCCATCGGATAAAGCACGGAGGGTACAATGATCATGTAAAGGGGATGAATTTACCTTTGATCTCCGCAAGATTCTTCCTCATAATTATATTCTCAGCCTCAACCTCGGATGCGTCATCCGGACAAAACATTCATATAAGTTCTAAGAAGTTTGAATGAATAAGGAAGGAAGAGAAATGGAAACTAACCCCTCTTCTGGTACTCCTCCAGGAGTTTACCATAACGCCCGTGTATGTCTTTGTAGGAGTCCAGCAGGCGCTAGAACTTAGTGGTTTGGTGGTTAGTGGTAATCTGAAACAAGAAAGAGACAAAAGTTCAGAGGAAAAGTAGAAATTATTCAAAGTCTACAAGATCCGGGCCAAGTGGAACTTAACCTGGCTCTAGGTGTATGGATATTCGAAGTCTACAAGATCCGGGCCAAGTGGAACTTAACCCGGCTCTAGGGGTGCGGATATTCGAAGTCTACAAGATCCGGGCCAAGTGGAACTTAACCCGGCTCTAGGTGTGTGGATATTCGAAGTCTACAAGATCCGAGCCAAGTGGAACTTAACCCGGCTCTAGGTGTGTGGATATTCGAAGTATACTAGATCCGGGCCAAGTGGAACTTAACCCGGCTCTAGGTGTGTGGATATTTGAAAACTACATGATCCGGGCCAAGGGAACTAGACCGGGCCCAAAATTTATTGCAAATTAATAACATTATGAACAAAAACTAGGGAGCATCCGACCGAATAACAAGTTATTCCCTCGAAGGCTCGGGGACTAGGATATATCTACAAATGCTAGGTTATGAAAAACACCAACAGCAAAGAAAAAGGATTACCTCCATCATCCGGCCAACCAGGGAGATAGCCTTAGTAGCGGAGTTCATCTGCGCGCTGAACTCGGCTGGGCTGAACCTTTCTGGGAGATCGTCTTGGGGGTCGACGAATTCGGCATTGTTCTAGTTTTTCACGTACTCAAGGAGTAGTGGACTGTAACTCTCGCCGCTCAAATAATGGCTCATCACTAACCCCTTCCCATGGGCCTCACGCCTGGCGGATTGAGCCGCAGTGGGGCTGGTGTGCAGAACCAGCTGCTTGCTGCCCTCTGACCCGGAAGATGGCCCGGATGAAGCTGACCTGGAGGCCTTTATAGCTTTGCCAGATGACGGTTGAGGAGCGTGTTGAAAGAAGTCAGTAATTGAGGGGGCAGACCCGATGGGGGACGAAGGAGCTTTCCCCTTAGGAGGCT
This sequence comes from Avena insularis, assembly GCA_023614405.1. Taxonomy (NCBI): domain Eukaryota; kingdom Viridiplantae; phylum Streptophyta; class Magnoliopsida; order Poales; family Poaceae; genus Avena; species Avena insularis. The sequence continues at coordinate 282,266,893 of CM042694.1, read as the reverse complement.
TGGAGGCTCTTGCTGCGGCTGTTGATGTTGATGTTGCTGCTGCTATTGCTGTTGCTGCTGCTGGTGCTGGTGTTGTTGCTGCTGGTGCTACTGGTGCTAGTGTTGCTACTGCTGGTGTTGTTGTTGCTATTGCTAGTGTTGTTGCTGGTACTGGGGATACTAGGGGCGGGGACGATGAAGCTGGCGCCTCAACGTTGGGCACAGTGGCCGAGGAGCTAGAGAGATCCGGCATCACCGTATCTAGATCCGGCCCACTACCCCCCGCGCCGACGTTGCCCTCCTCTTGGCGAGGTGGGCTCTGGTCAGGTGCGGCCGCAGAACCCTCTTGCATAGGGCTAAGCGGACGATGATCATCGTTGCGGGGGGGAGAGGGACCACTCCGGAGTGGGGAGGCTATGTTGGAACCGCTCTGGGAAATATCCACAGGAGCCCTGGGAAAAAGGAAGGATAGCAAGTCAAAAAGAGAGAACCAACCAGAGACTAAGGAAAGCAATGGAAGAATCCGAGGTAGCAATGCTAAAAGGACTTACTCGTCAACGATAGGAGGAGCCCGAGGTTTGGGTGCCCTCCGGACTGTGGTCTTGGCGGCAGGCTTGGCCGAGGGTTTAACCTCGGACTTCTTTTGCCTCTTCTTGGGCGGTGGCACCTCCGAAGCTGCGGCCGGGGTAGCTGCGCGCTTCTGGGAAGGAGCCGGCATTGGGCCACCAGTGGCAAGCGGAGGAACCTCATGGACCTGAGCGTCCGGGTTAGCTGAACATTCGAACATAAGTCAGGTGCAAATAAGAGATAAGAACCGGATCAAGTACCTCAAGGACCTCAATGTCCGAATCCTCATCGTCTGGCCAATCCCTTAGAGAAGAGGCCTTACCAGCGTTGTGTTTGACGATGTCCAGGGCAGGCAAGAAGGCCTCCAGATCAGTCTCCACCGAGTCTCCCTCGGGGCGGTCCTCCAACCACTTGCTGGCCAGAACCTCGCCATCCTCCAGTGGTTGCTGGAGAAATTTCTGAAAGAATAATCGCCAAGTTACAAAGGGAAATCAACATACAAAGAGAATCCAGAAAACAAAGAAGGGTTAACTTACCTTTGGAGGAGGGTTGGCGCGAGTGAAGGGCTCAAGTCCCCACTCCCAGGCCTCAGAGAACTCCTTCTCCACGTTGAAAATGGACTTAACCCGGCGGTAAACCGCCGAGTTATCCAGCTCAAAACAGGAGGTCCAGTGAGGGTCAAGAGGACCGCTAAGATAGCAGATCTTGTGGGCTCGCTTCTGGAGGGGGGAGACCCGGCTGCGGAGTAAAGTGATCATGATATCCTCCCCCCGGAGGTACTCCTTAAGCAGCTCTGTGATCCGGCGAGCCACTTGATTCGCCAGGGCCGTGGCGCACTTGGGAATGCTTTCCCAAAGCGAGGTGTCTGGAGGACCGAGTCTGAAGGGGAGTAGCTGGATCTGGTCCTCCTTGGTGGTGTTCTGGACGTAGAAGAAGGTCCGGGCCTAGCCCTTGCAAGATTCGAGCCCCGTGACCCGGGGGAAGACAGACTGTTTCTGGGGCGAGATGGAGGCGGCGCCACACTGGGTCAGGTGCTTGTCCTCCGAGGCAAGCTCCTTATCCGGAACCACATTCCTCCACAAACCAAAGAACTTGATCCAAAGTTCTTTGGTTGGCCAGAGGCCGATGTATCCCTCAATGCCGAAGGCAAAGGAGGACAGAGAGGTGATAGCGTTTGCGGGAAGATGATGCGGTTGCAGTTTGTAGGTGGAATTGAAATCGAAGAAGAAATCAGAAGTGGGGAGGCTGAAGCCACGCTGGAAATGCGACAAGAAAACCACCTATTCCCTAGATTTGGGGGCAGGAGTAATCTCACCGGTGGCGAGGCGGCAGGCGACACCGGCAAGGATGCGACGGGAGTCATGGAGCCAAGCCAAATCCTCCTCACAGACGATGGAGCCATCCGAGCATCCGTGCTCATGGCCCTCCGTCCCTTCTTCCTGCTACGCCACCATCGAAGCTTCTACCTCTGTCATGGTGAGATCGAAGCTTTCGAGGGGTAATTGGAATAATGATAGCCGGAAGAGGGGAAATAGAAAGCACAAGGCCCCGTGGTGGAGATTGGCACTGAAAACGGTGGCGCTGGCGTGAGATACTACCGGAGCACGATCGCAGTGGCGCTCGTTGAGAAGAAAACCGGCGGCGGGGGAGTCGTAGTGAAAGAGAGAGAGCAATGGAGCGCGGCACGAATGGGGGAACTTCCCCTGCGAGTGCACCGCACCCTCTACTTAACCGTGCCACGCGCGTCGTGGGATCCTTTGCGGGTAGCGTGCCACACGCAGCGAGCGTGTATGCGGCCCAAGCAACCAATCAGAACAAGGCCACAAGAGGGGCCACGGGAGCAAATGATCCCATGACGGGACATGGCGTTACGGTTAATGAGGCGCTGCAGTGATGGGACGTTCACAGTAGTTATGCCTGACGCAGCGACAGTAACCGGCGCGGTAAATGCGCATGTCCCTTAAAATGAGGCAGATGATGATTACCATCCACGTAGGATGTGGAGAAGCGTACGAGTGAAGGAAAAGCAACTCGGATAAGCAAGAGAGAGACCTAACCAACGAGGAATGACTCGGAAAGAGCAAAGGGGTCACAAGAAAAGAAACTCCGGGCAACGAGGTAACTCGGCCAAAGGAGCGAAAGATCCGGATATGGGAACCTATTGTGGCCTTAACAACTAAAATTTGCTAAGACCGCACCAGCTTCGGGGACTAATGTTGGGGGGATACCCCGGGTAGGGCAACACCGGAGTATAAAGGCCGACTTAGTCGGGGTACGGCACGGTCAAAGCAAAGTGCTAACCGGGTCACCTCAAGGCAGGCCGAATCACGGTGTTGCCCGGCCCATGGGGCATTTCCTTGACAATGGTTTGGCCAGCATAAGATTTATGCCGGCCATTATTATCTATTTTGCAGGTGAATGGGTAAGCCGGATTAGCTATTTTCTACCCGGACTATCTTAGCTTCAAAGAGAAGGAATCTCCCGCTGTCAAAAGGTGGCTTTATTAGCTGGAACATGTGCAAAGTAAAGCAAAGGAGAGGACCAGCGGGTCGGTGGCGACCAAGGTGACGCGGGCAAAGCCGAATGATGTAGCCCGTGATGTAAAAGACAAGGATGATGCTGCGGGTTATGTCCAAAGCCCGTACGAGCCGTTAAAGAATAATAAAGAAGCATCTGCTTTAGGAAAGGAGCATATTCGCAGAATATGCTGCCACCTATGCCCTAGAATTGTAACCCGGGCTCCCCTATATAAGGATCACCGGGGCCTCCATAGAGGAAAAGGGGAAATAGAGGAATCACTCTCTGTCTAAGGTAGAACTGTAGGGCTAGTTAGTGGGCGGTAAGAGACATTGTCTCCTTCTTGCTAAGGGCCTCAAGAGCACTTGTAAGCAACATTGATACAGATAATACAAGAACTTCCGTGCGTGGAATCACCATGCTCTCCCTCCCTGGATTACCCTAGCACTCATTGACCCCATCTTTAGCATATCCATGGCATCTGCCGTGCCACCACCACGACAATAATCCCTATTTAATTCCAATGTTCCGTGTTCCCCTTGTGTGTGCACCACCAAGAAAGTTCTTCAGTATGAGGTGCCTTGCGGTGAGTAGGGGTCAGACATATCTACGTTCGCATACAGTGGGTGTAAGCCATGTTGCACAGCAAATACACACAAGTTAGATTTGGCGAGCCTAGCACGTTACAGAGACGTGGCCTCGGAACACAAGAGATCAAAAGATCGAGCATGAGTCACATGGATGATGTGATTGGCATTAGTGAATGTCTACCTTTGATAATGCACTGATGGCTGTGTAACACGGGGGAGGTGCAGAGGATAGGGATCATGCAATCACTGAAATCGTCCAGGGGATGACAATTTTAGTGGAGACCAATTATAAATTGATCTCTTATTATAAACTTAGTCTAGATGTCTATTTGCAAATATCTTAGTACATCGTGGCCTATCACATTGAGGTCCTTTGCGACCATGGGAATATATTGCTTAATGTGAAACTTAGCAAAAGGGTCCAACTTCATAGATTAATACCCACGCCTGAGGGATATCCTCGTAAAAGGTGATCTTCTCTTCTTGATACAATAACCATTAGGAGATAATTAGTGAAGGGAATATGCCCGAGAGGCAATAATAAAGTGGTTATTATCTTATTCCATGTTTATGATAAATGTTTATTTTACATGCTAGAATTGTATTGATCGGAAACATCAATACATGTGTGTTTAATAAACAAAAAGGGGTTCCTAATTATGCCTCTCTTATAGACTAGCTTGTTGATTAACAAGATGATCAAGGTTTTCTGATCATAGACATTGGATGTTGTTAATAACAAGGTCACACCATTGGTGGAATGATGTGATGAACATTCATCCGAAGTATAGCATTATGATCAAGTCATTATGTTTCTATTTCTATAACATCATACGAAGTAATCTTAGTCCTTAGACCATGAGATCATGTTAATTTCTAACACCGGAAGAGTATCTTGATAACATCAAACGTCACACCGTAACAGGGTGACTATAAAGGTGGGTTCGATTACTGAAGGTGTTATGTTGAGGCTCGTGGATCAAGAGTGGGATTTGTCCATCCCGATGACGGATAGATATACTCTGGGCCCTCTCGGTGATATCACATTGAAATAGCTTGCAAGCAAGTGATGTGATCACTAGAATGTTATATCACGAGAATGAGAAAAGAGTGCATGTCGGTAACGAGATCAAACTAGGTATGGAGATACCGATGATCGAATCTCGGACATGTAATATATCGCAGGACAAAGGGATTTAGTTACTAGCGTTAAAGGTTCTCACGATCATAGAAGTCATCGTTGAATGTGTAGGAGTCAGTATGGATCTCCAGGTCCCGCTGCTGATTATTGATCGGAGAGAGGTCTCGATCATGTCTGCATTATTCGCGAATCGTAGGGTGACACACTTAAGGGATACCGACACCATTTAGAGCAAATATGTTTCAGATAAAGATTTAAGAAAGCGCTGGAATTATTTCAATAGACACCGAAACTGTTTCGGGTGAAATTGCTGAAATTTGTTCTGCATGTAATATTGAAATGTTGCAGGGGCTTTTATGTGAATGTTTGTTAATTAAAGTAATTAACAAAATTCTGAATAAAAAATAATAAAAGAGTTTTATTAAATGAGAGAGCATTAAATTTGGAGAAATTTAATGCATTTAAAGTGGGGACTTTAAAAGAGAATGTGAAGGGGCAAATTTATGTGGAGGGAGTTACCACCTCATGAATGAGAAGGTGAGGGGTCACCCCTTGGGGCGCCGGCCATGGGGAGGGGTACCCTCCCCTCCTCCTATAAAATGCCCCCCTCTCACACCTTCATACACACACCTCCTTGTGAAGGATCTCTCTCCCCCTCTAGTATTATTCCCCCATGGTCTCGGATTAGCGAGATACATGTTCCCGGTGGCTTTATCTGGAAAGGAGTTGCTGCTTCCGCTGCTTTGCTGGAGCGAGGGAAGGAGGTTGTCGGGGTACCGGACGTGTGTGTGATCACGGATGCACCGCTGCTTTGCGGTGCTGGACTTGGTGGTGCTGGAGCTGGATCTGATGGACGTGCTGGAGCCGGACCTGCTGGACTTCATCACGATCTTGAGATCGGCAAGTGTACGACTACATCAACCATGAGTTCCTACTCGTTATAAAAAGCTTGTTGTCTATGAGGGTAAGTTCTTGTTTCCACCCGTTGCTCTATATCTAATAGATAGATCTTGGCGTGTAGTTCACACCGTAGGAAAATTTTTGTTTTCTATGCTGCGGACCCAACAATTAGATGACTCTGGAATGTTTGTGTTTTCTCCATAATCATCCAATAATACATTCTCCATTCAATGGAGAGTTGGGCTACATTTTGTATTCTACAGAATAAGTCACACAGAGTATGAGCCATTGGATGGGTTTTCCTCTATCACGGAGGAATTTAGAATATGTAGGAACTTTAATTGCATCCGCAAACGGAATTCCTAGACGAAGGTCATCAAGTGCTTTTGTAAAAGAATCATAGGTTACTTGATCTAGTGCTTTCTTTTTTGATCTGGAAAGGGAAGCTTTTTCTCACCTTTTTAATTCTTGTCTTTTACCTTTTGTGGGGGGTCAGGCTCGTTCGTTGCTTTCTTTTGTTGTTGCTTATCGCTTTTCTTATTTTCTACTACAACAACTTCATCTTTTTTGCTCACTTCTTTTTCTTCTCTTGGATCAACCGTCTCTGCATTAGAGTCATAACGGACATCATGTGCATCATCTTGGCCCTCCTTGGTTTGATCTTGTGTTTCTTGAGCAGTTTCATCTTGAGGATCCACCAGTGTATCATCTTCTTGGCTTTATTCGAGCAAGGCTTTTTCCTTCCGCTCTCTTTCAAGTTCATATTCTGGTGGTCCTAATGGCCATGTAACAACTGCACCTCTTCTTATAACAACATTAGTAGAAACAGGAATATCTATATCATCTTGAAGAAAAATTCAATAACCAGATGCTATTTGTTCACACTGGGTTTCAATCATACTAAGATACTTGTGAAATAATTTTATTTCTTGGCCAATCTCATCATAATTTTCCGTGAGTTCCGCCAAAATCTTTTTATGTTTTTGAAAGTGCTTATGCAGGTTATTATGAGATTTTGCTTCTCGATGTTTTAATTCTTGAAAAACTTTTCTAGTTTCATCTTCTTCAGTAAAAACTTGAACAAGTCTACTTTGTTTTCCTTAACAAGTTTGGAAGGTATACCTTTTTCTTTCATTGTTTTGCGTACTTCAGGCATAAGATCAGGAGTTATCTGAAGTATCCCTTTTTCCAGCTTAGTGTCGAAATCAGGATTATATAAAGAATCATTCTTAGCCCTAGTAGACATCAATTCTGAACATTCTTTAATAGTTAAAGTATTTATCAATCCTCCTATTGAGAAGTCAAGCAACTCCCTACATTGAGTATTAAGACCGTGGTAAAATAAATGGCAAATAATTGATTCAGAATAGCCATGATTAGGAACACTACTGATCATTCCAAAAAATCTATCCCAGGCTTGTGGGTAGTTTTCTCCCACGTTCTGACTAAAGTTGCCTATATTCTTTCTTAGTTCAGTTACCTTTTTAAAAGGGTTAAACCTATTTATGAATTTGACAATGCAGTTTTCCCAACATTTAATGTAATGGCGAGGGAGAGAATATAACTAGTCTAGAGCCTTACCTTTAAGACCAACGAAATAATTTTAGACGAGAGAAGTCTCTTGGCAAACCTTTTGGTCCAAGCGATGTTACCACATCGTCGAAATCTCTAAGATGTCTTCCTGGGTCTTTATCTTCCCTTCCACTAAAAGCTTTATCCTGCAAAATTTTAATAATTCCACCATCAAATCGATATTCTCTAACTCTAGGATTAGGGAATTCTATTGGTTGCTTAAGAAATTCAGATCTTGGAGCACTGTATTCTCTGAGAGTTTTCTCAAGCTTCTTGGGAGTTGTCCTGTAAATAGACATAATCTCCATTATATCACTCAGGTTTTCAACTTCAACTTTATTCGATCTTAAAAGTTTAAATAATTTCCTCACGTCTCTAAGCAGGCACGCAATCAATATAATCTGGTAAATAGGTCCTACCAGAGCGTGTAGACCCTTTGTCTCCTAGGGAGAACATATTTGTAGTAGTAACACCTGAAATGTCAAGAGACAAACACTTAGCGCTTAGCTCCCTGGCAAGGGTGCCAGAAAATAGCTTGATGTCTGCAAGTACACAGATTGTTTGTAGCTAGTTTTGAAGTATATAGATATCGATCCCATAAGGATCCCAAAGGTAAGTGTTTATGGTGAAGTCTCTGTCACACCCAAAGTTGTCACAGGTCTTTGAGTGAATTGACTGCAAGTGTAAAACTGAGAATGATATTTGGATTAAATTGGATGTATTGAAATAAAACTAAAATGTAAACTTCGGAAATAAAAAGCATAAAATTAAAGAACGATTCAGTTGTTTGTTGTTTTCTGCAGATGACGAAAAAGGCGCGAGGAGATACATTTCATGGTGATAGTGACTGTACCAAATGGACGAGTGATAAATGTAACAATTGTAATCTTATAAGTATATGTGTAGGCAAGCAACCCATAATTAGTCGGAACTCCTCTTGGTAGATTTCATCCCAACTTCAATAATCCTATTAGTCTGTTACCAAAACCATGGTCAGACACTAGACGATTAAGACCCTTTAGGTCGCTTAGCGATTAAGCTCCTTGGATCGGACTAATGCAATAAGCACGGTGGTTCCTCATTATCCTTGAGTCTACTAGTTTTCCATTGATATCCCCGTGTCACTCGGGGGTCGTCGGTCTTCTAGCGAATAAGATCCTATCCATGTAGAACAAAGTATCATGTTGTCTGGGCCCTTAATTGGACAACAAGCATTAGGCATCCCACAGATAGTCTGTTGGAAATATGCCCTAGAGACAAATAGTAGTAAGGACTATTATCATATTTCATATAGTTTATGATTAAGTTTTATATCATGCTATAACTGTATTGAGTGGAATCATCAATACACGTGTGATATACAAACAAACCAGGGGTTCCTAGTGAAACTCTAGTCACTCATTCATTGGTCAACAAATGATCATGTTTCCTGATCATGTGGCATTTATGCCAGTTGGAAATGGAGTCATCTCATTCTGAGAATGAGATGATGAACCGATACCCAAGCTAAACATCATGACCCGATCATGTCACGAAGTTCAAGTTACGATGATTAGAAAAGGATCCTCGTAGACTATTCCTTAGACCGTGAGGCTATCTCAATCACTGTCTCCCAAGAGTGCTTAGATAGCATCAAACGCCATCTGGTAAAACGGTGGTTATAAAGGTGTGTTCAGGTACTCGGAGGAAACCGTAGAGGCAATATATGTCAAGAGCGGGATTTGTCCGTCCATGTCACGGGAAGATACTCAAGGGCCCACTCGGAGAGGTTATATCCAATAGCTGCGCATCATGTGATTTGATCACGGGGATATCACTTGTCGGAACGAGTCAAATAGCATTATTCAGTAACAAGATTGAACACGACATGGTGATGTCATTGATCAGATCTTGGGCAATGCAAGTACCAAGAGACAAAGGGAATAAGACACGACTTTCCCGGTACACACGACGAAAGATCTTCGTGGAACGCACATGGGTCACATGGCCATCCAGGTCCCTCTGTTGATCATTGGTGAGGGAGTGTCCCGACCATGTATGGAGTGTTCCCGAACCGTGGGGTATCACACTTAATGGCTTGATGATGCTTAGAGAGTGTTTATAGGATCGATAGAATCACCAAAGAAGAGAAGGGAGAAAACCGGAAGGGTTTCGGTAAGTCTGGAGGATGTCCGGAGTGGAGGTGGAAGGTGTTCCATGGCCACGGAGGTTGAATAATATGTGAATGAATGTTAAATATTGATTTAATAATTTATTCATAATTATTTAATAAAGAGAAAATCAATTAAAGGTCAAAAAGGCTTAATGGGCTAATTTCCGGAAGGAGAGGGCCCATTAGGGAAAGAAGAGAAGGGGAGGGGCCAAGGGGGCTGGCCGGCTGGGCCTAGCCCCTTACGGGGCCCACTAGGGGCTGGCCGGCGGCCTTCCCACCCCCTCCTCTCCTTTAGTCCCACACCGGGACTTTGAGGGAGGGTGTACCCCCTCCTCCCCCTATATATAGTGGGGTATTTAGCCTACAAAAATACACCAATAATTAATAAAGGTCTTCTCACTTTTGGGAGGAACTCCAGTTGATATTTTCTCTCTCCCCCTCTCTCTCTCGTGACCGTGGTCCCAAGTCTGGACTGCGCGAGCGAGAGACATCTTCACCGTGGAGCGCCGTCGCGCTGCGGGATTCGGATCCGGGAGCTCTACTTCCGCAACTGCTGCTGGATCAGGGAAGCGGGAGTCATCATTAGGCACCGGACGTGTGTAACTCCCCGCGAGGTGTCGCACTTGAGGCACTCAAGTCGTTGGAGCCAGAAGGAGCACAAGGACTTCATCACGACCTTGAGGTCGGCTTCGGCTCGTCTACATCAACCACGCTCTCCTGAGCGTTGACAACGCTTTTCGGTCTTCAAGGGTAAGTTCGTGAAAAGCCCCTCCCGTTACTGTATTACTAATAGATAGGTCCTAGCAGCTTCAGGGGTTCAGGGGCGTAGAGTAAAATTTATTATTTTCATACGCGGAACCCCTACATAGTCAAGCACACATAATATAGTAATTAAAATCAATCACAAACTAATGGAAAATATATGAAGGCACGTCACATCTCACCAATTCCTTACATCACCCACGCCCAAGGAACTTACTCACACATGAGAGAATAAAGCATCACCAATATAACTAAATAAAGGGAGTTCTTCTGGATATTACCGTGGAGAACCACAATAAGAATAGAAAAGCAACCCAACATAATTCAAGATGGGAATAAACAATTTCAAACCCTAGTCTTGCAAGGTGAAGATCTCTCTCTCTCTCTCTCAAGTAATGGCTATGGGGTGTGTTGGCTAGGAGGTCGAAGATCGTGGAGCGAGATGAAGAACGTCTCCTCCTTCTCCGGATCTCTTCTTTCTCCCTTCTGGATGGTGCGGCGGCTGCTATGTTGTGTTTTCGTCCTTGGTCCCTTCATGGAAGTTGTCCCTTTTGACAAGACAGAGGCGGCGACAGCTATACGGTGGGAACTATATGGCCGGAAAAATTGTTCCCACTGTATAGTTGCTCGTTAAAGCCTCTGTACGCTTCCCTCGATTCCTTCCAAAGAGAGACTTGCTTGTTTTCGCCTGAATATTGTGTTTCTCTAGTTAAAACCCTTTGTTGATGTTTAGTACCTAAAACACACATTAAAAACCAAGTTTTCTTTGCTATCGAAGTATTAGCGTTAGGTAAAGCTAGAAAACAATCAAATCCGGGAGAAAACCATCAATAAAAACCATCAAAAATATGTCGAATCTCACAGCTATTAAGATCCACACCTCCATCCTTCAGAATTTCTGATAGGAAGTTCCGAACCTTCAGTTCCCCTAGAATTCGGTGGTATAGGATATCTAGTACCTTCATTTGGATGTCTAGTGGGTTCTGGTGTGGGTGAATAGGGATATAGTGTATCGGATACTGGATCTATAGGTATTGTAACTACCTCGGTGAATTACGCTCCTAGTTACAAGCCTGGATGAGCGGAAATGGTTAAAATAGTACGGTGGGGCCCAAATGCCACTCACAGGTAGACCTTTCGGCCGTCCTAACCATTTCCAAACATCGGGACAAGAACGGGCGGCGTAATCGGCAGGCGAAGGGATCAACTACATACACAAATGAGTATGTATGCAAGCCACCATACAACAGTACATCAGAGCCATTCCATCTAAAAAAAAGGAAATATAGCAACGCCATACGGCAAGATCCAAAAATCCTAGATAGATATAATAGTTTAGGATATCTCCTCATACATCAAACATCAGAGTATCAAGCGGAAGCGGAAGACAAAATCCGAGTACGGATAAGAAGCAAATCGGCATAACATGCCCCATAAATAAGCACATCCCGCCCACAGATCTCACGGATCCCCGTTCCCGGAATCTCTACGCCGAATGATCGTTGCCCACATCGTCCGTCTCTTCCACCCAGTATCCATCTTGTGAGGGTACCTGTTCATCTGAATCAAACAATTTATCATGTGAGACCCTAGGGGTACTCAGCAAGTCTTTATGCCTCTAAAGGGGACACAACCTGGGGTGACGCAATTGCAGCAAAAGATAAACCCTAACAGTTCTATAGATACTCGCTAACCATCTGCCTAACCAGAGATAGATGGATGTCCGTGAATTAAGAACAACAGTTATAACAGTTATAATGGTAATATCCACAGATCCATCCTCCTCCCCGCTTACCGACGAGGAAGCGGACGAACAACCCCCCATCCGTTGGCAGTTTTATTATCCATTCCATGAGTGTTGCACTATTTACTAGTCAGGTACTTAGTCAAATTAAAAGCGGTACTTTAGTTATGCTTGTCTATGATCGAGAAACTGTGCTCCAAGTCGTCCATAACCGCGGACACGGCTTTCAGAAAGTTTTACCTGAGGGTGCACAAATAGCAACACACACTCGATCAACCTCGAAAAACCAAATCAAAACCCAACGAGGCAGTCACGACAAAGCTATCACAGTATTCATAAATATTTCTGGGGGCCACCCCATTAAGCTACCCACAACGGAGTTAGCCGACTCCGAGACGGACTCAAGGTTTGCGTCAGTGGCTGTAAACGACTGGGAACCCGAAAGTGTGACTGGGCTTGTCGATACCGCGAAAACACTCCGCTTTCCAAAACAGTACAGTGTGCAGTACCTCGCACAATTTAAATAAAGCAGTGAAACATGGCATAAGTACAGGATTGTAAATAAAACCTCAAACTAGTTTATGGCCCCAAGAAATAAGAATGAATCAAGCTCGCTCGGGGGTTCATAAGCCTCCGGATGTGGATAGCGAATATTCTTGGAACAGGAATCAAGTACTCGGGGTCTTACGGGACACAAGTGAGCCTGAAAAACCAAATAGCGAATATGGCTCACCGATGCCACTTTCATTAGTTATCCCATTACTACTCAGGTTAAGTTGTTTAGGTACCTCGTTATCCATCCGACACTCACATACCCTACACATGCTGTTCTACGACTCGCATGGCTCAAACAACTCCTGTAGTAATGGCTCATGGGATGGAGGAACAAGCTTCGGTGGGGTTTTAAAAGTAAAGGCTATGCAATACTTGGGATTCAAATTAATGCAATCGCGACTCAATGATGCAAGAATAAGATAGAGGCAATAGGTACTATATGTATGCAAGCATGTGGTAGTGCTTGCCTGGCAGCTCAGATTGAAGCGAGAGCGGATCAGGTAGTGCTCCTGGGTATCTTGATATATCCCCTGCTCAGCGTCTATTCAAAGAAGAACCAAACAAACAAGGGCCAACATAAATAAATTGCACAAGCATATGAATTAAATGCATCAAGCAAACAATCATGCCATGATGAATGATGCACAATTTGCATGGCAATAAAGTAGCATGGCATGGGTGAGGTGTGGAATACAAGATTAAATCATTTTATTGAGTTTTAACCACATTTTAACTTCATATTAGTTGCTGTATACTTTATATTTATATGATGCATGCTGCAAAACAGAACAAGGAATGCATAAACAGAAAGGTCTCGTCGAGCTAAACATTTTAGACATATTATTTGTTAAATTTGGAGTTATAAAACAAAAGTTATTAATTAATTAAGGTAAAAGGCATTTTATTGTAATTTAAATCAACTTGGAATTTAATGTGTTCAAAAATATATTTTGAAGGCCATATTTGTAATCCTCACATTTTTCTGGTTTGAAAACATATATTATTTGTATTATTTGGATTTATATTTTAAAATTTATTTAAAAACAGAATTAAAATTTGAATTTAAATTAATTTGAAAAGATTTGAATTAAAACAGATAACAGAAAAACCTTTTGTCACACAGACCAGTTCTAGCCACAGTCAATTACAGGTGGGGCCAGGCTGACTCAGCAGCATAGCGCGCGGAGAAGCTTTTTGTCACTGCGAGCACGCCCAGTCACAGAGGATGACAGGTGGGTCCGAGCTATGACCCACGTGTCGGCCGAACAATGTGGCGCTGCAGCGAGGCGAGCTGGAGCGCGGGTTACGGCCAGGGAAACCAGGGGGCTTTTCTGCAAAACTGCACTGAGACAGACAGATGGGACCAGGCTGGACCGCGGGTTGCGCGCGCAAAGCAGCAGGGGGTTATGCGCAAAAATGCGCCCGTACTGTTCCTCTTCTCCGCGTGCAGAGGACAGGTCGGTGCTCGCACGCGCAGAGCGCGGCGCGCAAGGCTCGATCTCGCGACCTGGGGCTCGCGCGCAGAGAGCGGAGCCACTGCGGCTAGCGGGGATTGGTGCTAAGGATCTGCTACGCTGCTAGGTGAGGTTCCGCGGCGCGAGAGCATGCAGACGCCAGAGCACAGCGGCGCGCAGAGACCATTTGATGAAACGTCCGGTGAGGCTAGGGCGAGATCGGCCAGAGGGGGTTGTCTAGGAGGTTGGCCAGCTCACCGTGAGTGTGTCGGTGGTGTTTGTTCGGGCAGAGGGGCTGGCGATCGACGATGACGCAGACGGACCGGAGCTAGGGTTTGGCGTCGGCCTCGACGTGGTGCAGCGGTCTGGGGCTCCTCCTCCTCGCTGCTGTGTACAGAGGCGACGCCGGGGACCTCCTGTCCTTCCTCGACGACCACAACACCACGCCCGCCTCCTCGTACTGCTGGTGGACGCCGAAGCCGACGGTGGCCGGCGATGGGTAGCTGGCGGCGATGGAGAAGAGAGGGGAGCGGGCAGGGCGCCTCGGCCAGATCTGGAGAGGCCAGAGGAGAGCCGTGTGGGGGGAGGATAAGAGGGAGAGGGAGGATGCCGTGCGGGAGTGGACGGTGGAAAAGGTGGCTCGGCCACCTTTTCTCCTCCTCCTTCACGTGCTCGGTCGGGCTCGGCCAGGGCAGGGGCAGGTGATGCTGGGGCTGCCAGGTGGGGCCAGGGTGAGGACAAGGGGGTGGTTCGGTGTGGGGCCTTGTGGCAGAGAGAGAGAAGAGAGAGGGAGGGAGAGGGGGAGCTCGGGTTGGAGCTAGGGTTGGGGTAGAGAGGGGGTATGGCTCGGGTGTAGCTAGGGTTTGGTTGGGGTGGTAGCTAGGTGGGCCAGGGTGGCCAGGTGGGGCCAGCTAGGTGAGAGAGAGAGAGGCCGAGAGAGAGGGTGGCATGGTAGCGAGGGTTTGAAGAGAGGGGGGGATGGTTTGGATAGAGAGGGTGAGGCTTAGGGTTTAACTAGGCTAGAGAGAGAGGAGGCTTAGGTCTAGATACTCCACTAGATCAAGCATGAGGGAAAAGAGATGGAGGGGGTTGTGTAAGAGCAAAAGAAGAGAGCTAAAAAGAAAAGGAATACTCCACTTTAAAATCCAAGAAATAAAACCCAAAGAAAGGTTTTGGTAGAGATCTTGCATGGCCCAAGCATGAGTAGTAGATGCCATGTTTATTATTGTGAAAACAATTGTAAAATATTATAGGCATTTATTAACACATGTATTTCCAACATGGAATTAAGGCCAAGCCAAAGGAAATGAAAGGATGCCCCATGTGGAGTAGTTGGAGATGATCACATTTGATTATAATTGGGACTTGCTAGTGTGTATGTGCCACTAGATGCTTAATAGTCCCAAAAATATTCCAACATGAGCATAATTCCATGATAATCCATATGGAAGCTAGGAAAAAGGGTTCCACTCACAAGGCATGCAAAGGTGGCCATGTGGCTCTCATATATCAATGATGTGAAAACAACATGATGCTAAGATGAGAGCATGTGGGAAGTAGAATTGGATCCATCCCAACCCCTATGAGCTAGAGGTAAAACCCATATAAAGTGCAAAGCTCATATTTAGTTGGATGGTGGAATTATAAGGTGGTGAAAGACAAGGTGGTAGAGTGGAATAAAAGATATTCCCCCAACTCAACTTGGGCATTTAAACAATATATCAACAACCAAATACAATATCAAGAGGCAAAAACAATTAATAATGCATATGAGATAAGAACCAAAAGGAAAAGGATTTTATATGATGCTCAAATGCAAGGTGGCATGATGACATGAGCATGATATAATTATGATGCAACAATTATATATTTGAAGTAGCCATTATATTACTAGACCAAGTAGCATTACAATTGTTAGACAATTGGGATGCTACAACTCTCCCCCACTAAACAGGAATCTCGCCCCGAGATTCTAGGAAGAAGAAGAAGACTCAAAGAGGGTAGGATACTTGGCACGGAGCTCATCTTCACGTTCCCAAGTGGCTTCATCAATAGAATGGTGCGACCACTGCACCTTGCAGAACTTGCTAGACTTGTTGCGAGTCTTGCGTTTTGCTTGAGAAACAACAGTTTGAAGAGTTGAAGGATTGTCGTGAGACAAGAAGGATAGGATGAACATAGCTCCGGTTTTCTCAAGAAACATGATAAAAGACTATAACCATTAGTGAAAAGAAGGAGAAGATGATGTATCCTGGATAAAGAAAGACACACCCTTAAGATTAAAGATTTACTGATACGAGAGAGGTTGAATATTTATCTCGCCGGAAGGAAAAGAGTTAGATTGGGGAGGTTTGAACCACTATGACGATAGCATCGTATCTTCTCTCGGATTGGAGAATGGAGTCTGGAAACAATATTGCCTTCAAACAATATAGTCCCTTGATATCAACAGAAAGATTTAGTCAGACATCGTCGGATTAGATTTTTGTTGCGCCGGTATGAAACAAAGGATCACGCCATTGAGGTGCGTGGATATAACTTCCAGAGACGGATGTGAAGCCAGATCATGGTGGAATCTCGAGAAGCAAAGAATATGGAGGATCTGGAGTTTATTGTAGAGATAGCTATTGCTTTCTTTAGCCTTGAGGCTAACGCAATAGATTTGCGGCTGATGGCATCAACCATAATTGGCTTTACCACAACAAAAGAATTGATGAAACAAAGAAAGATAGTTTCCTTCCATCTTGTTTGGGGATGTAGAGCACCGGTAGAAAGACGAGGACAGAAAAGAGTTTGCGTCTGTTTCCACCAGATAATTGAAGATTTGCTCCATCTAGAATAGACAAACCACCAACAAGAGATTATTGATTACTTTCTTCGAGAGAGCACTCCGGAAAAACAAAGACGGAAGTAAAAGTATCGAGGGATAAAGGCCACTTCTAACTTCCGTGGAATGAGTGAAATCACATTAATTCACCAATTCAATGTACAAGAGCGAATGATAAGAGTAGTGGTATGGTAGCTACTCCATCCCGCACTCAAAGCATTACTCCGCACATGAATAAGAAAACCATGCAACCCAACTACCGAAACAGACTGAAGGTATTGATAAGAAGAGCTCATGGAACTCCGCTAGAAAACAAGGATAGATGCAAACGATTTGCCGGGTTCAAGATAGATAAATATGATGATGTTGTCGTCATGTCTGAAGTACCAAGCCACCAGAAAGATATGAAGGAAGATTCCGGAGACAACTGCAAGATTCCACAGACAAAGAAAAAGATAGCACCACTTGAACATAAGGATTACAAAAGATCTGAAAAATCTTCATGGCCTCCGGTGGATTGAGCATAGACGATAGAACGAGAGGGTTTCAAAAGATCACTTGATAAGACTGAGGTGAAAGAACTCCCTGTTCTTCTTGAAATGATTGAGAGAGATTTAGCAGTTTTGAGGAAAACTTCGGTGGGACGACGATGATAACTTGCCAACAAGGAAAACTCCGGGTTGGTTGAAGATGGAGGATGGAATTAACAATGGACTTGCTAATTCCAGGATTGAAGCAATGTATTTAGCAGAAGGACGTGGTCGAGATAGGTGACTTCAAGAAGCCAGAATTCACACTTTGAGAACTTTGCACACAGGCAGTGTTCTCGAAGCTTGAGAGAAAGAGACACAGATGATCTTCCATGTTATTCCATTGATATCGAATAGGCAAGCATATTATCAACATATACCACCATGGATTAACAGGATATTCCCAGAATATCAAGTTCAAAAGGCGAGAGAAACGAACAAATGCTCGAACACTTCCTGAGCTCAACGCTCTTAGAAAGATCAATATTAAGAGCACGGGTTCATGTTGAAGAAGATGCACTAGAAGAATAGATTATCTGGTCCTTCGGAAGAAAAGAGATGTCACCTGGTTCACATTGTCGATTGGATCACCGGTTACAAAGATAAAGAGATCTAGGATAAAGAAAAGATGATAGATCATACCTTAAGCAAAGCTATCAGAGACGAAAATATGCAATTCCCTCGTATCCAGGAGAATTGTGCAGATAAGGGGTTCAAAAAGATGTGCAGCATGATGGACAGATGATAGACCACCGTAGTGCCTTGAGAACCTCCAGATTGGCAAAGATACTTGAATATGCATGGATATGATCACGGTGTACTCAAAATCACAGGATATAACCGTCACCATCTGGAGGATAAAGTTGATAGCAATTTCCATATTCCAATCGTCACTTATCATGAGTGGAATATAGCTATGCCGAGAGCCAAATTACAATCACCAGCATCGGATTGACACATGTTATGTAATTAGGCCAAGAGAATTGGAGATGAAATTAAACTCCAGGATTAAGCGTCGGTGACAAAGAATGAGTTAGCATGGACATGCTGATAAAAGGGAGATAGATAATGTTTCACACACGACTGGAAAGGAGGGTGAAAACACAGATGTATCAAAGAAAAAATTTCCGCATTTTTCGGCATTAAAATACCAATAGATGCGCAAAATCACTTCTCAGGTAGAGATTAGCAACAGATGCTTACACAGAATGTGGAGTTGCTAGAAGGAAGGACACCCTTAAGAAGATGGCACCGGTTAACAAGGAGTCAGATAGATCGCACCGGTTTTCAAAAGCCTGACGGTATGGAATGTACCAACAGTTGATAACCAAAGGCAGATGGTGATAACAAATTGGATGCAACAGATAGACAAGGAATTACACACACACACACACACTTTCTATGGTACTACGGAAACCCAGAATTTTAAGAAGAGGATTGAAAACGTTACACTTCCTTACCAGAAAAGGGTGGGTGGGTGGGTAAGAAGAAAAGTGGAAGCAGTCCTACTCTCGCGTTTTGTTTTTCCCTAGTATACATAGCTACCAAAATATTTTCTAGACAGACAACGACCATTTGGCTGAGACCCTGAAGGTCGGGATGGCTCTGATACCAATTGTAACTACCTCGGTGAATTACGCTCCTAGTTACAAGCCTGGATGAGCGGAAATGGTTAAAATAGTACGGTGGGGCCCAAATACCACTCACAGGTAGACCTTTCGGCCGTCCTAACCATTTCCAAACATCGGGACAAGAACGGGCGGCGTAATCGGCAGGCGAAGGGATCAACTACATACACAAATGAGTATGTATGCAAGCCACCATACAACAGTACATCAGAGCCATTCCATCAAAAAAAAGGAAATATAGCAACACCATACGGCAAGATCCAAAAATCCTAGATAGATATAATAGTTTAGGATATCTCCTCATACATCAAACATCAGAGTATCAAGCGGAAGCGGAAGACAAAATCCGAGTATGGATAAGAAGCAAATCGGCATAAGATGCCCCATAAATAAGCACATCCCGCCCACAGATCTCACGGATCCCCGTTCCCGGAATCTCTACACCGAATGATTGTTGCCCACATCGTCCGTCTCTTCCACCCAGTATCCATCTTGTGAGGGTACCTGTTCATCCGAATCAAACAATTTATCGTGTGAGACCCTAGGGGTACTCAGCAAGTCTTTATGCCTCTGAAGGGGACACAACCTGGGGTGACGCAATTGCAGCAAAAGATAAACCCTAACAGTTCTATAGATACTCGCTAACCATCCGCCTAACCAGAGATAGACGGATGTCCATGAATTAAGAACAACAGTTATAATGGTAATATCCACAGATCCATCCTCCTCCCCGCTTACCGACGAGGAAGCGGACGAACAACCCCCCATCCGTTGGCAGTTTTATTATCCATTCCATGAGTGTTGCACTATTTACTAGTCAGGTACTTAGTCAAATTAAAAGCGGTACTTTAGTTATGCTTGTCTATGATCGAGAAACTGTGCTCCAAGTCGTCCATAACCGCGGACACGGCTTTCAGAAAGTTTTACCCTGCAGGGGTGCACAAATAGCAACACACACTCGATCAACCTCAGAAAAACCAAATCAAAACCCAACGAGGCATTCACGACAAAGCGATCACAGGATTCAGAAATATTTCAGGGGGCCACCCCATTAAGCTACCCGCAACGGAGTTAGCCGACTCCGAGACGGACTCAAGGTTTGCGTCAGTGGCTGTAAACGACTGGGAACCCGAAAGTGTGACTGGGCTTGTCGATACCGCGAAAACACTCCGCTTTCCAAAACAGTACAGGTGCAGTACATCGCACAATTTAAATAAAGCAGTAAAGCATGGCATAAGTACAGGATAGTAAATAAAACCTCAAACTAGTTTGTGGCCCCAAGAAATAAGAATGAATCAAGCTCTGGCTCAGGGGGATTCATAAGCCTCCCGGATGTGGATAGCACGAATATTCTTGGAACAGGAATCAAGTACTCGGGGTCTTACGGGACACAAGTGAGCCTGAAAAACCAAATAGCGAATATGGCTCACCGATGCCACTTTCATTAGTTATCCCATTACTACTCAGGTTAAGTTGTTTAGGTACCTCGTTATCCATCCGACACTCACATACCCTACACATGCTGTTCTACGACTCGCATGGCTCAAACAACTCCTGTAGTAATGGCTCATGGGATGGAGGAACAAGCTTCGGTGGGGTTTTAAAAGTAAAGGCTATGCAATACTTGGGATTCAAATTAATGCAATCGCGACTCAATGATGCAAGAATAAGATAGAGGCAATAGGTACTATATGTATGCAAGCATGTGGTAGTGCTTGCCTGGCAGCTCAGTTGAAGCGAGAGACGGATCTGGGTAGTGCTCCTGGGTATCTTGATATATCCCCTGCTCAGCGTCTATTCGAAGAAGAACCAAACAAACAAGGGCCAACATAAATAAAGTGCACAAGCATATGAATTAAATGCATCAAGCAAACAATCATGCCATGATGAATGATGCACAATTTGCATGGCAATAAAGTAGCATGGCATGGGTGAGGTGTGGAATACAAGATTAAATCATTTTATTGAGTTTTAACCACATTTTAACTTCATATTAGTTGCTGTATACTTTATATTTATATGATGCATGCTGCAAAACAGAACAAGGAATGCATAAACAGAAAAGTCTCGTCGAGCTAAACATTTTAGACATATTATTTGTTAAATTTGGAGTTATAAAACAAAAGTTATTAATTAATTAAGGTAAAAGGCATTTTATTGTAATTTAAATCAACTTGGAATTTAATGTGTTCAAAAATATATTTTGAAGGCCATATTTGTAATCCTCACATTTTTCTAGTTTGAAAACATATATTATTTGTATTATTTGGATTTATATTTTAAAATTTATTTAAAAACAGAATTAAAATTTGAATTTAAATTAATTTGAAAAGATTTGAATTAAAACAGATAACAGAAAAACCTTTTGTCACACAGACCAGTTCTAGCCTGATCAATTACAGGTGGGGTCAGTGACTCAAAGACAAATGGAGAAGCTTTGTCTGTGAAAGCACGCCTTGATACGAGAGGATGTGAGTGGGTCCGAGGCGCTGCGGACCCACGTGTCAGCGAACGGGCGCGCGGGGCTGCCAGGCGGGGCCGAGCTGGAGCGCGGGTTACGGCCAGGGAAACCAGGGGGCTTTTCTGCAAAACTGCACTGAGACAGACAGATGGGACCAGGCTGGACCGCGGGTTGCGCGCGCAAAGCAGCAGGGGGTTATGCGCAAAAATGCGCGTCTTGTTCCTCTTCTCCGCGTGCAGAGGACAGGTCGGTGCTCGCACGCGCAGAGCGCGGCGCGCAAGGCTCGATCTCGCGACACAGGGCTCATGCGCAGAAGCGGAGCCATGGCTAAGCGGGGTTAGTGCTAAGGATCTGCTGCTGCTAGGTGAGGTTCATGCGCGAGAGCGTCTGACGCAGAAACCTGGCAGAGACCGTTTGTGAAACGTCCGTGAGCTAGGGCGAGATCGGCGAGAGGGGTTGTCTAGGAGGTTGGCCAGCTCACCGTGAGTGTGTCGGTGGTGTTTGTTGAGCGGAAGGGGCTGGCGATCGACGATGACCAGGAATTTGGAGCTAGGGTTTGGCGTCGGCCTCGGCGTGGTGCAGTGATGCAGGGCTCCTCCTCCTCACTGTTGTGTACAGAGGCGACGCCGGGGACCTCCTGTCCTTCCTCGACGACCACCACACCACGCCCGCCTCCTCGTACAGCTGGTGGACGCCGAAGCCGACGGTGGCCAGCGATGAGTAGCTGGCGGCGATGGAGAAGAGAGGGGAGCAGGCAGGGCGCCTCGGCCAGATCTGGAGAGGCCATCGGAGAGCCGTGTGGGGGGAGGATAAGAGGGAGAGGGAGGATGCCGTGCGGGAGTGGACGGTGGAAAAGGTGGCTCGGCCACCTTTTCTCCTCCTCCTTCACGTGCTCGGTCGGGCTCGGCTCGGCGAGGGCAGGTGATCTTGGCTGCCAGGTGGGGCCAGGGTGAGGACAAGGGGGTGGTTCGGTGTGGGGCCTTGTGGCAGAGAGAGAGAAGAGAGAGGGAGGGAGAGGGGGAGCTCGGGTTGGAGCTAGGGTTGGGGTAGAGAGGGGGTATGGCTCGGGTGTAGCTAGGGTTTGGTTGGGGTGGTAGCTAGGTGGGCCAGGGTGGCCAGGTGGGGCCATCTAGGTGAGAGAGAGAGAGGCCGAGAGAGAGGGTGGCATGGTAGCGAGGGTTTGAAGAGAGGGGGGATGGTTTGGATAGAGAGGGTGAGGCTTAGGGTTTAACTAGGCTAGAGAGAGAGGAGGCTTAGGTCTAGATACTCCACTAGATCAAGCATGAGGGAAAAGAGATGGAGGGGGTTGTGTAAGAGCAAAGAAGAGAGCTAAAAGAAAAGGAATACTCCACTTTAAAATCCAAGAAATAAAACCCAAAGAAAGGTTTTGGTAGAGATCTTGCATGGCCCATGCATGAGTAGTAGATGCCATGTTTATTATTGTGAAAACAATTGTAAAAGATTATAGGCATTTATTAACACATGTATTTCCAACATGGAATTAAGGCCAAGCCAAAGGAAATGAAAGGATGCCCCATGTGGAGTAGTTGGAGATGATCACATTTGATTATAATTGGGACTTGCTAGTGTGTATGTGCCACTAGATGCTTAATAGTCCCAAAAATATTCCAACATGAGCATAATTCCATGATAATCCATATGGAAGCTAGGAAAAAGGGTTCCACTCACAAGGCATGCAAAGGTGGCCATTTGGCTCTCATATATCAATGATGTGAAAACAACATGATGCTAAGATGAGAGCATGTGGGAAGTAGAATTGGATCCATCCCAACCCCTATGAGCTAGAGGTAAAACCCATATAAAGTGCAAAGCTCATATTTAGTTGGATGGTGGAATTATAAGGTGGTGAAAGACAAGGTGGTGGAGTGGAATAAAAGATATGCCCCCAACTCAACTTGGGCATTTAAACAATATATCAACAACCAAATACAATATCAAGAGGCAAAAACAATTAATAATGCATATAAGATAAGAACCAAAAGGAAAAGGATTTTATATGATGCTCAAATGCAAGGTGGCATGATGACATGAGCATGATATAATTATGATGCAATAATTATATATTTGAAGTAGCCATTATATTACTAGACCAAGTAGCATTACAATTGTTAGACAATTGGGATGCTACAGGTATATTCTTGGATAACTGACTAATTTCACCTCATGTCTCCTTCTCTAACTGAGTTGCTAGAAACTCCTGCTTTTGAGGATTAGTAAGATCCTCAAGCATACTATCATTATCTTCAACTATCAGACGATGAGCATTGTAGAGAGACTCTACTACCATCTGATATTGGTCCATGTTCTTAGAAGCTAACCTTGGATGCTCCTTGACTAGATGAAGATGATCAACAACTAAGTCCGAGCCCATGGAGTCATGAGATCACAGTGTATGTGCTCCCTGCAAGTAATTCCGCTTTGTGCTCCCAAATAGTGGCAAGTGCTTCTAGTAGCGCAATATTATACGCCACGGACTGACTACGACCTTCACCATGTGGCATAGCTAAATTTAGTATAAGCTTCTGTGGTAAACAGATATTGACTCGGTACTTCGCAATCATTTGACCATCAAAGTATGCAAAAGCCTGCACTGGAATATTGGCTTCACATCCAAAAAATCCCAAAAGTTCTCGAAGCTGATTCGTCAACTCTCCCTGATAATCCTCAAGACTATCCTCCACCTTAGTAAAAGTTTGTTTAGGAAACTTCGGCACCATTCTAGCTGTATACAAATATCTATAATTCATACAGTCCATCATAATAAAGAATTATCGCACTAAAACAACATAACAAAATATTCCCAAGTGAATATTCATCATATATTCTAGTGAACTCTTTACCGTTGCTCCTAGACTCCTACAGGTAATTCCCTTTACTAGGTTTCCAACCTAAGGTCAAAGCAATTGCTCTGATACCAGCTGCGGTGACCCAACATACCACTTCATGTTGTAGTATACTATAGTCATTGACATAACACTTACGAAACACCATTCCACAAATATTACATCCCTCAGAGTGGTACAACAGAAACATCGCATGTCCAAATTACAACATACACATTATCATTACAATACCAAAAGATCGAGATATTTGAAATGTTCTGTAGCACCCCGAGTAAAACCACTACAAGAAAATCGCGTATTTTTTTATTTTGTGCATCATCATGACGGCATGCTTATGTCTTCATGCCACATTGCATTTGAGCATCCTCATGACTGCAAACATGTTTTTGTCTAAAACAATTTTCCACCGAAAAACCTATCTTTGTATTCTAATATTCGTCGTCTTTATTTCAAATAATAAACCCGGTCTCTCTAGTCCTTTTTGTTTGTCTTAAAAACTAATTCAAAAAGTTTTATAAAATAAAATAAGTAATAAAACAATTTTATAAAGGACGCGGCTAGCCAGCCACCGGGGGCTGGTTAGTCTGATCCAGCACTCAGCCAAAATACCAAAATAGGAGTACGCAACAAACGGGGGACCGTTTGCCCAGCTTTCACATACTGTAGGCCGGTCCCATCTCGAACCAGACAACATGGCATCTGCTCCATTTATGGCTCACAGCCAATTCCCCATGCTACTCAACTGCGTTCACATAGGCGCTGATTTCTAAAATAAAACTAGCCAGAAATGGACACTACACCACAAATTCGGCAAGGAAATCACACAACTACCATTAAAGTCACTTTTCTATCAATTCAAAACAGATCAACCACACATGAAAACGCAAAATTTCTTACAGTTCGACACAGCTACACAGATAGACAATTTCATGACTAGTTGCCATAACAAAAGGATGGTCGGAAAATAAAGGAACACCAACAAATACTATCATCCAGGAAAATCGGCCAATGCATGATTCAATTAAGCACAACAAGGATCCCCCTTACTCCTATCTAGAATATCCCTATCCCAAACATAGCAAGTAAATCTTATGCTCCTTTGTTTCCTAGGGTAGCAAACAACCTCAGTCCTTCCTGCATTGCCCAATTATTCGTTGCAAGCTGGAGCAAACTAGCAGAAGATAAAACACATAGAACCATTAGTATATGCCAGGAAGATCACAATTTGCTAAATCATTCCAAGTTGTGAGTGAGCCTATCATTTGAAAATTAGGCAAAACTAAGCGCATATATTGAAGCAACAAAAGATTGTATGCAAAAAAGAAACTCCATGCATGTGTGAAAGACAATATGCAAAATCAACTTAGTGCATGTGTGAAGCAACAAAGTACCATATGCAAAACCAACTTAATAAAAGGAAAAATTGTATGAATCACCATTATGTGTAAGCTACTTAGGGCATGTGTGAAGCAACAAAGGAGTGTATGCAAAATCAACTTAGTGCATAGGTGAAGTAGCAAAGCACTTTATATATGCAAAAGCAACTTAGTAAGAAAAAATGTATGAATCAACATTATGTGTAAGTTAGCTCGTGTGTAAAGCAAAAAAGTACTGTATCGAGGACCAACTTAGAAGACATGTCTTCAGAACAAGCCTGTCCTAGCACTTGACACTCATCAAAAATGAATACACTATTCATAAGAAATAATTACTAAGCACCCTTCGGTTATGAACAAATCAATATGGAAACAACTTAAACATGTCCATAGAAGCAACTTAATTAAGCTATATTCATAGAAGCAACTTAACTAAATCACTCTACAACTTAGGACATTGCTTGTACAATAATTTGGTTAGGTGATAAAACGCAACTTAATTGGATGGTGGAAACAACTTAAGCATGTTCATAGAAGCAACTTAATTTCCCCAGAAATAAATAGAAGCAATTTAATTAAATCACTATGCAACTTAGGACATTGCTTGTACAATAATTTATTAAGGTGATAAAAACAACTTAATTGGATGGTGGAAACAACTAAGCATGTTCATAGAAACAACTTAATTCAATCACTATGCAACTTAGGACATTGCATGTACAATAATTTGTTAAGGTGATAAAAACAACTTAATTGTATGGTGGAAACAACTAAGCATGTTCATAGAAACAACTTAATTAAATCATTATGCAACTTAGGACATTTCTTGTACAACAATTTGGTTAGGTGATAAAACACAACTTAATTAGATGGCGGAAACAACATAAGTATGTTGACAAAAGCAACTTAATTAAATCACCATGCAACTTAGGACATTTCTTGTACAACAATTTAGTTAGGTGATAAAACATAACTTAATTAGATGGCGGAAACAACATAAGTATATTGACAAAAGCAGCTTAATTAAATCACCATGCAACTTAGGATATTGCTTGTACAACAACTCGGTTTGGTGATAAAACCAACTTAATGAGATAATGGAAACAACTTAGTTAAGAGGGGAGGAAGAAGAAGAACAACTCCCAACAAAGTAATATACAATGATGTCGTCATGATCCCAACATCACACCTTCACAAAAAGCATGAAAGTAAAACATAGAAATACTGGAAATTAAAATGCATGTAGAATCATGGCGAATAACATATGACACATGCTTAGTGTCAAAGCCTAATTCAATACATAATATCTATAGATGGCTCTACATAGAAAATGGTTGTTGATCATGGCTAGTAACATAGAGACACTAGAGGTAGCACTAATAATACCCAGCAACTATCACATCACATGTTAATGAAACGTATGAAGAATTAGTTGAAGTTGCAAGACGCAACTACCAGGAGCAAGAATTCATAATAAGAGATATGTAGAGACGTCTTACTTGTCCAGCAAAGGCTTTGAGTGATGAGAGGTTACCGATTCCTCCAAAAGCTCGTACGACGCAATCTCTTACCGTGTTGTCTGTATATCTTGGTCGAGAGGCTTCTCACACTTCCGTACCCACCGCGTCGCCAAGATCAGCGTAAGCCTGGGTCAGGACGACGTTAGTGCTAGCGAGCAGCTGCAATAGACACTAGTTCGGAGCCATGATTGTTGCGCCATAGGGCATAAAGCAGAATGCATGGTTCCGTACAACCTAATAACTTGGGTGATTGCCTAGTCCGATTCCTCTCATATTACTAACTTAATTCAATATTCAAACAACATGATTATACATACAAAACAATTTAATAAGGAATAGTAAGTAACTTAATTGGAATGACTAAGCAACTTAATATGGATGGTAGAGACCTAGTAAAGTTTGCCATGATCAAAATGGGCGGATAACATATCCTAGGAACTCACCCCCTGAACAATATGGATGCTTATTGACCTATAAACTGAGTGTTGCTTGTAATCTCCGATGACTAAACCAGAAATAATGAGAATTCTACACTAGGGACAATAAAATCATAACCTACACCTGGGTAATCGTTGAGAAAAAGCATCGCTCGTGCGCCACACATAGCATCAATTATTGATGGTCATTACGCGAAATTAGGTCAATAAAGAGCAACCAAATACACACGAAAGCAACATATATACACACAGTCCAGCAGAAAATCGTCTACTGCTGCAGGCACCAACTATGAATGGCGACAAAGCAACATAGTTAAACAAAAATTCTGCCTAGGAAAAATGGTCTACTACCACCGGCAGCAACTTTAGCTGATTATTACGCAAACTTTGTGTGATTAACAAATACAGTCACCCAATTGAGCACCGAAAATGGACCTATACATGAGCTTGCCCGATAGTTTGAGGCCAAAACATATGGTTCACTAACCCTTGTGAAGAAATCTACACCAAAAACTACTGCATATGAACTGACATGCACTGAACTAAGATGGATAAATCTAGCATTTGAACTCGCACGCGCTGGACTATAAAAATCGATCATAAACTCTGGAAAATCCTCTCAGATACGAAGGGGTCCTTACATCTAAAGCTATAGGTGAAAAATCGTCCCCTTTGCTGCTTCATCTGAGCGTTCCTCCACCATGATCTGGAATTTTATTGCTGGCTACACCATCGCCTGATTGCCCGGGTTCTCCAGAGTCACGCTAGGGTCTGAGCCCCCCGTCGCCCACACGCGAGTCCGCTCTCCGTGCCGGCCTCCACGAACCACGCACGGGTGTTCTCCCGCATAGGTCTCCATGCCGCTCTTGCGGTTGTTCTCGGGGCCAGTCTCCACAGCCCATGCCCGGCCTCTCCACGCAGGAATCCATGACCACAGGTTAAATCCCTCCTCCCGGTGAGAGGTACGAGGAGGGGCGGGCGGAGCACTCGGCGGCGCGGTGGGAGGATCGGGATGAGGTGAGCGGAGCCCTTGGCGGCACGCTAGGGAGACCATAGGCGCGGTGGGTAGACCAGGAGATCGGCGGTGGGCCCGCTCGGTGGATGGGAGGCCGACGACGGGAGCGTGGCGCTGGAGGGAACGCCGGCGGCAGGCAGGATCGATTGGACTAGCTACACGGGTGAAGGAACGGGGAGGAGGAAGAGGAATAGAGAGACAGGGAGAGAGATGGGCATGTGGGCCGCTCCCGAACGTCACTGTCAGAAGGAAGTGCATTGACCGGTTTGATCGTGTTGATCGGATGGCCTAAAAACGAGGGCTCGGATGTCTTAACCAGTCTCCAGGCACTTTTTAGCACTTGGGTTTTATAAAACCCTGGGGAGGCAGTCCGGCCGGCTAGACCAGAGGCCCAACCGGCCAGACCACCTACTACCCAGCCCAACCCATCTAGACCAAACCCTAATCTGTCTAACCCTAACCCTACCTACTCAAACCCTAGACCTACCCACCTAACCACCCGCAGCCGCGCTGCACTTAACCGCACACGCTGCTGCTGCACTCCCGCATGCAACATGGCGCGCGCACGCAGCGCACGGCCACACAGCGAGCTAGCACGCTACGCATGCGACGTGTAGTGCCCATCCGCCCGCAACGCCCTGACCGTCACGCTCCGCTCGCTCACGCACAGACCGACAACCATCTTGACCCCGGCCCCACGTGGCCACCCCATCGGGACCCCCTCGACCGCAACCAGTCCCACCACTCACCCCACACCGCACGCTCCCCTCGTCTTGCTCACGAACCCCTCCTTCCTTCGATCCCTTCTACCGTTGTTCTCTCCTGGTGCTGGGCCGCCACCTCGCCGAGTCTCCAGTGCACCGCCATGGCCGCCACCGCTCCCGTACGACCTCGCCTCCTTCCTACCATGGCGCCACCACCAAGCACTCCCTGTCGCCTTGATCCTCCCGAACGGCGCCACCTCCGCCTCCCAGTTCACCGCCTTCCGAGTGTTGCCGCCGGAGCCTCCTCCTCGCCGCGTCGCCCTGGTCCCAGCCACCCTATACCAGCGAGGCTTCCGCCGTTCGCGTGTACCCAGCCTGCGTCCTACTCCTCAGACCGCGCCTTCCTCCCACGAAACTCCTCCGATCACCCCGCGTCGCCTCCGCTGCGTCTCCTCGCCAGCCCAACGACCTCCTCTCTCCCGTCGCCTCCATTGGCCAGCAATGGAGTTTTCCCCTGATCTTCTGAGCATGCCCTGGCCGCCCTGCGAGTTTCCTCACCATGCGTCGTCGCACCGACAGGACTGCTCGACCCTGACCCCTGCAGCGCCGTCGGTTTTCCTAAGTGCACGAGCGCGATGTCGGTCATCCTTGTCCAGTGCCTGACCTCAAGCTTCCTCTCATAGGTCTGCTTGTCTACGTGTGCTTGTGTCGCTGTTGCTCCCATCCAAGACTCTGTCTTGATACTAGATTTAGGGGTGCGCCTTGGCGCACGACCCCGTGGAGTTCACACTGATTTATATTTTAGTATAATAGCAATAAAAATAATGTAGAAAAATAAAATTCAAGTTTAGATACCAAACAGAGCTTCAACGATGTATAGACAGACCTTGAGAAAATAATTACCAGAACCAGAACAAACCTATGGCCATGTTCCCAACTTTTTCACACTAATAAACGATTTGGTAATCACTGTATTAAGTGTATGAAAATCTATTATGACTAAGCGGCATGACATTCCAAAAGGAGAACAGAAACAACCACAAAGGAATGGCAAAAGCAACATCCACATAAGCTACAACTATGGCTCTTATATAAATAATAAGGTCTACATACATGAGAACCTTCCAAATAATTAGTCCCTTCACTAAGGTATGTATAAGGTATGTAGAAACCAGACAAAACTCTATGTGGAACATCATCTGTACCGACATGTATTACAGTATAAACCAATGAAAATGATACTCAGTTACTCACCTACTAAGAAGATTTACAGAATACATTGAAATAGACACAGCTCCCAATCTACAGTATGACCAAATAACCAAGAAACCTACAGCTAGCAGCAAGGAAGATAGCCGAGTACAGTACAACAACAAGCATATGGGGGGAAGACATGGAAGTACAGGGATATCCGCACTATGGTAAGATAAGTACACACCATCATGCATTTACTATTAGGAAGGCATCGGCAAGCAAGACAGCAGGATACTGACCATCGCAAGGAGAGCTTTATATTAGGTGGCAGCAAGGACTTCCATAGTAACCAGCCATAGCACATTCGTTGATTCAAATGTAAGCTGACCAGGGAGTGATGTACCTTTCTGAATTTCCCAAAGAGTGGAATTGATGTGCTATATCTTTCTCAGAGTTGATGCTTTCTTCAGCTATCTGGTAGCCTAGTAGGCTAGCTCCTCCTCCTTAATCTTCTTGTTCTTATAACTGATAACTCCCTAGTCTTCACGTCCTTCTCCTTCAGCGGTCTAAAATCACACTCCTCGTATTTTTTTATTCTTACTAAGAGCGTCCTCGTTGTAATCTTTCAATATCTCCTGCTCAGACTATTCTATATACTTTATAGCCTCATCACTACAACATTTTCTGCAGCTTCCAAACCGTCCCATCTTCAGGATGGCCAGACAGTAAAACACTACCAAGAGAGCAGTTAAGAAGCCGTTCTACAATACAATCGAAATGAAAATGAGGTGAAGAAGTTGTATTCTTTCCTGTAATGAGAGCAAAATAATATTCTCTGTCCCGCAAACAAAACAGCCATGCCAACTGACATTCACTAACAAAAACAATGATTTCTACCGTGGCAATATCATGAGGTTCTTCAGCCATGAGGTTATGAGTCATGGTTAGCATGATAAAGAAACATAACTAAACCAGCTATGAAGGGTCATCATGTTGATAAAAAAGCAAAGCTAAAACAACAAGTTCTAAATGCCCAAACTCACTAATTTATTTATTTCTTTTCAGCATCTCATGTTTCTGTACATAATACTAATCATCTCATGTTTTTGTACATAAGATTGGTGGTCTACATATTTTAATGTGAATCTTGACATGTATTTGCTCGCCTGCTTCTCGCTCATACTTTTTATATATCTTCAGAGGGGGGTTAGATGCACATTAAATAAAACAACCTCATGTCACCTAGCCTAAATACATCCAGCTATTGAGAAATAGAGCAGGATCCTAAGTCCAGCATATCATATCTCTTCTCGCCTTTCATAACCTAAAGCTTACCGGCAATAGAGTAGGATCTTAAATCTAGCAAGAAAGCCGCATTAGCCCCCCGTGCAGCAATGTCCAGCAAGACGACAGCCTACAAACAAGGTAAGAGCAAAGCAACCATTTCAAGCAAAAGCCCAAAGAAGCAAAATCTGGAAGGCATACAAAAGTACAACGCTCAGTGAAGGGAAGATCAACACGGGTAGACAAGGGCATGCCGCTTCTCATAATCTTGGCTAATATCGATATGCAAGTACAGTTACAGAGCTTCCATGAAACTAAAGATATATTAAAAAAAAGGAAAGAAACTTATATTGACACTTTTCAGAGCATAATCAGATAAAGGGGAAAGAAACTTATATTGACACTTTTATCGAATAAGTGAGGAATTACACGATCATTGAGATAGTTGCCCCCAGGAATGAAATAAGCGGAGCTAAATAATCCTAAATTTAAATATGAACGCCAGAGGAGGTTTATAAGGTATCTTTCATAAACTCAGAAGGATAACAGACGAAAACTAAACCAGCTATGAAAATGTTATGACAAAGACGCATATGGTGAACATAAAATCAAAACTAAACTGGCCAAAAGTATTAGATACCTGAAACTCACGGAAATATATATTGTCGCATTTCTATACAAAATAATTTTACTCAATGATACATCTGTTATTTTTATACTCTCATTCTTTTACCTTCCCACCGTTACTTCTTTCTACAATCTTTGATGGGCTGCCATTACATTAAAATACACCTGATTTCTACACTTATGTATGCAGAACTTTTCGTGGGCTAGCAGAACATAAAAACTATTGCCTGAATATACTATGCAACAAGGGATTCACCTTACCGAAAATAGCCAAGAGCTCCCATGTCTAAATACTGACTATCTAAAAGGGTAGCTCAAGCAAATAAACAATTTGTGCACAAATAATTAAAAAAATGATAACACACTTTTAAAAATTCCAGTACAGGCAAAGTATATTTTGAAGCTTTAAATCCAGCATCATAGAAAAATGAGACGGAATCCTATTACAGTGAACCGCAAAGGTAGAACCTACCCTTACTTCAAGACTTAATATTTTCTGATCTATATGCATAGCGGAACTGGCGTAGAAAAGTGAACATACTTAATCAATTAAAATATGGCGATGTAGAATCCTATATAGGTCAATTATAGATTCATATTGGCCAAATGACTGCACTGAGCAGACCTTTACTTCTTTTAGTGCAAGGACACCAAGAAGGTAGTTGCTTACTTCCTCTTTGTCTCTGCACCTCATCTTACGTGTTGCTGAATGTTTGGCATCATGCTTCCCTAGCTCACATGCCCTTGAGGCATCTTTAACACTGTTTCTGAACACTACAGTACCATCAAGCATACACTACTGGGTTGTCTCTATATCATCAATCATCTAATATGACTTTGCCGTAGGTGTAATTACATTGAGAAGTAAGATCTACTCCTGTAGGGAGAAAAATGAATATACTATATCTCCTTTTTTATCAATTAAAGACCAGGATCAATAAATCTCCCATGTTGTGACAACAGAAATGTATGTTGTAAGCAAGACAAATCATGTTAAATTGAAAACATGGAATGAAATATAGCCCTAGAATTTTGCATGTGAATACCTAAAGGGATAAGTTGAATCCCTTTATCTATCTAGCAGTGGACAAACTATCTTTGAAATGCTAACAATTTTCTGAGACCATGGCCACAACCTGAAAATAGACCATTGATGTATCTTCGTGTTACCCAGAATATCATAATCTTAGCTAAGCTATGAAATATAATTGCACGTAGGTCTGGACTGAACACATCAAATCATTTTAACGCAGAATTGATTTATTACCTCCATTTTAGTAATTCAACTACTCATTTTTCTGCTGGGATTGGAATTCAGTAAATGCGAGTGAGAGATGGTAACAATCATAAGAACCAAAGTACCATCCTGTGTTGACCACATGCTGGATTCAACTCTCTAGCTGAACTACTCTGTGCACACCCTTCATGACTGATTCAGTTACATGCTTTAGTCTACGCAAACATTATTTAAATAAGAAACCATATAATAATAAGAAAGGATATATTATTAGTATGCTTGCAAATCACCTTTTACTCAGTGTAAGCAAAGGTAACATTTTTCATTCAATTATAAGAAACAAGGATACTGGCTAGAAGGGTTACCTTTCCAAGGAGCACCTGACGGTGACAGGAACTGTAGGAAAAGGAAGTACACGTGGCTAGAGACGACACAGCAAGATCAATGACCTCCTCCATGCGATATCCGGCAATAAGAGAATCTGAGCGAGGGGTACAACAGTGACAACATACTTCTTTTTCACTCTATTTTTGGAAGAAAAAAAGGTTAGTCCTCTCATCTTGATAGTTCTACACACACTATAATCTCATAAGAAAATCGATAAGCATCTACCAACCCAAGCTGGATCTAGAACCCAAATTATTGCAACTTTATACGATGAAATAAATGTTCTAAGATTATAAGATCGATATAGTATTTCTAGTGCTATAATAAATATAATTATTGTAGCTTGCATTAGCTTTACAGCATAAGGAAAATCCAAATATAATATAATTATCCTGTTACTATTTATATGGGTCTATAATTTTCTCTTGGAAGAGTAATGTATGGCATGAGCTAAACTCACCTGCAAATCTGTGAGCAAGGTAAGTAAAAAATAGATGCTCTGGTCCCAGTTGAGATGTTAGACCTACCTGGGAAGCATTGATACCAATAATATGGTTGTTGATGTACAAGCAGTGAGCTGAGATGCCACTCAGACCCTTCTTGCCTACAAAAAAAAATAGAAAGAAACATATGTACAAATAATAAGGTCTACATACATGAGAACCTTCCGGATAATTAGTACCTTCACTAAATTTTACTGACAGAATATTGATACAAGTAAGAACAAGATGTACCCAGTATAATAGGCAAAAAGAAAAGGATCTAGCATATCAGAGCCTGTATGACCGAATTTTAATAAGCAGCAGCCTTTGTATAGACCAACAACTCAAGCAAACTCAAGTTGCCAATAGCTGCAAACAACATGGTTTTTATTCAAAACAAAACGCAATCCAAATAATATAAAACATGGAGCTCACTAAGCCCACATGAGTCGAAATTAGTGTTAGCGTAGATCATAATAGAAACTAACATTTTTGAGACGCAAGTCAACAACAATATATCCA
Source organism: Avena insularis (assembly GCA_023614405.1). Lineage (NCBI taxonomy): Eukaryota > Viridiplantae > Streptophyta > Magnoliopsida > Poales > Poaceae > Avena > Avena insularis. The sequence goes on along the minus strand of CM042694.1, from coordinate 282,231,865 downwards.
GGTGACCATATGCCTATTATTTGTAGTACCCCGTTTCCTCAAATATAAGCTCTTGAGAATGGTAATGATCTGAGCATGTGTACGAAGATGTCGAGCAGCCAGTTGCCGAACAAATAAAAAAGCCATGCTAAATCTGTTATACCTGGGGACGGTGCACAGTCACGAGTTCGTTGTCGTCGGTGCTTTCCCCAAGCGCTGCCAGGACCTATCCAGCCACCACGAGTTGTGTGCCGATCAGTAATTGAGCGGCCTGGCACTGCCAAAGCAAGCTGAATTTCCATCGATACAGCCCCAAAACTCATATGAGCTACCAAACATGCGCTTCCACTTTATAGTTTTGTAGCAAACCAACATGTATGAAAGGGAGTAGACATTATCATGACGTCATAGAAATCATAACAATATGCAATTCTTCAAAACATAGTGCAACCCATCCAAGCTTATAACTACGAAATTATAGATAAAATGCATATTGTGACCGTTCCATTTGACAGAAGAAAATCCTTAGATGGGTAATATGCTCATGCCAGAGTAAAATTCAGCGCAGAAAGAGTACCATATAAAATGGTGGGATATTAGGACATGTATGAAGGGAGCACAACCACGAAATGCATATCCCAGCAATGGACAGTTACCTAGGTTCCTAATAAAACTGGGCAATAGCTAGCTAATAAAATCTACAAACCCACCTCTCCAATCCATGGCAAAATAGATCTATAGGGGCCTGGCTTGCTTCCCTATTGCTTCAACATGCTAATAGGTGAAGAATTAGAGCCAAAAGTCAAATACCTACAGCAAGGAGAGAATATGAATGCTGCAGTTATCTTGCCGAAGAGCAAAATTTTATTGCAGGTCATGTATTTTCCATTGTTTCCTTTTTTTGCTAGAGAAGACGTACATAGAGAATACTAAACCGACAAAACAGGAAAATCCATGTTTAAGCCGGTACACCTTGGGACGGTGCACAGTCGCGGAGCCGCTGTCGTCAATACTTTGTCCCCACGAGATGCCAAGACCTGGCCAACCACCAAGAGCCGCTGCGTTGCAGACGCCAATACTGTAGTACTCATGGACCAAACGGTTAGGAGAAACATATGACTACAATTATAAATCAAGTAGTAAAACCTTTGCAACCGAAAATGTGGCTATCCCACCATCCTCCAAAATAAATATTTCACATCTTATGCAGCGTTAATTAGTACTTAGTAGCTAACTTCTCTCTTTGGAACATATCCATTATACATTGTAAAAAGTTGCATTGCAAAGATCTTTTGAACCAAGAAATTATATATTTTAGAAGCCAAAACCAATGCAAAATAACCAGCGTCCTGATGCTTGATCGACTATACTCTCAATACTTACTACCAACTAATCGATGAAGGACAATATACAAAATTATAACCAGCTGGTTCACCGAGAAGGTAGGATATAAATCCAGTACAGATCATATTAGATGGTAAACAAAAGCATATACTAATCCATCCTATGATGAGCTTGTAGGTGAATTATATGTCCGGTACATAACTATTCACAATCTAACAGAAATTTTGAAAAGGGACAAATACCAAATGTACTTCATGAAGTTGAACGAATTGGCCCCTTCCTCTCTGAAATTTACTTTCAACTTGTTCTTCATCTAATTTCTGAGCACAAATATGACTACAATCAAATTTAATTTGCACTGCAAAAACAAAAGGCGAAGATGAAAAAGAGGCAGTAGCTGTGGTGCATCAGATGCACCTTGCATGCGAGAGAGAGAGAGAGAGGGGGAGAGACCTGAATCATTGAGCAGCAAGGAGGAGGCAGCGGAATCTGGAGCTGTGTCTTGGGGCGAGCCTGAAAAATTACAACTTGGCAATGTTCAGATCTAATTTCTAGTAACGTGCTGGAGGAAAAAAATCAGAGAGAGAGAACCTTGCAGGTCCTTGACCACGACGAGGCAGAGGAGGGCATGCTACTCCTCCATTGGCGGAGCTCCAACAGCGACCTCCTCCAGGTACCCTCCATCCCCGACAGGGCCACGAGCTCCACCAGTTCACTCCACTGCCGGCTGGGCCACAAGATCCCCCAGGTCCCTCCGCTGCCGAATGGTCCGCGACCTCCCGCAGGTCTCCTCCGCACCCGATGGGCTGTGCTCCTCCCGCGGGCCACCAGCTGCTCCTGCGGTGACATCATGGCCCGCGGCGGCGGCACATCTCTCCGGGTGCTGCTTGATGCAAGGTCGGGGCTGGCTTGGTTGCTCCTCCCCGCTGGAGGAATGGTGAAGGAGGAAGGGGTAGGGATTGGAAGAGGAGGAGGGTGGATGGGGCGACGGCGGACGGCGATTGGAGAGAAGGAGGAGAAGGACCAGTAGGAAGGGGAGGGAGCGCACGTAATGGGAGGGACGGGGGCGGCAGGGGCTGGAGCGGGAGCGGGAGCGAGGGCGGCAAGGGTTTCCCTCGCTTTGGGAGAAGGCGGCTAGGTTCTACCACAATCTGCTGGGACGTGGTTTTGTACCACTTAGTGAAAAGTAATCTACGGCTCTCACCGATTTGCTAATCCAATCGAAAGGCCTGTAAAATCTGATTATTGAGGTAAATCGCAGGACTCCGCCTATTACACTTTTAGATGTTGGCGATGGAGCGTTGGTGTTGAGGTACTAGTGTTTGTTTTGTTGCTGATACTGAAGAACCCGAGACCATTTATTAGTCAATTCTTACCATGTGAAGATTGTGTGGTAGTGTTGATGCGATGCGAGTGCCACACTCCTAAAGACAAGATCTACACCGACCAAGACAAACCTGAGTCGACACCGACGATCGAAGCCGGGGACCCTAAATTCTCCGTCGTGGATTCCAGAGCCAGAACCCGAGCATCTACTTCAGGGAACACCAAGATCTCCTTTCCGAAACCGAAAACCCCGAAGACCGATCCTGACGAGACCGAACCCGAACCACATCGAACCAAGAGAGACCGAACCCGAACCACATCGAACCAAGATCTTCGGACTAATGTGTGACCCCTTTTTCGAGACCATATTTTTATAATATATCATATATCTGATGCATATAAATTACTCATGTCGCATACATATTGTGGGTGTTTGGGAGTACTTCGACGATTCACCTAAATTAAATATGGAGACCATATGCCGGCTTTTCTAGTCTTATATTGCATCCATTTAAATTTGCATAGCGAACCAATGACATGTTTTGTCTTATTAAAATAATATTTAAATTGCGGGGTATCTAGACAACATGAACCATCTAATTAATTGTCGAGGTCCCGGTTCTGCTTAATATTGCCTAATTGCATCGCATCTTTGCCATGTCATGCATCATACATGCATCATGCCTGATCTTTTGCCGTAGTATTAAATAGTGCATCCGATGTTTCTTTTAGTGCTTTGATTCTTCACGGATTAGACCGTTGAGTGGATGCATTAGTCCACAAGTCCTTCGGATAATGTATCTTCGGCAGTGTTTCTCAGGCAACATTCTTCCCCTTTCTACCTATTTTGCATTTATAGTCTTTACTTTCTCCAATTGATCTATTGTTATCCGTGTTGCAATGCTTTAGTTTCCATGAACCGTTTATACTCCTTGCAGCTTCTATATTGCCTTGGACACATCCATTGCTTGTTGATTGATAGACAGTCGGCCTTGCGAGTCATAGTTGCTTGCTTAGGTGCTGCTTCGCGTCGTTGTTGTTCCATCGTGGTTGGGAGGTTGGGACATGGTTAATGGTGGAGATGATCATGGTTTTCAGTATGCTTATCAATTAAAAATGCTGGAAATAGATAAAATGCAGAGGCACTGGCGGGTAATAGATGTTATTTGGCTTTTACCCTCCCACTGGTGTCCACCTAGGACCCGAGTTCTTGACACATGTTCCGAGACTGAGCGTGCTAACCACATGTGGGGTAAATGGGAACCCCTACGACTTATTACCTGATTTCAAAGTAGGGCCACAAAACTAGTTTGGGCTTTATACGTTACCTACTGTAACTATACCATGTATGCCATGGTTTATTACCTGTTGCTCGACGAGCGTTTATTACTGTTGCGTACGCTCACGGCACTCTATCATGGGAATATATTGTCTATGGCCTCTTCTCGCGTGACAAGTGCACACAACCTCATGGTTTGTATGAGTATTAGCTATACCTCGTACGGGTAGCTCTTTTGGGTGGCCCCTATGTACTTGCTTTGGGTCTCGAAAAGCGTCGTGTCCAAGGCCCCGCCGACATACAGATGGGTGTATGTTAATTGATTTGGCAAAAAGTTTGAAGTGCGTGTGGAAACTTTGGTGCACCCATACAGGGTTAAATATTTTTGAAAAGTCATGTCCGTGGTTATAGACGACTTGGAGCACAATATCTCGATCATAGATAACTATAACTAAAGTTTACTGTTATGCTTTGACTTGTATCTGATGTGGCTAGTAAGTTGGATAACCACCATGTAAAGAATGAATAAAACTGTCAACCGTGTGAGTTTCCTCAGAATGACTTCCTCGTTTGATCTCGAGGGGGAAATACCAGGATGGGTATCATTGGTGTTAGTATCAGGTTGTTTTCGCATAGGTCTTTCTTATCTCTCTCTCATAACCGGCAGTTGTATCGAGTCTCTATAGGTTATTTAGTGCATGCTTTCCTGCCGCTTCAGTGTACTATACCTATGTAGGCGACAGCCACTAAATTCTAGACTCGCCATGTACTGGCCTCAGTACTGGCCGCTCCCTTTTTTCTTTGCCCTTTGTCGACACCCCTTTTGTTTTAGCAGGTTTGAGATCGACATCGTTAGCAGGGTTATCCTTCCGGCTTGGCCTGGACAGGGCTATGGACGCCATTGGTTATTCTTCAGGGCTCTTATCCCTATTTGCATCTTATCCGTACTAGGATATTGTATCATTTTCAAGGTGATTTCGATCTTTGTACTATATATTTGTATTCTTGACTCGATGATTCGTTGTTGTATATGTATGTTCTGTGGGTTCCATCGTGGACTAATGTGTAATTATATTGCTTCGTTTTCCACCTGCATGCAAGTGCCTGGTGGGCAACTTTGAATAGTTTCTATGCGGGTTTGGCGGGAATCACTGAAACTTGCATAGGGCTGATTTGATGGTGTTACAGGTTCAAACTTACAAACCATACAACTTAAAGTTCAATGGAAGAATGAAAAACACAATGATAAGAAAGGCGTGAGCTCAACAACTTATTCTATAGGGTTTATGATGCTCGGCTCAACCTAGATATCTAAGTTCCGGCCTGACAACTACTTTGACTCGTTGTCTTCAACTCCAATGTGTATCTCATAGTCTACCCCTTTGACTCCACCGGATAGGTCCAGCTCTTTGTAGTAGACATCGGTCTGGACTTTTGTAGCATACACCTGGTTATCCTTCTGCTCCTCAGAGTCTAGTAAGGGGTTCAAAGGATAGGGTGAGTAACAGGGTTACCTAGAAAGTTCATTATATGCACGGTGGGAAGTTTGATGCTCTAACTACCACCTCAGACTATAAGTCCTTAGCACCATGCAGTTTTTGTAAACATTTCTTCAAAGATTGATTCTATTATCAAAAACTATGCCCATTAGCCTTCACAGGTTGACCAGAACTTCATGGAGTTCCTTTCCTGCTGTGTTTGTAGCTCCTTCCTAGAACAGACAGTAACATGTCACACTTTTTTACACTCCGTAGAGGTGCATTGCTTTACCCATAAGAGACCAAATCCTTGTTGCACAACCGGGCGATCTTTCATGTCCACACTTTCTTGGTGTAGGGCCTAGTAGATGATCCAAGCCAATCACTGCCCTTCTCCGTGACCCCGGAAGAAGACACGACCCCCAAGCAGAACGACCTCTATTAATCTGTATGCAGATATAACTATGGTTGACTACATTGAGGACTCTAGTGAGTAGACAGTATCATGGTCGCCCCAATGAGTTGGTGGACCTACCAAGGATCGTCTCTCCAGATACTCTAGATACCAAGATCACGGGGAACTAAAGGTACACCAGCGCCACGATATGGTCATCCGTCCATGTGAAAGGAAGAAGATCCATCTGACTTCTCCGTCCCATTCCAGATCTTATGGTTAACGCGTATTATACGGTGCTAGAATCACTGACGTCATGGGTTATTAAGTCCAAGTTGTTCGAGATTCCAATGTCATTCATAGTATTTATCATTACTTAGGATGATAATAGCATTTCATTTATTTGGGAAAAAACTTATTTTTCGGTCTCTTTTAGAACATAGGTGATAACACGTAATTTTCAAATACTTTCATAAAGACTCTCAAAGGACATGAGCAAGTGATGAACTTGCCTTGTGACTGCAAGGTAGTGAAGTCACATACTTCCACCTGACCTTGAGATCCGGTTTCTACAGAAGATCATTATTGCCTAGTAAGGACAATATTTAAAGAAGCAATATGCAATGCATAGTAATGTCATGAAATGATTTATTATTTTCCTTCTTTGCGTGTTTTACCCACCATATAAAGGTTTACTATTTCTTTTAATTAATAAAAGAAATGTAGTACTCAAATACTATTAATTTCACATAATTCCTATATCTAGTATTTTTATGATAACTACTATTATTCTAAGAGTTTAAAAATAAATTTATTTAATTTTTAACTCTTTCAAATGTTTTCTTAAAACTCCACTAAGGAATAAAGACTTTACTTTTAACACAGTTGATTTACTTTTCAAAAATACAATTTAGAATTTTCTATAATAGTATATCCATTTGGGATCTCAAAAGTGAATTTTATTCAATTTTAGATATTTTGTTTACTTTTATAAAATTCCAATTGAATAATCATAATAACAATAGTAAACCTAAATTTAATTACCTAAGTTTACTATTTATTATTTTTATTGAGTAGAGAATATTTTTGTGAGTTCATAGATATATTATTTATATTTTTACTATTTTTATTTATTTTTATAGAGCTGATTTTGTTTTAGGGGCTTATTTGTAAATATTATTTTTAGCTAAGTCTTCTAAGACACGGGCCCGACCCACTAGGCTGGCCCGTCCTAACCAGACCCGGCCCACCTGGCCTAGTCAAAGACCACCTAAGCTGTACTGGGCAGCCCACCGGCCTAGTACCCCCACGCGCATTCTCTCTTCCTCACTCTTCGCTCTCTCGCGCGACTCTCTCTAGCGCTCGATGTCGCCGCCGCTACTACACGTGATTTCGGCCACCTCCGACCGCCATGGTGTAGAACGACATGGTCGACGCTGCTGCACATTGTTGTCCAACCTGATTTGACGCTGGCGCCCCCTGCCGGACTCGCTGACCCCTGTCGGTGGCTAGGGTTAGGGTTTGGGTCACTCCAGCGCTCCTTCGACGATGCTTTGGGTTGCTCGTGGCGTGCTCCCCGTCATCTCCGGCCGCCTCCGACGTGTTGCTGGCGTAGGTTGTAGTGCCCCTTCGAGGTGCTCCCTATGTCGTTGATTCCTCTCTGTCACCGGCCACTTCTCTGCTTCCTCTTCAAATATCTTGCGAGGACCTTGAGTAAGTTCACTGTTCTCCTCTTTTTGCTCTACCTAGCCTCTGTTCCATGCCATGTGGTCACTTGTGATGTAATTTCCCCATTTAGGGATCATCTCTGAATCCTAGGGTTTGACCCTCCTTGAAGTGATGTTCAGTTAGGTTTCTAGGGTTAATATGATTGAGTTAATCTCCTAGATGTTGACCTGCTAGTGGTGCATGTGATACTCTCTGTTGAGCATGATTTGTTGCTCTGTCTCTGTTAGTTAGCACTCTACTGATCTTGTTGGTGTTACCCTGTTCTCTGACAGAGAACACTTGGTTGAGCATGTTTAAGTTGATGTGGCTATGATTTTGATCTCACTCCTTTTGAGTGATGATGCCTTACTGCTAGCTGATATAGCTTAGTCTGATGCTTTCAGTGTAAAACTTTTATGATCAAAGGCTCTTCCTTATGATAGATGTTGAATGTTGTTATAGATGATTCCTAAATCATTTAGGAAAATGATTAAGTGTTTTTTAAAGATGATGCTTAGGCTTGTTCTCAAGAAGTGATGAACCTGTTGGTATAGAGGTGCTACCTAGTTGGGGACGTGCCCTGTACTAGCAGCTATGATGAGTATTATCTAGTTAAAACTAGATCCCCTAGTCTATGATGCTGGTTTGAGACCATCCTCAAGTAGAAACCCCTTGTTTTTTACTTGATGGCTTATTGCTTATGTATGTATCATGAACTTGCACGATCAGATCCATATATAAACATGATTACTCATATGAATATTGTTGGAGATATGCCCAAGAGGCAATAATAAAGTGGTTATTATTATATCTTTATGTTTATGATAAATGTTTACATCCCATGCTATAATTGTATTAACCGGAAACATTAATACTTGTGTGTTTTGTAAACATAAAAGAGTCCCTAGTAAGCCTCTTGTTAAACTAGCTTGTTGATTAATGGATGATCATGGTTTCCTGATCATGGACATTGGATGTTGTTAATAACAAGATCATATCATTAGGAGAATGATGTAATGGACACACACCCATAGTAAGCATAGCATAAGATCAAGTCATTAAGTTCGTTTTGCTACAAGCTTTTCAAATGCATAGTAACCTAATCCTTCGACCATGAGGTTATGTTAATCACCATCACCTGATGGGTACTTTGATGACATCAAACGCCGCTTCGTAACTGGGTGGTTATAAAGGTGACATTGGGTATTCTGAAAGTATGTGTTGAAGCGCATGGACCAAGATTGGGATTTGTCCATCCATATGACAGATAGATATGCTCTGGGCCCTCTCGGTGGAATGTCATCTAGTTAGCTTGCAAGCATGTGACTAGGTCACAAGGGATGACATATCACGGAACGAGTAAAGAGTACTTATCGATGTGAGGTAGAACTAGGTATGGAGATACCGACGATCAAACCTCGGATAAGTAGAGTATCGCGTGACAAAGGAAATTGGTTTCGTATGTTAATGGTTCTATCGATCACAAAGTCATCGTTGAGTATGTGGGAGCTGTTATGGATCTCCAGATCCCGCTAATGGTTATTGATCAGAGATGTGTCTCCATCATGTCTACATGTTCACGAACCGTAGGGTGGCACACTTAAGGTTCGAAGTTGTTTTAAGTAGATATGGAATGTGCGTTGGAGACCGAATGTTGTTCGGAGTCTCTGATTGGATCCGGGACATCACGAGGAGCTCCGGAATTGTCCGGGGAGTAAGATTCATATAATGGGGATCATTTTCTAAGGTAGTAAATGTTCCGGAGTATTTGTATGGGGATTCTAGAAGGTTTCGAAATGTTCCGGAAGGTTCTAGAAGATTTCTTGGAGTTTACTTGAAAACCAAGAAAGGATCAAGGAATCCATGTGGGGTAAGACAAGGATTAGGTGGGGGAGGACTCTCCCCCCACCTCCTTGATCCGCCGGCCAAGGGAGAGGGGAGTCCTACAAGGACTCCACCTCCCCATGGTGCCTCCCTCCTTTATATAGAGGGGTGGAGGCACAAGCCCCCTTGCCCTTTCTATTCTCTAGATCTCAAGTTGCCTCTCTCCTCCTCCTTCCCTCTGCTCTGGCTTAGGCGAAGCCCTGCAGAATTCTCTACTCCACCACCACCACCACCACGCCGTCGTGCTGCTGGGATTCCATGGAGAGATCTACTACCTCCGCTGCTCGCTGGAACATGGAGAGGAAGGTGCCTTCGACTCCACGTGTGACCGATTGCAGGAGCTCTGCTGAGCAGCGCCGGAAGGATCGTCTACTCGATCTTGAGATCGGCAAGTGATCAACTACATCAACCACGAGATCCGATCTCGTAACGCTTTCGGTCTACAAGGGTTACAGATCTATCTCGTTGCACATGTCTAATAGATTAGATCTTGGCTTTTATCTAGATTAGATCTGGGTTTTGTTCGTTCTTGCGGTAGAAATTTTTTGTTTTCCATGCTACGAACCCATCAGTGGTATCAGAGCTGTGTCTATGCATAGATCTGTTGCACGAGTAGAACACAATGTTTTTGTGGGCATTGGTGCTCGTGCCGTCTTTTGCTTTGTGTACTTTGCATCTTGCGGTATGGTGGGATGAAGCGGCTCGGGCTAACCTTACATGTCATCGCACATGAGACTTGCACCACAGTTGACATGCAACTCGTATTGCACAAGTGGCTTTTGGTGTCATCTCTCCCATCATAGTATAGATCCAATCTACACTTTGCACTTGATAGCACTTGTATCAACGTTGTGGTTCAGTTTCGTAGGTAAGATCCGTTCTTATTCGAAAGCCCCAAACCACGTAAAACATGCAAAGAAAATTAGAGGCGTCTAACTTGTTTTTGCAGGGGTTTTGTGATGTGATATGGCCATCATGTGATTGTGATTATATTTGATGTATGCAATGATCCTTGTTGTAATATGGCAACCGACAGGAGCCTAATGGTTGTCTTTAATTCTGTTAAGACCTGCGTGTCTATTCATCTTGTAATAGCTTTATTCCAAGTAGTTGTAATAGTTGCTAGTGATGATGGACAACCATGAAGCGGCATCGACCTTGGCCTTAATCTGGTGATGATGGAGATCATGTCCGTGCTTTGGAGATGGAGATCAAAGGCATAAGAAGAAAGGGCCATATCATATCACACTAATTATGAATTGCCTGTGATGTTAATCCTTTATGCATCTTGTATTGCTTAGATCGCGACGGTAGCATTATAAGATGATCCCTCTCACTAAATATCAAGTAATAAAGTGTTCGTCCTTAGTAGGCACCGTTGCTAAGACTCGTCGTTTCGAAGCATCTCGTGATGATCGGGTGTGATAGATTCTACGTGTGCATACGACGGGTGCAAGCCAGATTTGCACATGCGGATACTAAGGTTAACCTTGACGAGCCTAGCATGTATAGACATGGTCTCGGAACACGGAATACCGAAAGGTAAAGCATGAGTCATATGGATGATATGATGAACATGTTGATTGTTCGCCTTTAAAGCTACATCATCTCATGTGATGATCGGACTTGGTGTAGTGGATTTGGTTCGTGTAATCACTAAAACAACTCGAGGGATGTTGTTTTGAGTGGGAGTTCATTTGTAATTTGGATTAGTCAAACTCAATTTATCATAAACACAATCAAAGTGAATTTGCATAGTTTGTTGTAGTCATTGGCATCCGTTCACCACCTTACGCTTAGTTATAGTTGAGATAGTGGAACTATAGAAATTCTGGATATTTGGTTTATGAACTGGTATCGTATTGTTTTTGAGTGTCAATCTAAAGTTTAAAAGTCCTGTTGCAAACCTTCAGCAAACTCCGTTTACTCGGTGAAGTTTAATAAACAGTATTAAATCAAGAGTAACAATTCCAGTGTTAGTATCTAATGTATCATGTTTGCCTCCATGATTCTTGATACTCAAAAGATTGTTTTTAATATCAAGTTTATCTAAGAGCTGAAAGCAATGTTTTAGAAACCATCATATGTGAAAGGTATTGCGATATCTAAAACAATGTGTTGGTTACAACATGATAGAGTATATGTCCTCATATTTGATGAGAATTTGTGAAGGTTGGAGACGCTGGTCGTCCTAATCCTCCAAAAGGTTTTGGAAAAGAAACATTATACTCGCAATTCACCTTTATAAGCTATAGCAGCTTGATCATGAAAGTTTTCATGATAAGGATGAATAGAAGTTGTAAGTAAAATGTTTACTACACTAAAAGGTTACTAAAGAATGGAATTTTGAAAGAATGCCAAACATTTGATGAAGGTGATCCACTTCAAAGTGCAAGTCCAAAGGTATTAGTATTTGACTATACACATTTTGTACTATGTGTCATGTGAATGACACCACTATTGATGTTGATAGATTCTTTTAAAAGAAAAGGAATTGTTGAAAGAGAATCTATAAAATATTTGGCAGAAAAGAAAAGATTGGAGATATCCAACTTAGGTATATAGAAGATACATGTTATGGCTGTATTCCTTGGTTGTTAAACAATGTGGTTATGCGGTATTGGATACCGAATTGGTTGGTATGAAGTGTCATATAGGACAACACAATTCATGAACTGCAATGGCCTAAGTAACTAGCAAGAGAATATGTGATGATGTTCATCGAAAACAAACAAAGGGTTGTTATGTTGCTTGTTAACATCAAAGCTTATCTTCAAGATTTGTTTCAATAATTGTTATTTTGATCAGGTATTATGACGACAAAAGGTTGTTCAAATAATTACCGTATTCCATAATAGATGGATGATATACAAGTCTGGTTGGAGAAATAACGACCATAAAACTAATGCTAAAATGTCGCAAGACAAATGATTGAAAGATCACTTGCGAAGTGACATCACCGCTAAATTATATTAGGGATACATGAAGAAACTCCATGTTGATGGATTTTTGGAGTCTTTGATTTTGATCAAATGACGCTTGTGATACTTTCCTGGAGATAATTAAAACTCCGTTCGTAGGCCAAAAGAGGAACGGACGACTAAATGATTGGAATTTGTACATATTGATGTATATAGTCCATTATGTGTAGTCGTGGGCGATGGATTTCAACTTCATATGCTTTCTCCGAAGATTTGAGTGAGTATATGTATATACTTACTCAATAAGGAAGAAGTATGAAACATTTGAAAATGTTCAAAGACTTTCAAGATGAAGTGGAAAATTATTGTAACAAGAAAATAAAAAAGTTTATGATTGGATCATAAAGATGTTTGAGTTACAAGTTTAGCAAAACACCTAAGATTTGAGGAATCGTTCCATGGATTTGCATTTCCCAAAACACCATAGGAGTATGGAGTGTTCAAGATATGTAATGAAACCTTGTTTGACATGGTAAGATCAAAGGTGTCATTTATAAAACTGCCATTATATTTTAAAAGATTAAAGCTTTAGTGACTACCGCTTTTACACTGAAAACAGATCCATCGTGATCCGTTGAAATGACACCATATAAGTCATGGTTTGGGATAAAACCCAGGTTGTCCTTTCTTAAATTTTTGGTATGCTAGGCATAAGTAAAATGTTTACAACCAAAGTCGGATGAGCATGTCTTTGTAGGTTATTTCGAATAACCATTGGGTATTCCTCCATAACACCAAAGACAAAAGTGTTTTCACTTAGAATGTCGAGTTTCTTGAGAAGGATTTTTTGGTGAAAAGTTAAGTGGGAGGGCAATAGAACTTTGACAAGGTTGTTGAACCTTTGCTAATATGTGTTGAGTTGCGCAGCACCGTTAAGTGTCCCGGAGGCAGCAACAATGCTCATGGCTCACGTGCCTCCAAGGATGTGGTCACGGGGATCTAAGTTCCTATTGAACCAAGTAGGTCGGGTAAGTAATCAAATGCCAAGATTTGAGAGTTAAATCATTGTTGTTTGACAATGATGAACCGACTACATGCAAATAATCAATGATGGGCCTGACTTGTTAAGCGGCTTGAAGCCATAAAATCCGTGATAATTCCATACACGAGAAATCAAGCTTTGAATTTGAAAGACCCTCGGAAGGTGCAAGACCTTACGATGTATATGGATCTATAAAGAAATAGACATGGATATTTCACATCTATGAAATAGTCGACATGTCGGAAAGAGTTTACGACAATGTTCAAGGAATTGACTATGATAAGATTTGATCTTTCATAGCGATATTTAGTCTGGACGGATTAATGTAGCAACCACTACATATATTTTGGTATATGGTAGTTGAACAAACAAAACAAGTTCTTCTAATAGAATGGTTACCTAGGACGTGTACATGACACGATCCAAAGGTTTTTTTGTTAATTCAAAGGATGCTAAAAGAGTATGCAAAACTTCAATGGTTGAAGTGAGCATCGCGGAGTTGGAATCTTCACCGTGATGAAACCGTTAAAAGGTTTAATTTCATCAGAGACGATGAAGATGTTTGCATTTTGCAAGAAATTAAGTGGGAGCGCTAAGACATATTTCTAATACATTATGTGAAAGACATATTGTTGATTAGAAATGATGTATCTTTTATTGACACAGGTTAAGAATTTCATTTCGATGAAAGACTTAGGCATAACAAGAATTAGGCATCAATGTCTATATGGATAGATTGAGGCGCTAATATGGTTTTGCCAAATGTACATAGATAAGATGTTGAATGAGTTCAATATGGAAACAACAAGAAAGGTTCTTGATGCACGGAAAGGACTGAATCAAGATTCAAGTGTGTTGACACGAGATTCAAGTGTTTTGACACTTGGTGAAATCACAAGAATATTTTGATCAATCATTCTTTGAGATGTACACATCCAGATATGTCCTATGCTCTAAATGTTATGAGCATATACCAGAATGACTCATAAGATGATCATTGGACAATAGTAGGGATATTCCTATGATCTTTGGAAGAACTAAGAATATATTATTTATATAGTGGTGACAAATAATTCATTGTAAATTGTTGCACTGATACTAGTTTTGTCACAAATTAAGTTTATCTCAATTTAAACTATGGGTGGCACAATGTAATGGAAAGGAAGTTCCATAACGGATTTGGTTGAGTACCAAAGTTAAAACATTGTGACAGATACTACAACAAAAGGCTAAGTATATGACTGCTATTGTAGCAGCAAATGAGGGCATTTGCGTCAAGTAGTTTGTTATCAAACTAGGTGTGGTTCATAGCGGGATAATACTATGAAGATACATTGTATGACAATTGTATCAACATGATTTAATCCCAAGGAACTAAAGGTCTCACCAAAGGACTAAATTTATACAATGCCATCTCATTGGAGAATGAGTAATGCGTAGAGACGCAAGGACATGCAAATACACACGGACCTGGAAGTGTCAGATCCGAAGATTATGTTAACCACTAGCAATAGTGTCTATACAACACCAGAAAGCCATAGGTGTTGAAGGCACAAGTTTTTAACTAGATTATTGACTCTAGTGCAAGTGGGAGACTGTTGGAGATATGCCCAAGAGGCAATAATAAAGTGGTTATTATTATATCTTTATGTTTATGATAAATGTTTACATCCCATGCTATAATTGTATTAACCGGAAACATTAATACTTGTGTGTTTTGTAAACATAAAAGAGTCCCTAGTAAGCCTCTTGTTAAACTATCTTGTTGATTAATGGATGATCATGGTTTCCTGATCATGGACATTGGATGTCGTTAATAACAAGATCATATCATTAGGAGAATGATGTAATGGACACACACCCATAGTAAGCATAGCATAAGGTCAAGTCATTAAGTTCGTTTTGCTACAAGCTTTTCAAATGCATAGTAACCTAATCCTTCGACCATGAGGTTATGTTAATCACCATCACCGGATGGGTACTTTGATGACATCAAACGCCGCTTCGTAACTGGGTGGTTATAAAGGTGACATTGGGTATTCTGAAAGTATGTGTTGAAGCGCATGGACCAAGATTAGGATTTGTCCATCCATATGACGGATAGATATGCTCTGGGCCCTCTCGGTGGAATGTCATCTAGTTAGCTTGCAAGCATGTGACTAGGTCACAAGGGATGACATATCACGGAACGAGTAAAGAGTACTTATCAGTAACGAGGTAGAACTAGGTATGGAGATACCGACGATCAAACCTCGGATAAGTAGAGTATCGCGTGACAAAGGGAATTGGTTTCGTATGTTAATGGTTCTATCAATCACAAAGTCATCGTTGAGTATGTGGGAGCTGTTATGGATCTCCAGATCCCGCTAATGGTTATTGATCGGAGATGTGTCTCCATCATGTCTACATGTTCACGAACCGTAGGGTGACACACTTAAGGTTCGAAGTTGTTTTAAGTAGATATGGAATGTGCGTTGGAGACCGAATGTTGTTCGAAGTCTCTGATTGGATCCGGGACATCACGAGGAGCTTCGGAATTGTCCGGGGAGTAAGATTCATATAATGGGGATCATTTTCTAAGGTAGTAAATGTTCCGAAGTATTTGTATGGGGATTCTAGAAGGTTTCGGATTGTTCCGAAAGGTTCTGGAAGATTTCTTGGAGTTTACTTGAAAACCAAGAAAGGATCAAGGAATCCATGTGGGGTAAGACAAGGATTCGTGGGGGAGTAGGACTCTCCCCCCGCCTCCTTGATCCGCCGGCCAAGGGAGAGGGGAGTCCTACAAGGACTCCACCTCCCCATGGCGCCTCCCTCCTTTATATAGAGGGTGGAGGCACAAGCCCCCTTGCCCTTTCTATTCTCTAGATCTCAAGTTGCCTCTCTCCTCCTCCTTCCCTCTACTCTGGCTTAGGCGAAGCCCTACAGAATTCTCTACTCCACCACCACCACCACGCCGTCGTGCTGCTGGGATTCCGTGGAGAGATCTACTACCTCCGCTGCTCATTGGAGCAGGAGAGGAAGATCTGCTTCGACTCCACACGCAGACCGATCATGAAGCTGCCGAACGCGTGCGCCGGTATCGTCTACTCGACCTTGAGATCGGCAAGTGATCGACTACATCAACCACGAGATCCAATCTCGTAACTCTTTCGGGTCTACAAGGGTTAGTATAGATCTATCTCGTTGCACATGTCTAATAGATTAGATCTTGGCTTTTATCTAGATTAGATCTGGGTTTTGTTCGTTCTTGTGGTAGAAATTTTTTGTTTTCCATGCTACGAACCCATCAAATATGCTCCAGATTCACTATTGGATTGAAAATGTTGGGGATTACCCTTGGTAGCCTTGTGTTGGCCTACTGCTACTGATACGTCCATTTTGCATCACTATTCTATAGCTTAATTCACTGTTATTCATTGATATATTTCATATTAAGAGATGATACTTATGTTATTTCATTTGTTTTTGCATGGTTGATGACTTTTGGAGCATGGACCGCTGCAGTCAGGATTCTGATGGAAAAGGTGCTGTTTGGAGGCAAAATTCACGAAGATTAGAAAATCCAGGAAAATATACGGAAAATCTTATTTTTCCATAAGACGAAGGAAGCCAGAAGGGGGGCTGGAGATGGGCCACAGGGGGCCACACCACCCCCTGGCGCGGGCCACCCTAGGCCGCGCCACCAGGTGGTGTGGCCGCCTTGGTCCACCCCTGGCTCTCCCCTCTGGTGTATATTATCCTCCCGAAACCCTAAGACTCGGGGAGCGACCACAGAAAGATTCTGCCGCCTCTGCGGGGCGAAAACACCAAGAGAAAAAGATCTCTCCGGGAGACAGATTTCTACCAGGGGAATTCCTTCCCGGAGAGGGGAGATCATCGCCATCAACACCACCATCAAGCTGGACTTCATCGGGATCATCATCATCATCACCACCATCATCACCATCAGCACCCTCATCACCATCTCCATATTGCTGTAACAATTGAGTTGAATCTTGCATAGTTCATAGGGGAAACTTTCCCGGTGTTGATTACTCTTTGTAGTTGATGCTATTGAGTGAACCGTTGAATTATTGTTTATGTTCAGATGTTTATACATCATTATTCCATCTCTGATCATGATCCATATGATGTCTTGTGAGTAGTTCGTTTTGTTCTTGAGGACATGGGAGAAGTCATGTTGTTAGTAGTGGAGTTGTGTTGAGAAAGATTCAATGGTTTGATATTTAAGTTGTGGTGTACTTCTTCTAGTGGTGTCATGTGAATGTCGACTACACGACACTTCACCTATATGGGCCTAGGGGAATGCGTTGTGTATTTGGCTACTAACCGTAGGGGTTGCCGGAGTGACAGAAACATGAACCCGCGTTAGGAAACCATTGCACAAGGGACATAATGGTCTTAGAGTTTAAAGCTATCGTTAGGTTTCTACCTTAATTACTTTCTTGTACTTACGGATGTTTGCAAGGGGTATAATCACAAGTATGTATTAGTCCTAGGAAGGTCGGTACATTAGCACAGGTTCACCCACACAACACTTAGCAAGCTAAAGAAGATTAATCAACTATATGAAGCGAAAGCACTTGACAGTCTTCCCATGTGTCCTCGAGAACGTTTGGTCATCTTAAGTAATACAACCGGCTTGTCCTTTGCTGCATAAAGGATTAGGCCACTTGCTGCATTTATTCCTGCTGTCTTTTATTGACTCGTACTTTGTTTACTTGCTATATCAAAAACCCCTAAAAATCCGTTTGCTAAGTATTTGCAGAGAATTCCTGATCCATACCACTAGCCAACACCTTCTGCTCCTCGTTGGGTTCGACACTCTTACTTATCAAAAATACTGCGATACACCCCCTATACTTGTGGGTCATCAGCTACCTTCCCCTTTGGCCTTGGCTTGCTCCTCCTGGTGTTGTTGCTCCTTTGTGACCTTGTTGTTGTAACATCCCAAATCTTTAATCAATGTTATCAAGATCCAAATCACCTAATTTAGGGTTAACAAACCTTTTTATCTTTAAAATAATTAAGAATGTATATGTGTGTTTGCATTAATATAGAATTGTTTGGAAATGCCATGTTTGATTGTTCTAATGGTTGTAAAATGATTCAAAGGTGAATGCCACATCATCTAGATCATTTAAAAACAAAATCCAAAGAAAAAGAAATCAAATAAGAATAAAAAGACCAAATGGTCATTTGGACCATTTTAATCCACTAGGCCACTTTAGGTGTTCCTAGAAGTCAAATTCAAACGAAACATTCTCAACTCTTTTCACCCCTTGCTAGTACAAGTAAAGATCTACCAAGGCCCACTTTGAAATCTTACAAAAACATTTAACCACTAATTTTAAATGGCATTTGGAAATAGAATCCATTTCATATGCATAGATCCCACTTTTTCAAAAACCACTCAAATGAGTTAACCTTGACAATCCCAAGCAACCACAGATGATCAAGCTTATGACTAACACACCGACCAAAAATCTTTTTAAAATTCAAAAATAATTTTCTTGCGGCCATTGTGTCGAACAGTTGGCTGGCAAAGATAATCTGGCCTAACTAATACTGTTGCTAATCAAGTTCTTGTCCCCCATTCGACCCTCTCATCTCTCCTCTGTCCCCTCTTAGCCTAACCCAACCCCAGACAACACCCCTCCTTCACCGCAACACCAGTACCGCCCCGCCCAAGAATGGTCGTCGCCGGCCGACCATGCCCAAGCCGAAGGAGACCACCCAACCCCCTTCCACCATACTTGGGAGGTAGGCATGATCACACCGCCACCCCTTGTCCCTTCCCCGAGCAATGCCAAGCCCTGGACCACCACATAACGCACGCGTTCTCCACCTCTGCACCGTGCGCGGACCGCGCCAGTGCGTCGCGCCTGACAAGGCAACACATGGCACCCCTCGACCATAGCCCGGGCGCGCCGCTCCGCCATGACACCAGCAACCGCCCGGACATGCCCATTTCCCGCAGTGCGACCAACAGCCACCGTGCGCCGCATCGAACACTCACTGCCTCCGCCCAGAGCGCGGACGCACCCGACCATTTTCCACCGCCCCTAGCCATGCCATTATGCCGTAGATGACTGCCAACAGACAGCGCACCGTCCGCCTAGCTCAGCCCCGACCATAGCCGCTCGTAGCCATGTCGCCATTGTCGTCGGACCATGCCGCTCTGCCCCTTCGTCGAACCTATAAAAGGAGGCCTCCACCATCCCAATTATGTACACCACTCACCTCCCCTATCACCACTGAGTCCTCCCCACTTCTCCTCGGAGCAAGGCGAGTAGCCGTTGGCCGGAATTTCGCTGGAGCTGGCTGCCACTAGAGGAGAAGGGCCCCATTGATTGCGACCACCCCAGGAGCCGCCGCGACCATGCCTGAGACCACCATCGTCCACCAACTCGATCGACCCCATCGCCATGTTAGCTAGAGCCCTGGTAAGCCCCCAATCGACACCCACTGAGACGCTAGGGTTTGTTCTCACCGGCGACCTGTTCGTCGTCGACGACGAACCACGACCGTTGATCTCGGTTCTAATCGCACAACCCATATCGCCCTGTACCGCTTCGCATTTGAGTCATCCGCTGACATGCGGGACCCCCTTGTCAGTTTCCCTCTGCGCCGCTGAGTGTCACTAGGCTGGCCCGTTTAGTTTCCCGCGCTGGCCCTAAAATTCAAATAGCTATTTTTCTATTTAGATTTAAACTAGATTCTGTCCACTAGTTTTAAAATCAATCCAGCAAGATTTATTTAACCAAAATGAATGATTCAAATTTTGCTAGAAAGATAATTAAATTCTCTATCCAGGCCCGTTGGATTTAAGTCAATTAGAGTTATAGATCACTTATAGCAAAAATAACAAGATAGCGACTTTTATCCACTCAAACATTTTTCAAAAATCAACCATAATAGCTTTTGAGTTGATTCCAACTCTCAAAAATCACATTTGATAATATACATCTGAATATGTAATAAATTTAGGTTTGCATGCAGTGACTATGGACTAGTACCAAAATAATGCTATATAGGCATTTCTAGTCACTTTAAATCAATTAAATAATAAACTTAAACTTTATAAAATGTGACCAACACCTTAAATCACATTTCCAAGTATTATAATATGTGGTGATGACATGTGTCCATATGATCCCATATTTTAATTGGAGAATATTAAATCTTAATTAATATCAAAGAGTAGAAATTAATTTTCTCAAATAAAATAAATGAAACTAGTTCATTAAATCTTGTGGTGATTCTGATGATGCTAGATCATCAAGTGTGTGCCTTAGTGTGCTATTTAGCAATAGATAAGTATTGTTTGGTGATTGTGTATTCCGTATGTATTTATAGACGATAGTACCGACCAAGTCTACAAAGAGGAGGAATTCTACCTCGAAGAAGACGAGGAGAATTTCAACCACTGCACCAACCAATGCAAGCCATCATTAACAATGCAAGCTAACCCTTGCAAGCAAGATAACCTAAGCAAAATGCCTTAAGCATGCTTTGGTTACACACTTTTTGATTTATACCCATCCCAAGTTTTACTTACAAGTTTTACCTTTTGCTTTATCAAAGTTTCTTTACTTCTAGTAATACTTTGTGAGATTTTAGAAAGTAGTTTAGATAGCATAAAGAGTATAAAACTTGGACTATACTAGATTTCATTCTATGGCATGAGATTGAGATTAGCACCCCACCTTAGTGAACACTCTTAACTTGTGGTTAGAGCTAAACCAAAAACTTGATCACTCTAGATGGGAATACTTGGTGAAAATGCTTATGAAAACCTTGGAATGATGAGTCATTCTATTGAGATGTTTTAACATGTGTTGAGAAACACAAATGGTTTATGATGATGAAAATGTTGAGGCAGGAGCCTTAGCCCTTTATAAAAACTAATGGTTGGGTTCGGATGCGATACCATTCCAATTTTACCATACAACCACAATACCTGAATTGGGTAAGGCTTAGCCGGAAGTTTATATGCATTAGTATGAGTTCCCTTGTGGAGGAGGTTTGAGCTGAGGCTACCTCTTGATGTTGTCCACCTATGTAGTGCCCAGGATGGCAGATGGCCATGGTTGGGAGGCCAAGCTCATAGGAGAGGTGCTTATTCTAGAGTGTGTAAAGGAAAGGTTATGATTGATTATCCGCATACTAAGTATGGTGATTCAGGGTTATCCCTGATGGATGTATCAAATGTTGTGGTGAAAGTGTACCACCTCTGCAGAGTGTCAAACTATTCGAATAGCCGCGTCCGCGGTCATGGACAGTTGGAGTGGCCATACTGTTCTGTTGTCAGATGGTTTCAAAATGACTTATGAAATGAATTGTGACATGACTTGACCCCAACAGGGTTGTGACTATGAAAACTAAGTTCCCACTTAGGTGATTTAAAACTTTATTTTATCTTTCTTTGTTTCTGAACTCAGCTTAGGTTTCAAACTTAAGTTTACAAATAAACTTAGAACTTAGCATTCCTACTAGAACTACCTTACTTGTTAGTGATAGCTTGCGAGTACTTAAAGAGTACTCATGGCTTTGTCCCTGGATATTCCCGTGGCCAGACTATGAAGAGGACTATCCAGAAGAAGGTCAGCAGGATGGCTACGACAACTCGGACTATCTCCCATCGTTAGCATTGCCTGTGACACTGAAGATGGAGCCCACCGCTACGCTATATATTCTGTTACTTGTTTGTATTAAGACTGGATCATGAGATCCTTTATTTGTGTAAGACCTTATTATGGTTTGTAATGGATGATGTACTGTGATATCCAATCTGTTATGTCTTGCAAAAATGGTAATCCTGGGATTGCGATGTATGGCATAACAGGCATCTGGGATTAAAAATCCGGGTGTTGACAAGTTGGTATTAGAGCCATCCTGACCATAGGAGACCCTAATTAGAATGGATGTCCAAACAAAAACTTAGTTTCAAAACCAAAGAAGTGAGTAT
Source organism: Avena insularis (assembly GCA_023614405.1). Lineage (NCBI taxonomy): Eukaryota > Viridiplantae > Streptophyta > Magnoliopsida > Poales > Poaceae > Avena > Avena insularis. The sequence goes on along the minus strand of CM042694.1, from coordinate 282,209,540 downwards.
TTATAAAAACCTATTCCCACTCTTATCCTTGAGATTCTTTCAAAAAATCATGTTCCTCAAAAATCCTTACATTACTACATAAAATTTGACACACTTGATCACCTCACTAACTTACCCATCCTAAATTCTTATAGATGGAAATTCAGTACTGCAAGTTCTACCAGTTGGGCAACGGAGGCAAACTGATCTTCGAGAGGGATCTTGATGCACTGTCTGAGTACCTGGAGCGCCCGCATCCGGAATTCTTCAGAGCTCAACTCAATTGCCACCCAAGAGGAGATTTACAATGGCTGATAGTTGTTGATCTTCGAGGCAAGATGGAAGCATGTCAACACCCGGATTTTTAATCCCAGATGCCTGTTATGTCATACATCGCAATCCCAGGATTACCATTTTTGCGAGACATAACAGATTGGATATCATAGTACATCATCCATTACAAACCAATATAAGGTCTTACACGAATAAAGGATCTCATGATCCAGTCTTAGTACAACAAGCAGCGGAATAAATAATAGGCGTAGCGGTGGGGTCCATCTTCAGTGGCATAGGCAATGCTGACGATGGAAGATAGTCCTAGTTATCATAGCCGTCCTGTTGTCCGTCATCTTGGTAGTCTCCTTCATAGTCTGGCCATAGGAATAGCCAGGGACAAAAGCCATGAGTACTCTTTAAGTACTCGCAAACTATCACTAACAAGTAAGGTAGTGCTAGTGGGAAGAGCTAACTCTATGTTTATTTGTAAAGTTAAGTTTGAAACCTAAGCTGAGTTTAGAAACAAAGAAATATAAAATAAAGTTCTAGAATCACTTAAGTTGGGAAGCTAGTGCCATAGTCACAACCCTATTGTGGTCAAGTCAAGATTCATCATTCATTTCATAAGTCATTTTGAAAACATCTGACAACAAAACAGTATGGCCACTCCAACTGTCCATAACCACGGACGCGGCTATTCGAATAGTTTGACACTCTGCAGAGGTGGTACACTTTCACAACAAGATTCGATACATCTATCAGGGATAACCCTGCATCATCATACTTAGTATGCAGATAATCAAACATAACCTTTCCTTTACACACCCTAGTATAAGCACCTCTCCTATGAGCATGGCCTCCCAACCATGACCATCTGTCATCTTGGGCACTTCATAGGTGGACAACATTGAGAGGTAGCCTCGGCTCAAACCTCTCCCGTGAGGGAACTAATACTAATGCATATAAACTTCCGGCTAAGCCTTACCCAATTCAGTATTGTGGTTGTACGGTAAAATTGGAATGGTATCGCATCCGAATCCAACCATCAGTTTTTGTAAAAGGGTTAAGGCTCATGCCTCAACATTTTCATCATCATAAACCATTGTGTTTCTCAACACATGTCAACACATCTCAATAGAATGACTCATCATTCCAAGGTTTTCACAATTCATTTTCACCAAGTGTTCCCATCTAAAGTGACTCAAGTTTTGATTTAACTCTAAGCTACTAAGTTAAGAGTGTTCACTAAGGTGGGATGCTAATATCAATCTCATGCCATAGAATGACATCTAAGGTTATCTACATAGGTCAAGTTTTATACTTTTTATGCTACCTTCAAAAAAGTAAAGGACTTTGGTAAAGTAAAGAAAGTAAAAGCTTGAAGTAAAACTTGGGGTAGGTAATATTCAAAGTGGTATAACCAAAGCATTCCTAAGGCACCTTGCTTAGATTATCTAGTTTAATTCTAGCTTGCATTGTTAATGATGGCTTGCCTTGTGTAGTGCAGTGGTTGAAGTTTTCTTCCTCCTCCTCTTGGTAGAACTCCTCCTCCTCGAAAGCTTGGTCGGTACTATCGTCTATAAATACATACGATATACACAATCACCAAACAATACTTAACTAGTCTACTTAGCCCACCAAGGCACACATTTGATGATCTATTATCATCACAATCATCACAAGGTTTTATTAACTAGCTTCATTCTTTTTATTTAAGAAAAGTAATTTCTACTCATTAAAAATAACTAAGATTTAATATTCTCCACTTAAAATATGGGATCATGTGGACACATGTCATGACCACATAATCTAACATATGGTAATGTGATTTAAAGGTTGGATCATATTCTAATAAGTTTAAGTTTAAAATTTAATGATTTAAAGTGACTAGAAATGCCTATATAGCATTATTTTGGTACTAGTCCAAAGTTACTGCATGCAAACCTTAATATTATTACATATTCAGATAGGTATAGTTAAATGTGATTTTTGAGAGTTGGAATCAACTCAAAATCTATTATGGTTGATTTTATAAAAATGTTTGAATATCCAAATGCTTTTGTCTTGTTATTTTTACTAGGAGAGATCTCTACCTCTAAATGAATTAAATCCAGCAGGCTTGGATAGATCTTTTCAGAAGCTTTCCAACAAAATTGGAATCACTCAATTTGGTTCAGTAAATCTTCCTGAATTGATTTTTGAACTAAGGGACAAAATTGGATTTAAACTTAAATAGAAAAACACTTATTTGAATTCATGGGCTAGTGCGGGAAAGGAAATGGGCCGGCCCAGTGACGCTCAGCGGCATAGAGGGCGGCTGAAAGGTTGGTCCCACCTGTTAGCGAGACTTAAAACCCGAAACAGTATCTAGCAATCTAGGCCACACGATTATAACGCGGATCAACGACTCACTGTCGTCATCAATGACAAACTCATCGCCGGCGAGACCGAACCCTAAACGGCCAGTGGGGGTCTACTAGGGACGTACCAGGGCTCTAGCTAGTGCGGCAAGGCGGGCGATCGAACTGGACGGCGACGGCAGGCTCAGGCGAAGTCACGGGAGGGGCTGCGGTGGACAGAATCGACGACAGCATCTCCTCCTCTATAGCAGGCTCCTCCGGTGCAATTCTGGCGAACTACGGCTCGAGCGGCTCCGCTAAGAGAGGGGAAATGTTCACGGGGGAGAGGGGAGTGGAATGGTGTTTGGAATTTGTGCTGGGGAGTCCTGCTTATATAGGTGCGACAGTGAGACCGAGAGGTGTGGGCGGAGCTCGTCGATGATGACGACACAGGGGGCTATTGGCGTGGGTGAGGTAGGCGGACGGTGGGCGGTTCCCTGGCGGTGCTCTATGGCACAATGGTGCGGCTAGGGGCGGTGGCATATGGTCAGGAGCGTTGCACGCTTTGGGAGATAGAGGAGGTGCTCGACGTGGCGCTCGACGACTGTGGGTCGCGCGGCGGTGCACAGCCGTGTCTGGCGGGGTGCCGGGGTCGAGGCGGAGCAGCGTGCGCGGTATGGCGACAAGGCGCGGTCTGCTGCGTGCTGGCGGCTATCCGGCTCTGGCGCGCTCTAGCGAGCTCGTGGAGAGAAAGGGCGGCGACGCTGGGTGTGGTCCAGGGGCTAAGGTTGATCGAGGGGTGGACCATGGGTGGCGGTAGGGTTGGGCGGAGCTAGTGGACATGCTGGTTTGGTGCGGCGCTGTCCCTGGCGCGTTGCCCGCTTCTGGCCGGCGGTGACCACAAAGTGGTGACGCTCCACTGCTGCTCTAGGCCGGTTAGTAGCTTAGTTAGGTGCTGGTTAGAGTTACGGGAGACAAGGGGACCAAATGGAGGCCAAACACTCGACAAGGCATTGATCAAGCAATAGTGTTTGTTAGGCAGAAAAATGGTGTATGCCACCTGTTCGATCAAATGGCCGCAAGAACAAAAGTTTTGAATTTTGGGCTGATTTTTGGTGGAGTGGTTGATCACATGCTTGAGCATCTCTGGTTGCTTGGGATCTTTAAATGGAGTTCATTTGAGTGGTTTTTGAATAAGTGTGATCTTGATACCTACACTAGATTCAATTTTCAAATGTCATTTAAATTTAGTGTTTGAAAGTTTTTGGGATGAAACAAAGTGGGCCTTGGTACATCACTACTTGTACTAGCAAGGGGTGCAAAGAACCACAATTGTTTCTATTAAGATTGGAGTTCTAGGAATAGCCAAAGTAGGCATGGTGATTAAAATGGCACAAATGACCATTTGCTTATTTTATTCTTTTTGATTTTTTTTCTTTGGGATTTGTTTGGGAATGATCTAGATGATGTTTAATTCACCTTAGAATCATTTTACAACCAATGGATCACTCAAACATGGCAATTCAAAACAACTCCTAATTTAAATGCACACACATATGAATGCTTAATTATTTTTAAATGGAAAAGTTTTTGTTAACTCTAAATTTGATGATTTGGATCTTAATAGCCTTGGATTAAGTTTTGGGGTGTTACAAACCTTCCCCCCTTAAACAAAATCTCGTCCCGAGATTTACGAAAGAAAACTAGGAACTAAAGAGATCTGGGAACTCTGTCCTAATGTAATCTTCTTGCTCTCAAGTGGCTTCCTCTTCGGTATGGTTTCTCCACTGAATCTTGAGAAATTTGATACTTCTGGTCCTGGTGGTTCTGTAAGCTTCCTCCAAGATACGGATGTGCACTTCACGATATGTCAGGTCCTTGTTGATCTCAACAGCTCGGTGATCGATGTTCTTGAAAACTTCGGTCTTCTCCAGCACTTCTAGGCATTTGTGAAGTAACGAGATATGGAACACATTGTGGAGACTAACATCTCTTCAGGTAGTTCCAGTTGATACGCTACTTCTCCTCGACAGTTCAGAATCTTGAAGGGCCTGATATATCTAGGGGCTAACTTTCCTTTCAGACTAAAGCATTGTGTTCCCTTTAATGGTGAAACCTTGAGATATACAAAATCTTCGACATTGAAAGTCAGGTCTCTCCTTCTCTTGTCAGCATAGCTCTTCTGTCTAGATTGGGCGGTCTTGAGGTGCTCACGGACTTTATGCACCTTCTCTTCGGCTTTTCGGAGAATGTCGGGTCCAAAGATCTGACTCTCTCCTACTTGCGACCAATTCAAAGGGGTGCGACACTTTCTTCCGTATAGGAACTCAAATGGTGCCATTTGCAAGCTGGCTTGATAACTGTAGGACAATTCTGCGAAAGGCAGGCAGTCTTCCCATTTTGATCCATACTCTAACACACAAGCTCTCAACATATCTTCTAAGATTTGGTTGACTCTTTCAGTCTGTCCATGAGTTTGCGGGTGATAAGCGGTGCTGAAATTCAACTTGGTTCCCAATCCTTCCTAGACTTTCTGCCAAAATCTCGTGGTAAACTAGGTTCCTCGATCTGATACTATGGTCTTGGGGGTTCCATGCAGACTAACAATCCTAGCAATATACCGCTCTGCTAGCTTCGAACTCTGGTAGGTTGTCTTGACAAGTATAGAGTGAGCTACCTTGGACAGTCTATCTACGATGACCCAGATTGAGTCATTTCCCTTACTAGAAGTAGGCAAACCGGTGATAAAGTTTGTTCTGACGGAATCCCATTTCCATTCCAGAATCTGCAATGGTTGCAATAGTCCTGCGGGTCTCTGATGCTCTGCTTTGACTCTTTGGCAGATGTCACACTTGGCGATGTAGCTTCCGATTTCTCTCTTCATCTTGTGCCACCAAAATTGCTCTTTCAAATCTTAATACATCTTCGTTCCTCCGGGGTGGATAGAATAAAGAGTATCATGAGCTTCCTGCATGATAACTTGCTTCAGCTCCGAATCTGCTGGCACACAGATACATCCTTTGTACCACATAACTCCTTGTTCGTCTTCGGTGAATCCAGGTACCTTTCCCGTACCAATACGACATTTGATTCCATCGATACTTTCATTTCCCTTCTGGGCTTCCTTGATTTGGCTAATCAAAGTGGGTTGAAGTTCAATGCTAGCTAAAAATCCTTTGCTAACTATCTCGGTTCTAAACTGCTCCAACTCTTCATACAAACTTGGTTGCTTCTCCTTGATCATGGTGTTTAGCTTACACGGCAATCTGCTAAGAGCATCCGCTACCACATTGGCTTTGCCGGGGTGATAGTGGATAAGGTCATAATCCTTGATAAACTCTATCCATCTCCTCTGCCTCATATTCAGCTCCTTCTGAGTGAAAATATACTTCAAGCTCTTGTGATCTCAGTAAATCTCATAGCGATTACCCATCAGATAGTGACACCATGTCTTCAATGCCAAAACTATGACTGCTAACTCAAGATCATGGGTCGGATAGTTCTACTTGTGCTTCTTTAGTTGTCGAGACAGATAAGCGATGACGTTGCCTTCTTGCATCAATACACATCCGAGACCAATCTTGGATGCATCACAATACACATCAAATGGCTTCTTGATATCTGGCATGATCAATATTGGGCTGAAATCAATCTCTTGTTCAGTTCTTGGAAACTGGCTTCACATTTGTCGGTCCATTCAAACTTCTTGTCCTTCTTCAACAATTGGGTCATGGGTCTGGCGATGCTCGAGAATCCTTCTACGAACTTGCGGTAATATCCCGCCAATCCGAGAAATGCACAGACTTGGGTTTGAGTGGTTGGGGCTTCCCATTCTTCCACATCTTTGATCTTGGCGGGATCAACAGACACTCCTCCGGCAGACACAATATGTCCTAGGAATCCTACTTCTTTTAGCCAAAACTCACATTTGCTGAACTTGGCATACAACCGATGCTCTCTCAGGGTTTCTAGGATGATTCTCAGATGTTGCTCATGCTCTTTTTCTGACTTGGAGTAGATAAGGATATTGTCGATAAACACAACGACAAACTTATCCAGAAAGTTCATAAAGATCTTATTCATGAGATTCATGAAATAAGCAGGGGCATTGGTTAATCAAAAAGACATGACCGTATACTCGTATAAACCATAATGAGTAGTAAAGGCGGTCTTCGGAATATCCGTTGCATGAATCTTAAGTTGGTGATAACTAGTCCTAAGATCAATCTTTGAGAATACCTGTGCACCAGTCAACTAATCAAATAGATCTTCTATCTTTGGCAAAGGGTACTTGTTTTTTATGGTGACGTCATTCAGCTTCCTGTAATTTGTGCACAAACGGTTGCCTCCATCTTTCTTGTCAATGAATAACACTGGTGATCTCCATGGCGATGCGCTTGGTTGAATCAAGCCTATTGCTAGCATAACATCCAACTGCTTCTTCAACTCTACTAACTCTGAGGGGTTCATGCCATAGGGTCTCTGGGCTATGGGTCTGGTTCCGGGGATTATTTTGATAATGAACTCAATATCCCTATCCAGGGGCATACGTGGCAATTCATCTGGGAATACGTTAGGGTATTCACAAACTACTCTGACTTGGTCTATGGTGGGTAGGGCTAGACTCTTGTTGCACTTGAATTGACGAGGTAAGGTTTCAGATATATGCTCTACTGTGACTCCAGAGCTACTGGTCATGGTGATGGCTTTCTTAGCACAGTCTATCAGTCCTTTATGCTTTGACATCCAGTCCATACCTAGTATTACTTCCAATCCTCTAGTTCCAAGTACTATTAGGTTGGCATAAAAATCTATCCCATGTATTCTGATAGGCACAACTTTGCAAATTTTTCTAGCTTTTGTAGTTGAACCGGGGATTTGGACTATCATGACATGCTTCAAGTTGGTTGGGTGGATCTTACTAATGCATGCAAATTCTTCAGTGACAAATGAATACGATGCTCCCGAATCAAACAACACTCTTGCTAAAACTGAGTTGACAGAAAACATACCTAGCACTACATTTGGCGCTTCTTGGGCTTCTTCGCCGTTCATGTGGAAGAGACGACCGTTGCGGTTGTGAGGGTTCCCTGGGGCAAACCTTCTCCCTGGTTGAACACGACGCTGCTGTTGAGCTGGGGCATTCACATATGCAGGGTCGGCAGTCTTCTTGGGACACTCATTGGAATAGTGACCCTTCACTCCACACTCGAAACAAGTTATCTAGGACTTGTCTTTAGCTGCGATAGGCACAACATTGCTTCCAGTTCTGGGTGTAGTGTTGTTGTTGTTGCTCTTGGGAGGTGCACGGTTGAAGTTGCTGGTGTTGTCGGGGTTGTTGTTGTTTCCTCCGGACTTCACATTGCCCCCTCTACGGTTGGGGTAGCTTGGGCGAGACATTGGGGGTCGGTTGTTTCTCGGTGCAAATCCGGCAGACGGGTTGGGACGGTACTTCTGGTGACTGTTGGATCCAGCTTGGTGCATCATACGACGTTTGCGGTTGTCGTTTTCCTAGTTAATCTTCCCTTCCATCTGAATGGTAGAGTCGACTAGCTCTTCGAGATCCTCGAAGCGGATGTTGACAAGTACAGTCCGCATCTCATCATGTAGTCCATTCAGGAATCTCTCCTTCTTCTTGGCCTCTGTGTTGATCTCATCAGGTGCGTATCTGGCAAGCGATAGGAATCTGTCACGGTACTCCACCACAGTCATTCTTCCTTGCTTCAACTCTCTGAATTCATCCCTCATTCTAGTGACTAGGCCCTGCGGCACGTGGGTGCGGCTGAACTTGATTTTGAATGCTTCCCATGTCATCACTTGACCATGGTTCATCAGGCGGATGCTGTTCCACCAGGCTCTTGCGTCTCCTGCCAAGTAGTGGGTGGCAAAGAGAACTTTCTCGTTGTCATCAACTCTGGCTACTTCCAAATTTTTCTCCATCGTCTGCAACCAGTCATCAACATCTAATGGGTTCTCCGAAGTGATAAAGATTAGGGGATTGGTATTCTGGAAGTTCTTCAGCTTGGATCCTTGATGATCCTGATTTCCATGCCCTTGGTTGTTTTGGGCCATCTGGGTAATCTATTGCAGTGTTGCTAAGTTAGCCTGGCGCTCTGCCCTGCTTGCTTCACGGTCTGCAACTAACATTTGCATAATCTGCAACATTGGGTCTTGCGATGAGCTGCTCCCTCTGGGGTTTCCACGAGTCATCTGAAGATTGAGATAGATAAAGGGGTAAGAGGGAAAGTTCTATGGTTCATGGTTTTGGTTTCAAAGCTAAAACTTTGAGTTTGACTCAGGTTTTGCAACTAACTCCATTTCATTCCTTCAAACAAGCACACGATAGAAACACACACACACACACCACAACAACAAAGGAAAACAGATGGTTTTAAGAACCATTCTACAAGCTACGATACAATGGGACCGATACATCTCATGCTACAACAGTGCTCTATTGCATCTACTCATCATCGATGAAGTCGGAGTCGTCATCGTCGGTGTGGAAGTCCACGGCATCCTCCTCCAGAAAGTCATCATCATTGTTGAGGTAAGAATTCATATCTCCCTGGATGTCTTCACCCTCCTCTTCTTCCTCCTTTGATGCAAGCTGAGCTTCTTGCTCCTTGATGGTCTTCTCGAGGTCGGCCACCTTCTTGCAAAGACGGGCGATGGTGCGATCCTTCTTTTCGCGCTGGCGGCGAAGAGACTGACGGTCCTTGACAAGTAGTGAGAAAGTCTGGGCCTTCTGGGCGGCAATGGCATGGTTGTGGTTGGCAAACTCCCTAGCATTGTCCAATTCCTTTTGGCGATCGTACAACAGGAAGTCAAGGTTCTCCACTTGACGCTTCAACTCCGGGTGACCTGGCATCTCCATTGGCATTCCCATGAAGTCACGCCTTGCATAGTGCGCAAAGCGGGTTCCTTGGATTTGGTTGACACTGAGGGCACATAGACGTGCGAGAGCTTCATGCATTGCCCTGGCTAATCCATCTAGCTAGTTGTTCTCTCTTATAGAGAACTGGATTCTCCCAGACGTTGGTGCTTCTATGCTTCCTAGAAGATCAGCGGTGACTAGCCATTGTAAATCTCCTCCTGGGGGTCCAGGAAGTTGAGCTCCAAGAAACTCCGGATGTGGGCGTCCCAATAACTCAGACAATGAATCTAGATCCCTCTCGAAGATCAGTTGGCCTCCGTTTCCCAACTGGTAGAACTTGCTGAACTGAGTCTCCATCTACAAGAATTTAGGATGAGGAAGTTAGTGAAGTGATCAAGTGTGTCAAATTTTATATAGTAATGTAAGAATTGGAGGAACATGAATTTTTGAGAAAGAATGAATTCCCAAGGGTAAGAGAGGAAATAGTTTTTCATAAATACGCACTTTGGTTTTGAAATTAAGTTTTTGTTCGGACGTCCATTCTAACTAGGGTCTCCTATGGTCAGGATGGCTCTGATACCAACTTGTCAACACCCGGATTTTTAATCCCAGATGCATGTTATGTCATACATCGCAATCCCGGGATTACCATTTTTGCGAGACATAACAGATTGGATATCACAGGACATCATCCATTATAAACCAATATAAGGTCTTACACGAATAAAGGATCTCATGATCCAGTCTTAGTACAACAAGCAGCGGAATAAATAATAAGCGTAGCGGTAGGGTCCATCTTCAGTGGCACAGGCAATGCTGACGATGGAATATAGTCCTAGTTATCATAGCCGTCCTGCTGTCCGTCATCTTGGTAGTCTCCTTCATAGTCTGGCCATAGGAATAGCCAGGGACAAAAGCCATGAGTACTCTTTAAGTACTCGCAAACTATCACTAACAAGTAAGGTAGTGCTAGTGGGAAGAGCTAACTCTATGTTTATTTGTAAAGTTAAGTTTGAAACCTAAGCTGAGTTCAGAAACAAAGAAAGATAAAATAAAGTTCTAGAATCACTTAAGTTGGGAAGCTAGTGTCATAGTCACAACCCTGTTGTGGTCAAGTCAAGATTCATCATTCATTTCATAAGTCATTTTGAAAACATCTGACAACGAAATAGTATGGCCACTCCACCTGTCCATAACCGCGAACGCGGCTATTTGAATAGTTTGACACTCTACAGAGATGGTACACTTTCACCACAAGATTCGATACATCTATAAGGGATAACCCTGAATCATCATACTTAGTATGCAGATAATCAAACATAACCTTTCCTTTACACACCCTAGTATAAGCACCTCTCTTATGAGCATGGCCTCCCAACCATGACCATCTATCATCTTGGGCACTGCATAGGTGGACAACATTGAGAGGTAGCCTCGGCTCAAACCTCTCCCGCGAGGGAACTAATACTAATGCATATAAACTTCCGGCTAAGCCTTACCCAATTCAGGTATTGTGGTTGTACGGTAAAATTGGAATGGTATCACATCTGAATCCAAGCATCAGTTTTTGTAAAAGGGCTAAGGCTCATGCCTCAACATTTTCATCATCATAAACCATTATGTTTCTCAACACATGTCAAAACATCTCAATAGAATGACTCATCATTCCAAGGTTTTCACAATTCATTTTCACCAAGTGTTCCCATCTAAAGTGACTCAAGTTTTGATTTAACTCTAAGCTACTAAGTTAAGAGTGTTCACTAAGGTGGGATGCTAATCTCAATCTCATGCCATAGAATGACATCTAAGGTTATCTAGATAGGTCAAGTTTTATACTTTTTATGCTACCTTCAAAAAAGTAAGGAACTTTGGCAAAGTAAAGAAAGTAAAAGCTTGAAGTAAAACTTGGGGTAGGTAATATTCAAAGTGGTATAACCAAAGCATGCCTAAGGAACCTGGCTTAGATTATCTAGTTTAATTCTAGCTTGCTAACAATAGCTTGCAAGTGTTAGCTTTCATTGTTAATGATGGCTTGCATTGTGTAGTGCAGTGGTTGAAGTTTTCTTCCTCCTCCTCTTGGTAGAACTCCTCCTCCTCGAAAGCTTGGTCGGTACTATCGTCTATAAATACATACGGTATACACAATCACCAAACAATACTTAACTAGTCTACTTAGCCCACTAAGGCACACATTTGATGATCTATTATCATCACAAGCATCACAAGGTTTTATTAACTAGCTTCATTCTTTTTATTTAAGAAAAGTAATTTCTACTCATTAAAAATAACTAAGATTTAATATTCTCCACTTAAAATATGGGATCATGTGGACACATGTCATCACCACATATTCTAACATATGGGAATGTTATTTAAAGGTTGGATCACATTTTAATAAGTTTAAGTTTAAAATTTAATGATTTAAAGTGACTAGAAATGCCTATATAGCATTATTTTGGTACTAGTCCAAAGTCACTGCATGCAAACCTTAATATTATTACATATTCAGATAGGTATGGTTAAATGTTTTTGAGAGTTGGAATCAACTCAAAAGCTATTATGGGATTTTATAAAAATGTTTGAATGTGCAAATGCTTCTGTCTTGTTATTTTTACTAGGAGAGATATCTAACTCTAAATGAATTAAATCCAATGGGCTTGGATAGATCTTTTCAGAAGCTTTCCAACAAAATTGGAATCACTCAATTTGGTTCAGTAAATCTTCCTGAATTGATTTTTGAACTAAGGGACAGAATTGGATTTAAACTTAAATAGAAAACACTTATTTGAATTCGTGGGGTAACGTGGGAAAGGAAATGGGCCGGCTCAATGACGCTCAGCGGCGCAGAGGGCGTCTGACAGGTTGGTCCCACTTGTCAGCGAGACTTAAAACCCGAAACGGTATTTAGCAATCCGGGCCACACGATTATAACGTGGATCAATGGCTCACAGTCATCATCGACGACGAACTCGTCGCCGGCGAGACAGAACCCTAAACGGCCGGTGGGGGTCTACTGGGGACGTACCAGGGCTCTAGCTAGTGCGACGAGGTGGGCAATCGAACTGGACGATGACGACGGGCTCAGGCGAAGTCACGACAGGGGCTGCAGTGGACGGAATCGACGATAGTGTCTCCTCCTCTACAGCGGGCTCCTCCGGTGCAATTCCGGTGAACTACAGCTCGAGCGGCTCTGGTGAGAGAGGGGAAATGTTCATGGGAGAGAGGGAAGTGGAATGATGTGAGGAATTTGTGCTAGGGAGGCCTGCTTATATAGGTGCGACGGTGAGACCGAGAGGTGTGGGCGGAGCTCGTCGGTGACGATGACACAGGGGGCTATCAGCGTGGGTGAGGTAGGCGGATGGTGGGCGGTTCCCTGGCGGTGCTCTACGGTGCAATGGTGCCGCTAGGGGCGGTGGCATATGGTCAGGAGCGTTACCGCTCTGGGAGATAGAGGCGGTGCTCGACGCGGCGCCCGACGACTATGGGTTGCGCAGCGGTGCACAACCGTGTCTGGCGGGGTGCTGGGGTCGAGGTGGAGTAGCGTGCGCTGTATGGCGTCAAGGCGCAGTCTGCTGCGTGCTGGCGAGTATCGCGCTCTGGCGAGCTCGCAGAGAGAAAGGGCGGCGACGCTGGGGTGTGGTCCAGGGGCTGAGGTTGATCGAGGATTGGACCATGGGTGGCGGTAGGGTTGGGTGGAGCTAGGGGACGTGCTGGTTTGGCATGGCGCTGTCCCTGGCGCGTTGCCCGCTTCTGGCCGGCGGTGAGCACAAAGTGGCGACGCTCCACTTCTTCTCTAGGCCAGTTAGTAGCTTAGTTAGGTGCTGGTTAGAGTTAGGGAGACAAGGGGACCAAATGGAGGCCAAACACTTCATACGTCCATTTTGCATCACTATTCTATGTCTTAATTCGCTATTATTCATTGATATATTTCGTATTGAGAGGTGATACTTATGTTATTTCATCTATTTTTGCATGGTTGATGACTTTTGGAGCATGGACCGCTGCAGTCAGGATTCTGATGGAAAAGGTGCTGTTTGGAGGCAAAATTCGTGAAGATCAGAAAATCCGGGAAAATATACGGAAAATCCTATTTTTCCAGAAGACTCAGGATGCCAGCAGATGGAGTGGAGGTGGGCCATAGGGGGCCCACACCACCCATTGGAGCGGACAGGCCTAGGCCGCGCCAGGGAGTGGTGTGGCCGCCCTGGCCCACTCCAGCCTCTCCCCTCTGGCGTATATCATCCTCCCGAAACCCTAAGACTTATGGAGCGACCACAGAAAGATTTCGCCTCCTCTGTGGGGCGAAAAACACCGAGAGAGAAAGATCTCTCCGGCAGACAGATTTCTCCCGGCGGAATTCCTTCCCGGAGAGGAGAGATCGTCGCCATCAACACCATCATCAAGCTGGACTTCATCGGGATCATCATCATCACCACCATCATCATCACCATCAGCACCCTCATCACCATCTCCATATTGCTGTAACAATTGAGTTGAATCTTGCTATAGTTCATAGGGGGAAACTTTCCCGGTGTTGATTACTTTTTGTAGTTGATGCTATTGAGTGAACCGTTGAATTATTGTTTATGTTCAGATTGTTATACATCATTATTCCATCTCTGATCATGATCCATATGATGTCTTGTGAGTAGTTCGTTTTGTTCTTGAGGACATGGGAGAAGGCTTGTTGTTAGTAGTGGAGTTGCGTTGAGAAAGATTCAATAGATTGTTATTTAAGTTGTGGTGTACTTCTTCTAGTGGTGTCATGTGAACATCGACTACATTACAATTCACCTATATGGGCCTAGGGGAATGCATTGTGTATTTGGCTACTAATCGTAGGGGTTGCCGGAGTGACAGAAACCTGAATCCCCGTTAGGAAACCATTGCACAAGGGACGTAAGGGTCTTAGAGTTTAAAGCTATGGTTAGGTTTCTACCTTAATTACTTTCTTGTACTTACGGATGTTTGCAAGGGGTATAATCACAAGTATGTATTAGTCTTGGATGGGGCGGTACATTAGCATAGGTTCACCCACACAACACTTAGCAAGCTAAAGAAGATTAATCAGCTATATGAAGCGAAAGCACTTAACAGTCTTCCCATGTGTCCTCGAGAACGTTTGGTCATCTTAAGATATACAACCGACTTGTCCTTTGCTGCATAAAGGATTGGGCCACTTGCTGCATTTATTCCTACTGTCTTTTATTTCCTCGTACTTTGTTTACTTGCTTTATCAAAAACCCCTAAAAATCCGTTTGCTAAGTATTTGCAGAGAATTCCTGATCCATACCACTAGCCAGCACCTTCTGCTCCTCGTTGGGTTCGACACTCTTACTTATCAAAAATATTGCGATACACCCCCTATACTTGTGGGTCATCAAGACTATTTTTGGCGCCGTTGCCGGGGAGTGAAGCGCTATTGGAGAGTGGAACTGGTAAAGGAAACTTCTACTGTGAGTATTGTTTACTTCTGCTAGTTGCTTTATTTTCGTTATGGATAATTCGCTGAGTCTCTTATTTGGTAATGCTACTACCACTGCTAAGGTAGTAGATAAGCCACCACCTGCTGAGAAAGATGTTTTCAAAATACCTACAAGAATTATTGATCGTGTTATGTATAACTATTGTGTTTGGGATGGAACTGTCCATCCCGGTGATCATTTACTCTTTATACACGAATTATGCGGGTTGTTCAAGTGTGCAGGTATTACTACAAATCAAGTTAAGAAGAAGTTATTCTTATTATCGCTGAAAGGAAGAGCTGAGGAATGGTATAAGCTACTGAAGAATGGTCAAGCTCTGGAATGGGAGGAAATAGTTCCTCTCTTTTATTCAAAGTTTTATCCTTCTAGTGAGATTCATAAAGATTGGAATCAAATATACAACTTTTGGCCTCTTGATGGAGAGAGTACAGCTCAATTTTGGGGGACATTGAAGTTAATAATGCTCAAATGTCCCATTCATGAGCTCCCCAACAATATTATTATCAATAACTTTTATGCAACGCTCCCTCTACATGACAAAGATTTATTGGATGCTTCTTGCGCTGGATCATTCACTCGTATTGAAGAAGAAGTTAAATGGGATCTTCTAGATCGTATTCAAGACAATGCTGAAGCTTGGGAGAATGACAAAGGTAGAAAGTCAAGTATACATTATGATTATCAATGCATTGAATCTTTTATGGGAACTGATGACTTTCAAAATATTAGTAATATTTATGGTCTTGATTTGCAAGTTATTACGAATTGCTTTAGAGCTTTTTCTTCCTATATCGAAATTCCAAAAAGGGGATGGAACAAGTACCATGCACCTTACAAAGATATTGTTGACTATGCCCCTATTGGAAGTGCTGAGTATTGCATCATCGACCCCATCTTACCTGAACCTTATATCGAGAGAATTCCCTCCCCCGAAAAGGTAAAGGACCATCCAATGATAACTAATGTAATCACCAAAAGTGAAAAAAGAACTGTAAAACCTGATGAACAAATAAACATTGAACCTGTGGTAGCAATTGTGAAAGACCTTGTCACTAAAAGCTTAGAAGATGGGCACATAGTCTTTTGTGAGGATGCTTCTAATATTGTTTCACATCCTAATAGAACTAAAAAGGCTAGTGTTCCTATGCTTTCTATTAGAATTGGTGATCATTGCTATTATGGTTTATGTGATATTGGTGCAAGTTCTAGTGCTATTCCTTATGAGCTTTATAGAGAAATTATGCATGAGATCAGTCCTTGCGAGTTGGAAGAGCTTGATGTGGTTATTCACCTTGCTAATAGAGAGACCATCTCTCCAATTGGTATTGTGCGAGACGTGGAAGTTCTTTGCGGTAAGATTAAGTACCCTGCTGATTTTCTAGTACTTGGTTCAGCTGCTAGTAAAACTTATCCTATCATTTTTGGTAGACCTTTCTTGAGTACTTGTGGATCTATTATTGATTGCAAAATCTTGACTAAGTTTGATGGGGAATCTTATGAGTTTAATTTTTCGAAATTTGCTAAAGAACCTTGCGAAGAGGAAACCCATAATGAGGATTTTAGGGTTGAACAACTTGCTTCTATTTCTCTTGCTCCTAACAATGCTTTGCAGCAATTTATGGAAGAACATGAAAGTGAAATCTTCATGGAAGAAAGGAACGAGATTGACATGATTCTCCGAGATCAACCTATGATGCTTAAGCACGACTTGCCTGTAGAAGAGTTGGGTACCATGATGCCACCTAAAAAGGATCCGGTTTTCGATCTAAAACCTCTCCCTGCTGATCTTAAATATGCTTTTATTGATGATAAAAAGATATATCCTGTTATTATTAGCGCTAAACTTTCAGGGGAGGAAGAAGAAAGATTATTGGAGGTTTTGAGGAAACACCGAGGAGCTATGGGCTATACTCTAGATGATTTGAAAGGGATTTCACCTACTATATGTTAGCATTCTATCAACATAGAACCAGATCTGAAGCCGATGAGTGGAGCACCAACGACGTTTAAATCCTAAGATGAAGGAAGTGGTAAGGAATGAGGTATTGAAACTCCTTGATGCTAGTATTATTTACCCTATTGCTGATAGTGAATGGGTTAGTCATGTTCATTGTGTTCCTAAAAAGGGAGATATTACCGTTGTCCCTAATGATAATGATGAGCTTATTCCTCAAAGAATAGTGGTAGGCTATAGGATGCGCATCGATTTTAGGAAAGTCAATAAAGTTACTAAGAAAGATCACTACCCGCTTCCTTTTATTGATCAAATGTTGGAAAGGTTGTCTAAAAAGACCCATTTTTGTTTTCTTGATGGTTATTCTGGTTTCTCTCAAATTGCTGTTAAACAACAAGATCAAGAAAAAACTACTTTTACTTGCCCTTATGGAACTTATGCTTATAGACGTATGCCTTTTGGTTTATGTAATGCTCCTGCTACTTTCCAAAGGTTCATGTCTGCTATCTTTCATGGATTTTGTGAGGAAATTGTAGAAGTGTTCATGGATGACTTTTCTGTCTATGGAACTTCTTTTGATAATTGTCTGCACAACCTTGATAAAGTTTTGCAGAGATGTGAAGAAACTAATCTTGTTCTTAATTGGGAGAAGTGCCACTTCATGGTTAATGAAGGGATTGTTCTTGGTCATAAAGTTTCTGAAAGAGGCATAGAAGTTGATAGAGCTAAGGTTGAGGCAATTGAGAAGATGCCATGCCCAAGAGACATCAAAGGTATTCGTAGTATCCTTGGTCATGCTGGTTTCTATAGAAGGTTTATTAAAGACTTTTCTAGGATATCAAAATCCCTTACTAATCTTCTTCAAAAAGATGTACCCTTTGTTTTTGATGATGATTGTAAGGAAGCTTTTTAAACTCTTAAGAAGGCTTTAACTACAACCCCTATTGTTTAACCACCTGATTGGAGTTTACCCTTTGAAATAATGTGTGATGCTAGTGATTTTGCTATAGGGGCTGTCCTTGGGCAACGTATTGATAAAAAGTTAAACGTTATCCATTATGCTAGTAAGACTTTAGACGCCGCTCAAAGGAATTATGCTACTACTAAAAAGGAATTTCTAGCTGTTGTTTTTGCTTGTGATAAGTTTAGGCCCTATATTGTGGACTCAAAAGTAACCATTCATACTGATCATGCTGCTATTAAATATCTTATGACAAAGAAGGACGCTAAGCCTAGGCTTATTAGATGGGTACTGCTTTTACAAGAGTTTGATCTTCATATAATAGATAGAAAGGGTGCCGAAAATCCTGTAGCTGATAATTTATCTCGTTTGGAAAACATCTCTTTTGATCCTATGCCTGTTAACGATAGTTTCCTGAATGAACAGTTAGCTGCAGTGGGGGTGAGCTTGCGAGGAAGCCCTTGGTATGCTGATTATGCTAACTTTATTGTCTCCAAGTATTTGCCTCCAAATTTTACAGCTCAGCAAAGAAGAAAGTTCTTCTATGATTTGAGGAATTATTTTTGGGATGACCCGCACTTATACAAAGAAGGAGTTGATGGTATTATGCGAAGATGTGTTCCAGAATATGAACAAAAAGAGATATTGCATAAATGTCATGGTAGCACCTATGGAGGACATCATGCAGGAGATAGAACTGCACAAAAGGTACTACAATCAGGTTTCTACTGGCCTACCCTTTTTAAAGATGCAAGAAAATTTGTTTTATCTTGTGATGAATGTCAGCGTGTTGGTAATATTTCTAGACGCAATGAAATGCCTATGAACTACTCTCTAGTTATTGAACCTTTTGATTGTTGGGGATTTGACTTTATGGGTCCTTTCCCTCCTTCGAAGGGTTACACTCATATTCTTGTCGCCGTTGATTATGTTACTAAGTGGGTAGAAGCCATTCCTACGAAAAGTGCTGACGGGGAAACCTCTCTAAAAATGCTTAAGGGCGTTATCTTTCCTAGGTTTGGAGTGCTTAGGTATCTCATGACTGATGGGGGTTCTCATTTCATTCATGGCGGTTTTAGAAAGACCCTCGCTAAGTATGATGTTAATCATAGAATTTCTTCAGCTTATCACCCCCAAACTAGCGGGCAAGTAGAGTTATCAAATAGAGAAATTAAATCTATCTTGCAAAAGACTGTTAATAGGTCTACAAAAAACTGGGCTAAGAAGTTGAATGATGCTTTATGGGCTTATAGAACGGCTTACAAAAATCCTATGGGAATGTCTCCTTATAAAATGGTTTATGGGAAAGCTTGCCACCTACCCTTAGAATTAGAACACAAAGCTTACTAGGCAGTTAAAGAACTAAATAGAGATTGTAAGCTCGCTGGTGAGAAAAGATTATTTGACTTAAGTTCTTTAGATGAATGGAGGAGTGAAGCCTATGAGAATGCTAGGCTCTTTAAGGAAAAAGTTAAAAGATGGCATGATAAGCGAATACTTAAGAGAGAGTTTCATGTTGGTGAGAAAGTTCTATTGTATAGGTCGCGTCTCAGATTTTTTGCAGGTAAGCTACTATCAAAATGGGAAGGACCTTTTATCATTGAAGAAGTATACCGTTCAGGAGCAATAAAAATTTCCTCTCTAAAAGATAATACTACACAAGTAGTGAATGGACAGCGACTCAAACACTATATTGCTGGAGATTCTTACAATGAAGATGTTGATGCCTTTCAAGTTATAACTCCAGGGAAATTCATTAAGGACCAAATTTAGAGACCTGCAAAGTCCGTTTCAACCTAGGTAACAGTCCTGGTAAGAAAAGTTCCGTGAAAATACAATCCAACTATATTTTTGCAGTTTTTAGTTAATAAGGAAAGCTACGAAGCGAAAAAGGGACGGAAACGGAGCCAGGGTGGCCCACACCACCCCATGGCGCAGGCCCACCCCTGGCCGCGCCCCCAGGTGGTGAGGCCACCCAGGACTCCGCCTCCGACTCGTTTTCTCCCAGTACCTTCCTTTTGATATGAAACTTCGTAATATATAACCCCCGGATCCCTCGAGGTCCAGATATTGTGTTTTCGTCGTGTTTTTGTTTCGATCTGTTTTTGTCAGGACATACTCTTTGAGAGCTTAGAAGCACAATGGTGTCCGCCAAGGATAAAGGGAAGGAGCCCATGGAGGAAGACCTCCAAGACCCCGAGAAGGAGAAGGATATCAAGAGTGAAGGTGAAGAGGAGCAAGGCCAACGTCCACATACCGGCACCACCATTGCAAGCATTGGAGTGGTGAAACCTGCCAAGATCAGAAGGACTGCACGGATGCAGACTGGGGGGGAAAGCTCCTCGTCATAGTTTGGCTCCACGGTCACTTCCTCCACGCCCCAGGAATCCTTTCCATACCCTTATCCATGAGCATCAATACCAGAATATGCCCAAGGAGAAATTACCCTCCAATTGGGATTTGCCTCGTTCTAGCTATGCAGGAAAAGAAGACTTCAAGGAGGAAGAGTGGGGGAATAATAGCAAGAGCTGGAATTCTCAACCCGACATGATCATGAGCCGCATTGAGCAAAACTCGCAGCTTATTCGTAATCTCACCTTCGAGATTGAGGACTTGGGGAAATTGATCAAGGGCCTCATCGAGAGGATACCGCCACCACCAAAGGAGTAATTCGTCATCAGGTTTGGCATCCCCTTGGTTTGTTCCAAGCTTGGGGGAGTGCCGCGGTATCATATCACTATCTTCTATCTTTTTACCTTATTAGTAGAGTCATATCATGAATAGAGGAGTTATTTTGTAGTATGGTTTGCATTATGGAAGTGTCCCCTCTCTCGTTAGATATGTATCCCTTGGTGTGAGTTTCCGCTATGGAATATTAATGAGAAGTTCTATCATTCACTCTTTTGCATAGCTTTTATTAGTTTTCCATTCGTAGTTATATGATTGATCTTGTTGTTAGTATTGGTATCACTTTGGGATCATTGAGTTAATTTAGTTGGTTTTGGTAAACCTGGTTCGGTTAGTAGCAACACCTTTTTGAGAGTTGAATGAAAAAGATAGAAGTACTCTAGAGAAAAATAATTTCATCATCTTTCTTTCTTGATTTGCTCATAAGTCTAGTATTCTCTAGTTAAGATCTTTTATGCTTCCAAGGAAGATTGCATGTTTGTCTTTATCATTTGTATGCTTGTTTGTTTCCTTCAACTTTTATACTTGCTACCTAGCCTTTCTAGCCAAAAACCTATACTGAGAGGGTATTCTTCTCGTGCATCCACTCCTTTAAACCAAAACCCATGCCATTTGTGTCCACCATACCCACCTAGTAGCATTATTGCTATTCCAAGTAAATTCTTGTTTTATCTACCTCCCAAATTAAACTTGTTATGTGAAAATTAGTGATTAAAGCTCTCACGAACTTGATGGCACACTTTACTTTCTTGCATTTAATAAACTTGAACCATTGGGTCCTTCTTTGTTGCGTATATGCTTGCGCTTTATGAGTTGAAGTTAGCCGAACCATGTATCATGGGGACCGCTTTCAACACTTCGTTGGTACTTGTACCTAGTTGATATCATGTTCTTTTGCTTATGGATCCATGTGTGAAATAAAAGTGGAACTTGTAAGATCATGGAGTTTATATGTGTGTTAGAGAAACGCCTGGGCCGCTAGCTTAAGCCATGCCTAACCATGGTGGAAACTTGCAGCATAACTATAGTGAGCATTCTATGAAGCATCCTCAATAAAAACCTATGCAAATAGCAAATAAAAAGATCGCTGAGATGCTCACTGCCTTGCCTTGTCATTTTGATTATGGGATAGCTCCTGTCATGTGCAAGGTACCACATTGGCGGTTCTCAATGATACGCATGTATTTACAATGACAAGAGCTTGCTCGTGACTGAAGTTGAGTAGCATGAGGATCGGTACTCATAAGTAAGGGGCATGAGATTTCAACTTATAACTTGTCAAGCATATCCTCTTAGTTGGGTCACTTTAACCTTAATCACCTAAAGATGCCTATGATAGGGGCAATGAAAGCTGAAAGCTAGTAAGTATCATAATTTTTGGGAGCTCTTTATGAGACTTGCAATCCCTGCTTCCCTCTTCGAAGGGCCTTTCTTTTACTTTGTAGTTGAGTCAGTAAACCTACTCCCCTCTATCTCAGCAAGTATTTTGAGTTGATGTGTTTCATTCATTCATATGATGATTTATTCAATCATGAGTCTTATGTTCCTTGCTTTGCACATTGCTCTTATCTTGAAGTTTACTACTTTGAAAGCTTTCATTGAAAAAGCCAGCTATTTGTGAACTCCAGTAAATTATCAACTATTCTTCGACCAAGAGCTAAGTTTGCCATTACCAATTATGATTCACTTTATGTATCTTTATTGTGTTTCCTTTACTTATTACAAGTTGAGTTATATAATAGTGAGTTGTTTTCTATTATGATCTATGTATTTGATGAATGTGATGCTTCTTGTCCGTATTCTTTTATCGACTCTTCACTCCATAAACTTGAGGTCATGTTTATTGAGCTCAGTTTCGCTTGGGGACAAACGAAGTCTAAGCTTGGGGGGAGTTGATATGTCCATTTTGCATCACTATTCTATGTCTTAATTCGCTATTATTCATTGATATATTTCGTATTGAGAGGTGATACTTATGTTATTTCATCTATTTTTGCATGGTTGATGACTTTTGGAGCATGGACCGCTGCAGTCCGGATTCTAATGGAAAAGGTGCTGTTTGTAGGCAAAATTCGCGAAGATCAGAAAATCTGGGAAAATATACGGAAAATCCTATTTTTCCAGAAGACTCAGGATGCCAGAAGATGGAGTGGAGGTGGGCCACAGGGGGCCCACACCACCCCATGGCGCGGGCAGGCCTAGGCCGCGCCAGGGAGTGGTGTGGCCGCCTCGGCCTCACTCTCCTGGGCGTATATCATCCTCCCGAAACCCTAAGACTCAGGGAGCGACCATAGAAAGATTCCGCCGCCTCTGTGGGGCGGAAAACACCGAGAGAGAAAGATCTCTCCGGTAGACAGATTTCTGCCGAGGAAATTCCTTCTCGGAGAGGGGAGATCGTCGCCATCAACACCATCATCAAGCTGGACTTCATCGGGATCATCATCATCACCACCATCATCATCACCATTAGCACCCTCATCACCATCTCCATATTGCTGTAACAATTGAGTTGAATCTTGCTATAGTTCATAGGGGAAACTTTCCCGGTGTTGATTACTCTTTGTAGTTGATGCTATTGAGTGAACCATTGAATTATTGTTTATGTTCAGATTGTTATACATCATTATTCCATCTCTGATCATGATCCATGTGATGTCTTGTGAGTAGTTCGTTTTGTTCTTGAGGACATGGGATAAGTCTTGTTGTTAGTAGTGGAGTTGCGTTGAGAAAGATTCAATAGATTGTTATTTAAGTTGTGGTGTACTTCTTCTAGTGGTGTCATGTGAACGTCGACTACATGACACTTCACCTATATGGGCCTAGGGGAATGCATTGTGTATTTGGCTACTAATCGTAGGGGTTGCCGGAGTGACAGGAACCTGAACCCCCGTTAGGAAACCATTGCACAAGGGACGTAAGGGTCTTAGAGTTTAAAGGTATGGTTAGGTTTCTAACTTAATTACTTTCTTGTACTTACGGATGTTTTCAAGGGGTATAATCACAAGTATGTATTAGTCTTGGATGGGGAGGTACATTAGCACAGGTTCACCCACACAACACTTCGCAAGCTAAAGAAGATTAATCAACTATATGAAGCGAAAGCACTTGTGAGTCTTCCCATGTGTCCTTGATAATGTTTGGTCATCTTAAGAAATACAACCGGCTTGTCCTTTGCTGCATAAAGGATTGGGCCACTTGCTGCATTTATTCCTACTGTCTTTTATTTCCTCGTACTTTGTTTACTTGCTTTATCAAAACCCCCTAAAAATCCGTTTGCTAAGTATTTGCAGAGAATTCCTGATCCATACCACTAGCCAGCACCTTCTGCTCCTCGTTGGGTTCGACACTCTTACTTATCGAAAATACTGCGATACACCCCCTATACTTGTGGGTCATCAACACTCGACAAGGCATTGATCAAGCAATAGTGTTTGTTAGGCAGAAAAATGGTGTATGCCACCTGTTCGATCAAATGGCCGCAAGAACAAAAGTTTTGAATTTTGGGCTGATTTTTGGTGGAGTGGTTGATCACATGCTTGAGCATCTCTGGTTGCTTGGGATCTTTAAATGGAGTTCATTTGAGTGGTTTTTGAATAAGTGTGATCTTGATACCTACACTAGATTCAATTTTCAAATGTCATTTAAATTTAGTGTTTGAAAGTTTTTGGGATGAAACAAAGTGGGCCTTGGTACATCACTACTTGTACTAGCAAGGGGTGCAAAAAACCACAATTGTTTCTATTAAGATTGGAGTTCTAGGAATAGCCAAAGTAGGCATGGTGATTAAAATGGCACAAATGACCATTTGCTTATTTTATTCTTTTTGATTTGTTTTTCTTTGGGATTTGTTTGGGAATGATCTATATGATGTTTAATTCACCTTAGAATCATTTTACAACCAATGGATCACTCAAACATGGCAATTCAAAACAACTCCTAATTTAATGCACACACATATGAATGCTTAATTATTTTTAAATGGAAAAGTTTTTGTTAACTCTAAATTTGATGATTTGGATCTTAATAACCTTGGATTAAGTTTTGGGGTGTTACAAAGCACCCCTGTCTGAGAATATTCAATTCACCGTGAGAGAGAACAACTGGCTAGATGGATTAGCCAGGGCAATGCATGAAGCTCTAGCTCGTCTTTGCGGACAAAACATCAACTTCATCCAGGGAACCCGCTTTGCGCACTATGCAAGGCGTGATTCCATGGGAATGCCGTTGGAGATGCCATGTCACCCGGAGATGAGACGCAAAGTGGATAATCTTGACTTCCTATTGTACGATAGGCAGAAGGAATTGGACAATGCTCGAGAGTACGCCAACCACAACCTTGCCATTGCTGCCTAGAAGGCCTAAACTTTCTCACTACTCGTCAAGGATCACCAATCACTTTGTCGTCAACGCGCAAAGAAGGATCGCACCATCACCCATCTTTGCAAGAAGGTGGCCGACCTCGAGAAGACCATCAAGGAGCAAGAAGCTCAGCTTGCAGCAAAAGAAGAAGAGGAAGAAGAAGGTGAAGACATCTAGGGGGATATTCACTCATACCTCAACAATGATGATGACTACCTAGAGGATGATGCCATTGACTTCTACACCGATGATGATGACTCCGACTTCATCGACGATGAGTAGATGCATGCACTAGAGCACTATCGTAGGAGTGAGATGTGTTGGTCCCATTGTATCTCAGCTCACAGAATGGTTCTTAAAACCATCTCTTTTCCTTTTGTTGTGGTGTGTGTGTGTTTGTATCGTGTGGTTTGCTTGAATGAATGAATGAGAAGTTGTTAGTTTGCCAAACCTGAGTCAAACTCAAAGTTTTAGCTTTTGAAAACAAAACAATGAACCTTAGAACTTTCCCTCTTACCCCATTATCTATCTCAATCTTCAGATGACTCGTGGAAATCCCGGAGGAAGCAGCTCATCGCAGGACCCGATGCTGCAGATTCTGCAGACGCTAGTTTCCGACCATGAAGCTAGTAGAGCAGAGCGCCAAGTCAACCTAGCTACCCTGCAGCAGATCGCCCAGATGTCCCACAACAATCAAGTCCAAGGAAATCAGGATCATCATGGATCCAAACTCAAAAACATCCAGAATACCAATCCCCCTATCTTTAGCAAGTCTGAAGACCCACTAGATGCTGATGACTGGTTGCACACAATGGAGAAAAACTTAGAAGTAGCCAGAGTGGATGCCAACGAGAAAGTTCTCTTCGCCACCCACTATCTGGCAGGAGATGCAAGAGCATGGTGGAATAGCACCCGCACGATGAACCATGGTCAAGTAATGACATGGGAAGCCTTCAAAATCAAGTTCAGCCGCACCCACGTGCCGTAGGGTCTAGTCACCAGAATGAGAGATGAATTCAGAGAGTTAAAGCAGGGCAGAATGACTGTAGTGGAGTATCGTGACAGATTCTTGTCCCTCGCCAGGTATGCACCTGATGAGATCAACACGGAGGCCAAAAAGAAGGAGAGATTCCTGAACGGACTGCATTATGAGATGCAAACGGTGTTAATCAACATCCGTTTTGACGATCTCGAAGAGCTAGTCAACTCTGCCATCTAGATGGAAAGAAAGATCAACCAAGCCAACGACCACCGCAAGCGTAGGATGATGCACCAGAGTGGATCCAACAGTCACCAGAAGTATCGCCCCAACCCGTCTGCAGGATATGCCCTGCGGAACAATAGACCCCCAATGTCTCGTCCAAGCTACCCCAACCGTAGCGGAGGAAATGTGAAGACCGGAGGGAACAACCACAACCACCCCGGCAACTCCAACAACTTCAACCGTGCACCGCCCAAGTCCAACAACAACAACAATACTGCCCCAAGGACTAGAAGCAATGTCGTGCCTGTTGCAGCCAAAGACAAGTCTCATATCACTTGCTTTGAATGTGGAGTGAAGGGTCACTACTCCAATGAGTGTCCCAAGAAGATTGCCGCCACTGCCAATGTGAATACCCCGGCTCAGCAGCAATGGCGTGTTCAGCCTAGAAGGAGATTCGCCCCTGGAATTCGCTCAACCGCAATGGCCGTCTATTCCACATGAACGCCGAAGAATCCCAAGAAGCGCCTGATGTCGTGTTGGGTATGTTTTCTGTTAACTCAGTATTAGCAAGAGTGTTGTTTGATTCTGTAGCATCGCACTCGTTTGTTACAGAAGAATTTGCATGCACTAGTAAGATTCACCCAACCAACTTGAAGCATGTTGAAATACCTGGTTCAACCACCAAAGCTAGAAAAATTTGCAAGGCTGTGCCTATCAGAATTCATGGGATATATTTTTATGCCAATCTAATAGTACTTGAAACCAAAGGTTTGGAAGAAGTACTAGGAATGAATTGGATGTCGAAAAATAAAGGATTGATTGACTGTGCCAAGAAAGCCATAACCATGACCAGTAGCTCTGGAGTAACAGTAGAGCATGTTTTCGAAACCTTGCCCTGTCAATTCAAATGCAACAAGAGTCTAGCCCTAGCCACCATAGACCAAGTCAAAGTAGTCTGTGAATACCCTGACGTATTCCTAGATGAATTGCCTGGTATGCCCTCGGATCGGGATATTGAGTTCATTATTGAACTAATTCCTGGAACCGGACCCATAGCTCAGGGACCCTATAGCATGAACCCCTCTGAACTAGTGGAGCTAAAGAAGCAGCTTGATGCTATGCTGGCGAAAGGTTTGATTCAACCAAGCGCATCGCCATGGAGATTGCCTGTTTTGTTTTTCGACAAGAAGGATGGAGGTAACCGTTTGTGCACAGATTACCGGAAGTTGAATGACATCACCATCAAGAACAAGTACCCACTGCCCAAGATAGAGGATCTGTTTGACCAGTTGACTGGTGCTAGAGTGTTCTCTAAGATTGAACTTAGGACTGGTTATCATCAACTCAAGATTCGTGCAACGGATATTCCAAAGACCGCCTTTACTACCAGATATGGATTGTATGAGTATACGATCATGTCTTTTGGATTAACCAATGCCCTACCCACCATAGACCAAGTCAGAGTAGTCTGTGAATACCCCGACGTATTCCCAGAAGAATTGCCAGGTATGCCCCCGGATAGGGATATTGAGTTCATTATTGAAATAATCCCCGGAACCAGACCCATATCCCAGAGACCCTATAGCATGAACCCCTTAGAGTTAGTAGAGTTGAAGAAGCGGTTGGATGCTATGCTAGCAACAGGCTTGATTCAACCAAGCGCATCGCCATGGAGATCACCAGTGTTATTCGTCGACAAGAAAGATGGAGGCAACCGTTTGTGCACAGATTACAGGAAGCTGAATGACGTCACCATAAAAAACAAGTACCTTTTGCCAAAGATAGAAGATCTATTTGATCAGTTGACTGGTGCATAGGTATTCTCAAAGATTGATCTTAGGACTGGTTATCACCAACTTAAGATTCATGCAACGGATATTCCGAAGACCGCCTTTACTACTCGTTATGGTTTATACTAGTATATGGTCTTGTCTTTTGGATTAACTAATGCCCCTGCTTATTTCATGAATCTCATGAATAAGATCTTTATGAACTTTCTGGATAAGTTTGTCGTTGTGTTTATCGACGATATTCTTATCTACTCCAAGTCAAAAGAAGACCATGAGCAACATCTGAGAATCATCCTTGAAACCGTTAGAGAGCATCAGTTGTATGCCAAGTTTAGCAAATGTGAGTTTAGGCTAAAAGAAGTAGGATTCCTCGGACATATTGTGTCGGCAGGAGGAGTCGCTATTGATCCTGCCAAGATCAAAGATGTTGAAGAATGGGAAGCCCCAACCACTGAAACCCAACTCCGTGCATTTCTCGGATTAGCGGGATATTACCGCAAGTTCATAGAAGGATTTTCTAGTATCACAAGACCCATGACCCAATTGTTGAAGAAGGACAAGAAGTTTGAATGGATCGACAAATGTGAAGCAAGTTTCCAAGAGTTCAAGAAGAGATTGATTTCAGACCTAATATTGATTATGCCAGATATCAAGAAGTCGTTTGATGTGTATTGTGATGCATCCAAGATTGGTCTCGGATGTGTGTTGATGCAAGAAGGCAAAGTCATAGCATATCTACCTCGACAACTGAATTAGCATGAGCAAAACTACCCTACCCATGATCTTGAACTAGCAGCTGTAGTTTTAGCCTTGAAGACACGTCGTCATTACCTTATGGGTAACCGCTGTGAGATTTACTCAGATCACAAGACCTTGAAGTATATTTTCACTCAAAAGGAGCTGAATATGAGGCAAAGGAGATGGATAGAGTTAATCAAGGATTATGACCTTGACATTCACTACCAACCCGGTAAAGCCAATGTGGTAGCGGATGCTCTTAGCAGATTACCGTGTAGATTAAACACCATGATCAAAGAAATCCAGCCAAGTTTGCATGAAGAATTGGAGCAGTTTAGAACTAAGCTAGTTAGCAAATGATTTTTAGCTAGAATTGAACTATAACCCACTTTGATCAGTCAGATCAAGGAAGCCTAGAAGGGAAATGCAAGTATCGACGGAATCAAGCGTCGTATTGGTACGAGAAAAGTACCTGGATTCACCGAAGATGAAGAAGGAGTTTTGTGGTACAAAGGACGTATCTGCGTGCTAGCAGATTCGATGCTGAAGCAAGTTATCATGCAAGAAGCTCATGATACTCTTATTTCTATCCACCCTGGAGGAACGAAGATGTATCAAGATTTGAAGGAGCAATTTTGGTGGCACAAGATGAAGAGAGAAATCGGAAGCTACATCACCGAGTGTGATATCTGTCAGAGAGTCAAAGTGGAACATTAGAGACCCGCAGGACTCTTACAACCATTGCAAATTCTGGAATGGATATGGGATTCCGTCGGAATGGACTTTATCACTGATTTGCCTACTTCTAGTAGGGGAAATGACTCAATCTGGGTCATTGTTGATAGATTGTCCAAGGTAGCCCATTTTATACCTCTGAAGACAACTTACTAGAGTTAGAAGCTAGTAGAGTTGTACATCACTAGAACTGTCAGTTTGCATGGAACCCCCAAGACCATAGTGTCGGATCAAGGAACCCAATTTACCTCGAGATTTTGGTAGAAAGTCTAAGAAGGATTAGGAACCAAGTTGAATTTCAGCACAGGTTATCACCCGCAGACCGATGGACAAACTAAAAGAGTCAACCAAATCCTAGAAGATATGTTGAGAGCTTGTGTGTTAGAGTATGGATCAAAATGGGAAGACTATCTTCCTTTCGCAGAATTCTCATACAACAACAGTTATCAAGCCAGTTTGCAAATGGCCCCATTTGAGTTCTTATATGGAAAAAAGTGTCGTACCCGCTTTGAATTGGTCGCAAGTAGGAGAGAGTCAGATTTTCGGACCCGACATCCTACGAGAAGCTAAAGAGAAGGTTCACAAAGTCCGTGAGCACCTCAAGACCGCCCAATCCAGACAGAAGAGTTATGCTGACAAGAGACGTGACCTTTAATGTTAGAGATTTTGTGTATCTCAAGGTTTTGCCATTGAAGGGAACACAACGTTTTAGTCTGAATGGAAAGTTAGCCCCCAGATATATTGGACCCTTCAAGATTCTGAATCATCGAGGAGAAGTATTGTATCAACTGGAACTGCCAGAGGAGATGTCCGCCATTCATAATGTGTTCCATATCTCGTTACTTCGCAAATGCTTAGAAGTGCCAGAGAAGACCGAAGTGTTCAAGAACATCGATCACCGAGCCGTTGATATCAACAAGGATCTGACGTATCATGAAGTGCCCATCCATACCTTGGAAGAATCTTACAGAACCACCAGGACCCAGAGTATCAAGTTTCTCAAGATCCAATGGAGCAATCATACCGAAGAGGAAGCCACCTAGGAGCGAGAAGATTACATTAGGACTGAGTTTCCAGATCTCTTTAGTTCCTAGTTTTCTTTCTTAAATCTCGGGACGAGATTTTGTTTAAGGGGGGAAGGTTTGTAACATCCCAAATCTTTAATCAATGTTATCAAGATCCAAATCACCCAATTTAGGGTTAACAAAAACTTTTTATCTTTAAAATAATTAAGAATGCATATGTGTGTTTGCATTAATATAGAATTGTTTGGAAATGCCATGTTTGATTATTCTAATGGTTGTAAAATGATTCAAAGGTGAATGCCACATCATCTAGATCATTTAAAAACTAAATCCAAAGAAAAAGAAATCAAATAAGAATAAAAAGACCAAATGGTCATTTGGACCATTTTAATCCACTAGGCCACTTTAGGTGTTCCTAGAAGTCAAATTTAAACAGAAACATTCTCAACTCTTTTCACCCCTTGCTAGTACAAGTAAAGATCTACCAAGGCCCACTTCGAAATCTTACAAAAACATTTAACCACTAATTTTAAATGGCATTTGAAAATGGAATCCATTTCATATGCATAGATCCCACTTTTTCAAAAACCACTCAAATGAGTTCACCTTGACAATCCCAAGCAACCACAGATGATCAAGCTTATGACTAACACACCCACCAAAAATCTTTTCAAAATTCAAAAATAATTTTCTTGCGGCCATTGTGTCGAACAGTTATCAGGCAAAGATAATCTGGCCTATCTAATACTGTTGCTAATCAAGTTCCTGTCCCCCATTCGACCCTCTCATCTCTCCTGTGTCCCCTCTTAGTGAAGGGAATATTCCCGAGAGGCAATAATAAAGTGGTTATTATCTTATTCCATGTTTCTGATAAATGTTTATTTTGCATGCTATAATTGTATTAATTGGAAACGTTAATACATGTGTGTTTAATAAAAAATACAAAATTCCTAGTACTGCCTCTCATATAAACTAGCTTGTTGATTAACAAGATGATCAAGGTTTCCTGATCATGGACATTGGATGTTGTTAATAACGAGGTCACAACATTGGTGGAATGATGTGATGAACATTCATCCGGAGTATAGCATTACGATCAAAGTCATTATGTTTAATTGCTATAACATCATACGAAGTAATCTTAGTCCTTAGACCATGAGATCATGTTAATTTCTAACACCGAAAGAGTATCTTGATAACATCAAACGTCACACCGTAACAGGGTGACTATAAAGGTGGGTTCAGTGCTATGAAGGTGTTATGTTGAGGCTCATGGATCAAGAGTGGGATTTGTCCACCCCGATGATGGATAGATATACTCTGGGCCCTCTCGGTGATATCACATTGAAATAGCTTGCAAGCAAGTGATGTGATCACTAGAATGTTATATCACGGGAACAAGAAAAGAGTGCATGTCGGTAACGAGATCAAACTAGGTATTTGGATACCGCTGATCGAATCTCGGACATGTAATATATCACGAGACAAAGGGATTTAGTTATGACGTTAAAGGTTCACATGATCACAAGAGTCATCGTTGAATATGTAGGAGTCAGTATGGATCTCCAGGTCCCGCTGCTGATTATTGATCGGAGAGGGGTCTCGGTCATGTTTGCATTATTCACGAACCATAGGGTGACACACTTAAGTGATACCGTCACCATTTGGAGCAAATATGTTTCAGATTAAGATTTAAGAAAGCGCTGGAATTATTTCAATAGACACCAAAACTGTTTCGGGTGAAATTACTAAAATTGGTTCTGCATGTAATATTGAAATGTTGCAGGGGGTTTTATGTGAATGTTTGTTAATTAAAGTAATTAACAAAATTCTGAATAAAAATAATAAAAGAGTTTTATTAAATGAGAGAGCATTAAATTTGGAGAAATTTAATGCATTTAAAATGGAGACTTTAAAAGAGAATGTGAAGGGGCATTTTAATGTGGAGGGGTTACCACCACATGAATGGCGGAGGTGAGGAGTCACCCCCCATGGGGCACCGGCCATGGGGAGGGTACTGTTGGAGATATGCCCAAGAGGCAATAATAAAGTAGTTATTATCATATCTTCACACTTATGATAAATGTTTACATTCATGCTATAATAGTATTAACAAGGAAACCATTAATACTTGTGTGATTTGTAAACTTAATTTGAAGTCCCTAGTATAGCCTCTATACTTCACTAGCTTGTTGGTTGATTGATGATTGTGGTTTCCCTATCATGAACATTGAGATGTTATCAACAACAAGATCATATCGTTAGGAGAATGATATGGTGGACATACTCCTATAGATAAGCGTAGCATAAAGATCAAGTCATTTCAATAGTTCAATTGCTATATGCTTTCTGATACATAGTAACCTAATTCCTTCGACCATGAGATCATGCATATCACCTTTACCGGATGGATGCTTTGATGTCATCAAACACCACACCGTAATAGGGTGGCTATAAAGGTGGCATTGAGTGTTCGGAAAGTATTGGTTGAAACACATGGATCAAGAGTGGGATTTGTCCATCCACATGACGGATAGATATTCTCTGGCCCTCTCGGTGAAATGTCATCCAATTAGCTTGCAAGCATGTGACTTGGTCACAAGGGATCACATATCACGAACGAGAAAAGAGTACTTATCAAGAACGAGGATGAACTAGGTATGCAGATACCGACGATCATAACCTCGGATAAGTAACATATCGTGAGACAAAGGGAAATTGGTATCGTATGTAAGTGGTTCATTCGATCGCAAAGTAATCGTAGAAATATGTGGGAGCCATATGAATTTCCAGATTCCTCTATTGGTTATTGTTCGGAGAAGTGTCTCGATCATGTCCGCATAATTCACGAACCGTAGGGAGACACACTTAAGGATTCGACGTTGTTTTGAGTAGTTATGGTATTATGAGAAAGAGACCGAATGTTGTTCGGAGTCTCGGATGGGATCCGGGATATCACGAGGTGATCCGGAATGGTCCGGAGAATAAGATTCATATAAGGAAAGTCCCGTTTCGGAGTTGGGGAATGGTTCCGGTGTTTTCATCGGGAACATTCTAGAAGGTCCCGGAATGTCCGGCACTCCGGAGGGGGGAAGGGTACATGAATGTGTCATTGTAAGTTGGAATGATTGCATCATGTACTAAGTGTTCTCGCTGTCCAAAATAAAGGGTTTATTTAAATCCTAAATTGAAAAGTCAAACGGCTAGTTTGAAAGTCAAACGGCAAGTTTTGGAAAGTGGAAAGAGGAGGAGAAGAGGGAAACCGAGTTGGAGAGGGAGACCTCCTCCAACCGGCGGCCAACTCCAATACCGAGTTGGGGAGGGACTCCACTCCCTCCCCATGGCGCGGCCAGCCCCCTCCCACCTATATAAGGAGGGGCAGGGCTCCCTCCTCTAGACACACAAGATCCTATCCTCTAAACTAAACCCTAGATCTAAACCCCGGTTTAGAGCTATTTCGGTTTAGAGCCTTCTAATTGGTTTAGAGCCTTCTAATTGGTGTGTCTAATTACTAGACCACTAATAGCCTCTCTCATAAGCTCCACCATACTCGCACCGGCTTAAAGGCGAAGCCTCATGATCTCCTCTACTTCCTGCACCACGCTGCCAGTCACCGAATCGCGAGGAGAGTGCTACAACCTCCGCTGCCTTGGAACAAGGGAGAGGAAGGTCTTCGGAGTACCGAACATGTGACCGATCATGGAGCGCCATGGAACGCTGGCGCCGAAGGATCGCTCACGCGATCTTGAGATCGGAAAGAGTACGACTACATCACCCACGAGAATCTGCTCGTTAAACACTTTGGAATCTTCGAGGTGAGTTATTCCATCGACTGCTGCTACAATCTAGTAGATAGATCTTGGCTTGTTTGTTTGTATGCGGTAGAAATTTTTGTTTTCCATGCTACGAACCCCTACAAAGGGTATCGAGCCGTGTCTATATGTAGATCTGTTGACGAGTAGAACACAATGGTCATTGTGGGCGTTGATGCTTTTATTGTAGATTGCTTTTGTGTACTTTGCATCTTGCGGTATGTTGGGATGAAGCGCCCTGCTAACCTTACATGACATCGCTCATGAGACTTGCTCCACGCTTGACATGCAACTTGTTTTGCATAAGTGGCTTTATGGTGCCTGCTTTCTCCTAGCATAGTAAAGATCCAATTTACAACGGGTGATCAACAATGCTAGTATCAATGTTGTGGTTCTTGTTCGTAGTTAGAACGACACTTATGGAAAGCCCCAAACCACGTAAAATATGCAAAGAAAGTAGAGGCGCCTAACTTTGTTTTGCAGGGTGTGCGATGATGTGATATGGCCATGATTGTGATTATATTTGATGTATGCAATGTTCCTTATTGTAAGTTGGCAACCGCGGAGCCATATGGTTGTCTTTAATTTCGTTAAGACCTGCGGTCTATTCAAAATAGTTGTAATAGTTGAAGCTGGTGGACGACAACCATGAAGAAGCCGCCATTGACCTTGATGCTCTGCCGTAATGATGGAGATCATGTTCGTGCTTGAAGATGGAGATCGGAAGCACAAAGAAGAAAGGCCATATCATATCACATATTATGAATTGCATGTGATGTTAATCCTTTATGCATCTTGTATTGCTTAGTAGACAACGGTAGCATTATAAGATGATCCTCATGCACATAAATTTCAAGTTCTAAAGTGTTCACCCTTAGTATGCACCGCTGCAAAGCTTGCTGCTTCAAGCACCACGTGATGATCGGGTGTCTTTGATTCCGCTGGTGAATACAACGTAAGCAAGCCAGATTTGCTTATGCGGTAGCTAAGGTTTGATCTTGACGAGCCTAGCATGTACAGACATGGCCTCAGAACACGGATTACCGAAGGTAGAGCATGAGTCATATAGTAGATATGATGAACATGTTGATTGTTCGCCATTGAAGCTATATCAACTCTCGTGATGATCGGTTTTGATGTGGTGGATTTGGTTCGTGATCACTAAAACAATGTGAGGGATATTGTTTTGAGTGGGAGTTCACCTAGATTAATTTAATTATTAATTAGAACTCAATTTATCATAAACTAAATCAAAGTGAATTTGCATAGTTGTTGTAGTCATTGGCATCCGCTACCACCTTGCGCTTAGTTATAATTGAGATGATAGAACTATAGAATTCTGGTTAGTTACTTTACTTAACTGGTATCGTATTGTTTTGAAGTGTTAATCTAAAGTTTAAAGTCCTATTGCAAACTTTCAAGAAGTTCCTTACTCCATGAAGTTTAATAATTGGTATTAAAACAAGAGTGACAATTCCAAAGTGTTAGTATATGAGTATCATGTTTGTCTCCATGATTCTTGATATTCAAAAGATTATCTTAATATCAAGGTTATCTAGGATCTGAAAGAGTTGTTTCGTAAAACCATGATGTGGAAGATATTGTGATATCTGAAACGAAGTTTTGGTTGCAACATGATAAAGTATAATATGGCAAAGTTCATGTTCTCATATTTGGATGAGAATTTGCAAAAGGTTGGAGACACTAGTTGTCCTAATCTTCCAAAAGGTTTTGGATAGCAACATTATACTCACGATTCACCGTTATAAGCTAAAGTAGCTAGATCATGGATAAGTCCATGATGAGGGTGAATATTTGATGTAGGTAAAATGTTTACTACACCAAGAGATTACTAAAGAAAGGAATTTGAAAGAACACCAAATATTTGATAATGGTGATCTACTTCAAAGTGCAAGTTCAAAGACATTGGTATTTAACTATACACGCTTTGGACTATGTGTCATAAGTATGACTCCACTATTGATATTGATAGATTCTTTCGAACAGAAAAGGAAATACTGAAAGAGAATCTCATAAGTATATGGCAGAAAAGAAAAGACTAGAATTGTTCAGTTTAAGTATATAGATGATATATGTGTTATGGCTATATTCTTTGCTTATTAAACAATGTGGTTCTTAAGTATTTGATACTGAATTTGTTGGTGTGAATCGTCATACGAAACAACACAATTCATGAACTACAATGGCCTAAGTAACTAGCAAAAGAATATGTGATGATGTTCATCGAAAACAAATAAAGGGTTATTGTGTTGCTCGTTAAACATCAAAGCTTGCCTTCAGGATTTGTTTTATCAGGTATTATGAGAACAAAAGGGTTGTTCAAATAATTGCCGTAATCCATAAAAGATGGATGATTCACAAATCTCGTTGGAGAAATCACATCCATAAAACTAGTGCTAAAATTGTCGAAAGACAAATTGATTGAAAGATCACTTAGGAAGTGACATCGCCGTTTAAAATTATATTGGAAAGAAAACATGAAGAAACTCCATGTGGATGGAATTTTGGAGTCTTTTGATTTTTGATCAAATGACGTTTGTGAAACTTTCCTAGAGATAATTAAAACTTCGTTCATAGGCCAAAAGGGAATGAATGACTAGCTTATTGGAACTTGTGCATATTGTTGTACTTAACTCCATTATGTGTAGTCAAGAGCGATGGATTTCAACTTCATATGCTTTCTCCAAAATTTGAGTGAATATATGAATATTTACTTAATAAGGATAAAGTATGAAACACTTGAAAAGTTCAAAGACTTTCAAGATGAAGTGCAAAATCATTGTAACAAGAATATGAATAGTTTATGATAAGATCATAAAGGAAGATATTTAAGTTACAAGTTTAGCATAATACCTAAGATTTAAGGAATCGTTCCGTGGATTTACATTTCCCGAAACACCATAAGAGTATGGAGTGTTCGAGATATGTAATTAAAACCTTGTTTGACATGGTAAGATCAAAGGTATAATATATAGAACTGCCATTATATTTTAAAGATTAAAAGCTTTAGAGACTACCGCTTTTCCACTAAAAGAGCTCCATCATAATCCGCTGAAATGACACCATATAAGGTTATGGTTTGGGATAAAACCCAAGTAGTCCTTTCTTAAACATTGGTATGCTATGCATAAGAAAGATGTTTGCAACCAAAGTCGGATAAACCTGTCTTTGTATTATCATAAGTATTCCTCCATAAACACCGGAGACAAAAGTGTTTGCTTAGAACGCCAAGTTTCTTTGAGAAGGAATTTTTCGTGAAAAGTTAAGGGAGGACAATAGAACTTTGATAAGGTTAAAAGAACCTTAGCTATATGTGCAAAGTTGCGCGACCGAAAAAGTGTTCCGAGGCAAGAATAATGCTCATGGCTCACGTGCCTCAAAGGTTGTGGTCACGGAGGTCTAAGTTTCTATTGAAACAAGTAGGTCGGATGAACAATCAAATACCAAGATTTGAGGGTTGAATCATTATTTGAGAATAATGAACCTACTACATGCAAAGAAGCGATGATGGGCCCTGACTCACGATGGCTTGAAGCCATATAATCCGTGATAGTTCCATACACGAGAAATCAAGTTTTAAACTTGAAGGACCCTCAAAAGGTGTAAGACCTTGCAGTTGTATTTGGATCTATAAAGAAGTAGACATGGATGTTTCACATCTATGAAATAGTCGACATGTTGGGAAAGAGTTCACAACAATGTTCAAAGGTTGTATATGACAAGATTTGATCTTTCATAGCGATTTTTAGTCTAGACGGATTAATGTAGCAACCACTACATATAATTTGTTATGTGGTAGTAGAATAAACAAAACAAGTTCTTCTAATAGAATGGTTACCTAGGACGTGTGCATGACACGGTCCAAAGGGTTTTGTTAATTCAAAGGATGCTAAAAGCATATGCAAACTCCAATGGTTGAAGTAAGCATAATGAGTTGGAATCTTCACTATGATGAAACCGTTAAAAGAGTTTAATTTCATCGGAGACAATGAAGATGCTTGCATTTGCAAGAAATTAAGTGGGAGCGCTAAGACATGTTTCTAATACATTATGTGGAAGACATATTGTTGATTGGAAATAATGTATCTTTTATTAACACATATTAAGAATTTCATCCCGATGAAAGACTTAGGCAAAACCCAAATATTTGGCATCAATAGACGCTAATATGGTTGTGCCAAAAGTACATAGACGAGATATTGAATGAATTCAATATAGAAACTACAAGAAAGGTTCTTGTTGCACAGAAAGGATTGAAAGAGTTCAATGTTGATGATATATTCAAGTGTATTGACATTTGGTAAGTGAAACAAAGATTCAAGTATAGATTGATACTTGATGTATGAAATCACAAAGAGTATTTATATCAATCATATCGTGATATGTACAACCAGATATGTCCTATGCTCTAAATGTTGTGAGCATATACCAGAATGATTTGTAAGATGATCATTGGACAATAGTAAGGATATTCTTATGATCTTTTGGAAGAATTAAGAGTATATTATTTGTAGAAGTGACAAATAGATGGTTAGTTCATTGTAAAAGTACTACATTGATACTAGTTTTGTCACAAAGTGCAAATTTAGTTTATCTCAATCTAAACTAAGGGTGGCACAATATAATGGAAAGTGAGTTCCATAATGGATTTGGATGAGTTCCAAAGTTAAGACATTGTGACAGATACTACAACAAAAGGCTAAGTATATGACTGCTATTATAGCAGCAAAAGAGGGCATTTGTGTCAAGTAGTTTGTTATCAAACTAGGTGTAGTTCACAATGATAATACTATGAAGATATATTATGCACAATATTTTCAACATGTTTTAACCCCAAAGAACTAAAGGTCACACCGAAAGACCAAATTTATACAAAGCCATCTCATTAGAGAATGAGTGATGCGAGAGACGCAAAGACATGCAATTACACACGGACTGAAGTGTCGATCCGGAGATCATTGACCACTAGCAATCGTGTACATACAACAGAAAGCCATAGGTGTTGAAAACACAAAGGTTTGAAACTAGATTATTGACTCTAGTGCAAGTGGGAGACTTTTGGAGATATGCCCAAGAGGCAATAATAAAGTAGTTATTATCATATCTTCACACTTATGATAAATGTTTACATTCATGCTATAATAGTATTAACAAGGAAACCATTAATACTTGTGTGATTTGTAAACTTAATTTGAAGTCCCTAGTATAGCCTCTATACTTCACTAGCTTGTTGGTTGATTGATGATTGTGGTTTAACTATCATGAACATTGAGATGTTATCAACAACAAGATCATATCGTTAGGAGAATGATATGGTGGACATACTCATATAGATAAGCGTAGCATAAAGATCAAGTCATTTCAATAGTTCAATTGCTATATGCTTTCTGATACATAGTAACCTAATTCCTTCGACCATGAGATCATGCATATCACCTTTACCGGATGGATGCTTTGATGTCATCAAACACCACACCGTAATGGGTGGCTATAAAGGTGGCATTGAGTGTTCGGAAAGTATTGGTTGAAACACATGGATCAAGAGTGGATTTGTCCATCCACATGACGGATAGATATTCTCTGGGCCCTCTCGGTGAAATGTCATCCAATTAGCTTGCAAGCATGTGACTTGGTCACAAGGGATCACATATCACGGGAACGAGAAAAGAGTACTTATCAGTAACGAGGATGAACTAGGTATGCAGAGATACCGACGATCATAACCTCGGATAAGTAACATATCGTGAGACAAAGGGAAATTGGTATCGTATGTAAGTGGTTCATTCGACGCAAAGTAATCGTAGAAATATGTGGGAGCCATATGAATTTCCAGATTCCTCTAGTGGTTATTGTGCGGAGAAGTGTCTCGATCATGTCCGCATAATTCACGAACCGTAGGGAGACACACTTAAGGATTCGACGTTGTTTTGAGTAGTTATGGTATTATGAGAAAGAGACCGAATGTTGTTCGGAGTCTCGGATGGGATCCGGGATATCACGAGGTGATCCGGAATGGTCCGGAGAATAAGATTCATATAAGGAAAGTCCCGTTTCGGAGTTGGGGAATGGTTCCGGTGTTTTCATCGGGAACATTCTAGAAGGTCCCGAATGTCCGACCTCGAGGGGGGAAGGGTACATGAATGTGTCATTGTAAGTTGGAATGATTGCATCATGTACTAAGTTTTCTCGCTGTCCAAAATAAAGGGTTTATTTAAATCCTAAATTGAAAAGTCAAACGGCTAGTTTGAAAGTCAAACAAAGAAGTTTTGGAAAGTGGAAAGAGGAGGAGAAGAGGGAAACCGAGTTGGAGAGGAGACCTCCTCCAACCGCGGCCAACTCCAATACGAGTTGGGGAGGGACTCCACTCCTCCCCATGGCCGCCAGCCCTCCCACCTATATAAGGAGGGGCAGGGCTCCCTCCTCTAGACACACAAGATCCTATCCTCTAAACTAAACCCTAGATCTAAACCCCGGTTTAGAGCTATTTCGGTTTAGAGCCTTCTAATTGGTTTAGAGCCTTCTAATTGGTGTGTCTAATTACTAGACCACTAATAGCCTCTCTCATAAGCTCCACCATACTCGCACCGGCTTAAAGGCGAAGCCTCGGGATCTCCCTCTACTTAGGACCACGCCACAGGCCGGAATCGCGAGGAGAGTGCTACAACCTCCGCTGCCGCTGGAACAAGGAGAGGAAGGTCTTCGCCGAAAATTCAACGTGACCTGGAGCGCTATGGAACGAGCGCCGGAAGGATCGTCTACGCGATCTTGAGATCGGAAAGAGTACGACTACATCACCCACGAGAATCTGCTCTCGTTAAACACTTTGGAATCTTCGAGGGTGAGTTATTCCATCGACTCGTTGCTACAATCTAGTAGATAGATCTTGGCTTGTTTGTTTGTATGCGGTAGAAAATTTTTGTTTTCCATGCTACGAACCCCTACAGGTACCCCCCTCCTCCTATAAAAGGCCCCCCTCTCACACCTTCATACTCACACCTCCTCGTGAAAGATCTCTCTCCCCCTCTAGTATTATTCCCCCATGGTCTCGGATTAGCGAGATACATGTTCCCGGTGGCTTAATCTGGAAAGGAGTTGCTGCTTCTGCTGCTTTGCTGGAGCGAGGGATAGAGGTTATCAGGGTACCGGACGTGTGTGCGATCACAGATGCACCGCTGCTTTGCGGTGCTGGACTTGGTGGTGTTGTACTTGCTGGAGCTGGATCTGATGGACGTGCTAGAGCCGGACCTGCTGGACTTCATCACGATCTTGAGATTGGAAAGTGTAATACTACATCATCCACGAGTTCCAACTCATTAACAAAGCTTTGTTATCTTTGAGGGTAAGTTCTCTATGGATGTATATCCACCCGTTGCTTGTATCTAGTAGATAGATCTTGGCGTATAGTTCCCATCGTAGGAAATTTTTTGTTTTCTATGTTGCGAACCCAACAGTGGTATCAGAGCCTGATCTATGCCTAGGTGCTTTGCACGGGTAGAACGCATAAGAGTATGTGGGCGGTGATGATCATGTTATTGCTTCTTATATGTACTTTGGATATTGGTGGCATAGTGGGATGAAGCGGCCCGGACCAACCTTACATGTCATCGCACATGAGACCGGTTCCACGATTGACATGCAACTAGTTTTGCATAAGTGGCTGGTGGGTGTCTGTCTCTCCTACTATAGTCAATATCTGATTTACAACAAGTTGCTAATAATTTGGTTATCATCGTTGTGGTTCCATGTTCGTAGGTAAGAACGGTTCTATCTTCGAAAGCCCTAAGCCACGTAAAACTTGCGATTGATAAATTAGAGGCGTCTAGTTTAGATCGTTGCTGGGCTAGTGTCATGATATGGTAATGTTGTAACTAGATGTATGATAGATACTCTTACAACACACTTAACGTGTAAGTTCCATACACCTTGGCCTTACACCCAAAGGAATGATAGAGATCATACCACGATGTAAATGATAGAGATCAAATGCATGGGCCATATCATCTCACTTTACACATTAGATGTTTGCATCTTATATTGCTAGTTTGGCGTTTTTGGTAGCATTGTAAGATGATCCCTCATTTAGATATCAAGATAAAATGTGTTCTTCCTTGAGTATGCACCGTTCTATGGATCGTGTTTCGAGACATCACGTGATGATCGGGTGTACTCGACTTCGTGCTTTCATATAACGGGTGTAAGACAGTTTTACACACGCGAATACTACGGTTCTTACTTGGCGAGCCTAGCATGTACAGACATGGCCTCGGAACACAGACTGAAAGGTTAAGCATGAGTCATATAGTTGATATGATTCCCATATATATGCTCGCCTTTGAAGCTACACCGACTCACATGATGATCGGACTTGGTGTAGTGGATTTGGTTCATGTAATCACCAAAAAGGCACGAGGGGTGTCGTTTTTGAGTGGGAGTTCATTTCTAATTAGGATTACTCAGACTCAATTTGTCATAAACTAAATCAAAGTGAATTTGCATAATTTTTTGTAGTCATTGGCATCTGTTTACTACCTTATGCTTAGTTTTAATTGAGATAACAGAACTATAGAATTCTGGATATTTACTTTACAAACTGGTATCGTATTGTTTTGAATGTCAATTTAAAGTTTAGAAGTCCTATTGCAAACTTTCAGCAAACTCTGTTTACTCCATGAAGTTTAATAAGTAATATTAAACCAAGAGTAACAATTCCAGTGTTAGTATCTAAAGTATCATGTTTGCCTCCATGATTCTTGATATTCAAAAGTTGTTTTAATATCGAGGTTATCTAGGAGCTGAAATAATTGTTTCCAAAACCATCATGTGTGGAAGATATTGTGATATCTGAAACAATGTTTTTGGTTGCATTATGATAGAGTATAATTTAGCAAAATACATGTTCTCATATTGTATGAGAATTTGTGAAGGATGGAGATGCTAGGCATTCGGACTCCCAAAAAGGATTTGGGAACTAACATTATACTCGTGATTCTTCCTTATAGGTTATAGTAGCTTGATGATGAAACTTGTCATGATAAGGATGAATATAAGATGTAGGTAAAATGTTTACTACACTAATAGATTACTAAAGAATGGATTTTTCAAAGAACACCAAACATTTGATGATGGTGATGCACTTCAAAGTGCAAGTCCAAAGGTATTAGTATTTGACTATATACACTTTGTACTATGTGTCATGTGAATGACACCACTATTGATGTTGATAGATTCTTTTAAAAGAAAAGGAATTGTTGAAAGAGAATCTATAAAATATTTGGCAGAAAAGAAAAGGTTGGAGATGTCCAACTTAGGTATATAGAAGATATACATGTTATGGCTGTATTCCTTGCTTGTTAAACAATGTGGTTCTAAGGTATTGGATACCGAATTGGTTGGTGTGAAGTGTCATACAGAACAACACAATTCATGAACTACAACGGCCTAAGTAACTGGAAAAAGAATAAGTGATGATGTTCATCGAAAACAAATAAAGTGTTATTGTGTTTTACGTTGTCGTCAAACCTAGCCTTCAAGATTTGTTTTAATAATTGTTATTTTGTTCCGGTATTACGAGAACAATGGTTGTTCAAATAAATTACCGTATTCCATAAAGGATGGATGAACTTTTACAAGTCTTGTTGGAGAAATCACATCCATAAACATTATTGCTAAAATGTCGTAAGACAAATGATTGGAAGATCACTTATGAAGTGGCATCGCTATTTGAATTATATTGGAAAGTAAACAAGAAGAAACTCCATGTTGATGGATTTTTGGAGTCTTTTGATGTTGATCAATTGACGCTTGTGAAACTTTCCTCGAGATAATTGTAACACCCTCGAATCGACCCTATGCAAGTTTTAGCGCTTCCCGCCAAACCCGCATAGAAACGATTCAAGGACGCCCACCAGGCACTTTCGTGCGGGTGGAAAACGAAGTAATAACATTACACAACAGTCCTCGATGGGACCCACAGAACAGATATATACAAAAGCGACTCAAAGAGTCTAGAATACAGATATACAATACAAAGATACAAATCGCCTGGAAAACGATATAGCGTCCGGGTACGGACAAGATGCAAATTGAGCTAAGAGCCCTGAAGAATAACCAATGGCGTCCATAACCCTGCCCAGGCCAAGCCGGAAGGGTAACCCTGCTAACGATGGCGATCTCAAACCTGCTAAAACAAAAGGGGTGCCGACAAAGGGCAAAGGAAAAAGAGGAGCGTCAGTACTGAGGCCAGTACACGGCGAGACTAGAATTCGGCGGTCCTCGCCTACAAAGGTATGGTGGATCGCGGCAGCAGCGATGCACTAAACAACCTATAGAGACTCGATATAATCGGCTATCGAGAGGGATAAGAAAGACCTATTCGAACCATCCGATACTACCACCAAACATACCCATCCCGGTATTTCTCGAGACCAAATGAGGAAGTCAACCGAGGAACTCACAGTTGGCGCTTTATTTATCCGATTATCGCTGCAGCAATTACTAGTCAAGTATAGATAGTCATCCTGATAAAATAAGCAAAGGCAGTTTTATTTAACATTTACGTTGTAGTTGCGACACTTACTAGTCAAATACAATTA
Source organism: Avena insularis (assembly GCA_023614405.1). Classification (NCBI taxonomy): domain Eukaryota; kingdom Viridiplantae; phylum Streptophyta; class Magnoliopsida; order Poales; family Poaceae; genus Avena; species Avena insularis. The sequence goes on along the minus strand of CM042694.1, from coordinate 282,164,704 downwards.
GCATGAGATATCCCAAAACCCAGCAGTTGTTGGTACTTTTATTTAGCCATTCCGTTGTAGTTGAGCTGATTACTAGTCACATCGGATACAAGTCAAATTGTAACAGTAAACTTTAGTTATATTTGTCTATGATCGAGAACTGTGCTCCAAGTCGTCCATAACCGCGGACACGGCTTTTCGAAAAGATTTAACAATGCAAGGGTGCACCAAAGTATCCACACGCTTCGACCCTTTTTGCCGGATCAATTAACATACACCCATCGGTATGTCGGGGCATAAGTCATGATGTTTCCCAGACCCAAAGCAAGTACATGGGGGCCACCCCACTAAGTCTACCCGCAACGAAGTCGGCCGGTCTCCGAGACGGACTCAGGGTTTGGGTGGACGGCTGTAAACGACTGGGAACCCGAAAAGATGACTGGGCTTGTCGATACAGCGAAAACGTGTCCCGATCCTAACAGTAAGACAGTGCAAGACATCGCACAATTTAAATAAAGTAGTAAAGCATGGCATAAGTACAGAATAGTAAATAAAACCTCAAACTAGTTGTGGCCCCCAGTACAATACTTTGAAATCAGGTACTAATCGATGGGGTGCCCACACATCCCACATGTGGTTAGCGCTCGATCTCGAACAGGTGTCAAGAACTCGGGTCCACGGACACCAAAGGAGCGGTCGAAAACCAAATATTGTCTATCACCCACCGGTGCCTCTGCATTACCTACTTCAATTTTAGTTATTAAACAGTAATTAAAGTCTTGATCAACTCCAACATTAAACATGCGGCAACACTCCAACAACTGAGGTACTTGACGACACGCAACAGCACTTGAGCAAGCGACTACGACGCGCAAGTCTAACTATCTACCAAACAACAGGTAATAGGATGTGTCCAAGGCAATTTAAGGCTGCAAGGGATATCACGGGCACGAAAACTAGAGCATCGCAACACAGATAGCAATAGATCAAAAGGAGGGAATAAATACTATAAAAGTAAGATAGGTAGAAAGGGGAAGATGCTCGCCTGAAAACATTGCCGAAGGTTCATCCGAAGATCGGGTCGACACTCGCATCATCTCATCGGCCTAATCCGCGAAGAAGCAAAACACTAAAAGAAACACCGGATGTACTATTTAATACTACGGTAGAAAATCGGGCATGATGCATGTATGATGTATGACATGACAAGATGCGATGCAATTAGGCAATATTAAGCGGAACCGAGGCCCCGGCAATTAATTAAATGGTTATAGTTGTTTAGCTACCCCGCAATTTAAATATTGTCTTAACAGGCAAAACATGGCTTCGGTTCGCTATGCCAATTTAAATGGAGTCCGGAATAAGACAAAGATATCCCGCCGATGGATTCCATATTTAATTATGAGATGAATCAGCATAATGCCCCCAACCCACATGATATGCATGCGAGATGAACAATTTAATATGCAACAAACGATAATGTCATATTGAAAAAAAATAATGGGGGTCTCGGATAGGGAATCACATTAGGGTTCGACGAACTTGGGCTCCGAGGGGTTCGGGGTCGGTCTCAGGGTCCGGATCTGGGGTTCGGTCTCGGCGGGATCGTTCTCGGACAACGGAAGTCGATCTTGTCGCATCCGAGAAGAAGAACTTGGTTGGCGTCGGGGGCACATCGAAGAGGTATTGTATCAGACAAAATAGTTTTAGCTAAATTATTCTGAGGGCCAAAGATGCATGATGCCATGATGATGCACAAAGTTTTATTTAACATGCAATTTTCTAGTAGTGGTTTTTGCGGGATGCCACAATTCGACACCACTAACAGTGGATCTCGCCCTCGAGATCCGCCTCATGGTACCGGAAGGAAGGTCGGCGATCTGCGTCTTCTCGCTTCGTGTAGATCCTCGCGACACCCCTAACAAGAGGTCGTTGTCCGAGATCGTCAAGAGAACACTCCGGGAACAAAGGACGAAGGTAGAGGTATCAACAAATAAAGCCACCTCTTACTTCGATAGAAAGAGGGAATCGATGCATTCTCATCCACTTCAATGTACAAAAGCGAATAGAAGGGGTAGTCGGCATGGGGGCCAATCCATCACGCACCGAAACTATTACTCGGCACAATCAGTAGAAAAGCGTGCAACCATTCTTGGAATCAGATTGAAGATCTCGACAATCGAGGTTCAGAAACAAAGGAGTGATGCAGACTCTGCATCGGATCTGGCGTAGATGATATCGTCGCGTCGGAAAACAACGGAAGGCACAAACAAGGAACAAGGAATGGTACCACAGAAGACGGATTCCTCAGATAGCATGAACACCAGATGGTAGAACACCGTTATCAAAGGAGGAAGCGAAACCCTGAAGGTACGACGGGACCCACCCACGAGAAATCCTGGACTCGAAGAAAGAGAAGAGAGCGGATTCAAAACACGCAGAGGAGAGCAGCAGAGGGGTAAGGAGTAAAATCAGACCTAATCAGAACTATCCAACCGATTTTGCAAAAATAGTTTTGACACTCTACTTCGGCCGTTAGCTAGGTCATCCTACAGGCTGGACTTGTGGGTATCGCAACTGCTGAGCTCTGATACCACTCTGTAACACCCTCGAATCGACCCAATGCAAGTTTTAGCGCTTCCCGCCAAACCCGCATAGAAACGATTCAAGGACGCCCACCAGGCACTTTCGTGCGGGTGGAAAACGAAGTAATAACATTACACAACAGTCCTCGATGGGACCCACAGAACAGATATATACAAAAGCGACTCAAAGAGTCTAGAATACAGATATACAATACAAAGATCCAAATCGCCTGGAAAACGATATAGCGTCCGGGTACGGACAAGATGCAAATTGAGCTAAGAGCCCTGAAGAATAACCAATGGTGTCCATAACCCTGCCCAGGCCAAGCCAGAAGGGTAACCCTGCTAACGACGGCGATCTCAAACCTGCTAAAACAAAAGGGGTGCCGACAAAGGGCAAAGGAAAAAGAGGAGCGCCAAGATCGAGGCCGATGCGGCGAGACTAGAATTGCCGGTCCTCGCCACAAAGGTATGGTGGACTGAAGCGGCAAAGCATGCACTAAACAACCTATAGAGACTCGATATAACCGCCGGCCATCGAGAGGGATAAGAAAGACCTATTCGGAACCATCCTGATACTACCACCAAACATACCCATCCTGGTATTTCCCCCTCGAGACCAAATGAGGAAGTCAACCGAGGAACTCACACAGTTGGCAGTTTTATTTATTCAGTTATCATTGCAGCAATTACTAGTCAAGTATAGATAGTCATCCTGATAAAATAAGCAGTGGGCAGTTTTATTTAACCATTCCGTTGTAGTTGCGACACTTACTAGTCAAATACAATTAGCATGAGATATCCCAAAACCCAGTAGTTGTTGGTACTTTTATTTAGCCATTCCGTTGTAGTTGAGCTGATTACTAGTCACATCGGATACAAGTCAAATTATAACAGTAAACTTTAGTTATATTTGTCTATGATCGAGAACTGTGCTCCAAGTCGTCCATAACCGCGGACACGGCTTTTCGAAAAGATTTAACCCTGCAGGGGTGCACCAAAGTATCCACACGCACTTCGACCCTTTTTGCCAGATCAGTTAACATACACCCATCGGTATGTCGGCGGCCTAAGTCATGACGCTTCCTGCACCCAAACCAAGTACAGGGGGGCCACCCCACTAAGTCTACCCGCAACGAAGTCGGCCGGTCTCCGAGACGGACTCTGGGTTTGGGTGGAGGGCTGTAAACGACTGGGAACCCGAAAAGATGACTGGGCTTGTCGATACAAATAAAACGTGTCCCGATCCTAAACAAAGACAAAAGCAGACATCGCACAATTTAAATAAAGCAGGAAAGCATGGCATAAGTACAGAATAGTAAATAAAACCTCAAACTAGTTGTGGCCCCCAGTACAATACTTTGAAATCAGGTACTAATCGATGGGGTGCCCACACATCCCACATGTGGTTAGCGCGCTCGATCTCGGAACAGGTGTCAAGAACTCGGGGTCCTACGGGACACTAGTGAGCGGTCGGAAACCAAATATTGTCTATCACCCACCGGTGCCTCTGCATTACCTACTTCAATTTTAGTTATTAAACAGTAATTAAAGTCTTGATCAACTCCAACATTAAACATGCGGCAACTCTCCAACAACTGAGGTACTTGACGACACGCAACAGCACTTGAGCAAGCGACTACGACGCGCAAGTCCAACTATCTACCAAACAACAGGTAATAGGATGTGTCCAAGGCAATTTAAGGCTGCAAGGGATATCACGGGCATGAAAACTAGAGCATCGCAACACAGATAGCAATAGATCAAAAGGAGGGAATAAATACTATAAAAGTAAGATAGGTAGAAAGGGGAAGATGCTCGCCTGAAAACATTGCCGAAGGTTCATCCGAAGATTGGGTCGACACTCGCATCATCTCATCGGCCTAATCCGCGAAGAAGCAAAACACTAAAAGAAACACCGAATGTACTATTTAATACTACGGTAGAAAATCGGGCATGATGCATGTATGATGTATGACATGACAAGATGCGATGCAATTAGGCAATATTAAGCGGAACCGAGGCCCCGGCAATTAATTAAATGGTTATAGTTGTTTAGCTACCCCGCAATTTAAATATTGTCTTAACAGGCAAAACATGGCTTTGGTTCGCTATGCCAATTTAAATGGAGTCTGGAATAAGACAAAGATATCCCGCCGATGGATTCCATATTTAATTATGAGATGAATCAGCATAATGCCCCCAACCCACATGATATGCATGCGAGATGAACAATTTAATATGCAACAAACGATAATGTCATATTGAAAAAAAATAATGGGGGTCTCGGATAGGGAATCACATTAGGGTTCGACGAACTTGGGCTCCGAGGGGTTCGGGGTCGGTCTCAGGGTCCGGATCTGGGGTTCGGTCTCGGCGGGATCGTTCTCGCACAACGGAAGTCGATCTTGTCGCATCCGAGAAGAAGAACTTGGTTGGCGTCGGGGGCACATCGGATCCGCCCTGGTCGGTGCCGATCTTGTCGTTGCGAAGATCTTGTCGGGTCCGCGCCATCGAGTCGGTCTTGGCATACGGGGTGAAGAACTTGGCGTCCTCGAGGAAGTACTTGGCGTGTCGGGTTCGGTCTTCTGATCCGAGAAGGAGAATTTGGCGATTCCGAGGGTCTTGGTGTTCGACGGGGTTCGGGCGCGCCGGGATCGGTCTTCGAATCCATGTAGTAGACCTTGTCAGTTCCATGTCGACGACCTTGGGGTTCTGCGGTCTTTGGTTCCGGGATCAGGGATCTTCGAGCTCCGAGACGGCAAACTCGGTGTTCCGTGAAAGAGTTCTTGGTGCCCATGAAGAACTTGAGGTTTCGACATCATTGCCTTGGGTCGCTTCAACTTCTCGCCCTTGTCGCATGATGTGCCACGGTTATCCGTATCAACATAACATTGTTCCTTGGCATCGAACCGGGAGGCTTACCACACTAGCACCATTGTCTCCACACCACAAACAGTATCACCACTCCACATCTTTGCATCACGAGTCGAGGCGCCTGCACCAAAAGGAAAAGCTTGTTTGGGTTCCTGGCAGCCTGACTAGATGGATGTGTCGAGCAGAGACACGGCCGCGCATGAAGGAACTCCAGAAAGGCGTCGGTATCAGGGAGAACACGGGATGCACGGACTCCAGTGCACGGTTGAGGGCTCTAGGGGACGCAGTCCTTCACGGGAAGCCACCGGTGCTGTAGGGGATGGCAAGGTCGAGGGCGAGACTCAGGTCGAGGAGGCACCGGTGGGATCGCGCAGGCGACCACGAGGAAGGGGTGGCGCTCGCGGGCCCGACGAGAAGGGCGGAGGAGGGCGCCGACGACGACGGAGAAGCCGGTGGCGAGATGGAGGAGAGAGGGGTCGCTGGCGGCGGCGGATCTCGCACTGGCGACGGCGGCCGGAAGACGCAACGGCGGGGGCCGAGCTAGGGGGATCGGGGGAGAGGAGAGGACGACGATGGACGAGGGGGGTCGAGCCCGCGAGGCTCGGGGAGATCCGGGTCACGGCCGAGCGGGGAGGGGAGGAAGAGAACGACGCGGGGGAGGAGCAGACGCGGGGAGGCGGCCTGAGGACGGGGTCGGTGCGAGGGGCGGCGAGGAGGCCGATGGAGCCCGACGGCGGCAGGGCGCTCGAGGGCACGACGGAGGGCGCGCGGGACAGCGGCGAGGGTGGAAGGTGGTGAGCGGCGGGCGCGATGAGGTGGCCCCGGGGCGGTGGCCAGAGAGGAGACGGCGAGGGAGGACGAGCGGTAGGTGGGGAAAGTGGGGCTGGGGCGCGCGTGGGAGGCGTGGGAGTGGTGGGGCCGGGCGGGGTCGGTGGGACCGGTCCATGGGGAGGGGCGGGGATCCCTAGGTGGTTTGTCGGGCGGGGTGGAGTGGGAGATGGGGAGGGTCGTGTCGGCAGGGGTGGTTGGGGGCAGGCGGGAGTTTTGGCTGGGTGGGGCGACGGGAGAGGCAGGTTTGGTGGCTGGGGTGTTAGGGTTAGGGTTCAACCGGTTGGGCCTTTTGGGCCTGACCGGTTTAGGTCTAGATTTAGGTTTACTGTTTGTAAATAAAAATATTTTATTTGTTTTGTTTTAAATCTTTTTAGCAAAAAAGTTTTAGGCAATTAATTTAACAGATAATTATAAGACTTGTTTTGAAATAAGAGAAGAGGTATTGTATCAGACAAAATAGTTTTAGCTAAATTATTCTGAGGGCCAAAGATGCATGATGCCATGATGATGCACAAAGTTTTATTTAACATGCGATTTTCTAGTAGTGGTTTTTGCGGGATGCCACAATAATTGAAAGTACGTTCATAGGCCAAAGAGGAACGGATGACTAACTTATTGGATATTATGCATGTTGATGTATATAGTCCAATATGTGTAGCCATATGCGATGGATCTTTTTGCTTCATATGCTTTCTCCAGAAATTTAAGTGAATATATCTATATATTTACTTAATAAGGAAGAAGTATGAAACATTTGAAAATTGTTCAAAGACTTTCAAGATGAAGTGAAAAATCATTGTAACAAGAAAATAAAAGAGTTTATGATTTGATCATAAAGGATGATATTTGAGTTACATGTTTAGCAAAACACTTAAGATTTGAGGAATTGTTCCATGATTTGTGTTTCCCGGTAAACCATAGGAGTATGTCATATTCGAGAGATGAAATCAAACCATGTTTGACATGGTAAGATCAAAGGTGTCATTTATAAAACTGCCATTATATTTTAAGGATTGAGGCTTTAGAGACTACCGCTTTTACACTGAAAAGAGCACCAACTTGATCCGTTAAAATGACACCATATAAGTTATGGTTTGGGATAAAACCCGAATTGTCTTTTCTTAAATTTTGGTATGCTATGCATAAGTAAAATGTTTACAACCAAAGTCGGATAAGCACGTCTTTGTAGGTTATCCCAAGGAATTTGTTGGGAATTTCTCATAACACCGAGGACAAAAGAGTTTGTTACTTGGAACATCAAGTTTCTTGAGAAGAAATTTTCCGTGAAAAGTTAAGTGGGAGGACAATAGAACTTTGATAAGGTTGTTGAACCTTAGCTATATGTGCTAAGTAGCACAGCGCCAGAAAGTGTCCCGGTGGCAGCCACAATGCTCATGGCTCCCGTGATTACAAAGGTTGTGATCTCGGTGATTAGAGTTCCTATTGAACCGTGTGGGTCGGTAAGAATCAAATAGTGTGATTTGATAAGAAAGTCGTTATTGTTTTGACAATGATGAACCGACTACATGCAAAGAAGCGAAGATGGGCCCTGACTCCATAAAATGACTAGAAGTCATAGAATCCGTGATAGTATCCATACACGAGAAATCAAATTTCTGAACTTGGAAGACCCTCCGGAAAGGCATGAAGCCTATCGGTCGTGTTTGGATCCATAAAGAAATAGACATGGATGTTTAACATCTATGAAACAGTCGGCATGTCAGAAAGAAGTTTACGATAATGTTCAAGGAGTTGACTATGACAAGATTTGATCTTTCATAGCGATATTTAGTCTTGACGGATTAATGTAGCAACCACTACATATAATTTGATGTATGGTAGTTGAACAAACAAAACAATGTTCTTATAATAGAATGGTTACCTAGGACGTGTACAAGACACGGTCCGAAGTGTTTTGTTAATTCAAAGGGTGCTAAAAGGGCATGCAAACTTCAATAGTTGAAGTAAGCATAGCGGAGTTGGAATCTTCACCATGATGAAACTGTTAAAAGAGTTTAAATTCATTCGAGATGATGAAGATGCTTGCATTTGCAAGAAATTAAGTGGGAGCACTGAGACATATTTCTAATACATTATGTAGAGGACATATTGTTGATTGAAAATGATGTATCTTGTATTAACACAAGTTAAGAATTTCATTAAAAATAAGATTTCGATGAAATACTTGGGCAAAACCGGAATATTTGGCATCAAGATCTATATGGATAGATTGAGGCACTAATATGGTTGTGCCAGACATACATATATGAGATATTGAAAGGGTTCAATATGGAAACAACAAGAAAGGTTCTTGCTGCATGGAAAGGATTGTATCAAGATTCAAGTGTTTCAACACTTGGTGAGTAAAATCACTTGAAGATTTTGATCAATTATACCGTGATATGTATATATCCAGAATGTCCTATGCTCTAAATATTATGAGCACATACCAGAATGATTCATAATATGATCATTGGACAATAGTAAAGATATTCTTATGAGCTTTGGAAGAACTAAGAATATATCATGTATAAGTGACAAATAGTTAAAGATAGTTTATTGTAAAGTGTTACATTGATACTAGTTTTGTAACAAGATACAAATTAAATTTATCTCAATTTAGACTATGGGTGGCACAATGTAATGGAAAGTTTGTTCCATGATGGATTTGGATAAGTTCCAAAGTTGAAACATTGTGACGGATACTACAACAAAAGGCTAAGTATATGACTGCTATAGTAGCAGCAAAGGAGGGCATTTGTGTTAAGAAGTTTGTTATCAAACTAGGTGTGGTTCAAAGTGGGCTAATACTATGAAGATATATTGTATGACAATAATATCAACATATTTTAACCCGAACGAACTAAAGGTCTCACCAAAGGACCAAATTTATACAATGCCATCTCATTTGAGAATGAGTGATGCGTAGAGACGCAAAGACATGCAAATACACACGGACCTGAAAGTGCAAGATCCGGAGGTTATGTTAACCACTAGCAAACGCGTATATTCAACACCTAGGTGTTGTATATACAAGTTTACAAACTAGATTAATGACTAGTGCAAGTGGGAGACTGAAGGGAATATGCCCGAGAGGCAATAATAAAGTGGTTATTATCTTATTCCATGTTTATGATAAATGTTTATTTTGCATGCTATAATTGTATTAATTGGAAACGTTAATACATGTGTGTTTAATAAACAAAATACAAAATTCCTAGTACTGCCTCTCATATAAACTAGCTTGTTGATTATCAAGATGATCAAGGTTTCCTGATCATGGACATTGGATGTTGTTAATAACGAGGTCACAACATTGGTGGAATGATGTGATGAACATTCATCCGAAGTATAGCATTACGATCAAAGTCATTATGTTTATATTGCTATAACATTATACGAAGTAATCTTAGTCCTTAGACCACGAGATCGTGTTAATTGCTAACACCGGAAGAGTATCTTGATGACATCTAACGTCACACCGTAACAGGGTGACTATAAAGGTGGGTTCAGTGCTACGAAGGTGTTATGTTGAGGCTCATGGATCAAGAGTGGGATTTGTCCATACCGATGACGGATAGATATACTCTGGGCCCTCTCGGTGATATCACATTGAAATAGCTTGCAAGTAAGTGATATGATCACTAGAATGTTATATCACGGGAACGAGAAAAGAGTGCATGTCGGTAAGGAGATCAAACTAGGTATTTGGATATCGATGATCGAATCTCGGACATGTAATATATCACGAGACAAAGGGATTTAGTTATGACGTTAAAGGTTCACACAATCACAAGAGTCATCGTTGAATATGTGGGAGTCAGTACGGATCTCTAGGTCCCGCTGCTGATTATTGATCGGAGAGGGGTCTCGATCATGTATGCATTATTCACGAACCGTAGGGTGACACACTTAAGGGATACCGAAACCATTTGGAGCAAATATGTTTCAGATTAAGATTTAAGAAAGTGCTGGAATTAATAGACACCGAAACTATTTTGGGTGAAATTGCTGAAATTGGTTCTGCATGTAATATTGAAATGTTGTAGGGGGTTTTATGTGAATGTTTGTTAATTAAAGTAATTAAAAAAATTCTGAATAAAAATAATAAAAGAGTTTTATTAAATGAGAGAGCATTAAATTTGGAGAAATTTAATGCATTTAAAATGGAGACTTTAAAAGAGAATGTGAAGGGGCATTTTAATGTGGAGGGGTTACCACCACATGAATGGGGGAGGTGAGGAGTCACCCCCCATGGGGCGCCGACCATGGGGAGGGGTACCCCCCCTCCTCTTATAAAAGGTCCCCCTCTCACACCTTCATACTCACACCTCCTCGTGAAGGATCTCTCTCCCCCTCTAGTATTATTCCCCCATGGTCTCGGATTAGCGTCATACATGTTCCCGGTGGCTTTATCTGGAAAGGAGTTGCTTCTTCAGCTGCTTTGCTGGAGCGAGGGACAGAGTTTGTTGGGGTACCAGACGTGTGTGTGATCACGGATGCACCGCTGCTTTGCGGAGCTGGACTTGGTGGTGCTGGACCTGTTGGAGCTGGATCTGATGGACGTGCTGGAGCCGGACCTGCTAGACTTCATCACGATCTTGAGATCGGCAAGTGTACGTCTACATAATCCACGAGTTCCAACTCATTAACAAAGCTTTGTTTTCTTCGAGGGTAAGTTCTCTATGGATGTATATCCACCCGTTGCTTGTATCTAGTAGATAGATCTTGGCGTATAGTTCCCATCGTAGGAGATTTTTTTGTTTTCTATGCTACGAACCCAACACTTAGCCTAACCCAACCCTAGACAACACCCCTCCTTCACCGCAGCGCCAGTACCGCGCCGCCCAAGAATGGTCGTCACCGGCCGACCACGCCCAAGCCAAAGGAGACCACCCAGCCCCCTTCCGCCGTACCTGGGAGGTAGGCGTGATCACATCGATGCCCCTTGTCCCTTCCCCGAGCAATGCCAAGCCCTGGACCACCGTAGAACGCACGCGCTCTCTGCCTCTGCACCATGCACAGACCGCGCCAGTGCGCCGCGCCTGACAAGGCAGCACACGCCGCCCCTCGACCACAGCCCACGCGTGCCGCTTCGCCATGACACCAGCAACCGCCCGGACATGCCCATTTCCCGCCGCGCGACCAGCAACCACCGTGCGCTGCATCAAACACTCACTGCCTCCGCCCAGAGCGCGGATGCGCCCGACCATTTGCCACCGTCCCTAGCCACGCCATTACGCCGTAGATGACCGCCAGCAGACAGCGCACCGTCCGCCTAGCTCAGCCCCGACCTTAGCCGCTCGTAGTCATGTCGCCACCGTCGCCGGACCAAAGGAGGCCACCACCATCCCAATTCTGCACACCACTCACCTCCCCTCTCACCACTGAGTCCTCCCCACTTCTCCTCGGAGCAAGGCAAGCAGCCGTTGGCCAGAATTTCGTTGGAGCTGGCCACCACTAGAGGAGAAGGGCCCTGTTGATTGCGACCACCCCAGGAGCCGCCGCAACCACACCTGAGACCGCCGTCATCCACCAGCTCGATCGCCCCCATCGCCATGTTAGCTAGAGCCCTGGTCAGCCCCTAATCGACCCCCACCGAGCCGCTAGGGTTTGTTCTCGCCGGCAACCTGTTCGTCATCGATGATGAACCACAACCGTTGATCTTGGTTCTAATCGCACGGCCCATATCGCCCCGTACTGCTTCGCGTTTGAGTCAGCCGCTGACATGCGGTACCCCCTTGTTAGTTGCCCTCTGCGCCGCTGAGCCCCACTAGGCCGGTCCGTTTAGTTTCCCACGCTGGCCCTAAAATTCAAATAGATATTTTTCTATTTAGATTTAAACTAGATTCTATCCACTAGTTTGAAAATCAATTCAGAAAGATTTACTTAACCAAAATGAATGATTCAAATTTTTCTAGAAAGATAATTAAAATCTCTATCCAGGCCCGTTGGATTTAAATCAATTAGAGTTATAGATCACTTATAGAAAAAATAACAAGACAGACACTTTTACCCACTCAAACATTTTTCAAAAATCAACCATAATAGCTTTTGAGTTGATTCCAACTCTCAAATATCACACTTGATAATATCTATCTGAATATGTAATAATATTTAGGTTTTCATGCAGTGGCTATGGACTAGTACCAAAATAATGCTATATAGGAATTTCTAGTCACTTTAAATCAATTAAATAATAAACTTAAACTTTAAAAAATGTGACCAACACCTTAAATCACATTCCCAAGTATTAGAATATGTGGTGATGACATGTGTCCATATGATCCCATATTTTAATTGGAGAATATTAAATCTTAATTAATTTCAATGAGTAAAAATTACTTTTCTCAAATAAAATAAATGAAACTAGTTCATTAAATCTTGTGGTGATTGTGATGATGCTAGATCATCAAATGTGTGCCTCAGTGTGCTATTTAGCAGTAGATAAGTATTGTTTGGTGATTGTGTATTCCATATGTATTTATAGACGATAGTACCGACCAAGTCTACGAAGAGGAGGAATTCTACCCCGAAGAAGACGAGGAGAATTTCAACCACTACACCAACCAAGGCAAGCCATCATTAACAATGCAAGATAACCCTTACAAGCAAGATAACCTAAGCAAAATGCCTTAAGCATGCTTTGGTTACACCCTTTTTGATTTATACCCATCCCAAGTTTTACTTACAAGTTTTACCTTTTGCTTTATTCTTTACTTCTAGTAATACTTTGTGAGATTTTAGAAAGTAGTTTAGATAGCATAAAGATTATAAAACTTGGCCTATACTAGATGTCATTCTATGGAATGAGATTGAGATTAGCACCCCACCTTAGTGAACACTCTTAACTTGCGGTTAGAGCTAAACCAAAAACTTGATTACTCTAGATGGGAATACTTGGTGAAAATGCTTATGAAAACCTTGGAATGATGAGTCATTCTATTGAGATGTTTTGACATGTGTTGATAATCACAAATGGTTTATGATGATGAAAATGTTGAGGCGGGAGCCTTAGCCCTTTATAAAAACTGATGGTTGGGTTCGGATGCGATATCATTCCAATTTTACCGTATAACCACAATACCTGAATTGGGTAAGGCTTAGCCGGAAGTTTATATGCATTGGTATGAGTTCCCTCGTGGAGGAGGTTTGAGTTGAGGCTACCTCTTGATGTTGTCCACCTATGTAGTGACTAGGATGGCAGATGGCCATGGCTGGGAGGCCAAGCTCATAGGAGAGGTTCTTATACTAGAGTGTGTAAAGGAAAGGTTATGATTGATTATCCGCATACTAAGTATGATGATTCAGGGTTATCCTTGACGGATGTATCGAATGTTGTGGTGAAAGTGTACCACCTCTGTAGAGTGTCAAACTATTCGAATAGCCGCATCCGTGGTCATGGACAGTTGGAGTGGCCATACTGTTCCGTTGTTAGATGGTTTCAAAATGACTTATGAAATGAATTGTGACATGACTTGACCCCAACATGGTTGTGAATATGAAAACTAAGTTCCCACTTAGGTGATTTAGAACTTTATTCTATCTTTCTTTGTTTCTGATCTTAGCTTAGGTTTCAAACTTAACTTTACAAACAAACTTAGAACTTAGTCCTACTAGAACTACCTTACTTGTTAGTGATAATTTGCGAGTACTTAAAGAGTACTCATGGCTTTGTCCCTGGCTATTCCCGTGGCCAGACTATGAAGAGGACTATCCGGAAGAAGGATAGCAGAATGGCTACGACAACTAGGACTATCTCCCATCGTCAGCGTTGCCTGTGACACTGAAGATGGAGCCCACCGCTATGCTATTTATTCCATTACTTGTTTGTACTAATACTGGATCATTGATACATTGCAAATGTATCTATAATTTTTGATGTTCCATGCTTGGTTTTATCTACTTTCTTGTGTTTTGTCCACACTTTGGAGTACTTTTCATAGACTTTCTTGGACTAACCTATTAACAAGATGCCACAGTGCCAGTTGCCCGTTTTCTGCTGTTTTTGGTTCTAGGAAAGTCAGAAAATCAATATTCTCGGAATTGGACCGGACAAAAGCCAAAGTCGATATTTTACCGGAAGATTCACGGAGCCAGAAGACGAGACGGAGAGGGGCCAGGGGCCAGCCACACCATAGGGTGGCGTGGGTCCCCTGGCCACGCCACCAGGTGGTGTAGGCCCCTATGGCCTCCACCGACCTTAAATCATCAAGCCTTCAGCCACGAAAAGTTCCGTAGCGCCGCCGCCAACGAAGGGGAGATTCGGGGGACAGAAAGTCTCTGTTCCAGCACCCTGCCGAGATGGGGAAGTAGCCCCGGAGCCATCTCCATCGATCTCCACCACCATCTCCATCACCATTGCTGATTCCCATGATGAGGAGGGAGTAGTTCTTCCTCAAGGCTAAGGGTTCTACCGGTAGCTATGTGTTCATCTATCTCTCTATGCATGATCTTATTGAGATCATGAGCTTGTAATCTATAGATCTGCCTTGCTACTCAAGTGCTTTAATAGATCTCTGATCTCCCCATGTGTGTGAAAGTGACAACACGCACACCATGGTGGCACTTAGGCTAGAGATTACAAATACTTGTTATGAGTTATATTTGGAGTTGGATGTCTTTATGAAATTGTGGTGTTTGTTGGACCTATCTAGTGCTCAAGGTGACAGTGTGGGGTTTTCTAGATGGGAAAGATGAACTTTGAGGTGTGCTGTTATAGCCCCACCATGGATTAGAGTGTCCAACCAGAGAGTAGTTAAGAGTAGTATCATAAAGAGAAGATATTTATACGAGAGTGTTCACTAGTGAAAGTATGATACCTAGTCCTTGTTTCTAAGCATTGATACACCGTTTTCTATTAGATCTATTACATGTTTGCTTGCTTCCATCTTTATTTCAGTTTGCCTTTAATCTCTTCCACACCATCAAGCTATTTTCTAGCACCATTGTCTTATATTCATACCACTTGTATTTCACTATCTCTTCGCCGAACTAGTGCACCTATACACCTGACAAGTGTATTGGGTGTGTTGGGGACACAAGAGACTTCTTGTATCTTGATTGCAGGGTTGCTTGAGAGGGGATACCTTTGACCACTTCCTCCCTGAGTTCGATAAACCTTGGGTGATCCACTTAAGGGAAAACTTGCTGCTGTTCTACAAATCTCTGCACTTGGAGGCCCAACAACTGTCTACAAGAATAGAAGTGCATAGACATCAAGCTATTTTCTTGCGCCGTTGCCGGGGAGGTAAGGTAAAAGGTACTCACATCCTCTGGTGTGAGTGCTCGAAGTTATTTCCTTTAGATTCTGCAATTTTGTATTTTTGTTTCTTGTTTTCACTAGTTAGGCTTAATGGAAAACAACAAAAAAATAGAGAGCTTTATAGTATTTATCTTGAATTAGGACATGAAGTGTTTGAAGAGAAAATTAAAAAACCTATGGAACTTTATTTGCATGCTAATAGCAATGTTATTAGTATGAATTCTTTGAACACCATTCTTGCTAATGCTATGGAAAAGTCTAAGCTTGGGGAAGCTGGTTTTGATGAGCATGATATTTTTAGTCCCCCAAGCATGGAGGAGAAAATTTACTTTTATGATACTATGCCTCCAATATATGATGATTACAATGATGAATATGATATTTTCAGTCCACCTACTATTGAGGAGGAAATTAATTATGATTACAATATGCCTCCTATATTTGATGATTATGGTGATGAGAATAATAATGATAGCTATTTTGTTGAATTTGCTCCCACTAGGATTCATAAGAATGACTATGTTTTTGTGGAGAGTATTAATTCTTTTAAGCATGTGGCTCATGATAAGAATGTTCCTTTTGATAGTTATATTGTTAATTTTATTCATGATGCTACTGAAAGTTATTATGAGAGAGGAAAACATGGTTTTATGTATCTCAACAATATTAAGTTTCCCCTTTTTATGTTGAAAATTTTGAAGTTGCACTTGTTTTTCTTTCCTATGCTTGTTGCTTTGTGCTTTCATGACTTGTTTTTAACAAGATTCCTATGCATAGGAAGTGGGTTAGGCTTAAATGTGTTTTGAATTTGCTTCTTGATGCTCTCTTTTACTTCAATTCATATTTTCTTTTGTGAGCATCTTCTCAAACTATCATGCCTAACTTAAAGGCGTTAAAGAAAAGTACTTATTGGGAGATAACCCAAAAGTTTTAGATGAGTCTTGGAAGTTATTACCTCTATAATAACCGCTCCTTGTCCTTTTTATTTGCTTTTTGTGCCAAGAGTAACCTCTAATAAGAGAGAAGTAATGATTGGGAAAGTTGTTGTCCCGAAACAGATTTCTGTGCTTTACCGTAAAAATTCATGTAAAATCTCTAAACGTCTTTTTGAGGCGTGAAGTTTTGTGCTTCTGCCCCAGGTTGTTATCTAACGTTCGTTAGTTCAACAATTTTTGATTTGAGCAATAGAAGGTCTTCGAAAAAAATCGTCTTTACCTGCTGGTCTGTTTTGACAGATTTCTGCCATTTTTGCATTTGCTTCTTGCTGGTTCCTTTTTGAGTTCTTTTGGGGAATTGAGCTTTTTGAGGAAAGTGCTACAGTAGCTTGCGTTTTAATGGAAGTTTTATTGGTGTTGGAACTGAACCCAAAGACCTATTATCTTGAGTGCACTAATGTTGCTAATAAAGATCGTGTGAAGTTTTGTATGAAGGAAAAATTCCAGGTGTATGGAAGGAATGAGTAATGAGATGAAGGATGGACTAAAGCTCAAGCTTGGGGATGCCACACGTGTCACCCCAAGCAATATCCAAGAAGTACAAGCATCAAAGCTTGGGGATGCCCAAGGCATCCCCCTCTTCATCAATAAAAATCCCAGGTTTCTTCCAAACGCTTCATTTTTATTGTTTCATGCACAGTTGTGTTGTTCTTGGAGCGTCCTCTTTTTCGTTTTTGTTTTGGTTTTTCATTTGCTGAATAAATTGGTTGGACCCCCTCTTTCATACATTGGTTTTCAAATAGTTTGGTTTGGTTTGGAAAAAGAGTAGGAAAGTTCATGCCAAGTGGTAAAAGGAGTTTGTTTTTGACTGTGGCCTATGCTTTGTCATGCCATGCTTGATATTGTTTTGGCTTTATGCTTAGTATTCTTTGATGTAGCATGACTTTTTATAAACAATTGAGATTTCTTAATGTGCCTTGGAAGAATCATGCATTGTTTTAGCATATTAAAGCATAGTATTGTGGTATTCTCCTTTGATGCTTTATTTGGGTTGGCTTGGCGCATGCTCACACCATGTTATGACTATCCAAAGTCACCATAGCCTTGATGATCCTTTAGTTTTCGACTTGTAATATCACTTTATGCTTTAATCAATGATGTTTTGTCGCTCTACATGATTATGGCCATTATTGCTCTCTTAGTTTGTCACTCCCAGTCTTTTGCTAGCCTCCGTAACCAAGTATGAGTTCCACTCATGCATCCAACTCCTAAAACCAAGTTATTCCAAAAGAGTCCACCATACCTACCTACTAGCATATGCTATTCGAAGTATATTCATGCTTTTGTTTACCTTCCAAATTAAACTTGTTATGAGAAAACTACTGATTAAAGCTCTCACGAACTTGATGGCACACTTTACTGTGCTTGCCCTTAATAAACTTGAACCAGTGTGTCGTATATGTTGTATATGCTTCCACTTATTTGTTGGGGATTAGCAGAACCATGCTTTCACGGGGAACGCTTTCAACATTGCACTTGTACTTTGTACCTAGTTGACATCATGCTCTTTTGTCTATGGATGTCGTCGGTGCGAAATGAAAGGGGAGCTTGTAAGTCCATGGAGTTATGTATATGTGTTAGATAAACGCCTAGGCCGCTGGTCTAATCCATGCTGACATGGTGGAAACCTGCAGCGTAACCATAATGAGCTGTCTATGAAGCATTCTTCTTATAAAAAAAAGAGTCTGATATTGAGAAAAAAAGATAAAAAAAAGAGATTATGAAAAGAGGAAAGAGAGAAAAAAGCACCATATTCCCATGGTAAATAAGAAGATTGCTGAGATACTCGTTGTCTGCTTGCCTTGTCATTTTGATATGGGGATTCTTCCGTATCATCGGGCAAGGGGTACCCCGTTGGCGGTTCTCTAGGATACACATGTACTTACAATGACAAGATCTTACCGGTGACTAAACTTGAGTAGCATGAGGAGCGGCCCTCGTATTCAAGGGACATGAGATTTCCAACTTATACTTTGTCAAGCATATACTCCATAGTTTGTTCACTTTAACCTTAATCACTTCAAGATGCTTATGATAGGGGCAATGAGAGCTGAAAGCTATAAGTACCATAATTTTTGGAAGCTCTTTATGAAACTTGAATCTCTGCTTCCTTCTATGAAGGCCTTTCTTCCACCATTATATTGAGTCTCCACCTTCTACCTTTATGCACCTACTTTGAGAGCATAGTGGCCATTCTTAGTTCTATGTGCATTGTCCCAAGACTTGTTGATTGATGCATAGCTTTGATATTGCTTGTTTTAAACTATTTGTATCTAGTCACTCTTATAAACTTTGAAGGTGTCTATGCATTTATGTTTGCTACTCTATGAGGGACAAGCTGAATGCCACTATGCTATGTTTTCTTTATGTGAAACAAACAAACGTCTTTCAAAAGCATTGTTATTTATGAATCTTTTGTTTATGCCTTTTCATGTTGCAACATAGTTGCTATGTCTTATTGTTAGAATTTTATCTTTCATGCTATGTTGAAGTACTATGATCCCAGCTACCAATGTTTTACAAATACTTTGATCAAGTTTATCATGGTGCATGTCACCTCAAAAATTATTCTTTCTTTTTATCACTTACCTACTCGAGGACGAGCAGGAGCGAAGCTTGGGGATGTTGATACATTGCAAATATATCTATAATTTTTGATGTTCCATGCTTAGTTTTATTTACTTTCTTGTGTTTTGTCCACACTTTTGAGTACTTTTCATAGACTTTCTTGTACTAACCTATTAACAAGATGCCATAGTGCCAGTTGCCTATTTTCTGCTATTTTTGGTTCCAGGAAAGTCAGAAAATCAATATTCTCGGAATTGGACCGGACAAAAGCCAAAGTTGATATTTTACCGGAAGATTCACGGAGCCATAAGACAAGACGGAGAGGGGCCAGGGGCCAGCCACACCATAGGGTGGCGCGGGTCCCCCTGGACGCGCCACCAGGTGGTGTGGGCCCCTACGGCCTCCACCGACCTTGCCCTTTCGCCTATAAGAAGCCTCCTGATGCATAAACCCTAAATCATTCAAGCCTCCAGCCACGAAAAGTTCCGCAGCACCGCCGTCACCGAAGGGGAGATTCGGGGGACAGAAAGTCTCTGTTCCAGCACCCTGGTGGGATGGGGAAGTGCCCCCGGAGCCATATCCATCGATCTCCACCACCATCTCCATCACCATTGCTGATTCCCATGATGAGGAGGGAGTAGTTCTTCCTCAAGGCTAAGGGTTCTACCGGTAGCTATGTGTTCATCTATCTCTCTATGCATGATCTTATTGAGATCATGAGCTTGTAATCTATAGATCTACCTTGCTACTCAAGTGCTTTAATAGATCTCTGCTCTGCCCATGTGTGTGAAAGTGATAGCGTGCACACCATGGTGGCACTTAGGCTAGAGATTACAAATACTTGTTATGAGTTATATTTGGAGTTGGATGTCTTTATGAAATTGTGGTGTTTGTTGGACCTATCTAGTGCTCAAGGTGACAGTGTGGGGTTTTCTAGATGGGAAAGATGAACTTTGAGGTGTGCTGTTATAGCCCTACCATGGATTAGAGTGTCCAACCGGAGAGTAGTTAAGAGTAGTATCATAAAGAGAAGATATTTATATGAGAGTGTTCACTAGTGAAAGTATGATCCCTAGGCCTTGTTTCTAAGCATTGATACACCGTTTGCTATTAGATCTATTACATGTTTGCTTGCTTCCATCTTTATTTCAGTTTGCCTTTAGTCTTTTCCACGCCATCAAGCTATTTTCTAGCACCGTTGTCTTATATTCATACCACTTGTATTTCACTATCTCTTCGCCGAACTAGTGCACCTATACACCTGACAAGTGTACTGGGTGTGTTGGGGACACAAGAGACTTCTTGTATCTTGATTGCAGGGTTGCTTGAGAGGGGATACCTTTGACCACTTCCTCCCTGAGTTCGATAAACCTTGGGTGATCCACTTAAGGGAAAACTTGCTGCTGTTCTACAAACCTCTGCACTTGGAGGCCCAACAACTGTCTACAAGAATAGAAGTGCGTAGACATCAATCATGAGATCGTTTATTTGTGTAAGACCTTATTATGGTTTGTAATGGATGATGTACTGTGATATCCACTCTATTATGTCTCGCAAAAATGGTAATCCTAGGATTGCGATGTATGGCATAACAGGCATCCGGGATTAAAAATCCGGGTGTTGATAGTTGTCCACCTATATCCTTCCCCCACCTCAGGTCACCATCCTTGCTATGATTTCCTAGGCCTTCTATGGTGGAAAGTGGTTGATTTGTGTGGTGTGGTTTACAAGAACTAGTGGTGTTCTTGGAGATGCTGTGACAAACTGGTGTTTGGGTCTATGAAGTGGGTAGCAAAGCCTAGCTTTGTGCTGTGCTGGTTGGTTTAAACCTCTCTCTTGTTCTCTAATGTGGACACATCAATGCATGCATTTAGGTGTGTGAGCAGCTTCACTGTTGCTCTCCTATGGATGAGATTGAGTGCTCTTGTTTTAAACTCCCCCACTTTTTTACTATTTCCATTCCTGGTGAAACTTTCCCATATCTTCCAATGAGGTTGTACTGAGACTTATACTGTGAAATGAACAGATACTACACTCGATGGTTCTGTCCCTTCTTCAAAATAGATTTGGCTCAATGATGTTTAGAAAATAGTGCACTTCACTGTTAATAACTGAGAGCAATCTAATACTAACCCCTCACTTTGTTTTATTCCTTTTTTGTCTTATTTGCAAGTACAAGTTCAAGTGAAGAATAAGAAGATTTAGACTAGGTTTAATTAGGACTAGTTTGTTAGTTTTTCATTTGTAATCTTTTTCTTTTCCTCTTTTGTAAGAACAATGTAATATGTGTTTATTATTAATAAAGTTTCTATTTCCTTCAATATTTGTCTCTGTAAAGTACTTTCTTTATATTCCTTTGTATTCATTTATTATTCGTGGAATAAAGGAAAGAAATAAGAAATAACTATTTAAGTTATACATTTATATTGGTATTAATTTCCTTTATTTTTTATAGTTGTTTAATATTCAAACAATAATAAGAACTAATTCTTTTTGGAAATCAAATAAACACTATTACTTATAATTCACTAATATTTTAAATTATTCAAATTATTCACCCAAATTCATAATATCTCCTAAGGATCATGTCATAATTCATAGATAACACTTCTAAGAGCTAAACCCTAACTCAAAGAAGTGTAAGAAACTCTGATCTCCCCAGGGTTTTGTTTGGCAAAAAATCTACCCCAAATTTGCAGATGAATACATGCAAATGCACAAATTTCTATTTCTACCCTTTGTTGGTTCCTAAATACTGGGATGTTACAAAACCTCTCCTATAATCTGTACTTTTGGCTCTGCCGTATTACCGGATTGCTAGTAGGAGTAGGATCCGTCCACCATCGACGAATTGGAACCTGGGTAAAGCTTGTGTTCTCACCGTCCTAGAATATCGTCGCCTCACGCCCCCCTTTCTCCACATGCCTCGAGGACCCCCCTCTTGGCGTACATGTCTTCAATCCGACGACACCCGTTGTGGAGTGGTAATTTATCTTACCTGTTTGTTTTGGTACTCTTAAGCTACAAAAGTGTTAGAATGTTTCTCAAGATCCTGCTTGCTATTGCCATTTCGTTTGCACCCACATACGGTTGGTCCTATCCACATCATTATCTTCTCGCTATTATTTCCTTTATTACATTGTCACACTATATAATCCTACAACACTAACTCATGGATCCTATTCTTTCCGAGCGCTCGCTTAGGTCATGCAAACTGCTCGTAGAGGATCCAACACTAAAAATATGACGCCAAGCAAGGTTGAAGTGTGAGGTTTTTGTGTGTTCCTTAGGCTAATTTATTGTCATGTTAATAACTCATATAACATGTATGCATAATAAGTTAATAAGTCATTCTAGAAAAAACCTAGCCCTAACATTTCCATTTATGTTTTATTGCCTTTCAATCTGCGAATGCTTTGAGTAATTTAGAAAATGTCTGTGTAGTTTGACTCATACATCCGGTCATTTTTAATGCTATCTTTTTGGTGTTTTCAAGTGCTTTCATGCTTCCAAACTAGCTAGCAAGTTTAAATCATACATCTGGTCAATTTTAATGCTATCTTTTTGGTGTTTTCGAGTGCTTTCATCCTTCCAAACCAGCTAGCTAGTTTTAATCATACATTTAGTCAATTTTAATGCTATATTTTTAGTGTTTTCAACTGCTTTCATCCTTCTGAAACATCTGGCTCCGTTTTAAATGGCATGCCTTAATGCAGAGAAAGGACAAAGGAGTACAAGGACTAGAGTTCTAGCTGCACGACTCAGATTCTATTGGCATATTGACCAGGAGTCGCACCCGCTTGAGAAGGAACTACTATGAGCCTGGACGAGCTACTGTGAGTTCATACTTACTTAAATGATGTGCTCTTTATATAATACATGTTTCCATTGTTCTTTGTTTTAACCTCTTTCACCATAATTTACCAAGCAACAGTTAAAACCAAGCAGGAGTCCTCGGAAGGCATGGCTAAAAGTTGTGATCCCTGTTCCCAATCATCCTCCCATTGCATTTTTGAAGGAAACATGTAACATCTCAAAATATTAAAAGGAGTATATCAATTTTGAAGAAACCAAAATTAGGGTTAACAAAAACTTTTAATCTTAAACAACCATGAATGCAAGTGTGTGTTTGTTAATGATGTATGAATGCATCATATGCCATGTTTGTTTGTTATAAATGATGAGAATTGATCTAAAGATCAAAACAATATCATCTAGGTCAAATCAAAACCAAACCAAAGCAAAAGAAAATAAAAATATAAAGCATATGAGCTAATGGTCATTTTTGTAAATGTTAACACTTAGCTCACTTGGGGCATCTCTATTAAATGATTTCAAACAGAAACAATTCCATTTCTTTTCTCACCTTGCTAGACCAAGTGACAATGAACACAAGTGAGCTTTCAAAACTTACCAGAACAAATTCAAATCCATTTGAGGGATTTTTCAAAATTGAATCTAGTGTATGCATCAAGATAGCCACTTTTCCAAAACCATCCAAACTTTCTCCACTTGGCAAACCCTTGCAACCAGAGACTCTCAAGCTTATGATTAGCAAACCCACTAAAAATAATTTGAAAATTCAAATATTTTTCTCTTGCAGCCATTTGATCAAACACTTAACGAGCACAGTACAGAGCTACCAACTCCCCACTGTTTAGATCAATCTTGTGATCACCTTTGTACCACACTCAGCCTCCACTACTCGCCCACACTCACCCCAATACCAGCCCGTGCAGCTGAGCCTCGCTCACTCGCCCTTTGGACTAGTGCCAGCCCGTACCAGAGCTCACCATGCCGACCAGACATGAACTCGACACCACACGCCTCACTGCCCTCACCCACGACCATTAGGAGGTAGCCGTGACCTCACCGCACCCGCCTGTGTATGCCTCGACCAACGACAACCCGTGGAGACGCCAGCGCAATCGTGCCCATTTCTCTGTCTGCCATGCTGAGCGCACGCTAGAGTGCCGAGCAATCCCGTGCAACCACGCCGCGCCTTGCTCTCTCCTTGCATCAATGCACTCGCCATGATGCCAGCAACCTCCCAGACATGCCCGCTTGACCCTGCGCGACCTGTAACCATCGTACACTGTGATGAACGCCTGTGGCACACGAGGATGGCATGGACGTCCCTAACCGATGGAGATCACGCCTCGCCGTGCCACTATGCACATGACGATCCCCAAGGAACCCTGCATCGACCTACACCCTTAGCCATGCCTATAGCACAATGTAACGATGTCGCCGATGAGCCCGATCCATGCCCTGATGCTCCCCTCGGTAGGGTATAAATAGACCCCGCCCCTTGCCTCAAAACACACCCCACTCGACTCACCTCTCACCCAACAACCTCTCTGACCCATCCCCGGAGCAAGGCGAAGCGTGTAGCGCCGGAATTTCACCGGAGCCCGCCACCACAGTGGTGGAATGGAGCCAGCGCTAGGAGCCGCCCCAGGAGCTGCCGTGACCACTATTTGAACTGTCGTTGTCGACCAGTTCATTCGCTCGCACTGCCGTACCTAGCTGGAGCCCTGGTAAGCCCTCGCCGACCCCCGCCATAGAGCTAGGGTTGAATCCCGCGCGCGCCGTGTTAGGGAGACGATGACGCTGAGCCGTCGATCGTGCTCTAATCGTGCATCTAGGATTAGCGCGTACCGCTTCGTGTTAGACCAGTCACTGATGCATGGGGCCAGCGCAAGTGCAGCCCGCCGTGCGTGCGCCGTGTAGTTGGGCCGACCCAGTATCATTCCGCGCACACCTAGCAATTCAAATCTATATTTTTCTTTTATTTTCAAAACCCTATTCTGTAAGTGACTTTGAAATTGAATTCAAGAAGATTCAGTGAACCAAATTGCATGATTCCAATTTTGTTAGAAAGGAAATGAAAATCTCTAAACACTCCCATTAGATTCAAACAGTTTGAATTTATAGATCACCCATAGTAAAAATAACAAGGAAGAGACTTTTCCAACTTCAAACATTTTTCTAAAATTAACCATAAATTCTTTTGGGTTGTCTCCAATTGTCAAAAATCACATTTTCCATGATCTATCTGAATATATAAAAATATATGGTTTTACATGCAGTAATCATGGACTAAAATTAAAAGAATGGCTATATAGTCATTTCTAGCCATCTTAATTATATTAAATAGCAATATTAAACTTTGTGATATATGCCATCTACTTTAAATCACATTCCCAAGTATTGGAATATGTGGTGATGACATGTGTCAACATGATCCCATATTTTATAATTGGAGAATATTAAATCTTAAGTGATTTTTCAATGAGTAGAAATTGCATTTCTAAAATAAGATAAATAAGGCCATGTCAATATTTCATGTAGTGATTGAGATGATGCTAGATCATCTAGTGTGGACCTTTCTGTGATGAATAGAAGTAGTTAAGTATGGTTTGGTGATTGTGTACCTCGTATTTATTTATAGACGCTAGTACCAAGCCGGGTGATACATTGCAAATGTATCTATAATTTTTGATGTTCCATGCTTGGTTTTATCCACTTTCTTGTGTTTTGTTCCAATCTTGGAGTACTTTTCATATAATTTCTTGGACTAACCTATTAACAAGAGCCACAGTGCTAGCTGCCTGTTTTCTGCTGTTTTTGGTTCCAAGAAAGTCAGAAAATGAATATTCTCGGAATTGGACGGGACAAAAGCCAAAGTGCCTATTTTTCCGGAAGTCATCAAGTGCCAGAGTATGAGACGGAGAGGGGCCAGGGGGCCACCACACCACCTGGCCCGCGCTAGGGGATGGTGAGGCCAGCCCAGGCACCCCCTCGGCCTTCCCTTCCGACTATAAGATGCCCTCGGTACGTAAACCCTAAGGACCCGATCAAAAATCCACGAAAGAGCCTGTAGCCGTCGTCATCTCCATCCCTAGATCAGGAGGGATCTGAAGCTCTTCCCGGCACCCTGCCGGAGAGGGGATTTCATCCTAGAGGCCTTCTTCATCACCATGCAAGCCTCCGGTGTGATGCGTGAGTAGTTCATCCTTGGACTACGGATACATGTAGTAGCTAGATGGCTGGTTCTCCTCCTTTGTGCTTTCATGTCTAGATCTTGTGAGCTCCGTTCATGATCAAGATCATCTATTTGTAATTCTGCATGTTGTGTTTGCGGGGATCCGATGGATATTGAGATGCTATTTCAAATTGATTATTGATTCTATCATATCTTTGTTATTTGTGATCTTGCATGCTTTCCGTTGTTAGTAGCTATCTTGGCCAAGTAGATGCTAGCAACTCAAGTTAGTATTTATGCTCGATAGTGGGTTCATGCCTCTAGTAATCTGGGGAAGTGACAGAAATCTCTAAGGTACTAGATGTGTTGTTGCTACTAGGGAGAAAACAACAATCCTTTGTTCATAGAACAATCATACTGTTTACTTTACACGCAGTTCGTAAAGCAATAATCTGTTCCTTGCAACTTAATACTGGAGGGGGTTCGGATGATAACCTGAAGGTGGATTATTAGTCATAGATGCAGTTGGATGGCGGTCTATGTATAATGTTGTAATGCCCAATCAAGTCTCAAAGGAGTCAAGATGATTATTATATGCATGTATTGCTTTCTCGGTGTTTGTCAATTGCCCCGCTGTAATTTGTTCACCCAGCATGTTATCTATCTAAGGAGAGCCACCTCTAGTGAACTATGGATCCCGATCCTTTTCTTTACATAAAATCTATAAACTGTTTACTTCTTTATGTTTACTTTCTGCAAACTATTACTTCTTTCCATTCGATACGTTTAATCCTTTGTTTTCCGCAAAACACGGTGAGATTGACAACCTCATCGCAAGTTGGGGACAAAGTTCTGTGGTTGTGTTGTGCAGGTCTCCACGTTGCTACTATCACCGATAGTGCACCATGCCAAAGCTCAGCTAGTAACACCTTTGGGGTGTTTCCTTGCTCCTACTGGTTCGATTAAACCTTGGTTTCATAACTGAGGGAAACTTGCTGCTGTGCTCATCATACCTTCCTCTTGGGGTTCCCAGCGAGCTCTACATCAACACCGCCATCAAGCATTTTTCTGGGCGCCGTGCATTGAGCCATCACCGGGCTACGAGGAGGAAGAATTCTCTGAAGAAGAAGAGGAGCACTTCGACAACTGTACCAACCAAGGCAAGCTCCACTATGCAAGCTAACCTATACAAGATACACTATGCATGCTATTGTGGTGCAACCTTGATTACACCAATCCCGTGTTTTACCTGCAAGCTTTATTCTTCCCTTTACCAAAGTTTCTTAAATAATTAATTATTGGAGATTAGTGAAAAAATAGGACAGATGCCATCAAGAGCATAGAACTAGGCTTAGGTAGTTATACTTGATTAGCACCCTTCACTAGTGACATTCTCATTGATAGTTGCTAGTGCTAAACTAATATTGATCACTTTAGATGGGAACACTTGGAGCAACTGATTACGAAAACCTTAGAATGATGAGTCATTCTATTGAAATGTTTTGACATGGGTTATGAAACACCATGACTTGAAAATGATGATGAATGAGGCATGTGCCTTGACTTTGAATAAAAACTGATGGTTGGGTTTGGATGCGATACCATTCCAACTTTACTGTACAACCATAATACCTGATTTGGGTAGGTCTTAACTGGAAGTTTATGTGTCTTAGTATGGGTTCCCTCGCGGAAACGAGGTTAAGCTGAGGCTACCTCGTGAATATGAATGACCACCTATGCAGTTCCCGGGATGGCGAATGGCCATGGCTAGGAGGCAAAGCTCATAGGGGAGGTGCGTATACTAGTTTGTGTAATTGAAAGGTTAGGATTGATTATCCGAAAACCAAGTATGATGATTCAGGGCTATCCCTGACGGATGTATTGAGTTTTGTGGTGAAAGTGTACCCCCTCTCTAGAGTGTCAAACTATCCGAATAGCCGCGTCCGCGGTCATGGACAGTTGGATGGCCATACTGTTCCATTGTCAGATGTTTTCAAAATGACTTATGACTTGAAGTATGACTTTGACTTGACCACAACAGGGTTGTGGAAAGGAAAACTAGGTTTCCACTTGAGCAATCTAGACAACTAAAAAAGGTCTTTACTACTAAGTACTTTTGAAATAAAACTAGCTTATTGCAAACAAGCCTAGAGCTTAGGATTCCTACTAGAATTGTCTTACTTGCATTAGTGATAGTTTGTGAGTACTTTAAAAGTACTCATGGCTTTTTCCCTGCCAATTCCCATGGCCAGACTATGAAGAGGACTATCCGGAGGACGGACAACAGGATGTCTACGATAACTAGGATCATCTCCCATCGTCAGCATTGCCTGTGACAATGAAGATGGATGCTCTACTACGTTTATTTCCGCTGCTTTGATGTGTATTAAGACTTGATCATGAGATCAACTATCTGTAAGACTATTATGGTTTTAATGGATGAGGTACTGTGCTATCAATTCTGTTATGTCTCGCAAAAATGGTATTTCTGGGATTGCGATGTACGACATAGCAAGCATCTGTAGTTAAAAATCTGGGTGTTTACAAAACAACATTGCTAACAGTCCACCTAGAACAACTCCTGTAGGTGATATATATAAAGGTTATATTGCATAAAGAAAGAAAGGGTGTAGCTGCTCTTAGATATGTAGTTGAAATGTTGAAGAGAGGAAAAATGATACAATGAAGCGCATCACCATGTACCGATCATGTATTGATGATGCGAACTCTTATTTGTGATCTTTTAAAATATAGATATTGTCTAATGATCTCTTGTAATTTTCAATCTAGAGAAGACGAACTTTTATCGTTGTGTAATAAGTAGTTTGAATTTCTTCTTTTTTGAGAGAGGAGTTTAAATTTCTCATGTTTATTAATCAACTTGTTGGCATTACTGTGTTGTTCTGCAAAACGTGGATGCTGCTAAAAATACCGAAACAGTAACATGCCATATAGTGAAAGACCAGAAAAGTAATGTAGTGAACAGTGAAAGGTCGTGATTGGTCAAACATGAATGGAATTCTAAGAACAATAAAAGACCTGAAAAGCGAAATGCCTGAATAGTAAAAAGGTCTAAATAGTAAGAGGCATGAACAGTCAACATCCTAAATAGTAAAAGGCCAAAAAGTAGTAACAGGCATAAACAGTAAAAGTTCTGATTCATGACATACCCGGACAGCAAATGGCCAGAAAGTAGTAGTATGACAGAATAATAACATGATGGAATAGTAGCGGACCAGAATAGTAATAGGACAGAATAGTAATAGGCTAGAACAATGAAAGGCCAGATGGGAAAATGTCCTGAACAGTAACAGGCCTTCCTACAAAAAGGACCATAACGAATGGAAATAGATGGGCTTTTTGCACAGTGATGGGCATAGGGAAGGCCTTAACAGTACCAGCCGACGTGGCGCAGGAAGCTAATGGGTTGCATAGTGTTGGACCGAGCTGGGCCTTAAGCAGGCCGAAATAGTAACGGACTTGAAAGTTAACAGACTATAGTTGGGCTACCAAGTTGTGGGCCCCATTAAAGCAAGACAGGCCGAAACAGTAACATGCCATATTCTTACTAGGCTACTCTCATGGGCCGGCCCACTTAATGGTTAGCAGGTCTTGGCTGGGCCTTGGCTTCTGATGTCTACGCACTTCTATTCTTGTAGACAGTTGTTGGGCCTCCAAGTGCAGAGGTTTGTAGAACAGCAGCAAGTTTTCCCTCAAGTGGATCACCCAAGGTTTATCGAACTCAGGGAGGAAGTGGTCAAAGGTATTCCCTCTCAAGCAACCCTGCAATCAAGATACAAGAAGTCTCTTATGTCCCCAACACACCCAATACACTTGTCAGGTGTATAGGTGCACTAGTTCGGCGAAGAGATAGTGAAATACAAGTGGTATAGATAATTATAAGTGGTAACGGTGATAGAAAATAGCTTGATGGTGTGGAAGAGACTAAAGGAAAACTGAAATAAAGATGGAAGCAAGCAAACATGTAACAGATCTAATTGCAAACGGTGTATCAATGCTTCGAAACAAGGCCTAGGGATCATACTTTCACTAGTGAACACTCTCATATAAATATATTATCTTCATGATACTACTCTGAACTACTCTCCGGTTGGACACTCTAATCCATGGCAGGGCTATAACAGCACACCTCAAAGTAAGCCTTTCCAATCTAGATAACCCCACACTGTCACCTTGAGCACTAGATGGTTCCAACAAACACCACAATTTCATAAAGACATCCAACTCCAAATATAACTCATAACAAGTATTTGTAATCTCTAGCCTAAGTGCCACCATGGTGTGCACGCTGTCACTTTCACACACATGGGGAGAGCAGAGATCTATTAAAGCACTTGAGTAGCAAGGTAGATCTACTTGATTACAAAGCTCATGATCACAATATGATCATGCATAGAGAGAGAGAGATGAACACATAGCTACCGGTAGAACCCTTAGCCCCGAGAGAGAACTACTCCCTCCTCATCATGGGAATCAGCAACGGTGATGGAGATGGTGGTGGAGATCGATGGAGATGGCTCCGAGGGCACTTCCTCGTCCCGGCAGGGTGCTGGAACAGAGACTTTCTGTCCCTCGAATCTCCCCTTCGGTGGCGGCGGCGCTGCGGAACTTTTCGTGGCTGGAGGCTTGATTCTTTAGGGTTTATGCATTGGGGGGCATCTTATAGGCGAAGAGACAAGGTCGGTGGGCTGCCAAGGGGCCCACACCACCTGGTGGCGTGGCTAGGGCTAGCCCGCGCCGCCACATAGTGTGGCCGCCCTATGGACCCTCTCCATCTCGTCTTCTGGCTCCGTGAGTCTTCCGGTAAAATATCAACTTTGGCTTTTGTCCCGTCCAATTCTGAGAATATTCATTTTCTGACTTTCTAGAACCAAAAACAGTAGAAAACATGCAACTGGCATTGTGGTGTCTTGTTAATAGGTTAGTCCCAGAAAGTGTATAAAAAGTACTCCAAAGTTGGAACAAAACATAAGAAAGTAGATAAAACCAAGGATGGAACATCAAAAATTATGGACACGTTAGCAACGTATCAACATCCCCAAGCTTAACTCCTGCTCGTCCTCGAGTAGGTAAGTGATAAAAATAAAGAATAATTTTTGAGGTGACATGCACCATCATAAACTTGATCAAAGTATTTGTAAAACATTGATAGCTGGGATCATGGTACTTCAATCATAACATGAAAGATAAAGTTCTAACAATAAGGCAAAGAAACTATGTTGCAACATGAAAAGGCACAAACAAAAGATTCATGAATAACAATGCCTTGCAATACGTTTGTTTGTTTCACATAAAGAAAACATAGCATAATAGCATTCAGCTTGTCCCTCATAGAGTAGCAAATATAATTGCATAGGACACCTTCAAAGTTCATAAGAGTGACTAGATACAAATAGTTTAAAACAAGCAATATCAAGTTATGCATCAATCAACTAGTCTTGGGACAATGCACATAGAACTAAGAATGGCCACTATGCTCTCAAAGTAGGTGCATAAAGATTAGAAGGTGGAGACTCAACAGAAAAGTAAAAGAAAGGCCTTCATAGAAGGAAGTAGGGATTCAAGTTTCATAAAGAGCTTCCAAAAATTATGGTACTTGTTAGCTTTCAGCTCTCATTGCCCCTATCATAAGCATCTTTAAGTTATTAAGGTTAAAGTGACACAACTAAGAGGATATGCTTGACAAGTTATAAACCGAAATCTCATGCCCCTTACTTACGAAGACCAAACCTCATGCTACTCAACTTTAGTCACGAGTAAGATCTTGTCATTGTAATTACATATGTATCATAAAGAACCGCCAACGGGGTACCCCTTGCACATGATACAGGAGCTATCCCATAATCAAAATGACAAGGCAAGCAGATAATGAGCATCTCAGCGATCTTTTTATTTGCTATTTGCATAGGTTTTTATTGAGGATGCTTCATAGAGTGCTCATTATGGTGATACTGCAAGTTTCCACCATGATTAGGCATGGCTTAGGCTAGCGGCCCAGACGTTTCTCTAACACACATACAAACTCCTTGATCTTACAAGTTCCACTTTTATTTCACACCGCCGGGATCCATAAGCAAAAGAACATGATATCAACATGGTACAAAGTACAAGTGCAATGTTGAAAGCGTTCCCCATGATACATGGTTCTGCTAATTTCAACTTATAAAGTGCAAGCATATACGTAACAAAGAAGGACCCAATGGTTCAAGTTTATTAGATGCAAAAAAGTAAAGTGTGCCATCAAGTTCGTGAGAACTTTAATCATTAATTTTCTCATAAGAAGTTTAATTTGGAAGATAAACAAAAGCATGAATATACCTGGAAAAGCATATGCTAGTAGGTAGGTATGGTGGACGCTTTGGAATAACTTGGTTTAAGGAGTTGTATGCATGAGTGGAACTCATACTTGGTTGTGGAGGCTAGCAAAAGACTGGGAGCGACAAACGAAGAGAGCAATAATGGCCATAATCATGCAGAGCGACAAAACATCATTGATCAAAGCATAAAGTGATACTACAAGTTGAAAACTAAAGGATCATAAAGGCTATGGTGACTTTGGATAGTCATAACATGGTGTGAGCATGCGCCAAGTCAACCCAAACAAAGCATCAAAGGAGAATACCACTATACTATGCTTTAATATGCTAAAACAACGCATGATTCATCCAAGGCACATTAAGCAATCTCAATTGTTTATAACAAGTCATGCTACAGCAAAGAATACTAAGCATAAAGCCAAAACAATATCAAGCATGGCATGACAAAGCATAGGCCACAGTAAAAAACAAGCTATATTTACCACTTAAGCATGAACTTTCCTACTCTTTTCCAAACCAAACCAAACTATTTGAATACCAATGCATGAAAGAGGGGGTTCAACCAATTTATTAATAAAACTAAGCAAACCAAGCAAACAAAAAAGAATACGCTCCAAGAACAACACAACTATGCCTGAAACAATAAAAATAAAGCGTTTGGAAGAAACCTGGGATTTTTATTGATGAAGAGGGGGATGCCTTGGGCATCCCCAAGCTTTGACGCTTGTACTTCTTGGACATTTCTTGGGGTGACACGCGTGGCATCCCCAAGCTTGAGCTTTAGTCCATCTTTCATCTCATTACTCATTCCTTCCATACACCTGAAATGTTTCCTTCATACAAAACTTCACACAATCTTTATTTGCAACATTAGTGCACTCAAGATAATAAGTCTTTAGTTCAGTTCTAACACCAATAAACTTCCATTAGAACACTATATACTGTAGCACTTCCCTCAAAAAGCTCAATTCCCCAAAAGAACTCAAAAAGGAACCAACAAGAAGCAAATGCAAAGAATGGCAGAAATCTGTCAAAACAGACAAGCAGGTAAAGACGAATTTTTTCAAAGACTTTCTGTTGCTCCAATCAAAAAGTGTTGAACTAACGAAATTTAGATAACAACCTGGGGCAGAAGCACAAAAATTCACGCCTCAAAAGGACGTACAGATATTTTACACGATTTTTTACGGTGAAGCATAGAAATCTGTTTCGGGACAGCAACTTTCCCAATCATTACTTCTCTCTCATTAGAGGTTACTCTTGGCACAAAAAGCAAATAAAAAGGATAAGGAGCAGTTATTACTGAAGTAATAACTTCCAAGACTCATCTAAAACTTTTGGGTTATCTCTCAATAAGTACTTCTCTTTAACGCCTTTAAGTTAGGCATGATAATTTTAGAAGATGCTCACATAAGAAATATAAATTGAAGTAAAAGAGAGCATCAAGAAGCAAATTTAAAACACATTTAAGTCTAACCCACTTCCTATGCATAGGAATCTTGTAAAGAAACAAGTCATGAAAGTACAAAGCAACAAGCATAGGAAAGCAAAACAAGTGCAACTTCAAAATTTTCAACATAAAGAGGGGAAACTTAATATTATTAAGATGCATAGAATCATGTTTCCCTCTCTCATAATAACTTTTAGTAGCAACATGAATAAAATTAACAATATAACTATCACATAAAACATTCTTATCATGAGCCACATGCATAAAAGAATTAATACTCCCCACATAAACATAGGCATTTTTATTAATTGTAGTGGGAGCAAATTCAACAAAATAGCTATCATTATTATTCTCATCACCATAATCATCAAATATAGGAGCATATTGTATAAATAATTAATTTTCTTCTCAATAGTAGGTGGACTGAAAATATCATATTCATCATTGTAATCATCATATATTGGAGGTTTGGTATCATCATAAGCAATAGAATAGCTATCTTCCAAAGCTGGGGAACTAAAAAGATAATTTTCATAAAAACTTGCTTCCCCAAGCTTAGACTTTTTCATAGCATTAGCAATAATGGTGTCCAAAGAATTCATACTAACAACGTTGCTATTAGCATGCAAATAAAGTTCCATAGGTTTTTTAATTTTCTCTTCAAACACTTCATGTCCTAACTCAAGATAAATACTATAAAGCTCTCTAATTTTTTTGTTGTTTTCCATTAAGCCTAACTAGTGAAAACAAGAAACAAAAAGACAAAATTGCAGAATCTAAAGGAAATAACTTTGAGCACTCACACCAGAGGATGTGAGTACCTTTTACATTACCTCCCCGGCAACGGCGCCAGAAAATAGGCATTTGTCGTGGGAGGTTCTTCTTCTTTAATCCTCCGGTGTGAATACCTTTTACCTTATCTCCTCGGCAATGGCGCCACAAAATAGCTTGATGTCTACGCACTTCTATTCTTGTAGACAGTTGTTGGGCCTCCAAGTGCAGAGGTTTGTAGAACAGCAGCAAGTTTTCCCTTAAGTGGATCACCCAAGGTTTATCGAACTCAGGGAGGAAGTGGTCAAAGGTATTCCCTCTCAAGCAACCCTGCAATCAAGATACAAGAAGTCTCTTGTGTCCCCAACACACCCAATACAGTTGTCAGGTGTATAGGTGCACTAGTTCGGCGAAGAGATAGTGAAATACAAGTGGTATAGATAATTATAAGTGGTAACGGTGATAGAAAATAGCTTGATGGTGTGGAAGAGACTAAAGGAAAACTGAAATAAAGATGGAAGCAAGCAAACATGTAACAGATCTAATTGCAAACGGTGTATCAATGCTTAGAAACAAGGCCTAGGGATCATACTTTCACTAGTGAACACTCTCATATAGATATATTATCTTCATGATACTACTCTGAACTACTCTCCGGTTGGACACTCTAATCCATGGCAGGGCTATAACAGCACACCTCAAAGTAAGCCTTTCCCATCTAGATAACCCCACACTGTCACCTTGAGCACTAGATGGTTCCAACAAACACCACAATTTCATAAAGACATCCAACTCCAAATATAACTCATAACAAGTATTTGTAATCTCTAGCCTAAGTGCCACCATGGTGTGCACGCTATCACTTTCACACACATGAGAAGAGCAGATAGCTATTAAAGCACTTGAGTAGCAAGGTAGATCTACTTGATTACAAAGCTCATGATCACAATATGATCATGCATAGAGAGAGAGAGATGAACACATAGCTACCGGTAGAACCCTTAGCCTCGAGAGAGAACTACTCCCTCCTTATCATGGGAATCAGCAACGGTGATGGAGATGGTGGTGGAGATCGATGGAGATGGCTCCGAGGGCACTTCCCTGTCCCGTCAGTGTGTTGGAACAGAGACTTTCTGTCCCCCGAATCTCCCCTTCGGTGGCGGCGGCGCTGCGGAACTTTTCGTGGCTGGAGGCTTGATTCTTTAGGGTTTATGCATCGGGGGGCATCTTATAGGCGAAGAGGCAAGGTCGGTGGGCGGCCAGGGGGCCACACCACCTGGTGGCACGGCCAGGGCTAGCCCGCGCCACCACATGGTGTGACTGCCCTGTGGCCTCTCTCCGTCTTGTCTTCTGGCTCCGTGAGTCTTCCGGTAAAATATCAACTTTGGCTTTTGTCCCGTCCAATTCCGAGAATATTCATTTTCTGACTTTCTGGAACCAAAAACAGCAGAAAACAGGGAACTGACACTGTGGCATCTTGTTAATAGGTTAGTCCCAGAAAGTATATAAAAAGTACTCCAAAGTTGGAACAAAACATAAAAAAGTAGATAAAACCAAGCATGGAACATCAAAAATTATGGATACGTTAGCAACGTATCAACTTCCACCACGGTTTTTTGACCGTTAACGACGCTTACCATGGGACAGCTTGTATAACGTCAGCAGTCAACGGTGCTGGGAAACCGATCTACGATGGCATGAATTTCCGTGGCTAAAAGGTGTGATAGGATATGGCCGGGAAAAAACCGTGGTATATTCTTTGGTGACAGGGCTTTTACCACGTAGGTCATCCGTCGTGGAAGACCTTTCCACCATAAAAAATGGACCTTCAACCATGAAAATAGTTCGTTGTAAAAGCTAACTTTTCTTATAGTGGGTGCGGATGCATGTGGTGCGTGAAACGCCTTCCACAGAGTGAAACTCTGCACATGTTCACAGCGGGCACATGGGAGTGTGTGGTCCACCTTCTGGCAATTGGTACAACGACGCATGCGACACACGTCCGTGATAGGGAATCTTTTGCCCTGGCCCCGCCTAGCCCATAACGGGGCCCATCTCCCGGACAAGCAGGGTTCCGTTGCGACGGTGCCGTGTGTCCTTTCCAGCGTCCATCCCATGGCCGAAAAGAGTCGGGACTACGTGGATAGTAGTTTGAGCCGAAACATTATTATTTACTCTAATATGTAAGTTGCTTCTCCCAAATATTTCATTAATAAAATACTCTTGAATGATTCTTTAATGTGTTAATAAAAGTTTTATAATTTCCGATTAACAATATATTATCCACATATAAAATCAAAAATACTATTGCCCTCCTGCTTACTTTTATGTAAATACAAGTCTCTACACCGTTCTTGATGAATCCAAACCCTTTGACCACTTTATCAAAATAGAGATTCTAACTCCATGATACTTGCTTCAGTCCATACATTGAAAGCTGAATTTTGCACACCTTTTCAATGTCTTTATGATCGATTTTTTTTGGGTTGCACCATGTATACATCCTCAAAAAGCTTTTCATTCAGGAAAGCTATTTTAACATTCATCTGCCATATCTCGTAGTTGAAATATGCAACGATAGCTAGAAGTATCCGAACCGGCTTAAGCATCGCTGCAAGAGAGAATATCTCATTATAGTCAATTCCTTGAATTTGTCAACCCCGTGCGACGAGTCATGTTTTAGATGATCACATAACAGTCTACGTATGTTTTCTTCTTATATATTCATTTACATTCGATAGGATTGACATCTTCAGGAGGGTCTATCAAATTCCAAACTTGATTCTCGTATGGAGTCTACTCCCTCTGTCCCGGTTTAAAGGGCCTACGCGTATACCTAGATCATTAATTTGACTAACAAATATTAATTATTTAACACAAAAATTATATTATTAGAAAATTTAGATGTTATACTTTCTAATGGTATAACATTTGTTTTAAATAATTTATATTTTGTTGGTCAAATAAACGATCTAGGTATACGCGTGGGCCTTTTAAACTGAGACGAAGGGAGTATGTCGGATTTCATGCCATCTTACCATTTAACGGAGTCAGGACCCATCATTGCATCCTTGTACGTAGATGATTCATCATTGTCTAACGACAATAATTTATCTTCAAATCTTACTATCATAGGATGAATTCTACCAGACCTACGTGGTTCAATGGGAGCTATGATTTTTAGGGATACAATTGTTGTAGGCGCGAGAGCCTCAGGAGTCATAAAATTCTACGAAACAGTTTCCGGTTTTGCGCTCATTTGCACATCTTGCTTAGATTTAATAACCTCATCAATCTCTATTGTCCTCGGACTCCTCCCACCACCTTGCACAATAAATGTTTTGCCTTCAGTTTTATGGTAGAAAGAATACACAACTTTTTCTTTAAGATAACCTATAAAGATATATTTTTCTGACTTAGGGTCAAGTTTACTTGGCTGCAAACATTTTACATAAACTCCATATCCCCAAATTTTAAGAAATAGGAACTTAGGTTTTTTACCAAACCATAATTCATACAGTGTCGTTTTAGCAGACTTTGATGGTACTCGATTTAGTGTAAAAGCCATTGTCTCTAACGCAAATCCCCAAAATGACAAAGGCAAATCTGTAAATAACATCATTGATCTCACCATGTCGAGATTACGCTGCTCGGATACACCATTACATTGGGGTGTCTCGGATGGTGTAAGTTGTGAAACAATTCCATAATATCTAATATGTTTGCTAAAGTTACGACTCAAATATTTACCTCCACGGTTAGATCGTAGAAATCTTATTTTATTCCTATGTTGATTCTCTACTTCGTTCTGAGTTTTTATTAACTTTTCGAACGTCTCAGATTTATGCTTCATAAGATAAATATAATCGTATCGACTCAAGTCGTCACTAAAAGTTATAAAGTAGAGGAATCCTCTACGTGCAAGTATACTCATTGGACTGTATACATCGGAATAAGCCATTTGCTCGTTCAACCAATCCATTAAAAGGAGTTTTGGCCATGTGACCCATCAAGCATGCTTTGGATGTGTTAAAAGATTCAAATTCCAATAAAGTTAGAAGTCCATCACAGTAGTGTTTCTTCATACATTTGTTCCCAGTATGATCCAATCGGCAGTGCCACAAGAATATGGTGTTCAACTTATTAGTATTTCGTTATTTAGCATTAGTATTGTAGATTTGTAGCATAATCTAGATTAATAATGAATAACCCACTCCTCACAGAAGCATGTGCATAAAGATATTATCTATCTATCTTTTTTTAGGTATCTATCTATTATTTCATCCTTCATCCATTTTAAAATATAACATGTTTAGCTTTGTGAAAGAAATGTATCTAGACCATTTTTAATGTGTAGGTTCATGTAGGTTTGAAGTGAGCCTACGTACTAAAAAGGGTCAGATACACTCTTTCATAAAAATAAAACATCTTATATTTTAAAACGGAGGAAATATTATACACTTAAAATAATAAATAATAAACCTACCACGTTCGTCCATATGCCCTAATATTATGTCCTGCTAATATTGTGTCCTCCGTCCGATTACCATGATTCACAATTATAATGATAAGGATTTAAATGTTTGCGTAAACTATACATTTTATTGGACATATGAATCTGTCACGTATATGCATATCAATATATGAGATC
This sequence comes from Avena insularis, assembly GCA_023614405.1. Lineage (NCBI taxonomy): Eukaryota > Viridiplantae > Streptophyta > Magnoliopsida > Poales > Poaceae > Avena > Avena insularis. The sequence continues at coordinate 282,125,406 of CM042694.1, read as the reverse complement.
GGCAAGCACAATCCTGTCACGCGGTACTTAGAAGGAAAATATCAATTGGTTTCCTCAAGGATTCTAATCCGTAAAATCCAATCACGTGTAAGGTATTAACACAAGATCACTTTAATCGTGCATCGTGCAAAAAAAAAGCTTTAATCGTGCACCGGCAGAACTGCATGCTCTTCTCTTCTGATACATGCATGAGAAACACGTCCGTGTATGAACTACATGCACGTGAGCTGTTGAGATTTTAAATTGTGCATCCGTGTGTAACATGAATACTACTTCCTACAACCAAAAGAAAAGGTAGTACTCCGTAATAAATTGGTCCATCATTATTGCTCTAGAGAAAAAAACTCTTCCACCGTGATTTTTTTTAACAATGAAAAGGTCTAGAAGACACAGAAGTTGCTAAGATAAACACGTGACAGGTACAGAGTTGGAGAGGCCCCTCACGGTTAACACCCTAGCAAAGCTAGAAAATAAAAAGAGGAGTCTCAAAATTACACAAAGCACTTCAGGACTAAAAGTAAAATTACAATCAAATCCCTTAGCATCTCTGCCACAACACTCCGATGATTATTTGGAGTAGTCTTTGACCCGGACAAGCCGTACATAATCTGTGCTGCTTTCCTCAGATATTAGAGCCTATAGGACTTTTTTTTAATATAATAGACATATAGTGTCTAATTGTAAATTAATAAACCCTAAGAGTTTCACAGACAGGTTGCTGCATCTATATCTATACTACTAATAAAAAAACAAACATTATCTTCTTTAAAAACACCCCATAAAAAGTACACGGACTCATCCCCACCGCCTGATTAGCCCCACCAAGCCCAATCTAACAGCTAGCATCAAACTAATCTGTTATATGGTGTGCACTTAGTAATTTACAATGATTAAATGTACTCCACGGGCAGAGGATAAGAAACTCTCCCGTCCGCCTTCGCACATCCTGATTTACGGGATTTATTGTCACCGGAATCGCTGTGCTAATCTGGTTAAAGACAGTAATTACTCTCTCTATATATCTCTCTCTAGCCCCGCCTCCCCATGCCTACTGCAGGCCCCCTCGCCAGGCCCGCTTCCTCCTATCCCATTCCACATCCATTCCTTTGCCTCCCATCGCCTCCAGGTCGCCTGCGGCCTGCTCCCTTCACCGTGTCGCCCTTTGTGAGGCGCGAGCATGCACCATCGAGGCGTCGAGCCTCACGCGCCCTGGCGGCGTCGTGGAGACCGATCCACACGGACGTGCGCGACGACACCATGAATGTTGTTGCGTCATCACCGGCGACGTCGCTTCCCTAGACGGCCTGCAGATTGATCAGGCAGAGCACGCACTCCTGCGAACACGGAGGCTTCCTGGAGGTGCTCCTCTCTTGCTGCCCCCTTACCTACTTCATGGCTGTCGAGTGTCTGGTCTGGCCGACTGTTATGCAATCTATTTCATTTCTCACTAAGAAAGTTTGTGATATTTATCCATGTTCATAAAGATGTAAAAATGTTCTTGCTGTCGCTTGAGGATAGACTGTAGGTGCTCCAATGCCGGTCTCCACTGATGATGATGAGCCATATTCTAGAACTGACCGATGAAAGAAAATTGTAGTCCCTAGTCTTGGCTTTAGTTTGCTCCAAGATAAATTCTCTGTAATTTTCTGAATTGGCATGCCCGCTGAAGCTACATGTTCTTAGTGATGCATCGCGATCAGCAAGCCGCGAAATATAAATCTATGATTTGATATAGCGGCAGCGCGTCCATCTGCTTATTTCATTTCTTTTGTCTTGACAAACTTCCAATCAAGATTTGTTAATATGTTGAATAGTTATAGTCCTTTCAGCACATCAATGGTGTGTTTTCTTGACCTTAGACCTTTTGTGCTTCAGATAGAGATGTCCTTTGCCACTAATCATTGGACTAATCGATCATTGAGAAGTCGTTTTCCCATGCAAAATATAAGTGCTACATAGCTGCAAAATGTGATATTTCATCTTGGACATTACCATAGCTTTTGGAGTTCTGATTTAGTTGCAGTGACAAAACAGGTATGTGCTTTTGTTGCATAGGCCCATGCTTTCCCATTATTGCTTGATTAATTTACATTCACGTATCATGATATTCACCTATGATCAGCTATCTGAGTTGAAATATGCCTACAACTAGATTATGTCCATGTTATTTTTCACTTTGCTATACTTCCACCCTTTTTCCAACGGTTTCTCAGGATATATTTGATTTTTGTAGCTCCTCTCTTACAAAATCAAAATTATGTTCAAGTACATTTCACTTATTTTTATGCTCCTGTGACTTGTAAGGCAGCGGAGGCTGGTACATCTCAGCGTCTTAACTTTCCATGATATTGTGTGTCTCCAATTTTTAGATGAGGAGCAATCTCTCCAATTCAGAGGAAAATGAGTGAGAGTAATTGAGCAATGCTTATTGCTCTCCATGCTTATGACATACTTATTATCCTATCTTATTGTAAAAGTGTTGTTTTTATTCTAGCAATCGTTATTTGATTCAAGGAGAACAACTGAAGTATTTGATTCAATTCCATCTTTGTACAAAATTATTTAAAAATACGCAATACTAGATAATTTGAAAAATCCTTCTAACATGTAGACTTTGCATTGGTAATTTGTGCAATTTACAAATAACACTTATGCGGGTATGAAAGTTGCTAACGGTGTTTAAAATATGTTACATTTATACTGTTTTATTTTCTTAAGTTATTAAAGGGAGCAGTGAGTTTCTGCTAGAGGAGTATCCACTGATATCAACTATTTTTTCCTTTTTATTGTGCGGTGAACAATAATGTACTTAAATGGATTTTTTATTTTTTGTACATGGATCATTGTACTTTGTTATATTGGTAAGTAGTATTAGACTTCTTTGTTGATCTATTAGGACGAGCAAAGAAAAATTTAAGATATATGTGTGTTGCATTTGCAAATTTGAGTAATGTCTACCTGTTTGTTCTGATGTTCCTTGTGTTCAATGTTCCATTCAAGGGGCAGGCTTGCAGTTGGTCAGTTCCTTAACAGAATTTGAGTATTGTTGTAAGAAAAATAATAATTGTTGAGGACCTCATGAGGTACTAGATTTTACTATGATGGAATCTTAGTTTTCAAGCTTAAACAATGTGGTATTCAATTACTATGACATGTCTATTAGTCTTATACATTGTTCTCGCTATGAGAACAAATACACATGTACAATGAGGGTCTTATCCATTGCAATCCTGCACGGAGTTCGAATGGCAGGAGCTAGATGATTTTATTTTCGTTATGTATATGAATGGATTAACTCGCATTTACTTGGATAAATTTCCTATGAAACTTATGTACTGGCAGCACCAAATTTTCGTCATGTTAATATGTGTTAGAAATAGTGATTTACAATGGTTTGGATATGTTAGCAATAGTTATTTTCAATATTGTGTTTGATGTAAAGAATCCCAAAGTTTATGTTGACTTAATTTCTTTGGCTTGAGCAGAAGAAGCAAGTAACAGGGAGAGGAAAGCAGAAACAAATGTCTCAGAGGTATCCACTTTGAACTATATATTATGATGCAAAAGTGGAACTGGAAGCCTATCGCGAGGGCATAGGTCTTGCCAGGTAGTTTAGTGGCCTGCCATGCGTGCTATAAATGGATTGTCCGGAGACCATCTAGCTGATTCAGGAGCAAAATATCGATAGATTAGGGGTAACTTTCATCACACAGGAGATCAAGCAACTACTTTATATAGACTCCTTTTTAAGTTAGAGACTAAAATGTGAACAAAATATTGTGAGCCAGGTGTTGGCTAACTATGGGCGCACATCGTCTAATGTGTTACCCAAAAGTTGTAAGTAGGTCATAGGGTTGTAGTCAAATTACTAAAACATGTTACATGGTAATTCCATTGTCAAAAAGTTTCAATGTACTTATTATGAACACTGAGTTGATACGTGCCTGCACGTGCATACTTACTAGTATATCTTAGCCAAAGAAAGACTAAAGCGACAAGTTCAGCCTAGGAGCAGCTACGGGACGGCCATCCCCAGAACAGACCGAGCAAACAACGATTGTTAGCTTCCATCATTACTTGGCGCCATCTCGACGTACTGAAGTCTTAGTTCATTTGCTATCCACGTGAGCTCCTCCTTGTCTCACTCCTTTGAGTCTAGCTTCCACGCCTACAAGATTATCACAATTTTGTATAGCATGTCAATAGGGTGACGAATCACTTCAGATTCAGTAGAGAACTTGTTGCGGATCAGCCAAAGAGCCCAAGACTGCGTGACAAAAATGATCCAAAGTAAGCATCTAGGTTGCCCCGAGAAACCCGAGAGAATCGCAAAGAATTGGGGGAAGTTTGTTGGGTGCCAATTGCAGCCAAGGATTTTGCGGAGGGCACCCCAAGCGAACCTAGCAACAGAGCAGTTGAAGAAAATGTGGGTTGTGGAGGCTGGAGCTCGGGGGCTGCGCCAGCTACTCTCCTAGTCTAGTACTTGGGTTGAGTTGTACGGCTTGGGTGCTCATCCACTTCGGCGGACTTGTACATGAATCTTCTTTTTCTATCAATGCATCAAAATGCAAGGCTTTTGCATTTTCGCGAAAAAAGAAATGTGGGTTGCATCTTCTGCCACCCCACAGAGAGCAAAGTGGCCATTAGAAGGGCCTTGGCGAGTAGCAATCCGTAGCTTGGAGGGGAGACGGTCTAGCACCAACTGCTAAGAGAAAATCTTGTTCTTGAGATGGGATTTTTGTAGCAGCTACTGCTATGCGACAGTTTTCTATACATGGACTTGACTGAGTATGCTCCCAAAGGTTCTAGGTTCCAAGATGCCCTGTCTTGGCCTTTCCTAAGTGTGACATCTTCAATGGCGTCAACTAGCGCCAACCGTTGGATCCTACCCTCTTGGTCCAAGGATCGCCTGTAGATGATGTTGGTCGCATGGTCAGTGCAGGCTTTTTTAACTAAGATCATATGGTTCTCACAAATAGCGAACAACAATGGGAAGGAGTCTTTCAGGGATCCTTTGTCGTGCCACCTGTCGTGTCTTAGATTTCGACACTGGGGATTGAGGATCCCCTTTTCAGTTCGGCCAGGGACGCAACGTCTAGCAAGCTCGATCAACGAGCTAGACTAACACAATCACATAGGGAGACACATGTCTTTTAACCAGGTTCAGGCCGCGATATGCGGATCCCTACGTTCTGCAACTGTCTACTATGTGGTGATTGATCACACGGTTAGTGTATTTTCTCGGGGAAGAACATAGCCAGTTCTTCCCTTCTGATCCCCCTCCTCTCGACCGACATGGGCCTCAAAGTGACAAGGGGACACCAAAGGGTCGGTCATTAAGCACTGGTGCGTGGAAAACACATGTCGGGGTAGAACGTGCATGGCCTCGATATGGCTGCCCTGCCGTCCCCCATGTACCAGAGTGCCGGCAGGAGTAGCCTAGCGTATAGGTCAGGAATCGGCAGCCACATGTCTTCTTTGTCCCCCGGCTATCCTCTTGGGATCCCGGGCGCGTCCTTGTCTCACTGCTCCGTAGAGTGATCGCGGGCACCCTCAGTTATTGGCGCAACCGGGTCTCCAAAGGGTCCAAGGCTGGCTCCTCCCGCCCGGGATAGGCTCGCGCATGGTCGATATCCTCGGACATGTGTGCGGGCTTGCTAGTAGGCAGCCCCGTGAGGACCCCTTTATCCACGGGACCGACAGTATCCCCCAGACACAGGCTCGTTTCCCGAGGCCTGCTATGTGACATAACATGTCGTCCTGCTATTCATATGGTCAAGGGGGATAAGGAGAGATTCACTAAGCTCATATCAATACCCATGGGGAACCCTTAATTGTGAGGGATCAGAGTGGTTTGCTTACGATCATCGCAATGGCTATTAGGGATGAAATAATAGATGGCTCTCTGTTATCATTCATTTATGGAGCTCTCCCCACAAATGTCATGAAAAAAGATATAGATTTATCATAATCATAATTAATACCAATTCTAGTGGTAGATCCTACAATCCTCGGGAACACTTCGCCTTACCGCAGTTTTATTACCATTTACAACGTGTTTGTCTCCTTATTGCTTTACTCTTTAGTCTTTACTTTATGCACAAAACAACCTTCTTTAAACACTCTTACTTGAGATCAAGTGCAGCTTACAAGTAATCCTTGATAGATAGTGACGAGGGGCATAAAGACCTCTAAGTGGTTCGATACTCTTGCTTCAAAAACTAGCTACACTATGCCTGTGCTCTTGCAGTCATCAGGGGCCACCTTACCCGCCATATTTCCGGGGTAAAGGCAGCATAGCCGGCCGCGAAAGAATGGGCGCTCCGCCCGGCTCTCGCAGGATCGACGTATTTGCGATGGTGGGGCTCTCGGAGGCGCTCGATGTGCACCCAAGAGTATTCCCCTTGCCATTCTTCTAGAACCCGATGGAGTTCCTTTGAAAGAGAGGTTCTAGAGGATCCCACTAAGGCATGGTCATCACCTCTCTCTCCTGCCGTGTTCCAGGGAGGTTCTCCCTTGCGACGGCCTCCTGGGCAATCGCGATTCGACAGGTGATGAGTGTCATCGGTAGCTCCACTCCGGGAGGGGTGCGACGGTAGAGCACTTTCTACCCAGTGCTGGGTTTTGTCCCTCCATACCAGGGGTAGAGGCGCCTTTGCCATCGAACGGGAGATGGCCGGCCCTCATTGGAGACATGCGGCCCTTACAAGATGCACCAGCCACGCATTGACTCGTGAGTTGTCTCCGGCTGCTTCTAGTGGAAACTCTAGCATGGCATCCGCAGTTGCAAGGGTGATGATGGGAATGTGGGTCCCTAGGCGAGTCAGGGCGGGGCCCTGACTTCCAGCAGCGACCGGAACTCCTAGAGGACCACTGTCCTCCTCATGGTTGCGCAGTCATGGTCGGTCGACAGGGGTGAGTGTTGCCTTGCAGGCTTGCTGCCCTCTAACACCCGTGTTCCCGTGGTGCGTGCGCGTCCTTCGAATTTCTGTTCCACCATGAAAGAGTGTCCTGGGGGGGCATCCCCCACTGGCACATTAGCTCGGAGGGACTCCTGACCTGATGAAGCGAGGCTAGCAACTTATTCTTCTTGGCATTGGTGCTTCTCCTGCCATTGGGCGGTGCTAGCGTGGGTGGTGGCTCCCACCACACCTTGGGCAGCTCCTCCTGAGCCCCTGGGCATGGCTGAATGTTGGGTTCATAGCATAGAAAACAAAAAAATCCTACGATAGGAACTACTAAGCACCAAGATCTATCTACCTAGATACAAGCAACAGGTGGATATACATCCATAGAGAACATACCCTTGAAGACCGACAAAGTGTAACGATATTGGACTCGTGGATGATGTAGTTGATCGCTTGCTGATCTCAAGATCGAGAGGAAGTCCTAGCGCTGCAAATCAGCCGCACATCCGTAATCGCTCACACGTCCGGTCCACCGAACAACCTCCGCCTCCTCATTCTAGCGATGCAGCGGAAGCAGCAACTCCTTCCAGACGAAAAGCTACCGAGAACATGTATCTCGCTAAGCCGAGACCATGGGGAAATAATTCTAGAGGGGGACAGAGATCCTTCACGAGAAGGTGTGCTTTGTGAAGAAGAGGGGGCAGCCCCTCCCATGGCCGGCGGCCATGGAGGTGCCCCCACCTCTTCCTTCATTCATGTGGGTGGAGCTCTCACTCACATAAACATGCCTCCACTCAAAAGTCCACTCACATGCATTAAATTTCCACCAAATTTAATACAACTCTCATTTAATAAAACTCTTTTATTTATTTTATTCAGAATTTTGTTAATTACTTTAATTAACAAAAATTCACATAAAACCCCCTACAATATTTCAATATCACATGCAGAACCAATTTCAGCAATTTCACCCGAAACAATTTCCGTGTCCATTGAAATAATTCTAGCGCTTTGCAATTTCTTTTCTGGAACACATTTACTCCAAATGGTGTTGGTATCTCTTAAGTGTGTCACTCTAAGGTTCACGAATAATGCAGATATGATCGAGACCCTTCTCTGATCAATAATCAGTAGCGGGACCTAGAGATCCATACTGACTCCTACACATTCAACGATGACTTCTTTGATCGTGAGAACCTTTAATGCTAGTAACTAAATCCCTTTGTCTCACGATATATTACATGTCCGAGATTCGATCATCGGTATCTCAATACCTAGTTTGATCTTGTTACCGACATGCACTCTTTTCTCGTTGTCGTGATATAACATTCTAGTGATCACATTACTTGCTTGCAAGCTATCTCAATGTGATATCACCGAGATGGCCCAGCGTATATCTATCCGTCATTGGGATGGACAAATCCCACTCTTGATCCATGAGCCTCAACATAACACCTTCATAGCACTGAACCCACCTTATAGTCACCCTATTATGTTGTGACATTTGATGTTATCAAGTTACACTTCTAGTGTTAGTGATTGACATGATCTCATGGTCTAAGGACTAGAATTACTTCGTATGATGTTATAGCAATTTAAACATAATAACTTTGATCGTATTGCTATACATTAGATGAATGTTCATCACATCATTCCACCAATGTTGTGACCTTGTTATTAACAACATCCAATGTCCATGATCAGAAAACCATGATCATCTTGTTAATCAACGAGCTAGTTTATAAGAGAGGCATAACTGGGAACCCTTTATTTGTTTATTAAACACACATGGATTAACGTTTCCAATCAATAAAATTATAGCATGCAAAATAAACATCTATCATATACTTGGAATACGATAATAACAACTTTATTATTTCCTTTCAGGACATATTCCCTTCACTGAAAGTGCCGATGGAGGTTGCCGCTAGTGCGCCCCCTACCTGGTGCTCTAGATGTCGTGTCCAAGGTTTTGACACCGATGATGGGAGGTCCTCTTTTGAGTTCGGTCAGGAGCGCAAAACACGACGAGCTCGATCGATAGAAGAGAACAACACTCGAGCACATAGAGACATGGGTTCTTTACCCAGATTTAGGCCGCATTATGCCAAACTCTACATCCTACAACTATGATAATTCTGTTGGATGATGAACTGGTTACAGAGTCTATTCCCGGGGATGGATCCACTTGCTCTATATCCTCTAACCCCTTCGTCCCTATCCTGGGCCTCCTTTTATAATACAAGGAGACACCACATAGGGCTGGGTGGACATATTGCATCGTGCCAGTGGCATGGAGGCAACGTGACCAACGATTTCTATCGCCTAGGATGTGTGGCGCGAGCCTGGATCAGGCCAAGTCAGGGTGGGGTGCGAGGCCCCGTGGTGGCAGATTCCCTCTATACCAGCTCTGCATTGCAGTGTTAGTAGTGTCGCATGGTGCGAGGCGTCTTACATGGGACAAATGGCTCTACCCAAGACCCTCCCGGGTGGTGATGTGTCTGGGCCAGTCCCTCGCACGCAGCGCCTTCTTCGGGCACACGGGCGGTCTCGCGGCTAGTTGTCCCAGGTTGACCCCCGTTCTCCATGGGGCCGACATCCCCTAGGGCGCGGATGTTAGACATAACATCTGATGATATATTTGAAACATAGAAAGGTAGTAAAGAAAAGGTAAAAACATAGGAGATCCCAAATCTCCATCATTATGCAAGTACCACTTTGAAAGAACATTTAATGGTTACATGTGTTTTGTGTGTTAGATAACAATACCGTGGAGTTTTCTCATGTGTGCTAAGTGTGCAAGGAACTGTTTTTGGTGTTTGGGGGCCAGATTATCCGCCCCATCAAGGGCCGGATAATCCGGTCTGACCCTCTTGGCAAAGGCTAGCACGGCGCGAGTCTCAGACTGGGGGCGGATTTTCCCCCGGACAATCTGAAGTGGGGAGGATTTTCTTCCCCAGTCGGATAATCCATCCCTCACCTTGGGCCGGATAATTTGGCCCCCAGGAGAAGTGCAAAGGCTAGCATGGCGCGAGTCTCAGACTGGGGGCGTATTTTCCCCTGGAGAGTCTGGAGCGGGGCAGATTCTCTTCCCCGGGCCGGATAATCTAGCCCTCACTTGGGCCGGATAATCCGGCCCCCAAAAGCTCCAACGGCTCCATCTGAACAGGGGGTATAAAAGCCTCATCTTCCCCTCCTATCAGATCTCTTGGTTCATTTCGAAAAAGATTAGACCTGTTGCAAAATCTCTCTCCCTAGATCTCTCACATCAACCACCCGAAGGCTTTGATCTTTGGGGGAATTGAAGGAGGAGACATCATTCATCGTCATCATGAATCAAGTGCTCCAACTCCTCTCCATTCACTTAGAGAATCCCCGATCTAGTATTCTCGTTAATATCTAGATCTTGTGTTTTATTATTGATAACAATTGTTCTTGTGGCAGCTTGTTGTCATTACGGGAGCCTCCAATTCGGTTGTGGAGTTGTGCCCCGCTAGTTGTGTAAAGGCGACGGTTCCCGCCTCGAAGGGTTCCAATAGTGGAAAGGTGGATCAGGCCTTTGGTGGCGAGATCCATCGGAGAACAGGGTGAGGCCTATTGTGGCGTGCTGGTCTTAGTACCGCCCACCCCTCCAACACAGATGTACTTCCCTTAACAAGGAAGGAACTGCGGTAAAACAAATCCTATGTCTCCGCGTGCTCCCTCACGGTTTCCTCGTTCCTCACTTTACTCGCCTTTACTCGCTAGTAGTTAGGTTTGCATATAGGGAAATTCTACATAGTAGTATATCTAGAGAATTTACCTTTTGTGTCAAGCCTAAAATTGAAAAAGCATTAAAATTTGAAGTAGCACCTATTCACCCTCCTCTAGGTGCCCATACGATCCATTTCAATTGGTATCAGAGCCCCGACTCTTTATTCGGGCTTAACCACCTAAGAGAACTATGGGTACTAAGGAAAATGGGAATGAGGATGTGGAAAAGGTCACAATGGATGACCTCAAGACATTGGAAACAACCTTGTTGAAATCGTTTGAGACCGAGATGGAAGAGATGCAGCAAATGATTGCTCGCCTCACATCATCTACAACCCCATCCCCATCTTCCTCTGAGGCCACCACTCCTCTATCTAAGGATAAGGCTCACGTCGAATCTAAGGAAGATGAAGTGGTAGGTGAAAAACATAATGGTTCCGCCTCCAAGAAGGGAAGTGGTAAGGAGGACTATAGTGAGGTTCCTCATCTATATTCTCCCGATCCACCTATCCCTCATCCTCATATAAACAATAGGGATGATCCACCCAAGCTTACTGCATCTACATTTAATCAATGGTAATTCTTAATGAAATCTCATGTATGTAGTTCGTCAATTGAACTTTGGAGGATTATCGAAGATGGTCTTCATACTAGACACCCCACCAACTTGACTAGAAGAGAAGTTGTGGATAGTCAATTGAATGCAACGACTCTCCACATGATTCAGCTCGGAGTGGGTCCCAAGGACATGCCCCACATCGAGCACTTCAACACCACCAAAGAAGCTTGAAATGCTCTCACCGACCTATTCATTGGAAATGAAATCATGAGAAGGAATAGGTACGATGCTCTTAGTAATGAAGTTGAAGGATTCTACATGTTGGATGGTGAGGACCATGAAGACATGTATAGAAGGCTCAAGAGCATTTCTACATCATTTAGAAAGCATGGAGCCACTCACATTGATGATGCCTGGATCAAAAGGAAATATGTGAGTGCCCTCATACCATTTGAGCCAACGGACTTGACGAGTTTGCAAGGTAGGCACAAATACCACCAAATGACTCCAATGAAGTCATGCAAGAAATTCCAGCCTTCAAAGTTGCCACCAAGAACGCCGAAGATGCCCATGCTCAGGCTATTGGAATGCAAAAAGGAGTCAATGTGGCTCTAAAAGCAAATGTTGTTGAGCAAGATGAGGATGAAAGAGGATATGATGTTGTCTCCATGGGCTGTCCCGAGGAAGTCAAGCATGCTCATGGTGGGTACATGGCTTTCTATGCAAGGAATTTTTGGAAGGATCTAGCCAAGGCCAAGCCTGAACTCGAGCGTAAGAATGGGTCAAGTGGAAGAAGAGAGAATGGCCCAAAACTGAGAACATGCTACAATTGTGGAGATAGGTTGCACTTTGTGGCTGAATGTCCATATCAAAGTAGAGAAGACAATGGTGGCAGGCTCATCCTTAAAGAAAAGTCCAAGGCACCTCGAAAGAAGCCATTTATTAAAAAGAATGGTCCTTACAAGAAGCAACCCAAGATTTTCTTGGTGGCACAAGAGGAATATTCCTCTGCAAGTGAAGACGAAGAGGATGAAGATAGTTCTCGAGAGGTGGCTGCTATAGCCACCACATCTACCCCGTCATCACTCTTCGACTCTCCAAACAAAAATTTCATCAACAACAACATCACTTGCCTTATGGCAAGAGGGTCCGAGGTATCATCTTCTATTTATTCATTTCCTAAGACTAATATAAATATGGATATGAATGATCATACTAGTCTTAAGATAAAATAAGAAGCTATTGCTTTGGACAATTTTTTCACTAACCTACAAGGTGAGCACAAACTTCACTTTGATTCTCTTATGAGTCAACTTGCTCATTCCAAAGAACTTCTCGAAGAAAAGGGTAGAATTGAAAGAGAAGATGCCTTGGAAACTGCCTCCTTGAAGAATGTCTTAGAGGAAGAAGAGGAAGCTCGAGTATCCTTGGAGGAGAAACTTGAGTCAATTGAGGAGTCCCATGCAGAGGTTGTTGCCCAGCTCATTAAAGAACATGACAATGCTCTTGCTAAGGTAAAGAAACTAAAGAAGGAAAAGATTGAATTTGGGGCTGCTCATGCTAGACTCTCAAAGAAGTTTGAGAAACTTGACATTGCTCACAAGGCATTGGAGAGCGATCAGTATACTCTAAATGAGTCTCGTGATCAGCTCCAAACTCAGTTGGACAAGTATGATATGCCCAACACCTCCACTCTATCTTGTGGACATGAAGACATTGTTGAAGAAAATGCAAGGCTAAAAGAAGAACTTGTAAAGGGATCTCAACATAAAGGTAAAGAAGTCCTAGATGAGGTGCTTAGGAAGCAAAGGACAAACAATGGGAAAGAAGGTCTTGGTTATGTCCCCAAGACAAAGAAGAAGAAGAAGAAGAAGAAGAAGAAGAGCAGAACTGCTCAACCAAAGATAAGCACCACCACTAATGACAAGACTAACTATGATGGTTTTGCAGGGGCTAATAATCCTAATTATGAATTATTTTGTGATTATTATGGTGATGTTTATGCTAGCTATGTAGGTCCTTTTGATAGTTACATATCTTGGTCTATTTGGGTTCCCAAAACCCTTGTCACTAACATGAGAGGACCCATTGAAAAATGGGTACCTAAAACCAAGAAGTAACTTTCTTGCAGGGTTATGCTTCCGGTGGGTCTAAATGGGTACTCGATAGTAGGTGCACTAGTCATATGACCGGAACCAAGGAGATCATCTCGGAGATGCGGCCAAACCATGATCACATAACCGTCTCCTATGGTGACAAGTCAAAATCTGAGGTATTGGGTCTTGGCAAAGTTGTGGTTGCTCACGATATCTCTCTCGTGGACGTCATGCTTGTTGAGACCCTCGGTTACAATTTACTTTCTGTTCGTGCCCTTGGTAAGATGGGCTTTGTAGTTTTCATTGATGGTGATTTGGTGGTACTCTTGTGGAGCCAGTGTCTAAAGGTCGCTTTCGTTGGATATGTCGAAAATGACCTGTATGTGGTGGACTTTTCAGGGAAAACCACTATAGGCTCGATGTGTCTCTTTGGAAGGCCGACGCGGGTTGTCTATGGCATTGCTGACTAGCCCACCTCAATATTAGAACTTTTCAAAGTCTCCACAAGGGTGGCCACATCCTTGGACTAAAAGAAAATGTTTCCTTTGCCAAAGATCGTGTTTGCAGGGCTTGTGTTGAAGGCAAAATGCATAACTCTCCCCATCGACGGAAGACCATTATTTCATCAACGAGGATTTTGGAGCTCCTTCATGTGGATCTCTTTGGTCCTCCATCTCATGCAAGCCTCGGTGGGAAGAAATATTGCCTAGTAATTGTCGATGACTATTCAAGATATACATGGGTCTATTTCTTCAAGTTGAAGAGTGAGACACAACAAACGGTCATTGATTTCACCAACGAGGTTCAACATCAACACAATCTCCCTATTTTGGCAATTAGAAGTGATAACGGCTCTGAGTTCAAGAACTACACTTTGACTGAATTTCTAAGTGAAGAGGCGATAAGACATCAATATTCCGCTTCGTACACCCCTCAGCAAAATGGTGTTGCCAAGAGGAAGAACCGGACCTTAATGGATATGGCCAGATCTATGCTAGCTGAATTTAAGTCTCCTTATAACTTCTGGGCTGAAGCAATCTCTACCGCATGCCATTCATCCAACCGGCTCTATCTCCGCAAAATCTTGGACAAGACTCCTTATGAAATACTTACTAGTAACAATCCAAACATCTCCTACTTCCGGGTATTTGGTTATAAGTGTTTCCTTCTCATTAAAGGAGTTCATTTATCTAAATTCAAGTCTAAGGCTTTAGAAGGCATTTTTGTTGGTTATGGTGCCGAATCCCACACTTATAGAGTCTACAATAAGCTCTCCAGAACTATTGTAGAATCTTGTAGTGTGGTGTTCGAGGAAAATGATGGCTCCCGTGCGGGGCAAGTTGATGTTTGTGATGCAAATGTTGAAATACCCCAAGATGCCATCAGAAGAATGGTCGTGGGATTTTTCTGCCCCATTGAGGAACCCCTTGTGGTGGACTGGGAAGGACAATTCTCTACTCATGTAGAGCCCTCATCAACACAAGCTCAACATGCTCCAACTATTGGAGAAACCTCTACACCAATCCCACGAACTACTGAAGATCATCAAGCAACTGCACTAGAAAGCTCCAGGCCGGATTATCCGGTGGACACCAGATTATCCGACCAACCCTCCTGAACTAGCAGAAATGATCAACTTGTCAAAGAACCTACTGCAAGTCCTAGGCCGGATTTTCCGGCTGATCCTGGATTATCCGGCCCCTCTCTAGTTCAAGCTAGAACCAGTCAAGTTTGTGAAGGTGCTTCAGGTTCTCCTAGGCCGGATTATCTGGCCCCACCCTCGGCCGGATTATCCGACCCTGAAAATCCTGAACCGCAGTAGCCTCCTGTTATGGCTGTGGATCAACATCAAGGGCAAGATTCATCATCTCCTATTCCAACTGATCATCCTGAAGATCAAGGCCAAGCTAATGATTCCAACGATGTCCCAAATGATGAAGTTATTCCTCCAAGAGACAACAAATTGATCAAACTTCGTCGCAAAGCTCGTGCAGATAGAAATCTTGAATTAAGGGGTCACACTCTTGACAAAGTTGTAGGTGATCTCCAACGAAGGGTATCCACAAGAAGGGAGCTAGCAAGTTTCGGTGAGCATCAAGCTCACATCTCAATGGTGGAACCCAAGAAGGTGTTTGAAGCTCTTGAAGATTCGGACTGGGTTGTTGCTATGCATGAAGAGTTGAATAACTTTGAACGCAACAAGGTTTGGAAATTAGTAGAGAAGCCCAAGGATTGCCGCAATGTTATCGGCACAAAGTGGATATTTAAAAATAAGCAAGATGAAAATGGCATTGTTGTAAGAAACAAGGCAAGACTCATGGCACAAGGCTATTCCCAAGTTGAGGGCATCGACTTCAGCGAGACTTATGCTCTTGTGGCTCGTCTTGAGTCCATCCGTATCCTTCTTGCTTATGCTGCTCATAATAATTTTAAGTTACAGCAAATGGACGTTAAGAGTGCTTTTCTTAATGGTCCTCTACATGAGTTGGTATATGTAAAGCAACCCCCAGTATTTTAGGATCCTAACTTTCCGAACCATGTCTACAAACTTGATAAGGCACTCTATGTCCTTAAACAAGCCCCACGCGTATGGTCTAAGCACCTTAAAGAGTTTTTGCTAGACCGTGGCTTCGAAGTTGGGCAAATCGATCCCACTCTTTTTACTAAGAAGGTTAAGGGAGAGCTCTTTGTATGCCAACTATATGTAGACAACATTATCTTTGGCTCTACTAATAAAGCTTTTAATGATGAATTTTCAAAGCTTATGACTGACAGGTTTGAGATGTCTATGATGGGGGAGTTACGGTTCTTTCTTGGATTTGAAATCAAACAACTTAGAGAAGGGACCTTCATAAATCAAGCAAAATACATTCAAGACATGCTCAAGAGATTCAAGATGACGGATCGTAATGGCGTCGCCACCCCAATGCAAACTAAATGTCATCTCGAACTCAATCCTCATGGTAAAGATGTGGACCAAAAGGTATACCGGTCCATGATCGGCTCTCTACTCTACCTATGCGCATCTAGACCCAATATTGTGTTGAGTGTAGGGGTGTGTGCAAGGTATCAAGCAGCTCCTAAATAAAGCCACTTAGTGGCGGTCAAGAGGATCTTCCAATATTTGGTTCATTCCCCTAATTTTGGTCTATGGTATCCCAAGGGCTCCAATTTCTCTCTATGTGGCTATACTAATTCAGATTGGGCTGGTGATAAGGATGATCGGAAATCAACGTCTGGAGCTTGCCAATTCTTGGGAAGGTCATTGGTATGTTGGTCTTCTAAAAAGCAGAATTGTATATCACTCTCCACCACCGAGGCTGAATATGTGGCTACTGCTAGTGCATGTACTCAATTATTATGGATGAGGCAAAATTTAAAGGAATACAGTGTCAATTGTGACAAAGTGCCTCTTTTATGCGATAATGAAAGTGCCATCAAAATTGTGTACAATTCGGTGTAGCACACAAGGACAAAGCATATTGAGATCCGGAATCATTTTATTCGAGACCATGTTGCTCATGGTGATATTGATCTATCTTTTGTGAGCACAAAGAATCAACTTGTCGATATTTTCACAAAGCCACTTGATGAAGAAAGGTTTTGTTTCTTGAGGAATGAGCTAAATATCGTTGATTCAAGGAGCTTGTCTTGATTACCCATGCACTCACTCTTACATCTCATTCTTATTTGGTCTAGGTGTGGGCATGGATATAGGGGGAGTGTGGTCCTAATTGATTGGGCTAACCCTCCCCCCATAATGCCGAAAGCAAGTCAAATCATTTCTCTTAATATCATTTTGTGATATGTGAGGTTATTGATGAGTATTGGTCATGAACCCAAGATATATCTTCGCGGTGTCATACCATGCACTCCAACAAGGTGGCCTCGGCCACCGCCCTCTTCCATGAGATGAGTTGGTTTTATGTGGATCTTATTGGTTGTTTTTGTTCATCTCGTGTTCTTATAGAAATCACACTCAATTTTGGCCTTTAGTTGATTTGATTCTTGCAATCTTGAGTGTGTAGTACCATCTCAGTTTGGTTCTCTAATCCCAAGCCTCTCCTTACCCCTAAGCCATAGCACACAAGTCCTTTGTTCATCTTGTGGGGGTTTTGTTTGGGGACGCGTGGGTCTGAATCTATGTATAACAGAAATTCAGATTTGAGGTCGGATAATCCGGCCCAAGTATAGGCCGGATAATCCGGCCCTAGCGGCTGTAGTCTATTAAGGCTGGCGTCGGGGGAAAGGTCTCATAACGAGCAGTTCTTCCCCAACCCCTCCTCCCTCTCCCCAACCGCCGCCTGCCATCCCCACCCTCCCCGGAGCCTTCCCGGCCACCGGATTCTCCGGGCCTCCCCCGGATCTTCTTCTCCGCACCTCTGGGTACCTTCTCCTCTGTGTTCTTCCTCCAATGAGTGAGGGTAACTCCCTCTCTCCCCATCTTTGGCTTGATGTGTCACTTGTTGGGTGGAACATGGTCTAGAAGGTTGTTGTTTTGTTTACAGATCGTAGTCTTGCAGTACCTAGGTCCGATCAATGTTTTTTGCATCCAATCTAGGAAAATTTGAGATTTTCTGCCAGGGCCGGATTATCCGCCCCTGGCTAGGCCGGATATTCCGGCCCGACAGAGTCCAATCTGCTTCAGATTCTTATGGATTTTGTGCATTATGTATGTTTGGACTATGGACTGCTTTCCTACTATTTCTATGGTCTATCTTGGGCTTGTGTGTGCTTATCCCCATGCTATCCATCTTGTTCGTTTCACAGGTGGTTCCGGTGCTCCCAAGACCTACAAGCGTCGTCCTCGTGGTCACTACTTTCGGGACGGCGGTGAGGGTAACTTAGTGGACGAGGTTGAGCTGAGGAGAAGGAAGAATGAGGCCGCATGCATGGCTGAATAGGCAAAGAGGGATAGGACCAGGAAGGGTGTGTCCAAGAGGAAGGGCAAAGAGCCCAAGATTAACTATAAGAAGATGGATGTTGTTACTTAATCTTCCATTCATCATCATGATATGTTTGATGAATCAGCGCAAGATACTGAGCTTGGTGACTCTCGCTTTTGGTGTGCTGACCAAAAGTCTATCTATAAAGATGTTTATGCTTGGCAGAAGATTCAACCTATGCATCCCCTAATTATTGCTGAGGCCATGGAAAAAACTCAACTTATTGATGCTATGTATGTGACTGAGAGGATGGGGCTGCACCATCTCATGGCTCTTCAATGCTCCTATGACTCCGAGATAGTGAAGCAATTCTTCTCCACTTTGGTCATTTGTGGTGATGAGCACCGCACCATGAAGTGGATGACCCGTGACAGGCCATTGCAAGCTGATTTTCGTGTTTTTGCTAGAGTGCTTGGATATTCCTTCCGCAATAGGGATCGTGCTAGTGGCCATCGTATCATCACCCAACTCAAGTCCAATAAAGATGCAGTCCTCTCTCCTTGCACAGTTGACAATGGTATTGTGGGCGCCTTTGCTGGTCTTTCTCCTCTGTATGCTAGCCTGGTGGGCCTCTTTCGTGATTCTATCACCCCGAGTGGAGGGAACAATGACAGTATTCGTGGTCACCTGGTTTAGCTTCTAGCCTTTTCTCACGAGGTTGCATCTAGTGAAGATGAATCTGTTAATTACAAGCTGGATGTGATGGATTTTATCTATCATGAGTTGACTGATGTAATGTTCAATAGGCTCTCCATCCCTTATGCCCCCTACATTATGATGTGGATCAATCACCTGCGTCCCACTAAAGAGTTTAACATTAATGTTGAGCACACGGCGAAGAAGATCTACAACAAGGTTAGGAAGACCTCACATCCATCTTCTGCTTCTGAGGGATTCATGAGGGATGCCTGTCCCAGTGCTTGTAGGCCTTGATACGTCCATTTTGCATCACTATTCTATGTCTTAATTCACTATTATTCATTGATATATTTCGTATTGAGAGGTGATACTTATGTTATTTCATCTATTTTTGCATGGTTGATGACTTTTGGAGCATGGACCGCTGCAGTCAGGATTCTGATGGAAAAGGTGCTGTTTGGAGGCAAAATTCGTGAAGATCAGAAAATCCGGGAAAATATACGGAAAATCCTATTTTTCCAGAAGACTAAGGCTGCCAGAAGATGGAGTGGAGGTGGGCCACAGGGGGCCCACACCACCCCATGGCGCGGGCATGCCTAGGTCGCGCCTGGGAGTGGTGTGGCCACCTGCCCACTCTCCTCCTGGCGTATATCATCCTCCCGAAACCCTAAGACTCGGGAGCAACCACAGAAGATTCCGCCGCCTGCAGGCGGAAAACACCGAGAGAAAGATCTCTCCGCAGACAGATTCTGGGAATTCCTCCCCGGAGAGGGGAGATCGTCGCCATCAACACTATCATCAAGCTGGACTTCATCGGGATCATCATCATCATCACCACCATCATCACCATCAGCACCCTCATCACCATCTCCATATTACTGTAACAATTGAGTTGAATCTTGCATAGTTCATAGGGGAAACTTTCCCGGTGTTGATTACTCTTTGTAGTTGATGCTATTGAGTGAACCGTTGAATTATTGTTTATGTTCAGATTGTTATACATCATTATTCCATCTCTTATCATGATCCATATGATGTCTTGTGAGTAGTTCGTTTTGTTCTTGAGGACATGGGAGAAGTCTTGTTGTTAGTAGTGGAGTTGTGTTGAAAAAGATTCAATAGATTGTTATTTAAGTTGTGGTGTACTTCTTCTAGTGGTGTCATGTGAACGTCGACTACATGACACTTCACCTATATGGGCCTAGGGGAATGCATTGTGTATTTGGCTACTAATCGTAGGGGTTGCCGGAGTGACAGGAACCTGAACCCCCCGTTAGGAAACCATTGCACTAGGGACGTAAGGGTCTTAGAGTTCAAAGTTGTGGTTAGGTTTCTACCTTAATTACTTTCTTGTACTTACGGATGTTTGCAAGGGGTGTAATCACAAGTATGTATTAGTCTTGGATGGGGCGGTACATTAGCACAGGTTCCCCCACACAACACTTAGCAAGCTAAAGAAGATTAATCGACTATATGAAGCGAAAGCACTTGACAGTCTTCCCATGTGTCCTCGAGAACGTTTGGTCATCTATAGAAATACAACCGGCTTGTCCTTTGCTACATAAAGTATTGGGCCACTTGCTGCATTTATTCCTACTGCCTTTTATTTACTCGTACTTTGTTTACATGCTTTATCGAAAACCCCTAAAAATCCGTTTGCTAAGTATTTGCAGAGAATTCCTGATCCATACCACTAGCCAGCACCTTCTGCTCCTCGTTGGGTTCGACACTCTTACTTATCGAAAATACTGCGATACACCCCCTATACTTGTGGGTAATCAAGACTATTTTCTGGCGCCATTGCCGGGGAGTGAAGCGCTATTAGAGAGTGGAACTGGTAAAGGAAACTTCTACTGTGAGTATTGTTTACTTCTGCTAGTTGCTTTATTTTCGTTATGGATAATTCGGTGAGTTTCTTATTTGGTAATGCTACTACCACTGCTAAGGTAGTAGATAAACCACCACCTGCTGAGAATGATGTTTTCAAAATACCTACAAGAATTATTAACCGTTTTATGGATAACTACTATGTTGGGGATGGAACTGTCCATCCCGGTGATCATTTACTCTTTATACATGAATTATGCGGGTTGTTCAAGTGTGCAGGTATTACTACAGATCAAGTTAAGAAGAAGTTATTCTCTATCACTGAAAGGAAGAGCTGAGGAATGGTATAAGCTGCTGAAGAATGGTCAAGCTCTGGAGTGGGAGGAAATAGTGCCTCTCTTTTATTCAAAGTTTTATCCTCCTAGTGAGATTCATAAAGATCGGAATCAAATATACAACTTTTGGCCTCTTGATGGAGAGAGTACAACTCAAGCTTGGGGGAGATTGAAGTTACTAATGCTCAAATGTCCCATTCATGAGCTCCCCAACAATATTATTATCAATAACTTTTATGCAAGACTCCCTCTACATGACAAGGATTTATTGGATGCTTCTTATGCTGGATCATTCACCCGCATGGAAGAAGAAGCTAAATGGGATCTTCTGGACCGTATTCAAGACAATGATGAAGCTTGGGAGAATGCCAAAGGTAGAAAGTCAGGTATAAATTATGATTATGAATGCATTGAATGTTTTATGGGAACTGATGACTTTCAAAATATTAAAAATGCTTATGGTCTAGACTCTCAAGCTATTGCTTCTTATTTTAAGGCTTTTGCTTCCATATTGAAGTGCCTAAAAAGAAGTGGAATAAGTATCATGAACCTTATAAAGATATTGCTAAGAGTGTTCATGCAAGAAATACTGAAGTTTATACTGCTAATCATGTTTTACCTGAACCTTATATTGAGAAAATGCCTTTTCCAGTTAAGGTAAAGGAACATTCTATGATGGCTAGTATGGTAGATGAAAGTATGAATAAAGTTGTTGAACCTAATAAACAAATGGTTGATGAGCCTAAAATAGCAAATGTGAAAGACTTTGTCACTAAATATGAAAAAGAGGGACACCCTATCCTTTGTAAGGATACCTCTAATATTGTTTCACATAGTAGTGTTATGAGAGCTAGTATTCCCGTGTTTTCTGTTAGAATAAGTGATCATTGCTATGATGGCCCTTATGATAGCTATATTGTTAAGTTTATGCATGATACTGAAAGCTACTATGAGAGAGGGAAAAGTGTTCTTACGTATCTCAATAATATCAAGTTTCCTCGTTTTATGCTGAAAGTTTTTATGTTGCACTTCTTTTGCCTTCTTATGCAAGTTGCCTCTGGTTTCAATAACTTGTTTGTTTACAAAATTCACTTGCATAGGAAGTGGGTTAGACTTAAATGTGTGTGTGTTTTTGCTTCTTAATGCTCTCTTTCACTTCAATTCATATCCCTATGAGAGTTTCTTCAAAATTGTCATGCCTATCTTAATGGCTATAAAGAAAGAGCTTTATGGGAGACAACCCAATTTGTTTTTGCTTTCAGTTTGTTTTTGTTTCTTTGAGTCTTGGAAGTTATTACTCCGGTAGTAACCACTATTTATCCGTTTTGTTTGGTTTTTGTGTCAAGATCAACCTCTAATGAGAGAGAAGTAAGATTTGGGGAAGTTGCTATCCCGAAACAGATTTTTGTACTTCACCGTAAAAATTCGTGAGAGACCTCTGTCTGTCGGATTGAGCTGTAATTTTTTGTGCTTCTGACCCAGGTTGTTATTTAACTTTCGTTAGTTTTGCACTTTTTGATTTGAGCAACAAAAGATTTTTGAAAAAATTGATCTTTACCTGCTGGTCTGTTTTGACAGATTTAGCCAATCTTGCATTTGCTTCTTTATTCGATTTCCTTTTTGAATTATTTTTGGGTTTTCGGAAGGAGTTGCTACAGTAGCTTTTGTTTTGATGGTTTTCAGTTGAAGTTGGACTCAAAAGGTTTTATCACTTCACTCATACTAATGTTGCTAATGAGAACTGTGTGATGTTTTGTGTGAAAGAAATTTCCAGGAAGTGGAGAAAATGGTGTAATAAGGAAGAGAAGGGTTTTATGACTCAAGTAATAAGTGTATGAAGATGAAGATATTGATGTATTCCAGTGATGACTCCGGAAGAATCTACTAGATACCAAATTCAGAGACCTGCAGAGTCCGTTTCCAACTAGGTAACAGTTCTGGTAAGAAAAGTTCCGCGAAAATACAATCCAACTATATTTTTGCAGTTTTCAGTCAATAAGGAAAGTTTCGAAGCGAAAAAGGGACAGAACCGGAGCCGGGGTGGCCCACACCACCCCATGGCGGGCCCACCTGCCACGCCACCAGGTGGTGAGGCCACCCAGACTCCGCCTCCAGGCTCTGCTTTTCTCCCAGTACCTTCCTTTTGATGTGAAACTTCATAATATATAACCCCCCGGATCCCCCGAGGTCCGTATATCGTGTTTTCATCGTGTTTTTGTTTCGATCTGTTCCTGTCAGGACATACTCTTTGAAGGCTTAGAAGCAGAATGTCGTCTAGCAAGGATAAAGGGAAGGAGCCCATGGAGGAAGACCTCCAAGACCCCGGGAAGGAGAAGGAGATCAAGAGTGAAGGTGAAGAGGAGCAAGGCCAACGTCCGCACACCGGCACCACCATTGCAAGCATTGCACTGGTGAAACCTACCAAGATCAGAAGGACTGCACGAATGCAGACTAGAGGGAAAGCTCCTCGTCACAGTTTGGCTCCGCAGTCACTTCCTCCACGCACCAGGAATCCTTTCCATACCCTTATCCATGAGCATCAATACCAGAATATGCCCAAGGAGAAATTACCCTCCAATTGGGATTTGCCTCGTTCTAGCCATGTAGGAAAAGAAGACTTCAAGGAAGAAGAGTGGGGAAAGAATAGCAAGAGCTGGAATTCTCAACCCGACATGATCATGAGCCGCATTGAGCAAAACTCGCAGCTTATTCGTAATCTCACTTTCGAGATTGAGGACTTGGGGAAACTGATCAGAGAGCTCATCAAGAGGATACCACCACCACCAAAGGAGTAATTCGTCATCAGGTTTGGCATCCCCTTGGTTTGTTCCAAGCTTGGGGGAGTGCCGCGCTATCACATTACTATCTTCTATCTTTTTACCTTTTTAGTAGAGTCATATATTGAATAGAGGAGTTATTTTGTAGTATGGTTTGCATTATGGAAGTGTCCCCTCTCTCGTTAGATTTGTATCCCTTGGTGTGAGTTTCCGTTATGGAATATTAATGAGAAGTTCTTTCATTCACCCTTTTGCATAGCTTATATTAATTTTCAATTCGTGGTTATATGATTGATCTTGTTGTTAGTATTGGTATCACTTTGGGATCATTGAGTTAATTTAGTTGGTTTTGGAAAACTTGGCTCGGTCAGTAGCAACACTATTTTTGAGAGTTGAATGAAAAAGATAAAAGTACCTTTAAAGAAAAAATATTTCATCATCTTTCTTTCTTGATTTGCTCATAAGTCTAGTATTCTCTAGTTAAGATCTTTTGTGTTTCCAAGGAAGATTGCATGTTTGTCTTTATCACTTGTATGTTTTTTTGTTTCCTTCAACTCTTATACTTGCTACCCAGCCTTGCTAGCCAAAAACCTGTACTGAGAGGGTACTCTTCTCGTGCATCCACCTCCTTTAAACCAAAACCTTTGCCATTTGTGTCCACCATACCTACCTATTAGCATTATTGCTATTCCAAGTAAATTCTTGTTTTATCTACCTCCCAAATTAAACTTGTTATGTGAAAATTAGTGATTAAAGATCTCACGAACTTGATGGCACACTTTACTTTCATGCATTTAATAAACTTGAACCATTGGGTCCTTCTTTGTTGCGTATATGCTTGCGCTTTATGAGTTGAAGTTAGCCGAACCATGTATCATGGGGACCGCTTTCAACACTTCGTTGGTACTTGTACCTAGTTGATATCATGTTCTTTTGCTTATGGATCCCGGCGGTGTGAAATAAAAGTGGAACTTGTAAGATCATGGAGTTTATATGTGTTAGAGAAAGCGCTTGGCCGCTAGCTTAAGCCATGCCTAACCATGGTGGAAACTTGCAGCATAACTATAGTGAGCATTCTATGAAGCATCCTCAATAAAAACCTATGCAAATAGCAAATAAAAAGATCGCTGAGATGCTCACTGTCTGCTTGCCTTGTCATTTTGATTATGGGATAGCTCATTGAAGGGAATATGTCCGAGAGGCAATAATAAAGTGGTTATTATCTTATTCCATGTTTATGATAAATGTTTATTTTACATGCTAGAATTGTATTGATCAGAAACATCAATACATGTGTGTTTAATAAACAAAAAGGGTTCCTAGTTATGCCTCTCTTATAGACTAGCTTGTTGACTAACAAGATGATCAAGGTTTCCTGATCATGGACATTGGATGTTGTTAATAACAAGGTCACACCATTGGTGGAATGATGTGATGAACATTCATCCGAAGTATAGCATTACGATCAAAGTCATTATGTTTATATTGCTATAACATCATACGAAGTAATCTTTATCCTTAGACCATGAGATCATGTTAATTGCTAACACCGGAAGAGTATCTTGATAACATCAAACATCACACCGTAATAGGGTGACTATAAAGATGGGTTCAGTGCTACGAAGGTGTTATGTTGAGGCTCATGGATCAAGAGCGGAATTTGTCGATCCCGATGACGGATAGATATACTCTGGGCCCTCTCGGTGATATCACATTGAAATAGCTTGCAAGCAAGTGATGTGATCACTAGAATGTTATATCATGGGAACGAGAAAAGAGTGCATGTCGGTAACGAGATCAAACTAGGTATGGAGATACCGATGATCGAATCTCGGACATGTAATATATCGCGGGACAAACGGATTTAGTTACTAGCGTTAAAGGTTCTCACGATCACAGAAGTCATTGTTGAATGTGTAGGAGTCAGTATGGATCTCCGTGTCCATTGCTGATTATTGATCGGAGAGGGGTCTCGATCATGTATGCATTATTCGCGAACCGTAGGGTGACACACTTAAGGGATACCGACACCATTTGGAGCAAATATGTTTCAGATAAAGATTTAAGAAAGCGCTGGAATTATTTCAATAGACACCGAAACTGTTTCGGGTGAAATTGCTGAAATTGGTTCTGCATGTAATATTGAAATGTTGTAGGGGGTTTTATGTGAATGTTTGTTAATTAAAGTAATTAACAAAATTCTGAATAAAAAATAATAAAAGAGTTTTATTAAATGAGAGAGCATTAAATTTGGAGAAATTTAATGCATTTAAAGTGGAGACTTTAAAAGAGAATGTGAAGGGGCAAATTTATGTGGAGGGAGTTACCACCACATGAATGGATGAGGTGATGAGCAAGCCATGAAGGATGTGCACCCCCCTCCTCCTATAAAAGGCCACCCCTCCTCACTTCTCACACACACCTCCTTGTGAAGGATCTCTCTCCCCCTCTAGTATTATTCCCCATGGTCTCGGATTAGCGAGATACATGTTCCCGGTGGCTTTATCTGGAAAGGAGTTGCTGCTTCCGCTGCTTTGCTGGAGCGAGGGATGGAGGTTGTCAGGGTATCGAATGTGTGTGCGATCACGGATGCACCGCTGCCTTGCGGTGCTGGACTTGGTGGTGCCGGAGCTGGATCTGATGGACGTGCTAGAGCCGGACCTGCTGGACTTCCTCACTATCTTGAGATCGGCAAGTGTACGACTACATCAACCACGAGTTCCTACTCGTTAACAAAGCTCGTTGTCTATGAGGGTAAGTTCTCGTTGGATGTATGTCCACCCGTTGCTTTGTACCTAGTAGATAGATCTTGGCGTGTAGGTCACACCGTAGGAATTTTTTTGTTTTCTATGCTGCGGACCCAACAGTGGTGTCAGAGCCTGATCTATGCGTAGGTGCTTTGCACGGGTAGTACACATATGTTGATATGTGGGTGATGATGATCATGTTATTGCATCTTCTATGTATTTTGGATATTGGTGGCATAGTGGGATGAAGCGGCCCGGACCAACCTTACATGTCATTGTACCTGAGACCGGTTCCACGACTGACATGCAACTAGTTTTGCATAAGTGGCTGGCGGGTGTCTGTCTCTCCTACTATAGTCAATATCTGATTTACAACGAGTTGCTAATAATTTGGTTATCCTCGTTGTGGTTTATGTTCGTAGGTAAGAATGGTTCTATCTCCGAAAGCCCTAAGCCACGTAAAACTTGCAATTGATAAATTAGAGGCGTCTAGTTTAGATCGTTGCTGGGCTAGTGTCTTGATATGGTATTGTTGTAAGTAGATGTATGACAGATACTCTTACAACACATTCAACGTGTAAGTTCCATAGACCTTGGCTTTACACACAAAGGAATGATAGAGATCATACCACGATGCAAATGATAGAGATAAAATGCATGGACCATATCATCTTACTTTACACATTAGATGTTAGCATCTTATACTACTAGTTTGGCGCTTTCTGTAGCATTGTAAGATGATCCCTCATTTAAATATCAAGATAAAATGTGTTCTTACTTAAGTATGCACCATTTTATGGACCGTGTTTCGAGACATCACGTGATGATCGGGTGTACTCGAATCTACGCTTTCATACAAACGGGTGTAAGACAGTTTTACACACGCGAGTACTAAGGTTCTTACTTGGCGAGCCTAGCATGTACATATATGGCCTCGAAACACGGACCGAAAGGTTAAGCATGAGTCATATAGTTGATATGATGCCCATATAGATGCTCGCCTTTGAAGCTACATCAACTCACATGATGATCGGACTTGGTGTACTGGATTTGGTTCATGTAATCACCAAAAAGACACGAGGGATGTCGTTTTTGAGTGGGAGTTCATTTCAAATTTGGATTAGTCGAACCAAATTTGTCATAAATTAAATCAAAGTGAATTTGCATAGTTTGTTGTAGTCATTGGCATTCGTTTTCTACCTTAGGCTTAGTTTTTATTTGAGATAATAGAACTATAGAATTCTGCATATTTACTTTACGAACTGGTATCGTATTGTTTTGAATGTCAATTTAAAGTTTATAAGTCCTATTGCAAATTTTCAGCAAACTTTATTTACTCCATGAAGTTTAATAAGTAGTAATAAATCAAGAGTAAGAATTCCAATGTTAGTATCTAAAGTATCATGTTTGCCTCCATGATTATTGATATTCAAAAAGTTGTTTTAATATCAAGATTATATTGGAGCTGAAAATTGTTTCAGAAACCATCATGTGTGAAAGATATTGTGATATCTGAAACAATGTTTTTGGTTGCATTATGATAGAGTATAATTTAGCAAAATACATGTTCTCATATTGTATGAGAATTTGTGAAGGATGGAGATGCTAGGCATCCGAATCTACCAAAAAGGTTTTGGGAAGTGATATTATACTCGCGATTCTTCCTTATAGGCTATAGTAGCTTGATCATGAAAGTTGTCATGATAAGGATGAATAGAAGATGTAAGTAAAATGTTTACTACACTAATATATTACTAAAGAATGGATTTTTGAAAGAACACCAAACCTTTGATGATGGTGATCCACTTCAAAGTGCAAGTCTAAAGGTATTAGTATTTGACTATATACGCTTTGTACCATGTGTCATGTTGATGACACCACTATTGATGTTGATAGATTCTTTTAAAAGAAAAGGAATTTCTGAAAGAGAATCTATAAAATATTTGGCAGAAAATAAAAGGTTGGAGATGTCCAACTTAGGTATATAGAAGATATTCATGTTATGGCTATATTCCTTGCTTGTTAAACAATGTGGTTCTTAGGTATTGGATACTGGTATTGGATACCGAATTGGTTGGTATGAAGTGTCATACAGGACAACGCAATTCATGAACTACAATGGCCTAAGTAACTACCAAGAGAATGAGTGATGATGTTCATCGAAAACAAATAAAGTGTTATTGTGTTTTTCGTTGTCATCAAACCAAGCCTTCAAGATTTGTTTAAATAATTGTTATTTTGTTCCGGTATTACGAGAATAATGGTTGTTCAAATAAATTACCGTATTCCATAAAGGATGGATGAACTTTTACAAGTCTAGTGGGAGAAATCACATCCATAAACATTATTGCTAAAATGTCGCAAGACAAATGATTAAAAGATCACTTATGAAGTGACATCGCTGTTTTAAATTATATTGGAAATAAAAGATGAAGAAACTCCATGCTGATGGATTTTTGGAGTCTTTTGATTTTGATCAATTGACGCATGTGAGACTTTCCTCGAGATAATTGAAACTCCGTCCATAGGCTAGAGAGGAACGGATGACTAGCTTATTGGAAATTGTGCATGCTGATGTGCATAGTCCATTATGTGTAGCCATATGCGATGGATCTTTTTGCTTCATATGCTTTCTTCAAAAAAATTGAGTGAATATATCTGTATACTTACTTAATAAGTAAGAAGTATGAAACATTTGAAAGTTGTTCAAAGACTTTCAAGATGAAGTGGAAAATCATTGTAACAAGAAAATAAAAGAGTTTATGATTTGATCATAACGGAAGATATTTGAGTTACAGGTTGAGAAAAACACCTAAGATTTGAGGAATTGTTCCATGATTTGTGTTTTCCCGATAAACCATAGGAGTATGGCATATTCGAGAGATGAAATCAAACCATGTTTGACATTGTAAGATCAAAGGTGTCATTTATAAAACTGCCATTATGTTTTAAAGATTGAAGCTTTAGAGACTACCGCTTTTACACTGAAAAGAGCACCATCGTGATCCATTGAAATGACACCATATGAGTTATGGTTTGGGATAAAACCCGAATTGTCTTTTATTAAATTTTGGTATGCTATGCATAAGTAAAATGTTTACAACCAAAGTCGGATAAGCACGTCTTTGTAGGTTATCCCAAAGAATTTGTTGGGAATTTCTCCATAACACCAAGGACAAAAGAGTTTGTCGCTTGGAACGTCAAGTTTCTTGAGAAGGAACTTTTCATGAAAAGTTAAGTGGGAGGACAATAGAACTTTGATAAGGTTGTTGAACCTTAGCTATATGTGATAAGTAGCGCAGCGCCAGAAAGTGTCCCGGTGGCGGCCACAATGCTCATGGCTCTCGTGATTACAAAAGGTGTGATCTCGAAGATTAGAGTTCCTATAGAATCGTGTGGGTCGGTAAGAATCAAATAGTAAGATTTGATAAGCAAGTCGTTATTGTTTTGACAATGATGAACCGACTACATGCAAAGAAGCGATGATGGGCCCTGACTCCATATAATGACTAGAAGTCATAGAATCCGTGATAGTATCCATACACGAGAAATCAAGTTTCTGAACTTGGAAGACCCTCCGGAAAGGCGTGAAGCCTATCGGTCGTGTTTGGATCTATAAAGAAATAAGACATGGATGTTTAACATCTATGAAATAGTTGACATGTCGGAAAGAAGTTTACGACAATGTTCAAGGAGTTGACTATGACAAGATTTGATCTTTCATAGCGATATATAGTCTTGACGGATTAATGTAGCAACCACTACATATAATTTGGTATATGGTAGTTGAATAAACAAAACAAGGTTCTTCTAATAGAACGGTAACCTAGGACATGTACATGACATGGTCCGAAGGGTTTTGTTAATTCAAAGGGTGCTAAAAGGGAATGTAAACTTCAATAGTTGAAGTAAGCATAGCGGAGTTGGAATCTTCACCATGATGAAACTGTTAAAAGAGTTTAAATTCATCGGAGATGATGAAGATGCTTGCATTTGCAAGAAATTAAGTGGGAGCGCTGAGACATATTTCTAATACATTATGTAGAGGACATATTGTTTATTGGAAATGATGTATCTTGAATTGACACAAGTTAAGGATTTCATTAAAATAAGATTTCGATGAAAGACTTGGGCAAACCCAGAATATTAGGCATCAATATCTATATCGATAGATTAAGGCGCTAATATGGTTGTGCCAGACATACATATATAAGATATTGAAAGGGTTCAATATGGAAATAACAAGAAAGGTTCTTGCTGCATGGAAAGGATTGTATCAAGATTCAAGTGCTTCAACACTTGGTGAGTAAAATCACATGAAAATTTTGATCGATTATACCATGATATGTATATATCCAGAATGTCCTATGCTCTAAATGTTATGAGCATATACCAGAATGATTCATAAGATGATCATTGGAGAATAGTAAATATATTCTTATGAGCTTTGGAAGAACTAATAATATATCATGTATAAGTGAAAAATAGTTAAAGGTAGTTCATTGTAAAGTGTTACATTGATACTAGTTTTGTCACAAGATACAAATTAAATTTATCTCAATTTAGACTATGGGTGGCACAATATAATGGAAAGGATGTTCCATGATGGATTTGGATGAGTTCCAAAGTTGAGATATTGTGACGGATACTACAACAAAAGGCTAAGTATATGACTGCTATAGTAGCAGCATAGGAGGGCATTTGTGTTAAGTAGTTTGTTATCAAACTAGGTGTGGTTCAAAGTGGGCTAATACTATGAAGATATATTGTGTGACAATAATATCAACATATTTTAACCCGAACGAACTAAAGGTCTCACCAGAGGACCAAATTTATACAATGCCATCTCATTTGAGAATGAGTGATGCGTAGAGACGCAAAGACATGCAAATACACACAGACCTGAAACTGTCAGATCCGGAGATTATGTTAACCACTAGCAATTGCGTATATGCAACACCAGAAAGCCATAGGTGTTCAATACGCAAAGTTTTTCAAACTAGATTATTGACTCTAGTGCAAGTGGGAGACTGAAGGGAATATGCCCGAGAGGCAATAATAAAGTGGTTATTATCTTATTCCATGTTTATGATAAATGTTTATTTTACATGCTAGAATTGTATTGATCGGAAACATCAATACATGTGTGTTTAATAAACAAAAAGGGTTCCTAGTTATGCCTCTCTTATAGACTAGCTTGTTGATTAACAAGATGATCAAGGTTTCCTGATCATGGACATTGTATGTTGTTAATAACAAGGTCACGCCATTGGTGGAATGATGTGATGAACATTCATCCGAAGTATAGCATTACGATCAAAGTCATTATGTTTATATTGCTATAACATCATACGAAGTAATCTTTATCCTTAGACCATGAGATCATGTTAATTGCTAACACCGGAAGAGTATCTTGATAACATCAAACGTCACACCGTAACAGGGTGACTATAAAGATGGGTTCAGTGCTACGAAGGTGTTATGTTGAGGCTCATGGATCAAGAGTGGAATTTGTCAATCCCGATGACGGATAGATATACTCTGGGCCCTCTCGGTGATATCACATTGAAATCGCTTGCAAGCAAGTGATGTGATCACTAGAATGTTATATCACGGGAACGAGAAAAGAGTGCATGTCGGTAACGAGATCAAACTAGGTATGGAGATACCGATGATCGAATCTCGGACATGTAATATATCGCGGGACAAAGGGATTTAGTTACTAGCGTTAAAGGTTCTCACGATCACAGAAGTCATCGTTGAATGTGTAGGAGTCAGTATGGATCTCCAGGTCCCGCTGATTATTGATCGGAGAGGGTCTCGATCATGTATGCATTATTCATGAACCGTAGGGTGACACACTTAAGGGATACCGACACCATTTGGAGCAAATATGTTTCAGATAAAGATTTAAGAAAGCTGGAATTATTTCAATAGACAAAAACTGTTTCAGGTGAAATTGCTGAAATTGGTTCTGCATGTAATATTGAAATGTTGCAGGGGGTTTTATGTGAATGTTTGTTAATTAAAGTAATTAACAAAATTCTGAATAAAAATAATAAAAGAGTTTTATTAAATGAGAGAGCATTAAATTTGGAGAAATTTAATGCATTTAAAGTGGAGACTTTAAAAGAGAATGTGAAGGGCAAATTTATGTGGAGGAGTTACCACCACATGAATGGAGGAGGTGAAGTCACCTCCTCCATGCGCGGCCATGAAGGAGGGCACCTCCTCCTCCTATAAAAGGCCACCCCCTCCTCACTTCTCACACACACCTCCTTGTGAAGGATCTCTCTCCCCCTCTAGTATTATTCCCCCATGGTCTCGGATTAGCGAGATACATGTTCCCGGTGGCTTTATCTGGAAAGGAGTTGCTGCTTCCGCTGCTTTGCTGGAGCGATGGACGGAGGTTATCGGGGTACCGAACATGTGTGCGATCACGGATGCACCGCTGCTTTGCGGTGCTGGACTTGGTGGTGCTGGAGCTGGATCTGATGGACGTGCTGGAGCCGGACCTGCTGGACTTCCTCACGATCTTGAGATCGGCAAGTGTGCGACTACATCAACCACGAGTTCCTACTCGTTAACAAAGCTCGTTGTCTACGAGGGTAAGTTCTGGTTGGATGTATGTCCACCCGTTGCTTTGTACCTAGTAGATAGATCTTGGCGTGTAGTTCACACCATAGGAATTTTTTTGTTTTCTATGTTGCGGACCCAACACTCATGTGTCATGTGCAAGGGGTACCCCGTTGGCGGTTCTCAATGATACGCATGTATTTACAATGACAAGATCTTGCTCGTGACTGAAGTTGAGTAGCATGAGGATCGGTACTCATAAGTAAGGGGCATGAGATTTCAACTTATAACTTGTCAAGCATATCCTCTTAGTTGTGTCACTTTAACCTTAATCACCTAAAGATGCCTATGATAGGGGCAATGAGAGCTGAAAGCTAGTAAGTATCATAATTTTTGGGAGCTCTTTATGAGACTTGCAATCCCTGCTTCCCTCTGTGAAGGGCCCTTTCTTTTACTTTGTAGTTGAGTCAGTAAACCTACTCTCTTCTATCTCAGCAAGTATTTTGAGTTATTGTGTTTCATTCATTCATATGATGATTTATTCACTCATGTTTCTTATGTTCCTTGTTTTGCACATTGCTCTTATCCTGATGTTTACTACTTTGAAAGCTATCATTGAAAAACCAGCTATTTGTGAACTCCAGCAAATTATCAACTATTCTTCGACCAAGAGCTAAGTTTGCCATTACCAATTATGATTCACTTTATGTATCTTTATTGTGTTTCCTTTACTCATTGCAAGTTGAGTTGTATAATAGTGTGTTGTCTTCTATTATGATCTATGTATTTGATGAATGTGATGCTTCTTGTCCGTATTCTTTTATCGACTCTTCACTCCATAAACCTGAGGCCATGTTTATTGAGCTCAGTTTCGCTTGGCGACAAGCGAAGTCTAAGCTTGGGGGGAGTTGATACGTCCATTTTGCATCACTATTCTATGTCTTAATTCACTATTATTCATTGATATATTTCGTATTGAGTGGTGATACTTATGTTATTTCATCTATTTTTGCATGGTTGATGACTTTTGGAGCATGGACCGCTGCAGTCAGGATTCTGATGGAAAAGATGTTGTTTGGAGGCAAAATTCGTGAAGA
The DNA here is from genome assembly GCA_023614405.1 of Avena insularis. Taxonomy (NCBI): domain Eukaryota; kingdom Viridiplantae; phylum Streptophyta; class Magnoliopsida; order Poales; family Poaceae; genus Avena; species Avena insularis. Next base: position 282,091,146 of record CM042694.1, on the reverse strand, counting down.
TCAGAAAATCCGGGAAAATATACGGAAAATCCTATTTTTCCAGAAGACTAAGGATGCCAGAAGATGGAGTGGAGGTGGGCCACAGGGGGCCCACACCACCCTATGGCGCGGGCAGGCCTAGGCCACGCATAGGAGTGGTGTGGCCACCCTCGCCCACTCCAACCTCTCCCCTCTGGCGTATATCATCCTCCCGAAACCCTAAGACTCGGGGAGCAACCACAGAAAGATTCCGCCGCCTCTGCGGGGCGGAAAACACCGAGAGAGAAAGATCTCTCCGGCAGACAGATTTCTGCCGGGGGAATTCCTTCCCGGAGAGGGGAGATCGTTGCCATCAACACCATCATCAAGATGGACTTCATCGGGATCATCATCATCATCACCACCATCAGCACCCTCATCACCATCTCCATATTGTTGTAACAATTGAGTTGAATCTTGCGTAGTTCATAGGGGAAACTTTCCCGGTGTTGATTACTCTTTGTAGTTGATGCTATTGAGTGAACCGTTGAATTATTGTTTATGTTCAGATTGTTATACATCATTATTCCATCTCTGATCATGATCCATATGATGTCTTGTGAGTAGTTCGTTTTGTTCTTGAGGACATGGGAGAAGTCTTGTTGTTAGTAGTGGAGTTGTGTTGAGAAAGATTCAATAGATTGTTATTTAAGTTGTGGTGTACTTCTTCTAGTGGTGTCATGTGAACATCGACTACATGACACTTCACCTATATGGGCCTAGGGGAATGCATTATGTATTTGGCTACTAATCGTAGGGGTTGCGGTGATGTAAACCTGAACCCCCATTAGGAAACCATTGCACAAGGGACGTAAGGGTCTTAGAGTTTAAAGCTGTGGTTAGGTTTCTACCTTAATTACTTTCTTGTACTTACGGATGTTTGCAAGGGGTATAATCACAAGTATGTATTAGTCTTGGATGGGGCGGTACATTAGCACAGGTTCACCCACACAACACTTAGCAAGCTAAAGAAGATTAATCGACTATATGAAGCGAAAGCACTTGACAGTCTTCCCATGTGTCCTCGAGAACGTTAGGTCATCTATAGAAATACAACCGGCTTGTCCTTTGCTGCATAAAGGATTGGGCCACTTGCTGCATTTATTCCTACTGCCTTTTATTTACTCGTACTTTGTTTACTTGCTTTATCGAAAACCCCTAAAAATCCATTTGCTAAGTATTTGTAGAGAATTCCTGATCCATACCACTAGCCAGCACCTTCTGCTCCTCGTTGGGTTCGACACTCTTACTTATCGAAAATACTGTGATATACCCCCTATACTTGTGGGTCATCAGGCCCCCAGTGCCTCCTATTGCTCGTGAGATCAAGCAACTGAATTGGTTCCAGCGGAACATTCTTTGCATGGGGGTGGACACACGCAAGGGGTAGTATGAGGCGTACAAGCAGCGCCACGAGATGGCCCACACTCAGCATCTCATTCTTCACCATGTTTCCGGAGCATCAGGCGATCCCCCTACTCCTACCACTCCCACACCATATTCTCAGTGGAATTCTTCTTCTGGGCTCAACTATGGGGAGCTTGAGCATCACCTATTTCCTTTCGCGGCCACTGCTAATGACGAGGAGGATGACACCGAGGAGCTTGAGGATGAGGATGAGGACGGGGACGAGGATGACGATGATGACTACGAGTGATCCTTGGGGCGCTAGCATCGCTCTTCTTCCTTTTTGGTGTTTCGATGCCAAAGGGGGAGAAGTAGTTCTATTAGGACTTCGTGGATTTGCATGGGTCGGGCGCAAGCATTTGCACTTTATCTTTTCGGTCTTTTTCTCGCTTGTGCCCATTTAGCGTTGAACTTCCATTTGTGTTTTGCTCTGTATGAGACTATGTTTATGTGTGGCTCTGGATTTATCTTGTGGTTTATCCTTATGGATTCATCTATCATATTGGCTACATTGGATATCTATATCAAGGAAGGCGTTCATAATGGCTATCATTGGATATTCTTATACTATATTGAGGACGTCTCTATCTCGCTCACGGTGGTATGAATATTTTGCCTATGTTCCAATGAAATAGACTTGTACCTACTTGTGTGCATTTTTATTCACATGCAAATTTTTATTATGCACACATTGAGGGGGAGTCTTTTTCACTTGTTAAATGTGTTGTTATTTTAGCTATCTTGCAAATCCTAGTATTGTCATCTAACACCAAAGAGAGGGAGATTGAAAGAACATTTAATGGTTCCCAGTGTTTTGTGTGTTAGATAACAATACCATGGAGTTTTCTCATGTGTGCTAAGTGTGCAGGGAAGTGTTTTTGGTGTTTGGGGCCCGAATTATCCGCCCCCATCAAGGGCCGGATAATCCGGCCTGACCCTCTTGGCAAAGGCTGGCACGATGGAAGTCTCGGACTGGGGGCGGATTTCCCCCCAGATAATCCGAAGTGGGGCGAATTTTCTTCCCCAGCCGGATAATCCAGCCCTCATCTTGGGACGGATAATCCGGCCCCCAGGAGAAGTGCAAAGGCCAGCACGGCGCAAGTCTCAGACTAGGGGCAGATTTTCCCCCGGATAGTCTGGAGCGGGGCAGATTCTCTTCCCCGGGCCGGATAATCCGGCCCTCACTTAGGCCGAATAATCCGGCCCCAAAAAGCTCCAACGGCTCCATCTGAACAGGGGGTATAAAAGCCTCCTCTTCCCCTCCTGTCAGATCTCTTTGTTCATTTCAAGAAAGATCAGACATGTTGCAAAAGCTCTCTCCCTAGATCTCTCACTTCAACCACCCGAAGGCTTCGATCTTTGGGGAAATTGAAGGAGGAGATATCATTCATCATCATCACGAATCAAGTGCTCCAACTCCTCTCCATTCACTTAGAGAATCCCCGATCTAGTATTCTCGTTAATATCTAGATCTTGTGTTTTATTATTGATAACAATTGTTCTTGTGGCAGCTTGTTGTCATTACGGGAGACTCCAATTCGGTTGTGGAGTTGTGCCCTGCTAGTTGTGTAAAGGCACCGGTTCCCGCCTCGAAGGGTTCAAATAGTGGAAAGGTGGATCAGGCCTTTGGTAGCGAGATCCATCGGAGAACAGGGTGAGGCCTATTTTGGCGTGGTGGTCTTAGTACGGCCCACCCCTCCAACGCAGATGTACTTCCCTTAACAAGGAAGGAACTGCGGTAAAACAAATTATGTGTCTCCGCGTGCTCCCTCACGGTTTCCTCGTTCCTCACTTTACTCGTCTTTACTCGCTTGTAGTTAGGTTTGCATATAGGGAAATTCTACATAGTAGTATATCTAGAGAATTTACCTTTTGTGTCAAGCCTAACATTGAAAAAGCATTAAAATTTGAAATAGCACCTATTTACCCTCCTCCTCTAGGTGCCCATACGATCCATTTCACACTTTCCATTGCTCCATCTGATACACACTTTTCCACATGTGCCTACCAAATGTACTACATCTATATGAAGGATATATGGGCGATCGCACAAATAGGACAAATAAGTTAGCCGAGGATAAACCGTGTCAACAACATAAACATTTGAAGACGAGCACATCACCTGAACTAAAGAGTAAATACTTGATATTTTCAACAACCTAATACTATGAACGGGAAAACCAAAAACATAGAGAAAAATAATTAGGTCTTGCGGGACCCCTTTTTTGCCGTCGTGGCCATCACCATAAGCGTGCAGTTCATTGGCGTAATCCTTGCTGACATTCATGTCGGTGGCCTGTGCGTCGGTGACGGAACCCTACAGAAACAGCACCATCAGCCCAGCATCGATAGGAACATCTGTCCGGATCAACGCGTCATTTCGCTCTTGTATCACATGTTTGCTGTGGTCAAGGCTATGCCAGGCTAAGTCGTCTTCCATGGCAAGTACCACCGCCCGCTTACAATGCACGCGGACGTCATGCAATGCTGTTTGGAGCCGCACGCATTTGTAATTCTTGGTCTAGTGCGTGTACCCATTGTGTCGTGCGTACGTAGGCTTGTCCGAGAGAACCTCGACTCTAACAATGTCATTCGTCGATGCGGCCGATGACATCTTCCTTTGATGATCGCGTTGACGCGCTCCAGAAGCGTTGGACTCTATTCACGCAAGGTCGCCTCATGTTGGTGCGGGTTCGTTGCAGTCAATCATGATGAAGAAACCTTCGCTAATGGGTGGCTTCCTTCGAGGGCCACGTTTGCATGTTCCAGAAAAGTTGTCTTGTATCTTTGCGAGCGAGCTCGGCAGGAGTGTGGGTTCGTCACCATAGAATTGAAGCATGACAATGTCATCAAGATGGCGCCCCACGCCTGTCGACGCCGCAGGTAAGCGATATCCGCCGACGCCGGCCGCTACTCATCGGAGGCGACTCATCTAGAAATGACTATGCAGACACGATGAATTCTGCATCACTGTGGGATGAAAAAGGCAACATAGCTAGGAGCGCTCGTGTGCCGCCATCGTGAATCCTTCTGCATCGCCATGTGCCTTACCACGTCTATCCAAACAGCGTCGTATCGGAGCTACGAGGTGCGTGGTGCCAAAGCTAGAGAGATTTCACCGGCGAGGAGTACCGAGAAGAGGCAAAAGAGGATAAATGGCAGCACAACTATTGCTGTAGTAGAATGACACCACGGGGATGACATGTATGCAGTGGCCAGCGGTGCGGCACACGAGAGAAGACGGTTGGTTTGCATGTCATTTACTCTCAAAACGGAAGCGACTACACGTCTGACACGAGCGACACCTGAAATACTTGTTTCCGTGCGTCTGTTAACTGGTACAATCATTAAACATGGACAAAAACATGAATCTCTAGTTCTTAGCTAGGTTGTGATTTGCGGAACACAGAGGGCAGATATGCCATGCAGACATTCTAAGGGTATACACACAATAGAATAAAGTAGGAACCGTATGTCTGCTAAGTTTGCTACATGCAGTGGCCAGCGACATGGAGCGTGAGAGAAAATAGTTAGTTTATATGTAATTTACTCTCGAAATGGAAGAGACTATACATCTGACACGAGCGGCGTCTACAAGACCTATTACTACGCGGCTGCTAACTGGTACGAGCATTAAACATGGACATGAAACACAAATATCAGGTTCTTAGCAAGACTTTGAGTTGTGGCATGCCGTGAGTAGACATGCCATGCAGATGTTATAAGACCACACATGCGACGGAAGAACGCACCGCTGCGAGCATTAAACACAGACATGAAACACAAAAAGTAGCCAAAATTTGAGGAAATCTATACCATCGAACATGTTGCACGCCACGAGTAGCTACGACTCGTAGACGTGCATAGGATAAACATGAAATAGTTACCACCAATAGCGACTTCCATAACCAGCCTAGCATGATGACGACGTATGTGATGCTGTTGTCACTCATTTTAGGCCGGCTTGATACTAAGATGGTGAAAGCTTCCCATTTTAGACCGGCTTGGTACTAGGACGGTGAAGGCCTGTTTTCGAATATGGGTTTGACAGACGCGTTCATCTTGGAGCCGGATCAAGATGGAGTCAAGAAGCAAGTTAACTAGGAGTAGAAGGAGATGGTAGGATCCAGAAGATGTTCCAGTATACCCAAACATAGTACGACACTTACCACCTTACACACGCGCTGGATCGTTTCCTTGGCAGTTCAATCATAGAAATTCACCAATTGATCCCTAGGCCTTGTTTCTAAGCATTGATACACCATTTGCAATTAGATATGTTACATGTTTGCTTGCTTCCATCTTTGCCTTTAGTCTTTTCCCACGTCAACCACACGCCAGCAAGCTATTTTCTAGCACCGTTACCATTTATAATTATCCATACCACTTGTATTTCACTATCTCTTTGCCGAACTAGTGCACCTATACACCTGACAAGTGTATTGGGTGTGTTGGGGACACAAGAGACTTCTTGTATCTTGATTGCAGGATTGCTTGAGAGGGGATACCTTTGACCACTTCCTCCCTGAGTTCGATGGACCTTGGGTGATCCACTTAAGGGAAAACTTGTTGCTGTTCTACAAACCTCTACACTTGGAGGCCCAACAACTGTCTACAAGAATAGAAGTGCGTAGACATCAACGGCGGGGTGTGGCCTGGGAAATGGATGCTGGACGGCGAGGAGGGAGCTGGTGGTTCCCTCATCATCGTCGGCGGCGAAGGCAGCGGGCTCGTCCCCCTCAGTGGTGGTGGAGCCTGGGCTGCTGGCCAAGTTGGCAGGCCAGACTGTGTCGTTGGGCCCATCTTGTGACCTAGAGCGGGTCGCGTCGGAGGTAGAGAGGCGTTTGGGTCTAGGGCAGTACGCAATGGACCTAGCTCGAAGGGGTCGGCCTTTTCCTCTGGCCCACCAGTGCGGCCCAACAGGGTGGCGGGGACACTACTTAAGTGGGTCTGGGTCCCTAAGGGAACCCTAGATCTCACTCTCTCCCACCCCACCCCCATCTCAGACGTGAGCGAGTGGTTCCGCCGCACTAGATCCTCAGCCTCGATCCCTCTCCGCATCCTCTCCCCGCCCCCCTGCTCCAGCGAGCCCTGTGATGGACCGCGGCCGTGGGAGCTTGAGCAAGAGGTCGCGGGAGGATTTCGAGGTGGAGGAAGGCCGCCGCATCGAGCGGGAGCTGCGTCAAAGGCTAGAGTTCGAGGAAGACTAGAGGCAGCGCAGGGCCAGATCCAGGGATTGGGAGCATGACCGTGACCGTGCGCCAGAGTGGTGACGGGATGACTCTCGCCGTCGTTAGGACGGGGCAAGATTTTAAGCGGGACCTTCCATCCCACATGGCCAAGATCGGCAGAAGCGCAAGAAGATTGGGGTGAAAAAGTTCAGCGCAGCAGCGCGGGCCAAGGCTGGAACTCAGGGCCAGGCAACAGCCACCTCCAAGGTCCCCTCCTCATCATAGTTGGAGGCAGGGAGACCGCGTCGGGGGGGAGGGAGGAAGGCAGGCATCACTTGCTACAACTTCTCCCGGGAGGGCCACTACCAATCTGGCTACTCCTTCAAGGCTAGGTGCACGGTCTGCAAGGTTGAGGGGCACACCACGGGTATGTGCCCCATGGCCAGCAAAGGTGCTGCCCCTTTCCCTCCGCCTCCGCCCCAGCAGGTGGTGCCTCAGGCCAAGGTGCCCTCGCTCCAATGGTACGGCTTTGCGGTGGACAGGGCTGGCTTTCACTACCTGGAAGTGGAGGACTGTAACTACCTCGGTGAATTACGCTCCTAGTTACAAGCCTGGATGAGCGGAAATGGTTAAAATAGTACGGTGGGGCCCAAATGCCACTCACAGGTAGACCTTTTGGCCGTCCTAACCATTTCCAAACATCGGGACAAGAACGGCGGCGAATCGGCAAAGCGACGGATCAACTACATACACAAATGAGTATGTATGCAAGCCACCATACAACAGTCCTCAGAGCCATTCCATCTAAAAGAAATAGAAATACTGCAACGCCATACGGCAAGATCCAAATATCCTAGATAGATATAATAGTTTAGGATATCTCCTCATACATCAAACAACAGAGTATCAGGCGGAAGCGGAAGACAAGATCCGAGTACGGATATGAAGCAAATCGGCATAAGATGCCCCATAAATAAACAAATCCCGCCCACAGATCTCACGGATCCCCGTTCCCGGAATCTCTACACCGAATGATCGTTGCCCACATCGTCCGTCTCCTCCACCCAGTATCCATCTTGAAGTTTACATGCTCATCGAATCAAACAATTTATCGTGTGAGACCCTAGGGGTACTCAGCAAGTCTTTATGCCTCTAAAGGGGACACAACCTGGGGTGACGCAATTGCAGCAAAAGATAATACCTAACAATTCTATAGATACTCGCTAACGATCCGCCTAACCAAAGATAGACGGATGTCCGTGAATTAAATAACAACAGTTATAACGGTAACATTAACAGATCCATCCTCCTCCTCGCTTTCCGACGAGGAAGCGGACGAACAACCCTCCATCCGTTGGCAGTTTTATTATCCATTCCATGAGTGTTGCACTATTTACTAGTCAGGTACTTAGTCATATTAAAGCGGTACTTTAATTATACTTGTCTATGATCGAGAAACTGTGCTCCAAGTCGTCCATAACCATGACACGGCTTTGAAAGTTTTACCTGCAGGGTGCACAAATAGCAACACACACTCGATCAACCTCGAAAACCAAATCAAAACCCAACGAGGCTCACGACAAAGCGATCACAGATTCAGAAATATTTCAGGGGCCACCCATTAAGCTACCCAACGAAGTTAGCCGACTCGAGACGGACTCACGGTTTGCGTCACGGGCTGTAAACGACTGGGAACCCGAAAGTGTGACTGGGCTTGTCGATACTGAAAACACTCCGCTTCCTAAATAGTACAGTGCATCCTCGCACAATCTTAAATAAAGCGAGAAAGCATGGCATAAGTACAGAATAGTAATAAAGCCCCAAACTACTTTGTGGCCCCAAGAAATAAGAATGAATCAAGCTCGCCTGTGGGGGTTCATAAGCCTCCCGGATGTGGATAGCGCGAATATTCAAGGAACAGGAATCAAGTACTCGGGGTCCTACGGGACACAAGTGAGCATGAAAAACCAAATAGCAGATATTGCTCACTGGTGCCACTTTCATTAGTTATCCCATTACTACTCAGGTTAAGTTGTTTAGGTACCTCGTTATCCATCAGACACTCACATACCCTACACATGTTGTTCTATGACTCACATGGCTCAAACAACTCCTGTAGTAATGGCTCATGGGATGGAGGAACAAGCTTCGGTGGGGTTTAAAAGTAAAGGCTATGCAATACTTGGGATTCAGTTTAATGCAATCGCGACTCAGTGATGCAAGAATAAGATAGAGGCAATAGGTACTGTATGTATGCAAGCATGTGGTAGTGCTTGCCTGGCAGCTCAGTTGAAGCGAGAGAAGGATCTGGGTAGTGCTCCTGGTTTTCTTGGTAAATCCCCTGCTCAGCGTCTATTCGAAGAAGAACCAAACAAACAAGGGCCAACATAAATAAAGTGCACAAGCATATGAATAAAATGCGACAAGCAAACAATCATGCTATGATGAAGGATGCACAATTTGCATGGCAATAAAGTAGCATGGCATGGGTGAGGTGTGGAATACAAGAAATAAGCATTTTATTGAGTTTTAATCATATTTTATACTCAAATAAGTTGCTGTATACTTTATATTTATATGATGCATGCTGCAATTCAGAACATGGAATGCATAAACAGAAAGGTCTCGTCGAGCTAATCATTTTAGACATATTATTTGTTAAATTTGGAGTTATAAAACAAAAGTTATTAATTATTTAAGGCAAAGGGCATTTTGTTGTAATTTTCATCAACTTGAAATTTAAAGTGTTCAAAATATATTTTAGAGGTCATATTTGAATTCCTCATATTTTTCTGATTTCAAAACATATATTATTTGTACTATTTGGAATAATATTTGAAAAGTTATTTAAAACAGATTTGAATTTGACTTTAAAACAATTTTGAAAAGGTTAAATTAAAACAGATAAACAGAAATCATTTTATACTCAGACAGACCCAGCCACAGTCACTGACGGGTGGGCCAGCGGCTGGCGGGGCACACGCGCGCGAAAAACTCTTTTCTACCGCGACTCTACCTAGCCACGATGAATGAGTGGGGTCCAAGGCTCTGGACCCCACACGCCTTGGGGCGAGTGAGGCTGCCACGCTACAGAGCTGGGGTCGGTTTGATGAAAAGGAAGGCTGGGTCCCTTTGCAAAAACGCCACGGAGGTGACAAGTGGGCCTAGAGGTGCGGTTCAGGAATTAAAAAGGGGGCTAAGTGTAAAGTGGCAACGACCCTGTACTGTTGTTCTTCTCTGCATCGAGCGACAGATCGGTGCCGCTTGCTGAGCGCTGCTGGGTTCGATCTGGGTCATGGCGCCAGCGTTGGCGTGGTAACCAGTCTGGCAGCGTTCGGAAGGTGACAGAGAGGCGTGGCGGCTAGATAGGCCGTATCATGGCCTTGAGCCAGCAGCGCGTGGCCGACGACGCTGCAATGCCTTTCGATGAAACGAACAGCGGTACTAGGGCGGTACGGCGAGGCAGACCATGTCGGGGAGGGAGAGAGGCTCACCGCGGAGAGCTCGGTGCGGTCGGATCGGGCTGGGAGGCGACGGAGAGGCGAGGACGCAGACGCCGGGCGGAGCTAGGGTTTTCGGCGCGTGCAGTCTGTGAGCAGACGGGGTCCTTCTCCTCCTCGCTGGCGGTTACTGGGCGATGCAGGGCGGCCTCCTCGGTCTACCAGGCCACCTCCACGACGAGCACGCCGGCTGGGACGGCGAGGAACAGAGGTAGACGGCGGCGGCTGGCGTCGGGATCTGGCGATGGTGGAGAGAGAGGGGAGGTACGGCAAGGCCTGGAGTGGATCTGGGGGTCGTCTGCAGAGAGGTGGGAGTGGGTAAAGCAATGAGGGAGAGGGGAGATGCCGTGGGGAAGTGGTTTAGGGAAAAAGGTGGCTCGGCCACCTTTTTCTTCTTCCTCTCCTCATGTGCTCGGGCAGGTCAGGGCGAGGTGGTGATGGGGGCTGCCAGGTGGGGACGTTAGGGACGGTGGGGAGGCTCGGGCTGGGGGCCCTCCTTGCAAGAAGAGAAGGGAGGGGAGAGAGATAGAGGGGGAAGCTCGGGTTGGAGCTAGGGTTGGTTAGGGGGAGGCTCGGGTTAGGGTTTGGGGTGGTTGGTAGCTAGGTGGGGCCAGGATGGCCAGGTGGGGCCAGCAAGGTGAGGCTCGGCATGGTGAGACTAAAGGGAAGGTTAGGGTTTGGTTTGGAGAGAGAGGAGTTAGATGGAAAGGAGAGAGGGTGAGGTGAGAGAGATATAAGGTAGGGTGCTTAGGGTTTAGAGTTTTATATACTTGCATGCACTAAACTAGATCAAACCAAGAATATGTGGAATAGGTGTAGGGTTTAGCAAACTCAAACAAGATCAACAAAAAGGAGTGGAAGAGAGGGATAGAGGTGTGGTGGTGGATTTTAGCAAGACCAAACTAGATCAAGCCAAAAGAGAGGAAGAGAGAGAGAGATGGGAGATGATCCACTCAAAAATTCAAATAAAATCCAAAAGGCTAGAATGTGGTGGTACTTGCATGGGCCATGCATAAATAGTAAATGCCTCCTCTAGTAGTGAAAACCACTAGATTATCTCATGGCATTTGTATAAGCAAGCTTCCCAAATTGGAATAAGGCCCAACAAAAGAAAAGAGAGCTTGTTTACCACATGGATTAAATAAAAGATCATGCATGAATATAAGGTGGCCAAGCTTGTGTGTATGTGCCACTAGCCAACATGAACCACAATGGTATTCCTACATGAGCTTATATTCATATTTAACCCATATGAAAACTTGACAAGGGTTCCACTCACATAGCATGCAAAGGTGGCCATGTGGCTCTCATATACCAATAATGTGAAAACAACATGGTGCATATATGGGAGCATGTGGAATTGTAAGTGGAGCCATCCCAACCCACATGAGCTAGAGGTAAACCCAAATAAATGCAAAGCTCACATATAGGGGAATGGTGGAATTATAAGGTGGTGACAGAGAAAGGTGATGGAGTTCAATAAAAGATATGCCCCCAACTCAACTTGGGCATTAAACAATATATCAATAACCAAATACAATATCAAGAGGCAAATACAATTTACAATGCGTATGAGAGAAGATCCAAAACAAAAAGGGTTTTATATGATGCTCAAATGCAAGGTGGCATGATGACATGAGCATGATATAATGATGATGCAACAATTATATATTAAGTGGCCATTATATTACTAGACCAAGTAGCATTACAATTGTTAGACAATTGGGATGCTACAACTCTCCCCCACTAAACAGGAATCTCGCCCCGAGATTCTAGGAAGAAGAAGAAGACACAAAGAGGGTAGGATACTTGGCACGGAGCTCATCTTCACGTTCCCAAGTGGCTTCATCAACGGAATGGTGCGACCACTGCACCTTGCAGAACTTGATGGACTTGTTGCGAGTCCTTCTTTCTGCGACTTCAAGGATTTTTGTGGGGTGTTCTTGATAAGACAGGTCTTCTTGGAGATTGATAAGCTCATGGTCCACGGTCCTGCCGGAATCCTTGAAGCACTTCTTGAGCTGAGAGATGTGGAAAACATCATGGACCTTGAGTTTTTCCGGGAGCTCAAGAGCATAAGCAACTTCTCCTCTTCTTCCACGAATTTTGAATGGACCGATGTATCTAGGAGCCAGCTTTCCTTTGATACCAAAACGGTGTGTGCCTCTCATGGGAGTGACACGAAGGTAAACGAGATCACCAGGGACATACTCCATGTCCGTGTGCTTCATCATAATTGCTCTTCTGGCGACTTTGAGCAATCTTCAGATTTTCAAGAATGATGTGAACCTTCTCCTCCGCTTGAGTTACAATGTCAGGGCCAAACAATATTCTTTCTCCTGCACCCGACCAACCAATCGGAGTTCTGCATTTGCGACCATAGAGAGCCTCAAATGGTGCCATCTTTAGACTTTTCTGGAAGCTATTGTTGTAAGAGAATTCAGCATAAGGAAGACATTCTTCCCACTTCATGCCAAAGGAGATGACGCAAGCACGAAGCATATCTTCCAGAATCTGATTGATCCTTTCAACTTGTCCTTGCGACTGAGGGTGGTAAGCTGTGCTAAAGTTCAATTTTGTTCCCAAAGCATTTTGGAAACTTTCCTAGAACTTGGAAGTGAAGATGCTTCCACGGTCTGAACTGATCTCCAGAGGAACCCCATACAGAGAGACAATTCTGTTGATATAGAGCTCAGCCAACTGAATTGCAGAAATTGTTTCCTTGACGGGGAAGAAGTGAGCCACTTTAGAAAGCCTGTCAATGACAACAAAGATTGCATTGTTGCCCTTCTGCGACCTTGGAAATCCAGTGATGAAGTCCATCTCTACTTTCTCCCATTTCCATTCCGGGGGTTTCAATGGCTGTAGAAGGCCGGAAGGTTTCTGATGGACAGCTTTAACTCTACGGCAGACATCACACTCCGAGACATACTTAGCACAATATCGTTTCAATCCTGGCCACCAATATTGTGTTTTCAAGTCCATGTACATCTTTGTGCTGCCAGGGTGGATAGAAAGAACAGAATCATGCGCCTCCTTGAGAACTTGCTCTCTCAAACCCGGGTAGTTTGGAACAAACATCCGGTGTTCAAAGAAAAGCGTGCCTTGATCATCGACGTGGAAGGACTCATACTTCGGGAGCTGAAGTTTGGAGATGATCTTTCTGGTGTACAGATCACCAAGCTGAGAGGAGCGAACCTTTTCTTCCAAGAGAGGGGTTGCTAGAAGGTTCAGAAGATACCCTTGTTCCACAATTTCAAGGTTGAGCTGACGGAATTCCTCGCACAAGAGAGGCTGTTGTTCTTCCATCAAGAGGTTGTTGACATAAGCTTTGCGGCTGAGAGCATCGGCCATGACATTAGCTTTGCCCGGAGTGTAGTTGATGGTCAAATAGAAGTCATTGATTGCTTCAATCCATCTCCTCTGTCGAAGGTTGAGATCAGGCTGAGTGAAGATATACTTCAGACTCTTGTGATCAGAAAAGATTTCACAACGGTTGCCCAGCAAGTAATGCCTCCATACTTTCAAAGCAAAGACAACTGCTGCGAGCTCGAGGTCATGTGTAGGATAGTTGATCTCATGCGTCTTCAACTGTCGAGAGGCATAAGCAACAACTTGTTTTTCTTGCATAAGGACCGCACCCAATCCTTGCAAAGAGGCGTCACAGAATATCTGGAACGGCTTGGATGTATCCAGAGGAACCAAGACTGGTGTGGAAGTGAGCTTCTCTTTGAGTGTTTCAAAGCTTGCTTGACATGCAGGAGTCCAAAGGTATTTCTTGCCTTTCTTGAGGAGATCGGTAAGAGGCTTCGCTATCTTCGAAAAGTTCTGAACGAAGCGACGGCAATAACTAGCCAAACCAAGGAAGCTCCGGACTTCTTTGACATTTACAGGAGGAAGCCATTCAACAATTGTCTTTACAGTTACCGGGTTGACTGCAATGCCCTTGGCAGAGATGACGTGACCAAGATAGGTTACTTGAGGCAGCCAAAACTCACACTTGGAGAACTTTGCATACAAGCAGTTCTCACGAAGCTTGTTTAGGACACACCGAAGGTGTTCTTCATGTTCTTCCTTTGATTTAGAATAGACTAGGATGTCATCCAGATAGACCACAACGAACTTATCAAGATACTCCATGAAAACCGAGTTCATGAGCCTCGAGAAGGTGACAGGTGCGTTGGTGAGACCGAAAGACATGACCGTGTACTCATACAGGCCATAGCGGGTGGTGAAAGCTGTTTTAGGAACATCTTCCTTGCGAATCTTGATTTGGTGATAACCACTTCTCAAGTCAAGCTTAGAGAATACCACAGCTCCAGCTAGCTGATCGAAGAGATCATTAATCCGCGGAAGGGGATATTTATTCTTGATGGTTTTAGCATTGAGAGCCCGATAGTCAACACAAAGTCTATCAGTCTTGTCTCGCTTCTTCACAAAGATTGTTGGGCTGCCCCAAGAAGAGGTACTGTGTTGAATGAAACCCAACTTCTCTTGTTCATCAAGCTGACGTTTGAGTTCAGCCAACTCAGAAGGACCCATTTTATAAGGCCGCTTGGAGATAGGAGCCGTTCCAGGTTCAAGCTCAATTACAAACTCAACCTCACGATCCGGAGGCATACCTGGCAACTCTTCAGGAAAGACATCTGGGAACTCACAGACCACCGGAACACTCTGAATAGCTTCCATAGCATCATCATTCAGAGCCGCCAAAGAGAAAAGCTGAATAGCAGGAGTCAGACTTGGAGAATAGACTATATGGCCTTCAGGAATCTTCAGAGAAACCGAGCGTTCAGCACAATCAATCACAGCTGCATTTGCTGTCAACCAATCCATGCCCAAGATGACATCAATGTCAGAATTGCCCAGAACAATTAAGGAAGTCGAGAACGAAGAGCCACCAATCTCAATTTGATTGCCATGGCTGATTTTAGAAGCTGCCATCTTTGCTCCAGGAGAAAGGACCATTAACCGCTTAAGGAGAGGATCCAACGCTAACTCATTCTCATGTGCAAACTTGTGAGAAACAAAAGAATGCGAGGCACCAGAATCAAACAAAACTCGTGCAGGGACTGAGTTAACGGGAAGCATACCCATCACAACTCCAGGTGCATGCTCAGCTTGAGCGGCGTTGACACAGTTGGCACGAGCAACAGTAGACCCGGGCTTGGTGTTGATGTTGAGAGCCCGAGGTGGTGGTGCACGAACCAAAGGAGAGCTTGCCGCAGGTCTTGGAGGTGGTGGAGGAAGAGCTTTGTTTTTCATCGGACAGTTCCAGTATTGATGCCCAGTGTCTCCACAAGTGTAACAAGCACCAGGTGGACGTGGAGCAACGTAGCCAGGGACTCCGCCAGGCGCTCCAGGGTAGTGGTGGTTGTAGCCCCTGGAAGCAGCAGTGAGGAAGTTTGGTGGCCTTGTCGCGTAGCTTGAAGATCTTGGTGTAGCCGGGAGCGACGGTGGGGTGTTAGGAACCCAGACACGACGCTTAGAAGGAGTTGACATAGCTGAAGAGCTTGCTGCATCGCGGTTGTGTTTCTTTGACTCCTCAAACACTTGCCTACTTGCCTCTTCCTGCAGAGCCGTATGCTGAAGTTCCAGAAAAGACGCCGGCCTTGCATGTGTGATTGCATACTTAATCGATGCATTGAGCCCTTGCCTGAACCTCTTTTGCTTCTTCTTGTCATCAGAGATCTCATCGCCACCATAACGAGAAAGGTTCATGAAGTTCCTGATGTAGGTATTGACATTGTCATTGCCCTGCTTGAGGTTGAGAAACACTTCCTTCATCCTCTCCATGACAATTTCTGACAGATACTGCTCTTTGAAAGCTCCAGTGAACTGTCCCCAAGTAGGCTGAAAACCAGAGTGGTTTGCCTTCAGGTAATTCTCCCACCAGAGAGCTGCATCTCCCTTCAGAAGGTGAGTAGCACACTTTACCCATTCTTGCTCAGGAACATCAGCAGTCATCAGTAACCTTGACATCTCACGCAACCAATCATCAGCATCAAGTGGTTGATCAGAAACATCAAATTGGCGTGGGTTGAACTTTAGGAAGCTTTTGATGTCTCCTCGCTTGGGAGGTGGAGGTAGCGGAACAAACTCATTCCTCCTGACACTTTCTTCAAAACGCTGCTGGTTCTGCTGCATTGCTGCCAAAGCATTGGCGATGCTTGACAACGCTGCCCCCAGTTCAGGTTGTATGTCCTCCTCAGAACGGCGTGGTGGTGCCATCCTGTGATTGATATAAAACACAAGTCAGTACTATGATGGAGAATAATAATAATCCAAAATAGTACCAAGATGGAATTAATCAAGATTAAAGGATACAATTTACTAAGATGATATTAAAATATCAACAAAGTTCAAAGCACCTAGAAGATATTAAGCATATCGCACACGACTGAAAAGGAGTGTGGTACACAGATATATCAAAGAAAAATTTTCCGCAAATTTCGGCATTAAAATACCAATAGATGCGCAAAATCACTTAAAGAATCAAGATTAGTGACTCTACCAATTCAATATACAAGAGCGAATGATAAAAGTAGTGGTATGGTCGCGACTCCATCCCGCACTCAAATCATTACTCCGCACATGAATAAGTAAAACACATATCCCAACACCTTCTTTCAAGATAACCTAAAGATTAGTAACTACGGAAACGAACACCCCAACAAGATAACGTCGGGTAACAAAGAGTAAGACAGATCGCGGCGGTATACAACGAATCAGATAGATCGCGTCGGTTTGCAAAAGCACACGGTATGGAATGTACCAACAGATGATAACCAAAGGCAGATTGTGATAACAAGTTGGAAGCAACAGATAGACAAGGAATTACACACACACACACACAACCTATGGTACTACGGAACCCAGAACACGTGAATCCTAGTTTGAATTTTAAGAAGAGGATTGAAAACATTACACTTCCTTACCAGAAAAGGGTGGGTGGGTGGGTAAGAAGAAAATTGGAAGCAGTCCTACTCTCGCGTTTTGTTTTTCCCTAGTATACATAGCTACCAAAAATATTTGCTAGACTGACAACGACCATTTGGCTGAGACCCTAAAGTGCGGAATGGCTCTGATACCAATTGTAACTACCTCGGTGAATTACGCTCCTAGTTACAAGCCTGGATGAGCGAAAATGGTTAAAATAGTACGGTGGGGCCCAAATGCCACTCACAGGTAGACCTTTCGGCCGTCCTAACCATTTCCAAACATCGGGACAAGAACGGGCGGCGTAATCGGCAGGCGAAGGGATCAACTACATACACAAATGAGTATGTATGCAAGCCACCATACAACAGTCCTCGAGCCATTCCATCTAAAAAGAAATAGAATATCGCAACGCCATACCAAGATCCAAATATCCTAGATAGATATAATAGTTTAGGATATCTCCTCATACATCAAACAACAGTATCGGTGAAGCGGAAGACAAGATCCGAGTACGGATAAGAAGCAAATCGGCATAAGATGCCCCATAAATAAACAAATCCACCCACGATCTCACGGATCCCGTTCTAATCTCTACACAATGATCGTTGCCCACATCGTCTCCTCCACCCAGTATCCATCTTGCGAGTTTACCTGTTCATCTGAATCAAACAATTTATCGTGTGAGACCCTAGGGGTACTCAGCAAGTCTTTATGCCTCTAAAGGGGACACAACCTGGGGTGACGCAATTGCAGCAAAAGATAATACCTAACAATTCTATAGATACTCGCTAACGATCCGCCTAACCAAAGATAGACGGATGTCCGTGAATTAAATAACAACAGTTATAACGGTAACATTAACAGATCCATCCTCCTCCTCGCTTTCCGACGAGGAAGCGGACGAACAACCCCCCATCCGTTGGCAGTTTTATTATCCATTCCATGAGTGTTGCACTATTTACTAGTCAGGTACTTAGTCATATTAAAGCGGTACTTTAATTATACTTGTCTATGATCGAGAAACTGTGCTCCAAGTCGTCCATAACCGCGGACACGGCTTTCAGAAAGTTTTTACCCTGCAGGGGTGCACAAATAGCAACACACACTCGATCAACCTCGGAAAAACCAAATCAAAACCCAACGAGGCAGTCACGACAAAGCGATCACAGGATTCAGAAATATTTCAGGGGGCCACCCCATTAAGCTACCCGTAACGAAGTTAGCCGACTCCGAGACGGACTCAAGGTTTGCGTCAGTGGCTGTAAACGACTGGGAACCCGAAAGTGTGACTGGGCTTGTCGATACCGCGAAAACACTCCGCTTCCCTAAATAGTACAGGTGCATCCTCGCACAATCTTAAATAAAGCAGTAAAGCATGGCATAAGTACAGAATAGTAATAAAGCCCCAAACTACTTTGTGGCCCCAAGAAATAAGAATGAATCAAGCTCTGGCTCAGGGGGGTTCATAAGCCTCCCGGATGTGGATAGCACGAATATTCAAGGAACAGGAATCAAGTACTCGGGGTCCTACGGGACACAAGTGAGCATGAAAAACCAAATAGCAGATATTGCTCACCGGTGCCACTTTCATTAGTTATCCCATTACTACTCAGGTTAAGTTGTTTAGGTACCTCGTTATCCATCAGACACTCACATACCCTACACATGTTGTTCTATGACTCACATGGCTCAAACAACTCCTGTAGTAATGGCTCATGGGATGGAGGAACAAGCTTCGGTGGGGTTTAAAAGTAAAGGCTATGCAATACTTGGGATTCAGTTTAATGCAATCGCGACTCGATGATGCAAGAATAAGATAGAGGCAATAGGTACTGTATGTATGCAAGCATGTGGTAGTGCTTGCCTGGCAGCTCAGTTGAAGCGAGAGAAGGATCTGGGTAGTGCTCCTGGTTTTCTTGGTAAATCCCCTGCTCAGCGTCTATTCGAAGAAGAACCAAACAAACAAGGGCCAACATAAATAAAGTGCACAAGCATATGAATAAAATGCGACAAGCAAACAATCATGCTATGATGAATGATGCACAATTTGCATGGCAATAAAGTAGCATGGCATGGGTGAGGTGTGGAATACAAGAAATAAGCATTTTATTGAGTTTTAATCATATTTTATACTCAAATAAGTTGCTGTATACTTTATATTTATATGATGCATGCTGCAATTCAGAACATGGAATGCATAAACAGAAAGGTCTCGTCGAGCTAATCATTTTAGACATATTATTTGTTAAATTTGGAGTTATAAAACAAAAGTTATTAATTATTTAAGGCAAAGGGCATTTTGTTGTAATTTTCATCAACTTGAAATTTAAAGTGTTCAAAATATATTTTAGAGGTCATATTTGAATTCCTCATATTTTTCTGATTTCAAAACATATATTATTTGTACTATTTGGAATAATATTTGAAAAGTTATTTAAAACAGATTTGAATTTGACTTTAAAACAATTTTGAAAAGGTTAAATTAAAACAGATAAACAGAAATCATTTTATACTCAGATAGACCCAGCCACAGTCACTGACGGGTGGGCCAGCGGCTGGCGGGGCACACGCGCGCGAAAAACTCTTTTCTACCGCGACTCTACCTAGCCACAGTGAATGACAGGTGGGGTCCGAGGTTCTGCTGACCCACACGCCCGGTGGCGAGTCAGGCTGCCACGGCAGCAATGAGGGGCTGCGGTTTGATGAAAAGGAAGGCTGGGTCCCCTTTTGCAAAAACGCCACGGGAGGCTGACAAGTGGGCCTAGAGGGAGCGCGGGTTCAGGGAATTAAAAAGGGGGGGCTAAGTGTAAAGTGGCAACGGCCCTGTACTGTTGTTCTTCTCTGCATCGAGCGACAGATCGGTGCCTGCTGTGGGCCTTGTGTGAGATCGATCCTGGTCGCGCCCGCGTTGAGCGTGGTAACCAGTGCGGCAGGCGTTCGGAAGGTGACAGGAGGGCGGCTGGCGGCTAGATAGGCCGTATCGCGGCGCGGGAGCGAGCAGGCCACCTCCACGATGCAGGGAGGCCTCCTCGGTCTACCAGGCCACCTCCACGACGAGCACGCCGGCTGGGACGGCGAGGAACAGAGGTAGACGGCGGCGGCTGGCGTCGGGATCTGGCGATGGTGGAGAGAGAGGGGAGGTACGGCAAGGCCTGGAGTGGATCTAGGGGTCGTCTGCAGAGAGGTGGGAGTGGGTAAAGCAACGAGGGAGAGGGGAGATGCCGTGGGGAAGTGGTTTAGGGGAAAAGGTGGCTCGGCCACCTTTTTCTTCTTCCTCTCCTCACGTTCTCGGGCAGGGCAGGGCGAGGTGGTGATGGGGCTGCCAGGTGGGGACGTCAGGGACGGTGGGGAGGCTCGGGCTGGGGGCCCTCCTGGCAGGAAGAGAAGCGAGGGGAGAGAGATAGAGGGGGAAGCTCGGGTTGGAGCTAGGGTTGGTTAGGGGGAGGCTCGGGTTAGGGTTTGGGGTGGTTGGTAGCTAGGTGGGGCCAGGGTGGCCAGGTGGGGCTAGCAAGGTGAGGCTCGGCATGGTGAGACTAAGGGGAAGGTTAGGGTTTGGTTTGGAGAGAGAGGAGTTAGATGGAAAGGAGAGAGGGTGAGGTGAGAGAGAGATAAGGTAGGGTGCTTAGGGTTTAGAGTTTTATATACTTGCATGCACCAAACTAGATCAAACCAAGAATATGTGGAATAGGTGTAGGGTTTAGCAAACTCAAACAAGATCAACAAAAAGGAGTGGAAGAGAGGGATAGAGGTGTGGTGGTGGATTTTAGCAAGACCAAACTAGATCAAACCAAAAGAGAGGAAGAGAGAGAGATGGGAGATGATCCACTCAAAAATTCAAATAAAATCCAAAAGGCTAGAATGTGGTGGTACTTGCATGGGCCATGCATAAATAGTAAATGCCTCCTCTAGTAGTGAAAACCACTAGATTATCTCATGGCATTTGTATAAGCAAGCTTCCCAAATTGGAATAAGGCCCAACAAAAGAAAAGAGAGCTTGTTTACCACATGGATTAAATAAAAGATCATGCATGAATATAAGGTGGCCAAGCTTGTGTGTATGTGCCACTAGCCAACATGAACCACAATGGTATTCCTACATGAGCTTATATTCATATTTAACCCATATGAAAACTTGACAAGGGTTCCACTCACATAGCATGCAAAGGTGGCCATGTGGCTCTCATATACCAATAATGTGAAAACAACATGGTGCATATATGGGAGCATGTGGAATTGTAAGTGGAGCCATCCCAACCCACATGAGCTAGAGGTAAACCCAAATAAATGCAAAGCTCACATATAGGGGAATGGTGGAATTATAAGGTGGTGATAGAGAAAGGTGATGGATTTGAATAAAAGATATGCCCCCAACTCAACTTGGGCATTAAACAATATATCAATAACCAAATACAATATCAAGAGGCAAATACAATTTACAATGCATATGAGAGAAGATCCAAAACAAAAAGGGTTTTATATGATGCTCAAATGCAAGGTGGCATGATGACATGAGCATGATATAATGATGATGCAACAATTATATATTAAGTGGCCATTATATTACTATACCAAGTAGCATTACAATTGTTAGACAATTGGGATGCTACAAGGACTCAGCCTTGATGGTGGGTGCGGAGAGTCAAAGCTTCACGACCTCGGTGATTGCTGCTGACAACACGCTCTCATGTGATCTGCTAACCAGAGATTTGAAGGGACTTGTCGAAGACAACTGGGACTGGCAGGTGAGGTGGCTCTCTGATACGGACTTTGTGGTGAGCTTCCCAACAAAGGCGAGCCTCACCTTGTGCAAAAACCTCTACAAGAACGCAGGTGGGATTAGGCTCCCGGTCAGCGGAGTGGTTGTGCTGTTTGCCGAGGCGCGTGTGAATCCACAGGCCTGTCGGTCCCTCTCCAAAGTGTGGGTTAAGCTTACTGATGTCCCAGATTGTTTGAGGAATGTTGAGTTCTTGATGGAAGGTACTAAGATGATTGGAAGGCCGTGTCTGGTGGATGAGGAATCTCTTGCGTGCAAAGAAGGCCCGGTCCGTATGCTATTCCATTCGCAGGCCCCTGATAAGCTCCCCAAGCGGGTAGTCTTGTTCGTCAACGCAGAAGGTTTTCAGATTGGGGTGGAGGTGGAATTTTCCAAGGACACGGGGAAGAAGACGATCCCGCCGGTTGAACCAAGTAACAGGAAAGACGACGACGAGGAGGAACAGACTGAGGACCTGAGTCCCTCCATGGATCGTCACTAGAAGTGGACGGGAGGCCAGGACAAGTCCAAAGACAAGGGAGTGGTGTCAGGCGCTCCCGGCAAGCAGGGGGACGGGGTGGGCGTGAACCTGGCTGCCCCACTGCTGATGGATTGCATCCCACCTGCCCCGAGACCATTTCCATCTCCGGCCTAGATCCCCATTAACAAATCTTCCGTGGGTAGTAGTAGCGTGCCGGTCCCTTCCTTGATTGACCATTCGGCGTCCAAATCATCGTCGGCCCCACCAAGGTCAAAGCTGCAACCTGTTCCGTTCAATCAGTATGGGTCCAACCTCCCTTCCTCGGAGTTGTTCGAGGTGAAGCAGATTTCCCCTATCACTGTCTCCCCCAAGGCGGCCCCTCGTTCAGTGGTGGACGTCCCCTCTGACTCGTCGTGGGGTCTCTCTCCCATCGGGTCGCCGATGTCCCCCAATGTGCTCAAGCGCAACAAGCTTTCTAAGGAGGCAGGGAGGAGATTGGCTGGGTTACCCCTCAGGACTAGGAGTTTGACACTGAAACTCTCGCGGAAAAGTTCAACAAGCTGAAGAAGAAGAAGCAGGATGGGGAGGTGGAGAAACCCCCAACAAAGTCCAAGAAGCCCCTTCCTGATCTGACCAAGGAGATCTCGGGGGTGGCCAAGGTGGCTAAGGAGAGACACTCTGTCCCAATCACATCGCAGTCCACAAGTACAAGGCGCAGCACTCGCTGCGAGGGACGGGACGCGGAGCCGGTGGCAACCAAGGCTGCTCGCATTTTTTGGGTCTTGTTCGGGACTGTGGGTTGGCGGTTGATCGACTGGTTTATTCTCCTTCCTCCCTCATTTCCTTGGTCCGGGCTAAAGAGGAAGCACAAGCTCTTTTGACTAAGGCAGCACTGGCAGTAAAGGAGAAGCTTGCAGAGCCCTTCCATGACACTCAGCGTGAGCCTCAGCCCACTGTTCATACCGCGGGTGGGGAGATGGTGGTGGCTGGGCAGGAACAGATGGTGGGGGATCTAGAGCGGATCCTCATTGCGGACCTACAGAAGGGGAACAAAAAGAGAAAGAAGAGATTCCTGGATTTGGGTCCCAGGGAGAACCTCCGATGTACCCTAGCTCAACAAGCACGAGCTTCCTCGGGTTCTCAATGTTGACAGCTTTTGGGTGGAATCTGCGGGGATTTGGGGGCAAAGACAGAAGCCCCTAGATTCAAGACTTCGGGAAAAAGGTCAAGCTCGATATCATCTTCCTCCAGGAGACCATGAGGAAGGATTTCAAAGATCGTGAGCTGCGGAATCTGGTCAACGGGGACGTTTTTCATTGGCATTGGCGTCCTGCAGAGGGGCATTCTAGCGGGATGCTTCTTGGCTATAGGGACGATAGCTTTGAGGTGGGCAGGATTGATCAGGGCGATCACTTCCTTAACGCCCTCCTCCTCCATCGTGAATCTAAGTTTAAATTCGAGTTTATTGGAGTCTACGGGCCAGCTGACCATGCGAGATCAGCGGCGTTTCTAGTGGATCTTGAGGAAAAAATTAGTAGGGGCTCTCATCCAGTGGTGGTGATGGGCGATTTCAACTTGCTTCGGGGCCAGCAAGACAAAAATAACGGGAACATCAACTGGCCCCTTGTCAATTTGTTCAAGGAATGCATTGCGAGAATGGCCCTGAGGGAGATCGCTAGGTCTTGGGCTACTTTTACCTAGTCCAGTAGACAACAGAATCCAGTTCAGTGTGTGCTTGATAGAGTGCTGGTGTCTCCGGACTAGGAGATCCAATTCCCCTTGGTTTCCCTCAAGGTAGAAACTAGTATTGGCTCGGATCATGCCCCCCTACTATTGTCCACTGATGAAACCGTGAAGAGGAAGGGGAGTCTTTTCTTCTTTGAAACCGGCTGGTTTGATCTGGAGGGGTTTCACCCTCTTGTGCGTTCTTGGTGGGCTCTCATTGCCGCTTCCCAGGCGCGGTGTCGTGGCCCCATGGACTTCTAGAAGGAGCTGGAATCGGGGTTGCGACAGAGGCTTCGAGGCTACAGCGCTAACATTGGCAGACTGGGTTGAGAGCGAAAGGCCAATCTGTTGTGGCAAATTCAGGCGCTGGATAGTAGAGCTGACAACACGGGGCTTCTCGAGGATGAGTGGGCGATGCAGTACTTTCTAGAGGATCAGTTGGTCCAGGCCCCGAGAGCAGAGGAGGAGTACTGGAGATAGCGGGGGAGACAAAACTAGATTCTTAAAGGGGACGCCAACACCAAGTACTTCCACGCCATGCCGAATGGTAGACACAGGAAGTGCGTGATCTCCAGCCTTAAGTCTGACCAGGGGATTATCTCCGATGATGTGGGTATCCAGCGACATCTCTATGAGTTTTATATGGCGCTGATGGGCTCGGAGGAGCTGAAACCTCTCATGTTGGGGGAGTCTGCATGGCCCCCTAAGTGCATGCTCTGGAATCATGAGAACGATAGCATGATGGGCACCTTTCTGATGGAGGAGTTGGAAGAGGTGCTGAAGGATACCAAAACTGACACGGCGCCTAGTCCACATGGCTTCCTGGTGGCTTTCTTCAAGCAATTTTGGCTGCAGCTTGGGCAGTTGGTGCTATAGATCCTAAACGGCTTTGTCCTGGGCACGGTTGATGTTTCCAGGCTGAACTTTGGGATTCTGTCCCTCATCCCAAAGGTGCCGGGGGCGGACTCGATCAAGCAGTTCAGGCCAATTGCTTTGATCAACGTGCTATTTAAGCTAATCGCCAAGGCCTTTGCGTCTAGATTGTCCCCAATTGCCCAGAGGATCATTGCTCCATCACAGACGGCCTTTATCAAGGGCAGGTTCATCCATGATGGTGCGTTAGCACTCCACGAGATCATTCACGAGCTGAAGTCCAAGAACCTGCCCGCGGTTCTCCTCAAGCTGGATTTTGAGAAAGCTTATGACCGAGTTAGTTGGAAGTTCCTAAGGGAGGTGCTCATTTGTAAGGGTTGCGAAGGGGGCTTGGTGCATCGTATTATGCAGCTGGTGTGCAAGGGTCAAACCACAATCTCGATCAACAGGGAGATTGGCCCCTTTTTTCCGCAACAAGAGGGGAGTGAGGCAAGGGGATCCTATCTCCCCTTTGCTATTTGATCTTATGGCGGACGCCCTTGACCTCATCTTAGGCAAGGCAAAGGGGGCGGGACACATCTATGGGGTGGTCCCGCATCTGATCCTAGGAGGGGTCACACACCTCCAATATGCGGATGTCACGATGATTATGATCCAAAACTCAGAGACGGCTGTTGTTAACCTCAAGTTCATCCTCATCTATTTTGAGTTGCTATCTATGAAGATTAACTACCACAAGAGTGAAGTTATTGTTATGGGTGGGGATCAGGACGAACAAGCCAGAATTGCCAATCTGCTCAATTGTCAACAAGGGAGTTTCCCTTTCACCTACTTGGGTTTCTCCATGTCGGACCGCAAACTCACTGCCAAGGATGTCCAACCTCTGGTGGCGTTAGTGGGCAGAAGGGTTGAACCCTGGCAGGGCCACTTCATGTCCTCCACGGCTAGGCTGACGTTGATTAACGCCTGCCTTTCCAGCCTTCCTACCTATGTGATGGGTTTATTCCTCCTGACAGACGGTACCCATGATGGTTTCGATTCGCACCGAGACAGATTTTTCTGGGAGGGTCAAGGAAATAAAAGGAAGTACCACATGGTCAGTTGGAAGGACATCTGTACGCCCATGTCCCAGGGGGCTGGGGGTGACCAACACGAAGCGCATGAACATTGCCCTAATATTAAAGTGGGTATGGCGCATGTTTTATGTTGAGGATGACAAGCTTCTTTGGTTACAGCTCCTGAAAGCCAAGTACAAGGTTGCTGATCTTTTTGTTTCCAATGCTGCGGGGGGATCCCAGTTCTAGCACAGCATCCATAAAATCAAAGACCTTTTTAAGCTGGGGGCCAGATTCAAGCCTAGCAACTGATCCAAGGTTTGTTTCTAGACGGATTTGTGGATTGGGCCTGAGACTATCAGTGAGAGATATCACGGCTTTTCGACATCTCGGCTAACCCTACCCTCTCGGTGGGAAAGGCAGCTGAGGGGATGACCTGGAACTTGCAGTTTAGAAGATCGTTTGGGCTGGAGGAGCTGGCCCAGTGGCATGCCTTGATGAGTGAGCTTGCACAGGTCAACCTCCCTGAGATGCATGACAGTGTTAGTTGGGAGTTGGACAATTCGGGCATTTTTTCGACCAGCTCCATGTACCAGGAGCTTTCCAAAGGGCCCTAGGTGTTGGTGATGAACAACATCTGGAAGTTGTGTCTCCCTCTGAAATACAATTTTTTCATCTAGCGGCTTCTACGTGGAAGACTCCCATCTAACGACCAAATCCTGAAGAGACAGGGGCCGTCACTAGGTATGTGTGCGCTGTGCGGTGAGCCAGAGGATGTCGAGCACATCTTTTTCCGTTGTAGCCTGGCAAATTTTGCTTGGAGCGGAGCCTGCTCAATGTTTGGTTCTTCCTGGGACCCCTCGTCTAGATCGCAGTGGTGCGAGATTGTGGACGGGTTCCACGGAAAAATCTGGGGCATCCTGTTGTCAACACCCGTATTTTTAATCCTAGATGCCTGTTATGACATACATTGCAATCCCAGGATTACCATTTTTGCGAGACATAACAGATTGGATATCACAGTACATCATCCATTACAAACCATAATAAGGTCTTACACAAATAAAGGATCTCATGATCCAGTCTTAATACAATCAAGTAGCAGAATAAATAGCGTAGCGGTGGGGTCCATCTTCAGTGTCACAGGCAATGCTGACGATGGGAGATGATCCTAGTTGTCATAGCCGTCCTGCTGTCCTTTTTCAGGGTAGTCCTCCTCATAGTCTGGCCATAGGAATAGCCAGGGACAAAGCCATGCGTACTCTTTAAGTACTCGCAAACTATCACTAACAAGTAAGGTAGTTCTAGTAGGAATGCTAACTCTAAGTTTATTTGTAAAGTTAAGTTTGAAATCTAAGCTGAGTTCAGAAACAAAGAAATATAAAATAAAGTTGAAAATCACGTAAGTGGGAACTTAGTTGTCATAGTCACAACTCTGTTGTGGTCAAGTCATGTCACAATTCATTTCATAAGTCATTTTGAAAACATCTGACAACGGAACAGTATGGCCACTCCAATAGTCCATAACCGCGGACGCGGCTATTCGAATAGTTTGACACTCTGCAGAGGTGGTACACTTTCACCACAAAATCCGATACATCTATCAAGGATAACCCTGAATCATCATACTTAGTATGCAGATAATCAAACATAACCTTTCCTTTACACACTCTAGTATAAGCACCTCTCCTATGAGCTTGGCCTCCCAGCCATGGCCATCTGCCATCCTGGGCACTGCATAGGTGCACAACATTGAGAGGTATCCTCGGCTCAAACCTCTCCCCACGAGGGAACTAATACTAATGCATATAAACTTCCGGCTAAGCCTTACCAACTCAGGTATTGTGGTTGTACGATAAATTTGGAATGGTATCGCATCTGAACCTAACCATCAGTTTTTATAAAAAGGGCTAAGGCTCATGCCTCAACATTTTCATCATCATAAACCATTTGTGTTTCTCAACACATGTCAAAACATCTCAATAGAATGACTCATCATTCCAAGGTTTTCACAAGTCATTTTCACCAAGTACTCCCATCTAAAGTGATCAAGTTTTTGGTTTGGCTCTAAACTACTAAGTTAAGAGTGTTCACTAATATGGGGTGTTAATCTCAATCTCATGCCATAGAATGACATCTAAAGCTAACTAGATAGGCCAAGTTTTATACTCGTTATGCTATCTATAAACAAGGTAAAGAGCTTTGGTAAGTAAAAGAAGGTAAAGCTTGTAAATAAAACTTGGGGTAGGTAATAGTGAAAAATGTATAACCAAGCATGCCTATTGCATTTTGCTTAGGTTATCTTGCTTAAATCTAGCTTGCTAACAATAGCTTGCTCAGTTTACTTGAAGTGCTAGGCTTGCCTTGGGTAGTGCAGTGGTTCAAATTCTCTTCCTCCTCCTCTTAGTAGAACTCCTCCTCCTCGTAAGCTTGGTCGGTACTATCGTCTATAAATACATACGGGATACACAATCACCAAACAATACTTAACTAGTCCACTTAGCACACTAAGGCACACATTGGATGATCTATTATCATCACAAACATCACAAGGTTTAATAACTAGTTTAATTTATTTTATTTGAGAAAAGTAATTTCTACTCATTGAAATTAACTAAGATTTAATATTCTCCAATTAAAATATGGGATCATGTAGACACATGTCATCACCACATATTCTAATACATGGGAATGTGATTTAAATGTTGGATCACACTTTAATAAGTTTAAGTTTAATATTTAATGATTTAAGGTGACTAGAAATGCCTATATAGCATTATTTTGGTACTAGTCCAAAGTTACTGCATGTAAACCTTAATAGTATTACATATTCAGATAGGTATGGTTAAATGTGATTTTTGAGAGTTGGAATCAACTCAAAATCTATTTGGGTTGATTTTAGAAAAATGTTTGAATGTGAAAAGTGAATTTGCATAGTTTGTTGTAGTCATTGGCATTCGTTTTCTACCTTATGCTTAGTTTTTATTTGAGATAATAGAACTATAGAATTCTGGATATTTACTTTACGAACTGGTATCATATTGTTTTGAATGTCAATTTAAACTTTATAAGTCCTATTGCAAACTTTCAGCAAACTCTGTTTACTCCATGAAGTTTAATAAGTAGTATTAAACCAAGAGTAAGAATTCCAATGTTAGTATCTAAAGTATCATGTTTGCCTCCATGATTATTGATATTCAAAAGTTGTTTTAATATCAATATTATATTGGAGCTGGAAATTGTTTCAGAAACCATCATGTGTGAAAGATATTGTGATATCTGAAACAAAGTTTTTGGTTGCATTATGATAGAGTGTAATTTAGCAAAATACATGTTCTCATATTGTATGAGAATTTGTGAAGGTTGGAGACGCTATGCGTCCTAATCTACCAAAAAGGTTTTGGGAACTGATATTATACTCGTGATTCTTCCTTATAAGCTATAGTAGCTTGATCATGAAAGTTGTCATGATAAGGATGAATAGAAGATGTAAGTAAAATGTTTACTACACTAATAGATTACTAAAGAATGGATTTTTGAAAGAACACCAAACATTTGATGATGGTGATCCACTTCAAAGTGCAAGTCCAAAGGTATTAGTATTTGACTATATACGCTTTTGTACCATATGTCATGTTGATGACACCACTATTGATGTTGATAGATTCTTTTAAAAGAAAAGGAATTGCTGAAAGAGAATCTATAAAATATTTGGCAGAAAATAAAAGGTTGGAGATGTCCAACTTAAGTATATAGAAGATATACATGTTATGGCTACATTCCTTGCTTGTTAAACAATGTGGTTCTAAGGTATTGGATACCGAATTGGTTGGTATGAAGTGTCATACAGGACAATGCAATTCATGAACTACAATGGCCTAAGTAACTACCAAGAGAATGAGTGATGATGTTCACGAAAACAAATAAAGTGTTATTGTGTTTTTCGTTGTCATCAAACCAAGCCTTCAAGATTTGTTTAAATAATTGTTATTTTGTTCCGGTATTATGAGAACAATGGCTGTTCAAATAATTACCGTATTCCATAAAGGATGGATGAACTTTTACAAGTCTAGTTGGAGAAATCACATCCATAAACACTATTGCTAAAATGTCGCAAGACAAATGATTGAAAGATCACTTATGAAGTGACATCGCTGTTTGAATTATATTTGAAAGAAAAAATGAAGAAACTCCATGTTGATGGAATTTTGGAGTTGACTATGACAAGATTTGATCTTTCATAGCGATATATAGTCTTGACGGATTAATGTAGCAACCACTACATATAATTTGGTATATGGTAGTTGAATAAACAAAACAAGGTTCTTCTAATAGAATGGTAACCTAGGACATGTACATGACATGGTCCGAAGGGTTTTGTTAATTCAAAGGGTGCTAAAAGGGCATGTAAACTTCAATAGTTGAAGTAAGCATAGCGGAGTTGGAATCTTCACCATGATGAAACTGTTAAAAGAGTTTAAATTCATCGGAGATGATGAAGATGCTTGCATTTGCAAGAAATAAGTGGGAGCGCTGAGACATATTTCTAATACATTATGTAGAGGACATATTGTTGATTGGAAATGATGTATCTTGTATTGACACAAGTTGAGAATTTCATTAAAATAAGATTTCGATGAAAGACTTGGGCAAACCCGGAATATTAGGCATCAATATCTATATGGATAGATTAAGGCGCTAATATGGTTGTGCCAGACATACATATATGAGATATTGAAAGGGTTCAATATGGAAACAACAAGAAAGGTTCTTGCTGCATGGAAAGGATTGTATCAAAATTCAAGTGTTTCAACACTTGGTGAGTAAAATCACATGAAGATTTTGATCGATTATACCATGATATGTATATATCCAGAATGTCCTATGCTCTAAATGTTATGAGCATATACCAAAATGATTCATAAGATGATCATTGGACAATAGTAAAGATATTCTTATGAGCTTTGGAAGAACTAAGAATATACCATGTATAAGTGACAAATAGTTAAAGGTAGTTCATTGTAAAGTGTTACATTGATACTAGTTTTGTCACAAGATACAAATTAAATTTATCTCAATTTAAACTATGGGTGGCACAATATAATGGAAAGGATGTTCCATGATGGATTTAGATGAGTTCCAAAGTTGAGATATTGTGACGGATACTACAACAAAAGGCTAAGTATATGACTGCTATAGTAGCAGCATAGGAGGGCATTTGTGTTAAGTAGTTTGTTATCAAACTAGGTGTGGTTCAAAGTGGGCTAATACTATGAAAATATATTGTGTGACAATAATATCAACATATTTTGAGCCGAACGAACTAAAGGTCTCACCAAAGGACCAAATCTATACAATGCCATCTCATTGGAGAATGAGTGATGCGTAGAGACGCAGAGACATGCAAATACACACGGACCTGAAACTGTCAGATCCAGAGATTATGTTAACCACTAGCAATAGCGTATATGCAACACCAGAAAGGCATTGGTGTTCAATACGCAAAGTTTTTCAAACTAGATTATTGACTCTAGTGCAAGTGGGAGACTAAAGGGAATATGCCCGAGAGGCAATAATAAAGTGGTTATTATCTTATTCCATGTTTATGATAAATGTTTATTTTTCATGCTATAATTGTATTGATCGGAAACATCAATACATGTGTTTTTAATAAACAAAAAGGGTTCCTAGTTATGCCTCTCTTATAGACTAGCTTGTTGATTAACAAGATGATCAAGGTTTCCTGATCATAGACATTGGATGTTGTTAATAACAAGGTCACACCATTGGTGGAATGATGTGATGAACATTCATTCGAAGTATAGCATTACGATCAAGTCATTATGTTTATATTGCTATAACATCATACAAAGTAATCTTAGTCCTTAGACCATGATATCATGTTAATTGCTAACACCAGAAGAGTATCTTGATAACATCAAACGTCACACCGTAACAGGGTGACTATAAAGGTGGATTCAGTGCTATGAAGGTGTTATGTTGAGGCTCATGGATCAAGAGTGGGATTTGTCCATCCCGATGACGGATAGATATACTCTGGGTCCTCTCGGTGATATCACATTGAAATAGCTTGCAAGCAAGTGATGTGATCACTAGAATGTTATATCACGGGAACGAGAAAAGAGTGCATGTCGGTAACGAGATCAAACTAGGTATGGAGATACCGATGATCGAATCTTGGACATGTAATATATCGCGGGACAAAGGGATTTAGTTACAAGCGTTAAAGGTTCTCACGATCACAGAAGTCATCTTTGAATATGTAGGAGTCAGTACGGATCTCCAGGTCCCGCTGCTGATTATTGATCGGAGAGGGGTCTCGATCATGTCTGCATTATTCGCGAACCGTAGGGTGACACACTTAAGGTATACCGACACCATTTGGAGCAAATATGTTTCAGATAAAGATTTAAAAAAGCGCTAGAATTATTCCAATAGACACCGAAACTGTTTCGGGTGAAATTGCTAAAATTGGTTCTGCATGTAATATTGAAATGTTGCAGGGGGTTTTATGTAAATGTTTGTTAACTAAAGTAATTAACAAAATTCTGAATAAAAATAATAAAAGAGTTTTATTAAATGAGAGAGCATTAAATTTGGAGAAATTTAATGCATTTAAAGTGAGGACTTTAAAAGAGAATGTGAAGGGGCAAATTTATGTGGAGGGAGTTACCACCACATGAATGAGAAGGTGAGGGGTCACCCCTTGGGGCGCCGGCCATGGGGAGGGGTACCCTCCCCTCCTCCTATAAAAGGCCCCCCTCTCACACCTTCATACTCACACCTCCTTGTGAAGGATCTCTCTCCCCCTCTAGTATTATTTCCCCATGGTCTCGGATTAGCGAGATACATGTTCCTAGTGGCTTTATCTGGAAAGGAGTTGCTGCTTCCGCTGCTTTGCTGGAGCGAGGGATGGAGGTTGTCGGGGTATCGGACGTGTGTGCGATCACGGATGCACCACTGCTTTGCGGTGCTAGACTTGGTGGTGCTGGAGCTGGATCTGATGGACGTGCTGGAGCCGGACCTGCTGGACTTCATCACGATCTTGAGATCGGCAAGTGCAACCATGAGTTCCTACTCGTTAACAAAGCTCGTTGTCTACGAGGGTAAGTTCTCTTTGGATGTATGTCCACCCGTTGCTTTGTACCTAGTAGATAGATCTTGGAGTTTAGTTCACACCGTAGGAATTTTTTTGTTTTCTATGCTGCGGACCCAACATAAACACATCTCTCTTATACTCCTCAAGAAAGGGAAACCTCCATGCAATCTTGAATTAATAACAAATCAGAGTATAGCTTTAAGTAATATGACATGATGTTTGAAATACAAATATGCTACCTTGACCTAACAAGATTATCTCACTGTCACAAGATAATTATAGCACATGATTTCACTTTATCCCTAGTGAGGCAGCAAAAGAAAGGTAAAAACCAAAATAGATCTTGAATATTGTTGTCACAATTCAATCACTACCATCATGCTACTCCATCTAATACACACTTCTCCCCATACAAGTACTTGCATACAAGTTGGATCAAAACAAGCAATTAAGAACGGGATACATGATATGCATCTACCAATACATCTTACACAAAATAGGTTGCAATCTCAAATATCAAATCATAGAATAAAGATCCACCACATAGGAATTACATATATGACCATAATCATGTTGGGCAGCTCATATGGTACTAGATCTATGAAGAACAAGAGAGCAATAGATCAAGCTACTGCCATAAACCTATAGTCCAGGGGTGGACTACTCCCTCTTCATGATGGTGATGATGTTGTAGATGTTGGAGAGGGTGGAGATCTCTCTAGAGGCGGCTCCGGTGGAGTTTCCCCTCCAATCTTCGCTGAATCTAACTCTGTTTGGTGGTGTTTTCATCTCTGGTGTGATCTGTCTCTGGGGGGGGTCCTTATATAGGGTTTTTTAGGTCAAGAGAACTCCATGGGCGAAAGAATGAAGACGATCAAACGGGCGAGGAGGAAATGGAGGCAGGGGCGCGCCCACCTGGGTTGGGCGCGCCCTCTGGGCTATTTTGGGCCTCCTGGCCCTTCTCCCTGGGTTCTTGCACTCCAAATGCTTCTCATGGTAAAATATTGACATCCCTAAAAGCTTGGGCCCATTTGACTCTGTATAGGTCTTGAAACATCAAAAACATAGAAAATAGGGTTTTTCTGCCCTTCAAGGTTATAACCAAAATAAAGGGGATCATTGGTAAATCCCCAAAATTCAATGTAAAACATGGATATAACATTATATATGATGCAAATATGTGGGTAAACATGTCAACAAACTACAAAGTTCATGTATGCATTTTACATGCATTAACACCCCCAAGCTTAACCTATGCTCATCCTCGAGCATAAATGTGATAAAAATAAACATGGACTTTGGAGTTTGTTACTTTTATTCTTTAATTATCATACAAAGTTTAGAGGTTCAAATATTTCCAATGAACATCATAAGAAAGTATACTATCAAGTTGTATCTTTTGCACATCTATAAACATGTTAAACAATAAGTAATGGTGTGCTAAAACAAATGAGGAACAAAACAAACCTTCAAGCACACTTTGATGAACCTATAGAATAAGAGACTCTTCCTATCACCGGCATTGGTATTTTATGCCTCTACTTTTATTTTTGGGCCCACTTCCTAGTTTAATGCCCGACTAGAAGACTCACCTCTTAGTTTCATGTCTTCCCTTGAGATGTTTTGCATCTCGTACCGAAAGTAAGCATTGAATACATATGTTAACCCTCCATAAAGAATGTAAAATAAAGTTTTGAGCTATGTAGTTCATGTCAACAATACTAATAAGGGTGGGGTTCTAAGTAGCTTTTGTTTCAAAAGTTGCATATGGTTTATGTGTTAAACATTTTACAAGTTGAATGTCTCATGCACCTTTACCAATGAACTGAAACTACAACCTGTCAGTGTATAACATAGGTTGTCCTAAAAATTGCATCACTAAGGTACCTCTTGCCCTTGTGTGACTATACGCCTAACATATGTTTGGTAGCTAGAAAGCATGCTTCTTTGGCGTTATTTTAATAAGGGGCATATCTCCACATTTCAGAAGATAAGACAAACATACATATGAGTCTTCTCGGCAAATTTCTTTTGAAAAGGGCGTCATTGATTGCCATGTTGTAAGTTTCCACCATGTCATGCATGGGTTTGGGTAGCGACCCAGAAGCATTTTCTCTTTCCTTATGCTTACTCTAGTGTGTAGTGCAGGACAAAGCAAGAACACTCATGATATTTCTATAACGGATATTGTAAGCTTGTGCCATGACAACATGGTTTGGTGAACAAAACAACTTATAAAATTTAAAGCACATGAAGTTCCATAGTGGTATCACCCCAAACCTTACTTTCTTATGAGCTTTAAATTACACAAAAGAGATGATTTTGAATATTTTGGAGGATCAACATGCATATTACCTTGGAAGTAGCTTTTGCCACAAATATGTAGATATGCCTAATCTAGTTTAAGGGGTTTGGAACAAGTCTTAGCTTGCATTGTTGTGGCTTAGCAAAAAAAGATCTAAAGAGTGTGCCATCTAGTTCATAATGCCAACATTTATTTTGCCACCTTGCTCCTTATGGTTGAACATAAATATATATATATATATGAGCAAAGGGTACAAATTAATAGGCACAAACAAATCATACTTCATGTTAAGTATTTGAGCTTAATAACTAGGCATAACATGAATTTCAGCTTTTTGCTTTTATCCCCCCTTTTCTTTTATTTCATGGCATTCATATTCAGTTTTAATCTCATCATGTCAAAGTTTATTTTCAGTAGATTAATCATAAACATGCATAATGATTCATGATGGTGGTTCTTTTATGCAAACAAAAGTAAAATAAACAAAACATATGCTTCAAGTTTCTATGATAGTCTTATGTTGCTCGAAAACAAAGTTTAGAGGTTTGCAAAACGAGAGTTTAATAGGTCCAGTGGGATGCCTTGGGCATCCCCAAGCTTATGGTTTTCACCATTCTTGGATTTCTCTTGGTGTGGTGTTCCTCTATTCCCTGTCAAAAACTTCAACACAAAACTTTTCTCCCATCTCTTTTCTGAGTGGTGACATTAGTGGCACAAATGCATAATAGTTGTTGCATATATATCATAGAAAAAATTCTTTCTAAATGATCCAACAAGCATATAATATTTCTACACATCACTAGCATATAATATATCTCATAGCAATCATTTTAGGACACCTGGGAATGGTTAAAACAAAACATGGCAGAATCTGTCTAGATTTTCAGCAGCAGCAAAACTAATTTATTTCTCCCATTTAAACATGTCGGGGATTTTATCCAACTTTTGTGCATATATAGGATGAAATTTTGTAAATTCTGTGCAAATATGAGTGCAAACGGAGTTACAGAAAAAATCAAGAATTTTTCTACTAAAAACTGTTCTACGGGAATTTGCTACTCTATATGTTTCACAACTTTTTATCATCCAAGATGAGTTCCACTTGGTACTTTATTACTACTCTACAGTAAAGACACTAAAAGGACTCCTTTAGCAGCAAGCAAACATAAAAATAAACGATCGGTTTGCCTCCTGAAAAGCACTTTCTTTATAGCCATATAGCTAGGCTTTACTTACTTGGTTTAAGTGATATGGAATTCATGTGGTAGCTTGTGTTTCTTTGCTACCTCCTTCTTCCTTGGAAGGTGTTCCATACACTTCTTGTGAGGAAACTGAAACTTCACATTTCCTTCTTTTGCATCAATGATTGCACCTGTGGTTCTCAAGAAAGGTCTACCAAGTATTATAGGACTTGAGGTATTGCTCCCCATGTGCATGACAATAAAATCAACAGGTACAAATGTCATATGTAATTAAACCATGATATCTTTAACTTTCACTAAGGCATGTTTGGTTGAATCATCAACAAGTAAAAGATATATAGAGCATTTTTCCATGGGTTTCAAATCAAGCAAATCATATAGATCTTTGGATAAAACTGAGCCACTAGATCCTAATTCTAGAATGGCATGATGTGTCTCTTTTCCAATAGTGATTAATATCTTGAGGAGCCATGCATCCCCAAGCTTAGGTAGTACCATAGCTTCATTATTATATCTTTCAATTTTTTTATTTAATAACATAATTTGCTATGTATGAACCAAATCCTGCTTGATGAACATTAAAAGAAGGATCATTAGCAAACTTTTGCAATATAGTAATGAGTTCATGCAAGATACATTTATCAAGATCAAGTAGAGGTTCCTTTGTTTCACTTAGAATTTTAACTTCCTCTACTTGTTTATATATATTGTATAAGTTGAATATTTCATATCTATCATCAAATACATCTTCTAGCACTTTAGCTTTTTCAAGGCTTTCCTTGACTTCTACTTCTAAGAGTAGGCCATCTAACAATATATAAGCGTTGTTGGCTATTATATTCATGAAAGAACCTCAACTTTCTTTATGTAAATAAGCCATTGAACTTTTAGTGAACCCTCTATAAGATATGCATTAACATCCAGTCTCTAAAACCGTGTTCTGTTCCATAAGCTAGTTATCTAAATCTTTCCCAAGCTCTTATAAGCTATTCATCTTTATTTTATTTAAACATGATAAGCATTTCCCTAAGATGGCCTATTATTTCAGGGGTTCCAAATCTTTCAACAAAAGCAGCTTTAACATTAAACCAAGAGCTAAAATTTCCAGGTGGCCATTTTAATATCCAATCTAA
The DNA here is from genome assembly GCA_023614405.1 of Avena insularis. Classification (NCBI taxonomy): domain Eukaryota; kingdom Viridiplantae; phylum Streptophyta; class Magnoliopsida; order Poales; family Poaceae; genus Avena; species Avena insularis. The sequence continues at coordinate 282,053,461 of CM042694.1, read as the reverse complement.
TGCCTTACTAGCAAGTGAATATGGAAAAGGTTTAACTTTGATCATGCTATTGATTTTATTACTCATGTATAAATCTTTGCATCTTTCATTAAAAGTCCTCAAATGCTGCATGGGGTTTTCATCAGGTTTCCCATAAAAACGGTTTTCATAAATAGCTTTAGTAGCTGTAAGGTCTATTTCAAATGATTCAAAGGGTATCCTCACCTTCTTTTGGGAAGTTCTTTACACTAAAGGGCCAATAAGCTCTCTTTTCTATTTTTATGTGTTTTTGTGTTTTAAGGAAAGACTAAAAACAAACAAAGTAAAGTGCTTTAAAAATAGAAAAGAGAAGAAAAAGCTCAAAGTGGTGCAACCTCCCCAAGCTTGGGTTGTTACACAAGTTGATTAAGATGATGGCTCCACTAGTGATGTCCTTCTTGCAGTTCTCCGACAATGGCGCCAGAAAATACGTCTTGATGGAAACAATTATGACCATTTTTCGTTGGGAATCTAAGTGTAGAGTGTTGTAGCAAGATTGTTTTCTCCACAAGGGTGACTCGAGAGTTTAAATCAAACTCTCGAGAAACTGGCTTAGAAGTTATTCGCCTTCTCCTTGTCAAGCAACCTATAAAGCAAAATAAGTTGTCTTGTGTCTCCAACTCCACCAAGGAGTTGTCAAGCACAAGGTTTCGTATTACTAATATGAAATAAAATATAGTAAACTAAAATAAATAAAGTAAATAAAATAAAGGGATTTCTATTTTCGTGCTCCTAGTTCGTTAGTTGTACTCAGTTTTCTCCAGCCGCTTAGTTTTTTCTCACTTTTGCTCCCCCTCCATTCTGAAACCTTCACATGCGCTCGGATGGGGGGATGCCGTTAGGTCAAAGGCTTGACCGTTACATGCTAACCGGTGGGACCGCATTGGGGTGGGTCGTGCGTTGAGCATTACGTTACGTCGCTTTGACCGTTACATGCTGACAGGTGGCGCCAGGATACACAGCGGACTAGCCATCCATCTCTCGCTGATTATGGGGGACGTGGTGTGGGACCATGTGGGGCGCATTTGGTGGTTACGTGTGCCCTGTCGCCTAAATTGGAAGTTTTTTTTGTTATTTTTATGATTGGCCTTTTCAAGAGCTCCTTTTCCCTCTCTCTCGCTAACAGTTGTATTTTTTTGCCCAAAAAGGTAGCAAATGTAGAGTAGCTTCTCTCTTCATTCATTGTTTCTTTTGCCCTTATTTTTTTCCAATCTGGTAGCAAATCTAGAGCAGCAAAACTAACCAGCACCATAAATAAATTCAGTAAATAGAGCAGATATAGATAAAGCAACTAATATATGTTATATAGTACGGTACTAAACGAGGTTAGACAATTAGGCTGCTCAGCAGCAGCAGTGGACAAGTTCAACACAGACAAGACAAAAGAAGCTACTTTACAGCAGCAGCAGATCAGTGGCCCCTCATGGCCTTTGCTAGGAGGGCCTCCACCTCCTCCCTCTGGCACCTCCTCCACTTCTTGCTGCCCAGTCCCTTGACCTTGGGCGCCTTCGGCTTGATCGGGGGCATGCGACCCTCCTCGATAGCCACCTTCTAGAGGTTGCGGAGGTGAAGGCCGAGCGCCTGGTGCTTGGCTATGAAGCCGTGGATGTTCACGGACTCACCGCAGGTCCTCACGTCCTCGACATGCTTCACGGGGGAGTTGAAGTCTGTGGCGTGGAGCCTCTTGGTGGGGCAGAGGGGCACATGTACACATCGCCGACAAAGAAGTTGTTGTGTTGGCCAGACTTCAGCCTCCTCAGCACATGACGAGTCTTGGTATCCTTGGACTCGTCATCGTTGTGGACGTCGTTGCTATCCTCCTATTGGAAAAAACAGTAGAGTGCGACATGATTGAGATACTTTGATTATCAGGATTGATTATTTGCATAAATTAACCGATTGAGATCTCCTGATTATTCCCCAAAACTTAAACCAAATCGAATACTGATCCCAACTACAAACAGGGGGTTCAAATACGAACATGGGGATTCACGAAATACGAGATCTAACACAAGAGGATTAGCTACTGTAAAAATATGAACAACCGAGCCCTAATAACATATGATCTAGCATCCAACGATGGGAACGGGGGAAGAACAAGGGAAGGGGAGAAAACCCTGGTTACCTCCAACCATGGGTTGAGGATGCTAGTGTCGTAAGGGTTCGGCCTTATGTAATCAATCTCCTCGTAGGGGTCCTAGCCGAGCGGGATCTGCTTGAGACCGGCGGGGGCCTCCTCGCCGGCGGCTATGGCGGATGCGGGGACGGGGACGGGGGCCTGTATGGGGACAGGGGCCTCCTCGCTGGCGGCCTTGGAGGCGCTGATGGCCACCGTGTCATTCTTCTCCATCGTCGGCATGGTTGGGGTTTTCTTCGGGGTTTGCAAAAGGTGATGGGACAGTGGAGACGGTTGAGTGAGCGAGTAAGTGATGAGTGAGAGTGGGGAGACCTCTATAAAGGAGAAAGGAAGCGACGTTTCATTGCACTACCATGCACCGCGTAACCGCGTACGCTACTGCACCGTGCATGACCACACATGTCCGCTACCGCCCCGTGCACCGCACACGCGTACCGTGAGTCACGTTTTCCCCCTCATGTCTAACTCTGGCAACTCATTTGTACTCAGTTTTGCCCTCAAGTGTAACACTGGCAGTTTGGTTGTACTCAGTTTTGTCCTCTAGTACTAACACTGGCGTGTGCAATATACTCAGTTTTACCCTCCGATGGCTGGTCAACAGAGAGTCAACGAATAGGTTTTAGCTAGCTAATTGAGTCATTTTATGCACAACAAATTCAAAAAGAGCAAAACATAGTGGCATCTATCCAGGGAGTCTTATTATGTGACCTGCCACCATAAGAAATGTATATGAACCAAGTTTTAACCTAAATCAACATTTCTCAAATCACCTACTATCTATGAAGGTTCATGACTTTCTACTCAAGCCTCTTCCCAAAACATCCCTCCCCAAAACATAGTTTGTCTTAATGAGGCAATAATTGTCAAACTGGTGTATATTAAATTGTAAATAGTTTGATGTATGCCAAGATGTATTTTATTGTATAAAAGACACATTTTCAATTTTTTAAATATTTATCTATTTTCTATTTGAATCCCTTTGTCAGTCTTGTCCTTGATTTTTAAGTTCTACTCAGTTTTGCCCTTGGTTCTTAAGTGCTACTCAGTTTCCCTTCTCTTTGTATCAATCTCTCGCACATATGCTCATCTTCGCTGCTACGCTCTGATTGGTCGAGACAGTTGTCATACGGATCGTGCCCACCAACCGTTGATCCTCTGTGATCTAGCAGACAGCATAACACCTATATCTGTCAGGGAGGCACCCCTCTATCCATGCAAAATAACGAGTATGCCATCAGTACTTTAACTCCATAAACAAATGAACTTGAATATAATTTGAAGGGAACGTGTTTGAAGGTGTATAATTTATGCATTACATTCCACCCTATGAAAATGATAATCTCTCGAGATTTTCTTAGCACAATATTAGCACGTATTAAGTGCGATTTCAAAGAGTTTAAATATGTATAATTTTCGTATATGCAAATTTATGCATTACATTTCACTCTATGAAAATGGGGGCGGAGAAAATGATAATCTCTTAAAATTTTGCTAGCACATCATTATCTTGTTATTAAGTGCAATTTCACAATGTTCAAAGGTTTAAAATTATCGTATACGCAAGTTTATGCATTATATTTGACTCTATAGAAATGATAAATGATCAGGATTTTATTAGCACAACATTATCATGACCTAAGTGCGATATCAAAGAGTCCAAAGGTGTATAATTTTCGTATATGCCAGTTTATGCATTACATTCCACTATATGAAAATGATAACATTATCACGTATTAAGTGTGATTTCAAAGAGTTCAAAGGTGTATAATTTTTGTATATGCAAGTTTATGCATTATATTTCACTCCATGGAAATGGTAATCTCTCAAAATTTTCTTAGCACAACATTATCACGTATTAAGTGCGATTTCAAAGAGTTCAAAGGTGTATAATTTTTGTATACGCAAGTTTATGCATTATATTTCACTCCATGGAAATGATAATCTCTCAAGATTTTCTTACCACAATATTATCACGTATTAAGTGTGATTTCAAAGAGTTCAAAAGTTTATAAACTTTGTATATACAAGTTTATGCATTCCATTCCACTCTACGAAAATGGGGGAGAAAATAATAATCTCTCAAAAATTTGTTAGCACATCATTATCACGTATTAAGTGCGATTTAAAAATATTCAAAGGTTTATAATTTTCGCATATGCAAGTTTGTGCATTATATTCCACTCTATGAAAATGATACTCTCAAGATTTTCTTAGCATGACATTATCACGTATTAAGTGCGATTTCAAAGAGTTCAAATGTGTATAATTTTTGTATACGCAAGTTTATGCATTATATTTCACTCCATGGAAATGATAAATAATCAAGATTTTATTAGCACAACATTATCATGTTCTAAGTGCGATTTAAAAGAGTTCAAAGGTGTATAATTTTCGTATATGCATTACATTTCACTATATAAAAATGAAGCAACGACACGGGCGCGGGCGCAGGGCTGGCTCGGGTCCCATCTTGCAACGCCAACCTAGGTAAGCTATCGGTCCGGCACTCACGTGGATAAGCTGTGGGTCCAATGCTCACGTGGATAAGTTATGGGTCCGATGCTGATCTGGATAAATTGAGAGAGGTGTCCGCTACGGGAATCGACTGAATATGGCCCCACTTGTCAGCATGTAACGGCAAGGGTACACTACGGGACCCGACAGAATGCGGCCCTAGTCGTCAGCACGTAACGACGAGGGTTCACTACGAGACCCGAGTGAACGTGGCCCCACTTGTCAGCACGTAACAACAATGCTGACAGACGGCGAGTTTCAGACCATGTGAGAGTTTCGTATAAGGAGAGAGGCAAAAGTGAGAAAAAACTAAGCGGCTGGGAAAAACTGAGTACAACTAACGAACCGAGGGCACAAAAATAAAAATCCCTAAAATAAAACAATGCAAACTGTATGAGATATGTGAAGATAAAGTTGTTTTTGGGTTTTTATGAGTGATTGCAACTAGGAAAACTATTTTTGTATTTTCAATAATAAATTACAGAAAATAAAAATCTTATATCTTATATTTACTAATTGGAGGCACCGTAGAAGCCTCCACGTTAATCCACATCATCAAGATTAATTAAGCTGTTAGATTTTGATTTTACGGCTAAGATGAACCGTGAAAAAACGTAACATAAGACATGACAAATAATTAATCTATTCTGACATCAAGTCGTACATGTGATAAAAAAGCGATAAGACGGTTACAACATAGACTCTTGGATTTAAAAGTGATTTAAAATAGTTAGACAATTAGATGTTGAACAGGAACTGGTAGGACGTGACTAACAAGTCAGCCTCTCGCACATCCAAAAGCCAAACAGATAAGGAGACAGTTGCGATATGCAATCCTGGATTTAAACGGTATTCGTCGGCCGCGGGATTGAACAAATTTATCGAGGTTCCTCTAGCTGAACACATAAATTTATTCTTCTCACATCCCGCCTTTGCATGCACACACAGATTTCAGCGGCGAGGTTATGTGCATGAACCGTCAGCTGGTAGCTCAATTAGCGATAGCGGCAGCACCGGCGGAACGTGTTACAAGTTAAGCAGGCAGCTGAATGACGGTAGACCACAAAAGCGAGTCCATCAAAGTGTGACCAATTTCTGTTTTCTTGATCAAAATGTGATCGTCTGATATTCGTATTTCAGTATTTGTAGGTTGGTCTAAGTGGGAGACGGGCAACATCTACTGTAGTTCTGAGTTCATGTATATTGTATGCGCATATGTTGTTGATTTGCGATTGCATATAATTATTGTAAGACTCAATTTTGTACCACTGTCACTAATAGTGTTCTTTCCCCCTTGCAGGAGCTACCAACCTCTCCTCGCCGATATGAACTCCTTGGTCAGGAACAAGGCTACAACTTCATGCGAGGGTAGAGGACGACGAAAAGGTGGCTGGTGATTCTCATCTGATGCTGTAGCGAACCAGGGAGGCTACAGAATAAGATGGCTTATATCACGTGATGGATAGGACCAGCTGCCAGCCAAACACCATAGACATGCTCCGGAGGTGGCATCTATATCAAGGATCTCAAAAACAACGAGATCAGCCTGGAGGCTAGAGCCGTGGTACTCTGTCCAGCCGACAACACTTTTCGCTCCTTATTTGGCAATTCACTCTATCTGTTTGATGCATTTGCCAAGACATGGGCTAACAGAAGAGTTCTCCTCAGGAATACATCCAGCCGGCTTCGGAGCAGCAAAGATGTGGTCTTCCCGGGATGAGGCATGCAGGACGTGAGGACATCAACCTAACTATCTAGGTGGAAGTAACCTGTTAATTTTCATTTATTTTAAGTGGAAAAGTACCATGGTATCTCATTGTTGTACTAGCTATGCAGTAGGTACTTAGTGTAAGCTTCCAGTCAACTATGGAACCATCATAAGTAATGCAGATTTGATTGGGATATTCAGTGAATGTGTTTTTTCAATTGATGTTCATAACTGATGTTGGTCATAATCATGGTTTCAAATTTCGGTTTTGAAAATATTTTGATTTCTACCAAAATCACTGACATTCAATGAATATCGATGAAAGGCACTGATTTATTTCATGGTCGGAATCAGTAGGTGTAGAGAGCATCTTAAGACTTTTCTGTTTACACATGGTGAAATTCAGTACCGTTCGGTATCTTTGCATTAGTTTAGCAACATCTCTGAAGATTAAAGTATGCCTGCTGTAGTGACATGTTCCAAAAATACATATTATAGAGGACTCGGTGCTAATATATTGGTATTGTATTGTCTTTCTGGTACTCCCTTTGTTCCATAATATAAGCCTTTTTTAGTAAAACTGCTAAAAAAGCTTATATTGTGGAACAAAGATAGTATATAGTACAATGCCTTTCTATAGTGTCTTTCTTCTCACGAGTAAATTCATTCCACTAATAAATCATATCGAAGAGAAACATGATGGAATATTAATAATTTAGTAAGGTATTCGACGGGCTTCCCTCATAATTTTTTTTACTTTCCATCTTTTGTGTCCTTTTAGGGAAATCATAGAGTGCTTTCCGTTTATCTGTCCAAACGGACTTCCCATCCATTACATAATGTGCACATAAATCACAGACAAGTTATTACTAGAATACGTTCCTTCACTTCTGAACAAAATTTCGAAGCCAAATAAATGGTCATATATTTTTCTATTTACTCAGCCACCAGGATAAATGTATGCACTATATCCCGAGTAGCAACAGATAATGCTGAGTTATGTATGGCTTTGCTGTCAACCATTGTTCTGAATTATCTTGGCAATTACAGATAGTGATGAGTTATACAATTCCTTACCGGTTAAAAAGCACATCAACAATTTATGTAGGTGTTCGTATCTTTAATCAGCTGGTGAAATAAATGAAATATTCCATTTGACATGCCAATACACTATGTTTTGCCGAGACGATCTTTCCTGCATCATACTATTAGCTGACTAACACATATCATGAAAGCTGAAATGCAGTAAGATTTGTACACTCTACAAAGGAATCTAACTAAGTGCATGGACCTTATTATTTCCTTATTTTTGTTTGGCATGTGGAGTTATTGACTTCATATTCTTTGGTGATATACATATGGAAGTGTGCCAACACATTAAACCGGATAGCATCCATTATCACTAATGAAGTCATTGTTTCTGTTAATATTTACAAGTTTCACATATTTTTTCTTTATTTTCGTCAATTGTCAGACATGGTGGTGCATAATATAAATACCTAAATGTGTTCATTCTTTATTATTCCGCGCTCGGAGTGCCCGAGATTCCTTAAAGTGGTCTCTAACAGATCTTCTAATATCGGTCCAAATATGAACACATTAATATATATATAACTAAGTACCACAAAAATGGATATTTTAGTCTTAGTGCTAAAATTGTATTGAAAAATGTGAGAAAATAATGGAAAAATCACTTGCACTTTCAGATTGTTGTATATCTGCATTCAATAAAGAAATAATAATCCCCTCCCATGTTAGTAAATAAAAGTATAATTCTATTGCTCCTCTAGTTTAAAATAGTATGTGTGTTTGTCCTATACAATATTATTATTTTATCTTGAAAAAAACATAGTCTTGGAAGTCCGTATTTTAAAACCATGATGGTGGGCAAAATGGCAGCTAATACAAACGGAGGTATTATATAGGTTGATGGATTTTCACCATATATCATGCCCGCCTTACTCGAGAAAAGAGATACTCACATGGTACCGAGAAAAAGTTTTGCATGGAGTATGTCCAAGCTAATCTAGAACATTTGTACCTCCAATATAAACAACAACAAGAAGAAAAATACATGAAGTGTTTCCAATTAAGTCTTTACTTCTTAAAGTTGTAAGTCAATTCACTAATTCTAAAAATTATTACACTCCACGACCAGATAGGCTATATGAATATGTAAGAACATTAATTTTACAATAATTTCTGAAGTAATTAAAATAGTTTACTCGATAAAATACAAATAAAAACTACGTATTCTTTTAACATGGTGAAAAAGTTACACACTCATTATGAAATGGATGCAATTAAAGTATACACTCTCCTCCATTCTTTCAAAAACATACTTCTATGTTTTCCCTATACACCCTGGTCACAAGTTTCACTATGAACTAATGGCGCATAATTCAAGCCCGCGCAGGCGCGCAGGTTAACGACCAGTGATAATAATTGCAATGGAAAGGTGTTTATTATGATTAAAATTGGACCAGTGTTCATGGGTTTACTTGTCTACTCTCTCTTTAAGTTGTGGTGATCATAAAACAATTCATCAATGATAAATATTCATGGAACTTCTATATGTGTATGATAAGCATTCATATGTGCATCACGTCCTAATATAGAGATGAAACACATCTCTCTTATACTCCTCAAGAAAGGGAAACCTCCATGCAATCTTAAATTAAGAACAAATCAGAGTATAGCTTTAAGTAATATGACACGATGTTTGAAATACAAATATGCTACCTTGACCTAACAAGATTATCTCACTGTCACAAGATGATTATAGCACATGATTTCACTTTATACCTAGTGAGGCATCAAAAGAAAGGTAAAAACCAAAATAGATCTTGAATATTGTTGTCACGATTCAGTCACTACCACCATGCTACTCCATCTAATACACACTTCTCCCCATACAAGTACTTGCATACAAGTTGGATCAAAACAAGCAATTAAGAACGGGGTACATGATATACATCTACCAATACATCTTACACAAAATAGGTTCCAATCTCAAATATCAAATCATAGAATAAAGATCCACCACATATGAAGGGAATATGTCCTGAGAGATAATAATAATGTTGTTATTACCGTATTCCAAGTATATGATAGATGTTTATTTTGCATGTTATAATTGTATTAATACAGAAACCTTAATACATGTGTGTTTAATAAACAAATAGAAAGTTTTTAGTTATGCCTCTCTATAAACTAGCTCGTTGATTAGCAAGATGATCAAGATTTCCTGATCATGGACATTGGATGTTGTTAATAACAAGGTCACAACATTGATGAATAATGTGATGAACATTCATCCGAAGTATAGTATTACGATCAAAGTCATTGTGTTTATATTGCTATAACATCATACAAAGTAATCTTAGTCCTTAGACCATGAGATCATGTTAATTACTAACACCAGAAGAGTGAATTGATAACATCCAACATCACACTGTAAAAGGGTGACTATAAATGTGGGTTCAGATACTCCGAAGGTGTTATGTTGAGGCTCATGGCTCAAGAGTGGAATTTGTCCATCCCGATGATGGATAGATATACTTTGGGCCCTCTCGGTGATATCACATTAACATAGCTTTCAAGCAAGTGATGTGATCACTATAATGTTATATCACGGGAACGAGAAATGAGTGCATGTCGGTAACGAGATCAAACTAGGTATTGAGATACCGATGATCGAATCTCGGACATGTAATATATCGCGAGACAAAGGGATTAAGGTTCTCACAATCACATAAGTCATCATTGAATGTGTGGGAGTCAGTATGGATCTCCAGGCCCCGCTTCTGATTATTGATCCGAGAAGGGTCTCGATCATGTCTGCATTATTCGCGAACTATAGGGTGACACACTTAAGGGTTGCCAACACCATTTGGAGCAAATATGTTCTAGACGAAAGAATTGCAAAGCGCTGGAATTATTTCAATAGACACCGGAATTATTCCGGATGAAATTGCTGAAATTGGTTCTGCATGTGATATTGAAATGTTGCAGGGGTTTTTATGTATGTTTGTTAATTAAAGTAATTAACAAAATTCTGAATAAAATAAATAAAAGAGTTTTATTAAATGAGAGTTGCATTAAATTTGGTGGAAATTTAATGCATTTTGAGTCGGATTTTGAGTGGAGAAAATGGAGAGGAAAATTTATGTGAGTGGAGCTTCCACCACATGAATGAGGAAGAGGTGGGGGAACCCCCCATGGGCGCCGGCCATGGGAGGGGGCAGCCCCCCTATCCTATAAAAGGCCCCCTCTCCCTCCTTCTCACTCACACCTCCTCGTGAAGGATCTCTCTCCCCCTCTAGAATTATTCCTCCATGGTCTCGGATTAGCGAGATACATGTCCCCGTTGGCATTTTGTCTGGCAGGAGTTGTTTCTTCAGCTGCATCGCTGGAGCGAGGAGGTGGAGGCTGTTCAGTGGCCTGAACGTGTGCGTGATGATGGATGCGCTGCTGATTTGCGGCACTAGGACTTCCACACGATCTTGAGATCAGCAAGTGAATGACTACATCATCCATGAGTCAAATCTCGTTACACTTTGTCGCTCTTCAAGGGTATGTTCTCTATGGATGTATATCCATCCATTGCGAACCCAACAGTGGTATTACAGCCTGGTCTATGCGTAGATGCTTTGCACGGGTAGTACACATATGAGTATGTGGGCGATGATGATCATGTTATTGCATCTTATTTGTATTTTGGATATTGGTGGCATAGTGGGATGAAGTGGCCCGGACTAACTTTACATGTCCTCTCTTATGAGACATGTTCCACACTGGACATGCAACTAGTTTTGCATAAGTGGCTAGCGGGTGTCTGCCTCTCCTACTATAGTCAATATCTGATTTACAGCGAGTTGCTAATAATTTGGTTATCATCGTTGTGGTTCCATGTTTGTAGGTAAGACCGGTTCTATCTTCGAAATCCCTAAGCCACGTAAAAACTTGCAATTGATAAATTAGAAGCGTCTAGTTTAGATCGTTGCTGGGCTAGTGCCATGATATGGTAATGTTATAATTTGAAGTATAGTTCAGACTCGTGGAAATTATAACATGCCCATCGTGTAAGTTCCATTGACCTTGGCCTTACACAAAAAGGAATGATAAAGATCATACCACGATGCACATGATAGTGATCAAGTGCAAGAACCATATCATTTCACTTTACACATTTGATGTTTGCATCTTATATTGCTTGTTTGGCATTTTAGTAGCATTATAAGATGATCCCTCATTTAGATATCAATATAAAAATGTGTTCTCCCTTAAGTACGCATTGTTTTATGTTTAGCCACTTCAAGACATCACGTGATGATCGGGTGTACTTGAATCCACGATCATAAACGGGTGTAAGACAGTTTTACACACGCGAGCACTAAGGTTCTTACTTGGCGAGCCTAGCATGTACATACATGGCCTTGGAACACGGACCGAAAGGTTAAGCATGTGTCATATAGTTGATATGATGCCCATATAAATGCTCTCCTTTGAAACTACACTGACTCGCATGATGATCAGACTTGGTGTAGTGGATTTGGTTCATGTAATCACCAAAAAGACACGAGGGATGTTGTTTTTGAGTGGGAGTTCATTTGTAATTTGGATTAGTTGAATTCAATCTATCATAAACTTAGTCTAAACTTTACAAATTTTGTTGTAGATGGCACCACCTGCTTTTTATTTTAATGTGTTCATGGAGAAAGAGAAACTTGCGGAAAATGGTAGCAACTTTACCAACTGGGCCATGAATTTTAGGATTCTCCTCACTGCTGCACAAAAGCAATATGTGCTAGAAGTGCCACTAGGCCCCCCACCAGCTCCTGATGCCTGTGACAAGGAAAAGAACGTCTATTTGACTCGTCAGGAGGACCACAACTTTGTTCATTGCGGCATACTGTATGGGATAGAGCCGGAACTTTGAAAGCGTTTCGAAAATGGTAATGCCTTTGATACCATGGGTGAATTGAAAATGATTCTCGATACCCATGCTTCCGTAGAGAGTTATAATGCTTCTAAAAAGTTCTTTAGCTGCATGATGGAAGAGAACAACTCCGTTAGTGAGCACGTACTCAAAGTGTCTGGGTACGCCGATAAGCTTGTGTCCTTGGGAATAACGATTCCCATTGACTTAGGCATACATCGTGTTCTCCAATCTCTGCCACCTAGTTAAAAGAACTTTGTGATGAACTATAATATGCAGGGCATGAAGAAGTCTCTCCCCGAGCTTCTGTCAATGCTTAAAACTGCAGAAGTGGAGATCAGGAAAGAGCATCAAGTATTGATGATACATAAGACCACCGGTTTCAAGAAAGACAAGAATGGTAAATATAAGGAAAAGAAGGGCGGCAAATCAATTCCCGCTCCTGAAAAGAAATCTCGAGCTGGCCCTAAGTCTGATACCAGGTGCTATTATTGTAAGGAGACTGGCCATTGGAAGCGCAACTGCCCCAAGTATTTGGTGGACAAGAAGGACGGCAAGGCAAACAAAGGTATATGTGATATACATGTTATTGATGTGACTCGCAGTAGCACCTGGGTATTTGATACTGGATTGGTTGCGAATATATGTAACTCGAATAAGGGGCTGCAAAACAAGCAACCGCTAGCAAGGGGTGAGGTCAAGATGCGTGTCGGCAATGGATCGAGAGTTGAAGTGATCGCCGTCGGAATGATACCTCTCCACCTACCGTCGGGATTAGTGATAAATCTAAATAATTGTTATTTGGTGCCTGCACTGAGCATGAACATTGTATCCGGATCATGTTTGATGCGAAGTGGTTATTCATTTAAGTCTGAAAACAATGGTTGTTTGATTTATATGAATGATATCTTTTATGGTCATGCACCTGTGATGAATGGTTTATTTCTGTTAGATCTCGATAATAGTGTTACGCATATTCATAATGTTGATGCTAAAAGGATTAAACTTGATGATGATATATCTGCATATATGTGACACTGCCGTCTAGGTCATATTGGCATTAAACACATGAAGAAACTCCATTCTATGGACTTTTGGAATCACTTGTTTTGAATCATTTGATACATGTGAGCCATGCCTTATGGGCAAGATGACTAGAACGCCGTTTTCATGTTCAATGGAATGGGCAATAGATTTGTTGGAAATCATACATATTGATGTATGTGGTCCAATGAGTGTGTCGACGCAAGGTGGATATCGTTATTTTGTTACTTTCACGGATGATTTGAGTAGATACAGGTATATCTATTTGATGAAACACAAGTTTGAAACCTTTGAAAAGTTCAAGGAATTTCAGAGTGAATTGGAAAATCATCGTAATAGAGAGATTAAATTTCTGCGGTCTGACCGTGGAGGTGAGTATCTTAGTTACGAGTTTAGCGCACACATGAGAGATTGTGGAATAGTTTCACAACTCATGCCTGCCGGAACACCACAACGTAATGGTGTGTCGGAACATTGTAATCATACTTTATTGGATATGGTTTGATCTATGATGTCTCTGACTGACTTGACACTGTCATTTTGGGGTTATGCACTAGAAACTACTGCATTCACTTTAAATAGGACGCCATCTAAATCCATTGAAATGACACCGTATGAATAATGGTTTGGAAACAAGCTTAAGCTGTCATTTCTTAAAGTTTAGGGTTGCGATGTTTATGTGAAGAAACTTCAGCCTGATAAACTCAAACCCAAAGTGGAAAAATGTGTCTTCATAGGATACCCTAAAGAAACAATTGGGTATTCCTTCTATCACATATCCGAGGGCAAGGTTTTCGTTGCCGAGAATGGATCCTTTCTAGAGAAAGAGTTTCTCGCGAAAGGCATGTGTTGTCGGAAGGTAGAACTCAAAGAGGTTACTGAACCTTCTTGATGGCTCAATGCACGGTGCCCAGAAAAGTGTTAATGGCTCGTGGTTGATGTAGAGCTCGTTGGGAACCCCAAGAGGAAGGTATGATGAGCACAGCAGCAAGTTTCCCTCAGTTATGAAACCAAGGTTTAATCGAACCAGTAGGAGCAAGGAAACACCCCAAAGGTGTTACTAGCTGAGCTTTGGCAGGGCGCACTACCGGTGCTAGTAGCAACGTGGAGACCTGCACAACACAACCACATAACTTTCTCCCCAACTTGCGATGAGGTTGTCAATCTCACCGTGTTTTGTGAAAAACAAAGGATTAAACGTATCGAATGGAAAGAAGTAAAAGTTTGCAGAAAGTAAACACAAAGCAGTAAAAGATTGTAGATTGTATGTAAAAGACAAGGACCGGGATCCATAGTTCACTAGAAGTGGCTCTCCTTAGCTAAATAACATGCTTGGTGAACAAATTACAGCGGGGCAATTGACAAACACCGAGAAAGCAATACATGCATATACTAATCATCTTGACTCCTTTGAGACTTGATTGGGCAATACAACATTATACATAGACTGCCATCCAACTGCATCTATGACTAATAATCCACCTTTAGGTTATCATCCGAACCCCCTCCAGTATTAAGTTGCAAGCAACAGATTATTGCTTTACGAACTGCGTGTAAGGTAAACAATACGATTGTTCTATGAACAAAGGATTGTTGTTTTCTCCCTAGTAGCAACAACACATCTAGTACCTTAGAGATTTCTCACTTCCCAGTTATCAGAGGCATGAACCCACTATCGAGCATAAATACTAACTCTTGGAGTTGCTAGCATCTACTTGGCCAAGATAGCTACTAACAACAGAAAGCATGCAAGATCTCAAATAACAAAGACATGATAGAATCAATAATCAATCTGAAATAGCATCTCAATATCCATCAGATCCCCGTAAACACAACATGTATGGATTACAAATAGATGATCTTGATCATGAATGGAGCTCACAAGATCTAAACATGAAAGCACAAAGGAGGAGAAACCAGCCATCTAGCTACTACATGGATCCGTAGTCCAAGGATGAACTACTTACGCATCACACCAGAGGATTTCATGGTGATGAAGAAGGCCTCCAGGGTGAATTCCCCTCTTCGGCAGGGTGCCAGGAAGAGCTTTAGATCCCTCCCGATCTAGGGATGGAGATGACGGCGGCTACAGACTCTTTTGTGGATTTTTGATCGGGTACTTAGGGTTTTCGTCCCGAGGGCAACTTATAGGCGAAAGGAGAGGCCGAGGGGGTGCTGGGGTCGGCCAAACCACCCCCTGGCGCGGGCCAGGCCTGGCCGCGTGGCCGGCCCTTGGCCCCTCTCTGTCTCGTATTCTGGCACTTGTTCCGGAATAATAGGCACTTTGGCTTTTGTCCCGTCCAATTCCGAGAATATTCATTTTTTGACTTTCCTGGAACCAAAAATAGCAGAAAACAGGCAGCTGGCACTGTGGCTCTTGTTAATAGGTTAGTCCAAGAAATCATATGAAAAGTACTCCAAAGTTGGAACAAAACACAAGAAAGTGGATAAAACAAAGCATGGAACATAAAAAATTATAGATACATTTGCAATGCATCAACATCCCCAAGCTTAAGTCCTGCTCGTCCTCGAGTAGGTAAGTGATAAAAATTAATAATTTTTGAGGTGACATGCACCATCAAAGACTTGATCAAAGTATTTGCAAAATATTCAAAGCTGGGATCATAGTACTTCAATCATAACATGAAAGACAAAGTTCTAGCAATAAGCAAAGGAACTAAGATGCACATGAAAAGGCACAAACAAAAGATTCATGAATAACAATTCTTTGCAAGACGTTTGTTTGTTTCACATAAAGAAAACATAGCATAATAGTATTCAGCACATAGAACTAAGAATGGCCACTATGCTCTCAAAGTAGGTGCATAAAGATAGAAGGTGGAGACTCAATATAATGGTGTAAGAAAGGCCTTTTGTAAAAGGAAGTAGGGATTCAAGTCTCATAAAGAGCTTCCAAAAATTATGGTACTTATAGCTTTCAGCTCTCATTGCCCCTATCATAAGCATCTTGAAGGTGATTAAGGTTAAAGTGACACAACTAAGAGGATATGCTTGCCAAGTTATAAACCGAAATCTCATGCCCCTTACTTACGAAGACCGATCCTCATGCTACTCAACTTCAGTCACGAGTAAGCTCTTGTCATTGTAAGTATATGTGTATCATTAAGAACCGCCAATGGGGTACCCCTTGCACATGATACGGGAGCTTTCCCATAATCAAAATGACAAGGAAAGCAGACAATGAGCATCTCAGCGATCTTTTTATTTGCTATTTGCATAGGTTTTTATTGAGGATGCTTCATAGAGTGCTCATTATGGTGATGCTGCAAGTTTCCACCATGATTAGGCATGGCTTAGGCTAGCGGTGGCGCTTTCTCTAACACACATACAAACTCCATGATCTTAGAAGTTCCACTTTTATTTCACACCGCCGGGATCCGTAAGCAAAAGAACATAATATCAACAGGGTACAAAGTACAAGTGCAATGTTGAAAGCGTTCCCCATGAAACATGGTTCTGCTAATTTCAACTTATAAAGCGCAAGCATATACGCAACAAAGAAGGACCCAATGTTTCAAGTTTATTAGAGGCAATAAAGTAAAGTGTGCCATCAAGTTCGTGATAGCTTTAATCACTAGTTTTCTCATAACAAGTTTAATTTGGAAGGTAAACAAAAGCATGAATATACTTGGAATAGCATAAGCTAGTAGGTAGGTATGGTGGACTCTTTGGAATAACTTGGTTTAGGGAGTTGGATGCATGAGTGGAACTCATACTTTGTTGTGGAGGCTAGTAAAAGACTGGGAGCGACAAACTAAGAGAGCAATAATGGCCATAATCATGCAGAGCGACAAAACATCATTGATCAAAGCACAAAGTGATACTACAATTTGAAAACTAAAGGATCATAAATGCTATGGTTGATGGGTTCGTAGCATGGAAAACAAAAATTTTCTACCGCAAGAACGAACAAAACCCAGATCTAATCTAGATAAAAGCCAAGATCTAATCTATTAGACATGTGCAACGAGATAGATCTGTACTAACCCTTGTAGACCCGAAAGCGTTACGAGATCGTATCTCGTGGTTGATGTAGTCGATCACTTGCCGATCTCAAGATCGTGTGGACGATCCTTCCGCGCCGCTGTTCGGCGCTTCCATGATCGGTCACACGCGTGCATCGGCGAACCTTCCTCTCCTGTTCAGTAGTAGTAGCGGAGGTAGTAGATCTTCTCCACGGAATCCCAGCAGCGACGGTGTGGTGGTGGTGGTGGATTAGAGAATTCTGCAGGGATTCGCCTAAGCCTGAGCAAGAGGAAGGAGGAGGAGAGGCGACTGTGGGTTTGGAGTGGAGGGGGCAGGGGTGGCGCCTCCACCCCTCTATTTAAAGGAGGCGCCATGGGAGGTGGAGTCCTTGTAGGACTCCCTCCCTCCTTAACGGCGGATTGGGAAGGGGGAAGGAGTCCTCCTCCCCCACTACTCCTTGTCTTGCCCTACAAGGATTCCTTGATCCTTTCTTGGTTTTCAAGCAAACTCCAAGAAATCTTCTAGAACCTTCCGAAACCTTCTAGAATCCCCATACAAATACTCCGGAACATTTCCTAACTTAGAAAATGATCCCCAATATATGAATCTCATTCTCCGGACAATTCCGGATCTCCTCGTGATGTCCCGGATCCAATCCGAGACTCCGAACAACATTCAGTTTCCAACGCACATTCCATATCTACTTAAAACAACTTCGAACCTTAAGTGTGTCACCCTACGGTTCGTGAACATGTAGACATGATGGAGACACATCTCCGATCAATAACCATTAGTGGGATCTGGAGATCCATAACAGCTCCCACATACTCAACGATGACTTTGTGATCGATAGAACCATTTAACATACGAAACCAATTCCCTTTGTCATGCGATACTCTACTTATCCGAGGTTTGATTGTCGGTATCTCCATACCTAGTTCTACCTCGTTACTGATAAGTACTCTTTACTCGTTCCATGTTATGTCATCCCTTGTGTCCTAGTCACATGCTTGCAAACTAACTAGACGACATTCCATCGAGAGGGCCCAGAGCATATCTATCCGTCATATGGATGGACAAATCCCAATCTTGGTCCATTCGCTTCAACACATACTTTCAGAATACCCAATGTCACCTTTATAACCACCTAGTTACGAAGCAGCATTTGATGTCATCAAAGTACCCATCCGGTGATGGTGATTAACATAGCCTCATGGTCGAAGGATTAGGTTACTATGCATTTGAAAAGCTTGTAGCAAAACGAACTTAATGACTTGATCTTATGCTATGCTTACTATGGGTGTGTGTCCATCACATCATTCTCCTAATGATATGATCTTGTTATTAACGACATCCAATGTCCATGATCAGGAAACCATGATCATCCATTAATCAACAAGCTAGTTTAACAAGAGGCTTACTAGGGACTCTTTTATGTTTACAAAACACACAAGTATTAATGTTTCCGGTTAATACAATTATAGCATGGGATGTAAACATTTATCATAAACAAAAAGATATAATAATAACCACTTTATTATTGCCTCTTGGGCATATCTCCAACAGTCTCCCACTTGCACTAGAGTCAATAATCTAGTTAAAAACTTGTGCACTCAACACCTATGGCTTTCTGGTGTTGTATAGACACTATTGCTAGTGGTAAACATAATCTTCGGATCTGACACTTCCAGGTCCGTGTGTATTTGCATGTCCTTGTGTCTCTACGCATTACTCATTCTCCAATGAGATGGCATTGTATAAATTTGGTCCTTTGGTGAGACCTTTAGTTCCTTGGTATTAAATCATGTTGATACAATTGTCATACAATGTATCTTCATAGTATTATCCCGCTATGAACCACACCTAGTTTGATAACAAACTACTTGACGCAAATGCCCTCATTCCCTGCTACAATAGTAGTCATATACTTAGCCTTTTGTTGTAGTATCTGTCACAATGTTTTAACTTTGGTACTCAACCAAATCCGTTATGGAACTTCCTTTCCATTACATTGTGCCACCCATAGTTTAAATTGAGATAAACTTAATTTGTGACAAAACTAGTATCAATGTAACAATTTACAATGAACTATTTGTCATCACTATATAAATAATATATTCTTAGTTCTTCCAAAGATCATAGGAATATCCCTACTATTTGTCCAATGATCATCTTATGAGTCATTCTGGTATATGCTCATAACATTTAGAGCATAGGACATATCTGGATGTGTACATCTCAAAGAATGATTGATCAAAATATTCTTGTGATTTCACCAAGTGTCAAAACACTTGAATCTCGTGTCAACACACTTGAATCTTGATTCAGTCCTTTCCGTGCGTCAAGAACCTTTCTTGTTGTTTCCATATTGAACTCATTCAACATCTTATCTATGTACATTTGGCAAAACCATATTAGCGCCTCAATCTATCCATATAGACATTGATGCCTAATTCTTGGGTTATGCCTAAGTCTTTCATCGAAATGAAATTCTTAACCTGTGTCAATAAAAGATACATCATTTCTAATCAACAATATGTCTTTCACATAATGTATTAGAAATATGTCTTAGCGCTCCCACTTAATTTCTTGCAAAATGCAAACATCTTCATCGTCTCTGATGAAATTAAACCTTTTAACGGTTTCATCACGGTGAAGATTCCAACTCCGCGATGCTCACTTCAACCATTGAAGTTTTGCATACTCTTTTAGCATCCTTTGAATTAACAAAACCCTTTGGATCGTGTCATGGACACATCCTAGGTAACCATTCTATTAGAAGAACTTGTTTTGTTTGTTCAACTACCATATACCAAAATATATGTAGTGGTTGCTACATTAATCCGTCCAGACTAAATATCGCTATGAAAGATCAAATATTATGATAGTCAATTCCTTGAACATTGTTGTAAACTCTTTCCGACATGTCGACTATTTCACAGATGTGAAACATCCATGTCTATTTCTTTATAGATCCATATACGAATGTAAGGTCTTTCACCTTTCCAGAGGGTCTTTCAAATTCAAAGCTTGATTTCTCGTGTATGGAATTATCACGGAATTTATGGCTTCAAGCCACTTAACAAAGTCAGGGCCCATCATTGATTATTTGCATGTAGTCGGTTCATCATTGTCAAACAACAATGATTTAACTCTCAAATCTTGGCATTTGATTACTTACCCGACCTACTTGGTTCAATAGTAACTTAGATCTCCGTGACCACAACCTTTGAGGCACGTGAGCCATGAGCATTGTTGCTGCCTCCGGGACACTTACCGATGCTGCGCAACTCAGCACATATTAGCCAAGGTTCAACGACCTTGTCAAAGTTCTATTGTCCTCCCACTTGACTTTTCACCAAAAATTTCTTCTCAATAAACTCGACATTCTAAGCTACAAACACTTTTGTCTTCGGTGTTATGGAGGAATACCCAATGGTTATTCGAAATAACCTACAAAGACATGCTCATCCGACTTTGGTTGTAAACACTTTACTTATGCCTAGCATACCAAAAATTTAAGAAAAGACAACCTGGGTTTTATCCCAAACCATGACTTATATGGTGTCATTTCAACGGATCACGATGGAGCTCTTTTCAGTGTAAAAGCGGTAGTCACTAAAGCTTTAATCTTTTAAAATATAATGGCAGTTTTATAAATGACACCTTTGATCTTATCATGTCAAACAAGGTTTCATTACATATCTTGAACACTCCATACTCCTATGGTGTTTTGGGAAATGCAAATCCATGGAACGATTCCTCAAATCTTAGGTGTTTTGCTAAACTTGTAACTCAAACATCTTTATGATCCAATCATAAACTTTTTTATTTTCTTGTTACAATAATTTTCCACTTCATCTTGAAAGTCTTTGAACATTTTCAAATGTTTCATACTTCTTCCTTATTGATTAAGGATATACATATACTCACTCAAATCTTCGGAGAAAGCATATGAAGTTGAAATCCATCGCCCACGACTACACATAATGGACTATATACATCAATATGTACAAATTCCAATCAGTTAGTCGTCCGTTCCGGTCTACGAATGGAGTTTTAATTATCTCCAGGAAAGTATCACAAGCGTCATTTGATCAAAATCAAAGACTCCAAAAAATCCATCAACATGGAGTTTCTTCATGTATCCCTAATATAATTTAAACGGTGATGTCACTTCGCAAGTGATCTTTCAATCCTTTGTCTTGCGACATTTTAGCATTAGTTTTATGGTCATTATTTCTCCAACCAGACTTGTATATCATCCATCTATTATGGAATACGGCAATTATTTTAACAACCTTTTGTCGTCATAATACCTGATCAAAATAACAATTATTGAAACAAATCTTGAAGGTAAGCTTTGATGTTAATGAGCAACACAACAACACTTTGTTTGTTTTCGATGAACATCATCACATATTCTCTTGCTAGTTACTTAGGCCATTGCAGTTCATGAATTGTGTTGTCCTGTATGACACTTCATACCAACCAATTCGGTATCCAATACCGCAGAACCACATTGTTTAACAACCAAGGAATACAGCCATAACATGTATCTTCTATATACCTAAGTTGGATATCTCCAATCTTTTCTTTTCTGCCAAATATTTTATAGATTCTCTTTCAACAATTCCTTTTCTTTTAAAAGAATCTATCAACATCAATAGTGGTGTCATTCACATGACACATAGTACAAAGTGTGTATAGTCAAATACTAATACCTTTGGACTTGCACTTTGAAGTGGATCACCTTCATCAAATGTTTGGCATTCTTTCAAAATTCCATTCTTTAGTAATCTTTTAGTGTAGTAAACATTTTACTTACATCTTCTATTCATCCTTATCATGACAATTTTCATGATCAAGCTGCTATAGCTTATAAAGGTGAATTGCGAGTATAATTTTTTTTTTTGGAGGATTAGGACGACTAGCGTCTCCAACCTTCACAAATTCTCATCAAATATGAGGACATATACTCTATCATGTTGTAACCAACACATTGTTTTAGATATAGCAATACCTTTCACATATGATGGTTTCTGAAACATTGCTTTCAGCTCTTAGATAAACTTGATATTAAAAACAATCTTTTGAGTATCAAGAATCATGGAGGCAAACATGATACATTAGATACTAACACTGGAATTGTTACTCTTGATTTAATACTGTTTATTAAACTTCACAGAGTAAACGGAGTTTGCTGAAAGTTTGCAATATGAATTTTAAACTTTAGATTGACACTCAAAACAATACGATACCATTCAGAAAGCAAATATCCAGAATTTCTATAGTTCTACTATCTCAACTATAACTAAGCGTAAGGTGGTGAACGGATGCCAATGACTATAACAAACTATGCAAATTCACTTTGATTGTGTTTATGATAAATTGAGTTTGACTAATCCAAATTACAAATGAACTCCCACTCAAAACAACATCCCTCCAGTTGTTTTAGTGATTACACGAACCAAATCCACTACACCAAGTCCGATCATCACGTGAGATGATGTAGCTTTAAAGGCGAACAATCAACATGTTCATCATATCATCCATATGACTCATGCTTTACCTTTCGGTATTCCGTATTCCGAGACCATGTCTGTACATGCTAGGCTCGTCAAGGTTAACCTTAGTATCCGCATGTGCAAATCTGGCTTGCACCCGTCAGATGCACACGAGAATCTATCACACCCGATCATCACGAGATGCTTCGAAACGACGAGTCTTAGCAACGGTGCCTACTAAGGACGAACACTTTATTACTTGATATTTAGTGAGAGGGATCATCTTATAATGCTACCGTCGCGATCTAAGCAATACAAGATGCATAAAGGATTAACATCACAGGCAATTCATAATTAGTGTGATATGATATGGCCCTTTCTTCTTATGCCTTTGATCTCCATCTCCAAAGCACGAACATGATCTCCATCATCACCAGCATTGCGTCAAGGTCAGTGGCGCCGCTTCATGGTTGTCCATCATCACTAGAAACTATTACAACTACTTGGAATAAAGCTATTACAAGATGAATAGACACGCAGGTCTTAACAGAATTAAAGACAACCATTAGGCTCCTGCTGGTTGCCATATTACAACAAGGATCATTGCATACATGAAATATAATCATAATCACATGATGGCCATATGTGGCGCCCCGCAAAAACCACTACTAGAAAATCGCGTTGTTTTTGTGCATTGCATCATCATTACCGCATGCTCATGTCAGCATGCCACATTGCATTTGAGCATCGTCATCATCATGCATGGTTTTGTCTTAAACTATTTTCGAAAAGTCTGTTATTGTTTTCTAAATACCCCGTCTTTAATTCAAATCAAAAACACCGGGCTTGTCCGGAATATTTTGTTTTGTCTACCTACGGATTGCGAAAGCCTCGTTTTTAATAAATAAAATTTTTAAAATTATTTTTGGGAGGCAGCCAGCCAGGCCGGAAAGCCCAGCCGGCCACCTCCAGATAAAAATCCTATCTAACCCAGATCCCCCAAACCCTTTTCTACCTAAACCTAGTCTACCCAGCCCCTGCCACATCACTCCGGCCAATCCCTGTTTGACACCTCACCCAACACACGCCACACAACACACACCACACACACCTGAACAACCGCCTGGCCCCACACCCTTCTTTTCCCATCTTCCTGCCCACTTCAGCTGCCTCCGCCTCTCCGCCTCCCACTCCACTGCCCACACTCCACCCCACGACAAAACCCCACCTGCCCCGCATCCCCGTACCAGGTCCCACCCCTGGCCCACCTGTCCCCGCCACCTCCCTCTCTCTCTCCCGCAGACGCGCCCCGCGCCCGCTTCTCTCCCCTCCTCGTCGCCCATCGCCCTCCCCCGCAAGGCCGCCTGCGCCTCCCCTGCGCGAGACGCGCCTACCGGCCACCTCCCCTCCGCTGCCGCTTCCTTGTCGGCCGTCGACCGCGCCTCCTCTCCTCCAGATCCCCCATCGCCAGGCGCCCCCTCCTCCGCTGAGCAAGCCGCCTCGCCCTTGTCTCCGCCGGCCTCTCACCACCGTGCATCCACAACGCGCACCTCTCCTTCCGCGGCTGCCGCTTGCAGGCCGCTCCTCGACGTTCTCCACCCCGAGCTTGCGAGCTCGCCTTCCAGGTGCTGCCCCGTGGCCCTCTCTGCACCAGCCGCCTCGCGGAGAACGCCATTGCCGCACCCCCGGAGCTCGCCCTTGCTCGTCGTGGCCCTCTCTCCCGCGACCTCCGGTGCTGCTGCTTCGACCCCCTCCCGCCGGTGCCGCGACGACCTCGCCGTTCAAGCCCACCACCGGAGTTCCATGCCCCGCCTACCGCCGTCGAGTCCCTGCAGTGTGTCCCCTCCGACCGCGTCCGCCGCTCACCCCGGATGCCACTCGGGCCTCTTCCTCCGCGTATCGCAGGTCGCCGCCGCGGCCTGGTCGACCCCGCCTCCTCCCTCTCCGGCTGTTGTATGTCGTAGTCCTCTGCCGTCCCGCCTCGGCCGCTGCTCGACCGTGCCCTTCGTCGCGTTCTGCCCTCGCCACATGCTTCATCTGCTGCGGAACTGGCGCGAGAAGACCCGTCCCTGCAGCTCCACGTGTTTTTGTTTTATTTTGTTGTTGTGTTGTTTCCCGTGGCAAGTTTGTCTGAAGCTGTAGCAGCTGAGTGGCTGGCGTCCCACGCTTGATCCTTGTCATCCGAAACCGATGATCCGAAGACCGATCCCGCCGACACCAAGCGCTGCCACGACCTCCACCGGCAAGTCAAGATCGACCGCCAACAAGACCGTCGACATGACCCGAAGACCACGGACCTGGAGAATCCCTGGACGATGAGCTCTTCTACCTGAACCCGAAGACCGCAGATGCGACAAGACCTTCGTCCTGCACCGATGCCCGAGGACCGGATGCCAAGATCTTCTTCTCGGACCCGATGGCCGCCAAGATCGCCACACAGAACGACAAGCGCTTCATCTCGGATACGCCAAGTACTTCACCCCGGATGCCAAGACCGACCCGACCCGCGGACCCGACAAGATCTTCGCGACGACAAGCTCGACACCGACCAGGGCGAGTCCGATGCGCCCCCGACGCCAAACCAAGTCCTTCTTCCCGGATGCAACAAGATCTGCGCCGTTGTCCGAGAACGATCCCGATCCCGTCGAGCCGTTTCCGCCCCCGTCGAACCCTGTCAAACCCCGAACCCCTCGGAGCCCAACTTCGCCAAACCCTAATGTGATTCCCTATCCGAGACCCCATTATTTTTATAATATGACATTATCGACTGTCGCATATTAAAATGTTCATCTTGCATGCATAGCATAATCATGCCGGATCTTCTGTCGTAGTATTAAATATTGCATCCGGTGCTTCTTTTAGTGCTTTGCTTCTTCGCGGATTAGGCCGATGAGTGGATGCGAGTATCGACAAGTTCTCCGGCTATGATCTGTCGGCAGTGTTTCCCAGGCGAGCACCTCTTCCCCTTCTACCTATTTTGCATTTATAGTTTTTTTCCTGCTGTTGATCTATTGCTATCCGTGTCGTGATGCTTTAGTTTCCGTGCACCAGTTATATCCCGTGCAACCCCTATATTGCCTTGGACACCTCCTATTACCTGTGTTTGGTAGATAGATGGCCTTGCGAGTCGTAGTTGCGTGCTCAGGTGCGATCTCATGTTGTCGAGTACCACAGTTGTTGGAATGCTGGTAGATGGTTATTGGTGGATATGCTTATTGGTGGAGTTGATCATGACTTAAAATATAACTATTAAATTGCTAGATATAACTAATGCAGATGCATCGGTGGGTAATAGATGTTATTTGGTTCTTCCACGCTCACTTGTGTCCCGTAGGACCCTGAGTACTTGATACCTGTTCCTTGATTTTTCGCACTATCCACATCTGGGAGGCCTTATGGACCCTCCTGAGCCAGAGCTTGATTCATTTCTATTTCTTGGGGACACAAAGTAGTTTGGGGCTTTATTACTATCCTGTACTTATGCCATGCTTTACAGATTTACTTAAGATTGTGCGTGGAGCACCTGTACTGTTTTGGATCGCGCCACATTTTCGCGGTATCGACAAGCCCAGTCACACTTTCGGGTTCCCATTGCTACAGCCGTCGCAAAACCACAGGTCCGCTTCGAGCCGCCAACTTCGTTGCAGGTAGCTTAGTGGGGTGGCCCCCTGAAATATTTCTGAATCCTGTGATCGCTTTGTCGTGAATGCCTTGTTGGGTTTTGAGTTGGTTTTTCCGAGGTTGATCGAGTGTGTGTTTCTATTTGTGCACCCCTGCAGGGTAAAACTTTCTGAAAGCCATGTCCGCGGTTATGGACGACTTGGAGCACAGTATCTCGATCATAGACAAGCATAACTAAAGTAGTGCTATAAACTTGACTTAATATGTGACTAGTAATCAGCTCAAGTATAACGGAATGGACATTAAAAATGCCAACAACTGGTGGATCTGAGGTGATCTATGTCATACTATATCTGCCTAGTAAGTACTGCAACTTCAATGGAATGTGATAAAAGTGCCAACAACTGCTGGGTTTTGGGATTCCTCAGGACAATTATATCTGACTAGTAAATGTTCCCACTACAACAGAATGGTTAACTAAAACTGCCCACTACTTATGCTATCAGGATGACTCATGCTATCTATATCTGATTAGTAATTGCTGCAACTATAATGGAATGAGTAAAAATTGCCAACTGTGTGAGTTCCTTGGTCTGACTTCCTCGTTTGGTCTCGAGGGGGGAAATACCAGGATGGGTTTGTTTGGTGTTAGCTTCAGGTTGGACCCGAATAGGTCTTTCTTATCACTCTCTAATAGCCGCCAGTGATACCGAGTCTCTATAGGTTGTTTAGTGTCGCTGTGCTGCCGCTTCAGCCCACCATACCTATGTAGGCGAGAGCCGCCGAATTCTAGCCTCATGCTGTCGCCTCGATCTTGACGCTCCTCTTTTTCCTTTGCCCTTTGTCGGCACCCCTTTTGTTTAGCAAGTTTGAGATCGACGTCGTTAGCAGGGTTACCCTTCCGGCTTGGCCTAGGCAGGGTTATGGAAGCCATTGGTTATTCTTTAGGGCTCTTAGCCCCATTTGCATCTTGTCCGTAGTCGGACGCTCTATCATTTTCAAGGTGATTTGGATCTTTGTACTGTATATCTGTATTCTTGACTCATGGAGTCGTGTTGTATATATATCTGTTCTATGGGTCCCATCGAGGACTGTTGTGTAATGTTATTACTTCGTTTTCACCCGCACGAAAGTGCCTGGTGGGCGTCCTAGAGTCGTTTCTATGCGGGTTTGGCGGAAAGGGCTAAAACTTGCATAGGGCCGATTTGAGGGTGTTACAGAGTGGTACCAGAGCTCAGCAGTTGCGATACCCCACAAGTCCAGCCTGTAGGATAACCTAGCTAACGATCGAAGTAGAGTGTTAAAACTATTTTGCAAAAAAAAATCGGTTGAATAGATCTAATTAGGTCTGCTTTTACTCCTTATCTCTATGCTATTCTCCTCTTACCTCTGCGTGTTTTGGATCTATTCTCTTACCTTCTTCTAGTCCAGGACTTCTCGTGGTTGGGTTTTCTGTCGTACCTTCAGGGCATCGCTTCCTCCTTTGGCCACGATGTTTCTATCTCCGGACTTCATGCTATCTGAGTAAACCTTTATCTGTGGCACCATTCTTTTTTCCTTGTTTGTGCCTTCTGGTGTTTTCCGACGCGACGACAATATCTACGCCAGATCCGGTGCAGAGCCTGCATCACTCCTTTGTTTCCGAAACTCGAGTGTCGAGATCTTCAGTCTGATTCCGAGAATGGTTTCACGCTTTTCCTACTGATTGTGCGGAGTAATAGTTTGGGTGCGTGATGGATTGTCCCCCATCCCGACTACTCAATCTATTTGCTCTCGTATATTGAAGTGGGGTAGAATGCATCGTTTTTCTCCTTCTGTCGAAGTTGGAGGTGGCTTTGTTTGTTGATACCTCTACCTTCGCTTTTGTCCCCGGAGTGTTCTCTCGACGATCATGGTAAACGACCTCTTGTTAGTGGTGTCGCGAAGATCTACATGAAGCGAGAAGATTCAGAACGCCGACCTTCTTTCCGGTACCATGAGGCGGATCTCGAGGGCGAGATCCATTGTTAGTGGTGTCAAATTGTGGCGCCCCGCAAAAACCACTAGTAGAAAATCGCGTTGTTTTTGTGCATTGCATCATCATGACCGCATGATCATGTCATCATGCCACATTGCATTTGAGCATCGTCATCATCATGCATGGTTTTGTCTTAAACTATTTTCGAAAAGTATGTTATTGTTTTCTAAATACCCCGTCTTTAATTCAAATCAAAAACACCGGGCTTGTCCGGAATATTTTGTTTTGTCTACCTACGCATGCGAAAGCCTCGTTTTTAATAAATAAAAATTTTAAAATTATTTTTGGGAGCCAGCCAGCCAGGCCCGAAAGCCCAGCCGGGCACCTCCAGATAAAAATCCTATCTAACCCAGATCCCCCCAAACCCTTTTCTACCTAAACCTAGTCTACCCAGGCCCTGCCACATCACTCCGGCCAATCCCTGTTTGACACCTCACCCAACACACGCCACACAAAACACACCACACACACCTGAGCAACCGCCTGGCCCCACACCCTTCTTTTCCCGCCCACGCCCGCGCGCGCGAGCCGCCTTTCCGCCTCGGGCTCTCCGCCCCGCGCCATCCACTCCACCTGCCGCCGACAAAACCCCACCTGCCCCGCATCCCCGTACCAGGTCCCACCCCTGGCCCACCTGTCCCCGCCGCCTCCCTCTCTCTCTCTCTCCCGCAGATGCGCCCCGCGCCCGCTTCTCTCCCCTCCTCGTCGCCCATCGCCCTCCCCTGCACGAGACGCGCCCGCCGGCCACCTCCCCTCCGATGTCGCTTCCTCGTCGGCCGTCGACCGTGCCTCCTCTCCTCTGGCTCCCCCATCGCCAGGCACCCCTCCTCCGCCGAGCAAGCCCCACCTTGCAGCTGAACCCGATGCCACATGGCTCCCGCCTCGATGCCCTCGTCGCCGTTCCCCGCCTCCAGTCCGTCACGCCCGCGCGCTCCTCACCACCGTGCATCCACGGCGCACACCTCCCCTTCCGCGGCTGCCGCTTGCAGGCCGCCCCTTGATGTTGTCCACCCTGAGCTCGCGAGCTCGCCTTCCAGGTGCTGCCCCGTGGCCCTCTCTGCACCAGCCGCCTCGCGGAGAACGCCATGGCCGCACCCCCGGAGCTCGCGCTTGCCCCAGCTCATCGTGGCCCTCTCTCCCACGACCTCCGGTGTTGCTGCTTCGACCCCCTCCCGCCGGCACCGCAACGACCTCGCCGTTCAAGCCCGCCACCGGAGTTCCACGCCCCGCCTACCGCCGTCGAGTCCCTGCAATGCGTCCCCTCCGACCGCGTCCGCCGCTCGCCCTGGATGCCGCTCGGGCCTCTTCCTCCGCGTATCGCAGGTCACCGCCGTGGCCCGGTCGACCCCGCCTCCTCCCTCTCTGGCTGTTGTACATCATCGTCCTCTGCCCCCCTCCCTGGGGCGCTCGCCCGCGCCGCCCGCGTGCCCGTCGCTTGGGCGCTGCTCGCGCCGCGCGTCGCCGTCGCGTCCGCGTCCGCCGCTTCGACTGCCTCACCGCGGCTCTGCCCTCGCCACATGCTTCATCTGCTGTAGAACTGGCGCGAGAAGACCTGTCCCTGCAGCTCCACATGTTTTTGTTTTATTTTGTTGTTGTGTTGTTCCCCGTGGCAAGTTTTTCCGAAGCTGTAGCAGCTGAGTGGCTAGCGTCCCACGCTTGATCCTTGTCATCCGAAACCGATGATCCGAAGACCGATCCCGCCGACACCAAGAGCTGCCACGACCTCCACCGGCAAGTCAAGATCGACCGCCGACAAGACCGTCGACATGACCCGAAGACCACGGACCCGGAGAATCCCTGGATGATGAGCTCTTCTATCTGAACCCGAAGACTGCAGATGCGACAAGACCTTCGTCCCGCACCGATGCCCGAGGACCAGACGCCAAGATCTTCTTCTCGGACCCGATGACCGCCAAGATCGCCACACGGAACGACAAGCGCTTCTTCTCGGATACGCCAAGTACTTCACCCCGGATGCCAAGACCGACCCGACCCGCGGACCCGACAAGATCTTCACGACGACAAGCTCGACACCAACCAGGGCGAGTCCGATGCGCCCCCGACGCCAAACCAAGTCCTTCTTCCCGGATGCGACAAGATCTGCGCCGTTGTCCGAGAACGATCCCGATCCCGTCGAGCCGTTTCCGCCCCCGTCGAATCCTGTCGAACCCCGAACCCCTCGGAGCCCAAGTTCGCCGAACCCTAATGTGATTCCCTATCCGAGACCCCATTATTTTTATAATATGACATTATCGAGTGTCGCATATTAAATTGTTCATATTGCATGCATAGCATAATCATGCCGGATCTTCTGCCTTATGGACCCTCCTGAGCCAGAGCTTGATTCATTTCTATTTCTTGGGGACACAAAGTAGTTTGGGGTTTTATTACTATCCTGTACTAATGCCATGCTTTACTGCTTTATTTAAGATTGTGCGTGGAGCACCTGTATTGTTTTGGATCGCGCCACGTTTTCGCGGTATCGACAAGCCCAGTCACACTTCCGGGTTCCCAGTCGTTTACAGCCGTCGTCGCAAACCCTGGGTCCGTTCCGGAGCCGGCCAACTTTGTTGCAGGTAGCTTAGTGGGGTGGCCCCCTGAAATATTTCTGAATCTTGTGATCGCTTTGTCGTGAATGCCTCGTTGGGTTTTGAGTTGGTTTTTCCGAGGTTGATCGAGTGTGTGTTGCTATTTGTGCACCGCTGCAGGGTAAAACTTTCTGAAAGCCGTGTCCGCGGTTATGGACGACTTGGAGCACAGTATCTCGATCATAGACAAGCATAACTAAAGTAGTGCTATAAACTTGACTTAATATGTGACTAGTAATCAGCTCAAGTATAACGGAATGGACATTAAAAATGCCAACAACTAGTGGATCTGAGGTGATCTGTGTCATACTATATCTGCCTAGTAAGTACTGCAACTCCAATGGAATGTGATAAAAGTGCCAACAACTGCTGGGTTTTGGGATTCCTCAGGACAATTATATCTGACTAGTAAATGTTCCCACTACAATAGAATGGTTAATTAAAACTGCCCACTACTTATGCTATCAGGATGACTCATGCTATCTATATCTGATTAGTAATTGCTGCAACTATAACGGAATGAGTAAAAATTGCCAACTATGTGAGTTCCTTGGTCTGACTTCCTCGTTTGGTCTCGAGGGGGGAAATACCAGGATGGGTTTGTTTGGTGTTAGCTACAGGTTGGACCCGAATAGGTCTTTCTTATCCCTCTCTAATAGCCGCCAGTGATACCGAGTCTCTATAGGTTGTTTAGTGCCGCTGCGCTGCCGCTTCAGCCCACCATACCTATGTAGGCGAGAGCCGCCAAATTCTAGCCTCGGCTGTCTTGGCCTCGATCGACGCGCTCCTCTTTTCCTTTGCCCTTTGTCGGCACCTTTTGTTTAGCAGGTTTGAGATCGGCGTCGTTAGCGGTGGTTACCCTTCCGCTTTGGCAGGGGTTATGGACGCCATTGGTTATTCTTCAGGGCTCTTAGCCCCATTTGCATCTTGTCCGTAGTCGGACGCTCTATCGTTTTCAAGGTGATTTGGATCTTTGTATTGTATATCTGTATTCTTGACTCATGGAGTCGTGTTGTATATATATCTGTTCTGTGGGTCCCATCGAGGACTGTTGTGTAATGTTATTACTTCGTTTTCCACCCGCACAAAAGTGCCTGGTGGGCGTCCTTGAATCGTTTCTATGCGGGTTTGGCGAAAAGGGCTAAAACTTGCATAGGGCCGATTTGAGGGTGTTACACCATATCACATCACAAAACCCCTGCAAAAACAAGTTAGACGCCTCTAATTTTCTTTGCATGTTTTACGTGGTTTGGGGCTTTCGAATAAGAATGGATCTTACCTACGAAACTGAACCACAATGTTGATACAAGTGCTATCAAGTGCAAAGTGTAGATTGGATCTATACTATGATGGGAGAGATAGACACCCACAAAGCCACTTGTGCAAACAAGTTACACGTCAAGCGTGGAGCAAGTCTCATGTGCGATGACATGTAAGGTTATCCCGAGCCGCTTCATCCCACCATACCGCAAGATGCAAAGTACACAAAGCAAAAGACGACACGAGCACCAACGCCCACAAAACCATTGTGTTCTACTCGTGCAATAGATCTACGCATAGACATGGCTCTGATACCACTGATGGGTTCGTAGCATGGAAAACAAAAAATTTCTACCGCAAGAACGAACAAAACCCAGATCTAATCTAGATAAAAGCCAAGATCTAATCTATTAGACATGTGCAACGAGATAGATCTGTACTAACCCTTGTAGACCCGGAAGCTTTACGAGATCGGATCTCGTGGTTGATGTAGTCGATCACTTGCCGATCTCAAGATCGTGTGGACGATCCTTCCAGCGCCGCGTTCCAGCAGCGCTTCATGATCGGTCACACGTCGAGTCGAAGGCACCTTCCTCTCCCTGTTCGTGACGGAGGTAGTAGATCTTCTCCACGGAATCCCAGCAGCACGTCAGTGTGGTGGTGGTGGAGTAGAGAATTCTGCAGGGCTTTGCCTAAGCCTGAGTAGAGGGAAGGAGGAGGAGAGAGAAGGCGGCCAGGGTTTGGAGTGGAGGGGGCAAGGGGGTGGCGCCTCCACCCCTCTATTTAAAGGAGGGAGGTGCCATGGGAGGTGGAGTCCTTGTAGGACTCCCCTCCCTCCTTGGCCGGCGGATTGGGAAGGGGGAAGGAGTCCTCCTCCCCCACTACTCCTTGTCTTGCCCTACAAGGATTCCTTGATCCTTTCTTGGTTTTCAAGCAAACTCCAAGAAATCTTCTAGAACCTTCCAGAACATTCCGAAACCTTCTAGAATCCCCATACAAATACTCCGGAACATTTCCTAACTTAGAAAATGATCCCCAATATATGAATCTCATTCTCCGGACAATTTCGGATCTCCTCGTGATGTCCTGGATCCAATCCGAGACTCCGAACAACATTCGGTTTCCAACGCACATTCCATATCTACTTAAAACAACTTCGAACCTTAAGTGTGTCACCCTACGGTTCGTGAACATGTAGACATGATGGAGACACATCTCCGATCAATAACCATTAGCGGGATCTAGAGATCCATAACAGCTCCCACATACTCAACGATGACTTTGTGATCGATAGAACCATTTAACATACGAAACCAATTCCCTTTGTCACGCGATACTCTACTTATCCGAGGTTTGATCGTCGGTATCTCCATACCTAGTTCTACCTCGTTACTGATAAGTACTCTTTACTCGTTCCATGTTATGTCATCCCTTGTGACCTAGTCACATGCTTGCAAGCTAACTAGATGACATTCCACCGAGAGGGCCCAGAGCATATCTATCCGTCATATGGATGGACAAATCCCAATCTTGGTCCATGCGCTTCAACACATACTTTTAGAATACCCAATGTCACCTTTATAACCACCCAGTTACGAAGCGGCGTTTGATGTCATCAAAGTACCCATCCGGTGATGGTGATTAACATAGCCTCATGGTCGAAGGATTAGGTTACTATGCATTTGAAAAGCTTGTAGCAAAACGAACTTAATGACTTGATCTTATGCTATGCTTACTATGGGTGTGTGTCCATCACATCATTCTCCTAATGATATGATCTTGTTATTAACGACATCCAATGTCCATGATCAGGAAACCATGATCATCCATTAATCAACAAGCTAGTTTAACAAGAGGCTTACTAGGGACTCTTTTATGTTTACAAAACACACAAGTATTAATGTTTCTGGTTAATACAATTATAGCATGGGATGTAAACATTTATCATAAACATAAAGATATAATAATAACCACTTTATTATTGCCTCTTGGGCATATCTCCAACAATGGTGACTTGTGAAAGTCATAACATGGTGTGAGCATGCGCCAAGTCAACCCAAATAAAGCATCAAAGGAGAATACGTCTATACTATGCTTTAATATGCTAAAACAATGCATGATTCATCCAAGGCACATTAAGCACTCTCAATTTTTTATAACAAGTCATGCTACAGAAAAGAATACTAAGCATAAATCCAAAACAATATCAAGCATGGCATGACAAAGCATAGCCACAGTAAAAAACAAGCTCTTTTTACCACATAAGCATGAACTTTCCTACTCTTTTCCAAATCAAACCAAACTATTTGCAAACCAATGTAAGAAAGAGGGGGTCCAACCAACTTATTCAGAAAACTAAGCAAACCAAGGAAACTAAAAAAACCAAAACAAAAACGAAAAGGAAGACGCTCCAAGAACAACACAACTGTGCATGAAACAATAAAAATGAAGCGTTTGGAAGAAACCTGGGATTTTTATTGATGAAGAAGGGGATGCCTTGGGCATCCCCAAGCTTTGATGCTTGCACTTCTTGGATATTTCTTGGGGTGACACGCGTGGCATCCCCAAGCTTGGGCTTTAGTCCATTCTTCATCTCATTGCTCATTCCTTCCATACACCTGAAAATTTTCCTTCATATAAAACTTCACACAATCTCATTAGCAACATTAGTGCACTTAAGATAAATAAGTCTCAAGGTTCAGTTCTAACACCAAATAAACTTCCATTAGAACACTAGATACTGTAGAACTTCCCTAAAAAATCTCAATTCCCCAAAGGAACTCAAGAAGGAACTAACAAGAAGCAAATGTAGAAAATGGCAGAAATCTGTCAAAACAGACCAGCAGGTAAATACGAATTTTTTCGAAGACCTTCGGTTGCTCAAATCAAAAAGTGTTTAACTAACGAAAGTTAGATAACAACCTGGGGCAGAAGCACAAAAAATTAAAGCTCAATCCGACGTACAGAACTCTCTCAGGAATTTTTACGGTGAAGCCCAGAAATCTGTTTCGGGACAGCAACTTTCCCAATCATTACTTCACTCTCATTAGAAGTTACTCTTGGCACAAAAAGCAAATAAAAAGGATAAGGAGCAGTTATTACTGAGGTAATAACTTCCAAGACTCATCTAAAACTCTTGGTTTATCTCCCAACAAGTACTTTTCTTTAACGCCTTTAAGTTAGGCATAAGAAGCAAAGAAAGAATCAAGTGTTCTCAAATGAAGAAGCATTAAGATCAATACCAGAAATATTTTCAACAAGGCAAGGTATATCATCCAAATAAGTTCTAGAGGATCCTCTCTCAATGCTCTTAGGTTTACTATTCTCATCAAAAGGGTTTGCAGGAACAATCCAATCAAGATTCTTTTCTACGGCTTCATGTATTGCTACTAGTTTGAAGGGTATTAGTATCTTAGGTTCCTCCCCATTAGGTTCGGTTTTGTTCATCTTTTCTCGTGTACCAACCACATCTACACTTGAGCCTAGCATATTGAAACGTTCAAAAACTTTTCTAGCTTCTTTGGCAACATCATAGAACTCCTTAAACAAAGTTTCTAGAATAAAATCCCTCTTTTCAGGGTCCTCAATTTCTTTAAGCTTAAGAAACATTACTTGCATTAAGGGGTTGAGGTTAACAAACCTAGCTTCTAACATGTGAATTAAAGAAGCTGCAGCAATCTTAAAATTAGGAGCAAGTTCTACAAGGGATCTATCCTCAGTATCTTCATGTTTGCTAAGATGATTAAAGAATTCTTCAATATTATCTTTCCCAATTATAGAACCACTACCAATTGAAAGGTCTTTCAAGGTGAAAGTAGGGATCAACATGGTGAGCTAAGGAAGGGGTGACAACTAAAGGAGACTTAATTTTTTTGTGTTTTTGATAAAGAAAGAAAACAAGTAAAACTATTTTTTTTGTGTTTTTGAAAGAACAAAACAAGCAAGCAAAGCAAAAAAGAAACTAAGCAAAACAAAAACAACAAAGTAAAGAGATTGGTTATGAGAGACTCCCCTTGTGAATATGTCCTTGACTCCCCGGCAACGGCGCCAGAAAAATGCTTGATGGCTCAATGCATGGCGCCCAGAAAAGTGTTGATGGCTCGTGGTTGATGTAGAGCTCATTGGGAACCCCAAGAGGAAGGTATGATGTGCACAGCAGCAAGTTTCCCTCAGTTATGAAACCAAGGTTTAATCGAACCAGTAGGAGCAAGGAAACACCCCAAAGGTGTTACTAGCTGAGCTTTGGCAGGGCGCACTACTGGTGCTAGTAGCAACATGGAGACCTGCACAACACAACCACATAACTTGGTCCCCAACTTGCGATGAGGTTGTCAATCTCACCGTGTTTTGCGCAAAACAAAGGATTAAACGTATCGAATGGAAAGAAGTAAAAGTTTACAGAAAGTAAACACAAAGCCGTAAAAGATTGTAGATTGTATGTAAAAGACAAGGACCGGGATTCATAGTTCACTAGAGGTGGATCTCCTTAGATAAATAACATGTTGGGTGAACAATACACAACGGGGCAATTGACAAACACCGAGAAAGCAATACATGCATATACTAATCACCTTGACTCCTTTGAGACTTGATTGGGCAATACAACATTATACATAGACCGCCATCCAACTGCATCTATGACTAATAATCCACCTTCAAGTTATCATCCGAACCCCCTCTAGTATTAAGTTACAAGCAACAGATTATTGCTTTACGAACTGCGTGTAAGGTAAACAATACGATAGTTCTATGAACAAAGGATTGTTGTTTTCTCCCTAGTAGCAACAACACATCTAGTACCTTAGAGATTTCTGTCACTTCCCTAGATTACCAGAGGCATGAACCCACTATCGAGCATAAATACTAACTCTTGGAGTTGGTAGCATCTACTTGGCCAAGATACCTACTAACAACGGAAAGCATGCAAGATCTCAAATAACAAAGACATGATAGAATCAATAATCAATCTGAAATAGCGTCTCAATATCCATCAGATCCCCGCAAACACAACATGTATGGATTACAAATAGATGATCTTGGTCATGAACGGAGCTCACAAGATCTAAACATGAAAGCACAAAGGAGGAGAAACCAGCCATCTAGCTACTACATGGATCGTGGTCAGGATGAACTACTCACGCATCACAGGAGGCTTGCATGGTGATGAAGAAGGCACTGGGGTGAATTCCCCTCTCCGTGAGTCTTGGAAGAGCAGATCCTCCGATCTAGGGATGGAGATGGCCAGTGCTCTGAGACTCTTTTCGTGGATTTTGATCGGTACTTACGGTTTTCGTCGAGGGCAACTTATAAGCGAAGGAGAGGCCGAGGGTCTTTGGGGTCGGCGGACCACCTGGCCTTGGGCGGGCGGGCTGACCAGGTGGTGTGGATGGCCCCATCCTCTCGTCTCGTATTCGGCACTTGATCCCTTCAGGAAAAATAGGCACTTTGGCTTTTGTCGTCAATTCCGAGAATATTCATTTCGACTTTCTGGAACCAAAAACATGAAGAAAATAGGCAGGTAACCTTTGTGGCTCTTGTTAATAGGTTAGTCCAAGAAATCATATGGAAATTACTCCAAAGTTGGAACAAAACACAAGAAAGTGGATAAAACCAAGCATGGAACATCAAAAATTATAGATACATTTAATTTTTGATGTTCCATCATTTCAGTTTCAACTACAATTTAACTGACAAAAATACAAAATGATTTCTTAGGTCATCAAAGGCGAGTGAGACCACCTGGCCACCACAGGCTGGCGTGTGATGGCTCAGTGCAAAGGGAAGTTGTTGTGGGAGATTGATGTTCGATGCTGAGAGGCAGTGAAAATGGATTGTGTGTCTCAAAGTGCCTCAGTGCGGTGGGATTGCCTGACCGACACTTTGCAGTGTGATGTGGCCATGGTGGAAAGAACCCCATGGGCACCGGCCGTGGGAGGGGGGCAGCCCCCTTCTCCTATAAAAGGCCCCCCTCTCCCTCCTTCTCACACACACCTCCTCGTGAAGGATCCCTCTCCCCCTCTAGAATTATTCCCCCATGGTCTCAGATTAGTGAGATATATGTTCCTGGTGGCATTTCATCTGGAAGGAGTTGCTGCTTTCGCTGCATCTCTAGAGTGAGGAGGTGGAGGTTGTTCGATGCCCTGAATGTGTGTGCAAGGATGGATGCGCTGCTGATTTGCGGCGCTAGGACTTCCACACGATCTTGAGATCGGCAGGCGAACGACTACATCATCCACGAGTCAAATCTCGTTACACTTTGTCCTTCTCAAAGGTATGTTCTCTATGGATGTATATCCACCCGTTTCTTGTATCTAGTAGATAGATCTTGGCGTATAATAGTTCCCATCATAGGAATTTTTTTTGTTTTCTATGCTGCAAACCCAACAACATAGGAATTACATATATGACCATAATCATGTTGGGAAACTCATATGGTACTAGATCCACGAAGAACAAGAGAGAAATATATCAAGCTACTGCTACAAACCCATAGTCTAGGGGTGGACTACTCCCTCTTTATCATGGTGATGATACTGGAGATGTTGGAGAAGGTGGAGATCCCTCCGGAGGCGGCTTCGGTGGACATTCCCCCTCCAATCTTTGCTAAATACGACTCTGTTTGGTGGTGTTTTCGTCTCTAGTGTGCTCTGTCTCGAGGACTCCTCGGGGGGGGGGGGGGGGTCCTTATATAGGGGGTTTTAGGTGAATAGAACTCCGTGGGCAAAAGACTCAAGGCGATCGGACGACTATGGAGGAACCGGAGGCAGGGTGCGCCCACTTGGGTTGGGCACGCCCTCTGGGCTATTTTGGGCATCATGGCCCTTCTCCCGAGGTTCTTGCACTCCAGATGCTTCTTGTGGTAAAATATTGACATCCCCAAAAGCTCAGGTCCATTTGACTCTGTATAGGTCCTGAAACATCAAAAACATAGAAAACAGGGTTTTCTGCCCTGCAGGGTTATAACCAAAAAAGGGGTTCATTGGTAAATCCCAAAATTCAATTTAAAACATGGATATAACATTATATATGATGCAAATATGTGGGTAAACTGTTGAGGTTCCCAGCATAGAAAACAAAAAAATTCCTACGATGGGAACTATACGCCAAGATCTATCTACTAGATACAAGCAACAGGTGGATATACATCCATGGAGAACTTACCCTCGAAGACAACAAAGCTTTGTTAACGAGATGAAACTCGTGGATGATGTAGTCGTACACTTTCCGATCTCAAGATCGTGATGAAGTTCAGTAGGTCCGGCTCTAGCACATCCTTCAGATCCAGCTCCAGCAAGTCCAGCACCACCAAGTCTAGCACCGCAAAGCATCGGTGCATCCGTGATCGCACACACGTCCGGTACCCCGACAACCTCCGTCCTTCGCTCCAGCAAAGCAGCGGAAGCAGCAACTCCTTTCCAGATAAAGCCACCGGGAACATGTATCTCGCTAATCATGTCCGAGATTCGATCATTGGCATCCAGATACCTAGTTTGATCTCGTTACCGACATGCACTCTTTTCTTGTTCCCGTGATATAACATTCTAGTGATCACATCACTTGCTTGCAAGCTATTTCAATGTGATATCACCGAGAGGGACTAGAGTATATCTATCCATCATCGGGATGGAGAAATCCCACTCTTGATCCATGAACCTCAACATAACACCTTCATAGCACTGAACCCACCTTTATAGTCACCCTGTTACGTGTGACGTTTGATGTTATCAAGATACTATTTTGGTGTTAGCAATTAACATGATCTCATGGTCTAAGGACTAAGATTACTTCGTATGATGTTATAGCAATATAAACATAATGACTCTGATTGTAATGCTATACTTCGGATGAATGTTCATCACATCATTCCACCAATGTTGTGACCTCATTATTAACAACATCCAATGTCCATGATCAGGAAACCTTGATCATCTTTTTAATCAACAAGCTAGTTTATATGAGAGGCAGTACTAGGAAATTTGTATTTTGTTGATTAAACACACATTTATTAACGTTTCCAATTAATACAATTATAGCATGCAAAATAAACATTTATCATAAACATGGAATAAGATAATAACCACTTTATTATTGCCTCTCGGGCATATTCCCTTCAGTCTCCCACTTGCACTAGAGTCAATAATCTAGTTTGAAAAACTTTGCGTATTGAACACTTATGGCTTTCTGGTGTTGCATATACGCGATTGCTAATGGTTAACATAATCTCCGGATCTGACAGTTTCAGGTCCGTGTGTATTTGCATGTCTTTGCGTCTCTACGCATCACTCATTCTCAAATGAGATGGCATTGTATAAATTTGGTCCTTTGGTGAGACCTTTTTGTTTGTTCGGATTAAAATATGTTGATATTATTGTCATACAATATATCTTCAAAGTATTAGCCCAGTTTGAACCACACCTAGTTTGATAACAAACTTCTTAACACAAATGCCCTCCTTTGCTGCTACTATAGTAGTCATATATTTAGCCTTTTGTTGTAGTATCTGTCACAATGTTTCAACTTTGGAAATTATCCAAATCCATCATGGAACATCCTTTCCATTACATTGTGCCACCCATAGTCTAAATTGAGATAAATTTAATTTGTATCTTGTGACAAAACTAGTATCAATGTAACACTTTACAATGAACTACCTTTAACTATTTGTCACTTATACAAGATATATTCTTAGTTCTTCCAAAGCTCATAAGAACATCTTTACTATTGTCCAATGATCATCTTATGAATCATTCTGGTATGTCCTCATAACATTTAGAGCATAGGACATTTTGGATATATACATATCACGGTATAATCAATCAAAATCTTCATGTGATTTTACTCACCAAGTGTTGAAACACTTGAATCTTGATACAATCCTTTCCATGCAGCAAGAACCTTTCTTGTTGTTTCCATATTGAACCCTTTCAATATCTCATATATGTATGTCTGGCACAATCATATTAGCGCCTCAATCTATCCATATAGATATTGATGCCAAATATTTCGGTTTTTCCCAAGTATTTCATCGAAATCTTATTTTAATGAAATTCTTAACTTGTGTCAATACAAGATACATCATTTCCAATCAACAATATGTCCTCTACATAATGTATCAGAAATATGTCTCAGCGCTCCCACTTAATTTCTTGCAAATGCAAGCATCTTCATCATCTCCGATGAATTTAAACTCTTTTAACAGTTTCATCATGGTGAAGGTTCCAACTCCGCTATGCTTGCTTCAACTATTGAAGTTTGCATGCCCTTTTAGCACCCTTTGAATTAACAAAACCCTTCGGACCATGTCATGTACACATCCTAGGTAACCGTTCTATTAGAAGAACCTTGTTTTGTTTATTCAACTACCATATACCAAATTATATGTAGTGGTTGCTACATTAATCCGTCAAGACTATATATCGCTATGAAAGATCAAATCTTGTCATAGCCAACTCCTTGAAC
This sequence comes from Avena insularis, assembly GCA_023614405.1. Classification (NCBI taxonomy): domain Eukaryota; kingdom Viridiplantae; phylum Streptophyta; class Magnoliopsida; order Poales; family Poaceae; genus Avena; species Avena insularis. The sequence continues at coordinate 282,011,660 of CM042694.1, read as the reverse complement.
ATTGCTGTAAACTTCTTTCTGACATGTCGACTATTTCATAGATGTTAAACATCCATGTCTATTTCTTTATAGATCCAAACATGACCAATAGGCTTTACGCCTTTTCAGAGGGTCTTCCAAGTTCAGAAACATGATTCTCGTGTATGGATACTATCACGGATTCTATGACTTCTAGTCATTTTATGGAGTTAGGGCCCATCATCGCTCCTTTGCATGCAGTCGGTTCATCATTGTCAAAACAATAACGACTTGTTTATCAAATATCACTATTTGATTCTTACCGACCCACACGGTTCAATATGAATTCTAATCTCCGAGATTACAACCTTTGTAATCACGGGAGCCATGAGCATTGTGGCCAGCATCGGGACACTTTCCAGCGCTGCGCTACTTAGCACATATAGCTAAGGTTCAACACCTTATCAAAGTTCTATTGTCCCCCCACTTAACTTTTCGCGAAAAATTCCTTCTCAAGAAACTTGACGTTCCAAGTAACAAACTCTTTTGTCCTCGGTGTTATGGAGAAATTCCCAACAAATTCTTTGGGATAACCTACAAAGACGTGCTTATCTGACTTTGGTTGTAAAATTTTACTTATGCATAACATACCAAAATTTAAGAAAAGACAAGTCGGGTTTTATCCCAAACCATAACTTATATGGTGTCATTTCAACGGATCATGATGGTGCTCTTTTCAGTGAAAAAGCGGTAGCCTCTAAAGCTTCAATCCTTAAAACATAATGGCAGTTTTATAAATGACACCTTTGATCTTACCATGTCAAACATGGTTTGATTTCATCTCTCGAATATGCCATACTCCTATGGTTTACTGGGACACACAAATCATGGAACAATTCCTCAAATCTTAAGTGTTTTGCTAAACATGTAACTCAAATATCTTCCTTTATGATCAAATCATAAACTCTTTTATTTTCTTGTTACAATGAATTTTCACTTCATCTTGAAAGTCTTTGAACAATTTTCAAATGTTTCATACTTCTTCCTTATTAAGTAAATATATAGATATATTCACTTAAATTTCTGGAGAAAGCATATGAAGCAAAAAGATCCATCGCATATGGCTACACATAATGGACTATATACATCAACATGCATAATATCCAATAAGTTAGTCATCCGTTCCTCTTTGGCCTATGGACGGAGTTCCAATTATCTCGAGGAAAGTTTCACAAGCGTCAATTGATCAAAATCAAAGACTCCAAAAATTCCATCAACATGGAGTTTCTTCATGTTTTCTTTCCAATATAATTTAAAACAGCGATGTCACTTCATAAGTGATCTTTTAATCATTTGTCTTGCGAAATTTTAGCAATAATGTTTATGGGTGTAATTTCTCCAACTAGACTTGTAAAAGTTCATCCATCCTTTATGGAATACGGTAATTATGTGAACAACCATTGTTCTCGTAATACCCGAACAAAATAAAAATTATTAAAACAAATCTTGAAGACTAGGTTTGACGTCAACGAAAATCACAATAACACTTTATTTGTTTTCGATGATCATCATCACTTATTCTCTTGCTAGTTACTTAGGCCATTGCAGTTCATGAATTGCATTGTCCTATATGACACTTCATACCAACCAATTTGGTATCCAATACTGGTATCCAATACCTAAGAACCACATTGTTTAACAAGCAAAGAATATAGCCATAACATGTATATCTTCTATATACCTAAGCTGGACATCTCCAAATTTTCTTTTCTGCCAAATATTTTATAGATTCTCTTTCAGCAATTCCTTTTCCTTTTAAAACAATCTATAACCATCAATTGTGGTGTCATTCACATGACACATAGTACAAAGCGTATATAGTCAAATACTAATACCTTTGGACTTGCACTTTGAAGTGAATCACCATCATCAAATGTTTGGTGTTCTTTCAAAAATCCATTCTTTAGTAATCTTTTAGTGTAGTAAACATTTTACTTACATATTCTATTCATCCTTATCATGACAACTTGCATGATCAAACTACTATAGCCTATAAGGAAGAATCACGAGTATAATGTTAGTTCCCAAAACCTTTTTGGTAGATTTGGATGCTTAGCATCTCCATCCTTCACAAATTCTCATACAATATGAGAACATGTATTTTGCTAAATTATATTCTATCATAATGCAACCAAAAACATTGTTTCAGATATCACAATATCTTCCACACATGATGGTTTCTGAAACAATTTCCAGCTCCTATATAATCTTGATATTAAAACAACTTTTGAATATCAATAATCATGGAGGCAAACATGATACTTTAGATACTAACATTGGAATTCTTACTCTTGATTTAACTACTTATTAAACTTCATGGAGTAAATAGAGTTTGCTGAAAGTTTCCAATATGACTTATAAACTTTAAATTGAGATTCAAAACAATACGATACTAGTTCGTAAAGTAAATATCCAGAATTCTATAGTTCTATTATCTCAATTAAAACTAAGCATAAGGTAGTGAACAGATGCCAATGACTACAACAAATTATGCAAATTCACTTCGATTTAGTTTATGACAAATTGAGTTCGACTAATCCAAATTAGAAATGAACTCCCACTCAAAAACGACATCCCTTGTGCCTTTTTGGTGATTACATGAAACAAATCCACTACACCAAGTCCGATCATCACGTGAGTCGGTGTAGCTTCAAAGGCGAGCATCAATATGGGCATCATATCAACTATATGACTCATGCTTAACCTTTCGGTCCATGTTCCGAGGCCATGTCTATACATGCTAGGCTCGCCAAGTAAGAACCTTAGTACTCGCGTGTGTAAAACTGTCTTACACCCGTTATATGAAAGCGTAGAGTCGAGTACACCCGATCATCACGTGATGTATCGAAACACGATCCATAGAACAGTGCATACTTAAGGAAGAACACATTTTTATCTTGATATCTAAATGAGGGATCATCTTAAAATGCTACTAAAACGCCAAACTAGCAATATAAGATGCAAACATCTAATGTGTAAAGTGAGATGATATGGTCCATGCATTTGATCTCTATCATATGCATCATGGTATGATCTCTATCATTCCTTTGTGTGTAAGGCCAAGGTCTATGGAACTTACACGTTAGGTGTGTTGTAAGAGTATCTATCATACATCTACTTACAACAATACCATATCAAGACACTAGCCCAGCAACGATCTAAACTAGACGCCTCTAATTTATCCATTGCAAGTTTTACGTGGCTTAGGGCTTTCAGAGATAGGACCGGTCTTACCTACGAACATGGAACCACAACAAGGATAACCAAGTTATTAGCAACTCGTTGTACATCAGATATTGAATATAGTAGGAGAGACAGACACCCGCCAGCCACTTATGCAAAACTAGTTGCATGTCAGTCGTGGAACCAGTCTCATGTGCGATGACATGTAAGGTTGGTCCGGGCCGCTTCATCCCACTATGCCACCAATATCCAAAATACATGAAAGAAGCAATAACATGATCATCATCGCCCACATATAAACATATGTGTACTACCCGTTCAAAGCACCTACTCATAGATCAGGCACTTATACCACTGTTGGGGTTCGCAACATAGAAAACAAAAATTTTCCTACGATGGGAACTATACGCCAAGATCTATCTACTAGATACAAGCAACGGGTGGATATACATCCATGGAGAACTTACCCTCGAAGACAACAAAGATTTGTTAATGAGATGGAACTCGTGGATGATGTAGTCGTACACTTGCCGATCTCAAGATCGTGATGAAGTCCAGCAGGTCCGGCTCCAGCACATCCTTCAGATCCAGCTCCAGCAAGTCTAGCACCACTAAGTCCAGCACCGCAAAGCAGCGGTGCATCCGTGATCACACACACGTCTGGTACCCCGACAACCTCCGTCCCTCGCTCCAGCAAAGCAGCGGAAGCAGCAACTCCTTTTTAGATAAAGCCACCGGGAACATGTATCTCGCTAATCCGAGACCATGGGGAATAATACTATAGGGGGAGAGAGATCCTTCACGAGGAGGTGTGAGGAAGAAGGAGTCAGAGGGGGGCCTTTTATAGGAGGAGGGGAGGGTGTCCCTTCACCTCCCCCATTCATGTGGTGGTAACGCCCTCCACATTAAAATGCCCCTTCACATTCTCTTTTAAAGTCTCCACTCTAAATGCATTAAATTTCTCCAAATTTAATGCTCTCTCATTTAATAAAACTCTTTTATTAATTTTATTCAGAATTTTGTTAATTACTTTAATTAACAAACATTCACATAAAACCCCCTGCAACATTTCAATATTACATGCATAACCAATTTCAGCAATTTCACCCGAAACAGTTTAGGTGTCTATTGAAATAATTCCAGCGCTTTCTCTTTATCTAAAACATATTTGCTCCAAATGGTGTCGGTATCCCTTAAGTGTGTCACCCTACAGTTCGCGAATAATGCAGACATGATTGAGACCCCTCTCCGATCAATAACAACAGCGGGACCTAGAGATCCATACTAACTCCCACATATTCAACGATGACTCTTGTGATCGTGTGAACCTTTAACGTCGTAACTAAATCCCTTAGTATCGCGATATATTACATGTCCGAGATTCGATCATTGGCATCCAAATACCTAGTTTGATCTCGTTACCGACATGTACTCTTTTCTTGTTCCCGTGATATAACATTCTAGTGATCACATCACTTGCTTGCAAGCTATTTCAATGTGATATCACCGAGAGGGCCCAGAGTATATCTATCCATCATAGGGATGGACAAATCCCACTCTTGATCCATGAGCCTCAACATAACACCTTCGTAGCACTGAACCCACCTTTATAGTCACCCTGTTACGGTGTGACGTTTGATGTTATCAAGATACTCTTCCGGTGTTAGCAATTAACATGATCTCATGGTCTAAGGACTAAGATTACTTCGTATGATGTTATAGCAATATAAACATAATGACTCTGATCGTAATGCTATATTTCGGATGAATGTTCATCACATCATTCCACCAATGTTGTGACCTCGTTATTAACAACATCCAATGTCCATGATCAGGAAACCTTGATCATCTTGTTAATCAACAAGCTAGTTTATATAGAGGCAGCACTAGGAACTTTGTATTTTGTTTATTAAACATACATGTATTAACGTTTCCAATTAATACAATTATAGCATGCAAATAAACATGGAATAAGATAATAACCACTTTATTATTGCCTCTCGGGCATATTCCCTTCATAAACATGTCAACACACTACAAAGTTCATGTCTGCATTTTACATGCATCAATTATCTTTTTTATGTTCATCACCATGCTAGGCTTTCTCCATCTCCCTAAGAACAAGGTAAACTACTCACACATGGAGGCAATCAACATCATCATGGTAATATGGATGGAATACAAATGGATTGATAATTAAGTACATGTTCAAATTCATAATAAAATCTAGGAAATACAACAAGATGAATGTAATGGAGATGAAAGGGTCAATGGTGATGGTGGAGTTGTAGCGGTTGATGGATATGGTGATGGATATGATGCCCAAGCCTTCATGGATCTTCATAGTAGTGAGGATCAGAGTCCCAATGCAAATTCCCCATCCAGATCCCCTCTAGAGGCAAGGTTTCTATGAACTATGGTGTCTCTGAATGTCGAATCTCAGATCCCCTCTACATGGGGTGAAAGTATTTGAAGAGATGGCTCTGACGCCACATGTATGGGCGCATCGTACGAGCAGTCTCTACCCGTACGGGTGGTCGTTAAAGTCTTTGATTGTTGTGAACCTAAGAGGATTTGCTTCCCCTTCTTACCAAGTGTGAGGATATTTATTTATGGGGCTTTAATGGCTTCCAAATAGCATATTTACGGCCACAATTGACTTCTCAAATTTATTTATTCATCCACACCTTCAATTCTGGGATCCTGGTATAATAAGCATAAAAGGGGTGCACGAGCGCGGTAAAACACCAAAATCCTATCACTACTCATAAAAACATAGGGATTTCTATTTTCGTGCCCCTGGTTCATTAGTTGTACTCAGTTTTCCCCAGCCACTTAGCTTTTCCTCCTTTTTCCCTCCCTCTATTCTGAATCCCTCACATGCGTTCAGACGGGGGGATGTCGTCAGGTCAAAGGCTTGACCATTACATGCTGACCGGTGGGACTGTGTTGGGGCGGGTCGTGCGTTGAGCGTTACGTTACGACGCCTCGACCGTTACATGCTGATGGGTGGGGCCACATTGGGACAGGTCTTGCATACGTGGTGAAGGGTGGGGACGTGTTGGGATGGGTCTTGCATACGTGGGGCAGGGTGGGGCCGCATGCAGACACGTCGGACCGACCATTCTCGTTCACCCAAAGTATTTGCTTCCCCTGAGCCTGGAACAGCTCCCACACCGCCCCTTTGCTCCTTCACCGTCGTGCCCTCCTACCTCATGTCGTCCTGGCCGCCGAGCCGCCCCCTCCCCTAGCCGCGGAGCCCAGTCCACCTCCGGCTCCGCTCCCGCCCCCGCTAGATCTACCCCTTTCATGGAACAATATGCAATATCGGTTGGTGTACCATTCCTCCCGTCGAGCGTGGAGAAGATTGGGTGGAATCAGAGGGATCTAATGCATGGATTCCATCTAGGTAAGCATCGTTTCCCTTTGGGGATTGATTATAGGCAGTAATTGAGCGCGAATCGTTGGTGCACAACTAACTTCCTTGCTTTTCGAATAGGATTGATCCATCGCTGGCATTTCGGCTGGCGGTTAGACTGGATACTAGCATAATTCGTGGTTGTGAATGGTATCTCACTAACTAGCAAAGCTAATCTGGTAACACTTTTCTCTTTGAATGCTACCAAACGTTTTGGTAAAATTCGTCCTCATGTGCAACCTAAAGTTGAACATACGGGAAAGATGGTTAAAGCATCATCTGGTGGTCAGGCATCATCAGGTGGTCGGGCATCATGTGTGTATGATGTCTCTGCTAATAGTGTGCGCCCCTGCGCTCCTTGTAGGTCCACAATAGTACCATCTGTTCACACTGTGAGTGTAAGCCAAATCGCTCGTGCGACCGATGTGGAGGACGAAGCAGAGCCTGACGAGGGAGCGCCTCCACTAGATGATGAGGATGAGTTGATGTTTCCTGAATTGGTAGACAGATTTAGTAAATAGGCACTAGAGGATCAATACACGGAGGAAATGGCCCACGGTGCCAGATTTGATGACACTGATGATGAAGAGAACGAGGAGAACAATGACAATATCGTTTTAGCCGAGTATGATGGTGAGGACTTGCCAGTAATTGAGTGGGACAGGAACGATCCTAACATTTTAGAAGGCACCACATTTGAAACGATGCAGGATTGTCGTAATGCCCTCACTACATATTGCATCTACACCAATAATGATTATGATGTTATTAAGAGTGAGCCAACAAGGTTCACAGTGAACTGCCCATACAAGAGGTGTAGGTGGAGTATGCATGCATCTACTATGCTCAGGAGCAGTTTGGTTCAGGTATTACAACCAGTTGTGTATTTTAGATCATTGTGTAGAGTTTGTTAACTGTACCTGCCATTTTCATTATGTTTCAGATAAAAAGTAACCGATTCGAACATTCTTGTCCACCTCAAGGGGGACAGCCAAAGGACAAAACAAAACTAGCAAAGACTAGGTGGTTGGCAGATGCAATCATGGATTGGATGAGAGCGAACCCATCACTTGGTGCAACAACGCTCATAAAAGAAGTTTCTGAAAAGTTTAATATTACAGTACCTTACATGAGGATGTTCTATGCAAAGGAAATGGCTCTTGATAGGATCAATGGTCCATGGAATGAAAGTTTTCAGTTTCTTTACAACTTCAAAGCTGAAGTGGAGATGGCTAGTCTAGGTAGTGTTGTATAGATAGACATGCATAAAGTTCAGTACAAAATAAGAGGAAATACAAAGGAAAAGGAGTGCTTTAGAAGGGCTTTTGTTTGTTTCAAAGCTTACTATCCATCAGGACTTACTATCCATCAGAATTTGCGCGACCTTATAGGTCATCCATCAGGACTTACTATCCACACCGACACTTGCAAAGGTTTGGAGAAAGCTGTAGAAGTAGTATTCCCCAGAGTGGAGCATAGGGAATGTATGCGACACTTAGTGCAAAATTTTACAAAGAAATTCAAAGGTAAAGTTTGTGCTGACAACCTATGGCCAGCTTCATACACATGCAGTTTGAGGAAGCATATGTATCATTTGGAAGTGTTGTATAAACAAAAACCTGCGATGAAGGAGTATTTAGATCACTACAAGAAAAGTTTTCTTCCTCAATGAATTAGCCCGACGATCGTCGTAGAAGGTGCGTCTTCCGGACGAAATTCCCGGCTCGGCCGTGGCCGATGGAAAACTTTTTAATCCAGTTTCGCGGCCCTCTACTATGACGGATCGGCTAAAAACATGGAGGAAGCTCGGCTGGCGCGTGGCAGAAGCAAGATTTTCATTTCCTCGTGCGATGTTGACTTGCCTAAGTCTTTTGAGGCGTGTGGGTCCCGGACATCAGTGTCTCTAGCGGACCATAATTTTCGGTAGCGCCTCCCGAATTTGAACTCGTTAACGTTGCTCGAGGCGTCTGCCGTTTAGTTAGGCTGCTAGGTCCCATATGTCATCCTCTCATTAGAAGGATCGTGTGTGTGATGGAATTGTTTTCCTTCGCTCGTGCTACCCTGTTCCGAAGTTGATAGTGCTGCTCGGTGCATCTACCGTCTAATCAACCTCCTAGGACCCACATATCATCCTCTCATTAGAAGAAATATGTGTATGATGGAATTTTTTCTTTCGCTGGCGCTACTCCATTCCAAGTTGATAGCGCTGCTCGATGCATTTACTGTTTAACCAACCTCTTGAGCGCCACATGTCATCCTCTCATTAGAAGAAACATGTGTATGATGGATTTTTTTCCTTCGCTCGCGCTACCCTGTTCCGAACTTGAGAGTGTTGTTCGATGCATCTACCGTTTAATCACGATGCCGGCCCCATATGTCATCCTCTCATTAGAAGAAACATGTGTATGATGGATTTTTTCCTTCGCTGGCACTACCCCGTTCCAAGTTGATACCGTTGCTCGACGCATCTACCGTTTAACCAACCTCCTGAGCCCCACATGTCATCCTCTCATTAGAATAAACGTGTCTATGATGGATTTTTTATCCTCTGTCACGCCTTCGTGTTCCGAACTTGATAGCTTTGCTCGCTGCATTAGCTGTTTATTCAGGCTGGTGGGTCCCTTATGTCAGCTTCATATTAGAAGAATCATGGTTATGATGGAATTTTTTCCTTCTCTAGCGCTACCCTGTTTCGAACTAGATACCGTTGCTCGATGAATCTGCCGTTTGCTCACGCTGCTGGGTCCCCCATTTCAGCCTCTCATTAAAAGAAATGTGTACATGCTGAACTTTTTTATCGGTCGCACCTCCCTGTTTTGAACTGGCTACGTTGCTCGATGCAGCAACTGTATAAGGTCGCGCTGATGGGTCCCACATATCAGCCTCTCTATAAATGAAACGTGCGTATGATGGACTTTTTTTTGGCCATGTCCGCTGTTTTGACCTTGGAAACTTGTCGGGTCCCAGATGTCAACCACCTCTGTGTAGGAAACGTGTCTATGCTGGGTCCCAGCTGACAGCCTCTATTTGAAAGAAACGTGTGTATGTTGGACTATTTTTTCGGGTCCTAGATGTCAGTCTCAGAGTACAAAAAATGCTCAGAAAGGCCGAATTACAAAGATTCTGGGCTAACTCGTGGCGGATGCCCTATTCATCATGGCTTATATTCCATGGGCTCACTCCTAAATTGAATGGGCTATGGTCGGTGGCCACAAGACCACGAAAAGGCCGAATTAAAAGGTATTCAGCTATGCTTGGGGCTGATAGGATAATTTCATGGCCTATGCTTGGGCCTGCTGGGTCTGACATGTCAGCTTCTCTATAAGTGCAATGTGTGTATGATGGACTTCTTTTTCGGCCGCATCCGCTGTTTTCATCGTGGCAGCGTGCATGGTCTTACTGCTGGGGTCCTTATGTCAGCCTCACTGGCATGTTCTGGCTTGTGGGTCCCTGATGCAGCCTTGTATGTTCTGTCTGGTGGGTCCCTGATCCGAGCCTCTCTGTACAAGTATTTAAACTTTTTTTCGAACCCACCCTCAAAAAAAACTCCAGGGACGATGCATGTTGGTGGGTCCGTGATGTCAGCCTCTCCGTAATGCGATATTTCTAGGAGAAAAAAATATAAACCCAAGATACACACACACAAAGGAGATTCGAACAAAAGACCTTCAAATCAAATAAACGTAAACTGAGTGCCAAATACAACAAAGATATTTATAGAAAAATATCATTAAACTTTTATTAGTACTACAACTTCTGTATTAGTCTTCTTAAAATATTTTGTGTGTCTATGTTTATCTCTTTTAAAATATAAAAGGGCAGCACTCTTGGCATCTCAATTTATAAAATGCCACATAATGGTGTATTCTCTTAAAAACATGGGTATGCAGAGTTTTTTATTATTATGAGAGGTGGGGGGCAATATCCAAAAGGCCGAATTAAAAAGAGTTTGGCTATTGCTCTACATGGGTTATATTCCATGAGATATATTCCATGGGCTTCATTCTCAAATTTCACTAGGCTGTGCTCAACAGGCCGCTGACCCGTAAAAGGCCGAACTAATATGTTCTCGGCTATGCTCCATAGGCTCCTTTCTAAAATTTTGCCGGGTTGTGGTCAGCAGTACCTGACCCTTAAAAGACTGAATTAAAATGTTCTAGGCTAAAGAGGGGCCGAATGAGCTACTCCCTCCGATCCAAATTAATGTTCTCGGATTTGGCTAGATTCGGACGTATCTAGCACTAAAACATGACTAGATATATCAGAATCTAGAAAAATGTAAGAACATTAATTTGGATCAGAGGGAGTACTAGATTTCTTCTCTTAGTTAATAAAATTGCATTGTGATGTACTCTGCCGGATTCGAAACAAAGACCTCAGTGAGGGCGGGGGAAAAGCGATAATTCTTTTTGGCAGATATTCATGTCAAAATTCAGCAGTACAGAATAAGGTAGAATAATTATCAACGGATTCGAAGTTAATATTCGGGAGAACATGACCAATTTAGCAACATTTTAAAAGTGACCAATGCAACAATATAGACAATGAAATACAATAACAGTACATTAGTATTAGTTGCACACATGCTTTAGTAATAGCAACGACAGAATATTTGAGAGATTCAGTAGCTTTCCTGCTTGAAATTCAATACCAGTACAGAGAGAATCAATTCTTATTCCAGCTAAAAAAACCTTGGCCCGTGATCAGTTTAGCTTGTTCTCCTAATACACTCAATCATTGGAGCAAGCAAAACTGACGATCAAGACTGCTTTTCTGTGCATGCCTCCTTCTCACATCAATGCTAAGCCTGGCTAAGATTATGAGTTTATGACAAGGCCAAGTTGCAAAAGAAAAGCAAGACCATCTACTGCACTTGATCTAAACAAGTAGCAGTACATCAATATTAGTTCTATAAAATGCCAAGTTCCAAGAGAAAAGAAAGACCATGTACTGCAGTTGGTCTAACAAGTAGCAGTACATCAGTATTAGTTCTATAAAATGCCAAGTTCCAAAAGAAAAGCAAGACAATCTGCTACACTTGATCTAAACAAGTACACGTACATCACAGTTAGTTCTACAAAATATTGTATTGTATGTACTAATAGTAATAACAAAACATTTGATAAATTTAGTAGCATTTAAAAGATTCAGCAGTACAGAATATGACCCAAAAAATATCGACACATACCCAACTCATATTCAGCAGCACTTGACAGATTCCCAGTTTATATTCAGCAGTACTTGACAGATTCAACAACATTTCAAACTGACCGAATTAGCAGTACACAGACAATAATTGACAGATTCAGCAATGCACATATTGAAATTCAATAGATGTAGCTTGGTCTGATTCAAAAGTAAAGCGAGACCATATTCCGCACTTCCTCGGTCGATCTGAACAAGCAACATTACATAGTTATTATTGCAAAATAGATTAGCGGAGGAAGAACTCCATAGAAAATACTCAGAACTACCTTAAGCTAGGAACCACGTCTCCCAAAATGATAAGTATCAGTACATATAATAGGTATTACTACAAAATACATTAGCAGTAGTTGAACTCCATAAAAATACTCCTAAGAACAACTACTAAGAACAGGTAGTAAGTCTTTCTAGCACTTCAAATACTCCAACGAACATTAAGATGTGTTTATCTCACTCATGAATCCTGTTAATCCGAAGAAAATATTCCAGGGTGCACACCGACGGTTGATGAGCGACTAGGTGCGACATCGGCACCGACAGGAACCACTGCAGCTCTTCGAACGGGATGCCGTCAGGCGACGTGGTGTTCCCCGGCATGCATAGCCCGGAATTTTTTATCCTTCTCCTCTCAATCACAGTCGATGACCAAAACATCACCATGTACCGCGGCAACAAGCACGCCGCCGAACTGACGCATACGACGGATACGCCATGTAGAGTTTGGCGCATGTCAAATCACACCGCGAACACAGTACCATCGTCTCCGGATCCGATGATATCTACTGTCCGCAGGCCTGTTGCTAACAGAGGCTTAGAGGAGTACCTGCTTGTTTTGCCGTAGCGGAAACCGTGCACCCTCATCGAGTGAGCTTCACAAAGGTGGGCGAGGAGCACCGCCAGTGAGGTAGAGAAAATGTAGCCATCCTCCATGTAGTTGCAAGGGCCATGAGCGCATGCAATCTTGTGGTTGTGGACCTGACGGTACATGACCAATGTCCGGCAACCGTCGTTGGGGCATCTGCTACCTTTTCCGCTGGTGACTTAGAGGTTCCACTCCTTGGAGTATGCGGCGAGCCGGACGGCGCTGGTAGTGTCCATACGCATAGCAATCTCGTAGAACACATAGGCGCTGACGTTGCTCCATCCGCCGTATCACCGGTTGGAACCCCGAATCTGCCATCGCGTCCCGATAGTTTGGGGGCGAGGCAGATCAATCTATGACTGTTGGGAGGTTTTGGAGGAGAGGGGTGGCGGCCTGGAAGGACCGATACTACGGGCGAGATGGCGAGGAAAATGAGTGATGTGCGTGTTGGATACGATACCAAATACTGCTGGAGATGGGGAAGACAGTATGGCTCTTTGAACAAGGAGTTTTTTGCGTGTTCCTTCGTCGATCTTCTGCTGCAGGGCGCAGCTGCATGGAGGAGACTTTAATTATTAGCTAGCTATTGTAGCACGCCAACATGTCTAGTACGGAGTACTACTATAGTAGCATTGAGGAAACTTTACTAGTAGTAATTAGCTAGGTAGTCTAGAACACCAACACTATCTAGTAGAATGAATGCCATATCATCACAGTATAAAATTATACTACTCCATAAAGTAGTAATAGGTAAAGCTGAGAAAATAATTATATTTTCGAGCCGCTTCCATAAAGTATCGGGTGTATATTTGGTTCTTGTACTTATGCATAGCGTTCATTATGCTAAAGTCTAGTATAATATCAATAGAATCTCCTACTTCCTCTGTTTCAAAATATAAGATGGTTTAGCTTTTGTGAAAAAATGTATCTAGACATCTTTTACTACACACTAAAAGTAGTGTGTATGTTTGGAGTGAACCACACACTAAAAGTCGTCTAGATACATTCATTTCGCACAAGTTAAAATATTTTATATTATGAAACAGAGTGAGTATATGTTAGAATGGAAAAGAAGATTCGAGGGTTAACAATGTTAGAATTTGCTAGTCTTGATACAACGGTTAATGTTGAAGTTAACCGTACACTATATAGTGGTAAGATGAGATAAGATAAATCTCTAAAAAATATGGTCTCGTCATATCAGCTTAACCAAAGACTAGTGCGTGAGGCTATAATCGTTCAAGCCATGGTTGTTATCATAGAGTACAACCCTTACACAAGCATTAAGGTGATTGTTCATGTGTATGGCATGTGGTCCATAACATCCTGTTGATGCTAAAATTTCCATAATTTCTAAAAGAACTGTAGAATCGGCGGACTAAAGTGCATTATGCTAAAGGTCCAAAAAAATATAGTCAAGTTCATACGAGTAAATAAACATAGTACCGATACAAGGACATGTTTCAAAAGAGAGGAGACCAACAAGTTGAAAGCCGATGACTTTAGACAACAAAACAAAATAAACAGTTCAACATGGTCCAGAACTATTTCTCTACTTGTAGTACCAACTATTACATATGGATTGCATCATTACGTACTGTGGCAACATGTCTTGTTTCTTAGTTAAGCATGAGGCCGATTTCAATCGACGGCGTTCACGAAGGTTGGTACGAACCAAAGTGGATGCTTCACCGTTCCTGTCCAGAAGCGAGGGTTCCTAATTCCCTCAAGGACATTGATTTTAGAAGTAACAGCACAGTCTTTACCACTAAGACTAAAGCAACATAATTCAGGATGCGCCTCTTTAGAAAGCCATGCTGCAGTTGGTAAGATGTAGACATAGTTGCTTCTCGTCAGATAACCAGAGGTAAGATCTGCACCGCCTACGCGCATGATAATTGGATAGTTCACTCCAAGAAAAAGAGAATAGGATCCAAGGTCAGCAATCCTTTCCCATGGATTAGCTTGATCAACCTGACCAGTGTTCATTGAGAACACCAAGCAGCCCATCCCGAAAGTATAAGTGGAGATAGTGTGACCACAGTGTACAACACGAGGATGAGCAGCACCAGTACGATGGCAGCAATGACAAGTAAGACAGCTGGGATCATAAGAAGCACCAAGCGTATATATATGAAGAAGTCTAGAACCATCTGCAGATCTTGCTAACCACCAAAAACCAAAAAAGTAGTTGTGCTCGTCTCCAGTAGCATTAAGAAATGAATCCACCAACTCGTCCGTGGTAGCTGGTCACGCCAAGACCAGCGCAGGACCTTGAAAAGGTAGCAGAATGCGTTAACTTATGATTCCGGCAACATGATATAGTGAATCCTACTGAAAAATTTCCTTCCAATTGAACTACATGCAAAGTAGCTTGAACATAGGAAAAACAACTACGGTCTAGAATCGTACAAAGGAAACAAAGCATTATATAATAGGGAAATTTTCTAGAGAACGGACTCATCTTTTTTTTGAACAAGACAGGCAATTTTTGGCTCGTTTTGTCTAAAAAAGGCAAAGATAATTGACCGGTTCATTTGCAGGGGAACTTGCCAAAAACCCATGCAAATGCAGAAAACATAGGATAGGAAAGACACAGGATTTTACATTTGCATGTCCATTTATACTCCTGCAGGATTACGGTTGTGTTGGATTACATTGCACGGAAAAACCATTGAACGAATTCTTTTCAGGAGCTTCAAGTATATCTTAAATTCCTATCGAATGAAATTAAAGACATCCGGAAAAATCTACTGTGCATAATTCAATCCGATGAATCAAACGACTGCTATAAGAAAAATCCTATGGAAAAACTATGATTCGTACAATTCATAGAGTCTAAAAATAACTACTCATATTTTCATTTAAACAAAACACTCCCTATGTCAATTCAGTACAATAGCTTGGGTACAAGAGTAATTAAGCCATTACACTATATATGAAGGAATAATTACCAGGATGCAGAGGTTCCCAAACATGAACGTTGCCATACAGAGTTGTGGTGAACACCAGTCCATCGTAGGTAATTCCATCATTTTAACTATAAGGGCTCAGGGTGTGGTTAAGAGGAAGTGGAAGAATTGTCCATCCATCATCACCGCCCCGAAGGATGGCAATTCTATCGTTGAATACTGCAACAAGCGAGAAATCTTTATATCTCCCAGCAGCTATGGGAACTTGGCAAATAGCAATCTTCTGCATTACAGCTGGAAGATCATTATCCAGGAAGAACGTGGTTGGCTGGTCGGTTCCTTGGAACAACAATGCTGGGAGAGGAATCTTGCGGCGAGTGTACACGTTGCAAAGCTCCAACTTGCCTCTGAAGCTAGCCGTGGCAATCCAATATCCATTGGCGCCTACCCACTGCCTAAAAGTATAGCCTGGTACCATAGCATGAGAGGAGAACCTGTCCAGCGGTGATAGCTTGCACGGGAGGCTATCAATTTTGAAGTAATGCAAGAAATCTAGTGGTCCCTTGGTCAGGGGGGAATGAAGAACACATGGGAGGCCAAATAGCATTGAAGCATCCAGAGTTACACTAGATTTCATAGATTCAAGAAAAAGTTTGGACGAACCGATTAGGCCGGCGGCAGTGATGACGTCGCATCGGGTTATGAGTTCTTCAAAGGGGCCTTCCGTAAACACATTGTGAAAAAGCTCAGAATCATGCTCACTGTTCTTGCTCGCTGACGCCATCGCAAGGCAGCGTCTGTATTTCATTGATTGGGGTTTTGGAAGAGAGGGGGAATCGACAGTGGCAACTGCCTGAGTGAGACGAGGAAGAGAATACGAAAGCGGCATATGGTGGCAGCGGTGGCGCGTGGTGCGGAAGGGGAAGACGCCGGGAAGAGAAGGGGAAGATGCTCTGGAGGGGGCAGGGGAATAGGCAAGAGGGAAAAGCTAGATTAATCAACACGAGCATGCACTCCTCAGCTGTATTTCGAGGAGACAGTGACCCATCGACTCCCTACTCCCTAGTACCAGTAAACGTCTAGACGACCAGAGTAGTTAATTTGGAGGAGACTGTGACCGGCCTGACTCTACTAGACGCCTAGGGTACGGGTTGTACTGGACGAGCTCTGTAGTATTTTACTTGCATGGACGAGCTCTGTTTTTCTTTTTTCACGGAACAAGATCTGTACTAGGGTATCCAATATGTTGTCCATAAGCAAAAAGTAGTCCTTATGGATGACCACATACATAGTAGAGCTTCACCTAAGCTTGTGGCTTGTCCATAAGGAATATAAAATTATTTACTCTCTCCTCTCTCTTGCACCTATATACTTTTTGCAGACATATGGGTCCCAGCTTATAGATAAGTTCACTTTATCATCCACGGCGTTGATGTTGCGAAATATGACACACAACACTATTTAGCATGGGAGGAAAATTTGGCATTAGCTCCACATCATTTGTCTTGCCAAATATCTACATAGTGGACCCTTACACAGAATAAAACAACATAGTAAAGGGTAATCTCTCTCCCCATCGCACGAGAGAGAAGCAGTGCATTGCCACATGATCAGATAGAGTAGTACTTGGAATTTGGCATCGGCGCATGGAGTTGCTCTGATTCCCTAGTTTCTCATATTTGGAACTAACCCTACAACGTATGGAACTAGTTCCAAAATCCAAATATCTATTTTGGAACTAGATTTGGCTATACATTGTGGGTGCCTAGGGCATCAACTATGTTGTCTACCCACAAGCCAAAAAGTAGTCCATAAGCCTATCCATATACATAGTAGAGGTTCATTTTAGTGGAATTTTCTTAAGGATGACCTACAAGCTTATGGGTTGTCCATAAGCAATAAACAATTATTTTACTTTCTCCTCTCTCTCTTGCATGTGTGTATTTTTAACAAACATGTGGGTCCCAGCTTAAGGTGAACTTGACCTTATACATTGTACTAGCTATTTCTATAAGCTGTGTGGGTCCCATCTTATGGCAAAAAGTTCACCTTATACATAGGTGATGTTATAGATACTTCCATAAGCTGTGTGGGACCCACCTTATGGCAAAAGTTCACCTAGGGCCTCCACTATGTTGTCCATAAGGGTTCCACAAGCAAAAAGTAGTCCTTATGGATGACCACATATATATATACTTAGTAGAGCTTCACCTTAAGGAAATTTTCTTAAGGGTAACCCATAAGCTTGTGGCTCGTCCAAGGGCACCCACAATGTTGCCATTGCCAAATCTGACGTAAAGGTAAATTTGGCTTTGGTATAAAATATAGCAAGAGCTCCACAATGTACTAGTTGCAAATATTTATAACGTGGGTCCCACCATCTAGCTAAAACAACACATGAAGCAAATATGGAACTACCCTCACAGTGTATTTGAGGTTTGTGCATAAATTTCATTGTGCTAAACACTATCAATAGAATCTTCTAGATCCCATAATGGAAAAGAAGATACAATCGCTAGCAATGTTGGGATTTGACAATCTTGGTTCAACGACTAGTGTTCAAAGTTCTCCATACACCATATAGTTGTAAGATGTAAGATAAGATAAGAAAAGCGAGGCGAGTGTAATTTATGGGCCCACTCAAGGCATCATTGTTTACAGAAAAGCCCGTGTGCTGAAGCTAAAATCTTGGGAATTTGACATGATATGCGAACAACATATGTCCATGTGCTCATCCAACGTACTTCGCAATGCTCAAGTTGAATCATCACATATAAAACAATTGATGCATATGGATTGTGAAGTGTATAAGAAAAGAATCAAATTTGGTTAGATTTTAGCTAACTTGAAACTAACGATGAAATATTGAGTGAAATTCACACATGTGTAATTTTAGTTAACTTGAGCATTTGCAGAGGACAGTGTTCAGCCAAGCTAAAACGACATCAATCTACGCAAAAATTCTACATGAACTTTCAAAAGCAATAGAAGTCGTGGAAGGACACCACTTCCAGGCCGGTACTATTTTACTATCTCAATCGAAAAAGGCACGACCAGGACAACATGTACGAATTTGGTCAAATACTCTCAAATTTGTTTTAAATGGACTGATTTGCACCAGGGATGCATGCTTTGGGATTGATTTTGTCCACTCTGCAAGATATGGGACTAATTTGTACCCCGGGTGCGAGAAGTGGGACTAAAACTATGTTTACCATGATCTTTAGCAAGAAACAAGTTATATAGATCCTCTAACTTATACTATAGAATAAAATCTAGATAAGTCGTAGGACACTAACTTTCCTTCTTCCAAACAATATAATATTAAGGCCTAAATGTCATAAATTTAATTTGTACTACCTCCACCCTAGAGCTTATTAATTAAGGCTTATATTTTTGTACATGTGTCTTGCCAAGTGGCCATGTGTATATGTATTTGTACGTGTCTGTGTACGCGTGTGTGGTGTGCGGCCATGTACATGTATACGTGTAGCTGTTTGCGTGTGTGTGTGTGATGTGTGAGTAGCCAAGTATCTGCAGACGTGTACATATACATTTCCATATACATGACATGTTTTAGTATGAGTGTATATATGAGAGCGAGCTGTGCTACAAACATATAATCCCTCTGACCCATATTTGTTGGTTTAGATTCATCTAGATACGGATGTATCTAGTCAAGTTTTAGTGCTAGATACATCCGTATATATCTAGAGTATGTGCTATTGTGTTGTATGTATGACATACTCGCCCCATCCGTTAGCACACACACAAAAACATTGCGATCGCCATATCTTATCTTATCTTACCATCTTATCTTATATTACCACTATATAGTGTACAAATAACTTTTAGTATTGACCGTTGGATCAAGACTCGCGAATCCGAACATTTCTAGCCGTTAGATCCTCTTTTCCATTCTAGCATCTAGAAGATTCTATTGATAGTCTTCAGCATAATGAATGTTATGCACAAACCT
This sequence comes from Avena insularis, assembly GCA_023614405.1. NCBI lineage: Eukaryota > Viridiplantae > Streptophyta > Magnoliopsida > Poales > Poaceae > Avena > Avena insularis. Next base: position 281,992,083 of record CM042694.1, on the reverse strand, counting down.
CAAAACACACTTCTCCATCATACTAAAATCTTCTCCCTCGTAGCTAATAATCGTTGACTTCTGCATGATCTTATCTTATCTTACCACTATATAGTGTACAAATAACTTTCAATGTTGACCGTTGGATCAAGATTCACGAATCTAGCATTTCTAGCTGTTAGATCTTCTTTTACATTCTAGCATCTAGAAGATTCTATTGATATATAGTCTTCGTCATAATGAATGCTAGAATCTTCCCCCTTATTTCTCTAGACCATGATAAGATAAGAAGTATGTGTGTATATTAGGTTCTTGTACTTTGTATCATCATGTAGAAGTCAAAGATTATTAGCTACCTGACACTTGAAATTTTTGGTAACATGGTCAAGAGAAACGAGGGAGAAGATTCTAGTATGATGGAGAAGTGTGTTTTGAGGTTTGTGCATATCACTCATTATGATGAAGACTATCAATAGAATCTTATAGATGCTAGGGGCTTGTTTGATTCATAGGATAGGAAAAACATAGGATTACAATGTCATGCCCACTTTAATCCTATAGGATTCTAAGAAAGAGGTTTGGGCGTGGATCGATGTTAGATTTCCTATGCAATCTAGTGCAAAGGATTCCCTAGGAAAATTTCCTATAGGAATCAATAATCATACAAATCAAACAACCATTATAGAAAAAATTCTTATGGGATTTAATCCTATAAATTTCCCATGTAAATCCTTTGAATCAAACATGATGGCCTAGAATGGAAAAGAAGATCCAACGGCTGGAAATGTTGGGATTCGTGAGTCTTGATCCGACGGTCAACATTCAAAGTTATTTGTACACTATATAAAAAAAGTGGTAAGATAATGGAAAGATGAGATAGTAGTAAGATATACTACCCTTGTTGCTCCATGTCACACCCCGAGAAGAAGAAGCACACACACACACAAACACAGATAGAGAGAGAGACTCACGCAGCTTCACTCTTGAAGTTATACTATGAAACTATTTTGAAGGTGTACACTGTGGGTCAATATCTTGAAAATCGCTGAGATTTCTGAATGACTCAATATCTTGATATATATGAATTTTCATGCTGGCAAATCTTACACAGATTAAAAAACAAAAGGATATAAAGGAAAATGAATAAACGAAAAGGGTCTGCATGACATCCTCTCGTTTGTAGTACCAGCCATGACAAAAGGTAAACATGAGATTTGAAACATTCGAAAAAGTCATAGTCACATTAGTTATGGCCTGAACACTCGAGGGTTTCTCGAGCAGAAAGACCGATTAGGTCATGGCCATATCTACATCATAGTTCATGATAATGTTCCCATATTTGGTAGATGGGTGTGTCTTGCCATGGTATACAATAATGCTGGGGTGGTAGTTTCGAAGTAGTATTGAAATACGTGTTCAAATTTCTGAGTTGTATCTTTAGGGTCCGTGTTATAAAAGTATAGGTCCCAGATGTATTTTGGTTTTCTTTTTGGAGGACTATGTAATTTTCATGCCCACCATTGGATTTTAATGCACACGTTCTTGGTACTTCAGGACAGATTCCTCATTAGAAAGAAAAAATAAAAAAGTTCTGAGTGACCGGAATTATTTTGCGCACGAATATTTTGGATCTGAATGCCCCAGACCCAATTTTTAGAAAAAAAGGACTATTGTGCAAAACTTGAGTAGTGCGTACTTCTACTGAACCAGGGGCACCAGAAAATTAACCCCAAAGCTTCCAAAGAAAAAACGGAAGAAAAAACGAAGAGCAAGAAGAGATTATTAACGGGAGGCAGAGCGAGAGCAGCGAAGGAGTTGAAGGCGGTGTGATGTCAGAGTAAAGCTAGTTTGACGGGTTTTTGACATGAGGTACATGTACCTACTACTAGTAGCACAGTACTACTAGTAGTACTACTATGTTTTCTCTCTCCTTCGCTGTCTCTCACCATCCATCCTCTCTCCCCCCTCCTGTGCAGCGCCCCGCGCGCACCGGTCGGCTGATCTCTCCCTCGTCCCACTGCGTCGCGCCGCACACGTGTGTCTTGGTAAGGCCATGCTGTGTGTGTGGCCTATTTTTTCCTTTTTTTCTTGACAAGAGTCTCTAACGTGTTGGTCAGCTGCCTTGGTGTATACTAGTAAACTTTACCTTCTTCGTACGACTATTTTATTGCGTAGACTCCAATAACTTACCTTATTAAAGCATAATAATCCTGCATAATTTAGAACTTTGGTGCAATACTTGGTCGACTTATTAGAACTAAACATCTCTCGGGTATTTTATAAGTACTCCCAAACATGTTTCTAGCTTACCAAGATATCGTGTATTTTTTAATGGATACAGTACTATGGATGGTTTTGCATGACTGTCGACATGCACAATTTTGGTTTTGCATTTTTCATATTTGACGTCTAGGATGACAATGTACATATACCTCTCCACGAACAATGATTGGAGTCTACACTCAATGTTACGTGTAAGTTTTGTCATTTTTCCCTACTTTCTAAATGTTACATTAAACTACCATCATTTCCAATAATGCATGAAACGACCAAAAAAGAGTTGTGACCTTTTTTTAGTATCTAAAAATATTTTCATTGTTAATGATTATTTTTTACCATTTTACAGAGCATTCCATAAAACAAAACAATGTTTTCACCATCAGGTAAAATGTTTCCATTACATGACAAAAAATAATGTCTTTATCACCAAGAATATATAGCACAAGAAATGAATTCCAACACAATAACCATATGCAATGACCTGATGGGTATAAACCTTAGTGACTTAATATATGCAGTTTTTCTCTATAAAGACTATTGGTTAATAAAAACATAATGTTTGTTAAACCCACATGTGATCTGTCCATATAAATGACACAGTGACAGTAACCATGGAGAATCGTCATACGTCTTCCCTTCTCCTTTTTTTGCAAAAAAGATCCTGGCATTAAAAGAAACATCGAACAGTACAAAGCACCTCAACAAAAACTAAAATTACATCAAAATCCTTGAGATGCCCTTCGTCTTCAACCTCAGTTGCCCGCGCCACGAGGAGCAATGGTACCTGCCAGATTGACATGTTTTTTGGCGAGGCTGTCGAGGATATCCCTGCGACGGAGGCTGGCGGCCGAGCGGGCGTTGTTCACGCCCGACGTGCCCTGGAATACACACTTCTCAAGGAGGCTGATGAAGAGGTCCAGCTCATCGTGCTAGGCAAGACACTGCGCGATAACAGCTACCTCCATGTAGACGTCTGCCGGTGCGGCGGGCAAAGCCTCGAAAAGATGTAGGGCCATCAGTGCGCGGAAAAAATCGTCTCCAGAGAGACCAGCCAGGGAAGTGGTGAGCACGGCAATAACCTGGGGCGGAACACCTGGACCAATATTTGGGGCTAAAAGTCAGTTATAGATAGGCTAGATGAATGAAGTCCATAGAAGAAAACGATATCGCTGCCGGTAGCATGCATGTGGCAAACGTACCTGTTGGGTAAGCGTCATGGTGCATGGCCTGAAGGCGGGCAGTGAGGTCATCCACCATGCCTATGATGACGCCGAAGCTGGTGAGGAAAGAGTCCATCGTCTTCTTGAGCCAGGCTACAAAGATGGCATTAGAATGGGTGCGTGCCACGGCGCGTGCCAGCACGACACGGAGGCGCTGCAAAGAGTCGACCTAGGGGTGGGCGTCCGTGGCTTTCTCTATCATACGGATGGCACTCGCCTACACAACCTCCATCTTTCCTTCTCTCTCTCTCTGGATATCGCTCTGCGGTAGACTCCACCGCTGCTCAATCTAGGTACATTTTTACTCTTGTTTTTGGAAGTGTAGTAGTACATATATATATAGTAGTACGACGGAGTGGTACTAGTAGTAGTACTCGTACAAGCAATCAACAGTAGAAAGCTACTACCACCGGTATAATTGATGTTCAAGTATTAAGTGCCTACCTAACCAAGCCTGCATGCTTATCTTGGTAATTGTGGGGCCTCTCGCATAGCCAAATCCCCACTTAGGCTGGTCATAGTGTGAAGTAAGTAGTAGTAACATGCATATGTTACTAGTCAGTTACTACTTCCATAGTGGAAAATAACATAGGTGTGGTATCATGCACAGTCTCATTTATTGCAATGTAGACTCATTTTGTCTTGAAATGTGTGATGCTATGGTAACATAGCTAGTTACCACAAGCCTCTCTCTCATCATTTAATTGCATACCATATCATCTAAATGCTTAGTTGGCAATACAAGTAGGATTAGGTTACTCCCACTATGACTAGCCTTAACATGGAGTACTAGTACTGCCTGTTCAAAAAAACATGTAGTCCCTCCATTTCAAAATACAAGATGTTTTAGTTTAGTGAAAAGAGTGTATCTAGACCGTTTTTAGTGTATATGTTCAATCTAAATGAACATATACACCAAAAGCGGTCTACACGCACTCTTTTCACAAAACTAAAATATCTATTTTGGAATGGAGGGAGTACTAGCTAGTACTATTGTTTTGTTGGTACCAAGACGTGGCCTTGAAAATCGGTGAGAAAATCTTGGGAACGTTATTAGAGCTAGTGTAACATCCCAATTTCAGCAACCCTGATTAGTTGTCCAGAATGCAAAAATCAGGGGGAACAAAAACTTTTTCTAGATGAGTGCTGAAGTGTTTGCTTGTTGTTTGGATATGCTTATGCATATGAATGTGTATTAGATGACATACTCCTTACCTTAACACCAGTTGACAAAAGCTACTTTCCCAACAAATTCTTGGCTTAATTCCCATATTCTCAAATGTTCTGGCATTTCAAAACCTAAGCCAAGAAGCCTTTGCAAACCAACTATTTTAGTATCTTCTATTGATCAAACTATGCAGAGTTATAGAATACTATCTCCTTATGTTTTCAAGACAGAACCTTCTAATACTCTTACCTCTAGATTTAACAAAACCTATTTGTAAACATTTGAATTCTACTCTTGGTAGAGATACCAAGGACCTTACCTTGTTCAAACTCCAACCTATTGAAAAATACCCATCCTTACCTCAAGCTAAGCTTGGTGGTAACCCCGGTAGTAGTTGATTTATTTGTAAGATGAGTTGCCTTGATCTGCTGTTTGAATTGTCTGCTTAGGAGATAGTATGAGCTACTCTAGGAGCTCATCACTAGGATCAAGATGTCTCCAAATCATCCCACCCTAAGAAAGAATACAATCTGGATCTGATCCCTAGCTACTTAGTAGTCATCTAAAAACCTTAACCAGATCATCTATGAAGTGATCTACTTCTAGAAGCTTCCAAGTCAATGGAGACCAACATCAAGCATGGATCATTTCTACTCCATATACACTTCAACATCATCCTATTGATGATACTTTGGGTACCTTGCAACCCATCAAAAGCATCCCCTCTCTTACTCTAGTCAAAAACCCCAAATCTGCCAAATTTGGCTAAGTCTGGAAATTTGTTTTCAACATCACCTTTTTGAATGTCTCCCTTTCTCAACCCTTATGCATTTTTGAAAATGCATCTGAACCATCTTGTTAACCATCCTAAGGACTACCAAGGCCCACTCTTGCCCTTGGTTAGATCATCCTCCAACCCACTTGTTCTTGATGGTTTTGCAGGAAAGAAAATAACTATTCCTGCAAATCTAGTCATCATGCCTACTTTGACAGAAGCTCACACCATCACCCAACCTTCTATGGACCAACTATTTGCATGGTTGTGTTCTACACATATAGGTACATCAACATATACTTCACTTGTTCCAAGTGGATCTTTGTGCTGCCTAAACCCACAAGGTTTTGAAGGCTATTTGATAATCTGCTTTGGCAGGCTTATTTTATTCAAAGTTTGAAGGCTTGTCTTGGTGAGCTCAAGCAGGATCAAGCTCAAACCTCTATACCAAGTTGATGTAAATCACTTGGTCTATCCATCCATATATCCCATGCCCCAAGGGGAGCCCTGAGCTCCAAGATCCAACAAGGTTTTGGTGGCATGAAAACAACCTTACCCAAGATCCTTAAATCTCTAGTTTTCACCAAAATCAACTTGGATTCTCCAATACCAAGGTTTAAAATGCTTGTCACACCTTGTATACATAATCTACCATGATCATATAGATTTATTAAACATTATCCATAATTATTATGGCTCCAAATCTATTTAATCTCTTTAATAGCCAAAACCTCCAAAACTCCTCTCATAAAGGAAAGTTTGGTTTTTGCCAAAACACTTCCCCAACTTTTGGCTCAATTGATACCCACATATCAAACCCCATATTCCCACTTCAAAAATAAATATTTTTTAAGAGCTTTATTATTTCTTTTTGCCCATTTCCTTAAATGGCTAAAATGGAATAATAATAGTTTTAAATACTTTTATCCTCCAATAAATCTTGGGAAAATTCTCCTAAGTGTGTATTCACATTTGGGACCATATGAAACCAAAAACCAACCTTGTCCAAGGTAAAATTATCAAATGATCTCCTAGAAACTACTTCTGTACTTTTTGAATAAATGGTTTTTATTAGACTTTAAATCTTTAGAAAAATCCCAAATAAATCTCAGAGATGTATCTTAACCTTGTCCATCTACCAGTACACTTAGCTCATCTTGCAAAGATCAAATTTGGAGAACTTGATCATGATCTTTCTATATGGCGAATTTGGACTATTATCAACCTTAAACCCAAAACCCAACCAAACCCTCACCAAATGTGGACATGTGACCACCACAGCCATTCTAACACCCCTTGGTCATGTGCACTATACCAATTACTGTAGCACACCCCCTTCCCTTGTCTTTTTGCTCTTGGAAAGAGAGAAGAGAGATATGCATATCTTGCAAATGTTGGAAATAATGGTGCAATAGCAAACACCATCCTCCTACCACTTACTGCTCGACTCCAGTACCCCACCACACCTCTCCACCGCCCACATTGCCCAATGGCAAGGCCATGGACCATGTCCAAGTTCCCCCATGCACCAAGCTCCCCATGTAACTCCCCTTTCGGTTTAAAGGGCTGGAGACCAGCACAACTCTCCCCTTTGCTCTCAGACCACTCCTACCCTATCCCTTCACCCCTCTCGAGCTCTAGATCCAGATCCCGAGCTCCCCATCGCCATGGAGAAGAAGAGGAAGTCCTCTCGGGCTCAACCTCGTTTGTAGGCCTGTGGTTGTACCCGACCACCCCGAGCTCCCACACTTGCCTCCCTAACCCTCAGAGAGCCTTCCCACGAGCCCCAGCCCCTCCTCAAGCTCCACAGCTCGCCGAAGAAGGAAGAACTTCTTTTTCGGCTATTTTAGAAATCTACCCATGAGGTCTCCTCCTTCCTTCTCTCTGTCTGCATGTGATGTTTTTGAAACCCTTATGACCCTCTACATCTGAGCGCCCACTTTTCTGTGCCCAGGGAACTCTGGCTCCGCTACACCGTCGAGCTTGCCTCGGACGCCTCGTCATGAGACCGCTCCAGACGACGAACCCCACCTCGCCGCCCCTCTCTGTGCTCGTCTCCGAGTTCTACGTCACCTCCGACGTTCCTTGGGCGCCGAAGAGCCCCCATGTACCCTCCCCGCTCCCCTCTGTGCTGTCTAGGGTTCTGGCCGCTGTCGCTGGCTCTCTATCGAGGAAGACGACGGGAGACCCTTCGATATAACTAAATCGGACGGCCCCGAGCCCTCCATACCGCTTCATCAGCCACCCTCGCCGACAGCCGGGCCCCTCCCCCGCAGGTTCAAATCTCAGCTCCCGCCCACGGTGCTGCTTAGCTGGGCCGGTCCGGTGCGGTCGGCCCACACCACTAGAGATCAGGCCCATTCCCCTTTTCACTGTTTTAACCTCTTTTCTTTTTAGCAGACCGGCCAGATTCCCTTGCTAGGATTTAATCAAGATAAAAATTGAAAATACCATATCCTGTTTAGATCTATTTTTCCTAGGGTTGCTTAGTGCTTCCTGCATCATGCAGAACTGTTCTTTTGCCAAAAGTAAATTTCATTATTAACTGGCAATTATTCTACAAAAAGGTAACTTTATCACTAAATAAATTCCTTAGGAAGTTGTACATATCCAATTGGGATGAGTCAAAGCTCCCCTAGAAGGTAATGTCCACAACAATCAATCAACATAGGTCTCATATCAAGGTGAACTCTAGTCTGCCTGTAGCAAAAATAACAAAATCCATGCAGTTAGGCCTTTGGAAATTTACCTACACCAAACCATGAGTCCAATTGAAGCAATTCCAAATCCTAGTGACGTGGTACATCAATACCTATCTAAATCCAGGAGCTCATGGTTTATTGAGCCTTGGATGTTTCTCTGTGAATTAAACTATTCTGTGCATTGTTTATTCACCTCTAAATTCACTACAGTAGTTTTACAGCTCCAAAAAGGATGGTTCCAATTTCTTCCGAAAGGTATCCTCAACACCTACCACGTTTCTTTTGAATCAACTCAAAATCTGCTGTAGAGTAAATCTAGTGAAAAAGACAAATTGTCTACAGAACTGCCTTTGGGGAATTTCCTGAGGGCATTCTGGTAATGGTCTTGACCTGATTCCAACTCCCAGAGAACAAGTACATCTAACTCTACACAACCATCCAAGGAAATAATTTTTTGGCCTCCAGAATTTCTCTGATGAATTATTTCCTAAAACTAGAGTCATTTTCACTATAAAATTCACTATAAATCTTCTGTAATTGATAAAATAGTGAAACCACTTTTGTTGGTTTAATTTTATCAATACTTATCTGTTGGTATCATGTTTTTGCAATGGTATCATATAGAATATGTCTTGGTCCAAAAATCCATCTCTTAGGTAATTTCTAGACTACAAATCCTAAGGGATTTTCTTCCATATCCTCCAGGCACGACCGATATTATCAAATCCTTTCCTCCTAAGACCTAATGAATTATGAACTTGTATTGTTCATTGTTTGCTATTTGTATTGTTGTTTGTATACCTTGTGTTGATTGTGACTTGGTTTGCTTGCATGTGCTGTCAGGACGACGATAGTTGCGATGAAATCGAAGAGCAGGAGAAGTGGTATTTATTATTGGTACTGTTATTCTAGGTTATCTAAAGAAGAAGTCCAGGGACATTTATGCCATATTTATGATCCTCAGGCAATCCACCTTCTTGCTCATAAGCCTTGTCCTACTATTTTACTTATGCATGTTTTGTCTACTGTTTATTAAAACTGCATCGTTTTACTTTATGTTGATGTATATATATATATGGTAGTGGTTTGGCTCCTCCAAACTATTACTCTTGGTACTACTAAGTACAACCCCCCCTTGGTGATACCTATTCGCCCGTAGTGGAATAGATGGTATATTACACCATACCCCTTTGGAGACCCCGATTTAGCCGAAGCAAAGCTAGAGGATGGGAAGACCCCGAAAAAGTTTTATCAAATGTTTTATGTTAAAACCTTGGTGAGGTGGGACCTCCCAAGAGATGTTGAGAAAGAAAGAGGTTTTGTTTTACAAAAAGGCTGGAGGAAAACCGGAGGAAAAAGGTTTACAAAAATGCACCTGGTTCTTTGCAGTTTTGCTAGAACAATTAACCCGTGCAACCACATTACTCTAGAATGGGACATGGCTGGATTTGATGTTTGTCTATTCTGGTATAAGCTGCCTCGCAACAACTACAGGGGATCAGGGTTCCCTGGAGGGTGGGCCTTCTCCGATATAGGTCCATGCGGGACATCGACCTAGAGAAGGAACAAAGGGTCGGCAGGCCTCCACGTGTTACTATGAGCCCCTCATTGAAAGCGCGCACGTGGGAAGTGCAATAAGCGCTCCGGTTGGTCCTCGCCCGACGTCCTGGTTTTGAGGGGATTAACACTCATAGGGTAGGCATTTATACTGGAGTGGGCATACGGAGAGTCTTGATCGGTTACTCGACCCACGATCGGTGAAGATCAGGGTAGTGTACCCGGATGGTGTGGGTAAAGTGTACAACCTCTGTAGAGTGTAAATCTATTCAAATAGCCGCGTCTGCGGTCATGGATAGTTGGGAAGGTTGCTATAGAGCGGTGCTGGTTTTGTTTTCAAAAAGGGATTTCAGAAAAGAAATGGCTTTGAAATGTTTTGACCATGGGATGGTCGGAAAGGATTCCTTTTGACCATGGGATGGTCAAAACGGAATGGAAGGAGTTTGGTCATGGGATGACCGTAAAGGAGAAGCAAATGGGTGACCCAGTCCTAATGTTTTCCAAACTTTTCAAAATGGTTTCCAAAATGTTTACAAAAGATTTCAACAAAGATATGTAGATGCTATATCTACAAGAGAAACTATTTATGAAAAGAACCTCTCTTGGAGCCCTCCTACTACCACAACCATATTGCATATCTTCCTGCTATTATTATTACTCTTAAGGTGGTTTGCGAGTACATTCAAAGTACTCACCGGCATTGTCCCTGGCTATTAACTTGGTGAGATATCAATAAGAAGGTGAAGGGGACGACCATGCGAGCTAGGACGTTCTCCTAGTCAGTTGCCTATAGGTTAAGGCATGGCCCGGGCTCTGCGCTTGATGAAGTTCCGCTGATGATTATTGATGTAGCCATAACGACATTTATGTAAGTCTTGTATTTCGGTATATTCTCGGATGTCGTAATGATACTTGTCGGTTGTGTGCCACGACTAACTGATCATGGGATCGTGGTTGTATGCATAACATGGATTCTCGGAGGATTAATCCGGGGCCCCACAGACTTGGTATCAGAGCCATCCTGACTGTAGGAGAACCTTAGTTAGCATGGTCACTAGACAGGAACCTTATTTTGAAAACCCCGGTTTTCGAAAACTAGTTTCTCAAAGAGTTTCAAAAAGTTCTACTTCTTATCTTACTCTAAGTCAAAGCTTTCAAAAAATGGTTTCCTCTAGATCTCGTCCAAAACTTCAAACCTACAGATTTTAAATAACTAGGATATAGAACCCGGTGAAGACAATGAGAACAAGATGAAGACAATCAACTACCAGCAAACACGAGGAGACTACAATATCGCTCTACCAGCAGAATCCTCACAATCAGATGACTTCGGGTATTGCACTATCAAGAAACATCGAAGATACAACGAAGACTTCATCTGCAAGATAGAGACTCAGACCTGAAGAAATACGATATCTAGGGTCAATAAGAATAGGATTCCCCTACATCGCGAGTAGTTAACTCCTTGGTCCCTAACGTTGTCCTTGTTGGCTTGCCTAAGTGCCTCCGGTGTTGCTTGATGTGTGTTGCTTGCCGATGACATTGCGAGCCCCCTCGCTCTGTTTGCCTTGTTTGTATGCTTTGGTTTGCTTTGACCTACTTAAAAATGACTCGAGGAGCGATAAACCACCCAGTAACTCCGGAACCTCTTGTGTTAGCCATTGGTAAGGAGACCCAGACTAACCTCGAGAGTATATGAGAGGAAAAGCATCGCAAGACCCAGGAGATCGACATCGTCAAGCCAGAATCAACCCGAAGATTTCACCTCAGCCGGATGGCATACCTCGTCAAACTCACCTTGCAAGACTCGTCAATAGCACCCCAATCCCTTGTTTCCCAGTGTACTACAGCAAGAATCCCATTGAAGCCGGAAGCCAATCACCGAAGGATCCTCAATATCCCTAGGAAACCACCCGATAAGTCAACCAAGACAAAAGGAGAAGACCTAACTATGCTGAACTTCGGTATATTAGAGGTTCTGACCGCCACAGGAGACTACCTATGTTGGGTCCGCAGCATAGAAAAGAAATTTTTTCCTACGGTGTGAACTACACGCCAAGATCTATCTACTAGGTACAAAGCAACAGGTGGACATACATCCAATGAGAACTTACCCTCAAAGACAACGAGTTTTGTTAACAAGTAGGAACTCGTGGTTGATGTAGTCGTACACTTGCTGATCTCGAGATCGTGAGGAAGTCCGAGCACCGCAACTCAGCAGTGCATCCGTACTCGCACACACGTTCAAGCCACCGGACAACCTCCACCTCCTTTCTCCAGCGATCCAGTTGAAGCAGCAACTCCTTCCAGACGAAATGCCACCGGGAACATGTATCTCGCTAATCCGAGACCATGGGGGAATAATTCTAGAGGGGGAGAGAGATCCTTCACAAGGAGGTGTGAGGATGAAGGAGGGAATGGGTGGCCTTTTATAGGAGGAGGGGGGTGCCCCTCCTCTCCATGGCCGGCGCATGGGGGGGTGACCCCTCACCTCCCCCATTCATGTGGTGGTAACCCCTCCACATTAAAATGCCTCTTCACATGCCCTTTTAAAGTCTCCACTTTAAATGATTTAAAATTCTCCAAGTTTAATGCTCTCTCATTTAATAAAACTCTTTTATTAAATTTATTAAGAATTTTTTTAATTACTTTAATTAACAAACATTCACATATAGCCCCTTGCAATATTTCAATATCACATGGAGAACCACTTTCTGCAATTTCACCCAAACAATTTCCGGTTTCTATTGAAACAATTCACGCACTTTGCAGTTCTTTCGTCTGAACATATGTGCTCCAAAATGGTGTCCGGTAACTCTTAAGTGTGTAACCCTACGGTTCGCGAATAATGCAGATATGATTGAGACCCTTCTCCGATCAATAATCAGCAGCGGGACCTAGAGATCCGTACTGACTCCTACACATTCAACGATGACTTCTCTGATCGTGAGAACCTTTAACGCTTGTAACTAAATCCCTTTGTCTCGCGATATATTACATGTCCGAGATTCGATCATCGGTATCTCCATACCTAGTTTGATCTCGTTACCGACATGCACTCTTTTCTCGTTCCCGTGATATAACATTCTAGTGATCACATCACTTGCTTGCAAGCTATCTCAATGTGATATCACCGAGAGGGCCCAGAGTATATCTATCCAGCATTGGGATTAACAAATTCCACTCTTGATCCATGAGCCTCAACATAACACCTTCGTAGTACTGAACCCATCTTTATAGTCACCCTGTTACGGTGTGACATTTGATGTTATCAAGATACTCTTCAGGTGTTAGAAATTAACATGATCTCATGGTCTAAGGATAAAGATTACTTCGTATGATGTTATAGCAATATAAACGTAATGACTTGATCGTAATGCTATACTTTGGATGAATGTTCATCACATCATTCCACCAATGGTGTGACCTTGTTATTAACAACATCCAATGTCCATGATCAGGAAACCTTGATCATCTTGTTAATCAACAAGCGAGTCTATAAGAGAGGCATAACTAGGAACCCTTTTTGTTTATTAAACACACATGTATTGATATTTCTGATCAATACAATTCTAGCATGCAAAATAAACATCTATCATATATAAGGAATACATAATAACAACTTTATTATTGCCTCTCAGGGCATATTTCCTTTAGTCTCCCACTTGCACTAGAGACAATAATCTAGTTCACATAGTGATAAATCTAACACCCATGGAGTTCTGGTGTTGATCATGTTTTTCCCTAGGGAGAACTTTAGTCAACGAATCTGCTACATTTAGGTCCGTGTGTACTTTACAAATCTTTATATCTCCATCCTTGACATGCTCGCGGATGGAGTGAAACCGGCGCTTAATATGATTGGAGTTCTTGTGAGACCTTGGTTCCTTTGTGTTGGCTATGGCTCCATTGTTGTCACAATAGATCACCATTGGGTCCAATGCACTAGGAACCACACCTAGTTCCATAATGAACTCTTTTATCCAAACCGCTTCCTGTGCTACTTCTGAAGAAGCAACATATTTCGCCTCCGTCGTTGATCCAGCCACCACAGGTTGTTTGGAACTCCTCCAACTAACTGCTGCTCTGTTCAAGAGAAATACGTATCCGGATTGAGACTTAGAGTCATCCGGATCGGTTTCAAAGCTAGCATCGACATAACACTTAGCGACTAGCTCTTCTTCACCTCCGTATATAAGAAACATATCCCTAGTTCTTCTCAAGTACTTGAGGATGTTCTTTACCGCTATCTAGTGTTCCGAACCTAGATCATATTGGTACCTACTAGTCAAACTAATAGCATGTGCCACATCCGGTCTTGTACATAGCATGGCATACATAATAGAGCCTATGGCCGAGGCATAGGGGATCTTATCCATCATCTCTCTTTCTTCCACCGTAGCCGGACTTTGAGTCTTACTCAATGTCTTGCCTTGCAACATAGGTAAGAACCCCTTCTTACTTTCGTCCATATTAAACTTCTTTAATATCTTATAAAGGTATGTACTCTGCGATAACCCAATTAGGCGCCTTGATCTATCTCTATAGATTTTAATGCCTAATATATATGACGCTTCACCAAGGTCTTTCATCGAAAACTTGCTGTTTAGATAACTTTTAACACTGTTTAAAAGATCTATATCATTTCCAATCAATAATATGTCATCCACATGTAATATCAGAAATGCCACATTGCTCCCACTCACTTTCTTGTAAATACAAGCCTCTCCATAAGTTTGGACAAATCCAAACTCTTTGATCACCTCATCAAAGCGGAGATTCCAACTCCGGGATGCTTGCTTCAGTCCATAGATGGATCACTGAAGTTTGCATACCTTATTAGCATCCTTAGGATCGACAAAACCCTTAAGTTTTATCATATACAACTCTTCTTCAATATTACCATTGAGGAACGCATTTTTAACATCCATCTGCCATATTTCATAATCGAAATATGCAGCAATTGCTAACATAATCCTAACTGACATAAGCATCGCTACGGGAGAGAATGTCTCATCGTAGTCAACTCCTTGAATTTGTCGAAACCCCTTTGCGACAAGTCGAGCCTTATAGATGGTCACATTACCATCAGCATCAGTTTTTCTTTTGAAAATCCATTTATTCTCAATAGCCTTTCGATAGTGAGGTAAGTCCACCAAGGTCCAAACTTGGTTCTCGTACATGGATTCCATCTCGGATTTCATGGCTTCTAGCCATTTGTTGGAATCCAGGCTCATCATCGCTTCTTCATACGTCGTAGGGTCATCCATTTCATCAACCATGAAATTCACAACAGGATTGCCGTACAGTTCAGGAGCTGCACGTGTCCTGCTTGACCAGCGAGGTTCGGTAGTTTCCTCTTTCGGAGTTTCATGATCAATATCATTAGCTCTCTCTTCATTAGGTGAAGTCAACTCCGAAACAACTTCCGGTGCTGCGCCACTCGCCATTTCATGAAGAGAAGGTTCAATAACCTCATCGAGTTCTACCTTCCGACTACTCACACCTTTCGCGAGAAACTCCTTCTCAAGAAAGGATCCATTCTTGGCAAGAAAAACCTTGCCCTAGGATCTGTGATAGAAGGTAAAAAAATATACCCAATTGTTTCCTTAGGGTATCCTATGAAGACGCATTTTTCCGCTTTGGTTTCGAGTTTATCCGGTTGAAGTTTCTTCACATAAACATCGCATCCCCAAACTTTAAGAAATGACAGCTTAGGTTTGTTTCCAAACCATAATTCATACGGTGTTGTTTCAACGGATTTAGATGTTGCCCGATTTAAAGTGAATGCAACTGTTTCCATTGCATAACCCCAAAATGACAGTGGCAAGTCAGTCAGAGACATCATAGATCGAACCATATCCAATAAGGTACGATTACGATGTTCCAACACACCATTATGTTGTGGTGTTCCGGCAGGCGTGAGTTGTGAGACTATTCCACACTCTTTCATGTGTGTGCTAAACTCGTAACTTAGATACTCTCCTCCACGGTCAGACCGTAGAAATTTGATCTTTCTATTATGATGATTTTCCACTTCATTCTGAAATTCCTTGAACTTTTCAAAAGTTTCAGACTTGTGTTTCATCAAATAGATATACCCGTATCTACTCAAATCATCCGCGAAAGTAAGAAAATAACGATATCCACCTTGCGCCGACACACTCATTGGTCCACACACATCAGTATGTATGATTTCCAATAGATCTGTCGCCCGTTTCATTGAACCGGAAAACGGCGTTCTAGTCATCTTACCCATAAGGCATGGCTCACGTGTATCAAATGATTCAAAATCAAGTGATTCCAAAAGTCCATCCGAATGGAGTTTCTTCATGCGTTTAATGCCAATATGACCTAGACGGAAGTGCCACATATATGCAGATATATCATCATCAAGTTTAATCTTTTTAGCATTGACATTATGAATGTGCGTAATATTACTATCGAGATCCATCAGAAATAAACCATTCAACACAGGTGCATGACCATAAAAGATATTATCCATATAAATCGAACAACCATTGTTTTCAGATTTAAACGAATAACCACTTTGCATCAAACATGATCCGGATACAATGTTCATGCTAAGTGCAGGCACCAAATAACAATTATTCAGGTTTATAACTAATCCCGATGGCATATGGAGAGGCAGTGTTCCGACGGCGATCACATCAACTCTTGATCCATTGCCGACCCGCATCGTGACCTCATCCCTTGCTAGTTGTCGCTTGTTCCACAGCCCCTGAATCGAGTTACATATATTAGCAACCGATACCGTATCAAATACCCAGGTGCTACTGCGAGTACTAGTCAAGTACATATCAATAACATGTATATCACATATACCTTTGTTTGCCTTGCCGGACTTCTTGTCCGCCAAATACTTGGGGCAGTTGCGCTTTCAATGGCCAGTCCCCTTGCAATAGTAGCACTCGGTATTGGACTTAGGGCCAGCTCGGGGTTTCTTTTCAGGCACGGCAACAGATTTGCCACCCTTCTTTCAGTTGTGCTTGCCTTTCTTGTCCTTCTAGAAATCGGTGGTCCTATTGATCATCAACACTTGATGTTCTTTCCTAATCTCCACTTCTGCAGTCTTAAGCATTGACAGAAGCTCGGGAAGAGTCTTCTTCATGCCCTGCATATTATAGTTCATCACGAAGCTCTTGTAGCTAGGTGGCAGATATTGGAGAACACGATGTATGCCTAAGTCAATGGGAATCGTTATTCCCAAGGACACAAGCTTATCGGCGTACCCAGACATTTTGAGTACATGCTCACTAACGGAGTTGTTCTCCTCCATCATGCAGCTAAAGAACTTTTCAGTAGCATTATAACTCTCTATGGCAGCATGGGTATCGAAAATCATTTTCAATTCTCCTATGGTATCAAAGGCATTGCCATTTTCGAAATACTTTCGAAGTTCTGGCTCTAGCCCATACAGTATGCCGCAATGAACTAAGTTGTGGTCCTCCTGACGAGTCACATAGACATTCTTTTCCTCGTTAGGGGCATCAGGAGCTGGTGGGGGGCCTAGCGGCGCATCTAGCACATATTGATTTTGTGCAGCAGTGAGGAGAATCCTCAAATTCATAGCCCAGTTGGTGAAGTTGCTACCATTCGCAGCAAGTTTCTCTTTCTCCATGAACACATTGAAATTAAAAGCAGGTGGTGCCATCTACAACAGAATTTGTAAAGTTTATTTAGACTAAGTTTATGATAGATTGAGTTCAACTAATCCAAATTACTAATGAACTCCCACTCAAAAACGACATCCCTCGTGCCTTTTTGGTGATTACATGAACCAAATCCACTACACCAAGTCCGATCATCACGTGAGTCGGTGTATCTTCAAAGGCGAGCATCTATATGGGCATCATATCAACCATATGACTCATGCTTAACCTTTCGGTCCGTGTTCCAAGGCCATGTCTGTACATGCTAGGCTCGCCAAGTAAGAACCTTAGTACTCGCGTGTCTAAAACTGTCTTACACCCGTTGTATGAAAGCATAGAGTCGAGTACACCCGATCATCACATGATGTCTCGAAACACGATCCATAGAACGGTGCATACTCAAGTAAGAACACATTTTATCTTGATATCTAAATGAGGGATCATCTTACAATGCTACCAAAAGCGCTAAACTAGCAGTATAAGATGCTAACATCTAATGTGTAAAGTGAGATGATATGGTCCATGCATTTGATCTCTATCATTTGCATCGTGGTATGATCTCTATCATTCCTTTGTGTGTAAGGACAAGGTCTATGGAACTTACACGTTGAATGTGTTGTAAGAGTATCTATCATACATCTACTTATAACAATACCATATCAATACACTAGCCCAGCAACGATCTAAACTAGACGCCTCTAATTTATCAATTGCAAGTTTTACGTGGCTTAGGGCTTTTGGAGATAGAACCGTTCTCACCTACGAACATGAACTACAACGAGGATAACTAAGTTATTAGCAACTCGTTGTAAATCAGATATTGACTATAGTAGGAGAGACAGACACCCGCCAGCCACTTATGCAAAACAAGTTGCATGTCAGTCGTGGAACCGATCTCATGTACGATGACATGTAAGGTTGGTCCGGGCCGCTTCATCCCACTATGCAACCAATATCCAAAATACATAGAAGATGCAATAACATGATCATCATCGCCCACATATAAACATATGTGTACTACCCGTGCAAAGCACCTATGCATAGATCAGGCTCTGATACCACTGTTGGGTCCGCAGCATAGAAAACAAAAAATTTCCTACGGTGTGAACTACACACCAAGATCTATCTACTAGGTACAAAGCAACGGGTGGACATACATCCAACGAAAACTTACCCTCGAAGACAACGAGTTTTGTTAACGAGTAGGAACTCGTGGTTGATGTAGTCGTAGACTTGCCGATCTCAAGATCGTGAGGAAGTCCGAGCGCCGCAACTCAGCAGCGCATCCGTACTCGCACACACGTTCAAGCCACCGGACAACCTCCACCTCCTCGCTCCAGTGATCCGGTGAGCAACAACTCCTTCCGCATTTAAATGCCACTGGAACATGTATCTCGCTAATCCGAGACCATGGGGAATAATTCTAGAGGGGAGAGAGATCCTTCACAAGGAGGTGTGAGGATGAAGGAGGGAATGGGTGGACTTTATAGGAGGAGGGGTGCCCTCCTCTCCATGGCGCATGGGGGTGACCTCACCTCCCCATTCATGGTGGTAACCCTCCACATTAAAATGGCTCTTCACATTCCCTTTTAAAGTCTCCACTTTAAATGCATTAAAATTCTCCAAGTTTAATGCTCTCTCATTTAATAAAACTCTTTTATTAAATTTATTAAGAATTTTGTTAATTACTTTAATTAACAAACATTCACATATAGCCCCTTGCAATATTTCAATATCAGATGCAGAACCACTTTCTGCAATTTCACCCGAAACAATTTCCGGTTTCTATTGAAACAATTCATGCGCTTTGCAATTCTTTCGTCTGAAACATATCTGCTCCAAAATGGTGTCCGGTAACTCTTAAGTGTGTCACCCTATGGTTCGCGAATAATGCAAACATGATCGAGACCCTTCTCTGATCAATAATCAGAAGTGGGACCTGGAGATCCGTACTGACTCCTACACGTTCAACGATGACTTCTGTGATCGTGAGAACCTTTAACGCTTGTAACTAATCCCCTTTGTCTCGCGATATATTACATGTCCGAGATTCGATCATCGGTATCTCTATACCTAGTTTGATCTCGTTACCGACATGCACTCTTTTCTCGTTCCCGTGATATAACATTCTAGTGATCACATCACTTGCTTGCAAGCTATCTCAATGTGATATCACCGAGAGGGCCCAGAGTATATCTATCCGTCATTGGGATTGACAAATTCTACTCTTGATCCATGAGCCTCAACATAACACCTTCGTAGTACTGAACCCATCTTTATAGTCACCCTGTTACGGTGTGATTTGATGTTATCAAGATACTCTTCAGGTGTTAGCAATTAACATGATCTCATGGTCTAAGGATAAAGATTACTTCGTATGATGTTATAGCAATATAAACATAATGACTTGATCGTAATGCTATACTTCGGATGAATGTTCATCACATCATTCCACCAATGGTGTGACCTTGTTATTAACAACATCTAATGTCCATGATCAGGAAACCTTGATCATCTTGTTAATCAACAAGCTAGTCTATAAGAGAGGCATAACTAGGAACCCTTTTTGTTTATTAAACACACATGTATTGATGTTTCCGATCAATACAATTCTAGCATGCAAAATAAACATCTATCATATATAAGGAATACAAAAAACAACTTTATTATTGCCTCTCAGGGCATATTTCCTTCAGTCTCCCACTTGCACTAGAGACAATAAGAAGGCCAGAATATTTCAGTCCCCTGAAGACAGATGATTCGGAAGCATGAAGACAACAAGACCACTCCACCATCGTACAAAAGTAACACTAATAACTCAAGTGAAGACAGTTTCCCCGAAGCTGGATGCCTCTACTCTGAGCGAAGCTCTAACAAGAAGTCATGTTAAATGCTAACCCTCCTAGGGTTAACTCCAGAAGGCTGCGTTAGAAAACCATCCTGCCAAGGTTGTTAAAGTAGGGCGTCGCTCGAAGACCCCATCTCAAGACTCCGGGAAGATACAGCCTTCCACTAACATCGGGTCAGCACTCCAAGACAGAAGATCCGCAACCCTCCTGAAGCACCTTAGTGAAGCTCTAAGGTGGAAAGGCTGCGACTTTCCACTCAATCTTCAGAAGACTGTCTACCAGAAGATACCTCAGAAAATGTCCCCGGATCCGAAGTCTTCCCGCCAAGCACCGATGAGAAACAAACTGAAGATGCTACAAAGTCCCTCCGCTACTTCAGCTGAAGACCCACCTGAAGGACCGCCGAACCACTAACCCCTAGGTCCTTAATGCTTAGATGACGTGAGACTCCAATGACTCCACTAGGCTCAGTATGAATAATAGTAGTATATAAGCCCCGTAGGCCATAGCTCCACGGACGCCTTCCGAAGATCTCGACTACAGGAAAAAGAAGGACGCCAATCTTCAGAACCGCCACCCATGAAGTCAAGAAGGAAGGAATGTGTTATCTCCGAGCTAACCTAGTCAAAGCATAAGGGGGAAAGACTACGTCTTTCCCAAAAAAATAGACTAACTCTTCGTCAGAGCAAACCCAGGAGTATCGACCGCAAAATCTCTAATTAGGATATGCTACGCCCCTAAAGAAGAGTCGTGGACCCTCCGAGAAAGGTACTCCCAGTGGTAGATTCTATCCTCCGACGAGTACCCCGTGTAGTTCAGAATCAAGGTAGTCTGCCCAGTCTAAGCCCCCAAGATATAGGGTCCGGAAGGAAAGAAGGTCATCCTTCGCAATCGGGACTGGACTCTGCTCAACTCTTCGTTCATCCTGGAAGACTGAAGCTAAACTTCATCGGCAGAGTAGTCAAATTCAAAGACGGAGTCCGTAGGATAGTACGCGTAAGACACTTAGTATGAACCCGACGCAAAATCCCCTAACCCTACTCGCTGGAATCTCGGGACGAGATTCTTTTATGGGGGAATGATCTGTAACATCTATGAAGTGATCTACTATGAAGTGATCTACTTCTAGAAGCTTCCAAGTCAATGGAGACCAACATCAAGCATGGATCCTTTATACTCCATCTACACTTCAACATCATCCTCTTGATGATACTTTGGGTACCTTGCAACCCATCAAAAGCATCCCCTCTCTTACTCTAGTAAAAAACCCCAAATCTGCCAAATTTGGCTAAGTCTGGAAATCTGTTTTCAACATCACCTTTTTGAATGTCTCGCTTTCTCAACCCTTATGCATTTTTGAAAATGATTATGAACCATATTGTTAACCATCCTAAGGACTACCAAGGCCCACTCTTGCCCTTGGTGAGATCATCCTCCAACCCACTTGTTCTTGATGGTTTTGCAGGAAAGAAAATAACTATTCTCCAATCTTTGACAGACGCTCACGCCATCACGCAACCTTCTATGAACCAAATCTTTGCATGGTTGTGTTCTACACATATAGGTCCATCAACATCTACTTCACTTGTTCCAAGTGGATCTTTGTGCTGCCTAAACCCACAAGGTTTTGAAGGCTAGTTGATAATCTACTTTGGCAGGCTTATTTTATTAAAAGTTTGAAAGCTTGTGTTGGTGAGATCAAGCAGGATAAAGCTCAAACCTCTATACCAAGTTGATGTACATCACTTGGTCTATCCATCCATATATCCCATGCCCCAAGGGGAGCCCTGAGCTCCAAGATCCAACAAGGTTTTGGTGGCATGAAAACAACCTTACTCAAGATCCTTAAATCTCTAGTTTTCACCAAATCAACTTGGATTCTCCAATCCCAAGGTTGCAAATGCTTGTCACACCTTGTCTACATCATCTACCATGATAATCTAGATTTATCAAACATTATCCATAATTATTATGGCTCCAAATCTATTTAATCTCTTTAATAGCCAAAACCTCCAAAACTCCTCTCAGAAAGGAAAGTTTGGTTTTTGCCAAAACACTTCCCCAACTTTTGGCTCAATTGAGACCCACATATCAAAAACCATATTCCCACTTCAAAAATAAATATTTTTGAAGAGCTTTATTATTTCTTTTTGCCCATTTCCTTAAATGGCTGAAATGGAATAATAATAGTTTTAAATACTTTTATCCTCCAATAAATCTTGGGAAAAATCTCCTAAGTGTGTATTCACATTTGGGACCATCTCGAACCAAAAACCAACCTTGTCCAAGGTAAAATTATCAAATGATCTCCTAGAAACCACTTTTGTACATTTTGAATAAATGGTTTTTAGTGGACTTTAAATCTTTAGAAAAATCCCAAATAAATCTCAGAGATGTATCTTAACCTTGTCCATCTACCAGTACACTTAGCTCATCTTGCAAAGATCAAATTTGGAGAACTTGATCATGATCTTTCTATATGGCAGATTTGGACTTTTATCAACCTTAAACCCAAAACCCAACCAAACCCTCACCAAATGTGGACATGTGACCACCACAGCCATTCTAACACCCCCTGGTCGTGTGCACTGTACCAATTACTGTAGCACACCCCCTCCCCTTGTCTTTTTGCTCTTGGAAAGAGAGAAGAGAGATATGCATATCTTGCAAATCTTGGAAATAATGGTGCAGCAGCAAACACCATCCTCCCACCACTTACTACTTGACTCCAGTACCCCACCACACCTCTCCACCGCCCACATTACCCAATGGCAAGGCCATGGACCATGTCCAAGTTCCCCCATGCACCAAGCTCCCCATGGACCTCCCCTTTCGGTTTAAAGGGCTAGAGACCAGCACAACTCTCCCCTCTGCTCTCAGACCACTCCTACCCTATCCCTCACCCCTCTCGAGCTCTAGATCCAGATCCCGAGATCCCTATCGCCATGGAGAAGAAGAGGAAGTCCTCTTGGGCTCAACCTCGTTTGCATGCCTGTGGTTGTACCCGACCACCCGTAGCTCCCACACTTCCCTCCCTGGCCCTCAGAGAGCCTCCCCACGAGCCCCAGCCCCTCCTCATGCTCCACAGCTCGTCGAAGAAGGAAGAACTTCTTTTTCGGCTATTTTCAGAAATCTACCCGTGAGGTCTCCTCCTTCCTTCTCTCTGTCTGCATGTGATGTTTTCGAAACCCTCATGGCCCTCTACATCTGACCGCCCACTTTTCTGTGCCCAGGGAACTCTAGCCCCGCTGCACTGCCGAGCTCTGGCAAGCTTTCCTCGGACGCCTCGGCACGAGACCGCTCTAGATGATGAACCCCACCTCGCCGCCCCTCTCTGTGCTCCTCTCCGAGTTCTGCGTCACCTCCGACGTTCCTTGGCCGCCGAAGAGCCCCCATGTACCCTCCCCGCTCCCCTCCGTGCTGTCTAGGGTTCTGACCACCATCACTGGCTCTCTATCGAGGAAGATGATGGGAGACCCTCTGATCTAACTAAATCGGACGGCCCCGAGCCCTCCATACCGCTTCATCAGCCACCCTCGCCGACAGCCGGGCCCCGCCCCCGCAGGTTCGAATCTCAGCTCCCGCCCACGGTGCTGCTTAGCTGGGCCGGTCCGGTGCAGTCGGCCCACGCCACCAGAGATCAGGCCTGTTCCCCGTTTTTACTGTTTTAACCTCTTTTCTTTTTAGTAGATCGGCCAGATTCCCTTGCTAGGATTTAATCAAGATAAAAATTGAAAATACCATATCCTTTTTAGATCTATTTTTTCTAGGGTTGCTTAATACTTCCTGCATCATGCAGAACTATTCTTTTGCCAAAAGTACATTTTATTATTAACTGGCAATTATTCTACAAAAATGTATCTTTATCACTAAATAATTTCCTCAGGAAGTTGTACATATCCAATTGGGATGAATCAAAGTTCCCCTAGAAGGTAATGTCCATACCAATCAACGAACATAGGTCTCATGTCAAGGTGAACTCTAGTCTTCCTGTAGCAAAAATAACAAAATCCATGCAGTTAGGCCTTTGGAAATTTCCCTAGACCAAACCATGAGTCCAATTGAACCAATTCCAAATCCCAGTGATGTGGTACATCAATACCTATCTAAATCCAGGAGCTCATGGTTTATTGAGCCTTGGATGTTTTTATGTGAATTAAACTATTCTGTGCATGGTTTATTCACCTCTAAATTCACTATAGTAGTTTTACAGCTCCAAAAAGGTTGCTTCCAATTTATACAGAAAGGTATACTCAATACCTACCATGTTTCTTTCGAATCAACTCAAAATCTGCTGTAGAGTAAATCTAGTGAAAAAGACAAATTGTCTACATATCTGCCTTTGGGGAATTTCCTGAGGGCATTCTGGTAATGGTCTTGACCTGATTCCAACTCCCAGAGAACAAGTACATCAAACCATACACATCCATCCAAGGCAATAATTTTTGGGGCTCCAGAATATCTTTGATGAATTATTTCCTAAAACTAGAGTCTTTTTCACTATAAAATTCACTATAAATCTTCTGTAATTGATAAAATAGTGAAACCACTTTTGTTGGTTTAATTTTATCAATATTTATCTGTTGGTATCATGTTTTTGCAATGGTATCATACACAATATGTCTTGGTCCAAAAATCCATCTCTTAGGTAATTTCTAGACTATAAATCCTAAGGGATTTTCTTCCATATCCCCCAGACACGGCCAATCTTATCAAATCCTTTCCTCCTAAGACCTAATGAATTATGAAATTGTATTGTTCATTGTTTGCCGTTTGTATTGTTGTTTGTATACCTTGTGTTGATTGTGACTTGGTTTGCATGCATGTGCTGTCAGGACGACGATAGTTGCGATGAAATCGGAGAGCATGAGAAGTGGTATTTATTATTAGTACTGGTATTCTAGGTTATCTAAAGAAGAAGTATAGGGACATTTATGCCATATTGCTGATCCTCAGGCAAGCCACCTTCTTGCTCATAAGCCTTGTCCTACTATTTTACTTATGCATGTTTCGTCTACTGTTTATTAAAACTGCATCATTTTACTTTATGTTGATGTATATATATATGGTAGTGGTTTGGCTCCTTCTAACTATTACTCTTGGTACTACTAAGTACAACCCCCTTGGTGATACCTATTCGCCTGTAGTGGAATAGATGGTGTATTACACCATACCCCTTTGGAGACCCCAATTTAGCCGAAGCAAAGCTAGAGGATGGGAAGACCCCGAAAAAGTTTTATCAAATGTTTTATGTTAAAACCTTGGTGAGGTGGGACCTCCCAAGAGATGTTGAGAAAGAAAGATGTTTTGTTTTACAAAAAGGCTGGAGGAAAATCGGAGGAAAAAGGTTTACGAAAACGCACCTGGTTCTTTGTAGTTTTGCTAGAACAATTAACCCGTGCAACCACATTACTCTGGAATGGGACAGGGCTAGATTTGATGTTTGTCTATTCTGGTATAAGCTGCCTCGCAACAACCAGAGGGGATCAGGGATCCCTAGAGGGTGGGCCTTCTCCGATATAGGTCCATGCGGGACATCGACCTAGAGAAGGAACAAAGGGTCGGCAGGCCTCCATGCATTACTATGAGCCCCTCATTGAAAGCGCGCACGTGGGAAGTGCAACAAGCGCTCCGGTTGGTCCTCGCCTGACGTCCTAGTTTTGAGGGGATTAACACTCATAGGGTAGGCATTTATACTGGAGTGGGCATACGGAGAGTCTTGATCGGTTACTCGACCCACGATCGGTGAAGATCAGGGTAGTGTACCCGGATGGTGTGGGTAAAGTGTACAACCTCTGAAGAGTGTAAATCTATTCGAATAGCCGTGTCCGCGGTCATGGACGGTTGGGAAGGTTGCTGTAGAGCGGTGCTAGTTTTGTTTTCAAAAAGGGATTTTGGAAAAGAAATGGCTTTGAAATGTTTTGACCATGGGATGGTCGGAAAGGATTCCTGTTTTAACCATGGGATGGTCAAAACGGAATGGAAGGAGTTTGGTCATGGGATGACCGTAAAGGAGAAGCAAATGGGTGACCCAGTCCTAATGTTTTCCAAACTTTTCAAAATGGTTTCCAAAATGTTTACAAAAGTTTTCAACAAAGATATGTAGATGCTATATCTACAAGAGAAACTATTTATGAAAAGAACCTCTCTTGGAGCCCTCCTAGTACCACAGCCATATTGCATATCTTCCTGCTATTATTATTACTCTTAAGGTGGTCTGTGAGTACATTCAAAGTACTCACCGGCATTGTCCCTGGATATTAACTTGGTCAGATATCAAGAAGAAGGTGAAGGGGACGACCATGCGAGCTGGGACGTTCTCCCAGTCAGTTGCTTGTAGGTTAAGGCATGGCTCGGGCTCTGCGCTTGATGAAGTTCCGCTGATGATTATTGATGTAGCCATAACGGCATTTATGTAAGTCTTGTATTTCGATATATTCTCGGATGTCGTATTGATACTTGTCGGTTATGTGCCATGACTAACTGATCATGGGATCGTGGTTGTATGCATAACAGGGATTCTCGGAGGAAACTATTTTGAAGGTGTAGACTATGGGTCAATATCTTGAAAATCACCGAGATTTCTGAATGACTCAATATCTTGATATATATGAATTTGCATGCTGGCAACTCTTATGCTGATTAAAAAACGAAAGGATATAAAGGAAAATGAATAAACAAAAAGGGTCCGCATGACATCCTCTCATTTGCAGTACCAGCCATGAAAAAATGGTAAACATGAGATTTGAAACATTCGAAAAAGTCGTAGTCACACTAGATATGGCCTGAACACTCGAGGATTTCTCGAGCGGAACGACCGATTAGGTCATGGCCATATCTACATTATAGTTCATGATAATGTTCCCATATTTGGTAGATGGGTGTGTCTTGCCATGGTATATAATAATGCTGGGGGTGGTAGTTTCGAACTAGTATTAGGAAAAACATGTTCAAATTTCCGAGTTGTATCTTTAGGGTCCGTGTTGTAAGAGTATAGGTCCCAGATGTATTTTGGTTTTATTTTTGGACCACTATGTAATGTTCATGCTCACCATTATATTTAACACGCACATTCTTGGTACTTCGGGGCAGATTCCTCGTTAGAAAGAAAAATAAAAAGTTCCCAGTGGTCGGAATTATTTTGCGCACGAATATTTTGGATCTGAATGGCCCAGACCCAATTTTCAGAAAAAAAGGACTATTGTGCAAAACATGACTAGTCCGTACTTCTACTAAACCAGGGGCACCCGAAAATTAACCCCAAAGCTGCCAAAGAAAAAAATGGAAAAAAATGAAGAGCAAGAAGAGATTATTAACAGGAGGCAGCGCGAGAGCAGCGAAGGAGTTGAAGGCGGTGCGATGTCAGAGTATAGCTAGTTTGATGGGTTTCTGACACGAGGTACATGTATCTACTACTAGTAGCACAGTACTACAAGTAGTACTACTATGTTTTCTCTCTCCTTCGCTGTCTCTCACCATCCATCCTCTCCCCCCTCCTATGCAGCACCCCGCGCGCACCGGCCGGCTGATCTCTCCCTTGTCCCACTGCGTCGTGCCGCACACGTGTGCCTTGGTACGGCCGTGCTGTGTGTGTGTGGCCTGTTTTTTCCTTTTTTTCTTGACAAGAGTCTCTAGCGTGTTTTGAACTGGATACATAGCACCAATCCTGACCGTCGTGCTATAAGATCCAATGGTTCAGAGCAGCTGTATTCGTGTTGAACAGTACCTAGAGAAAACTCCACCATGTTCTAGGACCATCATACTTTAAGTCTTGTTAGAGAAAAATGCATACATTAAGTCTATTAATAATAACCATCTTCTTTTCCATTCTAGCATCTAGAAGATTCGATTGATAGTCTTCATCACAATAAATTTTAAAATTACTATATAAAATTGATAGTCTTCAACTGATAGTCTGACATATAATGGTAAGAGGTAAGATAAGATATCTCTATCTCTACTACTATAATGGAGCAGTTTTGAATTGGATTCATAGCACCAATCCTGATTGTTGGGCTGTTAGATCCAATGGTTCAGAGAAGCTGGATTCGTGTTGAATAGTACCTAGAGCAAACTCAACCATGCATGTTCTAGAACCATCATGCCACCACCCCCAAAATTTCTTAGCACAAGAGGGTCAGAATAGTAAGACCTAGAGCAAACTCCACCATGTTCTAGAACCATCATGTCACCACCCCCAAAATGCATAAATTAAGTATATTAATAATAACTATCTACACATATTGAGAATACAACCTACTGTGCTATGAAATTTTGGAGGTGGTGACATGTATGATGGTTCTAGAACATGGATGAGTTTGCTCTAGGTACTATTCAACACGAATCCAGCTACTTTGATCCATTGGATCTAAGAGCCCAACGGTCAGGTATGGTGCTATGGATCCAATTCAAAACCGCTCTATTCGTATCTTATCTTATCTTACCGCTATATAGTGTTTGAATAACTTTGAATATTAACCATTGGATCGAGAGTCACGAATCCCAACATTTCTAGCCACTGGATCTTCTTTTCCATTCTAGCATCTAGATGATTTTATTTTTTTGAACGGTGTAGAAGATTCTATTGATAGTCTTCATCACAATTAATGCTATTCACAAAACTCAAAACACACTTCTCCATCATTCTAGAATCTTCTCCCTCGTTTCTCTAGACCATGTTACCAAAAAATTCATGTTTTACATCTCCACTCCTATAATGGAGCAGTTTTGATTGGATCCATAGTACCAATCCTGACCGTTGGGCTGTTAGATCCAATGATTCAGAGCAGCTGGATTCATGTTGAATAGTACCTAGAGCAAACTCCACCATGTTCTATAGAACCATCATGTCATCACCCCCAAAATTTCATAGCAGAGTAGGCTGTATTCTCAATAAGTGTTTATAGTTATTATTAATAGACTTGCATTTTTCTCTAATGTATGAAATGTGATTTAACAAACATTAAGTTGTTATTAACCAATAGTCTTGTTAGAGAAAAAATTCATACATTAAGTATATTAATAATAACTATCTACATGTATTGAGAATGCAGCCTACTATGCTATGAAAATTTGGGGGTGGTGACATGATGATGGTTCAAGAACATGTGGAGTTTGCTCTATAGGTACTATTCAACATGAATCTAGCTGCTATGAACCATTGGATCTAACAGCCGAACGTTCTATATGAAATGTGATTTAACAAACATTAAGTTGTTACTAACCAATAGTTTTGTTAGAGAAAAATGCGTACTTTAAGTCTATTAATAATAACTATCTACACATAATGAGAATACATACTACTGTGTTATGAAATTTTGGGGATGGTGACATGATGGTTCTAGAACATGGTGGAGTTTGCTCTAGGCAGGTACTATTCAACATGAATCAAGCTACTCTGAACCATTGGATCTAATGGCCCAATGGTCAGGATTGTTGCTATGGATCCAATTCATTCAAAACTGCTCCACTATCTTATCTTATCTTACCACTATATAGTGTACGAGTAACTTTGAATATTGACCGTTGGATCGAGACTCGCTAATCTGCACATTTCTAGCCATTATTGGATCTTCTTTTCCATTTTAGCATCTAGAAGATTCTATTGATAGTCTTGAACACGATGAATGCACTATGCATAAACCTCTCAAAACATACTTCTTCATCATACTAGAATCCTCTCCCTCGTTTATCTAAACCATGTTACCCAAAATTTCAAGTGTTAGGTAGCTAATAATCTTTGACTTCTACACATGATGATATAAAGTAGAAGAACCAAATATACACCCATACTTTATAGATGTTGATCAAATTTATATTTTTTCCACTTTACCTATTATAATTTTATATAGTGATGATATGTCAGACGTCTATTATCTGAGCCTCACGTGCAACTTACTAGTAGTAGAGAGAATACAACCTACTGTGCTATGAAATTTTGGGGGTGATGAGATGATGGTTCTAGAACATGCCAGATTTTTCTCTAGGTACTATTCAACACGAATCCAACTGCTTTGAACCCTTGGATCTAATAGCCCAATGGTTAGGATTGGTGCTATAGATCCAATTCAAAACTTCTCTATTCTTATCTTATTTTATCTTATCTTATCTTACCACTATATAGTGTATAAATAACTTTGAACTTTGACCGTTGGATCAAGACTCGCGAATCCCAACATTTCTATCCGTTGGATCTTCTGTTCCATTCTAGCATCTAGAAGATTCTATTTTTTTGAACGGTCTAGAATATTCTATTGATAGTCTTCATCATAATGAATGCTATGCACAAAACTCAAAACAGACTTCTCCATCATTCTAGAGTCTTCTCCCTAACTCGTTTCTCTAGACCATGTGTTACTGAAAATTTCATGTTTTAGTAGATAGCTAATAATCGTTGACTTCTACATGATCTTACCACTATATAGTGTATAGACAACTTTGAATATTGACTGTTGGATCAAGACTAGCAAATCCAAACATCTGCAAACGTTGGATTTTCTTTTCCATTCTAGCATCTAGAAGATTCTATTGATAGTCTTCATCACAATGAATGCTATGCACAAAACTCAAGACACACTTCTCCATCATTCTAGAATCTTATCCCTCGTTTCTCTAGACCATGTTACCAAAATTTTAAAGTTTTAGATAGCTAATAATCGTTGACTTCTACATGATATGCAAAGTACAAGAACGAAATATACACCTGAGAAGATTATTCTACTCCCTCCGATCCAAATTATTGTTCTCAGATTTGTCTAGATTCAGTTGTATCTAGTCATGTTTTAGTGTTAGATACATCCGAATCTAGAGAAATCTGAGAACAATAATTTTGATCGAAGGGAGTATAATGATGGAGTAGTGTTTTTTGAGGTTTGTGCATTGCATTCATTGTGCTAAAGACGTACTATCTATAATATATTCTAGTAGAGATGCTAGCTAGTAGAATGGACAGGAAGATCCAATGACTAGCAATGTTGGGATTCATGAGTCTTGGTCCAACGATCAATATATTCGAAGTTATTCGTACACTGTATAGTGGTAAGATAAGATAAACAATAGTATTTTCTGGAGATGATGCTATAATGGAACAATAGATCCAACAGCTGGCAATATTGGGATTCGCGAGTTTTGATCCAACCGATCAATATTAAAATTTATTCGCAAAAAATATAGTGGTAAGATACGATAAGAAAGACTACCAATTGTATCTACTAGATGCCAGAATGAAAAGAAGATCCAACCGGTTAGCAATGTTGGGATTCACGAGTCTTGATCCAACGGTCAAAATTCTAAGTTATTCGTACACTATAGTGAGTAAAATAATATACTATCTATAGTGTATCTTCTATTTAGATGCTAGCTAGAATGGACTAGTAAAAGGCACGTGCCACACACGTATATATTTTATGAAATGTGATTTAGCAAACGTTAAGTTGTTATTATTAACCAGTAGTCTTGTTAGAGAAAAAAGGGCATACATTAAGTCTAAAGTAAAAGGCATGAGCCACACATATATACTATATGAAATGTGATTTAGAAAACATCAAGTTGTTATTATTAACCAATAGTCTTGTTAGAGAAACAAGCCATACATTAAGTCTACTAGTAAAAGTCATGATCCGCACATGTATATGCTGAATGAAATGTGATTTAGAAAACATTAAGTTGTTATTATTAACCAATAGTCCTGTTAGAGAAAAAGGCATACATTAATTATATTAATAATAACTATCTACACACATTGAGAATGCAACCTACTGTGATATGTTTTTTTGGGGGGGGGTTACATGGTGGAGTATGCTCTATGGGTACTATTCAACACAAATCCAGCTGCTCTGAACCATTGGATCTAACAGCCCAATCGTCTGGATTGGTGCTACTAATAATAACTATCTACACATATTCAGAATATAGCCTACTCTACTATGAAATTTAGGAAGGGGGTGTTGACATGATGGTTCTAGAACATGGTGGAGTTTGCTCTAGGTACATACTAGCTGTTCAACACGAATCCAGCTTCTCTGAACCATTATTGGATCTAACATCCCAATGGTCAGGATTTGTGCTATGGATCCAATTCAAAATTGCTCTATTATAGTAGTAGAAGAAAAGAAGATAACACTATATAGTGTACCATATAAATAACTTTGAACTTTGACCGTTGGATCTAGACTCGTGAATCCCAACATTGCTAATTAACCATAGGATCTTTTATCCACATTCTACTCCCTCTGTCTAGAAATATAAGACATTTTAGCTTTGTGAAACGAATGTATCTAGATGTCTTTTAGTCTATAGGCCGACATCCAGATACATTCGTTTTACAAAGGTAAAATGTCTTATACTTGTGAACAAGGGAGCAACATCTAGAAGATTCTATTGTTAGTCTTTAGCACAATGAACGCTATGCACAAATCTCAAAACACACTTTTCAATAATTCTAGAATCTTCTCTAGAGCATGTGGAGTATTAGGTAGGAGTAGCTAGGTTGATTTCTACATGATATAGTACAAAGTAGAAGAACCAAATATACACCCGATACTTTATGGACGTGGATCGAAATTAAAATTATTTTTTGAGCTTCACCTATCCCGTGCAAGGCACGTTCAACTTTATAGTGGATGTCCAAACCATGCTGGGGTGACAACTGCTTACAGCTCTCTCTTCGATTTCTGCGGCAAGTACTGTATCTGAATGGAAATGGTTTTTTACTCGCGTGGAGACCAAGAGGCCACCTCTCACGGCCTCGACCTTCTTCCTCCTCCTCTTTGTGACTGTAGCTCTTCTCTGCCAGATTGCTTTGCCCGTTTTCATTCCTTTTTGCTGTGCTATTTCACCCGCATGACCGGGAACAAGTCCCGCCACAGAAGGGATCATGCCGCGACGGTGAAGCTGGCGGAAGATAAGAAGTCGGCTTATTGTTCTGCCATTATGTTGCTACCAGTACCAGGCGATGCAAAGATGAAAGGGTCCCAGTCGAATCCCTCGGATGCAGGCAAGAGGTCCTGAACTCAAGGTTCTTCGAAGCCACCGCAACTAGGGACAGATACCTTCAGGTAAATCTCTGTTCTTGCGCAATTTTCCATGTCTTTGACCGTTTCTTGATTTCTCGTTTACCTAAAAAAAGCACGTTCTTCCTCAATGGTGTTTTTAGGTCGGGCGGTCTTTGAATTCCATCAGCACTCCTGCCTGCAGAATCATCTTCACCATCACTGATGGAGACTGATACCTTCAGGTAAATCTCCGTGCTTGGGAAACTTTCCATGTCTTTGACCGTTTCTTGATTCGCTCATTTCCCTATTAGTACATTTATTCTCAATGTTGTTTTAGGTCGGGCGGACTTCACATTCCCGCGGCACTCCTGCCTGCAGAATCATCTTCACCATTGTCGATGGAGGCCTATCGGTACAGCCGCAAGGTAAGAAATCATTTGAATTGTGATTCTGTGTCTCTCTTCCTTGATAGTTCTCTAGGTACACTTCTAAATTTAGGCTCCCTGTTCATCTAACAGAATATTGGCTTTGAGATCGAGTTTATGGTGAAAAAGGTGATGGGCGATTCTGCGTCAAGACAGCGGATAGAAGCGCCCTCGTCAATGAATGCACTAGACTTTACTCCAAACTCGCCGCTGACAAGGTCGGGCTTAGCCTCCTCAGGAATCTCGCCATGGAATACTTGATTGAGCGTGACGAGATGAAGCGGCGGAACATCGGCATGATGGAGATGCTGGGCATAAGATTTGAATAGATCTAGGACCTCGAGAACCAGAGGGACAAACTCCTGGCCGAGCTGGCAAAGCTGAAGCGTGAAACTGTCGCCGGTCTCCATCAATGAGCCAGTACGTGGAAGATCTTAGTTAGTACTCCATCTGTTTTCACAATATAAGCCTATTTACAGAGCTAAAACAACTTACAAAAAAGGCTATATATTATGGAACAGAGGGACTAGTTGATGATCAAATATATAGATTGCAATATTGCGCCAGTAAATTGAAAAACCTTTATTACTAGTATGAATGTATGATCGTGTACTTGCTGGTAAAATATTTGGTTATTTGGTGAATGTGATATGCATCAGCATCACCAGCCACAATGTTGCCAGAGCCAGTTTTGGGTGTGATTATCTTTCCTACTATACTATAGTAGTAATTAGTAGTTATTATCGCTTTCGTGTAGAGCGGTAGCTACCTTTCCATCGTTGTCATGCTGCATCTCACCAACTTCACTTGCTCAAAGTCCCTATTCTTCTTTACTCCAAAAAAAGAGCCACCATTCTTCCGCCATCTTCGGTTTTGGTCCTGCTGATGGCAGTGGCAGCGGTATCCCATTGATGGCGACTTTATATCAGGACCCCAACTTTGTCTCTGTACAGCTGCAGTGTAGTATAATCATCGTGCCAATGCTTACAGGGGAAGGAAGAGGTAACTGCTGGGGATCCCTCCTGAACATATGTACACTCTCCACTATTTATACATTGAAGGGATAACCACTTTATAGCCATTTAAAAGAGTTTCGGGTGATTTTGTCAAATTAATTCGACCTTTAACTTGATGTGTGCTATTTGGTCGACAATTAGAAAACACTATTTAGTTATTTAGTAGTAGTATATAGATCTTCCAATTTTGACTAACTTGTGACATCTATTTTGATACGAAGGGAGTAGGATTATGCGTTAGCTATAGACATGGCCTTTATTCTGCATAGTGTCAACCTGGTGGGATAATTCTCTCCTCAGGAGAGAGGCCTACACATTAAAAGGTGTCTAGATATATTCGTTTCACAAAAGCTAAAACATCTTATATTTTGGAATAGAGGGAGTACATAGGATCTAATAAAGACGGGAGAGAGGTACATATATGAGTAAAAAAAGAGAGTTGCAAGAACAAGATGATGAATGAATATTCTATTAATGGTCTTCCCGACAATTTGTCACCATGTTACGGAAAAATGCAACAAATCCATGAAAAAATAAAAACCCTGTGTATTAGTTTTTATGTGAGAACGACTGTACCCCTTGTGCCCTGGCACACACCTAGAAAATATGTGGTATTTCTTGGACCGACTCAACTGCAGCGAGTCCATCGAGAAAAGAAAAAGGAAACTATAGAAAAAGGAAACGATATCGTGCAACTAAGTCAAACTTTCTTATCTTATCTTACTACTACTATATAGTGTATGAATAACTTTGAAGGTTGACCGCTGGATGAAGACTAGCAAATCGCAACATATCTAACCTCTAGATCTTTACCATTCTAGCATCTACAAGATTCAATGGATAGTATTTAGCACAATTAACGCTATGCTAAAACTTCAAAACACAATTATCCGCCATTCTAGAATCTTCTCTGTCATTTCTCTAAGCATGTTACAATTTTTTTGAGTATTATTATGTACCAAGAACCAAGTATATACCTAATAATTTATAGATATGATGTGGCTCAAAATTCTTTAATAGTATTTTGAGCTTTACCTATTATAATTTTATAAGTCATGACATGTCTTACTTTCCATCTCATAGCTAGAGATGACATGATAGTCTTTTATTTGAGTCTCACATTTGTTTTTTTGAAATGGGGATACCGCAGCCTCTGCACTCAAAGGATGCACAAATCCCTTTTATTAAAAACCAAATATCGAGTACAGTTTACGGATCAAATAAGGTTGATACAAACACCAACCATGTGAACAAAGTTAAAGGTCTCACAAGAGAAAGCACACATCTCACGTGCAAATTATTATGCAAATACTTACTTCAAGAACATAGTTTGACCGTAAATATGGTCAATAATATATAATTATATTTAATAATTTTTAACCAATTTATTTATATTCGAAAGATGATTCCAATGGTACAATTGTTGTGACATACAATTCATAAATTGATGACTAAATTTATGGTCAAATTATTTTCTTTGAGTACGTATTTGTCTAATGAACCGGAATGGAGGTAGTATACAAAATTTCTAGGCAAATCCTTTGAATCAAACGGACCCTAGAGTAGGAGTGCTTGAAGAAGAGGCCGTGCTCGTGACTGCGCATAGCTTTTCGTAGTAGGGACTACACGGAGTCTGCACTTGGGAAAGGCTACTGGTGCGTTCATACCTCCCATCGCATTCGATGCATTTACTCTAGCTCGGCTCATGGCTATTGTAGCAATAATCATAGAGTAGAGATCGCCAATTTTTTTTGGTGGGTTCATCTCATTCTAAACCGAGATCACCAAAATTTGAATGACATTGGCGGGTTTTCCTTTGAACTACCCTGCGTGACGCAATTCAAAATTTTCGAACCTACCACCGGCGCCCTTGTGATACATATAAAACATGTCGTATACCACATCTCTCACTCAACCTCAGAGTCGGAGCATCTCCCACGAACATGGCCTCGCACCGCCGTCCCTCCCCACCACCACTGCCTCCTCACTAGGTATCGTTGTGACCGAAGGCACCACTCCCTTGTTTAGCAAGACAGAGCAGCTTCCCCATGTTGACAACCACCGCGCCAGAGCGTGCACAACATCGCCGGCAAACACGGTATGGTCGCCGCAAAGTCCCATCTGCTTCACAGACTCCCTGGTCTCCGGCACCAGAGAGATGGGAAAACGACGCGCCCCCCATTCGACCGCACCAATGCAAAGTGTAAACTTGTCTCCTCCCCATACGAATGTTGTTGCACACTTTATGCTAACTTTCATTATGCACCTTATTACTATCAAAAGTACTTCGTTGTTTGTTGTAGTGTACTGCATCTTGCTCATATACTCGATCGTTACTAAAGTTTGCTAGAGCCTTCATTACCATCGTTATGAAGCTCCTCTGACATCTGTGGAATATCTCCTAAAATGATTCTAGTTCGGGCGTACATGTTTACAGACAACACAGCTGCTATACGTCAACTCTAGCTGACGTCCTAAGCCAAATTAGTATGTCATGGCTCCTTGTTTAGAGTATAACCAGGCAGGCCCTGCTAGTTATGTTATCAGTATTATAGTCAAGCCTGCAGGTTAGTCGATTGTATTGGAACTTCATGTGTTTTCTTCTCACTCAGGGTTACATATGATTAGAGTACTCATAGCGGAAGTACTGTACTAGAGTTGTGATGGGAATCATTGCTTTTCGAGCCGTCAACCTTTGCAAGAACTCCTAATAATTTCTTATTTTTTCACATGATGCCATGATAAATCTGAAAAGCTATTTGCTTCCAATGCAGGAAACAGACTCAGAACAAGGTCTCAGACTCTACTTAATCTAGTTGAAAATGACAACCAGGCCAAAAAAGAAAATAATGCAAAACATCAGCATAAAAAGTTTCGTCCTAATCCCGCACCAGTTGGTCCAGTTGCACTGGCGAACGCAAATAGAAAAATACACAGCCCATAGCCGCCAGTAGCCCATCCGGTTACCCAGGAAGAATTAGTAGTAGACCCAGTTTTGACAGCAGGTTCTCATCAACGAACTGGTTATGATCTCCCAACGACCTTTAGTACTGACAGAGACATATAGTACTCCCTTGCAAATGAGCTTGGCACCAAATTTGTTATATGTTCAGAGACTAGTAGTAGCATGCCCTTTTATATGTAATATATATACATTGATATTTTGATGTAATTTTTTTTAGTTGCACTACGACGAAGATTAACAAGAGGCCGATGATGGGAAAAAATCTTGAGCAGATGCTTGAAATAACTAAATCAAGACTTCCGATCACATCTATAGAAGGATTCAAAAGGCCACTAGAACCACATGAATCTGCTTATATTGCATCGATCACAGGCGTTTTCGTGGGAAATGATATTCCCATCTTGCCCTCATGGAAACACCACCGAAATACCCCTGAGCATTTTGAACATTTACTGAAGAAGTTACATGTAAGTCCTCTGTCTCTTGGACATACTTGCTCTGTCCCTTGTCTTCTTAGCTTGATGTTTGTTATATATGCTCCTCACTGTTGTCTACAGAGATTTTTCATGTTCGATGAGAATAGCGAGGAAGTAAAGGTTGTTCTCAAAAGCATATTTTCCGCATGTTTACACAAAGAATGCCACAGGCTAAAGAAGCAACACTTCTCTGGCAAGTGTTTTAAGGGTGTTACAAGAACGTCTCCTGTGGATCACATGACTGACGATCAGTGGGATGATCTTCTCCACCACTGGCTTGATCAAAAGAATGAGGTATGCTTTGAGAAGACTGAGACTAGATAGCATTGTCAATTTGTATTTATGCATGTGTTTTACAAGTCTCATTTTGTAGGCCATCGCTCAAAGGAACTGTTCCAGCCGTAATAAAGAACGAGTACTAAGTAGCACAGGATCCCGCGGCATAATTGGGCACCTCTACCAATTGGTAAGGACCTGTTGTTCTGTACTGTATATTTTAAATAACTATGTCATTGATATTGTGGAATCTGTATGCATCTTATCTTTCAACCTCTATTTCCAACATGTGATGCAATTTATTTTCGCCCATCCAAATGCAGATGAAGTCTAATGGGGATCCAAAAAAACAGTTGACTATGCTAGAGAAATTTGAGGGATGCCTGACGGATAGATATGGTGTCATTGTAAAGAAAGTTGTTGTAAGTCTTCTCTGCATTTTGTGATGTTGCACTTGCAGTGATTTGTACGTATAAGTTTGATATGAAACCTTGCTTGGACTACTTATCAGTTTTGTTTTCATTTTCCTTCATAATTTGCAACTAAATTCAGTTTCAGTTATGAATTGTACAAATAGTTGGCATATCATGCACCTCATAGTGTTTACATAGGAAGCCACATTTTTAGTCTTGTTAGTAAATGACATCAAAAAAAGATACATGACAAAAAGATCTTTTTACTAAAGTGTAAAAGATGCATTATCAACACTGCCAATTATAGTAGTTCATGCACATGTTAAACCTGTCTGCATGTTTCTCTATAGTAACTTCACTTCTCTTACAGATGTCTATCAACTGAAAACTTTCTAGGTTGAATTGAAAGAGGAGCTAGCAAATCCTGGGAAAGACTGTTCAGTAAAAACTCCAAAAGAATGTGTGGATTTATTTTCCAAGGTACTACAACACGATGCTATAGCCAAGAATATGTTGCTGTGTAATGCTGGGTTCCCAGGGAGCTCGTCAAATTCCAAGTTCAAGTTCAAGTCCAACTCCATGTCTGCACCTGTCGTGAAATGGAACCTGAAGCTAAAGCTGAAAGTATTTGTTAGTGCACTAGTCTGAACTTTTTATGAACTTCGGTTGTTTCCTTGTTGCGACATGCCTTTAATTTGTATGGTTGATGCACCAATATGTACTAGTGTGATACAGTACATTATGTTACAAGTGCTGCTGTCCTGGATCATTGATCATAAGGTTCAGGTTCTCAAAACAATGCCTTAGCCCTTTGTTGCACACCATATTCATACGCGTCATGTGATAAATGGAAATACATTTTTGAATCGGAGTTCAACATTTTCTTTCATGTCTGAATGGACTGATGAAAGGATGGAGTACGACCCGCAAAAAAAGACCTTATACAATTTTTCTCTTCTGTTACTTGAAGTAGTCACATTCAAAACCGTACTGGAGCCGCCAATCCTCCCGCCGTCCCCCATAATATTTTTGAATCCGAGATCATGGTATCCAATTTTCTACCCATCCGTCCAGAAAAAGGTTACTTTGAGCAAGGTCCTGGATGATCAGTTGATGTGACTAGGCCTTGGATTTGTGAATAGAGGAAAGTACGGTCTACTAGCAGTTATTACTTGGACTGTTACCAAATTCAAATTCTGAATCGAGAGGCAAAAGCTCCCGCCTACACGAAATATTTGGGCCCCATGTTTAATCTTTCGTATACTGTGAAATTCCGTTTGACGTATCATACTGATGACCAATGGCGATTGTGAAATTTCTGGGTTGGGTGGTGGGGTTCGCTCGTAATTTTTGTTACTAGGACTATAGCCAAATTCAAAATCTTAATCGAGGGTAAAAACCTATAGCCCAAACAATTTCGCAGATGGAGTCAACATTATTTTTTCTATGGGAATATTTTTTATTTCTAAAAATAGGGAGTAGCATTTTTTCATATTATTACTTGTACTCTAGCCAAATTCAAAATCTTAGTTGAGCGGCAAAATTTACCAATGTTCTATGCAATTATGTAATGGATGGTCAGTTGATGTGACTCTTGGCCTTCAATTCCTGACCAGATAGCGTACTAGTCTACAACTATCTGTTTCTATTATTACTTCACTGCTAGCCAAATTCAAAATCGTAAAGTCGAGCGGCAAAATCCCAACCGACTCATATGCATTTCGCGCCCCTCCGTTTCAAACATTATCAGCCAAAATCTCCCACCGATGGAGTACCATTTTTCTAGTATTACTTGGACTCTTGCCAAATTCAAAATCTCAATCGAGCGGCAAAAGCACACACCAACCTTGAAGAATTTCCCGCCCCATCGTTTTAAAAACTTTGGATAAAATCTCCGACCAGGGAGTACCATTTTTCTATTATTATTATTTGTCCTGTAGCCATATTCAAAATCTCTATCGAGCGGCAAAACACACACCAACCTTGAGAATTTCCCACCCCACCATTTCAAAAACCTTGAGGCAAAATATCCCATCGCGGAGTACCATTTTTCTATTACAGTATTATTATTTGTCCGGTAGCCAAATTCAAAATCTCAATCGGGCGGCAAATTCATACACCGACCTTGAAGCATTTCCCGCCCTGCCGTTTCAAAAACTTTGAGGCAAAATCTCCCACCATGGAGAATCATTTTTCTATTATTATTGATCCGGTAGCCAAATTCAAAATCTCGGTCGAGCGGCAAAATCACTGACCGACCTTGAAGCATTTCCCGCCCCACCGTTTCAAAAACTTTGAGGAAAAATCTTCCACCAGGGGATTACCATTTTTCTATTATTAGCCAAATTCAAAATCTCAATCGAGCGGCAAAACCAGACACCGACTGACATGGGTATAACCTACAGCTACTCGAGTTTGGTATATGTGGTCTAGATACGGCAGAAGCTCACGGCGTTGCCAAGTCCCAGTGGAGAATTCGAGTGGCCCACGGACTCTCGATTGCTTGCGAGACAAGAAGAAGCTTAAGATAGAAAGTTCAAAGGGAAAAACCGTAATCTGTAACCGACTCGACCTGCTACCCGAGACCTAGCCTATCTATATAAAGGCTAGGAGGGGGAAGCGAGAAGGACACACACAACCCTAGTTTCCAAAACCTTCGCCAGATTGCATCTATGCTCCCTTATAATCTTCGATTCCTTCGTTAATTCCAAGAGCAGACAAGCAGGAGTAGGGACCTCATTCTCCGTCATGTGTACTGCAACGATGCGTCTCCAACAGGGATGGACGGGCCATCCTCCTCGACATACATGAAGGCACCTGTGGGCATCATGCTGGCAGTCTCGCCCTTGTCGCCAAAGCTCTACGAGCTGGATTTTACAGGCCCACGGCCATGCGTGACTCCAAGGATATCGTCCAGCGCTGCAATGCTTGCCAGCGATTCACAGACAAACCTCATGCACCTGGCACGGAACTTAGGCCAATACCATTGGTGTGGCCCTTTGCAGTATGGGGACTCGACATGGTCGGCAAGCTCCCAAAGTCCTCACGAGGAAGTTACGTCTACCTCTTAGTCGCAGTCGACAAATTCACCAAGTGGATAGAGGCCATGCCGGTGACAAATCAATCAGGGGTTTTCGAGTCCATTGTCTACCACTTCGGAGTGCCATCAAGTTTTCGAGTCCATTGTCTACCACGGAGGATGGGCAGCTCACGATCTAGTTGCTTAATGCGATCGCGTAGTCGCGAAAGCAAGGACAGCTCATCCACCTTTGAGCGCGGCTGCGCCAAGGTTTCATCGGTGGGTGGAGGATCGCGAGGATCACTCAAAGGACCACTCGACGTACCCTATCACAAATCAAGCAAGAAAACATGATTGACCAAGAATACATTGATAAAAAGGCACAAATGCATTCAAGCACATCAAAAGTTCTCGACAGGGATACTCCAACAAAAGCATAGTTTCACACTACAACTATTACATATTAGCTATACTAAGGAGCAGTATGCTTCTTTGGCTTGGACTTCGACTCCGTGGCAGTCTCAGACGCCACAGACTTTCTGGTGCCAGCCCCTGATGCCGCAGCCTTCGCCGGCTTCTTCGCTCGCTGCAGCTCCTCGGAGTATTTTGCGACTGTGTTGATGAGCTGCGGCCCGTACTTACCACAGATAGTTGCGAAGGGAGCAAACACTACCTGTTGACCATCTGTGCCGATGGGAATTGCCTTGGAGATCGCGACAGGGTCCACCTTCACGCCATGATCTTGCACCATCGCGAGCGCCATGGTGGCACCGACCAACCGCTGAGAATTCTCGAAGTCCACGGGAATACCTCCAGTGAGGGAATCCACCAGATCCTCTAGGTTATCAATAAGCTCAGCCTTGGGAGTCAGCTCCTCGCGATGCGACTGAGCACACCCTTGGCCTTAGTCAACGTCCCCTGAAGGGAAGCGCTGCGGTCCTCGACTACCGCGACGGCGCC
This sequence comes from Avena insularis, assembly GCA_023614405.1. NCBI lineage: Eukaryota > Viridiplantae > Streptophyta > Magnoliopsida > Poales > Poaceae > Avena > Avena insularis. The sequence continues at coordinate 281,949,338 of CM042694.1, read as the reverse complement.
TGCCAATGCATCAGTACGACACAGAGACTGGGCGTCAAAGCTCAGGCCGCTGGCATCTGCATGCACAAAAAGGTGTTAGCACAATAACACAAGGACCAAGCAAAAAAGCAATGAAAGTTCGGACGAAGGAATACCTGAGAGAGACTTGGCAATCGAAAAGAGTTGTTCTTCGAACAACTTCTCCCTTTCAACAGTGGAGGTGCGCAAATCCTCTTCGCGTTTCCGCGACTCCTCCAATGCAGCGACTGCTTTGTCATGACTCTTCACCGCCGCGGCAAGCGCCTTTTCAAGGGAAGCAGCATTGCACAGAAGTTCATTGTGCTCAACTGCAAAAGCACATGATGCATCATCAATCGCATTTATAAACGTCACGAAGAGAAAAACGAGGCCAAAACTAACCTTCGACAACGCGATGGCGATTGTCCAGCAACGCATGCTGTTGACCCATGACAAGGACCTATTCAGCTAGGCGAGCAACTTCCTTCACGATGAGTTTCCTCAGAGGAAAACAAAAGTTCAGCGAACAGCACCAAGCACAAATTTGACTGCAGAGACAACAAAAAGACGCTTACATGATCCTCCAGAGACTCCAAAGATGACTGCCGTGCAGTCATCCGGGCAACCATCTGGTGTTCCCCAGCATGCGGGGAACTCGATGAATTGTGCCCGGAGTGGGCCGCCAATGGAGGAGAAGAAGACGGTTCGGCCACTTCCTTGGCCTTAGAGTCTGCGACTCCGGACTCCTTCACAAATTGGACGTCGCCAGACGACGGCGACGTCGCTCGGCTACAAAGCACACCAAACAAAATTTCAAGGAGAAGGCAACCCGAAAAGAAACCAAAAACAAGGTCGCGAATGCAGAACTTACCAGCTAAATTTATCAAGGTCAAAGGATAGCTCCTCCGACTCTGATGACTCCGACGACTCCTTCTGCAATCGCAGCTTTTTCCGAGCAGAAGGAGCCATGGCGCACACCGGAACGACGGAGATTGGCTCCTCTGCAACAATAGCAGGGCCTTCTGGAGTCGTCGGTGACGAGGCATCCGAGTCCTTGCTGCGGGAACGCTTGCGAGTGTCCTAGTTGCTGGACTCGGGGGCTCCCTCCTCCTCTTCAACTGGGACGGTCGACTCCGACTCGTCCTCTTCATCCACTTCGCGAGGGATAACCCCTTCAGGACAAGGGGGCAAACTGGGAGACACCTTCTAGTCCTACATTCAGAAGATACAAAGATTATATATCAAGGCATCATAAAGGCAATCGAAAAATAGAAACTACTTCACGGTACAATTCTACCTCAAGAGGAGGGTTAGAGGCGTTGAAAGGAGGCACGACTAGTTCACCTAGGAGAACCTCCTTTGCGGTGTATTTGGTCACCAGTCGCACCCTCTTATCCACCTCACCCGCAGAAATGCCCTCGGCAGACACACGGGTGACATCATCAACGCCGTTCTAGCAGTACATAAGGTGCACTCTGGCCTGCAGAGGCTGGACGCGACGGCGCAACCATGTGCGAATGAGAGCAGCGCCACCTTCATCCTTGCCCATACGGTTTTCGAGGTTGTAGACGTGCTCATACAACACTTCTGTTTCCATGGACTCGCTGAGCATGATGACATTCTTCCAGGACCACCTCCTCTTGCAAGTCACCGCGAGATCAAAAGGTGTGAGTCTATAGTGCTCTCTGTCGGCCTTCTGGTCGCGGATGTAGAACCACTTGTCCCTCCACCCTTGGACGGACGCGGTGAGATTGATGGCAAAGTAGGTGAAAAAGGAGTCGACGTGGATTCCGCAGCCTCCTATGTTGTAGACTACAGAGCTGGACGCTGACTGGCATTTCAGCTTAAAAAGCCTCTTGAAGAGGCCAAAGTGCGGCTCGACTCTGAGCCAGCACTCGCAAAGGGTAATGAAGCAGGAGATGTGAAGAATGGAATTTGGGGACAGCTGGTGAAGCTGGAGCCCATAGAAACAAAGGAGGCCACAAAAGAAAGCATGCAGAGGGAGAGAAAGACCTCGGATGATGAACGCAAGGAACATCACCCGGAAACCTAGAGGAGGACAAGGAATTACCTCATCACCAGGCACTCACGAGTTGTCTTTAGAAGAAGGAAGAACTCCATCTTGGCGACAAAGATGAAGCTCAGATGGCTTGATGATGGATGCCCGCCAGGCGCCATTGGTGATGCGGGTGCCGCACTTCTTTCTTCTTCCAGTAGCGGCGGCCGGTGCCTGATGGTGGTGCCGCCCTTCTTCTTGGCGGTGACAATGGTGGCCGCGGATTCAGGAGCGACGCCTCCCTTCTTCTTGCCCATCTTCCAATGGTGGTGAGAATGGAGGAAGTAACTAGGGAAGACACGGAGCTGGTCCAGCGCCACGAAGAGAGAGTGCACAAGGAAGCAGGGAGAAGCAGCAATGGCGACGGAGGTACAAGCAAAGAACACAGATGGGGGAAATTACCGCAGCTGCGCTGCTACTTAACCTCCTCGCAAATACCATCCAACGGCCAGTAGAAACCCTACTACGTGCATGGCACACATCTCCATCGCCACGTGGTGAAGCTGAAGCACGAACCGTCCCCCCACTATTCCCATTACGCGCGGAAATCGAGGAGACATAGTTAAAACAGAAGATTACGCATGCCCGGTCAAATCAAAGTCAGAAAGTGGGACCCACCGCTCGTCACGTCACGTCAAATCCGCTCACGCGGGCCACTGAGGTCATCACATAGTCAGCACTGATGTCATCAATATCAGCAACCGAAGATTTTGACTACTTTAGTCCTTGCTTGAGTCTTCGACTCAACCAAGCACTCGGGGGACTACACCCATAGGGAGCGCTGACCGTGCACCCTACGATTATTACTTATGCAGGTGTATAAACATTCAAGACAAACCCATCACTCGAATCTACGATTCAATTGTGAATTCTGGATTACTCCCATAGGGAGCGCCGGAAGCAAACTCGACTGAAACAAGCAACAAAAGATGACAACAGTCGCAAAAGGTTTTTTAGTCCCCGCTCGAGTCTTCGACTCAACCAGGCACTCGGGGGCTACTCCCATAGGGAGCGCTGATCGCGCACCCTATGATTATTTGTACATCGAACTGTGTGTTGATAACATCCACACTCGAATGCTATGGCGACTCTTCCTCATATTCTCCATGCAAAGAAACCACGTCTCCTGGGCCACCCGAATCATCTCCGCGATGACAAAATTTCGGATGCCACGCTTACAGCGTGAAGATAAGACTTGAATAAGGCCTGGCAACGCATCTGCTGCGCACTACCAGAAATATATCCGTGCCTGCAAGTACGATGAACATGCCTTGATGGACGCGTCGAGTGCCCACACTTATACACTGGAATTCGACTCCTGTAAGACCTCCACGGCCTGAGTCAAATTACACCAGCACTTTACCGAATTCGAGTCTAGGGACTCGAGTTTGAGTAGATTACGTTGTTTTCCTAAGGCAGTTAACTGAGACCGACGCATCAGTTAAATCAGGCACGTATATCAACAATCCCTACGACACAAACAGAACACTCGAAAAAATGCTCAGTCATGCACTCGAAAGACTTCATAAAAGTCCCCAGTCGAATCTGCCATTCCACTGGACACTCGGGGGCTACTGACATGGGTATACCCTACATGTACTCGAGTTTGGTATATATATGGTGTAGATACGGCAAAAGCCTAAGGCGTTGCCAAGGCCCAGTGGAGAATTCGAGTGGTCCACGGACTCTCGATTGCTTGCGAGACAAGAAGAAGCTTAAGATAGAAAGTTCAAAGGGAAAAACCCTAATCTATAACCGACTCGACCTGCTACCTGAGACCTAGACTATCTATATAAAGGCTAGAAGAGGGCGGTGATAAGGACACATGCAGCCCTAGTTTCCACAACCTTCGCCAGACTGCATCTCCGCGCCCTTATAATCTTCGATTCCTTCGTTAATTCCAAGAGCATACAAGTAGGAGTAGGGACCTCTATGAGGCCTGAACCTGGGTAAAACTTGCGACCCTGTGTGCTTGTTTGCTAGCCAACTGATGCCTCCAGCGCTCCCTCCTTCTCCAAAACCCAAGTCCATAACAATGGGCATTGACGAGTTAAACCCTCGTCACCGACTTTGAAGCATTTCGCACCCCTCCGTTTCAAAAACTTTTAACGTTAAAATTCTTTTTCTACCCATTGTTTCGACGCCCTATGGCACGCTAAAGTCGGCCACGATCGTAATTATTTTTATATTCACCTCCATAAACCCGATTTGTGCAGTTTTTCTGGCTGGCCCTCCCAAAATCCTAGGCTTCTCTCCCACACCATCACCTCCATGACCACTGCGTGCACCGCCCGGCGGCAATTCCACGGCTGCCGGAGCCGCTTCATCGACGCCCACCCCATCAGATCTAGTTCACCGGGTCTCTATGCCACTCCACCAGAGCTGTGGTCTTGTTAACCGCGCCTATGGTGTTGTCGACCGCCCATGCTCTGCTTCCCCGCCGCCGAAAGCTACCCAACCATACTGGAGCAGCTTCACCGTTGTCCACCAGACGAGATCTAATTCAACAAGTTCCATGTCCACTGCTCTAGACCAGGTACACGGTCGTCGCCGTTGACTCGCCGACATCGACCGCCCAAGATCTGCTTCCCCGACGCCAACAGCCATCGCAACCCCAGCACCCTCGGTGACCTGGATGTCACTCGCACACTACCGATGATGCTTAAACGCCTCTCTGACCAAGGTAACCAGATCTTCAACCCGTTTTTGTTTTGTCAGCGGTATAGCAGGTTCAAGCCTATCACAGTGAACTGTATTTTTGTAATCGTGCTAGTACATACAAGTCACTCGGCATGCTTGTTCTCCGTGATAGTACATACAAGGTCATTAGACATGTTTGTTTGCATTCGCTCCACTACAAATATCAAGTCATGCACATGTCTGTTATTTTGTCATGCACATGTTCTTATCTTAGCTGCTCCGTACACCAGTAAATGCCTGCTATTGTGTAGTTCTTGCAAAATGTAATGAAAGTGGAAAATATTAGTGTGGATTCCCTGCTACACAGTTACTTACTCTATCTGGTTATTCCTGAGCTAAGTTCCTGCTATTATTTCCTCCATGGCATCGTTCTACTATCCTGTGGTACCCGTTCAAACTCTTTGTACTAGTTCGATTATAATTTTTTTGTTGCCATCTGGTTCTTCAAAAGTTGCAACACTGACTATTTTCGTTTTCTTTGCGTAGAGATCAAAATGGCAACACTGAACATGTTGGTTTGCACAGCCTATAGGTCCACCAGCGATGCCATTATATATTTTCTGTATCTGGTGCTGGTTCGTCCTAATCAACAGCATAATTATTCTTTACTGTATAGTTCATTCGTGTTTGTCATTCCTGCTCAACAAGTTCTGGTATGATGCGGTTATAATTTCTATGTGGTTCATTCTTAGCTATGACAGTAATTGCATGCCATTGTGTAGCTCACCGCAAATTCTGAGTCACCCAATGTCTCTTGCATTCCAGGAGATACCACTGCTTCCATATATATTTGCTGAAATGACCTGGCTAGTTTATACTGAAATTCTAAGAAACACTTTGTTTGATTGCTCATTCATTGTTGGCATACTTGTCTAATGCTTGTTTGTCCTGTTCTACAGGTTCACAAGCCACACCATTATATCTCGTATCTGGTTCTGATTCATCCTAGGCAACGACATAACTATCCTCTACTATATAGTTCAGTCATGGTTTGCATTCCTGCTCTACAAGTTTGTATTATGCAGTTATAATTCCTATCTGGTTCATTCTTAGCTATGAGTAGTTTGTCTTCTTCGCTATATTAACTTGTTATTAGTTAGTTTCAGACTGCAATTATTGCTATCACCACCAAAGAGGGGACTACAAGATCATATCTCAAGGTAGTTTTCCAATGTAGCTGTCACACTCAAAGGGAGATGTAGTTGATGGATTGAGAAAGCAAATTGACGACTCTGCTATCAACTTGATTCACAACTGAAATGCTGAATTTTCTTTCCCTTTTGTTCATATTTTGTAATATTTTTAAGAAGTTTGCAGCTGATGTAATATCTAGATAACTCGCATAGGCCATGTAGGCATTTAGTTGATGCCATCCATGCATGGCGGTACCATAACTGCGCCAGCTAGGTCGATCAGGTTTTAGAATTATCAAAAAGCGATGTGATCGCCAAAACAAAGAATATGACAAAAGCTGATAGACCAAAACAATGGTAATCGCCAAAACAAGAATGATCGGAACGAATGCACCTTAACAGTAATAGACCGGAACAGTTATAGACCAGAACAGTTAAAGACCGGAACAGTAACATGCCGAAACAGTAGCAGGCCAAAACACCAAAGACACCGTAACAAAGGCAATCTAGCACAAGAATGTGCCGTAACAAAGAATAGGCCTGAATAGTAAGCCGTAATGCAGGCAACTAGCACAGTAATGGGCCAGAATAGTAAAGGTCCACAATAGTAACAGACATGAATAGTAGACGGCCAGAACAGTAACGAGCCAGAAATAGTAAATGGCCAGAACAGTATTAGACCTTCTCAAAAGTGGGCCGTTCATAGGCGGCCCATGACGAGCTGTGAGAACAGTGACGGGCTGACCATGGGCTTTAACAGTATCGAGCCTACTTGACGTAGCCTGTTAACGGGCCGAACAATGTTTGAAAAGTGTGGTCTTTTGTAGGACAAAACAGTAACGGGCCTGACATTCGCGGGATGCTTCTTGCCACATCTTCGGGCCCATTTCAAACAGTGTCAGATGAAACAGTAACATGCCGTAATCTTATTGGGCTCTCTTGATGGGTCGGCCCACTTAATTATGAGCAGGCCTTGGCTGGGTCTGGCTTCTACCACCGTTTCTGTGGCTGTTAACAGCGGTAAATGGTCGTTAATGGTGTTTTCCATGTGTCATTTTGCACGACGTCAGCAGTCAATGCGGCTGGTGAACAGATCTATGATGGAACAAGTTTTCGTGGCTGAAGGGTGCGATCCGCCACGGTCAGGAAAAAAAGTGGGACATTCTTTTGTGATGGGGCTTTTACCACGATGGGAATCCGTCATAGAAGACATTTTAGCCACGAAAAACGGGCCTTCAACCACGAAAATCGTCTGTTGTAAAAGCCAACTTTTCTTGTAGTGGATGCACATCATGGAATGGTGTGGTAAAGAAGTTGATTCGATGACATTTGCAAGGTAGACTATGTAACAAGTAACCTTCCAGAGACTTTCAATGCAAAGGTCAAGTCATTGAAAGGGCTTATGTTGTGGAAAATATTTGATAAGATTAGGCAGATGATCATGATAAAGATCGATTTGCATCAAAGAATTGCATCAACAGTATATGCTGGCCATCTCATCCTCCCATCTTTGATTAAAACTTTGCATGCCAGGGCAAAACAATTGAAGATGAAATGCATTAGAAGAGGAATGGAGCTTCAGGTAACATACACTGACAATAACGATAGGCAATGGAGGTATCCAGTGAGTTTGGTTGATAGGACATGCCATGGCAGGCAATGGTAGCTCTGTGGGAAACCCTGCTGATGGCCCAAATTATATCGAGCTTGTTGGGGAACCCCGAGAGGAAGGTATGATGAGCACAGCAGCAAGTTTTCCCTCAGTTATGAAACCAAGGTTTATCGAACCAGTAGGAGCAAGGAAACACCTCCAAGGTGTTGCTAGCTGGACTTTGGTAGGGCGCACTACCGGTGCCAACAGCGACGTGGAAACCTGCACAACACAACCACAAAACTTTGCCCCAACTTGCGATGAGGTTGTCAATCTCACCAGTTTTGCTAAAAACAAAGGATTAAATGTATCGAGTGGAAGAAAGTAAAAGCTTGCAGAAAGTAAACAGAAAACAGTAAACAGTTGTAGATTGATGGTAAAAGAAAGGACCGGGGTCCATAGTTCACTAGTGGTGGTTCTCCTTAAGATAGATAACATGTTGGGTGAACAAATTACAGCGGGCATACATGCATATACTAATCATCTTGACTCCTTTGAGATTTGATTGGGCATTACAACATTATACATAGACCATAATCCAATTGCATCTATGACTAATAATCCATCTTCAGGTTATCATCCGAACCCCCTCCAGTTTTAAGTTGCAAGCAACAGATAATTGCATTACGCATTGCGTGTAAAGTAAACAATACGATTGTTCTATGAACAAAGGATTGCTGTTTTCTCCTTAGTAGCAACATCACATCTAGTACTTTAGAGATTTCTGTCACTTCCCCAAATTACTAGAGGCATGAACCCACTATCGAGCATAAATACTAACTCTTAGAGTTGCTAGCATCTACTTGGCCAAGATAGCTACTAACAACGGAAAGCATGCAAGATCACAAATAACAAAGACATGATAGAATTAATAATCAATCTGAAATAGCATCTCAATATCCATCGGATCCCCGCAAACACAACATGTATGATTACAAATAGATGATCTTGATCATGAACAGAGCTCACAAGATCTAAACATGATAGCATAATGGAGAAGAACCAGCCATCTAGCTACTACATGGACCCGTAGTCCAAGGATGAACTACTCACGCATCACACCAGAGGCTTGCATGGTGATGAAGAAGGCCTGCAGGGTGAATTCTCCTCTCCGGCAGGGTGCCGGGAAGAGCTTCAGATCCCTCCCGATCTAGGGACAGAGACGACGGCGGCTACAGACTCTTTCGTGGAATTTTGATCGGGTTCTTAGGGTTTCTGTATCGGAGGCATCTTATAGTCGGAAGGGGAGGCCGAGGGGGTGCCTGGGGCGGCCAGACCACCACCTGGTGCAGGCCAGGCTTGGCCGTGCGGCCAGGTGGTGTGGCGGCCCCTGGCCCCTCTCCGTCTCGTATTCTGGCTCCGTGTCCCCCTCGGTGAAAAACTGACTTTGGCTTTTGTCCCGTCCAATTCTGAGAATATTCATTTTCTGACTTCCTGGAACTAAAAAGAGCAGAAAACAAGCATCTGGCTCTGTGGCATCTTGTTAATAGGTTAGTCCAAGAAATTATATGAAAATACTCCAAAGTTGGAACAAAACATAAGAAAGTAGATAAAAACCAAGCATGGAACATCAAAAATTATGGATACATTAGCAACGTATCAACATCCCCAAGCTTAAAGCATGCTCGTCCTCGAGTAGGTAAGTGATAAAAAGAAAGAATAATTTTTGAGGTGACATGCACCATCATAAACTTGATCAAAGTATTTGTAAGACATGGATAGCTGGGATCATAGTACTTCAACATAGCATGAAAGATAAAGTTCTAGCAATGAAACATAGCAACTATGCTGCAACATGAAAAGGCACAAACAAAAGATTCATGAATAACAATGCTTTGCAAGACGTTGGTTTGTTTCACATAAAGAAAACATAGCATAGTGGCATTCAGCTTGTCCCTCATAGAGTAGCAAACATAAATGCATATGACACCTTCAAAGTTCATAAGAGTGACAAGATACAAGTAGTTTAAGAACAAGCAATATCAAGTTATGCATCAATCAACAAGTCTTGGGACAATGCACATAGAACTAAAAATGGCCACTATGCTCTCAAAGTAGGTGCATAAAGGTAGAAGGTGGAGACTCAACATAAAAGTAAAAGAAAGGCCTTCATAGAAGGAAGTAGAGATTCAAGTTTCATAAAGAGCTTCCAAAAATTATGGTACTTGTTAGCTTTCATATCTCATTGCCCCTATCATAAGCATCTTTATGTGATTAAGGTTAAAGTGACACAACTAAGAGGATATGCTTGACAAGTTATAAGCTGAAATCTCATGCCCCTTACTTATGAAGACCGAACCTCATGCTACTCCACTTTGGTCACAAGTACGCTCTTGTCATTGTAAGTACATATGTATCATAAAGAACCGCCAACAGGGTACCCCTTGCATAATCAAAATGACAAGGCAAGCAGACAATGATACATGGTTATGCTAATTTCAACTTATAAAGCGCAAACATATACGCAACAAAGATGGACACAATGGTTCAAGTTTATTAATTGCAAGAAAGTAAAGTGTGCCATCAAGTTCGTGTGAGCTTTAATCACTAATTTTCACATAACAAGTTTAATTTGGAAGGTAGATAAAAACATGAATATACTTGGAATAGCAAATGCTAATAGGTAGGTATGGTGGACTCTTTGGAATAACTTGGTTTTAGGAGTTGGATGCATGAGTGGAACTCATACTTGATTACGGAGGCTACCAAAAGACTAGGAGCGACCAATAAGAGAGCAATACTGGCCATAATCATGCAGAGCGGCAAAACATCATTGATTAAAGCATAAAGTGATATTACAAGTTGGAAACTAAAGGATCATCAAGGCTATGCTGACTTTGGATAGTCATAACATGGTGTGATCATGCGCCAAGTCAACCCAAATAAAGCATCAAAGGAGAATACCACAATACTATGCTTTAATATGCTAAAACAACGCATGATTCTTCCAAGGCACATTAAGAAACCTCAATTGTTTATAACATGTCATGCTACATCAAAGAATATTAAGAATAAAGCCAAAACAATATCAAGCGTGGCATGACAAAGCATGGGCCGCAGTCAAAAACAAGCTCTCTTTACCACTTAAGCATGAACTTTCCTACTCTTTTCAAATCCAAACCAAACTATTTGAAAACCAATGTATGAAAGAGGGGTCCAACCAATTTATTCAGCAAACTAAGAAAACCAAGCAAACGAAAAACCAAAACGAAAGCGGAAAATAAGACGCTCCAAGAACAACACAACTGTGCATGAAACAATAAAAATGAAGTGTTTGGAAGAAACCTGGGATTTTTATTGATGAAGAAGGGGATGCCTTGGGCATCCCCAAGCTTTGACGCTTGTACTTCTTGGATATTTCTTGGGGTGACATGGGGTGGCATCCCCAAGCTTGAGATTTAGTAAATTCCTCACCTCATTACTCATTCCTTCCATACACCTGAAATTTTTCCTTCATACAAAACTTCACACAATCTTTATTAGCAACATTAGTGCACTCAAGATAGTAAGTCTTTGGGTTAAGTTTCAACACAAATAAAACTTCCATTAAAACACAAGCTACTGTAGCACTTCCCTCAAAAAGCTCAATTCCCCAACATAACTCAAAAAGGAACCAACAAGAAGCAAATGCAAATAATGGTAGAAATCTGTCAAAACAAACCAGCAGGTAAAAACAAATGTTTTCGAAGACCTTCTGTTGCTCAAATAGAAAAGTGTTGAACTAACGAAAGTTAGATAACAACCTGGGGCAGAAGAAAAAAATTCATGCCACAAAAAGACGTCTAGAGATTTTACACGAATTTTTACGGTGAAGAACAGAAATCTCTTTTGGGATAGTAACTTTCCCAAGCATTACTTCTCTCTCATTAGAGGTTACTCTTGGCACAAAAAGCAAATAAAAAGGATAAGTAACGGTTATTACAGAAGTAATAACTTCCAAGACTCATCTAAAACTTTTGGGTTATCTCTCAATAAGTACTTTTCTTTAACGCCTTTAAGTTAGGCATAAGAAGCAAGAATGGAATCAAGTGTTCTCAAATGAAGAAGCATTAAGAGCAAATTTTGTTTTCATAGGAGAAACAAAAGAGATCTTCTCTCTCTTCTTAGGGAAGTTTACTATACCTTTCTTGAGTGGGAGTTGATATTTAATGGTGCCTTCTTTCATATTAATAATGGCACCAACAGTTCTAAGAAAAGGTCTTCCCAAAGTAATAGGACAAGAAGCATTGCATTCAACATCCAAAACATAGAAATCAACGGGGACATAGGCATTGTTAACCATGATAAGAACATCATTAAGACTCACCATGAGTTTCTTTTTAGCATTATCATCAAGTGGGACATTCAAATAACAATCTTCAAGTGGTGGCAAATCAAGCATGTTATAAATCTTTCTAGGCATAATAGAAACACTACTATCAAGATCACATAAAGCTTTGAAATCAAAATAATTCACTTTCATATTAATGATGGGTTCCCAACCATCTTCTTGTTTCATAGGAATAGAAGCTTTATGTTTCATCTTTTCTTATTTAATTTTTATGAGAGCATCAGTAATGTGTTTTGTAAAGGCCATATTCATAGCACTAGCATTAGGACTTTTAGCAAGCTTTTGTATGAACTTAATAACTTCATAGATGTTGCAATCATCAAATCAAAATCATAATTATCATCTAAAGTAGTAGAGCTATTACTAGCTTCAACACTAGTGGTAGTGATAGTAGAAACACAAATGTTTCTAGCAATTTCATCTTCTCTCTCCCACTTAGCATGCAATTTAGCTAATAGTCTAACATTTTCATCAATTCTAACTTGTATGGCATTAGTGGCAGCAACGGGATTCTCAATAGTCTCAGGTTTAGCAGCCATTTTATTAATCAAAGAGGATTGTGCTTCAGACAAAGATGATATATTTCTTTTAGCATTAGAGAGTTTCAATTGCGAACTAGGAATTTCCCTATTCAAACTCTTAAGTTGATGACTAATATTCTTCAAAATGGTACATTGTTCCTCCATACTTTTAGTAAATAATTTATTTTGTTCATATTGCATTTGCATGAAGTTTTTAGTGGCTCTTTCAACTTCTAAAATTCTTCCTTCACTAGGTATTCCAGGTTTGCCATTATAACCATAAGTATTATTAGGAGGGTAAGGCTTATAATTATTATTACCATAAGCATTATTGCCAAAATTATTATTTCTTATAAAGTTCACATCAACTTGCTCTTCTTGAGCAACCAAAGAAGCTAAGGGAACATGATTTGGATCAATATGAGCTTTCCCATTAACAAGCATAGACATAATAACATCAATTTTATCACTCAAGGAGGAGGTCTCTTTAACAGAATTTACCTTCTTACCTTGTGGAGCTCTCTCGGTGTGCCATTCGGAATAGTTAACCATCATATTATCCAGAAGCTTCATTGCAGCACCCAAAGTAATGGTCATACAGGTAGCTCTAGCAGTAGAATCCAATAGATTTCTTAAAGAATAGTTCAATCCTGCATAAAAGGTTTGGATAATCATCCAAGCAGTTAGTCCATGAGTGGGGCAATTCTTTACCAAAGATTTCATTCTTTCCCAAGCTTGAGCAACATGTTCATTATCAAATTGTTTAAACTTCATTATTTCACTTCTCATAGATATAATCTTAGCAGGAGGATAGTATTTTCCAATGAAAGCATCTTTGCATTTAGTCCAAGAATCAATACTATTCCTAGTTAAGGAATTCAACCATTCTTTAGCTTTTCCTCTCAAAGAGAAAGGAAGCAATTTAAGCTTAATAATATCTACATCTATATCCCTATGCTTTTGCATCTCACAAAGTTCAACAAAGTTATTTAGATGAGCAGCATCATCTTCATTACCAATACTAGAAAATTGTTCTCTCATAACAAGATTGAGTAAAGAAGGTTTAAATTCAAAGAAAGTAGCTTCAGGAACAGGTGGAGCAATAGGTGTGCACATGAAATCATTGTTGTTGGTGCTAGTGAAGTCACACAACTTAGTGTTTTCAAGAGTAGTCATTTTTTGTGTGTTTTTAATAAAGAAAGCAAACTAGTAAATCTAATTTTTTTGTGTTTTTGATAAGGAAACAAGCAAACAAAGTAGAAAATAAACTAAGCAAAACAAAAACAACAAAATAAAGATATTGGTTATGAGGGACTCCCCTTGTGAAGATGTCCTTGACTCCCCGGCAACGGCGCCAGAAAATATGCTTGATGGACCAAATTATATCGAGCTCGTTGGGGAACCCCAAGAGGAAGGTATGATGAGAACAGCAGCAAGTTTTCCCTCAGTTATGAAACCAAGGTTTATCTAACTAGTAGGAGCAAAGAAACACCTCCAAGATGTTGCTAGCTGGACTTTGGCAGGGCGCACTACCGGTGCCAGCAGCGACGTGGAGACCTGCATAACACAACCACAGAACTTTGCCCCAACTTACGATGAGGTTATTAATCTCACCGGTTTTGCTGAAAACAAAGGATTAAACGTATCGAGTGGAAGAAAGTAGAAGCTTGCAGAAAGTAAACAGAAAACAGTAAACAGTTGTAGATTTATTGTAAAATAAAGGATCGGGGTCCATAGTTCACTGGTGGTGGATCTCCTTAAGATAGATAACATGTTGGGTGAACAAATTACAATGGGGCAATTGACAAAAATCGAGAAAGCATACATGCATATACTAATCATCTTGACTACTTTGAGATTTGATTGGGCATTACAACATTATACATAGACCGTAATCCAACTGCATCTATGACTAATAATCCACCTTCAGGTTATCATCCGAGCCCCCTCCAGTATTAAGTTGCAAGCAACAAATAATTGCATTACGCATTGCGTGTAAAGTAAACAATACGATTATTCTATGAACAAAGGATTGTTGTTTTCTCCCTAGTAGCAACAGCACATCTAGTACCTTAGAGATTTACATCACTTCCCAGTTACTAGAGGCATGAACCCACTATCGAGCATAAATACTAACTCTTGGAGTTGCTAGCATCTACTTGGCCAAGATAGCTACTAACAACGGAAAGCATGCAAGATCACAAATAACAAAGACATGATACAATCAATAATCAATCTGAAATGGCATCTCAATATCCATCGGATCCCCACAAACACAACATGTAGGATTACAAATAGATGATCTTGATCATGAACGGAGCTCACAAGTTCTAAACATGATAGCACAAAGGAGAAGAACCATCCATCTAGCTACTACATGGACCCGTAGTCCAAGGATGAACTACTCACGCATCACACCAGAGGCTTGCATGGTGATGAAGAACGCCTTCAGGGTGAATTCTCCCCTCCGACAGGGGGCCGGGAAGAGCTTCAGATCCCTCCCGATCTAGGGATGGAGACAACGGCGGCTATAGACTCTTTTGTGGAATTTTGATGGGGTACTTAAGGTTTCTGTATCGGAGGCATCTTATAGGCGTAAGGGGAGGCCAAGGGGGTGCTTGGGGCGGCCAGACCTCCCCAGCGCGTGAGCTTGGACAGCCAGTGGTGTGGCGCCCAGCCCCTCTTCGCTTCTCGCCTGTGTCCCCCACGGTGAAAAAATGACTTTGGCTTTTGTCACGTCCAATTCCGAGAATATTCATTTTCTGACTTTCCTGGAACCAAAAACAACAGAAAACACGCAACTGGCGTTGTGGCATCTTGTTAATAGGTTAGTCCAAGAAAGTATATGAAAAGTACTCCAAAGTTGGAACACAACATAAGGAAGTAGATAAAAACCAAGCATGGAACATCAAAAATTATGGATACGTTAGCAACATATCAGTAGGCCAAGGAAGAATAGGATGAGAGCTAGTGCATAGGGTGGTGCACCACCTCGACAATGTAAGTGCAAATGTTGTGGGATCCTAGGGCACATTGCTAAGCTTTGTAAAAATGAAGTGGACCCAACTTATGGAATGGATGATCAAGCGAGAGCAACAATGTAGATGAGAATGAAGTATTTGAACGAGAGGAGAATGAAGCAATGGAAACATTGCATATTGAACCAACGGATCGAGAGGAGATTGAACCAAATGCAAATGAGATTGAACCAAATGCAGGGGAGATTGAGCCAATGGATCTAGAGGATATTGAACCAAATGCAGGGGAGACTAAACTAATGGATCGAGAGGAGATTGAACCAAATGCATATGAGATTGAACCAAATGCAGGGGAGATTAAACCAATGGATCGAGAGGAGAATAAAGAAATTTATTCATTGGAAGCAGAGTTCAAAAGTAAAGGAATTACACAAGAGGATATTGAAGAAATGATGACAATGCATTTTGAACCGTATGAACCAATGGATCAAAACATGATTGAACCAATTGTATGACAGACTGAAGCACTTGATTCATTGGATGCAGATAAAAAGAACAAAAGGAAGAAGCTGATGGTGGTCTCCACGAATATTCTAGCTAGGATCACCTGGAGCAAGGTGGTGAACCCAGCAAAAAACACTAGGAGCAATAAAAAATGAATTTGAATTATTAATTTGAATTTATATGATGACTTTGAACTACTATTAATGTTTGTATTGAATTTAAACTAGTGTGACACTCCCAAGTTTGTATGTTGGATAATCCCATAATGTATGTGTTATCGCAAGTTTCTATGGTCATCCATCTAGTTGCTTAGCACTACTCAGTTTTTCCCTCGACATGTGGTCAACACCTGGGGTTTAGCTAGTTCATGGCTTAAACCATAGAAAATGTTGACCAATTGATCCAAAATTTGGCACACTTGTGTATCTTGGATTGATTTACCATACGAAATTGGAAATTTTGGATTTACTTGTAATCAGCCACATTTTTCTTTTTCTAAGTGATTAAATTCAAAAAATAGTTTTAGGGTTAGTTTAATTCGAAAAAAAGTCAAAACATAGTGCAACCTTCACATGGGTTTTTTTATGTTACCTGCAACCTAGCATGAATAATAAAGGAAAAGGAAAGAAAGAGAAATGGACTTATCCCCTAAACCACTTCTTAAACCCTTCTTGGAATGAGCTACTAGCTATGAAGATGCACGGCTTTCTACTCAATCAACCTCCAAACTAAACCATCCCATACTTTGTCTAAATGAGGCCAAATTTGGAACACTTGTGTATGTTTGAGTTGCAAACAATATAATGTCGGCCAATATGGATTATTTTGTTCAAATAACACATTTTCTATTTGTTATGCCAAAAGCTCGAATTTCCCTTAGTCATTTTTTTATCTGAGTGACCTTGTTTTCCTTAGCTCTACTCAGTTTTCCCCTCCTGCTAAAGTTTTCCTCAGTTTTCCCCTTTGGCTAAAGTTTTCCTCACTTTTCCCCTCCCGCTAAAGTTTTCCTCACTTTCCCCTCTCTCATGTCTCAGTTTGGCTGCGCTCTTATTGGTCGAGATGTATGTCATGCGGATCTTGGCCAACCACCGTTGGATATATCATGATCCGACAGGCTGGAGGTCTCTCTTTCCGATGGGCGCACCTAACCTTGTACGGCAAGGGGAGCCCGACAGGCTGGATGTCTCTCCCTCCCTTTCCCTGTCAAACGTATACTAGCCACATCAATTAGCCCTTAGGTTGGCTGCGCTCTGATTGGTCAAGATGTATGTCATATGGATCTTGGCCAATCACCATTGGATACATCATGATCCGACGGGCTAGAGGTCTCTCTCCTGTTGGGCTACAGAGAGGAGAGCCCGACGGGCTGGATGTCTCCCACTCCCTTTCCTTATCGCACGTATACCAGCCGCCTCTTCCTCTCCTCCTATTGATGTACGAGAGCGCGGTAGTCTGAATATCATGTGGTGGTGCGAATCTAAGCATGGTGGTCCGAATCCCGTGTCGCGGCATGGATCTAAGCGTGGCGGTCTGAACGGCGTGCGGCGGCGTAGACCTAAGCGTGGCGGTCGGAACGGCGTGTGGTAGGGAAGACCTACGTGTGGGGGTCAGAACGGCTTGCGGCGGCGCTAGAACGGCATGCGGCGGTGAGGATCTAACTGTCTGAAATTTCTGTCTCACTTCCGTTCACATCCTCAGATCCGTTGTCGATGAAAGACACCGATGGAAGCCTTTATCCGCAACATCAGTGCGACAACGGTGGTGCCGACAGTGGTCATCGATGTGAAGACGATTGAAGCCATCATCCGCAACATCACTGCGACAATGCAGCTCAAGCCCTCGTGAACCGAAGGTCTGAGAGGCCAGCCGCGGTCGCGACTGGCATGTCGAGGTGCACTTTGACGGTGAAGGCCGGATGTACATCATGGCCGGATGGGAGCACTTTGCCCGTACTTCTTGGAGTACACATATGGCGGGGAGGGAGGATAGCTCACCGTCCACTTAAAATTCTGACAAATTTCAGTCAACTAACTTAAAATTCGGACAAATTTCATTCAACTAACTTAAATTTGAATAAATTTGATATGTTTTTGAGCCATGAGACCGGTGGATATGCTCTAAAGCTGATTCATAAGTAGTAGTACTTGGTTTGACAATCTCTGGTGGACTTGTATAAATTTGATCAAAATATGTATGGTTCGAATCAAAATTGATATGTATTTGAGCTATGAGGATGGTGGATATGCTCTAAAGCTGATTCATAAGTAGTACTTGATGGGTTCGTAGCATGGAAAACAAAAAATTTCTACTGCAAGAACGAACAAACCCCAGATCTAATCTAGATAAAAGCCAAGATCTAATCTATTAGACATGTGCAACGAGATAGATCTGTACTAACCCTCGTAGATCCGAAAGCATTACGAGATTAGATCTCGGGGTTGATGTAGTCGATCACTTGCCGATCTCAAGATTGTGTGGACGATCCTTCGGCCGCATTAAAGATTCCGCATGATCGGTCACACGCAAGTGAGTCGGCGGCACCTTCCTCTCCCCGTTCCAGCGAGCAGCGGAGGTAGTAGATCTTCTCCACGGAATCCCAGCAGCACGACGGTGTGGTGGTGGTGGTGGAGTAGAGAATTCTGCAGGGCTTCGCCTAAGCCTGAGCAGAGCGAAGGAGGAGGAGAGAGGCGGTGGCTATGGTTTGTTATGGGAGAGTGCTAGGAGGGGCGCCCCCTCCCCTCTATTTAAAGGAGGGAGGCGCCTTGGGAGGGGGAGTCCTAGTAGGACTCCCCTCCCTCCTTGGGCCGGCGGGTTGGGAAGGGGGGGGGAGGAGTCCTCCTCCCATGAACTCAGTCTAGCCCCACAAGGTTTCCTTGACCCTTTCTTGGTTTTCAAGCAAACACCAAGAACTCTTCTAGAACCTTCCAGAACATTCCGAAACCTTCTAGAATCCCCATACAAACACTCTGGAACATTTCCTAACTTAGAAAATGATCCCCAATATATGAATCTTATTCTCCGGACCATTCCGGATCTCCTCGTGATGTCCCGGATCCAATCCGAGACTCCGAACCACATTCAGTCTCCAACGCATATTCCATATCTACTTAAAACAACTTCGAACCTTAAGTGTGTCACCCTACGGTTCGTGAATATGCAGACATGATGAAGACACCTCTCCGATCAATAACCATCAGCGGGATCTGGAGATCCATAATGTCTCCCACATATTCAACGATGACTTTGTGATCGATAGAACCATTAACATACGAAACCAATTCCCTTTGTCACGCGATATTCTACTTATCCGAGGTTTGATCGTCGGTATCTCCATACCTAGTTCTACCTCGTTACTGATAAGTACTCTTTACTAGTTCCATGTTATGTCATCCCTTGTGACCTAGTCACATGCTTGCAAGCTAACTAGATGACATTCCACCGAGAGGGCCCAGAGCATATCTATCCGTCATATGGATGGACAAATCCCAATCTTGGTCTATGCGCTTCAACACATACTTTCAGAATACCCAATGTCACCTTTATAACCACCCAGTTACGAAGCAGCATTTGATGTCATCAAAGTACCCATCCGGTGATGGTGATTAACATAACCTCATGGTCGAAGGATTAGGTTACTATGCATTTGAAAAGCTTGTAGCAAAACGAACTTAACGACTTGATGTTATGCTATGCTTACTATGGGTGTGTGTCCATTACATCATTCTCCTAATGACATGATCTTGTTATTAACGACATCCAATGCCCATGATCAGGAAACCATGATCATCCATTAATCAACAAGCTAGTTTAACAAGAGGCTTACTAGGGACTCTTTTATGTTTACAAAACACACAAGTATTAATGTTTCCGGTTAATACAATTATAGCATGGGATGTAAACATTTATCATAAACATAAAGATATAATAATAATCTCCAACAGCCTCCCACTTGCACTAGAGTCAATAATCTAGTTAAAAAACTTGTGCATTCAACACCTATGGCTTTCTGGTGTTGTATAGACACTATTGCTAGTGGTAAACATAATCTTCGGATCTGACACTTCCAGGTCCGTGTGTATTTGCATGTCCTTGCGTCTCTACGCATTACTCATTCTCCAATGAGATGGCATTGTATAAATTTGGTCCTTTGGTGAGACCTTTAGTTCCTTGGGATTAAATCATGTTGATACAATTGTTGTACAATGTATCTTCATAGTATTATCCCGCTATGAACCACACCTAGTTTGATAACAAACTACTTGACGCAAATGCCCTCATTTGCTGCTACAATAGCAGTCATATACTTTGCCTTTTGTTGTAGTATCTGTCACAATGTTTTAACTTTGGTACTCAACCAAATCCGTTATGGAACTTCCTTTCCATTACATTGTGCCACCCATAGTTTAAATTGAGAGAAACTTAATTTGTGACAAAACTAGTATCAATGCAACAATTTACAATGAACTATTTGTCACCACTATATAAATAATATATTCTTAGTTCTTCCAAAGATCATAGGAATATCCCTACTATTGTCCAATTATCATCTTATGAGTCATTCTGGTATATGCTCATAACATTTAGAGCATAGGACATTTTTGGATGTGTACATCTCAAAGAATGATTGATCAAAATATTCTTGTGATTTCACCAAGTGTCAAAACACTTGAATCTCGTGTCAACACACTTGAATCTTGATTCAGTCCTTTCCGCGGCCAAGAACCTTTCTTGTTGTTTCCATATTGAACTCATTCAACATCTTATCTATGTACATTTGGCAAAACCATATTAGCGCCTCAATCTATCCATATAGACATTGATGCCTAATTCTTGGGTTATGCCTAAGTCTTTCATCGAAATGAAATTCTTAACCTGTGTCAATAAAAGATACATCATTTCCAATCAACAATATGTCTTTCACATAATGTATTAGAAATATGTCTTAGCGCTCCCACTTAATTTCTTGCAAAATGCAAACATCTTCATCGTCTCTGATGAAATTAAACCTTTTAACGGTTTCATCACGGTGAAGATTCCATCTCCGCGATGCTCACTTTAACCATTGAAGTTTTGCATACTCTTTTAGCATCGAATTAACAAAACCCTTTGGATCGTGTCATGTACACGTCCTAGGTAACCATTCTATTAGAAGAACTTGTTTTGTTTGTTCAACTACCATATACCAAAATATATGTAGTGGTTGCTACATTAATCCGTCCAGACTAAATATCGCTATGAAAGATCAAATTATCATAGTCAATTCCTTGAACATTGTCGTAAACTCTTTCCGACATGTCGACTATTTCATAGATGTGAAACATCCATGTCTATTTATTTATAGATCCATATACGACTGTAAGGTCTTGCACCTTTCTAGAGGGTCTTTCAAATTCAAAGCTTGATTTCTCGTGTATGGAATTATCACGGATTTTATGGCTTCAAGCCACTTAACGAAGTCAGGGCCCATCATTGCTTCTTTGCATGTAGTCGGTTCATCATTGTCAAACAACAATGATTTAACTCTCAAATCTTGGCATTTGATTACTTACCCGACCTACTTGGTTCAATAGGAACTTAGATCTCTGTGACCACAACCTTTGAGGCACGTGAGCCATGAGCATTGTTGCTGCCTCCGGGACACTTACCGATCTGCAACTCAAGACATATTAGCCAAGGTTCAACAACCTTGTCAAAGTTCTATTGTCCTCCCACTTAACTTTTCACCAAAAATTCCTTCTCAAGAAACTCGACATTCTAAGCGACAAACACTTTTGTCTTCGGTGTTATGGAGGAATACCCAATGGTTATTCGAAATAACCTACAAAGACATGCTCATCCGACTTTGGTTGTAAACACTTTACTTATGCCTAGCATACCAAAAATTTAAGAAAGGACAACCTGGGTTTTATCCCAAACCATGACTTATATGGTGTCATTTCCGCGGATCACGATGGAGCTCTTTTCAGTGTAAAAGCGGTAGTCACTTAAGCTTTAATCTTTAAAATATAATGGCAGTTTTATAAATGACACCTTTGATCTTACCATGTCAAACAAGGTTTCATTACATATCTCGAACACTCCATACTCCTATGGTGTTTTGGGAAATGAAAATCTATGGAACGATTCCTCAAATCTTAGGTGTTTTGCTAAACTTGTAACTCAAACAACTTTTTATTTTCTTGTTACAATGATTTTCCACTTCATCTTGAAAGTCTTTGAACATTTTCAAATGTTTCATACTTCTTCCTTATTGAGTAAGTATATACATATACTCACTCAAATCTTCGGAGAAAGCATATGAAGTTGAAATCCATCGCCCACGACTACACATAATGAACTATATACATCAATATGTACAAATTCCAATCAGTTAGTCGTCTGTTCCTCTTTTGGCCTATGAACAGAGTTTTAATTATCTCCAGGAAAGTATCACAAGCGTAATTTGATCAAAATCAAAGACTCCAAAAATCCATAAACATGGAGTTTCTTCATGTATCCCTTTCAATATAATTTAAACGGTGATGTCACTTCGCAAGTGATCTTTCAATCATTTGTCTTGCGACATTTTAGCATTAGTTTTATGGTCGTTATTTCTCCAACCAGACTTGTATATCATCCATCTATAATGGAATGCGGTAATTATTTGAACAACCTTTTGTCGTCATAATACCTGATCAAAATAACAATTATTGAAACAAATCTTGAAGGCAAGCTTTGATGTTAACGAGCAACACAACAACCCTTTGTTTGTTTTTGATGAACATCATCACATATTCTCTTGATAGTTACTTAGGCCATTGCAGTTCATGAATTGTGTTGTCCTGTATGACACTTCATACCAACCAATTCGGTATCCAATACCGCAGAACCACATTGTTTAACAACCAAGGAATACAGCCATAACATGTATCTTCTATATACCTAAGTTGGATATCTCCAATCTTTTCTTTTCTGCCAAATATTTTATAGATTCTCTTTCAACAATTCCTTTTCTTCTAAAAGAATCTATCAACATCAATAGTGGTGTCATTCACATGACACATAGTACAAAGTGTGTATAGTCAAATACTAATACCTTTGGACTTGCACTTTGAAGTGTATCACCTTCATCAAATGTTTGGCATTCTTTCAAAATTCCATTCTTTAGTAATCTTTTAGTGTAGTAAACATTTTACTTACATCTTCTATTCATCCTTATCATGACAACTTTCATGATCAAGCTGCTATAGCTTATAAAGGTGAATTAAGTAGTATAATGTTTCTTTTCCAAAACTTTTTGGAGGATTAGGACGACTAGCGTCTCCAACCTTCACAAATTCTCATCAAATATGAGGACATATACTCTATCATGTTGTAACCAACACATTGTTTTAGATATCGCAATACCTTTCACATATGATGGTTTCTGAAACATTGCTTTCAGCTCTTAGATAAACTTGATATTAAAAACAATCTTTTGAGTATCAAGAATCATGGAGGAAAACATGATACATTAGATACTAACACTGGAATTGTTACTCTTGATTTAATACTGTTTATTAAACTTCATAGAGTAAACGGAGTTTGCTGAAAGTTTGCAATATGACTTTTAAACTTTAGATTGACACTCAAAACAATACGATACCAGTTCGTAAAGCAAATATCTAGAATTTCTATAGTTACACTATCTCAACTATAACTAAGCGTAAGGTGGTGAACGGATGCCAATGACTACAACAAACTATGCAAATTCACTTTGATTGTGTTTATGATAAATTGAGTTTGACTAATCCAAATTACAAATAAACTCCCACTAAAAACAACATCCCTTGAGTTGTTTTAGTGATTACACGAACCAAATCCACTACACCAAGTCCGATCATCACGTGAGATGATGTAGCTTCAAAGGCGAACAATCAACATGTTCATCATATTATCCATATGACTCATGCTTTACCTTTCGATATTCCGTGTTCCAAGACCATGTCTGTACATGCTAGGCTCGTCAAGGTTAACCTTAGTATCCACATGTGCAAATCTGGCTTGCACCCATCATATGCACACGTAGAATCTATCACACCCGATCATCACGAGATGCTTCGAAACGACGAGTCTTAGCAACGGTGCCTACTAAGGACAAACACTTTATTACTTGATATTTAGTGAGAGGGATCATCTTATAATGCTACCGTCGCGATCTAAGCAATACAAGATGCATAAAGGATTAACATCACAGGCAATTCATAATTAGTGTGATATGATATGGCCCTTTCTTCTTATGCCTTTGATCTCCATCTCCAAAGCACGGACATGATCTCCATCATCACCAAAGATTAAGGCCAAGGTCGTGGCGCCGCTTCATGGTTGTCCATCATCACTAGCTACTATTACAACTACTTGGAATAAAGCTATTACAAGATGAATAGACACGCAGGTCTTAACAGAATTAAAGACAACCATTAGTTTCCCGCCGTTGCCATATTACAACAAGGATCATTGCATACATCAAATATAATCACAATCACATGATGGCCATATCACATCACAAAACCCCTGCAAAAACAAGTTAGACGCCTCTAATTTTCTTTGCATGTTTTACGTGGTTTGGGGCTTTTGAATAAGAACGGATCTTACCTACGAAACTGAAGCACAACGTTGATACAAGTGCTATCAAGTGCAAAGTGTAGATTGGATCTATACTCTTATGGGAGAGACAGACACCCGCAAAGCCACTTGTGCAATACGAGTTGCATGTCAACTGTGGAGCAAGTCTCATGTGCGATGACATGTAAGGTTAGCCCAAGCCGCTTCATCCCACCATTCCGCAAGATGCAAAGTACACAAAGCAAAAGACGGCACGAGCACCAACGCCCACCAAACCATTGTGTTCTACTCGTGCAACAGATCTACGCATAGACACGGCTCTGATACCACTGATGGGTTCGTAGCATGGAAAACAAAAAATTTCTACCGCAAGAACGAACAAAACCCAGATCTAATCTAGATAAAATCCAAAATCTAATCTATTAGACATGTGCAACGAGATAGATCTGTACTAACCCTCGTATATCCGAAAGCATTACGAGATTAGATCTCGGGGTTGATGTAGTCGATCACTTGCCGATCTCAAGATCGTGTGGACGATCCTTCCGGCCACGTCGCAGCGCTTCGCAATGGTCACACGCGTCTGAGTCGAAGGCACCTTCCTCTCCCTGCTCCAAATGAGCAGCGGAGGTAGTAGATCTTCTCCACGGAATCCCAGCAGCACGATGGTGTGGTGGTGGTGGTGGAGTAGAGAATTCTGCAGGGCTTCGCCTAAGCCTGAGCAGAGCGAAGGAGGAGGAGAGAGGCGGCGGCTATGGTTTGTTATGGGAGAGTGCTAGGAGGGGGCGCCCCCCCCCCTCTATTTAAAGGAGGGAGGCGCCTTGGGAGGGGGAGTCCTAGTAGGACTCCCCTCCCTCCTTGGGCCGGCGGGTTGGGAAGGGGGGGGAGGAGTCCTCCCCCATGAACTGTTCAGCCCCACAAGGTTTCCTTGACCCTTTCTTGGTTTTCAAGCAAACACCAAAAACTCTTCTAGAACCTTCCAGAACATTCCGAAACCTTCTAGAATCCCCATACAAACACTCCGGAACATTTCCTAACTTAGAAAATGATCCCCAATATATGAATCTTATTCTCCGGACCATTCCGGATCTCCTCGTGATGTCCCGGATCCAATCCGAGACTTCGAACCACATTCAGTCTCCAACGCATATTCCATATCTACTTAAAACAACTTCGAACCTTAAGTGTGTCACCCTACGGTTCGTGAATATGCAGACATGATGAAGACACCTCTCCGATCAATAACCATCAGCGGGATCTGGAGATCCATAATGGCTCCCACATATTCAATGATGACTTTGTGATCGATAGAAACATTAACATACGAAACCAATTCCCTTTGTCACGCGATATTCTACTTATCCGAGGTTTGATTGTCGGTATCTCCATACCTAGTTCTACCTCACATCGATAAGTACTCTTTACTCGTTCCATGTTATGTCATCTCTTGTGACCTAGTCACATGCTTGCAAGCTAACTAGATGACATTCCACCGAGAGGGCCCAGAGCATATCTATCCATCATATGGATGGACAAATCCCAATCTTGGTCTATGCGCTTCAACACATACTTTCAGAATACCCAATGTCACCTTTATAACCACCTAGTTACGAAGCAGCGTTTGATGTCATCAAAGTACCCATCCGGTGATGGTGATTAACATAACCTCATGGTTGAAGGATTAGGTTACTATGCATTTGAAAAGCTTGTAGCAAAACGAACTTAATGACTTGATCTTATGCTATGCTTACTATGGGTGTGTGTCCATTACATCATTCTCCTAATGACATGATCTTGTTATTAACGACATCCAATGCCCATGATCAGGAAACCATGATCATCCATTAATCAACAAGCTAGTTTAACAAGAGGCTTACTAGGGACTCTTTTATGTTTACAAAACACACAAGTATTAATGTTTCCGGTTAATACAATTATAGCATGGGATGTAAACATTTATCATAAACATAAAGATATAATAATAACCACTTTATTATTGCCTCTTGGGCATATCTCCAACAATACTCCCTCCGACCCAAATTAGTTGATTTAGATTTGTCTAGATTTGATTGTATCTAGACATGAATTAATATTAGATTCCCGTGTATCTTGACGAATTTGAGTCAACTAACTTGGATCAGAGTACTTTCTTTGACAATCTCAGCCACTAATTTGGAACGGGGAATGGATGTTGCCGCCAACGCTGCAAGTCTACTTGGCAGCCATGATGGCACTATGGCAGCGATAGAATGGTTAAAACTGATACGGCCCCAACTTGACCCTCTAGGCATTTGGCACGCCAACTATGGGTAACTAGATCCAATGGCAAGCAACTCATGCCCCACAATGCATTGTCTTGACAACTTTGGAACTGCTAGAGCTAATGGCAAGCAACTCAGGCCCTGCAATTCATTCTCTCGACCACTTTGGGACCGCTAGATCCAATGGCAAGCAACTTGGACCCTGCAATGCATTCTCTCGACAACCTTGGGACCGCAAAGTGACTAAATTAGAAGGAACTCACAACCATCCATTGAATAACAATTCTACTCTCTAAATTAGCTATCTATCATTACACATGCAACCCTTCACCACAACCGCATACTGTAACTGCTAGGATATGGATGACAACTACTAAAAATTCCCACATGAATCTACTATTCTCCCCCCCTTCACTTGAAGTTCATGTTTTAGATTTCCTACCACTTGATCAGATACTACAAGATCAGCCTCAAGTGTCAACTTCTCTTTTCGAATAAGCTCTGAATTCTTTGTTGATAGTACGCTTCAGCTCGAATATCAATAGGTTTTTATGGGTCAATTCATCACCTAACTTGGCAACCATATCCTCCAAATCCATCCTCTGGCTAGACCACTTGGTTGATTCATCTTGGTATGCAATGTACCATGGATCATCGGCCTGCATAACACACTATAACAATCCCAAAACAAACCCAATTGAAATCAGTCCGACAGGCCATGGCAGCACTTGAAATTCAACGGTTGTACAAAGAGAAGGAGCTACATGTACTTCCGACGTGGTAGGAGAAGGAGAATGTGGCCACGACATTATCGATTCCCCACCATCGCCGGTGTACCCGCTATGACCAGACATTGAGTACTAAGTTGCACCTGCAATATCGAGGAAATTACGGGAACCAAATCGATTAGGGTGGGCGGAGCAGGAGCGAAGGTCTTACCAAGCACTACTAGCAATTTCTACGACTGTTCGTCGAGCTATGGCAGTGGAACCAAATCCCGATAGTCATGGGTGGCAGACCTGCCTGCGGACGAAACAGGTGCTGGATCCGTGGTTGAGGTGCAGCGTGGCAGTCCGTCCCACACCATCGTAGGACGGATCCGGCGACGCGCTGACGCGCCGACGCACCGACGATGGTTGCTTTGTCCGCCGGTGGGATAGGAGCTTCTCGGGGCTGGGCCTGGGAGCGAGAGGATGAGAGAGAGAGAGAGCCTACGTGTCATACACGACCCCACCTTTCAATTTTTGCCTATTTGACAATTTTGCATATCTGCCAAACTTTTCCTTTGAAATTTGCATATTTGCTACATGACCACCACATGTCAGTGACACAAAAAGTGGCAAATATGCAAGTTGCAAAGTAAAATGTGGAAAATATGCAAACCCCCCTCCAGCCCCACATGATGGCCCCACCGGTTATTGGCTACGACGGCCCCATAGAATGGCCCCACATAGTGGCCCCATCGTTCATTGGCTTCAACGGCCCTACAGAACGGCCCCATTTGTCATTGGCTCCATCAGCCACACAATCAGGAAATATGGGGCCCACAAGTCAATGAGAGATGGATGGTGGTCCACCGTGTATTCTAGACCCACCCGTCAGCATGTAACGGTCGAGGCAATGTAACATAACGCTCAACGTACGACCCGCCCCAACGCGGTCCCATCGTTCAGCATGTAATGGTCAAGCCTTTAACCTGACAGCATCCCCCCGTCCAAGCGCCTGTGAGGGTTTTAAAATAGAGGGAGGAGAAAAGTGAGGAAAAGCTAAGCGGCTGGGGAAAACTGAGTACAACGAACAAACCAGGGGAACGAAAATAGAAATCTCAAAAACATAAGATAAACATGCTGCAAAAATGCACTCATCAACATTCCCAAGCTTAGACTCTTGCTTGTCCCCGAGCAAGATAACAGCTTAATGGACAATGTTATCATGTTCATGAATTGTGAGTCGATAAAATAGAATGAGGCATTGCAGCATATAGTTAAGTTAAAATACATTAAACCATCTTTTGAGTTTTAACACACTTCTACATAACAAGATGATCCACACATTTAGTACTATCCGTCCATGACAATATTAAATAATAGCAGAATAATAAAACTCTCAGTTCAACCAAACAAGCGTGCGTGGAGGTCTCAAATAGGTTTACAACTCCGCACATCCACTTTGGTATTCACTTTTGAATGGTCTCTTTTATTTCCTCTCATATTCTTGACTTCTATGTTTATTTGCCCTTTGCACACTCGTTTTGAATTACACATATGCTTTTAAGAATTTCTAGTGATGTGCAAAGGTCTAGACATATATAGAGTATAAAGTAATTCACGCTGGTGGTTTGAGCTTCTACCACAACTTCTACTCATCCTACATCTTTGATAGCATCATAGCTTTTGATTTTTCTTAATTTATTTTTTTTCTCTTTTTATTCTTCTCATTCTTTTATATTTTGATAATCAAACCATTGGTATATAACATGCTATAAAGGTTTCTTCAAATATTTGAGTGGTACTAATGGTGTGAAAGATCCCAAATTCATCAAATATTACAAGTGCGAAAAAGCTCATCCTAGTTCATACATCTAATAGAATAACGACAAGCTGACATGCTTCATATATAATAAAAACTCGCAATCCATAGGATATAAATCATTCCTTCCTCCAAGGGAGCTAAAGTTGCAACTTATATGCAAAAATTGAATAAGTAAACTAAGATGCATGCAAAAAAATTAAACATGCTAAAACTTTTAAGATAGATTACAAGATCTCAAACTTCTAAAAACTTGCGTATTTTTGACTTTCAGAGATATTCGTGAACTCAAAAGGACATGGGTTTTTTCTACCAAAGTTTTTCATCGAAGGGGTGACCTGGAGCGTTTGGGCCTCAACTGGAGCCCGAGGAGGGAAGATGGGGATGACCCATGTGGCCAGATACCCCGGCTGCATGGGATGGGCCCATCTCCCCCTCCTGGCTCTAAAGTCGTCGATCTTTTCACCTAAGCCTTTGTGTTTACCTAAAACCATCTATAAAAGGGGCCATGATCACGATCTCAGTATAAACGGAGGTAGAGATTGAAAACCACAAAACAAAGAGTCTATAGTCCACCTGGGAGGGAGATTGGAGGAGGAACCATTGTCGGAATCTCCTCTGATCGCCTCTCCTCCTTCAAAAACACCTCCTCATCGCTCTCCACCATGAGAGGGGAGTAATCCACCCTCTGGACTTTGGGTTTGTGGTGGTAACTTGATCCAATATCACTATGTAGGATCATTGTTCTAGCCTGTATGATCTTCCCTGCATAATTACGGTGCTATCTATGTAATTCCTATGGTGGATAATGTGGTATGAGATGATACATATTATGCATTTACTGTTACATTGGGACTTTATGGCTATCATACTCTATAAGCATGCTGCATTGGTTTATCATTATACTTCATGGAGGCATCGGGGTAATACGAGTGGTAATGTCTTGTCTTGCCACTTCACAAGGTTTTGAGAACACTAAATGTAGGTAGATGAGAGAGATGTGATAATACACATAACAAATAAATCTTTGCCATAATGTTATAGTGTGTTTTTATATAAATCAGTATGATGTATGTGGATGAGAACTGTATCCAAGTGTTAACAATGGCACCACCGAGTTGTAGAAATGGGAACACCAACATCCTTTATCTGGGTGTAAAAAGGAAGGAGTATGAAGTGGCGGAGTGATAGAAACCGCACGCTGTAGTGATGCAGCACACGTATGTGTATTTATTTCAATTGTGTGTTTAAGGACATATGGTCACCATAAATGTTAACCATTGAAACATGCAATCATGTACTCCCTCTATTCTAAATATAAAATTTTCTAGTCTTTTTCTGAAGAGCACGTACCTAGATGCATTTTACTGTGTAAGTTCAAACCAAAATGATTGAGCCTACACACTAAAATGGTCTAGATACATGTGAAAGATCACTAATGTCGCCTAGAGGGGGTGAATAGCGGTTTAAAACTTTTACGAGATGGGCTTAACAAAGGTGGAATAAAACTAGCGCTTACTTTGTCAAGCACAAACATATATATACTATGGTTCACCTATGTGCACCAACAACTTATGCTAATAAAGAGAACCAACTGTGTGATAGAAATATATATGACTTCAAGCCCGAAGGCTATCACAAAGTAAAGTGCATAAGAAAGATCTCGGGTATAGAGACAACCAAGATACACAGAGACAACAATGTTTTATCGAGTTCTTCCCTACAAGGGAGTACGTATCGTTGGAGGGGTGGGTGGTACTGAAACCACCAGCGCCACAAGAGGCCTCACCCTATTCTCCCGAGCACCCACCGCACGGCAAGCACCTGATCCACTATGGGATACTTGAGGGAGGTCACCAAACCCATACACAATTGGGGCAATCTCCACAACTTAATTAGAGGCTCCCAATAATCACCACCAATGCCACAAACTTGGGGAGAACTTCACAACTTAACTGAAGGCCCCAAGAACTCGCCACAATGGCCATAACACCATCTAGGGTTCCAAGAACCCAAGAGTAACAACCTTCTTGATTTCACCAACCAAATCCTCCGAGGAGAACTCAAACCAATGCACCTAATGCAATGGAAAGTACATACTCCCAAATTCCACCAAATCTACAAAAGCTATTGGGGGAATAAGAGAGAAATAACACAAGAGGAAATCCACAAGACTTCAAGATCTAGATCCAATGGGTTCCCCTCAGTTAGAGGAGAGATTGATTGGTGGAAATATAGATCTAGATCTCCTCTCTCTTTCCTCTCAAGAAGATGCAAGAATCATTGGAGGGATTCAGAGATATCAAGCTTGTGAAGGTCAACAATGGAGGGGAAAACTTGCAAGAAGAGTTGGGGAACCATTGGCGAAGAAGGCCCCTTAAATAGCCCCCCCCCCCAAAAAAATCCAACAATTGTAGCCCAAAAACGCAATTCCCGGTACTACCGGACTTTTTCCCGGTACAACCAGACATTCCCGGCACTACCGGACATTCCCTAGGGTTCCCGGGTCACCTAGACGTTCTTTTCTATGTGAATTCCGGTACTACCGGACTTTTTATCGGTACTACCGGAGTCCATAGGATTCCTGGGTTGCCCAAATGCATTTTCTCTGTGAATCCCGGTACTACCGGAATTTTTCCTAGTACTACCGGATTTTTGCAACTCCAAGACACTCGGTACAAAAACGGTAATAACTCTTACATTCGGCCTCTAATTTCAATAATCTTGGGCTTGTTTCGAAGAGGACAACAAGAAATACAAGACCATGCATAGAAACATCATTGTACGACCACGGATATAAAACCACAATACGAATGGTTTGACCTTTCTAAAAGAGACGAACCGGTAAAACCTCCAAAACGCAAAATGCAATAACTTGAACTTGGAAACTCTGAATAGGGTGAAACCAATTTTGTTGGTAAGATACAAACAAGTAGCATCCAACAACAAAGGAAATATTGGATGCCACCAAATTGTTGCAAATATTCCCTAGAGACAAATAATATTATGGATTATTATCATATTTTATAAAGTTCATGATTAAGTTTTATATCATGCTATAATTGTATTGATAGGAAACGTCAATACACATGTTTACATGGGTATGATTATTCGGGTGCTTACGATTTGTTACCCTAGCTGCATAAAGGCTCATGGCCCATGAAGATTCAAAATGATGGCCCAAGAGAGCATCCAATGAAAGCTTTAGTTGCATTTGGAAAGAAACTATGAATAGACATTGTATTAGAGTTGTAATCATACATATGTAACCTATCCGCATACATCTTTTAGACCGGTCTATTATATATAGGATGGGAGAAGCCTTGAGGAGGTACCAAAGAACCCCAAGCGATTTGTAATAGTACAATTCATCAAGTAGTCAGGCGACTTCGACTTCCTTTTTTGCCTGATATCCGACAAAATCCCTAGAGTTCTCTTTTCCGAAAAACCCTAAGTCCATCATCATGGGCATTGCCGAGAACACACCTCGTCAATTGGCACCGTCTGTGGGAAACCTGAACGCTGGAGTCACTGATTTGGCGGAACCATTTTCTTCAATCAACAATCCAACGAAGGCAGCACCACGCTAGCGCACCCCTGTTTCGGTACCCACTGATTTCAACGGTGGATCCTATCTCATCATCGGAATTTTCCACTTCCAAGTAGAGGATCTGAAGAATTACACCTCTCGGCTCCGATCTCGTCGGAACCGTCGGTCAAGAGATATGCGCCTACAGCGACAACTACGTTACCCGACGAATCATCCACAAAAGCCACACCGCAGATGGAGATGGCCAACAAAAACAATCAAGGCACAACAGATCTAGGGGACCTTGATGGTCCCTACAACAACCTCTCCCGTAGGTCAGATCATCAGTCTACGAGGACCAAGCTCGAAAAACAAGGAATCCAACAAAAGTAGAGAAAATATCGACTTTAGAATTAGGAAGACCGAAATCTACCTAGAACAGGAACCGCTGGATTTCACTGGTCCCCTAGGCAGTGTCTCCTTCGTATCTAATAACGACGCCTCTAGGTCATACAGAACATGCCACCAAGTGTGCGTGATCAACAGAGAACCTTCGACATAGCGTGACTCTAATGGTAACCCTATTATTAACCCTGATGATAATCTATCAAATGACAATTTAGGAAATCATAGCAACGAAGGGAATCACGGAAACAAAGGAGACCTGGCAGACAACCACATAACCGCAGGGAGGCGAGAAGCGAACTCTTCGATTACTAGCCGCAGCATGGCAAAAAGCAAGGGAAGCAATCTCGGGTGCAGTTCTAGTGATAGCCGATGCCACACACGACAATTTACTATCATATCTATACCTGCTTCATCACAAAAAGAGAGACTTGCTAAGGATGCAAAGGCAACTCGACAAAATAAAAAGGGTAGCCGAAGAAACCAGCCTAAGACGGGCACAACTAAGCTCTACCAGAGCATCAAGAAGCATAAGAGGGGAGCACCGCCAAGAAGCGAAACCTGTCGACTACACAACATCCCCGAAGCCGCAAGAAATGAGCTAATTCGAGACCTCGATCTATCATTCATGTTAGTAGATCAAGCTAGAAACATCAAAGGAAAAACAGCCCATGCAACAATCGTGGCTACGCAAACGTATCTAATCACAACTCAACCCGTACCCGACGATCCCCGTGTGGCTCTTCATCGCTCGGTTTAATGAACCTCGACATGGTGGGAGCATCACTTGCACAAGAAGAACAAGGAATCATGCACCAACCCGACAGATCCCCACGCCGTCGTAGCAGCCCTCGGTAGGTGGGGCACACCCAACAGTCACGATCACCACGTCAGGTGCACTTCTCAAGATCTGAACCATGGATTAGCATAAGAAACGATAACATAGAGCACAGGAACAACGGATCAAGGGATGAGAGCTGTAGCCGAAGATACCGAAAAGACGACAGTGAAGATGACCATATGTTATGCGGAGCCAGCTGTTTTACCCAACGGATTCACAAAGCTTCCGTACCCAAGGACTTCAAACTCCCACATGATTGACAAAAGTACGATGGACTACAGGAACCCGAAGCATGGCTAGCAGATTATCTGGCCACCGTCAAGCTACAGGGTGTCTCCACGGCCACCGCAATGCAAATCTTGCAACTACACTTAACAGGCATTGCACGGTCATGGCTCAGACAACTACCCAAAGATTCAATCAGTAGCTGGAACGATCCGGAGGATAAGTTCATCTGACACTTTCACTCCCATTAAATGACCCGCATCCTTGGAACAATTACGGGCGCGCAAGCACAAAAAACAGAGAATCAATAAGAGCCTTCATTCAGTGATGGAACATTAATAAAAACTC
The DNA here is from genome assembly GCA_023614405.1 of Avena insularis. Taxonomy (NCBI): domain Eukaryota; kingdom Viridiplantae; phylum Streptophyta; class Magnoliopsida; order Poales; family Poaceae; genus Avena; species Avena insularis. The sequence goes on along the minus strand of CM042694.1, from coordinate 281,914,747 downwards.
AGCCGAAGCCATATCTGACAAAAGGGCCATCGATGCCTTCAATGACGGTCTCCGACACCGAGAGTTTATAGAAGAACTAGGATGGGTCAAACCTAAGACGATATCACAGCTAACATATCAAATCGCTGGGCTGATGGAGAGGACGCACTACACAACAAGCAAACACATTCACCCGAAAAAGACAGAGATAAACACAGCAATCACAGGAGACAGAGGAGCAATGAATGACACACGGGACCAAGCTATGTTGCAGCTAGCTTCTTAGAAGAGGGCAATCACAGGAACATCGATTACAACAGCAGGCACCGCAGTAGTAGAGACAACGTCGGACGAGGCCAATCAACACAGCGGTATCAGCCAAGAGCTCGGGACCCACCTATGTCCGCAATGCAAATGCTGGAAGGACCCTATAATATGCACTTGTATGTCGACTCAGCGGGCAAAAGGTGATCCAACTACCTCATGAAAGACTGCCGAACATTCCTAAAAATGCAAGAGCTATACAACGCAAAGCAACCGAAGCAGCAAACCGAGGATACAGCAACAGGACTGGCATGTTAGCCATCAGCGCACCACCACCGCCACCAGCACACCAACCAGGAGGACAACCGCAAAACACAGCAGATCAAGGCAATGAATACCCCAGATCAAAGGGAGCAATGTCAATGATTCTAAAAGGTCATCCATCCAACAGGATCCAAAAGCTAATTACGAGACAAGTAAAGATGGCTGAGACTTCCCCACCAGACACACCTGAGTATCTTCATCAGTCTGAACAGGAAATCACATTTAGTAGAGCTGATCACCCACTACAAGTACCAAGACCGGGTCATTCATCCTTGATAGTTCAAGCACAAGTGGGAGGATTCGACATGAGCAAAGTTTTCATGGATGCAGGAAGTAGCATAAACTTGATCTATGCCAAAACACTAAGGGCAATGAACTACTCTTTGGTAAATCTAGCGCCAACAGAAACATCCTTCCATGGCATAGTACCAGGTCAAGCTGAAATTCCCCTAGGTAAAATATTTCTTGACGTTGTTTTTGGATCCAAAGAAAATTTCAGGCGAGAAAAGCTGGAGTTTGAAGTAGTGGACTGGCCATCACAATATCACGCGATCCTTGGATGTCCAGCTTTTGCATGATACATGGCATTCCCCCATTATACATACCTGGTTATGAAAATGCCAACGCCAAAAGGAATTATAACAGTAAAGAGAAGCTTCACGCGATGCGACAAATGCGATCAGGAGTTCAACAAAATTTCTGAGTCCTTCGGAATGGCAACTGAGTTTGGGCAGCTGAAAACATCAGCAACGGCGGAACCTCTAGCAATAGCACGTGTCAATCCCGATCAGGCCTTTGACACCACGAAAGATACAAAGGAAGTACAGATCGACCCCACCGACCTGAAAAAGACAACATTTGTGGCTTCCAATCTCGATCCTGCATAGAAAAGTGCACTCATCGAGTTCCTCCGTGAGCACTGGGAGATCTTTGCATGGTTACCTTCTGACATGTCGGGGATTCCCAGGGAACTCGCTAGGCACGCATTAAATTTGGATCCAAAAGCAAAGCCAGTAAAACAGTCGCTATGTCACTTCGTAGAGTCAAAACATAAAGCCATTGGAAAAGAACTCCATCCCCTTACTATCGCCAAATTTATCAAAGAATTAAAGAAAGTAGAGTGGGTTACCAATCCAGTATGCGTCCCAAAGAAAAATACAAAAGAATTATGGATGTGCATAGACTTCACTTCACTAAACAAGCATTATCCAAAGGATCACTTCCCATTACTGCGAATCAATCAGATAATTGATGCAACCACATGACGCGAACGTCTTTCCTTCCTAGACGCATATTCAGGATACCATCAAATTCGGATGAAGAAGGAAGACCAAGAGAAAACAACATTTATCATGCCATATGGCGTATTCTGTTATACAACAATGCCTGTTGGCCTAAAAAACGCCAGCGCAACATATCAACGTATGATGCAGAACTAGCTAGGAAATCAAATCGGCACAAATGTAAAAGTACATATTAACGATATCATAGTTACAACAAAGCAAGGGTCTTCGCTTATCAAAGATCTCCAAGAAACATTTGAGAGCCTCAACAAATTCTGCATCAAAATGAACCCGACGAAGTGCTCCTTTGGAGTCCCAGTAGGGAAACTCCTCGAATAGCTCGTATCAACAAGAGGAATTGAAGCAAATCCAGAAAAAATACAGGCGATTCTAACAATGAAAAAAATGACAAATATTCAGGATGTTCAGTAGTTGGCTGGGCGGGTCGCAACACTCAACCGTTTCATTGCTCGTTTGGGAGAAAAGGCACTACCATTCTACGCCCTTATGAGAAAATCTGACAAATTCGAATGGATGGAAGAAGCTCAGCGAGCCTTCGAGGATCTCAAAAGGACACTTTCGACAACTCCGGTCGTCGTGTCTCCCCAGAAGGAGCCACTACTTGTTTACATTGCAGCCATAAATCAAATGGTCAGCACAGTCCTGGTCGTAGAGCGACCCGAAGAAGGGAAAACCCATGGGGTTCAGAGGCCGGTTTATTTCCTGAGTGAAGTTCTCTCGCCATCCAAACAAAGGTACCCGCATTATCAAAAATTAGCATATGGAATATTTATGACAGCATGAAAGTTACGCCATTATTTTTTAGAACATCCGATCATAGTGGTCAATGAAGCACCTCTGTCTAATATCCTCAATAATACCGAAGCAACTGGGCGTGTTTCTCTATGGGGCATTGAACTTTCCCCTCGAGATATCACGTACGAGAAACGTAAAGCAATTAAATCACAAGTTCTGCCCGATTTCATCACTGAATGGACTAAACTACAATGCGCGGGACCACCTGACCTCTCTAGTTCATGGACAATGTACTTAGATGGATCGAAAAGAGTGGAAGGAGAAGGGGCACGAGTCATACTAGTATCACCACAAAGCGACAAAATGCGATATACACTTCGGATGAGCTTCGCAAACGCGTCCAATAATGAAGCTGAGTATGAGGCCTTTTTGCACGGATGTGTATGGCTAAATCTTGCGGTACAACTCGCCTTAAGATATTTATTGATTCCAATCTTGTAGCACAGCAAGCAATGAACAAATGTGATGCTGTCAATGATAACATGATTCCTTACCGTGATCTGTATAGCATTATGGAGGCTCAATTTGATGGATGCGAAGTATTGCACATAGGAAGAGCAAGTAATGAAGAAGCCGACAATCTAGAAAACATCGGGTCCCTGTGCCTACCAGTGCCACCCAAGTTTTTTTGGGAGGAAATAACTAAGCGGTCTATCAAGGCTAATAGAGTTTCTAAGGTCGTAGCACCCAAGACAGGGAAAAAGATTAAGCCACTAAAGGACTCGAGGGCTTCACCAGCTAGCACAAGTATAGTAGAAATCCCGGAAGAAGAACCAGAAGTTGATGAGGTTATGATAGCAAAGCCTACATTGATGCAGCCATACATAGCATATATGACTAGAGGAGAGCTACCTGAAGATGTGACAGAAGCTCGACGAATCACTAGAAGCTTTTAGAATCATCAAAGGGGCATTATATAAAAGAAGCATTTCGGGTGTGCTATAGCGATGTGTCACACCCGACGAAGGAAAAGTTATACTCAAGGACATACATGAAGGAGTATGTGGCCATCATGCTAGCAGCCGAGCAATTGCCGCTAAACCATTTAGGACAGGATTCTACTGGTTTACAACAGTACAAGATGCAAAAAGATATAGTTAGAACATGTGAAGCCTGCTAGCGATTCGCAAAAAAACCTGGTGCACCCACCACTGAGTTAAATCCTATACCTCTCGTGTTGCCCTTCACTCAGTGGGGACTCGATATGGTGGGCAAACTTCACAAATCATCTCCAGGAGGACACATCTTTCTGCTTGTAGCAGTCGACAAATTTACTAAACGGATTGAAGCAATTCCCGTCACCAGTCAGGACGGGACTTCGGTTGTGAATTTTATCAAATCCATTGTGTTCCGGTTTGGCGTGCCAAATAGCATCATCATAGATAATGGAACTAACTTTACCTCTAATGAGTTCAAGGAATATTATGAGGAGATGGGTATTAAAGTAAGCTACGCCTCAGTAGCTCACCCGCAAACCAATGGGCAAGTGGAAAAAGGCAATGGCCTAGTAACTGCTGGCCTCAAGAAAAGATTACTAGCACCACTTGACAAGGAAAAAGGAGCTTGGGTAGATGAGCTACCATCTATTTTGTGGAGTTTACGTACTACTCCAAATAATTCGACATAAGAAACAACCTTCTTTCTGGTCCATGGCGTTGAAGCCATCCGTCCAGTCAAAGTATCACACGACTCCCCATGAGTATCTACATATGATGAAGAAGCGTCGAGAGAAGCACTTGAAGACGACGTCGATGCACTCGATGAAGCCCGTGACATTGCCCTACAAATAGAAACTGTATATCAGCAAAATTGTGCAACTATCATAGTTGACGTTTGCGTCCAAGGTCCTTCACTGTAGGGGATCTAGTTCTTCACCTCAAGCAAGATGGTCACCAAAAACTGGAGTCACCTGGGAAGGGCCTTACATCGTTATAGAAGTTATCCCTGGAGGAGCATATCGGCTACAAGACAAGAAGACATGAGTAAAATACTCCAATCCATGGAAGGTCGCACAACTACGACCCTTTTACGCTTAGAATTTATGTTTTCTCGTAATTTAAATTACAATAAAGCCTATGGCTTGGCTTCTTAGCCAGAAAATTAAGGCTAATGGCTAGGCAGAAATCCGCCAAACAATGTATCTTCGGCTTCAGAATAAATAAAAGATAAGTTCTTCATACTCTCAGTATTATTTATACTTTTTACCAGTAAAGAAGGAGATATCTATTTTTCTTTGTAAGCATTATTCTGATAAAACTAATAATAATTATGAGCCTATGTCCAGATACAAGCATCCGAACATAGCCTCGGGGGCTACTCCCATCGGGAGCACTAGCGCACACCCGATAGAAATCAAATTGTGCATATCGAGTTAAGAAAGTTTTCACCCAGACCTATGAGTTTTACTTTGGTGTATCCTCAACAGGTTACTCCCATTGGGAGATTCTACAAAATCATTAAAACAAGAATCTAATAAAATTCAACAATTCCTGCAGCCAAACAAGGCAGCTGACAAAAACAAATACAAAAATCTCGGATTGCACCCGACGCGATAAAATTCTGAATGTCGTGTCCAAGACATGAAGGTAAGACCCCGGGATTTGTCCTGTGTGACATGGTAATCGCACAAGAATGCGCTCTGCCTGTAACACATATGTATCAATGATACAATGAAAAATCATGACAGATGCGTTGGGTACCTGATAAAATAAGACTGATATTCACTATTCGATAAGACCTCAACGGCTCAAACTAAATTACACCAGTAAAAAATTCCAAATTCAGGCATGGGGACTTGAGTTTGATGTAGGTCTACAACGTTTTTGCCTAGGAGAAATTAACTGATTCCCGATCTGTCGGATGCATCGGGACTGTTGTGCCAAATCCCTATAAAATAAGAAAAAATAGAAACAATTCATGACATGAAAAACTGAACATATCTTTGAGAGTCAACCAGAATCTATGATTCAGGTAGAGTCTCACGAGCTACTGACATGGGTATGATTATTTGGGTTCTTATGATTTGTTACCCTAGATGCATTAAGGCTCACAACCCATGAAGATTCAAGATGATGGCCCAAGAGAGCATCTGATGAAAGCTTTAATTGTATTTGGAAAGAAACTATAAACTAACATTGTATTAGAGTTGTAATCATACATATGTAACCTATCCGCATACAGCTCCTGGCCTATTATATATAGGACGGGATAAGCCTATGAGGAGGTACCAAAAAACCCCAAGCGATCTGTAATAGTATAATTCATCAAGTATTCAGGCGACTTCGACTCCCTTGTTTGCCTGTTATCCGACAAAATCCCCAGCGTTCTCTTTTCCACAGAACCCTAAGTCCATCATCATGGGCATTGCCGAGAACACACCTCTTCACATGTGATATATAAACAACTAGGAGTTCCCGGTGAAGCTCTAGTCACTGGTTCATTAGTCAACAGATCATCAAGGTTTCTTGATTATGTGGCATTTAAGCCAGTTAACAATGCAGTCACCTCATTGCGAGAATGAGATGATGAGCTATACCCAACCTAACCATTATGGACCCGATAATGTCACGAAGTTCAAGTTACGATGATTAGAATAGACCTAGAGTCATATTTCTTAGACCGCGAGACAATATCAATCAATGTTACCCGAGGATACTTTGATAGCATCAAATGTCATCTGGTGACTTGGTGATCATAAAGGTGTGTTCAGGTATTCGGAGGAATAGTTGAGGCAATATGCGTCAAGAGCAGGATTTGTCCATCTGCGTGACGGAAAAGATACTCGAGGTCCCACTCGGAAAAGTTGTATCTAATAGCTACACAGCGTGTGATTTGATCACGGGGATATCACTTGTCAGAACGTGTCAAGTAGCATTTGTTGATAACAATATTGAACACGACATGGTGACGTAATTTATCAGATATCGCACAATGCAAATATCAGGAGACAAAAGGAATATGACACGACATTCATGGTTCAATGACAAAAGATTTCATGGAATGCATAGGGATCCACATGGCCATCTAGGTCCCTCTGATGATCATTGGTACAGGAGGGTCCCGACCATGTCTAGAGTGTTCTCAAACCGTGGGGTATCACGCTTAAGGGCTTGATGATGCTCATAGAGTGTTTGTGTATTGACAAAATCACCAAAGATAAGAGAGAGAAAAACGGAAGGGTTTCAGTAAGTCCAGAGGATGTCGAGAATGAGATGGAAGGAGTTCCACATCTACGGGGATTGAATAATATGTAAGTGCATGTTGAATATTGATTTAACCATTCATTTATATTTATTCAATAAAATTAAAAGAATTTAAAAGGGTCAAATACCTAATTGGGCCAAAATATGTAGGGAAAAGGGCCCATGAGGGAAAGACCAAAGGGAGGAAGGAGGAGGGGGTGGCAGGCTGGGCCTTGGGCATCTCGCGCGGGCCCACCAGAGCCTTGGATGGCTGGCCAAGCCTCCCCCTCTCCTTTGTTTAGTCCCACATGGCTAAGGCAATTGCCGATGTGGGGTTTTCCCCTATATAAAGAGAGGTATTTTGACAAAATAAATACACAATAATCAATAAAAGGTTCCCACTCTTTTGGGGAGACCTCCAGTTGATTCTCTCTCTCCCATGACCATGGTCCCAAGTCCGGATCGCGCGAGCAGGAGTCTTCATCCCCACGGAGCACTGTCATGCTGCGGGATTCGGATCCAGAAGCTCTACTTCCGCAACTGTTGCTGGATCGGAGGAGTGGGAGTCATCGTTAGGCATCAGACGTGCATAACTCCCTGCGAGGTGCAACACTTGGGGCACTAGGAGTCGTTGGAGCCATAGGAGCTATCAGGACTTCAACACGACCTCGAGATTGGCTTTGGTTCGTCTACATCAACCATACTCTCGCGAGCATTGCCAATGCTTTTCGGTCTTCAAGGGTAAGTTCGCAAAAAGCCCCTCCCATTACTGCATTACTGATAGATAGGTCTTGGCATTAGGGTTCTTGGCGTAGGGAAAATTTATTGTTTTCATGCGCAAAACCCTACAGTGGTATCAGAGCTAGACCTATACGTAGTATTGCGAATACGGGTAGAACACACGAGTTGTAGCGTGTGGGTGTTGATCTTTTAGTTGTTACCCTCCCACGTGTACTTGTGTATAACGCAACAATGTTTGATGAAGCGGCCCCCAACCGACTTTACGCGTTCATTCGCGAGACTAGTCCATGCTTGACATACGGCTTGTACCATATAAAGTGGCTTTAGGGGGTGTTTGTCTCTCTTGCATTAGTGCGTATTCCATTTGCAAAGGAGGGCCCCAAAAGGGATGTAGTATAGACAACAACTTGATCAGCGTTGTGGAGGAAGTTCGTAGGTAAGAACGGTTCTTGTACGGAAGCCCTATTAGCCATGTAAAACATGCAAAGATAAAGTAGAGGCATCTAACTTTGTTTTGCAGGGGGCATTGTGATGTGATATGGTTGTGGCAAAGGTAAAGTAGTTTACTTTATGTTGCTAAGTAGTAGGAGATGGTCATGGAGATGATGGACTACCACGCCGGAGGGCACGGTACCCTGGTGCCTACGGCGCCGAGACCCTGGCATCGGAATCCGGAGGCACGAGATGGAGATCATAGCGTGAAGGACCATATCGCATCACAGTTACATTCAATGTTTATTGTTTGTGCATATTATTGTGTGATAGTATTAGAGACTCGACGGTAGCCTAATAAGATGATCCCTAATCAAAATACCAATGTAAGTGTTCTCCCTTAGTGTGCACCACCAAGAAAGTTCTCCGTTATGAGGCAGGCTATGATGATCGGGTGTCAGACATATATGCGTTCGCATACGGTGGGTGTAAGCCATGTTGCACAGTCGATACACTAAGGTTGAGTTAGCGAGACTAGCATGTGTAGACATGGCCTCAGAACACGGATGTTTGAAAGATCGAGCATGAGTCACATGAATGATGTGATCGATGTTTCAGCGTCCACCTTTGCAACTATATCACCGGCCGTGACGATCGGTGGCGGTGTAGTTGCTAAATTCCTTCTAGGGATAGGAGTTTTTAATGGAGTTATTGCTTTAACTCATATAATTATAAAATTAGTCTAAATTCATTTTTGTAATTACAAATGTAGAGATGGCTTGCCATGAAGCTTACTTTGATGTTGATGAGTGGGTAGTTGGTGAAAAACTTAGACTTGATGGATCAAACATTGCTGGTTGGCTTGTGCATCTGAATGATCTCCTTACTAAGAATAATGTGGTATATTACATATGCCGCACGGTGGATTTGACTGAGCCAAATGACTATGAGACCCCACAAGAGCTAGCAGAACACTATTATCATCAAGAGATGTCCACTTTCATTCAGATAATAATGCGTTATGGGATGGTGGATGAACTACATCTACTAATGGGCGATCTCGACCCATATTTGATGGCGGATCAACTGAGAGAAGAGTTCATAAGCCATGTGCGCATGTGGAAGCATGAGCTGCTTGCAGATTTCCTTTCCATAAAGATGGAGGAACACACTTGTCTGAAGAGTCACTTGGGGCGCATGCTTGATGCACACATGAGACTGGTTTACTTTGTGGACCAATGGATGACCGAGTCTTTTGCGATAGGCATACTGCTTCGATCGCTACCTCCCAGCTATGATGGACATGTCCGGAGTAGCATTATGAGTGGTGATATGGCAACAATGGATTTCCAGGAGTTCATATTACATTTCAGGAATGTAAAGGTTGAACCAATCACCGGAGAGGTCGTTGATGACAAAGGTATATATTTGATATACAATTTTATAAAACGTATAATCTAGCAAACACTTATTACAGTGTTAAAGTATTCGATACTTATTCTGTTTTGGTGAAAACATGTCCTTGTGCATGAGAGCTACTTGCTGGAGAGGGATGACGTTGCGTGTTGATGGAGAGCATGATGATGATGGCCAACGACACTCTCCCTCGACATTTATCACTTAGTTTGTCGTTTTTGGATGACTATTGTAATCGATGGATTGTTGTAGCATCCCATCTGTCTAACATATGTAATGCTACATGGTATAATAATAAAATGCTACTTCCTATATGTTTATCATTGCATCATCATTATATCATGGTCATGTCATCATGCCACCTTGCATTTGAGCATCATATAAAACCCCTCTTTTTGGTTCTTATCCCATATGCATTATATATTGTATTTGCATCTTGATAGATTGTATTTGGTTCTTAATAAATGCTTGATGCCCAAGTTGAGTTGGGAGCATATCTTTTCTCCACTCCACCACCTTATCTTTGTCACCACCTTATAATTCCACCATCCAAACTAGATGTGGGCTTTTACACTTCCTTGGTTTTGCCTAGCTTATAAAAATGGATCAAATTCCCTACCACATGCCCCATTATGTTTATTATTGTTTTCACAATATAAATGATGTGGGATTGTTTATATCTTCATATGGTTTGATTGAATGAGAGAGCATGTTTAAATACAAATGGAACCTAATAAATGCCTAGTGGCACATACACACTAGCAAGGCCATTCTTATTCAAATATGCCAACTTTCAAACCAACCATGTGATCCTGATCATTTCAAATTGAGAGGGCCATAATTTCAAATTAATGAATGCATGTACTAATTTTAGGGCCACTTTGGAATATACTTGTTTTTACAAATATATGGGTGTCCTTAATTGTCCATGCATGGCCCTGCAAGTTCTTTTTTCCTTATCTTCCTTTGTGTATCTTGTTGGATTTTTGGAGGATTATTTGGTTGTTTGAAATTCAAACAATAATTTCAAACATTCAAATAAGGCCTTGGTATTTTCTCTTCTTGGTTCTTTAAATCCTTGAGACCATGTGTAGAGGAATTTCTCCTTGAGCTATTTTTTAACAAAGGCAGCTAAAACTAAATGGAATCCAAATAATTCAAACCAACATATATGAATTCAAACAAAACCCTAACCTAACTAAAACCCTAGCTAACCACCTAGCTAAACCACCACCACCACCTTGTGTTTCGGTTCGGCCTAACCTACCTAACACCACCACCATGACCCCTTGTCTAATCCCTAGCTAATCCCAAGCCCACCCGAGCTACCCCATGGCCATGGCCATGTGTACCCTACCACCTAGCCTAACCATCTCTCTCATCTAAACCCTAGCCCAGCCCAGTCCCCTCTTGCCTGGTTGGACCATGCTTAGCACCCCCCGACCGGTCCCTCTCTTCCTCTTTTCGTGCTATAGGACAAGAAGGAGAGAAGCAAGCCGAGAACCCTCGCCCGAGCCATCCCCTCTCGCTAACCCTCCAGCTCTTACCTCTCTCTCCCTGATTAACACCCCTGCGCTGCCCTCTCTTTCTTGCACACCATGAAGGTGGCCAACACGCTGCCTGGACCACCCCGCTTTTCCTCTTTCTCTCTCTCTTCAGCTGGACGGGAGAGAGAGAAGAGAGCCACCCGACCTCGCCTCTCTCGCTTTTGCATAGGGTAACACCCCATGTGAACTTTACCCTAACCCTCCTTATCTACCCCTCCTTCCACCAGGTCCAGATCGAGTTTTTCCCTGCCATCCACCCCTCTTCCTTCCTCCATCACCAACCATGGCTAGCCTAGCAAAACCAAACCCTATATCGGCTTGAACCCTCTCTGTCGTCGGGGAGACAGGAGAAGGGAGCATAGGTGGTTGGGGAAGACGAAGGAGTCGCCACCGATGCTTTGTACATAGAGGAGCAGTCTCAAGCATGTTGGGAGAAGCCTCGTGATGTCTACGCACTTCTATTCTTGTAGATAGTTGTTGGGCCTCTAAGTGCAGAGGTTTGTAGAACAACAACAAGTTTTCCCTTAAGTGGATCACCCAAGGTTTATCGAACTCGAGGAGGAAGTGGTCAAAGGTATCCCCTCTCAAGCAACCCTGCAATCAAGATACAAGAAGTCTCTTGTGTCCCCAACACACCCAATACACTTGTCAGGTGTATAGGTGCACTAGTTCGGCGAAGAGATAGTGAAATACAGGTGGTATGGATATAAGATGACGGTGATAGAAAATAGCTTGATGGCGTGGAAGAGACTAAAGGCAAACTGAAATAAAGATGGAAGCAAGCAAACATGTAATAGATCTAATAGCAAACGGTGTTTCAATGCTTAGAAAGAAGGCCTAGGGATCATACTTTCACTAGTGAACACTCTCATATAAATATCTTCTCTTCATGATACTACTCTTAACTACTCTCCGGTTGAACACTCTAATCGATGGTAGGGCTATAACAGCACACCTCAAAGTTCATATTTCCCATCTAGAAAACCCCACACCGTCACCTTGAGTACTAGATGAGTCCAACAAACACCACAATTTCATAAAGACATCCAACTCCAAATATAACTCATAACAAGTATTTGTAATCTCTAGCCTAAGTGCCACCATGGTGTGCACGCTATCACTTTCACATACATGGGGAGAGCAGAGATCTATTAAAGCACTTGAGTAGCAAGGTAGATTTATAGATTACAAGCTCATGATCTCAATAAGATCATGCATAGAGAGAGATGAACACATAGCTACCGGTAGAACCCTTAGCCTCGAGAAAGAACTACTCCCTCCTCATCATGGGAATCAGCAATGGTGATGGAGATGGTGGTGGAGATCGATGGAGATGGCTCCGGGGGCAATTCCCCATCCCGGCAGGGTGCCGGAACAGAGACTTTCTGTCCCCCGAATCTCCCCTTCGGTGGCGGCGGTGCTGCAGAACTTTTCGTGGCTGGATGATTGACTATTTAGGGTCTTGGTATCGGGAGGCTCTTATAGGCAAAAGAGGCAAGGTCGGTGGGCGGCCAGGGGGGCCACACCATGCCCTGGCGCCGCCAAGGGGGACACACGCCTAGGGGTGGTGTGGACACCCTATGGCCCCTCTCCCACTCTCCTTCTGGCTCCATGAGTCTTCCAGGAAAATAGTAACTTTGGCTTTTGTCCCGTCCAATTCCGAGAATATTCATTTTCTGACTTCTTGGAACCAAAAACAGCAAAAAACAGCCAACTGGCACTGTGGCATCTTGTTAATAGGTTAGTCCAAGAAATCATAAGAAAAGTACTCCAAAGTTTGAACAAAACACAAGAAAGTAGATAAAACCAAGCATGGAACATCAAAAATTATAGATACATTTGCAATGTATCACCTCGCCGCCGCCGTGCCCGTCCCTGTAGCGAAGCTCTTGCGGCTAAGCCCCGCCGCCAATCCACATCGTATCTCTACCTCCAGCTATGTAAGGACCCTAGGTGAGCCCCCTACTTCCTCCTAGACATGGTCGCGCTCGCTCTCGAACCCAGTAGCGCCGCCGCACTTCGTCGAGCAGCATGCGTGCGCGCGTGCTGTCGCAGTCACCGCTAGAGCTATGCCACTCGCATCGCAGCTGCCTCCTGAGCCCTTTGTTCCTGCTCGGATTCCTGCCACTCCGGGCCTCCTTAGGTGTAGTCGTCTGAACGGATCTTGCAGAGGAAGCTCACCTCTCCAACATCCGTTTTGGCAGCATCGCGTTTTACTCAGCCAGCTAACCGCCACCGTCCGCCGAACTTGCACCGGCCGCGGCACACCACAGCAGCGTCTGCCAGTTTCGACAGACAAGACGAGACTCTTTTGCTCCTAGCCCCTCGGCATTCTGGAAACTTCACCAGCAGTCCCCCCATGGACCCACTGCCAGCCTCACCGCCTAGCACCGGTCATGCACTTTTACAAAAAAGACACCTGAATTTCCCTGTATTCAACCCACATCCATCAGATCTCCCACGTGTCACCTCTGGGATGGCGGCGCGTGTGTGTGGCCCCGCGGTGCCCTGGGCCCGTTTGTCATTCCTTGTGGGTCATTTCGACCCGTGTAGGAAAACTCCGGACCTCACCCCTTGCCAGCACACTGTGCTAAGTCAGCCTGGACCCATGCGTCAGGGTCTGGGGCTAGCCTTGCCTCGGTATAAAAAGTCCACAACATTTTCTTTTCCTAATAAAAATAATTCCAGAAATTGTTTTAATCTTTATAAATTCAAATAATTTGAATTTGAGAAAATTTCCAAAACAAAGTCGATTTCAAATTTAATTATGAATTCAAATCCCCTTCAGGAAAATTACCACCATGCCCCTAACTTTCGAGCTAATGACCATTTTGCCTTTTTGCTATTTAAAATATGAACCTTAATAACCTTAAATCCATAAATTCAAATTTGACATATTACATTTGTTTTCTGTTCAGAAAAATGTGAGGAATTCAAATATGCCATCCAAGATAATTTTTGATCAATTTAAATTTCGAATTATTTAAATATCAATAAATGCCTTTTTTCTAAATAAATCTATAACTTTAATTCCATAATTCCAAATTTTACAAATAATATGTCTAAATCGATAAGCACGATGAGCCTGTTCTAACTATGCATTTCGTGATATGATTTGAAGCTTGCATCATGTAAATATTAAGTACACAACAATGTTTATGGGAGCAAAACATGCCTAAATAAATTAATAAAGTGCTTTACTATTGTTTCCACACCTCACCCATGCCATGCTATGTTATACCAAGCAATTATGCATCATTCCATCATGGCATACCTTGTTTGCTTGTTGCATATGATTTATATGATTGTGCAATGTATTTATTTTGGACCTTGTGTGTTTGGTTTTTATCCGGGTAGACACTAAGCAAGGAGAATACCAGGAGCCTCGGGAGTATTACCTGGATCCTTCTATTCTACAACAGAACTGCCAGGCAAACAATTCCCCATGCTTGCATACATATAGTACTTATGCTTCTATCTTACTCTTGCATCATTGAGTCACGATTGCATTAAATTGAATCCCAAGTATTGCATAGCCTTTACTTTTAAACCTCACCGAAGCTTGTACCTCAATCCCATGAGCCATTACTACAGGAGTTGATTGAGCCATGCGAGTCATAGAATTGCATGTGTAGGGTTTGTGCGAGTCTTGGATAACGAGGTACCTAAACAACTTAATCTGAGTAGTAATGGGATAACTAATGAAAGAGGCATCAGTGAGCATTATCTGTTATTTGGTTCTTTAAGCTCACTTGTGTCTCGTACGAACCTGAGTACTTGATTCCTGATCCTTGACTATCGCACTATCTGCATGTGGGACCATGAATCCCCTTCGCTTGAGCATGATTCACACTTTATTTCTCAGGGCCACAAACTAGTTTGAGGCTTTATTACTATCATGTACTTATGCTTTGCTTTGACTGATTTATTTACGATTGTGTGTGGATCACCTGTACTGTTTAGGAATTGTGGAATGTTTTTGCGGGGTATCGACAAGCCCAGTCAAACGTTCGGCTTCCTAGTCATTTACAGCCATTGGCACAAACCTTGGGTCCATCTTGGAGCTGGCCAACTTATTTGCGGGTAGCTTAATGGGGTGGCCCCCTGAAACTATATATGAATCTGTGAATGCATTGTTGTGAGGCCTCGTTGCGTTTTATTTGGTTCTTCCCAAGGTTGATCATGTGTGTGTTGCTATTTGTGCACCCCTGCTAGGTAAATCTTTCTGAAAGTCGTGTCTGTGCTTATGGACGACTTGGAGCACAGTTTCTCAATCATAGACAAGCATAACTAAAGTACCGCCTTTCATTTGACTAAGACATGACTAGTAAATAGTGCAACACTCATGGAGTGGTTAATAAAATTTCCAACTGGTGGGGTGTTGTTCTGCCTTCTCATCGATAAGCGAGAAGGAGGATGAGCGAGGTTAATTTTTGTTTCTTATATAATTGTTTATATTAATTAACGAGCATCTGTCCATCTCTGGTTGGCGGATGCGTAGCGTGTCTCTATAAAACTTTGTAGATATTATCTTTCACTGCAATTGCGTCACCCCAGGTTGTTCCCTTTAGAAGCATTAAGACCTGCTGAGTACCCCTAGGGTCTCACAGGATAAATATTTGGTTCAGATGGATAGGTATACTCCTAGGAAGGATACTGGGTTGAGGAGACGGATGATGGTGGCAACGACTGTCCGGTGTAGAGATTCTGGGGATGGAGATCCATGAGATCTATGGGCGGGATGTGCTTACTTTCAAGGCATCTTATGCCAATTTGCTTCTTATCCGTACTCGGATCATATTTTCCGCTTCCGCTTGATACTCTTTTGCGTGATGTATGAGGATGTATCCTAAACTATTATATCTATCCAGGATATTTGGATCTTGCTGTATGGAGTTTAATATTTCTATTTCTATTGTTTCTAGATGGAGTGACTCTGATGTCTATTGTAAGTCACAGACATACATACTCATTTGTGTATGTCGTGGTCGCGTTGCCTATCGACTATGCCGCTCGCTCTTGTCCCAATGTTCTTGAAAGTGGATAGGGTGGTCGGCCGGTACCGTGCCCTGCTCCGCTTCGACGGGCCTACACGTGGGTGGCCTTGGGCCTCTGCAGTAGAATCCCTTAGGTTCGAGGTATTAGAATTGGTATCAGAGCCATTCCACCCTTCAGGTTCTCAGCCAAGATGGTTGTTGTTAGTCTAGAAAATATTTTGGTAGCTATGTATACTAGGGAAACTAAACGTGAGAGTAGGACTGCTTCCATTTTTCTTCTTACCCACCCCACCCACCGTTTTCTGGTAAGGCAGTGTAACATTTGTCTATCCTCTTCTAAAAAATCAAACTAGGATTCACGTGTTTGGGGTTTTCGTAGTACCATAGGATGTGTGTGCAATTCTTTGTCTATCTGTTGCACCCAACCTTATTGTCGCAATCTGCCTTTGGTTATCAACTGTGGGTACATTCCATACTGACAGGCCTTGTGTAAATTGACGCGATCTATCTGACTCTTTGTAAACTAACGCGATATGTCTTACTCTTTGTAACCGACGCGTTATAGTTAGGGGTGTTCGTTCTGTATCTGTTATCTCTTTCAGTTGTTCATAAGTAGGATAAGAGTTGGGTTGCATGTTTTTCCTATTCTTGTGTGAAGTAATACTTTGAGTGCGGGATGGAGTCATGACCATACCAATACTTTTATCGTTCGCTCTTGTACATTGAATGGGTGAAACTGCTAAGCTCTAACTGTTAAGAGGTTTTGCGCATCTAGTTGGTATTTTAATGTCAAAATTTGTGGAATTTTTTCTTTGGTAGATTTGTATTCCACACTCCTTTTCAGTCGTGTGTGATATGCTAACTATCTTCTAGGTGCTATGAACTTTGTTTGATATGTTAATATCATCTTCGTAAATTGTATCCTTTAAACTTGGTTAATTCTATTTAGTGCTATTTTGGATTATTAATAATTCTCCATTATGGTACTAACGCAAGTTTTTCAATCATCAACAGGATGGCCCCTCCACGCCGCCCTCCTAGGGAAGACGAGGTTCCGGGTTTGCCAGAGCTGGGTGTTGCGCTTGTCAGTTTGGCAAATACTCTGGGAACTATGAAGTAAAACCAGAAGAGGTTCGAGGAGAGTGTTGGGAGGAATGAGTTCGCACCACCTCCCCCACCTCCCCAGCATGGCAACAAGAAGGACTTTCTGAAGTTCGCCCCACGACACTTCGAGGTGACCGTCGAGCCACTGGATGCTGATGATTGGCTTCAGGAGACCACAAGGCTGTTGGATATCGGAGATGTTGCTGAGCATGATAGGGTCAAGTACGCTACTCACCTTCTGCATGGGGAAGCCACTCTTTGGTGGGAGAGCTATCTGAGAGCAAGTCCTCCTGGATTCCAGCCAACATGGGGGCAGTTCACTAATGCTTTCAAAGGGCATACCTACCTGAAATTTTCATGGAACGCATGAAGGAGGTGTTCCTGAATCTCAAGCAAGGAAGCGACAATGTCAATACTTACATCAAGAACTTTGAAAAATTATCTCGTTATGGTGGGGATGGGGTTTCTGATGATAAGAAAAGACAGAAGAGTTTCCGTCAAGGGCTAAATGCTTCAATCAAATATGCTCTCACCCATACCACTCCAAGCTCATTTCGTAAGCTTCAGCAAGCAGCTCTTCAAGAGGATGTAAGTAAACAGGCATATGATGATGCCAAGAAACACAACCATGACACTGGTAGTTCCTCGGACTGGCCTCTCCTTCTAAGCGCCATGTGTGGGTCCGTAGTACCGCATCGCCGCTCCCTGCTCTGCCAAGACCATTAGGTTTCTCGCCAAGGCTACAACTACCACTACCCTAGGGTGCCGTATGGTGGAGTTCCAGGATACTCTAATCCTCGTCCGAGTGGTGCTTGTTTCTCATGTGGGAACACTGGACACCAGCAGTGGAACTGTCCTATGAACAACAAGGCTCTTCATCCTCCACCTCCAAGACCTGCTTCGACAATTGCTCCTCGCGCACCTGCACCACGGGCTCTCAACATCAACACCAAGCCCAGGTCCACTATTGCTCGCGCTAACAACATCAACATTGTTCAAGTGGAGCATGATCCTAGAGTTGTGATGGGTACGCTCCCCGTTAACTCAGTCCCAGCATGAGTTTTATTTGATTCTGGTGCATCACATTCTTTTGTCTCTACAAGTTTTGCTGATGAGAATGGGTTATCTATGGACTCTCTGCCTAAAAATCTGATGGTTCTCTCCCCCGGGGCAAGAATGATATCTTCCAAGATCAGTCATGGCAATCAAATTCTAGTTGGTGGCACTTCATTTCTAGCTTCCTTGATTATTCTTGGCAAATCAGATATTGATGTCATATTAGGCATGGACTGGTTGAAAGCCAATGAAGCTGTGATTGATTGTGCTAAACATTCGGTTTCTTTGAAAATCCATAAAGTCCATATAGTCTATTCTCCAAGGCAAACTCCTTCTATTCAGCTCTACTCTTTGGGTGTCAAAAACATTGATGTTATGGAAGCCTTGCAAAATGTTCCTGTGGTCTGTGAATTCCCAGATGTTTTTTCACAAGAGTTACCAGGCATGCCTCTGGACCGAGAGGTCGAGTTTGTCATTGATATAGAACCTAGAATCGCTCCTATCTCCAAGCGGCCCTATAAGACGGGTCCTGCAGAGTTGGCTGAACTCAAATGGCAGCTTGATGAACAAGAAAAGTTGGGTTGTATATTCAGCATAACACTTCCTCTTGGGGTAGCCCAACAATCTTTGTGAAGAAGCGAGACCAGACTTATCGACTTTGTGTTGACTACCGAGCTCTCAATGCCAAAACCATCAAGAATAAACATCCCCTTCTGCGGATCAATCACCTCTTCGATCAGCTTGTAGGAGCAGTGGTATTCTCCAATCTTAACTTGAGAAGTGGATATCATCAAATCAAGATTCGCAAGGAAGATGCTCCTAAAACAGCTTTCACCACTCTCTATGGCCTGTACGAGTACACGGTCATGTCCTTTGGCCTCACCAATGCTCCCACTACTTTCTCAAGGCTTATGAACTAAGTTTTCATGGAGTATCTTGATAAGTTCATGGTGGTCTATCTTGATGATATCCTGGTCTATTCCAAGTCAAAATAAGAGCATGCGGAACATCTCTATTGTGTTCTTACCAAGCTTCGTGAGAACCATCTGTATGCAAAGTTCTCCAAGTGCGAATTTTGGCTTCCTGAAGTCACCTATTTGGGGCACATCATTTCTACTAAGGGCATTGCTGTCAACCCAGAGACTGTTTGGACAATTGTGGAGTGGATCCCTCCCAAAATGTCAAATAAGTCCAGAGTTTTCTTGGATTACCTAGTTATTGTCGTCACTTCATTCAGAACTTTTCAAAACTTGCTAAGCCTCTTACCAATCACCTCAAGAAAGGCAAGAAATTTCTTTGGTCACCTCCGTGTCAACAAAGCTTTGAAACACTCAAGGAAAAGCTCACCCCAACACTTGTCTTGATTCCTCCTGATAAATCAAAACCGTATCAGATCTTCTGTGATGCCTCTCTCTAGGGACTTGGCGCGGTCCTCTTGGAAAACAAGAAAGTCGTTGCTTATGCTTCTCGTTAGTTGAAAACTCATGAGATCAACTATCCAACACATGATCTTGAACTTGCAGCGGTTGTCTTTGCTCTGAAAGTATGGAGGCACTACTTGCTTGGAAACTATTGTGAGGTCTTTTCTGACCACAAAAGCCTCAAGTATATCTTCACTCAGCCGGACCTCAACCTTCACCAGAGGACACGAATTGAAACCATCAACGATTTTGATCTTTTAATCAACTACACTCCGGGCGAAGCAAATGTGATGGTCGATGCCCTTAGTCATTAAGTTTACTAGACCATGTAGGTGCGTGTTTCCGCGCCCGTCCATTAGGAGAATAGATTGTTATGAATTGATGAAAATATATTTGATAACATGTTCCAAAGTATCGAGTCATGTTTTGGACTCTTGGTGATAATGTATGCTCTTATAAGAGCAACTTGCATGTACCCCTATATGGTCAAATTCATTTGCATTTTAAGCTAAAATTCTTCATAGGTTTATTAGTGGTTTATTGGAAGGATAGCATGGAGGGTCAGCAAAGAGAGAATAGGTGTGATATCTGAATGTTCTACATTGTTCAGATTATTTTTAGAAACATTATTTTTTGTAATCCTTAATGCTGTTCTGATTGTTTTTTTCACGAATGATGACTTCAAAGATGCGAAAGAAACTGAATACAAAAATTGTGAATCATTGTAGTGGGAAAGGAATTGTATCGCATGTGTAATACTATAAAATACATCCTTAACTACATCACAAAACCAAAGGGACATGCTAAGATTTCCAAAAAGTAAGATGGCAACAAAATGGAAACAAAGATATTGTTCTGGATATGCCTTGATTAACTATTTCACTGACTCACAAAAATAAAAAAGTAATTTATATATACTCTCATAATTTTAGAATCACTACCTTTGAGTTGAAAAAGAAGCATGAGCTTTTAGGAAAACATATACATTTGTTACCTAGACCAAAGGACATGTTGTCTCACCACTAATTTCAGGTAATGCAGGTGACTAAAAGTTCCATGGAAAAGAAACACACGGCAATAAGCATTTTTTCGCAATTACATTATGCTACCAAACAACAAAGCAAAGTTGATTGAATACAATACAATGACGCAATAGGCAATAGAATTATGATGAAATGCTAGTTAGAGTGCAAACAGAGGCTATCACTGACAAAAGCTTAACAAAGTTGCAGTAGGTAAAATGTTTAGAGAGTAGAAATTGAAATAAATGCTTCTAGTTTCGTTACTACATCATTTATTCTCAGTTCCTTAGGTTTCAATCAAAGCAGACCCAAGGCAAATTATGCGTATAGTAATACCTCTTTTATCCCTTCACAACCAACGAGTTTGTGTGGCCTAGTCCTCTCCTAGAAATGAATGGATTCCATGGGGTGGCTTGATACATTGCAAACGTATCTATAATTTTTGATGTTCCATGCTTGTTTAATATCTAATTTCTTATGTTTTGTCCATATTTTGGAGTATTTCTATACACTTTCTTGGACTAAACTATTAACAAGATGCCACAGTGCCAGTTGCCTGTTTTCTTCTATTTTTGGTTCTAGAAAAGTCAGAAAATGAATATTCTCGAAATTGGACTGGACAAAAGCCAAAGTCGATATTTTATCGGAAGACTCACGGAGCCAGAAGGCGAGACAGAGAGGGGCCACAGGGTGGCCACACCATGTGGTGGCACGGGCTAGCCCTGGTCGTGCCACCAGGTGGTGTGGGCCCCCTGTCCGGCCACCGATATTGCCTCTTTGCCTATAAGATGCCTCCTGATGTAGAAACCCTAAATCGTCAAGCCTCCAGCCACGAAACGTTCCGTAGAGCCGCCACAACCGAAGGGGAGATTCGGGAGACAGAAAGTCTCTGTTCCGGCACCCTGCCAGGACGGGGAAGTGCCTCCAGAGCCATCTCCATCGATATCCACCACCATCTCCATCGCCGTTGCTGATTCCCATGATGAGGAGGGAGTAGTTCTCTCTCGAGGCTAAGGGTTCTACCGGTAGGTATGTGTTCATCCCTCTCTCTATGCATGATCATATAATTGTGATCATGAGCTTTGTAATCAAGTAGATCTACCTTGATACTCAAGTGCCTTAATAGATCTCTGCTCTCCCCATGTGTGTGAAAGTGACAGCGTGCTCACCATGGTGGCACTTAGGCTAGAGATTACAAATACTTGTTATGAGTTATATTTGGAGTTGGATGTCTCTATGAAATTGTGGTGTTTGTTGGAACCATCTAGTGCTCAAGGTGACAGTGTGGGGTTATCTAGATGGGAAAACTAAACTTTGAGGAGTGTTGTTATAGCCCTACCATGGATTAGAGTGTCCAACCGGATAGTAGTTAAGAGTAGTATCATAAAGAGAATATATTTATATGAGAGTGTTCACTAGTGAAAGTATGATCCCTAGGCCTTGTTTCTAAGCATTGAAACTTCATTTGCAACTAGATCTGTTACATGTTTGCTTGCTGCTATCTTTATTTCAGTTTTCCTTTAGTCTCTTCCACGCCATCAAGCTATTTTCTAGCACCGTTGTCTTATATACATACCACTTGTATTTCACTATCTCTTCGTCGAACTAGTGCACCTATTGTAACATCCCAAAACTTCAATCCAAGCTTATCAAGATCAAATCATCCAAAAATGGGGTTAACAAAAACTTTTCCAAATTTAAAATGAAAGCATTCATATATGTGTGCATTTAAAATAGAGTTGTTTGAATTGCGATGATTGATTGATCCAATGCTTGTAAAATGTTTCTTAGGTGATTTTAACATCATCAACATCATTCCCAAACTTTTCCTAAAGAAAATCAAATCAAAAAGAATTAAAATGAAGGAATGGTCATTTTGACAAATTTAACTCTCATGCCTACTTTGGCTATTCCTAGTACTCATTTCTTAATAGAAACAATTCTTGATCTTTGCACCCCTTGCTAGTACACATAATGAGGTACCAAGGCCTACCTTTTGATCTACTAAAAACATTCTGTAAACTATTTTAAATGACAGTTTCAAATTGAATCTAATGCATATGCATAGATCACCCCTATTTCAAAAACCATCAAATTGAGCACCATTTTCAAAACCCTTGCAACCAGAGACTACCTAGCACTAGTGGAGATCACCCAAAATTTTTGAACTCAAAATTCAAAACTTTTTCTCTTGCGGCCATTTCATCAAACACTTGGCAGGAAGATTTCAAACTAAACAAATTTCACTATTTTAAATAGTGTTCTGGACAAACTTGTTCCCCAACTTGCCACCAAAATCTCTCCACTACTCCCCCTAACCCCTCTCTAGCCCAGCCACCCACTGTGCCAAGACCAAATGGTCATGGCCATTAAGGCCGAGCCCCCACTTGGGCACCCCACTGGCGACAGCACGCCACAGCCGCCGCCCGCGCCATCCACCGTGTCCTGGAGATAGCCCGTGGTCCACCTCCACCGCCCAACCAGTCCCAGCCTAAGGACAGCGACCAGAACGACCAGGAACTGCCGCGCCCCGAGCCTGTCGACCATGCCGACGCCGCCCGCAGAGCGTGCATTGTCCCCGCTCGCACCGACCGCCCCTTGGCACTAGCCCGCGCCCACCACTCCGCCTCAACCTGGAGAACACCCCAGGCATCCCCGTTCGCCGCCCAAAGCCCCACAGCCACCACTCACCGTGGACACCGCCGCTTCGGCCGCGCAGAGCGCCACCTCGCCCCGACCACATGCCACCGCCCCTACGGCCGCATTGAAGTCCTAGAGCATTGCCAGGGAACCGCCCACCGATCGCAATCCCCAGCCATGCCGCTAGCTCGCCGTAGCCATGTCGCCACCGTCGACCGCCCATCCCGCTCGGTCTCACCGTCGAGCCTATAAAAGGAGCCCTCCCCAGCACCAAAGACTCACACCATTCCACTCCCCTCACCTCTCTGAACCTCACCCACCTCTCGCCGGAGCAAGTGGAGCAACAGCTCGCCGGAATTGGAGTCGGAGCCGCCGCCTCGGGAGAAGAAGGGTGTCGTTGATTCCGGCCATCCCAAGCTCCGCCGCGACCACGCCTCGCCTCGCCGTCGTCTTCCACTTTGTTCGCCTGCCTCACCGACCCTGCTGGAGCCCTGGTACGCCCCCAGTAGACCCCCACTGAGCCGCTAGGGTTCGAGCTCGTCGGCGACCTGTTCGTCGTCGACGACGACCCTGAGCCGTAGATCTAGCCTCTAATCGCATTACCACGTCCGTGCAGCGTTTTAAGTGCCGCTGACAAGTGGGACCCCCTGTCATCTGAGCCCCACGTCGCGTAGTGCCACTGGGCCAGCCCATTTCTTTTCCCGCG
This sequence comes from Avena insularis, assembly GCA_023614405.1. NCBI lineage: Eukaryota > Viridiplantae > Streptophyta > Magnoliopsida > Poales > Poaceae > Avena > Avena insularis. Next base: position 281,890,818 of record CM042694.1, on the reverse strand, counting down.
CGAGCCCGTAGATTCAAATCTGGATTTTTCTTTTTAGTTAGAATATAGTTTCTGTTCAGTGTTTCAAAATTCAATTCTGTGAGTTTGACAAATCCAAATTACATGAAACTAATTTTGTCTGAAAGGTATTGAAATGCTCATTCCAAGCCCGTTGGAGTTAATTCATTTAGAGTTATAGATTTCTCCTAATAAAAATAAGAAGACAGAAGCTTTTGCAACTTGAAACATTTTTATAAAATCAACCAAGTTAGCTTTTGAGTTGATTCCAACTCTCAAAAATCACATTTCATCATATCTATCCAAATATGTAATAATATTAAGGTTTATAGGCAGTGACTTTGGACTAGTACCAAAATAATGCTATATAGGCATTTCTAGTCACTTTAAATCATTAAATAATAAACTTAAACCAAAGTAATATTGATCCAACCTTTAAATCTCATTCCCACATGTTAGAATATGTGGTGAGGACATGTGTCCACATGATCCCATATTTTGGTGGTGAATATTAAATTTTATTTAATATTTCAATGAGTAGAAATTACTTTTCCAAAATGAAAAGGTTGAAACTATTGAATTAAACTTGTGATGTTTGGGATGATAATAGATCATCAATTGTGTGGTTTAGAATACTACTTAGCCTAGTTAAGTATTGTTTGGTGATTGTGCACTCCCTATGTATTTCTAGACGATAGTACCGACCAAGCCTTCGAGGAGGAGGAGTTCTACCAAGAAGAAGAAGAAGAAGAAAACTTCAACCACTGCACCAACCAAGGCAAGCTATTAGTGGCAAGCTAACCCTTGCAAACATGCTTTAGTAAGCTATTGTTAGCAAGCTAGAATAAAACTAGATGGTTTAGTAAAGATGCCTTAAGCATGCTTTGATCACACCCCTTTAACTATTAGTACCCCAAGTCTTATTGACAAGTTTTACCTCCCTTAGTTTACACAAAGTTCTTTAATTAATTTTGAAGGTAGCATAAAGAGTATAAAACTTGACCTACTTAGAAACCTTTAGATGTCATTCTATGGCATGACATTGATCCCATCTTTCCATCTTAGTGAACACTCTTAACTTAGTACTTTAGAATAGCTCAAAAACTTGAGTCACTTTAGATGGGAACACTTGGTGAAAATGAGTTATGGAAACCTTGGAATGATGAGTCATTCTATTGAGATGTTTTGACATGTGTTGAGAAACACAATTGGTTTATGATGATGAAAATGATGAGGCATGAGCCTTAACCCTTTTATAAAACTGATGGTTGGATTCAGATGCGATACCATTCCAAATTTACCGTACAACCACATTACCTGAATTGGGTAAGGCTTAGCTGGAAATTTATATGCATTAGTATTAGTTCCCTCACGGGAGAGGTTTGAGCTAAGGCTACCTCTCAATGATGTCCACCTATGCAGTGCCCAAGATGACTGATGGTCATGGTTGGGAGGCCATGCTCATAGGAGAGGTGCTTGTACTAGGGTGTGTAAAGGGAAGGTTATGTTTGATTATCTGCATACTAAGTATGATGATTCAGGGTTATCCCTGACAGATGTATCGAATCTTGTGGTGAAAGTGTACCACCTCTATAGAGTGTCAAACTATTCGAATAGCCGCGTTCGCGGTTATGGATAGTTAGAATGGCCATACTGTTTCGTTGTCAGATGTTTTCTAAATAACTTGAAATGAATGATGACCTTTGACTTGACCACAACAGGGTTGTGTTAATGAAATTAGCTTCCCAACTTAAGTGATTCTAGAACTTTACTTTATCTTTTCTTGCTTCAGAACTCAGCTTAGGTTTCAAACTTAACTTGATAGTTATTCATTAGATTCAGCACTTTAACTTAGAATTACAACCCTTGTTAGTAGTAGTTTACGAGTACTTAAAGAGTACTCATCGCTTTTGTCCCTGGCTATTATCATGGCTAGACTATGAAGGAGATTATCAAGATGATGGTCAGCAGGACGGCTATGATAACTAGGACTATCTGCCTTCGTCAGCATTGCCTGTGCCCCTGAAGATGGACCCCACCGCTATGCTATCGTTTATTTCCGCTGCTTGTTGTATTAAAGACTGGATCATGAGATCCTTATTTGTGTAAAACCTTATGTATGCTTTGTAATGGATGATGTACTGTGATATCCAATCCGTTATGTCTCGCAAAAATGGTAATCCTGGGATTGCAAGGTATGGCATAACGGGCATCTAGGATTAAAAATCCGGGTGTTGACACCTATACACCTGACAAGTGTATTGGGTGTGTTGGGGACACAAGAGACTTCATGTATCTTGATTGCAGGGTTGCTTGAGAGGGATACCTTTGACCACTTCCTCCCTGAGTTCGATAAACCTTGGGTAATCCACTTAAGGGAAACTTGCTGCTGTTCTACAAACCTCTTCACTTGGAGGCCCAACAACTATCTACAGGAATAGAAGTGCGTATACATCAAGCTATTTTCTGGTGTTGTTGCCGGGGAGGTAAGGTAAAAGGTACTCACAACCTCCGTTGTGAGTGCTCAAAGTTATTTCCTTTAGATTCTTCAATTTTGTCTTTTTGTTTCTTGTTTTCACTAGTTAGGCTTAATTGAAAACAACAACAAAATTAGAGAGCTTTTTAGTATTTTTCCTAATGTAGAACATGAATTGTCTGAAAAGAAAATTAAAAAACCCATGGAACTTTCTTTGCATACTAATAGCAATGTTATTAGTATGATTCTTTTGAACACCTTTGTTACTAATGCTATGGAAACGTCTAAGCTTGGGGAAGTTAGTTTTTATGAAAATGATCTTTTTAGTTCCCCATCTTTAAAAAAGAAAATTTGCTCTGATGATACTTTATCTCCCATATGTGGTAATTATAATGATACTTGTGATATTTTAAATCGACATACTGATATGGGGTGGCCCGATCTTCTCAGCAAGCACTTTGTCGATGGTGATGGTGGATGATAGATAACTAGCCTATAGCTATGAACTCTCCCGCTCGATCCCTGATGCCAATGCAACAGCTCTCGAACCTTGTAGGATATTCACAACACCATGCTCTTGCGCACGCAGCCGTGACCACGAACGGTAGTCTGCAATCTACTAATTCCCAATGGAACAACAGATCACACTCAATTATAGTTGGTAGATTCGAACACAGGGTAATTCCAGAGGTTCTATGAAAGAAACAACTCCAAAATATTTTAACGTGGTCTAAAACCTAACTTGTGACGGCTACAGAGGTTTATATGAGGGCTGGGGCGTCCTCCCCTCTAAACGGGCCTAAAAATAGCCATAACTTGGCCCAAACTGACCCGATTTGACTCAAACTGATACATACCAACCTATACATGGGTTCGGCCTTATTGGCATGCAGTCCAAACGTCATGGAACACCTCAAACATGTAATTCTTGGTGCGCCATCTCTCTCTCTCTCTTGCTCATACGTGATTTCCTCATTGTCTCCTAGTGCGCATGCCTCCCGCTCCTCCCTCGCGCACTTGTTGATATTGGAAATCAGCGCTTGTCCTTCTTGCTGCAACTCTCCTCCTCCTCGCGCAACGCTTGTGTTATCAATAAACCTGATCATACAAAGATGCATAGACTTAGGTAGTATAAAGTTCTCATTAAGTAAAACATCAGGTTCAATTAAGAATGAATTCACCTGATAGTCATTATTGATTTGACTCAATATTTCCTTCCAGTTCAGGCAGTCAGAATCATCATAATCCCTGTATATATCCTCATCATCCTCCCTTTCTTCATGAAAAGCCGTCCTCGGCTTTAGGTAAGCTGAAAGTGGGAGAAACAAAAAGAACAACGTGTACGCAAAGTATATGTATATATAACATGTTGTATTATTGTTGTTCACATGAAAAGTATGTCCAGTATACATCAAGCAACTTAAATTGCAGGTATAAGTGAAGTACAAAGAATCATGATCATGGTGAAAAACAACTAAATAGATAGTCTTATTTTTCAATATTAAATTCAGTTTTCTTAAAGAAGATCTATGATCAAATTTGTGGACAAGATCTAACCAAGTCAATATGTGTGAAAACCAAATTGATTCACACCATGCTTCAACTGCGCTACTCTGATTAATATGAACATGATCATGTTGTCCAGTATGGAAGATGCAACTCAATTTGCAAATATAAGTGAAGTATAGAGCAGTAGCACAGCTAGACAAAGACTTTTGGGACAAACACAAAGGATATGAAAACTTGGGTTCTATTCTAGCAAGATTATAACGATCCAACATAGGTAAAATTACTTGTGTTGGCTGCATTATATCAACTAGATCTGACTTTAGTTTCATACTATCACAAATTTCAGCATATGTCCCACAACAAGTCATCGACACACAACAAGTATCGCTAAAAACAGCATGTTTTCAGTTCAGCGATTCTATCACAAGGAATGCATACGTGATCCACAAGAAAAATTTCATGCATGCTATATTCACCAATTAGATTGAAAGTGAAACAAGGAGAATATGTGCTAGAATTTAGACATGAAATATCAGAAATCTTGTCCATAGCACAACTCATACTCATAGGTTCATTTAGCATGATGGAAAACACAATATCAGCAGGTGGTATTCGAGCAAGTATTTCTTTATGTGTAATCAGTACCACATGATCAAAATTGGAATTTGGTAAACTATCACATGGTGCTAAAATAGTAGTGCAAGGCAAATCACAAGGAGGCTTCAGTAAAGGAATAGACTCACAATATGTCGCACATGTTGGCTAAAGCTCCAAATCAGTACCAATGTCATTAACAATCTTCTCAGCTGTAGTAGGTACTACGACATCCTCCTCAAGTAACAATACCAGATCGTGTGATGCAGGTTGTAAAATAGGCGGCTCCCTTTCTTCAAAAGCAACCTGCACATCACAAGATACAACACTAGGAGTAGACATGATTACGTTAGTAGACAACTCACATTTCTCATTAGTGTCCACTCTCAAAATTTCTGGAAGAGGCCATTTGCAGTTGTTCAAAAACATAGAACGTAGAAATTGCTTGAAATCCTCCCAAAGGATTTTTTTACCCATGACACCATACACAATCCTTGCATCCTTCCACCAACTAGCTACCTCTTGATCCACACGTCGGTGAGCAAGAATGTATTCTATATGGCCATTAAACTTGCTATCGAAAGTACGACATCTCGCAAAACCAAATCCCATATCAATTTCCCAAATCTGATATTCTGCGGGTGTGGCGGAACTTTCCAATCGCCACTTGATTGTAGTTGGATCATATGCCATGCCAACCACAATAGCTAAATAGTCATGGTAAACATCATCTGATTTCTGCATCACATCAACACTAGTAGAAGTCATGATTAGTACATTAGTGCAAAAACACAAAACTGTTTTGGTGGCACACTCACAACTCACTCAAAAACTGACAAGAAAGCAGATCTTACCGTTCCAAAGTGAATAGTGATGCTTACCAATTTGAAATCAAGGACTGATGCACTGATGTGATGAAGTGAATACCAAAGGTATAGAGAACGATCGCAGGGCATACATGTTATTTATGGTGGAGCTGTAGGTATGGTATCCTAACTACACCGCAAACAAGTCCTAGTGCTGATCGTATGACAAAGACCCACGGAAACACACACGGTGGAGATAAATGGGGAAATTGCAACTATGAAAATGAGCTCCATAAAGTAAGGTATGTCGGAGGAATGCTCGTGTTGCAATGCACAAGGAGAGACGCTAGCAATGTCTCAACGAAACGGGCACAAGATTGCTAAACTGAGCAGCCCGCAGAGCACTAAGCACGCTAGTCTCGTAGGATAGTTTTAGACACAAAGAAAGATTTACTAAGGCTCACAAGGATAGGTACGCTATGTGGACTCAGTAAAAAAATAAAAAAAAAATAAAAAAATTTGACCTGAGAATTGGTCTCTGCCACGGCAGAATTTTTTTTTTCTCGTATGAGGGCAGACCGGTCTGTGGTGAGGCGACGGTCCAATTTTTTTTTTTCATGCTGGAGCACAGACCTGTCTGCGGTCAGGCGTGATGCAGCGAGCCAATTTTTTTTATTCCGACTTGCCAAGCAGTACGCAACTAGGACTCTTTACTTGGTCGGATCTGACTTGATGGTAGCGGAAAAAGATGGTGGAAAACAACTAGAACAACTAGAAAACAAATCTACGAAGAACAGATCTAAATCTAATCTAATAGAGGAACTCGACCAGCAACTATTACTCGATTACGATGTAATCTAGGCTATGGCAACTCGTTTTGTGGGGCTTTTTCTGTATAGGATGAGAAACACTCTCTAATCTATGGATGGATTATGTATTGCTTACCGAGGCAACAAGGAAATCTGATACCAAGATGATATGGGGTGGCCCAATCTTCTCAGCAAGCACTTTGTCGATGGTGATGGTGGATGATAGATAACTAGCCTGTAGCTATGAACTCTCCCGCTCGATCCCTGATACCAATGCAACAACTCTCGAACCTTGTAGGATATTCACAACACCACGCTCTTGCGCACGCAGCCGTGACCACGAACGGTAGTCTGCAATCTACTAATTCCCAATGGAACAACAGATCACACTCAATTATAGTTGGTAGATTCGAACACAGGGTAATTCCAGAGGTTCTATGAAAGAAACAACTCCAAAATATTTTAACGTGGTCTAAAACCTAACTTGTGATGGCTATAGAGGTTTATATGAGGGATGGGGCGTCCTCCCCTCTAAACGGGCCTAAAAACAGCCATAACTTGGCCCAAACTGACCCGGTTTGACTCAAACTGATACATACCAACCCATACATGGGTTCGGCCTTATTGGCACGCAGTCCAAACGTCGTGGAACACCTCAAACATGTAATTCTTGGTGCGCCATCTCTCTCTTGCTCATACGTGATTTCCTCATTGCCTCCTAGTGCGCATGCCTCCCGCTCCTCCCTCGCGCACTTGTTGATATTGGAAATCAGCGCTTGTCCTTCTTGCTGCAACTCTCCTCCTCCTCGCGCAACGCTTGTGTTATCAATAAACCTGATCATACAAATATGCATAGACTTAGGTAGTATAAAGTTCTCATTAAGTAAAACATCAGGTATAATTAAGAATGAATTCACCTGATAGTCATTATTGATTTGACTCAATATTTCCTTCCAGTTCAGGCAGTCAGAATCATCATAATCCCTGTATATATCCTCATCACTTTGTCGATGGTGATGGTGGACGATAGATAACTAGCCTATAGCTATGAACTCTCCCGCTCGATCCCTGATGCCAATGCAACAGCTCTCGAACCTTGTAGGATATTCACAACACCATGCTCTTGCGCAGCCCTGTGACTACTTAACGGTAGTCTGCAATCTACTAATTCCCAATGGAACAACAGATCACACTCAATTATAGTTGGTAGATTCGAACACAGGGTAATTCCAGAGGTTCTATGAAAGAAACAACTCCAAAATATTTTAACGTGGTCTAAAACCTAACTTGTGACGGCTACAAAGGTTTATATGAGGGCTGGGGCGTCCTCCCCTCTAAGAGGGCCTAAAAACAGCCATAACTTGGCCCAAACTGACCCGGTTTGACTCAAACTGATACATACCGACCCATACATGGGTTCGGCCTTATTGGCACGCAGTCCAAACGTCGTGGAACACCTCAAACATGTAATTCTTGGTGCGCCATCTCTCTCTCTTGCTCATACGTGATTTCCTCATTGCCTCCTAGTGCGCATGCCTCCCGCTCCTCCCTCGCGCACTTGTTGATATTGGAAATCAGCGCTTGTCCTTCTTGCTACAACTCTCCTCCTCCTCGTGCAACGCTTGTGTTATCAATAAACCTGATCATACAAAGATGCATAGACTTAGGTAGTATAAAGTTCTCATTAAGTAAAACATCAGGTTCAATTAAGAATGAATTCACCTGATAGTCATTATTGATTTGACTCAATATTTCCTTCCAGTTCAGGCAGTCAGAATCATCATAATCCCCGTATATATCCTCATCACATACTGAAAGCATCTCTTTTAAAATACCTATAAAATTGTTGAACGTGTTATGAACAACTATTATTTGGGAGATGGGACTGTCCATCCTGTTGATCATTTACTCTTTATACACGAATTATGCGAGTTGTTCAAGTGTGCAGGTATTTCAATGAACCAAGTTAAGAGGAAGCTATTCCCGTTTTCACTCAGGAGCAAAGCAAGGGAGTGGTATGAGCTACTAGATGATCCTCATCATTTGGAGTGGAAGGAACTTGAATCTCTCTTTTACCCTAAATTTTATCCTCCTCATGAAATTCATAAAGATATGAATTATATTTATAATTTTCATCCTCATGATGGAGAAAGTATTTCCCAATCATGGGGGAGATTGAAGTCACTAATGCTGAAATGTCCCATTCATGAGCTCCCCAGTAATATTGTTATTAATAATTTCTATGCAAGGCTTTCAGGACATTACAAGGACTATCTAGATACTTGTCTAGAGGGATCCTTCACAATTAAGGAGGTCAAAGCTAAGTGGGATCTTCTTGAAACAATTCAAAGCAATACCGAAGATTGGGATAAAAACAAAGGTAAAGAACCAGATATAAACTATGAGTATGATTGCATTAAGTCTTTCGCTGAAACTGCTGATTTTCAAGAGCTTAGTGCTAAATATGGTCTTGATCCTCAAATTCTTATTGATTGTTTTAGAGCCTTTTCTTCTCATATTAATGCTCCTAAAGAAAAATGGGACATGTATCATGAGCCTTTCAAACACACTTCCATGGAAAATGAAATTGTTATTAATGATAGCAATAAACATGATCAGACCTCTGAAAGTACTATTTCTTATAAGCATGTTAATTTTTGTGAAATACATAGACCTTGTGAGAATAATCAAATTGAAGAAGAATATTGTATCACCCACAGGAATGAAAAAACTAGAACATGGTATAGGGCTCTAAATGATCTTGGTAAAAAAGTTTGTGCCCTCTATCCTTTTATTTGTGAACTTTGCTTTGAAGTGGGTCATTTCAATTTTCAATGCTCAGGCCATAATAATAGCCCTTCTAATCCAATGAGTACTACAAGTTTGTATTGTGATGACATGATCACTCCTAATCAGCATGATCAACTTACATTATTTTTGGGGTGTGAAGAGTTATCAAGAAAAACTTCTTTGGTAGATATGAGTGATTTTGGTATGAATAGTGTCATGCATGGTTGTCATCTTTATTGTGTTGATAGTTGCCACACAAATACTTACATACAAAATATTATAAAATATGAGATTTTACCAAAATATGATAGGACTAATATGTGTTTTGATCTTATTAACGAAAAGAAGGAATCCTCCAAAGTTTCTTCTATTGTCTCTAACAATAAACCAGGGTATATGGAGAAGCTTCCTTTCAAGCCTCTCCCTCCTAAAGAGAATAAGAAAGATAAGAAGAGGCGGAGTAAAAGGATAGAGGAAACGGCATTTTCCCCTAAGCATGTTGCTCCTATTATAGTTTTTGATGAGTCTGAACTCGACGATGTTCCTATGCCTATTACCTATAGTAGTGATCATGATTGGGAAAAGCACACTACTTTTGATATTGAAAATCTCTTCGGTACCAATTCTGAAAATGATGATATTAATAATTGTTGTACTATTAGTGCTATCCATGTTCCTTCCAATGATGATACGTTTACAAATGGACACACTTTGGAAGATAACTATTATATTGCTTATGATGATACTATGCCTCCAATATATGATGATTGCAATGATGAATATGATATTTTCAGTCCACCTACTATTGAGGAGGAAATTAATTATGATTACAATATGCCTCCTATATTTGATGATTATGGTGATGAGAATAATAATGATAGCTATTTTGTTGAATTTTCTCCCACTACAATTAATAAGAATGACTATGTTTATGTGGGGAGTATTAATTCTTTTATGCACGTGGATCATGATCAGAATGTTTTATGTGATAGTTATATTATTAATTTTATTCATGATGCTAATGAAAGTTATTATGAGAGAGGGAAACATGGTTTTATGCATCTCAACAACATTAACTTTCCCCTCTTTATGTTGAAAGTCTTGAAGTTGCACTTGTTTTGCTTTCCTATGGTTGTTGCTTTGTGCTTTCATGACTTGTTTCTTTACAAGATTCATATGCATAGAAAGTGGGTTAGACTTAAATGTTCTTTGAATTTTCTTCTTAATGCTCTCTTTTACTTCAATTCATATTTCCTATATATGTGAGCATCTTCTCAAACTATCATGCCTAACTTAAAGGCGTTAAAGAAAAGTACTTATTGGGAGATAACCCAAAATTTTAGTTGAGTCTTGGAAGTTATTTATTCAGTAATAGCCGCTCCTTATAATTTTTATTTGCTTTTTGTGCCAAGAGTAACCTCTAATGAGAGAGAAGTAATGTTTGGGAAAGTTGCTGTCCCAAAACAGATTTTTGTGCTTCACCGTAGAAATTGGTGTAAAATCTCTGTACGTCCTTTTGAGGCGTTAATTTTTGTTCTTCTGCCCCAGGTTGTTATCTAACTTTAGTTAGTTCAACACTTTTTGATTTGAGCAACAGAAGGTCTTCGAAAAAATTCGTCTTTACCTGCTGGTCTGTTTTGACAGATTTCTGCCATTATTTGCATTTGCTTCTTGTTGGTTCCTTTTTCAGTTCTTTTGCGGAATTGAGCTTTTTGAGGGAAGTGCTACAGTAGCTTGCGTTTTAATGGAAGTTTTATTGGTGTTGGAACTGAACCCAAAGACCTATTATCTTGAGTGCACTAATGTTGCTAATAAAGATCGTGTGAAGTTTTGTATGAAGGAAAAATTCCAGGTGTATGGAAGGAATGAGTAATGAGATGAAGGATGGACTAAAGCTCAAGCTTGGGGATGCCACACGTGTCACCCCAAGCAATATCCAAGAAGTACAAGCATCAAAGCTTGGGGATGCCCAAGGCATCCCCCTCTTCATCAATAAAAATCCCAGGTTTCTTCCAATCACTTCATTTTTATTGTTTCATGCACAGTTGTGTTGTTCTTGGAGCGTCTTCTTTTTCGTTTTCGTTTTGGTTTTTCATTTGCTTGGTTTTCTTAGTTTTCTGAATAAATTGGTTGGACCCCCTCGTTCATGCATTGGTTTGGATTGGAAAAGAGTAGGAAAGTTCATGCTTAAGTGGTAAAAGGAGTTTGTTTTTGACTGTGGCCTATGATTTGTCATGCCATGCTTGATATTGTTTTTGCTTTATGATTAGTGATTTTTGCTATAGCATGACATGTTATAAACAATTGAGGTTTCTTAATGTGCCTTTGAAGAATCATGCGTTGTTTTAGCGTATTAAAGCATAGTATTGTGGTATTCTCCTTTGATGCTTTATTTGGGTTGACTTGGCGCATGCTCACACCATGTTATGACTATCACAAGTCACCATAGCCTTTATGATCCTTTAGTTTTCGACTTGTAGTATCACTTCATGCTTTGATAAATGATTTTTTGTCGCTCTGCATGAGTATGGCCATTATTGCTCTCTTAGTCAGTCGCTCCCAGTTTTTTGCTAGCCTCCATAACCAAGTATGAGTTCCACTCATGCATCCAACTCCTAAAACCAAGTTATTCCAAAGAGTCCACCATACCTACCTATTATCATTTGCTATTCCAAATATATTCATGTTTTTTCTACCTTCCGAATTAAACTTGTTATGAGAAAACTAGTGACTAAAGCTCTCACGAACTTGCTGGCACACTTTACTTTTATTGCATTTAATAAACTTGACCCATTGTGTCCATCTTTGTTGTGTATATGCTTGCGCTTTATAAGTTGAAATTAGCAGAACCATGTATCATGGGGAACACTTTCAACATTGCACTTGTACTTTGTACCCCGTTGATATCATGTTCTTTTGCTTATGGATCCCGGCGGTGTGAAATAAAAGTGGAACTTGTAAGATCATGCAGTTTGTATGTGTGTTAGAGAAACACCTGTGATGCTATCCTAAGCCATGCCTAATCATGGTAGAAACTTGCAGCATAACCATAATGAGCACTCTATGAAGCATCCTCAATAAAAACCTATGCAAATAGCAAATAAAAAGATCGCTGAGATGCTCATTGTCTGCTTGCCTTGTCATTTTGATTATGGGATAGCTCATGTATCATGTGCAAGGGGTACCCCGTTGGAGGTTCTTTATGATACATATGTACTTACAATGACAAGAGCTTACTTGTTACTAAAGTTGAGTAGCATGAGGTTCGGTCTTCGTAAGTAAGGGGCATGAGATTTCAGCTTATAACTTGTCAAGCATATCCTCTTAGTTGTGTCACTTTAACCTTAATCACTTAAATATGCTTATGATAGGGGCAATGGGAGCTGAAAGCTAACAAGTACCATAATTTTTGGAAGCTCTTTATGAAACTTGAATCCCTACTTCCTTCTATGAAGGCCTTTCTTTTACTTTTATGTTGAGTCTCCACCTTCTACCTTTATGCACCTACTTTGAGAGCATAGTGGCCATTCTTAGTTCTATGTGCATTGTCCCAAGACTTGTTGATTGATGCATAACTTGATATTGCTTGTTCTTAAACTACTTGTATTGACTCACCCTTGTGAACTTTGAAGGTGTCCTTTGCATTTATGTTTTGCTACACTATGAGGGACAAGCTGAATACCATTCTTATTATGCTTTCTATATGTGAAACAATCAAACGTCTTTCAAAGCATTGTTATTTCATGAAACTTTTGTTTGTGCCTTTTCATGTTACAACATAGTTGCTATGTCTTATTGTTAGAACTATATCTTTCATGCTATGTTGAAGTACTATGATCCCAGCTATCCATGTTTTACAAACACTTTGATCAAGTTTATGATGGTGCATGTCACCTCAAAAATTATTCTTTCTTTTTATCACTTACCTACTCGAGGACGAGCAGGAGTTAAGCTTGGGGATGTTGATACGTTGCAAACGTATCTATAATTTTTTATGTTCCATGCTTGTTTAATATATACTTTCTTATGTTTTGTCCACACTTTGGAGTATTTCTATACACTTTCTTGGACTAACCTATTAACAAGATGTCATAGTGCCAGTTGCCTGTTTTCTTCTATTTTTGGTTCCAAAAAATCAGAAAATGAATATTCTCTGAATTGGACCGGACAAAAGCCAAAGTCGATATTTTACCGGAAGACTCAAGGAGCCAAAAGACGAGACAGAGATGGGCCAGAGGGTGGCCACACCATGTGGTGGCGCGGGCTAGCCCTGGCCCCACCACCAGGTGGTGTGGGCCCCCTGTCCGCCCACCGACCTTGCCTCTTCGCCTATAAGATGCCTCCCGATGCAAAAACCCTAAATCGTCAAGCCTGCAGCCACGAAAAGTTCCACAGCGCCGCCGCCACCGAAGGGGAGATTCGAGGGACAGAAAGTCTCTGTTCCGGCACCCTGCCGGGATGGGAAGTTCCCCCGGAGCCATCTCCATCGATCTCCACCACCATCTCCATCGTTGTTGCTGATTCCCATGCTGAGGAGGGAGTAGTTCTCTCTCGAGGCTAAGGGTTCTACCGGTAGCTATGTGTTCATCTCTCTCTCTCTATGCATGATCATATAATTGTGATCATGAGCTTTTTAATCAAGTAGATCTACCTTGCTACTCAAGTGCTTTAATAGATCTCTGCTCTCCCCATCTGTGTGAAAGTGACAGCATGCACACCATGGTGGCACTTAGGCTAGAGATTAGAAATACTTGTTATGAGTTATATTTGGAGTTGGATGTCTCTATGAATTTGTGGTGTTTTTTGGAACCATCTAGTGCTCAAGGTGACAGTGTGGTGTTATCTAGATGGGAAAAGCGAACTTTGAGGAGTGCTGTTATAGCCCTACCATGGATTAGAGTGTCCAACCGGAGAGTAATTAAGAGTAGTATCATAAAGAGAAGATATTTATATGAGAGTGTTCACTAGTGAAAGTATGATCCCTAGGCCTTGTTTCTAAGCATTGAAACTTTGTTTGCAACTAGATCTGTTACATGTTTGCTTACTGCTATCTTTATTTCAGTTTTCCTTTAGTCTCTTCCACGCCATCAAGCTATTTTCTGGCACCATTGTCATATATCCATACCACTTGTATTTCACTATCTCTTTGCCAAACTAGTGCACCTATACACCTGACAAGTGTATTGGGAGTGTTGGGGATACAAGAGACTTCTTGTATCTTGATTGCAGGGTTGCTTGAGACGGATACCTTTGACCACTTCCTCCCTGAGTTCGATAAACCTTGGGTAATCCACTTAAGGGAAACTTGTTGCTGTTCTACAAACCTCTGCACTTAGAGGCCCAACAACTGTCTACAAGAATTGAAGTGCGTAGACATCATGGCTCCATGGGCTCTACACTCCTCCCCTTGTTCCTTCTATTGCTTGCCATCTTCGATTCACATTTAGCTTCGTGTTTGCCAATTTCTTCTCGACACCATTCATTTTGGACCTCATAGCATTGCTTCTGCTTCTTTCCCTGAAAGTCAGATTTGATGCAAATTGGCCAGCGAAAATGGTACACATCACAGGTGATTGTCACAATTAGTTAGCATAGCAAAGCTCGCCCATTCCCTACACAAAAGATCAGGAGAATGAAAAATCAATCATCTAATGAAATTTTCTCGCATTGATGAGAATGAAAAATCAATCATCTAATGAAATTTTCTAAATCATGCAAGCTGACTAACAATTTTTTGATGCATTAACTGAGTACTATAATGTAATAGTTGAAGTGTTCTATGAACTTAATCATATTACCCAAGCGGTAATGATATATATTTCGCTACATCACATAAGAAATGACACTTCCCAAAATCTATAGGAAGTAAGAAGGCATTCAGGGCAACATAAGTACATCATGGTTTAATATTGTACTGAAGCATCACAGTCGTATATTCAGAAATTATATAGCGTTAGGGAATATGACAAAAATTGTAACCTTTAAGGGGCACAAATATATGGAAGGACTTCTTTATTAATGATATGCTGCAAAATAGACCTCAAACTTCCTCAAATAGCACACTCCAAATGTTTGTTTCATGATCACATAGGAGGCATAATTAGTGTTGTTCCTTCAGAAATTGGCAATGTGAAATGTCAATACGTGCATTAAAATTGATCCTGAAATCTAAATGACACAATAAAAATATAGTTAACTTCAGGAATCCTTGATGTCCATGATATATAGCAATGCAAATATCTAAGGAGGAAAATAACCAGGTACAGAGATACCACACTAAACTTCCAAGTAGGTTAGAGGAGATAGTACCAATAGAGCATATGTTGCTCCGCATCCATTCTTCATGACGTCCACACATTAGCAAGCCTAGCCGTAGTTCTGGGGCTGGAGGACTTAAACGAACAGATCCAGAGGCACGCCATAGGATCTGATTACCCTACTTCAGATAACGGTGGCCATGGATCCCCAAAGCATCAGAGTGAAAAAGATCATTAGAGAGCATATAGACATAAAAAATCAGGAACGAATGAATAGAGAAGACACTGGAAAGGAGATGAAAAATTTGACCAAACAATCCAAATCAGGACAGAGAAGGGTAGAATAATCATGTACTACTGCTATCATGTTTGAGCGCCAAAGTTTTGGATTGGGGGTTGTATGAACCCTACCATCCGGGGAAAATGGGGTTATGATTAGCGTACCCTGCTCAAAAATCTTATAGAATCCCTCGCTGGTGGTGGGTGGCCTAATGCGGAGGCAGGCTTGGGCGACTCACATCACCAGGACAGGGAAGATCGGCTCCGACACAAACGTTGAGGGAGTATTGGCACCAAAATCTTCGTCCATCGCGGCATCAGAATCTTCAGGCGAGTTCACCGTCCTCCCTCACCATTGCTAGTCTCTCCCTCTCCCTATCTTCTCTCTCAGAGAGTAGTGGCGGTGAAGGCAAAAAGGAGGGGTGCGGCTGTGCGGGGAGCGTCGGGTGTGAGAGGTGGGCGTCGCTCGAGTCACCTCTTTTTTTTGATTCACACGTGGCCACATCGTGACCCCGAGTACCAGATCGAATGGGAGGCCACCGATTCGATTTCCAGAGTAGCGGCCTGCGGGATAATCGTCCCAGGAGCAGCCCACGTGGAACAGAAGGCACATCGAACGACAGGAATGACCGAAACATGCAATCGCATAAGAGAAGTCGTTGATAGCCTGAGAGTGCTCCTAGATGTTTCGGTTTTAATATCCCTAATGTGAACAAAGCTCATGGAGGAAGAACCACAACCTCTCTTGTGCAAGGAATTTCGTTAACTTAACCTCGGAATTGTACCCCGTGGCTATCTCGCCAGCTTGGTAGCTACTCCTTCCTTGGAAGAAAAGATTCTCTTAGCTCAGCTTGATGATCCTTTCTACAAAGAGTTTGCCATCAAGTCTGAGAATCCTAAGTATGAGTCTTACCACTGGATGACTGAGTCTTTTACGATAGGCATACTGCTTCGATCGCTGCCTCCCAGCTATGAAGGACATGTCCGGAGTAGCATTATGAGTGGTGATATGGAAACAATGGGTTTCCAGGAGTTCATATTACGTTTCAGGAACGTAAAGCTTGAACCAATCACCGGAGAGGTCATCGATGACAAAGGTATATATTTGATATACAGGTTTATAAATGTTATAATCTAGCAAACACTTATTGCAGTGTTAAAGTATTTGATACTTATTCTGTTTTGGTGAAAACATGTCCTTCTGCATGAGAGCTGCTTGCTGGAGAGGGATGACATTGCGTTATGATGGCGAGGATGATGATGATGGCCAACAACACTCTCCCTCGATATTTATCACATAGTTTGTCATTTTTGGATGATTATTGTAATTGATGGATTGTTGTAGCATCCCATCTGTCTAACATCTGTAATGCTACATGGTATAATAATAAAATGCTACTTCCTATATGTTTATCATTGCATCATCATTATATCATGCTCATGTCATCATGCCACCTTGCATTCGAGCATCATATAAAAACCCTCTTTTTGGTTCTTGTCCCATATGCATCATATATTGTATTTGCATCTTGATACATTGTATTTGGTTCTTAATAAACGCTTGATGCCCAAGTTGAGTTGGGAGCATATCTTTTCTCCACTCCACCACCTTATCTTTGTCACCACCTTATAATTCCACCATCCAAACTAGATGTGGGCTTTTACACTTCCTTGGTTTTGTCTAGATTATAAAAATGGATCAAATTAGTTACCACATGCCCCATTATGTTTATTATTGTTTTCACAATATAAATGATGTGGGATTGTTTATATCTTCATATGGTTTGATTGAATGAGAGAGCATGTTTAAATACAAATGGAACCTCATAAATGTATAGTAGCACATACACTAGCAAGGCCATTCTTATTCAAATATGCCAACTTTCAAACCAACCATGTGATCTTGAGCATTTAAAATTGAGAGGGCCATAATTCCAAATTTATGAATGCATGTACTAATTTTAGGGCCACTTTGGAATATACTTGTTTTTACAAATATATGGGTGTCCTTAATTTCCCATGCATGGCCATGCAAGTTCTTTTCTCCTTATCTTCCTTTGTGTATTCTTGTTGAATTTTTGGAGGATTATTTGGTTGTTTGAAATTCAAACAATAATTTCAAACATTCAAATAAGGCCTTGGTATTTTCTCTACTTGGTTCTTTAAATCCTTGAGACCATGTGTAGAGGAGTTTCTCCTTGAGCTTGTTTTCAAAACAGGCAACTAAAACTAAATGGAATCCAAATAATTCAAACCAGCACATATGAATTCAAACAAAACCCTAACCTAACTAAAACCCTTGCTAACCATCTAGCTAAACCACCACCACCACCTTGTGGTTTGGTTCGGCCTAACCTACCTAACACCACCATCATGACCCCTTGTCCAATCCCTAGCTAATCCCAAGCCCACCCGAGCTACCCCATGGCCATGGCCATGTGACTTGGCCATGTGCACCCAACCACCTAGTCTAACCCTCTCTCTCATCTAAACCCTAGCCTAGCCCAGTCCCCTCTTGCCTGGTTGGACCATGCTTAGCACCACCCGACCGGTCCCTCTCTTCCTCTTTTCGTGCTACAGGACAAGGAGGAGAGAAGCAAGCTGAGAACCCTCGCCCGAGACTTCCCCTCTTGCTAACCCTCCAGCTCTTACCTCTCTCTCCCTGATCAACACGCCTGCGCTGCCCTCTCTTTCTTGCACACCATGAAGGTGTCCAGCACGCTGCCTGGATCACCCCGCTTTTCCTCTCTCTCTCTTCAGCTGGACGGGAGAGAGAGAAGAGAGCCACCCGACCTTGCCTCTCTCGCTTTTGCATAGGGGAACACCCCATGTGAACTTTACCCTAACCCTCCTTATCTACCTCTCCTTCCACCAGGTCCAGATCGAGTTTTCCCCTGCCATCCACCCCTCTTCCTTCCTCCATCACCAACCATGGCTAGCCTAGCCAAACCAAACCCTAGATCGGCTTGAACCCTCTCTAGCATCGGGGAGACAGGAGAAGGGAGCACAGGTGGTTGGGGAAGAGAAAGGAGTCGCCACCGATGTTGTGTACATAGAGGAGCAGTCTCAAGCATGTGGGAGCAGCCTCGCTACCGTTGTGCCCGTCCTCGTAGCAAAGCTCCTGCCGCCAAGCCCCGCCGCCGATCCATGTCGTTTCTCTACCTCCGTCTACGCAAGGACCCTAGGTGAGCCCCTACTTCCTCCTAGACATGGTCGCGCTCCGTCGAGAACTGCCGCGCAGCTCACCGGAGTTCTGTCAGCCAGATCGCCAGCCGCCGCATGGACCCTCTGTTCCCGCTCAGATTCCTGCCACTCCGGGCCTCCTTAGGTGCAGTCGTCTGAACGAATCTTGGAGAGGAAGCTCACCTCTCTAACATCCGTTTTGGCAGCATCGCGTT
This sequence comes from Avena insularis, assembly GCA_023614405.1. NCBI lineage: Eukaryota > Viridiplantae > Streptophyta > Magnoliopsida > Poales > Poaceae > Avena > Avena insularis. The sequence continues at coordinate 281,871,903 of CM042694.1, read as the reverse complement.
TTGCTCAGCCAGCCAACCGCCACCATCCACCGAACTTGCACCGGCCGTGGCACACCGAAGCGGCGTCCGCTAGTTTCTACAGACAAGACGAGACCCTTTTGCTCCTAGCCCCTCGCCATTCTGAAAACTCCACCAGCAGTACCCCCACAGACCCACTGCCAGCCTCATCGCCTAGCATCGATCGTGCACTTTTACAAAAAGACACCTGAATTTCCCAGTATTCAACCCACAACCCTCAGATCGCCCACATGTCGCCTCCGGGATGGCGACGCATGTGTGTGGCCCCGCGGTGCCCTGGGCCCGTTTGTCATTCCCTGTGGGTCACTTCAACCCGTGTGGAAAAACCTCGGACCTCACCAATTGATACGTCCAAAACGTATCTACTTTCCCGAACACTTTTGCTATTGTTTCTCCTCTAAACTTGTGTGATTTGGATGAAACTAACGCGGACTGACGTTGTTTTCAGAAGAATTGCCTTGGTGTCTACTTTTTGTGCAGAAAATCAACTATCAAGAAAAATCCTGGAAAATATGCCAAAAATCCTATTTCACCAGAAGACTCCCGGAACCAAAATACGAGACGGAGGGGGTTGGGCCCAGGCCACACCACCTGGCCGTGCGGGCTAGCCCAGGCCGCGCCAGGGGGTGGTCTGGCCGCCCCAGACTCCCCCTCGGACTCCCTCTTCGCCTATAAGTTGCATTCTGACCTAAAAACGCAGGGAGGGTCGACGTTTTTCCAGAAGGAGTTCCGCTCCACCGCCACCACCAGATTCCATGAAACAACACCAGAAACTCCGTTCTGGCACCCTGCCGGGACGGGGAATTGGAGGAGATCATCGCCATCATCATCACCATCGCTTCTCCATCGACCATCCATGTTTCCCCCATCTATGAGTGAGTAATCCCCACTATAGGCTATGGGGATGGTAGGGATTGGATGAGATCGTTCATGTAATGGCATCAGATTGTTAGGGCATGGTGCCTAGTATCTTCTATTAGTGCTTTATGACTTTGTTGCGACTTGTTATGCTTAATGCTTGTAACTAGGGCCCGAGTGCCATGATTTTAGATCTGAACATGTTATTGATTCATTATGATAGTATTGTTTATGGTCTTACCTGCAAGTTGTATACACATGTTGTTGTCCGGAACCAATGGCTTCGAAGTGATAGAAATCGGGATAACCGGAGGGAATGTCTTTGATGTGAGGATCACATGTGTTCATGGAGTGTTAATGCTTTGCTCCGGTGCTCTATTAAAAGGAGCACCTTAATTGCCAGTAGTTCCCTTGAGGCCCCGCTACAAACGGGCTGGCAGGACAAAAGATGTTGTCCAAGTTCTCATTGCGAGCACGTATGACTATATATGGAACACATGCCTAGGATTATCTAGTACTTGGATGCTTTATCTTATTTATCTGCAATTGCCCTATGTTCTGATTGCTATGTGAATTGTCTTGTCCATGCAACGCTCATCCATCCATCCCTATGCCTACCGCACTCGAATCTTACTGTTTACTGCTATTGTTACTGTTGTCTTTACTTTACTACTGCTGCTACTTTGCTATTCCTACTACAAAACTGTTGCTACTGATAAGCTGTTGTGAGCAAGAATGTTTCCAGGTGCAGCTGAATTGACAACTCAGTTGTTAAGGCTTATAAATATTCTTTGGCTCCCCTTGTGTCGAATCAATAAATTGGGTTTTTCACTTCCCTCGAAAATACCGCGATACACCCCCTATACTTGTGGGTCATCAAGACTATTTTCTGGCGCCGTTGCCGGGGAGCATAGCTTTATTTATCAAGTTCACTTGGATTCTCTATTGTTCGCTGCTATCCATCCATCATGGGTAAGTCTCGTGATGGCAAGGTTCCTATTTTACCATCCACTACAAGAAGAGGTACATTTCTGAACACCTCTGTTGCTCTTGATTCACCATCTGTTATGAGTAAGCTCGTTACACCACCACATACACATGCTACACACACTGCTACTATTGCTGAATCTGAAACTTCTGATGCTTATGATGCTGCTTCTACTGTGCTTGATAAGAGAGGTTCATTAGGTCCTTTCCTAGATGCTACAATTGCTAGAACTATAGCTGAAAATATTGAAACTCCTAATGAAGACACTACTACACCTGTTAGTTCACCTGAGTCTAGTGAAAGCTATGATATTGAAGATGGTTATGTTGAGATGACCGATGAATTTACTAAAGAATGTAAAAACACCCATGATAGGAGCGCTGCTAAGAGTCTCCTTGAGAGGCGTACTATTAGACCCAAATTGTCTCCTATTCCTAAGTTTGCTGCTTCTCCCATAAACATTATAGATGAAGATTATGATTTCTCTCTCGATCTATCTTACATAGCTATTGTTGAGAAAGAACCTTTTTGTGGGACTAAGAATGAAAGTGCGGTAGCACATATGAATGAACTTTCTACCATAAGTGGCTTGTTTTCTGATGATATTAAGATGCGTACTTACTTTGTTGCTAAGATTTTCCCCTTTTCACTGAAAGGAGAAGCTAAAACTTGGTTTAGTAATTTACCTCCTAGATCTATTGATAGCCCTGATTGCTTGATTAGTACTTTCCTATAGAAATATTTTCCTCCTAGTGCTAGACATGCTATTTTGCAGGAACTTTTTTATTTTAAACTGGGAGAAAAAGAGATATTGCCCGAATCTTGGGCAAGGTTTTGTGCTTTGATTCATGCACAGGCTGGAAGTCCATTACCTAAGAATGAGCTTCTTGATATATTTTATAATGGACTAACCGAAGAATCTAGGACATACCTAGATAGTTGTGTTGATTGTGTTTTCAGGAATAGGACTCCCAAGGAAGCTAAGGAATTAATGGCTAAAATAAGTAAGAACTATGAAGATTGGACTCCTCCTGAACAAGCTATACCTGAAGTAATTGTACCTGAACCTACTATACCAGTGCCTATTCCAACATCAAAGAAGAGGGGGTAATTGAATTAAATGATGAAGTGATGAAGGAAGCTAAGAAATGTCTTAAGGAGAAGATAATTAAAGCTGCAGATGTCAAGAATTTACCTCCTATAGAAGAATTATGTAAGCCTATTCCCTACTCATCCACTATCAAGGTACACTCTCTCCAACACTTTGATGAAGGTGATATCCCTTACTCCAAACCTCCTGATCAATGCTTAGAAGAATTCGATATCTTTATTGTTAAGCAAGATAATTTTAATAAAAGGGTGCAAACATCTAATGGAAAACACTAGAGCTATTGTTGAGTTGAAAGATATTGTGAAAAGAACCTCTAATGATGTTAGAATGATTGTTAAACACTTTCAAATGGTTCAAACTCAAATAGATCAACTCATTAAAGTGCAAAAAGACTTGCTAGTTAATGCTGCTAAAGAAAAACATGCTTATGAAATTAGAACTAGAAGTGGAGCTGCTACCCAGGATCCTCTATATCCTGAGGGGCATCCCAAAAGAATTGAGCAGGATTCTCAACAAGCTGAAAATAGTGGCTCTACTCGTAACAAAAGGAAAAAGAAACATAAAACTGTTGTAGAACCCTCTGAACCTGCTATAGATCCTAATAGTATATCTATTTCTGATGCTGAAACTGAAAGAGGTAATGAAGAAAATGAAGTTCCTAATGAAGAAAAAGTTGAAGAAGAACCTGAAAAGCACACTAAGAATACTAAATACACTAAAGAAGATTTTGTTGCTAAGAAACATGGTTGTGAAAGAGAGCCTTGGGTCCAAAAACCTATGCCTTTCCCTGATAGGAAACACAAGTTAAAGGAAGATCAACACTATAATAAGTTTTGTGAGTGGATGAAACCTTTATTCTTGCAAATTCCTTTGACTGATGCTATTAAATTTCCTCCTTACTCAAAGTATATGAAGGATATTGTCTCGAATAAAAGGAAGATCCATGATGAAGAAATTTCTACCTTGCTTGCTAATTATTCCTTTAATGGTAAGGTTCCAAAGAAACTTGGAGACCCAGGGATTCCAACTATCCCTTGCTCTATTAAGAGCAGTTATGTTAGAACTGCTTTGTGTGATTTGCGAGCTGGAGTTAGTGTTATGCCTTTCTCTCTCTATAAGAGACTTCAACTTGAAAAACTGATACCAACTGATATATCTTTGCAAATGGCTGATAAATCTACCACTATTCATGTTGGTATATGCGAGGATGTACCTGTTCAAGTGGCTCATAATTGCTTGATATTATTTGATTTTGTTGTGCTTGAAATGCCTGAAGATGGTAATATGTCTATTATTCTTGGGAGACCTTTTGTTAATACTGCAGGAGCTGTTATTAATTGTAATCAAGGAAAGGTGACCTTTAATGTTAATGACAAGGAACATACTGTCTATTTCCCCAAGAAGATTGAAAGGACTTATGGTTTAAATTCAATTGAACATGTTGAGGGCATTCAAGTTGGAGAAATATATTGTCCCATACCAAGAGAAAATTTTGAAACTATTATGAATGGGACCATTGCTATCAAAATTGAGGTAACATAATCACTAGTGAAATACAAAGTTTTGTCTCATATGAAATTGTTTTGGTAGAAAGACCTGATCAACCTTGTTAACAAAAGGATTTCATTGAACAAAACAATGTTTTTATCGTGATTATCTCTGTTTACTTTTATTCTATCCAGTTTAGTTTTTTGCTTTCATTTAGTTTTCTTTTTGTTGTTAGTTGCTTGCGTGTTAGAGTGTCTTAGAACTCCTATAGTTCTAGCCTTGTTTTATCATTGCATCATTTCCAAAAAATCTGTCTGTCAGAAAATCATTCTTCTATACCTGAAAAATGCCCAAAAATAAAGTGTCTCGAAAAATTCCAGAAAATTCATATTAAATTTTTGCGTGAAAAAAGGGGCAGAGGAGTGCCTGGAAGGTACCAGGGGGACCGACCAGGCAGGCACACCACCTGGTGGTGCGGCCTGCCCTGGGTGGCGCCATGCCATGGTGTGGGCCACCCCTGGCCCTCCACTAACTCTCTCACCTGCCACTTTCTTCTCTCTCCCGAGTAAGCTCCAGTTCATTGCTCAAAATCGCGTTCTTGTTGTGCTTGCTCTCGAATTTTTTGATCTCCTTGATCAGCCCATCTTTGTTGCTGAAATTTGGAGCACTTGTTCTCTGGTATGTGACACCTCCCCTTGTCCAAGTAGATTTGTGTTTAGTGGATTATATCTTGAGTATTTTGCTGCTGTAGGTGACAGGTTATGAGAGCTTGTAAGCTTGTTTGATTCTTAGAGATATAGTTTTTGATGCATGTTTAGGCCTCTTACAAGTCCCTATGAGTAGTATCCTTCATTATATTCACTTTGCAATCACTTGTTTAATAGGTGTTTAAATTTCAGAATACCAAGCATGAACAACCATACCTTTGGAGAGATATTTGAGAGGGATGCACCTAGGAGGTCGAGGCCCTCAAGATCAGCCTCTCAGTTTAGGCCATCATACAACGAAGATCTCATTGCAACTCATATTGGTAATGAAAGGGATGATGGGGATGCTCACCCATTTACTTTTCCTTGTTTTACTTTCTTACAAGCTGTAGGGATTCTTGATGATTTCTTGCTACTGATTGAGAGGGTTGGTGTGACCTCATATATGCAAGATGAGAGTGAGCAATACGCTATGCTCACCAAAACCTTTGTTGAGAGCTTCGCATTTACTAACACGCCCTATCGGTCAACTGTCTCTTTCAAAATTTATAATCTGCCCTTTACCATGCCATTGGAAAGATTTTGCAGCATTGTAGGTGTAAGCATGACAGGGACCGTGAAGAAAATTCCAGGGCGACCCGCTGATTTGCTGGAGCTTTACCGAGGGGTGACCAATGATGATGACCGCGTGGCGCAACACGGAAAGATAAGAAACATCCAACTCCCTGCTCTTAGATACTTTGCATATTATCTTGCTACTAGCGTACTTGGTAGGGAGAACACAAGTAATATATCCAACTATCATTTAGCCTTCCTTGCTACTGCGATTAACAATGATACTCTGTACAACCTTGGCTCGCTTATTGCTCGCCGCCTAGCTGCTAGGGGGGCTATCTATGGGGGCATCATTGCCTCGCGTATGGTCAATGCATTAGGACTTTCAGTGGACCCCAATGATACTGTATTGGCACCACAAAGGCTTGACCTTGTTGCTATGAAAACTCATCACTTTGTCACTTCTGATTCTGATTTGGACAGTCTACTATATAGGATGATGTTTACTGACGGGGATGAGAGGGAGATCCCTTTGCCACAGTCTTCTTTGTTTAGTGTTCATAGGAGACCATGGTCGCGCTCTAAGGAGGAGGTGGACAAGCAGCTATGCTTGATGGGTTTCCACGAGCAGCATCAGGAGGATGTACCCTCCTACGATTACTCCACGCACTACGGAGGGACGTACTCGAGCTCGCACCAGGACGAGGGTACCTCCTCGTCGTACCACACTGACACTTCATCCTGGCCAGCTTGGGATTGATACCCACTAAGGCCAACAGCCTAAGCTTGGGGGGAGGTACGCCGGCATCGCACTCATCTCCTTATCATGTTGTGTCGATACTTTGTATATTCATGTTTCGTTCTCCTTTTAATTTTCGTTCTTTCTTTGCTTTTTCTTTCTAAAACACAAAAAGACCAAAAATATTTCTGTTGTTTCTCTTTGGTTTTCTTCTTCTTCTTTTTGCCTTGGTTTGCTTTTCCCTTTTTGCCTTGTTTGAACTATTCGAAAAACCCAAAAAGATTTTGCTTCGCTTGTTTTCCCTTTTTGGTTCTTATTTTAAAAATCAAAAACAACAAAATTATTTGTTGTTCTTCTTTGGTTTTGTGAGTTTGCTACAGGGTTCAGCAGACCTCAGTGGATATTGGTTTCATATTATTATTCAAGCCACACAAGTGAAGAGCAATAATGAGGATTAATGACAACTTGAGGTGTGGTAAGAGGCTGGTAACGAACTCTATTTGTTTTCATTTTTTTTACATATACTCATCATTGTGGGCATGCTTAGTCTATTCGTGTAGGGTGTATGTTATCTTTGGATGCTTAGTAGTTTTTGCTTTCGTATGATTAGTTCCAGCTTGCTAATAGTTTGTAGCATGTCTTATGAATGTTTGCTTGTATTACTCTATTCATAACTTGGTATTACACCGTGGTATCGTCCTCTGAATGTTTCATTTGAATTGACTTGGCACATGCTCATGTATGCATATGACTGAAATAATCAGTTAAGCCTCGATGAATTATTTTGCCTTGAGGATCTTGAATCACTTTCATGCCATGATTAGTCGTGTTTTGTTGCAAGCATGATTATGACAGCTATTGCTCTTTCGTTTGTCGCTCCCTTACTATTGCTAGCCTTCACTTTCACTGAGTATTTTACTCATGTTTCCAACTCCCTAAAACCAAATATTGCCAAAGTGTCCACCATACCTACCTATTAGCATCATTTGCTATTTCCGTGCATATTCAATATGCCTTGTTTTCTTCCGAATAAAATGTTTGCTTGTTATGAGAAAGTTAGTTAGTAAAGATCTCACGAACTTGATGGCACACTTTATTTTCTGCATTTAATAAACCTGAACCATTGTGACTGTCCATGAAAGTTATATGCTTGCAAATTATAGGCTAGGGATTAGTAGAACCGTGCTGTCACGGGGAACGCTTTCAACACTTGTAAATATATACCCAGTTGATAACATGCTCTTTTGTTTGCGGATGTCATCGGTGTGAAATAAAAGGGGAGCTTGTAAGTCCATGGAGTTATGTACGTGTGTTAGAGCAACGCCTGGGCCGCTGGTCTAATCCATGCCATCATGGTGGAAACCTGCAGCGTAACCATAATGATATCTATGAAGCATTCTTCTTATAAAAAAAGAGAGATAGCTATTGAGAAAAGGAAAAAAAGAGATTTATGAAAGAAGGAAAGAGAGAAAAGGCACCATTTTTCCCATGGTAAATAAGAAGATTGCTGAGATACTCATTGTCTGCTTGCCTTGTCATTTTGATATGGGGATTCTTCCGTATCATAGGGCAAGGGGTACCCCGTTGGTGGTTCTCTATCATACGCACGTATTTACGATGACAAGAACTTACCGGTAACTAAAGTTGAGTAGCATGAGGAGCGGCCCTCGTACTCAAGGGGCATGAGATTTTCAGTTTATAGTCTGTCAAGCATATAACTCAGATTGGACCTCACTTTCACCTTAACCATATTAAAGATGCTTCTGATAGGGGCAATGAGAGGTCAAAGCTAATGAGTACCATACTTTCAGCATTTGGAAGCTTTTCAAATTATTCAAAACCTTTTCTTTTACTTGTTGAGTCTCCACATATTCTTTGAGCACCTTCTTGAGAGAATAGTTGTCATTCTTTGTGCTTGTCTCAAAGCTTGATTATTTGTGTTATGACTTTGATGCTTGTATCTTTGATATCTTTACTTCTAGTCTTCACCTGAACTTCAGAGGTGCCTTGGCATTCATAATCAAAGTCAAGCAAGATACCACTATATCATACCTTGTTATGAGCATTGTAATGTTGCTTATGTGTATGCTTCTTGCTACTTATTATTGGAATCTCTTCATAGTTTGCATTGCCTATTAAGTAAACATAGTTGCATAATCCTTATTATGAATTGTCTAAGTAGTTGATCACATGCTGAGAATATATACATCATATGAAGCAAATGTATTCATGAAAGTTCTTTTATCGCACTCAGTTTTCAACTGAATTGCTTGGGGACAAGCAATAAGCTAAGCTTGGGGGGAGTTGATACGTCCAAAACGTATCTACTTTCCCGAAACCTTTTGCTATTGTTTCTCCTCAAAACTTGTGTGATTTGGATGCAACTAACGCGGACTGACGCTATTTTCAGAAGAATTGCCTTGGTGTCTACTTTTTGTGCAGAAAATCAACTATTAGGAAAAATCCTGGAAAATATGCCAAAAATCCTATTTCACCAGAAGACTTCCGGAACCAAAATACGAGACGGAGGGCGGCTGGGCCTGAACCACACCACTGGACGCGGGCTAGCCAGGCGCGCCAGGGGTGGTCCGCCGCCTGCACTTCCCTCGGCCTCCCTCTTCACCTATAAGTTGCCTTCTGACCTAAAAACTCAGGGGGGGGCGACGTTTTTCCAGAAGGAGTTCCGCTCCGCCGCCACCACCAGATTCCATGAAACAACACCAGAAACTCTATTCTAGCACCCTGTCGGGACAGGGAATTGGAGGAGATCATCGTCATCATCATCACCATCGCTTCTCCATTGACCATCCATGTTTCCCCCATCTATGAGTGAGTAATACCCCACTGTAGGCTATGGGGATGGTAGGGATTGGATGAGATCGTTCATGTAATGGCATTGGATTGTTAGGGCATGGTGCCTAGTATCTTCTATTAGTGCTTTATGACTTTGTTGCGATTTGTTATGCTTAATGCTTGTCACTAGGGCCCGAGTGCCATGATTTCAGATCTGAACATGTTATTGATTCATTATGATAGTATTGTTTATGGTCTTACCTGCAAGTTGTATACACACGTTGTTGTCCGGAACCAATGGCCCCAAGTGTAAATCAGGATAACCGGAGGGAATGGCTTTGATGTGAGGATCACATGTGTTCACGGAGTGTTAATGCTTTGCTCTGGTGCTCTATTAAAAGGAGCACCTTAATTGTCAGTAGTTCCCTTGAGGCCCCGCTGCAAACGTGCTGGCAGGACAAAAGATGTTGTGCAAGTTCTCATTGCGAGCGCGTATGACTATATATGGAACACATGCCTAGGATTATCTAGTACTTGGATGCTTTATCTTATTTATCTGCAATTGCCCTATGTTCTTATTGCTATGTGAATTGTATTATCCATGAAACGCCCGTCCATCCATCCCTATGCCTACCGCACTCGAATCCTCTTTCTTGTTATTATTCTTATTGTCTTTACTTTTACTTTCTTGCTACTTTGCTATTCCTACTACAAAACTGTTGCTACTGATAAACTGTTGTGAGAAAGATTGTTTCCAGGTGCAGCTGAATTGACAACTCAGTTGTTAAGGCTTATAAATATTCTTTGGCTCCCCTTGTTTTGAATCAATAAATTGGATTTCATTTCCCTAAAAAATACTGTGATACACCCCCTATACTTGTGGGTCATCGCCCATCGCCAGCACACTGTGCTAACTGGACCCATGCATCAGCGTCTGGGGCTAGTCGTGCCTCGGTATAAAAAGTCCACAACGTTTTATTTTCCTAATAAAAATAATTCTAGAAATTGTTTTAATCTTTATAAATTCACATAAATTCAAGTAATTTGAATTTGAGAAAATTTCAAAACAAAGTCGATTTCAAATTTAATTATGAGTTCAAATCCCATTCGGGAAAATTACCACATGCCCCTAACTTTCCAGCTAATGACCATTTTGCCTTTTTGTTATTTAAAATATGAACTTTAATAACCTTAAATCCATAAATTCAAATTTGACATATTACATATGTTTTCTGTTTAGAAAAATGTGAGGAATTCAAATATGCCATCCAAAATAAGTTTTGATCAATTTAAATTTCGAAATTATTTAAATATCAATAAATGCCTTTTTTTCTAAATAAATCTATAACTTTAATTCCGTAATTCCAAATTTGACAAATAATATGTCTAAATCGATCAGCACGACGAGCCTGTTCTAAGTATGCATTTCGTGATATGATTTGAAACTTGCATAATGTAAATACTAAGTATACAACAATTTTTCTAGGAGCAAAACATGCGTAAATAAATTAATAAAGTGCTTTATTATTGTTTCCACACCTCACCCAAAACCATGGTATGTTATACCAAGCAATTGTGCATCATTCCATTATGGCGTACCTTGTTTGCTTGTTGCATATGATTTATATGATTGTGCAATGTATTTATTTTGGCCCTTGTGTGTTTGGTTTTTATCCGGATAGACACTAAGCAAGGAGAATACTAGGAGCCTCAGGAGTATTACCTGGATCCTTCTTATTCTGCAACAGAAAATCCAGGAAAGCAATTCCCCATGCTTGCATACATATAGTACTTATGCTTCTATCTTACTCTTGCATCATTGAGTCGCGATTGCATTAAATTGAATCCCAAGTATTGTATAGCCTTTACTTTTAAACCCCACCAAAGCTTGTACCTCAATCCCATGAGCCATTACTACATGAGTTGATTGAGCCATGCGAGTCGTAGAATTGCATGTGTAGGGTTTGTGCGAGTCTTGGATAACGAGGTACCTAAACAACTTAATCTGAGTAGTAATGGGATAACTAATGAAAGAGGCATCAGTGAGCATTATCTGTTATTTGGTTCTTTAAGCTCACTTGTGTCCGGTACGACCCTGAGTACTTGATTCCTGTTCCTTGACTATCGCACTATCCGCATGTGGGACCATGAATCCCCTTCGTCTAAGCATGATTCACACTTTATTTCTTAGGGCCACAAACTAGTTTGAGGCTTTATTACTATCCTGTACTTATGCTATGATTTACTGCTTTATTTACAATTGTGCGTGGATCACCTATACTGTTTAGGAATTGTGGAATGTTTTTGCGGGGTATCGACAAGCCTAGTCACACTTTCGGGTTCCTAGTCATTTACAGCCATTGGCACAAACCTTGGGCCCATCTCAGAGCCGGCCAACTTCGTTGCGGGTAGCTTAATGGGGTGGCCCCCTGAAACTATATATGAGTCTGTGAACGCATTTTCGCGAGGACTCGTTGCATTTTATTTGGTTGTTCCCAAGGTTGATCATGCGTGTGTTGCTATTTGTTTACCTCTGCAGGGTAAATCTTTCTGAAAGCCGTGTCTGCAATTATGGACGACTTGGAGCACAGTGTCTCGATCATAGACAAGCATAACTAAAGTACCACCTTTCATTTGACTAAGACATGATTGTAAATAGTGCAGCACTCATGGAATGGTTAATAAAATTGCCAACGGGTGGGGTGTACTTCCGCAATCTCGTCAGTAAGCAAGAAGGATTACGGGTGACACTACTAGGAAAACGGCTATAGGTAATCAGCACATCCGTGGCTCACATGGTTGAAGTGCCCCACGGCTAAAACAGGCGTGGCTCACCTGTGGCCAGTGCCCTACTAATAACTAGAACAACTGTGGCGCACATGACTATAGTGCGCCACGTATGTGAGGCCCTGTTGGCCACGGTGACGCCAAACATCTGTAGCGCACTATAGTCATGTGCGCCACGGTTGTTAGGGTCATCTGTGGCGCACACGGGGCTGGTGCGCTACGCCTAAGCGCATGCCCCCCTCTGCTCTGAAACGGCCACAAACTTCTGTGGCACACTCGGCCTAGTGCGCCACAGGGAGTAGGAGCATCCGTGGCGCACTTGGCGTAGTGCGCCACAGATGTTTGTACTCCCTGTGGCGCACTAGGGCCGTGTGCGCCACGGATGTGTCCATTTCTTTAGGACAGCACTTTATGTGCACATGTGTGACCACATCCACCACCCCACACTTCACTTTCCCCTTCTTCTTCCTCCTTAGATCTAGTCGGGATCTTCTCCTTCCCACCTCAATTTCTCCACGCATTCACCATTTTTAGCATGTAAAACTTGCTTTGGATGTTACATAAGTAATAGAGGAGGTCTCCGGTCTCTCATCTATCCTTCTCCGGTCGACGCACAAGACCTCTCCTTTCCATATTTCTCGCGATCGGTCTCTCATCTCGGTAAGTTGTCCATGTAAGGATGTGTTCATGTGTATATGGATGATGCTGTGCTCATATGTATGTAGATGATCGATGCTCATGATGTGTGTATGTGGAGAGGATCGATGGTCATATGTGTGTGTATATGGAGAGTATCGATGATGCTCATGCATGTGTGTATGGAGAGGATAATGATATGTTCATGTGTGTATGGATCGGTCTCTCTCTCACTTGTGTTTGTATGTGAACAAGTTGCCATTTGTTTTGCCAAAATGTTGATTCATTTCCATTTTGGCAAGACTTTGGCATTTCGCAAAGGTCCTCATTTTAGGAAAGGTCATGCCGAAATTTTCTATCGACCATTGCATGCATGCATTCATTATGTGGTTCTAATAGACTTCAAAATTGTACCGTGTACATCGTGCAGGCAAAAATGGTCCGCGTAATGAGCGAAGGCATTGTGGCTAGATTTTTGAAATGTGCGACGGCCGACATGATACGAAATAACAAGACCGATATAAGATGTCCGTGCAGAAGATGCAAACTCAACTGGGTGATCGACCCAGATTCCGGGAATCTGCAGGCGCACCTGCTCCGCCATGGTTTCATGGATGGATACACTCGTTGGATAAGCGATGACATAGATGATGGAGACGGTGAAGAAGGTGGCCAACATGACGATGATCATCACGGCGAGAACGGGCGAGATGATGAAGAGTCTCGGAGATGGTGAAGGTGCGGAAGGCATCGACGATGATGATCTAAATGCGGAGGAGCGGGCAGCGATGGAACAATGTCAGGCTGGTGCGGGACCCTTATGTGCAAGAGCTGCTTCTCAAGCGCATTTAGTAACGCCAGGGCTGCCACTAGAGAGAAAGCCAAGCTTGCGCAACTTGAGAAAGACGCGGTTACTCCATTGTATGAAGGATGCAGGCCCGATGATACCCGGTTGAATGTAATGCTCAAGGCTATGGAGATGAAGGCAAAGCACAAATTGAGCGACGCAAGCTTGACGATATGATGGCATTCTCGCACGATCGTCTCCGGAGGGGAACACATGTCCAACTAGTATCGAGGATGTCAAGAAAATCGTCGTCCTTTCGATCTACCGACGTTAGATATCACGTATGCATCAACGATTGCATCATTTATCGGGCGAGGACGGAGAAAACCACATGTCCGGTGTGCGGCGTGAGTCGATACAAGAAAGGGAAGAAAGCACCTCGAAAAGTGGTATGGTACTTTCCTATCACTCCTCGTCTGCAGCGCTATTTCGCGGACCCTAAGGAAGCGAAGCTCATGCGATGGCATGCAGAAAGGAAGAAGCCGAGATGATGATGACCCGAAAGGATGAGCTGGCCGCGCCCTTGGATGCTAGCTGGAAAGCATTGGACCTCGAATTCCGATTCGATGGAGATTCGAGGAACATCAGGCTTGGTGCGAGCACCGATGGACTCAATCCGTTCGGTAGCAGGCAGCACGCCTGACACTTAGCCCGTGTTTGTATGGATGTACAACCTCCTCCATGGTTGTGCATGAATTAGAAGTACATACAAATGAGTATGCTAATTCAAGGGCCGAAACAACCTGGTACCGACATCAATCTGTATCTCGGGCTGTTGAAAGAGGAGCTAGCCACGTTATGGGAATCTGGAGCCAATACTTACGACACCGTCGCACAAGATTATTTCACTATGAGAGCCGCTTTGGTCACTACGGTGCAAGACTATCCAGGTTGCGGGTATATCTCGGGGCAGGTTATCCAAGGATTCTGCGCATGCGTTAGGTGCATGGATAACACAAGCTATCTCCAACTAGAGAAAGATCCAGGGTCATCGAAAACCGTGTTCATGGCGCACCGGAGGTGGCTCGGCAAGAATGATCCATGGAGAAAACGTGGAGACCTGTTCGATGGCAAATTAGAGACCCGAGGAATCCTAGGCGTAGGGAAGCGAAGAAGTGGAAGAGTTGCTGAAAAACTGGAAAGATTGTCCTAAGCCTGGAAAGAAGCAAAAGAGGCAGCAACAAGACAAGCCGCTGATGAAGGTATGGAAAACAAGGTCTGTTTTCTGGGAGTTTCCATACTGGAAGTTTCTCCACACGCCTCATAGCCTCGACATCATGCATATCACGAAAAACTTGTGCGAGAGTCTGGTCGCCACCATAATCAACATGCCAGATAGGACGAAAGATGGTCCGAAAGCAAGGCACGACCTGATATGCTTGGGTATCCGGAAGGAGCTTCACGGAGGGCCTTTTCTACTCGATGATCAGGAAGATGACGATGATCATGAGTCGGAGACGACACAAGGTCGTCGGAAGGGTAAAAAGTTCAAGAAGAACGAATATTACTGCCCTCCTTCTTGCTTCACTCTAAGCCAGGATGAGATCAAACAGTTTTTCAAGTGCCTAGACGAGGCGAAGCAGAGGTTCAGTGGCATGAAGTCTCACGACTGTGCCGTGCTAATGACGCAGGTACTTCCGGTCGCACTAAGAGGGATAATGGACGAGCACGTCCGTGAAACGTTATTTGGCCTATGCAAGTTTTTCGACGTCATCTCTAGGAAGTCGATTGGCTTGAATCAGCTCGGAAGGCTACAGGAGGAGATCGTGGTGATACTATGTGAGCTTGAGGTCTACTTCCCACCCGCATTCTTCGACATTATGGTCCATCTGCTGGTCCATGTCGTGGAGGACATCGTACAACTCGGGCCGATGTTCCTCCGAAGCATGATGGCGTTCGAAAGGATGAACGGACACATCAAAGGATACGTTCGCAACAGGTCCCGTCCAGATGGAAGCATAGCCAAGGGCTTTCTGGCCGAAGAGTGCATATCTTTCTGCACGAATTATCTAGACATCAAGAACCCTGTCGGTCTTCCCGTCAACAGACACCTTGGCAAGCTCGACGGATCTGGTCACCGAGAGGGTCGTCGCATACTGCATGCAGACTTCGATTTTCGACGCGCAGACTTTGATCGAGCAAACCTCGTCGCGCTACAGCATTTAGAACTGGTCGATCCTTGGGTACAGAAGCACAAAAGGTTAATCGAGAAGAAGTACAGTGACCGAGGCATATAGAGGACGCAGGGAGAAATAATCAAAGAGCACAACTCAGATTTCACGCGTTGGTTTAGGCAGACGCTCCTTGATAATCCCCCGCGCTCGCATTCTTCTGACATGGAAAAGATCATATTCACCTTGTTGCAGGGACCAATGCAAAACCTGGTGACCTATCAGGCGTATGATATCAACGGCTACACATTCTACACGGAGGAAAAGGACAACAAGTGTGATTATCAGAACTCAGGCGTAACGTCGGAATTCTACACCGATGACAACGTGAAGGAAAGATTCTACGGAAGAATCGAGGAGATCTGGGAGCTCGACTACTATGGAGAAAAGGTGCCGATGTTCCGTGTCAGATGGGCAAAGAGCGTCGAAAGAGAAGACCGGTATTTCACAACCATGGTTATACCCGAAGCAGCCAAATCCAAGGCCGCCGGTGCAAACGTGGCCGCGAAAAATGAACCGTGGGTACTGGCTACCAAAGTGAACCAATGTTTTTTCATTACCGAGCCGACAAAGCCTAGCCGTGTTGTCGTGAGGAGAGGAAAAAGAAACATCATCGGAATGGATAGAGTCACCAACGAGCAAAGACTTCGACCAGTACGGCGATCCAAAGATTGAAGATGACGACGACTACGATGCAGCAACATACATCACAAGAAGAAAAAGGACAACCCTACCCAAAAAAGGTAGCCCGTTCGAAAGAAGAAACATTAAAGTGCCGGGGCTAAATTATTCAACCGCGACAAAGAAGGGAAAAAAGATTGTAAAATGCTAGCTCAAAAAATATTGTAAACGCGTGGTCGAAAAAGATTGTAATATTCATGGACAAAGTATTATGAAATTTAGTTATACTTTAAATCATATTTTTGAGCATTTTTGGAATATTATTACTTTTGGAATATTTAAAAGTATTTTAAAATCAAAATAAAACTTCTATGGCATATATCACCACTTTTGGGCATTTTTTGGAATATTTAAAAGTATTTTTAAAATCAAAACAAAAAATTGGGGCACTGGATTCAACCTGGGTGCTCTCAGTTTAGAATAGAGTAGGGCAGAACCAAGGGATAGGCTAGTATAGTTGTTAGCTAGTGGGCTGTAGTTCTCTTATCTTGGTAGTTAGAAGCCGATAGGCGAGCACACTATCCCATAGTGCGCCATGATATCCGTGGCGCACTATGGCTCAAGGCGCCACGCCTAAGTGGCTTTATCCACACGCGCCCGACCCCTCTCAACCCCATCTCTCCATCTCTCAGCCCGAGCCTAAGGACCGCCGCCGCCGCTCGATCCGCCGCCTGGCTCCGAG
Organism: Avena insularis; assembly: GCA_023614405.1. Lineage (NCBI taxonomy): Eukaryota > Viridiplantae > Streptophyta > Magnoliopsida > Poales > Poaceae > Avena > Avena insularis. The sequence goes on along the minus strand of CM042694.1, from coordinate 281,854,842 downwards.
GAGGAGGAGGCCTGCCCGCGCCCGAGGAGGAGGAGGTCCGCCCGTATGTGTCCGAGGAGGAGGTCCGCCCGCGTCTCAGGAGGAGGCCCGTGTCCGAGGAGGAGCAGCCGCCGCGTCTCAGGAGGTGGAGGCCGCCGTCGTCCGCCCGTCGTCCGCCCGTCAGAGGTGAGCGTCGCCTCTCCCCTCTCTCCCTCTCTCCCTCTCTCTCCCTCTCTCTCCCTCTCTCCCCTCTCTCTGCAGGCCATGGTTAGGGTTCTGCAGGCCATGGTTAGGGTTCTGCAGGCCCTCTCCTCTCTCCCATGAATGTGCAAACTGGTAGAGATTGCATCAATCATGGGCTCGATCATTGTTGTCCATGCAGTCATCAACTACTAGTAGTAGTAGTAGCAATTCTCTGTAACAATCTCACCAGAAAAGCTTTAAAAAAGTGCAGCAATGGCCAACTAGAGTTCAAGGATACTCCATTCAGAATTGTTTGTAACTGATTTTACTCTATGAAAGCTTCTATAGAAAATGGAAAGTGAAAAGCCTCATGTAAATTCTGTATAGAACATATGTCATGTCTTGATGCCAATTTTCTCTAGCATATGATAAAAGCTGGAAACTTGGTTGATAGCAATGTGCTACACCATAGATCATTCCAGAAAATAAAACTGAAACCATTGCCTACTTTTCCTATAGTCATGGCTCTCCATTCATCATCAAGACTAAATATCCCTCTCTATCAAAATTATCCATATTGTGTAACTGTATGGGGAACAGACTCATGATAGTAAGTGTCCCTTATCAATTTGACTCAGGGAAAATCAACATTATTATAGAATTTATCCAAGTGTAATCAGTACTTTGTTCTGAATCCTGAGATCCAATATTTAGTAGTGCCCATGGGTAAATCCAAAATGTAAAAGGCATGGACCCAAGCTGACACTCAAAAGCATAACTTGAAGAAATCTTCCTTGATGATATGCAGGCATTTTTCACAAAGAAACCATTAAAACCATCTGGTCCAGGTGCTTTATATGGTATTAAGAATTTAACCAATCCATATATTTCCTCTTCGGTGATTGGGGAATCCAGACTTTGTAGAGTGTCCACCTCAGGAAGTAACTCCATTAACTCCATATTATTATTTGTAGGAAAGGAAACCCCCATCCTATTTTTGTAACATCTCCATGAGGATGTATCTTTCAAGATGCTCTCTCATATTATTCCCATTTTCATCTTGGATATGAGAAATAATATTATGCATGTACCTTTCTGTGGCCCGTGCATGAAAATCCTTTGTGTTTTCCCCCATTTAATTTCACCCATTTGATAGTGCAATGCTACTTTGGTACTCTGATTACCCATCAATTTCTTTAGATGGAATTTAACAATATTAATGAAATTGAATTTAGGGGTGGAAATCCCCCTACTGTCCTCAAGTTGATCTAGTAGTAAGATCACATAATTTATTTTATCAAATAGGATTACCCTACTGTCCTCAAGCTCTATTACCCATCATGCAGTCTATGTACAAGAAGCTAGCTAGGGTTAGCAAATTTAGCTTGGTAAAAAGCATCTGGTTTTGCACTCCTAGGTGGACACTCCTGGGTGCACCCCCTAGCTTCGGGTTTATCCAAATTTAGCTTGTATCAGAGGTGCACCCCCTAGCATCTGGTTTTGCACTCCTGGGTGCACCCCCTAGCTTCCCCCTGCCTAGCAGCCACAACAAGTTCTGTAGTGGCTGATACAAGTTCTTCCTAGCATCTGGTTTCCTAGCATCAAGTTCTCCTGGATTTGTTTAGCTTGATTCATTGTAGTGGATGTAGTAGCTTGCAGTTAGCTTGTAGTTGCTGTAGTAGGTTAGTGTTAGCAAATTTTATTGTAGTTGCTGTAGTAGTTGCCTAGCATATGGTTTTGCACTCATGGATTTTAGTGTTGTTTGTGGCTAGGAGATATATGATCCTAGTTATGCTGATGATGATCCTAGTTTGTGGCTGATCTAAAATGCTCCTGGTGATGGTCTAGTAGTGCTGAAATGGTGACCATATAATCTGACCATATTTGCTAGTGCTGATCTAAAATGCTCCTGGTTTAAAATGCTCCTGGTTTGAAAATACATGGTGAAAACTTGCTGTCATATAATCTGACCATATTTGCTGTCATATTTGATGTCATATAAGTTATTTGTTGTCATATAAGTTACTTGTTGTCATATAAACTTGTATTTGCTTGCTGTCAAAGCCAAGGGATGTTGCCAAGGGTACCATCGTTCAACCCTTGCAGCGCACGTTCCACTCAAAGCCAATGCCAGATAGCGTGCACAGGGTTAAAATTAGTCGGGTGCTAAGGGGCTGCGACGACCTGGAACCTCCCATTCAACCCCCAGGAGCGGATGAAGAAGAGCTGTCTGTCCTCAGAACTTGCTTCGGCTTATTCTTGCTATGGCCAAAGAGCATGATCCGTTTGGGGACGGCGGGGGCCATCACGCCACACACAACAGCACCGCCTGTCGTGCCAGCGACAAGCGGTGGCAAGGCCCCCTTACCGCCCTCGCCGTCACCTCCACGCGGTGGGTCGGATGATCATGTTGATGATATGCACATGGCGCAGGATCCGGCCGAGGATGACGAAGACTGGAATGATCACTTCTTCAGCACTCAGTTTGGCAACGAAGAAGACCTAGCTGGTGGCCCCACAGAGAAAGCCACTATCACCAAGCGTCTGTTTGGTTCTCAGGAGATGCCTCCAGCTTGCGCCTTTACAGAGCCAGCTGATACAACCAACTGGCCCTTTATTCTAAGCCCCGACACTACATAGGGCGGCCGGTGCTCAGATTGCGGTGCCTGCCCGCTCTCCAAAAGGAAAAAAGGGCAGGAAAAGAAAATCTAGCAGCTTGAGCCAGCCGGTGGCGTCAACAACTGCGAATCCGATCAGGTTTCGGGACGGGCCACCAAGACCCGAGGGTATTATGTGGAGGATTCATGTGGCGGGTGAGCCCATGCTACCTAAGAATTTGCGGAAGCTCGCCAGTTCGGAACTGCAGAGTTTGCATGACGGCGTGCTGACGATAGAGAGACGCCTTCTATCGGAGAAAGATCCCTCGCACCCGGTATTCGTGGTTAAGGTGCCACCAGGCTTGGGCTTCGTCGACACTGCCCCCGCGGATCTGTTCTTCCTGCGGTTCGAGGACATCTTCAATATGTTCCACCTATACCCGCTGCACTATACCATGGTCCGCCTTTTTCTCTCAGCCACGCAGATCATTAGAGAGAACACACCGGGCATCGCTATAGTGGACCCCTACTACATGCGTGACGGCTGCTTGGGTTCCCCCGCCGAACGACGTATCGTGGCCTCGTACCTAAAACGAATCCTCGTGGCGAACAAGACAAAGGAATACATTCTCGTGCCTTACTTTCCCGAGTAAGTCGTTATTCACTTGCCACCGTGGATTGGCTTTATTAGATCATCATCATTCTTTTTCCAACACATTCCATTTGAATTTTTTGCGCAGAGATGAACACTGCACGCTCATCTCCTTATCGCTGAAGCATTCCCACGCCACGTATTTCGACTCGGGGAGTCTAGAAAAGAAGAAAAACTACGACAAGATCAAGGAAGTTCTGGATGATGCTCTCACTGGCTTTGCCTCGACGGAAGGCACCAGCTTCATGCATAAGAAGGTTAAGTTCGGCAGGCACGTCTTCAACCACGTAACGGAGTTCCCCTGCGTGAAGCAGCCGGAAAACAGTAAGAAGGAAGCCTACTACACACTACATCACATGAGGGTGTTCCTACTTGACCAGCAGAATTCTACGCTGCCAGATCATCTCAAACAGTGGGCCGAAGCAAAGGCCAAGATCAATGATTCGGATATTAGACAAGAGATGTATCGCATCCAAAGCAGCTTGGGGTAATCATCTTTCGTGATGTCATGACTTCGGGGGGGATCTTCTACGGAGGAAATATCCCGAATAACCGTGACATAGAAGATCGCCTAGAGATGCAGGGTGACTATAGGAAGTTCATGATGAGACAGGGCGTCCTCCCGTTCCCTAAGCCGAGCCAGAAGGCTTGATGTTGGCCTAGTTGTAGTTACAAACTATAGATGACCTTTGTGTGTGTGTGTGGACGACAAGTGAACTTATTTTGCTTATTATTATTATATATCAATCAATGCTTGGTTTTTTTGCTTACTCTTTGGTCCTTTGCTCAATTTGGTCCTTCTTTTTTTCCTTACTCTTTTTTCGAGAATAATGCCGATGATTGAAAGTCGTGGCACACTATATATGTGAATGTGCTACGATGGGACTGTGAGCCTTGTGATATGCACAAGTCCAGGTCTTGTGCATCCTACTTGGCTCACCGTTCCATCGTAGCATATTCCTGTGTCCAACGACCTATGTATATATATGAGGCATTCTTTTCGAGTTATTTTTGTCTTTTTCGAGAATATTCCGATGATTGAAATGTCGTGGCACAATATATATGTGAATGTGCTATGACGGGATAGTTAGCCTTGTGATATGCACAAGTCCAGGAATTGTGCATCCTACTTGGTGTACCGTTCCGTCATAGCATATTCCTGTGTCCAACGACCTAGCTAGTTATATATGAGGCATTCTTTTCGAGCTACTTTGGTCTTTTTCGAGAATAATGCCGATGATTGAAATGTCGTGGCACACTATATATGTGAATGTGCTACGATGGGATTGTATGCCTTGTGCTATGCACAAGTCCAGGTGTTGTGCATCCTACTTGGCGTACGGTTCCATCGTAGCATATTCCTGTGTCCAACGACCTATGTATATATATGAGGCATGCTTTTTGAGTTACTTTGGTCTTTTTCGAGAATATTGCCGATGATTGAAATGTCGTGGCACACTATATAGGAGTACTTTCTATAAGTGTATCTTCATATGCGACTTTAATTATATATGTTTTTTTCAATAGTCGGTTAATTATTATTGTCAACTTATAGATGACGTGCTACGTCGTGTACAAGGGACGGGTTCCCGGAGTCTACGATGATTGGGAAGACTGCCGGAGACAGGTGCACCGTTTCAGCGGCAATAGCTACAAAGGGTACAACACTATGGCGGAGGCGGAAGCTAGATACACGCGCTATCTAGCGGGAGTTAGGACAAGGAACCGGATGAAGACCTACACCTTCGTCGCGGCGGTGATCATGCTTATCTTCTTTGGTTATTTATCCCGCGTTTGTGTCTAGCTAGCTAGTTTAGATGTCTAGGCGAGCTTCCGAGCTCTAACTTGTTCGATCGACACATGTATTAGCATGTCACCAACTACTACTTTGTAACATGATCGAAACAATGTAACTTAGACTATGTATTCATGTATGAGACTTATCTATATGTATTTGTTTCAATCTTGTTTTTCATATTGAGTATTTATATATATAATTGTATATCTTGTATCTGTGTGTATATCTGCTGTAATATTGTATATAATCTGTATTGCATATAATCTGGCTCGGAAATTAAAAAAAACAAAAAATACATCTGTGGCGCACATGGTCTACCTTCTGTGGCACACTATACCTAAAGCGCACTATGGAAGTTTAGTGGCGCACTAGGTAGTGCGCCACAGAAGATCCCAGGGGTAGCGCACCATCCCAAACTTCTGTGGCGCACTAGGAGGTGCGCTACGCCTATCTCTACACAACCATGGCGCACTAGGCAGTGCGCCACGGCTGAGAGATAGCCGTAGCGCAAGGCCCGTGGCGCACTGCTAGTGCGCCATGGATGAGCAATTCGGGTGCGCCACTAACAGCCTGTTTCCTAGTAGTGTGAGGTTAATATATGTTGCTTATATAATTGTTGATATTAATTAACGAGCGTCCGTCCATCTCTAGTTGGGCGGATACGTAGCGTGTCTCTATAGAACTTCGTAGATATTATCTTTCGCTGCAATTGCGTCACCCCAGGTTGTTCCCTTTAGAAGCATTAAGACTTGCTGAGTACCCCTAGGGTCTCACAGGATAAATATTTGGTTCAGATGGATAGGTATACTCCCAGGAAGGTTACTCTTGTCCCAATGTTCTTGAAAGTGGATAGGGTGGTCGGCTGGTACCGTGCCCTGCTCCGCTTTGATGGGCCTACACGTGGGTGGCCTTGGGCCTCCACGGTAGAATCCCTTAGGTTCGAGGTATTACAATTGGTATCAGAGCCATTCCGCCCTTCAGGGTCTTAGCCAAGATGGTCGTTGTCAGTCTAGAAAATATTTTGGTAGCTATGTATACTAGGGAAAAACTAAACGTGAGAGTAGGACTGCTTCCATTTTTCTTCTTACCCACCCACCCACCCTTTTCTGGTAAGGCAGTGTAACGTTTGTCTATCCTCTTCTAAAAAATCAAACTAGGATTCACGTGTATGGGGTTTCCGTAGTACAATAGGATGTGTGTGTAATTCTTTGTCTATCTGTTGCATCCAACCTTATTGTCGCAATCTACCTTTGGTTATCAACTGTGGGTACATTCCATACCGACAGGCCTTGTGTAAACCGACGCGATCTATCCAACTCTTTGTAAACCAATGCGATATGTCTTACTCTTTGTAACCGACGCGTTATAGTTAGGGGTGTTCCTTATGTATCTATTATCTCTTTCGGTTGTTCATAAGAAGGATAAGAGTTGGGTTGCATGTTTTTCCTATTCTTGTGTGAAGTAATACTTTGAGTGTGGGATGGAGTCATGACCATACCACTACTTTTATCATTCGCTCTTGTACGTTGAATGGGTGAAGCTTCTAATCTCTAACTATTAAGAGGTTTTGTGCATCTAGTTGGTATTTTAATTCTGAAATTTGCGGAATTTTTTTCTTTGGTAGATTTGTATTCCACACTCCTTTTCAGTCATGTGCTATATGCTAACTATCTTCTAGGTGTTATGAACTTTGTTTGATATTTTAATATCATCTTAGTAAATTGTATCCTTTAATCTTGGTTAATTATGTTTTAGTTGTATTTTGGATTATTAATAATTCTCCATTATGGTACTAACGCAAGTTTTTCAATCATCAATAGGATGGCCCCTCCATGCCGCCCTCTTGGGGAAAACGAGTTTCCGGGTTTGCCTGAGATGGGTGCTGCACTTGTTAGTTTGGCAAATACTCTGGGAACTATGCAGCAAAACAAACAGAGGTTCGAGGAGAGCGTCAGGAGGAATGAGTCTGCACCACCTCCCCCACCTCCCTAGCGTGGCAACATGAAGGACTTTCTGAAGTTCTCCCCATGGCACTTCGAGGTGACCGCCGAGCCGCATGATGCCGACGATTGGCTTCGGGAGACCATAAGGATGTTGGATATCGCAGATGTTGCTAAGCACGATAGGGTCAAGTTCACCACTCACCTTCTGCATGGGGAAGCCGACCTTTGGTGGGAGAGCTATCTAAGAGAAAGTGCTCCTGGATTTCAGCCAACATGGGGGCAATTCACTGATGCTTTCAAAGAGCATACCTTCCTAAAATTGTCATGGAACGCATGAAGGAGGTGTTCCTGAATCTCAAGCAAGGAAGCGACAATGTCAATACTTACATCAAGAACTTTGAAAACTCATCTCGTTATGGTGGGGATGGGTTTTTTGATGATAAGAAAAGACAGAAGAGTTTCCATCAAGGGTTAAATGCTTCAATCAAATATGCTCTCACCCATACCACTCCAAGCTTGTTTCTTATGCTTCAGCAAGCAGCCCTTCAAGAGGAGGCCAGTAAACAGGCATATGATGATGCCAAGAAACACAACCATGACACTGGTAGTTCCTCGGCACTAGCCTCTCCTTCTAAGTGCCATGTGTGGGTCCCTGGTACCGCATCACCGCTCCCTGCTCTGCTAAGACCATCAGGTTTCTTGCCAAGGCAACAACAACAACTACCCTAGGGTGCCGTATGGTGGAGTTCTAGGATACTCTAATCCTCGTCCGAGTGGTGGTTGTTTCTCGTGTGGGAACACTGGACACCAGCAGTGGAACTATCCTATGAACAACAAGGCTCTTCCTCTTCCACCTCCAAGACCTGCTTCGACAATTGCTCCTCGCGCACCTGCACCACGGGCTCTCAACATCAACACCAAGCCCGGGTCCACTGTTGCTCGCGCCAACAACATCAACATTGTTCAAGTGGAGCATGATCCTGGAGTTGTGATGGGTACGCTCCATGTTAACTCATTCCCTGCACGAGTTTTATTCGATTTTGGTGCATCACATTCTTTTGTGTCTATAGGTTTTGCTGATGAGAATGGGTTATCTATGGATTCTCTTCCTAAAAATCTGATGGTTCTCTCCCCCGGTGAAAGAATGCTATCTTCCAAGATCAGTCATGGTAAGCAAATTCTAATTGGTGGCTCTTCATTTCTGGCTTCCTTGATTATTCTTGGCAAATTAGAAATGGATGTCATATTGGGCATGGACTGGTGGAAAGCCAATGAAGCTATGATTGATTGTGCTGAACATTCGGTTTCTTTAAAAATCAATAAGGCCATATATTCTATTCTCCAAGGCAAACTCCTTCTATTCAACTCTACTCTTTGGGTGTCAAAAACATTGACGTTATGGAAGCCTTGCAAAATGTTCCTGTGGTCTGTGAATTCCCAGATGTTTTTCCACAAGAGTTACCAAGCATGCCTCCTGACCAAGAGGTCGAACCGCTCCTATCTCCAAGCGGCCTTATAAGATGGGTCCTACAGAGTTGGCCGAACTCAAACGACAGCTTGATGAACAAGAAAAGTTGGGTTGTATTCGACATAGAACTTCCTCTTGGGGTAGCCCAACAATCTTTGTGAAGAAGCGAGACCAGACTGGTCGACTTTGTGTTGACTACCGAGCTCTCAATGCCAAAACCATAAAGAATAAATATCCCCTTCTGCGGATCAATCACCTCTTCGATCAGCTTGGAGGAGCAGTGGTATTCTCCAAGCTTGACTTCAGAAGTGGATATCATCAAATCCAGATTCGCAAGGAAGATGTTCTTAAAACAGCTTTCACCACTCTCTATAGCCTGTACGAGTAAGTCCTCAAGGAAGCTCATGATTCTATTATTTGTATCCACCCTGGCAGCACAAAGATGTACGTGGACCTAAAAACACAATATTGGTGGCCTGGATTGAAACTGGATTGTGCCAAGTATGTCTTCGAGTGTGATGTCTGCCGCAGAGTGAAAGCTGTTCATCAAAAACCTTCTGGTCTTCTTCAACCTTTGAAGCCTCCAGAATGGAAATGGGAGAAAGTAGAGATGGACTTCATAACTGGCTTTCCAAGGTCGCAACACTCTTTGTTGTCATTGACAGGCTCTCAAAAGTGGCTCACTTCTTTCCAGTCAATCAAAAAAATTCTGGTAGTTAGCTTGCTGAGCTCTATATCAATAGAATTGTCTCCCTATATAGGGTTCCTCTTGTAATTCGCTCAGACCGTGGGAGTATCTTTACCTCCAAGTACTAGGAAAGTTTCCAACAAGGCTTGGGAACAAAGCTAAACTTCAGCACAGCTTACCATCCTCAGTCGCAAGGGCAAGTTGAAAGGATCAACCAGATTCTAGAAGATATGCTCCGTGCTTGTGTCATTTATTTCAGCATGAAGTGGGAAGAGTGCTTACCATATGTTGAATTCTCTTACAACAACAGCTATCAGAAGAGTCTCCAGATGGCACCCTTTGAGGTCCTCATGGGTGCAAGTGTCAAACTCCAATTGGTTGGTCAGGGGTAGGTGAAAGAAAATTCTTTGGTCCTGACATTGTCATTCAAGCAGAAGAGAAGGTTCTTATCATTCTTGAGAACATGAAAGTTGCTCAGAGTCGTCAGAAAAGCAACTATGATAGAAAACACACGGACATGGAGTATGTCCCTAGTGATCTTGTTTACCTTCGTGTCACTCCCATGAGAGGCACTCATCGCTTTGGTATCAAGAGTAAGCTTGCGCCTAGATACATCGGTCCTTTCAAAATCCATGGAGAAAGAGGAGAAGTGGCTTATGCTCTCGAGCTTCCTGAAAAACTCAAGGTTCATGACGTTTTCCATATCTCTCAACTCAATAATTGCTTCAAGGATTCCGGTAGGACCATGGATCATGAGCTCATCAATCTCCAAGAAGATCTCTCCTATAAAGAACACCCCGTCAAAATTCTTGAAGTTGCAGAACAGAAGACTCGCAATAAGTCTATCAAGTTCTGCAAGGTGCAGTGCTCGCACCATTTTGTTGATTAAACCACTTGGGAGCATGAGGATGACCTCCGTTCTGAGTACCATGTTCTCTTTGTGTCTTCTTCTTCCTAGAATCTCAGGAGAGATTCCTGTTTAGTGGGGGAGAGTTGTAGCATCCCATCTATATAACATCTGTAATGCTACATGGTCTAATATTAAATGCTACTTCCTACATGTTTATCATTGCATTAGCATTATATCATGCTCATGTCATCATGACACCTTGCATTTGAGCATCATATAAAACCCCTCTTTTTGATTCTTGTCCCATATTCATTATATATTGTATTTGCCTCTTGATATATTGTATTTGGTTCTTGATAAATGCTTGATGCCCAAGTTGAGTTGGGGGCATATCTTTTGTCCACTCCACCACCTTATATTTGTCACCACCTTATAATTCCACCATCCAAACTACATGTGGGATTTTACATCTTCCTTGGTTTTTGTATAACTCACATTTATAAAAATGGATCAAATTCCTTACCACATGCCCCATTAGGTTTATTATTGTTTTCACAATATAAATGATGTGGGATTGTTTATATCTTCATATGGTTTGATTGAATGAGAGAGCATGTTTAAATACAAATGGAACCTAAAAATGTCTAGTGGCACATACACACTAGCATGGCCATTCTTATTCAAATATGCCAACTTTCAAACCAGCCATGTGATCTTGAGCATTTCAACTTGAGAGAGCCATACTTTCAAATTTATGAATGCATGTACTAATTTTAGGGCCACTTTGGAATATTGTTGTTTTTACAAATATATGGGTGTCCTTAATTGTCCATGCATGGCCATGCAAGTTCTTTTCTCCTTATCTTCCTTTGTGTATTCTTGTTGGATTTTTGGAGGAATATTTGGTTGTTTGAAATTCAAACAGTAATTTCAAACATTCAAATAAGGCCTTGTTCTTTTCTCTTATTGGTTCTTTAAATCCTTGAGACCATGTGTAGAGGAGTTTCTCCTTGAGCTTGTTTTCAACAAAGGCAACTAAAACTAAATGGAATCTAAATAATTCAAACCAACACATATGAATTCAAACAAAACCCTAACCTAACTAAAAACCTAGCTAAACAACCACCACCTTGGGGTTTGGTTCGGCCTAACCTACCTAACACCACCACCATCACCCCTTGTATAATCCCTAGATAATCACAAGCCCACCTGAGCTACCACATGGCCATGGCCATGTGACTTGGCCATGTGCACCCCCACCACCTAGTCTAACCCTCTCTCTCTCATCTAAACCCTAGCCTAGACCAGTCCCCTCTTGCATGGTTGGACCATGCTTAGCACCACCCGACTGGTCCCTCTCTTCCTCTTTTCGTGCTACAGGACAAGGAGGAGAGAAGCGAGCCGAGAACCCTCTCCTGAGCCTTCCCCTCTCGCTAACCCACCAGCTCTTCCCTCTCTCTCCCTGATCAACACACATGCGCCGCCCTCTCTTTCTTGCACACCACGAAGGTGGCCAGCACGCCGCCTAAACCACCCCGCTTTTCCTCTCTCTCTCTGCAGCTGGACCTCGCCACTCTCGCTTTTGCATAGGGGAACACCCCACGTGAGCTTACCCGAACCCTCCTTATCTACCCCTCCCTCCACCAGGTCCAGATCGAGTTTTACCCTGCTACCCACCCCTCTTCCTTCCTCCATCACCAACCATGGCTAGCCTAGCCAAACCAAACCCTAGATCGGCTTAAACCCTCTCTACCGTCGAGGGGACAAAAGAAGGGAGCACAGGTGTAACATCCCTACATTAGAGCTTATAAATAAGATAAGCTCAGGTGTGTGCATTGCGTTCATGCATAGAAAATCTGGATAATTTTTGTGCTTTTAAATAAAACTTGTCAAAGTGATTGAAGCTTCTCTTAACATGGTGGAACTGAAGTAGATCATTAAGTGGATTGCGATAAGTTTCAATATGACCTTTGTTAAAACCTTACCTTTGGGTAATATAATTTGATCTAAGGGTAGATCAAATGTAATAAAACTAAGTCACAACACACTACTTAATAAGGAGTACTAGATCTTCTAGAGATCATTAAATGGTATTCCATACAACAACTCAAGGAAGAATACTTAATATTCTAAATATTATATCAAGGTATTATCTACCACAAACCCTGAATGCCAAGTGTAGTATATTACTTAAGTAAAGAAACTTAATAACTAAATCTTGAAACACTTGTTTTCTATAGTTATATATACCATGAGTATCATGGTAGTTCTTAAACATTAACTCTTCTCATAAATAGAGTAGAAAAGGAAGTCAAGCCATGACCATCCAGCACATACCCTTAATATCATATTAAGAGATGACATTCCTATTTAACCAAGTCCTAGTGTCAACTGATCATCAATGTTGAGTGATTAATTCTTGATCTAGAACTTATTGACCTACTATATTAAGCTTCCAAAGACCTTAAGTAAATTAATAAGAAGAAGGAACAAGATATGGTAGAGTGTGCCATCATCAATGGTATGTGATCCTTGGTGGTGATCAAACCATTGGATGTTGGAGGAGTTAACTCACTCATGAGTTAACTAGAAGAAGTATCTAAACCTAAGAATTAGATAATACTTGAGATGTTACTAGAGAGCTAGAAATGGTAGAATGTCAAACAATAAATCTTGTTAATCCAAGTAGATACAAATTTGGGGTAAGCTTCCTTAACAAGATAAACTCTATAAATAAACTAGTACAAGTCTACTACTTAGTTGATGATAGATATTGATCAGACAATTAGAAGCCTAAGCTTAGCATGATCAAAGGATGGTGGTTATTATTCTCAAGTCACTTGAGAATAGATAACCAGTTGATGAAGAAGAGTTGTGAGTATACCAAATTAGGAAAAACCTTAGTAAGCTGAATCATCTAGCTTGATTAGGAGAAGTCAAGATAGAGTTTGATGAAGTATATAATAGGAGTATTATGGAATAGTTGGAGGCATAGTAGTTTAACCAAGCTAATACAAGAACAAATATGTATTATGGGGAATAATACCATACCTCTTATAGAGGATTGATATCCCTTATTATATATAGTGAGGATTGTAATCTTGCATGCCTTGGAAGCTAATGCAAGGTGAATATAAAAGGAGTTAATAGCTAGAGTTAGAAAACAACTACATTAATGAAGGGTAGTTGAGAAGTGCAAGTTAGGTAGTAAAGGAAGAATGTTAGGAGAATGGAATAATGAAGTTATAACTAAATAGATGAATGACTTCCTTAAGGGTGGTTTATAATGGAAGTTGTATATATATACTAGGAGCGGAATGAAGGAATATTGTTGAAGTGACATGACCATGTCATCATATGATGATGGATATGGTGGAGTCAGATGATTAGCTTAGTTAGAAGGATATGATCTTTGTGAATAAGATAAGGGTTATATACATAGTACATTTAGGAAAGGAATTCCTTAACCATGATCCAAGCTTAGTGAAGTGTGAGGATAGGAATTCTTGAGAAACCTTTAACCAAGGTCATATCAAGCATGAACAGAATCATGTTTACCTCTTTGTCCAAAAACATATAATTAAGTTGGGAGTGTAGCCATTTCCTATCTCTAGGAATTCATTGAGAAACATATTTTAGACACATATAAATTCCAAGAGATAATTAGAGATACCAGTTGAGGGTGTATTGATGAAAGCCTTGTCCACATCATTGTCTCAAACCTTAATAGAAACTTATACCCATGAACCATCAAGGACACATTAAGAAGTAATCTTTGTTACGCACTCTAAGTTGAGATAACATTCAGGATTATAAAGTTAGGGGCAATCCTTGAACCTTGATCCCTAGCAACATTCACTAATAAACTTGAGGGTAGTGTATCCTCTAGGGGTCCATAGTAAGTGTGGTATTAGAAACCCTGAATACGTGTTGCTGGGCATTGAGATCACATGTATCACATGAATGATAATGTTTGTTCACCTTTATATAATAAAATTCTATCAAAACATTAACCACACTTAAGAAAGTAGTGAACAACTAGTTCAAGAAGTGATCCATGCCTACTTTGAAAGTAAGTAGAATGGTTGTGAAGAAATTGTAATGGAATTGGAGTAGAAGAAATCACCAAACATTGAGAACCATGGAATTTAAATCACCATATTATGAACCACAAGGTTTAATGCATTATATTATATATGTATTAATAAGCCTAAGAATGAATATAATTATATATATCACTCACCATTTTAAATCTTTACCATAATAAGTATCATGGTGTAAACAAAGTCATTTTTTATAAGATTTTCTATATAAGGAATAAATCCCTAAAACCCTAATTCCTATTAATAATTCTCTAATAAAAGAACCCTTCATATAATTATACATTTTGTAAACACAACCAAAAAAGTAGAAAAAATTGACTACAATTAATCTTCATAATATTCTCCATGTCTTAAAAAAATTCTAGATATTTAAATCCTTATAGAATGCATATTTGAACTTGAATTGTAAAAACAGAAAATAGAAATAGAATTAAGAAAAAGAAAAAGGACATAGTCAGGCATAGGCCCACGGACCATTCCCTATTCCCAGCTCACGAGAAGCAGCAGTAATAAACCGCTCACTCGTTGCGGACCACAGAAGCCCAACAGCATCCCGTCTCACCTCCCCTCTCCGACTAACAGGTGGGACCAGAGGAGGACCACGGGTTGATCCATAGTAAGGTTAGGGGGTTTTCTGTAAATTGTCTGTGTCGTCGTCTTCGCTCACGACAGCAAGCAGCTGCATGGCTGCGACCACCATCGATCCTCTGTCGTGTTACGATACTCACTGCCGTCGTTGGGAGGAACAAATAAGACTGTCGCGTCATCCTCTATCTCCACATACCAATCTTATCCTCTTGATCTCCCGCGCAAGCCCCTCCTCCTCACCGAAACTCTAGCCGGCCAGAGCCAACCACCATCATCGGTAGAGGTTGTCCTGGAGACCATGGAGTGGTCGAGGAGAAGCGCCTCGTCGTCCTCATCCTCCTTGTAGAAGCACGCAAGCCGGGAAGTTGTTCCCTAACCGGAATCAAGCCTGACATCGTCCGTTGCCCGAGCTCTGCCGCTGTCGATTTGTCGTCGTATAACCACCTCCGGCCTCACCGACCATCCCGCTACGATCCTGGTGATCTCTTGAACCTCTTATCCCTCTCTGATTTGTCGCTCGCTCATCGTAGTGACCTACCCGCGTGAGTCTAAACCGCGCCGCCAAGCAAGCTCATCGTCGTCCCGGAGGACCATTTACTAGCGCCGCTGCCACTATTAGGTTCCCCATCGAACCCTCTTTCTAGCGCACCCTACCGCGCGTGCTGGGGTGTTGTAGTTCACTGTCGGCAACCACCAACTGGTAGTGGTGGCCATGCTTGCGTCAGCACGACGCGACACCCATGTCATTCTAGCCCTGCCAGCCATGTTTAACTTGGTCCTTGCCTAGATGGCAAGTGACGTGGCCCTAACCCCACTGGTCAGTGGCTGGGTATAGATTAATTCGAGTATAAAAGTATTTCCCTGTTTAGTAAATAGATAAAACAATATAAATAAATTCCAGGAATTTAAGAAAATAATTAAATCTTATAAATTCAATAACTTTTTGTTTTATAATTCAGAAAAATATATATTATGTATCAAAATGTTTAGAAAAATAAATTCTATATTCTAAACCTATTATCATATTTTATATTCCAACTTAAAAAGATAATTATTATTATTAGAAAATAGCCTATTAGGGATAAATCTTAAATAAATACATTTTATTATATAAAATTCAGAAAAATAAGTATAATATACCAAATTTCTTAGAAAAACAAAATCTACATTTACAAACTTGTTTCTTATATTTTTGTGTCACTTAACTAAATGTTATTATTTATTAAGTCTTTATTAAATGATGAAACCTATAAAAATCATATTTTATTATTTAAAAATCACAAAAACACATATAATATACCAAAATGATCACAAAAATAAAGTCTACACATTAAAAATATCCTCTTGCACATTTGAAGTCAAATAAAGGTAATAGTTTAATAAGTCTTGATTAAAACTATTTTATAATATCTTAATGGATTAAAAATACAAAAATCTTTACTTACCTTTATCATTAATTGTTCAAAGTCTAAAAGTGAATAACAAGTTCCATTAATGTTTAAGTGGAGTTAAAATAGGTCTAACCATTTTAAGTTGTACTTACTAAAACTACCATTTAAAAATTAAGTAAATCTTACTCTCCAAAAAAAATTATTAATTATAAAATCATCAAGATTTGAGTACCAATTATTCTACAAGTCTAAGAATCCAATTAAGAATTTAAAAAAGTTCCTAAGTATTTTAAGTAATGCTTTTTCTATGTTTATAGAATATAATCATTAATTCTAAAATAGGTAAATGATTCCATTCCCTTATAGTATTAAGAAAATACCACTCCCATAAGGGCTATAGAATTCTTATTTCACCTTTAGGACGCATTATGAAATAACACAACATATAAAGTCGTCTTGTATTCAATACATATAAGTCTCCACTACAAGTGTTGTGATTATTAAAATCTAGTAATACTTTCCTTTTTTAATAACTATAGTTAGAAAGGAACTCTAAGAGTGTTAACTTCAAGATTAAATGCTTTTGTTTAGTTAAGTATGTTTTTGTTCAAAAGTTATCCTTTCAAGAAACATTAAAGGTAATTTTAAGCATTTCTATAAAAGCTCTAAATGATTAACAATCTTTATATAAGAAGTCTTTAAATACCATTCCACGTTTGAGTGCTTTACTATTGTATGCTACTTATTATACTGACACGTTATTTCACACACTCTCACAAGCCTTAATAAGAAGCACATGTGTGAAACTAATCTAAAAGTGCAAAACATTCCAAAGAAGTGATCACAAGCCCCAAAACCCAAATCATAGACGATTATTCTAGGGATTCGTGTTTATCCAATTGCATTACATTACTTATGCATACTTGCATCTTGCTTCTTTAAACATTAGTCCTTACCAGACCAATGATGCTATTTACAGATTTTGGATCTTCTAGTGTCCTGAAGACCGTGAGTGCATAATCTTGCAATCACGAAAGGCAAGTTCACAACTTGCTCATGTCCTTTTATTATTTTCTATCAAATGCTTGTAACTCAAATGTTGTCATCACCTGCATTTCAAAAAGGTCAGAAAACACTATTTTCATAATAATATGATTATGGATTATTTACCAAGAGGTAATAATATACTAATACAGTTCCAGTGGTAAAGGAACATAATATCTAGGACTTAACAACCAATATCGCCAGTGATTCTAGCGTTGTATATTACGCGTTAACCATGAGTTATAGAATGGGACAAAGAAATCAATGGGATCTTCTTCCTTTCGCATGGACGGATGACCTTATCATGAAGCTGCAGATTTCTCGTGGAGAATCCAGCACATGGGTGGGACCCCCCAATGTCCCACGATATTGATGTCTAGATTATCTGTGCATAGCTGTCTAGGTGGAGGTTCAGCATAGCTGATGCTGGCTGCCAGGAAGAGCTGCTTACAGAGTCTTCGAGAGGCTACCTGGACTATACTCGTGGTAAACCTTCTTGAGGGATCGTGTCTTCATGCGGGGTCACGGAGAAGGGTAGTGATTGGCTTGGATCATCTACTAGGCCCCACATCAAGGAATTGTGGACAGGAATAAGCTGCCTGGTTATGCAGCAAGGATTTGGTCTCTCATGTGTAAAGTAACGCACCTCTGCAGAGTGTAAGAATTGTGACATGTTACTCCCTGTTCCGGGAAGCAGCTACGAACGCGATAGGAAAGGAACTCCATGAAAGCTCTGGTCAACCTGTTAAGGCTATCGGACATAGTTTTTCAAAATAAAAGCAACCTTTGAAGAAATGTTTACGAAAACCTGCATTGCCTACAACCTTTGGTCTGTGGCTATAGAGATAGTGCATCATACACTCTATTTTACTGAACTTGCTGAGTACGCTCGTACTCAACCTTACCTTCTTAAGCCTTGCTAGGTTCTAAGTCATGGAATACGTCGTCAACATCAACTTGGTGCTCCAGAAACCGTCATCGATGCTCAAGTCGTTCAATAAAGTCAAGGAAGTCAACATATACATCAACTGAAGTAAAGACGAAGTTCCAGATTAGCTAGGAATATATTCTCTAGCCACAAAACCTACTTATCTAGAGCATTGCATTAGTAGCAATTGCAGGCCAGATAGTTTAGATGCTAGTCTTATTAGCCAGATAATTCTGAGTTATTATTTCTAGTTCTTCTTTGTAAGAAGTTTCTTTCTTCCTCTTTAAACCCGGATTATTCGTTGTATCTTTTGTAAAGAGTTGAGTTGTAATTCTAAAGTCATGTCTTGGACCTGTTGTGTTTCTATTGTACCACTCTGAGGGATGTAATACTAGTGAACGGTGTTTCATTGGTGTTATGTCAATGACTATAGTGTACTACATTATGCAGTGGTATGATGGGTCACCGTAATAGGTGGTTGGGGAACACAAAAGAGTCGTCGCTGATGATGTGTACACGGAGGAGCAGGCTCAAGCACGTTGGGAGCAGCCTCGCCGCCGCCGTGCCCGTTCCCGCAGCGAAGCTCCTGCCGCCAAGCCCCACCACTGATCCATGTCGTCTCTCTACCTACGGCTACACAAGGACCCTAGGTGAGCCCCCTACTTCCTCCTAGACATGGTCGCACTCCCAATTGAACCCTATAGCACCGCTGCACTCTGTCGAGCAACCTGCGTCTGCGCGCGTTGTCGCAGTCGCCGCCAGAGCTTTGTCGCTCGCGTTGCATCCGTCGCCTGAACCCACAGTTCCCGCTTAGATTCCCACCACTCCGGGTCTCTTTAGGTGCAGTCATCTAAACGGATCTTGTAGAGTAAGCTCTCCACTACAACATCCATTTTGGTGGCATCGCACTTTGCTCAGCCAGCCAACTGCCACCGTCCACCGAAGTTGCACCGGTTGTGGCACACCACAGCGGCGTCCGTCAGTTTTGACAGACAAGACGGGACCCTTTTGCTCCTAGCCCCTCGCCGTTCTAGAAACTCCACCACCAGTCCCCCACGGACCCACTTCCAACCTCACCGCCCAGCACCGGCCATGCACTTTTACAAAAAGACACCTGAATTTCCCTGTATTCAACCCACCACCCTCATATCGCCCACGTGTCGCCTCCGGGATGGCGGCGCATGCGTGTGGCCCCGCGGTGCCCTGGGCCCGCTTGTCATTCCCTGTGGGTCAGTTCAACCCACGTGGGAAAAACCCCGGACCTCACCCATCGCCAGCACACTGTGTTGAGTCAGCCTGGACCAATGCGTTAGCGTTTGGGGCTAGTCGTGCCTCGGTATAAAAAGTCCAGAACGTTTTATTTTCCTAATAAAAATAATTCCAGAAATTGTTTTAATCTTTATAAATTCAAATAATTTGAATTTGAGAACCACCATGACCATTTCGCCCTTTTGCTATTTAAAATATGAACTTTAATAACCTTAAATCCATAAATTCAAATTTTACATATTATATATGTTTTTTGTTCAGAAAAACGTTAGGAATTTAGATATGCCATCCAAAATAATTTTTGATCAATTTAAATTTCGAAATTATTTAAATATTAATAAATTCCTTTTTCTAAATAAATCTATAACTTTTATTCCGTAATTCCAAATTTGACAAATAATATGTCTATATCAATCAGCGCCACGAGCCTGTTCTAACTATGCATTCCGTGATATGATTTGAAACATGCATCATATAAATATTAAGTATACAGCAATGTTTATGGGAGCAAAACATACCTAAATAATTAATAAAGTGCTTTATTATTGTTTTCACACTTGACCCATGCCATGCTATGTTATACCAAGCAATTGTGCATCATTCCATCATGGAATACCTTGTTTTCTTCTTGCATATGATTTATATGATTGTGCAATCTATTTATTTTGGCCCTTGTGTGTTTGGTTTTTATCCGGATAGACACTAAGCAAGGAGAATACCAGGAGCCTCAGGAGTATTACCTGGATCCTTCATATTCTGCAACAGAACTGCCAGGCAAGCAATTCCCCATGCTTGCATACATATAGTACCTATGCTTCTATCTTACTCTTGCATCATTGAGTCGCGATTGCATTAAGTTGAATCCCAAGTATTGCATAGCCTTTACTTTTAAACCCCACCGAAGCTTGTACCTCAATCCCATGAGCCATTACTACAGGAGTTGATT
This sequence comes from Avena insularis, assembly GCA_023614405.1. Classification (NCBI taxonomy): domain Eukaryota; kingdom Viridiplantae; phylum Streptophyta; class Magnoliopsida; order Poales; family Poaceae; genus Avena; species Avena insularis. The sequence goes on along the minus strand of CM042694.1, from coordinate 281,834,415 downwards.
AAGCCATGTGAGTCGTAGAATTGCATGTGTAGGGTTTGTGTGAGTCTTGGATAATGAGGTACCTAAACAACTTAATCTGAGTAGTAATGGGATAACTAATGAAAGAGGCATCGGTGAGCATTATCTGTTATTTGGTCCTTTAAGCTCACTTGTGTCTCGTACGACCCCGGGTACTTGATTCTTGTTCCTTGACTATCGCACTATCCGCATGTGGGATCATGAATCCCCTTCGCCTGAGCATGATTCACATTTTATTTCTTGGGGCCACAAACTATTTTGAGGCTTTATTACTATCTTGTACTTATCCATGCCTTACTGCTTTATTTACAATTGTGTGTGGAGCACCTATACTATTTAGAAATTGTGGAATGTTTTCGCGGTATCGACAAGCCTAGTCACACTTCCGGGTTCCAAGTCGTTTACAACCATTGGCACAACCTTGGGTCCATCTCGGAGCCGGCCAACTTTGTTGCGGGTAGCTTAATGGGGTGATACCCTGAAATGATTTATGAATCATGTGAATGCATTGTCGTGAGGCCTTGTTGCATTTTATTTGGTTCTTTCCGAGGTTGATCATGCGTGTGTTGCTATTTGTGCACCCCTACAGGGTAAATCTTTCTGAAAGCCCTGTTTGCGGTTATGGACGACTTGGAGCACAGTTTCTCGATCATGGACAAGCATAATTAAAGTACCGCTTTTCATTTGACTAAGACATGGCTAGTAAATAGTGCAACACTCATGGAATGGTTCATAAAATTGCCAACGGGTGGGATGTTCTTCTACCTTCTCGTCGATAAGCGAGAAGGAGGATGAGCGAGGTTAATTTATGTTGCTTATATAACTATTTATATTAATTAACGAGCGTCCGTCCATCTCTAGTTGGGCAGATGTGTAGAGTGTCTCTATCGAACTTTGTAGATATTATCTTTCGCTGCAATTGCATCACCCCAGGTTGTTCCCTTTAGAAGCATTAAGACTTGCTGAGTACCCCTAGGGTCTCACACGATAAATATTTGGTTTAGATGGATATGTATACTGATACGTTGCTAACGTATCCATAATTTTTGATGTTCCATGCTTGGTTTTTATCTACTTTCTTATGTTTTGTCCACACTTTGGAGTACTTTTACACATTTTATGGAACTAACCTATTAACAAGATGCCACAGTCCTAGTTGCCTGTTTTCTGTTGTTTTTTATTCCAGGAAAGTCAGAAAATGAATATTCTTAGAATTGGACCGGACAAAAGCCAAAGTCGATATTTTACCGGAAGACTCACGGAGCCAGAAGACGAGACGGAGAGGGGACTCAGGGTGGCCACACCACCCCTAGGCGGGGGTCCCCCTGGCCGCGCCAGGGCATGGTGTGGGCCCCTGGCCGCCCACCGACCTTGCCTCTTCGCCTATAAGATGCCTCCCGATGCAAAAACCCTAAAGAGTCAAGCCTCTAGCCACGAAAAGTTCATGGCCTTGCCGCCACCGAAGGGAGATTCGGGGACAAAGTCTCGGTTCGGCACCTGCTTGACGGAAGTGCCCCTGGAGCCATCTCCATCGCTGTTGCGGATTCCCATGATGATGAGGGAGTAGTTCTTCCTCGAGGATAAGGGTTCTACCGATAGCTATGTATTCATCTCTCTCTCTATGCATGATCATATAGTGATCATGAGCTTTGTAATCAAGTAGATCTACCTTGCTACTCAAATGCTTTAATAGATCTCTGCTCTCCCCATGTGTGTGAAAGTGACAGCATGCACACCATGGTGTCACTTAGGCTAGAGATTACAAATACTTGTTATGAGTTATATTTGGAGTTGGATGTTTCTATGAACTGGTGGTGTTTGTTGGAACCATCTAGTGCTCAAGGTGACAGTGCGGGGTTATCTAGATGGGAAAGGCTTACTTTGAGGTGTGTTGTTATAGCCCTACCATGGATTAGAGTGTCCAACTGGAGAGTAGTTAAGAGTAGTATCATGAAGATAATATATTTATATGAGAGTGTTCACTAGTGAAAGTATGATCCCTAGGCCTTATTTCTAAGCACTGAAACACCGTTTGTAATTAGATCTGTTACATGTTTGCTAGCTTCCATCTTTATTTCAGTTTGCCTTTAGTCTCTTCCATTCCATCAAGCTATTTTCTGGCACCGTTACCACTTATAATTATCCATACCACTTCTATTTCACTACCTCTTCGCCGAACTAGTGCACCTATACACCTGACAACTGTATTGTGTGTGTTGGGGACACAAGAGACTTCTTGTATCTTGATTGCAGGGTTGCTTGAGAGGGGATACCTTTGACCACTTCCTCCCTGAGTTCGATAAACCTTGGGTGATCCACTTAAGGGAAAACTTGTTGTTGTTCTACAAACCTCTGCACTTGGAGGCCCAACAACTATCTACAAGAATAGAAGTGTGTAGACATCATATACTCCCAGGAAGGTTATTGGGTTGAGGAGACGGATTATGGTGGGAACGACTGTTCGGTGTAGAGATTCCGGGGATGGAAATCCATGAGATCTGTGGGTGGGATGTGCTTACTTGTAGGCCATCTTATGCCAATTTGCTTCTTATTTGTAGTCGAATCATGTTTTTCGCTTCTGCTTGATACTCTGCTGCGTGATGTATGATGATGTATCCTAAACTATTATATCTATCTAGGATATTTGGATCTTGCCATATGGCATTGAATATTTCTGTTTCTATTGTTTCTAGATGGTGTGACTCTGATGTCTATTGTAAGTCGCAGACATACATACTCATTTGTGTATGTCGTGGTCACGTTGCCTATCGACTATGCCGCTCGCTCTTGCCCCGATGTTCTTGAAAGTGGATAGGGTGGTCGGCCGGTACCGTGCCCTGCTCCGCTTTAACGGACCTACACGTGGGTGGCCTTGGGCCTCCGCGGTAGAATCCCTTATCTAATTGTGGGTTCATCCAGGCTCGTGCTTAGAGCGTAGGGTCTGAGGTATTACAATTGTGAACTTCTTTAGTGTGTCTTACATTTCGTGAGACGGTTATTCATATGAGTTTGTAACAAATAGTTGTTATGCTTTTATGAATGATTTCTATTCGTGTTCATATCTTGTTCGATTATGTGTGAATTATCCTTGTTGTGAAACTGATTGATAATGCATGAACATTTCTAAAATATTGAAAAATGCCTTGAAAATATGCAACTTAATGATATATTCATTTTGAATGAAACCATTGTTTAAATTCAAAGTTATGTTGATAATATGTGAAAGACATTTGATTTCTTGTCACATATGGATCATGCCTAACTTCGGCAAGATAACTTAAACACCGTGTATTGCATGAACGCAAAGTGTTTGATGAATTGTTGAAAGAGAGTACATATTCGATGTATCATATTTCAATGTAGTGGTGATTATCATTTTGTGGTTGTTTGAATTTAGTAAAAAGGTTTACCAAAGGAAACATGATCATGAAACTATTTGATATGATCAAAATATTTCATCATTAAAGGGTATTAAATATAAAATAGAATCTAATTACTATGATTTGATCAATAGTAATGAAATTCGATGGTATAAGATTGGCATAAGGGATTTTGAAATGCAATGCATTTGATATGTCAAAATGAAAAGCATCACAATAAGATATCAATTACCAAATGGGTGAATAGATGGCACCGAATAAATCATTGTAGTGTAAGTGTAAAGACCATTAGTTAGAAATAGTAAACACTCATTTAGCATATAAAGTGAACCATCTGAATTCATGAGATCGGTACCATATCTTGTATGGATTGCCGTCGAAGTTTTGGAGTTATTCAATATCACCAAAACAATAGCGAACAGGTCCTTGTAGAATATTCATTGTAAAATATGAATACGAAATGCATGGATAGAACCAAAAGAAAGGCAAAACTAGTATTGCTTAAATTTTGGTGAATTTTCAAGGAAGTTTATGTTCTCGACTGTGAATTTTATGGAAGATAGTGAAAAATACAATGATGTTGGGGGGATACCCCCGGGTAGGGTCACTCCGGGGTATAAGGGCCGAGTTAGCCGAGGGTCGGCAAGGTCAAAGCGGATGCAGGCCGAGTCACCTCAAGGCAGGCCGGATCACGGAGTAACCCGGACCAGGGGGGGTCGCCTAACGTTGTCTTGTCCGACTTAAGGAGTAAGTCGGAAATGCTTCTCTAACTTATATGCAGGAACAGGTGTGGCCGGATCTGCTGTGATCCGGATCCTCGCTTGGCTTCTAGGAGAAGGAAGGAATCTCTCTGGTCAAAAAAAGAAGGTCCGGTACATACTGGATGAGCGAATAAAGCAAGGGCAGGACCACCGGATCGTGGCCGACAAGGATGACGACGCTCACGTCGGCTGACGTCGCTAAAGCAACTGTGACGCGGGGGAAAAGCGCCGCTGTCGGGTTACTACTTTGGGAGGGGGAATATTCTTAGGAATATGCCTCCACGTATGCCCTAGGCCAGGACCGAACCACCTCTATATAAGGGGGGTTAGGGTTCTAGTAGAGGGGGTTGGCAGAATTCTAGTTGGTTGAGCACTAGTAGATCTAGGGTTCTAGGGCAAGTTAGAAGGCTAGAGTAAGAGAGCACCTTCTTCCTCCTCTCGCCAATACAGCTCAAGGATCACTTGTAATCTTGGAGATATCGAGCAATACAAACTTCCATGTAGAGAATCACTCTACTATCCCTCCCTAGATTCCCCTAGCGCATATTAGTCCCCATCTTTAGCCTATCCATGGCATCTGCCGTGACACCACAACGACAGTTGGCACCCACCGTGGGGCTAGCGGCGCTAGCAGGGGTGAAGATCCGGACGGGAAACTTCATCGGCCCCGGCGAACGCATCGTCTCCGGGCTCATTCAGCACTTTGGAGCACTGGATTTTGTCAGCGACAACACTGGCTGCTTCGGCACGCGCCCGCTTCCGCGCAACGGCCTCTTTGTCAAGCTCGGCGCGCACAAGGTCTACGTTGTTGTGGATGTCACGTGCGTTCATTCGCGTCGCGTTGTCGATGCGGGAGAACCACCCCTCACTGTGGCTCGCGGGGCGCATATCGCTCGCTCCCCGGACCGCGCGGAAGTGATGATGATCGCACTGTGCGCAAGCAAAGACCCAGCGCCTGACCCGGAGGTAACACCTAAGGCACTGAGGAAAGGCAGAGGACCTCCACTAGAGAGGCCTGAGAACGTACTGAGGGAAGCTATGGATAGCTTGGCTAACCCGGTTGCGGCGGTGGTATATCCGGCTCAAGCACAAGCCGAACTAGAGGAAACTTGGCAGAAGATACTTGAGGGTGCAAAGAAAATAGCCACGGCTCAGCAGTCACTGAACATGACGCTGCGTGAGTATGCGAAGGCAAACAAGGTTGATGCAGTGAGGGTAAAAGGGAAAAATCTCATAAGTGAGATGAACAGAGAAGGTGATGATGGAGCAGAAGGGTCGGAAAACTATCTGTCTATGGGGTTGCCAAGGTATAGTACCCCGGCGAAGAACCTCAGAGCAGCAGATGCGGCTGCGTCCGAGTTAGAGGGTCTGACGGGTGAGGCCCGTCAAAGACAGCAAGATCAGGTTAACGAGTTGGTTCGGATCGCGAACAGACAGAACGAGGAGCTGCTGAGAAATAACCCGGAGAGAGCTGGGGCTTCCAAGATCGTCCATTCGGTGATGGGTAACCCGGAGAAATCCGCTGGAGCCGCATCATCGCCTCATGGCGGCCCGAGGAGAGAAGAGGTAGTAACCTCGGCCAGACGGAACAAACAGATCGTCCCGTACGACCCTACGCATGCGGGAAAAGAGAAAGAAATGCGAAAAAATGATGATCGACGAAGTGTGAGCCGAGGTAAAGCTGGCTGAGGTAATCATGACCAAGGCAATGCCGGTCAAGGGATTGCTGCCAACGGCAATGCCGGACAGCGCAACTCCGCAGGAGCAGGACAACCGCAGCAGCGGAATATTCCGAGGCAAGAGCAAAGCGCCGGCCGAGGTATGCAGCAGAAAGACGTGTGACGAGAGCAAAACCGATACAACAACGGTGATTCGGAGATGGTGAACGCAGGATACCCCAGACCGGACTACCATGTAATAGGGTCAAGATTGGGGAGCAGGGATTTGATGCCGGATGACGCCAGGTTAAAACTGGATCGCCTGTATAGGTCGGAACAGATCGAATGTCAAGGTCCTCCGGGTCCAGCGTGCTTTGGACCCCGGATCATGAAGGAACCTCCGGTACCAAACTTCCAGTTACCAAGGGGGACGAAGACATATGACGGCAGCACCAAGCCAGAGGATTGGCTGATAAACTATGCTACGGCGGTGAAAATTGCGACTGGCAACTTGAGATGGGCTGTGCGTTACGTGCCCCAGATGTTGGAAGGTCCGGCCAGAGTATGGCTGAATAACTCACCAACCGGAAGCATCAACTGCTGGATAGATTTTGAAGAAATGTTTATCAGCAACTTCTCAAGTACGTACCAGAGGCCAAATAGACCGCAGACCCTGGCAATGTGCAAGCAAAGACCGAACGAGACGGGTCGCAAATTCTTAACCCGGTGGTGTACCGTGAGAAACTCGTGTGAGGGCGTCATAGAGTCACAGGCCATAGCGTGGTTTGTGCAAGGGTGCAGATACGGCAGCGAGCTGTGGATGAAACTGCAAAGGAAAATGCCAGTTATGCTGGCAGAGATGATCCGGATCGCTGATTCGTATGCATTGGGCGACCCGACCCAACCTAGGCTCGTGGCAAGTGAGTCAAACGAGGAATACTATCCGAGAGATGGAGCCGGATCATCCTGGAGGAACGATTACAGAGGAAAAAGGAGAGATGACAGACCAGACCATCGCTATGGCTCGCAACAAGTTGCAGCAGTGAATCAGGATCAGCCCGGAGGAGGAAGCAACCAACTCCAGAGAACTGGAGGGCAATGGACTCCAAGAAATGATGACAAGAAAACATGGACTCCGAAGCAGAAGAAACAGTGGCAGGAAAAGAAAGACCGTCCGAGGTATACCTATGAGTCGATGCTGGACCAGCCGTGTAAGTTTCACACGCCAAATCTGAATAGCCCGGCGGGTCACATGACGAGGCAATGTGAGTGGATGCGAAAGATAGAGCAAGGTGGCTCGGGGAATGCTCAGGCACCCCGGAATGATCAACCTCGGCAGGAGTTACCCCGGCAGCAATTGCTTTCCAGAGCAAACACGCAGCAGCTAATGCTGCCTCCCCCTCCGCCGAGGTATGGTAACAATGAAAGAAGGGGTGCAGTGCGTCAAGTGGAAAATCAGCAACAATCGGATCAGAGATACCCCGGAAACGAGGGAAGAAACGAGTACAGGGAACATCACCAGAGTTATTGTGTGTTCACGACCGAGGAAACGGATAGAAAGAGCATGCAGCGCCGACATATGGAGGTCAATGCGGTCATGCTAGCGGTGACGAGGTACATGCCTTGGTCGGACCAGGAAATCACCTGGAACATCAAAGATCATCCTAAACTTATGCCGAGCCCAGGTTCGTACGCGCTAGTGCTAGATCCGGCATTCATTGGACCGAACATCAACGTGAGGTTCTCCAAGGTTTTGATTGATAATGGCAGTAGTATTAACATCATGTATGCGGATATGATGCGCAAGTTGGGGATCTCGGAGAACATGCTCCAAGCTACGAGAACAACTTTCCATGGCATAGTACCAGGCATTTCTTGTGAACCCATAGGCAAAGTTCGGGTCGACGTGTTATTCGGCACAAGGGACAACTGCCGAACCAAAAATCTGGAATTTGAGGTGGTGAACTTGGAAAGTGCATATCATGCATTACTCGGAAGACCAGCATTGAACACATTTATGGCGAGCTGTCACATCAGTTATCTGAAGATGAAGTTGCCCGGGCCAAATGGAGCGATTACCATTGCTGGAGATTTCCGACGTTCCATGGAGTGTGCTTCAGCCGGGTCCAACCTAGCCGAGTCACTCATGATCGCGCAAGAGAAAAGAAAAATCCAAGAGGTGGCAGCGTTAGCTCAGTCCGCGCAGCAATATATGCCGGCATTAAGTAACCCGCATGGCAGTGTTTCATTTCAAGCCGCAAAGGACACCAAGAAGATCCCGGTTGATAACATGTTCCCGGAGCGCACCGTAACGATTGGTGCCGGGTTGACTGACAAATAGGAAAGCGAGCTCGTCAACTTCCTCCGTGAGAATCGGGATATTTTTGCTTGGTCTACACAGGACTTGCAAGGTGTTCCGAGGGAGTTGGCCAAGCACTCTTTGAACGTAAGACCCGGAGCAAGGCCAGTGAAGCAACCTCTCCGCCGCTTCGCCGAGGATAGGAGAAAGGTCATTAGAGACGAGATAGCTCGGTTACTAGCAGCAGGATTCATCATGGAGGTACTATATTCGGATTGGCTCTCTAATCCGGTGCTAGTGGAAAAGAAGAAGGACGATCCGAACGTAGCAGTGGTTTGGCGCATGTGTATCGATTACACGAACCTAAACAAGGCGTGTCCGAAAGATCCATTTCCACTGCCGAGGATAGATCAGGTCATAGACTCAACCGCGGGATGCGAACTGTTGTCATTCATTGATGCGTATTCTGGCTTCCACCAGATACCTCTGAACCCGGTTGATCAAATAAAAACGGCATTTATTACCCCGTATGGGGCTTACTGCTATCGCACTATGCCGTTCGGTTTACGTAATGTAGGTGCAACATACCAAAGATGTATGCAAAAATGTTTGCATGACCAAATAGGTCAAAACGTACAAGTATACGTGGATGATGTAGTTATCAAGACCAAGGAAAGCGCAACACTCCTTGACGACATAAGACAAACATTCATGAACTTGAGAAGGTTCCGGATGAAGCTTAACCCGGAAAAATGTACCTTCGGTGTCCCGGCTGGAAAGTTACTCGGATTTCTCGTCTCCAGCCGAGGTATCGAGGTTAATCCAACTAAGATCCGAGCCATCGAACGAATGGAGCTGCCGAAGTGTCTTAACAATGTCCAGAAGTTCACTGGATGCCTGGCGTCGTTGAGTCGGTTTGTATGTCGGTTGGGAGAAAAGGCACTGCCTCTCTACCAACTCATGAAAAAGTCAGATAAATTCATTTGGATGCCACAAGCCGATGAAGCTTTTGCCCACTTGAAAAAGATGTTGGCCACTGCGCTAGTGTTAGCCTCTCCACTATCAAAGGAGCCAATGTTGTTGTACGTAGCCGCAACCAACCGAGTTGTAAGTGCAGTGATCGTAGTGGAACACAATGAAGAGGGTAAGTCGGTGCAGAGGCCAGTGTATTACTGGCGGTATTATGCGCCTCAAAACAGAACTACCCGCACTTTCAAAAGGTGGCATACAGTGTCTATATGGCGGCGAAGAAGTTAAAGCATTACTTTGAGGAGCACCCCATCAAAGTAATATGTGAAGCTCCCATATCCGAGATAATGGGTAACAAGGATGCGTGCAGCAGAATCGCAAAATGGGCAATTGAGCTAGCCCCTTATGCGCCCAATACGACAGAAGAGAAGCGATCAAATCTCAGGCTGTGGCGGACTTTTTCGCGGATTGGGCCGAGGTACAATATGAACCATCGCCACCGGATCCGAATTACTGGAGGATGCACTTTGACGGGTCGAAAACCAAAACTGGATTAGGTGCTGGGGTCGTGCTTACCTCGCCAAAGAAGGATCATCTCAAGTACATATTGCAGATCCATTTCGCGGCATCGAACAATGTCACTGAGTATGAGGCTCTTGTGCATGGTCTCAAAGTGGCAAAGGAGATTGGCATACGTCGGATAATATGCTTCGGCGACTCAGACCTGGTGGTGCAGCAGGTGTCCGGAGTGTGGGACGCCCTGGATCCAAACATGGCGCTATACAAATTTCACGTGCAGAAGATATCTGGTTACTTCGAGGGGTGTGAATTTCACCATGTACCCCGGGCAGAAAACGAGGCTGCCGACATGTTGTCGAAGCTCGGATCGACCAGACAGGCAATTCCGCCGAGCGTAGCATTAGAACACCTTAGAAAACCATCTATCAGGCCGTCCCCAGGAACCGACTCAATCTATGTCTCGGAAAATACGGAATCCGGAGCTGAGCCCATGGACATTGACATAGGAGGTGGTCCGCGAGACCCGGGGACTGCTTCGGCAAACCCGGGGACTACCTCGCTAGACCCGGGGACTGTTCAGCGTGATCCGGCTGAAGTTATGCTGGTGGATCGGATGGAAATTGATGAGGAGATATTCCCTACGCGAGCGATACCAGCTTGGGCACTTCCTATATACCAATTCCTGAAAGATGGAATGTTACCCGCTGAGGAAGTGCTAGCCAGGCAAACGTAGAGGAGAGCAAAAGCGTACACAATCATCAATTCTGAGTTATACAAACGCAGTGTAACTAATGTCCTCCAACGATGCGTTGACCCGGAAGAAGGGCTTGACATCCTCCGAGATATACACCAAGGGGAATGTGGGCATCATGCCTCATCCCGAGCCTTGGTGGCAAAGGTGTTCCGGCATGGATTCTACTGGCCAAGTGCCTTGGAACAAGCAGAAGATCTGGTGAGAAAATGTAATGGTTGGCAGAGGTACACCACCAAGACACATATGCCTATGTCGGAACTCAAGACCATACCAATTACGTGGCCATTTGCTGTATGGTGCTTGGATATGGTTGCTCCGTTCAAACCTGCAAGAGGAAACATGACACATATTCTGGTCATGGTGGACAAGTTCACGAAATGGATTGAAGTGAAACCTATAAGAAAATGTGATGGAGCTATGGCCGTGACATTTCTCAAAGACATCATCTTGAGATACGGTTATCCACATAGTATTATCACTGATAATGGAACAAATTTTGTGGAAGGAGCATTTGTGCGCTTCTGCCGAGATAAGAAGATCCGACTCGACATCGCCTCGGCAGCCCACCCCGCATTGAACGGACAAGTGGAAAGATCCAACGGATTAGTATTATCCGGGATAAAACCCCGGCTCATTGAGCCGTTGCAAAGATCAGCGGGGTGCTGGATAGAAGAACTACCAATGCATCGTGGAGTTTAAGAACAACTCCGAATCGATCAACAAAATATCGCCATTCTTTCCGTATATGGGGCGAAGCTGTATTACCGGCCGACATAGAGCATGATTCGCCTAGGGTCACCCAATACACGTCAAGTGCAAGAAGCCCGGCAAAATGATGTTGATTTGCTGGAAGAAGCGAGAGAACTGGCACTATCCAGATCCGCCATATATCAGCAAAACCTCCGACGCTATCATAGCCGGAAAGTGTGCCCCCGGGTCTTCCGGGAAGGCGATCTGGTGCTCCGGTTGGTACAACGTACTGCTGGCATGCATAAACTATCCCCCCCATGGGAAGGGCCGTTCATTGTGAGCAAAGCATTGCACAATGATTCCTACTATCTTATAGATGCAAAGCCAAAGGAAAAGAACAAGGCGGACAGGTCCGGAGAGGAATCGAAGCGACCGTGGAATGTAGCACTACTTCGTCCTTTCTACACTTAGCTAAGAAGTGTATGTATCCGAGTCGTCTCATATGTTGGTATGTATGTCGGCGATGAGCTTATCAATGAAATAGCAGCGCCTCGAGCAGTAACTCGGGGACTGCCTTAATAAATGGTTGTTGTTACTTTTTATGCGCTAGCTGGAATGACTCGTTTCACTTAACCTGGATTAGTAATGTGTGAGCACCAAAAACCCAACCCTTCGACTTGCTGCTGTCCAACAAGAATTGGCTTCATGGCAAGCAAGGGAACAAGTTTGGAATTGTGTAGCACATGAAAAACGGCTAAGGAAACGAAGTTATTCGAGTTAACGTTTGTTTTTTCGGACTAACCCTATTTTCAAGTTGTTATGCTGAATTATTTTGAGCCAAACCTCAAAAGTTTCTAAGTATTGTTAAGACAATTTTTGAAGCTCGGATTCGTAAGTTGTAAAACCGAATCAAGGTAGACATGGACCGAGCCAAGGAATTGGACGAACAAGAAAATGAAAGTTCGGGACTACGCCCAAGTCAATCCGGCATAAAAACGTAGTAGCAAAATATCACTTATCCAGCATACAATTGCACCCGGCATACCGGGGATCTGATAAATTTTCAAGTTTTTTAGAACTAAGGAGCAAAGAGAGCGGAGGTTCGTAAGTCGTTGATGTCTTCAATATCTGAAGCATCATCTTCACCGTCCTCATCTGACCCATCTTCGACATTCTCATTAGGCTCATCCCCACCGGACTCCAGAAAGCTCGGTCCCTCAACCCAGTCATGGATCGGAGAATATTCGACGAGGTCAGGCGCAAGTTGGCGCCGAGCTACCCACTCCGGATCATCGGTCCATCTGGATCCGGTGCACCGACATGTGAGGAGGCTCAGGTCGATCTTCTCGTACCATGTAAGAATATGATGAAGGAGGGTATCTGCTGCGGCACGCCCGATGGACTCCCTCCAGAGGTCAAGCTGAGTCTCAACTTCCAACAGCTTTTCGGCAAGGAGTGTGATCCTCTCTGGAGCGCTTTCGCTTGGCCAGAAGGTGTTGTAGATCCGGACCGCAACGTCGAGGAGATCTTTCCCATAGTTCTTGATGGTTTCCACGCGAGCTGACACGCTGACCAATAGGTCCTCCATGTCTAAGGGGATGCTCTCACCATCAGAAGCGATGGGAGTCCCCCTTTCTCGGTGGATTTTGGCAACAGCAGCACTGGCAATGGGAGTACCCTCTGGAAAATGGTCTGGTAACAAGGCAAAAGAAAAAAGTAAAGAAAAGACGTATGAGGCTGACCCGGAGAACTATGTCGGATAAGGGAAAGAAACTTACGTGAGATATGGCGGTGGATCCGGGTAAACTCCTTGATGCAATTGTCGCGTCTCTGGCGAAGTTGTTCAAGCTCGGCGAGCGCCAACCCAAGCTGGACCTCGGATTCTTTAAGCAGGTCCTGGTCCTTGGAGATTTGGAGAGTAAAGCGCTCACGCTCTTCGGTGAAGTTCTGGCCAACTTTTTGGAGCTCGGTTTTGTGTTGGGACTTCATCTTCTCCATCTCAGCCTTGAGCTTGGCTATCTCGTCGTCCTTGGTCCGGAGGAGGGCAAGCTCGTCATTCTTCTTCTTCAGCTTAGCTTGATGCTGTCCTGCTTGTTCGAGAAAATGCAGCATCATATCAGGCACGGGCACACTATCCTCAAGCGATGCTGAAATAGTATGTTGACCCGGCAAAGCCGAGGAGTGAATATTTGCCGAGCCAAGGAGAAGAGGAAATGGAGAACACAACAAGGTAGGACAAAAAAGGACATACCTCAGATTTCCTCTAGGTTCTTCCGCATAATTTTTTTCTCAGCCTCCACCCCAGCTGCAAAAACCGAATGAGGAGATTAGTCCGGCGGAAACAAGTGAAGAAAAATGCAGAAGTGCTGAGGGAGAAAATTACCCCTCTTTTCGTGCTCTGCACCAAGTGCAACATGCTTTGCACGCAGGATCTTGTGGGTATCAAGCAGGCGTTGAAATTCGGCGCTCTGGCGATTCGTAGTTACCTGAAAGAAGTACAGAAGTGTAAAGTTAGTTTGGTGCATATTTGAAGTGTACAAGATCCGGGCCAAGTGGGACTTAACCCGGCTCTAGGTGTGTGCATATTCGAAGTGTGCGAGATCCGGGCCAAGTGGAACTTAACCCGGCTCTAGGTGTGTGCATATTCGAAGTGTGCGAGATCCGGGCCAAGTGGAACTTAACCCGGCTCTAGGTATGTGCATATTCGAAGTGTGCGAGATCCGGGCCAAGTGGAACTTAACCCGGCTCTAGGTGTGTGCATATTAGAAGTGTGCGAGATCCGGGCCAAGTGGAACTTAACCCGGCTCTAGGTGTGTGCATATTTGAAGTTTACATGCAGCTACCTTGATTTTTCTAATGAGCATCCGGCCGAGTAACAAGTTACTCCGCCGAAGGCTCGAGGACTAATGGTTATTACCTACAGCATGTAAAGGAGAAACGACATACCTCCATCATTCGCCCCCGCGAGGTTAATTGCCTTGGCGGCAGTATTCATCTGGGCAGAAAATTCTGCGGGGCCGAACTTTTCCGGGAGATCGTCGTTGTAGACGAACTCCGCCTTATTCCAGTTCATGACGAACTCGATAAGGCTCGGAGGGTACCGTTCACTGGTGGGCATGTGGGGTGCTACCAAGCCCTTTGCATGAGCTTCCTTCCTCTCAATTAGGGCAAGAGCTGGGCTGGTGTGCAGAACCATCTGTTGCGCATCGGTTGGCTCGGCAGGAGGATCCGTCGCTGCTGGTGATTTCTTTGGAAGCATTGACGACAAGGTTCGCTGCCCGGCCTCGATGGGTGTAGGCTTGGCAATTTCCGGATCCTTCTTGCCTTTAGCTTGCTGGGAAGAAGTAACCACGACGGATTTCCCTTTGGAAGCTGCTGGAATGGTTCCTCGCCGGGGCTGAGATGACTCGGAAGAGGCGGAGGAACTTGGTACTGGAGCTGCTGTGGGTCTCCTGGCTGACGGGACAGGTGCTGGTTCGGAAGCTGGTGCTGAAGCAGCTGCTGATGCTGGAGTTGCGGTAGACTTGGTGGTTGCTGGTTGCGGCAATGCCGAAGTGGCGGACGCCGTTGCCTCGGCCGAACCGACCCCTCCTGATCCGAGGTCGCGTTCCTCTTGACGAGGTACTGCGGAACCCGGAGCAGCCGTAGAGCCCTCGGGAATAGGGCTCAGCGGACGTGACTCGTCATCACGAGGAGGGGAAGGACAGGACCGAAGGGGGGAAGAGATGCTCGATCTGCTCTGAGGGACCTCCACAGGAGGCCTGCGAAAGAGAATGATGTCAGGAGCGAAATTACTCCGGTGCAAGGAGAAGTAAGTTGCACGGTGAAAAATAACTTACGCGTCCAAGGTCTCGGCCTCCTTGGGTTTTCGGGCCCTCCATGCCGGGGCTTTGCCTGCGCGCTTGGAGGCAGTCTTGTCTCCGGCCTTCCTTTGCCTTTTGGTAGGCTGAGAAGGTTCGGAGGAAGAACTTGACGCGGATCCGCGCTTCTTCTTCGGCGCCACCGGAACCGGCTCGCCCGAGGCAAGTGGAGGATCCTCGTGGATATGCCCACCGGGGTTAGATGATGCCGGAAAGGCAAAAGAAAGAGGGACAACCTCAACGGGTTCAATCACGTCGATATCCGAGTCATCCTCATCATCGGGCCAATCTCTAAGAGAAGAGAATTTACCACTGGGTCATTTGGTGGCGTCGGTCATGGGGAGGAACATCTCCTAATCCGGCTCCTCCTCATCCGGGATCTCTCGGTCCGGGGCCCACTTAAGGGTCGGATCCGTGCCGTCCTCGAGAGTTTGCTAGAGAAACAGCTGAGGAAAAGCACAAAGAGCAAAGTCAAAAATATGATAAAAACCGACACATAATTGATCTGAGATAAGTTTACCCCGCGGAGCTTACCGCGGGAGGGAGCCTGTCACGGCAGTAATGCTCGATTCCCCACGTCCATTCGGCGGAGAAATCCTTATGGGTGGTAAAAAGAGCCTTGACCCGGCGGAAGATCTCGGTGTTGCTCAACTCGAACGAGGAGGTTCGGTTGGGGTCGTGGCTGAAGCTCATGTGGCACAACTTGTGAGTACGCCTCTGGAGGGGAGAGATTCGGTTGCGCACGAATGTGATCATGGCATCCTCGTTGCGCAATCCGAGCTTCTTCAGTTCTGCGAACCTTTTGTTGACTTGGTTGGCCAGAGCTGTAGGTTTCTTGGCGACCTCCTCCCAGAAATCCATATCAGGGGGACCCGGAGCGTAGGGCAGCAACCGAATCAGGTCTTCGGTACCCTCGTTCCGGACGTAGAAGAAGGTCCGGGCCCATCCTTTGCAGGAGTCAAGCCCGGTGACCCGGGGAAAGATTGAGAATCTCCGGGGCGAGATCGAGGCAGCTCCGAACTGGGTGAGCTGCTTGTCCTCCGACTCAACGTGGATGTTGGGGACGACGTTGCGACGGAGGCCGAAGAACCGGATCCACAGCTCCTTCGTGGGCCATAGTCTGGTGTAGCCCTCGATCGTAGAGGCGAAAGCGGACAGAGAGGTGATGGCGTTCGCCGGGAGATGATGTGGCCGGGAGATGATGTGGTTGCAAGTGATAGGTCCGGACCCAGTCCCGGAAGAAATTGCTCACCGGAAGACCAAATACCCATTGGAAATGGGATAGGAAAACAACAAAATCACCCGGATTGGGTGAGGGGCCAATTCCGAGGAAGGGAGACGAGCGGCGACGCCGGCGGGAATACGCCTGGTCCGGTAGAGCCAGTCGATGTCGTCTTGGCAAACCCACGAACCGGCCCACGCGCCGCGGTCCGCCGCGCCGGCATCCTCCTCCATCTCCTGCTCGACGATGACGAGCTCCTCTTCAGTCATTTTGTATCCGCTGTCCTTGCTGGAGCTAGCGGCGGCGGGGGTCTGTGGTCTAGACTGACGAGGACCCGTGGCTAAGCAGCTGAAGGTGGCTGCGGTCTTGAGCAGGAGAAGTGCGGCGGCGTTGCAGATGGAAAGCACTGGCGGCGGCGCAGTCACGAGGAAGACGAAGGAGAAGAAGAGGAGCGGGCAGAGAAGCGCAAAGGTGAAAAATGCTAAGGGACGCGCCCCTCCCCTATTTAACTTCCCCAGAGATGGGTGAATGGGACCGCATTGTGTGCACGAGCCGCATGGTGTGGCCGTGTATCACCGGCATCAGCCAATCAGAGAGAAGCCACACCGGGGGCCATAGAGTAAATGTGATCCCATGACGCGACGTGCAGTTGCAATAAACGAGGAGACAGGCATGACGTAACCCGCACACAGTGATAACTGACAGTTACTGCGGCGGTTACTGTGCAGGCCCTTAAAATGAGGCAACGTAATGATTAGCCTCTACGTGGGCTGGCGTATGGGAGAAGGAAGCAAGGCCCGGATCCGAGCCGAAATGGTAACCCGGTCGGCAAGTGAAAACTTGAAATGTGCAGAGGGAAAGTAAAACCATAGGATCCGAGCCAAATTGGTGACCTGGTCGGCAAGTGAAAGCTTGGAACGTGTGAAGGGAACGTGAATCCATATAGTCCCAGATAAGAAGATAACCCGGAACTAAACGCTCGAGGCTCGAACATGAATGAACCTGATGTGGCCTTAGCGACCAAGGCCGCTAAGACCGCACCAGCTTCGGGGACTAATGTTGGGGGGATACCCCCTGGTAGGGTCACTCCGGGGTATAAGGGCCGAGTTAGCCTAGGGTCGGCAAGGTCAAAGCGGATGCAGGCCAAGTCACCTCAAGGCAGGCCGGATCACGGAGTAACCCAGACCAGGGGCGGTCGCCTAACATTGTCTCGTCCGACTTAAGGAGTAAGTCGGAAATGCTTCTCTAACTTATATGCAGGAACAGGTGTGGCCGGATCTGCTATGATCCGGATCCTCGCTTGGCTTCTAGGAGAAGGAAGGAATCTCTCTGGTCAAAAAAGAAGGTCCAGTATGTACTGGATGAGCGAATAAAGCAAGGGCAGGACCACCGGATCGTGGCCGACAAGGATGACGACGCTCACGTCGGCTGACATCGCTAAAGCAACTGTGACGCGGGGGAAAAGCGCCCCTGTCGGGTTACTACTTTGGGAGGGGGCATATTCTTAGGAATATGCCTCCATGTATGCCCTAGGCCAGGACCGAACCACCTCTATATAAGGGGGGTTAGGGTTCTGGTAGAGGGGTTGGCAGAATTCTAGTTGGTTGAGCACTAGTAGATCTAGGGTTCTAGGGCAAGTTAGAAGGCTAGAGTAAGACAGCACCTTCTTCCTCCTCTCGCCAATACAGCTCAAGGAGCACTTGTAATCTTGGAGATATCGAGCAATACAAACTTCCGTGTAGAGAATCACTCTACTATCCCTCCCTGGATTCCCCTAGCGCATATTAGTCCCCACCTTTAGCCTATCCATGGCATCTGCCGTGACACCACCATGACAAATGAGGATTCAAAACCCTGCATCAAAATGTTGAGAAGCGCAATGGAAAGCATTCCTAGATGATTCTCTTCATAAAGGAAAGAACCAATGATAATGATCATTGTGTTTTCCTCACTACTGTTTTCACTACATGAAGTAGGATTTAAAAATGTACCCCACATCTTGTATGGAGACATTTGTGAATCACTTTCCATATTGCCAGAATATGTCATACCTACGAACTACGAAGGAAATGATGGTAAACTAAAATTATGAGAAATCCCGGAGGCAAAATTCACTTAAGATTAGAATGCAATTCATTTCTGAATCTTACCATGTAAAGGCTTGCTTGATGTTTCCAAACGACTGCAAAGTCATGATGGAAAAGTTGAATGACAAAGGCATGATTTGTCATGAATAATGTATTGGACAAATTCAAAAGAATTTGCTTCAGAAGTGCTGAAAGTCTAGTTGATTCAATACTAGTAAGGTACTAGCATCTCATAATAAAAACCCTCAGTTTGATAAATGATCAAAGGATTTTGAAGTTATTCAAAATAGTGAGAGGATATGCAATTTACATAAAATTGAGTGGGAGCTATAAAAATCTTCCTAAAACAATATGTGAATGACATATTTTTGAGTGGGAGCGATATAAGTCTCAGACTTAAATATGTTGGGAACCTATTTTGAGTGGGAGCTTAATGATAGATTCTTAAGTGTGTATGACACATTAAGAATAAAAGCACAAGTACCGATAAATAATGATTTATAGGGATTAGAAGTTGATAGTAAGTATATTACGATATTATGTCGTATTCCTAAATGAGATTTTGAAAATAGATTTGGAATAGGAATTGATTAAGGAATGGTCCTTAATCACTCAAATTAGGAATAGCATTAAGTTAAACATTAGTGGTTGAAAGAAAGAAAAGGATGATCGTAATCCATTATGTTGAAACATAGGTTCTGTCTTGAAAACCATGATGACAACTTAACATAATATATGATCCAAGAAGGAACATTGAGCTAAGTTTTGTCCATGGTGTCTGAATGAGAACTGTAGACATGTTTTAAAATCTATGAAGGATGACATATCTTAAATCATAAAGGGTTATGTTATAAGGGAATGTGTTAACCTAGAAGATTGGAAATTCTTGCATCGATAATACCGACTGAAGTCAAGTAGGAAGCGAGGTGGTAAAACATCGAAAGTTGCTCATAGTGCACTAGTGTTTCTATGATTACATTTATAATAAAAGATAAGGGTACCATCTCAAGTGATGCATATTGTTATGGCGGGACTAGTTTTTCTTTATGTAGAAGGTGTGTCCCAGGGCATAGTGCCCATGAGAAAGCTCGTTGTGGCTGATCTAACATCATTGTTGGCTCCTGGAAACTGACCTCATTCCGCTACCATGACTGCAATGCATACACAAATATGTTATCATGAGATGATAAAGTCTTAATATCAATGAAGGTGACATTAGTAAGTTCAAAGTATTTGGGGCTGAAAAGTCTAGATCCAAGACTCAACCTCTTCCATGAGCAAGCATGATCAAAGGTGCCAGGATACATATGGTGCCAATGATTTGGAACAAATGCAGCTAGTTTATTGGTACTCTAGTGCAAGTGGGAGACTGTTGGAAATATTCCCTAGAGACAAATAATAAAATGGATTATTATCATATTTCATAAAGTTTATGATTAAGTTTTATATCATGCTATAACTCTATTGATAGGAAATGTCAATACACGTGTGACATATAAACAACCAGGAGTTCCCGGTGAAGCTCTAGTCACCGGTTCATTGGTCAACAGATGATCAAGGTTTCCTGATCATGTGGCATTTATGCCAGTTGACAATAGAGTCACCTCATTGCAAGAATGAGATGATGAACTATACCCAACCTAAGCACCGTGACCCGATCATGTCACGAAGTTCAAGTTACGATGATTAGAATAGACCAAGTGTCCTATTTCTTAGACCATGAGACCATATCAATCACTATTACCTGAGGATACTTTGATAGCATCAAACGTCATGTAGTGACTCGGTGATCATAAAGGTGTGTTCAGGTATTCGGAGGAACATTTGAGGCAATATGCGTCAAGAGCAGGATTTGTCCATCCGTGTGACGGAAAAGATACTCGAGGGCCCACTCTTAGAAGTTGTATCCAATAGCTGCACAGCGTGTGATTTGATCACGGGGATATCACATGTCGGAACGAGTCAAGTAGCATTTGTTGATAACAAGATTGAACACGACATGGTGATTTCATTGATTAGATCTTGGACAATGCTAGTATCAAGAGACAAAAGGAATACGACACGACACTCATGGTTCAACGATGAAAGGTTTCGTGGAATGCACATGGATCAACATGGCCATCAAGGTCCCTCTGATGATCATTGGTACGGGAGGGTCCCGACCATGTCTGGTGTGTTCCCAAACCATGGGGTATTAGGCTTAACATCTTGATCATGCTCAGCGAGTGTTTGGTATCGACAGAATCACCAAAGAAAAGAGAGAGAGAGAGAGAGAGAGAGAGAGAGAGAGAGAGAGAACTGGAAGGGTTTCGATAAGTCCGGAGGATGTCCAGAATGAGATGGAAGGAGTTCCACATCAACGGGGATTGAATAATATGTAAGTGAATTTTGAATGTTGAATATTGATATAATCATTCATTTATATTTATTGAATAAAAGAAAAAGAACTAAAAAGGGTCAAATACCTAATTGGGCCAAAATTTGGAAGGAAAAGGGCCCATGAAGGAAATACCAAAGGAAGGAGGAGGGGTGGCCGGCTGGGAATTGGGCACATGTACGGGGCCCACTAGGGCCTTGGCTGGCCGGCCAAGCCTCCCCCTCTCTACTCTCCTTTGTTTAGTCCCACATGGCTAAGGTAATTGCCTATGTGGGGTATTTCCCCCTACATAAAGAGAGGTATTTGACAAAATAAATACACAATAATCAATAAAAGGTTCCCTCTCTTTTGGGGAGACCTCCAGTTGATTCTCTCTCTCCCGTGACCATGGTCCCAAGTACGAATCGCACAAGAAGGAATCTTCATCACCACGGAGCACCATCACACTAGATCTAGAAGCTCTACTTCCACAACTGTTGCTGGATCGGAGGAGTGGGAGTTATCATCAGGCACCGGACATGTGTAACTCCCAGCGAGGTGCAAAACTTGGGGCACTAGGAATCTTTGGAGCCGCAGGAGCTGTAGGGACTTCAACACGACCTCGAGGCCATCTTTGGTTTGTCTACATCAACCACGCTCTCCCAAGCATTGAGAATGCTTTTCGGTCTTCAAGGGTAAGTTCACAAAAAGCCCCTCCCGTTACTACATTACTAATAGATAGGTCCTGGCATTAGGGTTCTTGGCGTAGGGAAAATTTATTGTTTTCATGCATGAACCCCTACAAAAATATCTATTATATATATGTGAGATATCTCCTAAGGTGTTGAGCGGGAAAACCCGCAAGATAAAAATGCAATAAGATGTACAAGGGAAATCCATTTTTGATGAACTAGATCTTGTTATGACTATTACCACAAGCTCTAGAACCTCACTTGGATAAGATACAAATAACAACCACGAAAGATGATGCTAAGTATGCAAAGGATTTAGCTCTCTCCAAAATATACGATCTAGTTACTCACTCGAGAGCCCCTCTTGATAGTACGGTTATCTATCCTAAACCCGGTCTCCCAACTACCAACATGAGGCAAAAGGGAAAACCAATCAAGATTATACATTTTCCTTGAGCATTCCACTCGAGCTTGATGTAGGCAATATTTTGCTCCTCAAGATGGAACACCTTTCGTGATTGCTCTTTCCACGCTTTATTAATGAAGACTTGCAAATTGCTCCCCCAAACACCATGGGGAAACCTCTTCTTTGAGCTTATCTTCATCGATCCATGAACACCTAGGATGGCAAGCTTCAAGCATGAGATCTTATAGAGAAGGCTCATCTTAAACTTGCACATCATTTCTTCTATCTCCATTAGGATGATGTCTTGAAGATATTTATGAGGAATTCTATCTTCTTCTTCAAGACACTCTCGATCTTCTTTTATTTATTCTTATTATTCTTCAACATGATTCCAAAAGGACCAAAGCCCTTTCTTGATCTTCATTTCTTTAACCTTGCAACCAACACATGGTCCAAGTAATGCTAATGGAAAATTCCTACAAGTGTAACTCAAAGCACATATTAGTCCATAGAGATTGTCATTAATTACCAAAACCACGCATGGGGCACACATGCACTTTCAATCTCCCCCATTTTGGTAACTGATGACAATCCCTTTGAGAGGGTTTATATATGGAATTTAACGAACAACATGGTTGTGCCAACATCAAATACTACACAAGTATATGATGTTGGTACATCCACAATATATATAGCAAACTCCCCCCCCCCCCCCACACACACACACACAATATATGCACGGGTGATGAACTAGAATTTCATTGCATATACTATCAACCATTACCATTGGTAGAGTTTCCTCTATATATTCAATCATGCAAAGCATCAACAAAGATGTAAGAACATCAAAGGCAAATGCTTAAGAACAAACTCAAAGCATAAACCAATCCCCTTAAACCCTCTAAAACTTCTCCCCCATTGGCATCAATTTCCAAAATGGGTGAAAAGTTCTAGATGGCCAATATAGTGAGACTTCCTCCAAAGGTGTGCATTAGAACATATCAAATGATGATTACTTGGAAAGAAATCAAACTATATTTAGGACCCAAAGATTTCAAGAAGAAAATAAAAGGAAATAAGAAACAACAAATGAAACAAGCAATCAAAAGATCCGACAAATCCAATTGAAAACAACATGATGAGTGTTTAAATGAAAATAGAGAAGCTCCCCAAGATTTGTGCATAATTAGAATAATTGCATTTGAATACACCACGCACATATATGGAATCCTCACTCCCCCTAAACATTCAAACCACAAAATATGATAAAGAAGGCAAATGAGCATTCTTAAATGGATTAGAGGATCTCCCCAAAGATTATGCACCAATTATAATAATTGCATTTGGGAACAATGTGCACAACCATGGAATCCTCACTCCTCCTAACCCATTTAACAATACAAGGCAGGAGATAAGAAATATGAGTGCCTGAATATGCAAACACAAGAGACAAACACTCATTGGCAAATAAATTTGGAAGACATTTAAGCATCATAAATAAATATAAAGGTGGTCTCCAAGAAATACAATCTCAACTAAAATTATATTCTCTTATGCGTATAGGTTTCTAAGTGTATAACATCACAACGAAATATTCCCACAAAGAAACATGCACACGAAAACAATATACTCAAGAAAGCACATGAAAAGCAAGATGAAGTCATAAAATATACCAAGAAGATTTTTGCTTGAAAGCATGGCCAAAGGCACAATTTAATCTTACTGCACATTAATGAGCTTCAAACACGAACACCCCACATACATTACAACTATCACCAAGGGAAAATGATATGGTTGGAATATATGGAGAAAGGCAACAAGTATCACAAAGGAAAAAAATCAACTTGCAAATTCTCACTATTGCACATGAGAGAAGTTGAGAAAAAGATAGGCAATATAATTGCTAGATTGAGATATTTGGGATTGGAGAATCATGAACATGATTTTGTATAGTCCCCACCATATGCACTCATCTAAATTTACTCACATTTAGAATAATGAGATTCTGTTAACACCAAAGGAATCATGCCAAGAAGAAACCTACAAGAGGTTGTGAGCAAGTTATATATGCATGAGAAAGGGATACTTGTTACCGAGATATCATTGGTAGGATGTAGAGGATATGAATTTCTGTATCATCCTAGATTGCCTCCAATTGTCATGTAGACACCACTTCTTCATAATTGATGAGACAAGAATCCAATATACCTCCAATGTACCTAAAACACATTAAGTAAAAAATGGTCCCCCAACATATTGGGTCCAACGAAGTTAGAGTAACTACAATACATAGGAGAGACTCCACATAAACATGTCCATATTAATATGAAATAGAATTTCATGCACATCTTAGTCAATTAGGATTTGGTGGAGTTTCCCCTATATATTGGATCAAGAAGCGCAAGCATGCCATAATACATACACATAGTAACTATGCAAGCATGCAACTTTCAAGAACCAAAAAGGAGATATAATTTGAACAAAAACACCAAGTAAACTAAGACAGCACACATAAGAGTGTGACACGACAAAAGGTGTCCAAATTTTATGAAAGAATCAAATCAACACATGAAAGATCACAAGTTCAACAAATGAACTAGGCAAAAGCCAAAGAGCAAAAGATGGACAAGAACACAAATGCTCAAAGTTTTATCTCATTCTTAAAGGTCAAATTAAGAAACAAGGAATGAGACAAAACCAACTCCCAAAAAGAGCAAGGTTCCAACAAATAAACCAAACTCTCCACATTTTTCATGATGGCACAAAATACCAAAACAAAGACCGAACTTCCAAGCATATAGAACAAGTTATGGATCAAATCAAGAAGCATAAAAGGTGTGTTCTAGAAAATATAGGAGAGCTCCCCCATGAATAGTGCATTATGTAGAATTTTGCTTTTGAATGCGAAATGCACACAAATGGGATCAGCACTACTACCTACATTAAATAAAACACAAGAGAAATCGAATAAAACCAAATGATCCAAAAGAAGCAAGGAAAACATGGGAGTCAACACATATGAACCAAAAACTAATGTAAATATGATCATGGGAGTCAACACATATGAACCAAAAACTAATGTAAATATGATCAATAAACTCTACCATATATGGAGTACCAATTGTGCAAGGACAAGAAGTATAGGGATAATCTCCCGAGGTAGATTGCAAGGATATCCATGATCATATTCACAACATAAGCATATGGAAACATATAAGAGTTAAGCTCGATGCTTAGATAGATAATCTTGATATCTACACAATCATTAATGATTAGAGTAACTTGAAGCAAATGGTTTCCATAGAGGATATATAGGTACAAATATGAGGAAATGCATACCAAGAAAAACTCTCACAAACAAGATCCAAAAGATGAGAAACAAAGGAATTCAAGCAAAATTGAACATGTTTGAGCAACAAAGGTCCTTGTATGATGGCCCGGAAGCTTCAATAGCCCCACCGAGTTATCACATGCATACGGTGCAATGCGACGACTCTTGAACTCCTTGATCCCTGCTGGGTTGCGGAAGTATACCTCCTGGCGGAATCACTGCAGCACAATAGCATGTTGTAGATGCGTCAACTTTTCATGGACAGTCCTTTCCCTAGGACCATGCCACGACAAAGGCAACTAGAGAGAAGGGAGTATTCCAACCCAAGGGAATAACTCAATTTGGGCACCTCTTTATATAGGGGAAGGGAGGTGTACCCTCCCCTTTAGGTGAGCCATGTGGGACTATTCATAAAAGAAAAGGGGCAAAAAATGGCAGCAGTCGGATGGGCCATGCCATCCCAGCCCATCAAGTAACAGCTATCCAAACAGCCAGCTGGATGGGATCCCACGGCGCCACGTGCGACCCAGGCAGCCACAACCCGTTGCGGCGGCTGGTGACCCGGGTGGGCCGACCAGCGCTCACCCGGCCCATCGCGTGTTACGACACGCTGCAGCCAATGGCCAGGCCCTGGGTGGGCCGGCTCGAGGCTTGCACATGGCCCAGCGATGTGGGGTGGTGGCAGCAAGGCAGCCAGGCCCGGGTGGGCTTCCTAGCGCCCGCGGCCCACCTGCACTTGTAGCGGCATCCAGCGCCTTATCACCCTATGCGGCACACACTATCGGCCGCCCTCCTTTGGGCCGATTCACAGCGGGCCACACGGGCAAGGGTGTTGTCTTTTTGCTGTTTTCTCTGCATTTTTCCTGTGGATTTCTCTCGGGCCAATTTCCTTTAGGATTTTGGCCTAATGATAAAGTCACTTCATAAATCTTAATTTAAATATTTATTTAGAATATATTAATTCACAATTAACATATAGTAAATGTATATTGTAAATTTCCATTTATACAAAACTCCTTCCGGCCTTTCCTTTCCTTCTTTCTCCGAACAACTTCAGATCTCTCCAGAACAATTCTAGTTTTTATCTCTTCTATGATTCCATCTAACAAGAGGATCTCCAAGTGTCGTATCACCCTTAAGCGTGTTTCCCTATGGTCCAGGAATGCTATAGACATGATCCATATCAATGATCAACAGAGGGACCGGATACCCATGTGACCCCTATGCACTCCATGAATCTCCATCGTGTCGAACCTGAAATGATATATCCAGTTCCCTTGTTTGCGATACAAGACTTGTCCGAGATTTGATCATCGGTATCACGATACCTTGTTCAATCTCGTTTCCAACAAGTACTGTTTTACTTGTTCCCGTGAAATACCATCCCCATGACCTAGTCATGTGTTGCACAACATTTATGTAATTCACCGAGTGGGCCCAGTTGTATCTTCTTGTCACACAGGAGAACAATTCCCAATCTTGAAGCATATTGCTTCTACATGCTCCTTTCGATACCCAACGTGTACCTTTATGGTCACCCTATCACGAGATGACGGTTGATACAATCAAAGCATCCTCCGGTAATAGTGATTGATATGATCTCACAGTCTAAGGATTAGGATAATCTATTTCTGAGAATTGCAACGTGAACTAAGTGACATGATCGTGTTGCAACAATCATTAGTGGGAAGTATCCATCACATCATACCAGATGATATGACTTCATTGTTAGTGACTTTTGTTTATCCCATGATCAGGAAACCTTGATCATCGTCTGCCTAGTGACCTAGTTGAATAGACGCTAGTAGGGACTTGGGTTTGTTTGTATACCACACCTGTCAATGTTTCTGCTTGATACAGTTATAGCATGATATGAAACTATTATGAACTAATGAGATATGACAATAATACCCTTTTATTATTTTCCTCTAGGGCATATCTCCTTCAGTTTCCCACTTGCACTAGAGTACAAATAATCTAGTTGCATTGCTAATAATCATAAACCATATCTCATATGCGTTTATTGATCATGCTTGCTAATGGGGGACTACCTGTCCTAAATCGGTTCACCAGATTCATAAGGTCCTACTTTGCAAATCATTAATGTCGACTGTTTGACATTCACACCATTAACATATAATGTGTTTTAGCATTTTGGTGATAAAGTGAGACTTATGTTTTCTAGCTTATACAATGATGATCTATCAGTCAATAGAACTTTCAAAATGTCATATATAACTATAAAACACACTTAGTCGAAAGTTGAACTTTCTCTAGACCAAAATTATACTTGCTAACATTGAAGTATCCTAATACTTCTATATCTATATAAATTTCAATCAAAGTGCAACACTTTCACTTTGATTTCCAACCATGCTTTTGTTGTGTTCAAACTTAACTCTGATTCAGTGATTCAGAAATCACTCTAGAATCATTGTTCTTTATATATAAGAACATGGGTCGCATTATGTCAAGTATAAACAACATGGGTTTTACCTTGGAAAATTATGGCCAAGGCATAGTTGATGTAGTGCATCCCTTTTCCCTGTTTTAACCATTGTTGTAAACACCAAGTCATTACTCAATACTTCTCCTAATCATTCAAGTAAGAACCAATTCTTTCTTGAATCCATTCTAAATTCTTCTCACAATCTCAGCTAGATCCTTCTGAATGTTTTCAGAATTCTCCAGCATTTTGACCTTTTAATGTTTATTAAACATCCTTATCCAATCACATAGATCCACTATATTTAATTCAAGTTGAATTTCATCCATCTAATGATCTAATCATTCCTAATACCAAACACAATGTTCATTGATATGTCAATTACACATTCAAAAACATTTTCATGCTCCCACTCAAATATTTCATCAATATTTGATATTCTAGGATGTTACTCATCTCCCACTCAAACATGTCGTACACATATTCTATTGGAAAACTTCTTAGCTCCTGTTGGGGTTCCGCATATGAAAACAATAAATTTTACTCTATGCCCCTGAACCCCTGAAGCTGCCAGGACATATCTACTAGTAATACAGTAACGGGAGGGGCTTTTCGCGAACTTACCCTTGAAAATTGAAAAGCGTTGTCAACGCTCAGGAGAGTGTGGTTGATGTAGACGAGCCGAAGCCGACCTCAAGGTCGTGATGAAGTCCTTGTGCTCCTTGGCTCCAACGACTTGAGTGCCTCAAGTGCGACACCTCATGGGGAGTTACACACGCCCGGTGCCTGACGATGACTCCTGCTTCCCCGATCCAGCAGCAGTTGCGGAAGTAGAGCTCCAGATCAATCCCTGGCGGCAACAGCGCTCCATGTGAAGATATCTCTCGTTCGCGCAGTCCAGACTTAGGACCACGGTCACGAGAGAGAGGGGGAGAGAGAAAATATCAACTGGAGGTCCTCCCAAAAGTGAGAAGACCTTTGTTGATTATTGGTGTATTTTATTTGGCCAAATACCCCCACTATATATAGGGGGAGGGGAGGTACTACCTCCCTCAAAGTCCCGGGGTGGGACTAAAGGAGAGGAGGGGTGAGGGGTGGCCACTGGCCACCCTAGTGGGCCCTGTGGGGGGGGGGGGGGTTTAGGCCCAGCCGGCCTCCCCCTTGGCCCCTTATCCCTCTCTCCTTTCCCCTAATGGGCCTCTCCCTCCGGAAATTGGCCCATTAAGCCTTTGACCATTAAATTGATTTTTCTCTTTATTAAATAAATATGAATAAATGATTAAATCAATATTTAACATTCATTCACATATTATTCAACCTCCGTGGCTATGGAACACCTTTCACCTCCACTCCGGACATCCTCCGGACTTACCAAAACCCTTCCGGTTTTATCTCTACAACTCTTCGGCGATTCCACCGATCCTAGAAACACTCTTTAAGCATCATCAAGCCCTTAAGCGTGATACCCCATGGTTCGGGAACACTCCAGACATGGTCGGGACACTCCCGCACCAATGATCGACAGAGGGACCTGGATGGCCATATGACCCCTATGCGTTCCACGAAGATCTTTCGTCGTTTGAACCGGGACAGTCGTGTCGTATTCCCTTTGTCACTAGATACTTGCATTGCCCGAGATCTGATCAATGACATCTCCATGTCGTGTTCAATCTCATTATTGAACAATGCTACTTGACTCGTTCTGACAAGTGATATCCCCGTGATCGAATCACACGCTGTGTAGCTATTGGCTATAACTTCTCAGAGTGGGCTCTTGAGTATCTTCCCGTCACATGGACGGACAAATCCCGCTCTTAACATATATTGCCTCTACGGTTTCCTCCGAGTACTTGAACACACCTTTATAACCACTGTATTACCAGATGGCGTTTGATGCTATCTAAGCACTCTCGGGAGACAGTGATTGATATAGCCTCATGGTCTAAGGAATAGTCTACGAGGATCCATTACTAATCATCATAACTTGAACTTCGTGACATGATCGGGTCATGATGTTTAGGTTGGGTATTGGTTCATCATCTCATTCACAGAATGAGATGACCTCATTTCCAACTGGCATAAATGCCACATGATCAGGAAACTTGATCATCTGTTGACCAATGAACCAGTGACTAGAGTTTCACTGGGAACCCCTGGTTGTTTGTATATCACACATGTATTGATGTTTCCACTCAATAAAGTTATAGCATGATATAAAACATAATCATAAACTATATGAAATATGATAATAGTCCTTACTACTATTTGTCTCTAGGGCATATTTCCAACAGTCTCCCACTTGCACTAGAGTATAAATACACTAGCTGCATTTGTTCTCAATCATTGGCACCATATATCTGGTACCCTGAACATGCTTGCTCATGGAAGAGGTTGAGTCTTGGGTCTGTACTTTATAGTCCCAAATCCTTTGACACTTACCAATATCACCTGGATTGACATTAATACTTTATCATCACATGATAGCATATGTGTGTATGCATCGTCGCTATGGCAGCAGAATGAGGCCTGATTCCAGGAGCCTACAGGACGTTAGATCAACCTCGAGGGCTTTCTCATGGGCACTGTTCCCTGGGACACATCATTCTACGCTAAAAAGATAACTAGCCCCGCCATAACATTATACAACACTTTATATGGTACCCTTATCTATTATTACAAATGTATTCATTGAAACACTAGTGCACTCTGTGCAACTTTCGATGTTTTCGTTCACCTCGCTTCCTACTTGACTTTAATCGGTATTTACTGGAGTTTCCAACATATTCCATTATCATATAACTCTTTATGATTTAAGATATATCATCCTTTATGGATTTGGAAAATATATCCACAGTTCTCTACTAGAAACTGCGGACAAACTTAGCTCAACGTTCCTTGATTCAAACTTAATCACTTTCAAATGTTCCTTATTTGGATCACATATTATGCTAAGTTATCATCATGGTTTACTAAGATAGAACCTATGTCTCAACATAGTGGATGATGATCACCATTTTCTTTCTTTCAACCATTGATGTTAAACTTAATATATTCCTAACTTGAGTTATTAGGGACTAGTTCCTTAATTAACTTCTATTCTGAAACCCTTTTCAGAATCCCTTAAGGAATACTACATAATATCATAATATACTTATTATCAACTTCTACATCTTATAAATCATTATTTATAAGTATTTGCGCCTTTATTCTTAACATACTTAAGAATTACTCCTATAAGCTCCCACTCAAAATATGTTTCTACACATTTGAATTTGAGACTTATATTGCTCCCACTCAAAAATATGTCAGTCACATATTGTTTCAGGAAGACTTTCATAGCTCCCACTCAATTTTATGCAAATTGCATATTCTCTCACTATTTTGAATAACTTCAAAATCCTTTGATCAAATATCAAACTTGGAGATTTACTATGAGATGCTAGTACTTTACTAGTTTTAAATCCACTAGACATTCAGCACATTTGAATCAAATTCATTTGAATTTGTCCAATACTTGACAAATTGTGCTTTTGGCATTCACCCCTTTTTCCACTATGGCTTTGCAGTCATTTGGGAAAATTCAAGTAACCCCTTTTACTTGTGAGATTCAGCAACTAATTGCTTTCTAATCTCAAGTGAATTTTTGCTTTTAGGATTTCTCATAATTCTAGTTTACCAATATTTCCTTTGTAGTTCGTAGGTATGTCACATTCCAAGAATCATGACAAATGATTCATAAATGTTTCCATACTAGATATGCATTTACATTTTGAATCCTACTTCATGTAGTGAAAACACTAGTGGGGAAAACACAATGATCAATATCATTGATTCTTTTCCTTTGTTAAGAGAATCGTTTAGGAACGTTGTCCGTTGCGCTTCTCAATACTCTGATGCAGGGTTTTGAATCCTCATCATGTTTTACACTATTTTTCCATTTGCTCCATAATTGAGAAACATCACTAGAAGTGAGCTTTCTCAAGAATGTACCAAAATCCAAGCAATACTTGTTTTGCTTTCCTTTTGGTTTCAGCTATGGATTTTGTATTCAAAGTTTCCAATGAATATTCTACAAGGACTTATTCGCTATTGTTTTGGTTATATCGAATAACCCCAAAACTTTCACGAATTCAAATGGTTCACTATAAATTCTAATTGAGTGCTAACTATTTCTAACTAATGGTCTCTACATCTACACTACAACGATTTATTTGGTGCCTTCTATTCAACCCCCTTTGATATCTACTATCACATTGTGATGCTTTGCATTTTGACATTTCAAAACGCTTTGCATTTCACAATTACTTTTATGCCATTCTTATAAAGTTGAATTTCATTACTATTGATCAAATCATAGTAATTAGATTCCCTTTTACATTTATACCCTTTGATGAAACATTTTGATCAAATCAAATAGTTTCATATTCATGTTTCCTTTGGTAAACTTATTTACACATTTAAACAATCATGTAATGATAATTACCATTTTTGTTAAAACCCAATACATCGAATATGTATTTACTTTTAACAATTCTTTAAACACTTTTTATTCAATTAATACACGGTGTTTAAGTTATTTCGCCGGATTTAGGCATGATTCATATGTGATAAGAAATCGAATGACTTTCACATATTATCACATAACTTTGAATTTAAACAATGGTTTTTCATTCATTAATGAACATATCATTAAGTCGGGTATTTTAAACAAGGCATTTTAATATTTTACAAATGTTCATGCATTATCAATTAGTTTAAAACAACAAGGATAATTCACAAGTAATCAAACAAGATATGAACACGAATAGAAATCATTCATAAAAGTGGAACAACTGTTTGTTACAAACTGATATGAATAACTGTTTCACGAAGGGTGAGACTCACTAAAGAAGTTCACAATCTCTTGATTACAATAATCATCCTAAAACACAAACTAAATGATAAATTTTGAGGGAGAGTGTCGTCGGCCATCATCATCATGCTCGCCATCAACACACAACGTCACCTCCTCTCCAGCAAGCACCTCTCATGCAGAAGGACCTGTTTTCAGCAAAATAGAACAAGTATCAAATATACTTAACACTGCAAATGTGTTTGCAAGATTATAACATTTATAAAATTGTATATCAAATATATACCTTTATCATTGATGACCTCAGTGACATTTGGTTCAACCAACACATTGTTGAGATGTGTCATGAACCGGTGGAACTCCATTGATTCCGCGTCGCCTCTCATAATGCAAGTCCTGACTTGTGCTTGGTAGCTTGGTGGCAGCGACCGCAGCACAACACGTTTGCAAAAGAGCCCGTCATCCAGCTATCCAGGAAGTATGCAGGCCTCATGTACACATCATGCATGCGCTCCAAGTGGTCGTCCAGTGATGAGTTCTCCTCCATCTTAATGGAGAGGAAGTCTCCCATCAGCTCATGCTCCCATATGCGTGCTTGTTCCATGAAATGTGTCCTAACCTGTAGCATCACAGAACGAGGGTTGACATCACCCACGAAAGGCCACAGCTCATCCACCATTCCGAAACGCATAGTAACTGAAATGAAGGAGGCCATCTCACGACGGAGATAGTGGTCTTTTCGCTGCTCTAGGGTCTCTAGGTCAGTGGGCTGATCCGAATCCATCCCGTCGAGTATGTAGTCGACCACATCATTCTCGCTAAGGAGAACATGGAGACGCGCAACCCATATGGAGAAGTTTGATCCATCTAATCTGAGCTTCTCTCCTAACCAATCAATCGTCAACAAGAAAGGTGCCATCTACATTTATAATTGCAAAAGGAATTTAGACTAAGTTTATAATTAAATGAGTTAATAATAACTCCACTCAGAAACACCTATCCCCAAAAGGGTTCCTAGTGATAACACGACCCCTATCAGCCACATCTCCCCCGATCGTCACGGCCATCAATGTGGGTTCAAGGGTGGACGCTAAACGTCGGCCACATCATTCATATGACTCGTGCTCGATCTTTCAACCATCCGTGTTCCGAGGCCATGTCTGCACATGCTAGGCTCGCCAACTCAACCTTAGTGTATTCGCTGTGCAACATGGCTTACACCCACTGTATGCGAACGTAGATATGTCTGACACCCAGGCATGTAACCCTGGATCGCCTCATACCGAAGAACTTTCTTGGTGGTGCACACTAAGGGGGAACACAATCGTTCGTAATTTTAACAGGGATCATCTTATTAGGCTACCGTCGAGTATCTAATACTAGCACACAATAAGATATACAAACAATAACATTGAATGTAAATGCTATGTGATATGGTCCTTCACGTCGTGATCTCCATCCGCTGTCACGTGTTCGCGCCTGGTTCTGTACCGGTGTCATTCCGTCGTGGTAGTCCGTCACCTCCATGACTATCTACTACTATGCAACAAAAGGTAATCACTTTACCTTTGCCACAACCATATCACAAAGCAACGCCCCCCTGCAAAACAAAGTTAGACGCCTCTACTTTATCTTTGCATGTTTTACGTGGCTGAATGGGCTTTCGCACAAGAACTGTTCTTACCTATGAACTTTTAGCACAACGTTGATCAAGTAGTTTTCTATACTACATCCCTTTCGGGGCCCTCCGTTGCAAATGGCATACCAACTAATGCGAGAGAGACGGACACCCCCCTAAGCCACTTTATACGGTACAAGCCGTATGTCAAGCGTGGACCAGTCTCGTGAATGAACGCGTAAAGTCGGTTGGGGCCGCTTCATCAAGAATTATTGCGGCATACACAAGTACACATGGGAGGGTAACAACTAAAAGATCAACGCCCACATGCTATATCTCGTGTGTTCTACCCGTACTAGAAATACTACGCATAGATCTAGCTCTGATACCACTATTGGGGTTCCGTGTATGAAAACAATAAATTTTACTCTACGCCCCTGAACCCCTGAAGCTGCCAAGACCTATCTATTAGTAATACAGTAACAGGAGGGGCTTTTCGCGAACTTACCCTTGAAGACCGAAAAGCGTTGTCAACGCTCAGGAGAGCGTGGTTGATGTAGACGAGCCGAAGCCGACCTCAAGGTCGTGATGAAGTCCTTGCGCTCCTTGGCTCCAACGACTTGAGTGCCTCAAGTGCGACACCTCGCGGGGATTTACACACGTCCGGTGCCTGACAATGACTCCCGCTTCCCCGATCCAGCAGCAGTTGCGGAAGTAGAGCTCCCGGATCCGAATCCCGCAGCGCGACGGTGCTCCACGGTGAAGATGTCTCTCGTTCGCGCAGTCCAGACTTAGGACCACGGTCACAAGAGAGAGGGGGAGAGAGAAAATATCAACTGGAGGTCCTCCCAAAAGTGAGAAGACCTTTGTTGATTATTGGTGTATTTTATTTGGCCAAATACCCCCACTATATATAGGGGGAGGGGAGGTACTACCTCCCTCAAAGTCCCGGGGTGGGACTAAAGGAGAGGAGGGGTGAGGGGTGGCCACTGGCCACCCTAGTGGGCCCTGTGGGGGGGGGGGGTTTAGGCCCAGCCGGCCTCCCCCTTGGCCCCTTCTCCCTCTCTCCTTTCCCCTAATGGGCCTCTCCCTCCGAAAATTGGCCCATTAAGCCTTTGACCATTAAATTGATTTTTCTATTTATTAAATAAATATGAATAAATGATTAAATCAATATTTAACATTCATTCACATATTATTCAACCTCCGTGGCTATGGAACACCTTCCACCTCCACTCCGGACATCCTCCGGACTTACCGAAACCCTTCCGGTTTTCTCTCTACAACTCATCGGCGATTCCACCGATCCTATAAACACTCTCTAAGCATCATCAAGCCCTTAAGCGTGATACCCCATGGTTCAGGAACACTCCAGACATGGTCGGGATACTCCCGCACCAATGATCGACAGAGGGACCTGGATGGCCATGTGACCCTTATGCGTTCCACGAAGATCTTTTGTCGTTTGAACCGGGACAGTCGTGTCTTATTCACTTTGTCACTCGATACTTGCATTTCCCGAGATTTGATCAATGACATCACCATGTCGTGTTCAATCTCGTTACTAAATAATGCTACTTGACTTGTTCCGACAAGTGATATCCCTATGATCAAATCACACGCTTCGCAGCTATTGGATATAACTTCTCCGAGTGGGCCCTTTAGTATCTTCCTGTCACAAGGACGGACAAATCCCGCTCTTGACATATATTGCCTCTATGGTTTCCTCCAAGTACCTAAACACACATTTATAACCATCGTAGTACCAGATGGCGTTTGATGCTATCTAAGCACTCTCAGGAGACAGTGATTGATATAGCCTCACGGTCTAAGGAATAGTCTACGAGGATCCATTATGAATCATCATAACTTGAACTTCGTGACATGATCGGGTCACAATGTTTAGGTTGGGTATTGGTTCATCATCTCATTCACAGAATGAGATGACCTCATTTCCAACTGGCATAAATGCCACATGATCAGGAAACTTAATCATCTGTTGACCAATGAACCAGTGACTAGAGTTTCACTGGGAACCCCTGGTTGTTTGTATATCACACGTGTATTGATGTTTCCACTCAATACAGTTATAGCATGATATAAAACTTAATCATAAACTATATGAAATATGATAATAGTCATTACTACTATTTGTCTCTAGGGCATATTTCCAACAGCTCCCACTCAACCTGTAGACTTTTCTCGGTAATTCTGGCAAATCCAAAATTCTTTGATCTTATATCAACTCGATAATTTTTTGTTACAAGACTTCAGCAATTCTTGATTGATCAAAACCTGCATGTTGTACCAGTTACAACCTCTCTCTAGAAGGTTTTGCAATTTTGAATAGTCCTTTATCAATTTCCAAATTGGACTTATTTGCTGATTAAATCCAATAGACATAAAGTATTTGTGAAAACGGTTTTGTGACGAAATAAGCTTTTATGTCTTCCTTTTAAGTTTCATTTCCACCCATTCAACTTTGAAGTTTATTGGGAAGGATTAAGTAAATTCCATTACTTAATGAGATCAAGTAACTTTTACTTCATAATCTCAAATGTTACTTAATTTGGGATTTCATGACTCTGAGTCATTTCTTGTACTTAGGTCCATCAAACTTTGTTTGTAGTTCGTAGGTATGTCTTATTCCAATAATAGGAAAAGTGAATCAAGAATGGAATTCTGCAACTGGCAGAACAAGTTCTTGAATCGTACTTTCACAAAGTATTAGCTGAAACACGTTATGATCATATCATTCTAGTTTCCCCTCTATTTGTAAAGTTTGTTTATGGAACATATTCCGTTTTACATTCTTGACAATTTGGAGGTAAGGTCAAAACCTTTTGCTTACACTTTTTCCTTTCCACTAACACTTCTATGAGAACCTTTTCTCAAAAGAAGTACCTCGCTGAGAAAATACAAACTTTGTCTTGTTCAGGCATTAGTTTGGAATTTATGTTCATAGTCTTACTAAGAACGTTCCACGAAGACTTACTATTCACAACGATCTCGAACTATCGAGGTCTCTAGAAACTCGAGCATGCCATATCTCATATGGTGTTGTTTCCATGAATCTTTAGATGTTCCTAATACTTTTGAGTGTTTACTAATTCAATCTCTAACTCTAATTCCTGACGTTAAACCATTTGAAGATCATTTGGACCAAATGTATCTTATATACTGTGATTATGATGTTTTAGACATATCAATACTATTTGATTACTCCAATCATCATAATTTGTGAAACTATTTTCACAAGTCCCTTATATGCCAATTTTCTATTAACTTGAATTCGAAATCACTTGGATCAAATCACAAAGACTTTGGAATTCTTGTTAATCTAATATCCATTTCATTTTTAAATCCTTTGAACAATTCAAATAGTTTCAACCTTGTGTTTCATTAGGTAAATACTCATATTCACTTAAACTCACCAAAAATAATGATTTCCACTATCAGTTGAAAATGCAACACATCGTATGTATAAAATTCAACACTACTTCGCATATCGCCGTTTTACCCAAATGCAAAGTTTTAGTCATTTTTCCCAACGAGGCATGGTTTTGCAAAGTCTCTAGATCAAACATCTAAGACGTCGATCTTCATTAATATGAAAAACATGCAGTAACCACAATGACTTAAAAATAGTGTTATTCATTATCTAGACTCCGATATCTTTTGGCAATTTTCATAAATGCACTTTTATCATACTGATATAGACTGAATAACATGTTCATAATCCCAATGTGAATCATAAAAGAGATTATTCATAAAAACAGAACAACTGAATTGTTTCTTATTAATATGAATAACCATCTCGCAATAAGCAAGACACACGAATATGTTTCACAAACTTGATTACAAAGATTTCATTCAAATCTTCTAATCCTAATGATAAACTGCATGGGAAGAAGTGTTGTTGGCGATCAACTAGCTTGCTTGCCGTCATCACGCCATCAGCGCCTCGTCTCATTCTGTAACTCTCATGCAGAGGGTCCTATTTTCATTAAAACAAGATTAAGTATCCAATACTTGAAACCTGCATAAGTGTTTCATGGAAACGTTCATAACTTGTATATCACATATACACTTTCTATTGATGACGATCCCAGCTTTTGGGTTCGACCTTGGTGAAGGTATCATGGCGGTCACGAAGAGTCGTATCTTCTCCACCGTCAGATTCATCAGGGAAATCTTCCAGTGGTTCACAAAGGATATGGAGGAGATGGTTTTCTATGAGGATCCTAAAGCGTTGGTATCAGTTGATGAAATTCGACCCATATAACTTAAGTTTCTCCCCGTTCATTAATGGACTAGAGATATCCTGAACTAAGGGAATGGCCATAATCTACAAGACATTTGCAAAAGGACTTAGACCAAGTTCATAATATGGATTTCAAATGAACTCCCACTTAAACTATCATCCCTAAAGACAATTTTAGTGATTACACGACCCCTTTTCTCCACATCATCCCCGATCGTCATGGCCTTTGATGTGGGTGCTAGGGTGGAATTTATCGGTCGATCACATCATCCATGTGACTCGTGCTTGATCTTTCGATCATTGTGTTCCGAGGCCATATCTACATATACTAGGCTCGCCAACTCAACCTTAGTGTATTCGCAATGCAACATGGCTTACACCCACCATATGCGAACGCAGACATGTCTGACACCCGATCGTCATGGCCTGCCTCATAACAGAGAACTTTCTTGGTAGTGCACACTAAGAGAGAACACTTTTTCGTTGGTATTTAATAAGGGATCATCCTATTTAAATGCTACTATTGTGTATCTAATACTAGCACTCAAACAAGATGCAAACAAAATATTAAATCATATCTAATCATAGGTGACGTGACATGGTTGTCTTCCCACTCCATGATCTCCATCAAGTGCTCCAGCTTGGCGCCAAGTCCATAACACCATCAGTCTTGTTGTTCATCATCGCGATGATTACTACTACACGACTTAGCAATAGGAAAAGTAAACTACCTTACCTTTTCACGACTTGCAACCATATCACATCACAGAGTCTTCCCTGCAACATAAAGTTATACACCTCGACTATATCTGTTGCAGATTTTACGTGGTTGTTAAGGCTTTCACAATAGAATCGTTTCTACCTACGAACTTCCAACCACAACATAAAGTTATACACCTCGACTATATCAACTACTGTGAGAGAGACAGACACCCGCTAGCCACTTATACGGTACAAGCCGTATATCGAGCGTGGAACTAGTCTCGTGTAGGATTACGCGTAAGGTCAATCCGGGCCGCTTCATCTCACGGTACCATGATATAAACAAATACACGTGGGAAGGTAATAACTAAGGTATCTATGCCCACATTTTGCATGTGTCTATCCATACTAGCATACAAACCATAGATCTAAGCTCTGATACCACTATAGGGTTTCCGTAGCTGATAACAAAAAATTAACTACACGTAACACCCTGAATGCCTAAGGATCAATCTAGAAGTAATGCAGTAATGGAAGAAGACAGTGGTAACGTGCCCTTGAAGACTGAGAGAGCGTTACGCTCATGCAAGAGCATGGATGATGTAGTCGTATCCATCCAACCTCAAGGTCGCGAAGCTCCTCGCACGTCACCCCTTGCCCAGGTCCTTGTATGATGGCCTGAAAGCTTCAATAGCCCCATCGAGTTATCACATACATACGATGCAATGCGACGACTCCTTAACTCCTTGATCCCTTCTGGGGTTGCCGAAGTAGACCTCTTGGCGGAATCACTGCAGCACAACAGCGTGCCGCAGATGCGTCGACTTTTTGCCGATAGTCCTTTCCTTGGGACTGTGCCACGACAAAGGCAACTAGAGAGAGAAGGGAGTATTCCAACCCAAGGGAATAACTCAATTTATTGTGTGTTTTATTCCACCCATGGGAACCTATTTATATAGGGGAAGGGAGGTGTACCCTCCCCTTTAGGTGAGCCATGTGGGACTATTCATAAAAGAAAATGGGCAGAAAAATGGGCAGCAGCCGGAAGGGCCAAGCCATCCCAGCACAGCAAGCAACAGCTGTCCAAATAGCCAGTCGGATGGGATCCCACGATGCCACACGCGGCCTAGGCAGCCATAGCCTGTTGCGGCGGCTGGTGACCCGGGTGAGCCATACAGCACACACCCATCCCATCGCGTGTTGTGGCACGCTGCATCCCGGTGGCTGGGACCCACCTGCGTGTGGAGCGCACGAGTGCCTACATCGCGCGTCGCCTTGACCGCCCTCCTTTGGGCCGGTTCATAGCAGCCCACATGGGCTGGGGTGTTGTCTTTTTTATGTTTTCTCTACATTTTTCCTGTAGCTTTCTCTTGGGACAATTTCCTTCGGGATTTTGGCCTAATAAGAAAGTCACTTCATAAATCTTAATTTAAATATTTATTTAGAATATATTAATTCACAATTAACATATAATTAATGTATATTGTAAATTTCCATTTATCCAAAACTCCTTCCGGCCTTTTTCTTTCCTTCTTTCTCCAAACAACTTCAGATCTCTCCAGAACAATTCTAGTTTCTCTCTCTTCTATGATTCCATCTCGCAAGAGGATCTCCAAGCGTCGTATCGCCCTTAAGCGTGTTTCCCTATGGTTTGGGAATTCTAGTTTCTCTCTCTTCTATGTGACCCCTATGCACTCCACGAATCTCCATCGTATCAAACCTGAAACGATATATCCAGTTCCCTTCTTCGTGATACAAGACTTGTCCAAGATTTGATCATCGGTATCACGATACCTTGTTCAATCTCGTTTCCAACAAGTACTGTTTTACTCGTTCCCGTGAAATACCATCCCCATGACCTAGTCATGTGTTGTGCAACATGGATGTAATTCACCTAGTGGGCCTAGTTGTATCTTCCCATCACACAGGAGAACAATTCCCGATCTTGAAGCATATTGCCTCTACATGCTCCTTTGGATACCCAACGTGTACCTTTATGGTCACCCTGTCACGTGATGATGGTTGATACAGTCAAAGCATCCTCTAGTAACAGTGATTGATATGATCTCACAGTCTAAGGATTAGGATAATCTATTTCTAACAATTGCAATGTCAACTAAGTGACATGATTGTGTTGCAACAATCATTGGTGGGAAGTGTCCATCACATCATACCAGATGATATGATGTCATTCTCAGTGACTTTTGTTTAGCCCATGATTAGGAAACCTTGATCATCGCATGCCCAATGAACTAGTTGAATAGAGGCTACTAGGGACCTAGGTTTTTTTGTATACCACACATGTATCAATGTTTCCGCTTGATACAGTTATAGCATGATATAAAACTATTATAAACTAATGAGATATGACAATAATATCCTTTTTATTATTTGTCTCTATGACATATCTCCTTCAAATGTGATAAACCATAAATCTCTAGATGAGGCAAAAAGATCCAAATAGAGATAATTAAGGACATTATAAAACTTAACTTTCTCATGAGAATTACATACCACATAGAGACTAGATAATATTGCAACATCAATACTAGGTGGTATTCATCATGTAAGCACAATTTTAGGATTATGGAATGCCCAAGCAAACCACTCTCCCAATATGGGATAGTCCATTAATATCTCACAAGAGCCAAATAAGATACCAAATATATTCAAGAGAGGATCCAACACAATAAACACACGTACATGGTGTGCCACCCAATCATATACAAATATACTCGATAACTCATGATATGTAAGTGGTAAGCACATCATATAGAAAAACATGCAAGGTACGAAACCAACACATGCACAAGGGCGAGTAACTTTCAGTGTAATGAGTTAAGCACATGTTACCGCAAGGAGGAACATTGGAAATATGATAGAGGCAATATAATCCACATGACTTGGCTTTGACAAGAAGAATAGATGAAGATCCCTTAATTCTTCATAATGGAGCCATGTCTCCATTGTCCTCCACTTACACCTATTGGTCAAGTTTTAGCTTGTTGCTCCCCAACCACGTTGAGTCCTAAGAAGTTAGTCACAATAGGCTTGGCAACCCAAATGGTTCTTTTCTTGACACCACTTTGAGTACCAACATATTTGGCAAACACATTGTTAACCTCATCCTTATGAAGAGAATAATCATCATCAATCAATATAGGGTAGGATGAGGAGTTACCACTGGTGCATGAGGAATAAATGTTCCCCTTCTCGCGACAAATGTAGCAAGTTCTTTTCTTGCTATCTTTCTTTTTAGGTGAAGCAACAACTTGAGGAAAAGCTTGAGTCTTCTTGGGAGGAGGCCCATCTCTAAATAGAGGTAGAGCATGAGGTTGCTTCCCTTGTTGCTTCTCGCTAAGGGGATTCTTCTTTAATGAGCAAGACCTAACATGATTCCCTTCTTCCTTGCACTTGAAGCAAACAATATTGGCAGGATTCTTGACTTGATCTTGGCCATTCTTCTTGTTGCCCTTGTGCTTCAACATGTTAGTGGACATGTTCTTGATATTGGAGTTGAATCCAAGTCCACTCTTGTCATTGGGGGATTTTTGCACACTGGAGATGTGTTTGAGGGTGGCCTTCCCTTTATGACCATATTTTGAGTCATTCTTCAAAGAAGTGACTTGAGCCTTGAGCTCTTTAATTTCCTCTACATGGTTAGTATCAACAAAAATAGTAGAGGAAGTAGAAGCTACATTGTTAGAGTATCTCTAGCAGATACCGCATCCTGCCCTACCGCAAAACACGGATGTCGTAAACCGCATTTGGACTATGCGGTATGAAAAATGGCGGGGCGGATCAAATGCCGCATGTTTTACCGCAAAAAAGAATATTCCATTTTACGGTTCAGTTTGCAGCATCTGTTCCACCCCGTCATGTGTACCGCAAAACAAATCATACTGCAAAGCACACAATTCAGTCTATGAACTAGAACTAGAACACCACGGATTTAGTAATTGAGGTTTTCAATCGAAGTAATTAAGAGACATAGCAAATGATTACATGAGAACCCTAATCGATGATCTCGCTTCTGTTGTCATCCTCCGCGCCGCTGTCCGCCTCCGTGCCACTGTCCTTTACCTCCGCCTCCACAACGCCCCCGTCCTCCTCCTCCTCATCGTTGCCGCTATTAGAAATCTCTATGATTCAGGCGCGGTTCGCCTCCCTCGGGAACTCTTCCCAGAGTGCATCATTGATGGCAATGCTGATGGTGCATCCAGGAACCGCCTAGAATTGCGCCCGTGCCTTCAGCATTGCGGTCATTAGGGTGGACCTCGTGCCGGTGTTCGTGGCAGATGGCAAGCTCCACCATGCGCTCCAGCTTGAATAGCCTATGCCAATAGGAGCTCGCATCTGCATATCGGGTCATTGCTCTCTTCCAGTCCGATAGTTCGAGGTGGCGCCCTTTGATCTAGTGAAACAACTCAGCGCCGCATGGAACCAGTGCCACCGGCACCCCGAAGTGGCTGAGCTCGAAGTCTGCCAGAATCGTCGAGGCCTGTGTGAGTAGTTTAGATTAGGTTTGGCCATGGCTGTGGCGACGAGAGAAAGAGTTATGGGACGGAGGCGAGGGATAAACGGGGGTGGAAACCGCTGGCGGCGGTAGATCGGCGATGGTGGCGGCTGAGCGGGAAGAGGGTATGGGGAACTTCCCTCCCACCAATAGACATGTAAGGATGCGGTGAACCGTATCGATAGCCCTCGGTACGGTATATATATGCGGCACGAAAGCGTTGATATCCGGGAATCCGTAAAAAAATCGGATGCAGCATGGTGATGGCTCGATGTTGATGTGGAGCTTGTTGGGGAACCCCAAGAGGAAGGTATGATGAGCACAGAAGTAAGTTTCCCTCATTTATGAAACCAAGGTTTAATCGAACCAGTAGGAGCAAGGAAACACCCCAAAGGTGTTGCTAGCCGAGCCTTGGCAGGGCGCACTACCGGTGCTAGTAGCAACATGGAGACCTGCACAACACAACCACAGAACTTTGCCCCCAACTTGCGATGAGGTTATCATCTCACCGGTTTTGCTGGAAACAAAAGATTAAATGTATCGAATGGAAGGAAGTAATAGTTTGGAGAAAGTAAACAAAAAGCAGTAAACAGTTTGTAGATTGTATGTAAAAGAAAGGACCGGGGTCCATAGTTCACTAGAGGTGGCTCTCCTTAAGATAGATAATATGCTGGGTGAACAAATTACAGCGGGGCAATTGACAAACATCGAGAAAGCAATACATGTATATACTAATCATCTTGACTCCTTTGGAACTTGATTGGGCATTACAACATTATACATAGACCGCCATCCAACTGCATCTATGACTAATAATCCACCTTCAGGTTATCATCTGAACCCCCTCTAGTATTAAGTTGCAAGCAACAGATTATTGCTTTACGAATTGCGCGTAATGTAAACAATA
This sequence comes from Avena insularis, assembly GCA_023614405.1. NCBI lineage: Eukaryota > Viridiplantae > Streptophyta > Magnoliopsida > Poales > Poaceae > Avena > Avena insularis. The sequence goes on along the minus strand of CM042694.1, from coordinate 281,790,108 downwards.
CGATTGTTCTATGAACAAAGGATTGTTGTTTTATCCCTAGTAGCAACAGCACATCTAGTACCTTAGAGATTTCTGTCACTTCCCCAGATTACCAGAGGCATGAACCCACTATCGAGCATAAATACTAACTCTTGGAGTTGCTAGCATCTACTTGGCCAAGATAGCTAGTAACAACGGAAAGCATGCAAGATCACAAATAACAAAGACATGATAGAATCAATAATCGATCTGAAATAGCATCTCAATATCCATTGGATCCCCGCAAACACAACATGTAGAATTACAAATAGATGATCTTGATCATGAACGGAGCTCACAATATCTAGACATGAAAGCACAAAGGAGGAGAACCAGCCATCTAGCTACTACATGGACCCATAGTCCAGAGATGAACTACTCACGCATCACACCGGAGGCTTGCATGATGATGAAGAAGGCCTCCAGGGTGAATTCCCCTCTCCGACAGGGTGCCGAGAAGAGCTTCAGATCCCTCCCGATCTAGGGATGGAGATGACGGCGGCTACAGACTCTTTTGTGGATTTTTGATCGGGTACTTAGGGTTTTGGTCCCGAGGGCAATATATAGGCAGAAGGAGAGGCCGAGGGGGTGTTGGGGTCAGCCAGACCACCCCCTGGCGCGGGCCAGGCCTGGCCGTGCGGCTAGGTGGTGTGGCCGGCCCCCAGCCCTTCTCAGTCTCGTCTTCTGGCATCAGATGTCTTCCGGAAAAATAGGCACTTTGGCTTTTGTCCCGTCCAATTCTGAGAATATTCATTTCCTGACTTTCCTGGAACCAAAAACAGCAGAAATGGCATCGTGGCTCTTGTTAATAGGTTAGTCCAAGAAATCATATGAAAAGTACTCCAAAGTGTGGACAAAACACAAGAAAGTAGATAAAACCAAGCAGGGAACATCAAAAATTATAGATACATTTGCAATGTATCACATGGTTTAGGGTATCTAGAATGACCACTTTTCATGTCTCGTACCGCAAACGGGCCGTTATTTTGTGTTACGGCGCGGGATGCGGTATCTTCTAGAGATGCTCTTAGAGCAACAAGGCATGTAATACAATTCATCACAAGATATAGCATGGTTATGCAAAGTTGAATTACAAGGACTAACACATGGCAATATCACATTAGGAGTATAAGTAGTGCTAATGGCCACATGAGTCCCACTAGATGTTACCTCTGACACAATGGCCTCATGAGCTAACTTCAGACTACCATGAGAGATTAGAAGATATTTATGCAAGCTTGAAAGCTTAACATGACTTTCATCCAATTTCCATAGTTTCTAGATAGCAAGGCAAGTTGAGCCGTTAGCTCAAGATTCTCCTTCAAAATAGATTCTTCACAAGAAAGAGAGTTAGTAGCACAAGCATCAATATTAATTGCAATAGGTGAGGGCAACTTGGCGAGCTCTTTTGAATATGAAGCTTTAAGTTGCTCATGCAACTTGGTAAGTTTGATGAGCTCACTCTTAACAACCCGAGAGCCATTTTCGAGGTGCTTAAAATCCTCAAAAAGTTTAGCATGGGCAACTAGAAGTTCATTATTTTTAGTTTTGAGAACATTTCCCACCTCAAGTTCTCTATCATGGTTTTCCTTTACTCTAGATAATTCTAGAGTAAAAGTCTCCTCAAGAGATTCCTTGGTGGTTTGTTCTTCTTCAAGGGAGCTCTTTAGATAAGCAGTATCATTAGCATAGACGCTCATGTTTATTCTTTTGAAATATGATGTTTTCTTGCTCCTCAATAAGTTTCTTACCCTCAATAGCACAATACATAATTTCAACAAAGTTGGAGCAAGCAATTTACTATTTATGAAGAGCGGGAAAGACAATCTTTCCCATCTCTTGAATAGAGGCAATATCATAAGTAACAAGATGACCATTGACATAATCATCATCACCATCATGAACAACAACATGATCATCATGAGATACGATGGGATCCAAACAGGTTACCTTTGTTCCCTTAGCCATAAGGCATGTGTCAGAACCGGAAGGAGGTGATGATGAGATTTTACTTGAAGCTCCATTCAAAACCTTAACTTGACCAAAAGGATCTTCGGTTTCCTCTACATTGTTAGCAACACAAGAACTCGAGGAAATAGAAGCATTTTTATCAAGCCAACAAGACAACGCAAGCATATCATCATGTGATTTATTCAAGCCATTTATACATGATATGCAAGGACTACCAACACAAGCATGTAAGAAGTTTTGAGTGCTAGAAGTGTTAAGGTCCAAAGATAGAACATTGCAACTAAATAGAGATGAAGTATTACCAATAGTAAGCTTGCTATCCACATTGCAATTTCTATCACCACTCACCATATCATTACCTTGTGAAAAATCACATGTTGGTGAAGTGGAGGAAGATGAGAACTCATCACAGCTAGAGGAGGAGGGAAAACAATCATCCTTAATAATGTTGGACTCACTATATTTATCTTGAAGCTTTGTCCATGTCTCATGAGCACTCCGATAAGGCAAGATTGAAGAAATAACTACATTGCTCACAACAAGTAAAAGCACTTTAGTAGCTTGAGCATCTATATAAGAGTTCGTATTCTCCTCTAAAGATTCATTTTGGGGATCCATAGGAGAAAAATCCATATATAGAATTCCCTCAATAGTTGGGTGAATGCCTCGAAAATAATCAAGCATGTGATATTTCCAAACATCATAATTTGTGCCATCGAATATCTAGAAGGAATCATGCACTAATCCCCTAGTTGACACCTTTACTCGCAAGGCGGTGAAGCCTAAAAGTGAGAGACCTTGCTCTGATACCAATTGAAAGAACACTAATGTCGCCTAGAGGGGGAGTGAATAGGCGGTTTAAAAATTTTACGAGATGGGCTTAACAAAGGCAGAATAAAACTAGCATTTACTTTGTTAAGCACAAAACCTATATATACTATGGTTCACCTATGTGCACCAACAACTTATGCTAATCCAGACAAGCAACTATGTGATAGCAAGATATATGACTTCAAGCATGAAGTCTATCAGAAAGTAAAGTGCATATGAAAGAGCTTAGGTATAGTGATAACCGAGGAACATAGAGATGACGATGTTTTATCGAGTTCCTCCCTACAAGGGAGTATGTCTTATTGGAGGGGTGAGATGTAGTAAGACCACCAGCGCTACAAGAGGCCTCACCCTATTCTCCTGAAAACCCACCGCACGGCAAGAACCTGATCCACTATGGGACACTTGAGGGCGGTAACCAAACCCATACACGATTGGGGCAATCTCCACAACTTAATTGGAGGCTCCCAATAATCACCACCAATGCCACAAACTTGGGGAGAGCTTCACAACTTAATTGAAGGCCCCAATAACTCGCCACAAAGGCCAAAACACTGTATAGGGTTCCAAGAAACCAAGAGTAACAAGATTTTTGATTTTACCAACCAAATCCTTCGAGGAGAACTCAAACCGATGCACCTAATGCAATGGCATGTCCTTCACTTCTGAATTCTACCAAAGCTACAAAAGCTATTGGGGGAATAAGAGAGGAAGAATACAAGAGGAAATCCACAAAAGACTTCAAGATATAGATCCAATGAGTTCCCCTCATTTAGAGGAGAGATTGATTGGTGGAAATATAGATCTAAATCTCCTCTCTATTTTCCCTTAACAAGATGCAAGAATCATTGGAGGGATTCAGAGATAGCAAGCTTGGGAAGGTCAACAATGGAGGAGAAAACTTGCAAGAAGAGTTGGGGAACCATTGGGGAAGAAGGTCCCTTAAATACGTCTCCCCAAAATCTAACGATTGCAGCCAAAAAACGCGATTCCCAGTACTTCCGGACATTCTCGGCACTACCAGACATTCTCTGCGGTTCGCGGGTCACCCAAACGCGTTTTTCTTTGTGAATATCGGTACTACCGGACTTCTTCCTGGTACTATAGGAGTCCCTGGGATTCCCGGGTCTCTTAAACGCATTTTCTCTGGGAATCCCGGTACTACCAGACTATTTCCCCGTACTACTGAATTTTCACAACTACGAAACACTTGGTACAAAAACGTTAATAACTTTTACATCAGGACTCCGATTTCGATGATCTTGGGCTCGTTTCGAAGAGGAAAAAAGAACTACAAGATCATGTGTTGAAATATCATTGTACAACCACGGATGTAAAACCACAATATGAAAGGTTTGACCTCTCTAAAGGAGACGAACCGGTAAAACCTCCAAAACGCAAAACGCAATAACTTGACCTTGAAAACTCCAAATAGGTTGAAACCAATTTTGTTGGAAAGATACAAACAAGTAGCATCCAACAAAAATGGAAATATTGGATGCCACCAAGGGAGAAAATATCTAGTATATATATGTGAGATATCTCCCAAGGTGTGGAGCCAGAAAACCCGCAAGATCAAAAATGCAATAAGATATACTTCCTCTGTTTGGGATTATTAGTCCTAAGGACCAAGTTACTACTACAAAGACACTTCATAACTCTCTCATTAATCTAATGCATGTACCAATAGTTTTATATGCATGAGAGAAGTGAGAGAAAAAGGAGAACATGCATTGGACACTAGAGACTAATAAATGAGGTAGCCCTTATAATCTCAAACAATATAAAAAAGCTCTCCGGACTTATAATCCCAAACAGAGGTAGTACAAGGGAAATCCATTTTTGATGAACTAAAACTTGTTATGACTATTACCACAAGCTCTAAAACCTCACATGGATAAGATACAAATAACAACCACGAAATATGATGCTAAGTATGCAAAGGTTTGAGCTCTCTCCGAAAGATACGATCGAGTTACTCACTCGAGAGTCCCTCTTGATAGTACGGTTATCTATCCTAAACCCGGTCTCCCAACTACCAACATGAGACTGGCGAAAGGGAAAACCTATCAAGATTATACCTTTTCCTTGAGCATTCCACTTGAGCTTGATGTAGACAATATTGTCCTCCTCAAGATGGAACACCTTTTGTGGTTGCTCTTGCCACGCTTTCTTGATGAAGACTTCCAAATTGCTCCCCCATACACCATGGGAAACCCCTTCTTTCAGCTTATCTTCATCGATCCATGAACACTTAGGATGGCAAGCTTAAAGCATGAGATCTTATAGAGAAGGCTCATCTTAAACTTGCACATGATTTCTTCTATCTCCATTAGGATGATGTCTTGAAGATGTTCATGAGGAACTCTATCTTCTTATTCAAGACACTCTCGATCTTATTTTCTACATTCTTATTATTATTCAACATGATTCCAAATGGACCAAAGCCCTTGGACATTACTTCTTGATCTTTATTTCTTCAACCTTGAAACCAACACATGGTCCAAGCGATACCAATGGAAAATTCCTACAAGTATAACTCAATGCACATATTAGTCCATATAGATTGTCATTAATTACCAAAACTACACATGGGGAACACATGCACTTTCAACATGTGTTTTAGAAAAATACTAAAACATCTTATATTTTGGAACAGAGGGAGTATAACTTTTATCTTCTTGTAACATGATCACTACCATTATTGGAGAGAGAGATCAACTAAAACCTTGAACCCAGGTCCATTGTTCCTATAAGAGTAAGCTAGCCACCGTCTTGTCTTCTTGTATTAATAGGATTGTGACACTTTTATTTACTTCTTTTTTGCATTTTACTTACAAGCATTAATCATCATTCTTGTTCCTTTAACTTGTTTATTGCATAGAAAACTAGAACTTGTGACACTCTAGTTGGAGAGAGTAAATATCTTTTCTTCTTGCTCCTGCGAATCAATACCCTAGTTTCACATTGAGAGGTTCTACAGTGATCCCTTACTTTGGGGGGTTATGAAGTACTTTTCTAATGTCGTTGTCAGTGAGCGTAGCGCTTAAGATTTTATTCTCGTTTGCACTAGACATTAGTTTTTCTTCCAGTTTTGCATCTTGGATTAGTTAACAAAAATTAAAGTTCAGCACCGATAGTTAATAGAGGCAAAGTTCCTATGGTACTACATATCTTTGATTTCAAGCTCTAAGATACATTATTTCTTGGTGATTATACGGGCAAGAGTAAAATGAAATGTGTTTACTTGGCTGAATTGTCCTTTTTGCGGTGGTACACATTGTATGCTCCTCATGTGACATGTACTAGTGATTTTGGTAGAATACATGCAAGAGGAAGGTGTGGTGTTTATGGTTGTCGCAAAGGTTGCGATAAATATCTACTAACAAACTCTGCGTAGATTGTATATGGTTTTTATGACCTGCTAGCTCATATTCCAATGGTTATTGTACTATGGCCCCACATGTACAAACATATTTACATTATTGGTGCATTTGAATGGTCCTTATAGTCACCCTTCGTTCTGTTGGTAATTAGTTCCATGTTTTGATGTAGTGGCGCCTCTATTGCATTTGTATTCGGATGCTGTGTAAAACTATAGTCAATTAGTGTACTGCTGGTGTGCAAATTAGCCTTCGTCTCTCTTGTGATCTTACCTTTTTCAATAGAGCTTTACAATTTTTGTATAATTAGTCTTTCCTCCACCTATACTCAATCAACCAAAGACACATTCCAACTGTTCAAGCACACTGAAACTATAGTTTATAATGGCATATCTAGAATTTTCCTGTAACTTTTTCTTCCAATTCTCTTTGGTGTGACAATTTCAATTCAAAATCAAATGCATAGAAAGCATCTTAGTCATTGTCAGTGGCTTATATAATGTGACAACACCAATCAGCTGGTAAGGCCTTGGCGGAACAATTTCAGAACTAAAGTAAAATAGCAAGCACCACACTTACTTCCTGATGTGGGTGATAACCACTATTGTGGCCCGATCTACACAGATTCGAGGGGATTTGGGAGAGGGAATGAATAACACGATGAACAAGCAAGGGGAAATCGATACAAACGCACACCACACCCGATACAATTAGGCTTGCTCTCTTTGGCCCAAACCACCAACCCATATAACCTCAAGGGAGAGACCAAAGGTAGAATCCCATGAGAGAGATTGGCTAGATCTTGATAGAATCACACATAAGGAGAGAGTAACTCCAAGTAGAATCCAACATGGGAGATACCTAGAGGCTACTAGAATCCATACATGGGAGAGATCAAGAACTAGAAGAGGGCCTTGATACAACTCATAGATTCAATCTAGAGAGGGGGTTCCCATCCAGGGTTTGGCATATGCCATGAGAATCAACTCATTTTATCATCACCTCTAACTAGATCTAACCCACAAGGGAGATATTTTAGTACTAGGGGTGAATGGGTACGTGGAGGGAATATTTCAGGACATCAAACCCGAAACAGTGCACAGACTGGTGATTTGGCGATAAGTTTGGTAGTGTCGGGTCTTGTTGGATGGATCGGCGGGGCGCCGGACCGATATACTGATGCATCTTTTGGCTGGGTGCCGGTTTGGTTTGGCTAGGTGTCGGTTTGTTCGGCGAGAGGTTTGGCGAGCCGGGCCAGCACCGAGATGGTTCGGCGGTGGATCCAATGGCGCCAGGCCTAGATCTGGAAGCCTTCTTCCTCCTTCTCTTTCATGCCTATATGATGTCCTTCTTGAGTCCTCAGGCATCCTTATCTCCTTCTCTTGGCATCATGGCCATGGGCCTAGTCATATAATAGGCACTTATCTCAAGTAGGATCCCATTCACGTGATGACCATAGGGAGACAAGATATGAAAGGAATTCACCTTTGTAGTAATGGTTCGTGTAGCATGATGTGGACCAATGGTGATTCTCGTATGTTGGGCTACATCATCTCCCCCTGCTTGAAAAATAGTCAAACTCGACGATATCTCACCATCATCTTGTAAGGGAGGAGATATGTCCGCTATGTCTTATGGAATGCTCTCTATAGCTCGTTTTGTTAACTCATGCTCAGTCGAGGTTTACATAGGAATGCGGGTACCTACACACACCATAGATGAAAGACACAGCGTATGTGCGTGGTAGATGAATACAACATCCATCATGATGCATCTTCTCTTGTGCACATAACCATTAGCATCAAGCAATATATTATTTAAAGCATGGTGGTTATGCGAGCAAAACGTGGGAACATGCTTATCATGGCAAGTATCAAAATCTCCAAAAGTTGAGAAACCTATAGGGCAATCTCAATAGTAACCATATGATCATTATTGCAACAAATAATGGGAGAAAATGAAGAACATGCATGATCAAGAATTTCCAATGTACAATTATGGTTGCCGACAAACATAGGGAAAGATCAATTGTTCATCAAGTTTGTCGCAACAATTGTAGGATAAAAGAAAGATTTGTAGTGTAGCATGTCTATGGCAATATCATCACACTCAAATAATTCCACATGATCAACATTATGCAAAGGCAAAGCATCACATGGGAACATAAATGAAGCATAATAAATGTCATAAGTAGTGTCCATAACATGCATATCCTCACAATTCATCATGTCGACTAGTAGGATCATGGCATCATCAACACCCATATTTTTACCTTGGTGATACCTCTCATTTGAAGTGGGTGTTGTGGTATGCGGTGACCCAGCATACCACTTCATGTGTAGTACACTATAGTCGTTGACATGACATCCACAGAACACGTTCTGTAAATATCACATCCCTCAGAGTGGTACAACAGAAGCATTGCGGGTCCATATTACAAACATACACACTTCATTATTATTACAAAACAGAAGTTTCAAACTTCAAGTGTTACAAATTACAAACCAAACTTAAGTAGTTTCAGCAGAAAATATAAGATTCAAACTCATACTCCACATTGAGCTCAACAACCTATTTTATAAAGGTTATGCTGCTCGGCTCAATTGTTTTACTAATAACTAAGGCAACTACTCGGACTTTTTTCCCTCCACTCCATAGCGTATCTCGTAGTCCACCCATTCAACTCCTCTGGACAGGTCTGGCTCTTCGTAGCAGACATCCTCTTGTCCTTTAGCTGCGTACATCGATGGGTCTTCTGGATTCTCAGAGTCTAAGCAGGGGTTCAAAGGAAAGAGTAAGGAACAGCGTTACCCAGCAAGTTCATTATATGCAAGGTGGGAAGTTTTATGCTCTATCTACCACCTCGGATGATACGTCCTTGGTACTATGCAGTTTTCATAAACATTTCTTCAAAGAATGATTTTATTATCAAAAACTATGCCCATCAGCCTTCACGGGTTGACCAGAACTTCATGGAGTTCCTTTCATGCCGCGTTCGTAGCTCCTTCCCGGAACAGGGAGTAACATGTCACAATTCTTACACTCTGCAGAGGTGCGTTGCTTTACCCATGAGAGACCAACTCCTTGTTGCACAACCGGGCGTACTTTCCCGTCCACAATTCCGTGATATGGGGCCCAGTAGGTGATCCAAGCCAATCGCTGCCCTCTCCACGACCCCATATGTCTGCACGATCTTCCAGGACTGACTACACCTCCGTTAAGCCTCCATCTAGGGCAAACTATAACCCTGGTGAGTTCCTGAAGACTCTATGAGTTGGTGATGCCCCTGGCAAGCTCCATAAAAGGTCCGACTATACCTCCGGCAGCCACTCATAAATAATCTAGACACCAAAATCATGGGGCCTAAGGGTGCCCACCCATATGTTGGATCCATACCAGGAATCCCAACGTCACGATAAGGTCATCTTTCCTCCATATGAAAGGAAGAAGATACAGGTGACTTCTCTGTCCCATTCCAAATCTCATGGTTAACGCGTAATATACGGTGCTAGAATCACTTATGTCATGGGTTATTAATCCTATGGTGACTTATGCACCTGGAACCCTAAGTTCCATTGCTCATCTTTATCATCACTTAGGATGATAATTATATCTTATTTATTAAAGAAGATAATATTTTCTTCCTCCAGATCATAGGTGATAACACACAATTTGCAATATCTTTGATAAAGACTATTCAAAGGATATGAGCAAGTTATGAACTTGCCTTGTGACTGCAAGATAGTGAAGTCGGATGCTTCCACCTGACCTTGAGCTCCGGTTTCTACAAAGAACCATTATTGCCCGGTAAGGACAATATTTAAAGAAGCAATATGCAATGCATAGTAATGTAATGCAATGGTTTATTATCTGCTTCTTTGCGTGTTTTACCCTCTTAGTAAAATTTTGCTACTTTCTTTAATTAATAAAAGAAAAGTATTATTTTAAGAGTTAAAAATATGAATTTATTTAATTTGTATTACTCTTTTAAATATTTACTAAAAGTCCTTTAAGGAAATAAACTTTATTTTTATCACACTAAATTTACTTTTCAAAAATACAAACTAGTATTTTTCTATAATAGTATATCCATTTAGGATCTTAAAAATGAATTTTATTACATTTTTAAGTGTATCATATATTTTTATAAAATTAAAAAATATTTGGCACCATATTAATAATAGACCTAATTTTTAGTTACCAAAAATTCTATTGCTTATTTTTATTTAATAGGGAATATTTTTGTGAGTTCATAGACATATTATTTATATTTTTAAGATTTTTATTTATTTTTCTAGAGTTGTTTTTGTTTTAGGGGCATATTTGTAAATATTACTTTTTAAACAACTCTTTTAAAATACGGGCCTGGCCCACTGGGCTGGCCCGACCCAACCTGACCCGGCCCACACAGCCTGATTAAGCGTACCTGGTGGTACTAGGACACCCACTAGCCCAGTACCCCCCATGCACTCACTCTCCTCTCCCCTTTCTCTCTCGCTCGCGCACGCGGTCACCTCCTCCGCTTGTTGCCGTCGCCGCACACGATTCTGGCCGCTGTTGCCACCGCCACTATGCAGGATGGCTAAGTCGATGACGCTGCTCAGTTCTATCCGAGCAGATCTGCCTATGGTGTCCTCTCCTGGCCGCGCTGACCCCTGCCCGAAACTAGGGTTAGGGTTTAGTCATCCTGGAGCTTCGGCGATGATGCGCCGGGGTTCTCACGGTGTGCTTCCATTCATCTCCGGCGGTTTCTTACGTGCTGTCGGCGTGGGTTGCAGCGCCCCTTCGGGGTGCTCCCCGTGCCACTGCTTCTACACCGCCGTCGGCCATTCCTCTGCTTCCTCTTCAATTACCTTTGTGTGGACCTCGAGTAAGTTTGGTTCTTCCCCTCTGTGCTCCTCTCTTGTTCTCTAGATATCCTTCCTTGGCATGATTATAGGTTATCCCCTGTTTAGGGTTCATCCATGTGCAGTGATGTTGAGTTAGTTGCTCTGGTTCATCCTACCAATGATATCCTTCTAGAGTTTATTATGCTAGTGGTATTTGTGGCACGCTACTGGTTCTAACCAATTACTCTCCCTTCTGTCAGATGGTACTCTTCTGAATATTTGTTACCACCTTGTTCTCTGTCAGAGAACCCTTTGTGAATGTATACTGAACCTTATGTGATTACCCTTGTTGCATCAGTGATGGTTCATTATATAGGATTGAGACTCACTGTTATGCTAGAGTTGGGATGCTCTCTGTTGATAGTTCTTCTGTGAAAAAATGATTTCCAATAAATGTATTGGGAAGATGATTAACTGTTAGCTGGCCTGGAGTAGGTAATCTTTGGGTAAGCTTTGCTTGAGTTAGAACAAATCCTAGTGACACCTTCCTAGGAATGGTACACAAGGTTTGCTCTAGTACTGGCTTTGGTTTACAAATGTTCCAGAATGACTTGATGCTTAATTGCTTTGAAAACCCTTACTGTATATGTTGGCTTATGATATTCACCAATTGTTTTATGCCTGTGATGATAGTCTGAGGCATAGGAATTAGTTCCCTATCTGGTTGTCCCTCATAGTTATGTTCTGGTATTAATAACAGTTACTGATTATGGAATCCTTTGGATGAAATAGTGGTTGTGCTTTTATGGATCCATATGATCTATGGTTTCTGTGGTGCTACTCTGTTAAGAGATGTGCCCAGAGTTCATAACCTTAGCTATGTTTATACTAGAAGATGAAATATAATTTTTATATCCAGGATCGGTGATGCTGGTCTGAGATCCTGGTGTTATTTGCACAGATGTATTGCTTGGCTTTAGCTCTTATTCCTCTATGATGGATACACCCCACTTGGATGATTTCTGAGAGGTTTAGTATAGAATAAAACATGACTTCTTATCTAGATAAGATAGTTGGATCATGTGAAGGTTTTATATTACTCACCACAACAGTGGAGTAGTTGGTGTTGTTGCTAGTTGGATCTGGTTACTTGATCTTGCTGGCCTGCTCTGCTGGTTGGATCTTGGCCTGCACCTCCTGGTTCTGCGCCTGCTCCTCCTCGTCTCCTGTGATCTGGAAGTTGCCCTTGCTATCCTTCTGCACCACCCCCTCCTTATGTCACCATGTTGTGGTGAACTAGAGGTTAATTTGGTAGAGTGGCTGGTGATTTTGTGGATGCTTTGGTGAGCTCGGTGAAGTCTGAGCGTGTGCTTGACAAGGAGAGCGATGCTGGCTGAGGATGAGCTTTGGCCGAGTGCTCTGCTTGAGTGCTAGTACTGCTGCTGCTGCATGGACAGCACATAGCATGCATTTAGGTGACTCACCTATGTGTTTGTGTGAGCTATTCATATGGATCAGCTCAAGTAATCTGGCTTTCACTTTTACCTGTTTACTTGTTATTAGCCTGGTGAAACTTACCTCTCTCTACTTGGCTTCTAATGTGGCATCTAGGCTATTTACTTAAAAGAACAGATACTACACCTTTGGTGAAACTTGCCCCTTTATTATTTACTCAATGATGTAATATGAATAGTGCACTTCACTATTCACCACTGAGAGTAAACTCAACTAACTACTGACCCTTTCTTTCATTTAGTAATTTTTCTTATTTGCAGGAACAAGATCTGGATATACAAGATCTAGTATAGGAGTAGATATGTAGTATAGGTTTCAATTGTAATCTTATTTTTTATTCATTTTTGTAAAGATATGATTAAAAGTTAATAAAGTTTGTTTCTATCTTCTATAATATTAAGTGTTTTGGTGTATTTATCACCATTTGTATTGTTATTATTCAATCAGGAAATAAGATTCCATTTCTTATTTAATTTTCCTTGTCTTAAATCTTTATTGTTGTCTATTATATCTTTAATTTAACCAAGCAATATTAATAAGGGATTTTGGAAATCAATTCAGTAATACAAACTTCTAATTTTCAAATTCTTTCAAATTGATTTAAATTTCAAATTTGAATTCAAAGTAACTTCCCCAAAAACTTAATAATTCCTAAAGGTCATGTCAAAATTCATAGCAATCACTAACAAGAGCTATACCTAACTCCAGTTAGCGAAAGAAACTCTGATCCCTTTAGGTTTTTGTTTGGTGAAAAATTTACCCTGGTTTAACAGATGCATGCATGCACAATCTTAGATTCCTAATTCTACCCTTCGTTGACTCCGAATCTCTTCACTCCCTTCATCGGACTTACTTTGGATGCCATGATCTACGACTTTGATCAGCATAACTCTTTTGTCGACTATGAGCTATCTTCAACCGATCTCTAATAATATCGATGATATCTTACCTTTCCTTGATATAATCTGGTGCAAATTCCTTGCTACTACTAGGTTCATACCAGCAGATAGGTGATCTACACCTTCTTCCGTATAATACTTGATAAGGTGCTGCCTTCAAACTACTCTGATAGCTATTGTTGTAGGAAAATTCTGCTAACGGTAGATGATCTTCCCACGAACCTCCAAAATCTAATGCACAAGCTCTAAGCATGTCTTCCAAGATTTGATTGGTCCTTTCTGTCTGGCCTCCAGTTTCTGGATGATAAGCTATGCTAAAATCCAACTTTGAACCAAGTGTTGCATGTAATTGTTTCCAAAATGCTGATGTAAACACATATCCTCGGTCAGATACAATCTTCTTGGGTACTCCGTGCTTACTCACAATCTCTTTGACGTAGATTTCCACTAATTTTTCAGCATTATCCTTTTGGTTTACTAGAATAAAATGTGCACTTTTTGTGAGTCTGTCCACAATCACCCATATCATATCCTTCTGTTTCGGTGTCATGGGTAATCCTGTGATAAAATCCATACCAATTTCTTCCCACTTCCATTCTAGAATTTCCAAAGGTTGTAATGGTCCTACTGGACTTTGATGTTCTGCTTTTACCCTTTGGCAAGTATGGCATTCAGATACATATTTTGCAATATCTCTTTTCATATTATTCCACCAGAACAACTCTTTTAAATCCATGTACATCTTTGTACTACCCGGATGTATGGAATATGGTGTCTCATGGGCTTCTCGAAGTATCACTTCTCGAATCTCTGGCACATCGGGTACACAAAGGCGGTTTTCAAACCATAAAGATCTATAATCTCCTAGGTGAAAAACTGATGTTTGACCTTGAGAGATTCTTCGAATTTCTTCATCAATAAAAGGATCTTCACATTGATGTCTATAGATTTCATGCCGAAGATCACTACTTCACTCTTCAATTACCCGCATAGTAGCTAATCCTCCAAGAACTACTGTACTTATAAATTGTATTTCCATCCTTTCCAAATCCATCTGTAGTTTTTTTTGGAAATTCTCTATTCATAGGTTGTGTATCTGTGCTTTTCTGACTTAAAGAATCTGCCACAACATTTGCTTTTCTAGGAGTATAATTGATTGCTAGGGTCTGGAATCCTGAAATTCATTTTGCAATTTTATTCCTATGCTGTTTGGTTGGCACGGAATTGGGTTGTCATTTCATTTGACAAATCCATCGAAATATCCCCATGTGTAAACCCGATTCCTATTCTAGACCCGTCATTTGCAAATTTCGGTGGCAACCAAACATGTGGGTGTTTTCGAAATCATAATATAAATGAAATGAATCCATGTATTCATTTCATTTCTACCCAAACGACCTCTAAGAGACAATGGCGTCGGAAAGGAAGAAGGCGAGGTTGATCCGCCGTTAGACATCGGGATTGATCAGCTTCTTCTCTCCAAATTCACTTCCGTGATTAACGTGATATGATTTGTTGAGGGAAACAAGGAATTATATTTGTACACCCTCCATTTCATCTTATTGTTGTAAGGTAATACACCGGGACGACTAAGATGCAAATATAATAATAGTGGTTAAAATTTCAGCCAGTTAGCCAATTATGAGCTATTTTTCCTTTCTATCATCTCTTAACTTCAGCCAATTAAGACGCATGCAGTTTATTTGAATCCAGTGATTGTGGCAATCTCCTAATTGCTGGCATATAATAAACTCCCGTTATTGTTTGTTACCATAGTTTTTGGTGCGCATGGATGGTGGACCGCAGCGGGCGATCGGACGGCTAAGATTCTTCCAATATTTGGTGGATGTGTTTGAGGGTGATCCTCTAGATTGTCCCAATATTTGACGTCAAAGTAGACGTATCAACACCAACTTCTTTTTAATAGTAAAGATATACACCACAAGAAGACTCTGATCCTTTGAAACAACTGATACATGGTATATACAGTGTAAACTGTGGGTTTCCTTTTAGTACTATAATATCATAAATTATCAGGAAAAATTGCACTAGTGCACCAGAGTAAAATATGAACCCACTGGACTACAGGGAAAACAGAGATTTCTGAGGCAAAATCCCAAAATCTGACGCTTCGAAAGAAACCTTTCCTACAGCAAAGTTTTGTTTTACCAGGCCATGCCATACAACTGGGAGAAGTGTTCCCACACCAGTTTATTTCCTAACCAAGCATCTCCATAAAACACGATTGAACCCAGTCACCACCTTTAGTTTCACAACACAAATAGAAAAACATACATACCCTGGATCTCTTTAACAGAGACAAAAGGGTCATCACCTTCTCGGTACCTCTTCACACAAAATTCAGATCACAGATTGCTATTATGCTCAGATCAAATTTGTCCCCGAAAGAGGACAGCTTTGTTAATCATTATAGAGTCATTACAAAATTAAGGTCCAGCTAAAAAACGACTTCCATTATCAGCAATGGAAAGCCTAAGGATCATTTAAACTAGCACTTAGGAGCTGAATAATAGTGCAGGGACCAGAACCATCAGTTACGTCTTTAGAGATTCTTACTTCCCTCCGGTGCAATATGTTGTACTTGTACATGGGGATGTCATTGGAGTAATCTAGCCTTTTTGTGTAATAGATGCAGTTGGTGTCAACTGATGGGAACTTATCAGTGTTAACAGACATGCACTTGCAGTACCCACCAAAGAAGATGGCACGGTTGCCGATGTTCTTCACATTCTCGAGTACACATCTGTCAGTGTCCATCTTGTAAATCTCCAGGCAATCTTTTTGCTTGATGATGATCAATATTTCCCCAGCAGATTGCAGCAGGTAAGTACGGTTGTCATATCCTATCAAGAAATTCTTTATAGCTTCGTCTTCAGACATCTCGGTATCTTCATCATCAGGCAGCTCAGTAGGATCAGCATTGAAATACTTCATCAGATCAAACATACCTTTGGCCACAGCAAGGGGAAACGGCGACCCCGACCCCAACTCACCATTGGTGTAGATACCTCTGACAGACAGCCTGATCAAAGGGCAAGCATTCCTGTCCTCGTATACAGCAAGACTTTCGCTGCTAGGATCAGCCATGTACACTGTCCGGGGTGCGTCGCGCAACGAGCCATCAGGCGCATCCACCACCTTGTTGCACAGCAAGAGAAGTGTGGGCGAAGAACCGGGGACCAGAGTAGCAGACTTCACAAACTTGTCAGGCATGGGCGCAACGAAATGAACCATGTATCCTGTGAGGGGATTGAGGACGCTCACCGTTTGATATGACTTGTTGTCAACCAAAACGAAGAGACCATCCCGAGTGGGAACAGCAATGTAATAGCCGTGGAGCAGCGGGAGCTCCTTGCGGAGGAAGCGGCCAGTGGCAGTGTTTGCCAAGAGGTAAGTCTTGCTCGCGTAGACCTCGTCGATGATGACCCAGTGCCTGGGGCGGAAGCGAAGGTCCGAGGTTATCTTGGGGTCGTCGGTGGCAGATCGCCAGCTTTGGCAGACGGAACGGAAGTCCATGTAGTAGTCGAGGTCACTGTTGACCAGGAAGCAGTCGGCGATGCTGTTGATGAGGTCAGCCGGGAGCGAGGACCAGTCTGCAAAATTCATGGTGGCAGGAAGGATTGGAGGACTGGGGCCACTTGGATTTTCCATTCTTCCCTTTAGCAGCTGAGCAGTGACCTTTTTCTCATCCTTAATCTGAACAATGACAGAGAAAATAAGTTCATTCTGAATATCAAGTCACTGCCATCCACCCAGGTCAACTGCCGTGTGCACCATGTTACTAACCCTGTATTTCCTCCGTGGATTTTTGAGTATCTTCTTTCTAGAACGAGTCAACCCCGGTTTTTTTTTTCTTAAACACGGTACAAACGCAGACGCTCACAATGCGTACATACACTCACCCCTATGAACACACGCACGCACACCCTACCCTTATGAGCACCTCCGAGAGACTGGACCGGCGGGTATTGATATTGACGAAGTCACCACAGGCGCCTCGCTATCGACGGAAACGTCGCCTTCCACTGAAAAAATATTCCGTCTTTATGAGAACCAAAGCGTCAAACCTAGGGTTTGAACTCTGGTGGGCCAGGGGTACCACTGCCCTCTTAACCATCCAACCACGGGTTGGTTCTCAACCCCTGATTTTTCTTGATCTGCATGAGTTTGGATTTGTCTATTTAGACAGATGTATAAGAAAACTGGAAAAACCTGAGTTAAGATACACTTCACATTCAGACAAGAAGAATTTACCTTCTATGAGATCTGACATTAAGATTCGTGTAAGATTTCATAATTCTATTCTAAAAAATGCTATATTTGCTGGTGATGAGCACATTATTACAAGATGTTGATAGTCTTTTTTCATGTATACATACAAATTTGTCGAATCGACTGAAAAGTCTCTCTCGATGGAGACACCATCTATATTTTTTTAGCACGGGTTGTTTGGAATACATGTGTTTTTTTTTCCAATTTTTTTGCTTCGTTTGGGAACACGGATAGTGCCTGGTTAATGACGGATACGGTGCGTTAAAATATGGACGTGCGCGGCCTCCATTCCTGATCTCGATCTTGTTACAAATACACCCCTCTGCAAATCTGTATCGCTAAAGATACCCCTCCCTAAAAGTGATTGCCAAAACTGCCCTGGCGGGATGAGGAAAAGCCGACACGTGGCTCTACCCGCCACCGTGCATGGCGGCCCTTTGAACCCGCCATGGGAACATGCGAAATGGACATCCCTCCCTAGTTACTGGCGGAAGGGGCGTGGCCAGGTCAATGGCTGGCGGGAGGAGCTTCCCGCCCGAGTACTTGGCGAGATGTATGTGTTGGACAGCAGACTGACGTGCATACCGAATCTTGTCCTCCCTCTTGGCAGGTGTGCGTGGAAATCCTGTCAGGCTGCCCCACGTCTAGTTGCTATGCACTCTGCCAAAGCAAAGTAGCCACCGGCGGTGTAATTTCTTGCTCATTTTGCTGCCAAATTTTCCTGCTAACTTGCCTACCCATGCTAATTTAAGGCTATATAAGAGATTTTATGAACTGCTTAGAGCACCTATATCGCGGCGCGCTGCAAGCTAAAACTGGTTTGCAGCGCGCGTCATCGTTGTTCAGCTTCTGCGGAAGCGCCAAAAAAGCAGCGCGCCAAAAATTGCCAACATCGCCTCCAGCAGGCGCGCTAAAATACAGCGCACGGACGCCGGCGTAAATAAGTCTCACAACCAACAATAGGATAAACAAGATCAAACAAATCTAAATAATTCAACAATAAATTGTCAAGTTATTATTGCAGTTAACTTTTTCCCTCCGCAACTTGCGTCTATCAAAAACTAAACCACCGCGCTTCGGTTATCTGTTGGCGCGCCAAGCCAATAGCATGATTCTTCTTCCTCAATCTCTAGTTCATCATCGGATGAATCGTATGATCTCTACAAACACGTAATAAAAATCGACTCACTTCATGTACCAATGTTGGACAAAAATTCCACCGGCGCGCGGCAACATACCTTGCGGCGATTTCGCCGAGCACTTTGCGTGTGCCATGTAGCGCCGAAGCTCGAGGAGGACATGCGCGGCAAGCGCGTAGGGATTGGCTGGCGCGGCGGTGCAGCGCGGGGGCTAGCGCGGCGGAGACACCTCATGACCACCGCAATATACAGGCACGACGGAGACAACGAGCTCGAGCAACGCCAAGCGAAGCTCACGGAGGGCGGATTTATCGCCACGGCGAAGATTAAGACCGTGGCGAATCTTCAGCGTCACCGGGATTGGTGGAGTGGAAATGGGGAAAGGGGGAGAGCAGGCGTGGGTGGAATTTTCCTCTGGCGGTTGGCTCTTCACGTGCGAGCGAGAGAGATAGCGCGCGCTCGATTTGGGTTATCAATTTTGGGGCGCGACAGGGAGGAAATGACCCTATTTAAATCCCCACATTCCTCTTCTTCATTTTTTTTTGCGAAATCGTGAACCCTAGCGCCTCCTCTACTTTTGTTTCTATTACCCACATTGTAAAATCTAATTCCATGACTTATATTTTTAAAATATGATCATTATTTTTAATCCATAAGGTAGGGATTTCGACAATATAAAATAAATTAGGCATTTTATGTTTTAGTATTCACATATTTTTATCAAAGTTCAAACCCAATAACTTTATCAAAAAAAAAAGGAGAACCATCTAATATGATATGCTTTCAGCCGCAGTTAACGAGCTAAACAATACTTTGAATAGACATCGGGATAACTACATGGAGCCACACACAAACGACCTCGCCCTGTCGTTTCATTTGCTCTTACCGTCTCTTGGAAAAAAATACACAAACAACAATAGCTGGCACCTGCAGGCTACAGCAACATGAAGGGTCGCACCTACAGAAAAACAGTGGGCTGCTCCTCCTCCCGCCAAAGCAAAGGGCCGGATTACCTTCCGCCAGCCAGATGCTGCCCTCCGGCCAGAAGTTGACGTGGCCACATCCCCTCCCGCCATTTTCATGGGCAGCTTTTCAGCCTCCCGCCAGGGTAATTCTGCCATTTGGTTTTAGAGAAGGGTATTTTTAGCGATGTCATGATGGTTATATTTGTAAAAAAAAAGTGACCAGCTTTTAGGGTTAGGGAGAGAGAGGGATGTACTCACAGTGGTCAAGGTGGCGAGGTATGGGCAGGTGAACGAGGCCGTGGTGATGCCAACGTCGCGAAGACCCACGCATACGCCGGCCGCACAGCGATGACCGCGGCCGTCGCGAGGTTTGGGCAGGTAGCCGGGAACCATGGAAGAATCGCCGATCCAGGACGAAATCGCGCCAAATCGAGAAGAATCTCACGGCGGGGAGGGCGCCGAAACGGGGAGGGGAGGGGATTCGACAAGGGTTTATAGGGTTCAAGGACGAGATGTCATGGGATCGTGGCCATGAGAGCGACTGATTTGGTAACAATGGCCATGGCTATTGGGTTGGGTATGGATTTTCAGTGAGGGTGGGACCATCCGTTCTGGACCCATCAGTCAGTGAAAAATACATTACTCACGCCTAAGGTTCCTCTATATTAGAATCGACAGAAATGGAAAAGCCTATATTGCACAATTTTCTGGATCGTAAAAATATATAGAACTACAAGAAAAAAACACAAGATTAAACTGTTATTTCTACGGATTACTACATTATTACAAATCATATGACACATATGACCCCCCCCCCTTAGTAGATTGTGGTCGCCATCCCTGATCTTACAACTCCTCGAGGTTATTGTGGGGAGCGGCGGAAGGCGTGACGCGGTACCGGGAGGGCAAGCCTGGGAAGGATACGAGGCAGGGTGGAGATTGGGTGGGCGTCGATGGCTAGAGGCGTCGGGTCAGATGGGTAGAGAGGAGCAGCGGTGAGGTATAGGGAAGAAACCGGTCTGACAGGAGAGAGAAAAAAGAACGAACGGTGGAAAAAGACGATCTCACGCTGCGCGTGGGCGGACGCGTGACACGCGGAGGAGGACACACACAAACTCCTTTTTCAAAACTCAATACCACGCGGACGCTCACAAATATGCATGTACACTCATAAATATGAATATACACTTCCCGCAAAAAAAAAATATGAACATACCCTCCTACTTTAAGGTACTGGATGTGGAATGACGGAGGAGCTTCAGTTCGGCAGCAGATCGACCTTCTCCTTTTTTTTTTTGAAAGTCTGCTAATCTACAGTACGTTATCTTATATTTGGAGGAGCTTCAGTTCGGCAGCAGCTTTTTGAAAAGTTTGTATCTAGATCATTTTTAGTGTGTATGTTATCTTATATTTTAAAACGAAGGAAGTATATACTAAAACACATCTAGATATTTTAATCTAGACAAACCCAAGTCATTTATTTTTAAAAAGGGAGTATATTTCGTCCTGCTAACAGAAATTGTCCTGCTAACAGAAATTTAGTACCAAAAAATCTTAGGCGTAGCAAAGTTCACTAGAATTGCACACTAAACTTTGGAGGAAATACTCATTGAGCCATATATTTGTTGAACAGTAAAAATCATTTATTGGCCAATATTTTCGGTGGGCAGAGCTTAGAGTGCCGAGCCAGTCCACCGGAATTCGAGTCACAGAAGCGCTCGTTGACTAACACGATGCTATCTCACGTTAAAAACTACGGTAGAGAGGCTAGTTGGTCAGAAGTCAGAACCGGTACGTACGGGGGTCTCTAGGGAGAGGCGACTAGTCTAAAAATCCATCATCTAGGGTTTCCGCATCCCTCGCCAACGATATTGTCGGTCTGTTTCGTTTAAGATGGTGTTACGATCTTGGAGGTGTGGTGGACCACGGCATCTTGTCGGCGAAAGGTTTTCCGTCTTATGTTTAGTCTCTTTTTTAGTGTCTTCTTTAGGACGTTGAGACGATGGCTACGTTTTAAAGTCAGAATAATGTACTCCCTGCTCTATCCTTGCTCCGGTGGTGCATCTAGCGCCTATAGAGAGCGTGTGGAATCGTGTGTCTGGCGGACCTCCCGGAATTATGTTCGTTTTCGTCTTCGTTGGTTTATTTTTAGGTCAGTCTCTTCTGATCTACGGTTGTCATCATTGGCGATGGTTGCTGCTTTAGTGCACTGGTCCGTTGTGGCCTTAGCACGACGACTTTCCGCATGTCTACTACAAACAAGCTCTACTACGACAAGCTTTGCCCGGCTCCAGTGATGGAGGGACGAGGACGGTACCGCATCTTCAGCTCGCGCTAGTGTTTGTAGTCGTCGCTAGGTGGTCCAATGACCTATTTATATTATTTTTTTCGAGCCTTTGTACTACCATTGATGATTATTAATAGATCGGTAGATTTTTTTTAAAATAGCCCGTTGGTCAATTTTTTTTTATTTCAGTAGATTTCGGGAATGCTTTCTATAGAGTAGAGTTTGGAAAAAAAATCAACGCTATTCGGCACCCCTTTTAATTAGAAAAAACTACTAAGAAATAGAAACAGTCTATTCGCTAAAAATTAACGCTATTCATCACCCCTTTTAATTAGAAAAAACTACGTACTAAGAAATGGAAACAGTCTATTCGCTACAGTACTCCCAAAAAAATAGACCCGTCGTTCGCCACACGGTAAACTTTAGATAAATAGAACCGTTATTCATTGTCCATATTATTCTTGAAAATACTACCTAATTATTATTCTCAGTTTTGTCTAGTGATATATATATCCGAATCTAGACAAAACTAAAAACATTAATTAGGATCAATGGAAGTACTATCTTCTTCTATAGCAACTTCAGAAAAAAAAAGATAATTTATCATTCGCCGCCTCATTTATTTGGTAACTCCGAGAAAATTACTTCATGAGAAAAGATATAAATACGTATCTAAAATATGATTTCCGTAGATTCTTAAATTAAGCTTATTTTTCTTCGGTGCACTATGTGAGATTAAAATATTCAAGCCCACAACCTTGGATAATCCTACATATAATCAATTACCATATTTGTATCATAATTACAATTCTGCTTACTTTCCTTCAGTGCATTACGCAAGCCTAAATTTTCGAGCACAAAACCTTGGTCGATAGTAGGGTTAAAAATAGAACGAAAACCGACGGAAAGATTCTGTTATCGTTTTCATTTCCTCTTGTGTTATCGGAATCAGAATCGAAACAGAAAACTCCGAAAATAAACACGGAATTGGAAATCATCGGAAATGAATATGGTACGGAAACGGAACAGATATGATACAAAAACGAACGTTTGTCGGAATATATTAGTGGTGTAATATCATGGTGTGTAAATTTAAAGTAACGCATAAACAGACAAGGAATATCTCACAACTTTAAAAAGCGACAATTGAATATAAAGTAACACATATAATTTAACACTTCGACAAGTACATAAGTTCACATAATTAGTTTCACATCAACACTAAGACACTCACTTGATTAGTATGTCACCTGGGTTGATTGCATGTCTTATATAGACCCCTCATATATTTTATGCCTCAACAAGCGCAAGAGAAATCACCGATGCAATGTACTATCTTGTACATGGGGGTTGAATGGTTATATTTTCGGCAAAAATTTATATTTGTTTATCCGGAATTTTCTTACCGTTTTCGTTTCTGTTTAAAATATTCCGTTTCCGTAAAATGTCATTTCCGTTTCTTTTTTAACTCTCCATTTTCCTTTTACTCGAAAATGGACGGAAAGTTTCCTTACCATTTTAATCCTAGTTGATAGTAATTCTCACACAACTTTGCAGACATAATTTACATATAGTAGTTATCCTCGTCGTCCGTATTAGCACGTCAGACACGCCGTGCCAACTTTCCTAGTATTCTGATAAAAGATGCTCACGTCTTCATTTCATAGCAAAATAAGCACACAACAATGCGAAGAAACGTGTAGCACCCAATAAAATCACTACTAGAAAATCGCATGTTATTTTTTTTACTTTGTGCATCATCATGATCAAATGCTCATGTCATCATGACATATTGCATTTGAGCATCGTCATGTCATCATGCATGGTTTGACTAAAACTATTTTTCTAAAAACCTAGTTTGTTTTCTTATTACACCCTTTCTCTATTTCAAATAAAAACTTCGTCCGTCCGGATATTTTGTTTTGTCTAAAAATTATTTATAAAAGGTCTTTAAAGTAAAATAGTACAATAATAAAATAATTAACTATTTTATTAGGGAGGCAGCCAGGCCCAAAAACCCAGCCGGCCACCTCCAAAGCCCAACCTAAACCCACCTAACTGACAGTTCCGGTGAAAGAAACTTTCAAAAGCAAAGCAAAATGGGGAGTGGCGGGCCTTGCCGCAGAGACAGGAGCACGGCTATGGGAAATATGGGTTTCCCCTACACTAGTTCGCGCAGCAGATCATCTTCAGGGAGCCGCGCTGGAGATCAACCAGAATATGACCCATGGCCACTTCGGCCCGTGTCGCCAACTCACTTTGAAGATTCAGCAGACTCTCGTTTTGGGGCTTTCTCGCTTCCTAGGATGGTTAGCGACCTCTATGTGGCTCAGAATGTTGGTGCTGGCTATGATGGAGAAAGAAGCAAGGAAAAAGATAAAAGTGAAATACAACCTGGAACCTGAACTGGAGAGGGCTTGGACATTTGTATGCAAGACAGTGACCAAGGAGAATGCAGTGGAAGCATGGACATGGATGAAGGGGCTTTGGCGCCAGCCCTTAAGGCGCCACAGGCGCCATGAGGACTTTGGCATGGAACTGCCAAGGCATGGGCAAGAGCCTAGGTAGTCCTAAGACGAGTCATCTTGCCAGAATGATCCATGCTACAAAAGCACAGGTAACCTTTGTTTCAGAAATTAAATCTTCGAAAACCAGTGCAAATGATCTTATTGCTAGATTTAATATGTGCGATGCTATTGTAGTGCCCTCTCGAGGAAGATCGGGTGGGCTCTGGCTAATGTGGAATGATGGAGTTGATATGAAGCCTCATAGTTTCAACCAAAATATTATCATAGCCACCGTAACTACTAGAAGTAACAGCCTTTGCTTTGGACTTGTGTGTATATATGGCGTCCCTATCATCGTAGCACCAACCAGATTTGGGACCAGGTGGCCTCTTTTGTATATGATAATGCTAGTATGCCTATCATGTGTATTGGAGACATGAATGAACTTTTGTATGAAGAAGATAAAAACTCCTGAAATATTAATCGTAACTGTATGAATGCCTTTCGTCTGATGATAAAAAATTGTGGCCTCTTTGATCTGGGTTATAGCGGCCCTGCTTATACTTGGACAAATAGGAGATTTTAGGTTGGATAGATGCTTGGTGAACGCTGAATGGTGTGCAGCATACCCAATTTCCAATGTTTACAATATGCCGCTTATTCACACTCTCAGTGATCATGCACACATTCTTCTCTCAACTGACGGGCCGAACTGCAAAATTAGAAGACCTTTCAAGTTTGAAAACCGGTGGCTGAAGGAGAAGGATTTCCAGCAGCATGCAAAAACCATCTGGGTCTCAGATAAAAGTAGCTCCTTTAACCAAAAATCTAACCACCTTGCAGGAGCTTTGAGAATATGGAGTAGGAAAAAGAAACCCATACAAGAGGAGTTGAAAGATATTGAAGATAAGATTATGGAGATCCAGCAAAAGCCTCTTCAAGATCAAGACCACTCCCTAGAAGCAAATTTGGTGGAAAGGTATGAAGAAAATATGATTAAGTTGACTGATTATTATATGCAAAGAGCAAAAAAGAACTGGATAAAGGATAGAGACAAAAATACTTCTTTCTTCCACAAAGCTATAACAAAAAGAAGGAGAAGAAACACAATTGTCTCAGTGAAAGATGAAGATAACATGATGCACTGTATGCCTGATAAAATAAGTAATACCTTTGTTAACTACTTCAGGCATATCTTCTCTTCATCTTATAACAATTCCTCTAAAAAGCCCTACTTAAACACTCAGAGGCCAATAGAGGATAATGACTACACCTATTCTATTCCAGATAAGCAAGAGCATTGGAACACTTTAAAGGAAATGAAGAAGAATGCATCACAGGCCCTGATGGTTTCAATGTGGATATTTATATTGCTACTTGGGACTGGATTGGAGATGATGTATATAATCTGGTAAAATCCTTTTTCGAGATAGGTATCATTCCTTCTCACATCAATGACACCCACATTGCTCTGATTCCTAAAAAACTCGCTCCTATAGTTCCGGCTGGTTACAGACCTATAAGCCTGTGTAACGTTATCTACAAGCTTATTACTAAATCCCTGGCAAACAGGCTTAAAGCTCACTTACCGGAATACATTCATCCAGCCCAACAAGCTTTTATAGAAGGAAGGAGAATCAGCAACAATATTATTATTACACAAGAAATTACTCACTCCTTTGCTCTCTCCTCCTGGAAGAATAAAGCTTTTATGCTAAAAATAGATTTAGCAAAAGCATTCGATAGAGCGGAATGGAGCTTCATTGTCTGGGCTCTGGCACATAAAGGGCTGCATGGTCATTTCATCATTCTGATCCGCGCATGCATCTCCTCGCTGACATTCTCTGTTATCATTAATGGACAACCTTCTATAAGGTTCAGAAGCAGTAGAGGTATACGACAAGGTTGTCCTCTTTCGCCGTACCTTTTTGTCCTATCCATTAATGAATTGTCAATTGAGCTTCAGGAGGCTATGGAGAACAATTCCCTTAGTGGAATAATACTTGGACCAAATTGCCCTCCAATCCATTCTCTCCTGTTTGCAGATGATTTACTCATATGTGGCAAAGCAGACAACCGGGAAGCTATGGCAATAAAAAATATCTTGGACTCATTCTGCAAAAAATCGAGCCAAATTCCAAGTTGGAATAAGTCAGGTATCCTTTTCAGCAAATATGTGGATCAAACCACTATTGAAGATTTAAATAAAATCTTCCATGTTCCTCTGATGGACCCTTCCTTCATTCATCTTGGGCATCCTCTTATTCTTCCGGGCAAAAATAGATCTTCAGCCTATGATTTTGTCATTGACAAATTCAAAAACAAGCTTACCAATTACAAAGCTGATCATTTATCCCATGCTGCTAGGCTTACCCTTATTCAATCTGTTTTGCCACCATTCTTGTTTATTACATGTCAAATCTTATCTTCGCCAAAACCTTTATCTCCAAGCGAAACACCGTTGTCAGGAACTTCTGGTGGAAAGGTGTTACCAAAGAAGAGTCAAAAAAGTCCCTCTGCCTTAGAGCTTGGAAAGATATATGTGCATCAAAAAGGAAGGTGGCCTTGGCATTAGAAACTTTCAAGCCATTAACTACAGTTTAATCCTTATGGCAGCATGGCGTATTGCTAACAACCCTAAGGACTTCCTCCATAGAATCCTCAAAGCTAAATACTTCCCTAATTCCACCATCTGGCGCCCTAATCCTAATACACCCAAGTCGGCTTTCTGGTCCTCTATCCTCAAAACCCTCCCTATCCTCAAATCTCACTCTCACTACCAAATCACCCAAGGCAACATCTCCATCTGGAACACTCCCTGGTTCAAAGGCTGGAAGGATATCTACGATAGTCTCATCACCCAAGATCCAAATTTCTCCTACCCATCTACAGTCAACAATCTCTGGCACCAGAATGAGAAGGTTTGGAATGTGCAGCTGATTGACTCTCTCTTCATGGATCCGATGGCAAAGCAAATCAAAGAAGCCACCATTATTCCATCTTAACAGGAGGACATTCTCTGCTGGAATCTAACCTCAAATGGGAAATGCAATGCAAAGAGTGCTTATTATGCTTGTCGCCAATATCTATAGGAAAGAGGAGAACCACGTCCAAGGCAAACAAGTCCTCCAACAATCCATCTCCTAAACAAAGTCTGGAAATCAAAAGAAATACCACCAAGGATCCAAACTTTTGCCTGGAGACTCCTTCAAAGGGCGATACCCACCGGAGCGAGGTCAGGAAAATATACTGAACACATAAACAAGCTCTGCAGCAGATGTGGAATGGAAGAAGATGACATTCATCTATTTTTCTCCTGTCAATTTGTCAAAGAGGCCTGGCTCATTCCTCCCTGGCACATTAAAACTAAGGATATCATTCAGAACAACCAAGGCATTGCTGATATTGTTAATCATATCCTGAACATGGACCACCCTCATGCCAATACACACAATCTCTTTGCTTTTCTCTGGTGCATCTAGAAATCTAGAAATGATTGTCGTTTCAATAGGAAATAAGGGAAGCCATACCAAATCAAGATCAATGCCCAAGATATTCTCAACTCTATGAAACTCTTGGGCAACCAAACACCCAACATACAAGAAGGGGACCAAATACAGAAGGACAAAGCAAGGAAAGTGGACAGTAATAACCAAGATTACAATGGTACTGAGACAATAATCTTCTCAGATGCAGCATGGAAGGAGAAAAAGGAAGAGGAAAACCCTGGAACTATCCATACAGGCATTGGACTCTTTGTGCAAATAAAAAGCAACAAAGGCCGAACTCAAGCCAGAATCTGTGCCTCTACTTCCTACGATGTTTCTCCTCTCCAGGCAGAAGCTAAAGCCTTGCTTCTAGGAACAGAGATAGCAGGAAAATTAGGAGTCAGTACGACCCGAATCTACACTGATAATAGCCTTATGGCAAAGGCGGTAGCCAGCAACAAAGTTGACACTGATTATATTCACTGGAATACAAGAGACACTCTGACTAAGATTTTAAATATTCTTAGGAAAACAAAAGCCAGTGTCAATCACATTAGCAGAGAAGAAAACAATGTAGCTCACTCTTGTGCACACAAGGTGCAGAGAAACCTCTCTCATTTATCTCAGATTTGCTTCGCAATGAGCATTCTAGAGATTCCTGCCCATGGCTAGATTTCTTTAGAAACTCAAACTGGCAAGATTTTGTAATTCATGACGTAACCTGTTGTTGAGCAATAATACTTTGTGGTGCCCCTGGCACCATCTTTGCTTCAAAAAAAAACCCACCTAACCTTTGACCCTAAAACCAAACCCTACCCTATCTATCCACCGCCACCGCCGCACTCACCGTGCAGTGCACGCAACGCTGCACGCTGCACCGCCTGGCCCCACCACCACATCGCGTCGCACCCTGCAGCGCGCAGCGAGCTGCCACGCTCGACGTGACCAGCACGTCACGCCAACCACACCCCGCTCCTCACCGTGGCCCCACCTTGTCGGGGTCCCAACCCCGCATGCCTGTCCCTCTCGCTCACCAACCACCGCGCCATTCCCTTCCTCTGTTCCGATCTCGACGCCAGCGAGCGCTCCCCTTCCCTGCTCGTCTTCAAGCTCCGCCCCTCCGCAGGCCGCTGCTCCCCGCAGCAAGCCTCGCCGCATGCTGCAACCGCCGAGCCGCCTCGTCTCTAGCACCCATCTGCGCTGCCCGGCTTCCTCGACCTCGCACTCGCGGGCTCCTTGTCACCGTCCGTCTCAAGCACGATCACGCCGACCCCGTCCATGGCCGTCCTGTGCCCCAGGTTTGCCTCGCCGTCCCACATCCCCGTCGCCCGCGTCCGGCCTCCGCACGGCCCCTCGTCCACCCCGACCCAACCCTACAGAGGTCACCGCGCCGCCTCTCCGCACCGACGAGCTTCCCCGTCCCACCTCGTTCTCCTTCCTCTATGTGTGGACTTGGAACCATGGTTGTCATGCCCTCTCCTCCCAGATCTGCAGCGCTCCGCTGCCTCTCCCTCTGCCACAGGAGCTCGCCCGGCCGTCACCGGCTTCTTCCACCTCAAGGCCTGGCTCATCCTCGACCGCCATGGCTCTCTCCTACACCCGCCTCCGAGCGTGGCCTTGCCTCGGGCTCACCCTCGTCGCCGGCTTCGCCTCCGTCCCGCGCCATCCACCCAGGCGCTCCCCTTCCTCTTCTGTGGACGCTGTCGTGCGTGCCCTCACCGTCCTCGACTCTCCCGGTGGCCACAGCAGCCCGCCCCCTCGACTCCCCTTCGAGCCCGTACCGGCCGCCTCGCTGGACCCCATCACGCGCGTGTCTCCTCTGATGGTTGTCTATGGTTTGGTTCCTTTAACAACGATGGGGGATGGCTGTTTTCGCTAGCCGTGGTACGCATGTGTCCTGGATAATCAAACCCCTTGTATGTCGTGGATGCTAGCATGCCACCAAGTACGCCGAACGAAAGCACTCCGGGTACCCTGCCTCCATCAAGACATTCTGGCCGACAAGACAACCTGACACTGGTATTCTCGATGATCTACCATTGAGTACCCGCACCATGAGGATTGACCCAAGTCCATCATCGACACCAAAGTGGATATGAGATCTCCTTCACAGATCTGAACCCCGACCCGGAGAACTTCTTCACGGACGCCAAGTTCGCCGAGACCCTGGGTGCACCGTCACGGACCCAAAGATCGATACCGCCGAAGACGAACCCCGTCGACCCCTCGGACCCTAAGATCATCGAACCACCATGTGTGATCCCCTTTTTCCGATACCCCTATTTTATAAATGAATTACAAATGTTGCATATTATCATTGTTCATGCTCGCATACATATTCATTTGTTTGGGTCTATTTTGTCGACTCACCTAATAATTAAATATGGAGACCATATGCGGACTAATCTAGTCTTATATTGACTCCATTTAAATTTTTGTAGTGAACCGATGTCATCTTTTGCTTGTTAATACAACATTTAAATTGCAGGGTGGGTAAGCAACATGAACCATCTAATTAGTTGCCGAGACCCCGGTTCTGCTTAATATTGCCAATCGCACCGCATCTTTGCCATGCCATGCCATGCATCATATCATAATCATGTCGGATCTTCTGCCGTAGTATTAAATAGTGCATCCGATGTTTCTTTTAGTGCTTTGCTTCTTCGCGGATTATCCCATTGAGTTGATGCGAGTACCGACAAGTTCTTTGGATAATGTATCTTCGACTATGTTTCCCAGGCGAGCATTCTCTCCCTTTCTACCTATTTTGCATTTATAGTATTTACTTCTTCCTATTGATCTATTGCTATCCGTGTGCGATGCTTTAGTTCCCATGCACCATTTATATTCATTGCAGCCTCTATATTTCCTTGGACACATCCTATTGCCTATTGTTTGATATTATTTGATAGACAGTCGGCCTTGCGAGTCGTAGTTGTTTGCTCAGGTGCTGCTTCGCGTCGTTGCCGTTCCACTATTGATGGAAGGTTGGCACATGCTTAATGGTGGAGATGCTTAATGGTGGAGATGATCATGGCTTACATTATAACCTGTTAACTAAAATGCTAGAAATAGATATAATGCAGAGGCACCAGTGGGTAATAGTCAATATTTGGTTTTTAACCGCCCACTTGTGTCTACCTAGGACCCGACTTCTTGACACCTGTTCCGGGATCGAGCGCGCTAACCATAGGGTGGGTGGGTGGGTACCCCATCGGCTCACTACCTGATTTCAAAGTACTATGCTAGGGGCCACGAAGTAGTTTGGGGCGTTATTACTATCCTGTACCTATGCCATGTTTTACTGCTTTATTTATGATTGCGCGTGGAGAGCTTATACTGTTTAGGAACCCCGTGCTATGTTTTCACTGTATCGACAAGCCTAGTCACACTTTCGGGTTCCCAGTCGTCGTCACAAACCCTGGGTCCGTCTCAGAGCCGGCCGACTTTGTTGTAGGTAGCTTAGCGGGGTGGCCCCATGTACTTGCTTTGGGTCTAGGAAACGTCAGGTTCGAGGCCCCGTCGCATACTGTTGGGTGTATGTTCATGATATTGCTCATATTCGGATCTAACAACAAGGGTTGAAGTGTGTGTGGATACTTTGGTGCACCCCTGCAGGGTTAAATCTTTTCGAAAAGCCATGTCCGCGGTTATGGATGACTTGGAGCATAGTTTCTCGATCATAGACAACTATAACTAAAGAATTGATGTTATAATATGACTTGTATCCGATATGACTGGTAAGTTGGACAACCACCATGGAATGAATGAATAAAACTGCCAACTGTGTGAGTTTCCTCGGCATGACTTCCTCGTCTGGTCTCGTGGGGGAAAAACCAGGATGGGTATGTTTGGTGTTAGTATCAAGTTGGTTCTGAATAGATCTTTCTTATCCCTCTCTAATAGCCGACAGTTATACCGAGCCTCTATAGTTTGTTTAGTGCATGCTTCGCTGCTGATGTCTGCAAGAGCATAGATCGTTTGTAGCTAGTTTCGATGTTCAGATATCGATCCCATAGGGATCCCAAAGGTAAGTGTTTATTGATGAAGTCTCTGTCACACCCGAAGTTGTCACAGGTCTTTGAGTGAATTGACTGCAAGTGTTGGAATAAGAATGGGATTTTGATTAAATGCGATAACTTCAGAAATATAATACATAAAAGTAAAGAAGGATTTTGCTTGTTTGTTGTTTCCTGCAGATGGCGAAAGAAGGCGCGGGGAGATTCAGTTCATGGTGATAGTGAATGTGCCAAGTGGATGAGTGGTAAATGTAACAATTATAATCTTATAGATATATGTGTAGGCGAGCAACCCATAATTAGCCGGAACTCCTCTTGGTAGATTTCATCCCAACTTCAATAATTCTACTAGCCTGCTACCAAAACCATGGTCAGACACTAGACGATTAAGACCCTTAAGGTCGCTTAGCGATTAAGCTCCTTGGATGGACTAATGCAATAAACACAGTGGTTACTCATTATCCTCGAGTCAACTAACTTTCCATTGATATCCCTGTGTCACTCGAGGGTTGCCGGTCCACTAGCGTACAAGATCTTATCTATGTAGAACAAGGTATCATGTTGTCCGGGCCCTTAATTGGATAACAAGCATTAAGCATCCCATAGATAGTCAAGCACACATAATATAGTAATTAGAATCAATCACAAACTAATGGAAAATATATGAAGGCACATCACATCTCACCAATCCCCTACATCTCCCACGCCCAAGGGAATTACTCACACATGAGAGAAGAATGGATCATCAATATAATCAAATAAAGGGAATTTGTCTTGGTATTACCATGGAGATCCACAATAAGAATAAAAAAATATCCAACACAATTCAAGATGGTAATAAACAATCTCAAACCCTAGTCTTGCAAGGTGGAGATCCCTCTCTCTCTCAAGTACAAGTAGTGGATATGGGGGTGTATTGACTAGGAGGTCGAAGATCGTGGAGCGAGATGAAGGACGCCTTCTCCTTCTTCTCTGGATCTCTTCTTTCTCCCTTCTGGATGGTGTGGCGGCTGCTCTGTTGTGTTTTTGTCCCCGGTCCCTTCACGGAAGTTGTTTCTTTTGACAAGACAGAGGGCACGACAACTATACAGCAGGAACTATACGGCTAGAAAATTTATTCCCGCTGTATAGTTGGTCATTAAACCGTCTGTGAGCTCCCCTCACGTGCTTCCAAAGTAGGACTTGCTTGTTTTCTCTAGAATATTGTATTTCTCTAGTTAAATCCTTATGTTGATGTTCAGAACCTGAAACACACATTAAAATCCAAGTTTTCTTTGCTACTGAAGCATTAGCGTTAGGTAAAGCCAGAAAACGATCAAATCTGGGAGAAACCCATCAATAAAAGCCATCAAAAATTTGTCGAATCGCACAGCTATCAACTCCCCCAAGATTAGATGTTGCTCGCACTCGAGTGACAAGGAATAAGGAAGAATAGCAGAGATTCGAGACTGAAAATAAAGGAACTCACAAGTTTGAATTGGTGTCAAATTCTTTTCTTCACAATTCATGCAATCTTAAATATGATCATACAAGTATTCACAATATTGCACTGAGTCCACTTCCTAACCACGTATATCTTGCTAGCAAATAAATCATATGCCTAAGCAAGTGTCAAAAGTTTAGCTAGGAAGGTGAGACAAATTCTTTTGGTGCTTCTCTTTGGTGAGAGATGATTTTTTTTGTTCTTGATCATTTAACCAATTAAGAGTACTCAAGTTGCCATCAAAACATTTAATTTAAGAACAACTCATCTACTCCCATGTCAAAATTTCAAGACTCTCAAAGCACCTTTTTCTTTCTTTTGTCTTTCAAAAACTTCAGCTTTTTCATAGTGAAATCATGCCACTATTTTTAACATGTTAATTGGGGTTGTATTGTGCACTCATGGCCATGCCAATAATGATGTTGAGCACTAATGGGCCAGAGGAGTATTACAACTTCACTTGGAACATGAAACCATGAGGAGACTAAAAAATTTACACGTCATAGCATTGTTGCTACAGATGTTTACATAACTCAATAGTCAAAATCAAGTGGTTTCCCACATTTAGATTGTTCGTTGGCCAGCGGAGTTAATAGTTCCCCATGGAGCACGACAGAATTGTAATGACACGCGTAAAGAAATATCTTACGGTAATTATTAGAAAAGGTAGTAGCATAATTTCTACTACTTCGAAGCATCCATTTAATCAAACAATTTCAATCAAGGGTACTATCGAGTCTATTTATATTAAGCACAATTGGGATGGAGTAGTTCTAAAATCAAATTCTTTGAGCTTAGCATGGACTCAAGTCATCTTCAGATGCTTTTTCTTATTGTAAAAATGTAGGGAGTATTTTAACCAAGTTCATTGCTCATTGTTTCAAAGCTAAAAATGAGACACTAGCAAAGGAATATAATTTGTTGGATAACAAGCTAAGTGGGGAGTGACTCCAGTGCAAGCAAGTAAATAATTGTAGGATCAATTTAAGGTTGCAGAGAGTGCGATTAAAGGAATGTGATACCTCTTCTTGCTTGCTTCGTTCTTGTATTTTAGTCGAACCTCTCCTATATTTCTATATTGCCAAATCACCTGAAATTAAGCAATCTTCGGGAAAAACAAAGAAACAAACTTGCAAATAAAATTACAACTATTTTTTGTGTTTTTTGGTTTAGGAATGCAAAACTGAAAATAAACATGCAATTTTTGAAAATAAATAAATCAAAAGAAGAAATAAAAATATGAATGCAAAGTTTGGAGGTTTTCAAACCTCCCCCAAACTTAGGCTATTGCTAGGCTCAGTTGTTGCTATCATTTGGCGGTTGTGGCGGGTACTGCTGGTAGAAGTCGGGGAAGTGGATCATGAAGTGACTGAAGTTGTGACTGAAGTTGTGAGTCAAAGTGTTAACATGGTAAACACCAAGGAAGCCACAAGCAGTCAAATATTTGACGTCCATAAGTTTGGAGCCATCAACAGGTTCCATAACAGGTAGTGCAATGTTTAATGCATAGGCCAGGTGGGTTACCAATCCACCAATGTGAATATCACCTTTGGTCTTGTTGCTTTGGTGGCAAAAGTGCGGGATGAGTAGAGCTGCAGGATTGGGGATTTGTGTTGCGTTGGGGAAGAGAGGCTTGGTGATCATTGCCATGTCCGCATTGGCCATGGAACCAGTATCACCCCTTTCCAACATTGTGTTGGCGAGGAATAAAGCAAAGTAGCGAATGGTTGGGTTCTGAATGGTGGACACCTTCTTATGATAGAAGTGACTGCCACCATTAATAGAAATAACCTCCCAAGTCTCTCCACTTGTGATGCTATAGAGGTTAGTAATATTGGGCTCCCCAGTATGAGGGAAGCTGAAAGCATTGCAAAATTGCTGGAAACTCACTTTATAGTGTGTACGGTTCATGGTGAAGCTTATCGTGCACATGTTACCTTTCTCTCTGTGGTCGTCGTAGAAGGAGGCAAGGAACTCATGGGTGAGCTCGGCGTAGGTGTCGTGGCTTGCAAAGCCAAGTACCGCCAACCCCGACCTGCTGCACATGAGGTCGAAGTCCGTCTTCAACCTGGCCACTGTGAGAAAGTTGTGGTCGGCCCAACGTGTGGATAACACCCTCCTCGATGCGACAATGTCCATCTTGGAGTTACGCGGGGCTAGGCCCCCAAACTTGAGCCCTCTCCCCGTTGGCACTTGCTCGAATGAAAGAGGCTACCGATTTTGTTTATCGTGATGCACTAAAAAAATTCACCATAAAACCTTAGGCTTATAGTTTCTATATGATATATGAACAATTATACATGGAAAAATTCAATCCTAATGTGAGAAATTAATAGGAAAAACTAAATAAGCTTGAGTTCATCGACTAGATCAATGTGAGAGTTTCAACCATGGAAATCTGAAAATAAAGCATGGATAGGGAGAGAAACATATCGATCTGTTGATTCCCCCACTCAAACGAACGAAATCCGTGAAGAATCAAAAGTTCTAGGTGGATTTTGGGAGGTTTGGAGAGAGAATATGAGAGAAATAATAAGGAGAGTAGGAAAAACAAGCCGTCCTGGTGCGATTTTGTGGTCGCACCAAACTATACGGTCGGAACTATACAGACGGGTGATGGTGCTCCGCATGTATAGTTGCGGCGGTGCCGTCAACTAGGGTTTTTTATACAGGTAAAAACAACTATACAGACACAACTACATGGCCGGATCAAAGTCGTTAAACCGTCTGTCTCTCGAGATAAATTTCTAAAACTGACATCGATATCTATACGGCCGGAACTATACGGCCGAAATTTTTATTCTTGTCGTATAGTTGGTCGTTAAACTCCCAGTACTTTTGGAATAAAATTCTACGAAGGCATCGATATCTATACGGCCGGAATTTTTATTCCCGCCGTATAGTTGGTCATTAAACTGTTTGTGCCTTCGATAAAAATTTGTTGATGGCAAAGATAACTATACGACCGAAACTATACGGCCGAAATTTTTATTCCCACCATATAGTTGGTCGTTAAACCATCAGTAATCATCAAAAAATTCTATTTCTTCGAGTATACCTTCTTATCCCATAACTTAGCGAAATACCAAGTTTTTAACAGAAAATTGATAATAAAAACTGTCGACCAACATTAGCATATTAAAAGCAAACTTTTAGCTTCTGTAAATAGAAAACTCAAACTTTTATTCTTATTATTATTCTCTACTCATTCAATCGATATTTCTACTCTTTTTGACAACTACATCTTCACGGGCACGCTTCCGCAAGAATGTCTATGAAAAAGTGGTGGGAATACGATGAACTTTTTATTCTCTAATCTACTAAATTGACGAAAATGGGTTGACTCCCATTAAGCATTTATTAAGAATGGTGGAATCACTCAACCTCTCCTCTATTCTTGAATTCTTACCTTTGGTTACCCCTTATCAATGGGACTTACCACATGAACTCGTTTAGCCGGTGGAACATATCTTTCTTCTGTTTCTAGCTTCTTTGGAAAATACCGGATGATTTCAGCATCATAAACATTGAAGAGCATCTTCCCTTCCATGCAATCTATTGACGCTCCTGCAGTACTGAGGAATGGTCTTCCAAGTATTATAGATAATCTTTCATCTTCTAGCATTTCAAGATTTGATAAAATCAGTGGGAATAACATGCTCATCTATCCTAAGTAAGACATCCTCAATCATACCAATAGGTTGTTTAGTGGACTTGTCAGCTATCTGTAAAGTGATAGTAGTAGGAGAATACTCCCCTAATCCTAACCTTTTATAGAGGGAGTATGGCATTACACTAACCCTGCTCCTAGATCGCATAAGGCATTATGAATATCTATTTTACCTATTGAGCATAAAATAGTTGGTATTCCAGGATCTCCGGACTTAGACAACAACTTACCATTAGCAGGATAGCTAGTTACCATGGCAACAGATTCAATTATTTCTTTCTTTCTATTAAGAATATCACGAAGGAATTTACCATAAGTAGGAACTTTGATTGCATCCGCAAATGGGATTTCTAGACGAAGGTCACTAAGTGCCTCTGTAAAAGAGTTACAAATTACCTCATTCGGTGCTTTCTTTTTTCGATCTGGATAAGGAAGCTTTTTCTCACCCGACTTACTCTTGTCTTTTACCTTTTTCGGGGGGTCAGGCTCTTTTGTTGCTTTCTTTTGTTGTTGCTTATTGCTTTTCTTCTTTTCTACCACAACAACTTCATCTTCTTTACTTGTTTCTTTATCTTCTTTTGGATCAACCGTTTCTGCATTAGAGTCATAATGATCATCATGTGCATCATTGTGGTCCTCCTTGGTTTGCTCTTGTGTCTCAGTCTCATCTTGAGAATCCACCAATGTATCATCTTCTTGACTTGCTTCAAGCAAGGCTTTTTCCTTACGCTCTTTTTCAGCTTCGTATTCCAGTGGTCCTAAGGGTCCTGTAATAACTGCACCCCTTCTTGTGACAACATTAGTAGAAACAGAAATATCTTTATCACCACGAAGAAAAAATTGATAACCTGATGCTATTTGTTCATACTAGGTTTCAATAATACTAAGATACTTATGAAATCATTTTATTTCTTGGCCAATCTCATCATAATTTTCAGTGAGTTCTGCCAAAATCTTTTTGTGTTTTTGGAAATGCTTATGCAAGTTATTATGAGATTTTACTTGTTGATGTTTTAATTCTTGAAAAACTTGTATAGTTTCATCTTCTTTAGTTAAGACTTGTAACAAATCCTCTTTGTTTTCCTGAGCAAATTCAGAAGGTATACCTTTTTCTTTCATAGTTTTACGTACCTCAGGCATAATATCAGGAGTTATCCGAAGTATCCCTTAGTGCCAAAATCAGGATTATATAAAGAATCATTCTTAGCCCTAGTAGACATTAATTCCAAACATTCTTTAATAGTTAAACTATTTATTGATCCTCCTACTGAGAAGTCAAACAATTCTCTACATTGAGTGTTGATACCATGGTAAAATAAATGGCAGATTGTTAGTTTAGAATAGCCATGATTAGGAATACTATTGATCATTCTAAAGAATCTTTTTCGGGCTTGTGGGTAGTTTTCTCCCACGTTCTGACTAAAGGTGCTTATGTTCTTTCTTAGTTCAGTTACCTTTTTAAAAGTAAGAAACCTATTTATAAATTTAGTAATGCAGTTGTCCCAACATTTAATGTAATGGCGAGGGAGAGAATATAACCAGTCTAGAGCTTTACCTTTAAG
This sequence comes from Avena insularis, assembly GCA_023614405.1. NCBI lineage: Eukaryota > Viridiplantae > Streptophyta > Magnoliopsida > Poales > Poaceae > Avena > Avena insularis. Next base: position 281,751,249 of record CM042694.1, on the reverse strand, counting down.
AGACCATCGAAATAATTTAAGACGAGAGAAGTATCTTGGCAAACCTTTTGGTCCAAGCGATGTTATCACATCGTCAAACTCTCTAATATGTATTCCTGGGTCTTCATCTTCCCTTCCACTGAAAGCTTTCTCCTGCAAATTTTTAATAATTCCACATCAAATTGATATTCTCTAACTCCAGGATTAGGGAATTCTATTGGTCGTTTAAGAAATTCAGAACTTGGAGCACTGTATTCCCTAAGAGTTTTCTCAGGTTTTATAGGAGTTGTCCTGTAAATAGACATGATTTCCATAATATCACTCAGGTTTTCAACTTCAACTTTATTTGATCTTAAATGTTTTTCAATAATTTCTTTGCGCCTCTGAGCAGACACGCGCTCAATATAATCCGGCAGGTAGGTCCTACCAGAGCGTGTAGACCCTTTTGTCTCCTAGGAAGAACATTTTGTAGTAGCAACACCTGAAATGTCAAAAGACAAACACTTAGCGCTTAGCTCCCCAGCAACGACACTAGAAAATAGCTGGATGTATGCAAGAGCACAGATCGTTTGTAGCTAGTTTTGAAGTTCAGATATCGATCCCACAGGGATCCCAAAGGTAAGTGTTTATTAATGAAGTCTCTATCACACCCGAAGTTGTCACAGGTCTTCTAGTGAATTAACTGCAAGTGTTGAAATAAGAATGGGATTTTGATTAAATGCGATAGATTTAAATAGAACTAAAATATAAACTTCGGAAATATAATGCATAAAAGTAAAGAACAATTTTGCTTGTTTGTTGTTTCCTGCAGATGGCGAAAGAAGGCGCAGGGAGATTCGGTTCATGGTGATAGTAAATGTGTCTGGTGGATGAGTGGTAAGTGTAACAATTATAATCTTATAGATATATGTCTAGGCGAGCAACCCATAATTAGCCAGAACTCCTCTTGGTAGATTTCATCCCAACTTTAATAATCCTACTAGCCTGCTACCAAAACCATGGTCAGACACTAGATGATTAAGACCCTTCAGGTCGCTTAGCGATTAAGCTCCTTAGATCGGACTAATGCAATAAGCACAGTGGTTACTCGTTATCCTTGAGTCAACTAGCTTGCCATTGATATCCCCGTGTCACCCGAGGGTCGCCGATCCACTAGCGTACAAGATCTTATCTATGTAGAACAAGGTATCATGTTTTCTGGGCCCTTAATTGGACAACAAGCATTAAGCATCCCACGAATAGTCAAGCACACATAATATAGTAATTCGAATCAATCACAAACTAATGGAAAATATATGAAGGCACATCACATCTCACTAATCCCCTACATCTCCCACGCCCAAGGGAATTACTCACACATGAGAGAAAAACGGATCATCAATATAATCAAATAAAGGGAATTCATCTTGGTATTACCATGGATATCCACAATAAGAATAGGAAAATATCCAACACAATTCAAGATAGGAAGAAACAATCTAAAACCCTAGTCTTGCAAGGTAGAGATCCCTCTCTCTCTCAAGTACAAGTAGTGGCTATGGGGGGTGTATTGACTAGGAGGTCGAAGATGGTGGAGCGAGATGAACGACGCCTTCTCCTTCTTCTCCAGATCTCTTCTTTCTCCCTTCTGGATGGTGTGGCGGCTGCTCTGTTGTGTTTTCGTCCCCGATCCCTTCATGGAAGTTAATCCTTTTGACAAGACAGAGACGATGGCAACTATACGGCGGGAACTATACAGCCGGAAAATTTATTACCGCCATATAGTTGGTCATTAAACCATCTGTGAGCTCCCCTCACGTGCTTCCAAAGTGGGACATGCTTGTTTTCTCCAGAATATTGTATTTCTCTAGTTAAATCCTTCTATTGACGCTCAAAACCTGAAACACACATTAAAATCCAAGTTTTCTTTGCTATCAAAGTATTAGCGTTAGGTAAATCTAGAAAACGATCAAATCCGGGAGAAAACCATCAATAAAAGCTATAAAAAATGTGTCAAATCTTACAGCTATCAGCTGCCGCTTCATTCCACCATACCTATGTAGGCGAGAGCCGCCGAATTCTAGTCTCGCCGTGTACTGGCCTCAGTACTGACCGCTCTCTTTTTCCTTTGCCCTTTGTCGGCACCCTGTTTTCTTTTAGCTGGTTTGAGAGCGATGTCGTTAGCAGGGTTAACCTTCCGGCTTAGCCTGGGCAGGGTTATGGACACCATTAGTTATTCTTTAGGGCTCTTAGCCCCATTTGCATCTTATCCATACTCGGATGTTGTATCATTTTCAAGGTGATTTGGATCTTTGTATTTTATATATGTATTCTTGACTCGTTGGGTCGTTGTTGTATATATATGTTTCTGTGGGTTCCATCATGAACTATTGTGTAATGGTATTACTTTGTTTTCCACCCGCACGCAAGTGCCTGGTGGGCATCTTTGAATCATTTCTATGCGGGTTTGGCAAGAATCACTAGAACTTGCATAGGGATGATTCGAGCGTGTTACGAAGTGGTATCAGAGCCCAGCAGTTATGATACCCCACTGGTCTAGCCTGTAGGATAACATAGCTAATGGCCGATGTAGAGTGCCAAAACTATTTTGAAAATCGGTTGGATAGATCTGATTAGGTCTGCTTTTACTCCTTACCCCTAATGCTATTCTCCTCTTACCTTTGCAGGTTTTGAATCTGTTCTCTTACCTTGCTTCGAGTCCATGACTTCTCGTGGTTGGGTTTCCATCGTACCTTCAGGGTTTCGCTTCCTCCTTTTTATAACGATGGAGCTATAATCATCTAATCTGCATCTCGTTTGTTGTGCCCTTCATCCAATCTTTTTGTCCTTGAACTCTTTATCTGTTTGTGCCACTTGTTAGATATCTGAATCGTTGAAAAACATCATGAGAAGGATGAGCCTTGGTGAAGTTGGAGTATACCTTGAGCATGTGTTGTTCATGCCAATGGAACCATCACGGAACCAAATCATTGTGTCTTTTCATACGATTTTCTTTGTATCTTCCAGTGGTTTCCAAAGCGACGACATCATCTACATCAGAAGAGCCTACATCAATCCTTTGTTTCCAAACATCGCTTATAAAGATCTTCAGTCTAAATTCTGAGAGTTGGTTGCACGATCCTTTTGTTCATGTACAGAGTAATGCTTCGAGTGCGGGATGGAGTAGCTACCATAAAACTACTCTTATCATTAGCTTTTGTACGCTGAATGGTGGATCAATGCGATTTTACTCCTTCCATGGAAGTTAAAGGTGGCCATACCTTTTGAGACCTTTAACTTCGTCATTTGTTTATCTGGAGCATTCCCTCAACGAATGGGAACACGGACTCCTTGTTGGTGGTGTCGCCAATTTCAAGATGAAGGAAGAATCTTTGTTAGTGGTGTCGTGAGGATCTATATGAAGCGAGAATATTCATATTGTCGGCCTTCTTCTCCGTACCATGAGGCGGATCTCGAGGGCGAGATCCATTAGTGGTGTCGAATTGTAGCACCCCGGTAAAACCACTACTAGAAAACCGCGTGTTATTTTTTACTTTGTGCATCATCATGACCACATGCTCAAGTCATCATGCAACATTGCATTTGAGCATCGTCATGTCATCATGCATGGTTTGACTAAAACTATTTTCTAAAAACCTAGTTTGTTTTCTAATTACACCCCTTCTCTATTTCAAATAAAAACTCCGTCTGTCTGGATATTTTGTTTTGTCTAAAAATTATTTACAAAAGGTCTTTAAAATAAAATAGCACAATAATACTAAAATAATTAATTATTTTATTGGGAAGGCACCTAGCCAGGCCCAAAAACCCAGCCGGCCACCTCCAAAGCCCAACCTAAACCCACCTAACCTCTAACCCTAAAACCAAACCCTACCCTATCCATCCGCTGCCACTGCCGCACTCACCACGCAGCGCACGCAATCCTGCAGACTGCAAGACTTGCACCCAAGTTGCCACGCGACCAGCACGTCATGCCAACCACACCCCTCTCCTCACCACGGCCCCACCTTGACGGGGTCCCAACCCTGCACGCCTCTCCCTCTCGCTCACCAACCACCGCGCCATCCCCTTCCTCTGTTCTGATCCTGACGCCAGCAAGTGTTCCCCTCCCCTGCTCTTCTTCAAGCTCCGCCCCTCCACGGGCCCCTGTTCCCTGTAGCAAGCCCCGCCGCATGATGCTACCGCCGAGCCGCCTCGTCTCCAGCACCCATCTGTGTTGCCCGGCTTCCTTGACCTCGTCCCCATGGGCTCCTTGTCGCCGTCCGTCTCGAGCACGATCGTGCCGACCCCGTCCCTGGCCACCCTGTGCCCCAGGTCCGCCTCGCCGTCCCACATCCCCGCCGCCTGTGTTCAGCCTCCGCACAGCCCCTCGTCCACCCCGACCCGACCCTGCAGAGGTCACCGTGCCGCCTTTCCACACCGATGAGCTTCCCTGCCCCGCCTCGCTCTCCTTCCTCTGCACGTGGCCCTGGCACCATGGTTGTCCCTGCCCCACCTTGTTCTCCTTCCTTAGTGCGTGGCCCTGCCGCCATGGTCATCATGCCCTCTCCTCCCGGCTCTGCAGCACTCCGCTGCCTCTCCCTCTGCCGCAGGAGCTCGCCCAGCCGTCGCCGGCTACCTCCACCTCAAGGACCGGCTCATCCTCGACCGCCATGCCTCTCGCCTGCGCCCGCCTCCGAGCGCGGCCCTTCCTCGGGCTCACCCTCATCGCCGGCTTCGCCTCCGTCCTGCACCGTCTGCCCAGGCGCCCCCCTTCCTCTTTTGTGGATGCTGACGCGCGCGCCCTCGCCATCCTCGTCTCTCCCGACGGCCACAGCAGCCCGCCGCCTCGACTCCCCTTCGAGCCTGCACCGGCCAACTCGTTGGACCCCTTCACATGAGTGCCTCCTCTAATGGTTGTCTATGGTTTGGTTCCTTTAACAACGATGGTGCATGGCTGTTTTCGCTAGCCGTGGTACGCATGTGTCTTGGATAATCAAACCCCTTGCATGTTGTGGATGCTAGCATGCCACCAAGTACGCCGAACGCAAGCACTCTAGGTACCCTGCCTCTATCAAGAGATTTTGGCCGACAAGACAACCTGACGCTGGTATTCTCGATGATCTACCACTGTGTACCCGCACCATGAGCATCGACCCAAGTCCGTCATCGACACGAAAGTGGATATGAGATCTCCTTCACAGATCCGAACCCCGACCCGGAGACCTTCTTCACGGGCGCCAAGTTTGTCGAGACCCCGGGTACGCCGTCACGGACCGAAAGATCGATACCGCCGAAGACGAACCCCGTCGATCCCTCGGACCCCAAGATCATCGAACCACCATATGTGATCCCCTTTTTCTGATACCCCTATTTTATAATTGAATTACAAATGTTGCATATAATCATTGTTCATGCTCGCATACATATTCAGTTGTTTGGGGCTATTTTGTTGACTCACCTAATAATTAAATATGGAGACCATATGCAGACTAATCTAGTCTTATATTGACTCCATTTAAATTTGTGTAGCGAACCGATACCATGTTTTGCCTTGTTAATACAACATTTAAATTGCAGGGTAGGTAAGCAACATGAACCATCTAATTAGTTGTCGGGACCTCGGTTCCGCTTAATATTGCCAATTGCACCGCATCTTTGCCATGCCATGCATCATATCATAATCATGCCGGTATTCTGCCATAGTATTAAATAGTGCATCTGGTGTTTCTTTTAGTGCTTTGCTTCTTCACGAATTAGGCCGTTGAGTTGATGCGAGCACCAACAAGTTCTTCGAATAATGTATCTTCGACAATGTTTCCCAGGCGAGCATTCTCTCCCTTTCTACCTATTTTGCATTTATAGTCTTTACTTCTTTCTATTGATCTATTGCTATCCATGTGCGATGCTTTAGTTCCTATGCACCATTTCTATTCATTGCTGCATCTATATTACCCTGTACACATCCTATTGCCTATTGTTTGATAGACAGTCGGCCTTGCGAGTCGTAGTTGTTTGCTCAGATGCTGCTTCGCGTCGTTGTCGTTCCACCGTTGATGGAAGGTTGGCACATGCTTAATGGTGGAGATGATCATGGATTACATTATAACCTGTTAACTAAAATGCTGGAAATAGATATAATGCAGAGGCACCGGTGGGTAATAGTCAATATTTGGTTTTTAACCGCCCACTTGTGTCCACCTAGGACCCGAGTTCTTGACACCTGTTCCGAGATCGAGCGTGCTAACCACAGGTGGGTGTGTGGGCACCCCATCGGCTTACTACCTGATTTTAAAGTACTATGCTGGGGGGCACAAAGTAGTTTGGGGCGTTATTACTATCCTGTACTTATGCCATGCTTTACTACTTTATTTATGATTGAGCGTGGAGCGCCTGTACTGTTTAGGAACCCCGTGCCACGTTTTCACTGTATCGACAAGCCCCGTCACACTTTCGGGTTCCCAGTCGTTTACAGCCGTCGTCACAAACCCTGGGTACGTCTCGGAGCCGGCCGACTTTGTTGCGGGTCGCTTAGCGGGGTGGCCCCCACGTACTTGCTTTGGGTCTAGGACACGTCGTGTCCGAGGCCCCGTCGCATACCGTTGGGTGTATGTTCATGATCTTGCTCACATTCAGATCTGACAACAAGGGTTGAAGTGCATGTGGATACTTTGGTGCACCCCTGCAGGGTTAAATCTTTTCGAAAAGCCGTGTCCATGATTATGAACAACTTGGAGCATAGTTTCTCGATCATAGACAACTATAACTAAAGAATTGATGTTATCATATTACTTGTATCCGATATGACTAGTAAGTTGGACAACCACCATGGAATGAATCAATAAAACTGCCAACTGTGTGAGTTTCCTCCGCATGACTTCCTCGTCTAGTCTCGAGGGGGAAATAGCAGGATGGGTATGTTTGGTGTTAGTATCAGGTTGGTTCCGAATAGATCTCTATTATCCCTCTCTAATAGCCGAAAGTTATATCGAGTCTCTATAGTTTGTTTAGTGCATGCTTCGCTGCCGCTTTAGTCCACCATACCTATGTAGGCGAGAGCCACCGAATTCTAGTCTCGCCGTGTACTGGCCTCGGTACTGACCGCTCTCTTTTTCCTTTGCCCTTTGTTAGCACCCCCTTTTGTTTTAGCAGGTTTGAGAGCGATGTCGTTAGCAGGGTTTACCCTTCCGGCTTGGCCTGGGTAGGGTTATGGACGCCATTGGTTATTCTTCAGGGCTCTTAGCCCCATTTGCATCTTATCCGTACTTGGATGTTGTATCATTTTCAAGGTGATTTGGATCTTTGTATTGTATATTTGTATTCTTGACTTGTAGGGTCGTTGTTGTATATATATGTTTATGTGGGTTCCATCATGAACTATTGCGTAATGGTATTACTTTGTTTTCCACCGCACACAAGTGCCTGGTGGGCATCTTTGAATCGTTTCTATGCGGGTTTGGCGAAAATCGCTAAAACTTGCATAGGGCCGATTCGAGGGTGTTACAAAACATGTGAAGTGCGTGCGTTCTGGCTCCGACCTTTCTCCTCTCCTCTGTCATCCGCCGAAGTCTTCCAGATCCGGCCGCTCCCACTGCCAGCAGATTTGCTGACTTGGCATGTTGCCCTCTGTGGCGAATGGCCCGATGACGTCTGCCTCGCCCCGAAGGCCAGAGACTCCGGCGTTCTGGTGTGGCACCGAGCTCGTCGTTGTGAAGACCTCCATTGGGCCTCCAAGGTGGAGGAGGGATGTGATACATTGCAAATGTATCTATAATTTTTGATGTTCCATGCTTGGTTTTATCCACTTTCTTGTGTTTTGTCCACACTTTGGAGTACTTTTCATATGATTTCTTGGACTAACCTATTAACAAGAGCCACAGTGCCAGATGCCTGTTTTCTGCTGTTTTTGGTTCTAGGAAAGTCAGAAATGAATATTCTCGGAATTGGACGGGACAAAAGCCAAAGTGCCTATTTTTCAGAACTCATCAGATGCCTATCTAGTCACTCTTATGAACTTTGAAGGTGTCCTATGCATTTATATTTGCTACTCTATGAGGGACAAGCTAAATACTATTATGCTATGTTTTCTTTATGTGAAACAAACAAACGTCTTGCAAAGCATTGTTATTCATGAATCTTTTGTTTGTGCCTTTTCATGTTGCATCATAGTTTCTTTGTCTTATTGCTAGAACTTTGTCTTTCATGTTATGATTGAAGTACTTTGATCCCATCTTTGAATGTTTTACAAATACTTTGATCAAGTCTTTGATGGTGCATGTCACCTCAAAAATTATTCTTTCTTTTTATCACTTAACTACTCGAGGACGAGCAGGAGTTAAGCTTCGGGATGTTAATACATTGCAAATGTATCTATAATTTTTGATTTTCCATGCTTGGTTTTATCCACTTTCTTGTGTTTTGTCCACACTTTGGAGTACTTTTCATATGATTTCTTGGACTAACCTATTAACAAGAGCCACAGTGCCAGCTGCCTGTTTTCTGCTGTTTTTGGTTCCAGGAAAGTCAGAAAATGAATATTCTCGGAATTGGACAGGACAAAAGCCAAAGTGCCTATTTTTCTGGAAGTCATCAGATGCCAGAAGACGAGACGGAGAAGGGCTGGGGGCCGGCCACATCACCTGGCCACGCGGCCAGGCCTGGCCGGCGCTAGGGGGTGGTCTAGCCGACCCCAGCACCCCCTCGGCCTCTCCTTCCGCCTATATATTGCCCTCGGGACGAAAACCCTAAGTACCCGATCAAAAATCCACGAAAGAGTCTCAGAGTCATTGTCTCCATCCCTAGATCGGGAGGGATCTAAAGCTCTTCCCGGCACCCTGCCGGAGAGGGGAATTCACCCTAGAGGCCTTCTTCATCACCATGCAAGCCTCCGGCGTGATGCGTGAGTTGTTCATCTTTGGACTACGGTTCCATGTAGTAGCTAGATGGCTGGTTCTCCTCCTTTGTGCTTTCATGTCTAGATCTTGTGAGCTCCGTTCATGATCAAGATCATCTATTTGTAATTCTACATGTTGTGTTTGCGGGGATCCGATGGATATTGAGATGCTATTTCAGATTGATTATTGATTCTATCATGTCTTTGTTATTTGTGATCTTGCATGCTTTCCGTTGTTAGTAGCTATCTTGGCCAAGTAGATGCTAGCAACTCCAAGAGTTAGTATTTATGCTCGATAGTGGGTTCATGCCTCTGGTAATCTGGGGAAGTGACAGAAATCTCTAAGGTACTAGATATGCTGTTGCTACTAGGGAGAAAACAACAATCATTTGTTCATAGAACAATCGTATTGTTTACTTTACACGCAATTCGTAAAGCAATAATATGTTGCTTGCAACTTAATACTGGAGGGGGTTCGGATGATAACCTGAAGGTGGATTATTAGTCATAGATGCAGTTGGATGGCGGTCTATGTATAATGTTGTAATGCCCAATCAAGTTCCAAAGGAGTCAAGATGATTAGTATATGCATGTATTGCTTTCTCGATGTTTGTCAATTGCCCCGCTGTAATTTGTCCACCCAGCATGTTATCTATCTTAAGGAGAGCCACCTCTAGTGAACTATGGATCCCGGTACTTTATTTTACATACAATCTACAAATTGTTTACTGCTTTGTGTTTACTTTCTACAAACTTTTACTTCCTTCCATTCGATACGTTTAATCCTTTGTTTTCAGCAAAACCGGTGAGATTGACAACCTCATCGCAAGTTGGGGACAAAGTTCTGTGGTTGTGTTGTGCAGGTCTCCACGTTGCTACTAGCACCGGTAGTGCACCCTGCCAAGGACCAGCTAGCAACACCTTTGGGGTGTTTCCTTGCTCCTACTGGTTCGATTAAACCTTGGTTTCATAACTAAGGGAAACTTGCTGCTGTGCTCAGCATACCTTCCTCTTGGGGTTCCCCAACAAGCTCTACATCAACACCGATCCATCAGGATGGAATCTACAGATCAATGGCAGCCTTCTTCAATAAGTGCATCTACATATTTTTTCTGTCGATTCATTTGCTTCTCCTGGCCGGCCTCGGTGGTGTGGGGGAGAAGATTGGCGGCGTGCAATTGGGGATGCGCGGCAGCTATCCTGGTGGTGGTGCGGCCGTGCCGATGGAGTGGAAGGATGTCAACACCCGGATTTTTAATCCCAGATGCATGTTATGCCATACATTGCAATCCCAGGATTACCATTTTTGCGAGACATAACAGATTGGATATCACAGTACATCATCCATTACAAACCATAATAAGGTCTTACACAAATAAAGGATCTCATGATCCAGTCTTAGTACAAACAAGTAGCAGAATAAATAGCGTAGCGGTGGGGTCCATCTTCAGTGTCACAGGCAATGCTGACGATGGGAGATGATCCTAGTTGTCGTAGCCGTCCTGCTATCCTCCTTCAGGGTAGTCCTCCTCATAGTCTGGCCACGGGAATAGCCAGGGACAAAGCCATGAGTACTCTTTAAGTACTCACAAACTATCACTAACAAGTAAGGTAGTTCTAGTAGGAATGCTAACTCTAAGTATATTTGTAAAGTTAAGTGTGAAACCTAAGCTGAGTTCAGAAACAAACAAAGATAAAATAAAGTTTGAAATCACCTAAGTGGGAACTTAGTTTCCATAGTCACAACCATGTTGTGGTCAAGTCATGTCACAATTCATTTCATAAGTTATTTAGAAAACATCTGACAACAGAACAGTATGGCCAGTCCAATTGTTCATAACTGCGGACATGGCTATTTGAATAGTTTGACACTCTGCAGAGGTGGTACACTTTCACCACAAAATTCGATACATCTGTCAGGGATAACCCTGAATCATCATATTTAGTATGTAGATAATCAAACATAACCTTTCCTTTACACACTCTAGTATAAGCACCTCTCCTATGAGCTTGGCCTCCCAGCCATGGCCATCTGCCATCCTGGGCACTACATAGGTGGACAACATTGAGAGGTAGCCTCAGCTCAAACCTCTCCCGCGAGGGAACTAATACTAATGCAAATAAATTTCCGGCTAAGCCTTACCCAATTCAGGTATTGTGGTTGTACGGTAAATTTGGAATGGTATCGCATCCGAACCCAACCATCGGTTTTTATAAAAGGGCTAAGGCTCATGCCTCAACATTTTCATCATCATAAACCATTTGTGTTTATCAACAATGTCAAAACATCTCAATAGAATGACTCATCATTCCAAGGTTTTCACAAGTCATTTTCACCAAGTACTCCCATCTAAAGTGCTCAAGTTTTTGGTTTAACTCTAAACTACTAAGTTAAGAGTGTTCACTAATGTGGAAAGCTAATATCAATTTCATTCCATAGAATGACATCTAAACCTAACTAGGTAGGTCAAGTTTTAAACTCTTTATGCTATCTATAAACAAGGTAAAGAACTTTGGTAAAATAAAAGAAAGTAAAGCTTGTAAGTAAAACTGGGGGTAGGTATAAGTCAACATGTATAACCAAGCATGCCTAATGCATCTTGCTTAAGTTAAATTGCATCTAGTGATGGCTTGCTAAGTATAATACTTTCAAGTGTTAGCTTGCCAATAATAGCTTACCTTGGTTGGTGAAGTGGCTGAAATTCTCTTCCTCCTCTTCTTGGTAGAACTCCTCCTCCTCGAAGACTTGTTCGGTACTATTGTCTATAAATACATACGGAATACATAATCACTAAACAATACTTAACTAGTCTATTTAGCACACTAAGGCACATATTTGATGATCTAGTATCATCACATTTATCACAAGGTTTAATGAACTAGTTTCATTTATTTTATTTGAAAAAAGTAATTTCTACTCATTGAAAATAACTAAGATTTAATATTCTCCAAGTAAAATATGGGATCATATGGAAACATGTCATCACCACATATTCTAACACATGGGAATGTGATTTAAAGGTTGGATCATAGTGACTAGAAATGCCTATATAGCATTATTTTGGTACTAGTCCAAAGTCACTGCATGCAAACCTTGATATTATTACATATTCAGATAGGTATTGTCAAATGTGATTTTTGAGAGGTGGAATCAACTCCAAAGCTATTATGGTTGATTTTAGAAAAATGTTTGAATGTGAAAAAGCTTCTGTCTTGTTATTTTTGCTAGGAGAGATCTCTAACTCTAATTGATTTAAATCCAACGGTCTTGGATAGCGATTTTTATTATCTTTCCAACAAAATTGGAATCATTCAATTTGGATTTGTAAAACTCCCTGAATTAATTTTCGAACTAAGGGGCAGAAACTAGTTTACTTCTAAAAAGAAAAAGATTTATTTGAATCTACTGGGTTGCGCGGTAGCACTAATGGGCCGACCCGGTTTCACTCCACGGCGCTTAGGACAGCTGATAGGGGGTCCCGCGTGTTAGTGGCTCTTTAAACGCGAAGCGGTACGGGGCAACATGGACCGCATGATTAGAACTTGGATCTACGGCTCACGTTCATCATCGACGACGGGCATGTCACCGGCGAGGTGGAACCCTAGCGTCTCGGTGGGGGTGCAGTGGGGGCATACCAGGGCTCCAGCGAGTGCGGCAATGGGGGCGATCGAATGAAACAACAACGATGGACTCAGGCGAGGTCGCGGCAGCTCCGGGGGTGGAAGAAATTGACGGGGACTTCTCCTCCCCTGCTGCGGCTAACTCCGGCGCAATTCTGGCGACTGGCTGCTCGAGCGGCTCTGGCGAGAGAGGGGAATGATCAGTGGTAAGAGGGGAGTGTGGGAGTGTGGCAAATGAGGCTAGGGGTGGCCTCCTTATATAGGCTCGTCGAGGGGACCGAGAGGGCGACGGCGAGCTCGTCGGTGACGACGATACAGGGTGCTATAGGCATGGGCTGGGTAGGCGGACGATGGGCAGTTCCCTGGCAGTCATCTACGGCTTAATGGTTACGCTAGGGGCGGTGGCTAACGGTCAGGCGCGTCTCGTGCTCTGAGCGGCCGAGGCGGTGCTCGACGTGGATCACGACAGTTGTGGGTCACGCGGCGGGAGAAGGGCGTGTCTGGCAGGGTGCTGGGGTCAATGCGGAGCAGCGCGCGCGGGCTATGGTCGAGGGGCGGGGTGTGTGGGCCTTGCCGGGGATGGTGCTCTGGCGTGTGCTGGCATGGCGCAGAGGCTCAGTGCGGGGCTTTTCCTCGGTGGTCCAGGGCATGGCAGTGCTCGGGGAAGGGACAGGGGACGATAGTGTGATCATGCCTACCTCCCTGGTGCGGCGGAGAGGGGCTGGTGGTCTCCTGCGAGCTGCTCGTGCTCGACCGGCGGGTATGGCTTCGGGGTGGCACTGCACTATGGCTAGAGACTAGGGAGTGGCTGGTTTATGGCCTGGTTAGAACAAGGGGAGACAGAGGGAGTGAAATGGGGTCAATTGGGTCGACAAATCCTTGATCAAACAGTAATAGTGAGGCAGGTTTGATTCTGATCACAAGGTGTTTGACATAATGGCCGCATGAACCAAAGTTTTGAATTTTGAGATGTTTTTTGGTGGAGTTGTTGGTCTTATGCTTGAGCATCTTTGGTTGCTGGGATTTGTCAAGTTGAAGTCATTTGAGTGGTTTTTGAAAAAGTGTGATCTAGGTACCTACACTTGATTCCATTTTCAAGTGTCTTTTAAATTTAGAGTTTAAATATTTTTGTAAGATCACAAGGTGGGCCTTGGTACATCTTTACTTGTACTAGCAAGGGGTGCAAAGATCCATAATTGTTTCTGTTTGAAGATGAGTGCTAGGAACACCCAAAGTGGGCTAGTTGATTAAAATGGCCAAAGTGACCATTTCCATTTATTAATTCTATTTGATTTCTTTTTCTTTGGATTTTACTTGGGAATGATCTAGATGATGTGGCATTCATCTTAGAATCATTTTACAACCATTAGAACAAACAATCATGGCAATTCAAAATAATTCCATATTAATGCAACACACATATGCATGCTTAATTATTTAAATGATAAAAAGTTTTTGCTAACCCTAAATTGGGTGATTTGGATCTTGATTAACCTTTATTAAAGTTTTGGGATGTTATAAACCTTCCCCCCTTAAACAAAGTCTCGTCCCGAGATTTGAGAAAGAAAACTAGGAACTAAAGAGATCTGGGAACTCAGTCCTAATGTAATCTTCTCGCTCCCAAGTGGCTTCTTCTTCAGTATGGTTGCTCCATTGAATCTTGAGAAATTTGATATTCCGGGTCCTGGTGGTTCTGTAAGCTTCTTACAAGATACGGATGGGCACTCCACGATCCGTCAGATCCTTGTTGATATCAATGGCTCGATGATCGATGTTCTTGAAAACTTTGGTCTTCTCCGGCACCTCTAGGCATTTGCGAAGTAACGAGATATGGAACACATTGTGAAAGGCTAACATCTCCTCTGGCAGTTCCAGTTGATATGATACTTCTCCTCGACGATTCAGAATGTTGAAGGGTCCGATATATCTGGGAGCTAACTTTCCCTTCAGACTAAAACGTTGCGTTCCCTTTAATGGCGACACTTTGAGATACACAAAATCTCCGACATTGAAAGTCGGGTCTCTCCTTCTCTTGTCAGCATAACTCTTCTATCTGGATTGGGCGGTCTTGAGGTGCTCACGGACTTTGTGAACCTTCTCTTCGGCTTCTCGTAGAATGTCGGGTCGGAAGATCTGACTCTCTCCTACTTGCGACCAATTCAAAGGGGTACGGCACTTTCTTCCATATAAAAACTCAAATGGGGCCATTTGCAAACTGGCTTGATAACTGTTGTTGTATGAGAATTCTGTGAAAGGCAGACAATCTTCCCATTTTGATCCGTACTCTAACACACAAGCTCTCAACATATCTTCTAAGATTTGGTTGACTCTTTCAGTCTGTCCATCGATCTGCGGGTGATAAGTTGTGCTAGAATTCAACTTGGTTCCTAATCCTTCTTGGACTTTCTGCCAAAATCTCGAGGTAAATTGGGTTCCTCGATCCGACACTATGGTCTTGGGGGTTCAATGCAAACTGATGATTCTAGCAATGTACAACTATGCTAGCTTCGAACTCTGGTAGGTTGTCTTGATAGGTATAAAATGGGCTACCTTGGACAGTCTATCAACGATGACCTAGATTGAGTCATTTCCCCTACTAGAAGTAGGCAAACCAGTGACAAAGTTCATTCCGCCGGAATCCCATTTCCATTTTGGGATCTGCAATGGTTGCAACAGTCCCGCGGGTCTCTGATGTTCCGCTTTGACTCTCTGACAGATATCACACTTGGCAATGTAGCTTTTGATTTCTCTCTTCATCTTGTGCCACCAAAATTGCTCCTTCAAATCTTCATACATCTTTGTTCCTCCGGGGTGGATAGAATAAAGAGTATCATGAGCTTCTTGCATGATGACTTGCTTCAGCTCCGAATCTGCTGGCACACAGATACGTCCTTTGTACCACAGAACTCCTTCTTCGTCTTCGGTGAATCCAGGTACCTTTCTTGTACCAATACGACGCTTGATTCCATCGATGCTTGCATTTCCCTTCTGGGCTTCATTGACTTGGCTAATCAAAGTGGGTTGAAGTTCAATGCTAGCTAAAAATCCTTTGCTAACTAGCTCAGTTCTAAACTGCTCCAACTCCTCATGCAAACTTGGTTGCTTCTCCTTGATCATGGTGTTTAACCTACATGGCAATCTGCTAAGAGCATCCGCTACCACATTGGCTTTGCCGGGGTGATAGTGAATGTCAAGGTCATAATCCTTGATTAACACTATCCATCTTCTTTGCCTCATATTCAGCTCCTTCTAAGTGAAAATATACTTCAAACTCTTGTGATCTGAGTAAATCTCATAGCGATTACCCATAAGGTAATGACGCCATGTCTTCAAATCTAAAACTACGGCTGATAACTCAAGGTCATGGGTAGGATAGTCTTGCTCATGCTGCTTCAGTTGTCGAGACAGATACGCTATGACTTTGCCTTCTTGCATCAATACACATCCGAGACCAATCTTGGATGCATCACAATACACATCAAACGGCTTCTTGATATTCGGCATGATCAATATTGGGGCTGAAATCAATCTCTTCTTGAGCTCTTGGAAACTTGCTTCACATTTGTCGGTCCATTCAAACTTCTTGTCTTTCTTCAACAATTGGGTCATTGGTCTTGCGATGCTCGAAAATCCTTCTACGAACTTGCGGTAATATCCCGCTAATCCGAGAAATGCACAGACTTGTGTTTATGTGGTTGGGGCTTCCCATTCTTCGACATCTTTGATCTTGGCGGGATCAATAGTGACTCCTCTTGCAGACACAATATGTCCGAGGAATCCTACTTCTTTCGGCCAAAACTCACATTTGCTGAACTTGGCATACAACTGCTGCTCTCTAAGGGTCTCAAGGATGATTCTCAAATGTTGCTCATGCTCTTCTTCTGACTTAGAGTAGATAAGGATATCATTGATAAACACAACGACAAACTTATCTAGAAAATTCATAAAGATCTTATTCATGAGATTCATGAAATAAGCGGGAGAATTGGTTAATCCAAAAGACATGACCGTATACTCATATAATCCATATCTGGTGGTAACGACAGTCTTTGGAATATCCATTGCACGAATCTTAAGTTGGTGATAACTAGTCCTAAGATCGATCTTAGAGAAGACTCTGGCACCAGTCAACTGATCAAATAGATCCTCTATCTTTGGCAATGGGTAGTTGTTCTTGATGGTGACATCATTCAGCTTCCTGTAATCTGTGCACAAACGGTTGCCTCCATCTTTCTTGTCGACGAACAACACGGGCGATCTCCATGGCGACGCGCTTGGTTGAATCAAGCATGTTGCCAACATAGCATCCAGTTGCTTCTTCAATTCTACTAACTCTGATGGGTTCATGCTATAGGGTCTTTGAGCTATGGGTCCGGTTCCGGGGATTAGTTCAATAAAGAACTCAATATACCTATTCAGCGGCATACCAGGCAATTCATCTGGGAATACGTCAGGTTATTCACAGACTACTCTAACTTGGTGAATGGTGGGTAGGGCTAGATTCTTGTTGCACTTGAATTGACGGGGCAAGGTTTCAGATGTATGCTCTACTGATACTCCAGAGCTACTGGTCATGGTGATGGCTTTCTTGGCACAGTCTATCAATCCCTTATGCTTTGACATCCAATCCATTCCTAGTACTACTTCCAAACCTTTGGTTCCGAGTACTATTAGATTGGCATAAAAATCTATCCCATGTATTCTGATAGGCACAGCTTTGCAAATTTTTCTAGGTTTTGTAGTTGAACCAGGTATTTGAACTATCATGACATGCTTCAAGTTGGTTGGATGAATCTTACTAGTGCATGCAAATTCTTCTGTAACAAACGAGTGCGATGCTCTAGAATCAAACAACACTCTTGCTAATATTGAGTTGACAGAAAACATACCCAGCAAGCCATCTGGCTTCTTGGGCTTCTTCGGCGTTCATGTGGAAGAGACGGTCGTTGCGGTTGTGAGGGTTCCCTGGGGTGAATCTTCTTCCGGGTTGAACACGATGCTGCTATTGAGCTGGGGCATTCACATTGGTAGTGGCGGCAATCTTCTTGGGACACTCATGGGAGTAGTGACGCTTCACTCCACACTCGAAACAAGTAATCTAAGACTTGTCTTTTGCTGCCACGGGCACAACATTGCTTCCAGTCCTCGGTGCAGTGGTGTTGTTGTTGTTGTTGGACTTGGGCGGTGCACGGTTGAAATTGTTGGAGTTGCCGGGGTGGTTGTTGTTGGTGTTTCCTCCGGACATCACATTTCCTCCACTACGGTTGGGGTAGCTTGGACAAGACATTGGGGGTCGATTGTTCCACGGGGCATATCCGGCAGACGGGTTGGGACGACACTTCTGGTGACTGTTGGATCCAGCTTGGTGCATCATCCGACATTTGCGGTTGTCGTTGGCTTGGTTGATCTTCCCTTCCATCTGAATTGCAGATTCGACTAGCTCTTCGAGATCCTCAAAACCGATGTTGACGAGTACAGTCTACATCTCATCATGCAGTCCGTTCAGGAATCTCTCCTTCTTCTTGGCCTCCGTGTTGATATCATCAGGTGCATACCTAGTGAGGGACAAGAATCTATCACGATACTCCACTACAGTCATTCTGCCTTCCTTTAGCTCTCTGAATTCATCTCTCATTCGGGTGACTAAACCCTGCGGCACATGGGTGCAGCCGAACTTGACTTTGAAGGCTTCCCATGTCATCACTTAACCATGGTTCATTGTGCTGGTGCTGTTCCACCATGCTCTTGCATCTCCTGCCAGATAGTGTGTAACATCCCAAAACTTTAATCCAAGTTATCAAGATCCAAATCACCCAATTTAGGGTTAACCAAAAACTTTTTCCCATTAAAAGAAATAAGAATGCATATGTGTGTTGCAATAAAATTGGAATTGATGTGAATTTCCGTGTTTGTTTGTTCCAATGGTTGTAAAATGATTCTAAGATGAATGCCACATCATCTAGATCATTCCCAAGCAAAATCCAAAGAAAAAGAAATCAAAAATAATTAATAAATGGAAATGGTCACTTTTGCCATTTTAACCAACGTCACTTTGGGTGTTCCTAGAACTCAAATTCAAATAAAGACAATTGTGGATCTTTGCACCCCTTGCTAGTACAAGTAGTGATGTCCAAGGCCCACTTTGTGATCCTCCAAAAACATTCAAACTCTAAATTTAAAAGACATTTGAAAATGGAACCAAGTGTATGTACCTAGATCACACTTTTTCAAAAACCATGCAAATGAATTCAATTTGGCAAATCCCAGCAACCAGAGATGCTCAAGCATTAGACCAACCACTCCACCAAAAATCTCTGAAAAATTCAAATCTTTGTGTCATGCGGCCATTTGGTCGAACACCTGGCATGCACAGATCACACCCTAGTATATCCTCACTGTTTCTATGGGGATTTGCCACCCCATTGACCCCAATTCACTCCCTCTGTCCCTCTTTGATCTAACCAGGCCATAACCAGCCCACTCCCTAGTCCCTAGCCACAGTGCACCAACACCCCGACGCCATGCCTGCCGGTCGAGCACGGGCGACTCGCAGGAGACCACCAGCCCCTCTTCGCTGCTCCAGGAAGGAAGGCATGATCACACCGCTGACCACGGTCCACCCCACGGCCACCGCCAGCCCCTGGACCACCTAGGACAAGCCCCGCACTAAGCCTCTGCGACGCGCCAGCGCACGCTAGAGCGCCATCCCCGACAAGGTAGCACATGCCGCGCCCCGACCACAGCCCGTGCGTGGCGCTCCGCATTGACCCCAGGACCCCGCCAGACACGCCCTTTCCCCGTCGCGCGACCCATAGTCGCTGGGAACCACGTCGAGCACCGCTTCTGTCTCTCAGAGCGCGAGATGCTCCCGACCATTACCCACCGCCTCGTGCTTATTAAGCCCTAAATGACCATTAGGAACAACCCCACCGCTCATGATTTTGCCCATCACTGACAGTGCCACCATTAGAGCTCCGCCCATTCTCTTCCGCCTCGTCGAGCCTATATAAGGGAGCCTCCCCAGCACCATTTCTTCACACCACCTAGCTCCCCTCTCTCCACTGTTCCTCCCCCACCTCTCGACGGATCCACTCGAGCAGCCAGCAGCCGAAATTTTGCCGAAGATAGCCGCAGCAGAGGAGGATACGCCCCTGTTGATTTCGTCCACTCCCGGAGCTGTCGTGACCTCGCATGAGCCCGCTGTCATCTCCTTGTTCAAACGCCCCCATTTCCACACTAGCTGGAGCCCTGGTATGCCCCCACTACACCCCCACATCGCCACTAGGGTTCCGTCTCGCCGGCGACGTGTCCATCGTCGATGATGAACGTGAGCTATAGATCCTAGTTCTAATCCTACGGTCCACGTTGCCCCGTACCACTTCGCGTTTAAAGAGCCACTGACAGGCGGGACCCCCTGTCAACTGTACTCAATTCCGCGGAGTGAGACTGGGCCGGCCCATTCGTGTTCCCGCGCAACCCAGCAGATTCAAATAAACCTTTTTCTTTT
The DNA here is from genome assembly GCA_023614405.1 of Avena insularis. Taxonomy (NCBI): domain Eukaryota; kingdom Viridiplantae; phylum Streptophyta; class Magnoliopsida; order Poales; family Poaceae; genus Avena; species Avena insularis. The sequence goes on along the minus strand of CM042694.1, from coordinate 281,731,270 downwards.
TAGACTTAAACTAGATTCTGTCCCCTAGTTTGAAAATCAATTCAGAAAGTTTTACAAATCCAATTTGAGTGATTCCAATTTTGTTGGAAAGGTAATGAAAATCGCTATCCAAGACCGTTGGATTTAAATCAATTAGAGTTAGAGATCTCTCCTAGAAAAAATAACAAGACAGAAGCTCTTTCACATTCAAACATTTTTCTAAAATCAACCATAATAGCTTTTGAGTTGATTCCAACTCTCAAAAATCACATTTAACTATACCTATCTGAATATGTAATAATATTAAGGTTTGCATGCAGTGACTTTGGACTAGTACCAAAATAATGCTATATAGGCATTTTTAGTCACTTTAAATCATTAAATATTAAACTTAAACTTATTAAAATGTGATCCAACCTTTAAATAACATTCCCATGTGTTAGAATATGTGGTGATGACATGTGTCCACATGATCCCATATTTTAATTGGAGAATATTAAATCTTAGTTATTTTCAATGAGTAGAAATTACTTTTCACAAATAAAATAAATAAAACTAGTCATTAAACCTTGTGATGTATGTGATGATACTAGATCATCAAATGTGTGCCTTAGTATGCTAAATAGACTAGTTAAGTATTGTTTGGTGATTGTGTATTCTGTATGTATTTATAGACGATAGTACCGAACAAGTCTTCGTGGAGGAGGAGTTCTACCAAGAAGAGGTGGAAGAGAATTTCAACCACTGCACCAATCAAGGCAAGCTAGCACTTGCAAGTTTCTTAACTATGCAAGCTATTATTGGCAACCTAAAAACTTGCAAGCCATCATTAACAATGCAAGCTAACCCTTGCAAGCTATTGTTAGCAATCTAGAATTATACAAGATGACCTAAGCAAGATGCATTAGGCATGCTGGGCTATACATACTGACTTATACCTACTCCAAGTTTTACTTCCTTTCCTTTACCCAAAGTTCTTTACTTTGTTGTAGATAGCGTAAAGAGTATAAAACTTGGCCTATCTAGTTAGATTTAGATGTCATTCTATGGCATGAGATTGAGATTAGCACCCCACGTTAGTGAACACTCTTAACTTAGTAGTCTAGAGCTAAACCAAAAACTGGATCACCTTAGATGGGAGTACTTGGTGAAAGTGACTTGTGAAAACCTTGGAATGATGAGTCATTCTATTGAGATGTTTTGACATGTGTTGAGAAACACAAATGGTTTATGATGATGAAAATGTTGAGGCATGAGCCTTAGCCCTTTTATAAAAACTTATGGTTGGGTTCAGATGCGATACCATTCCAATTTTACCGTAAAACCACAATACCTGAATTGGGTAAGGCTTAGCCGGAAGTTTATATGCATTAGTATGAGTTCCCTCATGGGAGAGGTTTGAGCTAAGGCTACCTCTCAATGTTGTCCACCTATGCAGTGCCTAGGATGGCAGATGGCCATGGCTGGGAGGCTAAGCTCATAGGAGAGGTGCTTATACTAGAGTGTGTAAAGGAAAGGTTATGTTTGATTATCTGCATACTAAGTATGATGATTCAGGGCTATCCTTGACAGAAGTATCGAATTTTGTGGTGAAAGTGTACCACCTCTGTAGAGTGTCAAACTATTCGAATAGCCGCGTCCGCGGTTATGGACAGTTGGAGTGGCCATACTGTTCCGTTGTCAGATATTTCCAAAATGACTTATGAAATGAATTGTGACATGACTTGACCACAACAGAGTTGTGACTATGAAAACTAAGTTCCCACTTAGGTGATTTCAAAACTTTATTTTATCTTTCTTTGTTTCTGAACTCAGCTTAGGTTTCACACTTAACTTTACAAATATACTTAGAGTTAGCATTCCTACTATAACTACCTTACTTGTTAGTGATAGTTTGCGAGTACTTAAAGAGTACTCATGGCTTTGTCCCTGGCTATTCCCGTGGCCAGACTATGAGGAGGACTACCCTGAAGGAGGACAGCAGGACGGCTACGACAACTAGGATCATCTCCCATCGTCAGCATTGCCTGTGACACTGAAGATGGACCCCACCGCTACGCTATTTATTCCGCTACTTGTTTGTACTAAGACTGGATCATGAGATCCTTTATTTGTGTAAGACCTTATTATGGTTTGTAATGGATGATGTACTATGATATCTAATATGTTATGTCTCGCAAAAATGGTAATCCTGGGATTGCGATGTATGGCATAACAGGCATCTGGGATTAAAAATCCGGGTGTTGACAAGTTGGTATCAGAGCCATCCTGACCATAGGAGACCCTAGTTAGAATGGACGTCCGAACAAAAACTTAGTTTCAAAGGCCAAAGTGAGTATTTATGAAAACTTATTTCCTCTCTTATCCTTGGGATTCTTTCTCTCAAAAAAATACATGTCCTCAAAAACTCTTACATTACGACACAAAAATTTGACACACTTGATCACTTCACTAACTTTCTCATCCTAAAATTCTTATAGATGGAAGCTCAGTACAGCAAGTTCTACCAGTTGGGCAACGGAGGCCAACTGATCTTTGAGAGGGATCTAGATGCACTGTCTGAGTACTTGGAGCGTCCGCATCCAGAATTCCTTGGAGCTCAACTCAATGGACCCCCAGGAGGAGACTTAAAGTGGCTAGTAGTTGCTGAGCTTCGAGGCTAGTTAGAGGCACCAATGTCCGAGAGGATTCCGTTCACGGCGAGAGAGAATAACTGGCTAGATGGATTAGCCAGGGCAATGCATGAAGCTCTAGCTCGTCTCTGCGCACAGAATGTCAACCTGGTCCAAGGAACCCGCTTTGCTCACTATGCAAGGCGTGATTATATGGGAATGCCTCTAGAGATGCCAAGTCACCCGGAGTTGAAGCGTCAAGTGGAGAACCTCAACTTCCTGATGTACGACAGACAGGAGGAATTGGATAATGCTAGAGAGTTCGCCAACCACAACCTTACCATTGCCGCCCAGAAGGCCCAGACTTTCTCCTTTGCTTCGTCAAGGATCGCAGCCACTTGCCACAACGCCAAGAAAGAAGGATTGCACCATCGACCGTCTTTGCAAGAAGGTGGCCGAACTCGAGAAGACCATTAAGGAGCAAGAAGCTCAGCTTGCAGCAAAAGAAGAAGAAGAGGAAGGAGAAGATATCCAAGGGGGTATTGACTCATACCTCAGCAATGATGATGACTACCTGGAGGATGATGCCATGGACTTCTACACCGACGATGATGACTCCGACTTCATCGATGATGAGTAGATGCACTAGAGCACTATCGTAGGAGTGAGAAGTATCGATCCCATTGTATCTTAGCTTGCAGAATGGTTCTTAAAACCATCTGTTTTTATTTTGTTGTGGTGTGTGTGTGTTTGTAGTGTGCTTTGATTGAATGAATGAAAAGAAGTTAGTTTGCAAAACCTGAGTCAAACTCAAAGTTTTAGCTTCGAAACCAAAACCATGAACCTTAGAACTTTCTCTCTTACCCCTGTATCTATCTCAATCTTCAGATGACTCGTGGAAACCAAGGAGGGCGCAGCTCATCGCAAGACCCAATGCTGCAGATTCTGCAGACGCTCATTGCAGACTGTGAAGCTAGTAGGGCAGAGCGCCAAGCAAATCTAGCCACCCTGTAGTAGATCGCCCAGATGGCTCACAACAATCAGAACCATGGAAATCAGGATCATCATGGATCCAAACTCAAAAACTTCCAGAATACCAATCCCCCAATCTTTAGCCAGTCTGAAAACCCACTAGATGCTGATGATTGGTTGTAGACCATGGAGAAAAACTTAGAAGTTGCCGGCGTGGATGCCAACGAGAAAGTTCTTTTTTCCACCCACTATCTGGCAGGAGATGCAAGAGCATGGTGGAACAACACCCGCACAATGAACCATGGTCAAGTGATGACATGGGAAGCCTTCAAAGTCAAGTTTAGCCGCACCCACGTGACGTAGGGTTTAGTCACCAGAATGAGAGATGAATTCAGAGAGTTAAAGCAAGGCAGAATGACTGTAGTGGAGTACCATGACAGATTCTTGTCCCTCGCCAGGTATGCACCTGATGAGATCAACACGGAGGCCAAGAATAAGGAGAGATTCCTGAACGGACTGCATGATGAGATGCAGACAGTTCTCGACAACATCTGTTTCAAGGATCTCGAAGAGCTAGTCGACTCTGCCATTCAGATGGAAGGGAAGATTAATCAAGCAAACGACAACCACAAACGTCGGATGATGCACCAAGCTAGATCCAATAGTCACCAGAAGTACCGTCCCAACCCATCTGCCGGATATGCCCCGCGGAACAATCAACCCCCAATGTCTCGTCCAACCTACCCCAACCGTAGCGGAGGATATGTGAAGTCCGGAGGAAACAACAACAACCACCCCGGCAACTCCAACAACTTCAACCGTGCACCGCCCAAGCCCAACAACAACAACAACAATACTGCACCTAGAACTGGAAGCAATGTTGTGCCTGTGGCAGCAAAAGACAAGTCTCAGATTACTTGTTTTGAGTGTGGAGTGAAGGGTCACTACTCCAACGAGTGTCCAAAGAAGATTTCCGCCACTACCAATGTGAATGCCCCAGCTCAACAGCAGCGTCGTGTTCAGCCCGGAAGAAGATTCGCCCAAGGGAACCCTCACAACCGCAACGACCGTCTCTTCCACATGAACGCCGAAGAAGCTCAAGAAGCGCCAGATGTCGTGTTGGGTATGTTTTCTGTTAACTCAGTACTAGCAAGAGTGTTGTTTGATTCTGGAGCATCAGACTCATTTGTTACCGAAGAATTTGCATGCACTAGTAAGATACACCCAACCAACTTGAAGCATGTCATGATAGTTCAAATACCCGGTTCAACTACAAAAGCTAGAAAAATTTGCAAAGCTATACCTATCAGGATACATGGGATAGATTTTTATGCCAATCTAATAGTACTTGGAACCAAAGGTTTGGAAGTAGTACTAGGAATGGATTGGATGTCAAAGCATAAAGGATTGATTGACTGTGCCAAGAAAGCCATCACCATGACCAGTAGCTCTGGAGTATCCGTAGAGCATATATTTAAAACCTTGCCCCGTCAATTCAAGTGCAACAAGAGTCTAGCCCTACCCACCATAGATCAAGTTAGAGTAGTCTATGAATACCTCGACGTATTCCTAGATGAATTGCCCGGTATGCCCCCGGATAGGGATATTGAGTTCATTATTGAACTAATCCCCGGAACCGGACCCATAGCTCAGAGACCCTATAGCATGAACCCCTCAGAGTTAGTGGAATTGAAGAAGGAACTGGATGCCATGTTGGCAACAGGCTTGATTCAACCAAGCGCGTCACCATGGAGATCGCCTGTGTTGTTCGTCGACAAGAAGGATGGAGGCAACCGTTTGTGCACAGATTACAGGAAGCTGAATGACGTCACCATCAGGAACAAGTACCCATTTCCAAAGATACAGGATCTATTTGATCAGTTGACTGGTGCCAGAGTGTTCTCTAAGATCGATCTTAGGAATTGTTATCACCAACTTAAGATTCGTGCAACGGATATTCCAAAGACCGCCTTTACCACCAGATATGGATTATATGAGTACATGGTCATGTCTTTTGGATTAACCAATGCACCTGCTTATTTCATGAATCTCATGAATAAGATCTTTATGAATTTTCTAGATAAGTTTGTCATTGTGTTTATCGACGATATTCTTATCTACTCCAAGTCAGAAGAAGAGCATGAGCAACATCTGAGAATCATTCTTGAAACCCTTAGAGAACATCAGTTGTATGCCAAGTTCAGCAAATGTGAGTTTTGGCTGAAAGAAGTAGGATTCCTCGGACATATTGTGTCGGCAGGAGGAGTCGCTGTTGATCCCGCCAAGATCAAAGATGTTGAAGAATGGGAAGCCCTAATGACCCACAAATATAGGGGGTGTATCGCAGTATTTTCAAGGGAAGTGAAACCCAATTTATTGATTCGACACAAGGGGAGCCAAAGAATATTTATAAGCCTTAACAACTGAGTTGTCAATTCAGCTGCACCTGGAAACAATCTTGCTCACAGCAGTTTATCAGTAGCAACAGTTTTGTAGTAGGAATAGTAAAGTAATAGTAGTAGTAAAGTAAAGACAGTAGTAAGAATTGCAACAAATAGTAGGATTAGAGCGTGGTAGGCATAGGTATGGATGGACGGGCGTTGCATGGACTAGACAATTCACATGGCAATCAGAACATAGGGCAATTGCAGATAAATAAGATAAAGCATCCAAGTACTAGATAATCATAGGCATGTGTTCCATATATAGTCATAAGTGCTCGCAATGAGAACTTGCACAACATCTTTTGTCCTGCCAGCCCGTTTGCAGCGGGGCCTCAAGGGAACTACTGGCAATTAAGGTGCTCCTTTTAATAGAGTACCGGAGCAAAGCATTAACACTCCGTGAACACATGTGATCCTCACATCAAAGCCATTCCCTCCGGTTATCCCTATTTCTGTCACTTTGGGGCCATTGGTTCCGGACAACAACGTGTGTATACAACTTGCAGGTAAGACCAAAAACAATACTATCATAATGAATCAATAACATGTTCAGATCTGAAATCATGGCACTCGGGCCCTAGTGACAAGCATTAAGCATAACAAGTCACAACAAAGTCAAAAAGTACTAATAGTAGATACTAGGCACCATGCCCTAACAATCTGATGCCATTACATGAACGATCTCATCCAATCCCTACCATCCCCATAGCCTACAGCGGGGGATTACACACTCATAGATGGGAGAAACATGGATGGTCGATGGAGAAGCGATGGTGATGATGATGTCGATGATCTCCTCCAATTCCCCGTCCCGTCAGGGTGCCAGAACGGAGTTTCTGGTGCTATTTCATGGAATCTGGTGGTGGCAGCGGAGCAGAACTCCTTCTGGAAAAACGTCGAACCCCCTTGAGTTTTTAGGTCAGAAGGCATCTTATAGGCGAAGAGGGAGACCGAGGGGGTACCTGGGGCGGCCAGACCACCCCCTGGCGCAGCCAGGCCTAGCCCGTGCGGGCATGTGGTGTGGCTGGGCCCCAACCCCACTCCGTCTCATATTCTGGCTCCAGGAGTCTTCTGGTGAAATAGGATTTTTGGCTTTTGTCCTGTCCAACTCCGAGAATATTCATTTTCTGACTTTCCTGGAACCAAAAACAGCAGAAAACAGGCAGTTGGCACTGTGGCTCTTGTTAATAGGAGTCCAAGAAATCATATGAAAAGTACTCCAAAGTGTGGACAAAACACAAGAAAGTAGATAAAACCAAGCATGGAACATCAAAAATTATAGATACATTTGCAATGTATCAATATCCCCAAGCTTAACTCCTGCTCGTCCTCGAGTAGGTAAGTGATAAAAAGAAAGAATAATTTTTGAGGTGACATGCACCATCATAAACTTGATCAAAGTATTTGTGAAACATTCAAAGCTGGGATCATAGTACTTCAATCATAACATGAAATACAAAGTTCTAGCAATAAGACAAAGAAACTATGATGCAACATGAAAAGGCACAAACAAAAGATTCATGGATAACAATGCTTTGCAAGATGTTTGTTTGTTTCACATAAAGAAAACATAGCATAGTAGTATTCAGCTTGTCCCTCATAGAGTAGCAAATATAAATGCATAGGACACCTTCAAAGTTCATAAGAGTGACTAGATACAGATAGTTTAAAACAAGCAAGATCAAGGTATGCATCAATCAACAAGTCTTGGGACAATGCACATAGAACTAAGAATGGCCACTATGCTCTCAAAGTAAGTGCATAAAGGTAGAAGGTGGAGACTCAATATATATAGTGGAAGAAAAGCCTTCATAGAAGGAAGTAGGGATTCAAGTTTCATAAAGAGCTTCCAAAAATTATGGTACTTAATAGCTTTCAGCTCTCATTGCCCCTATTATAAGCATCTTGAAGTGATTAAGGTTAAAGTGAACAAACTATGGTGTATATGCTTGATGAAGTATAAGTTAGAAATCTCATGTCCCTTGAATACGAGGGCCGCTCCTCATGCTACTCAAGTTTAGTCACCAGTAAGTTCTTGTCATCGTAAGTACATGTGTATCATAGAGAACCGCCAACGGGGTACCCCTTGTCCGATGATACGGAAGAATCCCCATATCAAAATGACAAGGCAAGCAGACAACGAGCATCTCAGCAATCTTCTTATTTACCATGGGAATATGGTGCTTTTTTCTCTCTTTCCTCTTTTCATAATCTTTTTTTTCTTTTTCTCTTTTTTCTCAACATCTGACTCTTTTTTTATAAGAAGAATGCTTCATAGATAGCTCATTATGGTTACGTTGCAGGTTTCCACCATGTCAGCATGGATTAGACCAGTGGCCCAGGCATTTCTCTAACACATATACATAACTCCATGGACTTACAAGCTCCCATTTCATTTCACACCGACGACATCCATAGACAAAAGAGCATGGTATCAACTAGGTACAAAGTACTAGTGCAATGTTGAAAGCGTTCCCCATGACAGCATGGTTTTGCTAATCCCTAACAAATAAGTGCACGCATATACAACATAGACGACACAATGGTTCAAGTTTATTAAGGGCAAGAAAAGTAAAGTGTGCCATCAAGTTCATGAGAGCTTTAATCACTAGTTTTCTCATAACAAGTTTAATTTGGAAGGTAAACAAAAAATGAATATACTTGGAATAGCATATGCTAATAGGTAGGTATGGTGGACTCTTTGTAATAACTTGGTTTAGAGAGTTGGATGCATGAGTGGAACTCATACTTGGTTACGGAGGCTAGCAAAAGACTGGGAGCGACCAACTAAGAGAGCAATAATGGCCATAATCATGTAGAGAGACAAAACATCATTGATCAAAGTATAAAGTGATACTACAATTTGAAAACTAAAGGATCATAAAGGCTTATGGTGACTTGGGATAGTCATAACATGGTGTGAGCATGCGCCAAGTCAACCCAAATAAAGCATCAAAGGAGAATACCATAATAATATGCTTTAATATGCTAAAACAACGCATAATCCTTCCAAGGCACATTAAGCAATCTCAATTGTTTATAACATGTCATGCTACAGCAAAAAATACTAAGCATAAATCCAAAACAATACCAAGCATGGCATGACAAAGCATAGTCCACAGTCAAAAACAAGCTCTCTTTACTACTTAAGCATGAACTTTCCTACTCTTTTCCAATCCAAACCAAACTATTTGAAAACCAATGCATGAAAGAGGGGTCCAACCAATTTATTCAGCAAACTAAGCAAACCAAGCAAACGAAAAACCAAAACAAAAACAAAAAGGAAGACGCTCCAAGAACAACATAACTGTGCATGAAACAATAAAAATGAAGTGTTTAGAAGAAACCTGGGATTTTTATTGATGAAGAGGGGGATGCCTTGGGCATCCCCAAGATTTGACGCTTGTACTTCTTGGATATTTCTTGGGGTGACACACGTGGCATCCCCAAGCTTGAGCTTTAGTCCATTCTTCATCTCATTACCCATTCCTTCCATACACCTAAAATTTTTCCTTCATACAAAACGTCACACAATCTTTATTAGCAACATTAGTGCACTCAAGATAATAGGTCTTAAGGTTCAGTTCTAACGCCAATAAAACTTCCAATAAAACACAAGCTACTGTAGCACTTCCCTCAAAAAGCTCAATTCCCCAAAAGAACCCAAGAAGGAACCAACAAGAAGCAAATGCAAATAATGGCAGAAATCTGTCAAAACAGACCAGCAAGTAAAGACCAATTTTTTCAAAGACCTTCTGTTGCTCAAATCGAGAACTAACGAAAGTTACATAACAACCTGGGTCAGAAGCACAAAAATTCACGCCTCAAAAGGACATATAGAGATTTTACACGAATTTTTACGGTGAAGCATAGAAATCTGTTTCGGGACAGCAACTTTCCCAACCATTACTTCTCTCTCATTAGAGGTTACTCTTGGCACAAAAGGCAAATAAAAAGGATAAAGAGCGGTTATTAAAGAGGTAATAACTTCCAAGACTCATCTAAAACTTTTGGGTTATCTCCCAATAAGTACTTTTATTTAACGCCTTTAAGTTAGGCATGATAGTTTGAGAAGATGCTCACATGAGAAATATGAATTGAAGTAAAAGAGAGCATCAAGAAGCAAATACAAAACACATTTAAGTCTAACCCACTTCCTATGCATAGTAATCTTGTATGCAAATAAATTCACAAAGAACAAAGTGACAGGCATAGGAAGATAAAACAAGAGTAACTTCAAAACTTTCAGCCCATAGAGAGGTGTTTCAATACCATGAAAACTTCTACAACCATGTTTTCCTCTCTCATAATAATTTTCAGTAGCCTCATGAATAAACTCAACAATATAACTATCACATAAAGCATGCTTTTCATGATCTACAAACACATAATTTTTATCAAGCTCAAAAATAGTGGGATTAAAACCTTCAAACCCACTTTTAACAATTCTATAACAAGATGGCTGATCATTCAATATAGGACCATCGTCTAAAGCTTTATCAAAAGCATTTTCTAAGCAAAACTCTTTAGTACCATGAAAATCGAAGTTAAGCACAAATAAAGGATTAGATAACATGAGCATAACATTCATCCTCCTTTGGTAAGCGTGGGGGACAATCACATAATATAAGGGATAAAGAGTTACTCTCATTAGAAGGTAGGCATGGGTAGCTAATCCATTCTTCCTCCTTTTGTTCATCACTCTCCTCCTCTTTTTCATCTAATGATCTTTCATGTTCATCAAATTGTTCTTCCATGGGATCCTGCAAGGCATTAGTCTCTTCCATTTGTGAAAAGCATCTATTAATATATTTAAGAATATAGTCATTTTCTTCCTTGTAATTATCAAAGCAAAATCTAAGTATATCATAAACCTCATATTTATAAGGTGAATCATCAATATTTTCAAGCAAACTAGCAAGTTCAAATGCACCCTTCCAAGCAATAAATTCTTCAATTTGTTCCACATCATAAAAGTCATAATTTCCTTTAACATCAGAAGATATGGTAACATTATCATTATACTCACATTGAAAAGGGAGGTGTCTATACCTCTTACAGCAACAAGATTTATCAAAGCAATAAGTAACATTATAAGTAGAGCACACGTTTCTAGCAATGGTATACAATTTATCAATTTGTTCCCATAAGTGTTCCCCTTTTTGTGATAAGCGGTGTTCCTTATAATAATATTTTTGATCTTCCGTGAACCCACCTTGCCAATAAGATTCAGTTTCAAAGAAAACAACCATTGATAGAAAGCATGATAAAGCAAGACAATAACAGACCAACGAAAATAACAACTAGAGTAGGAACTAATTTTTTTGTATTTTTGATAAAGAAACAAGCAAGCAAAGTGGAAATAAACTAAGCAAAACAAAAATAACAAAGTAAAGAGATTGGTTATGATTATGCTTGACCAATAGTGATTCCAGGTGAAATTGATAAATAAAGCTATGCTCCCCGCCAACGACGCCAGAAAATAGTCTTGATGACCCACAAGTATAGGGGGTGTATCGCAGTATTTTCGAGGGAAGTGAAACCCAATTTATTGATTCGACACAAGGGGAGCCAAAGAATATTTATAAGCCTTAACAACTGAGTTGTCAATTCAGCTACACCTAGAAACAATCTTGCTCACAGCAGTTTATCAGTAGCAACAGTTTTGTAGTAGGAATAGTAAAGTAATAGTAGTAGTAAAGTAAAGACCGTAGTAAGAATTGCAGCAAACAGTAGGATTAGAGCGCGGTAGGCATAGGGATGGATGGACTGGTGTTGCATGGACAAGACAATTCACATGGCAATCAGAACATAGGGCAATTGCAGATAAATAAGATAAAGCATCCAAGTACTAGATAATCATAGGCATGTGTTCTATATATAGTCATACATGCTCGCAATGAGAACTTGCACAACATCTTTTGTCCTGCCAGCCCGTTTGCAGCGGGGCCTCAAGGGAACTACTGGCAGTTAAGGTGCTCCTTTTAATAGAGCACCGGAGCAAAGCATTAACACTCCGTGAACACATGTGATCCTCACATCAAAGCCATTCCCTCCGGTTATCCCAATTTCTGTCACTTTGGGGCCATTGGTTCCGGACAATAACGTGTGTATACAACTTACAGGTAAGACCAAAAACAATACTATCATAATGAATCAATAACATGTTCAGATCTGAAATCATGGCACTCGGGCCCTAGTGACAAGCATTAAGCATAACAAGTCGCAATAAAGTCAAAAAGTACTAATAGTAGATACTAGACACCATGCCCTAACAATCTGATGCCATTACATGAACGATCTCATCCAATCCCTACCATCCCCATAGCCTATAGCGGGGGATTTCTCACTCATAGATGGGGGAAACATGGATGGTCGATGGAGAAGCGATGGTGATGATGATGGCGATGATCTCCTCCAATTCTCCGTCCTGGCAGGGTGCCAGAACGAAGTTTCTGGTGCTGTTTCGTGGAATCTGGTGGTGATGGCGGAGCGGAACTCCTTCTGGAAAAATGTCGACCCCCCTGAGTTTGTAGGTCAGAAGGCATCTTATAGGCGAAGAGGAAGACCGAGGGGGTGCCTGGGGCGGCCAGACCACCCCCTAGCGCGGCTAGGTCTAGCCCGCATGGCCAAGTGGTGTGGCTGGGCCCCAGCCCCACTCCGTCTCATATTCTGGCTCCGGGAGTCTTCTGGTGAAATAGGATTTTTGGCTTTTGTCCCGTCCAATTCCGAGAATATTCATTTTCTGACTTTCCTGGAACCAAAACAGCGAGAAAACAGCAACCGCAATCGTGGCTCTTATTAATAGGTTAGTGCAAGAAATCATATGAAAAATACTCCAAAGTGTGGACAAAACACAAGAAAGTAGATAAAACCAAGCATGGAACATCAAAAATTATAGATACATTTGCAATGTATCAAGCCCCAACCACTCAAACCCAAGTCCGTGCATTTCTCGGATTAGCCGGATATTACCGCAAGTTCGTTGAAGGATTTTCAAGCATCATAAGACCTATGACCCAATTGTTGAAGAAGGACAAGAAGTTTGACTGGACTGACAAATGTGAAGCAAGTTTCCAAGAGCTCAAGAAGAGATTGATTTCAGCCCCAATATTGATCATGCCAGATATCAAGAAGCCGTTTGATGTGTATTGTGACGCATCCAAGGTTGGTCTCGGATGTGTATTGATGCAAGAAGGCAAAGTCATAGTATATATGTCTCGACAACTGAAGCAGCACGAGCAGAATTATCCTACCCATGATCTTGAGTTAGCAGCCGTAGTTTTTGCATTGAAGACATGGCGTCATTACCTTATGGGTAATCGCTGTGAGATTTACTCTGATCACAAGAGCTTGAAGTATATTTTCACTCAGAAAGAGCTGAATATGAGGCAAAGGAGATGGATAGAGTTAATCAAGGATTATGACCTTGACATTCACTATCACCCCGGCAAAGCCAATGTGGTAGCGGATGCTCTTAGCAGATTGCTGTGTAGGCTAAATGCCATGATCAAGGAGAAGCAACCAAGTTTGCATGAGGAGTTGGAGCAGTTTAGAACTGAGCTAGTTAGCAAAGGATTTTTAGCTAGCATTGAACTTCAACCCACTTTGATTAGTCAAATCAAGGAAGCCCAGAAGGGAAATGCAAGTATCGATGGAATCAAGCGTCGTATTGGTACATGAAAGGTACCTGGATTTACCGAAAATGAAGAAGGAGTTTTGTGGTACAAAGGACGTATCTGTGTCCCATCAGATTCGGAGCTGAAGGAAGTTATCATGCAAGAAGCTCATGATACTCTTTACTCTATCCACCCCGGAGGAACAAAGATGTATCAAGATTTGAAGGAGCAATTTTGGTGGCACAAGATGAAGAGAGAAATCGGAAGCTACATCGCCAAGTGTGATATCTGTCAAAGAGTCAAAGCGGATAATCAGAGACCCGCAGGACTATTACAACCATTACAGATTCCGGAATGGAAATGGGATTCCGTCGGAATCGACTTTATCATCGGTTTGCCTACTTCTAGTAGGGGAAATGACTCTATCTGGGTCATCGTTGATAGACTATCCAAGGTAGCTCATTTTATACCTGTCAAGAAAACCTACCAGAGTTCAAAGCTAGCAGAGTTGTACATTGCTAGAATTGTCAGTTTGCATGGAACCTCCAAGACCATAGTATCGGATCGAGGAACCCAATTTACCTCGAGATTTTGGCAGAAAGTCCAAGAAGGATTAGGAACCAAGTTGAATTTCAGCACTGCTTATCACCCACAGACCGATGGACAGACTGAAAGAGTCAACCAAATCCTAGAAGATATGTTGAGAGCTTGTGTGTTAGAGTATGGATCAAAATGGGAAGATTGCCTGCCTTTCGCAGAATTCTCATACAACAACAGTTATCAAGCCAGTTTGCAAATGGCCCCATTTGAGTTCTTATATGGAAGAAAGTGCCATACCCCTTTGAATTGGTCGCAAGTAGGAGAGAGTCAGATCTTCAGACCCAATATTCTACGAGAAGCCGAAGAGAAGGTTCACAAAGTCCGTAACCTCAAGACCGCCCAATCCAGACAGAAGAGTTATGCTGACAAGAGAAGGAGAGACCTGACTTTCAATCTTGGAGATTTTGTGTATCTCAAAGTGTCTCCATTGAAGGGAACGCAATGTTTTAGTCTGAAAGGAAAGTTAGCCCCCAGATATATATTGGACCCTTCAAGATTCTGAATCGTCAAGGAGAAGTATCGTATCAACTGGAACTGCCCGAGGAAATGTCTGCCATCCATGATGTGTTCCATATCTTGTTACTTCGCAAATGCTTAGAAGTTCCGGAGAAGACCGAAGTTTTCAAGAACATCGATCACCGAGCCATTGAAATCAACAAGGATTTGACATATCGTGGAGTGCCCATCCGTATCTTGGAGGAAGCTTACAGAACCACCAGAACCCGGAGTATCAAGTTTCTCAAGATTCAATGGAGCAACCATACCGAACAAGAAGCCACTTGGGAGCAAGAAGATTACATTACGACTGAGTTCCCAGATCTCTTTAGTTCCTAGTTTTCTTTTCTAAATCTCGGGACGAGATTTTGTTTAAGGGGGAAAGGTTTGTAACATCCTAGTGTTGGAGATATGCCCAAGAGGCAATAATAAAAGTGGTTATTATTATATCTTTGTGTTTATGATGAATGTTTACATCCCATGCTATAATTGTATTATAAGGAAACACTGATACATGTGTTCTAGAACATAAAAGAGTCCCTATAGTAAGCCTCTTGTGGAACTTGTTTATTAAATGATGATTATGGTTTCCGATCATGGACATTGGATGTCATTAATAACAATGTTATATCAAGGAGAATGATGTGATGGACACACCCATAGTAAGCGATCAAGTCATTAAGTTCAGATTGCTATAAGCTTTCAAATGCATAGTAACCTAATCCTTCGACCATGAGGAGGTGTTAATCACCATCACCGGATGGGTGCTTTGATGACATCAAACACCGCTCAGAATCGGGTGGTTATAAAGGTGTCATTGGGTATTCTGAAAGTATGTGTTGAAGCGCATGGACCAAGATTGGGATTTGTCCATCCATATGACGGATAGATATGCTCTAGGCCCTCTCGGTGGAATGTCATCTAGTTAGCTTGCAAGCATGTGACTAGGTCACAAGGGATGACATAACATGGAACGAGTAAAGAGTATCAGTAACGAGGTAGAACTAGGTATGGAGATACCAACAATCAAACCTCGGATAAGTAGAATATCGCGTGACAAAGGGAATTGGTTTCGTATGTTAATGGTTCTATCGATCACGAAGTCATCGTTGAGTATGTGGGAGCCATTATGGATCTCCAGATCCCACTGATGGTTATTGATCGGAGAGGTGTCTTCATCATGTCTGCATATTCACGAACCGTAGGGTGACACACTTAAGGATCGAAGTTGTTTTAAGTAGATATGGAATATGCGTTGGAGACCGAATGTTGTTCGGAGTCTCGGATTGGATCCGGGACATCACGAGGAGATCCGGAATTGTCCGGAGAATAAGATTCATATATTGGGGATCAATTTCTAAGTTAGGAAATGTTCTGGAGTGTTTGTATGGAGATTCTAGAAGGTTTCGGAATGTTCTGGAAGGTTCTAGTAGATTTCTTGGAGTTTGCTTGAAAACCAAGAAAGAATCAAGGAGTCTTTGTGGGGCAAGACACGGATTCGTGGGGGAGGAGGATTCCCCCCCCCTCCCAATCCGCCGGCCAAGGAGGGAGGGGAGTCCTAGGGGAGGGGGCGCCACCCTCTATCACTCTCCCATAACAAACCCTAGCCGCCGCCTCTCTCCTCCTCCTTCGCTCTGCTCCGGCTTAGGCGAAGCCCTGCAGAATTCTCCACTCCACCACCACCACCACACCGTCGTGCTGCTGGGATTCCGTGGAGAAGATCTACTACCTCGCTGCTCATTTGGAACAGGAGAGGAAGGTCCGCCGACTCATGCGTGTGATCGATGAAGAGAAGCCGGCGGAGGACGCAGGCCCCGAAGGATCGTCCACACGATCTTGAGATTGGCAAGTGATCGACTACATCAACCCCGAGATCTAATCTCGTAACGCTTTCGGTTCTACGAGGGTTAGTACAGATCTATCTCGTTGCACATATCTAATAGATTAGATCTTGGCTTTTATCTAGATTAGATCTGGGTTTTGTTCGTTTTGCGGTAGAAATTTTTTGTTTTCCATGCTACGAACCCATCAGTGGTATCAGAGCCATATCTATGCGTAGATCTGTTGCACGAGTAGAACACAATGGTTTTGTGGGCGTTGGTGCTCGTGTCGTCTTTTGCTTTGTGTACTTTGCATCTCGCGGTATGGTGGGATGAAGCGGCTCGGGCTAACCTTACATGTCATCGCACATGAGACTTGCTCCACGCTTGACGTGTAACTTGCTTTGCACAAGTGGGTTTGCGGGTGTCTGTCTCTCCCATCATAGTATAGATCCAATCTACACTTTGCACTTGATAGCACTTGTATCAACGTTGTGGTTCAGTTTTGTAGGTAAGATCCGTTCTTATTCGAAAGCCCCAAACCACGTAAAACATGCAAAGAAAATTAGAGGCGTCTAACTTGTTTTTGCAGGGGTTTTGTGATGTGATATGGCCATCATGTGATTGTGATTATATTTGATATATGCAATGATCCTTGTTGTAATATGGCAACCGGCAGGAGCCTAATGGTTGTCTTTAATTCTGTTAAGACCTGCGTGTCTATTCATCTTGTAATAGCTTTATTCCAAGTAGTTGTAATAGTTGCTGGTGATGATGGACAACCATGAAGCGGCGCTTATCGACCTTGACGCAATGCTGGTGATGATGGAGATCATGTCCGTGCTTTGGAGATGAAGACCAAAGGCATAAGAAGAAAGGGCCATATCATATCACACTAATTATGAATTGCCTATGATGTTAGTCCTTTATGCATCTTGTATTGCTTAGATCGCGACGGTAGCATTATAAGATGATCCCTCTCACTAAATATCAAGTAATAAAAGTGTTCGTCCTTAGTTGGCACCGTTGCTAAGACTAAATGTCTCAAGCATCGTGATGATCGGATGTGGTAGATTCTACATGTGCATACAATGGGTGCAAGCCAGATTTGCACATGCGGAAACTAAGGTTAATCTTGACGAGCCTAGCATGTACAGACATGGTCACGGAACACGAAATACCGAAAGGTAGAGCACGAGCCATATAAGTGATATGATGAACATGAAGATTGTTCGCCGATGAAACTACATCTTCTCTCGTGAAGATCGGACTTGGTGTAGTGGACTTGGTTCGTGTAATCACTAAGACAATGTGAGGGATGTTGTTTTGAGTGGGAGTTCACCTAGTTAATTTAAGAATTAAAATTGAACTCAATTTATCATAAACTTAGTCTAAACTACTTGCAAATTTGTTGTAGATTATGGCGAATCTCTCCATCAATTTCAATGCGCTCCTAGAGAAAGAAAAGCTTAAGAACAATGGAAGCAACTTCACGGACTGGCTCCGTGGTCTGAAGATTGTCCTCAGGGCTGGTCAGATGACCTATGTGCTCGAAGCACTGCTAGGTGACCCACCTACAGATGATGCCACCGATGACGTAAAGAATGTTTACGCCACTTGGAAAAATCATTACTCCACAATTCAGTGTGTCATCCTGTACGGTTTAGAAACGGAGCTCCAGAAGCGTTTTGAGCACCACGACCCGTTCGAGATCATTAAGGAGCTCAAGCTCATTTTTGAGACTCCTGTGGCCGTGGAGAGCTATGAGGCCTCCGAAAAGTTCTTTACCTGCAAGATGGAAGAGGGAAGCTCCGTTAGCGAGCACGTGCTCACCATGTCTGGGCACGCAAACAAGCTCCAAGAGTTGGGGATAACGATTCCTAATGAGTTAGGGATTCACCGTGTCCTCCAATCACTGCCACCGAGTTATAAGAACTTTGTGATGAACTACAATATACCTTTGCATGAACAAGACGTTGCCTGAACTATCGTCCATGCTGAAAACTGCTGAAGTGGAGATCAAGAAGGAGCACCAAGTGTTGATGGTCAATAAGACCACCAATTTCAAGAAACAGGGCAAGCCTAAGAAAAAGGGCAACTTCAAGAAGGACGGCAAGAAAGCCGCACTGCTAAGAAGCCAAGGCTGGTCCTAAGCACAAACCAGTGCTTCTCGCAAGGGTGCTGGTCCTTTGGGCGTAAGCGCCCCAAGTACTGGCGGATCTGAAGAACGGCAACATCAATAAGAAAGGTATATTCGATATACATGTTATTGATGTGTATCTTACTAGTAGTCGTAGTAGTGCACAGGTATTTGATCTTCGGTTCGGTTGCTCATATTTGTAACTCGAAACAGGAGCTGCGGAATAAACAAAGACTGGCGAGAGACGAGGTGACGATGCGCGTTGGAAATGGCTCCAAGGTTGATGTGATCGCCGTCGGCACGCTCCCTCTACATATACCTTCAGGATTAGTTTTAAATTTAAATAATTGTTATTTGGTGCCTGCGTTAAGCATGAACATTATATCTGGATCTTGTTTATTGCGGGACGGTTACTCTTTTAAGTCTGAGAATAAAGGTTGTTCGATTTATATGAGTAATATCTTTTATGGTAATGCACCTGAGATGAATGGTTTATTCTTATTGAATCTCGATAGTAGTGATACACATGTTCACAACATAGATGCTAAACGAATAAAATTGAATGATAATTCTACATACATGTGGCTCGTCTTGGTCACATTGGAGTGAAGCGTATGAAGAAACTCCATTCTGATGGACTTCTTGAATCACTTGATTTTGAATCACTTGAAAGATGCGAAGCATGTCTAATGGGAAAAATGACTAAGACTCCATTCTCTGGTATAATGGAGCGAGCTACAGACTTATTGGAAACAATACATACCGATGTGTGCGGTCCAATGAGTGTAGCATCGCGTGGTGGATATCGTTATGTTCTCACTTTCACGGATGACTTAAGTAGATATGGGTATGTCTACTTTATGAAACATAAGTCCGAAACTTTCGAGAAGTTTAAGGAATTTCAAAGTGAAGTGGAAAATCATCGTAACAAGAAGATTAAGTTTCTGCGTTCTGACCGCGGAGGTGAATATCTGAGTTATGAGTTTGGCATGCATTTAAAGAAATGTGGAATACTTTCGATTGACACCGCCGGGAACACCACAGCGTAATGGTGTGTCCGAACGTCGTAATCGAACTCTCTTAGATATGGTTCGGTCTATGATGTCTCTTACAGATTTACCACTATCGTTTTGGAGCTATGCATTAGAGACATCCGCATTCACTTTAAATAGGGCACCATCTAAATCCGTTGAAACGACACCGTACGAATTGTGGTTTGGTAAGAGGCAATAATAAAAGTGGTTATTATTATATCTTTGTGTTTATGATGAATGTTTACATCCCATGCTATAATTGTATTATAAGGAAACACTGATACATGTGTGTTTTGTAAACATAAAAGAGTCCCTAGTAAGCCTCTTGTGGAACTAGCTTGTTGATTAAATGATGATTATGGTTTCCTGATCATGGACATTGGATGTCATTAATAACAAGGTTATATCGTTAGGAGAATGATGTGATGGACACACACCCATAGTAAGCATAGCATAAGATCAAGTCATTAAGTTCGTATTGCTATAAGCTTTCAAATGCATAGTAACCTAATCCTTCGACCATGAGGTTATGTTAATCACCATCACCGGATGGGTGCTTTGATGACATCAAACACCGCTTCGTAACTGGGTGGTTATAAAGGTGTCATTGGGTATTCTAAAAGTATGTGTTGAAGCGCATGGACCAAGATTGGGATTTGTCCATCTATATGATGGATAGATATGCTCTAGGCCCTCTCGGTGGAATGTCATCTAGTTAGCTTGCAAGCATGTGACTAGGTCACAAGGGATGACATAACATGGAACGAGTAAAGAGTCCTTATCGATGTGAGGTAGAACTAGGTATGGAGATACCAACGATCAAACCTCGGATAAGTAGAATATCGCGTGACAAAGGGAATTGGTTTCGTATTTTAATGGTTCTATCGATCACGAAGTCATCGTTGAGTATGTGGGAGCCATTATGGATCTCCAGATTCCGCTGATGGTTATTGATCAGAGAGGTGTCTTCATCATGTCTGCATATTCACGAACCGTAGGGTGACACACTTAAGGTTCAAAGTTGTTTTAAGTAGATATGGAATATGCGTTGGAGACCGAATGTTGTTCGGAGTCTCGGATTGGATCCGGGACATCACGAGGAGATCCGGAATTGTTCGGAGAATAAGATTCATATATTGGGGATCATTTTATAAGTTAGGAAATGTTCTGGAGTGTTTGTATGGAGATTCTAGAAGGTTTTGGAATGTTCTGGAAGGTTCTAGTAGATTTCTTGGAGTTTGCTTGAAAACCAAGAAAGAATCAAGGAGTCTTTGTGGGGCAAGACACGGATTCGTGGGGGAGGAGGATTCTCCCCCCAATCCAGGCCAAGGAGGAGGGAGTCCTAGGGGGGCGCCACCCCTAGCACTCTCCCATAACAAACCCTAGCCGCCTCTCTCCTCCTCCTTCGCTCTTGCTTCCGGCTTAGGCGAAGCCTCCACTCCACCACCACCACCACACCGTCAGTCGTCTTGCTGTTATTCCGTGAGAAGATCTACTACCTCCGCTGCTCATTGGAACGGGAGAGGAAGGTGCGCTTCGACTCCACGCAGTGATCGATCATGAAGCGCCGAACGCTGACGCCGGAAGGATCGTCCCACACGATCTTGAGATCGGCAAGTGATCGACTACATCAACCCCGAGATCTAATCTCGTAACGCTTTCGGTTCTCTGAGGTTAGTACAGATCTATCTCGTTGCACATGTCTAATAGATTAGATCTTGGCTTTTATCTAGATTAGATCTGGGTTTTGTTCGTTCTTGCGGTAGAAATTTTTTGTTTTCCATGCTACGAACCCATCACCTAGTTCTAATCCTATGGTTCGCGTTGCCCCGTACCGCTTCGCGTTTAAAGAGCCACTGACAGGCGGGACCCCCTGTCCGCTGTACTCAGCGCCGCGGAGTGAGACTGGGCCGGCCCATTAGTGTTCCCCCGCAACCCAACAGATTCAAATAAACCTTTTTCTTTTTAGACTTAAACTAGATTATGTCCCCTAGTTTCAAAATCAATTCAGAAAGGTTTACAAATCCAATTTGAGTGATTCCAATTTTGTTGGAAAGGTAATGAAAATCTCTATCCAAGCCAGTTGGATTTAAATCAATTAGAGTTATAGATCTCTCCTAGCAAAAATAACAAGACAGAAGCTTTTTCACATTCAAACATTTTTCTAAAATCAACCATAATAGCTTTTGAGTTGATTCCAACTCTCAAAAATCACATTTAACTATACCTATCTAAATATGTAATAATATTAAGGTTTGCATGCAGTGACTTTGGACTAGTAACAAAATAATGCTATATAGGCATTTCTAGTCACTTTAAATCATTAAATATTAAACTTAAACTTATTAAAATGTGATCTAACCTTTAAATAACATTCCCATGTGTTAGAATATGTGGTGATGACATGTGTCCACATGATCCCATATTTTAATTGGAGAATATTAAATCTTAGTTATTTTCAATGAGTAGAAATTACTTTTCACAAATAAAATAAATAAAACTAGTCATTAAACCTTGTGATGTATGTGATGATACTAGATCATCAAATGTGTGCCTTAGTATGCTAAATAGACTAGTTAAGTATTGTTTGGTGATTGTGTATTCTGTATGTATTTATAGACGATAGTACCGAACAAGTCTTCGAGGAGGAGGAGTTCTACCAAGAAGAGGTGGAAGAGAATTTCAACCACTGCACCAATCAAGGCAAGCTAGCACTTGCAAGTTTCTTAACTATGTAAGCTATTATTGGCAAGCTAAAAACTTGCAAGCCATCATTAACAATACAAGCTAACCCTTGCAAGCTATTGTTAGCAAGCTAGAATTATACAAGATGACGTAAGCAAGATGCATTAGGCATGCTGGGTTATACATATTGACTTATACCTACTCCAAGTTTTACTTACAAGCTTTACTTTCTTTCCTTTACCCAAAGTTCTTTACTTTGTTGTAGATAGCATAAAGAGTATAAAACTTGGCCTATCTAGTTAGATTTAGATGTCATTCTATGGCATGAGATTGAGATTAGCACCCCACATCAGTGAACACTCTTAACTTAGTAGTCTAGAGCTAAACCAAAAACTTGATCACTTTAGATGGGAGTACTTGGTGAAAATGACTTGTGAAAACCTTGGAATGATGAGTCATTGTATTGAGATGTTTTGACATGTGTTGAGAAACACAAATGGTTTATGATGATGAAAATGGTGAGGCATGAGCCTTAGCCCTTTTATAAAAACTGGTGGTTAGGTTTGGATGCGATACCATTCCAATTTTATCGTACAACCACAATACCTGAATTGGGTAAGGCTTAGCCTGAAGTTTATATGCATTAGTATGAGTTCCCTCGCGGGAGAGGTTTGAGCTGAGGCTACCTCTCAATGTTGTCCACCTATGCAAGGCCTGGGATGGCGATGGCCATGGCTGGGAGGCCAAGCTCATAGGAGAGGTGCTTATACTAGAGTGTGTAAAGGAAAGGTTATGTTTGATTATCTGCATACTAAGTATGATGATTCAGGGTTATCCCTGACAGATGTATCGAATTTTGTGATGAAAGTGTACCACCTCTGTAGAGTGTCAAACTATTCGAATAGCCGTGTCCGAGGTTATAGACAGTTGGAGTGGCCATACTGTTCTGTTGTCAGATATTTCCAAAATGACTTATGAAGTGAATTGTCACATGACTTGACCACAATAGAGTTGTGACTATGAAAACTAAGTTCCCACTTAGGTGATTTCAAAACTTTATTTTATCTTTCTTTGTTTCTGAACTCATCTTAGGTTTCAAACTTAACTTTACCAATATACTTAGAGTTAGCATTCCTACTAGAACTACCTTACTTGTTAGTGATAGTTTGCGAATACTTAAAGAGTACTCATGGCTTTGTCCCTGGCTATTCCCGTGGCCAGACTATGAGGAGGACTACCCTGAAGGAGGACAACAGGATGGCTATGACAACTAGGATCATCTCCCATCGTCAGCATTTCCTATGACACTGAAGATGGACCCCACTGCTACGCTATTTATTCCGCTACTTGTTTGTACTAAGACTGGATCATGAGATCCTTTATTTGTGTAAGACCTTATTATGGTTTGTAATGGATGATGTACTATGATATCCAATCTGTTATGTCTCGCAAAAATGGTAATCCTGGGATTGCGATGTATGGCATAACAGACATCTGGGATTAAAAATCCGGGTGTTAACATAGTGGGTGGCAAATAGAACTTTCTCGTTGGCATCCACTCCGGCGACTTCTAAGTTGTTCTCCATGGTCTACAACCAATCATCAGCATCCACTGGGTTTTCAGACTGGCTAAAGATTGGGGATTGGTATTCTAGAAGTTTTTGAGTTTGGATCCATGATGATCCTGATTTCCATGGTTCTGATTATTGTGAGCCATCTGGGTGATTTGCTGCAAGGTGGCTAGATTTTCTTGGCGATCTGCCCTACTAGCTTCACGATCTGCAATGAGCGTCTACAGAATCTGTAGCATTGGGTCCTGCGATGAGTTGCTCCCTCCTTGGTTTCCACGAGTCATTTGAAGATTGAGATAGATAATGGGATAAGAGGGAAAGTTCTAAGGTTCATGGTTTTGGTTTCAAAGCTAAAACTTTGAGTTTGACTCAGGTTTTGCAAACTAACTTCTTTTCATTCATTCAAGCAAAGCACATGATACAAACTCACACACCACAACAAAAGGAAAACAGATGGTTTTAAGAACCATTCTGCAAGCTAAGGTACAATGGGGCCGATACTTCTCACTCCTACGATAGTGCTCTAGTGCATCTACTCATCATCGATGAAGTCGGAGTCATCATCGTCGGTGTAGAAGTCCATGGCATCATCCTCCAGGTAGTCATCATCATTGCTGAGGTAGGAGTCAATATCCCCTTGGATGTCTTCACCTTCCTCCTCTTCTTCTTTTGCTGCAAGCTGAGATTCTTGCTCCTTGATGATCTTCTCGAGGTCGGACACCTTCTTGCGAAGACGGTCGATGGTGCGATCCTTCTTTGCGCGTTGACGGCGAAGTGACTGACGATCCTTTACTAGCAGGGAGAAAGTCTAGACCTTCTGGGCGGCAATGGCAAGGTTGTGGTTGGCGAACTCCCTAGTATTGTCCAATTCCTTCTGTCTGTCATATAGTAGGAAGTCGAGGTTCTCCACTTGACGCTTCAACTCCGGGTGACTTGGCATCTCTAGAGGCATTCCCATAGAATCATGCCTTGCATAGTGAGCAAAGCGGGTTCCTTGGATCAAGTTGACATTCTGTGCGCAAAGACGAGCGAGAGCTTCATGCATTGCCCTGGCTAATCCGTCTAGCCAGTTGTTCTCTCTTACGGTGAACTGAATCCTCTCGGACATTGGTGCCTCTAATTTGCCCCGAAGATCAACAACTACTAGCCATTGTAAATCTCCTCCTGGGGGTCCATTGAGTTGAGCTCCAAGGAATTCCGGATGCGGGCGCTCCAAGTACTCAGATAGTGCATCAAGATCCCTCTCGAAGATGAGTTGTCCTCTGTTGCCCAACTGGTAGAACTTGCTGTACTAAGCCTCCATCTATAAGAATTTAGGATGAGAAAGTTAGTGAAGTGATCAAGTGTGTCAAATTTTATGTAGTAATGTAAGAGTTTTTGAGGAACATGTATTTTTTTGAGAGAAAGTATCCCAAGGATAAGAGGGGAAATAGGTTTTCATAAATACTCACTTCTTTTGTTTTGAAACTAAGTTTTTGTTCGGACGTCCATTCTAACTAGGGTCTCCTATGGTCAGGATGGCTCTAATACCAACTTGTCAACACCCGGATTTTTAATCTCAGATGCCTGTTATGCCATACATCGCAATCCTAGGATTATCATTTTTGCGAGACATAACAGATTGGATATCACAGTACATCATCCATTACAAACCATAATAAGGTCCTACACAAATAAAGGATCTCATGATCCAGTCTTAGTACAAACAAGTAGCGGAATAAATAGCGTAGCGGTGGGATCTATCTTCAGTGTCACAGGCAATACTGACGATGGGAAATGATCCTAGTTGTCGTAGCCGTCCTGCTGTCCTCCTTCAGGGTAGTCCTCCTCATAATCTGGCCACGGGAATAGCCAGGGACAAAGCCATGAGTACTCTTTAAGTACTCGCAAACTATCACTAACAAGTAAGGTAGTTCTAGTAGGAATGCTAACTCTAAGTATATTTGTAAAGTTAAGTGTGAAACCTAAGCTGAGTTTAGAAACAAACAAAGATAAAATAAAGTTTGAAATCACCTAAGTGGGAACTTAGTTTTCATAGTCACAACCATGTTGTGGTCAAGTCATGTCACAATTCATTTCATAAGTTATTTTGAACATCTGACAACAGAACAGTATGGCCACTCCAACTGTCCATAACCGCGGACGCGGCTATTCGAATAGTTTGACACTCTGCAGAGGTGGTACACTTTCACCACAAAATTCGATACATCTATCAGGGATAACCCTGAATCATCATACTTAGTATGCAGATAATCAAACATAACTTTTCTACACACTCTAGTATAAGCACCTCTCCTATGAGCTTGGCCTCCCAGCCATGGCCATCTGCCATCCTAGGCACTGCATAGGTGGACAACATTGAGAGGTAGCCTCAGCTCAAACCGCTCCCGCGAGGGAACTAATACTAATGCATATAAATTTCTGGCTAAGCCTTACCCAAT
This sequence comes from Avena insularis, assembly GCA_023614405.1. Classification (NCBI taxonomy): domain Eukaryota; kingdom Viridiplantae; phylum Streptophyta; class Magnoliopsida; order Poales; family Poaceae; genus Avena; species Avena insularis. The sequence continues at coordinate 281,704,858 of CM042694.1, read as the reverse complement.
TCAGATATTGTGATTGTACGGTAAATTTGGAATGGTATCGCATCCGAACCCAACCATCAGTTTTTATAAAAGGGCTAAGGCTCATGCCTCAAAATTTTCATCATCATAAACCATTTGTGTTTCTCAACACATGTCAAAACATCTCAATAGAATGACTCATCATTCCAAGGTTTTCACAGGTCATTTTCACCAAGTACTCCCATCTAAAGTGATCAAGTTTTTGGTTTAACTCTAAACTACTAAGTTAAGAGTGTTCACTAATGTGGAAAGCTAATATCAATCTCATGCCATAGAATGACATCTAAACCTAACTAGATAGGTCAAGTTTTATACTCTTTATGCTATCTATAAACAAGGTAAAGAACTTTGGTAAAATAAAAAAAAGTAAAGCTTGTAAGTAAAACTGGGGGTAGGTATAAGTCAACATGTATAACCAAGCATGCCTAATGCATCTTGCTTGAGTTAACTTGCATCTAATGATGGCTTGCTAAGTATAATACTTGCAAGTGTTAGCTTGCCAATAATAGCTTGCCTTGGTTGGTGAAGTGGTTGAAATTCTCTTCCTCCTCTTCTTGGTAGAACTCCTCCTCCTCGAAGACTTTTTCGGTACTATTGTCTTTAAATACATACGGAATACACCATCACCAAACAATACTTAACTAGTCTATTTAGCACACTAAGACACACATTTGATGATCTAGTATCATCACATTTATCACAAGGTTTAATGAACTAGTTTCATTTATTTTATTTGAGAAAAGTAATTTCTACTCATTGAAAATAACTAAGATTAATATTCTCCAAGTAAAATATTGGATCATATGGACACATGTCATCACCACATATTCTAACACATGGGAATGTGATTTAAAAATTGGATCATATTTTACTAAGTTTAAGTTTAATATTTAATGATTTAAAGTGACTAGAAATGCCTATATAGCATTATTTTGGTACTAGTCCAAAGTCACTGCATGCAAACCTTGATATTATTACATATTCAGATAGGTATTGTTAAATGTGATTTTTGAGAGGTGGAATCAACTCCAAAGCTATGATGGTTGATTTTAGAAAAATGTTTGAATGTGAAAAAGATTCTGTCTTGTTATTTTTGCTAGGAGAGATCTCTAACTCTAGTTGATTTAAATCCAACGGGCTTGGATAGAGATTTTTATTATCTTTCCAATAAAACTAGAATCATTCAATTTGGATTTATAAAACTCTCTGAATTGATTTTTGAACTAAGGGGCAGAAACTAGTTTACTTCTAAAAAGAAAAAGATTTATTTGAATCTACTGGGTTGCGCGGGAACACTAATGGGTCGGTCCGGTTTCACTCCGCGGCGCTGAGGACAGCTGACAGGGGGTCCCGCATATCAGTGGCTCTTTAAACGCGAAGCGGTACGGGGCAACGTGGACCGCAGGATTAGAATTAGGATCTATGGCTCACGTTCATCGTCGACGACGGACATGTCGCCGGCAAGGTGGAACCCTAGCGGCTCGGTGGGGGTGCAGTGGGGGCATACCAGGGCTCCAGCGAGTGCGGCGATGGGGGCGATCGAACGTGACGACAACGGCGGACTCAGGCTAGGTCGCGGCAGCTCCGGGGGTGGACGAAATCGACGGGGACTTCTCCTCCTCTCCTACGGCTAACTCCGGTGCAATTCCGGTGACTGGCTGCTCGAGCGGCTCCAGCGAGAGAGAGGGGAAATGATCAGTGGTAAGAGGCGAGTGTGGGAGTGTGGCAAATGAGGTTGGGGGTGGCCTCCTTATATAGGCTCGTCAAGGGGACCGAGAGGGCGACGACGAGCTCGTCGGTGACGACGATACAGGGTGCTATAGGCATGGGCTAGGTAGGCGGACAGTGGGCGGTTCCCTGGCGGTCAGCTACGGCTTAATGGCGACGCTAGGGGCGGTGGCTAACGGTCGGGCGCGTCTCGCGCTCTGAGCGGCCGAGGCGGTGCTCGACGCGGTTCACGGCGGCTGTGGGTCGCGCGGCGGGAGAAGGGCGTGTCTGGCGAGGTGTTGGGGTCAATGCGGAGCAGCGCGCGCGGGCTATGGTCGAGGGGCAGCGTGTGCGGGCCTTGCCGGGGATGGCGCTCTGGCGTGCGCTGGCATGGCGCAGAGGCTCAGTGCGGGGCTTTTCCTCGGTGGTCCAGGGCGTGGCAGTGCTCGGGTAAGGGACAAGGGACGGCGGAGTGATCACGCCTACCTCCCTGGTGCGACGGAGAGGGGCTGGTGGTCTCCTGCGAGCTGCCCGTGCTCGACCGGCGGATATGGCTTCGGGGTGGCGCTGCACTATGGCTAGGGACTAGGGAGTGGCTGGTTTATGGCCTGGTTAGAACAAGGGGAGACAGAGAGAGTGAAATAGGGTCAATTGGGTCGACAAATCCTTGATCAAACAGTAATAGTTAGGCAGGTTTGATTCTGATCACAAGGTGTTTGACATAATGGCCGCATGAACCAAAGTTTTGAATTTTGAGATGATTTTTGGTGGAGTTGTTGGTCTTATGCTTGAGCATCTTTGGTTGCTGGGATTTGTCAAATTGAAGTCATTTGAGTGGTTTTTGAAAAAGTGTGATCTAGGTACCTACACTTGATTCCATTTTCAAGTGTCTTTTAAATTTAGAGTTTAAATATTTTTGGAAGATCACAAGATGGGCCTTGATACATCTTTACTTGTACTAGCAAGGGGTGCAAAGATCCATAATTGTTTCTGTCTGAAGTTGAGTGCTAGGAACACCCAAAGTGGGCTAGTTGATTGAAATGGTCAAAGTGACCATTTCCATTTATTAATTCTATTTGATTTCTTTTTCTTTGGATTTTGCTTGGGAATGATCTAGATGATGTGGCATTCATCTTAGAATCATTTTACAATCATTAGAACAAACAACCATGGCAATTCAAAACAATTTCATATTAATGCAACACATATATGCATGCTTAATTATTTAAATGAGAAAAAGTTTTTGTTAACCCTAAATTGGGTGATTTGGATCTTGATTAACCTTGATTAAAGTTTTGGGATGTTACAAAGGACTCTTCAATCTTCGGTGCTCCATGGCGGAGTTCCTCGACGACAAGTTCTAGTCGTTGCTGGTTCAATAAAATTGATGTGGTCGTTTTCCTCTATCGTTTTGGGAGAGGTGGTGTGGTGGTGCCGCTCTTGGCCGGCCATGGTGGCGAGGTGGAGCTGCGTTGTGATGCTTTGGTTGGTGCCATGTCCCCCTTGGTCGGCTGTGGCGGCAAGAGTGGGTGGAGAGGCGAGGCCCCATCCCCTGCTTCAAGCCGGTGGATCAATGGCCCTCACGCGGTGGGGGCTGTTCATCTGGAGCTATGCTTTGGCCGGGAGGCAACCTTGCCGTTTCATCGGCATTGTTGTAGTGGCAGCGTCAACTCGATTGCAGGCTTGACTCTTTGGCTTGCTCTTGGAACTGCACCTTGTGGAGTTCATCAAAAGCTTCATTTCATTTCTCTAGATGCAACGATTCGGTCTGGCTGTTACACTATGGACCAACTGAGAATTGTTGGTTTCACGCCGTCTTCGCTATCTTCTTCCCGCTCGGGTGTGTGCGCCGGAGGCAGGTGTCGCTCCCCAGATTTGGCGGGGGAGATGCTCCAGTATTGGGCTCGATGATGCGCCATCAAAATCAACAGCTCAATCTCCTACCTCGTGTGCCTCTGCCAACTCAATTGCTTGTTGAGCTGCTGGCTCTACGGTTGGTGAGGCTGTTTGAGGCCCCTAAAGAACACGGTTGTAGGTTTTTGTCCATGATCTCGATGGACCTCCTGGCAGACTCCGTTTGTGTTCTTTTGTGTAGTAGCTTGTTCTTGATGTAGTTAATATTTTATATTCGGCTAGACTGTTGCGTTGGATAAGACCAGGGTATCTTCCTCTTTTTGCCCATGGTCTTTTTAGTTTTTGTTGGACCCTTATCTGCTATTCCACAGGAGACTTCTTTGTAAACTTGTACCCACTGATTTGTTCAAACCTGGCCAACGGGTCTGGGCACAGGCCTGGCACGGCCTTCACGTGCCTGGCCCGGCACGGCACACATCGGCCTGTCTACCTCACGTGTCGGGCCATGCCGGTACGGGGCCTGCCTCCCAGGCCCGAGCACGGTACCAGCGCCAGACGGGCCAGCCCGTGGCATGTCAAGCACGTCGGCCTGTTAGTCATTTTCGCCGGCCCATCTAAATGAACCATCAATATTCGCCAAAACTGTAACATGTTAGCTAAGCTTTGCTGGTCACTGGTTAGTTGGTAGTTGGTCCACTGGTTAGTTGGAGTGCGGGAGGGCAGGAGATCGTGAGTTTGACTCCCACCCGACTCCTTTTTCGTCTATATTTCCAAAATCCCGCAGGAACATGCTAAACGGGCTGTGCCGGGCCGGGCGCTTGAGACCACGGGCCCGGTATTCCACGGGCCAAGCCAGGCCGGTGCCGTGCTATTTTCACGTGCTGCGGACCGGCCCACCGAAAGCATGGCCCGTTGGCCAGGTTTGGCTTTGTTAATAAAGTTCTAGGGCCACCCGTTAAAAAAAAGTGCGTGCGTTCCAGGAGGTTGAGCTGCTTTCTGGAACTTGTACAAATGCATGAATGTTAAGGCAATTACCACAGATGTTTAGAAGCACAAGACAGACAAATGTCCTTGTTAAATCGACAGGTACTGTGATATGATTCCAGCACAAATGAAAACTGCAGCTAACAGATGCCTCCACAGCTACACTACTGACTGCTCATCTTCCTTTCAACCCTTTTTTACTTAAAAAAAGGTCCGTTTCACCTTCAGAAGTCAGCACCCATGATTTTCTTTACCAGCTATGGTTTCTTCACTTGTGCCCCGCATAGTCGCATAGGTCGTTCTACATGGAAATAGTGCAGAACCATCTGACGGACACGTTAGATTTGCAGACTCTCCGAATAACAAAAATCACAAAGGCACTACCGATAGAAGTGATGTATATGGAGCATCGCCACTTCTGACTGAAATTTGGCACATTAGCTTTTAATACTCTTACGAACAGGGGCAGGGCATCTGGTCTTCCAGTAGGGTTGGAAATGGAGATACTCGGGTAGCCACCTAGGACAAGATATAAAGATAAGGAGGCAAGCGATTCCTGGTTGGCAAACATATCAAAGGACTCTCTGTAGCACATTTCATTAACGCTTAGGGGTACAGCAAACAAACTAATTACATTGCTGCCTTAAGATTGTTCACTACTTATCCAGGAAGAAAAATGTAGAACTGCAGACAAGCTTATTTGGACCTTTTAGGACTATTTAGTCATTTATTTGTAGAAAAAATAATAGCCCCATAGCAAGCATATCTGCAGACCTGTCCCTTTAGCCACCCACAATGGTCTTACATTGCAAAAGAAACGCTATCACGCCATGGGTTTACATCTGGACCAATGCATAAAATAGATGTCAACCTTTTTAGCCAGTGTCATTTGCCACACAACGCCAAAACGGTTTGTCGATCATACTTTGGTGGTGCGACATCATCTTTATTTCAAATAATAGTTAAATAATAAGGATAGTGAGGATGATCTAATCAAGATTTCAAGCACCAGTCAACTACAAGATAGTTACCTACCACTACTGACTTCTTACGCTCATAAGATGGAACAACTTTCAAGCCCGGACCAACATTACAGAGATAGGACACATGGAAGGTCGGAAGCTACATAAATGGTATAGCCATATAGAAGAACTAAAATCATGAAGGACACAATGTGCCTAAACCATTCTTAAATTGTACTAGCTTGTAAACTTTAGGACATACTGACATAGTAGTCGCCATTCCAAAAAAACAAGCTAGTGACCTTTATATAAGACCTAAATAAATCGAAGTTGTCAAAGAAACACCAGACACAAGGGTTCCTAAAAGATAGTATGATCATATGCTTACCTTCTAATGCCAGAATGCTAGGACCACAGCAACGATGAAAAGTATGAAGAGAGCAGCATTTCCGCCAGGCAAAATATCTTCATGCGGATCAGGTGACCTGGAAGCAGCATAACAAAAATTAGGACGAACACAGTGAAATAATGATGATATGTTAAACATAATGGGAAGTCTACAGTTCAGAAACTCGAAGCATTGATGCTAGCCTACTCTATCTATATTAAAAAATTATAACAAAAATGATAATTTCTTGCACATAAAAGTCACCTATCACATAAATTACTCCCTCCGCTCCATAACCATGACGAGAATTATGGAACGGAGGGAGTAGTATATTACATGATTCTACTAACACACGTAATGACAAAAGAGGCTATCATGAGCTCTAAAAGGCAAGAGAAAAAAGTTCAGCAGTTTGACTAGAGAACGAGGAAAGACAGATGATTGCATAAACTGAAATTGATGAACCTAGGTTAGTGGTTACACAAACTAAACCTGTAGACAGAGTTGGCTTAGAACAATAACATGCTCATATCCAGGAAAGAGGTAGATGAAAGGGCTGGAGAAGTATGTGATTGCATTGTTTGCAAGAAACTGAGATGTCCTAATTTCAGGCCAATTTGAGCAGTAGTTTTTTTTTTTGTAGAAAAATCTAAAAGAAATGGACATCATGGCTTCAGTTAAAAAGCGCAGAAGTTTCGAATCCTTAGCTTCTTGGTCATGTTAGAGGGTGTGGGCACAGACAATTTCCCTATTTAAAGCCATATACTCTTATTATCTCCATAGTAAATAAGAACACATACAATATAGCCAGAAAGTTTCTAGGTTAAAACTAAATTTGTTGGTCCTGTTGCCACTGGGAAGAGCTGCTTGACCTATTTACTTCTATGTTAAGTTGAGCATATATTGCTACATTATAAGAAGTAACTGTACCCGTGTGAAAACTCAACAGGTCCAGAGTATTCAGGATTTCTTTGCAAATTATAGAAACCAGACATTCTCCAACCTTATACACAAATGTTACTTGAAGACTTGCAGAATTTATCTAACTAATGCAGAATGCACAGTGCAGTCATCAGGATTTTTCTGTAGAAACCAGGTAGGGACAAAGTAGATTCTTGAAACTTGGAGCATGAAAGGAGACTAGCACCAATAAACATTTCATCTTACTGAAAAGCACTAGAGCATTTAGGCCAATTACAAAAACACTTGACAATCGGATATCAGACAATTGTTGAGCCAATTTAGCGTTACTTATACAGCCAAGAACACTTAATCTAGCTAGTTAGTCACTATTTACCAATGCCGACATATATTAGCCAAGGCACTGATCATAAATTGGTGCTCCTGGATCCTAATTATTATGCAACAACTGTGCAAATTGTTTTCCATCATTTGAGCATATAAATATGGGCATTAGTGGTTGATTTGGACTTGATATTTTTACCTGTGCTGATAACTATATACAGTATTCTTTAGAAGAGATATGGCCTAATGGACATTACCTCTTTCTCTTACGTGACCGATAAATCCAGGCCATCACAGGAGGCAGGATCCCAAAGAGGAAGCAGTTTGCATAAACCCCAGCAAAATCTAGCGCCTTGGCAAACGCTGTTGAGAAGAATGATACAATAAATATTGGAATGATGAGCACCGTCCATGTCAGAATCACCCCATTTCTGCCAAGAGCACCACCAGGATCAGAAGATTCCACACTTGCTCCCTTGGGATTGGGAGAAAATCTTTTAAGAATCAACTCCAAAGTGTCTGCCAACTGCTTTGGGAAGCTGACCGCATATCCTATCAAGCTCGTCGCCAATGCAGCAAAGGCGAAGCCTCGAACAGCGGCCAATGCCGCTGGATTCACCGAGAGAAGAAGCTTAATAGGGTCATCAAACCTTGCGGTGCCGGCCACACCTGCCAATCCGAGAATGACCGCATTCCATGAGAGAACCATGAGCAACGGTACAGCACCTCCGATGAGTATTGCCCTGCGTGCATCATACACGGAGTCCCCTACAATCTTGCAGATGAAGGGCGTGATGACGTGGAACCCAAGCGTGAGCACAGTGACCGGAATGGCCGGCAAGATGGCACTAGGGCTCCAGCACGCGTGGGCAAGAGAATTGAGCATGCTGCTCCGGCCGACAGAGACGCCTGTGACCACAAGCGCCGTGATGGAGACGAGCATGAGGCCACAGAGGAGACGGTTGACGCCATCGACAGCCTTGAACGGGAAGAAGGCAATGAGCACGCCGGCGAAGCACGGGAAGAGCGCATTCCCCAGGAGCGGATTCAGCGCCGGGAAGAGCTGGGAGACCAAAGAGCCTATGCCGGCGACGCACGCGACGATGAGGGAGAAGCTGAGTGCGGCGTAGACGACGGCGACGAGACCGCCGAAGGTCGCCCCCAAGGTAGTCGACGCAAGTCCCGTGAAGCTGACCTCGTCGACGCCCCTGCCTTCCATGGCGGCGAAGCTGAGCTCGGCGACGAGGACGATGGAGGAGACGACGTAGGCCCAGGAGACGAGGATGGCGAGGGTGGAGGGGAGCGGGCCGGAGCGGATGGTGGCCGACGGCAGCGCCAGCATGCCCGGCCCGACTGCCGTGCCGATGATGAGGCTAACCGCCGCCCAGAAGCTCTTCTTCTCGGTGCCGGCGCCGGCGCCGGGTACGCCGGCCTCGACGAGGGGTGGTGCTTGCACGGCATCGCCGCTGCTGCGCCGCCACCGCCATTGCCGCCTTGGCTCCGGCCATGCGCGCTGTGGGGGGTTGTTGGATGCTTGGATCGAGGCTCTGGGCGTTCTGGTCTTGAGAAGGCGGAGTAGTCCTCCACTGGGATGGAGGGAGGGGATGGGCTGTGAGAAAGTGAGGTTGCGGCGGCCGCAGAGTAACATGGCTGCTGCTGCTGTAACCGATCTGGGAGGTCAATGGTAAGTTTCCAACCGTGAGGTGAAAGACGGCCGGTGATTAGGGGCTCGAGTAGGCCATTGCCCAGTCACATTTTCCCATTCCAAGGGATCCAGTCGGGCATGTGTGTCAAGCCAATCTAAACAGGAACCAGTTTAGAGTTTTCTACTTTCAGACTATGAAATGAAATGTAATGTTATGCACAGCGCCTGCGTCTGAAGTATCCACATTTTGATGTGAAGATGTTAAATTCCAATCTTTCGATGCCTGAATAATAATCAACCAGCACAGGGTCTCAACTTTGAAACTGAATGGCTGAATATGCATAACAGTTATTATATCAAAGGTAGGAGTACAGAATTACCCAAAGTTAGCACAGCTGCTAGAAGCACAAGGAATAATAATCAACCACATCGCTTGAATCCATACTGCATATCATCAAAATAAGCATACTTCAAATATAACCTGATCAGAAGTTCACGCACCGTTCACAAAACAAAAAGGTTCACGCACTACTAGGATAGAGTATCATGAGGAGGGCCGTCTCCAGAAATTCGGGACCGCTCTGCGAAACCTAAAAGGGGGCCTAAACTTTGAGTATTCATACAACAATTATGGCTTGAGTATACATTTACTAAGTTATATAACTCCAATATGTGTTACTTTGTACAATACTTGAAAATATATTTACATTAAATCTACCAATAGGCGGCACTAAAGCACTAAGTCGGCTTGATGCTCTACTCCTACTAGAAAGTATCATCTTGTTTTATGGCAAAACAAAATTCATTTGAACTACTGTACAACAAACATTATGTAAATTAAACTTAGACATAACAAGACAATAAAAGTAGATTGAATGATTGATAAAACCTTGATCAGTAATCAGGATCAGGAGTTTGGGCGCTAGAGTCGACTGGTTCGGGCCCGCTGATCTGGAATGGCAATTGTGAAACAAGGCAGTGCTCTTATCGATCGAACAGTTTAATCAGTGAAGGCCGCGGGTTATTGGTGCAAGAGGCTGTGCAAACGGCGCTCGAGCGACCGCCTGGCAACGTCAGCATCCCGTGTTCTGGCCGACGCGGGCATGTAGGGGCAGGCGCGGCGATCAGATCGATCAGGAGTCGAGAGCTCTTTTCCAATCACATACGTATCAATCGGGATCTGACTCAACTTCCATCGGGCATCATCCTTCGAAGACCTACGACACGTCGTTGCTGCGTATCATTGGCCTTCTAGGCTGGTTATCGGGAGACAGGGGATTTCATGTTGACAACCAAAATCCAAGCAGGCAGGGTTGGGCTGGGCTAGGATATGAGAGGCCCAAATTTGGGGGGCCCTGTGCGGGCGCCCAGCCCGCACAGCCCCTTGAACGGGCCTGATCACGAGTTTGCCAAGTAGTCGAAGGGAAAGCTATTTTTTAAAATAATATATTTTTAATCAATTCCTAAAATAATACATGAAATTTGGAGTTTTGAAATATAGCACGGCTATAGCACACGGTATGCCAACAGGGACCTATCGGCGTACGGAGAGCCGGCTGGACCTATCGTCATATCGTGGGACGATTGGTGACATCATGCACGGTGGGTATTGGAGCATGCACAATCAAACGATGTCATCAGTTGTCCCACGGAATGATGATAGGTCCAGTCGGCTTACCGTATGCCGATAGGTCCATGTCGGCATAGCCTGTGTCGTAGCCGTGTGTAACATCCCAGCATTAGAGCCTAGAAATAAGTTGAGATCAGGTGTATGCATTATATTCATGCATAGAAAATCCGGATAATTTTTGCGCTTTTAAATAAAACTTGTCAAAGAGATTGAAGCTTCTCTTAACTTGGTGGAACTGAAGTAGATCATCAAGTTGATTGCGATAAGTTTTAATATGACCATTGCTAAAACCTTATTTTTGGGTAATATAATTTGATCTAAGAATAGATCAAATGTAATAAAACTAAGTCACAACATACTATTTAATAAGTAGTACTAGATCTTTTAGAGATCATTACATGGTATTTCATACCACAACTTAAGGAAGAATGCTTAATATTCTAAGGATTATATCAAGGTGTTGTCTACCACAAGACCTGAATACCAAGTCAAGTATATAACCCAAGTAAAAAAATCAATAACTAAATCTTGAAACACTTATTTGCCATAGTTATTCCTACCATGAGCATCATGGTAGTTCTTAAACATTAACTCTTATCACAAATAGAGTAGAAAGGAAAGTCAAGCTAAGATCAGCATCACATACCCTTAATATCATATTAAGTGATGACATTCCTATTTAACCAAGTCCTAGTGTCAAGTTGATCATCAATGTTGAGTGGTCAATTCTTGACCTAGCACATATTGACTATTAGTTTTGACTTATTAAGTTGACCTTCCAAAGACCTTAATTAAGTAAATTATAAGAAGGAGGAACTAGTTATGGTAGGATGTGCCATCATCAATGGAATATGATCCTTAGTGGTGTTCAAACCATTTGATGTTGGAGGAGATAACTCACTCATGAGTTAACTAGAAGAGGTATCTAAACCTAAGAGTTAAACTAGTACTTGAGGAGCCATGAGAAAGTTAGTAGTATTTGTGTATCAAATAATAATCTTGTTAAGCCAAAGTGGGTATAAACTTCAATTAAGTTTACTTAACAAGATAAGCCTATAGATAGACTAGTACAAGTCTACTGCTTAGTGTTAATAGATCCTGATCAGACAATTAGAAGCCTACGCTTTGCATGATCAAGGATGGTGGTCATTACTCTCAAGTCACTTGAGAATAGATGACCAGGTGATAAAGAAGTATTGTGAGTATACCGAATTAGGCAAAACCTTAGAAAGTTGTAACACCCTCGAATCGGCCCTATGCAAGTTTCAGCGCTTCCCGCCAAACCCGCATAGAAACGATTCAAGGATGCCCACTAGGCACTTTCGTGCGGGTGGAAAACTAAGTAATACCATTACACAACAGTCCTCGATGGGACCCACAGAACATATATATACAACAGTGACTCCTCGAGTCAAGAATACAGATATACCATACAAGATTCAAATTACCTTGAAAACGATTCAACATCCGAGTACGGATAAGAAGCAAATGGGGCTAAGAGCCCTGAAGAATAACCAATGGCGTCCATAACCCTGCCCAGGCCAAGTCGGAAGGGTAACCCTGCTAACGACGTCGATCTCAAACCTGCTAAACAAAAGGGGTGCCGACAAAGGGCAAAGGAAAAAGAGGAGCGTCAGTACTGAGGCCAGTACACGGCGAGGCTAGAATTCGGCGGCTCTCGCCTACATAGGTATGGTGGGCTGAAGCGGCAGCGCAGCATGCGCTAAATAACCTATAGAGACTCAGACAACTGGCGGTTATCAGAGAGGCGTAAGAAAGACCTATTCGGATCCAACCTGAAGCTAACACCGAACAAACCCATCCTGGTATTTCCCCCTCGAGACCAAACAAGGAAGTCGGACCAAGGAACTCACACAGTTGACAATTTTACTCATTCCGTTATAGTTGCAGCACTTACTAATCAGATGTAGGTATGATAACATAAGTAGTGGGCAATTTTAGTTATCATTCCGTTATAGTTGGAACATTTGCTAGTCAGATATAATTGTCCTGAGGAATCCCAAAACCCAACAGTTGTTGACACTTTTATCACATTCCGTTGGAGTTGCAATACTTACTAGGTAGGTACAACATGTCACAAAACAACCCCAGATCCACCAGTTGTTGGCATTTTTATTATCCATTCCATTGCAGTGAAGCTGATTACTAGTCACATATTAAGTCAAATTTATAACACTACTTTAGTTATGCTTGTCTATGATCGAGATACTGTGCTCCAAGTCGTCCATAACCGCGGACATGGCTTTCAGAAAGTTTTACCCTGCAGGGGTGCACAAATAGCAACACACACTCGATCAACCTCGGAAAAACCAACTCAAAACCCAACGAGGCATTCACGACAAAGCGATCACAGGATTCATAAATATTTCAGGGGGCCACCCCATTAAGCTACTCGCAACGAAGTTGGCCGGCTCCGAGATAGACCCAAGGTTTGCGCCAATGGCTGTAAACGACTGGGAACCCGAAAGTGTGACTGGGCTTGTCGATACCGCGGAAACACTCCGCAATCCTAAACAGTACAGGTGCTCCACGCACAATCTTAAATAAAGCAGTAAAGCATGGCATAGGTACAGGATAGTAATAAAGCCCCAAACTACTTTGTGGCCCCAAGAAATAGAAATGAATCAAGCTCTAGCTCAGGAGGGTCCATAAGACCTCCCGGATGTGGATAGTGCAAAAAATCAAGGAACAGGTATCAAGTACTCGGGGTCTTACGGGACACAAGTGAGCGTGGAAGAACCAAATACATCTATTGCCCACTGATGCCTCTGCATTAGTTATATCTAGCAATTTAATAGTTGTGTTTAAAGTCATGATCATCTCCACCATAAACATCTGCCAGCATTCTAACATTTGTGGTACTTGACATCACGAGATCGAACCTGAGCAAGCAAATACGACTCGCAAGGCCAGCTATCTACCAAACACAGGTAATAGGAGGTGTCCAAGGCAATATAGAGGCTGCACGGGATATAACTGGTGCACGGAAACTAAAGCATCGCGACACGGATAGCAATAGATCAACAGGAGGAAATAAAGACTATAAATGCAAAATAGGTAGAAGCGGGAGAGATGCTCACCTGGGAAACACTGCCGAAGGTTCATATCCAGAGAACTTGTCGATACTCGCATCAACTCATCGGCCTAATCCGCGAAGAAGCAAACACTAGAAGAAACACCGGATACAATATTTAATAATACGGCAAAAGATCTGGCATGATTATGATATGATGCAGATGCGGTGCAATTAGGCAATATTAAGCGGAACCAGGGTCCCGATAATTAATTAGACGGTTCAAGTTATTTAACTACCCTGCAATTTAAATGTTGGATTAACAAGGCGAAACGGGGCATCGGTTCGCTACACAAATTTAAATGGAGTCCGGAATAAGACTAGAATAGCCCGCATATAGACTCCATATTTAATTTAGGTGAATCGACTACCTAACCCAACCCACCAGATGACATGTATGCAAGCATGATGATTTAATGATGCGACAGGTATATATGTCATATTATAAAATAGAAGCTTAGGGTCACAATCTGGGTTCGGAAGATCTTGGTTCCGGGGGTTCGGGGTTCGACAGGGTTCGACGGGGATCGGTCTCGGCGGGAACGTTCTCGGACAATGGAAGGAGAGCTTGGCGTTCCGGGAAGAAGGACTTGGTTTGGCGTCGGGGGCGCATCGGATTCGCCCTGGTCGGTGCCGATCTTGTCGTCGCGGAGTTCTTGTCGGCTCCGCTTATCGGGTCGGTCTTGGCGTTCGGGATGAAGAACTTGGCGTGCCGTGTCGGTGACCTTGGCGTCCGGGTTCTCGGGCATCGCATCCGGGAAGGAGTACTTGTCGCATCTGTGGTCTTCGGGTCCGGGGTCTCGGTCATGGCGTCCCATCGTAGATCTTGTCGATGGTCCAGCAAAAGCCACTGAGTTCGGTCTTCGGGGTCCGGGAAGAAGAGCTCGGCGTCTTCAGGTTCGAGATCAGGGTCCTCGAGTTCGTGTGGCGATCTTGTCGTTTTGTGCCATAGAACTTGTGTCGGTGGCCTTCGGGGACGATGTCTCCGGAAGATCTTGCGGTAGCAGGCACTTGACGAAGTCGATCTTAGCAACAGGATCCATGTCGATGTCGAAGAGCAATATCTTGTCGTATGACATGCTTGGTGATGGCACAAACTCGATCACCAACATAATTGTTGTATCGGTGGCCTTAACCGGAGCGCTTGAGCAAAACGAAGATCCTGAGAGCCGAACACCAGAGAACTTGTGGTCGTTTGCTACCACGAACAAACAAGCGGCAAGATTGATATCGATATGCCAGCACACATACACCAAAGCTGGCTTTGCAGCTGACCACAGGGACGCAGTACAGGGTCGATGCAACAAGTTGCAAGAGGAAGACGTCGACGCGAGGTTGCGGAGAGGACAACGGCGCTGCAGAGCTTGGTCGGGAGCAGACCCGGCAAATGCGTGGAGCCAATGGTGGAGTTGGGGCTCCTGGAGGAGGTCGCGCTGCCCTGGCGCTCAGGAGATGAGCAGAGACGAGGTGTAGAGGGATCGCTAACGGGGCGCACTGCAGGGCAGAGACGACGGGCTCCAGGAAGAGAGACGCGCAGGCGGGCCTCGAGCAAAGCGCTCGGGAACAGAGGGGCGAGCGGAGGACAACGGGGAGCTCGGCGGCGGTGCTCACATAGCCGAGGCAGGCGAGCGACCGAGGGTCGGTCGGTGGAGAAGCGCGGGGTTAGCTACGGTGAGGTCGACTCAGGTGACGAGGAGGCGCGGGGCCAACGCAGGCGCGACGGAGGTCGTAGAGGCGGCCGGTGTCGACTTGCGGCCGCGCGGAGAGCGAGATGCAGCGGGAGGAGGGCGAGGCCAGCGACGGAAGAGGAACGCGGCCAGCAGCGCTGGGCTCGAGCGGACGGCAGCCGTGCGAGGCGCGGCTACAGCGGGAGAGAGCGGCGGCGACTGGTGCTTGCAGAGCACGGGGTGGCGACGCCGATGGAAGGAGAGGGTGGCGCCTGGGGCCTGGCGATGCTCTGCGAGGTGGAGGGAGGCCGGGCGACGCGGGAGGCCGGCGGCGGGGCCTGGGAGGAGAGCTAGGCGGCGGCGGCCTGCAGGTGGAGGCGGGGTCGACGGGGAAAGTGGAGGATATGGCGGGGTCGGGCTGGCATGACGTGCGGGAGAGGAGGTGGGACCAGGAGAAAGCGGTAGGTGGGGATGTGCGAGAAGGTGGCGATAGGGATTGGGAGGAGGGAGCGACCAGGTGGGGTGGGGGATGTGCAGGTGGCGGCTGGGAGGAAGTTGGGGATAGGTGGGGTGGGGACGCGGGGTGATGTGGCAGTCCGGGAGTGGGCGGGGTGAGGTGGAGGGGAGTGGGGCCAGGGGAACAGGGCAGGAGGGAGCTGGTGCGTGTGTTGTGTGTGTGCGTGTGTGCGTGGTGGGCGATGGGTTGGGGGGTTGGTGGCTGGGTAGGCTGTTTGGGTGAGAGGGAGTGGGGTTAGGTTAGGTTAGGTTAGGTTTTTATACGGGCCGGGTTGTAGGTGGCCTGGCCTAACGATTGGGCTGCCTCCCCGGTCCGAAAAATAGTTTTATTTTTTATTTTTATTTTTAAAATCCTTTTGTAAACTATTTTTAGACAAAACAAAATACCCGGAAGAGGCCCGGTGTTTTGATTTGAAATAAAGAAAGGAATATTTAGAAGACAAAACTAGGTGTTCGAAAATAGTTTTTAAACAAACCATGCAAGATGATGACGATGCTCAAATGCAATGTGGCATGATGACATGAGCATGCAGTCATGATGATGCAATGCACAAAAACACAGTGATTTTCTAGTAGTGGTTTTTGCGGGGTGCCACAAAAGTTGAATCATCTAGCTTGATTATGAGAAGTCAAGCTAGAGTTTGATGAAGAATATAATAGGAGTTGTATTGAGTAGTTGGAGGTATAGTACTTTAACTAAGCTAATACAAGAATAAACTTATATTATGGGAGTAGTACCATACATATTCCAGAGGATTGATATCACTTGTTATATATAGTGAGGATTGTAGTCTTGCAACCCTTGGTAGCAGTTACAAGATGGAATTGAGGGATTTAATGGTTGGAGTTAGTAATAGCTGCATTGATGGATTTATCAAGGGTAGTTTAGAAATGGAAGCCATATGTACTAGGAGAAGAATGAAGGAGTAATGTGGAAGTGGCATGACCATGTCATCATATGATGATGTATATGGTGGAGTTAGATGATTGTATTATTCAGAAAGATGTGATCTGTGAGAATTAGATAAGAGTGTTTTAAATAGAGTATATTTAGGTAAAGAATTCCTTAACTATGTTCCAAGCTTAGTAAAGTATGAGGATAGGAATTCTTGAGAAACCTTTAACCAAGGCCTTATCAAGCCATGCATAGAACCCTGTCTACATCTTTGTCTAAAACCCTGAATCAAATTGGTAGAGGAACCATTTCTTATTTCTAGATAGCCATTGAACAATACCTCTTGGACAATTAAAGCTTCCAAGAGATGATTAGATAACCAGATGAGTGTTTATTGATGGAAGCCTTGTTCACCTTATTGTATTAAACCCTAATAGAAACCTAGAATAATAGAACTATCAGGATCACATTAAGAAGTAATTCCAATATCTCACTCTAAGTTGAGATATCAAACCTACTCATAGATTTAGAAGTAGAATCCCTAAACCTTGATCCTTATCCATATTCATAATAGAATATGAGTCTATTAAAACCTTACTAAAACTCATGGCAGTTATTTGGAAATGAACATTTTCAATAATGATTGGTATTCATGCTTCTTGACTTCACCAAGGTTATCCATGGTAATCCCAAACACTCCAAACCAAGTAGAATTTGAATAAAAGAAAGCACCAAATATGGAGAACCATGAAATTCAAATCACCATATAATGAACCACAAGGTTTAATACCTTATAATAAATATATATTAATTCTTATATGAAACTAAGTGTGAATAGAATGTTATATAAATCACTATCCATCTCAATTATTGACCATAACCATTATCATGGGAAAATGGAAATCATTTTCTATATAAGGGAATAAAAATCTAAAACCCTAATTCCTATTCATATTCTCTAAAGAAAATAATCCTTTATTGAATCATAAATAATGAAAATACAAAGAAATAATGCCAAACCAACTAGATACATTAATCCAGGAAGAACCCTTGTTGATTCACTATAGTTTTGAGTATTGAAGACATTAAGGAAATTCAAATGGAAATGGAAAAGACAAAACAGAAATAAAAAAACAAAATAAGAAAAGAAGAAGGGACAGCCAGGCTTCAGCCCACAGCCCAGCAAACCTCTGCGTTATCTACCGCCTAAGAGCAAGCTCCACCACATCTCGCTCGCTCTACATCGGCCCAGTACCAGCCTGACCCAATTAACATTTCGTCCAGACTATCATCGTCGTCCACGTCGCGTATGGCCGGTGAAGCAGCTCACTGGCGGCAGCGCCGCAGTCACCGCGCCAAGATCTGTGCCACGACCGCTGGGGAGGGATAAGAATGCCACCGCATCGTCCTTCCATCCTCATCCCGGAAGGAAATATGTCCTGAGAGGCAATAATAAAGTTGTTATTATGTATTCCTTGTATATGATAGATGTTTATTTTACATGCTATAATTGTATTGATAGGAAACATCAATACATGTGTGTTTAATAAACAAAAAGGGTTCCTAGTCATGCCTCTCTTATAGACTAGCTTGTTGATTAACAAGATGATCAAGGTTTCCTGATCATGGACATTGGATGATGTTAATAACAAGGTCACACCATTGGTGGAATGATGTGATGAACATTCATCCGAAGTATAGCATTACGATCAAGTCATTGTGTTTATATTGCTATAACATCATACGAAGTAATCTTTATCCTTAGACCATGAGATCATGTTAATTGCTAACACCGGAAGAGTATCTTGATAACATCAAACGTCACACCGTAACAGGGTGACTATAAAGATGGGTTCAGTGCTACGAAGGTGTTATGTTGAGGCTCATGGATCAAGAGTGGAATTTGTCAATCTAGATGACGGATAGATATACTCTGGGCCCTCTCGGTGATATCACATTAGGATAGCTTGCAAGCAAGTGATGTGATCACTAGAATGTTATATCACGGGAACGAGAAAAGAGTGCATGTCGGTAACAAGATCAAACTAGGTATAGAGATACCGATGATCAAATCTCGGACATGTAATATATCGAGAGACAAAGGAATTTAGTTACAAGCGTTAAAGGTTCTCACGATCACAGGAGTCATCGTTGAATGTGTAGGAGTCGGACGGATCTCCAGTCCTTTGCTGATTATTGATCGGAGAAGGGTCTCGATCATGTCTGCATTATTCGCGAACTGTAGGGTGGCACACTTAAGAGTTACCGGACACCATTTTGGAGCACATATGTTTCAGACGAAAGTATTGCAAAGTGTAGGAATTGTTTCAATAGAAACCGGAAATTGTTTCGGGTGAAATTGCAGAAGGTGGTTCTGCATGTGATATTGAAATATTGCAAGGGGCTATATGTGAATGATTGTTAATTAAAGTAATTAACAAAATTCTGAATAAATTTAATAAAAGAGTTTTATTAAATGAGAGAGCATTAAATTTGGAGAAACTTAATGCATTTAAAGTGGAGACTTTAAAAGGGAATGTGAAGAGGCATTTCAATGTGGAGGAGTTACCACCACATGAATGGGGGAGGTGAGGGGTCACCCCCACCATGCACCGGCCATGGAGAGAGGGGGCACCCCCCCTCCTCCTACAAAAGGCCACCCATTCCCTCATTCATCCACACACCTCCTTGTGAAGGATCTCTCTCCCCCTCTAGAATTATTCCCCCATGGTCTCGGATTAGCGAGATACATGTTCCCGGTGGCATTTTGTCTGGAAGGAGTTGCTGCTTCCGCTGGATCGCTGGAGCGAGGAGGTGGAGGTTGTCCGGTGGCTTGAATGTGTGTGCGAGTGCGGATGTGCTGCTGAGTTGCGGTGCTCGGACTTCCTCACGATCTTGAGATAGGCAAGTGTACGACTACATCAACCACGAGTTCCTACTCGTTAACAAAGCTCGTTGTCTTCGAGGGTAAGTTCTCTATGGATGTATGTCCACCCGTTTGCTTTGTACCTAGTAGATAGATCTTGGTGTCTAGTTCACACCGTAGGAAATTTTTTGTTTTCTATGCTGCGGACCCAATAGTGGTATCAGAGCCTGATCTATGCGTAGGTGCTTTGCACGGGTAGTACACATATGTTTATATGTGGGCGATGATGATCATGTTATTGCATATTCTATGTACTTTGGATATTGGTGGCATAGTGGGATGAAGCGGCCCGGACCAACCTTGCATGTCATCGTACATGAGACCGGTTCCACGACTGACATGCAACTTGTTTTGCATAAGTGGCTGGCGGGTGTCTGTCTCTCCTACTATAGTCAATATCTGATTTACAACGAGTTGCTAATAACTTGGTTATCCTTGTTGTGGTTCATGTTAAATGAGTTAGACAGGTTCTATCTCCGAAAGCCCTCAGCCACGTAAAACTTGCAATTGATAAATTAGAGGCGTCTAGTTTAGATCGTTGCTGGGCTAGTGTTTTGATATGGTATTGTTGTAAGTAGATGTATAATAGATACTCTTACAACTCACTTAACGTGTAAGTTCCATAGACCTTGGCCTTACACACAAAGGAATGATAAAGATCATACCACGATGCAAATGATAGAGATCAAATGCATGGACCATATCATCTCACTTCACACATTAGATGTTAGCATCTTATATTGCTAGTTTGGTAGCATTATAAGATGATCCCTCATTTAGATATCAAGATAAAAATGTGTTCTTCCTTAAGTATGCACCGTTTTGTGGATCGTGTTTTGAGGCATCACGTGATGATCGGGTGTTTTCAACTCTACGCTTTCATACAACGGGTGTAAGACAGTTTTACACACGCAAATACTAAGGTTCTTACTTGACGAGCCTAGCATGTACAGACATGGCCTCGGAACACGGACCGAAAGGTTAAGCATGAGTCATATAGTTGATATGATGCCCATATAGATGCTCGCCTTTGAAGCTACACCGACTCACGTGATGATCGGACTTGGTGTAGTGGATTTGGTTCATGTAATCACCAAAAGGACACGAGGGATGTCGTTTTTGAGTGGGAGTTCATTAGTAATTTGGATTAGTCGAACTCAATCTATCATAAACTTAGTCTAAATATACTTTACAAATTCTGTTGTAGATGGCACCACCTGCTTTTAATTTCAATGTGTTCATGGAGAAAGAGAAACTTGCTGCGAATGGTAGCAACTTCACCAACTGGGCTATGAATATGAGGATTCTCCTCACTGCTGCATAAAAGCAATATGTGCTAGATGCGCCGCTAGGCCCCCCACCAGCTCTTGATGCCCCTGACGAAGAAAAGAACGTCTATATAACTCGTCAGGAGGACCACAACTTAGTTCATTGTGGCATACTGTATGGGCTAGAGCCAGAACTTCGAAAATGTTTCAAAAATGGCAATGCCTTTGATACCATGGGAGAATTGAAAATGATTTTCGATACCCATGCTACCGTAGAGAGTTATAATGCTACAGAAAAGTTCTTTAGCTGCATGATGGAGGAAAACAGCTCCGTTAGTGAGAACGTACTCAAAATGTCTGGGTACGCCGATAAGCTTGTGTCCTTGGGAATAACGATTCCCATTGACCTAGGCATACATCGTGTTCTCCAATCTCTGCCACCTAGCTACAAGAGCTTCGTGATGAACTATAATATGCAGGGCATGAAGAAGTCTCTTCCCGAGCTTCTGTCAATGCTAAAGACTGCAGAAGTGGAGATTAGGAAAGAACATCAAGTGTTGATGATCAATAGGACCACCGGTTTCAAGAAGGACAAGAAAGGCAAGCACAAGGGAAAGAAGGGTGGCAAGTCTGCTACGCTTTGAAAAGAAACCCCGCTGGCTCTAAGTCCGACATCGAAAGTGCTACTATTGCAGGGATCGCCATTGAAGCCTAATCGCCAAGTATTTGGACAAGAAGTCCGCAAGGCAAACAAAGGTATATGTGATATACATGTTATTGATGTGTACTTGACTAGTACTCGCAGAGCACCAGGTATTTGATACGGGATCGGTTGCTAATATATGTAACTCGTTCAGGGGTCGCAATGTTTACAACTAGCAAGGGATGAGGTCTCGATGCGGGTCGGCAATGGATCAAGAGTTGATGTGATCGCCGTCAGAACGCTGCCTCTCCATATGCCATCGGGATTAGTTATAAACCTAAATAATTGTTATTTGGTGCCTACACTGAGTATGAACATTGTATCCGGATCGTGTTTGATGCAAAGTGGTTATTCATTTAAGTCTGAAAACAATGGTTGTTCGATTTATATGAATAATATCTTTTATGGTCATGCACCTATGTTGAATGGTTTATTTCTGTTGGATCTTGATAGCAGTATTACGCATATTCATAATGTTGATGCTAAAAGGATTAAACTTGATAATGATATATCTACATATATGTATCACTACCGTCTAGGTCATATTGGCGTTAAACGCATGAAGAAACTCCATTCTGATGGACTTTTGGAATCACTTGATTTTGAATCATTTGATACATGTGAGCCATGCCTTATGGGCAAGATGACTAGAACGTCGTTTTCCGGTTCAATGGAACGGCGATGCATCTATTGGAAATCATACATACTGATGTGTGTGGACCAATGAGTGTGTCGGCGCGAGGTGGATATCGTTATTTTGTTACTTTCACGGATGATTTGAGTAGATATGGGTATATCTATTTGATGAAACACAAGTCTGAAACATTTGAAAAGTTCAAAGAATTTCAGAATGAAGTGGAAAATCATCATAACAGAAAGATCAAATTTCTGCGGTCCGACCGTGGAGGAGAATATCTTAGTTACGAGTTTAGCACACATATGAAAGACTGTGGAATAGTTTCACAACTCACGCCTACCGGAACACCACAACGTAATGGTGTGTCAGAACGTCTTAATCGTACTTTATTGGATATGGTTCGATCTATGATGTCTCTGACTGACTTGCCACTGTCATTTTGGGGTTATGCACTGGAAACCACTGCATTCACTTTAAATAGGGCACCATATAAATCCGTTGAAAAGACACCGTATGAATTATGGTTTGGAAACAAACCTAAGCTGTCATTTCTTAAAGTTTGGGGATGCGATGTTTATGTGAAGAAACTTCAACCGGATAAACTCGAACCCAAAGCGGAAAAATGCGTCTTCATAGGATACCCTAAGGAAACGATTGGGTATACCTTCTATCACAGATCCGAAGGCAAGGTTTTTGTTGCCAAGAATGGATCCTTTCTTGAGAAGGAGTTTCTCGCGAAAGGTGTGAGTAGTCGGAAGGTAGAACTCGAAGAGGTTATTGAACCTTCTCTTCATGGAATGGCGAGTGGCACAGCACCGGAAGTTGTTTCGGAGTTGACTTCACCTAATGAAGGGAGAGCTAATGATATTGATCATGAAACTCCGAAAGAGGACACTATCGAACCTCGCGGGTCAAGCAGACACGCAGCCTCTGAACTGCAGACGGCAATCCTGTTGTGAATTTCATGGTTGATGAAATGGATGACCCTGCGACGTATGAAGAAGCGATGATGAGCCCGGATTCCAACAAATGGCTAGAAGCCATGAAATCCGAGATGGAATCACCAGGTTTGGACCTTGGTGGACTTACCTCACGACCGAAAGGCCATTGAGAATAAATGGATTTTCAAAAGGAAAACTGATGCTGATGGTAATGTGACCATCTATAAGGCTCGACTTGTCGCAAAGGGGTTTCAACAAATTCAAGGAGTTGACTACGATGAGACATTCTCTCCCGTAGCGATGCTTAAGTCGGTTAGGATTATGTTAGCAATTGCTGCATATTTCGATTATGAAATATGGCAGATGGATGTCAAAACTGTGTTCCTCAATGGTAAGATTGAAGAAGAGTTGTATGTGATACAACCTAAGGGTTTTTTCGATCCTAAGGATGCTAATAAGGTGTGCAAACTTCAGCGATCCATCGATGGACTGAAGCAAGCATCACGAAGTTGGAATCTCCGCTTTGATGAGGTGATCAAAGAGTTTGGATTTGTCCAAACTTATGGAGAGGCTTGTATTTACAAGAAAGTGAGTGGGAGCAATGTGGCATTTCTGATATTATATGTGGATGACATATTATTGATTGGAAATGATTTAGATCTTTTAAACAGTGTTAAAAGTTATCTAAACAGCAATTTTTTGATGAAGGACCTTGGTGAAGCTTCATATATATTAGGCATTAAAATCTATAGAGATAGATCAAGACGCTTAATTGGGCTATCGCAGAGTACATACCTTGATAAGATATTAAAGAAGTTTAATATGGACGGAAGTAAGAAGGGGTTCTTACCTATGTTGCAAGGCAAGACATTGAGTAAGACTCAAAGTCCGGCTACGGCAGAAGAAAGAGAGATAATGGATAGGATCCCCTATGCCTCAGCCATAGGCTCTATAATGTATGCCATGCTATGTACAAGACCGGAGGTGGCACATGCTATCAGTTTGACTAGTAGGTACCAATCTGATCCAGGTTCGGAACACTGGATAGCGGTCAAGAATATCCTTAAGTACTTGAGAAGAACTAAGGATATGTTTCTTATATACGGAGGTGAAGAAGAGCTAGTCGCTAAGTGTTATGTTGATGCTAGCTTTGACACTAATCCGGATGACTCTAAGTCTCAATCCGGATACGTATTTCTCTTGAACGGAGCAGCAGTTAGTTGGAGGAGCTCCAAACAACCTGTGGTGGCTAGATCAACAACGGAGGCGGAATATGTTGCTGCTTCAGAAGTGGCGCAGGAAGCGGTGTGGATGAAAGAGTTCATTACGGAACTAGGTGTGGTTCCCAGTGCGTTGGACCCGATGGTGATCTATTGTGACAACAATGGAGCCATAGCCAACGCAAAGGACCCAAGGTCTCACAAGAATTCCAAGCATATTAAGCGCCGGTTTCACTCCATCCGCGAGCATGTCAAGGATCCGGATATAAAGATTTGTAAAGTGCACACGGACCTGAATGTAGCAGATCCGTTGACTAAAGTACTCCCTAGGGCAAAACATGATCAGCACCAGAACTCCATGGGTGTTAGATTTATCACTATGTGAACTAGATTATTGTCTCTAGTGCAAGTGGGAGACTGAAGGAAATATGCCCTGAGAGGCAATAATAAAGTTGTTATTATGTATTCCTTGTATATGATAGATGTTTATTTTACATGCTATAATTGTATTAATAGGAAACATCAATACATGTGTGTTTAATAAACAAAAAGGGTTCCTAGTCATGCCTCTCTTATAGACTAGCTTGTTGATTAACAAGATGATCAAGGTTTCCTGATCATGGACATTGGATGATGTTAATAACAAGGTCACACCATTGGTGGAATGATGTGATGAACATTCATCCGAAGTATAGAATTACGATCAAGTCATTGTGTTTATATTGCTATAACATCATACGAAGTAATCTTTATCCTTAGACCATGAGATCATGTTAATTGCTAACACCGGAAGAGTATCTTGATAACATCAAACGTCACACCGTAACAGGGTGACTATAAAGATGGGTTCAGTGCTACGAAGGTGTTATGTTGAGGCTCATGGATCAAGATTGGAATTTTTCAATCCAGATGACGGATAGATATACTCTGGGCCCTCTCGGTGATATCACATTATGATAGCTTGCAAGCAAGTTATTTGATGACTAGAATGTTATATCACGGAACGAAAAGAGTGCATGTCGATACGAGATCAAACTAGGTATGGAGATACCGATGATCAAATCTCGGACATGTAATATATCGAGAGACAAAGGAATTTAGTTACAAGTTAAAGGTTCTCACGATCACGAGGAGTCATCGTTGAATGTGTAGGAGTCAAGACGATCTCCGTGTCCCCGCTGATTATTGATCGGAGAAGGGTCTCGATCATGTCTGCATTATTCGCGAACCGTAGGGTGGCACACTTAATATTACGGACACCATTTTGGAGCACATATGTTTGCATTTAAAGAATTGCAAAGTGTAGGAATTGTTTCAATAGAAACCGGAAATTGTTTCGGGTGAAATTGCAGAAGGTGGTTGTTCATGTGATATTGAAATATTGCAAGGGGATATATGTGAATGATTGTTAATTAAAGTAATTAACAAAATTCTGAATAAATTTAATAAAAGAGTTTTATTAAATGAGAGAGCATTAAATTTGGAGAAACTTAATGCATTTAAAGTGGAGACTTTAAAAGGGAATGTGAAGAGGCATTTTAATGTGGAGGAGTTACCACCACATTAATGGGGGAGGTGAGGGGTCACCCCCACCATGCACCGGCCATGGAGAGAGGGGGCACCCCCCCTCCTCCTACAAAAGGCCACCCATTCCCTCATTCATCCACACACCTCCTTGTGAAGGATCTCTCTCCCCCTCTAGAATTATTCCCCCATGGTCTCGGATTAGCGAGATACATGTTCCCGGTGGCATTTTGTCTGGAAGGAGTTGCTGCTTCCGCTGGATCGCTAGAGCGAGGAGGTGGAGGTTGTCCGGTGGCTTGAACGTGTGTGCGAGTGTGGATGCGTTGCTAAGTTGCGGCGCTCGGACTTCCTCACGATCTTGAGATCGGCAAGTGTACGACTACATAAACCACGAGTTCCTACTCGTTAACAAAGCTCGTTTTCTTCGAGGGTAAGTTCTCTATGGATGTATGTCCACCCGTTTGCTTTGTACCTAGTAGATATATCTTGGCGTGTAGTTCACACCGTAGGAAAAATTTTGTTTTCTATGCTGCGGACCCAACAATCCCCTCATTCCCTCTCGCTCTCTCTCTGCATCTTCTCCGCCACCAAACCCTAGCTCGCCAGAATCCGCTGGTCTTGCCACCACGGACCGTCCCCGAGCTAACCAGGGGCACCGTCGTGCTCACCATCGTCTCCTTGTTCATCATCGGCAAGTCTCGCAAGCAAACGCGCACCAAGTCGGTCGGTATCGCTCTCGGCATCTCGTCGGCCACCGTGGCCATTGCCGTCATTTCACCATCATCAGACCTCCCCGTGCCTCATCGACCTCACCAGCATCATCAGGGTGAGCATACGCTTCTTCCCATGTCTCTCTCGCTTCCTAGGGTGGTCTGGATCGCTGTAGCGTCGTGTACCACCATCGGCCGCCGCAGGTGCTCGTCCTCGTGGCTATTCTGATGACCAATACGGGGCGGCGCAACCACTATAGGGATCCCATGTTGTCCTACGTCGAACCCGACCAACGGGGCTTGCTAAATTGCACTAGATCACCGCCGCTGCTTGGCATTTGTGCGTCACCGGCGAAGTGACGTCATGCCAATGTCGGGCTTGCGTCATCCTTGACAAAGCCAGCGAGTTTGACTGGTCCACGGCAATGTGGCTAATGACATGGCCACAGGCCCACTAGTCAGTGATTGCGGCTGGGGATAGGTGCGGTGTAAAAAGTACTTATCTGTTTAAGGTCCAATTAGAAAATGAATAAACAATATAAATTCTAATATAAGTATTTTCCAGGAATTTAAGAAAATGGTTAAATCTTACAAATTCAATATCTTTTGTTTTATAATTCATAAAATATATTATATATCAAAATGTTCAGGAAAAAGAATTCTATATTCTAAATGTAACATCCCAATTTTAGCAACCCTGATTAGTGGTCCAGAATGCAAAAATAAGGGGGAACAAAAACTTTTTCTTGTTCATTGGTGCAGTGTTTGCTTGTTGTTTGTTTGTGCTTGTGCATGTGAGTGTATACCATATGATACTCCTTACCTCAACATCAGTTGTCAGCAAAACAATCCTGGCTCATTTTACATATTCTCTAATGTTCTGGCATTTCGAAACATGAGCCAAGATGCTTGTGTAACCAAAACTAGTTTAGTAGCTTCCATTGACAAAACTATGGAGAGCTATAACCTCCTTATGTTTTCAAGACAGAACCTTCAACTACTCTTACCTTTAGGATCTCCTAAACCTTTTAGTAAGCTTTTGAATTCTACTCTTGGTAGAGATACCAAGGACTCTCATCTTATTCAAAATCCAACCTCTTCAAAATTCCTCAACCTTACCTCAAGCTAGGCTTGATGGTAACCCTAGCAGTAGTTGAATTGTTTGTAAGATGAGTTGCCTTGATCTGCTATTTGACTTGATTGCTTAGAAGTAGTATGAGATACTCTAGGAGCTCATCACTAGGATCAAGATGTTTCTAGATCACCACAACCTAAGCAAGAATACAAATCTGGATCTAATCCCTAGCTACTAGGTGATCAACTAAAACCCTTAACCAGATCAATTCTGAAGATATCCCTTCTAGAAGCTTCCAAGTCAATGAAGACCAATATCAAGCATGGATCTATTCTACTCAATCTACACTTCAACATCATCCACTTGATGATGCTTTGATACCTTTCCACCCATCAAAAACATCTCCTCTCATACTCTAGTAAAAATCCTCAAATCTGCTAAATTTGTTAAGTCTGGAATCTGTTTCAACATCACCTTTTTGAATGCCTCCTCTTCTCAACCCTTGTGCATTTTTGAAAATGCATTTGCACCACCTTGTTAACCATCCTAAGGACTACCAAGGCCCACTCTTTACCTTGGTTAGATCATCCTCCAACCCACTTGTTCTTGATGGTTTTGCAGGCAAGAATGACTTTTCCTGCAAATCTTATCAACATGCCTACTTGGACAGAAGCTCACACCATCATCCAACCTTCTATTGACAAACTCTTTGCATGGTTGTGTTATACTCATATAGTTATATCAATACCTACTTCACTTGTTCAAAGTGGATCTTTGTGCTTCTTAAACCCACAAGGTTTTGAAGGCTAGTTGATAATCTGCTTTGGCAAGCTTATTTTATTCAAAGTTTGAAATCAATTCTTGGTGAACTCAGGCAGGATCAAGCTCAAAACTCTATACCATGTTGATGTACATCACTTGTTCTATCCATCCATCTATACCATGACCCAAGGGGAGATCTGAGCTCCAAGATCCAACAAGGTTTTGGTGGCATGAAAACAATCTTACCCAAGATCCTTAAATCCCTAGTTTTTCACCAAAATCAACTTGGATTCCCCAATCCCAAGGTTGAAAATGCTTGTTACACATTGTATACATCATCTACCTTGATCATCAAGATTTATCAAATATTATCCATAATTATTATGGCTCCAAATCTAATAAATCTCTTTAATAGTCAAAATCTCCAAAACTCCTTTCCCAAAGGAAAGTTTGGTTTTTGCCAAAACACTTCCCCAGATCTAAGCACTTTTGAGGCCCACATATCATGCCCTATCTTCCCACTTCAAAACTAAATATTTTTGAAGAGCTTTATTATTTCTTTTTGCCCATTTTCTTAAATGGCAGAAATGGAATAATAATAGTTCTAAATACTTTTAAACCTCCATAAATCTTGGGAAAAATCCCCTAAGTGTGTGTTCACATTTGGGACCATCTCAATTCAAAAACCCACCTTGTCCAATGTAAAAATATCAAATTAACTCCAAGAATTCACTTCTGCGGTTTCTGAATAAATGGATTTAAGTGGACTTCTAATCTTCTGAAAAATCCCAAATAAATCCTAGAGATGCATATTAACCCTACCCATCTACCAGAATTCGTACCTCAATTGGCCAAGATCAAAAATCAAGAAATAAACCTTGATCTTCAAGTATGGCAGATTTGAACTTGGTATAACTTTGGAACTAAAACTAAACTAAACCCACTCAAATCTTGTCTAGCCATCCTCCACAGCAACCATCCTACCCTCCCTTGGTCGTGGTGACCACTGTAGCACTGCCCTCTTGGGTCCCATGTGCTTGTGAACAGTGAGAGAGAGAGAAAGATATTACACTTATTGCAAATCTTGGTATTAAAGGCAGCAGCAAGCTCCACCACTCCCTCCCTATCTCCCTGCTCGACTCAGAGACCCACCACACTCCCTCCACCACCCAGATCGACCAACCCCTGGCCAGCACCTCCCTCCCATGTCCAAAATGGACATTTCACATCCCCATCTCCCTTCCCCATTTAAATAGGCCAGAGGCCACCCCCCAGCACCCCTCTCTGGCTCATTTGCCCCCTTTCCACCTTACTCACCTCCCCTGCACTCCACTCCCTCTCCCCTACCCTGTACTGCTCGAGGGAGAGAGAGAAGCACTTCGGCCTCCCCCAAGAACTCGAGCATAGCTCCTCCCTCTCCTTCTCTCACCCTCTCCATGTCACCCTATCATGCTCCCCTACCTCCTCTGATTTCCCCCATGTTTTTGTTTGGGCCAGGATGGCCCCTCGAGCAACTCCGGCGAGCCCCGAAGGACGGCGCCGTCGGGATCCTCGCGCGCCCCCCCACCGACGTTGAACCGCCATGTGTCGCCCCTCGTTCGGCTCCCCGCAGAGAGTCGTGTCACCTTGTCGCCTCCCCGCCGTCTCTCGAACCCTCAGGTGAGCTCCCCCACGCGCCGCCGCTCTGTGTTAGGGTTTCGGCCCGTGTCGCTGTTTTCTGTAGGGACGACGACTGGGAGTCGTCCATCCTCGCCTAATCAGACGGCCCCCACGCCTCCATACCCCTTCGCCACCACGCCCTCTCTGACACGCGGGCCCCGCTCCGCCGGGTTTGAAACGCCCTCCCGCGCTCAGCTCGCCCCCTTGGGCCGATTTCCCCTCTGCGGCTCACTTTCCCTCTAGATCTGGCCCGACTGTGGTTTTTCCTTTTTCTTTTCTCTGGGAATTCTAGATCTGTAATATACATGTTAGTTTAAATCCAAATAAAATATAAAACTGCATGAATTCGTCGAGATGACAATTTTACATTGTCCCCTAGGGTTTTCTTCAACATGCAGAGCTGGTAGTTTGCCAAAAGTAAATGTCATTATTTACTAACATTAAATCTACTAAAATGTACCATTTTCTAGTAAATAAATTCCTGAGTAAGAAAAACACCTCCAACAGGGATGAAACCAAGTCCCCCTGATAGCATAACTATAAGCCTATCATCTAGCATTTATCTCATATCAAGGTGAACTATGCTTTAACATTGGTAAAATAACAAAATCCCTCTAGTTCTGACTTTAGAAAATTCCCTAGGCATATCTACAACACCTATTAGGCTAATTCCAACTCCCAGAGAAGTGGCCCATCAATACCTATCCAAAACCAGGAGATAAGGATTTATTGACCCTCTGTTGAATTTTAGTGAATTAAATACCTCTCTAAGTGGTATTTTCACTAAATAAATCACTACAGAAGTTCTTGATATCCAAAAAGGTTGATTCCAATTCCTACAGAAAGGTATTCTAAATTCATACCATGTGCATATGGAATCAACTCAAAAGCTTCTGTATTTTTAATTTGGTGAAAAAGACAAAAAAAACCACAGAACTGCCTTTGGGAATTTCCTGAGGGCATTCTGGTAATTATTTTGGAGTGATTCCAACTCTCAACTAATCATTACATCAAACTCTACCTGACCATCCAAGGAAATAATTTTTGGAGCTCCAGAACCTTTCTGGTGACATATATCCTAAAACTAGAGTTTTAATCACTAGAAAATGCTTATTAAATCAAGGGAGATTGATAAAATAGCAAAACCACTTTTGCTGGCTTCATTTTATCAATACCTATCTGATGGTAGCATTTTTTTATACAATGATATCATACAGGATATGGTCTTGGTCCAAAATCCATCTCTTAGGTAGTTTCTAGACTATAAATCCTAAGGGATTTTCTTCCATTTTCCAAGACAAGGCCAATCTTATTAATCCATTCTTCCTAAGACCTACTGATTTGTAAACTTGTATTGTTCATTGCTTGCTGTAAGTATTGATGTTTGTATGCCTTGTTTTGATTGTGGTCTTGCTTGTTTGCATGTTTACTCGATGATGACGATAGCTGCGCTTGTATTGACGCCGAGAAGAAGAGATCTTATTATTATTAGTATTGGTATTTTGGGGTATTCGAATAAGAAGTCCAGAGACATATTGCCATATTGCTGATCATTAGGCAAGCCACCTTCTTGCTCATAAGCCTTGTCCTACTGTTTTACCCATGCATGTTTTACTTACTGTTTTATGAAAGCTGCATTGTTTTATTATATGTTGATGTATATATGGTATTGGTTTGGCTCCTCCGAACTATTACACGTTGGTACTACTAAGTACAACCCCCTTGACGACACCTACTTGTCCCTAGTATGGTAGATGGTCTAATGCAGCATACCCCTTTTGGAGACCCTGTTTCAGCCAAAGCAAAGCTAGAGGATGGGAAGACCCCGTAAAAAGTTTTACCAAGTGTTTTATGATAAAACCTTGGTGAGGTGGGACCTTCCAAGAGATGTTGAGAAAGAAAAACGTTTCTGCTTTACAAAATGCTGAAGGAAAGCTGGAGGAAAAAGGTTTACGAAAACGCACCCGGTTCTTTGCAGTTTAGCTATAACAGCTTAACCCGTGTAACCACATTACTCTGAAATGGGACAAGGCTAGATTTGATGTTTTCTTATTCTGGTATAAGATGCCTCGCAACTACTACAGGGGATAAAAATCCCTGGAGGGTGGGCCTTCTCTGGCAGGGTCCATGTAAAACATCGACCGGGAGAAGGAACGAAGGGTCTGCGGGCCTCCATGCGTTACTATGAGCCCCTCATTGAAAGCGCACACTTGGGAAGTGGAAAAATGCGCTTCGATTGGTCCTCGGTACCCGACGTCCCGGTGTTGAGGGGAACAACACTCATAGGGTAGGCGCTTATATTGGAGTGGGCATCCGTAGAGTCTTGATCGGTTACTTGACCCACGATCGGTGAAGATCAGGATAGTGTACCCGGATGGTGTGGGTAAAGTGTATAACCTCTGCAGAGTGTAAATCTATTCGAATAGCCGTGTCTGCGGTTATGGACGGGTTGGGCAAACTTCTGTAGAGCGGTGCTGGTTTTTCAAAAAGGATTTCAGAAAAGAAATAGCTTTGGAAATGTTTTGACCATGGGATGGTTGGAAAGGATACCTGTTTTGACCATGGGATGGTCAGAAAGGGATGAAAGGAGTTTGGTCATGGGATGACCGTAAAGGAGGAACAAATGGGTGACCTAGTCCTAGTGTTTTATAAAACTTTTCAAAAAGGTTTCCAAAATGTTTACAAAAGTTTTCAACAAAGATATGTAGATGGTATATCTACAAGAGAAACTATTTGAGAAAAGAACCTCCCTTGGAGCCCTCCTACTACCACAACCGTAATGCATATCCTCTTGTTATTATTGTTATCTTAAGATAGTTTGCGAGTATATTCAAAGTACTCACTGGCATTGTCACTGGCTATTAACTTGGTCAGATATCAAGAGGAGGATAAAGTTGATGACTAAGCGAGCTAGGACGTTCTCCCAGTGAGTTGCCTGTAGGTTAAGGCATGGCTCGGGCTCTACGCTTAATGAAGTTCCGCTGAGGTTGATCGATGTATCCATAATGGCAACTAAGGTATGACATGTATTCGTTACGTATTGGATGTTTACTTGGATACTTGTCTGTTATGTGCCACGACTAACTGATCATGGGATCGTTGTTGTATGCATAATAGGGATTCTCGAAGGATTAATCCGGGGGCCCACACTAAACCTATTTTCACATTTTATTTTCCAACTTAAATAAAATAATAATAATAATTAGTAAAAACCTTATTAAGGATAAATCTTAAATAAACATATTCTATTATTTAAAATTCCCAAAAATAGGTATAATATATCAAAAGTCTTAGAAAAACAAAATATAAATTTATAAACTTTTTTTATACATTTTTGTATTACCTAGCTAATATTTATTATTTATTAAGTGCTTATAAAGTGATAAAACTTATAAAAATCGTATCTTATTAATTATAAATCATAAAAATACTTATAATATACCAAAATTATCAAAAAAATAAAATCTACACATTAAAAATGTAACTCTTCACATTTGAAGTAAAATAAGTGAAAATATTTATTAAGTCTTGATTAAAACTACTTTTTAAATATCTTAATAGATTAAAAAATACATAAATCTTTATTTTGCCTTTGGCATTATTTGATTAAAGTCTAAAAGTGTAAAAACAAGTTCAATTGATGTTTAAGTGAAGTTAAAATAGGTCTAACTATTTTAAGATGTATTTACTAAAACTATCATTCAAACTTAAGTGTATCTTAATTTTCCTAAAAAGATTTTTACCAATTATAAAATCAACTAAAATAGTATATTGTTTATCACAAGAATCCTATGCACTTATAAAAATCACAAAATCTTAATTACTGATTCTTTCACAAGTTTGAGAAAACCACTTAAAGATTTAAATCAAGTTCTCAAGTAATTGAAGTAATACCTATTCTTTACTTGTGAAGTATAACCATTGATTTTAAAGATAGGAAGGTGAATGCATCCACTTATAACTTTAACAAAATACCACCTCATTCAAGTAATAATACTTAAATTCCAACCTTGCGGAATGTTACGAAGTAAACCATATATAAGGTGGTGCCTTATTCAAAACATGTTAATATCCACCACTTGTGCTGTAATTATTGAATGTAGTAATATTTTCCACTTTGATCATCTTAGTTAATAAGAAATATTAAAAGTGTAAGTTCATGATTGAAATGCTTTTACTTAAAAGGTAAATCTTTAAAAAATATGAATGAACTATATCTTCTGTCTTTAACTCTCTAAGTTATACTAGAAAACTTAAATAGAATCAACTCTGAATTATTTGTCAACACCTTGGGTGCTATGCCATTGTGTGCTACTTCATTGTACTTATAAATTGTTTCACACACACTCATAAGCCTTAATAAGAGGCACAAGTGTGAAACTGGTATAAAAGTGCAACACATTCCTAAGAACTCATCACCAGTTTCCAAACCCTAGATCAGATACGATTATTCCGGGGTTTCACATTTATCAAATTGCATTACATTACTTATGCATCCTTGCATCTTGCTTCTTTAAACATTAGTCCTTATTGTACCAATGATGTTGTTTACAGAATTTGGATCTTCTATTGTCTTGAAGACCGTGACTGCATGATCTTGCAATCACAAAAGTCAAGTTCACAACTTGCTCATGTCCTTTGATCATTTTCTATGCTTGTAACTCAACTGTTGTCATCGCCTACATTTCAAAAAGGTCGAAAACACTATTTTCATAATTAACTTGAAGTATCGGTTACCGATCCAGGGTGATCAGTTAATCTATCATAACTTGCAATGGAAACACCATTGTATAATAATGTATCATCTAGGACTTAACAACCAATGTTGCCACTGATTCTAGTGTCGTATATTACGCGTTAACCATGAGATTTGGAATGGGACGGAGAAGTCAGCTATATTTTCTTCCTCTCGCATGCATCCGGATGGACAGGTCGTGGTTGTTATCCTCGTAGCATGCATTAATTGGTAATTCATAGAGGATATGCAGCATATGGGTGGGAACCCTCAACGTCCCATGATAGTTCTGGCATCTGACGGTCTGTACTAACCATTGCCGTAATTCAAGATGTGGGGATGGCGTACACCAAGGGGACATGCGGGGTCGTGAAGGGGGCAGTGATTGGCTTGGATCATCTACTGGGGCCCACATCAAGGATTATAGACACGAATAAGCTACCCGGTTATGCAACAAGGAGTTGGTATCTTGTGGGTAAAGTAACGCACCTCTGCAGAGTGTAAGAATTATTACATGTTACTCCCTGTTCCTGGAAGGAGCTACGAACACAGCAGGAAAGGAACCCCACGAAGGTTCTGGTCAACCTGTGAAGGCTGTCGGACATAGTTTTCAGAATAAAAGTAACCTTTGAAGAAATGTTTACGAAAACCTGTATTGCCTACGACCTATGGTTCGTGGCTATAGAGATAGTGCATCATACACTCATTTTTAGTGAACTTGCTGAGTATGCTCGTACTCAACCGTACCTTCTTAACCCTTGCTAGGTTCTAAGCGGTTGAAGGCGACGTCAACATCAATTTCTGCTCAAGAAACCATCATCAGCAGCTCAAGTTCTTCAATAAAGTCAATAAAGTCAACATATACATCTATCGAAGCAAAGGCGAAGATCTTGATTAGATAGGAGTAGATACTCTAGCCATAACACCTACTTCTGTAGAGCATTGCACTAGCAACATTTGCAAGCTAGATAGTTTAGATGTTAGGTTTATTAGCTAGATAGTTCCGAGTTATTATTTCTGGTTCTTTTTTGTAAGAAGTTCTTTCTCTCTTTTCAACCTAGAGTGTTCTCTGGATCTTTTATAAAGAGTCGAGTTGTAATCTATAGTCGTGTCTTGGGCCTATTGTGTTTCTGTTGTACCACTCTGAGGGATGTAATACTAGTGAACGGTGTTTCATTGGTGTTATGTCAATGACTATAGTGTACTACATCATGCAGTGGTATGCTGGGTCACCGTACCGCGCTATATTCCAAAAAATACAAATCTCCAAGATTCTTGAGAGCAAACTTTGTATTCGGCCTTGAGGTTCATAAGCAATCTACTGGTATTTTGTTAAATTAGGAAAAATATGCTACTAATATTATACAGTGTGTGGGCATGAGCCATTGTGTGCCTTGTCCCACACCTCTTGCGGTAAATGACAAGTTCTTTTTGACTAAGGATCATGGAGCTGAGAACATCACTTAGTACATGAGCATTGTTAGATCTCTTCAGTACCTCACTTTGACATGGCCTGACTTATATTTTCCAGTTAATAAGGTCTGTCAATATCTTCATGCCCATACCACAACTCACTGGACCGCAGTCAAGAGAATGTTTATGACAGACACTCCACAGGTGAATTTGCTATATTTTTTGGTCCTAATCTCATATCTTGGAGTGTCGGGAAACAGGTTGCTATCTCTCGCTCTAGCACAGAGGCCAAATACAAAGCACTAGCAAATGCCACTGCTGAACTCATCTGGGTTGAAGCCCTTGTTCATGAACTTGGCATTACACTTCAGGAAAAACTTTGTCTATGGTGTGACAACCTTGGTGCTACCTACTTGTCTGCTAATCCAGTATTTCATGCTCGCACCAAACATATTGAGATTGATTTCTTTTTTGTTTGAGAAAGAGTTGCTTCCAAGCAACTTGATGTCAGGTTCATCTCTAGCAAAGATCAGATTGCTGCTGGTTTCACAAAGACTTTATGTTCTAAGAAATTAGATGAGTTTAAGTGTAACCTAAACCTCTCCAAGGTCTAGATTAAGAGAGGGTATTAGACATGTAATATTGGTAGTTTACAATATGATGTAGTACACCTATTGTACACATACGAAAGCTCTGTATTGCCACGATAGGGGTTTTCCTATCCATATGACATGCAACCGAGCCCTCCAACAAAGGTATCGTTCCATCCAACAAATTATACAATCCGACAAAAGAAACAATACCGAACTGTCCCCATTGCTAGCCACGGGATACGACAAACACAGATACCGTCCTACCAACTTGTATGTACAAGATCGTATGCCACACACATGCACATGCATCTCTACATGTTAGCTCCGAGTGGCACACATATA
Source organism: Avena insularis (assembly GCA_023614405.1). NCBI lineage: Eukaryota > Viridiplantae > Streptophyta > Magnoliopsida > Poales > Poaceae > Avena > Avena insularis. Next base: position 281,667,745 of record CM042694.1, on the reverse strand, counting down.
AGACAGACTAGGCTAGACAACCTAGGCAGCCATATTACCTAGGCTACACATGTTACCCGACATGACAGGCATAAGACAAAAGAGCGTTACAAAAGTAGAACAGAAGAAACCAACAGGCTAACTCGGGCACCATTAACTAGTGAAGTAGGACACAACGTATCTCCCTACATAAAGGGCTAACCATCCATCGACGAACATCAAAAAGCTCCCAAGAAAATCCGGACAATACACTTCCTCAAAGCCGAGCCATCCCCATTAGGCTTACCAACAATGGCCCCATCGTAGGCGTCCTACAAAGAACCCATAAGATCGCCAAGGGCTTAACATTTTTGAATTAAAACAATCATCGGCTCATTCCATCCATCTGGGATGGACCTAGAATTAATAGCTAGCAAAACTCCATCTATCAACTCCTCTCCAAATAAAGACCAATATTTCTTGTAAAAAATTGCATGGAGGTCATCTGGTCCCGGCGCCTTGAGATCACATATATTGAAAAGAGCTTTCTTTACCTTTTCCCTAGTGTATTCAGCACATAAGATGTCATTCATTTCCTATGTAACACAAGGTTTTATCTTATTAATCACCGCTTGATCCGGTTGATCAAGGACGCGTTTGGTAGCCTGCAGTTCCCTCGGGTAGGCTGAGTTGGGCAGAAATTGGCATGTTTGGTTGCATGCAGCCCCTCCACGTTGTGGCCCGCGCGCGTCTTAAAGCAGGTTGGAGCCAGGTCCAGGGACAACACTCGAATCGACTGTTTTTCTAGGGCCTGGCTCGGGCCAGCGAAAAAGCGCCAATGTGGTGCACTGGTGGGAGACGGGGAGGGAGATGCCGCGTCACTTCTCCCCACCGCCATAAATCCCCTCACTGCCCACCGCCATAAATCCCCTCACCGCCCACCCTTCTTGCTCACTCTCCTCTGTGCGTTGCGGTGACCCCCCACCTCCTTGACGGTGTCGTTCCCGGAGGTGGCGGTGAAGGGCTTAGAGGGAGGAGACTCTGGCGGCGAAGGGATTGGAGGGAGGAGACTCTGGCGTCAAGGTTGTCGCTCACCATCGAAGACGGTGGTCTTTGTTCGAGAAACAACGAAAAATCCGAACCATGGCGGTAAGATTTTCCCCTTTTTCCCCGAGGCATCTAGACGGTAGATCTGCTCGTAGAAGTTCTAGATGGCATGTGTTGTAGATCTGCCCGGATATGCCCTGCTCAAGGTTATTTTTTTGATTTCGGGGGTTTACTGTTGTACCATTATCAGGACTAGTTCGTGCGCTTTGTGCTACATTTCTTCGGTAGTATTGAACCTGGATCTGACAAAGGGACCTGGATGACCATTTGCCGATGATTACAATGGCTAAGGGCACTTTCAGGGTGAGGTGATTGAACCAGGATGAGTGTTCAATGGTTTGTGCATTCCTCCAGGTTCACTCACCCCGTCCCTAAAACTGGTGTTCGTCCCTTGCCGCATGCAATCATGGTTAGGGTTCTATATGAGGCAATGTTTTCACCTTTACGAACCGCCAATGATTTGCATAATTCCACATGCAGCAACTTTCTATAGATGGGCTTTAGTACCTCGTATTTTTGCCCAAAGAGGAAATTTGTACACGATCCTTGGTACTAAGGGATCATCTATGGAGACACGTTAGATTGTTGTGATCTTATGTCTCTGGTATGTGTGCTACGCTGATGATTACACTTTTTATACAATGTAACTTTAGAGATGTCTGATTGAATCTTGTTGTATGTATATACCCTGTATTCGTGCATATGATTTGGTCCTCTCACGCCATCCCTGAAGGTGACATGAAATTGACGCAAGCTATCAAATGCGCCCCAACTTCAGAAGTAAATAGAACTTGGACAAACTTTATATGATCTGAGAGGATCAGCAGGTCCTCAATCCAATTGTCCTGATCATTCTTTAACTTTCTTGATCAAATTCCGCTATTCTTTAACTCCTTGATCAAATTCCACTTTCTTCTAGCTGAAGCAAACCCACGAAAAAACTATACTAGTATTATTATCTTCATATTTTTATGGAAAAATTTGCTACAGGACACCATTATTTTCTGGCGTTTGCTAAAACACACTGCATAATTTTGTTTTTGCTAGGTACCATTATAATTTTGCGACATATTTACTAGAACACACCACGTGACCAAAAATGGAAAGTTTGGCATTTCTTCAAACCCGGCCATAACATGGTCACCCGAACAAAAGTGCTAAAATTTTCTATTTTTGGCCACGTGGTGTGTTCTGGCAAATATACCACAAAATTATAATGGTACCTAGCAAAGACATAATTGTGCAATGTGTTTTAGCAAACGCCAGAAAATAACAGTGTCCTATAACAAGTTTTCTCTATTTTTATCCAGTTTGCTCGGCTACGTTGCACCCATTTCATCTCCTGTCCATGGATAAAAGCTGGCTCTTCAGTCAGGCTACAGAGGCAGAGGGATCCTCTGTCAGCCACATGTTGACAACAAACTGCAACACATTTCATTATCGACGACAGAAGCATCAAGGTGAACTTTTGCAAGGTAGTACCCACATGGTTTACAGGAAATACCAGAATGTATAAGGTTAACATTTGCCACAAAGTAGAACTCACGTATATTGCTCCATGCAATCCATGCAAGAGAGTTAAGGTTAATATTTGCCACAAAGTAGAACCCATATATATTGCTCCATGGAGAGAGCAGATAGAGGAAATCTCCAAGCCCAAGGCCCAAAAAGCACACACGACACAAGGAACATGCTTGGAGCATGTTTGGGCCACCACCCTTGCATGCCTCCTCAAACCTATATAGACGTTGCTGTAAAGAAACAATCACCAAGTGTCGGTTAAATGGAGTACATATTATAGAGTACTATACTTGTACTCCCTCCGATTTAAAATATAAAATATTTTAGCTTTGTGAATGGAATGAATGTAGATCCATTTTAGTGTGTAGGTTCATCTAAGTTTGGAATGAACCTACACACTAAGGACTCGTTTGGTGGTAGGGTGTCAAAATCCCAGGGAAACAACCCCCGGCAGGGAATTTTCACGTGCGCACGGGATCCCCTCCCATCTAGGGGAAAACTTGTCCATTTGGTAGAAAAGAGAGGGCTGGGGGAGGAAAAGAAAGCTGGACACAAAATTACCAGGAAAATAGAGAAATACAACACAGTTCTAATTTTTTTAAATTCCTCACACATAATCGATTTCTTTTGACAAATCTATATTAAATATCAATTTCACACAACCACAAGTAGTCAAAAAGCTAGAAATTCCAATAATATACCACAATATTATGGAACATCTTTTAGCTTTAATTTCTTGCAAAAATAAACACATCTTCCAGCAAAAATTTATGCAGGTTAGTTATCTAAATTTCACCAAAGATAGCACCAACTATAGTATAGATATAGAAGTCTCACATACTTAGGCATAAGACAGATGCCAACAAATTCAAGACTTGGTCCATTACTCCCGTTCAAAACTTAAATAGTTTATTAACATGAAAACCAAGAAAAAGTTGCATCGGCGTGATGATTCATGTCTTTTCACCCTTGCCGCCGCTAGAACTTCTACCATCACCTTGTTAGGAACATTTTCATGAGATTCATTTCATGGTCTTGTTCTACTCCTCCCCTGTCTTCAGAATAAAGAAATATCCAGTATATGCCTCTGTTAAAATAATCTGCAACCTAAATATGAAGCTATGAATAAATTGCAGTTCTCCCGTAAAGTGACAATTACATCAAACTTTGATATTCTAGTCAGGTCACTTTGATGTTCTATAGTAAAGTGACAGCTATAGCTACAGTAAAAGCGATAGTTGTATCAAGGAAAAATGTAAGATTACATGAACTAAGCACTTTGATGTTCTAGCCAATATGACATGCATGTATGCATCATTGTAGAAACAGCAACTCTGCACACACATTCAGGTACTATTGTAAGATTAAAAAGCCCACATTCAAGATGCTACAATATGAGCAATTTTAACTACCTTACCCCTGTCCAGTTAGAATTCGGCATTAACGACCACTTTCACCGTTTACAATACTGCACCATTGCCAAGTCTCAACCTTGTACGACTATTCATACAACGAAACTAAATAATTAACTACAAGAAAATTATAACCAGATAGTTCCTAGTTCTTGCAGATAAAAAGTCTGTTTGACATTGCTTAGACAATCTGACTTAGCAAAGTTCAGCTATAGAAAGTTGAGTAGCAGACACTGATGCTCTTGTACATCTGCCAATTACTTTGGTAGCAGGTTTCAAGCATCTACCAGTGCATCGAGATATCTGGCTCAAGACAGGATTGTATGTGGTCAAATAAGCCATGTTATGTCGGTGCCAATAGACTGTCTCCCATATCAAATTTTGCCAGGTTATATGATAAGAGACTGATTCATACTTATATGATAAGAGCAATCTTCTGAATTTTTCAGCCACCTGTTGGTGCATATACCTTAACAGGAACACATAAACTCAAACATGAGTGCACACTACAATCGGTATTCAGTGAGTTTTGTGTTAAACGACTCACTTGCACCTCAAACATGAGTGCACCACAAACAAATACTCCATCAAATGCAGTACAATGAGAGCATGTGACAGTGTTCAAGGAGTACTATTTAGTGAAAAATATCTTGTTGCTACTTGCACTACAAACTGAGCTGCAAGCAAAAGTTTGACTTACAACAACATTTGCTTGTCTACAAACCGCAAGCAAAGTTATAACATCATTTTAATCAAGTTCAGGTATTGTGACAATTTTGTTCTTTTGTGTCCCCTAATATGTGTGTTTATTTTGAACTAAACAGTTGCGGTATACACTCTACTACTAGATTATATTATGGTCTATCTACACCACAAGTTCAATTTTCTGACTTTTAGGTATTGCTATGGCGTGTTAGTAACGCAGCAGCACCCTGAATCTTCATAAAAAACTAGCGAAATAAATACATAAGGATACACCATTCCCATATACTCCATCCGTCTAAATAAAATTGACATGAGTTAGGTGCAGCAGTACACTGTGTGGGAGGAGTAGGGGACTAACCTTCTTTTGATTTTCTTCAAGAAGCTTTCAAGATATGATGACCATCGACAGCCTACAAGATCTAAGAGAAGCAACTCATAAGCTCAAGGATGAACAAGTCATGAACTAGAGAAAAAACAAGGTGGGGAGAAGTACTATAGCTAAGTCTTTTTATCTGAATCAATCAGCTGCCACTCCTACCTATAGCTAAGTCTATGGACTAACAAACTATAGCATGACAGTGATAGTCTGATGTATCACTTTCACATCAGTGGTGAAAATAACACATAACAACAATCTATCTAGCTAATTATATATGCCTTGTACCCTTCACCTTAGTAATATATCTTGCTAATTATGTATGCTGCACATTATTTTCAGAAAACACACAAGATGTAGAATATTATTCAGCTCAAACCTCAGTCGGAAATTCAGGCTATGATAATTCATGCAATCTTGCAGAAAACATGAACCTTTAAAACAATCCTCAATGTTTTCGGTACTAGCACATGATATACTCCAGCGAAAAGTATACAGAAGCACAAATACACAAGAAAATCAATTGGGGCAAGATGAATACTTCCTGAAGAGCGGGAATAGCCTCATGTTTACCTTCCCTCAGGAGGAGTAGCATGTATCACAGTTGATGGAGAAGGTGGGGAGAACTAGGGTTTAACCTTAGTCAATGAAAGAAGACGAGCTCCGCCGCCGGGCCGTCGTCATCGCCAGAGAGGACAAGTGGAGCAGATCTTCAAGGCAACAGAAGGGCGTCGATGCTGGAGCAGAGCAGATCGCCGGACAGGACGGATAGGGAGAGGAGGGAGAGGGAAGACCGCCGGAGAGAGGACGTCGCCAGAGATCGGTCGGCCAAAGGCGTCGCACCCAGTGCCGCCGGCTCCCGGTCGTGCGTGAGAGAGAGGAACAACGCGAGGGTTTCCTCCCCTATGTCCGGACTAGAGAATTGTTCTCCCGGGAAAGCCTGTGGAAAAGCCGAGGTAAATTTGGCCCGTTGACAACCAAATGGGCAGGTGGGCTCATCCAGGGGCAATTTGGCCCGAGGTTTCCGGGGCCGGGGAAAACACGTGGTTCCCCGCAGAAAGCCCTGCAACCAAACGAGCCTTAAAAGGGTCTAGATACACTTCATTCATAAAGCTAAAACATCTTATATTTTGAAACGGAGGGAGTACTTTGTAAGCAGAAAACACAAGAAAAGTACTAAAACCCTGCCAGTCAGACAGATCCTCCTGTTGGAGGAATATGACAAGGAACATCAATGAACGAAGAAGCATCTAAATTCATGAAGGTCAGGATTTCAACAGCAAGAATGAGCAGACGTTCAAATAACTACAGCCCTTGCACATGGTAAAAATGAAGACGGGAACTGCTGCAGGAATTCGATTAACCGCCCATGCTATTATTATTGCTTTTGACAAAAGTAGGCTGAGACGTAACTACAAGTAACACACAGCAGATGATGTTGAGACCAGGAGAGACATGCGATAAGATGGCAAATAAAAAGAAGACTACACCTTTTACAACAATTCCACCAACAAATGCCCAGTAAATACATCATCCACCGCCTAAATTAACGCATCTCCCAATGTTCTGTTACCTCTTATGAAACAGTTGCCTGGTTTACGCTGTCCCCAGACGGATATACGGCTGCCTCCTATTGATGTCAACATGAATAATAATAATAATGTACAATTCACATTCTCCTGTTCCTCTCCCTATTCCAATCTCCTCCTGATCCTAGAGAAGATGCTAGTGTTGCTTTCCTCAGTTTCTGCTGATTTTCGTATTCCTTCTCAAGCCGTGCCTGAGACGATACATGAGTCGGATACCTCGCGGCATTGCCATGTGTTTGCCGCGTATCAAGTGCAAGGCCCTTCTCGGGTCTCACGGGAGATGCAGCATCTTCAACAGGAACAGGCCACCTAATAGACCCTTTCCCTGGGTTGCTCATGCAGGCAGAATCATTCTTCCTATCTACTATTTTCTTGGTAGAGTGCCCGTTCCCGGTTCGAGCTGCATCACTATTTCGAGAGCCTGATGAGCTCTCGGCTGTGCCAAATGGGGATGACGGCTTGCGGGCTTTCACCTTTTCCGGAGGTGACTTTGGCCATTTCATTGTCCCATTGCTATATCCTTGGGCACTCCAGCATTCAGTACTTCTTCTCATATCACACAGGGTCTCAGCAGCACGCAATACCTTCCGAGATGCTGAGATGATGGGCAGCTCATATCAGCGGTTAATCACAATTTTAAGATTTGAAAATGGATAATAAAAAAATGCAACCCAAGAAAATTGTAACCATGGTCAACTAGAAACCTGCAGTATAGCCAGATCTAGTGACACAGAATTCAAAAGGCTTTGATACTGCATGTACTTGCGTAATACTATTAAGCTGTGGCATAAGATGCATATAAATAGTATGACCAAAAAGTGATGTAACATGAAAAATGCTATACGTAATCACTATAATAATGTAGCCACCAAAGTATTTTATACCTCTATATACAACAAAACTCTGAGTAAGGATTTTCAGTCTATTAAAGCAACTTTGAATTTATCATAGTTCTGACACCAGGTTCTTTTTTTTTTTACCCTGGACTGTGAGGCAACAGTTCTGACACCAAGTTTATTCCTTAGTTAATAAAACTATGCCATACCTTGAGGTGTTTTTAGGAGAGAATGTTCACTGTCATTCCTCTGGAAGCTATCTGAGGAGCCCCCATGCTCGCTTCCAATCTTTTTTGAGTTAGTAGTTTGTCCGAGGGATCCAGAAGTTGATTCCATGCAGCATAAATTTGATTGCCTGCCACATGAATCAATGATAGAGGACTTCACCATATCCATTTCTTGAAGAAGATCATCAATTTTATGGACAGTTGATTCTTCATAATCTAGAGCAGTGGGATATGATCCAACTCTCATCCACTGCCAATGGGAGTTACTCCTACTTGACCCATGTTTGCCGGAATCAACACTTGGTCGATAACCCCCAGCTTGTGAGTGTGACCAAGGAAAAGGGGGCAAACTAGCTCCATGAACAGTCATGGGAGGGACTGCAGCGGAGCTCTCACTTCCAGCTGATAAAAGAGTGTCGAGTTCATGTCCTTGGGTAAGTGTTAAACGGCTTAGGATATCCTTTGGACAATGAAGAATAGTATTGCAGACCTCAGTTTGTAAAGGGTCCTGGGTAGTAGTAGTAATTTAAAATAAGAATCAATGGAATTATGAGGTGCTTCAAGACATGCTAATGATTCAAACATAATTAAATTCACTTACATTTACCTTAACCAAAGCGGATGGTTTGTCAGTACACTTTTCTTTAACATCACAACTGGAGGTACTTGCTGAATGCAGCCTAGGACTTGGGGTGAAATTAGCATCCTTTCCGTGACTACAGTCCATGTCAGATAGCATAGAAAAAGCTTTTCTGACAGAGACAAGGAGTTCATCTTTTGTGTGCAATACCTTCTTCCCCTTTTCTCTTCCTAAGCAGGAATATTTGTAAGTGCCACCAAGAAGTTCGCTCAATGAGAGATTCTCAATGTGATTTGTGATGTCACGGATATCAGATTTAAGGCCATGAGCTCCTGAAAGAACAGTTAAAACACTGTAAGGTGCCATGCAAGAATATATGTGATCAACAATAGGCCTACGAGTGGGATATCATGTATGCGCACGCCTAGGCAAGCCTTTTTTAACCATGTTCCAGAATACGATTTTATTTTAATCTTTTATACTTACATACTCATATAAAAGTAGTGGCCAAAGATGCATTTCAACACCATGTGAGGTCCAATGTTCATTTATTTTGGAATGGAGGTAGTATCATTTTTACGAATAGTAGAGGGCAGATTAAAGCAAAACAAAAATGGGGTTGGTGCTTACAAGAAAAGGCAGATCCATGTCACTGAGAGTTTTGTTTAAACTAGATCATATAATTAAGATTTGAAAAGACCATGAAGTACCCTTTGAAGGTTTAACTTGAAATTTCCAACCATCCAAATACGATTGAAACTAAATTGAAGTACAGAATAACAAAATTAAACGGAATAAGAACTAGGTTTCCCCCCACATCATTTGGGATCAATTAAGGGGCCCTTGGGATCACAGGATAGAGAAATGATGGAATAGGAAGAACACGCGACAAGCCTAACAGAGGATTGAAAACATAGAACTGCAGGAATAAACGTGTGGATAGAACACAGGAAAAGTGTCTCGGTCCTACAAGTCTTAAAAGAAGGTTGGAGTGGATTTTTAAAATTCCATAAGAATTTGGGTAGTAGCATAATTCTGGTCCAAAGGCAATCCATGGGGTGGGGGTCAGTCCTAAGGGTTAGAATCCTACAAAAAATCCTATAAAATTCCTTCAATCCAAAAGCTTTATACTGAGAAAATCAGTGGGGATGTGAACATCATAGAATAATAACTATCTTACAGAACTACATCTACAATCTGGCATATCCCCTTATTGATGAAGTGATAAAAGGTAAAACGACCTAACAGATGATCTATATTTTTGGAGCAATACGAAAATAGCCAGTGTATTATGTACAAACTGCATGCTGACAAAATTAAGAGCTAATGTTCATATATGAGGCCTAATATGTAACTGCACTCCCCTTTCCCCTCTACCCAGCGACAGTTCAGAGCGGTGAAAAAGGAGGCGCCCCGTTTCCCACCTTCAACCGCCGGCCAGACCGCGGGTTCTCCTCCCCTCCGTGCACCGCTCCGGCGGCGGGAGGGTAGGGGAACCCCGGCTCTCTGCTTTGGGCATCTAGATAGGTTTAGGGCTAGTGTTTCTAACAGCGGCGCCTCGACAGCTGCGCTGGCGCCGTGGCGAATAAGTTGTCCCTGGCTCCAGTCTCCAGCACCCTCTTGGCGGCGTTCCCCTGGATGTCATCGAGGAGCTCGAGGGAGGTAGGGCTCGCTGTTCCTTCAGATTGGTGGAGCTAGGTCGAGGCGGTGGTGGTGGCGGTGGTGGCGCTCTGGAGTTTTGTTCTCTGGCTTCTTCTCCACTACAGTGGTGGGCTGGTGACTGCTCCAGCGCCACCAATAAACTTGTGAGAAGCCTGTACAGGAGTTGGCTGTTGCCTGTTGGGAGCTACGGCGACAGCGTTTGGCAGGGCAGCATCAAGACCAACACAGGGCAGGTGGTTGTAGGGAGGCAGATCTGCTTGCCCCTCTTCGTCAGGGTGGATGAGGACGGCCGATTTGGGGTCAGAATGAGTACCGAGGATCACCCTGGCTGATGTTCCACAAAGACAAGGGTTCTGCTGCCGGGCGGCAGGCCAGTTCTTCGGTCAACAAAGCAGCGATGGTGTGATGATGTTCCTCCCGATCCAGGACCGTGGCTCCTCATCTCCTTTGGTCGGCGTCTCAGCGGCAATATGAGTGTGTGACTAGCGATGGGGTGGATCAGCACAGAAGATCCCACAGACTGTTTTGTAATTTTCTTTTCTTCAGGGTGTTTTGAGGTGTTGTGTTGGGACAGCTGTCTCCTGGACGTTTCCAGATGGTTTTCCACATGTGTGCATTGGGTTTGTACATGTGTAATCCATAACTAATGAAATGGACGCGGTAAACTTAAAAAATGGCCTAATATGTCCAAATGTGGAGTTCTTTAAGTAAGAAAGTTCGCATTATGAGAAGACAGGAGAAGAATAGTAACTAATAGAACAAATTGATAAATAAATCATAGATGTAACCAGTTCCCACATACCAAGCATGCCATTTCCCAAGAAACCAGAATCATAATTTCCATAACCAGACTTTGATGTGAAACAATCATATTTTGATCTGACACCAGACCTAGCATTCTTCTTGTCAATTCGCTTTGCATCAGAAATGCGCTTTTGCTTTAACAGCCTTGATTTTTCTGTGTACAATTAAATAAGGGTAAGAGCAAAAGCAATTGTGGTTAGAATATCAAATTAACAGGAACCATTGACATTACATAAACAAATGACTGCTTGCACAAGGTAGAGCTATATAAAATATGGACTATGAAAGCAGAGGATGAAACATTGTGCAGCAAGTTGTGATCCAAAATGAATTATCAAATAGAGCAAAATCATGAATCAGAAAAAATCATGAACCACAAATAACATTTATATCCATCTCGCAATATGTACACACATTAGTATATCTTATTGCCTTAGAGAATCAGGAATTGTAATGAGCTAAGTAATAAACACCACTGCCACAATATATTTCAACAGAAAAGAGTCAAAGACTAAACCAAGAAAAGCCTGACAATCATATATTAACAAATAATCAAGGACAGCGGTTTCTCAGAGATGAGATTGAAAAGCAGAAAGGGTGAGCTTTTGTGCCAACTCGCCCTACCAATAGTGCGACACAATTGGTCATTCCAGAAGAAGGCACAGCATCAACACGCCGTTGATCACAGAAATATGCACCAAACGACAGCTTGGACCACAAGACCCTAACCGTCAAGTTAGTTAGTAACAGGAGAAACCAGCCACATACTGGTCCATATTTAGTACTCCCTCCGACCCGAATTAATTGACCCAGATTTGTCTACATTCGGATGTATCTAGACATGTTTTAGTGCTAGATACATCCGAATCTAGAAAAACTTGAATCAATTAATTTGGATCAGAGGGAGTATATTTTTTATGCGGAGTATACTGTCTGTTAGGAAACTGAATCTTGCAAGGGTTTTTTGACCACTTGAACACTATTGCGGGTTTCTGTGCAATGTGCATAGAAGAAAACTGAACTACTTGCATCTACTAAAATATATGCATTACTACGTATAAGTCACTTGTGAGCATGGTTTTTAAGGCGTTAAGGCGTCTTAAAGCGGACTGGGGGCGCTTTGACGCCTAGGCGACGCCTAGCCGGGCGCTTTGGACGCCTAGGCGCCTAAAGCGGTCGTTTTTGCAAAGCGGAGGGTGGGCGCCTTGACGCCTAAGCGTCGCCTAGGCGTCCTAAAGCGGACGCCTTAAAAACCATGCTTGTGAGTATATTAATTATAAAGATTAACAAGACTAGTTTACTCCGACCACACGTAATTGACCACTCCTATAGCCTATGAAAACATAGACGAATCAGAGGAACACAGGGAGAGAAGATCTCTAAAATCAAAACAATGGTACATTTTTCATTAAAAATATGAAGAATCCTATGAATGGGAATAATCTACTTGAATGCAGGAAGCTGGTCATTCCCTTGATACTGCACATTACGTCTCTTTATCATAAAACTAATCCCTGGAGTTATGCCCCTATAAACTAGAGCTACAGTTGACAGTATTAAAAAAGAATGAGAACAGGAGGGAGACGCCCTCCTGCTTATAGGGGATGAGTCATCGAACCTGAGTAGGTGGGTCCAAAACCTCGGAAAAACATAATTACACCTACACTAAGACTGGTTCTTACATGTTCCCGTAAACTTGAATTCCATCTCACTGTTTTCAATTTGCCAGCATGTAGAACAGAACGGAAGCAAGAACACTCCCAACTTTTGTCAGGAAATATTTGTCTAACAAAATCTTATTTCATTTTGTTTACTCAATAAATTGAAATTTAAAGGTCGGCCTTTGAGATTTCAATACACCTACATACATAAATAAGTAACTGCGAAGAGTGCTGTAAGATTACTACTTCGCGGGCATGTATTCTACACAGGTCCAAAAAAAAACTGTTACAGAGAAACAAGTGAATGGAAACATGGTATTGATTCAAAAGATGGTGACATGCATTTATCCCAAAGTTAGGATATGGAGCTCTGAACAAATCCATTTAAGCATGCAAAGTCATTTGGTAAGTCGCCAACATAGAAGTTTTGCCATGTCAAATCAGATGCCCATAAATGAAGAAATGAGACTTCATAACTTACCAGATGTGCATTGTGTCATTTCAGGCACAATCTTATGTGGCCGTGATTCATGGCCCTTGGCTTCAGCAGCTCTAGTGATTTGAGCTGACTCTAGCTTTGGCCTTTTTGAACAAGGTGGACCATCCAGCAACTTTATGGTCTTTTTGATAGGTAGTATCTTGCTAGCTTGCTTATGCAACGATGGAGCAGGAATCGTACCAATACCAGTGTAATCCCGCTTGCCGTTCTCAGACTTAATGCCAACAGCAAGAGATTTTTGCATAGGGACTTCCAAAGAAGTCCTCTTATTTTTATAAGATGAACTGCTTTCCGCGTTCTGATTGTGCTGCTTCACATCTGCCCATACACAATTTTGATGGATTAGTTAATAATTCGCCAGAAGGCAAACATATGAAAGAAAAAACCTTTTGGCAGATGAAACACACTAGTTAACACTTTGAAGGAAGGATATCAATAAATACTTGAAGGTTATATGATATCACTGAATTTGCCATCAGAAAAAAGGAAAAAAACAATGCAAAATCCAAGCGTCAAATAGATATCAAGTTTCAAACATATGTGGAAACTAACGAGTATATACATGGTAGGAAATCCAAGCCTCAAATAGATATCAAGTTTCAAACATATGTGGAAACTAACAAGTATATACATGGTAGGATCCTACTGCCAGGTGTAGATACCCCCACATCTCATATACTACCGTGGGGCTACTTTAGAACTTTGAATATACTCATACTATATTTCTAAGATTTTAGAAAGCTAAACAAAATGAAAAAATTCCAAGTGTGTCCATAGTTTCTAGTATATTTTAGAAATAACTTCATATATGTACATACAAGAGAGCATGTCCAAAAGTTGTGCCTAAAAAGTAGTATATACACTATCTAAATATTCTTATATACTACATACTACAATTACATACTCCCCGGTATGAGAGATACAGCATAGATCGTATGAAAACACCCGCAGGTGTAAGCTTCGCATAAATAAAATACAGACAATTACACCCAGGGTAGATCAGCTGGATTGTTATAACTTGTAACTTGTAATTTTGCAGAAGTGTGCGTGTTGAAATTAGAAAAAAGGTAAACAGAATAAAATCCATACAGAAAATGGAAACAAGAAGACCAAGTTGTCTAAAAGTATACGGAAAATAGAAGTTATCAAGTTCCATTCATGAGAATTGGCATGATTCACAAGGTAAAAAGTAACTAAACTCTGCCAGACACGAGGAAAAATCGTGTAAGCTGCATTCCCATACAAGGCCGAGAAAAATGTGCTCTACTCGAACAGATGAACTTACATCTTTAGATTATGTGGATCACAAGCCTGTAAATACTCAATCAAGTCCTAAGCATCAGCAGAAGAACAAAATCATATATTACTACACAAGTAAATAAGCTCCGTTCCATTTACTACAACTACTTTGTAAAAGAACTTGACATTCAAGGATCAATCTCCCGAACAAGGGCACCTCCCTCAATCAACAAGTGCCTCTATGGGCACCTCCCTCAAACAACAAGTGCCTCTATGGGCACTCAATTGCAGTAGCTCCTCACTCTAAGGACAGAGTTGCACCTTTCTCAGTTGTGTATCCCATCACTCTAAGGGCAGGGCTCCTCGGCATCCTGATTGCAGGCACCCTCCTTTCACGGACCAGTCCCCTGGACAGACAATCATAAACCTTTGCATCCACCTCCTTACTCCAATGATGTGGAGCGCCTCTGTCCGCGATCTTGTACCCACGATTCCAAGGGTCAGGTTCTACTCGTTATTAGGGCGTCGGGCGCCCAAAGGTATCATTGTCAGTCTTCTTGCTACACAGCCACTCATGCCGCATGAGCATCAACACATTGTCATCATTGGATGATATCCTCCAATTCTAGCACCCTCTGTTGCCGTTCGTGAGCCATAGTTGCCATCACAAAGATGGAAAAGGGCAGTTGATTACAGGGATGATTTTACCACAACTTGTGCATAGAGTTACAGAACTATTTGTAATCTCAAACACTCTGAAATTTCTCCATACCAACTCTTGCGCAAGTGTATCAAGCAAGCTGTTCATGCTCCATTGCGTGCCTTATCTTGAGCCTCATGGAACAAAGGGGGGCTAGAGTGGGGTTAGCGCATGGCATCATTGGCATGCAACCTTGACCAGGCATAAGACAACTCCCAAGTAAATGATTGGTGAATGAAGCATCCCCGTTGCCATGTGATGGTATGCATAGCTCTTGCAATAACAAAGTGATATACATATCGGATATCTCTTTCAGGGACAAATAGAGAGTAAATATAACCACTAGTAATATTAATGCATTCTTTGCCAGGGACCTTTAAACACACAACCCTTCACAAATTGCAAGGGGAGCTTTTGTTACAGGAAGTAGCACCCCTCAGATGAACAGATCATATCCTCATTGCGCTGCTGCAGTCAATCGTGAGGTCTGCCTCTAAATCCTTCATCAAAGTCTACTAAGTTCTGGTGCAAGTGTATATACTAAGTTCTGAAGGCATCTACTAAACAAACTTACTTTGCCAAAAAATACTAAACCATCATAAGTCACACCACAGGATGTTGCCATTTTTCAAGTCAACCCCTCTGGCAATCCGATTTTGGACTAACAAACAACTAAGTTCTAAAAAAAGAAAGAAAATGCTTCCTTTAAAGCTACATGGTTGCCAACAGCCCAGCAAGAGAATACCAAGAACACATTCATCAAGAAATAGCAGTAACCTTATCGGCTATCACAGCATCAATCAGTTGATTCAATTCACCGTTCGACAAAGAAGTCCACGAAACTATACCAACCAACCTATAAGGCTAGAACTATTCAATAATGAGAACTGCGATAGCACGGGTGAAAAAAATAGTAGTATTACTTTATGACACTACAATATAACCGCTGCCGCGATCTAAAGAAATAAGCACTACCATACCGAATCTCAAACAAATACAGATGCGGAAATTCGATCTTTGAGGGATATCAATTTGGAATACCACATAATCCTTCGGAAATAAGATACAAGCCAATCCAATGCAACCAAAAATCTCAATCACAAGGTTCCACAAGAAGAAACCTAGCACTCAAGCCAACTGGGATCATCTGAACCAAGAGAAAGGTATAGCAGAAGTCTTCTATAGCAAGTCAATCGTTATACCCACGGAAACAGCAGTATTAATCCTGCAGTGTTCTCTGCTGCAGAAGGGTCAGCCCACCAGAAGCACAAAACAGAAAATATAACCTCCCGCATGTCTTAGGCCGCAATTCGCACATCTCTAGGAACAATGAAAATTACCCACTAATCCAGCAAACCAATCCAACAGAGTATCACGCAACAGTATACTAAGATAAGGATAACTCGAAATGATTTCCAATTTTCCATCATATGAATAAAACTCCAACCAGCACGCTACACGGCCAAACAAAAAGAAGAAGAAGAAGAAGGAAGAGACTATTACCGCCGTTCCGGCGATCCGCATCTGCACAGCGCCTCAGAACCTCCCCACCCCCGCCTCCACCTCCACCTCCGTCCACCCCCTCAACCGCCGATGTAATCAGACTCTTCCCAAAATCGACCTTCGCTGGCAGTGGAATCTCCACAGCATCCATCCACCGCCTCTAAAAACGCCGCAAGAAACAAACAACTCACCGCTAAAAGTCCCCCAAATCGGCGCCGATTATGGCCGCGCCAGCGCCGAATCGGGATGCCGGAGGCGCCTGGGGGGCGGATTGGCCCGAGATCTGGAGGGATCGGCGCGGGCAGGCGGCGGCGCGGTGCGAGGAGCGGGGGCGAGGGGAGGGGGACATCTAGGGCTTGGAGCGGAGGTGGGTGGGGGAGGAAAGGGAAAGGAAGAAGGGGAGGAGCGCGGAGGTATATATAGTTTTCGGGAAAATACAAGGCGCCAGTGGGGGCCAACGGCCGTCTCACGCACTCACTGCCCAGGCGGGCATCCCATTCCCCAATCCCCACTGCCACTTCCTACCCGGTGGCCGCGGCCGCTTTGGATTCCAGTCCAGGATTTTATTTTTGGCTCTTTATTTTTGAATATTTTTTCTTGTTCTCTGAAAAGTTCCGGATGAGTGGATGGTGGACATCTCGGCTGACATTTCTTTTCTTTATTTATAGTACTTTCTCCGACCCAAATTAATTGATTTGGATTGCAGATTGGATGTGTCTGAGCGTGTTTTAATCTTTAGATTTATCCGAATATGAGCAAATCTGCTCGATTAATTTGGATCGAAGAATCTTAGTTCTTTTCTTCGGTCACGTGCGTGAGTTTCTTTTTTAAAAAATCTGATGCAGATGGAGGACACCATCTCATTTCTGCGCTTTCAAGAGTGTTTGCCAAGAATGCCTAGGTTGGACAGACGTTGTCCCTCTGTGTGTATCAGACTTGGTGGCCAGCGATTTAGCTGCGCATGTTAGTTAATATAATCCCTATTTCCCGTAAAAAAAAGAGTGTTTGCCACCGCGATTATTAAATGCTCCCTCTGGCCAGATTTAATGTACGCGGACACATTTCAATTTCAATTTTACAAAAAATCCAGATAGATTTAAATCATCCAAACTAGTCTAGATTCAAAATTCAAATTTGGCAATCCCATGCATCCGCCCGCGATCCCCGGCATCCGCTGTCCCTATCCTCGTGCGTCGTCTTCGGGGGAGACGGAGGCCAGGGAGGAGGCCAATTGCGAGCTCCACTCCTCGTCCCCGTTGTCATCCTCGGGAGGAGGCGGAGGCTAATCGCGAGCTCCCTCGAGGCCCCTCGTCATCCGCTGCCGCCGTGAGGTCCCTCACCGTCCGTCGCCGCCGTGAGGTCCCTCGCCATCTGCGCGTCGTAGCTCCCTCTACCACCCCGGTGGAAAGGGAGGAGAGCCTACCTCCGTCATGGGAGAGGTGGACGACCTCGACGGCCCCCTCTGCTTACCTCTGGTCTAAAGGGAGGAGAACCACCTGGTTGCACCGCCTGTCGTGGGAATGACCACGACAGTCGCTACTAGGGGTAGCGATTGATAGGATTGAGGGCAAGAGCTAGCGGCCATCTACGGAGCGAGATGGGGCGGAGACACATGAGTTTACCTAGGTTCGGTCCCCCGGAGGGTAAAGACCTACTCCTGCTAGATTGTATTGGTAGCGAGCGAGTTACATGGATGGCGAGCTCGGCGACTAGGCAACGAGTCGCTTGTAGGGGTGTATGATGGAACGTGAGTACAAAGGAAACCCTAGGGAGGTTTATATAGGGGTACCTCACTAGGGTTTACAGATATATAACCGAACTAGTCAAGGATTTGGAGGGTTTGACCTAATCCGACTAGGCTTCAGCTATGCTTCTGGGCCTCCAGCTTCTAGTCGTCAGGCTTGCTCTTAGTCGCATTCCAGTCGTCGTCATGCAGGCCCACTCGCAAGACCCTTGATCCAGTCGAAACATCCTGTTGGGCATACCCCATTCGACATATCCCCATCAGTAGTCCCCGAGGCCAGTGCTGATTCAGCACAGGTTTTCATTTGGCAGTCGGAGTAGGCGAGTCCAATTTGGACGCCCAGTCGAATCGGCAATGGACTCCGTTGATAAAGGAGGAAATTTTCCCACCCCCAGTCTCTTTGTCTTTTAGCCATGACTCGTGCGGGCGCAATTTGCGCCCGCGACTCGTCATGTTCAGTCGTAATTCTTAACCGGACTACTTCTCCCTGTCCACTCCCAGCTGTTCCAGATCCTTGGGGGTTGGCTTCCCCCACTTGACGAGGAAATTCCCGAGGAGCTCGAAGAGGGGACCGAGGGGGAGTCCTCCGGGAGCGAATATGGAGTGAGGGACATTCCCCCGCCGGCGCCCACGGCCCGGAAGACTCGCATGCAGAAGCAACGCGAGATCAAGGCGAGCCGCAGCTTTGAGGAGCGCGATGATGACGACGAGATCCTACAGGAGCACAGTTCGTGGTGAACGACCACGCCGGCGAAGCCCGCACGGAAGTTGAAGTCTCCTACGAAGAAGCAGGCACCAAAGCTGGCGTTGCCGCCTAGATCGGTGGTGGCGTTTGAGTCGGATGAGGAGTCCGGTGATGAGGCAGTCTACGTTTCAACCAAAATCCCAGAGGACCTAGCTCCAATGACAGGGTCGGAAGCCGTGGCCGCGGTGGTGGCGGTGATTCCACTTGCCGCGATTGCGCCAACAGTCTCGGCTGCCCCGGAATCAGGGGCTGCTGAAACCACGGGGTCAAAGTCGCCACCACCGGAGGAGGCGGCCGTGTCGCCCGGGCCGAAGGTTCCCACGACTGCCCTCAACATCGAAGAAACCCGCAGTGTCGTGGGCCTCGAGCGTCTTCGAGAAGGGGCTCTCGTGCAAGTTCGGCCCAGAGCTGGAGAAGCCTGCCCATATTAGTACGGGACTACACTTCCTTCCGGTTGCCAAGTAAGTTTGTTGTTCTCTTTTTCGTACTTCGATACTTTCTTGCGTGATTAGCAGGCTAATCGTGGCAATTTCGCAGGTCCGGTGCCAAGAAGATTGGGCGACCCTCGGTTGCCAAGATTTCGCCGATTGACACCGAGGAGAGGGTTGACCCTTCCAAGAAGAGGAAGGCCGACCCGGTGGAGGCATCAGTCGCTGGCACGAAGAAGAAGAAGGAGGGAAGCGCCTCCGTTGTCATGGTTGAAGACGCGGGGAAGGGTGATTCCACCGCTCCTGGTGAAGATGAAGTGGCCGACATCTCGGAGCCGAGCAAACCTGCCGGGTTGGCAGAAGTGCCGATGCCAGCGGCCAGTGCTCCGGTGATGACGGCCGCGTCATTTCCTCGCTTTTCGGCGAGGGCTTCTACCGCGGCGACTACAACACAGTCACCACAGATCCCCACGGGCGTACCTCATTTGTGGTTGCCTCAACGGATGCCGTCGATCTCCACAGCATGCTTGGTGCCGCTATACAGGTATGTCCAGTCCCCGAGGGTCTAGTCACTGAATTTCAGCGGCTAAACACTTAGAAGTTTTAGTCGTCCAGTCCCCGAGGGTCTAGCCGCTGAATTTAAGCGTCTAGACACTTAGAAGTTTTAGTCGTCCAGTCCCCGAGGGTCTAGCCGCTGAATTTCAGCGTCTAGACACTTAGAAGTTTTAGTCATCGAGTGCCTTACTGCTTATTTTCTTCAGGGCTTGCAACGGGAGTCTGCGGACCGGCTGTCCGCGAAGGAACGCTTGGAGCGTGATCTGCATGAAACACAGGAGGCCAACCAGCGACTCCAGGCTTCCACTGATAAGCTATACTATCTTCTGTAAGTTTTTGGCTCTCAATGTTGTGGAGAGGGGTTTGAATGATGGTCTTCCTTCTTTCAGTCAATTCCTGTGCTGCGATCGCCAAGGCCTGCGAAGGCTACGTCCCAGTCGCCGAGATGGAGGCGGTGAAGGCTACTTTGGCCACGACAGAGGAGCGAATCGCCTTGTTGACGAAGGAGCTGGAGGTTGCAAAGGCGCCGATGATCTCTTCTGAAGAGAGGGCCAAGGCTGCAGTCGCCACGGCGGAGGAGGAGCGAGAGGCCTCCGATTCTGTCATCCTTGGGTTGAAGGACAGCCTTGGGGCGTTGCAGAGGCACATGACGGATAGCTACCGCAAACTCCTTGGTGAGTGTCTATTCCTTTATTCCTTCTTCCTGGTATTCGGCGAGTCCTCGAGCGGGTGAGTCCGCTTTGAAGGGAATATGCCCTGAGAGGCAGTAATAAAGTTGTTATTATACATATTCCAAGTATATGATAGATGTTTACTGTAACATCCCAAAACTTCTAATAAAGCTTATCAAGGTCTAATCACCCAATTTGGGGTTAACAAAAACTTTTATTAACAAAAAGCATAAGAATGCATGTATGTTTGCATTAGTGTAGAATTGAGTGTATATGCCATGCTTGATTGTTCTAAATGTTATGAAATGGATTAAAGGTGAATGCCACATCATCTAGACCATTTACAAACAAAATCCAAAGAAAAAGAAATCAAAGATGATTAAATAAACCAAATGGTTATTTTGACCATTTTAAACCACTAGGTCACTTTAGGTGTTCCTAGAAGACAATTTCTAACAGAAGCACTTCTATTTCTTTTCACCTCTTGCTAGACCAAGTAAAAGTGTATCAAGGCCCACTTTACAAACTTACAAAAACATCTAGCAAATCAATTTAAAGAACATTTGAAAATTGAATCAAGTGTATGTGTTAAGATCACACTTTTTTCAAAAACACACCAAATGAGTTCACCTTGACTTACCCAAGAAAACCTAGTCTCTCAAGCTTAATCTAAGATCACTCAAAAAAATTGAATCAAAAATTCAAAACTAAAGTTCATGCGGCCATTAACACAAACACTTGGCAGGCACAGGATAAACACTAGACTAGCTGCACTATTTGGTACAGTGATCATCGACCATTTGGTCTCCAATTTAACCCCCTGTCCCCTCTAAGCCTAACCCAGCCCTAGACCAGCTCCTCCCTTCGCCGTTGGCACAGTGGAGCACCGCCCGTTCTTGGTCGTCGCCGGCCGACAGTGGACAGCACGCCAGAAGCCACGCCAGCCTCGCCCAAGACACGCGCCAGACACGCGATCTCCTACCACCCCTGTCCACCCGGTGAAGCCAGCCTGGACCACACTAGCACCACCGCACCGCCTCTTTGCGTCGTTCAAGAAACACGCCAGTCGCGCCGACCAGCTACGCCTTGCCGCTGCCTCCCTCGCGTGCAGACCCCCGTTCACCGCGACCCTTGACGCCATGCGCCGTCGCAAGCACCTTTGCCTCCGCCCAGAGCACCGCACGCGCCAGACCAAACCTAGCCGCCCCACGCCTCGTCTTTAAGCTAGCAACGACCGCCCGGAGACACCACACCATCCACCTACCCCAGCCATGCCCTTAGCTCTCTGTGCCGCCCTCGCCGGAGATGCCAGCCCGCACCGCTCGGTCCGCTCGTCGAGCTATAGAAGGAGGCCACCCCAGCCTCCATTGCTCACACCACTCCACTCCCCACTCCTCACTGACCTCCCCCACTTCTTCCGGAGCAAGGCGGGCTCTCCCTCGCTGGAATTTGGCCGGAGCCCACCGCTGCTGGAGGAGAAGGGTGCCGTTGATTCCGACTACCCCGAGCCTCGCCATGACCGCGCCTCGCCTCGTCGTCGTCTACCACGTCGATCGCCCCCATCGCCGAGCCTAGCTGGAGCCCCGGTGAGCCCCATGAGACTCCCACCGCCGCGCTAGGGTAAATTCCTCGCCGAAGCTGTTCATCATCGACGACGACCCTCAGCTGTTGGATTAGATTTAGATCGTAGGGCTCAGATCAGTAGATATTGTTTCGCGTTAGATGTGTAGCTGACCAGTGGACCCCGTCTGTCAGCCGCGTGCTGTGTTGTGCTGTGCAGCTGGGCCGGCCCATTAGTTTTCCCGCGCTGGCCCAAAATTCAAATAAGTGCTTTTCCAATTTAGTTGAAATCATATTCTATCCACTTATTCAAAAATCAATTCAGAGAGTTTCACTCAACCAAATTGCATGATTGAAATTTTGCTAGAAGGGAAATTAAAATATCTATCGAAGCCCATTGGATTTAAATCAATTGGAGTTAGAGATAATCTATAGTAAAAATAACAAGACAGAGACTTTTGCAACTTTAAACATTTTTCAAAAATCAACCATAATAGCTTTTGAGTTGATTCCAACTCTCGAAAATCACATTTGACAATATCTATCTGCATATGTAAAAATATTTAGGTTTGCATGCAGTGACATTGGACTAGTACCAAATAATGCTATTAGGGCATTTCTAGTCACTTTAAATCTATTAAATAATAGTCTTAAACTTTATAAAATGTGGCCAACCCTTTAAATCACATTCCCATGTATTAGAATATGTGGTGATGACATGTGTCCACATGATCCCATGTTTTAATTGGAGAATATTAAATCTTAATTAATTTCAATGAGTAGAAATTACTTTTCTAAAATAAAATGAATAAAACTAGTGCCTTATTTCATGTGATGTTTGTGATGATACTAGATCATCAAGTGTGAACCTTAGTGTGCTAAATAGTCTTAGTTAAGTATTGTTTGGTGATTGGGTACCCCGTATTTCATTTATAGACGATAGTACCGACCAAGTCTATGAGGAGGAGGAGTTCTACCCTGAAAAAGACGAAGAAAACTTCAATCATTGCACCAATCAAGGCAAGATATTATTGGCAAGCTAGCATTATACAAGTTAACCATGCAAGCCATCATTAACAATGCAAGATAACACTTGCAAGCTTGACAACCTAAGCAAGATGCATTAGGCATGCTTTGGTTATACCATTTTGATTATACCAATCCCAAGTTTTACTTGCAAGCTTTACTCTCTTACTTTACCAAAGTTCTTTACTTTTGTTATAGATAGCATAAAGAGTATAAAACTTGGCCTATCTAGTTATACTTAGATGTCATTCTATGGCATGAGATTGAAGATTAGCACCCCTCTTTAGTGAACACTCTTAACCTTAGTGGCTAGTGCTAAGCATAAAACTTGATCACTTTAGATGGGAATACTTGGTGAAAAATATTATGAAAACCTTGGAATGATGAGTCATTCTATTGAAATGTTTTGACATGTGTTGAGAAACACAAATGGATTTGATGATGAAAATGTTGAGGCATGAGCCTTAGCCCTTTTGCCAAAAACTGATGGTTGTATTCGGATGCGATACCATTCCAATTTTACCGTACAACCACAATACCTGAATTGGATAGGGCTTAGCTGGAAGTTTATGTGCCTTAGTATGGGTTCCCTTGCGGGAGAGGTTTGAGCTGAGGCTACCCCTTGATGTTTGTCCACCTATGCAGTGCCCGGGATGGCAGATGGCCATGGCTGGGAGGCAAAGCTCATAGGGGAGGTGCCTATACTAGGGTGTGTAATTGAAAGGTTATGATTGATTATCCGCATACTAAGTATGATTGATTCAGGGTTATCCCTGACGGATGTATCGAATTTTGTGGTGAAAGTGTACCACGTCTATAGAGTGTCAAACTATTCAAATAGCCGCGTCATGATCATGGAGCGATTGAGTGGTCATCTTTGTTCATCGTCAGATGTTTTCAAAATGACTTGTGAAGTGAACTATGATTTTTACTTGACCACAACAGGGTTGTGAACATTAAAACTAGTTTCCCACTTAAGTGATTTAGAATATTAAATTAATTTTCTTTACTTCTAAACTTAGCTTAAGATAAAGCTAGCTTTTGCAAATAAACTTAGAGCTTAGTATTCCTACTAGAACTACCTTAATTGTTAGTGATAGTTTGCGATTACTTAAAGAGTACTCATGGCTTTGTCCCTGGCTATTCCCGTGGCCAGACTATGAGGAGGACTATCAGGAAGATGGACAGCAGGACGACTACAACAACTAGGATCATCTCCCATCGTCAGCATTGCCTGTGGCCCTGAAGATGGAGCCCACTACTACGCTTTACTATTCCGCTGCTTGTTTGTATTAAGATTGGATCATGAGATCCTTTATTTGTGTAAAATATTATTATTGTTTGTAATGGATGATGTAATGTGATATCCAATCTATTTATGTCTCGCAAAAATGGTAATCCTGGGATTGCGAGGTATGGCATAACAGGCATCTAGGATTAAAAATCCGGGTGTTGACAAGTTGATATCAGAGCCATCCTGACCATAGGAGACCCTAGTTAGAATGGACGTCTGAACGAAAACTTAGTTTCAAAACCAAAGAAGTGAGTATTTATGAAAACATATTCCCACTCTTATCCTTGATTCTTTCAAAAAAATCATGTTCCTCAAAATTCTTACATTCCTACATAAAAAATTGACACACTTGATCACCTCACTAACTTACTCATCCTAAATTCTTATAGATGGAAGTTCAGTATTGCAAGTTCTACCAATTGGGCAACAGAGGCCAACTGATCTTTGAGAGGGATCTCGATGCACTGTCAGAGTATTTGGAGTGCCCGCATCCAGAATTCTTCGGTGCACAACTCAATCATCACCCAGGAGGAGATCTACAATGGCTGATAGTTGCAGATCTCAGAGGCAAGATGGAAGCACCCCTTTCTGAGAAGATCCAATTCACCGTGCGAGAGAACAACTGGCTAGATGGATTATCCAGGGCAATGCATGAAGCTCTCGCCCTTCTTTGCGGACAAAACATCAACTTGATCCAGGGAACTCACTTTGCTCACTTCACAAGGCGTGATTCTATGGGAATGCCATTGGAGATGCCAAGTCACACAGAGATGAAGCGCTAGGTGGAAAATCTTGACTTCCTGCTGTATGATAGACAGAAGGAATTGGACAATGCTCGAGCCTACGCCAACCACAACCTTGCCATTACCGCCAAGAAGGACCAGACTCTCGCCATGCTCGTCAAGGATCGCTAACAACTTCGTCATCAACGCGAGAAGAAGGATCGCACCATCGCTCATCTTCGCAAGAAGGTGGCCGACCTCAAGAAGACCATCCATGAGCAAGAAGTCCAACTTGAAGCAAAGGAAGAGGAGGAAGATGAAGACATTCAGGGTGATCTTCACTCGTACCTCAGTGATGACAATGACTACCTAGAGGATGATGCCATGGATTTGTACACCGATGATGATGATTCCGACTTCACTGATGATGAGTAGATGCACTTGATCACTACCATAGGAATTAGTTGTACTGATCCCACTGTATCGTAGTTTCACAGAATGGTTCTTAAAACCATCTGTTTTCCTTTGTGTTGTGGTGTGTGTTGTATTGTGTGCTTGAATGAATGAATGAATGAATGAGAAAAAGTTAGTTTGCCAAACCTGAGTCAAACTCAAAGTTTAAAGATTTTGAAACAAAACCATGAACCTTAGAATTTTCCCTCTTATCTCATTATATATCTCAATCTTCAGATGACTCGTGGAAACCCCAGAGGAAGTAGCTCATCGCATGACCCAATGTTGCAGATTCTGCAAATGCTAGTTTCCGACCGTGAAGCTAGTAGAGCAGAACGTCAAGCCAACCTAGCCACTCTTCAACAGATAGCTCAGATGTCCCACAATAATCAAGGCCATGGAAATCAAAATCATCATGGGTCCAAGCTTAAGAACTTTCAGAATACCAATCCCCCTATCTTTAGCAAGTCTAAAGACCCTTTAGATGTTGATGATTGGTTGCAAACCATGGAAAACAATCTGGAAGTCGCAGGAGTTAACGCAAATGAGAAGGTACTGTTTGCCACCAACTATCTGGTAGGAGATGCAAGATCCTAGTGGAATAGTACCCATACTATGAACCACGGTCAAGTGATGATGTGGGAAGCTTTCAAGATCAAGTTCAGTCGCACCCATGTGCCGCAAGGTTTAGTCACCAGAATGAGAGATGAGTTCCAAGAACTGAAGCAAGGAAGGATGATGGTAGTGGAGTACCGTGACAAATTTTTGTCGCTAGCTAGATATGCCCCTGATGAGATCAACACTGAAGCCAAGAAGAAGGAGAGATTCCTAAATGGATTGCATGATGAGATGCAGACTGTCCTAGTCAACATCCGTTTTGAAGATCTCGAAGAGCTTGTAGATTCTGCCATCCAGATGGAAGGGAAGATCAACCAAGCCAATGACAACCGCAAGCGCAGAATGATGCACCAGAGTGGATCCAATAGTCACCAGAAGTATCACCCCAACCCGTCTACAGGATATGCCCTAAGAAACAATAGACCCCCGATGTCCCGTCCAAGCTACCCCAATCGTAGCGGAGGAAACTTGAAGTCTGGAGGAAATCACAACAACCCCGTCAACTCCAACAACTTCAACCATGCACTGCCCAAGTCCAACAACAACAACAACAATACTGCCCCAAGGACTGGAAGCAATGTCGTTCCTGTTGCAGCCAAGGACAAGTCCCAAGTCACTTGTTTTGAATGTGGAGTCAAGGGTCACTACTCCAATGAGTGTCCCAAGAAGCTTGCAGCCGCCACCAATGTGAATGCCCCAGCGCAACAACAGCGTCGTGTTCAACCCGGAAGAAGATTTGCCCGAGGGAATTCACTCAACCGCAACGGTCGTTTGTTCCACATGAACGCTGAAGAAGCCCAGGAAGCGCCAGATGTTGTGCTGTGTATGTTTTTTGTTAACTCGGTATTAGCAAGAGTGTTGTTTGATTCTGGAGCATCGCACTCATTTGTTACCGAAGAATTTGCATGCACTAGTAAGATTCAACCAACCAAATTGAAGCATGTTATGATAGTTCAAATACCTGGTTCAACCACCAAAGCTAGAAAATTTTGCAAGGCTGTACCTATCAGAATCCATGGGATAGATTTTTATGCCAATCTAATAGTACTTGGAACCAAAGGTTTGGAAGTAGTACTAGGAATGGATTGGATGTCCAAACATAAAGGATTGATCGACTGTGCCAAGAAAGCCATAACCATGACCAGTAGCTCTGGAGTATCAGTAGAGCATGTATGTGAAACCTTGCCCCGTCAATTCAAGTGCAACAAGAGTCTAGCCCAACCAACCCTTGACCAAGTCAGAGTAGTCTGTGAATACCCCGACGTATTCCCAGATGAATTGCCTGGTATGCCCCAGATCGGGATATCGAGTTCATCATTGAACTAATTCCTGGAACTGGATCCATAGCTCAGAGACCCTATAGTATGAACCCATCTGAACTAGTGGAGCTGAAGAAGCAACTTGATGCTATGTTGGCGAAAGGGTTGATTCAACCAAGCGCATCGCCATGGAGATCGCATGTTCTATTTGTGGATAAGAAAGATGGAGGTAACCGTTTGTGCACAGATTACCGGAAGCTGAATGACATCACCATCAAGAACAAGTACCCACTGCCCAAGATCGAGGATCTGTTTGACTAGTTGACTGGTGCCAGAGTGTTCTCTAAGATTTACCTTAGGACTGGTTATCATCAACTCAAGATTCATGCAACGGATATTCCAAAGACCGCCTTTACTACCAGATATGGATTGTATGAGTATACGATCATGTCTTTTGGATTAACCAATGCCCCCGCTTATTTCATGAATCTCATGAATAAGATCTTTATGAATTTCCTGGATAAGTTTGTCATTGTTTTTATCGACGACATTCTTATCTATTCCAAGTCAGAAGAAGACCATGAGCAACACCTGAGGACCATCCTTGAAACCCTGAGAGAACATCAGTTGTATGCCAAGTTTAGAAAATGTGAGTTTTGGTTGAAGGAAGTAGGATTCCTAGGACATATTGTGTCGGCAGGAGGAGTCGCTGTTGACCCCGCCAAGATCAGAGATGTTGAAGCATGGAAAGCCCCAACCACTCAAACCCAAGTCCGTGCATTTCTCGGATTAGCAGGATATTATCGCAAGTTTGTAGAAGGATTTTCGAGCATCGCAATACCGATGACCCAGTTGTTGAATAAAGATAAGAAGTTTGAATGGACTGACAAATGTGAAGCAAGTTTTCAAGAACTCAAGAAGAGATTGATTTCAACGCCAATCTTGATTATGCTAGATATCAAGAAGCCTTTTGATGTGTATTGTGATGCATCCAAGATTGGTCTGGGATGTGTGTTGATACAAGAAGGCAAAGTCATAGCATATATGTCCCGACAACTGAAGCAGCATGAGCAAAACTACCCTACCCATGATCTTGAAGTAGCAGCAGTAGTTTTGGCATTGAAAACATGGCGTCATTACCTTATGGGTAACCGCTGTGAGATTTATTCAGATCACAAGAGCCTGAAGTATATTTTCACCCATAAGGAGCTGAATATGAGGCAAAGGAGATGGATAGAGTTAATCAAGGATTATGACCTTGACATTCACTATCACCTCGGCAAAGCCAATGTGGTAGCAGATGCTCTTAGCAGATTGCTGTGTAGACTAAACACTATGATTAAAGAAACCTAGCCAAGTTTGCATGAAGAGTTGGAGAAGTTTAGAACGGAGCTAGTTAGCAAAGGATTTTTAGCTAGCATAGAACTTCAACCCACTTTGATTAGCCAGATCAAGGAAGCCCAGAAGGGAAATGCAAGTATCGACGGAATCAAACATCGTATCGGTATAGGAAAGGTACCTGGATTCACCGAAGATGAAGAAGGAGTTTTGTGGTACAAAGGACGTATCTGTGTGCCAGCAGATTCGGAGCTGAAGCAAGTTATCATGCAGGAAGCTCATGATACCCTTTATTCTATCCACCCCGGAGGAACAAACACTACTAGAGAAAGGCTTATGGATAGATTTATTATCAGTGGAGCATTGTTTTGAATATGCTCCACTAATAATTATCAGTGGCGCATTTAAAAATATGCTCCACTGATATTATTTATAACCAATGGCGCATATCACAAATAATGCGCCACTGATAATGTGGGCCCGGCACTCTGGAGGCCTGTGGACCAAATATCAATGGCGCGTATGGATATATGCGCCATTGATATACTACTATCAGTGGCGCATATAGCATATGCGCCATTGATATTCCCCTCACCAATGGCGCATGTAGATGTAAATGCGCCACTGGTAACTAAGTGGGCCCCACCATCCTGAAAGGTGGCAGAAATATTAGTGGTGCATTTGGTATATGCCCCACTGATACATGGTACACCAATGGCGCATATAGTGTTAAATGCGCCACTGATAAGTCTTAGGCCCACCACTGAAAAGGTGGCAGACTTATTAGTGGAGCATTTAGTGCAATATGCGCCATTGATAACTTCGTCCAGATCTACAAGTTGGCCTCCACCCCACCCACCACCACCATTCCATTCTTCTCCACCCACCACCCCAAACTAGATCTAGCTCGTCCTCCTCCTCCCCACCACCTCAATTTCTCCATTCTTTTCTCCATTCTTGGTTGTTAAACCTACCTTGCTTCATAGTTTTGTGAGGGGAAGCCTCCTCCAACATCCATCTTGTTCTCCAACAACAACCACACACTATCTCATCGCGGACTTGGCTCGGTAACGATTCTACTAGGTGAGTTGTTGGAGGACATGCATGTGGATGTTTTGTGTGGAGTGTGGACGTCGGTGTGGTGTGTATGTGTGTGTACGCTTATGTTTGTGAAGCCTTGTTATTAATTGCGAGAGGGATGGTGTGTTTGCATGGATGTGGTGGTGCATGAATGTTTGCAGGTGACGAAGAAGAAAGCATGTTGCTTGCTCTGGTGGTGCATGGATGTTTGCCGAAATGTCGATTAATTTCTGTTTCGGCAAATTTTTGCACTATCCATATGTCCCATTTTTAGGAGATGTCCTGCCGAATTTTTCCGGCGGCCATGCATGCATGCATGTGTGTGTGTGTGCATGATGGTGTTGTGGTTCTAAGATACTCTCTCTTTTTGCTCTATACCATGCAGGAAACCATGGTTAGACACATGAGCGAAGGTCGAGCAGCTAGATACAAGATACGCGCGGTGGCCAACATGATTCTGAACAAGAGGACCTACATAAGATGTCCGTGTTGAACATGCAATCTCGGGAGCTTGGTTGACCCTGATCCCGGAGACCCGGAGAATCACCTGCTCACGCGTGGTTTCATGCGTGGCTATGATTCTAAAGATGACGAGGACGTCAACGATCCTGAAGACGAGGGCGGGCATGATGATCATCACGAAGGAGATGCCGGCGGCGGACATGATCATGATCATGAAGGACATGTCGGCAGCGGCGGACATGATGATCAACACGAAGGAGATGATGGCAGTGACGGACATGATGATCATCACGAAGGAGGTGTTGGTGGAGAAGACACAGACACACAAAGACGTGGCTAACCTCGGCCTTGCAGGACCCTCATGTTCAGGAACTGCTTCTCAGGGAGACGAGCAACACCAAAGCTGCTGCCAGGGAGAAAGCCAAGCTAGCGCAGATGGAGATAGACGGGAAAACTCCATTGTATCCTGGGTGCCGGCCCGAGGATACCCGCTTGAACGTAACGCTCAAGGCTCTAGAGATGAAGGCAGAAAGCAAATGGACCGACATAAGCTTCAACAAAAACATGAGATTCTGGCAAGAACATCTTCCCAAGGGGAACACGTGTCCAACTAGTATCGAGGAGGCCAAGAAAATCATATGTCCTCTCGACCTACCGTATGTTAAGTACCACGCCTGCATTAATGACTGCGCACTTTATCGGGACGAGTACAAGGATAGAACCACATGTCCGGTGTGGGGCCAAGGATGATACAAGAGAGGGAACAAGAAAGTTCCTCGGAAAGTGGTATGGTACTTTCCTATCACTCCCCGTCTGCAGCGGTATTTCGTGGACCCTAAGGAAGCAAAGCTCATGCAATGGCACGCGGAAAGGAAGAAGCCGGCCGAAGATGATCCACATAAGGGCAAGATCCTCACACACCCTTCGGACGCTAGCCAGTGGAACGCACTGGACATTGACTTTCTAGACTTCAGGGGCGATCCAAGGAACGTCAGGCTTGGTATGAGCACCGATGGACTCAATCTGTTTGGCAACCAGAGTAGCACACATAGCACCTGGCCCGTGTTTGTATGGCCGTACAACCTCCCTCCCTGGCTGTGCACCAAGCAGAGATACGTACACATGTGTATTCTGATTCAGGGGCCTAAACAACCAGGTATCGACATGCATCTGTATCTCGGGCTGCTAAAAGAAGAGTTAGCCACGCTGTAGGAGACGCCAGCCCATACGTGGGACGCATACATAGGAGATTATTTCCCTATGAGAGCCGTGCTGCTCATGACGGTGTAGGACTATCTAGGTTACGCATACGTGTCTGCCCAGGTGAACCACGGACACAAAGCATGTGTCAAGTGCATGGATAAGACCTCGCATCTCTAGCTACCAAGGGATCTCGGGTCATCGAAGACCGTGTTCCAACGGACTTGAATGTGGCTTCCAAAGGATCACGCGTGGAGAAAGCGTAGAGATCTGTTCGATGGCAAAGTAGAGCTCGAAAAAGCCCCACGTCCGAGGAGTGGAGAAGTGATCCAAGATATGTTGGACAACTGGGAAGAGTGCCCTTTGCCGGGAAAGAAGCGTCCAAGGACGAAACCGCTGCATGGTGTGTGTGGAAAGCTAGGCCTGTTTTTTGGGACCTGCCATACCGGAAATACCTCCACACGCCCCATAGCCTTGATGTCATGCACATCACGAAGAACGTGTGCGAGAGTCTGCTTACCACTATCATCAACATGCCGGATAGGACCAAAGACGGGCCGAAAGCACGGAATGACCTGATGGAACTTGGCATCAAGGAAGAACTTCATGAGACGCCACCGCCCGATGATGATGATGAGACGACGCCTGAAGATACTCAAGGTCACCGCAAAAGGGTTAAGAGGGGAATTGCAGTGTCTCCGGCTGTCTGCTTCACTCTAAGTGAGCAGGAGCTTGAGCAGTTTTTCAACTGCCTCCTAGGAGTCAAAGTTTCTTACGGTTACTCGGGGAACATAGGAAGATATCTGGACAAAGCGAAGAAGAGGTTCAGCGGGATGAAGTCTCATGACTGTCACGTGCTGATGACACAGATACTTCCTGTTGCGATCCGAGGGATAATGGATGAGCACGTCCGTGAGACGCTGTTTGGCCTCTGCAACTTCTTCGACGTCATCTCGAGGAAGTCGATTGGCTTGAAGCAACTCGACACACTACAAGATGAGATCGTCATGATACTATGCGAGCTCGAGATTTACTTCCCGCCCGCATTCGTCGACATCATGGTCCATCTACTCGTCCATGTCGTGGATGAATCATTCATCTCGGGCCGACATTCCTGCACAACATGATGCCGTTTGAAAGGCTTAACGGTGTTATCAAAGGATTCGTACGCAACAGGTCCCGTCCAGATGGAAGCATTGCTAAGGGCTTTCTGACCTACGAGTGCATCTCTTTCTGCCAGAATTATCTACGCACCGACCCAGACAACGAGGATGACCCTGTTGGTCTGCCCAAAAGGACGCACCTCGGCAGGCTCGCTGGATATGGCCACCGCGAGGGCTTTCGCACCATGCATGTCGGCGCGAAGGGTCGATGTGACGACTTTGACAGGGCACACCGAGTCGTGCTACAACACATCGAATTGGTCGATCCTTGGGTGGAAGAGCACAAAAGCTTAATCGAGCAGAAGTTCATTGACCTTGGTCGACCGAGGAAGAAGGAAGACGTAACAAGAGAGCACAACTCTAGCTTCACGACTTGGTTCAAGAAGAAGCTTCAAGACAATCCCCCTACAGACCCACAAACGCCTTCTACGGAGGATGAAAAACTAATTTTTGCCTTGTCAAATGGCCCCGGGCACAACATGAGGACATATCAGGCATACGACATCAATGGGTACAGATTCTACACCGAGAAAAGGGACATGAGCAGCGACTATCAGAACTCAGGAGTAACGATGCTATCCTATGCCGATGATGAAGCCACCGTCAAGGAACGATTTTTCGAAAGGATCGAGGAGATCTGGGAGCTCGACTACGCCGGAGAGAAGGTGCCGATATTTCGTGTCAGATGGGCCAAGAGCGTCCAAAAAGAGGGTCGGTATTTCACCACCATGGTTATACCTGATGCCTCCGTGAAGAATGCCTCCGCAAAAAATGAGCCATGAGTACTCGCGAGCCAAGTTTACCAATGTTTCTTCATCACTGACCCGTCAAAGCCAAGTCGTGTTGTCGTGAGGAGGGGCAAGAGGAGCATCATCGGAATGGACGGACCCGCCAATGAGCAAGACTTAGAAAAGAACGGCAATCCGAATATCAAAGAGGAATTTGACAAGTACATCGACAAGCCGACTGCTGCAGGAAAAAGGAATACCACCCTACCTACTAAAGGTTGTCCGTTCACGAGAAGAAACCTTAACCTTTTCGGGCTAAAGTATTCAACCGCGAGGAAGAAGGGCAAGAAGATTGCAAAGAGACGCTAGATTTGTGAAGAATATTGGTGTGTATGGATATTGCCTATGTACTTGCAAATGGATGTCCTTGTTTTAAATAAATTTATAATTGCCTATGTACTTGCAAATGGATGTCCTTGTTTTAAATAGATTTGTGAATGTTAAACTTAATTACTATTTGTTACAAAATATACTAGATATTAATGACAAGTATTTTGGCTAAGTGCCAAATACTAAAAAAATTGAGAGAGCCAGGAATCGAACCTGGCTGCTCCAGATGCAGCATACATAGCGTCAACAACCACTGCAGTAACCTTGGGTTGTTGACATAGACCAGGGCATCGTGGTTTTTGGCTAAGTGCCAAATACCAATGGCGCATATTGGGCAATATGCGCCACGGATATTTGACACTTAGCCAAAAAATGTGAGGCCCAAAAATTGTGAGGCAACTAGGAATCGAACCTGGATGCCCCAGCCCAGGTTTTGCCCCACAAGTCAAACCACTGCGGTAAGCTTGTGTTACTGTCACATATGAGGGCATCTTCTTATTTGACTAAGTGTCTCATATCAATGGCGCATATTGAAAAATATGCGCCACAGATGTTTTACACTTAGTCAAAAAACCGATCGGCCCTTCTCACTCTCACTGTCTCATATCAATCCCCTTTCTTTCTCACGCTCACTGTCTCACGCGAAGAACCCTAGCACGCTGGAGGAGTCGCCCTGCCGCCACCGGAACAGTCATCGCCGGTGAGTGCCACCCTGTCCCCGCCTCTCCCCCTCCCCTCCCCCTCCCCTCCCCCTCCTCCTCCCCCTCCCTTCCCCTAATCTTGACCCCGTCCCCTTGCTAGGAGCGCCAGCCCCGTCCCCTTGGAGCAACCAGGAGGAGGAGGAGCACCAGGAGCATCGCCGACGAGGAGAAGGGCCGCGCGCGCGAACCCACTGACGAGGACAAGCCCCTCCCCAACCAGGCCCTCCGCCACACCCAGGTCACAGAGTGCCTCGTCGGGGAACACACCGACACCGTCCTATTCACCGCCCGCAACCAGCAGAGTACGTAACCCACCCCATCCCCTCCCCTCCCGATCCCCTCTGATCCCAGATTGATGTACTTACATGTTTTCATCGGGGGGAAAACTGAAGTACAAAATCTCTATTATGGATTTAAAAATTGGTAAAAACAAACTGTGAAGTTAGATACTTACATGAATATTCAGAATCCACTCTAAAAAGTGAAATTCACTAGCTGCAGTCATACAGAATATAGTAATTCTCTGCTTGCAAGATTAACAAGTCGCCATATAAAAAGTAAATAGAAGTAGTACTATTATTCTAAACATGTTGCTCAGACAAGTATCATTTTGCATTGGTGTCTGGTTGTAGTCTTGTAGCAAGCTCAATTTGCACATATGCACTGACACTCGAGAGAACTACATCTGAGCCTCCGGCGAAAGCTTGGTGAAAATAAACCCACCAGATTAAAGTTCATGTTCAGAGAAGATGTTTAGCTCGGATCAACTGCAAGGACTAACCTGTTAGTTCAAAAGACTGTCCTAGGGTTAAGATATGTAGCTTCAGAAAATCACTCAACCATAAACAAAAATCTTGTCTGAGTGCTAGTAAGTTATCAGATTTAGCAAGTAAATGAACCTGTCATTGTATGATATTATCCCCATAGTTACCTGATTAGGTTGACACAGAACTCAGGTAGGTTTCTTCTTTCTAAGCCATAGTGGCCTGACACAGAAACTCAGGTAGGTTCCTCTCTTTTATGGGTAGTTGACACAAAAATGACAATGCCAAATTCTTCCCAAAGACTGAATTGTATCCACAGGTTATGCACATTGCAATTTTCCCTCTTTGGTCATCTTATCTGCATGTGCATGTGTGACACTTTGCCTTGTACTTCAACGAATTAACAAATGCATGATACATTAAGAATGATGTGTGAGAATGTTCAGAAAATTGTTCTTATTTCACTCTCTCTTCTTGTATGCTTTCAATTCTAAGCAATGGGTCTAATCCCTCCCTTTGAGAAATGATTGTAATATGCGTGGTATGGCTAAACTGTTTGTAACTATATTCAGAGGTCTTGGATGATTATTATTTACAGGGTTTAGGTTTGTGAACAACTCAACCAAATTAGCACAAGTCGATCCTTTGGTTGTCGTACTAGATCATGTTCTTAGCATTTTATGCAATGATTCCACCTCTCAAATCCCAGTATTTTAATGACTAGGGTGTTAATTGTAAATTGAGTTGGAATGCTGTTATAAGAATTAAGCAGTGGTAGGTTGTTATACTTCCCTAAAAAGCTTAGTCATTTGAGTATAAAATTAAAAAGCTTAGTCATTTGAGTATAAAATTTGTGCAGGGGCGGCTGCTCAACTAGTGACTGATACTAGGTTGCAGCCAGCACACTTTAGCATCTGTATGAACCTACCTAGATCTATACTGAGATGGTTGTTGTAGCATCTGTATGAACCTACCTAGGACATCTAATATGGGGTTCCCTCAGAGGATAGTTGTAGTATTACTATGAGATATATTTCGTACTCTCTAGCAATACTGAGATGGTTGTTGTAGCATTATCCTAGTAGTGTGGTTGTAAGCGTGCATATTGTACCATGGGATTTCTAGTTATTCAACAATATATATAGTTTTTTATATTAGACTTAAGATTCAGATTTGGTTTTGCTCTAAAAAAGGGTAGTGGAATTAGAATGATTAGTACCTCAAACGCAATTTTGCACAAACCAGCCTGTTACTTCTTCTAAATGGTACTTTCTGTGATCATTGGAAACATATTACGCTGCTATTCAAATTCTCAAATGCTTGCTTGAATGATTGTTCAGAACATGCATCTGATTTTGTTCCTTTATTTAAGTAATTCTATGTAGCTAGATTTCTCTCTGTGCTTAGTATCTGTTTTTTTAGAAACAATTGGCAGCACATGGATGTGAGTAGTAACTGGATGATAGCACATCCTGATATATATAACAAGGACAACCTGATTATTTTAGCATGTCCTAGAGCTATTTTTTGCTGCACCTGGAGCTATTTTTTTGCTCTTTGTATATGTGTGATTGGATGGCTGTCATCAATTTGAAAACTGGAGCACATTATTTTGTATGAAAACTGTTGCAGGGAATTCATTTGAGTTGCCCGTTTCTCCCAAAGTGTTGATTCACTTCCGTTTCGGTTGAGAAATGGGCACTCCTAGGTCAAAAAAACAGCAAAGGTCATGCCGAATTTTTCGGTCGACTCTAGCTTGTACTAATTACATTGTTGCATTTTTTCTATGAAGAGCAAACATGTCGAGCGGAGACAAAGACATCAGGACTGGCCCTTCTCAGCCCATGAGCATCGAAGAACGGGCAAGAAGAGCCAACCTCAAGTTTTGGCGGTTTGGCAATGACTTAAGCGAGTCCGACAAGGAGGCCGAAGCTACGGATCACGATGAAGTTGACGAGGAGACCCAAGCTGCGGACCTAGAAGATGACGAGGAGTCTGAATATGAGGAGGAGGCCGAAGATGGCGACGACGACGGAAGCAGTAATGGTGATGAGGAGGCCGAAGCAAGTCATGACAGTGAACGTATGGACGGCGATGGCGCCTCCCCGCCCGCTAGGAAGAAGAATAATAAGGCAGAAAGGCAGGAGCGGACGCTGCCGAAACTCGGCACCAACCGCGAAGAGTTCACCCTTGTGAAACCGGGTGGCCAACCCTTGGAGCCTGCAAAGCTTGCCGCTGGGTACGGCCTACAATTCGGGTGCATCGTGCGGGAGAGCATGAGCATCAACCAGAAGGACATAAGAAAGAACAAACGGTTGCGAGAACTCCTCATTGGGAAGCTTCACAAACGGTACAAGTTCCCAGATGAGTACGATAACCAAAAGCTCATAGGGAACAAGGTAAACAAGTTAGCCCTCACGAGGATGAGCACCGCCTTGAGCAACTGGAAAAGCCGAGTGAAGAGGAGGATTAACGAGGGTAAAAGCTGGGAGGAGATAAAGAAGGCCAAGTCGATGCTCGACGAAGATGAATTCATCAAGTTCAAGGTGAACTGCACTTCACCGAAAGGTCAGGAATGGACCGAGTGGGGGAGGCGTATGCGGGAGCTAAACATAGGTAACCAATGTTGCGGAAGCGGCGGTTACCGAGGAAAAAAGGCCGTTTGGGTAAAGAAGGATGCCAAGTATGCCCGTCTAGGGAAAGATAACCCGTGGCACAAATTCACGGACGAGCAGGTGATGCAGTTTGTCCGCGCCCGCTACTATCTCCATCCTTAACTCAAGGAATTCGTTACCGACGACGTCGATGTGAGGAAGTTCTAGAAAAGGCTGGTAAGGAATTTATCTCGGAGTACATCTGTGTTTCTAATTAAGTAATGAAGCGGAATTTCTAAATGGGATCACTTTCCTTCTCTTCAGAGATCCGAAGAAAAGTCTTGTGTGTCAAGTGCGAGCTCGTCCCAGGGGTCGACGGCGGACCCGTGGTGGGACACACCCTTCAACAGTTCTACAAACATGTTCAAGGGGCGACAAACATGTTCGACGAGAAAGTGCAAGAGAAGATCCACGAGATGTTTCCCAATGATCTGTGGGAGGGGATCGCTGCTTGGAATGCGGCAGGTCGACGAGGGCCGCTCGTGGTGCCCAGCCTCTCTGGCAGCAACTCGATCCAGCACGTGTTGCCGAACATGGTGACGCCCGAGTCCGGCAACGTCAAGATGCACCCGGTCTCTCCGGTGTCCCCTCCCGCCGGTGCCAACACCAACGCGCAACCGGAGGTCACTCTGGTGACACCTCCCGCCTGCGCCAACACAGAGCCGCAGGTCACAACGATGCCCCCTCCTGCCAAAACTAAGGCGCAACCGACGGTGCTTCGTAAGGCATCTCAGTAGGAGGATGATACCGGTGTCTCGACATTAGCCGAGCTCAACGCCATCTCCAAGGTAATGACGCCGGCCAACACATGCATTGATAACATTTCATCTCCTTTGCCTTTGATGACTAGCTAGCGCCATCTCATGATGCTTGTTCTTCCACATGACACTCCTTGCACACTCTTGCATTACGTGGACGGCGATCTAAAGGATGTTGGCAAGGGCTCAATTATTCAACCAAATAGCCACACGATGCACCACAGTTTGATGGAGGATGACGTGTTCAAGGTCTGGCTGGCTCGGGTGTTGTCGGGGTGCAAAGACATGGACCCCCCAGCCAACCTCGAGGCGCTGATGATCATAAGAACTTTCAAGATTGCTGTGGCTGGGTCTTGACATGGCCAAAGACCCAGATTCGGCTTGTAAAGGAACAACAAGTAACTCAACGGCCAAATGTGACCTTGCCACGGCGGCCACAACAACCAGTCACCGCCACCACCTCTCGTCACCAGCAATTGTTGGCCGCCGTTGCACCGTTGCCTCCACATGGCAAGGCCGCCGTTGTGCCGCCGCCTCCACATGGCAAGGCTTTCGCCACACTGCCGCCTCCACATGGCAATGCCGCCGTTGCGCCGCCACCACCCAAGGATGCACCTGGGGACAACATTAACGATGATGATGATGACAACCCAGATAACTAGATCAACACTGGCATCACGGACTCTTTGTTCATGCCAAACATGGAGGAGCCCTACCGCGTTGCCGACGACCTAAATGCTCGTACCGGAACATGCACGCATCTAGGCTTCCATGGTACCCTAGAGGAGATGCCTCCGGATGCTGGTGCCGCTGGTCCTTATAAAGGCACCCAGGGAATCATTTTCAGCCCCACCACACTCCATAAGGCGGCGGATGAGAAGATGGCTACTAATGTCGATATGAAGAAGCATCGCAAGAGAACCAAGAAGAAGAATAAGCAGTCTTTGAGCCAGCCGGGTCCGAAGAGGCCCTGGGCTCGGGACGACCCGTTAACATAGCCCCCTGAGGGCACCTTGACCAGGGTTCACATAGCTGGTCAACCGATTCTGAGTGAGGAGCTGATAAAAATGCAAGTGGAGCGATGGCTAACCTGCAGCATGGTATTCTATATCTAGAGGAGTGCCTTCTTAAAGAAGCAAATCCATCGTACCCTGTTTTCACGGTCAATGTTCCAACGGGCACGGGCTTCGTCGATAATGCCCCCGCGGATATCTTCTTCATATCGTATGAGGACATCTTCAAGCTTTTCCATGGCAAGCGGATGAACTATAACTTGGTCCACCTATACGCGCTCCATCGGGCGATGAAGGTCAACAGAGAGAAGACCCCTGGCGTCGCGATAGTGGACCCCTACTTCATGCGTGATAGCCAGTTGGTGAATCCAGTGACCCGGGCCAGCATAAGGAACTACCTCCAAAATTTCATGGTGGACAACAAGAGTGGAAAAGAGCTTATTTTGCCTTTCTTTCCCGAGTAAGTGCACACACTCGCTCGTCGCCGTAACTTGTCCTTTCTTAGTTTTCGGTTGCTCTTTTTCCAACATTGTTTCGTTTCAATTGTTTTGTGCAGAGACAAATACTGCACACTGATCCTCATTCACCTGAGTTATTCGCTAGCCATGTACTTGGACTCGGGGAGCGAGCAAAAGAAGAAAAACTACACCAACATAAGGAGTCTTCTAGATGATGCTCTCGAGGTATACGCCGAAAATGGAGGCGAATTCAAGAAGGGGGCAGAAAATTTCAGGGATGGCAGACACGTGTTGAAACACGTAATGAAGTTCGCCTACGTCAAGCAGCCGGATAACAGTGTCAAGGAGGCCTACTACGCCCTTCATCACCAAGCGATCGTCTCGATGCACACATCATTACGTTGCCATCTGGTCTCCGAGCATGGGAAGCTGAGGAAGAATGGGCGATGATGAACTTAAGGCGACTTCTTACGCATCGGACTCAGTTGCGACCATCGTGCAAGAAGATGTCATCACAAGGGGGCCTTATCCTGCAAAAGAGCGTTGATGGCGAGATCGAAGCACGGCTCGTGGGCGGGTGGCACCAGGGACATGGACAACGAAAGATGGCTACAAACCGTTCCCGACACTGTGTAAAACAAAGTCTTCATGATGTAGTGTTCCTAGCTAGCTAGCACTCAGCCGGTTTGTGTATCTCGTGTGTGTGTGTGTGTGTCATAAACTTTAACTTGCCTTAGCTTGAAACGGTCGTTGTTGGACTTTGTTTACTTATTACCATACTTATGAAACTTAATAGCTTGCGTTAGATCGAAACCTTCTTTTTTGTGGAGATGCATGTGATGAACCTTTTAATTCTTTCTGTTGCATGATATAGTACTTATATGCCTTGTGTATAGAGATGCCGTGCTACGTGGTGTTCAGAGGGAGGGTCCTAGGAGTCTACGATGAGTGGGAGGATTGTCATAAGCAAGTGAACAAGTTCAGTAGAAACAGATACAAAGGGTACCCGGCGAGAGAGCAGGCGGAAGCTAGGTGGAGGAACCACCTCCTTGGAGAGCAGAGAGACAAGAACCAGATGAAGACCTTGATGATCGTGCTCCCCGTCTTGCTCATCACCGCCATTGCGGTTGTACTCTACTCGGTCCTTTAGTAGTTTAGGACTTGGCTAATGATCATGATGATCAACTTGTTGTAATGTGTAATGTATGAGAAGATGAGATAAATTTGTTCTAGACTTGTATAATATTCGAACATTTGTCACTTTGTCGGGTTCTAATTGATGTGATGATGTATAATTCTAGTGGTATTATTATCTTTGTTTTTACACTATTGTGTATCTGTGTAAATACCTGTATATGTACCTGTATAAATACCTAAGAGCCCTGTATTGTGTATACCTGTACGAAACATCAATGGCGCATTGTTTTATTCATCCAGTGGCGCATATAGTATTAGTGGCGCATTTGGCTATATGCGCCACTAGTACAATATCAATGGCGCATATCTTAGGTGCGCCACTGGTGGGCCTATTATCAATGGCGCATATTGTATATGCGCCATTGATATCTAATTATCAGTGGCGCAACACTAGTGGCGCATTCCATATGCGCCACTATAGCAAAAAATATGCTCCACTGATAAGAAATTTTCCACTAGTGAAAGATGTATCAAGATTTGAAAGAGCAATTTTGGTGGCACAAGATGAAGAGAGAAATCAGAAGCTACATAGCCAAGTGTGATATCCGTCAGAGAGTCAAAGCAGAACATCAGAGACCCGCAGGACTGTTGCAACCCTTGCAGATTCCATAATGGAAATGGGATTCTGTCGGAATGGATTTTATCACCGGTTTGCCTACTTCTAGTAGGGGAAATGACTCTATTTGGGTCATAGTTGATAGACTCTCCAAGGTAGCCCATTTTATACCTGTCAAGACAACCTACCAGAGTTCGAAGCTAGCAAAGTTGTACATTGCTAGAATTGTCAGTTTGCATGGAACCCCCAAGACCATAGTATTGGATCGAGGAACCCAATTTACCTCAAGATTTTGGCAGAAAGTCCAAGAAGGATTAGGAACCAAGTTGAATTTCAGCACAACTTATCACCCACAAACCGATGGACAGACTGAAAGAGTCAACCAAATCGTAGAAGATATGTTGAGAGCTTGTGTTCTAGAGTATGGAGCAAAATGGGAAGATTGTTTGCCTTTTGCAGAATTCTCATACAACAACAGTTATCAAGCCAGTTTACAAATGGCCCCATTTGAGTTCTTGTATGGAAGAAAGTGTCGTACCCCCTTGAATTGGTCGCAAGTAGGAGAGAGTCAGATTTTCGGACCCAATATCCTACGAGAAGCCAAAGAGAAAGTGCACAAAGTCCGTGAGCACCTCAAGACCACCCAATCCAGGTAGAAGAGTTATGCAGACAAGAGACGTAGAGACCTGACTTTCAATGTCAGAGATTTTGTGTATCTCAAAGTGTCGCCTTTGAAGGGAATGCAGTGTTTTCAGCTGAAAGGAAAGTTAGCCCCAGATATATGGGACCCTTCAAGATTCTGAATCGCCGAGGAGAAGTATCATATCAACTGGAACTGCTAGAGGAGATATCAGCCATCCATAATGTGTTCCATATCTTGTTACTTCGCAAATGCCTAGAAGTTCCAGAGAAGACCGAAGTATTCAAGAACATCGATCATCGAGCCGTTGATATCAACAAGGATCTGATGTATTGTGAAGTGCCCATCCGTATCTTGGAATAAGCTTTTAGAACCACCTGGACCCGGAGTATCAAATTTCTCAAGATCCAATGGAGCAACCATACCGAGGAAGAAGCTACCTAGGAGCGAGAAGATTACATTAGGACTGACTTCCCCAATCTCTTTAGTTCCTAGTTTTTCTTAAATCTCGGGACGAGATTTTGTTTAAGGAGGGAAGGTTTGTAACATCCCAAAACTTCTAATCAAGATTATCAAGGTCTAATCACCCAATTTGGGGTTAACAAAAACTTTTATTAAGAAAAAGCATAAGAATGCATGTGTGTTTGCATTAGTGTAGAATTGAGTGTATATGCCATGCTTGATTGTTCTAAATATAATGAAATGGATTAAAGGTGAATGCCACATCATCTAGACCAATTACAAACAAAATCCAAAGAAAAAGAAATCAAAGATGATTAAATAAACCAAATGGTCATTTTGACCATTTTAAACCACTAGGTCATTTTAGGTGTTCCTAGAAGACAATTTCTAACAGAAGCAATTCTATTTCTTTTCACCCCTTGCTAGACCAAGTAAAAGTGTATCAAGGCCCACTTTAAAAACTTACAAAAACATCTAGCAAATCAATTTAAAGGATATTTGAAAATTTAATCAAGTGTATGTGTTAAGATCACACTTTTTCAAAAACACATCAAATGAGTTCACCTTGACTTATCCAAGCAAACCTAGTCTCTCAAGCTTAATCTAAGATCACTCAAAAATTTTGAATCAAAAATTCAAAACTAAAGTTCATGCGGAATTAACACAAACACTTGGCAGGCACAGAATAAACACTAGACTAGCTGCACTGTTTGGTATAGTGATCATCGACCATTTGGTCTCCAATTTACCCCTGTCCCCTCTAAGCCTGACCCAGCCCCAGACCAGCTCCCCCCTTCGCTGCTGGCACAGTGGAGCGTCGCCCGTTCTTGGTCGTCGCCGGCCGACAGTGGGCAGCATGCAAGAAGCCACGCCAGCCTCGCCCAAGACGCGCACCAAGCACGCAAGCTCCTACCGCCACCCCTGTCCACCCCACGGTCGAAGCCCAGCCCTGGACCACACTAGCATCGTCGCGCACCGCCTCTCTGCGCCGTTTAGAGCGCCAAGCCAGCGCCTGACCAGCTCACACGCCTGTGCTCTTGACCTCCCTCGCGTGCACAGACCGGCCATGATAACAGCACCCCGACAGACACCCCTGTTTGCCGCTGCGCGACCCGCAGCAGCCGCACGCCATCGCAAGCACCTCTGCCTCCGCCCAGAGTGCCGCACGCGCCAGACCAAACCCAGCCGCCCCACGCCTCGCCTTTAAGCCAGCAACGACCACCAGGAGACACCGCACCGTCCACCTACCCCAGCCATGCGCTTAGCTCTCTGTGCCGCCCTCGCCAGAGACGCCAACCCGCACCGCTCGGTCCCCTCGCCGAGCTATAAAAGGAGGCCACCCCAGCATCCATTCCTCACACCACTCCACTCCCCACTCCTCACTGACCTCCCCCACTTCTTCCCGGAGCAAGGAGAGCTCTCCCTCGCCGGAATTTGGCCGGAGCCCGCCGCTGCTGGAGGAGAAGTGCACCGTTGATTCCGACCACCCCGAGCCTCGTCGTGACCACGCCTCGCCTCACCGTTGTCTACCACGTCGATCGCCCCTATCGCCGAGCCTAGCTGGAGCCCAGGTGAGCCCCACGAGACCCCCCATCACCATGCTAGGGTAAATTCCTCACCGGAGTTGTTCGTCGTTGACGACGACCCTCAGCCGTTGGATTAGATTTAGATCGTAGGGCTCAGATCAGTAGATACTGTTTCGTGTTAGATGTGTCGCTGACCAGTGGACCCCCTCTGTCAGCCGCGCGCTGCGCTGTGCTGTGCAGCTGGGCCGGCCCGTTAGTTTTCTGCGTTGGCCCAAAAATTCAAATAAGTGCTTTTCCAATTTAGTTGAAATCATATTCTGTCCACTTATTCAAAAATCAATTCAGAGAGTT
This sequence comes from Avena insularis, assembly GCA_023614405.1. NCBI lineage: Eukaryota > Viridiplantae > Streptophyta > Magnoliopsida > Poales > Poaceae > Avena > Avena insularis. The sequence continues at coordinate 281,622,850 of CM042694.1, read as the reverse complement.
TCACTCAACCAAATTGCATGATTGAAATTTTGCTAGAAGGGAAATTAAAATATCTATCGAAGCCCATTGGATTTAAATCAATTGGAGTTAGAGATAATCTATAGTAAAAATAACAAGACAGAGACTTTTGCAACTTTAAACATTTTTCAAAAATCAACCATAATAGCTTTTGAGTTGATTCCAACTCTCGAAAATCACATTTGACAATATCTATCTGAATATGTAAAAATATTTAGGTTTGCATGCAGTGACATTGGACTAGTACCAAATAATGCTATTGGGGCATTTCTAGTCACTTTAAATCTACTAAATAATAGTCTTAAACTTTATAAAATGTGACCAACCCTTTAAATCACATTCCCATGTATTATAATATGTGGTGATGACATGTGTCCACATGATCCCATATTTTAATTGGAGAATATTAAATCTTAATTAATTTCAATGAGTAGAAATTACTTTTCTAAAATAAAATGAATAAAACTAGTGCCTTATTTCATGTGATGTTTGTGATGATACTAGATCATCAAGTGTGAACCTTAGTGTGCTAAATAGACTTAGTTAAGTATTGTTTGGTGATCGGGTACCCCGTATTTCATTTATAGATGATACTACCGACCAAGTCTACGAGGAGGAGGAGTTCTACCCAAAAGAAGACGAAGAAAACTTCAATCACTACACCAATCAAGGCAAGCTATTATTGGAAAGCTAGCACTGTACAAGTTAACCATGAAAGCCATCATTAACAATGCAAGCTAACACTTGCAAGCTTGACAACCTAAGCAAGATGCATTAGGCATGCTTTGGTTATACCATTTTGATTATACCAATCCCAAGTTTTACTTGCAAGCTTTACTCTCTTACTTTACCAAAGTTCTTTACTTTTGTTATAGATAGCATAAAGAGTATAAAACTTGGCCTATCTAGTTATACTTAGATGTCATTCTATGGCATGAGATTGAAGATTAGCACCCCTCTTTAGTGAACACTCTTAACCTTAGTGGCTAGTGCTAAGCATAAAACTTGATCACTTTAGATGGGAATACTTGGTGAAAAAGATTATGAAAACCTTGGAATGATGAGTCATTCTATTGAAATGTTTTGACATGTGTTGAGAAACCCAAATGGATTTGATGATGAAAATGTTGAGGCATGAGCCTTAGCCCTTTTGCCAAAAACTGATGGTTGGGTTCGGATGCGATACCATTCCAATTTTACCGTACAACCACAATACCTGAATTGGGTAGGGCTTAGCCAGAAGTTTATTTGCCTTAGTATGGGTTCCCTCACGGGAGAGGTTTGAGCTAAGGCTACCTCTTGATGTTTGTCCACCTATGCAGTGCCCAGGATGGCAGATGGCCATGGCTGGGAGGCCAAGCTCATAGGGGAGCTGCCTATACTAGGGTGTGTAATTGAAAGGTTATGATTGATTATCCGCATACTAAGTATGATTGATTCAGGGTTATCCCTGATGGATGTATCGAATTTTGTGGTGAAAGTGTACCACCTCTGCAGAGTGTCAAACTATTCGAATAGCCGCGTCCCCGGTCATGGACCGTTGGAGTGGCCATACTATTCCGTCATCAGATGTTTTCAAAATGACCTATGAAGTGAACCATGATTTTTACTTGACCACAACAGGGTTGTGAACATTAAAACTAGTTTCCCACTTAAGTGATTTAGAATATTAAATTAATTTTCTTTACTTCTAAACTTAGCTTAAGATAAAGCTAGCTTTTGCAAATAAACTTAGATCTTAGTATTCCTACTAGAACTACCTTACTTGTTAGTGATAGTTTGCGAGTACTTAAAGAGTACTCATGGCTTTGTCCCTGGCTATTCCCGTGGCCAGACTATGAGGAGGACTATCAGAAAGATGGACAGCAGGACGGCTACGCCAACTAGGATCATCTCCCATCGTCAGCATTGCCTGTGACCCTGAAGATGGAGCGCACTACTACGCTTTACTATCCTGCTGCTTGTTTGTATTAAGGTTGGATCATGAGATCCTTTATTTGTGTAAAACTTTATTATGGTTTGTAATGGATGATGTACTGTGATATCCAATCTGTTATGTCTCGCAAAAATGATAATCTTGGGATTGTGAGGTATGGCATAACAGGCATCTGGGATTAAAAATCCGGGTGTTGATATTTATTTTGCATGCTATAATTGTATTAATTTGGAAATGTTAATACATGTGTGTTTAATAAACAAAAGGAAAGTTCCTAGTTATGCCTCTCTTATAAACTAGCTCGTTGATTAACAAGATGATCAAGGTTTCCTGATCATGGACATTGGTTGTTGTTAATAACGAGGTCACAACATTAGTGGAATGATGTGATGAACATTCATCCGAAGTATAGCATTACGATCAAAGTCACTCTGTTTATATTGTTATAACATCTAACAAAGTAATCCTAGTCCTTAGACCATGAGATCATGTTAATCACTAACACTAGAAGAGTATCTTGATAACATCAAACGTCACACCGTGAAAGGGTGATTATAAAGGTGGGTTCAGTGCTACGAAAGTGTTTTGTAGAGGCTCATGGATCAAGAGTGGGATTTTTCCATCCCGATGACGGATAGATATTTTCTGGGCCCTCTCGGTGATATCACATTGGTTAGCTTGCAAGCAAGTGATGAGATCACTAGAATCTTGTATCACGGGAACGAGATGAAACTAGGTATGGAGGTACCGATGATCGAATCTCGGACATGTAATATATCGCGAGACAAAGGGATTTAGTTACTAACATTAAAGGTTCGCATGATCACATAAGTCATCGTAGAATGTGTAGGAGTCAGTATGGATCTCCAGGTCCCGCTTCTAATTATTGATCTGAGAGGGGTCTCGATCATGTCTACATTATTCACGAACCATAGGGTGACACACTTATGGGACACCAACACCATTTGGAGCAAATATGTTTCAGACGAATGAATTGCAAAGCGCTGGAATTATTTCAATAGACACCGAAACTGTTTCGGGTGAAATTGCTAAAATTGATTCTGCATGTAATATTGAAATGTTGTAGGGGGTTTTATGTGAATTTTTGTTAATTAAAGTAATTAACAAAATTCTGAATAAATGTAATAAAATAGTTTTATTAAATGAGAGAGCATTAAATTTGGAGAAATTTAATGCATTTAAAGTAAAGACTTTAAAGAGGAACGTTAAGGGTCACTTTTATGTGGAGGGGGTTACCATCACATGAATGGGGAAGGTGAGGGGTCACTCCCCCATGGGGTGCCGACCATGGGGAGGGGGTACCCCCTCCTCCTATAAAAGGCCACCCATCTCACCCTTCTTTCTCACACCTCCTCGTGAAGGATCTCTCTCCCTTCTAGAATTATTCCCCCATGGTCTCGGATTAGCGAGATACATGTTCCCAGTGGCATTTTGTCTAGAAGGAGTTGCTGCTTCCGCTGCATCGCTGGAGCGAGGAGGCGGAGGTTGTTAGGTGGCATGAACGTGTGCGAAAAGCGGATCTTGGCTGCTCATTTCTTGGCGCTTAGACTTCCACACGATCTTGAGATCGGCAAGCATATGACTACATCATCCATGAGTTCCTACTCGTTAACAAAACTTTGTTGTCTTCGAGGGTAAGTTCTCCATGGATGTATATCCACCCATTGCTTGTATCTAGTAGATAGATCTTGGCGTATAGTTCACATCGTAGGATTTTTTTTGTTTTTTATGCTGTGAACCCTTCAGTGGTATTAGAGCCTGATCTATGCGTAGGTGCTTTGCACGGGTAGAATACATAAGAGTATGTGGGTGATGATGATCATGTTATTGCTTCTTTCATGTATTTTGGATATTGGTGGCATAGTGGGATGAAGCGGCCCGGACCAACTTTACATGTCATCGCACATGAGACCGGTTCCACGACTGACATGCAACTAGTTTTGCATAAGTGGCTGGCGGGTGTCTGTCTCTCCTACTATAGTCAATATCTGATTTACAATGAGTTGCTAATAATTTGTTTATCATCGTTGTGGTTCCATGTTCGTAGGTAAGATGGTTCTATCTTCGAAAGCCCTAAGCCACGTAAAACTTGCAATTGATAAATTAGAGGCGTCTAGTTTAGATCGTTTTTGGGTTTGTGTCATGATATGGTAATGTTGTAAGTTGATGTATAGTTGATACTCTTACAACGCACTTAACGTGTAAGTTCCATAGACCTTGGACTTACACAGAAAGGAATGATAGAGATCATACCATGATGCATATGATAGTGATCAAATGCAAGAACCATATCATTTCACTTTACACATATGATGTTCGCATCTTATATTGCTAGTTTGGTGTTTTAGTAGCATTATAAGATGATCCCTCATTTAAATATCAAGATAAAATGTGTTCTTCCTTAAGTACACACTGTTTATGTTTCGCCGCTTCAAGACATCACGTGATGATCGGGTGTACTTGAATCCACGATCATATTTCGGGTGTAAGACAGTTTTACACACGCGAGTACTAAGGTTCTTACTTGGTGAGCCTAGCATGTACAAACATGGCCTCGGAACACAGATCAAAAGGTTAAGCATGACTCATATAGTTGATATGATGCCCATATAGATGCTCGCCTTTGAAGCTACACTGACTCACGTGATGATCGGACTTGGTGTAGTGGATTTGTATCATGTAATCACCAAAAAGACATGAGGGATGTTGTTTTTGAGTGGGAGTTTAGTCGAACTCAATCTATCATAAACTTAGTCTAAATATACTTTACAAATTCTGTTGTAGATGGCACCACCTGCTTTTAATTTCAATGTGTTCATGGAGAAAGAGAAACTTGCTGCGAATGGTAGCAACTTCACCAACTGGGCTATGAATATGAGGATTCTCCTCACTGCTGCATAAAAGCAATATGTGCTAGATGCGCCGCTAGGCCCCCCACCAGCTCTTGATGCCCCTGACGAAGAAAAGAACGTCTATATAACTCGTCAGGAGGACCACAACTTAGTTCATTGTGGCATACTGTATGGGCTAGAGCCAGAACTTCGAAAATGTTTCAAAAATGGCAATGCCTTTGATACCATGGGAGAATTGAAAATGATTTTCGATACCCATGCTACCGTAGAGAGTTATAATGCTACAGAAAAGTTCTTTAGCTGCATGATGGAGGAAAACAGCTCCGTTAGTGAGAACGTACTCAAAATGTCTGGGTACGCCGATAAGCTTGTGTCCTTGGTAATAATGATTCCCATTGACTTAGGCATACATCGTGTTCTCCAATCTCTGCCACCTAGCTACAAGAGCTTTTTGATGAACTATAACATGCAAGGCATGAAGAAGACTCTCTCCGAGCTTCTGTCAATGCTTAAGACTGCAGAAGTGGAGATTAGGAAAGAACATCAAGTGTTGATGGTCAATAGAACCACTGGTTTCAAGAAAGACTAGAAGGGTAAACAGAAGGGAAAGAAGGGTGGCAAATCTGTTGCTGCGCCTGAAAAGAAATCCCGGGCTGGCCCTAAGTCTGATACCGAGTGCTACTGTTGTAAGCGGATTGGCCATTGGAAGCGCAACTGCCCCAAGTTTTTGGCGGACAAGAAAGCCGGCAAGGCAAACAAAGGTATATATGATATACATGTTATTGATGTGTACTTGACTAGTACTCGCAGTAGCACCTGGGTATTTGATACCGGATCGGTTGCTAACATATGTAACTCGAATCAGGGGCTGCGGAACAAGTGACCGCTAGCAAGGGGTGAGGTCAAGATGCGTGTCGGCAATGAATCAAGAGTTGATGTGATCGCCGTCAGAACGCTACCTCTCCACCTACCATCGGGATTAGTTATAAACCTAAATAATTGTTATTTGGTGCCTGCACTAAGCATGAACATTATATCCGGATCTTGTTTGATGCGATGTGGTTATTTGTTTAAATCCAAAAACAATGGTTGTTCGATTTATATGGATAATATATTTTATGGTCATGCACCCGTGATGAATGGTTTATTTCTGTTGAATCTCGATAGTACTGATACACACATCCATAATGTTGATGCTAAAAGGATTAAACTTAATGATGATATATCTGCATATATGTGGCACTGCCGTCTAGGTCATATTGGCGTTAAACGCATGAAGAAACTCCATTCCGATGGAATTTTGGAATCACTTGATTTTGAATCATTTGATACATGTGAGCCATGCCTTATGGGCAAGATGACTAGAATGCCGTTTTCTGATTCAATGGAACGGGCGACAGATTTATTGGAAATCATACATACTGATGTATGCGGTGCAATGAGTGTGTCGGCGCGAGGTGGATATCGTTATTTTGTTACTTTCACGGATGATTTGAGTAGATACGGGTATATCTATTTGATGAAACATAAGTCTACAACTTTTGAAAAGTTCAAGGAATTTCAGAATGAAGTGGAAAATCATCATAATAGAAATATCAAATTTCTGTGGTCTGACCGTGGAGGTGAGTATCTAAGTTACGAGTTTAGCACACACATGAAAGAGTGTGGAGTAGTTTCACAACTCACGCCTGCCGGAACACCACAGCTCGTAATGGTGTGTCAGAACGTCATAATCATACTCTATTGGATATGGTTTGATCTATGATGTCTCTGACTGACTTGCCACTGTCATTTTGGGGTTATGCACTGGAAATCGCTGCATTCACTTTAAATAGGACACCGTCTAAATCTGTTGAAACGACACCGTATGAATTATGGTTTGGAAACAAACCTCATTTCTTAAAGTTTGGGGATGCGATGTTTATGTGAAGAAACTTCAGCCTGATAAACTCGAACCCAAAGCGGAAAAATTCATCTTCATAGGATACCCTAAAGAAACAATTGGGTATTCCTTCTATCACAGATCCGAGGGCAAGGTTTTCGTTGCCAAGAATGGATCCTTTCTAGAGAAAGAGTTTCTCGCGAAAGGTGTGAGTAGTCGAAAGGTAGAAATCGAAGAGGTTATTGAACCTTCTCTTCATGAAATGCGAGTGGCACAGTAGCAGAAGTCGTTCCGGAGTTGACTTCACCAAATGAAGAAGGAACTAATGATAATGATCATGAAACTCCAAAAGAGGACACTACCAAACCTCGCAGGTCTAGCAGGACACATGCAACTCCTGAACTGTACGGGAATCCTGTTGTGAATTTCATGGTTGATGAAATGGATGACCCTGTGATGTATGAAGAAGCGATGATGAGCCCGGATTCCAACAAATGGCTAGAAGCCATGAAATCTAAGATGGAATCCATGTACAAAAACCAGTTTTGGACCTTGGTGGACTTACCTCACGACCGAAAGGCCGTTGAGACTAAATGGATTTTCAAAAGAAAAACTGATGCTGATGGTAATGTAACCGTCTATAAAGCTCGAATTGTCGCAAAAGGGTTTTGAAAAATTCTAGGAGTTGACTACGATGAGACATTCTCTCCCGTAGCAATGTTGAAATCAGTTAGGATTATGTTAGCAATTGCTGCATATTTCGATTATGAAATATGGCAGATAGATGTCAAAACTGTGTTCCTCAATGGTAACATTGAAGAAGAGTTGTATATGATACAACCAAAGGGTTTTATCGATCCAAAGGATGCTAACAAGGTGTGCAAGCTTCAGTGATCCATCTATGGACTGAAGCAAGCATCACGGAGTTGGAATCGCCGCTTTGATGAGGTGATCAAAGAGTTTGGATTTGTCCAAACTTATGGAGAGGCTTGTATTTACAAGAAAGTGAGTGGGAGTAATGTGGCATTTCTGATATTATATGTGGATGACATATTATTGATTGGAAATGATATAGATCTTTTAAACAGTGTTAAAAGTTATCTAAATAGCAAATTTTCTATGAAGGAACTTGGTGAAGCGTCATATATATTAGGCATAAAGATCTATAGAGATAGATCGAGACGCCTAACAGGGCTATCCCAGAGTACATACCTTGATAAGATTTTAAAGAAGTTTAAAATGGACGAAAGTAAGAAGGGGTTCTTACCTATGTTGTAAGGCAAGACATTGAGTAAGACTCAAAGTCCGGCTATTGCAGAAGAAAGAGAGATAATGGATAAGATCCCCTATGCTTCACCCATAGGCTCTATAATGTACGCCATGCTATGTACAAGACCGGATGTGGCACATGCTATTAGTTTGACTAGTAGGTACCAATCTGATCCAGGTTTGGAACACCTGATAGCGGTCAAGAATATCCTTAAGTACTTGAGAAGAACTAAGGAAATGTTTCTTGTATATGGAGGTGAAGAAGAGCTGGTCGCTAATTGTTATGTCGACACTAGCTTTGACACTGATCCGGATGACTCTAAGTCTTAATATGGATACGTATTTCTCATGAACGGGGCAACAGTTAGTTGGAGGAGCTCCAAACAACCCGTGGTAACAAGGTCAACAATGGAGGCGGAATATATTGCTGCTTCATAAGCAGCACAGGAAGCAATTTGGATAAAGGAGTTCATTACCGAACTGGGTGTGGTTCCTAGTGCGTTGGATCCAATGGTGATCTATTGTGACAATAATGGAGCCATAGCCAACGCAAAGGAACCAAGGTCTCACAAGAATTGCAAGCATTTTATGCGCTGGTTTCACTCCATCCGTGAGCATGTCAAGGATGGAGATATAAAGATTTGTAAATTACATACGGATCTCAATGTAGCAGATCCGTTGACTAAAACCCTCCCTAGAGCAAAACATGATCAACTCCAGAACTCCATGGGTGTTAGATTTATCACCATGTAACTAGATTATTGTCTCTAGTGCAAGTGGGAGACTGAAGGGAATATGCCCCGAGAGGCAATAATAAAGTTGTTATTATACATATTCCAAGTATATGATAGATGTTTATTTTGCATGCTATAATTGTATTAATTTCGAAACGTTAATACATGTGTGTTTGATAAACAAAAGGAAAGTTCCTAGTTATGCCTCTCTTATAAACTAGCTCGTTGATTAACAAGATGATCAAGGTTTCCTGATCATGGACATTGGATGTTGTTAATAACGAGGTCACAACATTAGTGGAATGATGTGATGAACATTCATCTGAAGTATAGCATTACGATCAAATTCATTGTGTTTATATTGCTATAACATCTAACAAAGTAATCCTAGTCCTTAGACCATGAGATCATGTTAATCACTAACACTGGAAGAGTATCTTGATAACATCAAACGTCACACCGTGAAAGGGTGATTATAAAGGTGGGTTCAGTGCTACGAAAGTGTTATGTAGAGGCTCATGGATCAAGAGTGGAATTTGTCCATCCTGATGACGGATAGATATTCTCTAGGCCCTCTCGGTGATATCACATTGGTTCATATCACTAGAATGTTGTATCACGGGAACGAGAAAAGAGTACATGTCGGTAACGAGATCAAACTAGGTATGGAGATACCGATGATCGAATCTCGGACATGTAATATATCGCAAGACAAAGGGATTTAGTTACTAGAGTTAAAGGTTCTCACGATCACAGAAGTCATCGTAGAATGTGTAGGAGTCAATATGGATCTCCCGGTCCCACTTCTGATTATTGATCTGAGAGGGGTCTCGATCATGTCTGCATTATTCACGAATCGTATGGTGACACACTTAATGGACACCAACACCATTTGGAGCAAATATGTTTCAGACGAATGAATTGCAAAGCGCTGGAATTATTCAATCGACACCGAAACTGTTTCGGGTGAAATTGCTAAAATTGGTTCTGCATGTAATACTAAAATGTTGCAGGGGTTTTTATGTGAATGTTTGTTAATCAAAGTAATGAACAAAATCCTAAATAAATTTAATAAAAGAGTTTTATTAAATGAGGACCATTAAATTTGGAGAAATTTAATGCATTTGAAGTAAATACTTTAAAGATGAATGTTAAGGCTCACTTTTATGTGGAGGGGGTTACCACCACATGAATGGGAGAGGTGAGGGGTCACCCCATGGGGCACCGGCCATGGGGAGGGGTACCCTCCTCCTCCTATAAAAGGCCACCCCTCTCACCCTTCTTCCTCACACCTCCTCATGAAGGATCTCTCTCCCCCTCTAGAATTATTCCCCCATGGTCTCGGATTAGCGAGATACACGTTCCCGATGGCATTTCATCTGGAAGGAGTTGCTGCTTCCGCTGCATCGCTGGAGCAAGGAGGCGGAGGTTGTTCGGTGGCTTGAACGTGTGTGCGAGTGCGGATGTGTTGCTGGTTTGCGGCGCTAGGACTTCCACACAATCTTGAGATCGGCAAGCGTACGACTACATCATCCATGAGTTCCTACTCGTTAACAAAACTTTGTTGTCTTTGAGGGTAAATTCTCTATGGATGTATATCCACCCGTTGCTTGTATCTACTAGATAGATCTTGGCGTATAGTTCACATCGTAGGAATTTTTTTCTATTCTATGAACCCTTCACGCTTATGGCAACATGATGCTGATTTTTTGACATTGCAGCTGTGATAGGTCCAAAGGATCCGGTGGTGCAGACCTTTGACGCCTCGCCATGCATGACGGAGGTGACGAACGCAGCCACCGCCTCCGTGCTTTGTGTTCAGTCTACCTTCAAGGGATTTCTCCCACCGAGGTGATTCCTGGTGGGTTAACAGGGGTGTGGAGCTACCTTGAGGAGGAGCCTGCTATGGTCGAGTGGATGGCGTGATCGGCCTTTTGGCGGGGAGTACCACGGCGCTCAGTCTCGGTATCGTGCACTTTCCCGACGACTTTGACCTCGACGACGTCACCAACGGGTATCCCTCGGTGACTGGATCGATGGAGATCACGGAGGTGCTCAGGTTGACCGCCAAGGCTGCCCCGTTCGTGGAGCGGGTGTTGGCGATGGGGGATTTGCTGCCGTACCAGGAGACACTAAAGGCACCAGGTGACCCCGAGCCGAAGCATCATGACTTGAAGTCGGAGCAGTCCTTCCGGTTATCGCTGGTGAAGCATTTGACAACATACCCGACGAACCCTTGGGAGCCATTCGTCTGGGTCAGGGGTGATGGTGGTGCTTCTTCGTCGGAGCCTGCAAAATGAGGAGCTACCCTGAGGGGCTTTTGTTTGTTATGGCGATTGGCCTCTTTTGTAATATAAACAATATATTGAGTAAAAGGAGTCAATCGACTCGCAATGCATGGTGATGTCTGTTGTTTGTTAATTTTTGGGTGTGCGAGTCCCAAGCACGCCCTCCCTTTATTGGGGTTTACCTTGTTTATATGTAAGTTTGTTTACTTTGAGTTTTTATTTTGGTTGGAACCGATTTGTCGTGGCGCGTGGGGCCAGTCGCCTTGCGACTCCAAGAGAGCTCTGTTCTTAGCTGTTTTCCCGAACGCAAGCAGTGTCGGTTTAGGCGAGTCCTCGAGCACGGTACTTTAGCCGTTTTAGGCGCATGCACAAGGTAGGTGAGGACCTGGTGCGTGTTTGTAATGCGTCTCTCCCCTGGCTCGGAAAGTCAGTCGTGTGGCGAGTCCAAGGCAAGCTCTCTTACTTGGTGTGTTCCCGAGCCGCGTGGGGGTTTCTTGTGCTAAGTCCCCTTGCGTGGTACTTAACCGTTCGAGTCGCTTTGCACGAGGATGGGGACGACATGTCACTGTGAGAAGCGTTTATCGGTTGTCTTGGCCCGGCGGGCCAGTCAAGCGGGGCGACTCCGATGGTGGCTCCGGGATGGCGTGTTCGTGGATGACACAAGGCCTGAATATCTTCGGTGCCGGTCACTCGACCAAGGGTTGACTTCCGTAGGTAGTGTATTGCTAAGTGTACGAGTGTGATTGGCACAAGAATGTGGCAAGTAGGCACAATTTGTGCAATCCGAATTTTTATTATATGGGAGCTGGGTACAAGTTTTGGTTCTATGTATAGAACTTTCAGAGGAGGTTTACATTCCATGGCCTCCCGACTTCGAGTTGGCCTCTTACATCGATTAGGTAGTAGGCATCATTGCCAAGGACTCACCCGATGGCGAATGGCCTGTCCCAAGGGGGGAAAGCTTTTGCATGCCCTTCTTGTCCTGGACCAGTCGTAGGACCAGGTCGCCTTCCTGGAAGGTGCGGGTCCGGACTCAGCGGCTGTGGTAGCGGTGGAGTCCCTGCTGGTAGATGGTGGTGCGGGAGCAAGCTAAGTCACGTGCTTCGTCGAGCTGGTCAACCCCGTCTTGGCAGGCGATCTCGTTTGCCGCCTCCACATAGTTGGCGACCCGAGGCGAGTCATGTTCCAGGTCGGTTGGCATTACGGCTTTAGTGCCGTACACCATGAAGAAGGGCGTGAACCTCGTGGAACGGTTGATGGAGGTGCGGATGCCCCATATCACGGAGGGGAGTTCTTCAACCCATCATCCAAGGGTTCCCTCGAGGGGCACCTGTAGTTGCGGCTTGATCCCATGGAGGATGCTTTGGTTGGCGCGCTCTGCTTGGCCATTCGACTCTGGGTGGGCGACTGAGGCGAGGTTGAGCCGTATACCGCGCTCCTCGAATAATTCCGCCATGGCACCTTTGGCGAAGTTGGTGCCGTTGTCCATTATGATGCTGTGTGGGTAGCCGTATCGATAGATGAGTTCGCGGAGGAACTTGGTGGCGGTCTTGCCTTCGCACTTCTTGATCGGCTTGGCTTGGACCCACTTGGTGAACTTGTCAACTATGACCAGGAGGTGGGTGAAGCCGGATGGGGCCTTCTTGAATGGGCCGACCATGTCCATGCCCCATACGGCGAATGGCCAGGTGATGGGGATGGTCTTGAGTGTCGAACCAGGGATGTGCGTCTGGTTGGCGTACTTCTGGCACCCGACGCACTGTTGGACAATGTCGATGGCCTTGACATGCGCGGTGAGCCAGTAGAAGCCGTGTAACATGGCCTTGGCGACTAGCAACCTAGTGTAGGCGTGATGGCCGCAATCGCCGGCGTGGATGTTGTAAGATCTCACCATAATAAGGTAAGATCCCTGTGATTGCAGTGCTAGTCCCTGGATCGAAATGCTAGCACCCACAGTTTAAGATGAAGTACACAGAAACAAAGGTCATTATTACATCGCATATCCAGGAATATAATGGTTCTTACAACTCACTTAGCCCAAGGCTAAGATACTCAAGGTTCACATTACATAGCATAATAATAGAGTCTTTTGTCTTCATGCGCCACAGGCAAGCATGTCGAGTGTAGACCCACAACCCTACTCATCATCAGAGTATCTTGCAACATAATAAGTTACAGCCACAAAGGGTCAATACATTTGGAATTTTATTGGCAAGTGATACCATAGATACTTAGTATAATCCAACAACTACATGAATATATGGCTAAGTGTGGTTTTGGATGACTTTGCTAAAAGCTAGCTTTAACTTATAGTTTTTGAAGAGTAAGTTTTCTCATTCAAACACTAAGGTACCAGTGATAGACATCACTGGACTTCTACTCATGTTCACCCACAAGTTTTAACTTAGAGAAATTTGGATGAGGAGATTATTGAACTGCTTCACTGTCTTGAGGCTCAGAAATTGTCCATAACCGGGGACACGGCTAAGTACTTAGTTTTACCCTCTCGAGAGGTGGTGCACTTTCCCCACAAGACTTGACATGCATCGAGACGAGACTTTTCAGAAGCAATCCCTCAGACCACCATGGACGCGTTCCATCCTATCATCACTACCACCCTCTGTCCGTCTGGCTGAGTTCTCGCAACTTAGTCGGTCAAGGCAGAGCCCATATGCCATGTGGCTGCACTGGAAGCTTCACGACAAGAACGTCTCCAATCTCTTTGTTCCTGGGTGGCCGTCCACAAGTGTGATACACCAGCTGACCATAGACATGGCCCCTGAGTAACCACTCAACATAATCCAAGCAAGTCCCATTCCACCCAGGTGTTTCATTAACATTAGTTGTTTTCTTAGTCACACAAAATAATATCTTTCCATACTATCTTGATATGTATTTTCCACCCACGAATTCTAATAGCATGGATAAGCACTCTAGCATACGAAGTCTTTCAACTAGGGAAATACTACCAAGATATAATCTATAGGATAACATAGCATAGTATAGTAACATATACATAATCCTATCATGCTAAGATCTACCAAAATAACACTAGTGCAATAGTGAAAATAATAGGACATGAGATGAAATATCACTTGCCTTGGTAGCTAGGGGAATAGGTACAATCCTCACGTCAACAAACTTCACAATCCACACAATCTACACAAAGAACAATACAGCAACAATAATTCAATCAATAAAACATTACAAAAATATGAATGCATGCAAAAATGCAATAGTATGATCACAACTCTAAAACTTATAGAGTCTATAGTACAGAGGTTAAAATACTCTATCTAAAGGCATAAGAAATACCCAAAAACAATTTATGGAACAATTTTTATGAGCAAAATACTCCTAAAAAGGTTCTGCCTAAAATTCCAATTTTTCAGAAGCAAAAGTGTGAAATAAGGCCTCTATAATAAAGGTCTTATTTTTGTGAATCCTTAGACACCAAATTTGCATTTTTCTGAATTGTGGATCAAAAGTTATTGATTTTCTAAGTTTAATACATAATCTGTTTATTTTTCTATTTAAACAAATAGCCTAGGCGACGTGGCGCAACCCTATTGGTCCGTACCGGTTCGGTCGGATCGACTGCTGCAGACCGTTAGATCTGAAGTGACAAACAGACGGATCTGATTAGCCCATACTGCTTCGGTCGTCGATCTAATCCTAGCCGCTGACGATATATCTAACGGTTCCTAGTGGCCTGGAGGCGCGGCCACCATCACAAGCAATGGAGTGGGCGTCGACGGTGTTCACGGTTCTCTGGGCAGGGAGTCCGTGGACACGTACCAGAGGTCGAAGCGGTCGTGGCGGTCTCGATGGAGGTCAAAGTGGCTTGGGGGGGTGTGCTCTGGCTCAGTCACGATCCCTCGCCGGAGTTGCGTCGACGGCGGAGCTCGCGGCTCTGTGTCGGAGACGACGGCCTGGGGCTTGAACAAGCAAGGAGAGGGGTCAGTGAGATGCGCCCGGATCAGCAAGACCTAGCAGAGACCAAAAGGAGGCGGCGGAAACCCTAACCTTACCGGAAAAATCGATGGACGGCGTCGACAGCGGGGGTTCGTCGGAGTAGACCGTGTCGTCGACCTGGAGCAAAAGAAGGCACACGGCCGAGGTTAAAACACGCGCCAGGACACGACAAACAAGATAGGATAGAGAGGAGGGCACGGCATGGCCGGAGCTCACCGGAATCGTCACCAGAGTAGCTTCAGGCGGCGGTGTTTTGAGATAGCAATTGGGGAGCCTGGGGGCTCTCCAGGGGTAGTGGCTGGGGGAAACTGACGGGGAGGGGGAGGGGATTAAGAAGGGGCGGTCGTGATGGCGATTAACTCGCGGAAACACCAGAATTTGGCCGGGTTTTGGAAACGACAGAGGAGGGGAGGAGGTGGTGGCCGTTCGCATGGAAGAAGGTGAGGTGGCGTCGACGTGGTGTGGGGCCAGGAGGTAAGTGGGTGGGGGTGAGCAGCAGGGGCGTGAGAAAAGACAGAGAGGGGGAGAGAGAGGCCCAGGTGGGCTGGTTCGGCCGGTTTGGGCCGAAAAGGCCAGAATACTGCTGCTGTTTAAATTCTTTTCCCTCCTTTTCTTTTTTCCTTTAGGATTTCTTTTCTAGGTTTTTGAATTTAGCAAAAGGGCTCCAAAAAGTCTCTAAATTTCACCAAAATTTGGAGGACAACTAAATGCAAAGTAATACATGCCATGATGGTATGAATGCAATGATGATGATTTTTAGGTAAATTTTTTGGGATGTTATAAATCTAACCCCCTTAAGATGAATCTCGCCCTCGAGATTCGGGTTGGCTAGCAAATAGGTGAGGGTGATCTCTCCGAAGTTCATCCTCTCGCTCCCACATTGCTTCTGATTCAGTGTGATGGTTCCACTTCACTTTGCAGAATTTGATTGTCTTGGTACGGGTAATTCTTTCTGCGGTCTCCAGAATCTTAATAGGTTTCTCTTGATAAGTGAGATCATTCTCTAGCTAAACTTCTTCTAATGGTATAGTGTCTTTGAACAAAGTTTCTTCCATTTCTGGGTGACACTTTTTCAGCTGACTGACATGAAATACATTATGAACTGTTGACAGAGATTCTGGTAATTCTATCTCATATGCCACTTCTCCTTTGCGGCTCAAAATCTTGAAGGGTCCTACATAACGTGGTGCTAATTTTCCTTTGATTCCGAATCTCTTCACACCACGAAGTGGTGATACTCTGAGATAAGCTCTATCACCAACCTCATAGGTGACCTCTCTACGTTTTGGATCTGCATAGCTCTTTTGCCGAGATTGGGCTACCTTTAGCCTATCCCTTACCATCTTGACTTTCTCTTTAGCCTCCTTGATTAGGTCTGGCCCGAACAAATTTCTTTCTCCTACTCCATTCCACAACAATGGTGTAGTACACCTATCCCTTACCATCTTGACTTTCTCTTTAGCCTCCTTGATTAGGTCTGGCCCGAACAAATTTCTTTCTCCTACTCCATTCCACAACAATGGTGTAGTACACTTCTTTCCATAAAGGAATTCAAACGGAGCCATTTCTATGCTTGACTGATAGCTGTTATTGTAGGAAAACTTTGCGTACGATAGACTTTCATCCCAACTAGATCCATAATCCAACGCGCAAGCTCTTAGCATATCTTCCAATATTTGATTGGTCCTTTCTGTCTGCCCATCAGTCTGTGGATGAAATGCAGTGCTGAATTCTAGTCGAGTTCCCAATGGTTCGTGAAGTTGTTGCCAAAAGTGCGAAGTGAATTGAGTTCCTCTATCAGACACGATACTTTTAGGCACCCCATGCAAACATACAATTCTATTCATGTATATCTTGGCTAGCTTGGCACTTGTGTAAGTGGTCTTCACCGGTATGAAATGAGCCACTTTTGTCAAGCGATCAATGATAACCCAATAGAATCGTATCCAGATTTAGTCCTTGGCAGCCCGGTGATAAAATCCATACCAATTTTATCCCATTTCCAATCAGGTATTGGTAGTGGTTGTAATAATCCCGCCAGTTTCTGATGTTCTGCTTTTACACGAGTACACACGTCGCACAAGGCAATGTGCTCTACTATATCCTTCTTTAAATTATTCCACCAAAATCTTTCCTTAACATCCATATACATCTTGGTGTTGCCAGGCTGAATTTAATATGGTGAGTTGTGCGCTTCTTGTAAGATCAACTTCTTGAGCTCAAGATCCTGCGGAATACAAATACGTTTTTCGTACCATAAGGTTCCTTGTTCATCTACATGAAATCCTTTTGCCTTGCCTTCACAAATTTTACTTTTGATTTCTTCTATTTCTTTGTCCAACTTTTGAGCTTCTTGAATTCTGTTCATCAGTGTGGATTGCAGTTCCAAGGATGCAAGGTACCCTTCAGGCACTATCTCAAGTCTTAGCTCTCTAAATTGGGCACATAACTCCTCCGGCAATTCTCCTTTATTAAGGCCATTTACATAAACCTTGCGGCTTAATGCATCGGCTATGACATTTGCCTTTCCAGGGTGGTATTGCAAACTTAAGTCGTAATCTTTGATAAGTTCTAGCCATCTTCTTTGTCTCATGTTGAGTTCTTTCTGTGTGAAAATGTATTTCAGACTCTTGTGATCGGTGAACATTTCACAATGTTTTCCCATAAGATAATGCCTCCATGTTTTTAAGGCATGTACAACTGATGCCAACTCTAGGTCATGAGTAGGATAGTTCACTTCATGATTTTTGATTTGCCTTGATATATAAGCTACAACTCTACCTTCCTGCATTAGTACACCCCCTAGTCCTTGGTGAGATGCATCACAATAGACCTGAAAGTCTTTCTCAAGGTCTGGCAGACATAACACTGGTGCTGACACTAGTCTCTTCTTCAACTCCTGAAAACTAGTTTCACATGCTTACATCGATTAAACTTTTTCTCTTTCTTTAGCAGATCAGTCATAGGTTTTGCTATCTTAGAGAAATTTTCAATGAACCTCCGATAGTACCCTGCTAGGCCTAGGAAACTACGGATTTGTTTAACCAATTTAGCAGGTTCTCATTCTGTCACAGCTGCCACTTTTGCTGGGTCAACAACTATACCATTTCCAGATACTATGTGTCCAAGAAAACCCACTTCATTCAGCCAAAATTCACATTTGCTGAACTTGGCATAAAGTTTGTGTTCCCTGAGTTTCTCTAGAATGAGGCGTAGGTGTTCTTCATGTTCTTTGTTGCTCTTGGAATATACCAATATGTCATCAATGAATACCACTACGAACTTGTCAAGGAATTCCATGAATACCTTATTCATCATGTTCATGAAATAGGCCGGTGCGTTAGTCAATCCAAACGACATCACTGTATATTCATACAATCCATATCTAGTGGTGAATGCAGTCTTGGGTATATCATGTTCTCTAATCTTTAGTTGGAAGTATCCTGATCGAAGATCAATTTTTGAGAACACACATGCTCCCTCTAGCTGATCGAAGAGATCATTTATTCTAGGTAGGGATATTTATTCTTTATGGTCACTTAATGGTCACTTCATTAAGTGATCGATAGTCTATGCATAGCCTTTGACTTCGGTCCTTCTTCTCAACAAACAAAACTGGTGCTCCCCAAGACGAAGAACTTGCTTGGATAAATCCCTTTTTCAACTGTTCTCCCAGCTATTTCTTGAGTTCTTTTAACTCATCCACCGACATTTTGTAAGGTCTCTTTGCTATAGGCCTAGTTCCTGGCAGTAGGTCTATCAGAAACTCCACATCCCTATCTGGTGGCATGCCAGGTAATTCTTCGGGGAACACATCTGGGTACTCCTTCACTATTGGCACACTGTCTAGGCTACCCCCCTTAAGAGAATTAACCTTGCTCCCCTTGGGTTCAAAGTTAGACTTGAACCTGATCCTTTTCTTTTCTGGGGTGGTGAGCATAACAGTTCGTTTGGCACAATCAATCACTCCTTCATAACGGGTCAACCAGTCCATCCCTAATATTACATCTAATCCTTGGGACTCTAGGATTATTAAATTAACTGGAAACTTATTCTTTCCAATTTCTAGGGTTATCTGTCGGCACCCAGCATTTACTATCATTTCTCCACCCGGGGAGCTTACCTTAATGGGACATCCAATGGTTTCAGTGGAGAGTTTGTTTTTAACTACAAATGCTCTTGAAATGAATGAATGCGATGCGCCGATATCGAAAAGGATAAGTGTAGGAAAGGAATCTTGAACTTACTGATCACGGCATCAGATCCCTCTTGAATTTCCTCCACATTAATGTGATTCACATGACCCTTTTGAAATGGGTTCGGCTTAGCCCCATCAGTCTTCTTCTCTGGGCATTCATTAGCATAGTGCCCTGTCTTCTTGCACTTGAAACATTCCACCTGACTGATGTCTTTCTTTGCTGGCTGATTGTGACGATTCTGGCTATTTTGATTTCCATGGCCATGACCATTGTGGTTGTTCCTGAATCCACCTTTGTTATGTCCATGATGATTGTTTCCATCATGGTGGTGGTTATTGTTACAATGGTTATTATGATTCCCATTCTTGTGGAATCCTAAACTCCCACTTCCTTCACCATGAGAGCGCTTGTGAGGTGATCCTGATCCAAACTTACCAAAATGGTGCTTTCTCTTTCTACCCTCCACTTGCTTCATCTTGTTTTCTAGGATGGTAGCTTTATCACACAAAGATTGATAGGTTGGAACATAAGCAACAGATAGTTGCATAGATATTTCATCATTCAACCCATCCAGGAACTTCTCCTTTCTCTTTGCGTCAGTGTCAACATCATCTGGTGCATAACGTGACAGATTGTTGAACTCTTCGATGTACTCAGAAATCCTGCGGGGGCGGGGCTTGAGGTTGTGAACCTCCTTGTTCTTTAACCCCATTATTCCGTAAGAGATGTGAGTGAGTAAATCCATCCTCAAACATTGCCCAAGTTACTTCCTCAATAGGGTGAGTAACTTGGAAATTGTCCCACCAAGTAGCTGCATGTCCTTCCAATAAGTGTGCTGCGAATCTGACCTTTTCTGCATCCGTGCATCCAACTGTGACTAGGTCCTTATTCATAGAGCATAGCCAATCATTTGCCACCATGGGGTTAGTGGTACCAGAGAACTTAGCAGGTCTCAGCCTTAGAAATCTTGTAAGCATATCCAGAGGTGGTGGATTGTTCTGGTTGTTGTTATTGTTATTATTGTTGTTCTGATTCTGGTTTGCCATGAATTGAGTCATCATTTGCATCAATTGTGTCTGTGCAGCCATCATCTGCTGCATTCCATTGCCATTGTCATTGTTATCCTCGTTGTTGCATCGGGGAGGCATCTGTGGGTTTAATAAGGGTAAGTAATGATAGATAACCCAATAAAGTAACAACAATCAATCAAACAAGCACATGTAGGTTCAACATCACAACAATAATAGAGTTTGCAAAAATAAACATACTAGCATAGTCATCCACAAGTCGGTATGATCTATGCAACTCGATAATAAATAAACGATAGATAGATGGATAAGTATCACTACTCCTCCATGTCAACTTCCTCCTCCACTAGTGCAAGTCCTGCTGCGGCGAATCGTGCCTTGTATTCCTCCAAGCTTGTAGTCGAAGCATCGATCTTTGTCTCTAATTCTCTCTTGTGTGTGCGTAGCCTCTCAATCACCTCGTGATCCGCCTCCAGCTCAATGTCCTCAAGCTCTAACTCGGCCTCCAAGTCTCTGATCTTCTTATTCTTCTCTTGAACCCTCTTCTCTTGATTCTTGAATTTCTCATCCTGGTCTTCAAACTTCTTCTCCATTTCCTTGATTCGCTTCTTATGTTCCTGGAAGGCCTTGTCTTTCTCCTTTAGCTGGACTCGTAGTTCATCGTTGCTAAGCATCACATTAGTCCTGTCGGTATCAAGGCTCCTGATAAGGCTCTCTAAATCCTGGAGATGGTGACACACAGGCTTGATGGACTCCTTAGTGGCTTCGTCCAACGCAATAGGCTCTCCGTCCTCGTCGCGTCTCCCAAAGAAGTGAAAGTAGTGGCTCTTGATCTCGGAAGAGTGTCGTCCACATAGGCGTCCCAACAGCTCCTGCATAGCGATGTCGAGGCCCCTCTCCATGTCATCATGGAGTATCTTGAAGGCAATCTCCCCAGTTTGGGGCTCTGTCTCACGTCCTAGCTGGGTAACTCTGAATCCCCATAAGTCCTTCCTCTGAAACTTCCTCAGCTGAAGTCCCTGAATGGTAGGGATTGGAAGAGCGAGCACATGGACGAGCTCCAACATACGAGTCCCAAAGCGAGTCCCCTTGAAATCCTCGGCCGTGCTGTAGACAAAATTCGGCATCTTTTGCATAGTATGGAGAAAATTAGTAACAACACAAGTCTAGAGAAAGAAAACACAAGTCTAGAGAAAGAAAACACAAGTCACAAAATAAAAATCAACCAACAACACATTCCAAGTAGCAATATATTATTCAACTCAAGCAGTCAAGGTTCCAGACATAACTTATTTTTGCCATACCACATAGGTTGGTATGATCAAAATACTAACGTGATAAAACGCCAAGGGTGGTGGTCCAACTAGTATCTCACTCCTTCTTAACCAATGTAGCAATCTGGGCATCCTTGGCATCAATCTGCTTGTCTTGGTCGCATAGCTCCAAAGCCAAGCCTATGATATCCTTACTTAGGCGTTTTACAGTGGCCTTTGAGTCTTGGACAAGACATTTCTCCTCATTGAGATCCTCCTGAGTATTGAGCATTCTATACTTGAGTCTTTCCCCCACATAGTTGGCGACCCGAGGCGAGTCATGTTCCATGTCGGTTGGCATTACGGCTTCAGTGCCGTACACCATGAAGAAGGGCGTGAACCTCATGGAACGGTTGATGGAGGTGCGGATGCCCCATATCACAGAGTGGAGTTCTTCAACCCATCATCCAAGGGTTCCCTCGAGGGGCACCTGCAGTCGCGGCTTGATCCCGTGGAGGATGCTTTGGTTGGCGCGCTCTGCTTGGCCATTCGACTCTGGGTGGGCGACTGAGGCGAGGTTGAGCCGTATACCGCGCTCCTCGAATAATTCCGCCATGGCACCTTTGGCGAAGTTGGTGCCGTTGTCCGTTATGATGCTGTGTGGGTAGCCGTATCGATAGATGAGTTCGCGGAGGAACTTGGTGGCGGTCTTGCCTTCGCACTTCTTGATCGGCTTGGCTTGGACCCACTTGGTGAACTTGTCAACTATGACCAGGAGGTGGGTGAAGCCGGATGGGGCCTTCTTGAATGGGCCGACCATGTCCATGCCCCATACGGCGAATGGCCAGGTGATGGGGATGGTCTTGAGTGTCGAACCAGGGATGTGCGTCTGGTTGGCGTACTTCTGGCACCCGACGCACTGTTGGACAATGTCGATGGCCTTGACATGCGCGGTGAGCCAGTAGAAGCCGTGTAACATGGCCTTGGCGACTAGCAACCTAGTGTAGGCGTGATGGCCGCAATCGCCGGCGTGGATGTTGTAAGATCTCACCATAATAAGGTAAGATCCCTGTGATTGCAGTGCTAGTCCCTGGATCGAAATGCTAGCACCCACAGTTTAAGATGAAGTACACAGAAACAAAGGTCATTATTACATCGCATATCCAGGAATATAATGGTTCTTACAACTCACTTAGCCCAAGGCTAAGATACTCAAGGTTCACATTACATAGCATAATAATAGAGTCTTTTGTCTTCATGCGCCACAGGCAAGCATGTCGAGTGTAGACCCACAACCCTACTCATCATCAGAGTATCTTGCAACATAATAAGTTACAGCCACAAAGGGTCAATACATTTGGAATTGTATTGGCAAGTGATACCATAGATACTTAGTATAATCCAACAACTACATGAATATATGGCTAAGTGTGGTTTTGGATGACTTTGCTAAAAGCTAGCTTTAACTTATAGTTTTTGAAGAGTAAGTTTTCTCATTCAAACACTAAGGTACCAGTGATAGACATCACTGGACTTCTACTCATGTTCACCCACAAGTTTTAACTTAGAGAAATTTGGATGAGGAGATTATTGAACTGCTTCACCGTCTTGAGGCTCAGAAATTGTCCATAACCGGGGACACGGCTAAGTACTTAGTTTTACCCTCTCGAGAGGTGGTGCACTTTCCCCACAAGACTTGACATGCATCGAGACGAGACTTTTCAGAAGCAATCCCTCAGACCACCATGGACGCGTTCCATCCTATCATCACTACCACCCTCTGTCCGTCTGGCTGAGTTCTCGCAACTTAGTCGGTCAAGGCAGAGCCCATATGCCATGTGGTCAGACCTTTGAAGCTTCACGACAAGAACGTCTCCAATCTCTTTGTTCCTGGGTGGCCGTCCACAAGTGTGATACACCAGCTGACCATAGACATGGCCCCTGAGTAACCACTCAACATAATCCAAGCAAGTCCCATTCCACCCAGGTGTTTCATTAACATTAGTTGTTTTCTTAGTCACACAAAATAATATCTTTCCATACTATCTTGATATGTATTTTCCACCCACGAATTCTAATAGCATGGCTAAGCACTCTAGCATACAAAGTCTTTCAACTAGGGAAATACTACCAAGATATAATCTATAGGATAACATAGCATAGTATAGTAACATATAAATAATCCTATCATGCTAAGATCTACCAAAATAACACTAGTGCAATAGTGAAAATAATAGGACATGAGATGAAATATCACTTGCCTTGGTAGCTAGGGGAATAGGTATAATCCTCACGTCAACAAACTTCACAATCCACACAATCTACACAAAGAACAATACAGCAACAATAATTCAATCAATAAAACATTACAAAAATATGAATGCATGCAAAAATGCAATAGTATGATCACAACTCTAAACTTACAGAGTCTATAGTACAGAGGTTAAAATACTCTATCTAAAGGCATAAGAAATACCCAAAAACAATTTATGGAACAATTTTTATGAGCAAAATACTCCTAAAAAGGTTCTGCCTAAAATTCCAATTTTTCAGAAGCAAAAGTGTGAAACAAGGCGTCTATAATAAAGGACTTATTTTTCTGAATCCATAGACACCAAATTTGCATTTTTCTGAATTGTGGATCAAAAGTTATTGATTTTCTAAGTTTAATACATAATCTGTTTATTTTTCTATTTAAACAAATAGCCTGGGCGATGTGGCGCAACCCTATTGGTCCGTACCGGTTCGGTCGGATCGACTGCTGTAGATCGTTAGATCTTAAGTGACAAACGGACGGTTCTGATCAGCCCATACCGCTTCGGTCATCGATCTAATCCTAGCCACTGACGATAAATCTAACGGTTCCTAGTGGCCTGGCCGGAAACGGGCGGCGCTAACCAGCTGCGCGCGGCGGCGGAGCGTCGGCCGACGGTGTTCCGACGGTTCTACAGGGACAGGGAGTCCATGGACACGTACCAGAGGTCGAGGTGATCATGGCGGTCTCGATGGAGGTCACGGTGGCGTGGGGGGGGGGTGCTCTGGCTTAGTCACGATCCCTCGGCGGAGTTGCGTCGACGGCGGAGCTCGCGGCTCTATGTCGGAGATGACGGCCTGGGGATTGAACAAGCAAGGAGAGGGGTCAGTGAGATGCGCTCGGATCAGCATGATGTAGTAGAGACCAAAAGGAGGCGGCGGAAACCCTAACCTCACCGGAAAAATCGATGGACGGTGGCGGCAGAGGGGGTTCGCCGGAGTAGACCGTGTCATCGACCTGGAGCAAAAGAAGGCACGCGGCTGAGGTTAAAACACGTGCCAGGACACGGCAAACAAGATAGGACAGAGAGGAGGGCACGGCGTTGCCGGAGCTCACCGGAATCGTCACCGGAGTAGCTTTGGGCGGCGGTGGTTTGAGATAGCAATTGGGGAGCCTGGGGGCTCTCCAGGGGTAGTGGCTAGGGGAAACTGACGGGGAGGGGGAGGGGATTAAGAAGGGGTGGTCGTGATGGCGATTAACTCGCGGAAACGCCAGAATTTGGCCGGGTTTTGGAAACGGCAAAGGAGGGGAGGAGGTGGTGGCCGTTCGTGTGGAAGAAGGTGAGGTGGCGTCGACGTGGCGTGGGGCCAGGAGGTAAGTGGGTGGGGGTGAGCAGTGGGGGCGTGAGAAAAGACAGAGAGGGGGAGAGAGAGGCCCGGGTGGGCTGGTTAATGATTTAAAAGGCTGAATAACTCATTGTTTAAATTCTTTTCCCTCCTTTCCTTTTTCCTTTAGAATTTCTTTTCTAGGTTTTTGAATTTAGCAAAAGGGCTCCAAAAAGTCTCTAAATTTCACCAAAATTTTGAGGACAACTAGATGCAAAGTAGTACATGCCATGATGGTATGAATGCAATGATGATGATTTTTAGGTAATTTTTTGGGATGTTACAGATGTCTTGGAGGATCTTGCGTCCTTCTTCTGGTTGTACGCAGTGCTGGAATACGCCAGTCACACTACGTTTGTGGAGCTCGCCGTTAATGATGACGAAGGACTTGCAGGAGTGCACGATCATTCATGATTCCATCTCATCGCTGGGCATGACCTTGTGCTCGAGGAAGGCAACGTATGGTGCAGTCCAGTCGCTGGGCTCGATGACCATGGCGACTAGGGTGGGCTTGGGTTGCAGAGGTATCCTGATGTCGATCTCCTTGGGTGGGGAGACCGAAGGCTTGTAGATGATGTCGAGGAATACGCTCGCGGGTGGTGTTTGGCGGGCCGATCCGATGTGGGAGAGGGCGTCGGCCTCCTTGTTCTTGCCCCTGTCAATCCACTCGACTGAGTAGCCAGTGAAGTGACCTCCCAGCTGGTCCACCGCTTGGCGATATGCTATCATAGTGGGGGAGACGGCGTCGCAGGTCCCCGCGACTTGGCCGGCGACTAGGTCGGAGTCGCCGTAGCACCGTAGGCGGTTCACGTTCATATCCTTAGCGGCCCTCATGCCATGGAGGAGGGCCTCATATTCGGTCATGTTGTTGGTGCAGGGCTTGAAGTCGAGGTGGAGCATGTAGCGGAGCTTGTCGCCTTTGGGGAACGTCAGTATGACCCCAGCCCCTGCGCCATCCACGTTCTTGGATCCATCGAAGTGGAGCGACCAGTAATGGACATAGGGTAGCTTCTCCGGCTGCTGTGCTTCTTCCCAGTCGGCAAGGAAATCAGCCAAGGCCTGCGATTTGATTGTTGCGTGGCTCATACTTGATGTTGTGGATGCCGATTTCAATGGCCCACTTAGATGATCGCCTCAATACCACAAGGATGATGACCTGCCTCCAAAGTCCCAAGGAGGCGACCATGATGGGTGCTCACGGAAATAATGGGGAGTCGCCGTTGGGCTCAATACCGCTGCGTACACCGCTCGGTATCAGGTAGCGCTGCCTTGAGTCTGTCAGGACCTCGCTAATGTAGTAGACGAGCACTGTACGGGGCACTCATTGCCCTCTTCTAGCCGCTCGACGACCATCACGGTGCTAACGACTCAAGTGGAGGCCGCAGCGTAAACGAGCATTGGCTCTTTATCGATTGGGTGGCGAGTAGTGGCGCCACGAGCATCACTTCTTTGAGTGCCTTGAGCGTGTTGTCTACATGTTCGTCCCATTGGAACATAGGGTTCTTGCGCATCAGGCGGTAGAGAGGCATCGTCTTCTTGCCGAGCCGAGGGATGAAGCGACTGAGAGCCGTGACTCGCCCGACCAACTTCTGGATGTCGCACAGGCACTCGGGTTTCCCGAGCCGCACAATGGTGTCGATCTTGGTGGGGTTTGGCTCGATGCCTCGTATGGAGACTACGTAACCCAGGAGTTTTCCGGTGGGGACACCAAAGGTGCACTTCCCTAGATTGAGCTTGATCTTGTACCTTCGCAGATTCACGAAGGTCTCGGCCAGGTCGGTGAGCAGGTCGTCCTGGCGGGTGGATTTTACCACCACGTTAGCTTGCAAGGCATTCCTGCATGCACCTTTGGTAGGTTGCACCGGCATTCTTGAGGCTGAACATCATGGCAGTGTTGGGTTTGCAGCATAGAAAACAAAAAATTCCTATGATGGGAACTATTATACGCCAAGATCTATCTATTAGATAGAAGCAACAGGTGGATATAATTCCATAGAGAACATACCCTCGAAGATAACAAAGCTTTGTTAACGAGATGGAACTCGTGGATGATGTAGTCGTACACTTGCCGATCTCAAGATCGTGATGAAGTCTAGCAGGTCTAGCTCCAGCACGTCCATCAGATCTAGCTCCAGCAAGTCCAGCACCACCAAGTCCAGCACCACAAAGCAGCGGTGCATCCTTGATCGCACACATGTCCGATACCCCGACAACCTTAGTCCCTTGCTCCAGCAAAGTAGCGAAAGCAACAACTCCTTTCCAGATAAAGCCACCGGGAACATGTATCTCCCTAATCCGAGACCATGGGGGAAAAATACTAGAGGGAGAGAGATCCTTCACAAGGAGGTGTGCATGATAAGTGAGGAGAGGGGGGACTTTTATAGGAGGAGGGGCAACCCCTCCCCATGGCCTGCACCCATGGAGGGTGCCCCTTATCCTCCCACATTCATGTGGTGGTAACCCCTCCACATAAATATGCCCCTTCACATTCTCTATTAAAGTCTCCACTTTAAATGCATTAAATTTCTCCAAATTTAATGCTCTCTCATTTAATAAAACTCTTTCATTAATTCTATTGAAATAATTCCAGCGCTTTCTTAAATCTTTATCTGAAACATATTTGCTCCAAATGGTGTAGGTATCCCTTAAGTGTGTCACCCTACGGTTCACGAATAATGCAGACATGATCGAGACCCCTCTCCGATCAATAATCAGCAGCGGGACCTGGAGATCCATACTGATTCCTACATATTCAACGATGGCTTATGTGATCGTGAGAACCTTTAACGATATAACTAATCCCTTTGTCTCGCGATATATTACATGTTCGAGATTCGATCATTGGTATCTCCATACCTAGTTTGATCTCGTTACCGACATGTACTCTTTTCTTGTTATCGTGATATAACATTCTAGTGATCACATCACTTGCTTGTAAGCTATTCTCAATGTGATATCATCGAGAGGGCCCATAGTATATCTATCCGTCATTGGGATGGAAAAATCTCACTCTTGATCCATGAGCCTCTACATAACGCTTTCGTAGCACTGAACCCACCTTTATAATCACCCTTTCACGGTGTGATGTTTGATATTATCAAGATACTCTTCCAGTGTAAGTGATTGACATGATCTCATGGTCTAAGGACTAGGATTACTTCGTATGATGTTATAGAAATATAAACACAATGACTTTGATCATAATGCTATACTTCGGATGAATGTTCATCACATCATTCCACTAATGTTGTTACCTTGTTATTAACAACATCCAATGTCCATGATCAGGAAACCTTGATCATCTT
Organism: Avena insularis; assembly: GCA_023614405.1. Lineage (NCBI taxonomy): Eukaryota > Viridiplantae > Streptophyta > Magnoliopsida > Poales > Poaceae > Avena > Avena insularis. Next base: position 281,594,451 of record CM042694.1, on the reverse strand, counting down.
GTTAATCAAGAGCTAGTTTATAAGAGAGGCATAACTAGGAACTTTCCTTTTGTTTATTAAACACACATGATTAACATTTCCAAATTAATAAAATTATAGCATGCAAAATAAACATTTATCATAAACAAGGAATAAGATAATAACCACTTTATTATTGCCTCTCGGGCATATTCCCTTCAGTTTCCCACTTGCACTAGAGTCAATATTCTAGTTTGAAAAACTTTGCGTATTGAACACCTATGGCTTTCTGGTGTTGCATATACGCGATTTCTAGTGGTTAACATAATCTCCGGATCTTACAGTTTCAGGTCCGTGTGTATTTGCATGTCTTTGCGTCTTTACGCATCACTCATTCTCAAATGAGATGGCATTGTACAAATTTGGTCCTTTGGTGAGACCTTTAGTTTGTTCGGGTTAAAATATGTTGATATTATTGTCATACAATATATCTTCATAGTATTAGCCCACTTTGAACCACACCTAGTTTGATAACAAACTACTTAACACAAATGCCCTCCTTTGCTGCTACTATAGCAGTCATATACTTAGCCTTTTATTGTAGTATCCGTCACAATGTCTCAACTTTGGAACTCATCCAAATCCATCATGGAACATCTTTTCCATTAGATTGTGCCACCCATGGTCTTAAATGAGATAAATTTAATTTGTATCCTGTGACAAAACTAGTATCAATGTAACACTTTACAATGAACTACCTTTAACTATTTGTCACTTATACATGATATATTCTTAGTTCTTCCAAAGCTCATAAGAGTATCTTTACTATCATCCAATGATCATATTATGAATCATTCTAGTATGTGCTCATAACATTTAGAGCATAGGACATATCTGGATATATACATATCATGGTATAATCGATCAAAATCTTCATGTGATTTTACTCACCAAGTGTTGAAACACTTGAATCTTGATACAATCCTTTCCATGCATCAAGAACCTTTCTTGTTGTTTCCATATTGAACCCTTTCAATATATCATATATGTATGTCTGGAACAACCATATTAGCGCCTCAATCTATCCATATAGATATTGATGCCAAATATTCCGGTTTTGCCCAAGTCTTCCATCGAAATCCTATTTTAATGAAATTCTTAACTTGTGTCAATAAAAGGTACATCATTTCTAATTAGCAATATGTACTCTGCATAATGTATTGGAAATTTGTCTTAGCCCTCTGATACATTGCTAACGTATCTATAATTTTTGATGTTCCATGCTCTGTTTATATCTACTTTCTCGTGTTTTGACCCAACTTTGGAGTATTTTTATACACATTCTTGGACTAACCTATTAACAAGATGCCATAGTGCCAGTTGCCTATTTTCTGCTGTTTTTGGTTCCAGGAAAGTTAGAAATAGAATATTTTCGAAATTGGACAGGACAAAAGCCAAAGTTAATATTTCACCGAGGGGGACACAGAGCCAGAAGACGAGACGAAGAGGGGCCAGAGGCCGGCCACACCACCTGGCCGCGCGGCCAGGCCTGGCCCGGGCGGCCAGGCCTGGCCCACGCCAGGGGTTGGTGTGGCCGCCTAGGGCACCCCCTCGGCCTCTCCTTTCGCCTATATATTGCCTCCGATATAGAAACCCTAAGGACCCGATCAAAACTCCACGAAAGAGTCTATAGCTGCCGTCATCTCCATCCCTAGATCGGGAGGGATCTGACGCTCTTCCCGGCACCCTACCGGAGGGGAGAATTCACCCTGGAGGCATTCTTCATCACCATGCAAGCCTCCGGTGTGATGCGTGAGTAGTTCTTCCTTGGACTATGGGTCCATGTAGTAGCTAGATGGTTGGTTCTTCTCCTTTGTGGTATCATGTCTAGATCTTGTGAGCTCCGTTCATGATCAAGATCATCTATTTGTAATCATACATGTTGTGTTTGAGGGGATCCGATGGATATTGAGATGCTATTTGAGATTGATTATTGATTCTATCATGTCTTTGTTATTTGTGATCTTGCATGCTTTCCATTGTTAGTAGCTATCTTGTCCGAGTTGATGCTAGCAACTATAAGAGGGAGTATTTATGCTCGATAGTGGGTTCATGCCTCTAGTAATCTAGGGAAGTGACAGGAATCTCTAAGGTACTAGATGTGCTGTTGCTACTAGGGAGAAAACAACAATCCTTTGTTCATAGAACAATCATATTGTTTAGTTTACACGCAATGCTTAATGCAATTATCCGTTGCTTGTAACTTAATACTGGAGAGGGTTCAGATGATAACCTGAAGGTGGATTATTAGTCATAGATGCAGTTGGATTACGGTCTATGTATAATGTTGTAATGCCCAATTAATTCTCATAGGAGTCAAGATGATTAGTATATGCATGTATGCTTTCTCGATGTTTGTCAATTGCCCCGCTGTAATTTGTTCACCCAACATGTCATCTCTCTTAAGGAGAATCACCACTAGTGAACTATGGACCCTAGTCCTTTCTTTTACCATCAATCTACAACTGTTTACTGTTTTCTGTTTACTTTCTGCAAGCTATTACTTTCTTCCACACAATACATTTAATCCTTTGTTTTCAGCAAAACCGGTGAGATTGACAACCTCACTGTAAGTTGGGGGCAAAGTTTTGTGGTTGTGTTGTGTGTAGGATTCCAAGTTGGAAACAACACCTTGGAGGTGTTTCCTTGCTCCTACTAGTTCGATAACCTTGGGTTCATAACTGAGGTAAAACTTGCTGCTGTGCTCATCATACCTTCCTCTTGGGGTTCCCCAACGAGCTCGATAAATTTTGGGCCAACAAGCACATTTTTTCTGGCGCCGTTGCCGGGGAGACTAGGACATCTTCACAAGGGAGTCCCTCATAACCAATGTCTTTACTTTGTTGTTTTTGTTTTGCTTAGTTTATTTCTACTTTGTTTGCTTGTTTCTTTCTCAAAAACACAAAAAAAAATAGTTGCACTAGTTTGCTTTTATATATTAAAAACACAAAAAAATGACTACTCTTGAAAACACTAAGTTGTGTGACTTCACTAGCACCAACAACAATGATTTCATGTGCACACCTATTGCTCCACTTGTTCCGGAAGCTACTTTCTTTGAAATTAAACCTACTTTACTCAATCTTGTTATGAGAGAACAATTTTCTAGTATTGGTACTGAAGACGGTGCTGCTCATCTTAATAACTTTGTTGAACTTTGTGAGATGCAAAAGCATAGGGATATAAATGGGGATATTATTAAGCTTAAATTGTTTCCTTTCTCATTGAGAGGAAAAGCTAAAGAATGGTTGCAATCCCTAACTAGAAATAGTATTGATCTTGGACTAAATGCAAATATGCTTTCATTGGAAAATACTATCCTCCTACTAAGATTATATCTATGAGAAGTGAAATAATGAAGTTTAAACAATCTGATAATGAACATGTTGCTCAATCTTGGGAAAGAATGAAATCTTTGGTAAAGAATTGTCCCACTCATGGACTGACTGCTTGGATGATTATCCAAACCTTTTATGCATGATTGAATTATTCTTCAAGAAAGCTACTGGATTCTGCTGCTGGAGGAACCTTTATGACCATCACTTTGGGTGCTGCAACAAAACTTCTAGATAATATGATGGTTAACTATTCTGAATGGCACACTGAGAGAGCTCCACAAGGTAAGAAGGTAAATTTTGTTGAAGAAACCTCCTCCTTGAGTGATAAAATTGATGTTATTATGTCTATGCTTGTTAATGGGAAAGCTCATATTGATCCAAATCATGTTCCCTTAGACTCTTGGGTTGCTCAAGAAGAGCAAGTTGATGTGAACTTTATAAGAAATAATAATTTTAGCAACAATGCCTATAGGAATAATTTTGGTAATAATAATTATAGGCCATATCCTCCCAACAATGGTAATGCTTATGGAAATTCCTACAACAATAATAGGAGTGCACCCTCTGAGCTTGAAGTTATGCTTAAAGCCTTTATTAGTAAACAAACTGCTTTCAATAAAACTATTGAGGAAAACTCTCTAATGCTGAAAGAAACATAGCATCATTGGCTGAAGCACAATCTTCTTTGAATAAAATGGCTACTAAACCTGAAACTATTGAGAATCCTTTTGCTGCTACTAATGACATACACGTTAGAATTGATGAAAATGTTAGACTATTAGCTAAATTGCATGCTAAGTGGGAAAGAGAAGATGAAATTGTTAGAAATATTAGTGTTTCTACTATCACTACCACTAATGTTGAAGCTAATAAACCCAATGGAACCTTTTATAATAAAAATGCTGAAATTCTTCGAAATATGGGAAACAATAGCTCTACTACTTTAGATGATAATTATGATTTTGATCTTGATGGTTGCAACATCTCTAAAGTTAATATGTTCCTACAAAAGCTTGCTAAAAGTCCTAATGCTAGTGCTATGAATATGTCCTTTACAAAACACATTACTGATGCTCTCATAAAAATTAAAGAAGAAAAGTCGAAACATAAAGCTTCTATTCCTATGAAACTAGAAGATGGTTGGGAACCCATCATTAATATGAAAGTGAATGATTTTGATTTCAAAGCTTTATGTGATCTTGATAGTAGTGTTTCTATTATGCCTAGAAGGATTTATGATATGCTTGATTTGCCACCATTGGAAGATTGTTATTTAAATGTCCCACTTGATGATAATGCTAAAAAGAAACTCATGGGGAGTGTTAATGATGTTCTTATTATGGTTAACAATGCCTATGTCCCTGTTGATTTCTATGTTTTGGATGTTGAATGCAATGCTTTTTGTCCTATTACTCTGGGAAGACCTTTTCTTAGAACTGTTGGTGCCATGATTGATATGAAAGAAGGCACAATTAAATATCAACTCCCACTCAAGAAAGGTATAGAAAACTTTCCTAAGAAGAGAGATAAGATCCCTTTTGCTTCTCCTATGAAAACAAAATTTGCTCTTAATGCTTCTTCATCTGAGAACACTTGATTCCTTTCTTGCTTCTTATGCCTAACTTAAAGGCGTTAAAGAAAAGTACTTATTGGAAGATAACCCAAAAGTTTTAGATGAGTCTCGGAAGTTATTACCTCTGTAATAACTGCTCATTATCATTTTTATTTGCTTTTTGTGCCAAGAGTAACCTCTAATGAGAGAGCAGTAATGCTTGGGAAAGTTGCTGTCCTGAAACAGATTTTTGTGCTTCGTTGTAAAAATTCGTGTAAAATCTCTGTACGTTGGTTTGGGCTGCAAATAATTTTGCTTCTGCCCCAGGTTGTTATCTAACTTTCGTTAGTTCAACACTTTTAGATTTGAGCAACAGAAATTCTTCGAAAAAATTGTTTTTTACTTGCTGGTCTGTTTTGACAGATTTTTGCCATTATTTGCATTTGCTTCTTGTTGATTCCTTTTTGTGTTCTTTTTGGGGAATTGCGATTTTTGAGGGAAGTGCTACAGTAGCTTGTGTTTTAATGGAAGATTTATTGGTGTTGGAACTGAACCCAAAGACTTATCATCTTGAGTGCACTAATGTTGCTAATAAAGATTGTGTGAAGTTTCGTATGAAGGAAAAATGTTAGGTGTATGGAAAGAATGATGTAATGAGATGAAGAATGGACTAAAGCTCAAGCTTGGGGATGCCACACGTGTCACTCCAAGAAATATCCAAGAATTACAAGCGTCAAAGCTTGGGGATGCCCAAGGCATCCCCTTCTTCATCAATAAAAATCTTAGGTTTCTTCCAAACACTTCATTTTTATTGTTTCATGCACAAGTTGTGTTGTTCTTGGAGCGTCTTCATTTTCGTTTTTGTTTTTTGGTTTTCGTTTGCTTGGTTTGCTTAGTTTGCTTGAATAATTGGTTGGACCCCCTCTTTCATACATTAGTTTTCAAAAAAGTGTGGTTTGGATTGGAAAAGAGTAGGAAAAGCTCATGCTTAAGTGGTAAAAGGAGCTTGTTTTTTTGACTGTGGCCTATGCTTTGTCATATCATGGTTGATATTGTTTTGGCTTTATGCTTAGTGATTTTTGCTATAGCATGACATGTTATAAACAATTGAGATTGCTTAATGTGCCTTGAAAGAATCATGCGTTGTTTTAGCATATTAAAGCATAGTATTGTGGTATTCTCCTTTGATGCTTTATTTGGGTTCACTTGGCGCATGCTCACACCATGTTGTGACTATCCCAAGTCGCTATAGCCTTGATGATCCTTTAGTTTTTGACTTGTAATATCACTTTATGCTTTAATTAATGATATTTTGTCGCTTTGCATGATTATGGCCATTATTGCTCTCTTAGTTGGTCGCTCCCAGTCTTTTGCTAGCCTCCATAACCAAGTGTGAGTTCCACTCATGCATCCAACTACAAATAAAACCAAGTTATTCCAAAGAGTCCACCATACCTACCTATTAGCATTTTCTATTCCAAGTATATTCATGTTTTTATGTACCTTCCGAATTAAACTAGTTATGTGAAAAATAGTGATTAAAGCTCTCACGAACTTGATGGCACACTTTACTTTTCTTGCACTTAATAAACTTGAACCATTGTGTCATCTATGTTCTATATGCTTGCACTTATATGTTGGGGATTAGCAGATCCATGCTGTCATGGGGAACGCTTTCAACCTTGCACTTGTACATTGTACCTAGTTGATATCATGCTCTTTTGTCTATGGATGTCATCGGTGTGAAATGAAAGGGGAGCTTGTAAGTCCATGGAGTTATGTATGTGTGTTAGAGAAACACCTGGGCCGCTGGTCTAATCCATGCCTAATCATGGTGGAAACCTGCAGCGTAACTATAATGAGCAATCTATGAAGCATTCTTCTTATAAAAAAAGAGATAGAGATTGAGAAAAAAGAGAAAAGAAAAAAAGATATGAGAAAAGAGGAAAGAGAGAAAAATCACCATTTTCCCATGGTAAATAAGAAGATTGCTGAGATGCTTGTTGTTTGCTTGCCTTGTCATTTTGATAAGGGGATTCTTCCGTATCATCGGGCAAGGGGTACCCCGTTGACGGTTCTCTATGATACACTGTAACTACCTCGGTGAATTACGCTCCTAGTACCAGCCTGGATGATCAGAAATGGTTGAAATAGTACGGTGGGGCCCAAATGCCACTCACAGGTAGACCTTTCGGCCGTCCCAACCATTTCCAAACATCGGGACAAGAACGGCGTGAATCGGCAGGCGAAGGGATCAACTACATACACAAATGAGTATGTATGCAAGCCACCATACAATAGTACATCAGAGCCATTCCATCTAAAAAGAAAGGAAATTTAGCAACGCCATACGGCAAGATCCAAATATCCTAGATAGATATAATAGTTTAGGATATCTCCTCATACATCAATCAACCGAGTATCAAGCGGAAGCGGAAGACAAAATCCGAGTACGGATAAGAAGCAAATCGGCATAAGATGCCCCATAAATAAGCACATCCCGCCCACAGATCTCACGGATCCCCGTTCCCGGAATCTCTACACCGAATGATCGTTGCCCACATCGTCGCTCTTCCACCAGATCCGTCTTGCGAGTGTACCTGCTCATCTGAACCAATAATTTATCGTGTGAGACCCTAGGGTACTCAAAAGTCTTTATGCCTCTAAAGGGGACACAACCTGGGGTGACGCAATTGTAGCAAAAGATAAACCCTAGCAATTCTATAGATACTCGCTAACCATCCGCCTAACCAGAGATAGACGGATGTCCGTGAATTAATAACAACAGTTATAACAGTAATAAAGGTAATCTTAACAGATCCATCCTCTCCTCGCCACCGACGAGGAAGCGGTTTAACAACCCCCATCCGCTGGCAGTTTTATTAACCATTCCATGAGTGTTGCACTAATTACTAGTCGGGTCCTTAGTCAAATTAAAAGCGGTACTTTAGTTATTCTTGTCTATGATCGAGAAACTGTGTCCAAGTCGTCCATAACTCATGACACGGCCAGAAGTTTTACTGCAGGGTGCACAAATGGCAACACACACTGATATGCCTCGAAAAACCAAATCAAAACCAACGATCCACGACAAAGCGATCACAGGATTCAGAAATATTTCAGGGGCCACCCCATTGAGCTACCCGAACGGTTAGCTGACTCGAGACGGCCTCAAGGTTTGTGGATCCGGTCAGAACGATCGGGAACCCGAAGTGGACTGGGCTTGTCGACATAGCAAAGAACGGGTCACGGACCTAAATAAGACAGGTGCTCCTCGCACAATCTTAAATAAAGCGAGAAAGCATGGCATAGGTACAGATCGTAAATAAAACCTCAAACTAGTTTGTGGCGCCAAGAAATAAGAATGAATCAAGCTCGCTCGGGGGTCCATAAGCCTCCCGGATGTGGATAGCGCGAATATTCTTGGAACAGGAATCAAGTACTCGGGGTCTTACGGGACACAAGTGAGCCTGAAAAACCAAATAGCGAATATGGCTCACCGATGCCACTTTCATTAGTTATCCCATTACTACTCAAAGTTAAGTTGTATAGGCACCTCGTTATCCATCGACACTCACATACCCTACACATGTTGTTCTCGACTCGCATGGCTCAAACAACTCCTGTAGTAATGGCTCATGGGATGGAGGAACAAGCTTCGTGGGTTTAAAAGTAAAGGCTATGCAATACTTGGGATTCATTAATGCAATCGCGACTCAATGATGCAAGAATAAGATAGAGGCAAGAGGTACTATATGTATGCAAGCATGTGGTAGTGCTTGGCAGCTCGATTGAAGCAAGAGAAGGATCTGGGTAGTGCTCCTGGTTCTCTTGATATATCCCCTGCTCAGCGTCTATTCGAGAAGAACCATACAAACAAGGGCCAACATAAATAAAGTGCGCAAGCATATGAATTAAATGCATCAAGCAAACAATCATGCCATGATGAATGATGCACAATTTGCATGGCAATAAAGTAGCATGGCATGGGTGAGGTGTGGAATACAATAATAAAGCATTTTATTTAGTTTTGGCCCCATTTTATCTCATATTAGTTGCTGTATACTTTATATTTATATGATGCATGCTTCAAAACAAACCATGGAATGCATAAACAGAAAGGTCTCGTCGAGCTAATCATTTTAGACATATCATTTGCTAAATTTGGACTTATAAAACAAAAGTTATTAATTTATTAAGGAAAAGGGCATTTTATTGTAATTTAAATAAACTTGGAATTTTATATGTCCAAAATATATTTTGGACTGCATATTTGGAGTCCTCACATTTTTCTGATTTGAAAACATATATTATATGTATTATTTGGATTAATATTTGAAAAGTTATTTAAAAACAGAATTATATTTGAATTTGAAATAATTAGAAAAAGATTTGAATTTAAACAGATTTGCAGAATTACTTTTGTTACTCCCTCACAGCTAGCCACAGCCAATGACCGGTGGGGCCAGCAGCTGACTCAGCAACACACGCATCAAAAACCTTTTCACCTAGCAGCTAAGCCATGATTAGGCCCAGCTGGCCGAACGGCGTCAGCGAGGTCGCCAGTGGACCGAGCGAGGAGCGCTGGTTATGTCCGGAGAAACAGAGGGGCTTCTCGCAAGATCTTCGGGTGGCTGCAGGTGGGGCTTGGTGGACCGCGGGTTAAGCGTAAACAAACGGAGGGGGTATCGAAAGCGTCGCCGTCTTGTGCTTCTTCCCTTGCCGCGACCGATCGGTCAGCGTCGCTGCGACGCTGATCGAAGGAACTCCGCGGGCGCTGGGTGGCGAACCACGCGTGGGCTGGGGTAGGTGTTCGCTAGGAGGTTGGGGCCTAGCTAGGGTTTCTGCGCGCTGCGGGGACAAGCAGACGCACGCGACGCCGGCGCACAGAGGCCGTTCGTCGGATGGTCCGGCGCGACCAGGGCAAGGATGCGATGGCGAGGATGTCCAGGAGGGAGGTGGGCTCACCGCGAGTGTGTCGGAGGCGTTGGATCGGTTCGGCGGGCAGACGATTGGCGGCAGCGACGCAGACGGCGATCTAGGGTTTCGCGGGCGGCTGCGTTGTTCTTGGCTCGGTGCTCTCTGCGACAGCACAGACAGACGATGCAGGACGACGTGAGCTTCGACACCCAGAGCGCCACGCCCTCCGGTAGAGGGAGATCGTGGAGGCCGCGGTGGCGGCGATGGTGTGGCGGCAGTGGAGAAGAGAGGGAGAGGAAGGCTCCTGCCAGATCTGGAGGCAGAGGGGTTCCGTGGGGTGGTGGGGTAAGCAGCGAGGCAGGCAGATGCCGTGGGGAGGTGGTAGACGATAAAGGTGGCTCGGCCACCTTTTGTCCTCCTCCTCACGTGCTCGGCTGGGAGGCCAGGGCAGGGCAGGGGCAGGTAGGGGAGCTGCCAGGTGGGGTAGGGCAGGCCAGGGTCGGGGTGGTTCGGGGTGGGGCCCCTAGGGCAGAGAGAGAGCTAGGGAGAGAGAGGTGAGGCTCGGGTTGGGTTAGGGTTTGGAGCTAGGCTCGGTTAGAGAGGGGGTGTGGCTCGGGTGTAGCTAGGGTTTGGTTAGGGTGGCAGCTAGGTGGGGCCAGGGAGAGAGGGTGGCCGGTGGGGCCAGCTAGGTGAGAGAGGGAGGTAAGGCCGAGAGAGAGGGGGACATGTTAGCTAGGGTTTGGTCATGGTGGGATTAAAGGAGAGAGGGGGTGGCTTAGGGTTTAGGTTTAGAGAGGGGGGAAGGTTAGATGCTAGGGTGTTCTTTTGCCAAGATCAAGCCAAGCACAAACCAAACCCCAACAAGATCAAGACTAGAAAAGAGAGGAAAAGGTGATGATGGTAAGGATGGGCATGGTGATGAGGTTTAGGCATGATCACACAAGACCAAGCCTAAGGGGTAGAGAGAGATGATCCATTTAAAATTCAAAGAAAAACCGAATACTAGAAAAGGTGGCACTTGCATGGCCCATGCAACATATTTAATGCCATGTTGATTTTTGTGAGAACAATAATATTAAACATGGCATTATTATCATGCATTCCCAAAATTGGATTAAGAGCCAAGCAAAAGAATTTAAAAGGATGCCCTGTGGAAAGATGGAGATGACCATATTTGAATTAAAATGGGACATGCTAGTGTGTATGTTCCACTAGATAATCAATAGTCCCCAAATTATTCCAACATGAGCATAATTCCATGATAATCCATATGGAAGCTAGGAGAAAGGTTCCACTCACAAGGCATGCAAAGGTGGCCATGTGGCTCTCATGTTTCAATATTGTGAAAACAACATGATGCTAAGATGAGAGTGTGTGGATAAAGAATTGGATCCATCCCAACCCACATGAGCTAGAGGTAAAACCAATAAGTGCCAAGCTCATATTTGGTTGGATGGTGGAATTATAAGGTGGTGAAAGAAAAAGGTGGTGGAGTTAATAAGAGATATGCCCCCAACTCAACTTGGGCATTAAACAATATATCAAGAACCAAATACAATATCAAGAGGCAAATACAATTAATAGTGCATATGAGATAAGAACCAAATCAAAAAGGGTTTTATATGATGCTCAAATGCAAGGAGGCATGATGACATGAGCATGATATAATGATGATGCTACAATTATATATTTGAAGTAGCATATATCTAGGCTAGGCTAGTAGCATTGCAATTGTTAGACAATTGGGATGCTACAACTCTCCCCCACTAAACAAGAATCTCGCCCCGAGATTCCTAGGAAAAAGAAAACAACACAAAGAGAAGCGGGTGTCCGAACGAAGGTGCTCCTCACGTTCCCAAGATGATGAAGAACGGAAAGGTGCGACCACTACACCTTGCAAAACTTGCTAGACTTGTTGCGAGTCTTGCATTTTGCTGGAGAGACAACGGGTAGAAGAGTTGAAGGATTGTCGTGAGACAAGAAGGATAGGATGGACATAGCTCCGGTTTTCGAGAACAAGATAAAAGACTAGAACCACTTGCGAAAGAAAAGGAAAAGATGATGGATCATGAATAAGAGAAACACGCCGTTAAGATTAAAGATTTACCGATACAAGAGAGGATGGATCTTTGTGTCGCCGGAAGAAAAGAGCTAGATTGGAGAGGTTTTGAACCACTATGACAATAACATCGTATCCTCTCTCGGATTAGAGAAATGAAGTTCGGAAACAATATTGCCTTCAAACAATAGAGTCCCTTGATATCGACAGAAAGATTTAGTTAGACATCATCGGATTAGATTCTTGTTGCGCCGGTAAGAACCAGAGGATCACGCAATTGAGGTGCGCGGATATAACTTCCAGAGACGGATGTGAAGCCAGATCATGGTGGAATCCTGAGAAGCAAAGAATATGGAGGATCTGGAGTTTATTGAAGAGATACTTATTGCTTTCTTTAGCCTTGAGGCTACGCAATAGATTTGCGGCTGATGGTCTCAACCATAATTGGCTTTACCACAGCAAAAGAATTGATGAAACAAAGAGAGATAGTTTCCTTCCATCTTGTTTGGGGATATCAAACACCGGTAGAAAAACGAGGATAGAAAAGGGTTTGCGTTTGCTTCCACCAGATAACTGAAGATTTTGCTTCATCTATGATAGACAGACCACCAACAAGAGATTATTGATTACTTTCTTCGAGAGAGCACTCCGGAAAAACAAGGACGGAAGTAAAGTATCGAGGGATAAAGGCCACTTCTAACTTCCGTGGAATGAGTGAAATCACATTAGTTCACCAATTCAATGTACGAGAGCGAATGATAAGAGTAGTGGTATGGTAGCTACTCCATCCCGCACTCAGAGCATTACTCCGCACACGAATAAGAAAACCATGCAACCCAACTACCGAAACAGACTGAAGGTATAGACAAAACTCATGGAACTTCGTTAGAAAACAAGGATAGATGCAAACGATTCACCGGATTCAAGATAGATAAGGATGACGATGTTGTCGTCATATCATAAGTAGCCAGCCACCGGAAAGATATGAAGGAAGATTATGGAGAACAACTGCAAGATTCAACAGCTACAGAAAAGATAGCTTTCAAGTTGGTGCTATCTTTTCTGGAAGGTCTTCATGGTCTCCGGTGGATTGAGCATCGACGATAGAGCAAGAGGGTTTCAAAGATTACTTAACGAGATAGAGGTGAAAGAACTCCATGTTCTTCTTGAAAAGATAGAGAGAGATTTAGCGGTCTTGAGGAAATCTTTAGCGGACGACGATGATAACTTGCCAACAAGGAACAACTCCAGATTGGTTGAAGATGGAGGATGGAATTAACAATGGACTTGCTAATTCCAGAATTGCAGCGATCTATTTAGCAGAAGGACGTGGCCGAGATAGGTGACTTCGAAAAGTCAGAATTCACGCTTTGAGAACTTTGCACACAGGCAGTATTCTCGAAGCTTGAGAGAAAGAGACACAGATGATCTTCCATGTCCTTCCATTGATATCGAATAGGCAAGCATATTATCAACATATACCACCATGGATTAACAAGATATTCCCAGAATACCAAGTTCAGAAGGCGAGAGAAACGAACAAATGCTCGAAACACTTTCTGAGCTCAACGCTCTTTGAAAGATCAATATTAAGAGCACGGGTTCGTGTTGAAGAAGATGCACTGGAAGAATAGATTATCTGTCCTTCGGAAGAAAAGAGATGTCACCTGGTTCACATTGTCGATCGGAACACCGGTTACAAAGATAAAGAGATCTTGGGTAAGAACCGATGATATAGCTTTGCTTATGGTATGAGCTATCAGAGACGAAAAAGATGTGCATATATGGAGTTCAAAAAGATGTGCAGCATGATAAACAGATGTTAGACCACCGTAGTGCTTTGAGAAACTCCGGATTTCCAAGGATGCTTGAATAAGCATAGACAGGATCACGGTGTACCCAAAATCACAGGAGTATCTTTGGCAATCCGGAGTGGTAGCATTTTCCATATTCCAATCAACACTATCATGAGTGGAATATAGCTATGCCGAGTACCAAATTACAGTCACCAGCATCGGATCGACACACGTTATGTAATTAGCCCAAGAGAAAAGGCGATGAAAAGGAACTCTAGGATTAAGCGCCGGTGACAAAAGAATGAGTTAGCCTGGACATGCTGATAAAAGGGAGATAGATAATGTTTCACACACGACTGAAAAGGAGTGTGGAAACACAGATGTATCAAAGAAAAATTTTCCGCATTTTTCGGCATTAAAATACCAATAGATGCGCAAAATCACTTAGCAGACAGAGATTAGCAACTGATGCTTGATGGATGGAAGAGCACCCTTAAGAAGACGGCACCGGTTAACAAGGAGTCAGATAGATCGCGCCGGTATACAACGAATCAGATAGATCTCGTCGGTTTGCAAAAGCCTGTCAGTATGGAATGTACCAACAGTTGATAACCAAAGGCAGATTGCGATAACAACTGAAGCAACAGAGACAAGGATTTACACACACACCCACACACACAGACACAACCTATGGTACTACGGAAACCCGTAACACGTGAATCCTAGTTTGAATTTTAAGAAGAGGATTGAAAACGTTACACTTCCTTACCGTAAAAGGATGGGTGGTTGGGTAAGAAGAAAAGTGGAAGCAGTCCTACTCGCTTTTGTTTTTCCCTAGTATACATAACTACCAAAATATTTGCTAGATGACAACGACCATTTGGCTGAGACCACGAAGGGCGGGATGGCTCGATACCAATTGTAACTACCTCGATGAATTACGCCCTAGTACCAGCCTGGATGATCGAAATGGTTGAAATAGTACTGGGGCCCAAATGCCACTCAGTAGACCTTTCGCCGTCCCAACCATTTCCAAACATCTAACAAGAACGGGCGGCGAATCGGCAAGCGAAGGGATCAACTACATACACAAATGAGTATGTATGCAAGCCACCATACAATAGTACATCGAGCCATTCCATCTAAAAAGAAAGGAATTTAGCAACGCCCATACCAAGATCCAAATATCCTAGATAGATATAATAGTTTAGGATATCTCCTCATACATCAATCAACAGAGTATCAAGCGGAAGCTAAGACAAAATCCGAGTACGGATAAGAAGCAAATCGGCATAAGATGCCCCATAAATAAGCACATCCCGCCAGATCTCACGGATCCTCGCTCCCTAATCTCTACACCGAATGATCGCTGCCCACATCGTCTGCCTCTTCCACCCAAGATCCGCCTTGAGTGTACCTGCTCATCCGAACCAATAATTTATCATGTGAGACCCTAGGGGTACTCAAGAAGTCTTTATGCCTCTAAAGGGGACACAACTGGGTGACGAATTGCAGCAAAAGATAAACCCTAGCAATTCTATAGATATTGCTAACCATCCGCCTAACCAGAGATAGACGGATGTCCGTGAATTAATAACAGCAGCTATAACAAACAGAATAAAGGTAATCTTAACAGATCCATCCTCTTCCTAATCGACGAGGAAGCGGACGAACAACCCCCATCCGCTGGCAGTTTTATTAACCATTCCATGAGTGTTGCACTAATTACTAGTCAGGTCCTTAGTCAAATTAAAAGCGGTACTTTAGTTATTCTTGTCTATGATCGAGAACTGTGTCCAAGTCGTCCATAACCGCGACACGGCTTTCAGAAGTTTTACCGCATGGGTGCACAAATAGCAACACACACTGATATGCCTCGAAAACCAAATCAAAACCAACGAGACAACACGACAAAGCGATCACAGATTCAGAAATATTTGGGGCCACCCATTGAGCTACCCGCAACGGTTAGCTGACCAGACGGCCTCAAGGTTTGTGGAGCCAGTAAACGATCGGGAACCCGAAAGTGTGACTGGCTTGTCGACACAGCAGAACGGGTCACTTAACCTAACAAGACAAAGGTGCTCTCGCACAATCTTAAATAAAGCAAGAAAGCATGGCATAGGTACAGGATCGTAAATAAAACCTCAAACTAGTTTGTGGCCCCAAGAAATAAGAATGAATCAAGCTCGCTCGGGGGTCCATAAGCCTCCCGGATGTGGATAGCGCGAATATTCTTGGAACAGGAATCAAGTACTCGGGGTCTTACGGGACACAAGTGAGCCTGAAAAACCAAATAGCGAATATGGCTCACCGATGCCACTTTCATTAGTTATCCCATTACTACTCAGGTTAAGTTGTATAGGCACCTCGTTATCCATCAGACACTCACATACCCTACACATGCTGTTCTACGACTCGCATGGCTCAAACAACTCCTGTAGTAATGGCTCATGGGATGGAGGAACAAGCTTCGGTGGGGTTTAAAAGTAAAGGCTATGCAATACTTGGGATTCAGATTAATGCAATCGCGACTCAATGATGCAAGAATAAGATAGAGGCAGTAGGTACTATATGTATGCAAGCATGTGGTAGTGCTTGCCTGGCAGCTCAGTTGAAGCAAGAGAAGGATCTGGGTAGTGCTCCTGGTTCTCTTGATATATCCCCTGCTCAGCGTCTATTCGAGAAGAACCATACAAACAAGGGCCAACATAAATAAAGTGCGCAAGCATATGAATTAAATGCATCAAGCAAACAATCATGCCATGATGAATGATGCACAATTTGCATGGCAATAAAGTAGCATGGCATGGGTGAGGTGTGGAATACAATAATAAAGCATTTTATTTAGTTTTGGCCCCATTTTATCTCATATTAGTTGCTGTATACTTTATATTTATATGATGCATGCTTCAAAACAAACCATGGAATGCATAAACAGAAAGGTCTCGTCGAGCTAATCATTTTAGACATATCATTTGCTAAATTTGGACTTATAAAACAAAAGTTATTAATTTATTAAGGAAAAGGGCATTTTATTGTAATTTAAATAAACTTGGAATTTTATATGTCCAAAATATATTTTGGACTGCATATTTGGAGTCCTCACATTTTTCTGATTTGAAAACATATATTATATGTATTATTTGGATTAATATTTGAAAAGTTATTTAAAATGTAATTATATTTGAATTTGAAATAATTAGAAAAGATTTGAATTTAAAATGATTTGCAGAATTACTTTTGTTACTCCTCACAGCTAGCCACAGCCAATGACCGTGGGGCCAGCAGCTGACTCAGAACACACGCACGCAGAAAACCTTTTTCTCACCGCAAGAAACCTAGCCTAAGCGATTGATGTGTGGGGCTAACTGCTCGGCCCAAAGGCCACAACGTCGGTGAAGTGGACCGAGTAGGGAGCTGGGTTATGTCCGGAGAAAGAGGGGCTTCTGCAAGATCTTCGTGGCTGGCTGGTGGGGCTTGGTGGACCGCGGGTTAAGCACAAACAAAACGGAGGGGGGTATCGGCAAAACGTCCGCCGCATCAGCTTCTTCGGCCGCGACCGATTGCGTGTCAGCTGCTGCTGGTATTTAACTGAACTCGCGGCGCTGGGGTAGGTGTTCGCTAGGAGGTTGGGGCCTAGCTAGGGTTTCTGCGCTGGGACGAGCAGACGCACGACGCCAGCGCAGAGGCCGCTCATTTGATGGTCCGTATGACCAGGCAAGGATGCGATGGCGAGGATGTCCAGGAGGGAGGTGGGCTCACCGCAAGTGTGTCGGAGGCGTTGGATCGGTTCGGCGGGCAGACGATTGGCGACGACGCAGACGGACGGTGATCTAGGGTTTCGCGCAAAGTGCTGCGTTGTTCTTCGGCTCGTGCTCCTCTCGCGACGGCCACAGACAGACGATGCAATGGACGACAGGCTTCCCACACCCAGAGCGCCACGCCCCGGCTGGTAGAGGGAGATCGGTGGAGGCCGACGGTGGCACGATGGTAGGGCGGGTGTGGAAGAGAGGGGAGGAAGCAGGGCTCCGGGCAGATCTGGAGAGGCGAGGGGTTCTGGGGTGTGGTGGCAAGAGGCAGGCAGATGCGTGGGGAGGTGGTAGACGATAAAGGTGGCTCGCCACCTTTTGTCCTCCTCCTCACGTGCTCGGCCGGGAGGCCAGGCAGGCAGGGTGGGGGAGCCGCCAGGGGTAGGGGCAGTGGTGGCCGGGGGTGGGCCCCTAGGGCGTAGAGAGAGCTAGGGAGAGAGAGGTGAGGCTCGGGTTGGGTTAGGTTTGGAGCTAGGCTCGGTTAGAGAGGGTGTGGCTGGGTGTAGCTAGGGTTTGGTTAGGGTGGCAGCTAGGTGGGGCCAGGGAGAGAGGGTGGCCGGTGGGGCCAGCTAGGTGAGAGAGGGAGGTAAGGCCGAGAGAGAGGGGGACATGTTAGCTAGGGTTTGGTCATGGTGGGATTAAATGAGAGAGGGGGTGGCTTAGGGTTTAGGTTTAGAGAGGGGGGAAGGTTAGATGCTAGGGTGTTCTTTTGCCAAGATCAAGCCAAGCATAAACCAAACCCCAACAAGATCAAGACTAGAAAAGAGAGGAAAAGGTGATGATGGTAAGGATGGGCATGGTGATGAGGTTTAGGCATGATCACACAAGACCAAGCCTAAGGGGTAGAGAGAGATGATCCATTTAAAATTCAAAGAAAAACCGAATACTAGAAAAGGTGGCACTTGCATGGCCCATGCAACATATTTAATGCCATGTTGATTTTTGTGAGAACAATAATATTAAACATGGCATTATTATCATGCATTCCCAAAATTGGATTAAGAGCCAAGCAAAAGAATTTAAAAGGATGCCCTCTGTGGAAAAGATGGAGATGACCATATTTGAATTAAAATGGGACATGCTAGTGTGTATGTTCCACTAGATAATCAATAGTCCCCAAATTATTCCAACATGAGCATAATTCCATGATAATCCATATGGAAGCTAGGAGAAAGGTTCCACTCACAAGGCATGCAAAGGTGGCCATGTGGCTCTCATGTTTCAATATTGTGAAAACAACATGATGCTAAGATGAGAGTGTGTGGATAAAGAATTGGATCCATCCCAACCCACATGAGCTAGAGGTAAAACCAATAAGTGCCAAGCTCATATTTGGTTGGATGGTGGAATTATAAGGTGGTGAAAGAAAAAGGTGGTGGAGTTAATAAGAGATATGCCCCCAACTCAACTTGGGCATTAAACAATATATCAAGAACCAAATACAATATCAAGAGGCAAATACAATTAATAGTGCATATGAGATAAGAACCAAATCAAAAAGGGTTTTATATGATGCTCAAATGCAAGGAGGCATGATGACATGAGCATGATATAATGATGATGCTACAATTATATATTTGAAGTAGCATATATCTAGGCTAGGCTAGTAGCATTGCAATTGTTAGACAATTGGGATGCTACATACACATGTACTTACTATGACATGAACTTACCGGTAACTAAACTTGAGTAGCATGAGGAACGGCCCTCGTATTCAAGGGACATGAGATTTCCAACTTATACTTTGTCAAGCATATACTTCATAGTTTGTTCACTTTAACCTTAATCACTTCAAGATGCTTATGATAGGGGCAATGAGAGCTGAAAGCTAATAAGTACCATAATTTCTGGAAGCTCTTTATGAGACTTGAATCACTACTTCCTTCTATGAAGGCCTTTCTTTTTCTTTTTATGTTGAGTCTCCATCTTCTATCTTTATGCACCTATTGAGAGAGCATAGTGGCCATTCTTAGTTTAATATGCATTGTCCCAGGACTTATTGATTGATGCTTAACTTTGATATTGCTTGTTCTTAACCTATTTGTATCTAGTCACCCTTATGAACTTTGAAGGTGTCCTATGCATTTATGCTACACTATGAGGGACAAGCTGAATACCATTCTTATTATGTTTTATTTATGTGATACAAACAAACATCTTGCAAAACATTGTTATTCATGAATCTTTTGTTTGTGCCTTTTCATGTTACAACATAGTTGCTATGTCTTATTGTTAGAGCTATATCTTTCATGCTATGTTGAAGTACTATGATCCTAGCTATCAATGTTTTACAAATACTTTGATCAAGTTTATGATGGTGCATGTCACCTCAAAAATTATTCTTTCTTTTTATCACTTACCTACTCGAGGACGAGCAGGAGTTAACCTTGGGGATGTTGATACGTTTCTAACGTATCTATAGTTTTTGATGCTCCATGCTTGGTTTATATCTACTTTCTTATGTTTTGACCCAACTTTGGAGTATTTTTATAAACTTCCTTGGACTAACCTATTAACAAGATGCCATAGTGCTAGTTGCCTGTTTTCTGCTATTTTTGGTTCCAGGAAAGTCAGAAAATGAATATTCTCGGAATTCGATAGGACAAATCCAAAGTTAATATTTCACCGAGGGGGACATGGAGCCAGATGACGAGACGAAGAGGGGCCAGAGGCCGGCCACACTACCTGGCCGCGTAGGGCACCCCCTCGGCCTCCCCTTTTGCCTATATATTGCCTTCGATATAGAAACCCTAAGGACCCGATCAAAATTCCACGAAAGAGTCTGTAGCCGCTGTCATCTCCATCCCTAGATCGGGAGGGATCTAAAGCTCTTCCCGGCACCCTGCCGGAGGGGAGAATTCACCCTGGAGGCCTTCTTAATCACCATGCAAGCCTCCGGTGTGATGCGTGAGTAGTTCATCCTTGTACTACGGGTCCATGTAGTAGGTAGATGGTTGGCTCTTTTCCTTTGTGCTATCATGTCTAGATCTTGTGAGCTCCGTTCATGATCAAGATCATCTATTTGTTATCATACATGTTGTGTTTGCGGGGATCCGATGGATATTGGGATGCTATTTCAGATTGATTATTGATTCTATCATGTCTTTGTTATTTGTGATCTTGCATGCTTTCTGTTGTTAGTAGCTATCTTGGCCGAGTAGATGCTAGCAACTCCAAGAGGGAGTGTTTATGCTCGATAGTGGGTTCATGCCTCTAGTAATCTGGGGAAGTGATAGAAATCTCTAAGGTACTAGATGTGCTGTTGCTACTTGGGAGAAAACATCAATCCTTTGTTCATAGAACAACCGTATTGTTTACTTTACACGCAATGCTTAATGCAATTATCTGTTGCTTGCAACTTAATACTGGAGGGGGTTCGGATGAGAACCTGAAGGTGGATTTTTAGTCATAGATGCAGTTGGATTATGGTCTATGTATAATGTTGTAATGCCCAATCAAATCTCATAGGAGTCAAGATGATTAGTATATGCATGTATGCTTTCTCGATGTTTGTCAATTGCCCCGTTGTAATTTGTTCAACCAACATGTCATCTATCTTAAGGAGAATCACCACTAGTGAACTATGGACCCCGGTCCTTTCTTTTACCATCAATCTACAATCGCATCGCTTTCGCTTACTTTCTGCAAGCTATTACTTTCTTCCACACAATACGTTTAATCCTTTGTTTTCAGCAAAACTGGTGAGATTGACAACCTCACTGTAAGTTGGGGGGCAAAGTTCTATGGTTGTGTTGTGCAGGATTCCAAGTTGGAAACAACACCTTGGAGGTGTTTCCTTGCTCCAACTGGTTCGATAACCTTGGTTTCATAACTGAGGGAAAACTTGCTGTTGTTCTCATCATACCTTCCTCTTGGGGTTCCCCAACGAGCTCGATAAATTTTGGGCCAACAAGCATGCTCCCACTTAAGTTCTTGCAAATACAAGCATCTTCATCGTCTCCGATGAAATTAAACTCATTTAACATTTTCATCATGGTGAAGATTCCAACTCCGCTATGCTCACTTCCACTATTGAAGTTTGCATGCCCTTTTAGCACCCTTTGAATTAACAAAACCCTTCAGACCGTGTCTTGTACACGTCCTAGGTTACCATTCTATCAGAAGAACTCTGTTTTGTTTGTTCAACTACCATACACCAAATTATATGTAGTGGTTGCTACATTAATCCGTGAAGACTAAATATCGCTATGAAAGATCAAATCTTGTCATAGTCAACTCCTTGAACATTGTCGTAAACTCCTTTCTGACATGTCGACTATTTCATAGATGTCAAACATCCATGTCTATTTATAGATCCAAATACGACCGATAGGCTTCATGCCTTTCCAGAGGGTCTTCCAAGTTCAAAATTTGATTTCTCGTGTATGGAAACTATCACGCATTCTATGACTTCTAGTCATTTTAGGGAGTCAAGGCCCATCATCGCTTCTTTGCATGCAGTCGGTTCATCATTGTGAAAACAATAATGACTTATGTTTCAAATCTTACTATTTGATTCTTACCGACCCACACAGTTCAATAGGAACTCTAATCTCCGAGATCACAACCTTTGTAATCACGGGAGCCATGAGCATTTTAGCCGCCACCGGGACACTTTCCAGCGCTGTGCTACTTAGCACATATAGCTAAGGTTCAACAACCTTATCAAAGTTCTATTGTCCCCCACTTAACTTTTCATGAAAAATTCCTTCTCAAGAAACTTGACATTCCAAGCGACAAACTCTTTTTGTCCTTGGTGTTATGGAGGAATTCCCAACAAATTCTTTGGGATAACCTACAAAGACATGCTTATCCGACTTTGGTTGTAAACATTTTACTTATGCATAGCATACAAAAATTTAAGAAAAGACAATTTGGGTTGTATCCCAAACCATAACTCATATGGTGTCATTTCAACGGATCACGATGGTGCTCTTTTTAGTGTAAAAGTGGTAGTCTCTAAAGCTTTAATCCTTAAAACATAATGGCAGTTTTATAAATGACACCTTTGATCTTACCATGTCAAACAAGGTTTGATTTGATCTCTCGAACATACCATACTCCTATGGTTTATCGGGAAGTGCAAATTCATGGAACAATTCTTGAAATCTTAGGTGTTTTGCTAAACCTGTAACTCAAATATCTTCCTTTATGATCAAATCATAAAATCTTTTATTTTCTTGTTACAATGATTTTTCACTTCATATTGAAAGTCTTTCAACAATTTTAAAATGTTTCATACTTCTTCCTCATTAAGTAAATATATAGATATATTCACTCAAATTTCTAGAGAAAGCATATGAAGCAAAAAGATCCATCGCATATGGCTACACATAATGGACTATGCACATCAGCATTCACAATTTCCAATAAGCTAGTCATCCTTTCCTCTTTGGCCTATGGACGAAGTTTCAATTATCTCGAGGAAAGTCTCACAAGCGTCAATTGATCAAAATCAAAGACTCCAAAAATCCATCAACATGGAGTTTCTTCATTTTTTCCAATATAATTTAAACAGCGATGTCACTTCATAAGTGATCTTTCAATCATTTGTCTTGCGACATTTTAGCAATAATGTTTATGGACGTGATTTCTCCAAATAGACTTGTAAAAGTTCATCCATCCTCTATGGAATACGGTAATTATTGGAACAACCATTGTTCTCGTAATACCGGAACAAAATAACAATTATTAAAACAAATCTTGAAGGCTAGGTTTGACGACAATGAAAAACACAATAACACTTTATTTGTTTTCGATGAACATCATCACTTATTCTCTTGCTAGTTACTTAGGCCGTTGCAGTTCATGAATTGTGTTGTTCTCACACCAACCAATTCGGTATCCAATACCTAAGAACCACATTGTTTAACAAGCAAGGAATACAGCCATAACATGTATATCTTCTATATACCTAAGTTGGACATCTCCAACCTTTTCTTTTCTGCCAAATATTTTATAGATTCTCTTTCAGCAATTCCTTTTCTTTTAAAAGAATCTATCAACAACAATAGTGGTGTCATCCACATGACACATAGTACAAAGTGTATATACTCAAATACTAATACCTTTGAACTCGCACTTTGAAGTGGACCACCATTGATACATTGCAAATGTATCTATAATTTTTGATGTTCCATGCTTGGTTTTATCTACTTTCTTGTGTTTTGTCCACACTTTGGAGTACTTTTCATATGATTTCTTGGACTAACCTATTAATAAGAGCCACAGTGCCAGCTGCCTGTTTTCTGCTGTTTTTTTGGTTCCAGGAAAGTCAGAAAATGAATATTCTCGGAATTGGACGGGACAAAAGCCAAAGTCAATATTTTACCGAGGGACACATGGAGCCAGAGTACGAGATGGAGAGGGGTCGGGGCCCGTCCACACCACCTGGCCGCGCGGCCAGGCTTGGCCCGTGCTAGGGGGTGGTCTGGCCACCCTAGGCACCCCCTCGACCTCTCCTTCCGCCTATATATTGCCTCCGATACAGAAACCCTAAGCACCCGATCAAAAATCCAGGAAAGAGTCTATAGCCGCCATCGTCTCCATCCCTAGATCGGGAGGGATCTGAAGCTCTTCCCAGCACCCCGCCGGAGAGGGGATTTCACCCTAGAGGCCTTCTTCATCATCATGCAAGCCTCTAGTGTTATGCATGAGTAGTTCATCTCTGGACTACGGGTGCATGTAGTAGCTAGATGGCTGGTTCTCCTCCTTTGTGCTTTCATGTCTAGATCTTGTGAGCTCCGTTCATGATCAAGATCATCTATTTGTAATTCTGCATGTTGTGTTTATGATCCGATGGATATTGAGATGCTATTTCAGATTGATTATTGATTCTATCATGTCTTTGTTATTTGTGATCTTGCATGCTTTCCGTTGTTAGTAGCTATCTTGGCCAAGTAGATGCTAGCAACTCCAAGAGTTAGTATTTATGCTCGATAGTGGGTTCATGCCTCTGGTAATCTGGGTAAGTGACAGAAATCTCTAAGGTACTAGATGTGCTGTTGCTACTAGGGAGAAAACAACAATCCTTTGTTCATAGAACTATCGTATTGTTTACTTTACACGCAATTTGTAAAGCAATAATCTGTTGCTTGCAACTTAATACTATAGTGGGTTCGGATGATAACCTGAAGGTGGAATATTAGTCATAGATGCAGTTGGATGGAAGTCTATGTATAATGTTGTAATGCCCAATCAAGTCTCAAAGGAGTCAAGATGATTAGTATATGCATGTATTGCTTTCTTGATGTTTGTCAATTGCCCCTCTGTAATTTGTTCACCCAACATGTTATCTATCTTAAGGAGAGCCACCTCTAGTGAACTATGGACCCCGGTCCTTTCTTTTACATTCAATCTACAATCAAACTGTTTACTGCTTTGTGTTTACTTTCTGAAACTATTACTTCCTTCCATTCGATACATTTAATCCTTTGTTTTCAGCAAAACCGGTGAGATTGACAACCTCATCGCAAGTTGGGGACAGAGTTTTGTGGTTGTGTTGTGCAGGTTTCCATGTTACTACTAGCACCGGTAGTGCGCCCTGCCAAGGCTCTGCTAGCAACACCTTTGGAGTGTTTCCTTGCTCCTACTGGATTGATAACCTTGTTTTCATAACTGAGGGACACTTACTTCTGTGCTCATCATACCTTCCTCTTGGGGTTCCCCAACGAGCTCATCAATCACGAGCCATCAACCATCATCAAATGTTTGGTGTTCTTTCAAAAATCCATTCTCTAGTAATCTAATAGTGTAGTAAACATTTTACTTACATCTTCTATTCATCCTTATCATGACAAATTTCATGATCAAGCTACTATATCCTATAATGAAGAATCGTGAGTATAATATCAGTTCCCCAAACCTTTTTGGTAGATTAGGACGCCTAGCGTCTCCAACCTTCACAAATTCTCATACAATATGAGAACGTGTATTTTGTTAAATTAAACCCTATCATATTGCAACCATAAACATTGTTTTAGATATCACAATATCTTTCACACATGATGGTTTCTGAAATAATTATTTCAGCTCCTAGATAACCTTGATATTAAAACAACTTTTGATTATCATGAATCATGGAGGCAAACATGATACTTTAGATACTAACATTGGAATTCTTACTCTTGATTTAATACTACTTATTAAACTTCATGGAGTAAATAGATTTTGCTGAAAGTTTGCAATAAGACTTCTAAACTTTAAATTGACATTCAAAACAATACGATATCGGTTCGTAAAGTAAATATCCAGAATTCTATAGTTCTATTATCTCAATTAAAACTAAGCATAAGGTAGTAAACAGATGCCAATGACTACAACAAATTATGCAAATTCACTTTGATTTAGTTTACGACAAATTTGGTTCGAGTAATCCAAATTATAAATGAACTCCCACTCAAAAATGACATCCCTCATGCCTTTTTGGTGATTACATGCACCAAATCCACTACACCAAGTCCGATCATCACGTGAGTCCGTGTAGCTTCAAAGGCGAGCATCAATATGGGCATCACATCAAATATATGACTCATGCTTAACCTTTCGGTCCGTGTTCCGAGGCCATGTCTGTACATGCTAGGCTCGCCAAGTAAGAACCTTAGTCTCACGTGTGTAAAACTGTCTTACACCCATTGTATGAAAGCGCAGAGTCGAGTACACCCGATCATCACGTGATGTCTTGAAACACGATCCATAGAACGGTGCATACTTAAGGAAGAACACATTTTATCTTGATATTTAAATGAGGTATCATCTTATAACGCTACTAAAACGCCAAATTAGCAATATAAGATGCAAACATCATATGTGTAAAGTGGAATGATATGGTCCATGCATTTGATCACTATCATGTGCATCGTGGTATGATCTCTATCATTCCTTTGTGTGTAAGGCCAAGGTCTATGGAACTTACACGTTAGGTGTGTTGTAAGGGTATCAACTATACATCAACTTACAACATTTCCATATCATGACACTAGCCCAACAACGATCTAAACTAGATGCCTCTAATTTATCAATTGCAAGTTTTTACGTGGCTTAGGGCTTTCAAAGATAGAACCGGTCTTACCTACGAACATGGAACCACAACAATGATAACTAAGTTATTATCAACTCGTTGTAAGTCCGATATTGACTATAGTAGGAGAGACAGACACCCGCCAGCCACTTATGCAAAACTAGTTGCATGTCAGTCGTGGAACCGGTCTCATGTGCGATGACATGTAAAGTTGGTCCGGGCCGCTTCATCCCACTATGCCACCAATATCCAAAATACATGAAAGAAGCAATAACATGATCATCATCACCCACATACTCTTATGTATTCTACCCGTGCAAAGCACCTACGCATAGATCAGGCTCTGATACCACTGTTGGGTTCACAGGATAGAAAACAAAAAATTTCCTACGATGGGAACTATTATACGCCAATATCTATCTATTAGATACAAGCAATGGGTGGATATACATCCATAAAGAACATACCCTCAAAGACAACACAGCTTTGTTAACGAGATGGAACTCGTGGATGATGTAGTCATACACTTGCCAATCTCAAGATTGTGATGAAGTCCAGCAGGTCCAGCTCCAGCACGTCCATCAGATCTAGCTCCAGCAAGTCCAGCACCACCAAGTCCAGCACCACAAAGCAGCGGTGCATCCATGATCGCACACACGTCCAGTACCCCGACAACCTTCGTCCCTTTCTCTAGCAAAGCAGTGGAAGCAGCAACTCCTTTCCAGATAAAGCCACCGGGAACATGTATCTCGCTAATCAGAGACCATGGGGGAAAATACTAGAGGGGGAGAGAGATCCTTCACGAGGAGGTGTGAGTGAGAAGTGAGGAGAGGGGGGACTTTTATCGGAGGAGGGGGGCAGCCCCTTCACCTCCCTCATTCATGTGGTGGTAACCCCCTCCACATAAATATGCCCCTTCACATTCTCTATTAAAGTCTCCACTTTAAACGCATTAAATTTCTCCAAATTTAATGCTCTCTCATTTAATAAAACTCTTTTATTAATTTTATTCAGAATTTTGTTAATTACCTTAATTAACAAACATTCATATAAAACCCACTTCAACATTTCAATATTACATGCAGAACCAATTTCAACAATTTCACCCGAAACAGTTTCGGTGTCTATTGAAATAATTCCAGCGCTTTCTTAAATCTTTATCTGAAACATATTTTCTCCAAATGGTGTCGGTATCCCTTAAGTGTGTCACCCTATGGTTCGCGAATAATGCAGACATGATCGATACTGACTCCTACATATTCAACGATGACTTATGTGATCGTGAGAACCTTTAATGCTATAACTAAATCCCTTTGTCTCGCGATATATTACATGTTCGAGATTCGATCATTGGTATCTCCATACCTAGTTTGATCTCGTTACCGACATGTACTCTTTTCTCATTATCGTGATATAACATTCTAGTGATCACATCACTTGCTTGTAAGCTATTCTCAATGTGATATCATTGAGAGGGCCCATAGTATATCTATCCGTCATCGGGATGGACAAATCTCACTCTTGATCCATGAGCCTCTACATAACGCTTTCGTAGCACTGAACCCACCTTTATAATCACCCTTTCACGGTGTGATGTTTGATATTATCAAGATACTCTTCCAGTGTAAGTGATTGACATGATCTCATGGTCTAAGGACTAGGATTACTTCGTATGATGTTATAGAAATATAAACACAATGACTTTGATCATAATGCTATACTTCGGATGAATGTTCATCACATCATTCCACTAATGTTGTTACCTTGTTATTAACAACATTCAATGTCCATGATCAGGAAACCTTGATCATCTTGTTAATCAACGAGCTAGTTTATAAGAGAGGCATAACTAGGAACTTTCCTTTTGTTTATTAAACACACATGTATTAACGTTTCCAAATTAATACAATTATAGCATGCAAAATAAAAATTTATCATAAACAAGGAATAAGATAATAACCACTTTATTATTGCCTCTCGGGCATATTCCCTTCAGGCAGTGTAGCAGAAGGCGCTGAATGGCGTGATGAACACCGTCTTCTCCTCGTCCTCGACCACCATATTGATCTGGGTGTAGCCAGAATACGCGTCAAGGAAGCACAACGACTCTGATCCCATGGTCGAGTCGATGATCTACTCGATGCGCGGTAGGACGAACTCCTCCTTCGGGCAGGCGCTGTTGAGGTTGGTGTAGTCGATACACATTCTCTAGGTGTTGTTATTTTTCAGAACCAGGACTGGGTTTGCCAGCCACTTGGAGTACTTTATGGGCCTAATGGAGCCTGCGGCGAGTAAGCGCTGTACTTCTTCAGCGATTGCTGGGCGGTGCTCTTGATTGAAGGTCCATAGAGACTGCTTCACTAGTCGCACTTTGGGGTCAACGCTAAGTTTGTGCTCAGCGAGTTCCCTCGGGACACCAGGCATGTCGGATGGTTTCCATGCAAAGATGTCACGATTCTCACATAGGAACCCGATGAGCATGCTTTCCTATGCGGGGCTCATGTTCGCCCCAATGGTGACCGTCTGGATGGAGTCGCCTAGGACAAGCTCGACGGTGCGGGTGTGCGTGGTCGCCTCGAAAGTGGAGTTTGCGGCGGTTGGTTTCTTCAGGATGGTGGGATCATCCTTGTCGGTGTTGCTCGCGTATTTTGCGAGTTCATACACATGGTTAGTCTCCGCGGCGATGATGGTGTCGACGAGCTCGGCGCCTTTGTCTTTGCATTCCATGGCCATGTCGGGGTCGCCGTTGATGGTGATGATGCCGCTTGGCCCTGGGAGCTTCATCATGTTGTAGGCGTAGTGTAGGGTCGCCATGAATTTGGCGAACGCCTGGCGCCCCAGGACGCAGTGGTAAGGGCTACTGAATTTTACCAGCTTGAAGACGATCCGCTCAGTGCGGAAGTTTGCTGGTGTGCCGAAGGTGACTCGCAGCATCACCTTGCCGATCGGGTATGCCTTCCGACTGGGGACGATGCCGTGGAAGGTGGTGAGTGTCGACTTGATCGCTAACTCTGGGAGGCGGAGCCTCTTGAATGTGTCCAAGTAAATGATGTTGATGGAGATTCCACTGTCCATCAGCATCTTGGGCATCCAGTAGTCGGCCACTTTGGGCCTGACTACCAAGGCGACTCGCCCTGGGTACTCGATCTTGGGTGCGCGATCTTGGCGACTCCAGGTGATGCTTTGCTCGGACCAGTTGAGGAAGCGGGGGATGTCGACCTGGGTCACCGCATTGACAGTGACTGCGCGGGCGAGCACCTTCTTCTCACGTTTGGTGCCGAGCCTGGTGAATGTGTGTAGTGACCCGCTAGCATTGCCGAATCCGTCGGCGTTGCCGTTATCCCTTGGCGGGTTGTTGTTGGGGTCGTACCTTGCCCGCCTCACCTTCTCGATCTCCTTTAGAGAATGGTAGTCTGTGGTGGTGTGAGTGGCGGGCTTCCCCTCCCTGCTGTGGTAGACACTGGGCTGGTTGAGCAGTGCGGTGGGGTCGAATTTCGGCCTCGCCGCATTGTTGGTGCGGTAATTTCCGCTATCGCGGTAGTTCCCTCTATCACGGCGGAAGTTCTTCGGGTTGCATTGGACATAGTCGACGTTAGAGATGAAGTCGACTTGCCCATCACCGTGGCGCTTGCCGGTGAGGTGAGTGTTGCTATAGCGCATGTCGCGCTCTCGCCCGTTGTCATTGCCGCTGGTGCAGCGTCTTCCCCTGACTCGTCGTCAGAGTCTTGGTTGGGGTCCTCCTCCGCGTAGCGGTTAGCGATTTTGAGGTGGTCAGGGACATTGTCGATCTTCTAGTAGACCCTATTGATCTTGGCAACCAGAGGCACGTACTGGAAAGCATTCTTGAAGAAGTGGATCACTGTGTCCAGGTGGATGCCGGAGGCGTTGATCCACAGTTCCTGCCACCTCTGGATCTAGTGGTGGGTCGACTCATGTTGTCCTTTGATGCTGCGCTCCAGGTCTTCAATGGTGGTGTATAGGAGCCTTCGAAGTGCCTAATGAAGGCGTCGCGCATCTCCTCCCATGAGTCGATGTTGTCGTCAGGGAGGGTGTTGATCCATTGCCTGGTCACTCCCTCCATCATCAGGGGGAGGTAGCGAGCGGCGAGTAGGTCGGTGTGGCTGGCGATTGGATCCCGAGGGGCGAGTAGGTCGGTGTCACGCATCTCCCTCCATCGCCATAAGTTACGTGTCTAGCCATACCACTGGGTCGTACGTGGGATCGTATTTTTCGACCTCCTTAGGCGCCTTGAAGTTGGCGGGATACTTCTCGCCTCGGATCATTGGTCCAAAGCACTGGGGGCCGACTCGGCTTAGCAAGCCCCTTGGTTCGGGGTCGCCGCGGTTGTTGAGGGTGTGCCTCAAGTTGTTGGGCTAGCGCACCCGCTAGGCCTGGTTGTTGACGATGTGCATGCGTGCGTCGATGGGCTGGCCATTGGCAGTGACCGTGTTGTTCGCCGGCCACGGCTCGTTTGTTGAGAGCGCGGGGTTGGCGGCCCGTGGCTGGTGCGGCAGCGGCTCGGGCAGTGGGTAGTTGAGGGTGTTGGCGACGGTTGGGGGCCGCTTGAGGCCGCCCTGCTTGCCGATGAGTGGCAATACATCCGCCCCCGCAGATTGACTCCCGCGGCTTGCTGCTCGACTGCCCTGGCAAGAAGGGACTTGGCGTACTGGATCTGCAGTGCGCCCTCTTCTTGGATGTCGAGGTGGGAAACTGCGGCGTCTGCTGCAATGACATTTTCCATTGGAGTGGAGTACAAAGGGAGTCCGTTGGCATCGCGGGCTTGCGGCAAGATGATGATTCGCGGCTGGTCCGGCGTGGGCGCGCGACCTATGGGTGGTGGTGGGGACCCAATCGCCGGTGCGCTGGGTGGTGGGCGATTGCTACCGCCGGGCAGCACATTCTCGTAGTACTCATGCTCGGCCGCACGTGCGGGGTCGCCCTCGTCGTTGAAGTTCAGGTCGTGGCCCTGGACGTTGGAGTGTAGCGGGTCCTGATGCGGCGCTGATGGTAGAGCGATAGCTCCTCACCGTTTCTCGCTCGAGGCAGAATTTCTCACGCTCGGCCCGCTCGTTGCACGTCGCCTCTTCTAGGCACAGGCGGGCTTCGTCCACCTCCGTCTCCATTGCGGTTGGCGGGATCGGCATGGAGAATGGATCTGGCGAGGCGGTCGTGCTGCCCGCCATGTAGATCGCGTTGAAGCGATTGGATCTGGCGGGGAAGTCCTAAGGAGACTCCAAGCTAGAATCAGAGTCGAAGATCCCGAGGATGGAGGGGTCTTCGAAATCCTCAGGGTTGGAGACCCACATGATGGAGTCCTCCCGTGACGCGGCGGTGATGGATCCGGCGACGGAGGTAGGGGTCGCTGAGTCGGCGTCATCCTAGAGAGCCGCGTCGTCCGCGGCAGCATCAGTCCCGGCCGCGTTGCTGGCGGCCGAGTCGTACTCGGTGGCGAGGCGGCTGATGGAGCGGATCTGGTCCTCCGAGAGAAGATCGTGGTGTGGTGGCGATCCACCGACGATCACCATTCCCGCCAGGTCGACTGCGTCGGTGAAGCCGACGAACAGGTTGATGGTGCCGACTAGCATCACCGTGCTGTGCGTGCTCGGGCGCGATGCCAGGATGTAGCTGGTAGGCATGATCTGGAGGATCCCTCCGCTCGCAATCATGCAGCCGGTGGCGATCGACCGATCGATTGGCGAATAGGGTCTCGCTGTAGAACTCAGGCCAGATCGGCCATGCCCCACGGTAGGCGCCACTATCGTGGGAATGACCACGGCAGTCGCTACCAGGGGTAGCAATTTATAGGATTGAGGGCAAGCGCTGGCGGCCATCTGCGGAGCCATATGGGGGCGGAGACACATGAGTTTACCCAGGTTCACCCCCGGAGGGTAAAGACCTACTCCTGCTAGATTGTATTGGTAGAGAGCGAGTTACAGGGTGGCGATCTCGGCGGCTAGGCAGCGAGTCGCTTGTAGGGGTCTATAATGGAACATGAGTACAAAGGGAACCCTAGGGAGGTTTATATATAGGGGGGGGTACCTCGCTAGGGTTTACAGATATACAACCGAACTAGTCAAGGATTTGGAGGGTTTGACCTAGTCCGACTAGGCTTTAGCTACGCTTCTGGGCCTCCAGCTTCCAGTCGCCATGCTTGATCTTAGTCGCATTCCAGTCGCCGTCCTGCAGGCCCACTTTCAAGACCCTTGATACAGTTGAAACATCCTGCTGGGCATACCTTGTTCGGCATATCCCCATCACTGCCAACAACCCCTCCGCCCTAGCAACACTTAGGACGAGGTGGGGCTCATCACCATCTTTGTTGCATCGACGAGTTCCACCAGTGCCTCTGTATGCCTCTTCACCTGCAACATCGCTAGCACCTGACAAAAAGGACACAAGAAATGCGCAGATAGTAAGGTGATGACCCACAAGTATAGGGTGTGTATCGCAGTATTTTCGAGGGAAGTGAAACCCAATTTATTGATTCGACACAAGGGGAGCCAAAGAATATTTATAAGCCTTAACAACTGAGTTGTCAATTCAGCTGCACCTGGAAACAATCTTGCTCACAACAGTTTATCAGTAGCAACAGTGTTGTAGTAGGAATAGTAAAGTAATAGCAGTAGTAAAGTAAAGACAATAGTAACAATAGCAGCAAATAGTAGGATTCGAGTGCGGTAGGCATAGGGATGGATGAACGGGTGTTGCATGGACAAGACAATTCACATGGCAATCAGAACATAGGACAATTGCAGATAAATAAGATAAAGCATCCAAATACTAAATAATCCTAGGCATGTGTTCCATATATAGTCATACGTGCTCGCAATGAGAACTTGCACAACATCTTTTGTCCAGCCAGCCCGTTTGCAGCGGGGACTCAAGGGAACTACTGGCAATTAAGGTGCTCCTTTTAATAGAGTACCAGAGCAAAGCATTAACACTCTGTGAAAACATGTGATCCTCACATCAAAGCCATTCCCTCCGGTTATCCCGATTTCTGTCACTTCGGGGCCATTGGTTCCGGACAATAACGTGTGTATACAACTTGTAGGTAAGACCATAAACAATACTATCATAATGAATCAATAACATTTTCAGATCTGAAATCATGGCACTCGGGCCTTAGTAACAAGCATTAAGCATAACAAGTCGCAACAAAGTCAAAAAGCACTAATAGTAGATACTAGGCACCATGCCCTAACAATCTGATGCCATTACATGAACGATCTCATCCAATCCCTACCATCCCCATGGCCTATAGCGGGGGATTACTCACTCATAGATGGGGGAAACATGGATGGTCGATGGAGAAGCGATGGTGATGATGATGGCGATGATCTTCTCCAATTTTCCATCCCGACAGGGTGCCAGAACGGAGTTTCTGGTTCCGAATCACGAAATCTGGTGGTGGAGGCGCAACAGAACTCTTTCTAGAAAAACATCGAACCCCCATTGGTTTTTAGGTCAAGAGGCAACTTATAGGCGAAGAGGGGTGCCTGGGCGGCGGACCACCTCGGCACGACCAGGCCTAGCATGTGCCAGGTGGTGGCCGAGCCCCAGGCCCTCTCCGTCTCGTATTCTAGCTCCTGGTGTCCCTCGGTGAAAAACTAACTTTGGCTTTTGTCCCGTCCAATTCCGAGAATATTCATTTTCTGACTTTCCTGGAACCAAAAATAGTAGAAAATAGGCAGCTGGCACTGTGGCTCTTGTTAATAGGTTAGTCCAAGAAATCATATGAAAAGTACTCCAAAGTGTGGACAAAAGATAAGAAAGTAGATAAAACCAAGCATGGAACATCAAAACTTATGGATACGTCTGCAACGTATCAACATTCCTAAGCTTAACTCCTGCTCATCCTCGAGTAGGTAAGTGATAAAAAGAAAGAATAATTTTTTAGGTGACATGCACCATCATAAACCTGATCAAAGTATTTGCAAAACATTGATAGCTGGGATCATAGTACCTCAATCATAACATGAAAGATAAAGTTCTAACAAATAAGACAAAGCAACTCTGTTGCAACATGAAATGGCACAAACAAAAGATTCATGAATAACAATGCTTTGCAAGATGTTTGTTTGTTTCACATAAAGAAAACATAGCAGAGTGGCATTCAGCTTGTCTCTCATAGAGTAGCAAACATAAATGCATAGGAAACCTTCAAAGTTCATAAGAGTGACTAGATACAAATAGTTTAAAACAAGCATTATCAAAGCTATTCATCAATCAACAAGTCTTGGGACAATGCACATAGAACTAAGAATTGCCACTATGCTCTCAAAGTAGGTGCATAAAGATAGAAGGTGGAGACTCAACATAAAAGTAAAAGAAAGGCCTTCAAAGAAGGAAGTAGGGATTCAAGTCTCATAAATAGCTTCCAAAAATTATGGTACTTATTAGCTTTCAACTCTCATTACCCCTATCATAAGCATCTTGAAGGTGATTAAGGTTAAAGTGAACAAACTATGAAGTATATGCTTGACAAAGTACAAGTTGGAAATCTCATGTACCTTGAATACGAGGGCCGCTCCTCATGCTACTAAAGTTTAGTTACCGGTAAGTTCTTTTCATAGTAAGTACATGTGTATCATAGAGAACCGCCAACGGGGTACCCCTTGCCCGATGATACGGAAGAATCCCCATATCAAAACGACAAGGAAAGCAGACAATGAGCATCTCAGCAATCTTCTTATTTACCATGGGAAAATGGTGCTTTTTTTCTCTTTCCTCTTTTCTCATATCTTTTTTTCTTTTCTATTTTTCTCAATATCTGACTCTTTTTTTATAAGAAGAATGCTTCATAGACAGCTCATTATGTTAACACTGCAGGTTTCCACCATGATGGCATGGATTAGACCAGCGGCCCAGGCGTTTCTCTAACACACATACATAACTCCATGGACTTACAAGCTCCCCTTTCATTTCACACCGACGACATCCATAGACAAAAGAGCATGATATCAACTAGGTACAAAGTACAAGTGCAATGTTGAAAGCATTCCCCATGACAGCATGGTTCTGCTAATCCCCAACAAATAAGTGCAAGCATATACAACATAGTCGACACAATGGTTCAAGTTTATTAAGGGCAAGAAAATTAAAGTGTGCCATCAAGTTCGTGAGAGCTTTAATCACTAGTTTTCTCATAACTATTTTAATTCGGAAGGTAAACAATAGCATGAATATACTTGGAATAGCATAAGCTAATAAGTAGGTATGTTGGACTCTTTGGAATAACTTGGTTTAAGGAATTGGATGCATGAGTGGAACTCATACTTGGTTACGAAGGCTAGCAAAAGACTGGGAGCGACCAACTAAGAGAGCAATAATGGCCATAATCATGCAGAGCAACAAAACATCATTAATCAAAGCATAAAGTGATACTACAAGTTGAAAACTAAAGGATCATAAAGGATATGGTGACTTGGGATAGTCATAACATGGTGTGAGCATGTGCCAAGTCAACCCCAATAAAGCATCAAAGGAGAATACCACAATACTATGCTTTAATATGCTAAAACAACGCATAATCCTTCCAAGGCACATTAAGCAATCTCAATTGTTTATAACATGTCGTGCTACAACAAAGAATGATAAGCATAAAGCCAAATCAATATCAACCATGGCATGACAAAGCATATGCCACAATTAAAAACAAACTCTCTTTACCATTTAAGCATGAACTTTCCTACTCTTTTCCAATCCAAACCAAACTTTTTCAAAACCAATGCATGAAAGAGGGGTACAAACAATTTATTCAGCAAACTAAGAAAACAAAGCAAACAAAAAACCAAAACAAAAACGAAAAAGAAGACGCTCCAAGAACAACACAACTGTGCATGAAACAATAAAAATGAAGCGTTTGGAAGAAACCTGGGATTTTTATTGATAAAGAAGGGGATGCCTTGGGCATCCCCAAGCTTTGACGCTTGTACTTCTGAGATATTTCTTGGGGTGACACGCGTGGCATCCCCAAGCTTGAGCTTTAGTCCATCCTTCATCTCATTACTCATTCCTTCCATACACCTAAAATTTTTCCTTCATACAAAACTTCACACAATCTTTATTAGCAACATTAGTGCACTCAAGATAATAAGTCTTTAGTTTCAGTTCAAACACCAATAAAACTTCCATTAAAACACAATCTACTGTAGCATTTCCCTCAAAAAGCTCAATTCACCAAAAGAACTAAAAAAGGAACCAACAAGAAGCAAATGCAAATAAAGGAAGAAATCTGTCAAAACAGACCAGCAGGTAAACACGAATTTTTTCGAAGACCTTCTATTGCTCAAATCGAAAAGTGTTGAACTAACGAAAGTTAGATAACAACCTGGGGCAGAAGCACAAAAATTCACGCATCAAAATAACGTACAGAGATTTTACACGAATTTTTACGGTGCAACATAGAAATCTGTTTCGGGACAGCAACTTTCCCAAACATTACTTCTCTCTCATTAGAGGTTACTCTTGGCACAAAAAGCAAATAAAAAGGATAAGGAGTGGTTATTACAGAAGTAATAACTTCCAAGACTCATCTAAAACTTTTGGGTTTATCTCCCAATAAGTACTTTTTTTAACGCCTTTAAGTTAGGCATGATAGTTTGGAAGGATGGTCACATAAGAAATATGAATTGAAGTAAAAGAGAGCATCAAGAAGCAAATTCAAAACACATTTAAGTCTAACCCACTTCCTATGCATAGGAATATTGTGTGCAAATAAATTCGCAAAGAACAAAGTAATAGGCATAGGAAGATAAAACAAGAGTAACTTCAAAACTTTCAGCACATAGAGAGGTGTTTCAATACCATGAAAACTTCTACAACCATATTTTCCTCTCGCATAATAATTTTCAGTAGCCTCATGAATAAACTCAACAATATAACTATCACATAAAGCATGCTTTTCATGTTCTATAAATACATAATTTTTATCAAGCTCAAAAATAGTGGGATTAAAACCTTCAAACCCACTTTTAACAATTCTATAACAAGATGACTGATCATTCAATATAGGACCATCGTCTAGAGCTTTATCATAAACAATTTCTAAGCAAAACTCTTTAGTACCATGCATCTCGAAGTTAGGCACAAATAAAGGATTATCATAGATAACATGAGCATAACATTCATCCTCCTTTGGTAAGCATGGGGGACAATCAAATAATGTAAGGGATAAAGAGTTACTCTCATTAGAAGGAAGGCATTGGTAGATAATCCATTCTTCCTCCTTTTGTTCATCACTGTCCTCCTCTTTTTCATCTAATGATCTTTCAGGTTCATCAATTTCTTCTTCCATAAGATCCTGCAAGGCATTAGTCTCTTCCATTTGTGGAAAGCATCTATTAATATATTTAAGAATATATCCATTTTCTTCCTTGTAATTATCAAAGCAAAATTTAAGTATATCATAAACCTCATATTTATAAGGTGAATCATCAATATTTTCAAGCAAACTAGCAAGTTCAAATGCACCCTTCCAAGCAATAAGTTCCTCAATTTGTTCCACATCATAAAAGTCATAATTTCCTTTAACATAATAAGATATGGTAACATCATCATTATACTCACATTGAAAAGGGAGGTGTTTGTACCTCCTACAGCAACAAGATTTATCAAAGCAATAAGTAACATTATAAGTAGAGCACATGTTTATAGCAATGGTATACAATTTATCAATTTGTTCCCATAAGTGTTTCCCTTTTTGTGACAAGCGGTGTTCCTTATAATAATATTTTTGATCTTCTGTGAACCCACCTTGCCAATAAGATTCAGTTTTAAAGAAAACAACCATTGATAGAAAGCATGATAAAGCAAGACAATAACATACCAACGAAAATAACAACTAGAGTAGGAACTAATTTTTTTGTATTTTTGATAAAGAAACAAGCAAGCAAAGTGGAAATAAACTAAGCAAAACAAAAATAACAAAGTAAAGAGATTGGTTATGATTATGCTTGAACAATAGTGATTCCAGGTGAACTTGATAAATAAAGCTATGCTCCCCGGCAACGGCGCCAGAAAATAGTCTTGACGACCCACAAGTATAGGGGGTGTATCACAGTATTTTCGAGGGAAGTGAAACCCAATTTATTGATTCGACACAAGGGGAGCCAAAGAATATTTATAAGCCTTAACAACTGAGTTGTTAATTCAGGTGCACCTGGAAATAATCTTGCTCACAACAGTTTATCAGTAGCAACAGTTTTGTAGTAGGAATAGTAAAGTTATAGCAGTAGTAAAGTAAAGACAACAGTAACAATAGCAACAAACAATAGGATTCGAGTGTGGTAGGCATAGGGATGGATGAACGGGCGTTGCATGGACAAGACAATTCACATGGCAATCAGAACATAGGGCAATTGTAGATAAAT
Source organism: Avena insularis (assembly GCA_023614405.1). Lineage (NCBI taxonomy): Eukaryota > Viridiplantae > Streptophyta > Magnoliopsida > Poales > Poaceae > Avena > Avena insularis. The sequence continues at coordinate 281,555,563 of CM042694.1, read as the reverse complement.
AAGATAAAGCATCCAAGTACTAAATAATCCTAGGCATGTGTTCCATAATAGTCATACGTGCTCGCAATGAGAACTTGCACAACATCTTTTGTCCTGCCAGCCCGTTTGCAGCGAGGCCTCAAGGGAACTATTGGCAATTAAGGTGCTCCTTTTAATAGAGCACCGGAGCAAAGCATTAACACTTTGTGAACACATGTGATCCTCACATCAAAGCCATTCCCTCCGGTTATCCCGATTTCTGTCACTTCGAGGCCATTGGTTCTAGACAATAACGTGTGTATACAACTTGTAGGTAAGACCATAAACAATACTATCATAATGAATCAATAACATGTTTAGATCTGAAATCATGGCACTCGGGCCCTAGTGACAAGCATTAAGCATAACAAGTCGCAACAAAGTCAAAAAGCACTAATAGTAGATACTAGGCACCATGCCCTAACAATCTGATGCCATTACATGAACGATCTCATCCAATCCCTACCATCCCCATGGCCTACAGCGGGGGATTACTCACTCATAGATGGGGGAAACATGGATGGTCGATGGAGAAGCGATGGTGATGATGATGGCGATGATCTCCTCCAATTCCCATCCTGACAGGGTGCCAGAACAGAGATTCTGGTTCCGAATCACGAAATCTGGTGGTGGTGGCACAGCGGAACTCTTTCTGGAAAAACGTCGAACCCCCCTTGGTTTTTAGGTCAAGAGGCAACTTATAGACGAAGAGGGAAGCCTAGGGGGTGCCTGGGGCGGCCAGACCACCCCCTGGCATGGCCAGGCCTGGCCCGCATGGCCAGGTGGTGTGGCCGGGCCCCAGCCCCTCTCCGTCTCGTATTCTGGCTCCTGGTGTCCCTCGGTGAAAAACTGACTTTGGCTTTTGTCCCGTCCAATTCCGAGAATATTCATTTTGTGACTTTCTTGGAACCAAAAACAGTAGAAAACAAGCAGCTAGCACCGTGGCTCTTGTTAATAGGTTTGTCCAAGAAATCATATGAAAAGTACTCCAAAGTGTGGAAAAAACATAAGAAAGTAGATAAAACCAAGCATGGAACATCAAAAATTATGGATACGTTTGCAATGTATCATAAGGCTTTCTCATACAATCAGCTGTAGATGTTCTTGTTTGGTAACAATGGTTGTAGATGTTCTTGTTTGGTAACAATAGTTCTAGATGAACTACAGGAATCATAATCAGAGATTGTTTTAATCACCTTTGTATCCACCATTTTGGTCGAAGTCAGCATCAACAAGAAACTTTGGCAATTGCCTATTTTTCAGATGCATGTGGAGTAGCTAACTTGAAATAGAGCAACTGCTTGTTTCTCAAATGCATGTGGAGTAGTACATGGATTTCATATAGTTCTAGATTGTGAATAATGACCTTGCATGAATTTCAGATGCATCGTGGAGTAGCTAACTCGAAGCTTTGGCATGACCTTGCCTATTTCTTGGACATCCCAACCTACACAGTACTAGAATAATGATAATAAACTAGACTGAGACAATAAGTTTATAATACTGGAATAATGAGGAGGTACTAACATAGACGTTGTTCCATCCAAGATACTCCATGTATCTTGGATTGCATACTTTATCCTACAGTTTTCTAAAGTTAATGCCATAAACTTCAATGTGTATTTGTTGTCTTGTCCCTTCTAGATAGCTCCATTAGCAAGTCTAGGACAAGTTAATCAGTATAATGAGCAATATTTAAAAATCAGAGTCAATAATAGCGCCTGAAAGATTCAGCTGGTTCTGCTATCCACGTCGTCTCGATTCTTTTAGACTGTTCGACTGACCACAGGAAGGATATGTGGCGACCTCACGGTGGAGCCCCGCTCTCCCGGGGAGGCGAGCTCTATTGGGGATATACTTTTTGGGTATACCCACTGTGACTCGCTGACCAGGGTGGCCCACTTCGGGTTAGAGTTATGCTTCACGGGTGGCTCAGTCAGAGATATAAGATGGAAGCCCATCTAGCCATGGGAAGGCTTAGAAGATTACCGAGGCCTGTAGGAATACTTGTAGTCCAAGATGTACTATGTATTGATTCTGTATCGTAGCCGGATAGGACTCTAGTGTAACCCTAAGACTGGATGATTATATAAGCTATCCCAGGGACCAACCTTTAGGGCACACACTACAACCACAACTCACACATACGAAAGCTCTCTTGTAATTTGTTGTACTTCTGGCTCTTCCGATATACTAGATTGCTAGCAGGAGTAGAATTCGTCCACCGTAGTCGGATCTCAACCTAGGTAAGCTTGTGTGCTCACCGTCTTGGAGAACCGTACGTCTCACACCCCACCTTTTACCATGCCTCGAGGACCCCCTCATGGCGTACTTGTCTTCAATCCGACGCTAGTTGGCGCCCACCATGGGGCAAGTGACCTTCGGATCTGTGTTCCGGGCGGAATCTGCGTGTATCAGAATTGGCAAAACAATTGTCGTCGATCGCGTCCTCTACGCTAGTGACATTCCCCTCGTCCTTCTTGATGAGACGTGGATTCCGTCTAGGGAGGTTGAGATGAGCTACACTATCCTGTCAATTGGCAAAGTCGACATCTACCTCGGTTTTGTTAAAACCGCCCAAACCACCCCAGTGTGATGATAGAGGTGGAAGAAATTTCTAGATCTACTTTGTTCACGGAGGCGGTAGAGTTCTGAATCTCAGAAAACCCTAATCCCACCCAACCCGCCCCTAAGGGAGAGATCATGGAGAAGGAGAAGGTCGGATCTGAAGAAGATCTCCCCCAGGAGATCGAATCTTAGAAAGATGAAAGCTGCAGCAGCTCCGGATCCGGCTCTGCCGATGCTGGAGCAGGAAAATCGCTTCTGAGGCACACAGTGAGGCGGATGAGGCTGCGCGGCAATGGCAACATGAACGCTTTTCTCGAGACCATAAAAAGTTTTTAGGGAGCCAACATTGAAAGCCTTACCACCTCAAAGAATAGTGATCTCACTTCGTCAGCTACGTCGGCTCTGGATCCGGATCTGTCAATGCTGGAGACGACAATGACTCGGTTTTGGATGTAATCGGAACAAACACTGACACACCAGTTTCCCTAGGGGAATCTATGGCATCGGCAAATTTTTGAGCGAATGAAGAAGAATTTGGAGAAGAAATCAACTCCAGCACTGTGTAGGAAGGAGAAGGAACAAATTTGAGCCCATACAATAGTACAAATGAGAGATATGACAAAGATCACTCTAACCTGCAAGACAATATGGATCTCGGAGAAGATCCCATGATCCTAATGTCCAAAAGTACTAATGGAAGTTTATCCCCAAGAAATGGAGCTTTTTTTCCACCGGTGCTCAAAGAACCAATAAGTCAAGGAAGAAGAAGTAAAACAAGACTCTGAAACCAAACATTCCGGATGGTGAGGAGTAAAAGGTCGATGAGGAAATCAAGATGGAGGAAGAAGGCGATGCTCTGATCCCCTAGGAACCAAAAAAATCTCCAGTGGATAGGCATGTGGTCACTCCTAGTGCCCACGAAATCTATGAAGAAGCATTAATAACACCAATCCCAACTTCTTTGGACCTTACGCTGGAGGAGCTGGAGGAAAGGGCCCAGGCCTTAGATATTATGGGTTTCCTTGTGGTTTTACCCTTGGGGTGGCCCAATCTTCATAGATTCGAGGGGGGGGGGGGGGTTGGGGGAGGGACCGAAGAACACGATGAACACACAAGGGGAAATCGATACAAATGCACACCACACCCGATACAATCCGGTTTGCTCTCGTTGGCCTGAACCACCAACCCAATAGAATCACAAGGGAGAGACCAAAGGTAAAATCCCATGAGAGAGATTGGCTAGCTCTTGATAGAATCACACGTAGGGATATAGTAGCAACCAAGTAGAATCCCAAAGGGGAGATACCTAGCACTACTAGAATCCGTACATGGGAGATGCCATGAACAAGAAGAGCGCCTTGACGACTTTAATTAAGAAGGCCTTATACAACTCATAAATAAACTATAGAGAGGGGGATCCCATCCAGGGTTATGCACATGACTCAATTCATCATCCATTCCATTCTAGGGTTCTAAGGAGGGGGTGGGGGCATATATATAAGCCAACCATGAGCTAGGGGTACTTTAGGCATAAAAGGGAGTTTGGGGTCGTTACATGGGCTAGGCCCAACTCAAGGTGTGCATGCCTGTGTCACTCAGGCCGGAGACTCCGGAGTGCGGGGGTCGAAGACTCCGGGGTAGACTCCGGGCAGCTCGCGGGAGCTTTTGGAAGTTGGGACGGAGACCTGGTGTAGATACTCTGGGGTGTGCGTACTGGAGACTCCGGGGTGTGCATGCCAGAGACTCCGGGGTTGCTTCGGCTGCTTCTTCCAGCTTCTCTTCCAGGCCTCATGCTTGGGGGTCTTGGCTCCTGGCGCATCCTTATCTCCTCCTCTTGGCATCACAGTCATGGGCCTAGTCATACAATCGGTAGTTGGATCAAGTAGGATCCCATTCAAGTGATGACCAAAGGAAGGCAAAAGATGGAAGGAATTCATCTTGATAGGAATGGTTGGCGTATAATGATGTGGAGGAATGGTGATTACCATGTGATGGGCTGCACCATCTTCCCCTGCTTGAAAAAGAGTCGACCTCGACAATATTCCGTTATCATCTTGTAAGGAAGGAGATGTACTCGTTATATGTTGTTGGATGCTCTCTAGAGCTCATTTTGTCAATTCGTGCCTAACCGAGGTTGACATTGGAAAGTGGGTACCTACACACACCATAGATAAACGAAACAACATATGTGTGTGGTAGATGAACACATAATCCATCATGATGTATCTTCTCTTGTGCACATCACTATTAGTATCAAACAATATATCATAGAAAGTATGGTGATTATGCGAACAAAAGGTGGGAATATGCTTAACATGGCAAGGATTAAAATATCCAAAATTTGAGAAAGCTATGGGGGAAATCTCACTGAACCATATGATCATTATTGCAAGCAACAACATGAGAAACTGAAGCATGCATAATCAAGCATTTCCAAAGTACTAGTATGGTTGCCGACAAACATAGGGAAAGAGCAAGTGTTCATCAAGTTTGTCGCAACAATTGTAGGATAAAAGAAGGATTTGTAGCATGGCATGTCTATGGCAATATCATCACAATCAAATAATTCCGCATGATCAACATTATGAAAAGGCAAAGCATCACATGGGAACATGAATGAAGCATATGAAATGTCACAAGTAGTGTCCATGGCACACATATCCTCACAACTCATCATGTCAACTAGTGGGGTCATGGCATCATCAACACCCATATTCTTACCTTGGTTGTACCTCTCATTTGAAGTGGGTGTTGTGGTAGTGGGGTCCTCCATGTGGGTGACTTCTTCATCATATATGGGGATGGCATCATCTTCATCCACCATGTACATGTTCACGATAGGAGGCACCGTAATCTTCAAGCTTGGCGCCTCTTCCTCCAAGTTGCCTAGCACATCATGAGGAAACACACTAGAGGTAGAGGGTAAGTTGTTAGAAATTGAAATGGCCTCAGTTTCCCAATCAACTACTACTCTCAACTCACTCAGTGTATCACTCATGTCCTCAAAGTGGAAGCACACAATCTCACATATGGTGAAGTCACTCAACTCACTTTCGCTCTCACTCAAGTGGGCTAAGTGGCTACCAAACTCACGTGGGATTGGTACCACATCATCACTCAAGCATATGGGAATAGGCTCGGTTTCCTCCACTCCATGCGCCTCCTTTGGTGAAGGGAAAATCCCATGCTCACCATCCCCAACCTTGTCGCCTCCAAAGATGAATGCCTTAAGTTGGGCATCATCACTCTCATCGCCATTCGAGGAATCATATTTTACCTCCATGGTTTCACCGCAACCTTTGTCCAAGGTTTGGAACCATGTCTTGAAGGCGTTAACTTCATGAGAGGTCATCTTGACGGATTCATCCAACTTGGCAAAGTAGAGATCCATAGCGTCTGTCAACACCCGGATTTTTAATCCCAGATGCCTGTTATGCCATACATCGCAATCCCAAGATTACCATTTTTGCGAGACATAACAGATTGGATATCACAGTACATCATCCGTTACAAACCATAAAAAGGTCTTACACAAATAAAGGATCTCATGATCCAGTCTTAATACAACAAGCAGCAGAATGAATAATAAGCGTACCAGTGGGGTCCCTCTTCAAAGTCACAGGCAATGCTGACGATGGGAGATGATCCTAGTTGTCGTAGCCTGATACATTGCAAATGTATCTACAATTTTTGATGTTCCATGCTTGGTTTTATCTACTTTCTTGTGTTTTGTCCACACTTTGGAGTACTTTTCATATGATTTCTTGGACTAACCTATTAACAAGAGCCACAATGCCAACTGCCTGTTTTCTACTGTTTCTGGTTCCAGGAAAGTCAGAAAATGAATATTCTCGGAATTGGACGGGACAAAAGCCAAAGTGCCTATTTTTCCAGAAGACATCTGAAGCCAGAATACGAGACGGAGAAGGGCTGGGGGCCGGCCACACCACCTGGCCGCGCGGCCAGGCCTGGCCCACCCTAGCACCCCCTCGGCCTCTCCTTCCGCCTATATATTGCCCTCGGGACCAAAACCCTAAGTACCCGATCAAAAATCCACGAAAGATTCTGTAGCCACCGTCATCTCCATCCCTAGACCGGGAGGGATCTGAAGCTCTTCTCGGCACCCTACCGGAGAGGGGAATTCACCCTGGAGGCCTTCTTCATCATCATGCAAGCCTCCGGTGTGATGCGTGAGTAGTTCATCTCTGGACTACAGGTCCATGTAGTAGCTAGATGGCTGGTTCTCCTCCTTTGTGCTTTCATGTCTAGATCTTGTGAGCTCCGTTCATGATCAAGCTCATCTATTTGTAATTCTGCAAGTTGTGTTTGTGGGGATCTGATGGATATTGAGATTCTATTTCAGATTGATTATTGATTCTATCATGTCTTTGTTGTTTGTGATCTTGCATGCTTTCCGTTGTTAGTAGCTATCTTGGCCAAGTAGATGCTAGCAACTCCAAGAGTTAGTACTTATGCTCGATAGTGGGTTCATGCCTCGTAACTGGGAAGTGACAGAAATCTCTAAGGTACTAGATGTGCTGTTGCTACTAGGGAGAAAACAACAATCCTTTGTTCATAGAACAATCGTATTGTTTACATTACACGCAATTCGTAAAGCAATAATCTGTTGGTTGCAACTTAATACTGGAGGGGGTTCGGATGATAAGCTGAAGGTGGATTATTAGTCATAGATGTAGTTGGATGGCGGTCTATGTATAATGTTGTAATGCCCAATCAAGTTCCAAAGGAGTCAAGATGATTAGTATATGCTTGTATGCTTTCTCGATGTTTGTCAATTGTCCCGCTGTAATTTTTTCACCCAGCATGTTATCTATCTTAAGGAGAGCCACCTCTAGTGAACTATGGACCCTGGTCCTGTCTTTTACATACAATCTACAAACTATTTACTGCTTTATGTTTACTTTCTGCAAACTATTACTTCCTTCCATTCGATACATTTAATCCTTTGTTTTCAGCAAAACCGGTGAGATTGACAACCTCATCGCAAGTTGGGGGCAAAGTTCTGTGGTTGTGTTGGGCAGGTCTCCATGTTGCTGCTGGCACCGGTAGTGCACGCTGCCAACATTCAGCTAGCTACACCTTTGGGGTGTTTCCTTGCTCCTACTGGATTGATAACCTTGGTTTCTTACTGAGGGAAAACTTGCTGCTATGCTCATCATACCTTCCTCTTGGGGTTCCCCAACGAGCTCGATATATTTGGGCCATCAACAACTTTTTCTGGCGCTGTTGCGGAGGAGTCAAGGACATCTTCACAAGGGGAGTCCCTCATAACCAATCTCTTTACTTTGTTATTTTTGTTTTGCTTAGTTTGTTTTTGCCTTGTTTGCTTGTTCTTTTTTATCAAAATATAAAAAAATTAGTTCCTACTATAGTTGTCATTTTCGTTGGTCTATTATTTTCTTGCTTTATCATGCTTTCTATCAATGGTTGGTTTCTTTGAAACTGAATCTAATTGGCAAGGTGGGTTCACGGAAGAACAAAAATATTATTATAAGGAACACCGCTAGTCACAAAAAGGTAAACACTTATGGGAAAAAATTGATAAATTATATACCATTGCTAGAAACGTGTGCTCTACTTATAATGTTACTTATTTCTTTGATAAATCTTGTTGCTGTAAGAGGTATAAACACCTCCCTTTTCAATGTGAGTATAATGATGATGTTACCATATCTTCTTATGTTAAGGGAAATTATGACTTTTATGATGTGGAACAAATTGAAAAATTTATTGCTTGGAAGGGTGCATTCGAACTAGTTTATTTGCTTCAAAATACTGATGATGCACTTTATAAATATGAGGTTTATGATATACTTAAATTTTTCTTTGATAATTACAAGGAAGAAAATGGTTATATTCTTAAATATATTAATAAATGCTTTCCACAAATGGAAGGGACTAATGCCTTGCAGGATCTTATGGAAGAAGAAATTGATGAACCTGAAAGATCATTAGATGAAAAAGAGGAGGAGAGTGATGAACAAAAGGAGGAAGAATGGATCTACCCATTCCTACCTTCTAATGAGAGTAACTCTTTACCACTTACAATATTTGATTGTCCCCCATGCTTACTAAAGGAGGATGAATGTTATGTTCCTGAGGATTCTTTTGAAAATGTTTATAATAAAGCTCTAGTGTTTGTAGATCATGAAAATCATGCTTTATGTGATAGTTATATTGTTGAGTTTAGTCATGAGGCTACTGAAAATTATTATGAGAGAGGAAAATATAGTTGTAGAAGTTTTCATGGTATTAAAACACCTCTCTATGTGCTGAAAGTTTTGAAGTTACTCTTGTTTTATCTTCCTATGCATGTCACTTTGTCCTTTGTGAATTTATTTGCATACAAGATTCCTATGCATAGAAAGTGGGTTAGACTTAAATGTGTTTTGAATTTGCTTCTTGATGCTCTCTTTTACTTCAATTCATATTTCTTATGTGAGCATCTTCTCAAACTATCATGCCTAACTTAAAGGCGTTAAAGAAATGCACTTATTGGGAGATAACCCAAAAGTTTTAGTTGAGTCTTGGAAGTTATTACTTCTGTAATAACCGCTCCTTATCCTTTTTATTTGATTTTTATGCCAAGAGTAACCTCTAATGAGAGAGAAATAATGATTGGGAAAGTTGCTGTCTCGAAACAGATTTCTGTGCTTCACCGTAAAAATTCGTCTAAAATCTCTGAACGTCCTTTTGAGGTGTGAATTTTTTTCTTCTGCCCCAGGTTGTTATCTAACTTTCGTTAGTTCAACACTTTTTGATTTGAGCAACAGAAGGTCTTCGAAAAATTTTGTTTTTACCTGCTGGTCTGTTTTGACAGATTTCTGCCATTTTCTGCATTTGCTTCTTGTTGGTTCCTTTTTGAGTTCTTTTGGGGAATTGAGATTTTTGAGGGAAGTGCCACAGTAGCTAGTGTTTTAATGGAAGTTTTATTGGTGTTAGGACTGAACCTAAAAGACTTATTATCTTGAGTGCACTAATGTTGCTAATAAAGATTGTGTGAAGTTTTGTATGAAGGAAAATTTTCAGGTGTATGGAAGGAATGAGTAATGAGATGAAATATGGACTAAAGCTCAAGCTTGGGGATGCCAGGCGTGTCACCCCAAGAAATATCCAAGAATTACAAGCATCAAAGCTTGGGGATGCCCAAGGCATTTCCCTCTTCATCAATAAAAATCCCAGGTTTCTTCCAAACGCTTCATTTTTATTGTTTCATGCACAGTTGTGTTGTTCTTGGAGCGTCTTCTTTTACGTTTTCGTTTTGGTTTTTCGTTTGCTTTGTTTGCTGAATAAATTGGTTGGACCCCTCTTTCATACATTGGTTTTCAAATAGTTTGGTTTGGATTGGAAAAAGAGTAGGAAAGTTCATGCTTACGTGGTAAAGAGAGCTTGTTTTTGACTGTGGCCTATACTTTGTCATGCCATGCTCGATATTGTTTTTGCTTTATGCTTAGTATTCTTTGTTGTAGCATGACTTGTTATAAACAATTGAGATTGCTTAATGTGCCTTGGAAGGATCATGCGTTGTTTTAGCATATTAAAGTATAGTATAGTGGTATTCTCCTTTGATGCTTTATTTGGGTTGACTTGGCGCATGCTCACACCATGTTATGACTATCTCAATTCACCATAGCCTTTACGATCCTTTAGTTTTCAACTTGTAGTATCACTTTATACTTTGATCAATGATATTTTGTCGCTCTGCATGATTATGGCCTTTATTGCTCTCTTAGTTTGTCGCTCCCAGTCTGTTGCTAGTCTCCACAACCAAGTATGAGTTCCACTCATGCATCCAACTCCCTAAACCAAGTTATTCCAAAGAGTCCACCATACCTACCTATTAGCTTATGCTATTCCAAATATATTCATGTTTTTGTTTACCTTCCGAATTAAACTTGTTATGAGAAAACTAGTGATTAAAGCTCTCACAAACTTGATGGCACACTTTACTTTTCTTGCCCTTAATAAACTTGAACCATTGTATCGTCTATGTTGTATATGCTTGCACTTATTTGTTGGGAATTAGTAGAACCATGATGTCATGGGGAACGCTTTCAATATTGCCCTAGTACTTTGTACCTAGTTGATATCATGCTCTTTTGTCTATGGATGTCGTCGGAGTGAAATGAAAGGGGAGCTTGTAAGTCCATGGAGTTATGTATATGTGTTAGAGAAACGCCTGGGCTGCTGGTCTAATCCATGCTGACATGGTGGAAACCTGCAGCGTAACCATAATGACCTGTCTATGAAGCATTCTTCTTATAAAAAATAGTTCTATATTGAGAAAAAATAGAAAAAGAAAAAAAAGAGATTATGAAAAGAGGAAAGAGAGAAAAAAGCACCATATTCCCATGGTAAATAAGAAGATTGCTGAGATGCTCGTTGTCTGCTTGCCTTATCATTTTGATATGGGGATTCTTCCGTATCATCAGGCAAGGGGTACCCAATTGGCGGTTCTCTATGATACACATGTACTTACAATGACAAGAAGTTACCGGTGACTAAACTTGAGTAGCATGAGGAGCGGCCCTCGTATTCAAGAGACATGAGATTTCTAACTTATACTTCGTCAAACATGTACACCATAGTTTGTTCACTTTAACCTTAATCACTTCAAGATGCTTATGATAGGGGCAATGAGAGCTGAAAGCTATAAGTACCATAATTTTTGGAAGCGCTTTATGGAACTTGAATCTCTACTTCCTTCTATCAAGGCCTTTCTTCCACCATTATATTGAGTCTCCACCTTCTACCTTTATGCACCTCCTTTGAGAGCATAGTGGCCATTCTTAGTTCTATGTGCATTGTCCCAAGACTATTTGATTGATGCATAACTTGATATTGCTTATTCTAAACTATTTGTATCTAGTCACTCTTATGAACTTTGAAGGTGTCCTATGCATTTATATTTGCTACTCTATGAGGGACAAGCTGAATACTATTATTCTATGATTTCTTTTTGTGAAACAAACAAACGTCTTGCAAAGCATTGTTATTCATGAATCTTTTGTTTGTGCCTTTTCATGTTGCATCATAGTTTCTTTGTCTTATTGCTAGAACTTTGTCTTTCATGTTATGATTGAAGTACTATGATCCCAGCTTTGAGTGTTTTACAAATACTTTGATCACGTCTTTGATGGTGCATGTCACCTCAAAAATTATTTTTTCTTTTTATCACTTACCTACTCGAGGACGAGCAGGAGTTAAGCTTGGGGATGTTGATACATTGCAAATGTATCTATAATTTTTGATATTCCATGCTTGGTTTTATCTACTTTCTTGTGTTTTGTCCACACTTTGGAGTACTTTTCATATGATTTCTTGGACTAACCTATTAACAAGAGCCACAGTGCCAACTGCCTGGTTTCTGCTGTTTCTGGTTCCAGGAAAGTCAGAAAATGAATATTCTTGGAATTGGATGGGACAAAAGCCAAAGTGCCTATTTTTCCGGAAGACATCTGAAGCCATAATACGATACGGAGAAGAGCTGGGGGCCGGCCACACCATCTGGCCATGCATCCAGGCCTGGCCCGTGCCAGGGGGTGGTCTGGCCGACGCCAGCACCCCCTCGGCCTCTCCTTCCGCCTATATATTACCCTCGGGACCAAAACCCTAAGTACCCGATCAAAAATCCATGAAAGAGTCTGTAGCCGCCTTCATCTCCATCCCTAGATCGGGAGGGATATGAAACTCTTCCCGACACCCTGCCGGAGAGGGGAATTCACCCTGGAGGCCTTCTTCATCATCATACAAGTCTCCGGTGTGATGCGTGAGTAGTTCATCTCTGGACTACGGGTCCATGTAGTAGCTAGATGGCTGATTCTCCTCCTTTGTGCTTTCATGTCTAGATCTTGTGAGCTCCGTTCATGATCAAGATCATCTATTTGTGATTTTGCATGTTGTGTTTGCGGGGATCCGATGGATATTGAGATGCTATTTCAGATTGATTATTGATTCTATCATGTCTTTGTTATTTGTGATATTGCATGCTTTCCGTTGTTAGTAGCTATCTTGGCCAAGTAGATGCTAGCAACTCTAGTTAGTATTTATGCTCGATAGTGGGTTCATGCCTCTGGTAATCTGGGAAAGTGACAGAAATCTCTAAGGTACTAGATGTGCTGTTCTACTAGGGAGAAAACAACAATCCTTTGTTCATAGAACAATCATATTGTTTACATTGCACGCAATTCGTAAAGCAATAATCTGTTGCTTGTAACTTAATACTGGAGGGGGTTCGGATGATAACCTGAAGGTGGATTATTAGTCATAGATGTAGTTGGATGGCGGTCTATGTATAATGTTGTAATGGCCAATCAAGTTCCAAATGAGTCAAGATGATTAGTATATGCTTGTATGCTTTCTCGATGTTTGTCAATTGCCCCGCTGTAATTTGTTCACCCAGCATGTTATCTATCTTAAGGAGAGCCACCTCTAGTGAATTATGGACCCCGGTCCTTTCTTTTACATACAATCTACAAACTGTTTACTGCATTGTGTTTACTTTCTGCAAACTATTACTTCCTTCCATTCGATACGTTTAATCCTTTGTTTTCAGCAAAACCGGTGAGATTGACAACCTCATCGCAAGTTGGGGGCAAAGTTCTGTGGTTGTGTTGTGCAGGTCTCCACGTTGCTGCTGGCACCGTTAGTGTGCCCTGCCAACGTTCAACTAGCTACACCTTTGGGGTGTTTCCTTGCTCCTACTGGATTGATAACCTTGGTTTCATCACTGAGGAAAACTTGCTGCTGTGCTCATCATACCTTCCTCTTGGGGTTCCCCAACGAGCTCGATATATTTGGGCCATCATAGCCATCCTGCTGTCCTCCTTCAGGGTAGTCCTCTTCATAGTCTAGCCATAGGAATAGCCAGGGATAAAGCCATGAGTACTCTTTAAGTACTCGCAAACTATCACTAACTAGTAAGGTAGTTCTAGTAGGAATGCTAACTCTAAGTTTATTTGTAAGGTTAAGTTTGAAACCTAAGCTAAGTTCAGAAACAAAGAAAGATAAAATAAAGTTCTAGAATCACCTAAGTGGGAACTTATTGTCATAGTCACAACTCTGTTGTGGTCAAGTCATGTCACGATTCGTTTTATAAGTCAGTTTGAAAACATCTGACAACGGAACAGTATGGCCACTCCAACTGTCCATAACCGCGGACATGGCTATTCGAATAGTTTGACACTCTGTAGAGGTGGTACACTTTCACCACAAAATTCGATACATCTATCAGGGATAACCCTGAATCATCATACCTAGTATGCAGATAATCAAACATAACCTTTCCTTTACACACTCTAGTATAAGCACCTCTTCTATGAGTATGGCCTCCCAGCCATGACCATCTGTCATCCTGGGCACTGCATATGTGGACAACATTGAGAGGTAGCCTCAGCTCAAACCTCTCCTGCGAGGGAACTAATACTAATGCATATAAACTTCCGGCTAAGCCTTACCCAATTCAGGTATTGTGGTTGTACGGTAAAATTGGAATGGTATCGCATTCGAACCCAACCATCAGTTTTTTTAAAGGGCTAAGGCTCATGCCTCAACATTTTCATCATCATAAACCATTGGTGTTTCTCAACACATGTCAAAACATCTAAATAGAATGACTCATCATTCCAAGGTTTTCATAAGTCATTTTCACCAAGTACTCCCATCTAAAGTGATCAAGTTTTTGGTTTAGCTCTAAACTACCAAGTTAAGAGTGTTCACTTATGTGTGATGCTAAGATCAATCTCATGCCATAGAATTACATCAATGTCTAACTAGATAGGCCAAGTTTTATACTCTTTATGCTATCTATAAACAAAGTAAAGAACTTTGGTAAAGTAAAAGAAGTTAAAACTTAAGTAAAACTTGGGATAGGTATAAGTCAGTATATATAACCAAAGCATGCTTAAGGCATCCACCTTAGGTCATCTTGTATAATTCTAGCTTGCTAACAATATCTTACTCAGTTTACTTGAAGTGCTAGGCTTGCCTTGGTTGGTGAAGTGGTTGAAATTCTCTTCCTCCTCTTCTTGGTAGAATTCGTCCTCCTCGAAAGCTTGGTCGGTACTATCGTCTATAAATACATACGGAATACACAAATCACCAAACAATACTTAACTAGTCTACTTAGCACACTAAGGCACACATTTGATGATCTAGTATCATCACAAACATCACAAGGTTTAATGAACTAGTTTCATTTATTTTATTTGAGAAAAGTAATTTCTACTCATTGAAATTAGCTAAGATTTAATATTCTCCAATTAAAATATGGGATCATATGGACACATGTCATCACCACATATTCTAATATATGGGAATGTGATTTAAAGGTTGGATCACATTTTAATAAGTTTAAGTTTAAAATTTAATGATTTAAAGTGACTAGAAATGCCTATATAGCATTATTTTGGTACTAGTCCAAATTCACTGCATGCAAACCTTAATATTATTACATATTCAGATAGGTATGGTTAAATGTGATTTTTGAGAGTTGGAATCAACTCAAAAGCTATTATGGTTGATTTTAGAAAAATGTTTGAAGGTGAAAAAGCTTCTGTCTTGTTATTTTCGCTAGGAGAGATCTATAACACTAAATGATTTAAATCCAACGGGCTTGGATATATATTTTCATTACCTTTCCAACAAAATTTGAATCATCTAATTTGGATTTGTAAAACTTTCTGAATTGATTTTCAAACTAAGGGATAGATTCTAGTTTAGTCTAAAAAGAAAAATCCTAATTTGAATCATAGGGCCTGTGCGGGACACTAATTGGGCCGGCCCATGTACACTCCACGGCGCAGAGGACAACTGACAGGAGGGGTACACATGTCAGCGGTACATCTCACGCGAAGCGGTACGGGGCGATATGGACCGCACGATTAGAACTAGATCAACAGCTCACGGTCGTCGTCAACAACGAACACGTCGCCGGCGAGACGGAAACCTAGCTACGAGGCGGGGGTGTAGTGGGGGTGTACTAGGGCTCCAGCGAGTGTGGCGAGGCAGGCAAACGAACGAGGAGACGACAGCGAGCTCAGGCGAAGTCACGGCAGAGGCTGGGGTGGACGAAATCGACAGCAATGTCTCCTCCTCTGCTGCGGCAGTCTCCGGCTCAATTCCGGCGACTAGCTGCTCGAGCGGCTCCAGCGAGAGGTGGGGAAGGACTGGTGGTGAGAGGGGAGTTGAATGGTGTGGAGATTGAGGCTAGGGAAGGCCTCCTTATATAGGCTCGAGGAGGGGACCGAGGGGGCGACGGCGAGCTCGTCGGTGACGATGATACATGGTGCTATCGGCATGGGCGGCGTAGGTGGACGGTGGCTTGTCTCCTGGCGGTCCTCTATGGCTTTATGGCGATGCTAGGGGCGGTGGCCAACGGTCGGGAGCGTCGTGCGCTCTGGGAGACAGGGCGGTGTTCGACGTGGTTCCCAGCGAGTGTGGGTCGAGCGGCGGGGTACGACCGTGTCTGGCGGGGTGAGGTGGTCAAGGCGGAGCGGCGCACGCGGTCTGGTGTCGAGGCGCGGTTTGTGGCGTGCTGGTGGTGATGGCGCTCTGGCGTGCTCTGGCACGGCGCAGAGAGGATAGTGCGGCACTGCTCTGGGGTGGTCCAGTGGCTAGAAGGGGCCGTGGGGTGGACCGTGGACGACGGTGAGGTCATGCCTTGCTTCCTGGAGTGGCGGAGAGGGGCTGGCGGTCTCCTGCGGCGTGTGCACGTTTGGCTGACGAGCATGGCATCGGGGCGGCGTGGCACTGCTGCTAGGGACAAGGGGGTGGGCTGATTTCGGCCTGGTTAGAGCTAGGAGGGACACAGGGAGTAAATAGGGTACAATGGGGTGGCAATCCCCTGTAGAAACAGTGCTAGTGTGTTGGTTCTATGCCTGCCAGGTGTTCGACCAAATGGCCGAAAGAGTTCAAATTTGGAATTTTGAAATGAAATTTTGTGGAGTGGTTTGTCACATGCTTAAGCATCTGTTATTGCTAGGATTTGTCAAAAGGAGTTCATTTGGATGGTTTTTGAAAAAGTGTGATCTAGACATATGAGGTAGATTCCATTTTCAAGTGCCATTTAAATTTAGAGTTTACATGTTTTTGGCAGAACACAAAGTGGGCCTTGGTACATCACTACTTGTACTAGCAAGGGGTGCAAAGATCCACAATTGTTTCTATTGGGATTTGAGTCCTAGGAATACCCAAAGTGGGCTAGTTGATTAAAATGGCAAAATGGACCATTTCCTTTATTTAATTGCATTTGATTTCTTTTTCTTTGGTTTTTGCTTGGGAATGATCTAGATGATGTGGCATTCATCTTAGAATCATTTTACAACCAATAGATCACTCAATCATGGAAATTCAAAACAATTCCTATTTAATGCAACACACATATGCATGCTTAAATAATTTAAATGGGAAAAAGTTTTTGTTAAACCTAAATTGGATAATTAGGATCTTGATTAATGTTAATTACAGATTTGGGATGTTACAAACCTTCCCCCCTTAAACAAAATCTCGTCTCGAGATTTAAGAAAGACTATGAAGTAAAGAGATCTGGGAACTCAGTCCTAATATAATCTTCTCGCTCCCAAGTGGCTTCTTCTTGGGTATGGTTGCTCCACTGAATCTTGAGAAATTTAATACTTCGGGTCCTGGTGGTTCTATAAGCTTCCTCCAAGATACGGATGGGCACTTCACGATACGTCAGATCCTTGTTGATATCAACGGCTCGGTGATCGATGTTCTTGAAAACTTCAGTCTTCTCCGGCACTTCTAAGCATTTGCGAAGTAACGAGATATGGAACACATTGTGGATGACTGACATCTCCTCTGGCAGTTCCAGTTGATAAGATACTTCTCCTCGACGATTCAGAATCTTGAAGGGTCCAATATATCTGGGGGCTACCTTTCCTTTCAGACTAAAACGTTGCGTTCCCTTCAATGGCGAAATGTAGCATCCCAATTGTCTAACAATTGTAATGCTACTTGGTCTAGTAATATAATGGCTTCTTCCTATATATAATTGTTGCATCATAATTATATCATGCTCATGTCATCATGCCACCTTGCATTTGAGCATCATATAAAACCCTTTTTGTTTTGGTTCTTCTCTCATATGCATTATTAATTGTATTTGCCTCTTGATATTGTATTTGGTTATTGATATATTGTTTAATGCCCAAGTTGAGTTGGGGGCATATCTTTTATTCCACTCCACCACCTTTCTTTGTCACCACCTTATACTTCCACCATTCCAATAACCCTTGAGCTTGTAACTTTTTCTTTGGATTTTTATTCTAGCTCATGTGGGTTGGGTGGATCTAATTCTATAAATTCTTTTGCTTGTCCTTTATTCCACTTCTTGGGAATGCATAAGAATAATGCCATGCTATTATTTTTGTTTTCACAAGAATTTAACTAAGGCATTTATTATTTTTGCATGGGCCATGCAAGAGTACCACCACTTTAGCCATTTGTTTCTCTTGGGTTAAATGGGTTTTCTCTTTTAGGGATCTTCTCTACCCCTCACCACCATCTCTATCTCTACCACTCTTCATGCTTGATCTTGTTTGATTCATGTTAAAACCCTACAACCATTCCCCCATCCATGCAAGCCATGTGTGGGCATATTCAACCCTTATCTCTATAAAACCCTAAGCCATCACCCGCTCCTCTCTCTAACCTAGCTAACCCAAACCCTAAACCTAGTTTCCTCTCTAATCTAACCCTAGTTACACCCATCTCCCCCTCTCATCTCACCCTCTCCTTCCACCATGCCGAGGTGCCCCCTCTCCCTACCATGCAGGCCCCACCTAGCCACCCTACTCCCCCTGGCCGAGCTACCCTCCTACCCCAACCCTAACCCGAGCCTCTCCCCTAGCCAACCCTAGCTCACCCGAGCCTCTCCCTCCTCTCTCTTTTTCTCTCTGCCAGCTGCCCCACCCGAGCCTCCTCTCCGCCCTGTCCTCGCCCTGGCCCAGCTGCAGCCACACCCAGGCCGAGCCCTGCCCGAGCACGTGAGGTGGGAGAGAAAGGTGACAACCGAGCCACCTTTTCCTCCACCTTCCCCCACGGCACCCTCCCCTCTCCCTCTGCTATCTACCTCCCTCTCACGTCTCCTCGTCCGCTTCCAGATCTCCCCAGGCTACTTCCTTCCTCCCTGTCTTCCCCTACAACCACCTACCCCATCGCCGACCACCGTCGGTCTCCACCATCTCCCATCAATCCAGGAGGCGTAGGCGAGCAGGAGGTTGTCAGCGGTGGCTGAAGGAGCACTCTGCGTTGCCTCGTACATGGAGCCGAGAAGGAGACCGCCCCCGCAGACGCTGCACGCCGACGCCGACCCGAAACCCTAACCCTGGGTGCGCCAGCAACGCCGCCGATCCGCTGCTTCCCCGGTCGCACCAACCCCACCGACGCACTCCCGGTGAGCCCCTGGTTCCCCCGGACAACCTCTCTCGGCCTCGTGCTTCCTGGACACGTAGATCCTTTCGCCGAACACTCTCTGGGCGCGCTGCTCGCCGTTCGCGTTTCCGCTGTTGCGCCGCAGTAAGCCTTCATCTGGCCGCGCTGTCGTTTCCTAGCATCAAACCAAGCCACCGCAGCGGTAGCCGCCGCCGCGCGCGCGCGAGGTCGCCAGATCGAGCCCCGCCGCGCCTAGTTTCGCGTCTTCAGTTTCGTCAGACAACCCAGGAAGAAAAACAGTACCGCGTGGCAGAAAACCCCCTTCTGTTTTGTTTCCTCAACCCGCGCTCCTGCCGACCCCACCTGTCTGCCTCTGTGCGGTTTTACAAAAAGGCACCGCTGCTTTGCGGTTCTCAACCCATGATCCTCGGTCCGCGTGTCACCGTCGCCCAACCAACGGCGTGGGTCGCTGATCGCGCCTCGAACTTTTTGTCATGGCGACTAGAGTAGCTCGCGGTGAGAAAAGTCCTGTGCGCCGTTTTCCGCTTAGTCAGCATCAGCCCCACCGTCAGCGACTGGGGCTAGCTCTGGCTGGGTATAATGCCTGTTTATCTGTTTAAAAAAAATGATTCTAGAAAATGTTTAAATACAAATTCAAATCTGTTTTAAATAACTTTAAAATTATAAATCCAAATAATACATGTAATATATGTTTTGAAATCAGAAAAATGTGAGGATTTCATATATGCCCTTCAAAATATATTTTGAACACTTTAATTTTCGAGTTGATCAAAATTACAATAAAATGCCCTTTGCCTTATTTAATTAATAACTTTTGTTTTATAACTCCAAATTTGACAAATAATATGTCTAAATCGATCAGCGCGACGAGCCCGTTCTATCTATGCATTCCATGTTCTGAATTGCAGCATGCATCATATAAATATAAAGTATGCAGCAACTTATTTGAGTATAAAAGGTGACTAAAACTCCATAAAATGCTTTATTCTTGTATGTCACACCTCACCCATGACATGCTACTTTATTGCCATGCAAATTGTGCATCATTCATCATGGCATGATTGTTTGCTTGTCGCATTTTATTCATATGCTTGTGCACTTTATTTATGTTGGCCCTTGTTTGTATGGTTCTTCTTCGAATAGACGCTGAGCAGGGGATATATCAAGAAACCCAGGAGCACTACCCAGATCCGTCCCTCAATCGGCTGCTGTGCCAGAAGCACTACCACATTCTTGCATACATATAGTACCTATTGCCTCTATCTTATTCTTGCATCATTGAGTCGCGATTGCATTAAACTGAATCCCAAATCTTGCATAGCCTTTACTTTTAAACCCAAAGCTTGTTCCTCCATCCCATGAGCCATTACTACAGGAGTTGTTTGAGCCATGCGTCGTAGAACCGCATGTGTAGGGTATGTGAGTGTCGATGGATAACGAGGTACCTAAACAACTTAACCCGAGTAGTAATGGGATAACTAATGAAAGTGGCACGGTGAGCAATATCGCTATTTGGTTTTTCATGCTCACTTGTGTCCCATGGGACCCCGAGTACTTGATTCCTGTTCCTTGAATATTCGCTATCCACATCCGGAGGCTTATGAACCCCCTGAGCGAGCTTGATTCATTCTTATTTCTTGGGGCCACAAAGTAGTTTGGGGCTTTATTACTATCTGTACTTATGCCATGCTTTACCGCTTTATTTAAGATTGTGCGAGGAGCACCTGTACTGTTTTGGATGCGGAGTGTTTTCGCGGTATCGACAAGCCCAGTCACACTTTCGGGTTCCCAGTCGTTTACAGCCACTGACGCAAACCCTGGGTCCGTTTCGGAGCCGGCCAACTTCGTTGCGGGTAGCTTGGTGGGGTGGCCCCCTGAAATATTTCTGAATCCTGTGATCGCTTTATCGTGAATGCCTCGTTGGGTTTTGATTTGGTTTTTCCGAGGTTGATCGAGTGTGTGTTGCTATTTGTGCACCCCTGCAGGGTAAATCTTTCTGAAAGCCGTGTCCGCGGTTATGGACGACTTGGAGCACAGTTTCTCGATCATAGACAAGTATAACTAAAGTACCGCTTTTAATTTGACTAAGTACCTGAGTAGTAAATAGTGCAACACTCATGGAATGGATAATAAAACTGCCAACGGATGAGGGGTTGTTCGTCCGCTTCCTCGTTGGTAAGCGAGGAGGAGGATGGATCCGTTAATATTACTGTTATAACTGTTGTTATTAATTCACGGACATCCGTCTATCTTTGGTTAGGCAGATGGTTAGCGAGTATCTATAGAATTGTTAGGTATTATCTTTTGCTGCAATTGCGTCACCCCAGGTTGTGTCCCCTTTAGAGGCATGAAGACTTGCTGAGTACCCCTAGGGTCTCACACGATAAATTGTTTGATTCAGATGAGCAGGTACACTCACAAGATGGACACTGGGTGGAGGAGACGGACGATGTGGGCAACGATCACTCGGTGTAGAGATTCCGGGAACAGGGATCCGTGAGATCTGTGGGCAGGATGTTTTTATTTATGGGGCATCTTATGCCGATTTGCTTCTTATCCGTACTCGGATCTTGTTTTCCGCTTTCGCCTGATATTCTGATGTTTGCTGTATGAGGAGATATCCTAAACTATTATATCTATCTAGGATATTTGGATCTTGCCGTATGGCGTTGCAATATTTCTATTTCTTTTAGATGGAATGGCTCTGAGGACTGTTGTATGGTGGCTTGCATACATACTCATTTGTGTATGTAGTTGATCCCTTCGCCTGCCGATTACGCCGCTCGTTCTTGTCCCGATGTTTGGAAATGGTTAGGACGGCCGAAAGGTCTACCTGTGAGTGGCATTTGGCCCCACCATACTATTTTAACCATTTCCGCTCATCCAGGCTTGTAAGTAAGAGCGTAATTGACCGAGGTAGTTACAATTGGTATCAGAGCCATCCCGCCCTTCAGGGTCTCAGCCAAATGGTCGTTGTCAGTCTAGCAAATATTTTTGGTAGCTATGTATACTAGGGAAAAACAAAACGCGAGAGTAGGACTGCTTCCACTTTTCTTCTTACCCACCCACCACCCTTTTCTGGTAAGGAAGTGTAACGTTTTCAATCCTCTTCTTAAAATTCAAACTAGGATTCACGTGTTCTGGGTTTTCGTAGTACCATAGGTTGTGTGTGTGTGTGTGTAATTCCTTGTCTATCTGTTGCATCCAACATGTTATATTTATCTGCCTTTTGGTTATCAACTGTTGGTACATTCCATACCGACAGGCTTTTGCAAACCGACGCGATCTATCTGATTTGTTGTACACCGCCGCGATCTGTCTTACTCTTTGTTATCCGACGTTATCTTGTTTGGGGTGTTCGTTTCCGTAGTTACTAATCTTTAGGTTCATCTTGAGAAGAAGGTGTTGGGATATGTGTTCTACTTATTCATGTGCGGAGTAATGATTTGAGTGCGGGATGGTGTCGCGACCATACCACTACTTTTATCATTCGCTCTTGTATATTGAATTGGTAGAGTCACTAATCTTGATTCGTTAAGTGATTTTGCGCATCTATTGGTATTTTAATGCCGAAAATGCGGAAATTTTTTCTTTGATACATCTGTGTACCACACTCCTTTTCAGTCGTGTGCTATATGCTTAATATCTTCTAGGTGCTTTGAACTTTGTTGATATTTTAATATCATCTTAGTAAATTGTATCCTTTAATCTTGGTTAATTCCATCTTGGTACTATTTTGGATTATTAATATTCTCCATTATGGTACTGACTTGTGTTTTATATCAATCACAGGATGGCACCACCACGCCGTTCTGAGGAGGACATACAACCTGAACTGGGGGCCGCGTTGTCAAGCATCGCCAATGCCTTGGCAGCAATGCAGCAGAACCAACAGCGTTTTGAAGAAAGTGTCAGGAGGAATGAGTTTGTTCCGCTACCTCCACCTCCCAAGCAAGGAGACATCAAAAGCTTCCTGAAGTTCAACCCACGTCAATTTGATGTGTCCGATCAACCACTTGATGCTGATGATTGGTTGCGTGAGATGTCAAGGTTACTGGTGACTGCTGATGTTCCTGAGCAAGAATGGGTAAAATGTGCCACTCATCTTCTGAAGGGAGATGCAGCTCTATGGTGGAGAATTAACTTAAGGCAAACTACACTGGTTTTCAGCCTACTTGGGAACAGTTCACTAGAGCTTTCAAAGAGCAGTATCTGTCGGAGATTGTCATGGAGAGGATGAAGGAAGTGTTTCTCAACCTCAAGCAGGGCAATGACAATGTCAATACCTACATCAGGAACTTCATGAACCTTTCTCGTTATGGTGGCGATGAGATCTCTGATGACAAGAAGAAGCAAAAGAGGTTCCGACAAGGGCTCAATGCATCGATTAAATATGCAATCACACATGCAAGGCCGGCGTATTTTCTGGAACTCCAACATACAGCTCTGTAGGAGGAAGCAAGTAGGCAAGTGTTTGAGGAGTCAAAGAAACACACCCGCGATGCAGCAAGCTCTTCAGCTATGTCAACTCCTTCTAAGCGTCGTGTCTGGGTTCCTAACACCCCACCGTCGCTCCCGGCTCCACCAAGACCTTCAAGCTACGCGGCAAGGCCACCAAACTTCCTCACTGCTTCTCCCAGGGGCTACCACCACAACTACCCTGGAGCGCCTGTCGGAGTCCCTGGCTATGTTGCTCCACGTCCACCTGGTGCTTGTTACACTTGTGGAAACACTGGGCATCAACACTGGAACTGTCCAATGAACAACAAAGCTCTTCCTCCACCACCTCCAAGACCTGCGGCAAGCTCTCCTATGGTTCGTGCACCACCACCTCGGGCTCTCAACATCAACACCAAGCCGGGTCTCATGCTCGTGCCAACTGTGTCAACGCCGCTCAAGCTGAGCATGCACCTGGAGTTGTGATGGGTATGCTTTCTGTTAACTCAGTCCTTGCATGAGTTTTGTTTGATTCTGGTGCATCGCATTCTTTTGTTTCTCACAAATTTGCGAATGAGAATGAGTTAGCTATGGATCCTCTCCTTAAGCGGTTAATGGTCCTTTCTCCTGGAGCAAAAATGGCAGCTTCTAAAATCAGCCATTGCAACCAAATTGAGATTGGTGGCTCTTCGTTCTCGGCGTCCTTAATTATTCTGGGCAATTCTGACATTGATGTTATCTTGGGCATGGATTGGTTGACAGCAAATGCAGCTGTGATTGATTGTGCTGAACGCTCGGTTTCTCTGAAAATTCTGAAGGCCATATAGTCTATTCTCCAAGTCGACTCTGCTATTCAGCTTTTCTCTTTGGCGGCTCGAATGCTGATGCTATGGAAGCTATTGAGTGTTCCGTGATCTGTGAGTTCCCAGATGTCTTTCTGAAGAGTTGCTGTATGCCTCCGGATCGTGAGGTTGAGTTTGTAATTGAGCTTGAACTGGGCGGCTCCTATCTCCAAGCGGCCTTATAAAATGGGTCCTGCTGAGTTGGCTGAACTCAAACGTCAGCTTGATGAACAAGAGAAGTTGGGTTTCATTCAACACAGTACCTCTTCTTGGGGTAGCCCAACCATCTCTGTGAAGAAGCGAGACAAGACTGATAGACTTTGTGTTGACTATCGGGCTCTCAATGCTAAAACCATCAAGAATAAATATCCCCTTCCGCGGATTAATGATCTCTTCGATCAGCTAAATTTGGGAGCTGTGGTATTCTCTAAGCTGGACTTGAGAAGTGGTTATCATCAAATCAAGATTCGCAAGGAAGATGTTCCTAAAACAGCTTTCACCACCCGCTATGGCCTGTATGAGTACACGGTCATGTCTTTCGGTCTCACCAACGCACCTGCCACCTTCTCGAGGCTTATGAACTCGGTTTTCATGGAGTATCTTGATAAGTTCGTTGTGGTCTATCTGGATGACATCCTAGTCTATTCTAAGTCAAAGGAAGAACATGAAGAACACCTTCGGTGTGTCCTGAACAAGCTTCGTGAGAACCGCCTGTATGCAAAGTTCTCCAAATGTGAGTTTTGGCTGCCTCAAGTCACCTATCTTGGTCACGTCATCTCTGCCAAGGGCATTGCCATCAACCCGGAAACTATAAAGACAATTGTTGACTGGCTTCCTCCTATAAATGTCAAAGAAGTCCGGAGCTTCCTCAGTTTGGCTAGTTATTGCCGTCGCTTCGTTCAGAACTTTTCGAAGATAGCGAAGCCTCTTACCAATCTCCTCAAGAAAGGCAAGAAATACCTTTGGACTCTTGCATGTCAAGCAAGCTTTGAAACACTCAAAGAGAAGCTCACTTCCACACCAGTCTTGGTTCCTCCAGATACATCCAAGCCTTTCCAGATATTCTGTGACGCATCTTTGCAAGGATTGGGTGCGGTCCTTATGCAAGAAAAACAAGTTGTTGCTTATGCCTCTCGACAGTTGAAGACGCATGAGATAAACTATCCTACACATGACCTAGAACTCGCAGCAGTTGTCTTTGCTTTGAAAGTATGGAGGCATTACTTGCTTGGCAACCGTTGTGAAATCTTTTCTGATCACAAGAGTCTGAAGTATATCTTCACACAGCCTGATCTCAACCTTCGTCATAGGAGGTGGATTGAAGCAATCAATGATTTCGATTTGACCATCAACTACACTCCGTGCAAAGCTAATGTCATGGCCGATGCTCTTAGCAACAAAGCTTATGTCAGCAACCTCATGCTGGAAGAACAACAGCCTCTCTTGTGCGAGGAATTCCGTCAGCTCAACCTTGAAATTGTGGATCAAGGGTATCTTCTGAACCTTCTGGCAACCCCTCTCTTGGAAGAAAAGGTTCGCTCCATTCAACTTGGTGATCCGTACACCAAAGGTCATCTCAACATTCAGCTTCAGTATGAGTCCTTCCGTCGATGACCAAGGCACGCTTTTCTTTGAACACGGATGTTTGTTCGAACTACCCGGGTTTGAGAGAGCAAGTTCTCAAGGAGGCATGATTACATTCTTTCTATCCACCCTTGCGCAGCACAAAGATGTACATGGACTTGAAAACACAATATTGGTGGCGGGATTGAAGCGATATTGTGCCAAGTATGTCTCGGTGTGATGTCCGCCAGAGTTAAAGCTGTCCATCAGAAACCTTCCGGTCTTCTACAGCCATTGAAACCCCCGGAATGGAAATGGGAGAAAGTAGAGATGGACTTCATCACTGGTTTTCCAAGGTCGCAGAAGGGAAACAATGCAATCTTTGTTGTCATTGATGGGCTTTCTAAAGTGGCTCACTTCTTTCCCGTCAAGGAAACAATTTACGCAATTCAGTTGGTGAGCTCTATATCAGAATTGTCTCTCGTATGGGGTTCCTCTTGAGATCATTTCAGACCGTGGAAGCATCTTCACTTCCAAGTTACGGGAAGTTTCAAAATTCTTTGGGAACAAAATTGAACTTCAGCACAGCTTACCACCCTCGGTCGCAAGGACAAGTTGAAAGGATCAATCAGATTACGGAAGATATGCTCCGTGCTTGCGTCATCTCTTTACGCATGAAGTGGGAAGAATGTCTTCCTTATGCTGAATTCTCTTACAACAATAGCTTCGAGAAAAGTCTAAAGATGGCACCATTTGAGGCTCTCTATGGTCACAAATGCAGAACTCCGATTGGTTGGTCGGTGCGGGAGAAAGAATATTGTTTGGCCCGACATTGTAACTCAAGCGGAGGAGAAGGTTCACATCATTCTTGAAAATCTGAAGATTTCTCAAAGTCGCCAAGAGCAATTACGAAAGCACACGGACATGGAGTATGTCCCTGGTGATCTCGTTTACCTTCGTGTCACTCCCATGAGAGGCACGCACCGTTTTGGTATCAAAGGAAAGCTGGCTCCTAGATACATCGGTCCATTCAAAATTCGTGGAAGAAGAGGAGAAGTTGCTTATGCTCTTGAGCTCCCGGAAAAACTCAAGGTCCATGATGTTTTCCACATCTCTCAACTCAAGAAGTGCTTCAAGGATCCGGGGACCGTGGACCATGAGCTTATCAATCTCCAAGAAGACCTGTCTTATCAAGAACACCCACAAAAATCCTTGAAGTCGGAAGAAGGACTGCAACAAGTCCATCAAGTTACGCAAGGTGCGATCAGTCGCACCATTCTGTTGATGAAGCCACTTGGGAATGTGAAGATGAGCTCCGTGCCAAGTATCCTACCCTCTTTGAGTCTTCTTCTTCTTCCTAGAATCTTGGGGCGAGATTCTTGTTTAGTGGGGGAGAGTTGTAGCATCCCAATTGTCTAACAATTGTAATGCTACTTGGTCTAGTAATATAATGGCTTCTTCCTATATATAATTGTTGCATCATAATTATATCATGCTCATGTCATCATGCCACCTTGCATTTGAGCATCATATAAAACCCTTTTTGTTTTGGTTCTTCTCTCATATGCATTATTAATTGTATTTGCCTCTTGATATTGTATTTGGTTATTGATATATTGTTTAATGCCCAAGTTGAGTTGGGGGCATATCTTTTATTCCACTCCACCACCTTTCTTTGTCACCACCTTATACTTCCACCATTCCAATAACCCTTGAGCTTGTAATTCTTTTTCTTTGGATTTTTATTCTAGCTCATGTGGGTTGGGTGGATCTAATTCTATAAATTCTTTTGCTTGTCCTTTATTCCACTTCTTGGGAATGCATAAGAATAATGCCATGCTATTATTTTTGTTTTCACAAGAATTTAACTAAGGCATTTATTATTTTTGCATGGGCCATGCAAGAGTACCACCACTTTAGCCATTTGTTTCTCTTGGGTTAAATGGGTTTTCTCTTTTAGGGATCTTCTCTACCCCTCACCACCATCTCTATCTCTACCACTCTTCATGCTTGATCTTGTTTGATTCATGTTAAAACCCTACAACCATTCCCCCATCCATGCAAGCCATATGTGGGCATATTCAACCCTTATCTCTATAAAACCCTAAGCCATCACCCTCTCCTCTCTCTAACCTAGCTAACCCAAACCCTAAACCTAGTTTCCTCTCTAATCTAACCCTAGTTACACCCATCTCCCCCTCTCATCTCACCCTCTCCTTCCACCATGCCGAGGTGCCCCCTCTCCCTACCATGCAGGCCCCACCTAGCCACCCTACTCCCCCTGGCCGAGCTACCCTCCTACCCCAACCCTAACCCGAGCCTCTCCCCTAGCCAACCCTAGCTCACCCGAGCCTCTCCCTCCTCTCTCTTTTTCTCTCTGCCAGCTGCCCCACCCGAGCCTCCTCTCTCCGCCTCGCCTGCCCAGCCAGTGCCACACCAGGCCGAGCCCCTGCCTGAGCACGTGAGGTGGGAGAAAGGTGACAACCGAGCCACCTTTCCTCCACCTTCCCCACGGCACCCTCCCTCTCTCCTCTATCTACCTCCCTCTCACGTCTCCTCGTCCGCTTCCAGATCTCCCCAGGCTACTTCCTTCCTCCCTGTCTTCCCCTACAACCACCTACCCCATCGCCGGCCACCGTCGGTCTCCACCATCTCCCATCAATCCAGGAGGCGTAGGCAAGCAGGAGGTTGTCAGCGGTGGCTGAAGGAGCACTCTGCGTTGCCTCGTACACGGAGCCGAGAAGGAGATCGCCTTGAGACGCCGACGCCGACCAAACCCTAACCACAGGTGCGCCGAGAACGCGCCCGCTGCTTCCCCGGTCGCACCAACCCCACCGACGCACTCGCGGTGAGCCCCTGGTTCCCCCGGACAACCTCTCTCGGCCTCGTGCTTCCTGCACACGTAGATCCTTTCGCCGAACACGCTCTGGGCGCGCTGCTCGTCGTTCGCATTTCCGCTGTTGCGCCGCAGTAAGCCTTCATCTGGCCGCGCTGTCGTTTCCTAGCATCAAACCAAGCCACCGCAGCGGTAGCCGCCGCCGCGCGCGCGCGAGGTCGCCAGATCGAGCCCCGCCGCGCCTAGTTTCAAGGCCTTCGGGCCACGACAACCCAGGAAGAAAAACAGTACCGCGTGGCTTTTTCTCAGAAAACCCCCTTCTGTTTTGTTTCCTCAACCCGCGCTCCTGCCGACCCCACCTGTCTGCCTCTGTGCGGTTTTACAAAAAGGCACCGCTGCTTTGCGGTTCTCAACCCGCAGTCCCTCGGTCCGCCGCGTGTCACCGATGCGTCCAACCATCGCGTGGGTCGCGCAAGACTGGGCTCATTGGGCTTGTCGGCTAGAGTAGCTCGCGGTGAGAAAAGTCCTGTGCGCCGTTTTCCGCTTAGTCAGCATCGGCCCCACCGTCAGCGACTGGGGCTAGCTCTGGCTGGGTATAAAAATCTGCCTGTTTATCTGTTTAATAAAAATGATTCTAGAAAATGTTTAAATACAAATTCAAATCTGTTTTAAATAACTTTAAAATTATAAATCCAAATAATACATGTAATATATGTTTTGAAATCAGAAAAATGTGAGGATTTCATATATGCCCTTCAAAATATATTTTGAACACTTTAATTTTCGAGTTGATCAAAATTACAATAAAATGCCCTTTGCCTTATTTAATTAATAACTTTTGTTTTATAACTCCAAATTTGACAAATAATATGTCTAAATCGATCAGCGCGACGAGCCCGTTCTATCTATGCATTCCATGTTCTGAATTGCAGCATGCATCATATAAATATAAAGTATGCAGCAACTTATTTGAGTATAAAAGGTGACTAAAACTCCATAAAATGCTTTATTCTTGTATGTCACACCTCACCCATGCCATGCTACTTTATTGCCATGCAAATTGTGCATCATTCATCATGGCATGATTGTTTGCTTGTCGCATTTTATTCATATGCTTGTGCACTTTATTTATGTTGGCCCTTGTTTGTATGGTTCTTCTTCGAATAGACGCTGAGCAGGGGATATATCAAGAAACCCAGGAGCACTACCCAGATCCGTCCCTCGCTTCAACTGAGCTGCCAGGCAAGCACTACCACATTCTTGCATACATATAGTACCTATTGCCTCTATCTTATTCTTGCATCATTGAGTCGCGATTGCATTAAACTGAATCCCAAGTACTGCATAGCCTTTACTTTTAAACCCCACCGAAGCTTGTTCCTCCATCCCATGAGCCATTACTACAGGAGTTGTTTGAGCCATGCGGGTCGTAGAACCGCATGTGTAGGGTATGTGAGTGTCTGATGGATAACGAGGTACCTAAACAACTTAACCTGAGTAGTAATGGGATAACTAATGAAAGTGGCACCGGTGAGCAATATCTGCTATTTGGTTTTTCATGCTCACTTGTGTCCCGCAGACCCAGTACTTGATTCCTGTTCCTTGAATATTCGCGCTATCCACATCCGGGAGGCTTATGAACCCCCCTGAGCCAGATCTTGATTCATTCTTATTTCTTGGGGCCACAAAGTAGTTTGGGGCTTTATTACTATCCTGTACTTATGCCATGCTTTTCTGCTTTATTTAAGATTGTGCGAGGAGCACCTGTACTGTTTTGGATGCGGAGTGTTTTCGCGGTATCGACAAGCCCAGTCACACTTTCGGGTTCCCAGTCGTTTACACCCAGACGCAAACCCCGGGTCCGTTTGAGCCGCCAACTTCGCGGGTAGCTTGGTGGGGTGGCCTCCTGAAATATTTCTAAATCTTGTGAGCGCTATGTCGTGAATGCCTCGTTGGGTTTTGATTTGGTTTTTCCGAGGTTGATCGAGTGTGTGTTGCTATTTGTGCACCCCTGCAGGGTAAATCTTTCTGAAAGCCGTGTCCGCGGTTATGGACGACTTGGAGCACAGTTTCTCGATCATAGACAAGTATAACTAAAGTACCGCTTTTAATTTGACTAAGTACCTGAGTAGTAAATAGTGCAACACTCATGGAATGGATAATAAAACTGCCAACGGATGAGGGTTGTTAATCCGCTTCCTCGTTGGTAGCGAGGAGGAGGATGGATCCGTTAATATTACTATTATAACTGTTGTTATTAATTCACGGACATCCGTCTATCTTTAGTTAGGCAGATGGTTAGCAGTATCTATAGAATTGTTAGGTATTATCTTTTGCTGCAATTCGTCACCCCAGGTTGTGTCCCCTTTAGAGGCATGAAGACTTCTGAAACCCTAGGGTCTCACACGATAAATTGTTTGATTCGGATGAGCGTACACTCACAAGATGGACCTTTGGGTGGAGGAGGACGATGTGGGCAACGATCACTCGGTGTAGAGATTCGGGAACGAGGATCCGTGAGATCTGTAGGATGTTTTTATTTATGGGGCATCTTATGCCGATTTGCTTATCCGTACTCGGATCTTGTTTTCCGCTTTCGCCTGATACTCTGATGTTTGCTGTATGAGGAGATATCCTAAACTATTATATCTATCTAGGATATTTGGATCTTGACGTATGGCGTTGCAATATTTCTATTTCTTTTAGATGGAATGGCTCTGAGGACTGTTGTATGGTGGCTTGCATACATACTCATTTGTGTATGTAGTTGATCCCTTCGCCTGCCGATTACGCCGCTCGTTCTTGTCCCGATGTTTGGAAATGGTTAGGACGGCCGAAAGGTCTACCTGTGAGTGGCATTTGGCCCCACCGTACTATTTTAGCCATTTCCGCTCATCCAGGCTTGTAACTAAGAGCGTAATTCACCGAGGTAGTTACACGAAACTTTGAGATACACAAAATCTCCGACATTGCAAGTCAGGGCTCTCCCTCTCTTGTCAGCATAACTCTTCTGTCTGGATTGGGCGGTCTTGAGGTGCTCACGGACTTTGTGAACTTTCTCTTCGGCTTCTCGTAGGATATCGGGTCCAAAAATATGACTCTCTCCTACTTGCGACCAATTCAAAGGGGTATGACACTTTCTTCTGTATAGGAATTCAAATGGGGCCATTTTCAAACTGGCTTGATAACTGTTGTTGTATGAGAATTCTGCGAAAGGCAGACAGTCTTCCCATTTTGATCCATACTCGAGCACACAAGCTCTCAACATATCCTCTAGGATTTGGTTGACTCTTTTAGTCTGTCCATCGGTTTGCGGGTGATAAGCTGTGCTGAAATTTAACCTGGTTCCTAATCCTTCTTGGACTTTCTGCCAAAATCTCAAGGTAAATTGGGTTCCTCGATCCGACACTATGGTCTTGGGGGTTCCATGCAAACTGACGATTGTTGGGGGATACCCCCAGGTAGGGTAACACCAGAGTATAAGGGCCGAGTTAGCCGAGGTACGGCGCGGTCAAAGGAAGTGCTAACTAGGCCACCTCAAGGCAGGCCGAACCACGGTGTGATCCGGCTCATGGGGCGCCTCCTTAACTATGGTCCGACCGGCATAAATTGTATGCCAACCATGTTTATCTGTTTTGCAGGTAACTAGGTAAGCCGGATTAGCTATATGCTAGCCAGATTATCTTAGCTTCCAAGAGAAGGAATCCCCCGCGGGTCAAAAGGTGGCTTTATTAGCTGTAGCATGAGCAAAGTAAAGTAAAGAAGATGACGAGGGGGTCAGGGGCGACCAAGGTGACACGGGCAGAGCCGGATGACGTAGCCCGTGTCTGGTGACGCCAAAAGACAAGGATTACGCCATGGGTTACGTCCAAAGCCCGGACGAGCCGTTAAAGGGAAATAAAGAAGCATCTGCTTTAGGAAAGGAGCATATTCGTAGAATATGCTACCACCTGTGCCCTAGAATTGTAACCCGGGCTTCCCTATATAAGGAGCACCAGGGCCTCCACATAGAGGGCGGGCCGATCGATCAATCATTCTCTGTCTAAGGTAGAACTCTAGGGCTAGTTGGTAGGGAGTAAGAGACATCATCTCCTTCTTGCTGAGAGCCTCAAGGGCCTTTGTAAACACCATTGATAGAGAATATACAAGAACTTCCGTGTGTGGAATCACCACGCTCTCCCTCCCCGGATTCCCCTAGCACTAATTGGCCCCATCTTTAGCCTATCCATGGTATCTGCCGTGCCAGCACCACGACAGTTGGCACCCACCGTGGGGCTCGTGGTGCTAGAAGGGGTGAAAATTCAGACGGGAAACTTCTCAAGCACCGGCGAGCGTATCGTCTCAAGCTTGGTTCAGCGCTTTGGAGCGCTGGACTACGTCAGGGACAACATGGGAAGGTTCGACAAGCACCCTCCACCGTGAAACAGCGTCTTCCTCAAGCTTGGAGCGCACAAGATCTACGTCGGCATGGACGAATCCTGCATTCACCCGCAACACATCGTCGAGGGAGGAGAGCCACCTCTCAGTGCAGCTCATGGAGTGCGTATCTCTCGCCCCACTAGCAGCGTGGAGGTCCTGATGGCCGCGCCAGACGCAGGACCAAGCAAAGATCCGGCGCCAAAGCCAGAGGTAACACCAAAACAGACCAGGTCTAGGTTTCCCCCGCTAGAGAGGCCAGAGAACATGCTCCAGCAAGCGATAGATAGCTTAGCAACGCCAATAGCACCTGTGGTAGATCTGGCTCAAGCACAAGCTGAGTTAGAGGAAACTAGGCGGAAAATGTTAGCTGGAGCAAAGAAAGTAGCAGAGCTGCATCAGTCATTGAACATCACCTTGAGAGAGTATGCTAAGGCAAACCGTATCGATGGAGTGAAAATCCGGGCCAGGAACCTGATCACTGAGATTGACAAGGAGTACGAGCCTAGGCTGGGTCAGATAACCACGATAGTAACATGAGGTTTGGATTGGTACAGTACCCCGACAAAGAACCTTAGGGCAACAAATGTAGCCGCATCTGAGTTAGAAGGTTTAACCGGAGAGGCCCGACAAAGGCAGCAAGAGAGGGTAAATCACTTGTTGAGAGTTGCATGCAAACAAAATGAAGAAATAAACAAGGCTAACCCGGCACCACCCGGGGCCTCACAGGTGGTACATTCGGCCAGAAATAACCCGACAAGATCTAGAGGATCCGCGTCGTCTCCGGGTCATAATCCCAAGAGAGAAGAGGTAGTGGACTCCAGAAGAAGAGACAAGCAAATGGTTCCTTATGACCCGGTAAGGGCTGGAAAAGGAAAAGCAGTCCAAGTTGATCAGGACCGGCACAGTACCAGCTGATGTGTGACTGCCCGAGGTAACCGTGACCAAGGCAATGCCGTTCAAAGAAATGATGCCAACGGCAATGCCGGACAGCGCGATCCCGTGGGAGCGGGGCAAAATTTACCTCGGACACAGCAACAACGCGTACCTCGGCAAGAGGGAAGTGCAGGACAAGTAGCACGACAACAGGATGCTTATCCAGATCAGGAAAGATACAATGATGGTTATTTGGCTATGGTCAACGACGGATACCCTAGACCAGATCACCACATAATGGGATCAAGGCTGGGAAGCAGAAACTTGCAGCCAAATGATGCAAGGTTGAAGTTGGATAGGATTTATAGGTCAGAACAAATCGAGTTACAAGGTCCACCGGGTCCAGCATGCTTTGGGCCCCAAATCATGAACGAGCCACCAGTGCTGAACTTTCAGCTGGCCAGAGGAACCCGAACTTATGATGGTAGTACCAGTCCAGAGGATTGGCTGATTGACTATGCCACAACAGTCAAGATCGCAACATGAATTTTGAGATGGGCAGTGAGGTATGTACCACTGATGCTGGAAGCACCAGGGCGAGTTTGGTTGAACAATTTTCCACCAGGAAGCGTTAACTGTTGGTTGGATTTCCAGGAGCTGTTCGTTAGCAATTTCTCAAGCACTTACAAGAGACCCAACAGACCATAAACCCTTGCATTATGCCGGCAGAGACCGAATGAGCTAGATAGAGATTTTTCCTGACTCGGTGGTGCAATGTGCGAAACTCGTGCGAAGGTGTAATTGAATCACAAGCTATTGCGTGGTTCGCCCAAGGGTGTAGATATGGAAGTATGCTGTGGCAGAGGTTGCAGCGAGATATGCTAACTACTCTGGCTGAAACGATCCGGATTGCAGATTCATATGCCTTGGGAGATCCAACGCAACCCTGGCTAATGTCGAGCGAGGCAAACAAGGAGTATTACAACCGAGATATCTCCGGGTCATCAAGAAGGAATGATTTCTGAGGAAAAAGAAGGGACGAGCGTCCGGACTATAGATACAGCTCGCAACAGGTGGCAGCGATAGACCGGGATCAGCCCAATGCCAAAGCAAGCCAACGCCAAAAAACTGGAGGGCAGAGCTGGCAACAGAAAAATGAAGGGAGAAAACCTTGGACCCCGGAGCAGAAGAAACAGTGGCAAGAACGAAAGGATAGACCGAGGTATACATTTGAGTCTATGCTAGATCGACCTTGCAAGTTCCATACGCCAAGCCCGAATAGCCCGGCGAATCATACAACCTGGCAGTGTGAATGGATGAGGAAATTAGAACAGGGAAGTTCGGGGAATGCTCAGGCACCTCGGAACAAAGCACCTAGAAATGAAGCACCCCAGTCACCGTTACCGACAGGGGGAATGGACAACAACTAATGCTGCCACCACCTCCTCCGAGGTACGATAATCCAGAAAGAAGGGATGTTGTACATCAAGTGGGCAATAACCAGCAACAAGGTCAAGGTTACAACAAGAATGAGGGACGAAATGAGTACATGGAACATCATCAAAGCTACTGTGTGTTCACCACGGAAGAGAATGACCGGAAAAGCTTGCAGCGCCGGCATATGGAGGTAAACATAGTAATGCCAGCAGTGGTGAGGTATATGACCTGGGCGGATCAGGAGATTACATGGAGTGTCAAGGATCACCCAAAGATCATGCCAAGCCTAGGAACCTACGCTCTGGTCCTAGATCCGACGTTCATCGGGCTGAATCTCAATGTAAGATTTTCCAAGGTATTGATTGACAATGGCAGCAGTATCAACATTATGTACAAGGATACCATGCACAAGTTGGGGATAACAGAGAACACGTTGCAAGCAACAAGGACCACCTTTCATGGCATTGTGCCGGGTATTTCTTGTGAACCAATTGGTAAAGTCTGGGTTGACGTGTTATTCGGCATGAGAGACAACTACCGCACTGAGAACTTGGAATTAGAAGTGGTGAATCTAGAGAGCGCTTATCACGCGTTACTCGGCAGGCCAGCGCTAAACAAATTTATGGAAACTACCCACATCAGTTACCTTAAGATGAAGTTGCCCAGACCAAGGGGCGTGATAACTGTATCAGGGGACTTCCGGCGTTCGATCGAGTGCGCCTCAGCCGGATCCAATTTAGCCAAGTCACTTGTGATAGCTCAAGAAAAAAGGAAGATACTAGAAGTGGCGGCATTGGCTCAATCCGTGCAACAACATATGCTGGCCCTGACCAACCCGCACAGGAGCGTATCGTTCCAAGCAACTAAGGACACGAATAAAGTGCCAATCGATGATTGATACATTGCAAATTTATCTATAATTTTTGATGTTCCATGCTTGGTTTTATCCACTTTCTTGTGTTTTGTCCACACTTTGGAGTACTTTTCATATGATTTCTTGGACTAACCTATTAACAAGAGCCATTATGCCAGCCACATTTCTGCTGTTTTTGGTTCCAGGAAAGTCAGAAAATGAATATACTCGGAATTGGACGGGACAAAAGCCAAAGTGCCTATTTTTCTGGAAGTCATCAGATGCCAGAATACGAGACGGAGAAGGGCTGGGGCCGGCCACACCACCTGGCCGCGCGTCCAGGACTGGCCGACCCCAGCACCCCCTCGGCCTCTCCTTCCGCCTATATATTGCCCTTGGGACCAAAACCCTAAGTACCCGATCAAAAATCCACGAAAGAGTCTG
The DNA here is from genome assembly GCA_023614405.1 of Avena insularis. Lineage (NCBI taxonomy): Eukaryota > Viridiplantae > Streptophyta > Magnoliopsida > Poales > Poaceae > Avena > Avena insularis. Next base: position 281,518,836 of record CM042694.1, on the reverse strand, counting down.
TAGCCGCCGTCATCTCCATCCCTAGATCGGGAGGGATCTGAAGCTCTTCCCGGCACCCTGCCAGAGAGGGGAATTCACCCTGGAGGCCTTCTTCATCACCATGCAAGCCTCCGGTGTGATGCGTGAGTAGTTCATCTTTGGACTACAGATCCATGTAGTAGCTAGATGGCTGGTTCTCCTCCTTTGTGCTTTCATGTCTAGATCTTGTGAGCTTCGTTCATGATGAAGATCATCTATTTGTAATTCTGCATGTTGTGTTTCCGGGGATCCGATGGATATTGAGATGCTATTTCAGATTGATTATTGATTCTATCATGTCTTTGTTATTTCTGATCTTGCATGCTTTTCGTTGTTAGTAGCTATCTTGGACAAGTAGATGCTAGCAACTCCCAGAGTTAGTATTTATGCTCGATAGTGGGTTCATGCCTCTGGTAATCTGGGGAAGTGATAGAAATCTCTAAGGTACTAGATGTGCTGTTGCTACTAGGGAGAAAACAACAATCCTTTGTTCATAGAACAATCATATTGTTTACATTACACACAATTCGTAAAGCAATAATCTGTTGCTTACAACTTAATACTGGAGGGGGTTCGGATGATAACCTGAAGGTGGATTATTACTCATAGATGCAGTTGGATGGCGGTCTACGTATAATGTTGTAATGCCTAATCAAGTTCGAAAGGAGTCAAGATGATTAGGATATGCATGTATTGCTTTCTCGATGTTTGTCAATTGCCCCGCTGTAGTTGGTTCACCCAGCATGTTATCTATCTTAAGGAGAGCCACCTATAGTGAACTATGGATCCCGGTGCTTTCTTTTACATACAATGTACAAACTGTTTACTGCTTTGTGTTTACTTTCTGCAAACTTTTACTTCCTTCCATTCGATACGTTTAATCCTTTGTTTTCAGCAAAACCGGTGAGATTGACAACCTCATCGCAAGTTGGGGACAAGGTTCTGTGGTTGTGATGTGCAGGTCTCCATGTTGCTACTAGCACCGGTAGTGCGCCCTGCCAAGGATCAGCTAGCAACACCTTTGGGGTGTTTCGTTGCTCCTACTGGTTCGATTAAACCTTGGTTTCATAACCGAGGGAAACTTGCTGCTGTGCTCATCATACCTTCCTCTTGGGGTTCCCCAACGAGCTCTATATCCGAGCCATCAAGCATTTTTCTGGCGCCGTTGCCGGGGAGTCAAGGACATCTTCACAAGGGGAGTCCCTCATAACCAATATCTTTACTTTGTTATTTTTGTTTTGCTTAGTTTCTTTTTGCTTTGTTTGCTTGTTTCTTTATCAAAAACACAAAAAAATAGTTTTACTAGTTTGCTTTCTTATTTGAAAAACACAAAAATATTAAGTCTCCTTTAGTTTCTTGTCACCTCTTCCTTAGCTCACCATGTTGATCCCTAAATTCACCCTGAAAGACCTTTCAATTGGTAGTGGTTCTATAATTGGGAAAGATAATATTGAAGAATTCTTTAATCATGTTAGTAAACATGAGGATACCGATGATAGATCCCTTGCAGAACTTGCTCCAAATTATGAGATTGCTGCAGCTTCTTTAATTCACATGTTAGAAGCTAGGTTTGTTATACTCAACCCCTTAATGCAAGTAATGTTTCTTAAGCTTGAAGAAATTAAGGACCCTGAAAAGAGGGATTTTATTCTAGAAACTTTGTTTAAGGAGTTCTATGATGTTGCCAAGGAAGCTAGGAAAGTCTTTGAATGTTTCAATATGCTAGTCTCATGTATAGATGTTGTTGGTACACGAGAAAAGATGAACAAAACCGAACCTAATGGGGAGGAACCTAAGATACCAATACCCTTTAAACTGGTAGCAATACATGAAGCCATAGAAAAGAATCTTGATTGGATTGTTCCTAAAAACCCTTTTGATGAAAATAGTGAACCTATGAGCATTGAGAGAGGATCCTCTAGAACTTATTTGGATGATATACCTTGCCCTGTTGAAGATATTTCTGGTATTAATCTTAATGCTTCTTCATTTGAGAACACTTGATTCTTTTTCTTTCTTCTTATGCCTAACTTAAAGGCGTTAAAGAAAAGTACTTATTGGGAGATAACCCAAAAGTTTTAGATGAGTCTTGGAAGTTATTACTTCAGTAATAACCACTCCTTATCCTTTTTATTTGCTTTTTGTGCCAAGAGTAACCTCTAATGAGAGAGAAGTAATGATTGGGAAAGTTGCTGTCCCGAAACAGATTTCTGTGCTTCACCGTAAAAATTCGTGTAAAATCTCTGAACGTCCTTTTGAGGCATGCATTTTTGTGCTTCTGCCCCAGGTTGTTATCTAACTTTAGTTAGTTCAACACTTTTTTATTTGAGCAACAGAAGGTCTTCGAAAAAATTCGTCTTTACCTGCTGGTCTGTTTTGACAGATTTCTGCCATTTTCTGCATTTGCTTCTTGTTGGTTCCTTTTTGAGTTATTTTGGGGAATTGAGCTTTTTGAGAGAAGTGCTTCAGTAGCTATTGTTCTAATGGAAGTTTATTGGTGTTAGAACTGAACCTTAAGACTTATTTATCTTGAGTGCACTAATGTTGCTAATAAAGATTGTGTGAAGTTTTGTATGAAGGAAAAATTTCAGGTGTATGGAAGGAATGAGTAATGAGATGAAGGATGGACTAAAGCTCAAGCTTGGGGATGCCACGCGTGTCACCCCAAGAAATATCCAAGAAGAACAAGCGTCAAAGCTTGGGGATACCCAAGGCATCCCCTTCTTCATCAATAAAAATACCAGGTTTCTTCCAAACGCTTCATTTTTATTGTTTCATGCCCAGTTGTGTTGTTCTTGGAGCGTCTTCTTTTTCATTTTCATTTTGGTTTTTCGTTTGCTTGGTTTTCTTAGTTTTCTGAATAAATTGGTTGGACATACATTGGTTTGCGAATAGTTTGGTTTGGTTTGGAAAAGAGTAGGAAAGTTCATGCTTATGTGGTAAAAAGAGCTCGTTTTTGATTGTGGCCTATGCTCTATCATGCCATGCTTGATATTGTTTTGGCTTTATGCTTAGTATTCTTTGTTGTAGCATGACTTGTTATAAACAATTGAGATTTCTTAATGTGCCTTGGATGAATCATGCGTTGTTTTAGCATATTAAAGCATAGTATAGTGGTATTCTCCTTTGATGCTTATTGGGTTGACTTGGCGCATGCTCACACCATGTTATGACTATCTCAAGTCACCATAGCCTTTATGATCCTTTAGTTTTCAACTTGTAGTATCACTTTATGCTTTGATAAATGATGTTTTGTCTCTCTGTATGATTATGGCCATTATTGCTCTCTTAGTTTGTCGCTCCCAGTCTTTTGCTAGCCTCCGCAACCAAGTATGAGTTCCACTCATGCATCCAACTCCCTAAACCAAGTTATTCCAAAGGGTCCACCATACCTGCCTACTAGGTTATGCTATTCCAAGTATATTCATGCTTTTGTTTACCTTCCGAATTAAACTTGTTATGAGAAAACTAGTGATTAAAGCTCTCATGAACTTGATGACACACTTTACTTTCTTGCCCTTAATAAACTTGAATCATTGTGTCGTCTATGTTGTATATGCTTGCACTTATTTGTTGGGAATTAGCAGAACCATGTTGTCATGGGGAACGCTTTCAACATTGCACTTGGTACTTGTACCTAGTTGATATCATGCTCTTTTTATATGGATGTCGTCGGTGTGAAATGAAAGGGGAGCTTGTAAGTTCATGGAGTTATGTATATGTGTTAGAGAAACGCCTGGGCCGCTGGTCTAATCCATGCTGACATGGTGGAAACCTGCAGCGTAACCATAATGAGCTGTCTATGAAGCATTCTTCTTATAAAAAAAGAGTTCTATATTGAGAAAAAAGAGAAAAAGAGAAAAAAAGAGATAATGAAAAGAGGAAAGAGAGAAAAAAGCACCATATTCCCATGGTAAATAAGAAGATTGCTGAGATGCTCGTTGTCTGCTTGCCTTGTCATTTTGATATGGGGATTCTTCCGTATCATCGGGCAAGGGGTACCCTGTTGGCGGTTCACTATGATACACATGTACTTACGATCACAAGAACTTACTAGTGACTAAACTTGAGTAGCACGAGGAGCGGCCCTCATATACAAGGGACATGAGATTTCTAACTTATACTTCGTCAAGCATGTACACCATAGTTTGTTCACTTTAACCTTAATCACTTCAAGATGCTTATGATAGGGGCAATGAGAGCTAAAAGCTATAAGTACCATAATTTTTGGAAGATCTTTATGAGACTTGAATCCCTACTTCCTTCTATGAAGGCCTTTCTTCGACCATTCTATTGAGTCTCCACCTTTTACCTTTATGCACCTACTTTGAGAGCATAGTGGCCATTCTTAGTTCTATGTGCATTGTCCCAAGACTAGTTGATTGATGCATAACTTAATATTGCTTGTTTTAAACTATTTGTATCTAGTCACTCTTATGAACTTTGAAGGTGTCCTATGCATTTATATTCGCTACTCTATGAGGGACAAGCTGAATACTATTATGCTATGTTTTCTTTATGTGAAACAAACAAACGTCTTGCAAAGCATTGTTATTCATGAATCTTTTGTTTGTGCCTTTTCATGTTGCATCATAGTTTCTTTGTCTTATTGCTAGAACTTTGTCTTTCATGTTATGATTGAAGTACTATGATCCCAGCTTTGAATGTTTTACAAATACTTTCATCAAGAATTTGATGGTGCATGTCACCTCAAAAATTATTCTTTCTTTTTATCACTTACCTACTCGAGGATGAGCAGGAGTTAAGCTTGGGGATGTTGATACATTGCAAATGTATCTATAATTTTTGATGTTCCATGCTTGGTTTTATCCACTTTCTTGTGTTTTGTCCACACTTTGGAGTACTTTTCATATGATTTCTTGGACTAACCTATTAACAAGAGCCACAAGTGCCTGCTTTTCTGCTGTTTTTGGTTCCAGGAAAGTCAGAAAATGAATATTCTCGGAATTGGACGGGACAAAAGCCAAAGTGCCTATTTTTGTGGAAGTCATCAGATGCCAGAATATGAGACGGAGAAGGGCTGGGGGCCGGCCACACCACCTGGCCATGCGGCCAGGCCTGACCCACGCCAGGGGGTGGTCTGGCCAACCCCAGCACCCCTCGGCCTCTCCTTCCGCCTATATATTTCCCTCAGGACCAAAACCCTAAGTACCCAATCAAAAATCCACGAAAGAGTCTGTAGCCACCGTCATCTCCATCCCTAGATCGGGAGGGATCTGAAGCTCTTCCCGGCACCCTGCCGGAGAGGGGAATTCACCCTGGAGGCCTTCTTCATCACCATGCAAGCCTTCGGTTTGATGCGTGAGTAGTTCATCTTTGGACTACGGATCCATGTAGTAGCTAGATGGGTGGTTCTCATCCTTTGTGCTTTCATGTCTAGATCTTGTGAGCTCCGTTCATGATCAAGATCATCTATTTGTAATTCTGCATGTTGTGTTTGTGGGGATCCAATGGATATTGAGATGCTATTTCAGATTGATTATTGATTCTATCATGTCTTTGTTATTTGTGATCTTGCATGCTTTCTGTTGTTAGTAGCTATCTTGGCCAAGTATATGCTAGCAACTCCAAGAGTTAGTATTTATGCTCGATAGTGGGTTCATGCCTCTGGTAATCTGGGGAAGTGGCAGAAATCTCTAAGGTACTAGATGTGTTGTTGCTACTAGGGAGAAAACAACAATCCTTTGTTCATAGAACAATCGTATTGTTTACATTACACGCAGTTTGTAAGGCAATAATTTGTTGCTTGCAACTTAATACTGGAGGGGGTTCGAATGATAACCTGAAGGTGGATTATTAGTCATAGATGCAGTTTGATGGCGGTCTATGTATAATGCCCAATCCAGTTCCAAAGGAGTCAAGATGATTAGTATATGCATGTATTGCTTTCTCGATGTTTATCAATTGCCCCACTGTAATTTGTTCATCCAGCATGTTATCTATCTTAAGCAGAGCCACCTCTAGTGAACTATGTATCCCGGTCCTTTCTTTTACATACAATCTACAAACTGGTTACTACTTTGTGTTTACTTTCTACAAACTTTTACTTCCTTCCATTCGATACGTTTAATCCTTTGTTTTCAGCAAAACCGGTGAGATTGACAACCTTATCGCAAGTTGGGGACAAAGTTATGTGGTTGTGTTGTGCAGGTCTCCACGTTGCTACTAGCACCGGTAGTGCGCCCTGCCAAGGCTCAGCTAGCAACACCTTTGGGGTCTTTCCTTGCTCCTACTGGTTCGATTAAACCTTGGTTTCATAACTGAGGTAAACTTGCTGATGTGCTCATCATACCTTCCTCTTGGGGTTCCCCAGCAAGCTCTACATCAACACCGAGCCATCAATGATCAGTTCCCAGAGCGCACCGTGACCATTGGTGCCGGGTTAAACAGCAAATAGGAAAGCGAGCTCGTCAACTTCCTCCGTGAGAATCGGGATATCTTTGCTTGGTCTACACAAGATCTGTAAGGTGTACCGAGGGAGTTGGCTGAGCACTCATTAAATGTAAGACCCGGGGCTAATCCGGTGAAGCAACCACTCTGGCGTTTCGCAGAAGGTAGAAGGAAAGTTATTGGAGATGAGATAGCAAGACTACTAGCAGCCGGGTTTATCATGGAAGTACTCTATCCGGATTGGCTCTCTAATTCGGTGCTGGTGGAGAATAAGAAAGATGATCCGAACGTGGCTGTGGTATGGCGCATGTGTATTGACTACACGAACCTGAATAAGGTGTGTCCTAAAGATCCATTTCCGCTCCCTAGAATAGATCAAGTCATAGAATCAACAGCAGGATGTGAGCTACTGTCATTCATTGATGCGTATTCTGGTTTCCACCAGATACCCCTGAATCCGGATGATCAAATAAAGACAGCATTTATTACCCCGTATGGGGCTTACTGCTATCGCACTATGTTGTTTGGATTATGTAATGCAGGAGGAACGTACCAGCGATGCATGCAAAAATGCTTGCACGACCAAATAGGTCGGAATGTGTAGGTTTATGTGGATGACGTGGTGATAAAAACCAAGGAAAGCAATACGCTCCTTGAGGATATCCAGCAAACATTCGCAAACTTGAGAAGATTCCGGATGAAACTAAACCCAGAGAAATGCACTTTTGGTGTGCCCACAGGAAAGCTACTCAGTTTCTAGTGTCTAGCCGTGGCATTGAAGCTAACCCAACAAAAATCCGGGCCATAGAAAGAATGGAACTACCAAAATGTCTTAACGATGTGCAGAAGTTCACTGGTTGCCTGGCATCGTTAAGTCGGTTTGTCTGTCGGTTGGGAGAGAAGGCCTTGCCCCTCTATCAGCTAATGAAAAAGGCAGACAAGTTCACATGGACGCCACAGGCGGATCTTGCATTTCGATAACTGAAAAAGATGTTATCTACCGCGCCAATCCTAGCTGCACCACTACCTAAGGAGCCAATGCTGCTCTACATGGCCGTGACCAACCGAGTCGTAAGTGCAGTAATCGTAATGGAGCGCGAAGAGGAAGGAAAATCCGTGCAAAGGTTAGTGTACTATCTGAGCGAGGTATTATCAGCCTCGAAACAGAACTATCCTCACTATCAGAAGATGGCATACGGCGTATATATGTCGGCCAAGAAACTCAAGCATTATTTTGAGGAACACCCCATCAAGGTGATATGTGAGGCACCCATTTTGGAGATTATGAGTAACAAAGATGCAAGCGGCTGAATAGCAAAGTGGGCAATCGAGTTAGCTCCCTATGCACCACAATTTGACAGAAGGGATGCAATCAAGTCACAAGCAGTGGCAGATTTCTTTGTGGACTAGGCCGAAATGCAATATGAGTCACCCTTGCCAGACTCCAATCATTGGAAAATGCACTTCGATGGGTCGAAACTAAAAGATGAGTTGGGCGCTGGAGTAGTGCTTACCTCGCCCAAAAGGTATCAGCTGAAATATGTCCTTCAAATCCACTCCAGTGCCTCGAATAATGTGGCGGAGTACGAAGCGTTGGTGCATGGTCTCAAAGTGGCGAAAGAAGTAGGGATACGTCGAATACAATGCTTTGGAGATTATGATTTGGTGGTGCAGCAAGTGTCTGGAAATTGGGTTGCCTTGGATGCTAACATGGCCCTATACAGGTTCCATGTTCAAAAGATAAGTGGGTTTTTTGAGGGATGTGAGTTCCATCACATACCCCAGATTGAAAACGAGGCAGCTGATATGCTGTCCAAGCTGGGCTTGTCCCGGCAGCCAATCCTGCCAAATGTTGCCTTGGAGCACCCGAGAAAACCATCTATCACACCATCACCCGAATCAGATTCCATTTATATCCCGACACTCTCCGGATCAGGAGCTGAACCTATGGAGATAGAATGGGGAAGCACCTCAGCAAACCTTTGGACTATTTCAGCAAACCCGAGGACTGCCTCAGCAAACCCGAGGACAGTTCAGCTTGATTCGGCAGGAGCTATGTCGGTGGATGCAATGGAAGTTGATGAGGAACCATTTCCCGTCCGGACTATACCAACTTGGGCAAAGCCAATTTTTGATTTCCTGAAAGAGGGAATTTTGCCGGATGATGAAATAAGTTCAAGGCAGATTCAGAGAAGGGCAAAGGCCTATACAATTATCAACACCAAACTATACAGAAGAAGTGTGACAATGGTACTACAACGGTGTGTTGATCCAGAGGAAGGACTTGACATACTCCAGGATATTCACCAAGGGGAATGTGGCCACCATGCCTCCTCAAGGGCCTTAGTAGCAAAAGCTTTCCGGCATGGATTTTATTGGACCAATGCTTTGGAGAAAGCAGAGGACTTGGTAAGAAAATGCAATGGTTGTCAAATATACGCCACAAAAACTCACCTACCAATATCGGAGCTGAAAACTATCCCCATTACATGGCCATTTGCTGTATGGTGCCTAGACATGGTAGGACCATTTAAGCCGGCCAAAGGAGGGATGACCCATATTCTGGTCATGGTTGACAAGTTCACCAAATGGATTGAAGTGAAACCAATTCAGAAATGTGATGGGGCAACAACAGTAAGATTACTCAAAGATATAATCCTAAGGTACGGCTATCCCCATATCATCATAACTGATAATGGAACAAATTTCACCGAAGGAGCATTCACGAGGTTCTGCCGAGAAAAGAAGATCCGGTTAGATGTCGCCTTAGTCACCCACCCCGCATCGAACGGGCAAGTGGAAAGATCCAACAGACTGGTATTGTCCGGGATAAAACCCCGGCTCATAGAGCCACTGCAAAGATCAGCGGGGTGTTGGATAGAAGAACTACCAGCGGTACTGTGGAGTTTAAGAACAACTCCGAATCGATCAATAGGTTATACGCCATTCTTTCTGGTATATGGGGCAGAAGCTGTATTACCAGCTGACATAGAGCATGATTCGCCAAGAGTCACCCAATACACAGAAGCCGAAGTGCACGAAGCCCGGCAAAATGATGTTGATCTGCTGGAAGAAGCGAGAGAACTGGCCATGTCCAGATCCGCCATATATCAGAAAAATCTCCGATGCTATCATAGCCGGAAAGTAAACCCCTGAGTTTTCCGGGAAGGTGATTTGGTACTCCGGTTGATACAGCGCACTGCTGGCATGCATAAGTTATCCCCTCCATGGGAAGGACCTTTCATTGTGAGCAAAGCTTTGCACAATGATTCCTACTATCTTATTGATGCACAACCCCAGCAAAAGAACAAGGCGGACATGTCCGGAGAGGAATCCAAACGACCATGGAATGTGGCACTACTTCGTCCTTTCTACACCTAAGAGGTGAATGTATCCGAGCTACTCATACGTCGGTATGTATGTCGGCCATGAGCTTATCAATAAAAACGTTCCCACCCCGAGCAGAGACTCGGGGACTGTTATAATACTTGTCTCTTGTTTTCGTATTTTTGTGTCGGCTGGGTTAAGACGCTTATATCTTAGTCGGACTAGTAATGTGTGAGCACCAAAAACCTAACTCTTCGACTTTGCTGTTGCCCAACAAGAATTGGCTTCATGGCAAGCAAGAGAACAAGTTTGGAATGGCAAGGCACATGAAAAACGACTAAGGGAAAAAACTTAAGCAGGCCGACATTGGTTTTTTGACTAACCCTTATTTTGTTATATTCACTAAAATGCCGAATCATTTTAAGATAGTCTCAAGGTTTCAAGTATTGTTAAGTAAATTTTTTGAACCTCGGACTCGTAAGTCGAAAAACCAAATCAAGGTAGACGCGAGCCGAGTCAAAAATTGGGGGAACAAGAAAATGAAACTCGGGGATTTCGCCCACGATAATCCGACAATAAAACTTAGTTCAGAATATAAAGTTGTAGCACAACCAAACCAAAGTATTTAAATACATCTGTGACCGGCATTCCGGGGATCTGATAAATGTGAGAAGTGTTTTTCAAGGAGCAGAAGCAGCAGAGGAATTATCCGTCAAGGAGGAAGGTACTCCAAAGTGTGGGGGAGGAGCACTAGCTTCGGCTTCATCGTCCGGGTTAACCTCGCTATCCTCCGAGTCTTCAGCTTCCTCGCCCAGTTCGGAGCCTTCGCTTTCACTCCCTTCATCATCTTCAGCTCCGGAGACAATTTCGTCATCAGCAACATCAAGATAACTCGGCCCCTCATTCCAAGCATGGCAGAAGGAGTACTGGATGAGCTTGTTAGCACAGGCCTGGCGGCGCGTGATCCACTCTGGATCCTCGCACCACTTAGAACCGGTGCGCATGCAAGTGAGCAGTTCCAGATCGATTCCTTCATACCATGAGAGCACAAATTTTAGGGCAATGTCGGCCCCAGCCCGTGCGGCAGACTCGCGCCACAGATGCAACTGCGTGTCACATTCCATGAGTTTGTCTATAAAAGCCGAGCCATTGTTGGGAATGGTTTCACTGGGCCAGAGACAGCTGAACATCCGTGTTGCTGCCGGGATGATATCTGTGCCATGATTCTTTACTACCTCAAGACGAGCGGTGAGACTCGCCAGGAGATCCTCTGTGGTATAAGGGATTGGCTCGGCACCAGGGGCAGCAGAAATTCCACGCTATTCGCGGGACTGGCATACGGTAGAGGCAACGAGTGTATTGCTCTCTGGAAATTTGCCTAAGGATAAGAAGAAAAATAGTGAACAAAAGGACCAAATCCGGATGGTAGAAGATCAAGCAAGGGCAGAAAACTTATGCGCAATTTGGAAGAGGAGTCGCTAAAGCTCGGAATCAACATTGGCATTATGGACCCGGAGTTTGTCGTATTCGGTGGTCATCAACGTAAGCTTGACGTCGGTTCCTCCAATAGGCTCTTGTCATTGGAGATTTGCGTGGTTAAACGCTCTTTCTCCTCGGCAAACTCCTGGTCGGCCTTCTCCAGCTCGGACTGATGGGAGCTCTTAAGCCTCTGGATTTTGGCATTCAACCGAGTGATCTTCGAGTCCTGCTGTTGGAGCCGAGCTATTTCCTCGTCTTTCTTTTTCAGCTCAGCCTCATGATTCCCTGCTTGTTCGAGGAGGTGAGTCATCATTTCAGGCATCAGGACACTATCCTCGAGAGCAACTGCAATAGCATAATGACCCGGAGGACCTAGAGTATAAGTGTCCACCAGATAAAGCTAGAAAAATACAACGATCATGTGAAGGGGTTAAGTTTACCTTTGATTTCCTCATTATGTTCTCAGCTTCATCCTCGGCTGCATGATTCAGACAACAAAATCATATGGGCCCTAAGAGACTCGAGTAAATACGGAAGAGGAGGAATGGAAAATTACCCCTCTTTTGGTACTCCACCAAGACTTTACCATAACGCGCGCGAATGTCCTTGTAGGAGTCCAGCAGGCGCTGGAACTCAGCGGTTTGGCAGTTAGTGGTAATCTAAAATAAGCAAGGAAAAGACAAAGTTCAAAGGCAAGGTAAAAATAATTTGAAGTCTACAAAACCCGGGCCAAGTGGAACTTAACCCATCTCTAGGTGTGTGGATATTTGAAGTCTACAAAACCCGGGCCAAGTGGAACTTAACCCGACTCTAGGTGTGTGGATATTTGAAGTCTACAAAACCCGGTCCAAGTGGAACTTAACCCGGCTCTAGGTGTGTGGATATTTGAAGTCTACAAAACCCGGGCCAAGTGAAACCTAACCCGGCTCTAGGTGTGTGGGTATTTGAAGTCTACAAGACCCGGGCCAAGTGGAACTTAACCCGGCTCTAGGTGTGTGGATATTCGAAGTACATAAGATACATGCCAAGGGAACTAGACCCGGCTCAAAATGTACTAAAATTTGATGTCATTATGAACAAAAGCTAAGTTCTATGAGGAGCATCCGACCGAATAACAAGTTATTCCCTCAGAGGCTCAGGGACTAGGGGCTATATCTACAAGTGCTCAGTTATGTAAAACATCAACAGCAGAGAAAAAGACTTACCTCCATCATCCGGCCAACTAAGGAGATAGCCTTGGTAGCGGAGTTCATCTAGGCGCTGAACTCGTCTGGGCCGAACTTCTCCGGTAGATCTTCTTAGGGGTCGACGAATTCAGCGTTGTTCCAGGTTTTCACATACTCAAGGAGTAGTGGACTGTAGCTTTCACCGCTCAGAGAATAGCTCGCCACAAGGCCCTTCATGTGGGCCTCCTGCCTGGTGGATTGAGCTGCAGCGGGGCTGGTGTGCAAAACCAGCTATTGGTTGCCCTCTGATCCGGAAGCGGTAGACCCGGATGAAGTTACTTTTGCTGACTCGGAGGTCTTCTTGGCTTTGCCGGATGAAGGTGGAGGAATGGACTGAAAGATATCTACCACAGAAAGGGTAGACCCGGAGGGAGACGATGGAGCTTTTCCCTTGGGAGGCTTGGAGGCTCTTGCTGTTGTTGATGTTGTTAGTGCTGCTGATGCTGGTGCTAGTGCTGCTGGTGCTGGTGTTGTTGCTGCTGTTGCTGCTGGTGCTGGTGCTAGTACTGGAGATGCTGGAGGCGGCGCCGATGAAGTTGGCACCTCAGGATTTGGCGCTGAGGCCGAGGAGCCGGGGAGATCCGGCATCGCCATATCCTAATCCGGCCCACTACCCCCCGCGCCGACATTGCCCTTGTCTTGGGAAGGTGGGCTCTGGTCAGGCATAGCCGTGGAGCCCTCTTGGATATGGCTGAGCAGGCGATAATCATCGTTGCGGGGGGAGGGGAGGGACTGCTCCGGAGAGTGGAGGCAATGCCGGGGCCGCTCTGAGGGATGTCCCTAAGAGCTCTGAGAAAGAAAAAGCACCAAGTTAAAAAGAAGAATCAATAAGAAACAAAGGCAAGCAAAGGAAAAAATCCCAAGAAGTAGTATTATAGAACTTACTCATCCGTGGTAGGAGGAGCCCGAGGCTTGGGCGCCCTCCGAACCGTGCTCTTGGTGGCTGGCTTGGCCAAGGGTTTAACCCCAGACTTCTTTTGCCTCTTCTTGGGCGACGGCACCTCCGAAGCTGTGGCCGAAGTACCTGCGCGCTTTTGGGATGGAACCGGGGCCGGACCACTAGTGGCGAGGGGAGGAACCTCGTGGACCTGATCGTCCGGGTTAGCTGAACATTTGAACATAGCCAGGTGCGCGTAAGAGATGAGAACCGGATCAAATACCTCAAGGACCTCAATGTCCGAGTCATCATCGTCTGGCCAATCCCTTAGAGCTTACCAGCGTTGCGTCTGATGACGTCTGGGGTAGGCAGGAAGGCCTCAGGATCAGGCTCCTCCTCGTCCTCCTCGGTGTGGTCCTCCAACCACTTGCTCGCCAGCACCTCGCCATCCTCCAGTGGTTGCTGGAGGAATTTCTGAGAGACAATAATTGCCAAGTTACAAAAGGAAACCAACATACAAAGGAGATTCAGAAAACAGAGAAGGGTTAATTTACCTTTGGAGGGGGGTTGACATGGGTGAAGGGCTCGAGTCCCCACTCCCAATCCTCGGAGAACTCCTTCTCCACATTGAATATGGACTTAACCCGGTGGTAAACCGCCGAGTTATCCAGCTCGAAGGAAGAAGTCCGGTGAGGGTCAAGAGGGCCGCTAAGATAGCAGATCTTGTGGGCTCGCTTCTGGAGGGGGGAGACCCGGCTACGGAGGAAAGTGATCATAATGTCCTCCCCCCCTAGAGTTTCTCCTTGAGCAACTACTTGATCCAGCGCTCTACTTGATTCGCCAGGGCCGTGGGCCGCCTCGGAATGCTCTCCCAACACAAGGTGTCTGGAGGGCCAAGTCTGAAGGGGAGCATCCAAATCAGGTCCTCCTTAGTGGTGTTCCTAACATAAAAGAAAGTCTGGGCCTAGCCCTTTCAAGATTCGAGTCTGGTGACCCGGGGTAACACAGACTGCTTCCGGGGAGAAATGGAGGCGGCGCCGCACTGGGTCAAGTGCTTGTCCTCTGGAGCATGCTCCTTGTTCGGAACTACGTTCCTCCGGAGGCCAAAGAACTTGATCCAAAGTTCTTTGGTTAGCCAGAGGCCGATGTACCCCTCGATGCTAGAAGCAAAGGAGGACAGAGAGGTAATGGCATTTGCGAGGAGATGATGCGGTTGCAACTTATATGTGGAAATGAAGTCGAAGAAAAAATCAGATGTGGGAAGGCCGAAGCCACGCTGGAAATGTGACAGAAAAACAACGTACTTCCCCGATTTGGGGGAAGGAGTGACTTCACTTGAGGCGAGGCCGCAGGCGGCACCGACGGGGATGCGCCGCGTGGCGCGGAGCCAATCGAGGTCCTCCTCTCGGACGGTGGAGCCGTCCCAACAGCCGCACTCGTGGCCCTCCGCTCCTTCTTCCTACTGTGCCACCACCACTGCTTCCGCCTCTGACATTGGGGATTCGAGGTCTTCGAGGGAGTAATCAGAGTAGAGATAGCCGGAGGAAGGAAAGCGGGAAGCGCAAGGCCCCATGATGGAAACTGTGAGTGGGAACGGGGGTGCAGATGTGAGTGGCTGCCTGAGCATGGTCACGGTGGCGCTCGTGGAGCAGAAAACTGGCGGCGGCGACGGAGTTGCTGTGGAAGAGAAACGCTGGGAAGCGTGGAAGAAATGGGGGAACTTCCCCTGAAATCGCCCCACGCCTCCTACTTAACCGCGTAGCACGCGCGTTGTGGGATCCGTTGCGGGCAACACGCCGCGAGCAACGAGTGTGTACGCGGTCGAAACAGCCAATCAGAGCAAGGCAGCAGTAGGGGCCACAGGAGCGAGCGATCCCATGACATGACGTGATGTTACGGTTAACGAGGCATTGTAGCGATGGGATGTTTACAGTAGTTATGCCTAACACTGCGATAGTAACCGGCGCAGTAAATGGGTGTGACCCTTAAAATGATGATTGCCCTCCACGTAGGATGTGGAGAAGCGTACAAGAGAAGGAAAAGTAACCCGGATAAGCGAGCAAAAGAACTAGCCAACGAGGAATAACTCGGAATGAGCAAATGGTCACAAGATGAGAAATTCCAGGCTACAAGGTAATTCGGCCTAAGGAGCAAAAGATCCGGGTATGGGAACCTGCTATGGCCTTAACAGCTAAAAGTTTCAAAGACCGCACCAGCTTCGGGGACTAATGTTGGGGGGATACCCCCGGGTAGGGTAACACCGGGGTATAAGGGCCGAGTTAGCCAAGGTACGGCGTGGTCAAAGCAAGTGCTGACTGGGTCACCTCAAGGCAGGCCGAACCATGGTGTGACCCGGCTCATGGGGTGCCTCCTTAACTATGGTCCGACCGGCATAAATTGTATGCCGGTCATGTCTATCTGTTTTGCAGGTAACTGGGTAAGCCGGATTAGCTATATGCTAGCCGAATTATCTTAGCTTCCAAGAGAAGGAATCCCTTGCTGGTCAAAAGGTGGCTTTATTAGTTGTAGCATGAGCAAAGTAAAGTAAAGAAGAGGACCGACGGGTCAGGGGCGACCAAGGTGACGCGGGCAGAGCCGGATGACATAGCCCGTGTCTGGTGACGCCAAAAGACAAGGATTACGCCATGGGTTACGTCCAAAGCCCGGACGAGCCGTTAAAGGGAAATAAAGAAGCATCTGCTTTAGGAAAGGAGTATATCCGTAGAATATGCTGCCACCTGTGCCCTAGAATTGTAACCCAGGCTTCCCTATATAAGGAGCACCGGGGACTCCTCAGAGAGGGCTGGCCGATCGATCAATCATTCTCTATCTAAGGTAGAACTCTAGAGCTAGTTGGTAGGGAGTAAGAGACATCATCTCCTTCTTGCTGAGAGCCTCAAGGGCCTTTGTAAACACCATTGATAGAGAATATACAAGAACTTCCGTGCGTGGAATCACCACGCTCTCCCTCCCTGGATTCCCCTAGCACTCATTGGCCCCATCTTTAGCCTATCCATGGCATCTGCCTTGCCACCACCACGACAACGATTCTAGCAATGTACAACTCTGCTAGCTTTGAACTCTGGTAGGTTATCTTGACAGGTATAAAATGAGCTACCATGGATAGTCTATCAACGATGACCCATATTGAGTCATTTCCCCTACTAGAAGTAGGCAAACCGATGATAAAGTCCATTCCAACAGAATCCCATTTCCATTCCGGAATCTGCAATGGTTGCAATAGTCCTACGAGCCTTTGATGTTCCGCTTTGACTCTCTGACAGATATCACACTTGGCGATGTAGCTTCCAATTTCCCTATTCATCTTGTGCCACCAAAATTTCTCCTTCTCTTGATACATCTTTGTTCCTCCGGGGTGGATAGAATAAAGAGTATCATGAGTTTCTTGCATGATAACTTGCTTCAACTCCGAATCTGCTGGCACACATATACGTTCTTTGTACCACATAACTCCTTCTTCGTCTTCGGTGAATCCGGGTACCTTTCTTGTACCAATACGATGTTTGATTCCGTTGATACTTGCATTTCCCTTCTGGGCTTCCTTGATTTGGCTAATCAAAGTGGGTTGAAGTTCAATGCTAGCTAAAAATCCACTGCTAACTAGTTCAGTTCTGAACTGCTCCAACTCTTCATACAAACTTGGTTGCTTCTCCTTGATCATGGTGTTTAACCTACACGGCAATCTGCTCAGAGCACCCGTTACCATATTGGCTTTGCCGGGGTGATAGTGAATGTCAAGGTCATAATCCTTGATTAACTCTATCCATCTCCTTTGCCTCATATTCAGCTCCTTCTGAGTGAAAATATACTTCAAGCTCTTGTGGTCTGAGTAAATCTCGCAGCTGTTACCCATAAGATAATGACGCCATGTCTTCAATGCCAACACTACGGCTGCTAACTAAAGATCATGGGTAGGATAGTTCTGCTCATGCTGCTTCAGTTGTCGAGACAGATACACGATGACTTTGCCTTTTTGCATCAACCCACATCCAAGACCAATCTTGGATGCATCACAATACACATCAAACGGCTTCTTGATATCTGGCATGATCAATATTAGGGCTGAAATCAATCTCTTATTTAGATCTTGGAAACTTGCTTCACATTTGTCGATCCATTCAAACTTCTTGTCCTTCTTCAACAATTGGGTCATGGGTCTTTCTATGCTCGAAAATCCTTCGACGAACTTGCGGTAGTATCCTGCTAATCCGAGAAATGCACGGACTTGGGTTTGAGTGGTTGGGGCTTCCCATTCTTCGACATCTTTGATCTTGGCGGGATCAACAGCGACTCCTCCGGCAGACACAATATGTCCTAGGAATCCTACTTCTTTCAGCCAAAACTCACATTTGCTGAACTTGGCATAGAACCGATGCTCTCTAAGGGTTTCAAGGATGATTCTCAGATGTTGCTCATGCTATTCTTCTGACTTGGAGTAGATATGAATATCGTCGATAAACACCACGACAAACTTATCTAGAAAATTCATAAAGATCTTATTCATGAGATTCATGAAATAAGCTGGAGCATTGGTTAATCCAAAAGACATGACCGTATAATCGTATAATCCATATCTGGTGGTAAAGGCGGTCTTTGAAATATCCGTTGCACGAATCTTAAGTTGGTGATAACCAGTCCTAAGATCGATCTTAGAGAACACTCTGGCACAAGTCAACTGATCAAATAGATCCTCTATCTTTGGCAAGGGGTACTTGTTCTTGATTGTGACGTCATTCAGCTTCCTGTAATCTATGCACACACGGTTGCCTCCATCCTTCTTGTCGATGAATAACACGGGCGATCTCCATGGCGATGCGCTTGGTTGAATCAAGCCTGTTGCCAACATAGCATCCAACTGCTTCTTCAATTCCACTAACTCTGAGGGGTTCATGCTATAGGGTGTTTGAGCTATGGGTATGGTTCCGGGGATTAGTTCAATAATGAACTCACTATGCCTATCCGAGGCATATCGGGAAATTCATCTAGGAATACGTCGGGGTATTCACAGACTACTCTGACTTGGTATATGGTGGGTAGGGCTAGACTCTTGTTGCACTTGAATTGACGAGGTAAGGTTTCAGATATATGCTCTACTGATACTCCAGAGCTACTGGCCATGGTGATGGCTTTCTTGGCACAGTCAATCAATCCCTTATGCTTTGACATCCAATCCATTCCTAGTACTACTTCCAAACCTTTGGTTCCCAGTACTATTAGATTGGCATAAAAATCTATCCCATGTATTTTGATAGGCACATCTTTGCAAAATTTTCTAGCTTTTGTAGTTGAACCAGGGATTTGAACTATCATGACATGCTTCAAGTTGGTTGGGTGAATCTTACTAGTGCATGCAAATTCTTCGGTGAAAAATGAGTGCGATGCTCCCGAATCAAACAACACTCTTGCGAAAACTGAGTTGACAGAAAACATACCCAGCACTACATCTGGCGCTTCTTGGGCTTCTTCGGTGTTCATGTGGAAGAGACGGCCGTTGCGTTTGTGAGGGTTCCCTGGGGCGAATCTTCTTCTGGGCTGAAAACGACGCTGCTGTTGAGCTGGGGCATTCACATCGGCAGTGGCGGCAATCTTCTTGGGACACTCGTTAGGGTAGTGACCCTTCACTCCACACTCGAAACAAGTAATCTGAGACTTGTCTTTCACTGCCACGAGTACAACATTACTTCTAGTTCTGGGTGCAGTGTTGTTGTTGTTGTTGTTTTTGTTCTTGGGAGGTGCACGGTTGAAATTGCTGGAGTTGCCGGGGTTGTTGTTGTTTCCTCCGGATTTCACATTTCCTCCGCTACGGTTGGGGTAGCTTGGGCGAGACATTGGGGGTCGATTGTTCCGTGGGGCATATCCGACAAACGGGTTGGGACGGTACTTCTGGTGACTGTTGGATCTAGCTTGGTGCATCATCCGACGTTTGCGGTTGTCGTTTGCTTGATTAATCTTCCCTTCCATCTGAATGGCAGAGTCGACTAGCTCTTCGAGATCCTCGAAATGAACGTTGACAAGAACTGTCTGCATCTCATCATCCAGTCCTTTCAGGAATCTCTCCTTCTTCTTGGCCTCCGTATTGATCTCATCAGGTGCATACCTGGCAAGGGACAAGAATCTGTCAAGGTACTCCACTACAGTCATTCTACTTTGCTTTAACTCTCTGAACTCATCTATCATTCTGGTGACTAGACCCTTCGACACGTGGGTGCGGCTAAATTTGATCTTGAAGGCTTCCCATGTCATCACTTGACCATGCTTCATCATGTGGGTGCTGTTCCACCATGCTCTTGCATCTCCGGCCAGATAGTAGGTGGCAAAGAGAACTTTCTCTTTAGCATCCACTCCTGTGACTTCTAAGTTGTTCTCCATGGTCTGCAACCAATCATCACCATCCAGTGGATTTTTAGACTGGCTAAATATTGGGGGATTGGTGTTCTGGAAGTTTTTGAGTTTGGATCCATGATGATCCTGATTTCCATGGTTCTAGTTGTTGTGAGCCATCTGGGCGATCTGCTGCAAGGTTGCTAGATTTGCTTGGCGCTCTGCCCTACTAGCTTCAAGGTCTGCAATGAGCGTCTGCAGAATCTGGAACATTGGGTCTTGTGATGAGCTGCTCCCTCCTTGGTTTCCACGAGTCATCTAAAGATTGAGATAGATAAAGGGGTAAGAGGGAAAGTTCTAAGGTTCATGGTTTTGGTTTCAAAGCTAAAACTTTGAGTTTGACTCAGGTTTTGCAACTAACTTTTTTTCATTCATTCAAGCAAAGCACATGATACAAACTCACACACACCACAACATCAAAGGAAAACAGATGGTTTTAAGAACCATTTTGTGAGTTATGATACAATGGGACCGATACATCTCCTTCCTACGATATTGCTCTAGTGCATCTAGTCATCATCGATGAAGTTGGAGTCCTCGTCGTCAGTGTAGAAGTCCATGGCATCATCCTCCAGATAGTCATCATCATTGCTGAGGTAGGAGTCAATATCCCCTTGGATGACTTCACCTTCCTCTTCTTCTTCTTTTGCTGCAAGCTGAGCTTCTTGCTCCTTGATGATCTTCTCGAGGTCGGCCACCTTCTTGCGAAGACGGTCGATGGTGCGATCCTTCTTTGCACATTGACGGCGAAGATACTGACGATCCTTGACTAGCAGTGAGAAAGTCTGGGCCTTCTGGGCGGCAATGGCGAGGTTGTGGTTGCGAACTCTTTGGCATTGTCCAATTCCTTCTGTCGGTCGTACAGTAGGAAGTCGAGGTTCTCCACTTGACGCTTCAACTCCGGGTGACTTGGCATCTCCAGAGGCATTCCCATAGAATCACGCCATGCATAGTGAGCAAAGCGGGTTCCTTGGATCAAGTTGACATTCTGTGTGCAAAGACGAGCGAGAGATTCATGCATTGCCCTGGCTAATCCATCTAGCCAGTTATTCTCTCTCACGGAGAACTGAATCTTCCCGGACGTTGGTGCCTCTATCTAGCCTCGAAGATCAGAAGTTACTAGCCATTGTAAATCTCCTCCTAGGGGTCCAGGGAGTTGAGCTCCAAGAAATTCCGGATGCGGACGCTCCAAGTACTCAGATAGTGCATCAAGATCCCTCTCGAAAATCAGTTGGCCTCCATTGCCCAACTGGTAGAACTTGTTGTACTGAGCTTCCATCTATAAGAATTTAGGATGAGAAATTTAGTGAACTGATCAAGTGTGTCAAGATTTTATGTAGTAATGTAAGAATTTGGAGGAACATGAATTTTTTTGAGAGAAAGAATCCCAAGGGTAAGAGAGGAAATAGTTTTCATAAATACTAACTTTGGTTTTTTTGAAACTAAGTTTTTGTTTCGGACGTCCATTCTAACTAGGGTATCCTATGGTCAGGATGGCTCTGATGCCAACTTGTCAACACCCGGATTTTTTATCCTAGATGCTTGTTATGCCATACATCGCAATCCCAGGATTACCAGTTTTGCGAGACATAACAGATTGGATATCATAGTACATCATCCATTACAAACCATAAAAAGGTCTTACACAAATAAAGGATCTCATGATCCAATCTTAATACAACAAGCAGCGAAATGAATAATAAGCGTAGCGGTGGGGTCCATCTTCAAAGTCACAAGCAATGCTGACGATGGGAGATGATCCTAGTTGTCATAGCCGTCCTACTGTCCTCCTTTAGGGTAGACCTCTTCATAGTCTAGCCATAGGAATAGCCAGGGACAAATCCATGAGTACTCTTTAAGTACTCGAAAACTATCACTAACAAGTAAGGTAGTTCTAGTAGGAATGCTAACTCTAAGTTTATTTGTAAGGTTAAGTTTGAAACCTAAGCTAAGTTCAGAAACAAAGAAAGATAAAATAAAGTTCTAGAATCACCTAAGTGGGAACTTATTGTCATAGTCACAACTCTGTTGTGGTCAAGTCATGTCACGATTCATTTTATAAGTCAGTTTGAAAACATCTGACAACGGAACAGTATGGCCACTCCAACTGTCCATAACCGCGGACATGGCTATTCGAATAGTTTGACACTCTGTAGAGGTGGTACACTTTCACCACAAAATTCGATACATCTATCAGGGATAACCCTAAATCATCATACCTAGTATGCAGATAATCAAACATAACCTTTCCTTTACACACTCTAGTATAAGCACCTCTTTTATGAGTATGGCCTCCCAGCCATGACCATCTCATCATCCCGGCACTGCATATGTGGACAACATTGAGAGGTAGCCTCAGCTCAAACCTCTCCTGCGAGAACTAATACTAATGCATATAAACTTCCGGCTAAGCCTTACCCAATTCAGGTATTGTGGTTGTACGGTAAAATTGGAATGGTATCGCATTCGAACCCAACCATCAGTTTTTTTAAAGGGCTAAGGCTCATGCCTCAACATTTTCATCATCATAAACCATTGGTGTTTCTCAACACATGTCAAAACATCTAAATAGAATGACTCATCATTCCAAGGTTTTCATAAGTCATTTTCACCAAGTACTCCCATCTAAAGTGATCAAGTTTTTGGTTTAGCTCTAAACTACCAAGTTAAGAGTGTTCACTTATGTGTGATGCTAAGATCAATCTCATGCCATAGAATTACATCAATGTCTAACTAGATAGGCCAAGTTTTATACTCTTTATGCTATCTATAAACAAAGTAAAGAACTTTGGTAAAGTAAAAGAAGTTAAAACTTAAGTAAAACTTGGGATAGGTATAAGTCAGTATATATAACCAAAGCATGCTTAAGGCATCCACCTTAGGTCATCTTGTATAATTCTAGCTTGCTAACAATATCTTACTCAGTTTACTTGAAGTGCTAGGCTTGCCTTGGTTGGTGAAGTGGTTGAAATTCTCTTCCTCCTCTTCTTGGTAGAATTCGTCCTCCTCGAAAGCTTGGTCGGTACTATCGTCTATAAATACATACGGAATACACAAATCACCAAACAATACTTAACTAGTCTACTTAGCACACTAAGGCACACATTTGATGATCTAGTATCATCACAAACATCACAAGGTTTAATGAACTAGTTTCATTTATTTTATTTGAGAAAAGTAATTTCTACTCATTGAAATTAGCTAAGATTTAATATTCTCCAATTAAAATATGGGATCATATGGACACATGTCATCACCACATATTCTAATATATGGGAATGTGATTTAAAGGTTGGATCACATTTTAATAAGTTTAAGTTTAAAATTTAATGATTTAAAGTGACTAGAAATGCCTATATAGCATTATTTTGGTACTAGTCCAAATTCACTGCATGCAAACCTTAATATTATTACATATTCAGATAGGTATGGTTAAATGTGATTTTTGAGAGTTGGAATCAACTCAAAAGCTATTATGGTTGATTTTAGAAAAATGTTTGAAGGTGAAAAAGCTTCTGTCTTGTTATTTTCGCTAGGAGAGATCTATAACACTAAATGATTTAAATCCAACGGGCTTGGATATATATTTTCATTACCTTTCCAACAAAATTTGAATCATCTAATTTGGATTTGTAAAACTTTCTGAATTGATTTTCAAACTAAGGGATAGATTCTAGTTTAGTCTAAAAAGAAAAATCCTAATTTGAATCATAGGGCCTGTGCGGGACACTAATTGGGCCGGCCCATGTACACTCCACGGCGCAGAGGACAACTGACAGGATCACACATAGGGAGAGAGTAGCAACCAAGTAGAATCCCAAAGGGGAGAGACCTAGCACTACTAGAATCTGTACATGGGAGATACCATGAACTAGAAGAGCGCCTTGACGACTTCAATTAAGAAGGCCTTGTACAACTCATAGATAAGCTATAGAGAGGGGGATCCCATCCAGGGTTAGGCACATGCCTCAGTTCATCATCCATTCCATTCTAGGGTTCTAAGGAGGGGTGGGGCATATATAGGCCAGCCACAAGCTAGGGGTACTTTAGGCATAAAAGGGAGTTTGGGGGTGTTACATGGGACAGACCCGACTCAAGGTGTGCAAGCCTGTGTCTCTCAGGCCGGAGACTCCAGGGTGTGGGGGTGGAGACTCCGGTGTGGTCAGATACTCCGGGGTCGTCTCTGGGGTAGACTCTGGGTAGCTCCCAGGAGCTTTTGGAAGTTGGGACGGAGACTCGGCCAAAGACCTGGTGTAGAGACTCTAGGGTGCCCATACTGGAGACTCCGGGGTGTGCATGCCGAAGACTTCGGGGTTACTTCGGCTGCTTCTTCCATCTTCTCTTCTAGGCCTCATGCTTGAGGGTCTTGGTCCTCCTCTTGGCAGCACGGTCATGGGCCTAGTCATACAATCGGTAGTTGGCTCAAGTAGGATCCCATTCAAGTGATGACCAAAGGAAGGCAAAAGATGGAAGGAGTTCACCTTAATACGAATGGTTGGCGTATCATGATGTGGAACAACGGTGATTACCATGTGATGGGATGCATCATTATAAGCATACCGCTTGCGACTCCTAGACGAAGAAGCTCACCTCGTCGAGGAAAAGCAGGGCATCAATAGCAACGCTGTAGGCACAGAACAGTTCAATTCCCTGCATCATCAAAAGACTCGGAACAGCCCTATACTGGACAACAAAAATCCATATGTCCATAAGACCCTCTTCGAAGGAAAGAACACATACATCGTCATAGGAGAGCCTAGGCTCGACAACAAGGGAAAGCGGGTGTACAACACGCCGGTGGAAAACACTGTCGTGGCCTGAGAGATCCTAGCGAATAATTGAACTCCAGAATAGGTCCGACGTTGTGTAACACTACTCAACAAGGGTCCAGAGAAACAAAAGGTGCCATGTCCTTTAGCAGGAAGCTAGTCTCGAAATCCAACCATTGTCGCACTAACGTGGATCTACAACATGAATCAAGGCCCCGCCAGGAACCGAATCGGTATCACTATTCCGACCCTCGGGATGACACCTACTCAAGAACTGGCTCTTTAGGACAGCGACATAGAACCACGTGTGATTGGAGAAATGTGGCTCTAGTAGCAACACGAGACGCTGTAGCAGAACTGGTTCCACAACAACCTCCTTGGTGGCAATCTAACAACCACAGGGAAGAAGACGAAGCACGACATCGGGAGCGAGATCAGCAACAAATGCCACCTCCCAGACACACAAGCCATTTAGCTAAACCTTGCCACAATGACGACAATGACGGACGAAGAAACGATGAAAACCATGCTGGATCAAACCAGTGGGATGGCCGTCATCATGAGACCCTTCTCGGAACCGACACTGCGATGTTCTGGATAGAGGAAGGCGATTAGCCGGAAATAACCCATCAGAGCCTCCGTTCCCACTAGTCAGTGACCATAACAGCTCCCACGGGAGCCAGGAGGACGCCAGGGCGGAGGAGGTGGAACTACAAGAAAAGTTGGCTTTTACAATGGACAATTTTTGTGGTTGAGGGCCTATTTTTCGTGGCTAAAAAGTCTTCCGCGACGAATGACCTTCGTGGTAAAAGCCCCATCACAAATGAATTAACCATGGTTTTTTTATGACCGTGGCGGATCGCACCCTTTAGCCACAAAAACTTGTTCCGTCATAGATCTGTTCGCCAGCCGTGCTAACTGCTGACATCCTGCAAGCTGTCACGTGGCCGCCGTTGTTAATGTCTGGTTACCGTCATTAACAGTCGCACAAACTGTGGTAGAAGCCAAGCCCACCCAAGGCCTGCTAATTATGAAATGGGCTGACCCATGAGGAGAGCCTAATAGGATTACAATCCTTTACTGTTTTGTCCCGCACTGTCCAGAATCAGCCCAGTACTACAACCAGCAGTGGCCCGTACACTTTCGGGCCTGATATTGTTTCGGCCTACATGAGGCCCAAGTTATCCCAACACTATGCTCCCACTTGAGGCCTGCACCAAGACGACCTGATACTGTTCATTCCTAGTACCAATCTAGTCTTTTACTATTCAGGCCTGTTTCTGTTCTAGCCTTTTAGGATTCCTGCCCTGTTACTGTTTAGACCCTTTAGAGTTTGGGCTTTTTCCTATTCATGCCGGTACTGTCTGGCTTGTTACTATAGTGGTCTACCATTGTACTGGTCTTTCAATGTTCTGGCCTTTAATGTTCTAGCCTTCTACTGTTCTAGCCTTTTACTGCTCCGGCCTTTAAAAATTCTGGCCATTTACTGTTGAGGCCATTCATGGTTCTGGCCTTTCACTATTCATGCCTTTCACTGTTCCGGATTTCTACTGCTTAGGCCTTTCACAATTTTGGCCTTCTAATGTTCTTGTCTTCTACCGTTCTAGCCTTTTACAATTCTGGCATTTTACTGTTCTGGCCTTTTACTGTTCTCCCCTTAATTTTTTTGTTTTGGGCTGTCCATGCGCATGTTGTTTCAATGTTCGACATGTTACTGCTTTGGCCTGTTACTGTTTCGGCCTTTTTTGATAGCACCTACTTTTTGGCAGAACACATGAATATCAAGATAGCAATTAATAAGCATGCACAAATTAAAACTACTTATTACACAACAATAAAAGTTTATTACAATAGATTATACAACAAGATCGAAATTCTGAAAGATTACGAAGTGTTGGTGTCATCAATAAGATATCAGTACATGATGATTCGCTTCAATGTATCATGTGTCCTCTTCTTCAACATTTTAGCTACAGATCTAAGAGTAGTCACACCCTATATTTTCTACATGCAATACAACCTTTATATATTTATCACCTGCAGGAATTGTTCTAGGTGGACCGTTAAGTAAGTTTTTTGCTTCGGAAATGCAATGGGAGGATGAATGGGAAGAGGGATCACAACTTTTAGTCCTGCCTTTCGAGGACTCCTGCTTTGTTTTAACTGCAGCCTGCTAAAATATGGTGAACGAGGTTAAAACAAAGAACAAGGGAAATAAGTAGTATTATATAAAGTAGAGATCATTCAAAATAAGTATGAACTTATAGTAGCACGTTCAGGCTAATTTTTTTTTAGGATGAACAGTGAGCAAAATCCCACTGCAATTTTTATATTAAATTATAAGTAGAGTACAAGAATAATTACAGAGGCCTAACTAACAAAGGGAAAAAAACTAAGTCTGAGATTGGAGCCAAGCTTTAAAGTTTTCAGCAAGGTCTCTCTTGATTCTAAAGCTAATCCATCTTAGCTCTTCCTTATAAATTGCCTTCCAATTGTTGAAACTTGGTCTTTGATTATTGAAAATCTTATTATTTCTGATAATCCAAATCCCCCAAGCAACTAGGATGATGATTTCCATAGCGAAGGGTAAATGCAATTTCTCCTTAATATCTTCAATGGCCTCAAACACTGATAAACCCCTGTGTCTTTGCGGGCAAATAAAGTCCCAACAGTTTTCAACAAAAGGACAAGTCCAGAATAAATGAGAAAGGGTTTCTTCTTGTGAACATTCCATAACAGCACACGAATAAGACTAGAGTTGCATATTTTTTCTTCTAAGGAGATTCCTTGTGTTCAAACGGTCTTGAAGTAGTAGCCAAAAAAGAATTTATGTTTCGGTTGACAGGAGGTATTCCAGATCCAAGAGAAATGTGAGGGGGTAGGTTGATACCCACTCATGACTTTGTAGGCTTTTCGAGATGTGAACTTGTTGTTTCCCCAAATGTATGACCAATTGTCTTGTCTGCCTTCTTGAATCTTAGCCAAAGCTTGTTGAAAAATAACTTCCATCTGTTCAAACTCATTGTATGCTTGTTGGGATAAGGGTAAGTGAAATAAGTCTTCTAGGAACTCAGTTTGTACCACTTCTTTTATAGTGTAGCTTGTATTATTTGCAAATGATAGCAGATGAGGGAATTTTTGGTGAAGACACTGCTCCTCCCAAAGATCAGTCCAGAATAAAATTGAGTCCCCATTACCTAGATTTCCCCTAGCCATGGCTTTGTAGGAATCAATTAGTTTTAGATGAGATCTCCACCAGAATGAGCCTTCAGGGTTATGACTAGGTACAGATCCATCCACATAATAAGAGCTTTTCACCAGTTTCACCCAAGGAATGTCATGGTCATTATAGAACTTATCCAAGTTTTTTAGAAGTAAAGCATTATTCCGGATGGTTATATCTATGACACCCAATCCTCCTTGATCCTTTGGCCTACAGATTTTTTCCCAAGCCACCAGGGCAGATCCTTTTGCTTGGACTTCAACACTTTCAGAACCTTTTTTTCTCCATAAGCAATGTCAGAAGTATCGTTCAGGCTAATAGTAGCTCCTTCTCAAGCGGGTGCAACTCCTGGTCAATCTGCCAGAAGAATTTGAGCCGAGCAGCTGGAACTCTAGTCCTTGTACTCCATTGTCATTTCTCTGCATTAAGGCATGACATTTAAAACCTAGTTAGCTGGTTTGGAAGGATGAAAACTCTTGAAAAACACCAAAAACATAGCATTAAATATTACTAGATGTAAGATTCAAACTAGATAGCTGGTTTGGAAGGATGAAAGCAGGTGAAAACACCAAAATATAGCATTAAAAATGACCAGATATATGATTCAAACTAGATGGACATTTTTAGAACTCAACATTCGCAAATAGAAACACAATAGAACATGAATGCAAATGTCATGGCAAGGTTTTAGGTAGAATGACTTATTAACTTATTAGGAATGCAGGTTATATAACTTATTAACATGACAAGAAACTGGCCTATGTAACACAAGGAAAACTCGCACTTCATCCTGGCTTGGCGTTAGATTATCAATGTTTGATCCTCTATGAGCTATTTTCATGACCCGTGCGAGCACTCGGAAAGAATAGGATCTATGAGTTGGTGTTGGAGGATTATATCGATAGCGTGAGAATGTAAGAAAGGGAATAAAAGCAAGAAGCTAATGATGTGAATAGGACCAACCAAATGTGAGGTGCAAATGAAATGGCAATATAATGCAGGATATTGAGCAACATTCTAATGATTTTGTAGCTTACGAGTACCCAAAAAATAGCAAACGGGCAAGAGAAATTACCGCTGCGCGGCGAGGACGGGTGGGACGGGCAAGAGGGCGGCGGGGGCAGGGGCTCAACATTTTGGGGTTAGCGACGAGTGATTCACTGAAGCACCCCCGTATGGTAGATGATGGCGTTGGTAAAGCAGATCCGGTGCAGTAAGGGAGTCAGTGAAATAGTTCTGGTGAGGAAGAGAGCACCGACAGTGAAGGAGCTCCGGTGTGGAATAGTGGGCCCACAGTGAAGCAGCTGGAGGGAGGTCAAGGTTGGACGGGTGTGGGCGAGGAAGAGGCGATGGGGGTATAGAAGAGGAATTTTGCATTTGCAAAAAGCGAGGCGAGATATTTGAATAGATGCGCGGGATGTTTCGATGCTTTGTGGAAATTTTGAGGTTGAAGCTTCCGACATACGCTACTCCGACGCGACCGCTCTAACGTGTTGGCTCCGTCTAGACCCACGCGTTGGTGACAGTATGCTTACCAACATTTAAATGAGTTTCCACACATTTGCAGAAATTGATAAACATTATATTTTGAAGGCTTTCATACAAGATGACCAAGGCCACGGCCATATCTCTACTATATTTTATGATAGTGTGTCCATATCTAGTAGATCGCGCATCTTGGCATTTCAAAAGAAGATTCTAGATTTGATGGATAATGTCCAACTTTCATGAATTTCCAAACTTCCTAGCTAAATCTATGCAATAAAATGACTTTTTGACAATCTGAAGTAAGTATATCTAATTTTGAACTACAAAGTGTGTGATATACCTTGCTCTTGACTTTTTTAAAATAATTCAAAGGTACCAAGTAGTCAAATATTGGAGAACCACCGAGAGTTTCGCAAGATTTAACTTTTTGTTATGAATGGTAATGACACCAAATTTTGGCCATTTAAAAAAAATATAAAGCAAAAAAATATTAAACGAAATATAACCATTCTTTTCTCTCTTGGTGTCTCACTATGTGCACTAGCTAGTTTCCCTAGACAAATATAATCTTAAAATTTGATAAATTTTGAAAAAAATTGTATGACAATATATGGAGTACCATGTATGAATATGCATGGCTTTGAAACCAGATGACCAACGTCATGGCCATATATTTTCTATCGTTTATAATAACCTGTCCATATTTGGTAGTTGGTGCGTATTGCATTTTAAAATATTTTTTACAAAGGAAGCTTCCAAATTCAAAGTTATTTCAATTTTCTAAAGCACAACAATGGCTTTTGTCATGAAGCAACTACAAAATATTACTCAAAATCCCACTGCCCCAATTTTCACACAAAGGATATATATCCTAGGGTTAAGTTTAGGGTTCGAGGTTTATTTTGGGTTAAGGGTTTAGGGGTTCATGGTTTAGGGTTTAGGATTTTAGGGTTTCGGCTTTTAGGGTTTAGGTGTTTAGGGTTGTTTAGGGTTTTAGGGTTTATGATTGTTTAGGGAATTTTCAATAATAATGTTTAAGCTTTATATATATATGCTTATATTCATGGAATGGAATGTCGTTATTGCAATTTAGAAAGTATCTCAAATTTTGATCTATAGGTGCATTATACCTGCTTGGTAAGGGTTTAGGGTTGTAGGGTTAGGATGTTAGGGTTATAGGGTTAGGAGGTTAGGGTTAATGGTTTTTTATTTTCAATAATTTTCAAGCTTTATGCATATATTCATGGAATAGAATGGCGGTACCACAATTTAATGGAAGTATCTCAAATTTTGATCTATAAGTGCATGGTACATGCTTGGTTTAGGGTTTGTGGGTCGAGGATTTATGTCAACACCCGAATTTTTAATCCCAGATGCCTGTTATGTCATACATCGCAATCCCAGGATTACCATTTTTGCGAGACATAACAGATTGGATATCACAGTACATCATCCATTACAAACCAATATAAGGTCTTACATGACTAAATGATCTCATGATCCAGTCTTAGTACAACAAGCAGCGGAATAAATAATAAGCGTAGCAGTGGGGTCCATCTTCAGTGGCACATGCAATGCTGACGATGGAAGATAGTCCTTGTTATCACAATCGTCCTACTGCCTGTCATCTTGGTTGTCTCCTTCATAGTCTGGCCATAGGAATAGCCAGGGACAAAAGCCATGAGTACTCTTTAAGTACTCGCAAACTATCACTAACAAGTAAGGTAGTGCTAGTGGGAAGAGCCAACTCTATGTTTATTTGTAAAGTTAAGTTTGAAACCTAAGCTGAGTTCAGAAACAAAGAAAGATAAAATAAAGTTCTAGAATCACTTAAGTTGGGAAGCTAGTGTCATATTCACAACCCTGTTTCTGTCCTCCTTCAGGGTAGTTCTCTTCATAGTCTGGCCATAGGAATAGCCAGGGACAAAGCCATGAGTACTCTTTAAGTACTCGAAAACTATCGCTAACAAGTAAGGTAGTTCTAGTATGCATGCTAACTCTAAGTTTATTTGTAAGGTTAAGTTTGAAACCTAAGCTGAGTTCAGAAACAAAGAAAGATAAAATAAAGTTCTACAATCACTTAAGTTGGGAAGCTAGTGTCATATTCACAACCCTATTGTGGTCAAGTCAAGATTCATCATTCATTTCATAAGTCATTTTGAAAACATCTGACAACGAAATAGTATGGCCACTCCAACTGTCCATAACCGTGGACGCGGCTATTCGAATAGTTTCACACTCTGCAGAGGTGGTACACTTTCACCACAAAATTCGATACATCTATCAGGGATAACCCTGAATCATCATACTTAGTATGCAGATAATCAAACATAACCTTTCCTTTACACACCCTAGTATAAGAACCTCTCCTATGAGCATGGCCTCCCAACCATGACCATCATCATCTTGGAGGCATAGGTGGACAACATTGAGAGGTAGCCTCGGCTCAAACCTCTCCCGCGAGGGAACTAATACTAATGCATACAAACTTCCGGCTAAGGCTTACCCAATTCAGGTATTGTGGTTGTACGATAAAATTGGAATTGTATCGCATCTGAATCCAACCATCAGTTTTTGTAAAAGGGCTAAGGCTCATGCCTCAACATTTTCATCGTCATAAACCATGGTGTTTCTCAACACATGTCAAAACTTCTCAATAGAATGACTCATCATTCCAAGGTTTTCACAATTCATTTTCACCAAGTGTTCCCATCTAAAGTGACTCAAGTTTTGACTTAGCTCTAAGTTACTAAGTTAAGAGTGTTCACTAAGGTGGGATGCTAATCTCAATCTCATGCCATAGAATGACATCTAAGGTTATCTAGATAGGTCAAGTTTTATACTTTTTATGCTACCTTCAAAAAATTAAGGGACTTTGGTAAAGTAAAGAAAGTAAAAGCTTGAAGTAAAACTTGGGGTGGGTAATATTCAAAGTGGTATAACCAAAGCATGCCTAAGGCACCTTGCTTAGATTATCTGGTTTAATTCTAGCTTGCTAACAATATCTTGCAAGTGTTAGCTTGCATTGTTAATGATGGCTTGCCTTGTGTAGTGCAGTGGTTGAAGTTTTCTTCCTCCTCCTCTTGGTAGAACTCCACCTCCTCGAAAGCTTGGTCGGTACTATCGTCTATAAATACATACGGTATACACAATCACCAAACAATACTTAACTAGTTTACTTAGCACACTAAGGCACACATTTGATGATCTATTATCGTCACAAGCATCACAAGGTTTTATTAACTAGCTTCATTCTTTTTATTTAAGAAAAGTAATTTCTACTCATTAAAAATAACTAAGATTTAATATTCTCCACTTAAAATATGGATCATGTGGACACATGTCATCACCACATATTCTAACATATGGGAATGTGATTTAAAGCTGGGATCACATTTTAATAAGTTTAAGTTTAAAATTTAATGATTTAAAGTGACTAGAAATGCCTATATAGCATTATTTTGGTACTAGTCCAAAGTCACTACATGCAAACCTTAATATTATTATATATTCAGATACGTATGGTTAAATGTGACTTTTGAGAGTTGGAATCAACTCAAAAGCTATTATGGTTGATTTTATAAAAATGTTTGAATGTGCAAATGCTTCTATCTTGTTATTTTTACTAGGAGAGATCTCTAACTCTAAGTGAATTAAATCCAACGGACTTGGATAGATCTTTTCAGAAGCTTTCCAACAGAATTGGAATCACTCAATTTGGTTTAGTAAATCTTCCTAAATTGATTTTTTAACTAAGGGATAGAATTGGATTTAAACTTAAATAAAAAACACTTATTTGAATTCGTTGGCTAGCGCGGGAAAGGAAATGGGCCGGCCTAGTGACGCTCAGTGGCACAGAGGGAGGCTGGCAGGTTGGTCCCACTTTTCAGCGAGACTTAAAACCCGAAACGGTATCTAGCAATCTAAGCCACACGATTATAACGTGGATCAATGACTCACAGTCGTCGTCGACGACAAACTCGTTGCCGGTGAGACCGGACCCTAAACAGCCGGTGGGGGTCTACTGGGGACGTACCAGGGCTCTAGCTCGTGTGGTGAGGCGGGCGATCGAACTGGACGGCGACGGCGGGCTCAGGCGAAGTCACGACAGGGGCTGCGGTGGACGGAATCAACGGTAGCGTCTCCTCCTCTGCAGCGGGCTCCTCCGGTGCAATTCCGGCGAACTACGGATCGAGCGGCTCCAGGGAGATAGGGGAAATGTTCAGGGGAGAGAGGGGAGTGGAATGGTGTGAGGAATTTGTGCTAGGGAGGCCTGCTTATATAGGTGCAACAGTGAGACCGAGAGGTGTGGGCGGAGCTCGTCGGTGACGACAGCACAGGGGGCTATCAGCGTGGGTGAGGTAGGCCGATGGTGGGCGGTTCCCTGGCGGTGCTCTATGGCGCAATGGCGCGGCTAGGTGCGGTGGCATATGGTCGGGAGCATTGCGCGCTCTAGGAGACAGAGGCGATGCTCAAGGCGGCACCCGACGACTGTGGGTCGCGCGGCGGTGCACGGCCATGTCTGGCGGGGTGCTAGGGTCGAGGCGGAGCGGCGTGTGCGGTATGGCAGAAAGGCGCGGTCTATTGCATGCTGGCGGCTATCACGCTCTGGCGAGCTCGCAGAGAGAAAGGGCGGCGACGCTGGGGTGTGGTCCAGGGGCAGAGGTTGATCGAGGGGTGGACCATGGGTGGCGGTAGGGTTGGCCGGAGCTAGGGGATGTGCTGGTTTGGCGCGGCGCTGTCCCTAGCGCGTTGCCCGCTTCTGGCCGGCGGTGAACACAAAGTGGCGGCGCTGCACTTCTGCTCTATGCCGGTTAGTAGCTTAGTTAGGTGCTAGTTAGAGTTAGGGGAGACAAGGGGACCAAATGGAGGCCAAACATTCGACAAGGCATTGATCAAGCAATAGTGTTTATTAGGCAGAAAAAGGGTGCATGCCACCTGTTCGATCAAATGGCCGCAAGAACAAAAGTTTTGAATTTTGGGCTGATTTTTGGTGGAGTGTTGTATCTTATAATTGAGCTTCTAGGTGTGCTTGAGTTTTAAAAGTGGAGTTCATTTGAGTGGTTTTTGAATAAGGGTGATCTATACATACGAACTACATTCAAATTTCAAATGTCATTTAAATTTAGTGTTTGGAAGTTTTTGGGATGAAACAAAGTGGGCCTTGGTACATCACTACTTGTACTAGCAAGGGGTGCAAAGAACCACAATT
Organism: Avena insularis; assembly: GCA_023614405.1. Classification (NCBI taxonomy): domain Eukaryota; kingdom Viridiplantae; phylum Streptophyta; class Magnoliopsida; order Poales; family Poaceae; genus Avena; species Avena insularis. The sequence goes on along the minus strand of CM042694.1, from coordinate 281,484,404 downwards.
GTTTCTGTTAAGATTTGAGTTCTAGGAATAGCCAAAGTAGGCATGGTGATTAAAATGGCCCAAATGACCATTTTCTTATTTTATTCATTTTGATTTATTTTTCTTTGGGAATGATCTAGATGATGTTTAATTCACCTTAGAATCATTTTACAACCAATGGATCACTCAAACATGGCAATTCAAAACAACTCCTAATTTAAATGCACACACATAGGAATGCTTAATGATTTTTAAATGGAAAAGTTTTTGTTAACTCTAAATTTGATGATTTGGATCTTAATAACCTTGGATTAAGTTTTGGGGTGTTACAAACCTTCCCCCCTTAAACAAAATCTCTTCCCGAGATTTACGAAAGAAAACTAGGAACTAAAGAGATCTGAGAACTCTGTCCTAATGTAATCTTCTCGCTCCCAAGTGGCTTTCTCTTTGGTATGGTTGCTCCATTGAATCTTGAGAAATTTGATACTTGTGGTCCTGGTGGTTCTGTAAGATTCCTCCAAGATACGGATGGGCACTTCACGATATGTCAGGTCCTTGTTGATATCAACAGCTCGGTGATCGATGTTCTTGAAAACTTTGGTCTTCTTCGGCACTTCTAGGCATTTGCGAAGTAACGAGATATGGAACACATTGTGGATGGCAGACATCTTTTGAGGTAGTTCCAGTTGATACAATACTTCTCCTCGACGGTTCAGAATCTTGAAGGGCCCGATATATCTGGGGGCTAACTTTCCTTTCAAACTAAAGCTTCGCGTTCCCTTCAATGGTGAAACCTTGAGATACACAAAATCTTCGACATTGAAAGTCAGGTCTCTCCTTCTCTTGTCAGCATAACTCTTCTGTCTAGACTGGGTGGTCTTGAGGTGTTCACGGACCTTGTGAACCTTTTCTTCGGCTTCTCAGAGAATATCGGGTCCAAAAATCTGACTCTCTCCTATTTGTGACCAATTCAAAGGGGTGCGACACTTTCTTCCGTATAGGAACTCAAATGGTGCCATTTGCAAGCTAGCTTGATAACTGTTGTTATATGAGAATTCTGCGAAAGGTAGGCAGTCTTCCCATTTTGATCCATACTCTAACACACAAGCTCTCAACATATCTTCTAAGATTTGGTTGACTCTTTCAGTCTGTCCATCAGTTTGCGGGTGATAAGCGGTGCTGAAATTCAACTTGGTTCCCAATCCTTGCTAGACTTTCTGCCAAAATCTCGAGGTAAACTGTGTTCCTCGATCTGATACTATGGTCTTGGGGGTTCCATGCAGACTAACAATCCTAGCAATAAACAGCTTTGCTAGCTTCGAACTCTGGTAGGTTGTCTTGACAGGTATAAAGTGAGCTACCTTGGACAGTCTATCTACGATGACTCAGATTGAGTCATTTCCCCTACTAGAAGTAGGCAAACCGGTGATAAAGTCCATTCCGACGGAATCCCACTTCCATTCCGGAATCTGCAATGGTTGCAACAGTCCTGCGGGTCTTTGATGCTCTGCTTTGACTCTTTGACATATGTCACACTTGGCGATGTAGCTTCCGATTTCTCTCTTCATCTTGTACAACCAAAATTGCTCTTCAAATCTTGATACATCTTCGTTCCTTCGGGGTGGATAGAATAAAGAGTATCATGAGCTTCCTGCATGATAACTTGCTTTAGCTCCGAATCTGCTGGCACACAGATACGTCCTTTGTACCACATAACTCCTTCTTCGTCTTCGGTGAATCCAGGTACCTTTCCTGTACCAATACGATGTTTGATTCTGTCGATACTTTCATTTCCCTTTTGGGCTTCCTTGATTTGGCTAATCAAAGTGGGTTGAAGTTCAATGCTAGCTAAAAATCCTTTGCTAACTATCTCAGTTCTAAACTGCTCCAACTCTTCATACAAACTTGGTTGCTTCTCCTTGATCATGGTGTTTAGCCTACAAGGCAATCTGCTAAGAGCATCCGCTACCACATTGGCTTTGCCGGGGTGATAGTGGATGTCAAGGTCATAATCCTTGATTAACTCTATCCATCTTCTCTGCCTCATATTCAGCTTCTTCTGAGTGAAAATATACTTCAAACTCTTATGATCTGAGTAAATATCACAACGATTACCCATAAGATAATGACGCCATGTCTTCAAGGCCAAAACTACGGCTACTAACTCAAGATCATGGGTCAGATAGTTCTGCTCATGCTGCTTCAGTTGCCGAGACAGATACGTGATGACTTTGCCTTCTTGCATCAATGCACATCCGAGACCAATCTTGGATGCATCACAATACACGTCAAATGGCTTCTTGATATCTGGCATGATCAATATTGGGGCAGAAATCAATATCTTCTTCAGTTCTTGGAAACTGGCTTCACATTTGTCGGTCCATTCAAACTTCTTGTCCTTCTTCAACAATTGGGTCATGGGTCTGGCGATGCTCGAGAATCCTTCTATGAACTTGCGGTAATATCCCGCTAATCCAAGAAATGCACGGACTTGGGTTTGAGTGGTTGGGGCTTCCCATTCTTCGACATCTTTGATCTTGGCAGGATCAACAGAGACTCCGCCGGCAGACACAATATTTCCTAGGAATCCTACTTCTTTCAGCCAAAACTCACACTTGATGAACTTGGCATATAACCGATGCTCTCTCAGGGTTTCTAGGATGATTCTCAGATGTTGCTCATGCTCTTCTTTTTGACTTGGAGTAGATAAGGATATCGTCGATAAACACAACGACAAACTTATCTAGGAAATTCATAAAGATCTTATTCATGATATTCATGAAATAAGCAGGGGCATTGGTTAATCTAAAAGACATGACCGTATACTCGTATAAACCATAACGAGTAGTAAAGGCAGTCTTCGGAATATCCGTTGCACGAATCTTAGGTTGGTGATAACCAGTCCTATGATCAATCTTTGAGAATACCTGGGCACCAGTCAACTGATCAAATAGATCTTCTATCTTTAGCAAAGGGTACTTGTGTTTGATGGTGACGTCATTCAGCTTGCTGCAATCTGTGCACAAACGGTTGCCTCCATCTTTCTTGTCGACGGATAACACTGGTGATCTCCATGGCGATGCGCTTGGTAGAATCAAGCCTGTTGCTAGCATAGCATCCAACTGCTTCTTCAACTCTACTAACTCTGAGGGGTTCATGCTATAGGGTCTCTAGGCTATGGGTCCGGTTCCGGGGATTAGTTCGATAATGATCTCAATATACCTATCCGGGGGCATACCTAGCAATTCATCTGGGAATATGTCGGGGTATTCACAGACTAGTCTGACTTGGTCTATGGTGGGTAGGGCTAGACTCTTGTTGCACTTGAATTGACGAGGTAAGGTTTCAGATATATGCTCCACTGTGACTCCAGAGCTACTGGTCATGGTGATGGCTTTCTTAGCACAGTCTATCAGTCCTTTATGCTTTGACATCCAGTCCATACCTAGTACTACTTCCAATCCTTTTGTTCCAAGTACTATTAGGTTGGCATAAAAATCTATCCCATGTATTCTGATAGGCACAACTTTGCAAATTTTTATAGCTTTTGTAGTTGAACCGGGGATTTGAACTATCATGACATGCTTCAAGTTGGTTGGGTGGATCTTACTAATGCATGCAAATTCTTCGGTGACAAATTAATGCGATGCTCCCAAATCAAACAACACTCTTGCTAAAACTGAGTTGACAGAAAACATACCCAGCACTACATCTAGCGCTTCTTGGGCTTCTTCGGTGTTCATGTGGAAGAGACGGCCGTTGCGGTTGTGAGGGTTCCCTGGGGCAAACCTTCTCCCTGGTTGAACATGACGCTGTTGTTGAGCTGGGGCATTCACATTTCAGGGGCGGCAGTCTTCTTGGGACACTCATTGGAATAGTGACCCTTCACTCCGCACTCGAAACAAGTTATCTGGGACTTGTCTTTAGCTGCGACAGGCACATCATTGCTTCCAGTTCTGGGTGCGGTGTTGTTGTTGTTGTTGCTCTTGGGAGGTGCACGGTTGAAATTGCTGGTGTTACCGGGGTTGTTGTTGTTTCCTCCGGACTTCACATTGCCTCTGCTACGGTTGGGGTAGCTTGGGCGAGACATTGGGGGTCGGTTGTTTCTCGGTGCAAATGCGGCAGACGGGTTGGGACGGTACTTCTGGTGACTGTTGGATCCAGTTTGGTGCATCATACGACGTTTGCGGTTGTCGTTTGCCTGGTTAATCTTCCCTTCCATCTGAATGGCAGAGTCGACTAGCTCTTCGAGATCCTTGAATCAGATGTTGACGAGTACAGTCTGCATCTCATCATGCAGTCCATTCAGGAATCTCTCCTTCTTCTTGGCCTCTGTGTTGATATCATCGGGTGCGTACCTAGCAAGCGACAGGAATCTATCACGGTACTCCAACACAGTCATTCTGCCTTGCTTCAAATCTCGGAATTCATCCCTCATTCGGGTGACTAGGCCCTGCGGCACGTGGGTGCGACTAAACTTGATTTTGAAGGCTTCCCATGTCATCACTTGACCATGGTTCATCAGGAGGATGCTGTTCCAGTAGGCTCTTGCGTCTCCTGCCAAGTAGTGGGTGGTAAAGAGAACTTTCTTGTTGTCATCAACTCTGGCTACTTCCAAATTGTTCTCCATCATCTGCAACCAGTCGTCAGCATCTAATGGGTTTTCTGAAGTGCTAAAGATTGGGGGATTGGTATTCTGAAAGTTCTTCAGCTTGGATCCTTGATGGTCCTGATTTCCATGCCCTTGGTTGTTCTGGGCCATCTAGGCTATCTGCTGCAGTGTTGCTAAGTTGGCCTGGCGCTCTGCCCTGCTTGCTTCATGGTCTGCAACTAACATCTGCATGATCTGCAACATTGGGTCTTGCGATGAGCTGCTCCCTCCGGGGTTTCCACGAGTCATCTGAAGATTGAGGTAGATAAAGAGGTAAGAGGGAAAGTTCTAGGATTCATGGTTTTGGTTTCAAAGCTAAAACTTTGAGTTTGACTCAGGTTTTGCAACTAACTTCATTTCATTCATTCAAACAAGCACACGATACAAACACACACACCACAACAACAAGGGAAAACAGATGGTTTTAAGAACCATTCTGTAAGCTACGATACAATGGGACCGATATATCTCATGCTACAATAGTGCTCTAGTGCATCTACTCATTGTCGATGAAGTCAGAGTCGTCATCGTTGGTGTAGAAGTCCACAACATCCTCCTCCAGAAAGTCATCATCATTGCTGAGGTAAGAATCCATATCTCTCTGGATGTCTTCACCCTCCTCTTCTTCCTCCTTTGCTGCAAGTTGAGCTTCTTGCTCCTTGATGATCTTCTCGAGGTCGGCCACCTTCTTGCGAAGACGGGCGATGGTGCGATCCTTCTTTTCGTGCTGGAGGCGAAGAGACTGACGGTCCTTGACAAGCAGTGAGAAAGTCTGAGCCTTCTGGGCGGCAATGGCACGGTTGTGGTTGGCCAACTCCCTAGCATTGTCCAATTCCTTATAGCGATCGTATAGCAGGAAGTCAAGGTTCTCCACTTGACGCTTCAACTCTAGGTGACCTAGCATCTCCATTGGCATTCCCATGAAGTCACACCTTGCATAGTGTGCAAAGTGGGTTCCTTAGATTTGGTTGACACTGAGGGAACATAGACGTGCGAGAGCTTCATGCATTGCCCTGGCTAATCCATCTAGCCAGTTGTTCTCTCTTACGGAGAACTAGATTCTCCCAGACGTTGGTGCTTCTATGCTTCCTCGAAGATCAGCGGTGACTACCCATTGTAAATCTCCTCCTAGGGGTCCAGGAAGTTGAGCTCCAAGAAACTCCGGATGTGGGCGTCCCAATAACTCAGATAGTGAATCTAGATCCCTCTAGAAGATCAGTTGGCCTCCGTTGCCCAACAGGTAGAACTTGTTGAACTGAGTCTCCATCTACAAGAATTAAGGATGAGGAAGTTAGTGAAGTGATCAAGTGTGTCAAATTTTAGGTAGTAATGTAAGAATTTGAGGAACATGAATTTTTGAGAAAGAACGAATTCCCAAGGGTAAGAGAGGAAATAGTTTTTCATAAATACTCACTTTGGTTTTGAAATTAAGTTTTTGTTCGGACGTCCATTCTAACTAGGGTCTCCTATGGTCAGGATGGCTCTGATAACAACTTGTCAACACCCGGATTTTTAATCCCAGATGCCTGTTATGTCATACATCGCAATCCCAGGATTACCATTTTTGCGAGACATAACAGATTGGATATCAAAGTACATCATCCATTACAAACCAATATAAGGTCTTACACGAATAAAGGATCTCATGATCCAGTCTTAGTACAACAAGTAGCGGAATAAATAATAAGCGTAACGGTGGGGTCCATCTTCAGTGCCACAGGCAATGCTGAAGATGGAAGATAGTCCTAGTTATCATAGCCGTCCTACTGTCCGTCATCTTGGTAGTCTCCTTCATAGTATTGCCATAGGAATAGCCAGGGACAAAAGCCATGAGTACTCTTTAAGTACTCGCAAACTATCACTAACAAGTAAGGTAGTGCTAGTGGGAAGAGCCAACTCTATGTTTATTTGTAAAGTTAAGCTTGAAACCTAAGTTGAGTTCAGAAACAAAGAAAGATAAAATAAAGTTCTACAATCACTTAAGTTGGGAAGCTAGTGTCATATTCACAACCCTGTTGTGGTCAAGTCAAGATTCATCATTCATTTCATAAGTCATTTTGAAAACATCTGACAACGAAACAGTATGGCCACTCCAACTGTCCATAACCGCAGACGCGACTATTCGAATAGTTTGACACTCTGCAGAGGTGGTACACTTTCACCACAAGATTCGATACATCTGTCTGGGATAACCCTGAATCATCATATTTAGTATGCAGATAATCAAACATAACCTTTCCTTTACACACCCTAGTATAAGCACCTCTCCTATGAGCATGGCCTCCCAACCATGACCATCTGTCATCTTGGGCACTGCATAGGTGGACAACATTGAGAGGTAGCCTCGGCTCAAACCTCTCCCGCGTGGGAACTAATACTAATGCATATAAACTTCCGGCTAAGGCTTACCCAATTCAGGTATTGTGGATGTACAGTAAAATTGGAATGATATCTCTTCCAAATCCAACCATCAGTTTTTGTAAAAGGGCTAAGGCTCATGCCTCAACATTTTCATCATCACAAACCATGGTGTTTCTCAACACATGTCAAAACATCTCAATAGAATGACTCATCATTCCAAGGTTTTCACAATTCATTTTCACCAAGTGTTCCCATCTAAAGTGACTCAAGTTTTGATTTAGCTCTAAGATACTAAGTTAAGAGTGTTCACTAAGGTGGGATGCTAATCTCAATCTCATGCCATAGAATGACATCTAAGGTTATCTAGATAGGTCAAGTTTTATACTTTTTATGCTACCTTCAAAAAAGTAAGGGACTTTGGTAAAGTAAAGAAAGTAAAAGCTTGAAGTAAAACTTGGGGTAGGTAATATTCAAAGTGGTATAACCAAAGCATTCCTAAGGCACCTTGCTTAGATTATCTAGTTTAATTCTAGCTTGCTAACAATAGCTTGCAAGTGTTAGCTTGCATTGTTAATGATGGCTTGCCTTGTGTAGTGCAGTGGTTGAAGTTTTCTTCCTCCTCGTCTTGGTAGAACTCCTCCTCCTCGAAAGCTTGGTCGGTACTATCGTCTATAAATACATACGGTATACACAATCACCAAACAATACTTAACTAGTTTACTTAGCACACTAAGGCACACATTTGATGATCTATTATCGTCACAAGCATCACAAGGTTTTATTAACTAGCTTCATTCTTTTTATTTAAGAAAAGTAATTTCTACTCATTAAAAATAACTAAGATTTAATATTCTCCACTTAAAATATGGGATCATGTGGACACATGTCATCACCACATATTCTAACATATGGGAATGTGATTTAAAGGTGGGATCACATTTTAATAAGTTTAAGTTTAAAATTTAACGATTTAAAGTGACTAGAAATGCCTATATAGCATTATTTTGGTACTAGTCCAAAGTCACTGCATGCAAACCTTAATATTATTACATATTCAGATAGGTATGGTTAAATGTGATTTTTGAGAGTTGGAATCAACTCAAAAGCTATTATGGTTGATTTTATAAAAATGTTTGAATGTGCAAATGCTTCTGTCTTGTTATTTTTACTAGGAGAGATATCTAACTCTAAATGAATTAAATCCAACAGGCTTGGATATATCTTTTCAGACGCTTTCCAACAAAATTGGAATCACTCAATTTGGTTCAGTAAATCTTCCTGAATTGATTTTTGAACTAAGGGACAAAATTGGATTTAAACTTAAATAGAAAAATAATTATTTGAATTCGTGGGCTAGCGCGGGAAAGGAAATGGGCCGGCCCAGTGACGCTCAGCGGCGCAGAGGGCGGCTGACAGGTTGGTACCACTTGTCAGTGAGACTTAAAACCTGAAACGGTATCTAGCAATCTGAGCCACACGGTTATAACGCGGATCAACGGCTCACAGTCGTCGTCGACGACGAACTCGTCGCCGGCGAGACCGAACCCTAAACGGCTGGTGGGGTCTACTAGGGACGTACCAGGGCTCCAGCTCGTGCGGCGAGGCGGGCGATCAAACTGGACGATGACGGCGGGCTCAGGCAGTCACGGCAAGGGCTGTGGTGGACGGAATCGACGGCAGCATCCCCTCCTCTACAGCGGGCTCCTCCGATGCAATTACGGTGAACTACGGCTCGAGCGGATATGGCGAGAGAGGGGAAATGTTCAGGGGAGAGAGGGGAGTGGAATGGTGTGAGGAATTTGTGCTGGGGAGGCCTGCTTATATAGGTGCAACGGTGAGACCGAGAGGTGTGGGTAGAGCTCGTCGGTGACGACGGCACAGGGGGCTATCGGCGTGGGTGAGGTAGGCGGACAGTGGGCGGTTCCCTGGCGGTGCTCTATGGTGCAATGGAGCGGCTAGGGGCGGTGGCATATGGCCAGGAGCGTTGCACGCTCTGGGAGACAGAGGCGGTGCTCGACGCGGCGCCCGGCGACTGTGGGTCGTGCGGCGGTGCACGACCATGTCTGGCGGGGTGCTGGGGTCGAGGTGGAGCAGCGTGTGTGGTATGGCGGCAAGGCGCTGGCTATCGCTAGGGCTGAGGTTGATCGAGGGGTTGACCATGGGTGGCGGTAGGGTTGGGCGGAGCTAGGGGACATGCTGGTTTGGCGCGACGCTATCCCTGGCGTGTTGCCCGCTTCTGGCCGGCGGTGACCACAAAGTGGCGGCGCTCCGCTGCTGCACTAGGCCGGTTAGTAGCTTAGTTAGGTGCTGGTTAGAGTTAGGCGAGACAAGGGGGCCAAATGGAGGCCAAACACTCGACAAGGCATTGATCAAGCAATGGTGTTTGTTAGGTAGAAAAAGGGTGCATGCCACCCGTTCGATCAAATGGCTGCAAGAACAAAATTTTGAATTTTGGGCTGATTTTTGGTGGAGTGTTGTATCTTATTCTTGAGCTTCTAGGTGTGCTTGGGTTTTAAAAGTGGAGTTCATTTGAGTGGTTTTTGAATAAGGGTGATCTATGCATATGAACTACATTCAAATTTCAAATGTCATTTAAATTTAGTGTTTGAAAGTTTTTGGGATGAAAGAAAGTGGGCCTTGGTACATCACTACTTGTACTAGCAAGGGGTGCAAAGAACCACAATTGTTTCTGTTAAGATTTGAGTTCTAGGAATAGCCAAAGTAGGCATGGTGATTAAAATGGCCCAAATGACCATTTGCTTATTTTATTCATTTTGATTTGTTTTTCTTTGGGATTTGTTTGTGAATGATCTAGATGATGTTTAATTCACCTTAGAATCATTTTACAACCAGTGGATCACTCAAACATGGAAATTCAAAACAACTCCTAATTTAAATGCACACACATAGGAATGCTTAACGATTTTTAAATGGAAAAGTTTTTGTTAACTCTAAATTTGATGATTTGGATCTTAATAACCTTGGATTAAGTTTTGGGCTGTTACAATTTAGGGTTTTATGGTTTTACGGTTTATGGGTTGTTTAGGGTTTAGCAAATTTTCAATAATGCTAACAGATTTATGCTTATATTCGTCGAATAGAATGACGTTACCTGATTCAATGAAAGTATGTCAAATTTTGATCTATAAGTGCATGATACCTGCTTGGTTAGGGTTTATGGGTTGAGGGTTTTAGGATTTTACTATTTAGGTTTTATGGTTGTATAGGGTTTAGGGTTTAGCAAATTTAGAGTAATGCTCACGCTTTATGCTTATATTCGTCGAATAGAATGGTGTTACCTAATATATTGAAAGTATCTCAAATTTTGAGCTATAAGTGCATGATACCTGCTTGGTTAGTGTTTATGGGTTGAGGGTTTTGGGTTTTGTGGTTTATTAGGGTTTAGGTTTTAGGGGTTGTTTAGGGTTTAGGGTTTGGGGTTTAGGGAATTTTCGATAATGCTCAAGGTTTATGCTTATATTGGTCGAATAGAATGGCATTACCAATTAAACTAAAGTATATCAAATTTTGATCTATAAGTGCATGCTACGTGCTTGGTAAGGGTTTAGGGTTTCAGGAATTTTCAATAATGTTCAAGATTTATGCTTATATTCGTGGAATAAAATGGCGTAACATCAATTTATTGAAAGTATCTAAATTTTTGATCTATAAGTGCATGATACCTGCTTGGTTAGGGTTTATGGGTTGAGGGTTTAGGGTTTTACGGTTTAGTTTTATGGGTTTTCTAGTGTTTAGGGTTTAGCGAATTTTCAATAATGCTCAAGGTTTATGCTTATATTCGTCGAATATAATGGCATTAGCTGATTTAATGAAAGTATCACAAATTTTGATCTATGAGTGCATGACACCTGCTTGGTTAGGGTTTATGGCTGAGGGTTTATGGCTTTAGGGTTTAGGGGTTGTTTAGGGTTTAGGATTTAGGGAATTTTCAACAATGCTCAGGATTTATGCTTATATTTGTCAAATAGAATGGCGTTACCCAATTTAGGAAAAGTATCTGAAATTTTGATCTATAAGTGCATGCTACATGCTTGGTCAGGGTTTAGGGTTTTAGGGTTTAGGGGTTTAGGATTTGGGTTTTAGGGGTTTAAGGTTTCGGGAATTTTAAATAATGTTCAAGCTTTATGCTTATATTTGTGGAATAGGATGGTGTTACCCAATTTAACGAAAGTATCACAAATTTTGATATATAAGTGCATGATACCTGCTTGGTTAGGGTTTAGGGGTTTAGAGTATATGGTTTAGGATTCCGTGAATTCTCAATAATATTTTCAAACTTTATGGTTATATTCGTGGAATAGAATGGTGTTACCGCAATTTGATGAAAGTATCTCAAAATTTGATCTATAATTCGATGATACCCTACTTGGTCATATTTTTTGTTAAATGCAGTTGAAGGTACCCGAGCACTAAAACAAGGGAGATACACCAAGAGTTTCGTGAGATTTAGGCACTGTTTGGTTGGGCTCTAATTCTGGCTTTTGATTCTTGGCTTATAAAGGCAGGACGTGTTTTTGGCTTTGTTTTTTTAGCTTTTACTCTGACATAGTTGAATGATGGTATAAGACAAAAGCCAATATCTGAAGTGGTTTATAAAACAAAGTTAAAAGCGATAGATAAGTTTAACCAAACAACCCCTCAACTTCTTGATATGAATGCTAATGCAGCCAAATTTGGGACCTTTTGAAAGAAAAATCCAAATAAAAAATATATAAATTGAAGAATTGTCTTTCTTTCACAGAGTATTTTGTTATGTGCACTGCCTACTTTCCATGAAAAAGTATGCTAAAATTTGACAACTTTCTAAGAAACCCGTTTCACAATATGGCATACCATGTATGAACATTCATGGCTTTCAAACGAGATGACCAAGGTCATGGCAATATGTTTGCCATAGTTTATGATAATGTGTCCATTTTTGGTAGATCGGTGCATAACTGCATATTGGCATTTCAAACAATGTTTACAAAAAAGGTGCATCCAAATTTGAAGTTATTTTAAATTGTCCAAGTGACAACAATGGCTTCTGTTGTGAAGCAAGTACAAAGACTATATGTGGTTCAAAATCTCACCACACCAATTTTCTCACAAAGTATAATTTTTTTGACAGATAATGCCCAAGTTTCATGAATTTTCAAGCTTCCAAAACAAGTTCGATGATTGTAACGATTTTATCTTGGTTTAGCAAAAAATGTTCGAATTTTGAACAACAAGCGATGGGAATCTCTACTTCCCATAATTCTGGCTCACTAACATGTGGGTCACTTTCATGGTGGGTGCAAAACTTAGTGTAGGTTGAAGTGGGCGGGCAGGTAAATATTGAAGAAGGGCAGGGAAACGTCGATGGGGTGATGCACTTGGGAGATGAACGCAAATTTACCACCTATATCCCTCTGTTATTGCAGTTCTCCTCGGATTCTTGTTTCCATAATAGAGATAGAAGAGGATTTTTTGCATTCTAAAAAGAGGTGAAGCATGTTTCAATGGATGCGCGAGATATTTTAATTGATGGGTGCGATGTTTGGGCACCGTACCAAAATTTTAAGGTCGAACCTTCTAGCATATGCTACTCCGACATGGGGCCGTGATGGCTCTGAAATATAGCCATCTACATCCACATTTAACTAGATATTATTCATATTTTTTTGATGAAATATCTCTCTAAACCCTGCCACTAATGCCTAATGATCAAAGGGGTATGCAATCCTTTCTTGCTATTTTTTCCTACGCAGATAATGACATTTGATGATGGGATTCACTATATTAAAGTCAAAGATACGAGATTTCCAACAACCCGAAGAAACCAGGAGCCGTGAAGTGGAAGCAGACGCTTTAACGACCAACTATACGGCAGGAATAAAATTCTGGCCGTATAGTTGCGGATGTATAGTTGCCACCGCCACCTCTAGGTCAAACAGAACAACTTTCGTGAAGGGACCCCTATATAAAGAGGCATTGGGCAACAAGAAAGAGCCCCCCTGCTCGCCTCCCTCGCCACAAGAACCTTGCATCCACAACACCGAAGATCCGCCGGAGGAATAGACTTAAATCTAATCTCCAAACCATTCTCCACCACCATAGCCATATTCCACCACTTGTAATAGTAGATCTTGTTGGAGATATGCCCTAGAGGTAATAATAAATGTAGTTATTATTATATATCTTTGTGTTTATGATAAAAGTTTACATTCATGCTATAATAGTATTAACAAGGAAACCATTAATACTTGTGTGATTTGTAAACTTAATTTGAAGTCCCTAGTATGGCCTCTATACTTCACTAGCTTGTTGGTTGATTGATGATGTGGTTTCTTTGTCATGAACATTGAGATGTTATCAACAACAAGATCATATCGTTAGGAGAATGATATGGTGGACATACTCCTATAGACAAGCGTAGCATAAAGATCAAGTCATTTCAATAGTTCAATTGCTATATGCTTTCTGATACATAGTAACCTAATTCCTTCGACCATGAGATCATGCATATTGCCTTTACTGGATGGATGCTTTGATGTCATCAAACACCACACCGTAACAGGGTGGCTATAAAAGTGGCATTGGGTGTTCGGAAAGTATTGGTTGAAACACATGGATCAAGAGTGGGATTTGTCCATCCACATGACGGATAGATATTCTCTGGGCCCTCTCGGTGAAATGTCATCCAATTAGCTTGCAAGCATGTGACTTGGTCACAAGGGATCACATATCAGGAACGAGAAAAGAGTACTTATCGATGTGAGGTTGAACTAGGTATGCAGAGATACCGACGATCACGACCTCGGATAAGTAACATATCGTGAGACAAAGGGAAATTGGTATCGTATGTAAGTGGTTCATTCGATTGCAAAGTAATCGTAGAAATATGTAGAGCCATATGAATTTCCAGATTCCTCTATTGGTTATTGTTAGGAAGTGTCTCGATCATGTCGCATAATTCACGAACCGTAGGGAGACACACTTAAGGATTGACGTTGTTTGAGTAGTTATGGTATTATGAGAAAGAGACCGAATGTTGTTGAGTCTCGGATGGGATCCGGGATATCACGAGGTGATCCGGAATGGTCCGGAGAATAAGATTCATATAAGGAAAGTCCCATTTCGAGTTGGGGAATGGTTCCGTGTTTTCATCGGAACATTCTAGAAGGTCCCTAATGTCCGGCACTCGGGGAAGGTACATGAATGTGTCATTGCAAGATGGAATGATTGCATCATGTACTAAGTGTTCTCGCTGTCCAAAATAAAGGGTTTATTTAATTCCTAAATTGGAAAAGTCAAACTGCCAGTTTTCGGTCAAACTGCCAGTTTTCGGAAAGAGGAGAAGTTGGAAACCGACTTGGGGGAGGAGTCCTCCTCCCCAAGCCGGCGCCCCACCAAGCCGAGTTGGGGAGGGACTCCCCTCCCCATGGCGCAGCCAGCCCTCCCACCTATAAAGGGAGGGGCAGGGCCTCCCCTCTAGACACACACAAGTTCCTATCCTCTAAACTAGAAACTAGACCTAGACCCCGGTTTAGAGCTGTTTCGGTTTAGAGCCTTCTAATTGGTTTAGAGCCCTCTAATTGGTGTGTCTAATTACTAGACCACTAATAGCCTCTCTCATAAGCTCCACCATACTCGCACCGGCTTAAGGCGAAGCCTCGGATCTCCTCTACCTCCGGTACCACGCCAGCCGTCTTTGGAATCGCGAGGAGAGTGCTACAACCTCCGCTGCCTGCTGGAACAAGGGAGAGGAAGGTCTTCGTCGAGTACCGAACGTGTGACCGACTGCGGGAGCGCTGCGGGAACGCGGCGCCGGAAGGATCGTATACGCGATCTTGAGATCGGAAAGAGTACGACTACATCACCCACGAGAATCTGCTCTCGTTAAACACTTTGGAATCTTCGAGGGTGAGTTATTCCATCGACTCGTTGCTACAATCTAGTAGATAGATCTTGGCTTGTTTGTTTGTATGCGATAGAAAATTTTTGTTTTCCATGCTACGAACCCCTACAGTGGTATCAGAGCCGTGTCTATATGTAGATCTGCAGACGAGTAGAACACAATGGTCATTGTGGGCGTTGATGCTTTATTGTAGATTGCTTTTGTGTACTTTGCATCTTGCGGTATGTTGGGATGAAGCGGCCCGGGCTAACCTTACATGACATCGTTCATGAGACTTGCTCCACGCTTAACATGCAACTTGTATTGCATAAGTGGCTTTGCGGGTGCCTGTTTCTCCTAGCATAGTTAAGATCCAATTTACAACGGGTAATCAACAATGCTAGTATCAATGTTGTGGTTCTTGTTCGTAAGTTAGAACGACACTTATGGAAAGCCCCAAACCACGTAAAATATGCAAAGAAAGTAGAAGCGTCTAACTTTGTTTTGCGGTGGTGTGCAATGATGTGATATGGCCATGATTGTGATTATATTTGATGTATGCAATGTTCCTTATTGTAAGTTGGCAACGGCAGGAGCCATATGGTTGTCTTTAATTTCTGTTAAGACCGTGTCTATTCAAAATAGTTGTAATAGTTGAAGCTGGTGGACGACAACCATGAAGAAGCGTCATTGACCTTGATGCTATGCCGAGATGATGGAGATCATGTTCGTGCTTGAAGATGGAGATCGGAAGCACAAAGAAGAAAGGCCATATCATATCACATATTATGAATTGCATGTGATGTTAATCCTTTATGCATCTTGTATTGCTTAGTAGACAACGGTAGCATTATAAGATGATCCCTCATGCACATAAATTTCAAGTTCTAAAGTGTTCACCCTTAGTATGCACCGCTGCCAAAGCTTGCTGCTCAAGCACCACGTGATGATCGGGTGTCTTTGATTCCAATGGTGACTACAACGTAAGCAAGCCAGATTTGCTTATGCGGAAGCTAAGGTTTGTCTTGACGAGCCTAGCATGTACGCACATGGCCTCAGAACACGGATCGCCGAAAGGCAAAGCATGAATCATATAGTAGATATGATGAACATGATGATTGTTCGCCATTGAAACTATATCAACTCTCGTGATGATCGGTGTTGATGTAGTGGATTTGGTCGATGTGATCACTAAAACAATGTGAGGGATGTTGTTTTGAGTGGGAGTTCACCTAGTTTAATTTCATTAATTAATTTGAACTCAATTTGTCATAAACTTAGTCTAAACTATTGCAAATATGTTGTAGATCAATGGCAGCCTACCATCAATTTTAATGCGTTCCTAGAGAAAGAAAAGTTGAAAACAATGGAAGCAACTTCATGGATTGGTTCCGCAATTTGAGGATTGTCCTCACAGGGTAATTTGACCTATGTGCTGGATGCACCGCTAGGTGACCCACCTGCAGGTGATGCTACCGATGAAGTAAAGAATGTTTACCTCGCTTCTAAGAATCAAGACTCCATAGTTCAGTGTGCTATCTTGTATGGTTTAGAATCGGAGCTTGTAAAAGGTTTGAAGAGTCGACCCATATGATATTGTCGAGGATCTCAAATTAATCTTTGAGACTCATGCGGCAATTGAAAGTTATGAAGCTTCAAAAGTTCTTTAACGCAAGATGGAAGAGGGTAGTCCGTCGGTGAGCATGTGCTTAAGATGTCCGGGCACGCAAATAAACTTCAAAGTTTGGGTATAGTGATTCCTAATACTTTGGGGGTTTACCGCATCCTCAATCACTACCACCAAGTTACAAGAACTTTGTGATGAACTACAACATGCGTAACATGAACAAAGAGTTGCCGAACTATTTGCTATGTTAAAATCTGCGAAGTGGAGATCAAGAAAGAGCACCAAGTGTTGATGGTCAATAAGACCACCAAATTCAAGAAAGGCAAGTCTAAGGTAAGGGACACTTCAAGAAGGGTGGTAAGAAAGTTACCATACCGACGAAGAGGACCAAGGCTGGACCCAAGCCTGAAACTGAGTGCTTTTACTGCAAGGGAGAAGGTCACTGGAAGCGGAATTGCCCAAAGTACTTGGCAGATTTGAAGAACGGCAACATCAAGAAGAAAGGTATATCTGATATACATGTTATTGATGTGTATCTCACTAGTATTCGTAGTAGTGCCTGGGTATTTGATACTGGTTCGGTTGCTCATATTTGTAACTCGAAACAGGAGCTACAGAATAAACGGAAGCTAGTAAAGAACGAGGTGACGATGCGCGTGGAAACGGATCAAAGGTTGATGTGATCGCGGTCGGCACACTACCTCTTCATCTACCATCGGGATTAGTTTTATACTTAAATAATTGTTATTTGGTGCCTGCGTTGAGCATGAACATTATATCGGGATCTTGTTTATTGCGAGACAGTTACTTGTTTAAATCCGAGAATAATGGTTGTTCGATTTATATGAGTAATGTGTTTTATGCACATGCACCTTTGATAGATGGTCTATTCATATTGAATCTCGATAGTAGAAATACACATATTAATAACATTGAGGCTAAACGTTTGAAATCAGGCGATAATTTGACCTATATGTGGCAATCGCTGCCTTGGTCACATTGGAGTGAAGCGTATGAAGAAACTCCATTCCGATGGACTTCTTGAATCACTTGATTTTGAATCACTTGAAAGATGCGAAGCATGTCTGATGGGTAAAATGACTAAGACTCCATTTTCTGGTATGATGGAGCGAGCTACAGACTTATTGGAAATCATACATACCGATGTGTGTGGTCCAATGAGTGTAGCATCGCGCAGTGGTTATCGTTATGTTCTTACCTTCACGGATGACTTGAGTAGATATGGGTATATCTATTTCATGAAACATAAGTCCGAAACTTTCGAGAAGTTTAAGGAGTTTCAAAGTGAGGTAGAGAATCAACGTAACAAGAAGATTAAATTTCTACGTTCTGATCGTGGAGGTGAATATCTAAGTTACGAGTTTGGCGAGCATTTGAAGAAATGTGGAATACTTTCAGATTGACACCGCCGGGAACACCACAACAGAATGGTGTGTCTCGAACGTCAGAATCGAACTCTCTTAGATATGGTTCGTTCTATGATGTCACTTACAGATTTGCCACTATCATTTTGGGGTTATGCATTAGAAACAGCGCATTCACTTTAAATAGGGCACCGTCTAAATCCGTTGAAACGACACCGTATGAATTATGGTTTGGGCAGAAACCTAAATTGTCGTTCCTTAAAGTTTGGGGATCTTGAGCCTATGTAAAGAAGTTACAGCCTGACAAGATTGAACCCAAAGCGGAAAAATGCGTCTTCATAGGATACCCAAAGGAAACTATTGGGTATACCTTCTATCATAGATCCGAAGGCAAAATCTTTGTTGCCAAGAATGGATCCTTTCTAGAGAAGGAATTTCTCTCGAAAGAAGTGACTGGAAGGAAAGTAGAACTCGACGAGGTTGTCGAACCTTCTCTCGAACTTGCGAGTAGCGCAGCACTAGAAGAAGTTCTTGTGGTGCCTGCACCAATAAGAGAGGAAGCTAATGATGATGATCATGAAACTTCGGTTGAAGTTACAGAGCCTCGGAGGTCAACGAAATCGCACTCCAGTTGGTATGATTCCGTTATGAATGTCATGTTGGTGGACAACACCGATGACCCCGAGACATATGAGGAAGCAATGATGAGCCCAGATTCCAATAAATGGCAAGAAGCCATGAAATCCGAGATTGGATCCATGTACGAAAACCAAGTATGGACTTTGGTGGACTTACCGGATGGCCGGAAGGCTGTCGAGAACAAATGGATTTTCAAGAAGAAAACAGATGCTGATGGTAATGTTACTGTCTATAAAGCTCGACTTGTCGCAAAAGGGTTTCGACAAATTCAAGGAGTTGACTACGATGAGACTTTCTCACCTGTAGCGAAGCTAAAGTCTGTGAGGATTATGTTAGCAATCGCTGCATATTATGATTATGAGATATGGCGATGGATGTCAAAACAGCATTCCTCAATGGAGACATTGATGAAGAGTTGTATATGATGCAACCCAAAGGTTTTGTCGATCCTAAAGATGCTAACAAGGTATGCAAACTTCAACGGTCCATCTATGGATTGAAGCAAGCATCCCGAAGTTGGAATCAACGTTTTGATAAGGTAATCAAAGTTTTGGTTTTATACAAACTTATGGAGAAGCTTGTATTTACAAGAAAGTGAGTGGGAGCTCAGAGCATTCTTAATACTGTATGTGGATGACATATTGTTGATTGGGAATGATGTAGACCTTCTTAATAGTGTCAAAGAGTATTTGAATAATAGTTTTTCAATGAAGGATCTTGGCGAAGCTTACATATTAGGCATAAAGATTTATAGAGATAGATCAAACGCCAAATATCATTGTCACAAAGTACATATTTGGACAAAGTTCTAAAGAGGTTTGGAATGGAAGATAGCAAGAAAGGGTTCTTGCCCATGTTGCTAATATGACCTTGAGTAAAACTCAAAGTCCGACATCGGCGTAAGATAGAGAAAAGATGAGTAAGACTCTATGCCTCAGCCATAGGATCTCTAATGTATGCCATGCTATGTACTAGACCCGACATCGCATATGCCGTTAGTCTAACTAGCAGATATCAAAGTGATCCAGAGTGGATCATTGGACAATGATCAAAACATCCTTAAGTACTTGAGAAGAACTAAGGATATGGTTCTTTCTTATGGAGGTGATGAACAGCTCGTTGTTAATGGTTACACCGATGCTAGTTGGAACACCGATCCGGATGATTCTAAATCACAATCTGGATACGTATTTATTTTGAATGGTGCAGCAGTTAGCTTGATTATTGCAAAGCAAATCGATGTGGAGAGATCTTCAACTGAATAGGAAAACATGGCTGCTACAGAGGCTTCACAAGAAGCGATATGGATGAAAGAGTTCATTACAGAGCTGGGTGTGGTTCCTAGTGCGCTGGACCCAATGTCTATCTACTGTGATAACATGGGTGCCATAGCCAATGCGCAAGAACCAAGGTCACACAAGAAGCTGAAGCATATCAAGCTGCGTTTTCACGCTATTCGAGAACATATCCAGGATGGGGATATAAAGATTTGCAAAGTACACACAGATCTGAATGTATGGATCCATTGACTAAACCTCTCCCAAGGGCAAAACATGACCAACACCAAACTGCCATGGGTGTTCGGTATATTACCATGTAATCTAGATTAGATGACTCTAGTGCAAGTGGGAGACTGTTGGAGATATGCCCTAGAGGTAATAATAAATGTAGTTATTATTATATATCTTTGTGTTTATGATAAATGTTTACATTCATGCTATAATAGTATTAACAAGGAAACCATTAATACTTGTGTGATTTGTAAACTTAATTTGAAGTCCCTAGTATGGCCTCTATACTTCACTAGCTTGTTGGTTGATTGATGATGTGGTTTCTTTGTCATGAACATTGAGATGTTATCAACAACAAGATCATATCGTTAGGAGAATGATATGGTGGACATACTCCTATAGACAAGCGTAGCATAAAGATCAAGTCATTTCAATAGTTCAATTGCTATATGCTTTCTGATACATAGTAACCTAATTCCTTCGACCATGAGATCATGCATATTGCCTTTACTGGATGGATGCTTTGATGTCATCAAACACCACACCGTAACAGGGTGGCTATAAAAGTGGCATTGGGTGTTCGGAAAGTATTGGTTGAAACACATGGATCAAGAGTGGGATTTGTCCATCCACATGACGGATAGATATTCTCTGGGCCCTCTCGGTGAAATGTCATCCAATTAGCTTGCAAGCATGTGACTTGGTCACAAGGGATCACATATCACGGAACGAAAAGAGTACTTATCAAGAAGGTTGAACTAGGTATGCAGAGATACCGACGATCATGACCTCGGATAAGTAACATATCGTGAGACAAAGGGAAATTGGTATCGTATGTAAGTGGTTCATTCGATCGCAAAGTAATCGTAGAAATATGTGGGAGCCATATGAATTTCCAGATTCCTCTATTGGTTATTGTTCGGAGAAGTGTCTCGATCATGTCCGCATAATTCACGAACCGTAGGGAGACACACTTAAGGATTCGACGTTGTTTGAGTAGTTATGGTATTATGAGAAAGAGACCGAATGTTGTTCGGAGTCTCGGATGGGATCCGGGATATCACGAGGTGATCCGGAATGGTCCGGAGAATAAGATTCATATAAGGAAAGTCCCATTTCGGAGTTGGGGAATGGTTCCGGTGTTTTCATCGAACATTCTAGAAGGTCCGGAATGTCCAAGACTCCGGGGGGGAAGGGGTACATGAATGTGTCATTGCAAGATGGAATGATTGCATCATGTACTAAGTGTTCTCGCTGTCCAAAATAAAGGGTTTATTTAATTCCTAAATTGGAAAAGTCAAACTGCCAGTTTTCGGTCAAACTGCCAGTTTTCGGAAAGAGGAGAAGTTGGAAACCGACTTGGGGGAGGAGTCCTCCCCAAGCCGGCGGCCAGCCCTAGGCGAGTTGGGGAGGGACTCCTCCTCCCTGGCGCCAGCCCTCCCACCTATACAGGGAGGGGCAGGGCCTCCCCTCTAGACACACACCAGTTCCTATCCTCTAAACTAGAAACTAGACCTAGACCCCGGTTTAGAGCTGTTTCGGTTTAGAGCCTTCTAATTGGTTTAGAGCCCTCTAATTGGTGTGTCTAATTACTAGACCACTAATAGCCTCTCTCATAAGCTCCACCATACTCGCACTGGCTTAAGGCGAAGCCTGGGATCTCCCTCTACCTCCGTACCACGCCGTTGTCTTCGGAATCGCGAGGAGAGTGCTACAACCTCCGCCTGCTTTGGAACAAGGGAGAGGAAGGTCTTCGTCGAAAATCGAACGTGTGACCGATCAAGGAGCGCTATGGAACGCTGCGCCGAAGGATCGTCTACGCGATCTTGAGATCGGAAAGAGTACGACTACATCACCCACGAGAATCTGCTCTCGTTAAACACTTTGGAATCTTCGAGGGTGAGTTATTCCATCGACTCGTTGCTACAATCTAGTAGATAGATCTTGGCTTGTTTGTTTGTATGCGATAGAAAATTTTTGTTTTCCATGCTACGAACCCCTACAGATCTCATCTTTGATTGACGACATTGTAAGACTATTTACTATCAATATCATGATTTCCATTGCAATGTTTATGATCTTTGATCTCATCACTATGTGTGAGTAATTCTCCTTTGGCTAAGGGCCTCGGCCTAGCCATGTAGCTTTTGTGCATGTTATTTATCATAGATGGGATCATGTATTAGTTTGTATGATATGCTGATTATTGTGTCCTCTCTTGCCTCAATCCAAGGACTTGTCAGGTACCACAAGACCCCGAGGATTGAGCCAGGTATAGGGAGTATGAGTAATGACTAATCTGCAGGTTGGTAACCCTAGTGGCAGAAGGGGTAGTACGGCTGTATGTGAGGGATTTACTTGGGATTAACGGTGACATCACTATGCATATCATTAGTTCTCTTTCTTCTATGGATGAGACTAGTAGGTTATTGCTATAAGCGGTTGCGGAGGCAATAGCAATTATGGATGCACTGCCCACATATAATTTATCTTGCTCTAACAATTACATGCATACTTTATTATTATCTTTTATTCCCATCAGATGTTTTGCACAGCTACAGGTTAAACCGAAAGCCCTAGGCCCTCTCTCTCCATCATTGACAACAACAAAATACAGCAAACTCTTGGTCCGGTAAAAACACAAAAGGAATTCTAAAAATCCTGAAGGTCCGTTAAAGTAACTTAACTATGCTTTCTGCTTCCTGAGGATTTGATAAACCTAGGTCTACTAGGGAAAAAGAGCTATACTACATCCGTAATCCGGATCGAAGGTATCAGCCCTTTTTCTGGCTCCATTGCCGGGGAAGCAATAGCTACCCTAGTGAGGTTAGTAGGAACCTTGCTAGTTTTAATTCTTGTTTTTAATTTTTAGTTTGCTTTCAGTCTTTATTTGAAAAACCAAAAAAATTAGTTAGTCTTTAAATTCTTGTTTTTAATGTTATAAGTCTTTGTTTAAGAAAACCCAAAAACATAAGAAGTATGGCTGAAAAGAAGCTTGGGGAGTTTGCTACTCCCAATAATGATTATTTGTGTACTCCTATTACCCAGTCAGCAATTACTGCTGATGTTTATGAAATTAAGCCCCACTATTTAAGTTTGGTTCAACTGAATCAATTTGGAGGCTCTACTATTGAGGATGCAGGTATGCACTTAAACACTTTCACTGAAATATGTGATATGACGCGCATAAAAGATGTTGACACCGATGCGGTCAAATTGCGCTTATTTCCTTTCTCTCTTGGAGGAAGAGCAAAAGAATGGTTGCTATCTTTGCCTAGAAATACTATTATATCATGGGTGAAATGTACTTCTTTATTTATGACTAAATTTTTTCCACCTGGAAGGACTATGCAATTAAGATCTAATATTACTGGCTTTCGACAGGAAGAGCGTGAGCCACTAGCGCTTGCATGTGAGAGGATGAAAGAATGCAGGAGAAACTATCCCAGTCATGGGATGGAAGATTGGTTAATTCTCCATTTATTTTATAATGCTCTTAACCCTATGTCTAAGTCTATGGTCGATACTGCAGCCACAGGAACATTTATAGGTAAACATATTACCGAAGCAAAGCAGCTGCTAGATCAAACATGAAGAAGGTGAACTCTGTCTCACCACAAGAAAATGAAGAACTCAATGCTAAGTTGGATGAGCTCATATTAGCCGTAAAAGGTAAGGAAAGCCAGGTAAAAGCTATCCCTGAATCAAATATTGAAGAAATAGACTTCATAGCTCGTAATGATTATAACCCTACTTGGAAGAAGAATTATAATCCTAATTTTTAGAAACATTATTCTAGTCCTGCAGGTAATTCTAATAATAATATGGGAACTAGTAATGGTAGTCTCCAAGAAACACTTAAGTCTTTTATAGACTCACAAAATGTACAAAACAATATTCTTATTAAAATAACGGAGAACCGTGATGCTATGCTTGGTAAATTATCTAACCAAACTGTTAGTTTGAGGAATGATTTGCAGGCCCTCCAAGAAAGAACGAGGATTGTTGAGGCACAACTAGGTAAGATAACCGAGAGTCAAACTCTCATTCTGGCTAAATTTGCAGGCAAAGCTGAGCCCAATCGTGTTGAAGACCTCAAGATGATAAGAATCAAAAGGGAGGAGCCTTAAGAACTTGATTATAGTAATGCTCCTTCAGCAAATTACACCGTTGAAGATCTTGTAAAAAGGATCAATATCAAGATTCGGGTAAGTGAATGAAATGAGGAAGCCATGTAACAACACTTTGTTAATCAGGTAGCAATAAAGGTATGTGAGCTTGAGGAAGAATATAAGAAAAGTGCTAAAAAATTACCTGTAAAGCTTGATGATATATTTGAGCCTACTATTAAGATTAAAATTGGGACCAATTAGATAGCTGCATTTTGTGATTTAGGTGCAAGCGTTTCAACAATTCCAAAAAGTCTTTTTAATAAGTTAAATCTTGGCTCTTTTGAAATCACCGAGTTAAAATTGCATCTAGCAGATTCTACCTACAAACAAGCTGTAGGAATTAAGGAGAATACTTTAGTATACATTAAAGGCTGTCCAACTCTTATTGCTTTTGTTATTGTTGACATGCTTAAAGATGTTACTGCTCCTATTATATTAGGCCATCCATTTTTAAGAACTATTAAGGCTTTGATTAATCTACATGAAGGGAACGTGAAGCTTCAATTGACTTCACAGGATCCTTTTGTTATTCATTTTCCCAAGAAGAAGAAAGCCAAGCATGATGAAAAGGAGGCCATCACTTTGAAAGCCAACTATTTTGGAGTGGGTGTTCCACTCATCTGGCCTAAGTGAGAAACATAGAGGTCAATCTATTGAGCATAAAAGAGCGCTTCATGGGAGGCAACCCATGTGAAATAAAGGTTTGAGTTAAGTTTTTAATTTTTAGTTTATGTTTATGTTTAATAAAGAGTGCTAGAAAGCTCCAATTGAGGACAAGAAGTTTGGTAGTACTAAAAATTCTACTTTATACATGCTGATGTTGGTCGACAATATTTACTGTCATTTTCTATCAAAAACAAGGTATTTCACTAACTTTTAGGATAAGAAAGAAATTTTGAATAAATATAATTTTTTTGATGTTTAAAGAAGGTTTAACGACCAACTATACAGCGGGAATAAAAATTCCGGCTGTATAGTTCCGTCCGTATAGATATTTTTGCCATCGACAATTTCTCTTCCAAAAGTATTGAAGGTTTAACGACCAACTATACGGCGGGAATAAAAATTCCAGCCGTATAGTCCTGGTCGTATAGATATCGATACTTTCGTACAAATTCTTTTCCAGATACAGAAGGTTTAACGACCAACTATACGGCAGGAACAAATTGTTCCGGCCGTATAATTCTGGCCGTATAGTTGCGCCGCCAGGTGGAAACCATAAATTTTGGCAGCAGGCCAACTATACGGTGGGAACACATTGTTCCAGCCTTGTAGTTCCGCTCGTATAGTTGTGTCCGACCACAAAATCGCCATGGGAAGGTATCTCCAACCTCAAAACTTCAATCCTGTTTCTCTCTTCTACCTCCAAACACTCTCAAAACCTCAAGGGATCTTCATCTCTACTCAATTTTGTTTGATTTCCTCGCACACAAGTGATCTATGGTATGTCTCTCCTCCGATCCTCCAATTACTTTTTGCAAATTCATCTTTGATCTATCGTCATTATCAATCTAGGGTGAGACCTACTATGAACTAATTGCCATGATTCTCTTGCCTAGATTATTATTTTGAGGGGATTCTTTAGTATGCTTATTATTGTTGGATCAAAAAGTTTTATATTTGTCTTTCTTTATTATTTTAGATGATGAACACAAGGAACCAAACTCGTGCTCGTGCTGCCGCTTGCGCTTCTCAGGCTGCCGCTCAAGAACGCACGGGGATACGGTTCACGAATGAGCTCCAACGTGATCGCTTCAACCAGATCAAGAACCGAGAAGTGAAGGCAACTAAGTGGGCTTGCCCCATTATATTGAACCAACTTGGTATTTCTGATGACTTCAATTTACTTTGCAATAGGGTTGGCCTGCAAAACTTTGTATTCGATGATGTGCCTACTTATCGTCGGTTAACTCTTGAATTTTTAAGTTCTTTGCAAAGCACCATTAAACTATGGCATGGAGAGGACACGATTTGTTTCCGACTTATGAACAACAATTACACTTTAACACTAGATGAATGGTGTGCATGTTTTAATTTTCCAAACAATGATGTTAATGCCTTACGCGCATCCTTTACTGGCTTAGACTCTTCCCTGAAACAATATTATAATGGAATAAGCTTCACTTCTCGAGTGAGCAAGGGGAAGAATATTCAACATCCCGCAGTTCGCTATTTGTTCTATGTTATTGCTAACACCTTGCAGGCACGAAATGAGTTCACGAGACTCAATGAGGAGGACATCTTAGTCCTGGCAAAAGCTTCTTACAACAACTACAACTTGTCACTCAACTTGGGCGCAATCCTTGTGTGCTACCTGGAGCACCAATCCTCCCAAAGCCAAGGACCAATCACAGGTGGAGGAGTCACCACCATGCTTGCCATTGCCCTCGGCATAGACCTAGGTGAGTTGCAACCTATGCTAGGTGAGCGACGTGCTGGTTTCTCTACTTTAAAGGCTTGTGGAATGCTCACTGGGAGAGGTGATTTTTATTACTTGCATATTGCTGGAGCTGGGCGTCTCTACCCCACTCCTATGCCTAATGGTCTTTTCTCTATAGAGGAAGGACGTTTGCTATATGACTTGCATATTTAGCAACACCAACCCAAGGAGGAGATTCCGGATGAGGATGAGGACCAAGAGGAGGAGCAAGATGTTCCTTATCAAGAGGAGCAACCACCAACCCGGTTCGCTACATACCAGGACTTCCAAGAACTTGGAGGGACTATGGAGAGGATGCATAGCCTCTCCTTTAACCTCCGAGGAACAACTAGTAATTTATCAACTCAATTTGTGAACTGTAGTAACGACTTTTTCCTACCACCGCAATGATTTGAAGGGCTTGCAAAATCCTAATCCTGGGGAACTTTTCCTTATTATCTTTATTTGGCATCCATTTGCTTTTATTTATTTCGAGGTTATGTTTTTAATTAGAGTTTATAAGCACTTGTGTTGGTTTCCCCAACACTTTATCTTTAGTTATTTCTATTTGTTTTTGAGATTTTCTAGCCGAGCTTTGCCGCCAATTTTCTATTCTTTAACTCCCTCTCTGAAAAACAACAAAAAGATTTCCCCATTTGTCTTTATTTTCCCTCTTTCTTTTCTTTCTGCCTCGAGGTTCTCATGTATTTGCAGGAAGAGTGATTGACTTCGAGTTAAGAAACAACTCAAAAGGGAAGAGAGAAGTGGAACCAAACATGAGAGGTACGCCTTATGCCTCACCACTTTTGAAGTTTGAGAAACCCATGCTAGTTAGTAGTAAATGTTGAGATATTATATTGGTGGAGTGAGTCTTTGTTGGAAATATGCCCAAGAGACAAATAATAATAAAGATTATTACCATATTTCATAAAGTTTATGATTAAGTTTTATATCATGCTATAACTGTATTTAAAGGAAATGTCAATACACGTGTGATATATAAACAATCAGGGGTTCCTAGTGAAACTCTAGTCACTGGTTCATTGGTCCATAGATGATCAAGGTTTCCTGATCATGTGGCATTTATGCCAGTTAAAAATGGAGTCAACTCATTATGATAATGATATGATGAACCAATACCCAACCTAAACATCATGACACGATCATGTCACGAAGTTCAAGTTACGATGATTATAATGGATCCTCGTAGACTATTCCTTAGACCATGAGGCTATATCAATCACTGTCTCCCGAGAGTGCTTAGATAGCATCAAGCGTCACTTGGTAACACAGTGATTATATAGGTGTGTTCAGGTACTCGGAGGAACCGTAGAGGCAATATATGTCAAGGGCGGGATTTGACCATCCACGTGACGGAAAGATACTCAAGGGCCCACTCGCAGAAGTTATATCCTATAGCTGCGCAGCGTGTGATTTGATCACAGGGATATCACTTGTCGGAACGAGTCAAGTAGCATTGTTCGGTAACAAGATTGAACATGACATGGTGATGTCATTGATTAGATTTTGGGCAATGCAAGTATGGAGAGATTAAAGGAATAAGACACGACTATCCTGGTTCAAACGACAAAAGATCTTCGTGGAATGCACAGGGGTCACATGGCCATCCAGGTCCCTCTGTCGATCATTGGTCCGGGAGTGTCCCGACCATGTCCGGAGTGTTCCCGAACCATGGGGTATCACGCTTAAGGGCTTGATGATGCTTAGAGAGTGTTTATAGGATTGGTAGAATCACCGAAGAAGAGTAGAGAGAAAACCGGAAGGGTTTCGGTAAGTCCGGAGGATGTCCGGAGTGGAGGTGGAAGGTGTTCCATAGGCACAGAGATTGAATAATATGTGAATGAATGTTAAATATTGATTTAATCATTTATTCATAATTATTTAATAAAATAGAAAATCAATTAAAGGTCAAAAGGCCTAATGGGCCAAAACTCGGAAGGGAAAAGGCCCATAAGGGGACCACACCCCTAGGAGGGGCCTAGGGGGTGGCCGGCGGATCTAGTGGGCCTGCCCCACATGGGGCCCATGGGTGGGGGCTGGTCGGCACGCCTTCCCACCTCTCCCCCTCCTTTAGTCCCACACCGGGACTTTGAGGGAGGTAGTACCTCCCCACCCCTATATATAGTGGGGGTATTTGGACAGATAAATACACACAATATTCAGTAAAGGTTTCCTCACTTTTGGGGATACCTCCAATTGATACCCTCTCTCTCTCTCTCTCTCTCTCTCTCTCTCCCGTGACTGTGGTCCCAAGTTCGGACTGCGCGAACGAGAGACATCTTCACCACAGAGCACCATCGTGCTGTGGGATTCGGATCCAGGAGCTCTACTTCCTCAACTGCTGCTAGATCGGGGAAGCGGGAGCCATTGTCAGACACCGGATGCATGTAACTCCCCGCGAGGTGTCACACTTGAGGCACTCAAGTCGTTGGAGCCACAGGAGCGCAAGGACTTCATCATGACCTTGAGGTCAGCTTCGGCTCGTCTACATCAACCACGCTCTCCTGAGCGCTGAAAACGCTTTTCGGTCTTCAAGGGTAAGTTCACGAAAATCCCCTCCCGTTACTACATCACTAATAGATAGGTCCTGACAACATTAGGGGTTCAGGGGCATAGGGTAAAATTTTATTGTTTTCATACGCGAACCCCTACAGTGGTATCAGAGCTAGATCTATGCTTAGTAATGCTAGTACGGGTAGAACACACGAGATGTAGCGTCTGGGTGTTGATCTTTTAGTTGTTACCCTCCCATGTGTACTTGTGTATACCGCCGTAATGCTTGATGAAGTGGCCCCCAACCGACTTTACGCGTTCATTCGCGAGACTGGTCCATGCTTGACATACAAATTGTACCATATAAAGTGTCTTTGGGGGGTGTCAGTCTCTCTTGCATTAGTTGGTATGCCATTTGCAACGGAGGGCCCCGAAAGGGGTATAGTATAGACAACTGCTTGATCAGCGTTGTGGTGAAAGTTCGTAGGTAAGAACGGTTCTTGTGCGAAAGCCCATTCAGCCACATAAAACATGCAAAGATAAAGTAGAGGCGTCTAACTTTGTTTTGCAGGGGACGTTGCTTTGTGATATGGTTTGTGGAAAAGGTAAAGTGATTACCTTATGTTACGAAGTAGTAGTAAATAATCATGGGGGTGACGGACTACCACGCCGGAAAGACACTGGTACCCTAGTGTCTACGGCGTCAGAACCCTGGCGCCGGAATCCGGTGACGCCGGATGGAGATCACGACATGAAGGACCATATCACATCGCATTTACATTCAATGTTATTGTTTGTATATCTTATTGTGTGCTAGTATTAGATACTCAATGGTAGCCTAATAAGATGATCCCTGTTAAAATTACCAATGATTGTGTTCCCCTTAGTGTGCACCACCATGAAAGTTTTTCGGTATGAGGCAGGCCGTGATGATCGGGTGTTAGACATATCTACGTTCGCATATAGTGGGTGTAAGCCATATTGCACAGTGAGTACACTAAGGTTGAGTTGGCAAGCCTAGCATGTAGAAGACATGGCCTCAAAACGCGGATGATCGAAAGATCGAGCATGAGTCGCATGAATGATGCGACCGCTGTTTAGCGTCCACCCTAGAACCCACATTGATGGCCGTGATGATCGGGGGATGTTGGGGATATACTTTCCGGGTATCCTCACAGTTCCTCACTGACCAGGGTGGCCCACTTCGGGTTAGAGATTTGCTTCACGGGCGGCCCAGTCAGGGAGAAAAGACGGAGTCCCATCCGGCTACGGGAAGCCCCAGAAGACTTACCGAGTTAGGCCCATTGTGTTACTTGTAGTTCAAGATGTACTCTGTAACCGACTCTTAGTCGTAGCCGGATAGATCTCTCCTGTATACCCTAGGTCGGATATCTATATAAGCCGTCCTAGGGAAAGCCTTTAGGGCACCCTCAATAGTCTACAATCTCAACTCGCACAGGCGAAACCCTTGTAACCCATATTCCGGCTCTGCCGTATTACTGGATTGCTAGCAGGAGTAGGATCCGTCCAAAGACGATAGATTCGAACCTAGATAAACTTGTCTTCTCACCGTCCCGGAACACCGTACGTCTCACACCCCTCTCTTCCGCATGCCTTGAGGACCCCCTCATGGCGTACTTGTCCTCAATCCGACGACAGTTGGCGCCCACCGTGGGGCAAGTGAGCTTCAGATCTGCGTTCCGAGCGGAATCTGCAAGAATCGGAATTGGCGAAACTATCGCCGTTGGTCGCATCCTCTATGGTAGTGATGTCCCTCTCATCGTTCTCGACGAGACTTGGATTCTGGCTAGGGAGGCCGTGACTCCCTACACAATCATGTCTTTTGGCGAGATCGATGTTTACATCGGTTTCGCTGAACCTGCCCCACCCACCCCAGCGGTGATGATAGAGGCAGAAGAATCTTCTGGGTCCCCTTTGTCCGTGGAAGCGGCAGAGTTCCGGATCTCAGAAAACCCTAATCCCACCCAGCCCGCACCAGCTGCGGAGATAGTGGAGAAATCCGAACCTGAGGAAGACCGAGTGGTCCAAGTGGAATCTCGAGTGGATCTCCTTGGAGAGGCCGGATCCCAGATTGACCCACCCGTGGAAGTCGAAATCCAGGAGGAACTCATCAACGACACTGATTTCGGCTCTGAGGACGCCGGGACAGACAAACCTTTCCTAAGGTACACACTGCGACATATGATAATGCAAGATGCAAGCGCCGATGCAATTCTCGAGACCATCAAAAGTTTCGATATGGCTGATCGCGAAAGCCGCAGGTACCTCAGGAAGCACGCATCGCACTTTGTCGGATATGTAGGATCTGGATCCGGCTCTGCCGATGCTGGAGAAAACACCGACTCTATGTTGGAGGCAATTGGAACAAACGCCGATGTACCCGCATCCTCGGATGAATCGATGACGTCAGCGGATTTCCGAAAGTTCTCCGTGGAATACGAAAAGGAGTACAACTCCAAAGCTGCAGAAGAAGGAGAAGCCATGGATGAAGGATTCCGGGGAACACTCTCCCAAAGCGTAGGATGACATGGAAGTCAGAGATAATCCCGAGGTACAGATGTCCGAAAGTACCGATCAGAGCTTGACTCCGGGAAACGGACCCAAAGCCGTCTTTGCTACCGGCGCTGCCAAGAAGGCAAAGAAGAGGAACAAGAAGAACAAGACCCCGACAAAAGACCCTCTGACAGAGGAGGTGATTACCGAGGAATACGAGGAAGACTCAGATGGAGCACTTATCCCAGACGAGCCGAAAAAAGAAGAATCGATGGATGGACACGTGATCACTGAAGGTGCGCGTAAACTCATCGATGCTGCATTAACCACACCTATTCCTACAACTGCAGAACTTACTGCTGAAGAACTGGACGAGAGGGCGCAGGCCCTAGAAGCGCGTCGTCAAGTACTCCTCGATGAAGCCAAAAACATTGAGGAGGAAAAGAAACACATAGCATCTGCGGGGAAGTACAACTCCAGGCAATACCAGAAGACCAGGAAGCGTCACACCAGTGACAACCAATTCCCACAGATCCATGCCGTCCTTTTCGGAGATGAGATGGGGAAGCCTCAGAAAGATAGTAAAGGAGACTGGGTATATCCAACCCCAGTACAGAATACCGTGACAGCCCGAGAAATTCTATCGGCTAATCCAGGACCAGAGAAAATCCAGTTGGGAATCAAACTACTCAACAAGGGACTAGAGCAGCAAAAGGTCACCATGTTCGGAAGTCAAAAACTGGTCTCAGATTCTGATCAATGTCACACAGATCCGGCATGGGCTGACGTAAGACCCCAGCGCTTTCCGGAGCAGTATCATCGCCCCGAGCGCCGGGAAGACAATTATTCGAGAACCGGATCGTCAGGATAGCACCACAGAACTGCGGGTGACTGGAGCAACGTCGCCCCAGCGGCCGAAAAAGAGGCCATTGCCGCACTGTATCCGAGGAACCCTCCCCGATGATATTCGAACGATCGAAGGGGAGAAGATAAAGAGAAACATTGGGAGGAGGATTGTCAAAAAATGCCACCTCCTAGACATGCAAGCCGTCCGGTTGAGCCTCACCGCGGTGGGAACGATGGACGAAGGAACGACGGAAACCATGCCGGGACAAGCCGACAGGGGGCTCGTCATAGTGAAGACCCTCCCCAGAAACGGAATAATGACGCTCCAGACGGAGGCCGGCGATCAGCCGGAAACAATCCAGCTACCCCACCCTCTCCACCAAGCAGTCATCACAACGGCTCTCAAGGGGGACAAGGAAGACGACATGGCAGAGGAGGTGGTGGCAGAAGCTGAAGTCCGGCTCCAAGGCACCGCAGCCACAGCCGACATTCGGGACGATCTCTATCCCCGAACGACGCAAGGCACATGTTCAACTCCAACATAGAGGTGCGGCGCTACGAAAACGATGATATCTATGTGGGCCCAAAGTGCTTCGGACCACGCATCAGAGCTACAAGATTCCTAGAACGATTTGCTATCTCAAGACATATCCAAGCCTACGACGGCATTGCTCGGCCAGATACCTGGCTACAGGATTTTTTCCAAGCTTGCTGCAACACCAAAGGCGGAAATAGCCTGGTCGCAACCCACTTATGTTACGGAAGACAGCACGATCATGGCTTAATGAAATTCCGGAGAACACCATCCATAACTGGTATGACATGCAAAGTTCGTTCTTTCGGAATTTCGAAGGCACATATCAGAGGACCTGTACGGTCAGAGACCTACAGCGTTGCAGCCAGAAAGCCGGAGAAACTTGCCGGGATTACCTCATACGATGGATCGACACCAAGAACTCCTGTGAAGGAGTAAACGATCAAACTACGATTGAAGCTTTCATCGCAGGTCTCCCAATTGGCTTACTGCACCATCGCTTGAAGTGTGATAAGGTCACTGATTTGGGAGAGATGATAGAAACAGCGAGCAAGTATGCAGATGCCGATGATGATGCAGAGGGATTACTCAATGCCCTAGCTGTGCCACAGTCGGCAAAACAACCAAAGCAACAGGCTCAGAAGCGAAAAAATACCTCGGAAGAAAAACCCAACACGGAAACGGCAGTGGTCACTGCTACTTTCGGGTCTTTAGGACGAGGAGGACGTGGGGGAGGCCGCGGGAGTGGGCATGGAACTTCAAGAGTCCAAGGTAGAGGAGACCAACAACTAGGCAAGACCTACTCTTGGGCCGACATTGCCAATAATCCATGTGTGCATCACCTAGACGCCAATGGGGGATCGTCCCACACCAACGCCGAATGTCGTTTAAATGATGACATCAAAAGAGATGACACTGCGGGCTACAAAGTTAAGCGGAAGAAGGGAAAGAAGAACCCCGAAAAAGAAAAAGAGACGAAGGAAGATTCTGACATGGAGGAAGCTGACGCTTCAAATCCCAAGCCGGAGGGGAAGAAAAATTTTCCCACCAAGAAGGACACTTATGTCACTTTACTCGGATCTCAGCCAGCAAAGGTCAAAAAAGCGGTTCTGCACGAGCTCAACGCAAAAGTTCCGGCTGCCCCCCAATACTTGGACTGGTCAGAAGTGGCAATCACATTTGACCGCACTGATCATCTGCCTAAGTTGCACAGGCGAGGAAAATACGCCTTAATCGTCATTCCACTTATTAACGGTTATGGTTTCTCCAAGATCATCATGGATGGTGGTAGCAGTATCAATATTCTCTATGTCGAAACGCTATGCTGGATGAAGATCTCGGAAACCCAGCTGAACCATAGCTCTGTGATCTTTCACGGAGTTGTCCCAGGAAGACAAGCCAATTCCCTGGGAGAGATCATTTTGGATGTTACCTTTGGAACTCCAAAGAACTATCGGACGGAGGCACTTTCCTTCGAAGTGGTCTCGTTCAAGAACGCATACCACGCTATATTCAGACGTCTGGCTTACTGGGCTTTTATGGCTCGTCCGTGTTACATTTACAATATGATGAAAATTCTAGGTCCCAGCGGCGTGATCACCATCAAGGGAGACACGAAGAAAGCGCGAGAGTGCGAGGATGGAAATGCCGCCTTTGCCGAGGCCGTGATGCATGCCCAGGAGTACCAGGAGATCAAGAAGAGCATAGATCCGTCCGAGATGCCCGCAACGAAGAAGGAGGTGACAAAGCCAAATCCAGAGTTCAAGGCATCAGAAGAGACGAAGAAGACGCCGTTGAAGGATGATGACCCCTCCAAGGTGACCCAGATAGGCGTAGGCCTAGGTAGCGCATAGGAAAGCGCGCTCGTCAATTTCCTCCAAGCAAATCAAGATATCTTCGCATGGCAGCCATCTGACATGACTGGAGTACCTAGGGAACTTGCCGAGCAGTCTCTAAATGTAAACCTGAACGCTAAACCCGTCAAACAATCCTTACAACGTTTCAGCGATGAAAAGCGTAAGGCAATGGCTAAGGAACTAGCACGACTCGAGTTAGCCGGATTCATAGAAGAGGTCATCCACACTGAGTGGTCGGCCAATCCTGTAATGGTCCCCAAAAAGGACACCACTAATTTAAGGATGTGTGTTGATTATACTGCCTTGAACAAGGCTTGTCCAAAAGATCCGTTCGCTCTGCCTAGAATTGATCAAGTTATTGATTCTACCGCAGGCTCGAAACTCCTCTATTTTCTCGACGCATATTCCGGTTATCACCAAATCCGGATGAAGGAATCTGACAAAGTCAAAACTTCATTCATAACCCCCTTCAGAACCTTCTGTTTTGTTACAATGCCCTTTGGGCTGAAGAACGCAAGAGCTACGTACCAGCGCATGATGCAGCGTTGCCTCCATGACCAACTCGGACGCAATGTACATGCATACGTGGATGATATCGTAGTGATGTCCAAAAAGATGGAAACGCTGATTTCTAACTTGGAGGAAACATTTGCCAATCTACGAAAATACAACATCATGCTTAATCCGAAGAAATGCTTCTTTGGAATACCAGCCGGAAAATTGTTAGGTTTCATCGTGTCTCAAAGAGGCATAGAGGTGAACCAGGACAAAATCAAGGCTATACTCAATATTTCTAGGCCAACTCGCCTGAAGGACATACAAAGATTAACTGGTTGCATCGCTACGGTTAGTCGATTTGTAAGATGGCTTGGTGAAAGAGCCGCACCATTATATAAACTCCTGAAAAAGACCAAGGATTTTATTTGGACTGA
Source organism: Avena insularis (assembly GCA_023614405.1). Classification (NCBI taxonomy): domain Eukaryota; kingdom Viridiplantae; phylum Streptophyta; class Magnoliopsida; order Poales; family Poaceae; genus Avena; species Avena insularis. The sequence continues at coordinate 281,448,581 of CM042694.1, read as the reverse complement.
TGACGCTAAAGCTGCACTACAAGACCTGAAGAATGTACTCTCATCTGCTCCTATCCTTGCAGCGCCAGAACCTCAGGAACCGATGTTGCTTTATCTTGCTGCAACAAATAAGGTCGTTAGTATCGTCATGGTGGTGGAGAGACCGAAGGAAAATCAGGAGCACTTGGTGCAGCGTCGGACTTACTTTGTCAGTGAGGTCCTGACAGAGTCAAAACAACGGTATCCGCACTATCAAAAGTTGGCTTATGGTGTTTTTCTAGCATCACGTAAGTTACGACACTATTTTTAGGAGCATCCAATTACCGTGGTGATCACAACTCCCATGAGAGATATAATCAACAACAGTGACGCCACAAGACGCGTCACCAAATGGGGCATAGGGCTTTCAACTTTTGATATTGAGTATAAACCTCGGACAGCAATCAAATCCCAGATCCTTGCTGACTTTGTTGTTGATTGGACAGAGACGAAGGAGAACATGATCCTCCCTGAGTCGGAATATTGGACCCTCTATTTCAATGGGTCTAAGGCTCGAGGGGGCTCGGGGGCTGGCGTGGTACTCAAATCACCCCAAGGAGATAAACTTCTATACGTGTTGCAGATCCACTTCATAGCGACAAATAATATTTCTGAGTATGAAGCACTGCTGCATGGAATCCGGATTGCTAAAGATATTGGCATCCGATGTTTGATGTGTTACGGAGATTCGGATCTTGTTGCCCAACAAGTGTCGGATATTTGTAATGCAAATAAACACATGGCAGCGTATAAAGCTGTCGTGGATGATCTATCTAAATCGTTTGAAGGGTTTGAGGTTCAACACATCCCTCGAGCAGAAAACAAGGAAGCAGATGCACTATCTCAGATAGGCTCTGCACGGAAAGAGGTCCCGGATGGCGCTTTTTTAGAGCACCTCAAAGTTCCCTCAATAAAGGGAGTAGATGAGGAATATCCGACCAAATCCGACTCACCTCTAATAGCAGTTCTAGCTGTAATTCCCAGCTGGACTCAACCCTACCTAGATTATCTGGTAGATGGCAAATTACCCGAAGACGAGGTTCTGAGCTGACAGATTATCAGACGAGCATAAGCCTATACTATTGTTAAAGGTGAGCTCTATAAACGAAGTGTTTCTAGGGTTTTTCAGCGCTGCGTATCTCTGGAAGAAGGAGTGGAAATCTTAAGGGAAATCCACGAAGGCGAGTGTGGTCACCATGCTGCAGCCAAATCTTTAGTGGCAAAAGCTTTTAGACACGGATTTTTCTGGCTTACAGCTCATGCAGATGCCGAACGATTAGTCAAGATGTGCAAAGGCTGCCAAAAGTACACCAAACAAGCTCATGTTCCGGCTAATCAGTTGCGAACAATACCTATAACATGGCCTTTTGCGGTCTGGGGCTTGATATGGTAGGACCATTTAAACCAGCTCCAAGTGGATTTATTCATCTCTTAGTGATGGTGGATAAATTCACCAAATGGATTGAGGCTAAACTTGTCACTAGTTGTGATGGAGCAACAGCCAAAAGATTTGTCGAGGCTGTTATAATCCGGTATGGTTATCCGCATAGCATTATCACGGACAACAGGAGTAACTTTTCTATGGGAGAATTGTCTGAATTCTGCAATGAGCAAAATATCCGGCTTGACATTGCGTCAGTTGCACATCCACAGGATAACGGACAAGTTGAAAGAGCAAATGGTTTAATCCTACAAGGCCTAAAACCGAGACTCGAAGCACCACTACGACGTGCTGCGGGGGCTTGGGCAGAGGAATTGCCCTCTGTAATATGGAGTTTACGAACGACTCCAAACAGGTCAACCGGATACACACCTTTCTTCTTGGTCTATGGTGCAGAAGCAGTTCTTCCTAGTGATTTGATTCACACTTCTCCTAGAGTGGCCGCGTATATTGAAGAGGATGCCGAGATTTCTCGACAAAATGATCTCGACTTAGTCGAAGAAGTTCGCGTCGTTGCTGCAATGAGATCAACAGCCTATCAGCAGAAGTTACGCAAGTATCATAGCTAGAGAGTCAGAAACAGATCTTTCAATAAAGGTGATTTGGTTCTCCGGCTTGTGCAGCAAAGAAAGCACAAACTTTCCCCAGTATGGGAAGGGCCCTTTTTAGTTAGTCGAGTAGTGCAGAATGGTTCATATTACTTAACTGACATGAGGCTAGTCAAAGAAAGACCTGCTACTAAGAAGAGAAAGAGAGCTGGAGGTAGTACAAATCCGGATGAGTTAGACAGACCGTGGAATATTGCACAGCTACGTCCCTTTTATTCTTAGTCTATTCTTCTTTGTAATCATATATATGTACATGTTCTGAGAGAAATAAAAGTTTTGGTTGCCTCAAGTTTTTCTGAGAAGTTCTTACCATCTTATTTCCAAATGATCATGTCATAGTCGAAAATCCTAGAATGCTTGAAAGTACTTTATGCTCATGTTCGTTCTGGTTTAGATTTCCGATTTTAAAAATGCTACTCTTGGGTATAACTCTAAAGTTTCTAGTGTTTACTTTGGTTATTTGTCTGATTGCCGGATGCGGGTATTTTCCGAGTAGTGAATTGTTGGTACTGGAAGCTGGCTTTGTTTCCGAGTTTAAACCGGTTTAGCAATTGAGCTCCGTTGCTCGGCAAAGTTTCCGGTAGAAGGTTTAGCCGGCTCACGAAAGGGACGAGGCGGAAAGCCAGAAAAACGATAAGTATAGACGAAAAAATACAAGTGCTTATGTAAACATTTCAGGCACACAAAAATTTAAAGCCAAAAGTGCTGAATAGATAGATCAAAAGCTTAGCACTAGCAAAATTATAGTACTGCATATTTATAGGCCCATCATGTTTTCAGAATAACACAAATATTTCTGGTAATCTATGATGCAGGAGAGAAAGGAGCTGTCGGCTCGCTGGATATGTCACCTTGATATCGTTCTGAGATGTCCACATCCGATACAGTGTGGTCATCGTCGGACACTTCTGCTGATTCTTCGGGAGGCGGAGGCGGTGTGTCAACACGGGAGAAGAAGGGAGTTTCGTAGCTAGTCAAATCAACCACGTGACACCCATATCCGGCACAGGAGTCCATGATGGCCTTGATGTCCTGCTCCTGGCCGTCTTCATCTACTTTGTAGTACCCTCTGGTAACTTGCCATATTTCCATGTTTCCATGATGGCTCATGACCATGGTGAGAGCGTTCTGCGCCGCAGTCCGTGCGTAAGACATGTTCCAATCCTGGACAAGTTGCGGCATCTCCTTTTCCTTGTCCTGCACCTGAAAATCCGACATGCTGTGCATGTCCAGAATCTTGAGAGCTTCGCCAATGTCCTTAAGGGATTGGCGGAAGTCATGAAGCAGGTCACCGACTTGGGTAAGCCGGTGGGTGCGGGGCTCGGCAGAGGAAGAGTCTGTCAAGTTCAGAGGACCTATACACAAAACAAGTTAAGAAAATCCGACATTGAAAGAAGTCGAAGAAAGTGGAAAAGTCAGAAAGATGGAACGTACCGAAAATGATGTCGTCAATTTTGGTCTTCTCTTCCCGAAGACTCTGGAGTTCAGCCCGAAGCGCCTCGGAAAGATCCCTCTCTCTGCACAGCTCGTTATTGAGGTCCGAGATTTTCTTATCTTGAGCAGCAATCTTGCGATCACGCTCATCAGTAGCCATGGAGGAGGACTCAAGAACTTGAGCTATGCTCTTCTCATGATCCGCTTTGAGCTTATCCAGCTCTTGGCGAAGTTCCTTGTTCTCCACCACTAAAGTCTTGAGGTTCTCGGCCTCTTCAATCATGGCACAGGATTGTTTCACCAGTGTTGTAAGTCAAAAAGAGCAACAATTCAATGGAAAAATTCGACATTGAAAACACAAAGACAAGGTTTGAGTCTCGGAATGTTTACCTTCGGCTTCATCCTTGGCAACTTTAAGTTCAGCATTTTTTAGTCGGAGAGCTCTGATCTCTCTCCGCTTATCACATACATTCTTCAACAAATCCTGGTTATAGGAATATACTTTCTGTAAGTCAGAATACCCAAAGTCAGAAAGCTACTAAAGACTCGGGCTAATATTTTTGCTAATATCAGCACGAGCCTTGGGGGCTACACTAGTTCGTTCTTTGACATCCTAAGGAAGCATAAACCCGGATTATTTATCCTACTTCATGCTTGGGGGCTAGAGGATATGATATGAAATAAAGGAAAAATAGGAGTTATAATTCCGACTTACATATTGTTCACGAGTAAGTTTATCCAAACTCGCATTCACTTCTACAACAACCTTTTCAGCAAGAGTCAGAGGGGTCACTGGAGCAGTTGGCAGCTCACCAGACCTGATCCTCTTGTTGCAAAGACGCACTTGTTTAAGAAGATCAGAGTGCTTGACATCCTCTGCTTCTTGCGCTTCTTCTTTGGCAGATAAGTTTCTTTTCTCCAGGCATTGTCTGGCCAGCCGCTGGATCTCTTCAGCAGATTTTCGGGACAGGCCAAACTTGGCAAGTACTGGATTGCTGATAAGGTTGTCGGCAAAGGTCTCTACCGAGGGATCATTACCCAAGGAGGGTTTACCCTTATCTAAACCTGACTCACCCATGGTGACGTCAGTTTGCGATTCAAGGATCGCAGGCTCCATTGAAGGAGCCGGATCTTCTGCGATGACCGGAGAAGGAATGATCACCGGTGTTGTGAAAGGTTGAGGGGCAAGAGTCGGAGGATCCACGGCAGGAGAAGCTATGGTAAGCTTCATCTGTCACAGGGGCTTCGAAGAAGTTCCCTTCCCCTTGCCCTTGATGAGCTGTTTAGCTCTGAGAATGTGATAAAGTCGGAAACATTATGTCTCGGAAGAGAATTTGAGTAAAGTGCAACGGCGGAAGTTGTGATTGAAAGTTACCTCTTCACGACAGGCACCTCATTTGTGCCAACGGCCACTGTCGGAGCTTTGTGCTTCTTGAGCGCAAGGTCCGGCAATGGGACCACCTCTATCTCCTAAGAAAACTCTGGAGGATAGCCTTCGAGCGGAGCAAATTCCGACTCGGGGAGGTCAGCAAGCTAAAAAGAAGAAAACATATCAGTATTGCAATGTAACTCAAAGATTGAAACACATAAAAAGGTGTACTGTTAGAAGCATAATGGCACTACGGGGTTTTTCGCCGTATGCATATCCAGAGAAACCTCCGGGGTCCTCCTCTCGATCCGCTCCCTTATCAGCCACTTGATTTGGCTTATATAGCCCTGCGTGATGTAGGCTCTGGGGATGATGCAGAGGGAGTCTTTCTTGGACGACGTGATGGAGTGCATCAGTCGGTCTCCGTGGTACTGAAGGGGCTGGATCCGGCATGACACCCACCATTGGACCAAGTCGGATCCCTTCAGTCCTTTGTGTTTGATCAGATATTCGACCCACCTCTTAGCGAGGATCAGATCATCACTGAGAGCCAGAGCAGCCTCGTCCCAAGACAGTTGGGCCGTGGCAGCTCTGTCAACAAAAGCCGGCAAAGCAGTAGCTTTGTCAGGAGCCAGAATATCCCTATGATAAAAGAATGTGGCTGGCCACTGTTTGACCGAGTCACTAGCTAGGATTTTGGGATTTGCACGCTCGTGTCTAAGTGAAAAACTAATGGTACCGGTGATATAAGGAACACCGGCAGTGATAGAATTTCTCCGGACATGAAAGTAATACCGGAATAAGGTCAAACTCGGCCTAATGCCGAGAAAGCCCTCACACAAAGAAGCGTAAGCGCTCATCTCCAGGAGAGAGTTGGGAGGAAGATGGTGGAGTTGAACACCGTAATGGTCAATCACCTCGGAGAAGAACTCCGAGGGAGGAAACAACAAACCTCTGTCGAGGTGGGTGCCGAGTGGACCCGATCACCGGCGCGCGGGTTGGGGACGGTTTCCTCGAAGCCGCTCCACCAGTCGCCGGCACGGAAGAGCCCTTCAGTCTCCATGTTTTGGAGCTTCTCGTCGTCGAGTACGTAGGGGATCTAGACCCGCAGAAGCTTTCCTTCTCCGCCGTCGCTTCCGTCGCCGCTGTCGCTGCCGCTGCCGCCAAGCCGGAAGAGGAGGAAGAAGCCATTTCTCCGGTGGGCAGATGACCCAGGATGGGCGGCGCTGGGAGTTTTTGGGGGAAAGCAGAGGAGCTCTATGCACGCGGGGAGATTTGGAGGAGAGGAAAAGGCAAGGGAACAGTGAAGAAAGAAGGAGGAAATCCTAACCCCTTATATCCACCTAACCGCACCAAGATTCGTGCAAATGCTACAGTATAACCGCCACGCGTCGTGGAAGGAACTGGAAAGGACCCACGCGATGATTATGTCACCTCGATCTCCGCGTATGCATTGAAACGGCGCCTTGGTTCCGCTGAATCGGACCCACTGTGATCGTCTTGACGGATGTCTGTCAGATGACGTGACTTGACCATGACTTGTGTCAGGTGGCGTTAGAGATCAAGTTCCGGCTTAGTTTGAAATCAAGCTAGAAAATTTGAGTAACCTGCTGATAGGTCCGACTTATTTTTAAGACCCAGATCGTATTTTTTGTGGTGAAGTTTCAGGAACCCTTCAAGATTCTGCAAGCCGAAGATTAAGCTAGACGATAATAAATCTGACTTTGGATCTTGGAGGCCTCCGGGGGATGATGTTGGGGATATACTTTCCGGGTATCCTCACAGTTTCTCACTGACCAGGGTGGCCCACTTCGGGTTAGAGCTTTGCTTCACGGGCGTCCTAGTCAGGGAGAAAAGACGGAGTCCCATCCGGCTACGGGAAGGCCTAGAAGACTTACCGACTTAGGCCCATTGTGTTACTTGTAGTTCAAGATGTACTCTGTAACCAACTCTTAATCGTAGCCGGATAGATCTCTCCTGTATACCCTAGGCCGGATATCTATATAAGCCGTCCTAGGGAAAGTCTTTAGGGCACCCTCAATAGTCTACAATCTCAACTCGCACAGGCGAAACCCTTGTAACCCATATTCCGGCTCTGCCGTATTACTGGATTGCTAGCAGGAGTAGGATCCGTCCAAAGCGGGCGGATTCGAACCTAGGTAAACTTGTGTGCTCACCGTCCCAGAACACCGTACGTCTCACACCCCTCTCTTCCGCACGCCTCGAGGACCCCCTCATGGCGTACTTGTCCTTAATTCGACGACAAGGGAGATATGGGGAAAATGGGTCGTGTTATCACTAGAACCCTTCAGGGGATAGAGGTTTCTTAATGGAGTTATTGTAAACTCATTTAATTATAAACTTAGTCTAAATTCCTTTTGTCAATTATAAATGTAGAAAATGGTTCTCCCCGAGATTACCTTCCCTATTGACAATTGGTTAAAAGGATACAAGCTCAAGTTAGATGGATCCAACTTCTCTGTATGGGTCATGCATCTTAATGATCTCCTTAGCGAGAACAAAGTGGCCGACTACATGATCTACGATATGTACTTGGAGCCGCCCTATCTTCATGAGACCCAAGAGCAGCGGGATCACCGCTGCTATCATCAAGTGATGGCCACATTCATATCAGTAACGATGCGCCTCGGGTTGGAAGATGGGCAATGGCCGATTGTGGGAAGTCTTAATCCCTGAACAGTTATGGACCATCTGAGATCACATTTCGGGGAACAAGTGCACATATGGGAGTATGAGCTGATGGGGGATTTCCTCTCCATAAAGATGGAGGAGAACTCCTCGCTGGAAGATCACTTGTTATGCATATATGATGCATACATGAGTCTTGCATACTTCCTAGACAACTGGTTCACAAGCTCTTTTGCAATAGGCGTGTTGCTGTGGTCGCTGTCACCAAGCTACCAAGCACTTGCCAGGATTTGCATTATGAGAGGTGACACGGAAACATGGGATTTCCACGAGTTCATTTCACATTTCAGAGATGTGATGGTTGAACCTATTGTCGCTGAGGTCATCGATGACAAAGGTATATATTTGATATAAAAATTTATAAATGTTATAATCTTGCAAACACATTTGCAGTGTTAAGTATATTTGATACTTGTTCTGTTTTACTGAAAACATGTCCTTCTGCATGAGAGGTGCTTGCTGGAGAGGAGGTGACGTTGCGTGTTGATGGTGAGCATGATGATGATGGACAACGACACTCTCCCTCAACATTTATGACTTAGTTTATGTTTTAGGATGATTATTGTAATCGAAAGATTGTGAACTTCTTTAATGTGTCTCACACTTTGTGAGACGGTTATTCATATGATTTTGTAACAAACAGTTGTTCCACTTTTATGAATGATTTCTATTTGTGTTCATATCTTGTTCAATTATGTGTGAATTATCCTGGTGTTGAAACTAATTGATAATACATGAACATTTGTAAAATATTGAAATGCCTTGAAATTACCCAACTTAATGATATGGAACCCTTGTTTAAATTCAAAGTTATATTGATAATATGTGAAAGACACTTGTATTCTTGTCACATATGAATCATGCCTAAGTTCGGCAAAATAACTTGAACACCGTGTATTACTTGAATACAAAGTGTTTGATGAATTGTTAAAGAGAATACATATTCGATGTATTGTAGTTTAACAAAATGGTGATTATCATTATATGATTGTTTAAATGTGTAAAGAAGTTTACGAAAGGAAACATGAGTATGAACCTATTTGATATGATCAAAGCTTTTCATCAATTAAGGTATAAGATAAAAGAGAATCTAATTACTACGATTTGATCAATAGTAATGAAATTCGACTTTATAAGAATGGCATAAAGAAAATTGTGGAATGCAATGCGTTTGGAATGTCAAAATGCAAAGCATCACAATATGATACTTGATATTAAAATGGGTGAATAGATGGCGCCAAATAAATTGTTGTAGTGTAGATGTAGAGACCATGAGTTAGAAATAGTTAGCACTCAATTAGAATATATAGTGAACCATCTGGATTCGTGAGATCGGCTCCATATCTAGTATGGATCGTCGTGGAAGTTTTGGGGTTATTCGATATAACCAAAACAATAGCGAATAAGTCCTTGTTGAGTATTCATTGGAAACTTTGAATATGAAATCCATAGCTAAACCAAAAGAGAAGCAAAACTAGTATTGCTTGGATTTTGGTGCATTCTCGAGAAAGTTCATGTTCAGTGATATTTCTCGATTATGGAGAAAATGGAAGATAGTGAAAAACAACGATGAGAATTGAAATCCCTGCACCAAAGTGTTGAGAAGCGCAACGGAAAGCACTCCTGAACAATTCTCCTCACAAAGGAAAGAATCAATGATAATGATCATTGTGTTTTCCCCACTAGTGTTTTCACTACATGAAGTAGGATTCAAAATGTAACCCATATCTTGTATGGAGATATTTGTGAATAATTTGTCATGACTACTGGAATATGACATACCTACAAACTACTAAGGAAATAATGGTAAGCTAAAGATATGAGAAATCCCAAAGCAAAATTCCCTTGAGATTAGAAAGTAATTTGTCGCTGAATCTTACAAGTAAAAGGGTTACATGGATTTTCCCAAATGACTGCAAAGCCATAATGGAAAAGGGGTGAATGACAAAAGCATAGTTTGTCAAGTATTGGACAAATTCAAATGAATTTGATTCAAGTGTGTTGAAAGTCTGGTGGATTTAAAACTGGTAAAGTACTAGTATCTCATAGTAAATCTCCAAGTTTGATATTTGATCAAAGGATTTTGAAGTTGTTCAAAATAGTGAGTGGATATGCAATTTGCATGAAATTGAGTGGGAGCTATGAAAGTCTTCCTAAAACAATATGTGAATGACATATTTTTGAGTGGGAGCAATGTAAGTCTCAGACTCAAATGTGTCGGGAACACATTTTGAGTGGGAGCAATATAAGTCTAAAATTCAAATATGTAGGAACATAGTTTGAGTAGAGTAGTGACTCATACCCAAATATGTTTGGAACATATTTTGAATAGGAGCTTAAAGGATTGATTCTTAAGTGTGTATACGACACATTGAGAATAAAAGCGCAAGTACCAATAGATAATGATTTATACAAAGTAGAGGTTGATAATAAGAATATTACGATATTATGTAGTATTCCTTAAGGGATTCTGAAAAGAGTTTCAGAATAGGAGTTAGTTAAGGAACTGGTCCTTAATAACTCAAGTTAGGAATAGTATTAAGTTTAATGTCAATGGTTAAAAGAAAGAAAATGATGATCATTGTCCACTATGTTGAGACATAGGTTCTATCTTAGAAAACCAAGATGATACCTTAACATAATATATGATCCAATAAGGAACATTTGGAAAGTGATTAAGTTCGAATCATGGAACATTGAGATGAGTTTGTCCGTAGTGTCTAATAGATAAATGTAGACATGTTTTTCCAAATCCATAAAGGATGACATATCTTAAAGCATAAAGGGTTATGTTATAAGGGAATATGTTGGAAACTCCTATAATACCAACTAAAGTCAAGTAGGAAGCGAGGTGAACAAAAACATCGAAAGTTGCACAGGGTGCACTCGTGTTTCGATAATTATATTACATTTATAATAATAGATAAGGGTACCATCTAAAGTGTTGTATAATGTTATGGCGGGGCTTGTTCACTTCTAACATAAAATGATGTGTCCCAGGGCACAGTGCCCATGAGAAAGCCCTCGAGGTTGATCTAAAGTCACTGTAGGCTCCTGGAATCCGGCCTCATTCTGCTGCCATAGCAACGATGCATACACAAAGATGTTATCATCTGATGATAAAGTATTAATGTCAATCAAGGTGACATTAGTAAGTTGCAAAGGATTTGCGACTGTAAAGTACAGGACCAAGACTCAACCTCTTCCATGAGCAAGCATGTTCAGGGTACCGAAAATATGGTGCCAATAATTAAGAACAAATGCAGCTAGTTTATTTGTACTCTAGTGCAAGTGGGAGACTATTGGAAATATGCCCTAGAGACAAATAATAATAACGATTATTATCATATTTCATAAAGTTTATGATTAAGTTTTATATCATGCTATAACTGTATTGAAAGGAAACGTCAATACACGTGTGATATATAAACAATCAGGGGTTCCTAGTGAAACTCTAGTCACTGGTTCATTGGTCAACAGATGATCAAGGTTTCCTGATCATGTGGCATTTATGCCAGTTGGAAATGGAGTCAACTCATTCTGAGAATGAGATGATGAACCAATACCCAAACTAAACATTATGACCCAATCATGTCACGAAGTTCAAGTTACGATGATTAGAATGGATCCTCATAGACTATTCCTTAGACCGTGAGGCTATACCAATCATTGTCTCCCGAGAGTGCTTAGATAGAATCAAGCGTCACTTGGTAACACAGTGATTATAAAGGTGTGTTCAGGTACTTGGAGGAACTTTAGAGGCAATATATGTCAAGAGCTGGATTTGTCCGTCCACGTGACGGAAAGATACTCAAGGGCCCACTCGCAGAAGTTATATCCAATAGCTGCGTAGCGCGTGATTTGTTCACATGGATATCACTTGTCGGAACGAGTCAAGTAGCATTGTTCGGTAACGAGATTGAACATGACATGGTGATGTCATTGATCAGATCTCGGGCAATGCAGGTATTAAGAGACAAAAGGAATAAGACACGACTGTCCTGGTTCAAACGACGAAAGATCTTCATGGAATGCATAGGGGTCACATGGCCATCCAGGTCCCTCTGTCGATCATTGGTCTGAGAGTGTCCCGACCATGTCTGGAGTGTTCCCGGATCGTGGGGTATCATGCTTAAGGGATTGATGATGCTTATAGAGTGTTTATATGATTGGTAGAATCACCGAAGAAGAGTAGAGAGAAAACCAGAAGGGTTTCGGTAAGTCCAGAGGATGTTCGGAGTGGAGGTGGAAGGTGTTCCATAACCATGGAGATTGAATAATATGTGAATGAATGTTAAATATTGATTTAATCATTTATTCATCATTATTTAATAAAACAGAAAATCAATTAAAGGTCAAAAGGCTTAATGGGCCAAAACCCGGAAGGGAGAAAGCCCAAGAAGGGACCACACCCCTAGGAGGGGCCTAGGGGGTGTCCGGCGGCCCTAGTGGGCCTTCCCCACGTGGGGCCCATGGGTGGGGGCATGCCGACATGCCTCCCCACCTCTCCCCCTCGTTTAGTCCCACCCCGGGACTTTGAGGGAGGTAGTACGTCCCCTCCCCCAATATATAGTGGGGGTATTTGGCCAGATAAATACACACAATATTCAATAAACGTTTCCTCACTTTTGGGGAGACCTCCAATTGATATTCTCTCTCTCCCATGACTGTGGTCCCAAGTTCGGACTGCATGAACGAGAGACATCTTCACCGCAAAGCGCCGTCGCGCTGCGGGATTCGGATCGAGGAGCTCAACTTTCGCAACTGCTGCTGGATCAGGGAAGCGGGAGTCATGTCAGGCACTGAATGCATGTAACTCCCCACGAGGTGTCACACTTAAGGCACTCAAGTCGTTGGAGCCATAGGAGCGCAATGACTTCATCACGACCTTGAGGTCGGCTTCGGCTCATCTACATAAACCACGCTCTCCTGAGTGTTGACAACGCTTTTCGATCTTCAAGGTTAAGTTCGCGAAAAGCCCCTCCCGATACTGCATTACTAATAGATAGGTCCTGGCAACATCAGGGGTTCAGGGGCGTAGGGTAAATTTTTTATTGTTCTCATACACTAACCCCTTCAGTCTTTATATTGTATTAAAGTTTTGTTTGCATAGGTATTTAGTTGGGTATGTTTTGTTCCAGCTCTTGTAGCTAACCAAGTCTTGCCTAAAATTTTTCTAAACAATTGTAATAAGAAAAAGTCTCACAATTGAAGTTTTGGGTGTTGTAGTGCTTAGTCTTGAAGGCTTATTTCTTGAGACACTCAACACCACAAAAATAATGATTGACTTGATAAATCTCAATAAAAGGATTTGTTCGATTGAATTAATGTTTTGCGGTTTTTGTGAGCATGCCAAAGCTCGACTTGTTAATCATAAGAATGATATAGCTTTATGCGTGTCAAACTTCATGGGATTCCAACAACTTCGCTGGCCTACGGATGATCTTCATGGAGGAAACTCCTAGATTTCGGCTATGAGTTGATTAAATATATGTAGCAACAATGCTATAGTGGGTAAGATTCTTGGCACTACCGGGTAGATGTGTTCATGATGGAATCACTCATCTGGCTGATATGAGTAATCATTGTGCAAAAGGAATAAAAACCTTAGTGATGCCACGAGTGTCCATCACAGCCTGATAAACTAATTTTTTTGGCATGCTCTCAATTACTTAAGAACTAAAATTCTTGAAGGAGAATGAATGGCAAAGTAGTACTTGAATATTCTTGACTTATTAATGTGGGAGAATTGAGATACTCTAGTGTATATGCTTTTCATGACAACTCTCACACTCTCAATTTTACATGATTATACTTTATTGTTCAAAGGCAAGCCTATGAGTTGATTACATGACATGGAATAAAGTTTACTCATTTGAATCATCCATGTTAACAATAATTTTGCTGCGCTACAAGGATGCAGAAAAACCCATATGATATGCTTGCCATTACTCTATCTATGCTGAAGTTTTTCAGATTTATAAAGTGGAGGAAACATGAGGCTATTAATCATGAGTAAGATCATCATCTCGTTATTTCAGTTTAATTGCTGAGTTCCTTTTTGATTTTGGTTTTCTTGCTCGAGGATGATCAAGTTTAAGCTTGGGAAGGTCGATGGCTCTAAAATATAGCCATCTACGTCCATATTTAAACTAGATATTATTCATTATTTTTTGATGAAATATCTCCCTAAACCCTGCCACTAATGCCTAATGATCAAAAGGGTATGCAATCCTTTCTTGCTATTTTTTCCTATGCAGATAATGACGTTTGATGATGGGAATCACTACATTAAAGTCAAAGATACAAGATTTCCAACAACCCGAAGAAACCAGGAGACGTGAAGTGGAAGCAGATGCTTTAACGGCCAACTATACAGCAGGAATAAAATTCAGGCCATATAGTTGCAGTCGTATAGCTGCCCCTGCCACCGCTAGGTCAAACAGAACAACTTTCGTGAAGGGACCCCTATATAGAGAGGCCTCGGGCGACAAGAAACAGCCCCCCCCCCCCGCTCGCCTCCCTCGCCACCAGAACCCTGCATCCACAACACCGAAGGTCCACCAGAGAAATAGACTTAGATCTAATCTCCAAACAATTCTCCGCCACCATAGCCATATTCCACCACTTGTAATAGTAGATCTCATCTTCGATTAGCGACATTGTAAGACTATTTTCTATCAGTCTCATGATTTCCATTGCAATGTTTATGTTTGATCTCATATCTACGTGTGAGTAATTCTCCTTGGGCTAAGGGCCTCGACCTAGCCATGTAGCTTTTGTGCATGTTATTTATCATAGATTGGATCATGTATTAGTTTGTATGACATGATGATTATTGTATCCTCTCTTGCCTCAATCCAAGGACTTTTCAAGTACCCAAGACCCCAAGGATTGAGCCAGGTATAGGGAGTATGAGTAATGACTAATCTGCAGGTTGGGAACCCCAGTGACAGAAGGGGTAGTACGGCTGTATGTGAGGGATTTACTTGGGATTAATGGTGATATCACTATGCATATCATTAGTTCTCTTTCTTCTATGGATGAGACTAGTAGGTTATTGCTATAAGCGGTTGCGGAGGCAATAGCAATTATGGATGCACTGCCCAGATATAATTTATCTTGCTCTAACAATTACATGCATACTTTATTATTATCTTTTATTCCCATCAGATGTTTTGCACAGCTACAGGTGAAACCAAAATCCCTAGGCCCTCTCTCTCCATCATCGACAACAACAAAAGACAACAAACTCTTGGTCCATTAAAAACACAAAAGGAATTCTAAAACTCCCGAAGGTCCGTTAAAGTAACTTCACTTCGCTTTTTTGCTTCCCGAGTATTCGATAAACCTAGGTCTACTAGGGAAAAAGAGCTATACTACATCCATAATCCAGATCAAAGGTATCAGGCCGCTCAGATGCACTGTCACCATCTAGACCCACACGCCAGCGAGAGTCGCTTTCCAACATTTAAATGAGTTTCTAGGCATTTTCTAAAATTTTCGAACAATTCAAGGCTTTCAAGAAGATGGCCATCATCAAAAAAAAGGTGAGCAAGGTCATGGAAATAGTTTATGATGACGTGTTCGCATTTGGTAGATAGGTGCATCTTGACAAATCAACCAATATATCTCGTTCCAAATTTCCAAGTAACAACAATGTGTTTTGTTGTGGAGCAACTACAAAGATGATGGCTAAAAATGCCACCGCCCCCATTTTTCACACAATGTATAACGCCCTTTCAAGCTTCTAGGCTAAATTTGTGCAATAAAATAATTTTTGAGCTGGATGTTTGAATGGATGGGCGGGATATTTCGGTGCTCTGCCGAAATTTTGAAGTTGAAGCTTCTAAGGTATGCTACTCCCACTTGGGATGTTATCCCCATCAGATAGACCCATAGGCCTATATGATTTCCAACATTTAATGAGTCTATAGACATCTGCCAAAATTAATGAACATTAATTCAAGGCTTTCAAACAAGATGACCAAGGTCACAACCATAGTTTCTGTACCGTGTCCATGTTTTGTACTACTCCGCATATTGAAGCATCTTTGCCAATCAAGCTTGCAAATGTGTCCATATTTGGTAGATCGGTGCATCTTGGCATTTCAAGCAATTCTATTTACAAAACGAGATTCTAGATTTGATGAAAAATGCCCTACTTTCATGAATTTCCAAGCTCCTGAGCCAAAGATGTGCAATAAAATGACCTTTTGACAATTTAAAGTAAGTATGTCTAATTATGAACTACAAAGTTGGTGATATAGCTGCTCTTGAATTTTTAAAAATAATTTAAAGGTACTGAATTAGTTAAATATTGGAGAACCACTAGAAGTTTTGCAAGATTTCAACTTTTTGACATGAATGGTAATGACACCAAATTTGGGACATTTTCTAAAAAATAAAGAAACAAAATATAAAACTTCTAGTCATTACCCAAATGTCCCAAATTTGGTGCCATTATAAAAATATGTTTAGTCAAGTTACTATAACGGACCTTCCGGAGTTTTAGAATTCCTTTTGTGTTTTTACCGGACCAATAGCTTGCGTCTTTTTGTTGTTGTGGATGATGGAGAGAGAGGGCCTAGGGCGTTCGGTTTCACCTGTAGCTATGCAAAACATCTGATGGGAATAAAAGATAGAAATAAAGTATGCATGTACTTGTTAGAGCAAGATAAATTATATGTGGGTAGTGCATCCATAATTTCTATTGCCTCTGCAACCGCTTATAGTAATAACCCACTAGTCTCATTCATAGAAGAAATAGAACTAATGATATGCATAGTGATGTCACCGTTAATCCCAAGTAAATCCCTCACATACAGCCGTACTACCCCTTCTGTCACTAGGGTTCCCAACCTGCAGATCAGTCATTACTCATACTCCCTATACCTGGCTCAAACCTCGGGGTCTTGGTTACCTGACAAGTCCTTAGATCAAGGCAAGAGAGGATACAATAATAATCATGTCATACAAACTAATATACGATCCCATCTATGATAAATAACATGCACAAACGCTACATGGCTAGGCCGAAGCCCTTAGCCCAAGGAGAATTACTTACACATAGAGATGAGATCAACAATCACAAACATTGTAATGAAAATCATAAAATTGATAGCAATAGTCTTACAATGTCGCCAATCAAAGAAGAGATCTACTATTACAAGTGGTGGAATATGGCTATGGAGATGGAGAAGGGTTTTGAGATCTGGAGGCGGCTGGTGATCTGTGGCAAAGACTTTTGGCGAGGCATGGCTTCTTTTCTCGTGGCTCGAGGCTTCTTTATATAGGGGTCCCTTCATGAAAGTTGTTCTGTTTGACCTAACGGTGGCGGTGCCAACTATACGACCGAAATTTTGTTCCGGTCATATAGTTGGTCGTTAAAGCATCTGCCTCCGCTTTAGGGCTCCTCGTTTCTTCTAGTTGTTGGAAATATCATATCTTTGACTTTAATGTAGTGATTCCCATCTTTAAATGACATTATCTGTGCAGGAAAAATATAAAAGAAAGGATTGCATACCCCTCTGAATATTAGGTATTAGTGGTAGGGTTTAGAGAGATATTTCATCAAAAATATGAATAATATCCAATTTAAATGTGGACGTAGATGGCTATATTTCAGATCCATCAAGTATCTCAATTTTTGATCTATAAGTGCACAAAACCGTCTTGGTTAGGGTTTATGGGTCGAGGGTCTAGGGTTTTAGGGTTTTACACTTTAGTTTTATGGGTTATTTAGGGTTTAGTGTTTAGCAAATTTTCGGTAATGCTCTGGATTTATTCTTATATTCGTCGAATAGAATGGCATTACCTGATTTAATGAAATTATCTCAAATGTTGATCTATGAGTGCAGGACGCCTGCTTGGTTAGGGTTTTGGGGCTAAGGGTTTTAGGTTTTAGGGTTTAGGTTTTATGGTTTAGGGAATTTTCAATAATGCTCAGTATTTATGCTTATATTCGTCAAATATAATGGCGTTACCCAATTTAATGAAAGTATCTCAAATTTTGATCTATAAGTGCATGCTACATGCTTGGTCATGTTTTAGGGTATAGGTGTTTAGGGTTTGGGTTTTAGGGGTTTAGCTAGGGTTTAGGGTTTCGGGAATTTTCAATAATGTTCAAGCTTTATGCTTACATTTGTAGAATAGAATGGTGTTACCCAATTTAACGAAAGTATCTCAAATTTTGATCTATAAGTGCACTATACCTGCTTGGTCAGGGTTTAGGGGTTTAGAGTTTATGGTTTAGGATTCGTTGAATTCTCAATAACATGTTCAAACTTTATGGTTATATTCGTGGAATAGAATGGTGTTACCACAATTTAATAAATGTATCTCAAAATTTGATCTACAAGTCGATGATACCCTGCTTGGTCATATTTTTTGTTAAATACAATTGAAGGTACCCAAGTAATAAAACAAGGGAGAAACACCAAGAGTTCCATGAGATTTAGGCACTATTTGGTTGGGTTCTAATTCTAGCTTTTGATTTTTGGCTTATAAAGCTAGGAACGTGTTTTTGGCTTTGTTTTTATTTTTACTCTGACATGGTTGAATGATGGTATAAGCCAAAAGCCAAAATCTATAGTGGTTTATAAAACAAAGCTAAAAGTGATAATATGAATGCTAATGTAGCTAAATTCAGGACCTTCTGTAAGAAAAATCCAAATAAAATATATATAAATTGAAGCAATGTCTTTCTTTCACAGAGTATTTTTTTATGTCCACTCCCTAGTTTCCATGAAAAAGTATGCTAAAACTTGACAGCTTTCTAAGAAACCTGTTTCACAATATGGCGTACCATCTATGAACATTCATGGCTTTCAAACGAGATGACCAAGGTCATGGTAATATGTTTGCCATATTTATGATAACGTGTCCATACTTGGTAGATCGGTGCATAACTTCATATTGGCATTTCAAACAATGTTTACAAAAAAGGGTGCATCCAAATTTGAAGTTATTTTAAATTGTCCAAGTGACAACAATGACTTTCATTGTGAAGCAACTACAAACACTATATGTGGTTCAAAATCTCATCGCACCAAATTTCTCACAAAGTATATTTTTTGATGGATAATGCCCAAGTTTCATGATTTTTCAAGCTTCTGACCCAGGTTCGATGATTTTAATAATTTTATCTTGGTTTAGCAAAAAATGTTCAAATTTTGAACAGCAAGCGATGGGAATCTCTACTTCCCATAATTCTGGCTCACTAAGATGTGTGTCACTTGCATGGTGGGTACAAAAAGTTAGTGTAGGTCGGAGTGGGCGAGCATGTAAATATTGAAGAAGGGCAGGGAAACGTCGATGGGGTGATGCACTTGGGAGATGAACGCAAATTTACCACCTATATCCCTATGATATTGCAGTGCACATCGGATTCTTATTTCCAAAGCAGGGATAGAAGAGAAATTTTTCATTCTAAAAAGAGGTGAAGCATGTTTGAATGGATGTGCGGGATATTTTAATGGATGGGTGCGATGTTTGGGCGTGGGGCCGCTCAGATGCATTGTCACAGTCTAGACCCACACACCAGCGGGAGTTGCTTTCCAACATTTAAATGAGTTTCTAGGCATTTGCTGAAATTTTCGTATAATTGAAGGCTTTCAAAAAGATGACCATCGTCCAAAAAAAGGTGACCAAGGTCATGGAAATAGTTTATGATGACGTGTCCGCATTTGGTAGATCGGTGCTTCTTGGCAAATCAACCAATATGTATGGTTCCAAATTTGAAGTTTGTTTTCGAATTTCCAAGTAACAACAATGTGTTTTGTTGTGGAGCAACTACAAAGATGATGGCTCAAAATGCCACTGCCCCTATTTTTCGTACAACGTATAATGCCCTTTCAAGCTTCCAGGCTAAATTTATGCAATAAAATAATTTTTGGGGCTAGATGTTTGAATGGATGGGCAGGATATTTCGGCGCTTTGCTGAAATTTCAAAGTTGAAGCTTCTAAGGTATGCTACTCCCACTTGGGATGATGTCCCCGTCAGATAGACCCATCGGCCTATATGCTTTCTAGCATTTAATGAGTTTATGGCCATCTGCCGAAATTAATGAACGTTAATTCAAGGCTTTCAAACAAGAGGAGCAGGGATATGAGAGGAATTATGCATTCTAAATAAAGATCAAGTATGTTTGAATGGATGTGTAGGATATTTGAATGGATGCATGCGATGTTTGGGCGCAGTACCAAAATTTTGAGGTCGAAGCTTCTAACATACACTGCTCTGACGTGGGGCCGCTCAGATGCGCGGTTACCCCTAGATCCGCATGCCATGAGAGTTCCTTTCCAACATTTAAATGAGTTTGAGGCATTTGCTGAAATTATCTAACAATTCAAGGCTTTCGAAAAGATGACCATCGTCCAAAAAAAAGGTGACCAAGGTCATGGCCATAATTTATGATGACGTGTCCGCATTTGGTATATCGGTGCATCTTGGCAAATCAACCAATATGTCTGGTTCCAAATTTGAAGTTTATTTTCGAATTTCCAAATTTGGCTCCTTTCCAAAAAAATAGGTATGAAATTAAATATATGGTATAATAAAGCCATTCGTTCACAAAGTGCAATGCTATGTGCATTAGTTTCCATGGTAAAACATAAACTTGTATTTTGACAACTTTTGGATCAATTTTGATCTATGGTGACTTGTAGATGGGCCACGTATATGGTGGTCCCCAAAAGCAGGATAGGTTAGAATTTCCGAAGTTATCCCTCCCCACCCCTTCACGCTGTGTAATAACTTCCACCCTCCGCCGCCTAGACCCTCACCCCTTGCCCACAAAACAGACGCGCTCACGGCCGCTCCTCATCACTACTGTGCGTGTCGTTGTATTGGGAGCAGCAGTACCTAAGCAGGTTAGATAGAGGTGTGGGGACTAGCAGGGAAGCTATCGACGGTGTCTGCAGGCGGGATTGGATACAAGCAAGCGTAGCTGGACGCAGGAAGTACCCAGGTTCGGACCCCTCGTGGTGAGGTAAAACTCCTACTCCTGCCGATCTGGCTATGGGCGATATACGGGTTACATGCGCTCCTCGAGTTGTATTCTCTAGCTACTGTGTTAAATGCACACAGACCAACCCCTTCTACTGAGGCCTTGCCTCCCCTTATATAGGCAGAGATGCAACATTCTCACTGGCCAGTCCGGCTGGCGGGCCCCCTAGGTGGGTCCTAGCCATCTAGTCATCTACAGTATCCGGTACAACTATGTCCCATCAGAGTACGAGCGGTATGGTCATCGTGGGCACAGTGAACGCCGTGCGAGCCTATCGTCAGCATCGGGCCACTATTCCCGCGCACGCCGCAAAGTCTACGGTATGGCCGAGTAGTGGCCAGTGTTGTCATTGTGCCAGGGCGTACCACGCACTGTGCCGCACGTCGCCCTGTCCTGATTGGATCCGGCTACGCTGTTGTAGCCGGCTACTTCTCACCGTTCCGGCTACCATGAGGTAGCCGGCTTTACTTGCCTTGTCCGACTGCGCTAAGCCAGCCGGGCGTGATCCGAATGCCATAGTTCTTGTCTGGTTGGGGTATCCGGAGGTCATCCCCCCGACACTAGCCCCCGAGCGCGTGTAGATTTCGCCCTTAGGTGAAATGTGCGCGTGCTCCCTCTTCATTTTGAATTTCTGGACGGCTACGCTTGGCAGTTGCGCTACCCGTGAGGTCAGTGCTGACGCCGGCCCCGCGCGCACGCGCCATCATTACTCTGCGGTGGGCAGCAAAACGTCTCGTCGCACATCACCTCGGGAAACTGCTGCCTGACTCTTCGGTTTTCGCTCCAGGATCTTCTGTGCGCCCCGCGTCTGCACACGGGATCTGAGGCGGCGGTTGGAGTGGGGCGCGCCTTGATGGGTGCCGCGTGGCACCGCAGACGGTTGCCCTTCCGGACCTTTAAAGGGGCGCCCGAGAGAGGGCCGTTCCTCCCTTCGCTTCCCCCGCTCCCAGTTGCCTTCCTCTTCTCTCTTGCGCCCTTGTCTTCCTCGCGTCGCCTCGCTTCGCCACCGTCACTGTAGTCCACCGTGCCGCCCGTTTAGCGTCGTCGGCAGTACGGGCCACCGCCACTCTTCCGTCGCAGCACCTCCCAGCGAACCGGCAATTGCGGCCGAGCGCGGAGCATGGTGCGGCTCCTCTGTTATGGAGGAGCACATCTAGAAGTATCGGGCGACCCACGTCTTGCCGTCGGAGGAGGAGGTGGGGGTGCAGCTTGCGCCGGTGGGGAAGGAGTCGCCGCAGCCAGCGGAGGGGGAGCGGGTCATCTTTCTGTCGCATCTGGCCTGCGGCTTCACGCTGCCGGTCCACCAGTTCTTCCTCACCGTCCTCACCTTCTTCGACCTCCGCCTCCACCACCTGGGCACCAACGCCATCGGGACGTTGGCGCATTTCGTAGCCTTCTGCGAAGGCTACCTCGGGATCCATCTGGATCTCGGGCTTTTCTGCCCGCTCTTCCGAGTCCGGCCATAGGTTCAATTCACCAAGGGGCTGCTAGTCGCATGCGGCGGCGCCTCCATCTACTCCCGTGCGCAGACTGGCTACCCCAAGTTGGTTGTGGCAACAGTCGTACTTCTACGTCCGCAACCTCACCGCCAAAGACTGGATCAACTTGCCGGCGTTCCAGAACATGGAGTCCAGCCGACATCATTGGGATCTGAAGATCCACGGCGAGAAGGCGGAGTCGGATGCGATGTTGCTGCGCATGCAGTCCCTCGTCACCGCCGGTCTAACCGGCCTGGAGAGCACCCTCATCTAGATGTCCAGGCTAATGATGCCGCTGTAGCAGCGAGCGCAGAAGATGTGCTACTACTCTGGCCGGCTGGACCCGACCCGGCTGCCTCGCCGTGATCCCTGCTACCACAACCCGAAGGAGTGGGTGTGGACCATCACGAAGGAGCGGCTGCCGGAAGGCTGGAAGTTCGGTCTGGCCCCTTACTGCCGTGACAACCGCGCGCCCCGGGTAAGTTCTTCTAGCCGGAATTTCTCTTGCTTTTCTTCTTTCGTCATCCGACTGATCTGCTTGCCTTTTTCCCTCTTCTGGCAGATGTTCCCCTGCATCCTCCGGGAGGAGGGCGAGACCCCCCTCTAGAACTTCACGCCCGACTTGCCTGAGCCGTGTGCTCGTTGGTCTGGCGAGGAGTTCGATGGGGACGGCGACGTCTTCCCTAGCCGCCGATCCCCATGCGGAGGTCGACAAGGAGGAGGAGGTCGCGCCAGCTCCCGAGCCATCACGGCACCGCGCAACGGACGGCGACTGCAGCCGGTCCAGCGCTGGCGGGAGTGGCTCCAGCCGATCAGGCGCAGGACGGGGTGGGGCCAGCCGGCCTACCGTGGAGGACCCGGCTCCCAAGAGGAGCCGGACCAGCGCTCTCCCGCCAAGCCGCCTCGGTCAGAAGAAGGGGTCGCCCCCTGTGGTGCAGGGGTAAGTCTTGCTTCTTCTTCTGAGCGTTTTGCTTTTTCCTTCTCTCCGTGCGCTTCTTATCTGTCTTTGGCTTATTTGCTTTTTGCCTTTCTGTTTTCTCAGCACGCTGGTCTCCTTTGGCGCCGTGTGCCCGGCACGGACGCCGACTGGGTCGCCGCCCCGCACGCCACCCGCGTCTGCTTCCGCCCCTCCTTCCGAGGCGCTGCCACCGCCACCGCCTCGAGCTGAACCGGCTACTACAACCGGAGCGGGGGATCCCCCACTGGCTATAGTGGTCCAGCAGGAAACGGTTGTGGCCACCTCGTAGAGCGGGGACAGCTCCTCTATGGGGACGCGGAGGGACGCCACTGGCAAAGAACTCGTGGTTGTCGGTGATGACAACTCCGACGATGAGTCGGGGGAGGAGTGGAGGACGACAGTGGTCACGGCGAAGGAGTCTCTGGCCGCCAATGCCGTGGATGATGATGCCTTCTCTGCTGCCTCGCTGACGGACCTTGTCGCCACCCTCGAGTTGGTGGTGAAGGAGATCCGGCTGCTGGAGGCTACAGCCGGCGGCAACCGGTCCTTGGAGCAGAAGCTTGCTGCTGCCAACGGTACTTCGCAGATTAAGTTTTCTTATCCGGAATCTCCCTTTTTTTTGCTGATAGTTGGCTTTTTGTAGCCACCATGGTGTGCGCTCAGCGGTAGATCGATCGCTTGAAGAAGGCGAACGACCGGCTGGGCAAGTACAATTCTATGCTCTGGCTGCAGAATAAGGACTGACACGCCAAGGTGGACGCTCTGGAGGCCACCGTCAAGGAGCGCGACGCCTCCCTCGCCAGCCGGACCGAAGCCTTCAACCTTCTTGAGGCCCAGAACAAGGACCAAGAGAAGGAAGTCAAGCGGCTGACGGCGAACGAGAAGGCGCTGGTGGAGGAGCTGATGCAGGTTGGGCACACTGCTAAGGGTAAGTTCCCTTTCCAACTTCCCTCGTCTTTCCGGATCTGGTAGCCGGATCAGACTTTCTCTTTTTTGATAGCCTTTTATCCCGACGTAGACCCGCTGGCCTATAACCGGCTGCAGGAGAAGTGGCCGGGAGAACAGCCGACAACCCAGGAGCTAGTCGTCCCTCTTGGTAAGGAGGCCGCCAAGCTTCGTCAGGCGGTGCAGGCCGTCTTCTCCCTCTTGTGGCCTGACGCTCCGATTCCGGAGACGATGGCGCAGCTAGCCGCCAGGGTGGGGGAGGTGCCCACTACCATCGACCGATTGTGAGACTTGGCGGCACGAGCCGAAGAAGAGATGGCCTTGGCCCTCATGCTCTCCTGGTACAAGGACGCCCGCGTCGAGAAGATCGACGGGGGTTTCTATGCCGGCGCCGACCTTGTCGCCATCCGCCAGGCCCATCCGGAGCTCCGGGCCTCTGCCATCAAGATTGCTGATTATGTGGACACCGCCGAGGTTCTCACCGACTCAGAGTCCGTCGGCACTCTGGATGCAGAAGCCTCAACGCAGCCGACTGGTGGCGACACCGGAACTAGATCGAAAAGGGCCAGCCAGGGTGCTACACATGGAAAGGGCCCCGCCGCTTAGCTATGACCCCGAGATGCCGAGTGTACTTGTTTATCTTGTCTTGTTCAAAACTCTGTATGTCTATACCGGTTGCTTCTGGTGCCCGGTAAAACTCATGGGAGCTTCGTCTCCCTTTTCTTTTTAATGTCAGTCTGACTCATTTTGGCTTGCTTCCGACTTGAGTTTTTTGTATGCTCTTTGAACATTTCGCCGATTGGATTTATCCAGCTGACTTCGCTCAGCTGAACGCCTTTAGCCGGGGAACTGCAATTCTAGTGGGGGCGCGCCAGCGCACCCACTGGGTGTAGCCCCCCCGATTCGGAGTAGCTAGCATAGCCAGGTACTTCGAATCTTCTTTCTTTCCTTAAGTCTTTTAGCTTCATCCGACTAGACACCTCTTAGCCAGTTACTTTTGCTGGCTGAAAGCCAGTAGTCGGAGAAACTTCCATTCTAGTGGGGGCACGCCAGCGCACCCACTGGATGTAGCCCCCGAGATTCGGAGTAGCTGGCGTAGCCAGGTACTTCGAATCTTC
The DNA here is from genome assembly GCA_023614405.1 of Avena insularis. Lineage (NCBI taxonomy): Eukaryota > Viridiplantae > Streptophyta > Magnoliopsida > Poales > Poaceae > Avena > Avena insularis. The sequence continues at coordinate 281,423,493 of CM042694.1, read as the reverse complement.
TTTTTTCTTCTCTTCCTGCCCTTGCCCTTACCTGGGCTCCAAATATCCGGCTAAACACCCATTAGCCAGTCGGGAAACTACAAGATTCCACTGGGGGCACGCGAGCGCACCTAGTGGGTGTAGCCCCGGATATTCGGAGCGCTTGATGAAGGCAAGGACTTCGAATCTTCTTCTCTCCTTCCTGGATTCCGACTCGAAATAGTCGTACAAAAATATACACGCACGCATACATTCTCACCCGTTAGTAGGTTAGTCTGTTAAACTTTTAGCCGGAAGGAAGATTTATTTTTTGAAAACTAGCTTGCGCTTCTCTGGATACTTAGTCACTTTCCCGTGTGCTCTGCTGTTTTTGCTGCATCCATGTCGGGCAGCCGGGTTGCGGTCTGCAGCCGGAATTGAAGGGAGCTGACAGTATATTGCGCACGGTACTAACGGCTTAGCAGTCGGATTGTCTTAAGCTAGGCGCAAGGTCGGGACGCCCGATCTGTCGCATCTCCTCCCCGTTTTTCATGTGGGATGCCTCGGGCTTTTCCTCTTGCTAGCCGGACAGCCGGGTTGCGGTCTGTAGCTGAGACGAAGAGTGGGCCTCTGAAATCATCGCACATTACTCAGTCGGTTTGTTGATTTTAGTAGGTCGGGCCAGCCGGCAAGCCCCCGGGTAGGAGTTGCCGGAGCCGGAAAAACTAAACCGGAAAGGAGATACACGCAAATTTCTAGCAAGGAGCCCCCGAGCATCTCGCAGGGGTCCGCATTTTCATTCATAGGGTTTGCGGGATACATACACTGTCTGATGACTAGGTGTAAAACGGGCGGAGCAAGGCCATGTTCTAGGGGCGCTCTGTCTCTTCATCCGACTTGTCCATCTTGTTCTTGCGAGGTTGCTGCGCGTCGATGAGGTAGTAGGAGTTGTTGGGAAGCGCCCGACTGATGATGAAGGGACCCTCCCAGGGTGGCGATAGCTTGTGCATGCCCTTAGTGTCCTGCACCAGCCAGAGGACCAGGTCGCCTTCACGGAACGCGACAGGGCGGATCCGGCCTGAATGGTAGTGGCGTAGGCGTTGCTGGTACAAGGCCAATCTGGACAATGCCAGTTCGCGGGCCTCCTCGAGGAGGTCCACACCATCTTCCCGCGCCTCCTGGTTGGCCTTTTCATCGTAGAGGAGCTTGCGTGGAGAGTCACACTCGATGTCCGCAGACAGGATGGCTTCGGATCCATAGACCAGGAAGAACAGGGTGTAGCCGGTTGATCTATTCGGCATGGTGTGGAGGCTCCATAACACAGCCAGAAGCTCCTCGATCCAGCATCCGGGCGACTGCTCCAAAGGCTCGATGAGGCGTGGTTTGATTCCGGCTAGCACTAAGCCGTTTGCCCTTTCGACTTGCCCATTGGACTACGGGTGCGCGACGGAAGCAAGGTCCAGCCGGATGCCCTTGTTGCTGCAGAAGCGGGCGAAGGCCCCCTTGCCGAAGTTCGTGCCATTGTCGGTGATAATGTTGTTGGGCTAGCCGACCCAATTTATGATGTCGGTGAAGAAGGTGACGACTGTCGCCCCGTCCAACTTCTGGATGGGCTTGGCCTCGATCCACTATGTAAATTTGTCCACCGCCACCAGCAGATGGGTCATGCCCGTGCACGCCTGCTTGAAGGGACCAACCATGTCGAGGCCCCAAATAGCAAGGGCCAGGTGATCGGTATGGTCTTGAGCACCGAAGCCGGCATATGCCTGATCTTCCCGAAGCATTGGCACCCGTTGCACGCGCGAACTAGCTGTTCGGTGTCCTCAAGGGCGGTGGGCCAATAGAAACCATGGTGAAACGCCTTGGCGACTATCTCCCTTGACGAAGCATGGTGCCCGCACTCGCCCTGGTGGATGTCCTTGAGCAGTCGGTAGCCTGTGTCCACATCGACACACCTCTGGAAGATGCCGGATATGCTGCGCTTGTACAATTCTTTGTTGATGATGGTGTACGTGTGCACACGGCGCCGGATTTGCCTGGCCTCCACCTCGTCATCCGGAAGTTCCCCATTGGCGATGTAGTTCATGAAGGGTTGTGCCTAGGATGGTATCTCCCGGATGACGAGGATGCTTTCGCTCTCCGGTTGATGGTCGTCGGGGGGTCGTCCGGATGAGGTACCTGGGACGGTAGCCCCCGAGCCGCTTGATGAGTCAGCAGCCCCAGGGTCTTGCGAGCCGGAGGGTACTGACTTGCCGGAGTTGGTGCGGGCCTTCTTCTTTGGAGGTTCTTCCGGCTCTGCGTCTGCCACACCGTCAACCGGGGTGCTCCCTGCCCATATGATGGAATCTGACTCGGGGGACGGGTTGATGGAGGGCTTGCACAGGTGCTCCAAGGAGACCCCAGGTGGGATCACTTGCCTGGTGGATCCGATCCGTGCGAGCGAATCGTCTGCCTCGTTGTTGACGCGAGGGACATGATGGAATTCACATCCGTCGAAGCAAGCATTGAGCTTCTGTATATGGAACCTGTAGAGAGCCATATTTGCATCGCGGGCGTCCCACTCTCCGGATACCTGCTGCACCACCAGATCCGAATCGCCGAAGCAAAGGATCCGGTTGACACCAATCTCTCTGGATAGCCGGAGGCCGTGCGCTAGTGCCTCGTATTCGGCTACGTTGTTGGAGGCCCTGAAGTGGATCTGCAGGACGTACTCCAGCCGATCTCCTTTGGGCGAGGTGAGCACGATGCCGGCTCCCAAGCCCCCGAGCATCTTTGACCCGTCGAAGTGCATCCTCCAATGGTCTGAATCTAGGACCGTTGGGAGGTATTGGGTCTCGGCCCAGTCGACGAGGAAGTCCGCCAGCGCCTGCGACTTGATCGTGAGCCAGGGCTCGTATTGGATGGAGTATGCGGCGAGCTTGATGGCCCACTTGGCGACTCGGCCGGTGGCGTCCTTGTTGCCGATGATTTCCGAAAGGGGTGCGGTGCACACGACCTTAATCGGATGCTCCTGGAAGTAGTGTTTGAGCTTCTTGCATGCCAGATACATGCCATAACACATCTTCTAGTAGTAGGGGTAGTAGACAGGTCACTGAACCGGCTGAGCCTTGCCGTGCTCGGGGCGCTCCACCACCAGGACGACGCTGATGACCCGGCTGATGGCTGCTATATAGAGCAACATCGACTCCTTGCTAGCCGGCGTGGCTAGAACTGGCACTGTGGATAGCATGCGCTTGAGGTCATGAAAGGCGGCGTCGGCTTGCGAGGTCCAGGAGAACTTGTCCATCTTCTTCATCAGTTGGTACAGCGGGAGTGGCTTCTCCCACAACCGTCTGACGAAACGGCTGAGGGAGGCTAGGCATCCGGTGAACTTCTAGACTCCAAGAAGGCTCCTAAGCGGCTGCATCCTCTCGATGGCCGCGATCTTTTCCAGATTCGCCTCGATCCCTCGTTGCGATACGAGGAAACCGAGTACTTGGCCGAATAGGACTCTGAAGACGCATTTCTTCGGGTTCAGCTTCATCTGGTATTGCCGGAGGTTGCCAAATGTCTCTCCCAGGTCTTCGAGGACCACATCGTCCATGTAAGCATGCACGTTTCGGCCGATCTGGGAGTGCAAGCACTTCTTCATGCAGCGCTGATAGGTAGCGCCTGCATTCTTCAGACCGAAAGGCATGGTTACATAGCAAAAAGCCTCGTACGGGGTGTTGAATGATGTTTTTATCTAGTCAGCCTGGTTTAGCCGGATCTGATTGTAACCGGAATAACAATCTAAAAAAGACAACAAGTCGTAGCCGGCCGTGGAATCGATGACTTGATCGATACGGGGCAATGCGAGTGGGTCTTTCGGGCACGCCTTCTTCAGGCTGGTGTAGTCGATACACATGCGCCAGGTCTTGTTCTTCTTCAACAACAGGACTGGGTTTGCCAGCCAGTCCGGGTGGTACACTTCCATGATGAATCCGGCTGCGAGGAGCTGGGTGATCTCATCGCCGATAATCTTCCTCTTCTCCTCTATGAACCGGCGCGAGAGGCTGCTTGACCGGCTTGGCATCCGGCCGCACATAAAGTGAGTGCTCGGCGAACTCCCTCGGTACACCTGGAATGTCCTTGGGTGACCATGCAAAGATGTCCCGATTCTCACGGAGGAAGTCGTCGAGCACGCCTTCCTATTTGCTGTCCAATTTGGCACCAATGCTGATGAACTATGTCAGGTCAGAGGGGTCGAGCAGGATCCTCTTCGTCTCCTTTGCCGGCTGGAAAGCTCCTTCTCCAGCCGGCTTGCTGCTAGCCGGCATATCTTCCGGGGCCATGGCCACATTGCGCATGATCACGCGCTTCTCTTAGGCTATGATGAGGGCCTCTGCTAGTTTGGAACCGGCTGAGGCGCACTCCATCGACCGCCTGAAGCAGCCGGCGACGGTGATCACGCTGTTTGGTCCCGGCATCTTTGTCTTGAGGTATGCGTAGTGGGGGACGGCCATGAATTTAGCGAGGGCGGGGCGCCTGAGGAGAGCGTGGTAGGAGCTCGTCAGGTTTACCACCTCGAACCAAATTGGCTCGCGGCGGAAGTTTTCCTTGGTCCCTAAGATGACATCCAGCTGGATTTTACCCAGCGGGGCGCAAGCTGGCCTCGGCAATACGCCGTGGAACGTTGTGGTAGTCGGGCGCAGGTCGCATTCGCGAATGCCCAGCTTCTCCAGCAAAGACCGGTAGAGGAGGTTGAGGCTGCTGCCTCCGTCGATGAGGACGCGTGAGAAGCGGCAGGTGCACTCGTTGGAGACGATGAGGGGGTCGAGCACCATGGCGTAGCCCCCGGGAGTCGGAAGCTGCTCAGGCTGGTCTTCTCGGCTCCAGGTGATGGGAGTTTCTGACCAGTTCAGGTACTGGGGGACCGGAGAGACGATGGCATTGACCTCCTTGGAGCGTCACCTGCGGCTGTGCTTGTCGTCCAGCTCCGTCTGGACGATGGGTAGGCAACGTGCGGCTGGGGGTAGCCGTTGTTGTTGTTGCCGCTGTTGCCGCTGTTACCATCATTGCCGGCTCCCCTAGCCGGTGGTGGTGGTCCACCAGGAGGGGGCGGGAGAAGACGTTGCTGGCTGCCCTGGTCCTTTAGCTGGCGAGTCCAGCTGCAGTTCCGGGTGGTGTGCGTAGAGGGTTTGAAGGGACCTCTATGCCACTTGTAGGGGCCGTCAAACATCTATTCGAAGGTGAGTCGCGGCTTCTGCCTTCTTGCATCGGTAGCCGGCGCGTCAGGCACGCCCTCCACAGTATTGACCTGCCGCGCGTGGTAGCGGGGCTTCTGCTGTCCGGCCTGGTGGTCCCCATGGAACCGGTTGTCGTTGCCGTGGCGCCTGGAGGATCCGGCTTCTCCAGCCGGATTGCTCGGACGGTCGCGAGCAAGCTTCGTCGGAGTCGGACGCCCATCAGCACTTACTCGGAGGGGCTTCTTCATGGCGGCATCCGCCATGGCGTACTAGTCCGCTACCGTCACGAGCTCTGCCATGGTTTTCGGCTCGTCACACAGTAGCCGGTGATGAAGCATGGTGCCTTCTCGACATCCCTCCATGAAGAAGCCAATGGCCTAGCTCTCCAGGATGCCCTCGCAAGTGTTGCGCAGCTCCATCCACTTGGCGAGGTACTCGCGGTCAGTCTCACCGTCACCCTGGACGCACAAGGCCAGGTCGCATGGGCGTCCCGGAAGCTTGTACGTGCCATTGAAGTTGCGGACGAATACCTTTTCGAAGTCTGGCCAGGCGTTGATGCTGTTGGGTGCGAGGCTGTTGAGCCATGTCCTTGCCGACCCAGTTACAATAAGGGGGACGTAGCGCACCGTTGTGCGCTTATTCCCATGGGCAATGCCAACTGCCGTAGCATAGTCGGTCAGCTAATCTTCCGGCTTCATACTGTTGTCGTACTTGGGGGTGTCCCTAGGCAGGGTGAACTTATCCGGAAACGGCTCATTCCGGATGCGGGGTCCAAAACAAACCGGTCTGGTGGAGTCTTCTTCCTCCGTAATGTGCGCTTGAGCGAGGAGCTCGATGCGGTCACGGGCATCCGGGCAATCCGGGTTGGGCGCTCCCACCCGGCCCGAGAGACGGGAACCGGCGGGTCTTGGCGCTCCGGTTGGGGGAGGGGGAGGCGGTGGGTTGTTGTTCACCGTTTGCTCCGGGCGCGGCTGGCCCTTGCTACCCGAGCAGCAACGCTTGCTGCGGGCCTTAGCCGACTGAGGGGAAGACGCCTGTTTGGTGTCACGAGGCGCGCCCTTGCTGTTGACGGGTGGCTTGCTCCCCTTGGAGTAGCTGGGGTCCTCCTGCATCTCCCGGTTGGTGTTAGCCTGCTCGTCCATGATCGGGAGAAGCTCCTGCACCCGAGTGTGCTGGCGGGCTCGCTCCTCGCCCTCCAGGTTGGGCAGTTCGTCCGCTGCGGCTCGCGCCGCGCGCAAATTCTTGATGGGCGTGCTGTAGGTGGGCCGGATGAGGGCGGGCGTGGGATCCGGTTCCCCATCATTTTCCATCCTCCGCCTAGCTCGCCGCCCCGGCGTCGCATCTGGCCGCGCCGGCTCGGCTCCGCGCTAGCCGGAGTGAAGCCGTGCGCACGGTCGTACTCGCGCTGGGTGATCTCGAATTGCTTACGGGTCGCCGCCAGCTCCATGGCCTCTTGGAGGAGAAGTTGTCTCTCCATGGCGAAGTTGGCCTACGCCTCCTCTGAGTTGTCCCCGAGGTTAACAGGCGCGAGGAGCCGATCAATGGCCTCCTCCACCGGATTTCGGGGCTTCGGTGGCGCGGAGGTTCCGCCCTCGTCCGCGCCACGCTCCCGCGGCTGGCGGGGGTGAGAACTGGAGCCGGCCATCATGACCTCACGACGCGGGAAGCGACGGAGGTGTGGCTGCCCAAGTGCGGCATCTCCGCGACGGATACGCTCTCCCTAGGGAAATGCTCCGGAACAGTGGCGACATAGACGGGGAGGTCGCCGAAAAGCAGGATGTAGCCGTTCGCCGGGAAGGAGGTTCCGGCGAAGCAGGAAGCGTTGTCGATGACGCAGTCAAATTTGCCGAGCGTGAGCACCGGGCCGGAGGCCACGCGCTCACCGGCTGAAGTGCGGGGTCCCGTGCGGAACGTGACTCTAGTCGAAGCCATCTTGCCCCACGGTGGTCGCCAACTGTCGTTGTATTGGGAACGGCAGTACCTAAGAAGGTTAGATAGAGGTGTGGGGACTAGCAGGGAAGCTATCGACGGCATCCGCAGGCGGGATTGGATACAAGCAAGCATAGCTGGACGCAGGAAGTACCCAAGTTCGGAGCCCTCGTGGTGAGGTAAAACTCCTACTCCTGCCGATCTGGCTATGAGCGATATACGGGTTACAAGCGCTCCTCGAGTTGTATTCTCTAGCTACTGTCTTAAATGCACACAGACCAACCCCTTCTACTGAGGCTTTGCCTCTCCTTATATAGGCAGAGAGGCAACGGTCTCACTGGCTAGTCTGGCTGGCGGGCCCCCCAGGCGGGTCCTAGCCGGCTGGTCATCTACAGTATCCGGTACAACTATGTCCCATCAGAGTACGAGCGGTATGGTCATCGTGGGCACAGTGAACGCCGTGCGAGCCTGTTGTCAGCATCGGGCCCGCGTCACCCCGCAAAGTCTTCGGTATGGCCGAGTATTGGCCAGTCTTGTCGTTGTACCAGGGCGTACCGTGCACTGTGACGCACGTCGCCCTGTCCTCCTGATTGAATCCGGCTACGCTGTTGTAGCTGTCTGCTTCTCACCGTTACGGCTACCATGTGGTAGCCGGCTTTACTTGCCTTGTCCGGCTGCACTAAGCCAGCCGGGCGTGATCCGACTGCCATAGTTCTTGTCTGGTTGGGGTATCCAGAGGTCATCCCCCTGACAGTGCGCGAAGGAGCTTTCCCTACCCGTCGATCTTCTTGAGACATACCAGTGGGCACGTCGATCCCACGGTAGTCCTTCTATATCTAGATGGATTTTGTTGGCATTTTATTGCCCTTTTACCCGATTTGCCTCCTGAGATACGTAGTTTAATTTGTCCTCAGTCTGCATGGTCATAGTTTATTCTGTGCTCGATCTGTGTTCTTACACCTTCAACGATTTTTGCGGTCAATATGTTTGCTGAAATGCATAGGCATATATAGTTTTTGTACTCCATCTATATGTTTTCTGCTTTTCTTTTAATAAGAATCAACCTTGTATGTCATAATTAAACATATGGGAAGATTTTGGATAGAGATTGCTCCATTAGGCAATGATAAACATATCCTTGGTGTTCTACGATTTATGGAGTTTGTTAGAGCTCATTGTGACAACTCAAAAGTACATTGCCCCTGCCGGTTGTGTGTGAATTGTAGGGTCCTGACTCAAAGTATAGTGGAAGACCATATTTTTATATTTAGATGCTAAACACATATGTTAGATGGGTATTTCATGGTGAACCATATGATCCTCCATATAAACCGGGGGAAGCACATCTTTATCATCAATATCAAGTATGGGAAGCAGATGTTGATCAACTAGATCAACTGACAGAGGCGGCTCCTAAGCATCTAGATCAACTTGGATCAGGGAGAGGAGAAAAAAATCACAAGCTACATGAAACGTGTTGAAGGCAAACCTAGAGGGCGGCCCGATCTTTCACGAATCCCTTGAAATCGAGGCGGAGTGAGTGGGGAAAGAGGGAGGGTATGGAATCCGCTAACTCACGCATGAAGAACACAATGAACACACGCACACACGATACACACCTTTATCTCATGCCGGCGGTGACTGGTCCAGCACAATCCCTAGGATCGGCGTCGGGCGGAGTGCTCTCCCTCGAACCGGCATGACGAGTAGGAAGTCTTGGTGAGATCTTGACGTCTTGGCAAAGGGACTATGATGCCAAGGCCTTTTACAACGAGGGAGGCACGATGCAAACTCCAACGAGATGGGGATATTTAGTGCTCCTCTTTCAAAGGAGCATGAGGCAAGAACTAGATAGATCCAAAAGGGGTGACCACTAATTCCAAATATCAAGCCTAGGGTTTACAAAGGAGGTGGGGGCTGTATATAAGCCAGCCACTAGTTTAAGGGTAGTTTTGGCAACTGAAAATATAAAAGGGTGCATTACAAGGCCTAAGGGCCGAGTTGGTGCGTGCAAGCACTGTGTCATCCGGTAGTACCAGAACTAGGGACCAGTAGTACCGGTGGCGGCCGGTCGTACCACACATTGGTACTGGAGTGGCTCGAGGCATTGGTATGGTCTTCAGTAGCAAGCGATAGTACCGCTTGCCTAGTCCGGTAGTACCTGATGGAGCGGTAGTGCTGCCTTTCTGGTACCGGAGAGGTCTGGAGCTAGAGGCGGAAGGTCTCTGTCCCGATAGTACCACTCTCACCGGGTGGTAGTACCGCTTGAGCGGTAGCACCGCGGTTGGTGGCCAGTAGTACCGACTGTGCCTGGCAGCTGCTGGAGGCTTCGGTCGATGCTGCTTCGCTCTGCGGGTTCATGTCTTGATACCTGAGGATACATAGTGTCGCGGTATGAAGTAGCATGCCATACAAGAATGTATCAAAGTCACACGAGGATAGGATTGAATTCACCTTAGCTTGAAGGATCTTGGCTCGGGCACAAGTCATCGGCCCACTTGGGGGACTTAGTGGTGTAGATGTAGGAGCGTCCGTAGGACGAGCTGCATTAGCTCCCCCATTGGGAAAGAGTCATCCTCGACACTTCATGGATATCATCTTGAACATCTCCATGAAAAGGCATAAGGTTCTTGATGTTGAACGTATTGCTCACAAGGTACTTGGAGGTTGGTATGTCAATGATGTAGACCTTGTTGTTGATTCTCTTGAGGACCTTGGAGGGGCCATCTCCCCGTGGCTTGAGCTTGGAGTCGCGTTCTTTGGGGAAGCGGTCTTTGCTTAAGTGTATCCACACGAGATCACCTTCCTCGAAGATCATCTCTTTCTTGTCCTTGTTGAGCCTTGTTGCTTGGTGTTGCACTTGTTGCTTGATTGTAGCTCTTGTTTCTTCGTGAAGCTTCTTCATAGCTTGGGCGCGCTTTTCAACGTCCATGTTGGTGCGCTCATGGAGAGGTAGTTGTAGTATGTCGAGTGCGGTGAGGGGCTCAAAGCCATAGACGATCATGAATGGACTCATCCTAGTTATAGAGTGCTTTGCTAGATTGTAGGAAAACTCGGCATGGGGAATGCATTCCTCCCAATCCTTCAAGTTCTTCTTGATCAACACACGAAGAAGAGTACCGAGGCTTCGATTAACGACCTCAGTTTGGCCATCGGTTTGTGGGTGCGATGCGAAAGAGAAGAGTAGCTTGACGCCGAGCTTGGCCATGAGGGTCTTCCATAAGTAGATCATGAATTTCCCTAAAAAACAAATTGGCAACATGTGAAGCATCAACTGTCTTGTGGCACAGTATAAAGTATGTCATCAATCTTTCAAATACTACTGAATTTGTCAAAAGTTCTGTCGTTGCTGCTAGCTGCTTGCTCTAGAGCTTTTGCCTGTGTGTCATCGGAACCGTTGGATGTGTTTTGGATGGAGATTAGAGGGTAAAGATATACAACGTGATTTCACCAAGTCAAGTCATTGGATACTAGCCCTGTTGAAAGGGAAATGGACGTCGCCTAAGGGGGGGTGAAAGAGCGTTTTAAAATTATTACGATTTAGGCTCTAATAAAGGTGGAATAAAACTTAACATTTAATTTATCAAGCCAAAACCTATATCAACTAGGTTCAACTAAGTGCACCAACAACCTATGCTAAGCAAGACAAACAACAAGGTGATAGCAAGATATAATACTTCAAGCACGATGGCTATCAGAATGTAAATTACATAACTAAAGGGCTCGGTTGAGAGATAACCGATGGACATGGAGATTTGTTTTCTGAAGTTCACTTCCAAAGAAGCTACGTCTTTGTTGGAGAGGTGCGATGGCGCAATGTACTTCGAATGTCACAAATGGCTCACCTCGAGGTGTGGTGGCTCGATGCTCACCCAACACCACACAAGGCCTCACCCCAAGATGCGAAGGCACGCAACTCACCGATGCCACAAAAGGCTCGCCCTATTCTCCCATGAGCTCACCACAAAGGCCTACTCATGTTACACTATGGGACACTTGAGCGCGGTCACCGAACCCGTATAAGTCTTGGGGCAATCTACACAACTCAATTGGAGGGCTCCCAAGAAATATCACAAAGGCTCCACAAAGACACAATAGGCCACAAGCTTGAGGAATCTCCACAACTCAATTGGAGGCCTCAAGAACACACCACAACTCCACACAACCGTCTAGGGTTCCAAGAACCCAAGAGAAACAGGCCCAAGAGCTTGAACTCGCCGAATATCCGAGGAAAACTCAAATTTATGCACCAAATGCAAGAGGCAAGTCATTCACTCCCAAATTCCACCAAAGCTACAAAAGCTATTGGGGGAATAAGAGAGGAAGAACACAAGAGGAGAACACAAAACTCTCCAAGATCTAGAACCCATGGATTCCTTCACAAAGAAGGGATTTGGTTTAGTGGGGGTTGTAGATCTAGATCTCCTCTCTCAAATCCCTTAAAAAGATGCAAAAATCATAGGAGGGGGAAGGGAGAGGGAAAGCTCTTCAATGTTAACAATGGAGGAGAGACAAAAAGCCAAGAACCAAGAAAAGGAAGTTTACCCACGAAAGGGGAAGGGGAGATCCTTTTAAAGGGCTCCCCGATATGCCCATTATGCATAGAATCGTGCACGACCGGTAGTACCGGTGGGGGAGCGGTACTACCGGTGGCACCCAGCCAACGGTCAAAAATAGCGTCGATAAAGAGGAAACCACGATCCTATCCGAAACTTCCACCAGTACTACAGAGGAAAAGTGCCTAAGCGGTACTACCGCCTGAAGTTCTGACAAATATAGCGTGACCAAATAGAGAGGGTACTGATCCGAAATCGGGGTGACCGGAAGTTGGTCCGACATTTACACCGGTACTACCGGCAGAAAAAATACCCTAGCGGTACTACCGCCTGAACTTCCGACTGAAGTTCCGCCAAATAGAACTCACAAAAATAGAGAAGTTACTGAACGCCTCCCATGGGCATCGGAACATTGGCTGGAACTTCCACCAGAACTACCAGCGGCAAACATGCCCTAACGGTACTACCGGTGGAGAGCCAAATCTTTTGGTTAGAGAAACTTCAAAAACCAAAACTACAATAACTTTCGCATCCAAACTCCAAATGAGATGAAACCAATTTTGTTGGAAAGATAACGACATGTAGAATCCAACAAAAGGTGTGGAGCCAGAAAACCCAAGGTGTGGAGTCGGAAATATTGGGTAGCACCAAGGGAGAAAATACCATGAAAATATATATATGTGAGATATCTCCCAAGGTGTGGAGCCGAAAAACCTGCAAGATGAAAAATGCAAGAAGATATGCAAGGGAAATACGTTTTTTGATGAAATAGTGCTTCTTATGAAGATAACCACAAGTTCTAGATCCTCACATGGACAACAACCAAGAAAGATGATGCTATGTATGCAAAGGTTTGAGCTCTCTCCGAAAGATGCGATCGAGTCACCCACTCGAGAGCCCCTCTTGATAGTATGGCTATCTATCCTAAACCCGGTCTCCAAATACTACAAGATACCAGTAAAATAGAAAACCTATCAAGATCATACCTTTGCCTTGAGCATTCCACTTGTGCTTGATGTAGATCTTCTTGTCCTTCTCAAGATGGATCACCTTTCTTGATTGCTCTTGCTTGCTCTTGCTTGATGAAGACTTGTGAAATGCCCCCCCATACTCCATGGGGAAACCTCTTCTTTGAACATGTATTCATCACTCCATGATCGCCGAGGATGGCAAGCTTTATGCATGAGATCTTCTAGAGATGGTCCATCTTGAGCTTGCACTTCATTTCTTGATGATGTCTTGAAGATTGCCACAAGGAAATCCATCTTCTTCTTCTTCAAGACATACTTGATCTTCTTCTTCTACTTGATTCCAATAGGCACAAAGCCCTTGGACATTGCTTCTTCTTTTTCAACCTTGAAACCAACACATGGTCCAAGCGATGCCAATGGACAAACCTACGAGTGAAACTCATTTTACATATTAGTCCATAGAGATTGTCATTAATTACCACAACCACACATGGGGACATACATGCCCTTTCACCAGTTTCGGTGCACGTGGTGTGTGTTCTTTAGATATTTTTACATGAATATCTGTCAAAGGAATTTTTGCTTTTTTCCTCCCTCGTTGAGGTCTATGTTTGAATCCGGAGAGCCACAGCCCAGTGAAATTTGAGATAGGAGCCCATTGACCTTAGCCCAAAAAATTTTTAATTTGGCCTTTTTGTCATTGCCTCCCACCTCTAAAAAAAACTCTACCTACCCATGTTTTTAAGAAACTAATTCATTATGTGGCTTTTATAAACTGAGGTTCCAGTAGCACTGCACTTTTATTTTAAGAGAGATAAACATGGACACAGATAATATTTTTAAGAAGACTAATATATAAGTTATAGGTATTATAAAGCTTTTATTGATAAGTTTCATCCGATTTCTTTTGCGTAGTGGCAACACATACGGTTTATATTTGTTGAGGTTTTGAGTTTGAATCTTGTGTGCTTGACATATATTTATTTGGGTTTACTTTTTTCATGTAGCAATACTGTTTTACGGATAGGCTGACATCAGGGACCCACCAGCCTACATTGTCACTCGAGTTTAATGGGAGGGTTTGAAAAAAAATAAGTTAAGTACTTGTAAAGAGAGGCTGGCATCAGGGACCCACAAGCTAGAACATACCAGGTAGGTTGACATGCACAAGCCAGAACATACTAGGGAGCCTGCCATGTGGGCCCCAGTAGCAAGACCACAAGCGACCGCGGCATCGAGTAATGTTTCCAAGGTCAAAACAATAGATGCAGCCAAAAAAAGACCATCATACACACATTTCATTTATAGAGAGACTGACATGTGGGACCTAGTAACGAGACCTTATATAGGTGCTGCATCAAGCAATGTTGCCAAGTTCGAAACAGGGTGGCGCGAGCGAGGAAAAAGTCCAGCATGGACACTTTTCTTCTAATGAGAGGGACATACGGGACTATTTTTTTGAGAGAAAGACATGGTGGATTGCTGAGCACATCCTATAAGGAGCGAGCATAGCCTATCTATAATAACTAAATAGGTCATCCCTACTAACTATTTCTCTCAACATGCAGCCTATCCACCTCATCAATCTACCACATAAGCAATTTTCATCCACGTCATCAATAAAGCCAAATTAGCTGCCTAATTATTATCCTCCCTAAATTCCAGATTTGTACTTGGTTCGGTCTTCCCAGCTTCTCCTCTCGACTGTTTGCCTAGCACAAGCCATCGCCAACCGCACTCCCCGCACGTACGTTTTCTCGCCGGCAATTCGCACGTCCTTCTGGATAGGGATCGACGGTTGTTCTGGATTCCTCTAACTTGCAATCTTCCCAGGACAGAAACGGCTTCCCACAATTCTTTCCTCGAAGCACCTTAATGAACCCGTTTGGCCTTCCATCTATCTGCAGCCAACACGCGATTTTTTGATTATAAATGGTCGTCTGTTCTTGCGACCGCAGACAGACAAACTTCATGGAGTCATCTTGAGGGCGAGTTGCTTTCCCTACCATTACGTCGACGCCATCGACCTGACACCATTGGTGAACTATACTCGCGCTTCTATACTCTGCATCGGCATCAGACATCTCTGGCGGACTGTGTCTGTACTCTATATGGCAGTCGTATCATCCCCATACTCCATCTGCCTGCCCATCCCGTCTCAACAATGTAGGCAATCAGTACCTGCAACGCAATTTCTTTTATTGGTGTAGTACCTTCCCAAACCTACAAGCAATTTTACTTGGTACATCATTCCTATTCATTCTTCACATGCTTTTTGCTTCCTATTTGTTTATATATCAATCTAGATCATCTTCATATCCTCTATTGATATTGGTATTTTTTCTTTTGTACCTCGGGCGTATCTGGGTGTTTTATGTTTAAATATGGAAATTCCTCTTCCCTTTCAGTTTGGCCTGGCTAAGTTCTCCATGAATTTGATAACGGCAATTGCAGGTAGGAAGCAAGATGAAAGGTTTCCCACTATATATTGCTAGCAGATATCAACTTTTCTTTCAATTTGGCATGGTTTGGATCACCACAAATTTGATAAGAGCATTTGCAGGATATGAAGTATGATGAAAGTATTCCCACTATATTTTCCTAGCAGAGTCGCAGGTGTCAACTTGGACGACATGATGTTGTAATGAAGTAGATAAATTTCAATTCGAACTCAACAGCAAGCTAGGTACAAAAAGTATAGTTAAGACGGTAGTAAGGTGAGTTGTCTTTTACCTGCAGCAATAGTTCTACGGCAGACCTTTGCCACGGCATGCTTTCATAGATAAAGCATACTTAACATGAGGGGGTTCTTGATGTCTCCTTTTCTTTGTAATTTTTTTCATGGTAGCTTCATTCAGACGCTGATTACTTCTGCTAACATGGAACGAAAATAAGATACCTTCTTCTGTGTCGTATTGTTTGTCAAATGTGTCTGTGATCAAATACCTTGCTTCGTGGGTGAATTTATGCACTTGAGAAGTTAAAAGATGTTATCTTTCCTCTTGCAGTTAGGAATGGAAAAAGTGAATTATCAAGGAAATTTTATTTTTGCGTTGTGCGGTAGCTAATCAAAGCGGATCCGAATCTATTTCTAATTTAAAATTTCTCCTACCACTTCGCCGCAGAATAAAAATGGTCTTCTTCCACTGTTTGTTTATAATTTATTTGTCTACAAGTTGATGCATGAATATCCTGGAAGTGTACAATGTGTTCTCCATGGTATAGTTTCGCTATCATCAGGCATCACCACGGAGATCAAGTTGGCTTATGTTTACACAAGACTTGATGACTGCAGAATGAATAAACTAGATTAACATGGGGCATGCAGATGATTTGCTGCGATTTATTTATATCACCATCATTTTTGTGTTAGCATTATCTTATGCGTCACAAATCATTTTTGAGAGTCATATCTGCTTCTGCGTCTTCATTGTAATGTCAAAACTACTCTATTGGACATTCAGTTTGGTTCACACTTTACGAGTTTTACTATGCCGCATGCATTCCTGCAACAACGTGCGGGGTATCATCTAGTGTAGTATAGCCCATGTAGATAGGCAAACTCTTTTTAATTCGGTCTTTTGGGCATGCCCCCACCCCTCAAAATAAAAAACTCTGTCTACCCATGTTTGAAACTGCTCCATTATGTGGTATTTTATAAACTGATATGCCTGAGCGCTGCCATTTTATATTTTTAAATAGATAAACATAGACACGCAAAAAAAATTAGAGGACCGATACAGAAGTTGTAGTACTAATACATGTTTAAAGATTTAATTTCTATAAATATCTTTGGTGTAGTGGCAAAGCACTCAGTTTATGTCTATTTGATTTGATTTGAAGGTCTTTTGTTCGAATCCCCTATATGTACGTATTTATATATATCTTGGGTTTACATTTTTTTGAGAAAAGGTTTACATTTTAATATCGCATTACAGAAAGGCTGACATCGTGGACCCACCAGCCTGCAGCATCCCTCGAGTTTAATGGTTGGGTTTGAAAAAGTTAAATACTTGTATAGAGAGGCTATCATCGGGTACCCACCCACTAGAACATACAAGGCTGCATCGGGGACCCATAAGCCAGAACATACCAAACAAGCTGACATGGGGGCCTCAGTAGCAAGACCATACACGGATGCCGCATCGAGCAACGCTACCAAGATCAAAACAGCGGACGCGGCTAAAAAAGTCCATCGTATGCAGGTTTCATTTACAGAGAGATCGACATGTGGGACCTAGTATCACAGCCTTATACAGGTGCTGCCTTAAGCAATGTTGCCAAGTTCGAAACAGGGATGCGTGAGCAAGATAAAAGTCCGGCATGCATGGGGGACCCAGCAGCCTAAAAAATGGCTAATGCATCGAGCAACCCTATCAAGTTCGGAACACGGAGGCATGACCGAGGGCAAAAATTCCATCATACACATGTTTCTTCTAATGAGTGGATGACATGTGGGGCCCAGTAGCGTGATGAAACGGTAGATGCAGCGAACAGCGCTATCAAGTTCGGAACACGGAGGCACGACCGAGAGAAAAATTCTATCATACACACGTTTCTTCTAGTGAGAGGATGACATGTAGGGTCCAAGAGTTTGATTAAACGGTAGATGCATCGAGCAGCACTATCGAGTTCAAATCAAGGAGGTGTGACCGAAAAATATGGTCCGCTAGAGACACTAATGTCCAGGACCCACACGCCTCAAAAGACTTCGGTGAGTCAAAATCACGCAAGGAACCGAAAATCTTGCTTCTATCACGCGCTAGCCAACCTTCCTCCATGTTTTAGCGGTTCTGTCGTAGTAGAGGGCCGCGAAACCAGAAAAAAAAGTTTTCCATTGGCCACTGTCGAGCCGAGAATTTCGTCGCGGAAGAGGCGCCTTCTATGACGACCGTGAGGCCAAGTCGTTGCGGAAGGAAACATTTCTTGTAGTGTGGAAGGAGAAGTAGAGATCCGGCTCCACGGTCCCGCAGCCACGATGAACATCCGAGATGGTGTTCGCTCTCCCCAAGTGATGCCCAAAACCGGATCAAGTCAAATATAGAGGTGGGATGCTAGAAGTCAAATGATACATGGGCCCTAAGTGCTTCGGACCAAGGGTCTGCCAAAACCAACTTTCTGGAGGGGTTCGCTATCTCAAGAAACATTCAACCCTACGATAGTGTGGCTCGGCCAGATACTTGGCTCCGGGATTTTTTTAGGCTTGTTGCATCGCCAAAGGAGGAAACATCTTGGTCGTAGTCGGATATATCCCACTCATGCTATGGAAGACATCTCGATCCTGGCTCAATGAACTACCGGAAAACACAATTCACAACTGGTATGCTATGCAAAGTGCATTCTTTCGGAATTTCGAGGGTACCTATCGGCAGCCCTGCACGGTCGGAGACTTGCAGCATTGCATCCAGAAAACCAAAGAAACATGTCGGTACTACCTCAAACGATGGGTTGACATAGAAAACTCCTGTGAGGGAGTCAACGACCAGACCACGATTAAAGCATTCATCGCAGGGCCCCCGGTCAGATTATAGCGTCAGCAACTGAAGTGCGACAAGGTCACCGATTTGGGCGAAATGATAGAAATGGCAAGCAAGTATGCAGATGCCGACAATGACTCAGAAGGTTTGCTGAACGGCCTAGCTGTGCAAAACTTGGCAAAACAGCCAAAACAACAGGAAACCTAGAAGCGCAAGAACACCTCAGAAGACAAACCCAACTTGGAAAATGCAACCATCAATGCAACTTTTGGATCTTGAGGATGAGGAGGGCGTGGAGGCGGCCAGGGATGAGACAACAGAGCTTCCCGGGTCCAAGGTAGAGGAGACGAACAACCTAGCAAAACCTATTCTTAGGCTAACATTGCCAATAACCCATGTGTACATCACCCAGACGGGAACCGGGGCTTTTCCCACACAAATGTTGAGTGTTGTTTTAATGACGACATCAAAAAAGACTAATCCGCTGGCTACAGGGCCAAGCAAAGAAAAGGAAAGAAAAATTATGACAAAGATAAGGAGTCCAAGGAAGATTCCGACATGGAAGAAGCGGATACCGCTAATCCCAAGTTGGATGGTAAGAAGGCTTACCCAACCAACAAACACACCTACATCTACTTCCTCGAATCCTAGCCCACCAAGGTCAAGAAAGTAGTAATGCATGAGCTTAACGCAACTGTTCTGTCTATCCCCCAATACTTGGACTGGTCGGAAGTGAAGATCACCTTTGACCAAAGAGATCATCCGCCTAAGCCTCATAGGCTAGGAAAGTACGCTCTAGTCATCAATCCACTTATTGACGGCTATGAGTTTTTAAAGACACTCATGGACGGTGGTAGCAGCATCAATATTCTGTACGTCGAAACATTGCACCGCATGGGAATATCGGAAACCTAGCTAAATCACAATGCGTGGTTTTCCATGAAATCATCCCAAGAAGGCAAGCGAACTCTATAGGAGAAATTACTCTAGACGTTACCTTTGGAACGCTGGAGAACTATCGAGCTGAACCACTTTCTTTTGAAAAGGTGTCGTTCAAGAGCGCATACCACACTATCTTTGGGCATCCGGCCTACTGGCAGTTCATGGCTCGCCCCTTCTACATCTACAATATGATAAAACTTAAAGGTCCCAAAGGCGTTATCAAAGTTTGGGAATCTCAAAGAAAGCACGAGAGTGCGAGTACAGAGCTACTACCTTCGCTGAAGCCGTACTTCACGCTGAGAAGTAATAGGAGATCTAGAAAAAACACCGATATGTCCGAGATGCCCGCTACGAAGAAGGAGGTGCTAAAGCCGACTCCAGAATGGATGGCATCAGAAGAGACAAAGACGACACCGCTAAAGGATAATGACCCCTCCAAGGTGACGCAAATAGGCGTAGGCTTAGATTGCGCATAAGAAAGTGCGCTCGTCGAGTTCCTCGAAGCTAATAAAGATATCTTCGCATGGCAACCTTTTGACATGACCAAAATACCTAGGGAACGCTCCGAGCACTTGTTTAATTTATATCCTGAAGCTAGACCCGTCAAACAGTCCTTATGAAGTTTTGACGATGAAAAGTATAAAGCTATAGCTAAAGAATTAGCCTGTTTAGAACTAGCCAGATTTATCAAAGAGGTCATCCATACTAAGTGGTAGGCTAACCCTGTAGTGGTCCCTAAAAAGGACACCACTGATTTAAGGATGTGTGTTGATTATACTGCCTTGAACAAAACTTGTCCCAAATATCCATTCGCTCTACCTAGAATTGATCAAGTTATCGACTTAACCGCATGCTCGAAACTTCTATGTTTTCTCGACGCATATTCTGGTTATCACCAAATACGCATGAAGGAGTCACACAAACTAAAGTCTTTGTTCATCACCCCCTTCAGAACCTTCTACTATGTAACGATGCCTTTCGGGCTCAAGAACTCAGGAGCTACATATCAGTGCACTATGCGCCGTCGCCTCCACGATCAAATCATATGCAATGTACATGCATACGTGGATGAAATAGCCAAGATGTCCAAAAATAAGAAAACTTTAATTACCGACTTGGAGGAAACGTTCGCGAACTTGTGAAAATACAATATAAACCTTAACCCGAAAAAGTATTTCTTTGGAATACTAGCCAGAAAATTGTTAGGTTTCATCGTGTCTTAAAAAGGCATAGAGGTGAACCATGAAAAAATAAAGGTTATACTCAAAATATCCAGGCCGACTCGCCTGGAGGACGTATGACAACTCACTGGGTGTAGCTCAGTAGTGGAGTCGGTTTGTCAGCCGGCTCGGCGAAAGAGTCTCACCATTATCCAAGCTCTTGAAGAAAACTGACAAATTTTTCTGGACCGACAAAGTTGAAGCTGCTCTTCAAGACCTGAAAGAAGTACTCTGTTTCACCCTATTATTATAGCCATGGATCCATAGGAACCTATGCTGCTTTACATTGTTGTGACAAACAGGGCTATCAGTGTCATCACGGTGGTGGAACGAACGGAGGAAAAGCAGGAGCTCTTGTTCCAACGCCCGACTTACTACCTCAGTGAGGTCCTGAATCGAAACATCGGTATCCACATTAGCAAAAGTTAGCTTATGGCATATTCTTTGCCGCCAAAAAGCTAAAATACTATTCTCAAGAGCACAAGATTACCATGGTGAGCACAACTCCCATGAGAGACATAATCAACAATAACGTTGCCACAAGACACGTTGCTAAGTGGGGAATAGAGCTAGCAACATTTGAAATTGAGTATAAACCACAAACAATAATCAAATCCTAGATCCTTGCTGAATTTGTCACTGGCTGGACAGAGACGACAAAAAACACTGACACCTTGGACTCAGAATATTGTACCATCAACTTTGATGGGTCGAAAGCATGCGGGGGCTCGGGGGCTGGTGTGGTTCTCAAATCACCCCAAGGACACAAACTGTTCTTGTATTACAGATTCACTTCACAGTGACCAATAACATCGCTAAATATGTAGCATTGTTACATGGACTTCGAATTGCTAAATACATCGGCATTCACCGAATCATGTGCTACAGAGACTCGTATTTAGTTGCCCAGCAAGTATATGACTACTATAGAGCAAGTAAACACATGGTAGCTTATCGAGCTATCATGGAGGAACTGTCTAAATCGTTTGAGGGTTTTGAAGTTCAACACATCCCTCGAACAGAAAATGAGGAAGGAGATGCACTATCAAGAATTGACTTTGCACGGAAAAAGGTCTTGGATGGCGCTTTTCTAGAGCACCTCAAAGTTCCATCTATCACATGAGTTGATGAGGAGTACCCTACCAAATCCGAATCACCACTTATAACAGTTCTGATTGTTATTCCCAGCTGGACAAAATCCTACTTTGATTTCTTGGTGGAAGGAAAATTACCCGAAGATGAGGTTCTGAGACGGCGGATTGTCTGACAAGTGAAATCCTATATGATAATCAATGGTGAGCTCTATAAGCGGAGTGTGTCTGGGGTTTTTCAGCTCTATGTTTCTCCGGAAGAAGGACTAGAAATCCTAAGGGAAATCCACGAAGGCAAATGTGGCATCATGCCGCAGCCAAATCCTTAGTGGCAAAATCTTTTCGACATAGATTTTTCAGGCTTACAGCTAAGGCGGATGCTGAGAGGCTGGTCAAGACGTGAAAGGCTACAATAAATACACCAAACAATTCCATGTGCTGGCTGATCAACTGCGAACAATTCCGATTACATGGCCCTTTGCAGTCTAGGGGATTGACATGGTAGGACCGTTTAAATGGGCTCCAAGTGGATTTACACACCTATTGGTAATGGTGGATATATTTATGAAATGGATCGAGGCTAAACCCATAGCAAGTTGCGATGGAGAGACAACCAAAAGATTTTTTGAGGACGTGATAATCCGATTGGGCTATCCACATAGTATTATTATTGTCAATAGGAGCAACTTTTCAACGGGAGAGTTTGCCAAGTTTTTCAAAGACCAAGGGATCCGACTCGATATTGCATTAGTTGCGCATTCACAAGCCAATGGAGAAGTTGAATGGGTAAATGGTTTAATATTACATGGCATTCGAACTAGGCTCGAGGCATCACTTCATCGTGTTCGGGGGCTTGGGCGGACGAATTGACGTCTATTATTTGTAGCTTATGAACTACTCCTAACACGTCAACCGGATACAAACCTTTCTTCTTGGTATACGGCGTAGAGGCAATACTTCCGATTGGTCTCATCCATATTTCTCCACGAGTTATTGCGTATGTCGAAGAAGATGCTGAAGTTTCTCGACAAGACAAAATCAATGTACTCGAGGAAGTTCATTTCGTTGCTGAACATAGATCTACATCCTATCAGCATAAGTTATGGAAGTATCATAGTCAGAGTATAAAAAATTGTTCCTTCGGAAAGGGTGATCTAGTTCTCCGACTAGTGCAACAAATGAAAAAAACTTTCCCCAATTTGGGAAGGATCCTTTATGGTTAGTAGAGTACTGCACAACGGGTGATATTATTTAACCGACATGAGACCAGACAAGGAAAGACATGCTACTAGGAAGAGAAAGAGAGTTGGAACCAGTACAAACCCGGGTGAATTAGACCGTCCATGGAATATTGCTCAGCTACGTCCCTTTTTTCTTAAATTTTCTTTCTTTGTAATCATATCAATGTACATGTTCAAAGTGAAATAAAATATTTGTTCCTTCAATGTTTTTCTGAGATGTTTTAAGTGCCATAATACTTCTGAATGATCATGTCAAATTCGAAAATCCCAGAATACTTGAAAGTACTTTATGCTCATGTTTGTTCTGGTTAGGTTTCTGATTCTAAAAATGCTACCTTTGAGTGTAAGCCTCGTTTTCTATTTATACTTTGGTTTTTGTCTAATTGCTTAGATGCAGGTATTTTCCGAGTAGTGAACTGTTGGTACTAGAAGCCGGATTTGTTTCTGAGTTTAAAGTGGTTTAGAGATTGAGATCTATTGCTCGACAGTGTTTCCATGCTAAAAGCTTGCTGGCTCATGAAAGGAACGAGGAAGAAAGCTAGATAAATAATAAGTATGAATAAAAAGTGCTTAAGTAATTATTGAGCACAACAAAAATTAAAAAAGTGCTAGAGTAAAAGCATAAGTCCTTACAAAATATCACATACGGATAAATAGTTCATACTACACCACTTGTTATAAAATAATGCATATTTTTTGACTCTATGCTGCAGGTGGAGGAGATGGAGGGTTTGCGGACTCGCTGGTGCCAGCATCCAAGATACCCTGATTTTCTTCGAGACGGGGATGTCAAACTCGGTCTTTTCATCGTTATCGGAGGATTTAGTTTCTTCGGCTGGGGCGCTTGGTGGCATAAAGACAGATTGGAAGAACGACTTTCATAGTTGGTCATCTCAACTACACGACAAGCGTATCCGGGACAAGACTCCCATATGGCTCCGATATCTTGGTAGTTGTCGTCTTCATCAACCGTCGAAATACCCTTTGTGACTTGCCAGATTTCCATGTTACCATGGTGACTCATCACCATGGTAAGGGCATTCTAGGAAGCCATTCGAGCATATGACATCTTCTAGTTCTCAATGAGCTTAGGAAATACCTTTGCCCTGATCCACAGTTCAAAGGCAGATAGCCTATGCAAATCAGAGAGATCAACGGCTTTGCCAACCTCTTCAACAGTATGGCAGAAGTCATGGATTAAATCCCCAACCCCAACAAGTTGGTCATTGTGGGATGATGACGAGGATGAATCTAGAATGTTGAAGGGTGTTGTGAAAGGACAAGATTAATAAATCTGACAGAACTTAGTCGGAAAACATCGAAGCAGGAAAAATATATGGCTTTGGCAGAAAAACTTACCAAAGATGGTTTCATCTAGCTCGGTCTTATCTTTCCTCAAACTCCGGAGTTCCTCCCGAAGTGCTTGAGTAGTATTAGCCTGCCTATGCATTTTTGCCTTCAAATCCAAGATTACTTTGTATTGGCGGGAAATGGTTTGGGCACGCTCTTCAGTGGCCATGTTGTTGGATTCAAGAATATTACTGACACTGCGTTCATGTCCATCCTTCAACTTTTCGATCTCAGCTCGTAATCTGGCATTCTTCACCTCCAAGATTTTGAAATTTCAGCCTCCTCCACAAGTTTGCATGACTGAGTCAACAAACCTAGAATGGTAAAGGAAATGTTTAAGTCGAATCCATATTCGGCACAACAATCAAACATAAACATGAGGACTGAAAATGCTTACCTTCCGCCTGATCCTTCTCCACTTTTAGTTGAGCATTTTCAAGCCAGAGACCTTTAACCTCTCTCCGCTTGTTGCATATGTTCTTCAACAATTCCTGGGTTGTAAACATTAACTCTCTATAACACATAATAGTAACTAGAGTGAGAAGTCTACTAAGAATCGGGCTATTATTTTAACTAAGTTCAATTTCCAGCACGAGCCTTGGAGGTTACACTACTTCATTCTTTGGCATCCTATAAAAGCATAAACTCAGATTTTATTCACATCCAACTTCATGTTTGGGGGCTAGAGGATATGATATAAATACAAGGAAAGACTCAAAAAATGACTTACAATATGCTCACGATGCAGCTTGTTAAGGCTGGTGTTGACCTCAACAGAAACTATCTCGGCCAAGGTTAAGGGATGAACTAGTGGAGGTGGAACTTCACCATCCCTTAGTCTCTCATCCTGAGCATGAATCTTCCCCAGCAAATCTTCAAGCTTGATGTCTTCGGCTTCTTGAGCCTCTTTCTTGGCAGAAATGTTCCGAGATTCCAAACAAGCAAAAGCAAGTTTCCAAACCTCTTCTGCACTTTTCTTGGTGAGGCCAAGATTGGCGGCACCAGGAATCTTCAAGAGATTCTTGGCAAAAGTATCAACTGAGGGATCATTACCCTTAGAGGGTTCACCCTTATACATTCCCGAGTCACCAATGGTGACGTCGGTTTGTGAACTAGCATTCACTAGCTCTTAAGAATGAGCCTTAGCATCTCTAGTGCGTGGAGACATAATATCCTCCATCTCTGATGACGTGTTGGGGTTGGGAGTCAGAGGAGCGGCAGTAGGAGAAACCAAGTTCAACTTCTGCTGGCGTAGAATCTTCCCATATTTCCCTTTTCCTTTTTCCAATGGCTTATCTCTAAGCCATAAGAAGATAAAAACGTTATGACTCAGAAGGGTAACAATAAAAGAAATGATAAAGTGGAACTTACTTTCTGATGATTCGCATCATTTGCAGGCTAGCCGAAACAACCAGAGTCTTACGCTTTCGAGTAAGCGTTTTCGACAATTCTTCAAGTTCCTCCTCCTCATGAAGAGGAATAAAATCTTCATGTGGATAACCCTCGAGCGGAGCAAGCTCTGACTCGGGGAGGTCAGCAAGCTGAAAGTCAGAAAATATCTCAACATTGCAATATGATAAAATGTAAAATACGGATGGAATACAAAATGTAAAAGCCAAAGAACTTACCGGGGTTAGAGGATTCTCTGCCATGTACATTGGCATGGAGACCTCTAGAACTTTTCGGTTAACCCGTTCCTTGATCAACCACTGGATTCGGGACTTGTACTCCTTGGAGGGGATCAGGGTATAGCTAACCTTCAAGCTGTCCTTCTTATCTAGGGTGACTGATTGCATCAGCAGGTCCCCATGATATTGTAGACGTTGAATCTGAAGTGATAGCCAATAGTGGACTAAGTCGTATCCCTTCAAGCCCTTGTTCTTCATTAAGAACTCAATCTGTCTCTTGGCACAGATCAAGTCTTCAGTCAGAGCCGATGCTTCTGCGTCCCAAGACTCTTGATGGGTTGTAGCACCATCGAGAAAAACCGGCAAGCTTTCTTGCTTGCCGGGAGCTAACATATCCTTGTAATAGAAGAAGCTGGCTGGCCATTTCTTCACTGAATCAGTAGCTATGACCTTGGGGTAGACTCGGTATCTCCTAAGGACTAAGCTAAGAGTTCCGGTATTGTACGAAACACCGGTGGTGATAGAGTTTTTCCGAGTACTAAAATAATACCGGAAAAGAAGTAGACTTGGTTTGATTCCAAGAAATCCCTCACGAAGAGAGATATGGGCACTGAGCTCTAAAAGTGAATTTGGAGGGAGATTATGAAGTTGGACTCCGTAGTAGGAGATTACCTCGAAAAATAATTCCGATAGCAGGAACTTAGGCCGCGATCTAGATGGGTTACAAAGTGAACTTGCTCACTATCACATGGCACGGGGAGGGCCTCATTGAAGCCACTTCGCCATGTGCCGACATGGAGAAGGCCTTATTCCTCCATGAATTTGAGCTTCTCGTCGCTCTTGACGCATGGGATCCAAATCCCGTGGTATTTCTTGTCTTCCGCCGCTGATGATGCTGATCCCGTAGAACTCGATGCATCGACCATCTCGTATGAGGTTGACCACGAATGGCTGGCGCTGGTGGATCTATTGGAGTAGCGAGTGAAAGATGAGGAGCGCAGGGTTTCTTCAAGGAGGAGGAAGAGTAGGAGCAACGGTGGAGAAAATAAGGATTGTTTACCCCTTATAGAGCCCATCTGCATCAAAATTAGTGTTAAATGCACTGAATTAATGCCACGCGTCACGGAACGGAAGAGACAACTTCCTCGTGAAGCCTCCGCAGCCTCGATCTTTGTGTGCGCATTGAAATGGTGCCTCAGTTCCGCGTGATGTGGGACCTACCAATGGTCACACTGATGGAATATTTGTCAATGATACAATAAGACCTAAAACATTTTCAGGTTACGCCATAGGGCAAATTCTGGCTTAGTATGAAATCGAGCATGGAAGCAATGATGAGATATCGACAAGTCTAACTCCTTTGTGACTTAGATCCTACACTTTTGTTTGAAGTTTCAGGAACCCTTCAAGATTCTACAGCTGAAGAAGAATCAAGCTAGACGATGGAATCCGAATTTGGATCTTGGAAACTTCCGGGGGCTACAGTTAGGGATATACTTTCCGGGTATACCCATTGTGACTCGCCGACCAGGGTGGTTTACTTCGGCTTAGAGCTATGCTTCACGGGAGGCCCAGTCAGAGAGATAAGATGGGAGCCAATACGGCCAAGGGAAGGCTTAGAATAGTTACCGACTTATACTTGTAGGAATACTTATAGTCCAATATGTACTCTATACTGACTCTGTATCGTAGCCAGATAGGACTCTGCTGTAACCCTAGGACGGGATGACTATATAAGCCATCCTAGACCAGCCTTTATGGCACACACTACAACGACAACCCGCACAGGCGAAACCTCTGTTGTAATGTATTGTACTTCCGACTTTGCCGATATACTAAACTGCTAGCAGGAGTAGGATCCGTCCACCGCAGTCATATATGAACCTAGGTAAGCTTGTGTTCTCATCGTCCCAGAGAACCATACGTATGACACCCCACCTTTTACCATGCTTCGAGGACCCCTCATGGCGTACTTGTCTTCAATCTGATGACAGGCTCCGTTGCCCCGAGTTCCCTTCCGTGGAGAGTTCACGCTTTCTTTCCTGCCCCACCTCATTGGACGCTGGGACACTCGCCACCCCCTAGCCGACGTGTTGGTGGCTATGTGTGATAGCGCTCCACATGAGAGGCGTATGGAGGGAGACGGATGCTCCACACCCACTGGATCATGGGGCCCGTCGACGGTCGACGTGGTAACAAGGACCCTCGCATGCTGCAGGTTCTCGCATACAAGAGTCGATGTGGAAGCGGGAATCCCTTGCCACTTGCAGGTTCTCATGGTCGAGAAGTGAGGTGGCAGTGGAAATGCTCGTGGTCTGCGGGTCCCTACGAAGAGGACATGTGGTGGGTCCCCTGCGCGAGACAAAGGCTATCATGTGCGGTCCGTACACCTGATTTCGACTCCTACCATGCCTTTGTTGAAGAGTATGTGCGGTGGGTCCCCTTCGCGAACGTTCTGCACGGATGCGAGTCTCCGTGTTTTCCCGCTACGATGGGGCCACTGTGAGTTGCTTTGTAATACGTCGTGCGTCACCTATTGTTCTCATTGTTCACTGCCCTACTAGCTTTCTTTCTCTCCGTTCGCAAGTTTACTCGGCGATAGCACTCATCTCATCAGGTCGGCCTCTCCATCGACTTTCGGCCACGATGGCAGGGCAATGATGGAGACGCATAAGCAACGAGAGAAGCATCCATGCAACTCGTGATGGTATGCCGTTTCCTGTAGGCGAAACAGAGGACTAGGGATCCCCATGGCTACCCCTCACCCTATTATCTGCGGAGAATGATGAGGATGCGCGCGTACATGGTGTTGCTATCTCAGGTGAGCTCTACTTCACCAGACAAAGTTGTAGCCTCTTAATCATGAATGTTGGTTTCTTTGTAACCTTATTTTCCTTTGCTGTTTTAGGAATCGTCACGCGCAGGAATTTTTCCGCGAACACGAAGACGGGCATCATTGAATTGCAGTAGGTAACATCATTGTCTTCTCGCGGTTAGATTTGTAGAGCTACGTGAATATGAGCACATGTGTCGTTGTTGGAAATATGCCATAGAGGCAAATAATAAAGAATGTTTATTATCATATTTCTTTATTTCATAATAGTTTTATACCATACTATAACTATATCAATTGGAAAGATTCGTACATGTGTGGTATGTAAATGAACCAAGTCCCTAATAGCCTCGATTCAACTAGTTCATTGGTCAACTGATGATCAAGGTTTCTTGATCATAGGCATTTATGTCAATTGACAATAAAGTTATATCACATAGTTCATCATTGCAATAATTAGGAAATGGAGTAGCCTACTCCTTAGATCGTGAAAGCATATCTAATCATATCACCCGAGGTTGCCTTGACCGCATCAACCATCACACCATAACAGGATGATCATAGAGGTGTCTCTCAGGTATTTCAAAAGGATAGGGTGAGGCGTATGCATCAATATAAGGATTTGTTCTCTCGCATGACGGAAAGATACATCGGTCCCACTCAGTGAGATTACATCCATAAAGCTGCGCAGCATATGACGAGGTCATGAGGATGGAATATCATGGAACGAGTTAAGTAGAACTTGTCGGTAACGAGATTGAATAAGATATGCTGATACTGATGGTCATATCTCAGACAAATCATATATCGAAGTAACAAAGGGAGTTAGACTCGATGTTTATGGTTCAAACGACACTAATATTGTGGAATGCACAGGAGTCATTATCGGTATCCATATCCCGTTGGTGATTATTAATCCGATAAGTGTCTCGACCATGTGTGTGATGTTCCCGAACTGTAGGGTAACACACTTAAGGGTTCTACGACGCTTGGAGATCATTTTGGAATCGTCGGGATCACAAGAAGAAAGAAGAGAGAAAGATGAAAGGGTTCCGAGTGAGAGTCCGTAGGTGGTTCAGAGTGATCCGAAAGGAGTTTAGGATCATATGGAATTAAATAATATGTATTTAGTATTAATTAACTGAATTAATCAGGAGTAAATAATAGCGCTAGATTATTTTGGCTCAAACTGCTATCCACGCCGTTCTAATTCTTTTTGGCCATGGGATGGACGCCAAGGAGGACACGCGGCAATGTCGCAACAGAGCCCTGCTATACCGTGAGGCGGGCCCTGCTGCGGGCCAGGGAGAAAGATTCCATATCGCGGATGGTTGTACCATGCTGCGTTATACCCCGCATCGCTAAAAGGTGGACTGGGCACGCCATGGGCCCATCGTCAGCATAGGCGGGCAGAACCTGACTCTATGACAGTCGTCCCTTGCGCGACAACGCTCCGCACCGCCGGGTGGTAGGGCTTGCCGGGAGCCGATGTGGCGCCATGAGCCCATGCCGGCCACGTTATTTCGCTGGAATGGAGCCCGTTTGTAGCCGACGTGGCAGCATAGTCTTTAGGCGGCCGCGTTTTCTCGTGGGTGTGGGGCTACACTAGACTCGAGTTGGTGACATAGGTACTAGATGGCTGCGGGTTAGCGCGGTCACGGGGCCATCATAGTCTCGACATGCCGTTGAGTCCACGACATCGGTGGTTCTTAGTTGGTGGTAGGCCCGTCCAGAAACGACGCGGCGACGTGAGCCCATGTGATACGTGGCTTATCGTGGTCATGGGGCCTGCTCATAGTCTATGTGCCATTTTGAGCTCATGCGGAGTATCCTACTCCTTAGACCGTGAGATCAAATCTAATCACTATCACCTAAGGCTGCCTTGATTGCACCAACCGTCACACCGTAATAGGGTGATCATAAAGGTGTCTCTTAGGTATTTCAAAGGGATAGGTTGAGGCGTATGCATCAAGATCGTGATCTTTTCTCCCGCATGACGGGAATATACACTAGGCCCACTTCGTGAGATTACATCCATAAAGCTTCCTAGCGTATGACTAGGTCATGAGGATGGAATATCACGGAATGAGTTAAGCAACACTTATCAGTAACGAGATTGAACAAGGTATGTTGATACTGATGATCAGATCTCGTACAAGTAATGTATCAAAGTAACAAAGGTAATTACACTTGACATTTATGGTTCAAACAACATTGATATCGTGGAATGCATCTTTATGGGTATCCAGATCTCGTTGTTGATCATTGATCCCGAGCCATAGGGTAACACGCTTAAGGGTTCTACTACGCTCAGAGATCGTTTTGGAATCATCTAGATCACATGAAGAAAGAAGAGAGAAAGCTAGAAGGGTTCCGGGTGAGAGTCCGAATATGGTTCGGAGTGATCCGAAAGGAGTTTTAGATCATATGGAATTAAATAATATGTATTTAGTATTATTTAACTTAATTAATATTAAATAAATATTTAAATTTAATTTATTGGAGGGGTCCACCTTAATGGCCAACTCTCAGAGGGAGTGGCCCATATAGGCTAGCCTCCCCATGGAGAAGCAAGGAGGCCCGCCGACCGTTAGGGCCAAGGGAGCATGGGATGGGGGCCCACCCCAGCCGTTGGCCAGCCTAGGCTTGGTGTGCACCTGGCCACCGCCTCCCCTCCTTGGTGTCACCAACTATCTCCTTTAATCCCACCCTAGAACTTTTTGTGGGAGTCCCTTCCCTTCCCCTGAATAAGGAGGGGCATACGGGGAGGGAAAGACAGAACAACTAACACCATATTTCGTAAGGAATTTCCTTATGGAATCTCTCTCTCTCTCTCTCTCTCTCTCTCTCTCTCGTTAACTCTCGTGTTCACGATTCCAAGAAGTACTACGCGAGTGACAAACGATGTTTCTCCGGCACGCTGTCGTGCTGCTGGATCTCCGGTTCTAGAAGGTCTACTTCTGCAATCCTGACTAGAGCAGGGAGAACATGAGTCATGGTTGAGAACCAAACATGTGCAAAACCACATAGGTGCTGTCAGTTGTGGCACCTGGATTGTCATGGGAGGAGTAATGCGACCTTGAGGTCGGATACGTCATTCAACTATATCATCCATATTCATCATGAATATTAACATTTTTGGTCTACAAGGGCATGTTACCGAAACCTTCTATGTTACAATATTACTTCTAGATAGATCCTAATGATGGTGCGTTAGTCTTAATAAATTATTTTTTTGTGCTGTGAATCCTTCGGCCATCGCCTGTGTAAGCTGATAGTACAAAAAGTTATTTTCACTTTTTTGTTATAGGTTGTACGCGCCCTCACGTCTGAATGTACTTCCGCGGACACAATCATGAGCATCATAGACTTCATGAGGTAATACCATGTTCTCTTGATTATTTTTTAGTCGCTGGCGTGGACATATGGAGTGTCGTCCATACTACATAATGACAGTGAGCACGTGTGTATAGGATCTGTTGGGCAACGTAGTTTCTGGATTGCGATTACGCGCATCACCCACTCGGAGAGGTAATGATACGATCTTCTTTATTTCTTAGTTTTCATCATTCATTTTGTTCCTCTTCTCTCTTTTTGCGTTGCTAGAAATACACTTCTCCCAGCTTCTTCGTATTTTTATGTATCTAAAAATATAGCATGCTATTTTCACCGAGTAACCAACGCTCTTGCATACCAGCGACTTCTTGGATGACGAAGCCCACCATACTATCAACGAACGGCAACACTGACCCATTGTCGTTGCTACAGGATGACAGTTGGTGCACGTCCAGATCGTCCCCTACATGTAGTGCATGAAGAAGGGAGCACACGCAAGAACGCGATGGATTTACCACGAAGAGGATGGCAGATCCAGACCGTTCACGCCACGCGTGTCCTTCGACCACATGGTGGCTTTACCGTCGATAAAAAATAGGACACGGCTAGGAGTGTTTAGGTAGCTTTAGCGAAGATAAAACTTCGATGTACTTAGGACACAACAAGTAGTTAGCTTTAGTGTTTTTGTAGCGTTGTTAGTCTGGTTTTCTATTGTATCATGTAATTAATATCTAATAAGATGCGGTTTGTCTCCGCTGAATTGCATGTTGCATCGTGTAATGTGCTAATTTGCTTGTTGTATCTTGTTTTTTTAACAATCAATACCAAGATATCAAGAGTAAATAATAATGTTAGATTGTTTCGCCTCAAACTGCTATCCACGTCGTCCCGATTTTTTTTCGGCCATGGGATAGAGGCTGAAAAGGACACGCGACGACGTCGCAACGGAGCCCTGCTATCCCATGAGGCGGGACCCACTGCAGGTTGGGGCGAAAGATTCCAGACCGCGTACGGGTGTATCGTGCGCTGTTGTACCCTATGTCGCAAACCGGTGGGTCGCACGCACGATCAGGTCCTGCCATCAACATACGCGGACATAAACGCGCTATGTGAGAGGTCGCCCCAGGCGAAACATTGCTCCATACCCG
Organism: Avena insularis; assembly: GCA_023614405.1. NCBI lineage: Eukaryota > Viridiplantae > Streptophyta > Magnoliopsida > Poales > Poaceae > Avena > Avena insularis. The sequence goes on along the minus strand of CM042694.1, from coordinate 281,390,606 downwards.
CCGGGTGGCGGGACCCATCTGGCGCCGACGTGGCACTATGATCCCATGTCACATGTCGTTTATCATGGACATGGGCCCGCTAAAGGTCGGCGTGGCGATGTGAGCCTATGTCGGTCTCGGTTTCTTGCAGATGTAGGTCTCGCCCAGAGACAGCGTGCCTTTGTAGACTTTAGCCATGCACGGCTTCTCGCAGTCATGGGGACCGTCGATAGCTGACGTGGCATCATATACTGTCGCCGATAGTGGGTTCTCACGGTCTAGGGAGACGTGGCGCACCAGGCCTTGGCCACCAACACTAATATGGCAACGTAAATACTAATTGTCCCGGCAGGTGAGCTGCTAATCCTGGCTGCCTCTTTGTCGACGCCAGGCAGGTTATTCTGACGGTCTACATGATAGCGCTTGTAGTCAGCGCGTTTCCTCACGATCTTAGAGCTCCCTGCCATCTACGTTGGTGGATCTTGACATTAGCGGATTATGATTCGATGAATGGCGTCTTGCGGATTTTTACGGATGGTCGGACCACTTGAAACGCATACAATAAGCATTGTTTGAACTATATTATTCTCAGCTTACATTTCTCTTCCTGCTCTTCTCTCTACACACTTTTGACGTGCTTGCTCTGCTGGCGAGTTTGAGCGGCCGTCGAGTGTCTCTTCGTCGGTTTCTCACACTCTTGTATATGGATGCCGACGGTCTGTTCGGTCGCTAATCATTCCCCTACTCGCTAATGTGTTGTTTCCTGTGATTTTGAGTTTACTTCGGTAGCATCTTCTAAGCTTCTTCTACTAGATATTGTTTGCTTTCCTTCTCCTTCGCCTATTCATGCAAAAAAAATCATCTCTTTTCTTGTTGCGCTCTCAAGTGTTGTTTTCTTTGTTTGCCTTTCACAGGTATGTTTGTCTTTCGAGTACATCGTTGTGCATGGTTCTCCTATGTTTTCTCAGCATGGTTAGTCTCTTACTGTAGCGTTGTATGTGTCTACATCTTCTGTTTTCCACTTCTAGAGGTTTCACCCTCATCTTTCCTCCGGCAGGTTTGCCACGCGCGTTTCGCCAAACATTCCGTCGTCGTAGCCTTTGCCTACCACCGACCACTTGGCTTTCTTCCTAATCCAGGTAAGTATCCTTTTTTATGAAGGTATTGCATACGCTCTGTCTGCCGCCGAGTTTTACTAACAGTTGTTGTGTGGATATGCCTCTACCTATATACCTTATTTAGATAAACATATCTTTACGTCTATACTTGTTCTGTTGTCTTTCTGTTTACTTCAAAACTATGGGAGTATTGTTGGTAGGACTTTATGTAGGTGTGTTGCATGTATGCATACTTTCTTCTAGGTATTTATAGTGTTCCACGCGTTCTTTGCGGTATGTAACGGTTTTACGGGTTTTTCAATCCATGTTCTTCTTATGTGTTTGCGGGTACATATACCACTGTCATCATCTCTAAACGTTTTTTATCACAGAGGCCTACATTTAGTTTTCTATCGGAGCCCCAGATCAGTGACACTGACTCTTCTATGGTTATAAAGGTGTCTCATGCGTGCGATTGTCGAAACAGGGTGTTTGATGGACCGATCGTTCGCGTGGAAATTGTCTTGCTTGACTCAAAGGTAGCGTGCTTCGCTGGCTTTAAACGCCATCATTTATTTTTTCTAGCTTGCCACCGAGTACGGTGTTTTTATGGGCAATGGGATCTACGTAGAGATCAGAAAAAAGATGTTAGCGAGTTTAGGGCGAGGTTGACTGAAGGCCCCCGTGTACGCACTCAAGTGGTTTACGGTCTCCAGCGCTCCAGCTACCTATCGTGCTATCAAGTACGGCCTCATGGTTCAGGTAGCTGAGTATCCTGCTGAATTCTCGAAGCTCATGTGTGATACTGTGGCATTCACGAAGCTTGTTGCTTTCATCGGGATGTGTCATGCTTTGTTGGTACGTACCTATTTCTCTTTCTTTCGGTCAACATTTTAGGATTTCCTTTTGTGTGATGATCTGTTCTTATTCTCGCAGACATCATTGGTATTGTTGTCGGCATTTCCAATCTCCGATTATTGGTGCTGCGAAGCCTTCCATCATAATCACGCGGAATGTCCTCATTACAGACATCAGGTACGTGGCAATTTTTTTTATGTTTTGGGCATTTTATATTTTTTAAGGTTAACACTTATATATTGTGTAGCGGCAACGAAGTGACTGTAGATCTTTGGGATGATCGAGCAACCGAGTTCTCTAAAGATGAGGTGTAAGTCGCCTGTCATGCTAGGCCAGTAAACGTCATTTTTTGTTGGCATGGCTGTCACTGCTCAAGGCGGAAGCATTCTTAGCGGGACAAATGTTTGCAAGTGGTACATCGACTCGGAAGACCATCACGTCATCTCTATGGTGGCAAGGTATTTAGTCTTTTGTCTCATGTCTCGGTATTTTTGACCATGGTCGCTATTCAATCCTGACTTCTCTTTTCATGACGCAACTATGTTAACCTTTATCGGTGTCGCAGACGCGCGCTTTAGATACCTTCACACTTGATAGAGCACATGATATTGGTGTAGCTGCACGCTATTCATCCACATAGTCCATCAGTGAGTGCTCTCTTACTTTTCACACATCCTTTTTATTCTTCAAATGGTCGGTCGAAGTTTTTTCCTGTTAGAACGAGCTATACAAGTGCACCGTTACTGTCACGAGTCTTCTTAACATGCGCTCTTTGTGGTTCGTCTAGTGCGCGGAGTGCCGCTATATTTGTCTACATCCGGGTGCATCTGATACAAAGAAGTGTACGAGATGCCGCAGTGAACGTAGGATGTTCGCTTACAACCTTCATGTTGTTTGCATGGATGGTTCGGCTGAAGGATAATTCTTGCTCAAGGGGCGTGCCACCGAGGGTGTTGTTGGAAAATCAGTCAAGTTTCTACTTAAACATGATCATGGTTCCGAAGTGCCATGTGAAATGATGGCTATGCTTTATAAATTGTATACATGGAATGTTGAGATCTTAAGGCAGTACTTCGGCGACAGAAACAATGTCTTTAGAGTCGACGGTATGGATGTCTGCTCAAATAGTTGAACTATGGATACGTGCGCGGTGAGTCGGACTCTAAGTATACGTGCATCTATTTTTCTATCGACGACTTATTTCATCTATGGTGAACTTACACTTCTATCGTCTATTTTGTGCAGCCGTGTGAAAAGGACCACTTTGTCAACTAGTCTCTTTTGGAGGTGCTCATATGGTTAGGGTGTGCATGCTTGTGTTCATAGGAGTGAGTGTGTGTACGCGTGTGAGCGTATGTGGTGTACTAGTTTTAGAAAGAAAAACGCCGCTTATGCTAGACTACAAGAGCATCGCGATGTATATGCGAGTGTCGTGCACCATATCGTTCAGTCGGCGTAGTTTCTTTTTAAGTTTCTTTTTGTTACCATGACCAAGACCTACTGTTGTTTCGGTATTTGTGTAACATATGCATGTTAAAGTCTCTCCTGTGTGTATGTTGTTCACGTTTTCTCGGATGATTGTATCGATCAAATGTTCCGTTCGTCTAATGTGTGTCTCATTAAGTAACATTCATCCCCACCACGGCTTCGCCTATAGTCAGTTGGATGATTTTTCAAAAGAATATTGTGTTGGTCTTTACTTGATTCCATCCTTTCTCTTATACGTTGATGATGCAGCGCGATTTTATCATCAAGTGTTCTGCCTACCGACCATGCCCCGGGAGGCACAGAGAGAAGTCTAGTATTCATAGTAGCAAATAATATATAGTAGATATACAAAAGTTATCTCTAGAGATTACAAAATAAAGTCTAAAAAGCAAATCTTCGAGGTCTTTAAATTCTTTCTTCTTCAAAGACACCATATTGTATTTTTCTAAAGGCAATCGAAAACTGATAGAATATCAAACCACAACATGTAAATACCAATAAGTGCTTGAGACGTTGTGCCAAGGCTATGTGCATGCGCACAACCATTAGAGTAATCAATCAATATTGACAAGATTACCAACACCAACATTCCAATCAAAAGTAACCAAATATCTTGGTCGACGTCATTGGAAAATCGAGAGCATGCATCACCATTGTCGAGGATGTAGCAGTCAGGACAATTATTGCAAGGACAAACCTCCTCGTGACAACTATGAGAAAAAACCAAGATCGATCTAGAAAAGCAAGATCCGATACCTAAAGAATTGTAATCTTTCAGCACCACCATTGACGCTAAGAGGTAGATCTTGTCGTCGAATAGAGGGCCGAAGATCATTTATTATAGACGATGACATCTCCATTGACGTAGAGGCCTAGAGGAAGATTGACTAGCAAAACCCTAACTTAACCTATTGAAATCACTACTCTTACGGAAAACTCCACTCATAGATCGGGTTCCCCACCCCTACCAACACCGGCGCGATCGGTTGGAGGGGGAACCGATCTATGGAGGAGGCAGAGGGTGGAGATGGCTGCTGGTTTCTTAGGCAACGACTTGCTACATAGGGTTTACTGTATCATGTTTTGTTTACTGTTTGGTGGGTTTGCATGTTGTATCGTGTAGCATGTAGCATGGTTCTGTCATGCTAACTGCTGGCAGATAAACGACTTTATATTCTCGTAGTAGTTTGGTGCCATTACAGATCGTTAGGTAAATGTCAGACGTAGATCCAGTCTTCGCGCTGGGCGTAGATGTGTACAAGTCTTAGAATGGCCCGTGCCGGACCGGCTGGCGATTGAACCTTTAGAACACTGCTTACTTCCACATCCTTTTTGTTGCATTAGGTGAGATATACACCTTCATTGGGGTGTCATCATCCAAAATTTTCCACTAAATCTTTCTCCATATCTTCAACACATCATACTAGCTCCAAGGGTTTAAGGTAGGAAAGTGTAGATTCTAGAGGAAAGAAATTATAGATACCCATACAACCAATATTGTATTATAAAATAAGTTTCATCTGTAGCTATCATGAAAACAAGGAAGGAATGACAACTAAAAAAATCACCACATGAAATTTTTCTAAGTAAGTGAAAGTGGGTTGTGATTTCTAATGGGTTTTCTGAAAAATCTTTAGTCTTTGGGTATTTATTAAGCTGGCATATATGAGTTAGAGGTCTAGGGGAAATGTTATCCCTATGCTAACATAATCACACAACACTCAAAGCAACATAAAACACCAACAATGCAATTTAAATCATGATAACATCAAATTCAAGATCCAATCAAACATATCACACAATAAGGTTAAATTGGTCAAGAAAGCAAGCAACTAGTATTTCATGTACCACATAAGTTGGCAAGGCCAATACACTATCACGATACCAATCATCTCCTAAAGAGATAAAACATGGTGGTCCAAATCTTCTCAAACTTGGTGAGATATTTATTCATATCATCTTATTTGTTCTTTTACTTGTAGGCCAACTATCATTTATGGATATGTTTTGTAGACTACTTCTAGTGATATTTTCAATTCTTGGAGTCTTCACGGTAGGTCATATCTTATAGGAGTAAAAAACAATGGTCATCTACAAGTTTTGAATAAGAAGAGATTCTGGAAAAGATGGATAAGGATTACAAGAAATCTAGTAAGTAGAAAATATGATTTTCTCCTAATAGGGTCTTCCTATTTCCAATCCATTTCTAAGGTCACGATGCTACAGTCAATACACAACTATGATACCATCTTGTAACACCCTCATCTGATAAGGCTAAGTTCCTGTGTATAGTGCTAATCCTTAGATCGGTTCACTAGCACACAATACAAAATGATACAAAATATCACTGTGCATCATAAATATAACGAATATGATCCATAATTAACATTATATTACAACGGAAAGCAATACAAGGTAGATCTCCATCCTTCAAATGTGCCACATGCAAACAATTGTTGAGTGGAGTCTCACGGCCTATGAACGATCACTCCGAAACGGTATAACCTGCAACATGAAATGTTGCAACCACGAATGGTCAATACATTGAATGTATGGCAAGTGGGCTAAAGTGGATTACAACAGATCTAGCAACTACATGCTTATTTGGCTAGGTCGAGTTCAGGCTCATTTTCATAAAGAAATTGTTTTATCCTATCAATTGTAATAAAGTAGTTTTTCAATATGATAAATAGGACACTCTTGTTCACTCTCAGGTGCTCCTACCCAAATTAAGTTCACCCAATAACTTTTAAGCAATTGAGAATTTGGGATGAGTGAGAAACATGTCACAACATCAATATCAGGTTGCTCAATTATCCATAAACAGGGACACGTCTAAGTACTTAGATTAGAAACCCTCTGCATATATTTTGTGCCATGGTAGGGAGAAGTCCAAGATTAGACAGTTAGGGAAGAGATTCCCAAACCCATCCACACACCGTACCAACCTACACTATATAGATATCTAGCTACGCAGGGTTGGAATCTCCACAACCTACTAAGTCCAGCTAACCATCCATAACTCATTGACACATGGTTGCACATATAAGCTAACAAATAAAGAAAATAATCCTTTCTCAGTGTCCTGGACGGTATTCCCCACCATAAATCTGCACTTTGATGACAATCAAAACCATTCCACCCAGGTGATTCACTGAAATTATGTTGTTTTGTCATTTAGTAAAATGTAAGCTTTCAAAACACATAACTTTTCATGGTGTAATTATCATCGTCGTCTAAATAACATAGTTAAGGAATCTACCAATATGACGGATCATAAACAAGGAATACTAGGGAAGATATTATGGGACATAGCATAGCTTATACACATAAACTCCTACACACGCAATTCTACGAGAACAACTACAATGCATAGGAAAACAGTAGGACATTTATGACCAAGATAACACCACTTGTATTTGTTGTATACATTCAGATAATGCTCACAATTATAATGGTTGCACTTGTCACACTCACAATACTCGTAATCATAGTAGTTGCAATCATAGTAGTTGCACTCCTTGCAATCTAACATTTGAAACAAAGCACAACAACACACCATTCAAAACATTGCAACAATACAATAAAATGATGATGATCAAATGCATGCTTGATGATTTAATGTCACAATGTTTGTATTTAGTTCTATAAACATTATTATGACACATGATGCATATGCAAAATATTTTAATGCATAAAACTATTTATTATTAAAACTACATTCGCTTAAATAGGTTTTAACTCACTTTATTTCAACTTCATATCATTCTGTCGTATTAAATTTTGAAATAAATGCTACTCGATAGGTAACCCAATTTAAACCCATTAGCAATTGGAATCACTCAAAAAGGATTTATAAATCATTTTCTACGATTAAAATACTATTGCAATGGGTTTGTAACTTTCTGCAATAATTTCTATTTTAAATGTACCAAATAGTTTGGCACACAATTTCTTTGGTTAGATATGATAAAAAAAGTTGCAATTTGTTTCACTCAATTTGGATTTTTAGATAATTTTATATGAATTAAATACCAATATATAGATTTAAATAGTCTAGAAAATATACATTGGGCAATGTTCAGATTTTGTTGCTTATTAATGTTCTAATTTTCATGAATCCATATGTATATTACTTGAAATTTTTGGACTTATAAATAATTTTATATGAATTTTACAATTTTGCATGATTTTATCCCTATTTTAAAATTGAATTTTTGTATTACATAGTCAGCCAGCCACATGGCAAGATTTTACTAGTCGATACCTCTTCGCTTAAGTAGTTCATTGTGAGCCATTCGATCAAGATCTGATGGTGTAGAGGGTGTGGCTTTGGTCGTCTTGGCTTGATCACCGACTTGATTTTTGGCTTTGGCTGGGGCTCGGCTTGAACAGATCTGGACCATTCGTTCCAGATCCAATGGTTGTCTTTGTCGATGGTGGTGGCGGCGGCTGCTATAGTGGTCTTTGTCGATGGCGAAGGCGCATAGATGATGCGGAAAACAATGACAAGCTATATGGTTGTCTCGGCGATGTCCCTCTCTTCCTGGTGCCACGACACCACGTGAACGGAACAAGGTCGAGTGAATGAAGCTTCGGCGGGTCTTGCCAGTTCTCCTGGTCCACTTAGATATGGGAATATGAGTCACAGAGAGATGCAGTCATCCATATAGTATATAACAAGGTGAGGAAAGAGGACGTGGTGACATAACCCCACGGTTCCGAGCTTCCCGAAGCTCCAATGGTGGTGGCGGCGATGGAATTTCTGGTGGTGGCTAGGGTTTAGAAGGATTCACAAAAAGTGACTAGAAGGGGACAGAGGTTTTTACAGGGACGATACGGTGGATTGGGGGCAAAAACCTCAAACAAATTTGACGAATCCGTTGGGATCTAGTTTAGTCATGCACACGGGTTTGTCCCGGCCTCCAGGTCATGAGGAAGTAGATGGCCAGGTGGGGCCAGCTTGTCATCCGTAGGGGGAGGAGGGCAGGTTGGGGATTGCCCACTAGGCTAGCAGCAGGCTAGGAGCAGTGTGTGCACAGAAGATAAAGGGATGGGGAAGAGTTGGGTCGTCCGAGGTGGCTGTCCCGTTAGCGTATGTTTGTTTATTCATTTTCTATTTCTTATTTCTTGTATATCTTTTGCATTAGTGCTCCAAATGAGCTCAAACCTTTTTGTAAATTTTTGTAAAAATCAAAAGAACATTTTAGGACTACTAGGTAATATATTCATGTCCAAATAAAATATTCCAACATATATTTTCATTTAGAACTCCAATAGAAGCAAATATGATTTTCAAAATCGGATTTCAGAAAAAGGGTTTTTTGGATTTGAATTTTTGGAAGATGAGCTAGATGCAATGCAATGGTCATGTATGTTTCATGATTTTAATTTTCTGCAAACTCTCACACCAATACTAATATACTAATACTAATACTCAAATCATGCATTTTTGCCTATATGGCTACTAAGGCATTTTTAAAAGATAGAAGGGTTTTATAAAGGCTCACTCTAAAGGGCAAACCATGTAATCTTCAAAAGAAAATATTCATTTATAGGTCATGGAAAATCATTATCAACAATTGTGAATAAGTCATGTTATCTTCCCTCATTAAATTAAGTGGATGAAAAGTATGTCATAAACCCATAATTCAAAAATGAAACTTGTTTGACTATTATCCATCATAATTGGGAAATTCACTTTATTCCCTCTCTTCAATAGTTCAAACATGGTTGGTTTAATATTTGCAAATTTGGCTTGAAATAAATACATGCAAGTTGGATAGTCATGTTTATCCATTCTCATATATGGTTTTGAATTTAAGGTTGACAAGATTTTTCATTCAAAAAGATTATTTTCTTTGAGAATTTTCAACAAATACAAACCAATAAAAATTACTTGGGATGTTACAAACACCGACGTCCTCCATCGGATCCACTGGCGGTAGGGGTGGGCAGAAAAACCAATAATCGAGAACCGAACCCGAAAAGGCCGAGACCGAAAATGAATAGACTGAACCCCAATAGACCGATCAAAAATTAGGTAGCAAATTTTGTAGACCGAATTTATTCGGTTAATTCGGTCATTAGTTCTCGGTAACCGAATGGACAGAAAATACTGAAATTTAGGTGAGAGTGGCTTAGTCCCAAAGCCCTAGTTTCCCATGCAATAGATTTATCTTCCTCAACTAAGCCAAATTTGGTATTATTAAATGTTATTTCCAATTGATATGATTGCATGAAGTGCATTTTATTTTCAAATTACAAATGAAATACTACCGAATGTTTTGCCAAATATTATCCAACTTTTGAATTTGATAATATCTACGACACAATTCGGTCATGATCGAAACTGAACCCGAATTATCGTGTAACCGAATTTGTCGGGTAGTAAAAATTGTTGGAGATATGCCCTAGAGGTAATAATAAATGTAGTTATTATTATATATCTTTGTGTTTATGATAAATGTTTACATTCATGCTATAATAGTATTAACAAGGAAACCATTAATACTTGTGTGATTTGTAAACTTAATTTGAAGTCCCTAGTATAGCCTCTATACTTCACTAGCTTGTTGGTTGATTGATGATGTGGTTTCTTTGTCATGAACATTGAGATGTTATCAACAACAAGATCATATCGTTAGGAGAATGATATGGTGGACATACTCCTATAGACAAGCGTAGCATAAAGATCAAGTCATTTCAATAGTTCAATTGCTATATGCTTTCTGATACATAGTAACCTAATTCCTTCGACCATGAGATCATGCTTATTGCCTTTACTGGATGGATGCTTTGATGTCATCAAACACCACACCGTAACAGGGTGGCTATAAAGGTGGCATTGAGTGTTTGGAAAGTATTGGTTGAAACACATGGATCAAGAGTGGGATTTGTCCATCCACATGACGGATAGATATTCTCTGGGCCCTCTCGGTGAAATGTCATCCAATTAGCTTGCAAGCATGTGACTTGGTCACAAGGGATCACATATCACGGGAACGAGAAAAGAGTACTTATCAGTAACGAGGATGAACTAGGTATGCAGAGATACCGACGATCATAACCTCGGATAAGTAACATATCGTGAGACAAAGGGAAATTGGTATCGTATGTAAGTGGTTCATTCGATCGCAAAGTAATCGTAGAAATATGTGGGAGCCATATGAATTTCCAGATTCCTCTATTGGTTATTGTTCGGAGAAGTGTCTCGATCATGTCCGCATAATTCACGAACCGTAGGGAGACACACTTAAGGATTCGACGTTGTTTGAGTAGTTATGGTATTATGAGAAAGAGACCGAATGTTGTTCGGAGTCTCGGATGGGATCCGGGATATCACGAGGTGATCCGGAATGGTCCGGAGAATAAGATTCATATAAGGAAAGTCCCATTTCGGAGTTGGGGAATGGTTCCGGTGTTTTCATCGGGAACATTCTAGAAGGTCCCGGAATGTCCGGCACTCCGGGGGGGAAGGGGTGCATGAATGTGTCATTGCAAGATGGAATGATTGCATCATGTACTAAGTGTTCTCGCTGTCCAAAATAAAAGGTTTATTTAATTCCTAAATTGGAAAAGTCAAACGGCTAGTTTGAAAGTCAAACTGCCAATTTTGGAAAGTGGGAAAAGAGGAGAAGGAGGAGGCCGAGTTGGGGGAGGAGTCCTCCTCCCCAAGCCGGCGCCCCACCAAGCCGAGTTGGGGAGGGACTCCCCTCCCCTGGCGCACCCAGCCCTCCCACCTATATAAGGAGGGCAGGGCTCCCTCGACACACAAGTTCCTATCCTCTAAACTAGAAACTAGACCTAGACCCCGGTTTAGAGCTGTTTCGGTTTAGAGCCTTCTAATTGGTTTAGAGCCCTCTAATTGGTGTGTCTAATTACTAGACCACTAATAGCCTCTCTCATAAGCTCCACCATACTCGCACTGCTTAAGGCGGCCCTCAGGATCTCCCCTCTACCTCCTACCACACGCCACAGTCTTGCGGAATCGCGAGGAGAGTGCTACAACCTCCGCTGCCTGCTTGAACAAGGGAGAGGAAGGTCTTCGTCGAGTACCGAACGTGTGACCGACTGCGGGAGCGCTGCGGGAACGCGGCGCCGGAAGGATCGTCTACGCGATCTTGAGATCGGAAAGAGTACGACTACATCACCCACGAGAATCTGCTATCGTTAAACACTTTGGAATCTTCGAGGGTGAGTTATTCCATAGACTCGTTGCTGCAAGCTAGTAGATAGATCTTGGCTTGATTGTTTGTATGCGATAGAAAATTTTGTTTTCCATGCTACGAACCCGTCCGATGGTATCGAGCCGTGTCTATAGGTATATCAGTTGCACGAGTATAACACAAAGGTCATTGTGGGCGTTGATGCTTTTAATGTAGATTGCATTTTGTGTACTTTGCATCTTGCGGTATTTTGGGATGAAGCGGCCCGGTCTAACCTTACATGACATAGTTCATTAGACTTGCTCCACGCTTAACATCCAATTTATATTGCATAAGTGGCTTTATGGGAATTGCTTTCTCCTAGCATAGTAAAGATCCAATTTACAACGGGTAATCAACAATGCTAGTATCAATGTTGTGGTTCTTGTTCGTAGGTTAGAACGACACTTATGGAAAGCCCCAAACCACGTAAAATATGCAAAGAAAGTAGAAGCGTCTAACTTTGTTTTGCAGGGGTGTGCAGTGATGTGATATGGCCATGATTGTGATTATATTTGATGTATGCAATGTTCCTTATTGTAAGTTGGCAACCGGCAGGAGCCATATGGTTGTCTTTAATTTCTGTTAAGACCTGCGTGTCTATTCAAAATAGTTGTAATAGTTGAAGCTGGTGGACGACAACCATGAAGAAGCGTCATTGACCTTGATGCTATGCCAGAGATGATGGAGATCATGTTCGTGCTTGAAGATGGAGATCGGAAGCACAAAGAAGAAAGGCCATATCATATCACATATTATGAATTGCATGTGATGTTAATCCTTTATGCATCTTGTATTGCTTAGTAGACGACGGTAGCATTATAAGATGATCCCTCATGCACATAAATTTCAAGTTCTAAAGTGTTCACCCTTAGTATGCACCGTTGCCAAAGCTTGCTACTTCGAAGCACCACGTGATGATCGGGTGTCTTTGATTCCGCGGGTGACTACAACGTAAGCAAGCCAGATTTGCTTATGCGGAAGCTAAGGTTTGTCTTGACGAGCCTAGCATGTATGCATGGCCTCAGAACACGGATCGAAAGGCAAAGCATGAATCATATAGTAGATATGATGAACATGATGATTGTTCGCCATTGAAACTATATCAACTCTCGTGATGATCGGTGTTGATGTAGTGGATTTGGTTCGTGATCACTAAAACAATGTGAGGTATGTTTTTTTGTGTGTTAGTTCACCTAGTTTAATTTCTTTAATTAATTTGAACTCATTTTGTAATAAACTTAGTCTAAACTATTGCAATTATTTTGTAGATCAATGGCATCCCATTCCATCAATTTTAATGGTTTCCTAGAGAAAGAATAGTTGAAAATCAATGGAAGCAACTTCGCGGATTGGTTCCGCAATTTGAGGATTGTCCTCACAGCTGGTAATTTGACCTATGTGCTTGATGCACCGCTGGGTGACCCACCTGCAGCTGATGCTACCGATGAAGTAAAGAATGTTTACCTCGCTCGGAAGAATCAGTACTCCATAGTTCAGTGTGCTATCTTGTATGGTTTAGAATCGGAGCTTCAGAAAAGGTTTGAAGAGTCAGACCCATATGATATTGTCGAGGATCTCAAATTAATCTTTGAGACTCATGCAATTGAAAGTTATGAAGCTTCGAAAAGTTCTTTAACTGCAAGATGGAAGAGGGTAGTCTCCAAGTGAGCATGTGCTTAAGATGTCCAGGCACGCAAATAAACTTCAAAGTTTGGGTATAGTGATTCCTAATACTTTGGGGTTTACCGCATCCTCAATCACTACCACCAAGTTACAAGAACTTTGTGATGAACTACAACATGCGTAACATGAACAAAGAGTTGCGAACTATTTGCTATGTTAAAATCTGCAGAAGTGGAGATCAAGAAAGAGCACCAAGTGTTGATGGTCAATAATACCACCAAATTCAAGAAAGGCAAGTCTAAGCAGAAGGGACACTTCAAGAAGGGTGGTAAGAAAGTTACCATACCGACGAAGAGGACCAAGGCTGGACCCAAGCCTGAAACTGAGTGCTTTTACTGCAAGGGAGAAGGTCACTGGAAGCGGAATTGCCCAAAGTACTTGGCAGATTTGAAGAACGGCAACATCAAGAAGAAAGGTATATCTGATATACATGTTATTGATGTGTATCTCACTAGTATTCGTAGTAGTGCCCAGGTATTTGATACTGGTTCGGTTGCTCATATTTGTAACTCAAACAGAGCTACGAATAAACGGAAGCTAGTAAAGAACGAGGTGACGATGCGCGTGGGAAACGGATCAAAGGTTGATGTGATCGCGGTCGGCACACTACCTCTTCATCTACCATCGGGATTAGTTTTATACTTAAATAATTGTTATTTGGTGCCTGAGTTGAGCATGAACATTATATCGGGATCTTGTTTATTGCGAGACAGTTACTTGTTTAAATCCGAGAATAATGGTTGTTCGATTTATATGAGTAATGTGTTTTATGCACATGCACCTTTGATAGATGGTCTATTCATATTGAATCTCGATAGTAGAAATACACATATTAATAACATTGAGGCTAAACGTTTGAAATCAAGCGATAATTTGACCTATATGTGGCACTGTCGTCTTGGTCACATTGGAGTGAAGCGTATGAAGAAACTCCATTCCGATGGACTTCTTGAATCACTTGATTTTGAATCACTTGAAAGATGAAGCATGTCCGATGGGTAAAATGACTAAGACTCCATTTTCTGGTATGATGGAGCGAGCTAATGACTTATTTGAAATCATACATACCGATGTGTGGTCCAATGAGTGTAGCATCATGTGATGGTTATCGTTATGTTCTTACCTTCACGGATGACTTGAGTAGATATGGGTATATCTATTTCATGAAACATAAGTCCAAACTTTCGAGAAGTTTAAGGAGTTTCAAAGTGAGGTAGAGAATCAACGTAACAAGAAGATTAAATTTCTACGTTACGATCGTGGAGGTGAATATCTAAGTTACGAAGTTTGGCGAGCATTTGAAGAAATGTGGAATACTTTCAGATTGACACCGCCGGGAACACCACAAACAGTAATGGTGTGTCTGAACGTCGAATCGAACTCTCTTAGATATGGTTCGTTCTATGATGTCACTTACAGATTTGCCACTATCATTTTGGGGTTATGCATTAGAAACAGCCGCATTCACTTTAAATAGGGCACCGTCTAAATCCGTTGAAACGACACCGTATGAATTATGGTTTGGGAAGAAACCTAAATTGTCGCTCCTTAAAAGTTTGGGGATGCGAAGCCTATGTAAAGAAGTTACAGCGACAAGCTTGAACCCAAAGCGGAAAATGCGTCTTCATAGGATACAAGGAAACTATTGGGTATACCTTCTATCATAGATCCAAGGCAAAATCTTTGTTGCCAAGAATGGATCCTTTCTAGAGAAGGAATTTCTCTCGAAAGAAGTGACTGGAAGAAAAGTAGAACTCGACGAGGTTGTCGAACCTTCTCTCGAATTGCAGTAGCGCAGACCGGAAGAAGTTCCGTGGTGCCTGCACCAATAAGAGAGGAAGCTAGTGATGGTGATCATGAAACTTGGTTGAAGTTGCTACAGAGCCTCGGAGGTCAACGAAATCGTACCACTCCAGTTGGTATGATTCCGTTATGAATGTCATGTTGGTGGACAACACCGATGACCCCGAGACATATGAGGAAGCAATGATGAGCCCAGATTCCAATAAATGGCAAGAAGCCATGAAATCCGAGATTGGATCCATGTACGAAAACCAAGTATGGACTTTGGTGGACTTACCGGATGGCCGGAAGGCTGTCGAGAACAAATGGATTTTCAAGAAGAAAACAGATGTTGATGGTAATGTTACCGTCTATAAAGCTCGACTTGTCACAAAAGGGTTTCGACAAATTCAAGGAGTTGACTACGATGAGACTTTCTCACCGGTAGCGAAGCTAAAGTCCGTGAGGATTATGTTAGCAATCGCTGCATATTATGATTATGAGATATGGCAGATGGATGTCAAAACAGCATTCCTCAATGGAGACATTGATGAAGAGTTGTATATGATGCAACCCAAAGGTTTTGTCGATCCTAAAGATGCTAACAAGGTATGCAAACTTCAACGGTCCATCTATGGATTGAAGCAAGCATCCCGGTTGGAATCAACGCTTTGATAAGGTAATCAAAAGTTTTGGTTTTATACAAACTTATGGAGAAGCTTGTATTTACAAGAAAGTGAGTGGGAGCTGTAGCATTCTTAATACTGTATGTGGATGACATATTGTTGATTGGGAATGATGTAGACCTTCTTAATAGTGTCAAAGAGTATTTGAATAATAGTTTTCAATGAAGGATCTTGGCGAAGCAGCTTACATATTAGGCATAAAGATTTATAGAGATAGATCGAAACGCCAAATATCATTGTCACAAAGTACATATTTGGACAAAGTTCTAAAGAGGTTTGGAATGGAAGATAGCAAGAAAGGGTTCTTGCCCATGTTGCCCAATATGACCTTGAGTAAAACTCAAAGTCCGACATCGCGTAAGATAGAGAAAAGATGAGTAAGACTCCTATGCCTCAGCCATAGGATCTCTAATGTATGCCATGCTATGTACTAGACCCGACATCATATGCGTTAGTCTAACTAGCAGATATCAAAGTGATCCAGAGTGGATCATTGGACAATGATCAAAAACATCCTTAAGTACTTGAGAAGAACTAAGGATATGGTTCTTTCTTATGGAGGTGATGAACAGCTCGTTGTTAATGGTTACACCGATGCTAGTTGGAACACCGATCCGGATGATTCTAAATCACAATCTGGATAATGTATTTATTTTGAATGGAGGAGTGCAAAGCAAAGCGTTGTGGCGAGATCTTCAACTGAATCGGAATACATGGCTGCTTCGGAGGCTTCACAAGAGGCGATATGGATGAAAGAGTTCATTACAGAGCTGGGTGTGGTTCCTAGTGCGCTGGACCCAATGTCTATCTACTGTGATAACATGGGCGCCATAGCCAATGCGCAAGAACCAAGGTCACACAAGAAGCTAAAGCATATCAAGCTGCGTTTTCACGCTATTCGAGAACATATCCAGGATGGGGATATAAAGATTTGCAAAGTACACACAGATCTGAATGTGGCGGATCCGTTGACTAAACCTCTCCCAAGGGCAAAACATGACCAACACCAAACTGCCATGGGTGTTCGGTATATTACCATGTAATCTAGATTAGATGACTCTAGTGCAAGTGGGAGACTGTTGGAGATATGCCCTAGAGGTAATAATAAATGTAGTTATTATTATATATCTTTGTGTTTATGATAAATGTTTACATTCATGCTATAATAGTATTAACAAGGAAACCATTAATACTTGTGTGATTTGTAAACTTAATTTGAAGTCCCTAGTATAGCCTCTATACTTCACTAGCTTGTTGGTTGATTGATGATGTGGTTTCTTTGTCATGAACATTGAGATGTTATCAACAACAAGATCATATCGTTAGGAGAATGATATGGTGGACATACTCCTATAGACAAGCGTAGCATAAAGATCAAGTCATTTCAATAGTTCAATTGCTATATGCTTTCTGATACATAGTAACCTAATTCCTTCGACCATGAGATCATGCTTATTGCCTTTACTGGATGGATGCTTTGATGTCATCAAACACCACACCGTAACAGGGTGGCTATAAAGGTGGCATTGAGTGTTTGGAAAGTATTGGTTGAAACACATGGATCAAGAGTGGGATTTGTCCATCCACATGACGGATAGATATTCTCTGGGCCCTCTCGGTGAAATGTCATCCAATTAGCTTGCAAGCATGTGACTTGGTCACAAGGGATCACATAGCACGGAACGAGAAAAGAGTACTTATCAAGAACGAGGATGAACTAGGTATGCGAGATACCGATCATAACCTCGGATAAGTAACATATCGTGAGACAAAGGGAAATTGGTATCGTATGTAAGTGGTTCATTCGATCGCAAAGTAATCGTAGAAATATGTGGGAGCCATATGAATTTCCAGATTCCTCTATTGGTTATTGTTCGGAGAAGTGTCTCGATCATGTCCGCATAATTCACGAACCGTAGGGAGACACACTTAAGGATTCGACGTTGTTTGAGTAGTTATGGTATTATGAGAAAGAGACCGAATGTTGTTCGGAGTCTCGGATGGGATCCGGGATATCACGAGGTGATCCGGAATGGTCCGGAGAATAAGATTCATATAAGGAAAGTCCCATTTCGGAGTTGGGGAATGGTTCCGGTGTTTTCATCGGGAACATTCTAGAAGGTCCCGGAATGTCCGGCACTCCGGGGGGGGGAAGGGGTACATGAATGTGTCATTGCAAGATGGACTGAGTGCATCAGGTACGAAGTGTTCTCGCTGTCCAAAATAAAGGTTTATTTAATTCCTAAATTGAAAAGTCAAACGGCTAGTTTGAAAGTCAAACGCCAATTTTGGAAAGTGGGAAAGAGGAGAAGGAGGAGGCCGAGTTGGGGAGGAGTCCTCCTCCCCCAAGCGCCCACCAAGCCGAGTTGGGGAGGGACTCCCCTCCCCATGGCACACCCAGCCCTCCCACCTATATAAGGAGGGGCAGGGCTCCCCTCCTGACACACACAAGTTCCTATCCTCTAAACTAGAAACTAGACCTAGACCCCGGTTTAGAGCTGTTTCGGTTTAGAGCCTTCTAATTGGTTTAGAGCCCTCTAATTGGTGTGTCTAATTACTAGACCACTAATAGCCTCTCTCATAAGCTCCACCATACTCGCACCGGCTTAAGACGAAGCCTCGGGATCTCCCTCTACCTCCCGGTACCACGCCGTTGTCTTTGCCGGAATCGCGAGGAGAGTGCTACAACCTCCGCTGCTGCTGGAACAAGGAGAGGAAGGTCTTCGCCGAGTACCGAACGTGTGACCGATCAAGGGAGCGCTCTTGAACGCAGCGCCGAAGGATCGCTCACGCGATCTTGAGATCGGAAAGAGTACGACTACATCACCCACGAGAATCTGCTCTCGTTAAACACTTTGGAATCTTCGAGGGTGAGTTATTCCATCGACTCGTTGCTACAATCTAGTAGATAGATCTTGGCTTGTTTGTTTGTATGCGATAGAAATTTTTTGTTTTCCATGCTACGAACCCCTACAAAAATGACAAGTAATTTTCGGTCTTTATTTTTTGAAGACCGGTTTGAAAATAGACCAATATGCAAAGACCGAATGTTCGGTCATGACCGAACGCCCATCCCTAACTGGCGGGACAGCTTCACACCCAGCAACTACCATGAACAACTGCGACTTCATCAGGAACTAGGAGGTTCTCACCGATCTATGTGACGGTGTCTCCTTCGGAATGGACAATGAGCTAACATCGGCTCCGGTGCTCCACAACATAGTTTACACAAACACTCATGATGTTGAACTCGATGACGACCTCGACTCTGGGATCAATAAAGCCAAACCCTACTCAGAGAAGGACTCGCTGGATTTCACTTGTCTCAATGATAATGTCTCCGGCGCCTCCGACAATTGTAGCTGTAGGACATACCTGACACGCCGTCAGTGGTGCGTGATCGTGGGACACCACGTAAAGAATACATCCAACATAGAAACTTCGGAAGCACACGACTCCAGCGGTAACCCTATCATCGACCTCAATAATGTTATTTCATACAACGATGCAAGTGCTCGCAGGAACAAATTAGAGCCACCCGTGGAAAACCGTGTTGCCCAAGGAGGGGGCAGAGCACGCGACATAGAATGAATAACTATTCAGCTATCACTAGCAGTATGGGAAAAAGAAAGAAATGCCATTTCAGTGCAGTACCTATGACGTCGGATGCCACACGTGAGGAGCTGATGGTCTACCAATATCTCCTCCATAAGATGAGGAGAGAACTGGTTAAGCTGTAGAGGCAATTGGAGGGACGAAAAATGCTAGCCGATGAGTCAAGCATATGACAAGAACAGTTAAACTCTACCTACAACTCCGAGAGAGTCATAGGAGGATCACAAACAAGGGGCAGCTCTCGTCTACAGAACATACCCGAAGGCGAAAGGCGCGAGCTAGCCCGAGACTTGGACCTATTGTTCATGTCAATGGATGCAGCGGGCAACATCAAAGCTAAGACAACTCAAGCATCCATTGTCGCGACACAAATGTACCTCCTCACCACCCAACTGGCAGCCAATGATTCACGGGCAGCTATCCACCGCTCCGCCCTCATGGTCTTCATCATGGTTAGAGCACCGCTCGCACAAGGGGACCAGGAGATTGTTCCGTAACCCAACATATCACCACATCATTGTAGCAATCCTCGGCAAGTGGTAGATACCTGAAGGT
Organism: Avena insularis; assembly: GCA_023614405.1. Lineage (NCBI taxonomy): Eukaryota > Viridiplantae > Streptophyta > Magnoliopsida > Poales > Poaceae > Avena > Avena insularis. Next base: position 281,370,653 of record CM042694.1, on the reverse strand, counting down.
CTTGCTCACCACAACACGTGTGCTTCACACAATCGCCGCACAACCAAGACGCCAGGAACAATATCACACAACGTAGAGTTGACAAATCTCGGGAGGAGCGCATCACCCAAAGGTATTCAGATACCGAGAGCGATGATAATCGTGAACCTTGTGGTGTGAGTTGCTTTAACCATCGGGGTCACAAAACACCTGTACACAAGGACTTCAAGATTCCCCATGATCTCCAAAAATACGATGGGCTCCAGGAGCCAGAGGCATGGTTGGGTGACTATCTTCAAACTGTAAAACTCTAGGGCGGTTCCAAGGCCACCACTATGTAGAGCCTGCAACTACACTTGAGTGGTGCTTCACGCTCCTAGCTCAAGAAGCTACCTAATGAATCCATCAGCAGCTAGAGTGACCTAGAGAAAAAGTTCATCCTAAATTTCAAGTCGACATTCAAGCGACCCGCGTCCATTGAGGAGATGTGGGCGTGCAAGCAAAAATCAGGGAGCCGATACACACATTCATCCATCAATGGAACATCATGAAAACTCAGCCGAGAATATATCCGACAAAAGAGCAATCGATGCCTTCAACGACGGCCTATGCTGAAAGGAGTTCATAGAGGAGTTGGGTCGAGCCAAACCAAAAACAATTGCACAACTAATGGACATTGCCACTCGATGGGCCGACGGAAAAGACACAGTAAATAATAAACGATGGTGCTCAACCTAAGAGAATAGCGACAGGTGCAACACTGACAATAGGAGGCGCAATAGCTGCAATTATGATGATTACAGCGAACCAAGCCATGTTGCGGCTGGTTTTATTAGTGAGGAGAACTGCAGGGGTGAGAACCACAATAGCGGTTATCGAAGCAATTGAGATGAAGCTGGGACAATCATGACAACCCAATAGTATCGTCCAAAAGCTCCTCGGGATGTCCCGATATCACCTATGTAGATGTTTGTGAAGGGAATATGCCCGAGAGGCAATAATAAAGTAATAATTATATTATTCCTTGTTTATGACAAATGTTTATTTCTCATGCTATAATTGTGTTAACCGGAAATGTTAATACATGTGTGTTTAATAAACAAAGAAAATGTTCCTAGTAATGCCTCTCATTTAACTAGCTTGTTGATTAATAGATGATCAAGGTTTCCTGATCATGAATGTTGGATGTTGTTAATAACAAGGTCATGTCATTGGAGAATGATGTGATAAACATTCACCCATAGTAGGTTTAGCAATACGATTATGTCTTCAAAGTTTATATTGCTATCTCACTAGAAGTAACACTAATCCTTAGACCATGAGATCACGTCACTCACTAACACTAGAAGAGTACTTTTATTTCATCAAACATCACACCGTAATAGGGTGATTATAAAGATGTCACTGGGTACTTGGAAAGTATTAGTTGCGGATTATGGATCAAGAGTGAGATTTGTCCATACCGATGAAGGAGAGATATACTCTAGGCCTTCTCGGTGATATCACATTGATAACAGCTTGGAAGCAGGTGATTTGATCACAAGAAATGTTATATCATGGAAAGTGTAAAAGAGTACTTGTCGGTAACGAGATCGAACTAGTTTTGGATGATACCAAATGATTGGGTTTCAGACAAGTAAAATATCGCGAGACAAAAGGAATTGGTTACTAAGAAAAAGGTTCGCACGATCACTAGATTCATCGTTGAATAAATGGGAGTCATTACAGATTTCCAGATCCTGCTAATGATTATTGATCGGAGAGGTGTCTCGATCATGTCCATATTATTTACGAACCGTACAGTGACACACTTAAGGCTCGCTAACGCATTTTGAGTGGATTTTGAACTCCGACTGAATTATTAGATAACACATGTTTATTTTAGAAAAGCATTGAAACTGTTTCGGAATATCGAAATTACACAAGAGGGTAACTGTTAATGTTTGTTAATTGAATGAATTAAAAAATATTAAAATAAATAAAAATGTTTTATTAATTCCATAAGTGTGGTTTAATTGTTATGAATGGCATGCAATTAATAGGAGAATAAGAGAGGGGGTTACCTACTTGATGGAGGAGGTTATCACCATGAAGAGGAGGTTACCCACCATGAAGATGGGGAGGTGGCATCTCTAGGGGATGGAACACCCCCTAGGAGTTGCCCCTCCTCTCCTATAAAAAGTGCCCACCTCTCATCTCTTCCTTTACACACTTGATCCTCCTTCTTCTCACTCCCTTGTTTCTCCATCATTGCCATTGCTTAGCAAAGCTCTGCTGCAAAATAGATTGAATTCTACACTTAGAGAGGCGGAGTAGGTGTTTCCGGCAGATCCCTTCTTCCACTGCCCCGCTGGACCGAGGGCATGGAGGATGTCAATGAGCCACACGTGTGACCGAGTACGGAGGTGCCGCCGGTTGTGGCACCGTGACTACCTGATCTTAAGATCGTTGCGTGTACACCTTCGTAAACAACGTTTGTGTAGGAAGGTAATCCCTCTTACGGTCTTCTAGGGTGATTTACTCGTTGCTACCATCTCGTAGATGATCTTGGCTAGATAGTGGTTCATGCATAGGAACTTTTTTTGTTTTCCATGCTACAAACCCCATCAGTGGTATCAGAGCCGTGTCTATGTGTAGATGTTATGAACGAGTAGAACACATGGAGATGTGGGCATTGATGATCATGTTATTGCTTTCTTCATCTATTTTTTATCATAGTGGCATAGTGGGATGAAGCGGCCCGAGACTAACCATACATGTCCTGGCACATGAGACTTGTCCCACGCTTGACATGCAACCTATTTTGCATAAGTGGCTCAGCAGGTTCCTGTCTCTCCCATTATAGTTATGATCTAATCTACAAAGGATTGCTAATAATATTTTTATCACCATTGTGGTTACATGTTCATAGGTAAGAACAGTTCTTTCCTAGAAACCCCTAAACCACGTAAAATATGCAAGACAAATTAGAAGCGTCTAACTTGTTTTTGTAGGGCATGTGATGTGATATGGTCATTGATACAAAAATTGTTGTATGCGATGATATTTATTGTAAGTTAAACAACCGACATGAGCCATATGGTTGTCCTTTTATTTTATATGGTCTACATCCTGGAAATGGAAATCCATGTAATTTAGATTAGTGGAGAACAACCATGATGGTGGCACCATGGACCTTGGTGTCATGCCGGTGGAATGATGGAGATCATGCCATGATGCACAAGATGGAGAACGAATGTGTGAAGGACCATATCATATCACATTATACTTGCATGTGATGTTTATCATTTGATGCATCTTATATTGCTTTAATTTGATCACCTCGATAGTATTTGATCGCCATATTAGCATTATAAGATGATCCCTCCCACTAAATATCAAGATAATAATATGTTCTTCCTTAGTATGCACCATTAAGAAAGTTCATCGTTCCGAAGCACCATGTGATGATCAGGTGTGATAGAGTCTATGTTCACATACAACGGCTGTAAGACAGTTTTACACATGTGAGTACTAAGGTTCTTACTTGGCGAGCCTAGCATGTATAGACATAGCCTTGGAACATGAAGCGAAAGGTAAAACACGAGTCATATGAATGATATGATGTCCATATTATGCTCTCCATTGCAGCTGCACCACCTCACGTGATCATCGGTCGTGGTGTAGTGAATTTGGTTCGTGTAATCACTAAAAATGACTAGAGGGATGTCGTTTTTGAGTAGGTGTTAATTTAGTAATTTGGATTAATTTCAACTCAATTTATCATAAACTAAATCAAAGTGAATTAACATAGTTCATTGTAGTCACTGACATTCGTTTACTACCATGTGTTTAGCTGTAATTGAGATAAATAGAACTATAGAATTCTAGAATTTTACTTTACGAACTGGAATCATATTGTTTTATGAGTGTCAAACTAAAGTTTAATTTACTATTACAAACTTTCAGCAAAACCTCACTTACTCCATGAAATTCAACAAGTAGTATTGAATAAAGAGTAACAAATTCAAGTGTTAGTATCTAAGTATCATGCTTTCCTCAATGATTTCTTGATATTGAAAAATTGTTTTAATATCAACATTATCTAGGAGCTGAAAATTGTTTCAGAAACCATCATGTGTAGAAGATATTATGATATCTGGAACAATGCTTGGTTGCAATATTATGGAGTATAATTTAATAAGATGCATATTCTCGTATTGTATAAGAATTTCCAAAGGTTGCAGACGATAGGCATCTTGATCACTCAAAGGTTTTGGGAATTAACATTATATTTGCGATTCGTCCTTATGAGCTATAGTAGCTTTATCATGAAAGTTGTCATGATAAGGATGGATAGAAGATGTAGGTAAAATGTTTACTACATTAAAAGGATTGCTAAAAGGAATGAAATTTGGAAGGGCACCAAACATCTCATGATGGTGATCTACATCAAAAGTGCAAGTTCAAGGATATTACTGTTTGACTAATAGGATTTGGACTATGTGTCATGTGTATGACACCACTTTTGACGTTTATAGATTCTTATAATAAGGAAAAGAAATGCTGAAAGAGAGTCCGGTAAATATTTGGCAGAAAAGAAAAAGACTAGAAATGTACAACTTAGGTATATAGATGATATACATGTTGTGGATATATTCTTTGGTTGTTAAACAATGTGGTTCTTAGGTATTGGATACCAGATTGGTTAGTGTGAAGTGTCACACAGGACAACATAATTCATGAACTGCAATGGCCTAAGTAACTAGCAAAAGAATAAGGGATGATGTTCATCGGAAACAAATAAAGTTTTGTTGTGTTTCTCGTTGACATCAAACCTAACCTTCAAGATTTGTTTTAATAAATTGTTATTGAAGGGAATATGCCCTGAGAGGCAATAATAAAGTTGTTATTATATGTATTCCAAGTATATGATAGACGTTTATTTTGCATGCTATAACTGTATTAATACGGAAACCTTAATACAAGTGTGTTTAATAAACAAATAGAAAGTTCCTAGTTACGCCTCTCTATAAATTAGCTCGTTGATTAATAGGATGATCAAGGTTTCCTAATCAAGGACATTGGATGTTGTTAATAACGAGGTCACTACATTGGTGAATGATGTGATGAACATTCATCTGAAGTATTGCATTACGATCAAAGTCATTATGTTTATATTGCTATAACATCATACGAAGTAATCTTTATCCTTAGACCATGAGATCATGTTAATTGCTAACACCAGAAGAATACTTTGATAACATCAAACATTACATCGTAATAGGGTGACTATAAAGGTGGGTTTGGGTATTCCGAAGGTGTTATGTTGAGGCTCATGGATCAATCTAGGCCCTCTCGGTGATTTCACATTAAGATAGCTTGCAAGAAAGTGATGGGATCACTAGAATGTTATATCACTAGAACGAGAAAATAGTGCATGTCAAGAATGATATCAAACTAGGTATTAATATACTGATGATTGAATCTTGGACATGTAATATATAGCAAGACAAAGGTATTTAGTTACTATCGTTAAATGTTCTCTCGATCATAGAAGTCATTTTTGAATGTGTGGGAGTCAGTATGGATCTCTAGGTCCCGCTTCTGATTATTCATCTGAGAGGGTTCTCGATCATGTCTGCATTATTCATGAACCATAGGGTGACCCACTTAAGGGTTTACAACACCATTTGGATCAAATATGTTCTAGATGAAAGAATTGCAGAGCGCTAGAATTATTTCAATGGACACCAGAATTGTTTCGGGTGAAATTGGTTCTGCATGTGATATTGAAATATTGCAGGGGGTTTTATGTGAATGTTTTTTAATTAAAGTAATTAACAAAATTCTGAATAAAATAAATAAAAAAGTTTTATTAAATGAGAGTTGCATTAAATTTGGTGGAAATTTAATGCACGTGAGTGGGATTTTGAGTGGAGGAAAAATTGATGTGAGTGGAGCTTCCACCACATGAATGAGGAAGAGGTGGGAGGACCCCCCATGGGAGCCAACCATGGGAGGGGAGGAGTCCCCCTCTCCTATAAAAGCCCCCCTCTCCTCCCTCTCAAAGCACACTCGGGAAGGATCTCTCCCCCTCTAGAATTACCCCCCATGGTCTCAGATTAGCGAGATACATGTTCCCGATGGCATTTTATCTGGAAGGAGTTGTTGCTTCCGCTGCATCGCTGGAGCGAGGAGGTGGAGGTTGTTCGGTGGCCTAAACGTGTGTGCGAGGACGGATGCGCTGCTGATTTGCGGCGCTAGGACTTTCACATGATCTTGAGATCAGCAACCATTCGACTACATCATTCACGAGTTCCATCTCGTTACACTTTGTCGGTTTTCGAGGGTATGTTCTCTATGGATGTATATCCACTCGTTGCTTGTATATAGTAGATAGATCTTGGCGTATAATAGTTCCCATCATAGGATTTTTTTGTTTTCTATGCTACGAACCCAATAGGGGTATCAGAGCCTGATCTATGCGTAGGTGCTTTGCACGGGTAGTACACATATGAGTATGTGGGTGATGATGATCATGTTTTTGCATCTTATATGTATTTTGGATATTGGTGGCATAGTGGGATGAAGCGGCCCGGACTAACTTTATATGTCCTCGCACATGAGTCATGTTCCACGCTTGACATGCAACTAGTTTTGCATAAGTAGCTAGCGGGTGTTTGTCTCTCCTACTATAGTCAATATTTGATTGACAACAAGTTGCTAATAATTTGGTTATCATCATTGTGGTTCCATGTTCATAGGAAAGACCGGTTCTATCTTCAAAATCCCTAAGCCACGTAAAACTTGCAATTGATAAATTAGAGGCGTCTAGTTTAGATCGTTGCTGGGCTGGTGTCATGATATGGTAATGTTGTAAGTTGATGTATAGTTGATACTCTTACAACACACCTAACGTGTAAGTTCCATAGACATTGGCCTTACACACAAAGGAATGATAAATATCATACCACGATGCACATGATAGTGATCAAGTGCGAGAACCATATCATTTCACGTTACACATTTGATGTTTGCATCTTATATTACTTGTTTGGCGTTTTAATAGCATTATAAGATGATCCCTCATTTAGATATCAAGATAAAAATGTGTTCTCCCTTAAGTATGCACTGTTTTATGTTTTGCCGCTTCAAGACATCATGTGATGATCGGGTGTACTTGAATCCACGATCATAAACGGGTGTAAGACAGTTTTACACATGCGAGTACTAAGGTTCTTACTTGGCAAACCTAGCATGTATAGACATGGCCTTGGAATACGGACCGAAAGGTTAAGCATGAGTCATATAGTTGATATGATGCCCATATAGATGCTCTTCTTTGAAGCTACACCGACTCACATGGTGATCGGACTTTGTGTAGTGGATTTGGTTCATGTAATAACCAAAAAGACACGAGGGATGTTGTTTTTGAGTGGGAGTTCATTCGTAATTTGATTACTTGAACTCGATCTATCATAAACTTAGTCTAAACTTTACAAATTCTATTGTAGATGGCACCACCTGCTTTTAATTTCAATGTGTTCATGGAGAAAGAGAAACTTGCGGCAAATGGTAGCAACTTTACCAACTGAGCCATGAATTTGAGGATCTCCTCACTGCTGCACAAAAGAAATATGTGCTAGAAGCGCCGCTAGGCCACCCACCAGCTCCTGGTGCCCCTGACGAGGAAAAGAATTTCTATTTGACTCGTCAAGAGGACCACAACTTAGTTCATTGCAGCATACTGTATGGGCTAGAGCCGGAACATTGAAAACATTTCAAAAACAGTAATGCCTTTGATACCATGGGCGAATTGAAAATGATTTTCGATACCCATGCTGCCGTAAAGAGTTACAATGCTTCTGAAAATTTCTTTAGCTACATGATGGAAGAGAACAACTCCGTTAGTGATCATGTACTCAAAATGTATGGGTACGCCAATAAGCTTGTGTCCTTGGGAATAATGATTCCCATTGACTTAGGCATACATCATGTTCTGCAATATCTGCCACCTAGCTACAAGAGCTTCGTGATGAACTATAATATGCAAGGCATGAAGAAGTCTCTCCCCGAGCTTCTGTCAATGCTTAAAACTGCAGAAGTGGAGATTAGGAAAGAGCGTCAAGTGTTGATGATCAATAAGACCACCGGTTTCAAGAAAGACAAGAAGGGTAAGCAAAAGGGAAAGAAGGGTGGCAAATCTATTACCGCGTCTGAAAAGAAATCCCGAGAGCCCTAAGTCTGATACTGAGTGTTATCATTGTAAGGGGATTAGCCATTGGAAGTGCAACTGCCCCAAGTATTTGGTGGACAAGAAGGCCGGCAAGGCAAACAAAGGTATATGTGATATACATGTTATTGATGTTGGGGATATACTTTTCGGGTATCCTCACTGTACCTTACTGACCAGGGTGGCCCACTTCGGGTTAGAGCTTTGCTTCACGGGCGGCCCAGTCAGAGAGAAGAGACGGAGTCCAGTCCGGCTAGGGGAAGGCCTAGAAGATTTACCGACATAGGCCCATAGTGTTACTTGTAGTTCAAGATGTACTCTGTAACCGACTCTTAGTCGTAGTCAGATAGATCTCTCCTGTAAACCCTAGGCTGCATATCTATATAATCCGTACTAGGGAGAGCCTTTAGGGCACGCTGACAATAGTCTACAATCTCAGCTCGCACAGGCGAAACCCTTGTAACCCATATTCTGGCTCTGCCGTATTACTGGATTGCTAGCAGGAGTAGGATCCGTCCAAAGACGGCGGATTCAAACCTGGGTAAACTTGTGTGCTCACCGTCCCGAAATCCCGTACGTCTCACACCCCTCTCTTCCACACGCCTTGAGGACCCCCTCATGGCGTACTTGCCATCAATCCGACGACAGTTGGCGCCCACCGTAGGGCAAGTGAGCTTCAGATCTGTGTTCCGAGCGGAATCTGCAAGAATCGGAATCAGCAAGACTATCGCCGTCAGTCGCATCCTCTACGCCAGTAACGTCCCTCTCATCATTCTCAACGAGACCTGGATTCCGTCTAGGGAAGCTATGACCTCCTACACCATCACGTCTTTCGGTGAGATCGATGTTTACATCGGTTTCGCTGAACCTGTCCCACCCACCCAGTGGTGATGATAGAGGCAGAAGAAAATTCTGGGTCCCCTTTGTTCACGGAGGCAGCAGAGTTCCGGATCTCAGAAATCCCTAATCCCACCCAGCCCGCACCCATTGCGGAGATAATGGAGAAAGCTGAACCTGAAGCAGATCTTGTAGTGCAAGTCGAATCTGTAGTGGATCTCCCTAGCGAGGTCGAATCTTAGATCGATCCACCTACGGAGGTCGAAACCCAGGAAGAGCAGGAAAACAACTCTGGTTCCGGCTCTGATAGCACCGGAACTGATAGACCCTTCCTGAGATACATGGTGAGGCGCATGATGATCCAAGACGCAAGCATGGATGATATTCTTGAGACCATCAGGTATTTTGAGGAAACCGACCGCGAGAGCCACAACTATCTCAGGAGGCACGCGTCGCACTTTGTCGGATATGTTGGATCTGGATCCGCATCTGCCGATACTGGAGACAACAAAGACTCGGTGCTAGAGGCAATCAGAACAAGCATCGACTTACCGGCATCGTCGAATGATTCCATGATGTTGGCAGATTTCGAAAAGTTCTCCGTAGAATATGAAGTGGAGCTTAACTCCACAACTGCAGAAGAAGGGGAAGCTATGGACGAAGGATCCAGAGAAAACTCTCCTAAAGCACAGGACAACATGGATCTCGGAGATAATCCCGAGGACCAAATGGCCAAAAGTACCGATCAGAGTTTAACTCCGGGAAACAGGCCCAAAGCCGTCTTTGCTACCGGCGCTGCCAAGAAGGCAAAGAAGAAGAACAAGACCCCAGCAAAAGATCTTCTGACAGAGGAAGTGATTGCCGAGGAATAAGAGGAAGACTCGGATGGATCACTTATCCTAGACGAGCCCAAAGAAGAATCGGTGGATGGACATGTGGTCGCAGGTGCGTGTAAACTCATCGATGCTGCATTAACTACACATATCCCTACAGCTTGAGAACTTACTGCTGAAGAACTGGATGAAAGGGCCTAGGCCCTAGAAGCGCGTCGCCAAGTACTCCTGGATGAAGCCAAAAACATCGAGGAAGAAAAGAAACACATGGAAACTGCAGAGAAGTACATCTCTCGGTAGCATCAAAAGACCCATAAACATCACACTCCTTATGATCAATTTCTGGAAGTTCACAAAGTCCTTTTTGAAGGAGACCCGGGGATGCCTCGACTCAACAGCAAGGGAGATCTGGTGTACCCAACACTAGTGCAAAACACTGTTGTAGCTCGAGATATCCTGTCAAATAATCCAGGACCAGAACAGGTTCAATTGGGCATTAAGCTACTCACCAAGGGTCTGGAGCAGCAAAGGGCCACAAAATCCGAAAGCGGAAAACTGGTCTCCCAATCCGACCAATGTCACACGGATCCGGCCTGGAATGACGTAATACCCCAACGTGCTCCGGAATAGCATCACCGTTCCGACCGTCGGGAAGACAACTACTCAAGAACCAGATTTTCAGGGCAGCATCACAAAACTGCACGTGACTGGCGCAATGTCGCTCCAGCTGCTGAGCAAGAGGCAATTGCTGCAATGTATCTGAAGAATCCTCCCCGGCGAGAGTCGAACGATCGCAGGGAAGAAGACAAAGAGAAGCGTCGGGAGGAGGACCCTCAAAGAATCCCACCTCCTAGACCTACAAGTCGTCCGGCTAAGCCCGACCGTGGTGGGAGTGACAGATGAAAAAACAACGGACATCATGCCGAGACAAGCCGACAGGGGGCTCGTCGCAATGAAGACCCCTCCCCGGAACCGGAATAATGACGCTCCGGACGGAGGCCGGCGATCAGCTGGAAAAAATCTAGCTGCCCCACCTTCTCCACCAAGTAGCCATCACAACGCCTCTCAAGGAGGCCAATGAGGGCGCCGTGGCGGAGGAGGTGGTGGTAGAAGCCAAAGTCTGACTCCAAGGCACCACAGTCATAGCTGTCACTCAAGATGGTGATCTTTGTCTCCAAGTGACGCGAGACACCGAATTAATTCCAACATAGAGGCGCGGTGCTACGAAAATGATGATATATACGTGGGGCCAAAATGCTTTGGACCATGAATTTGACAAACACATTTCCTAGAAGGATTTGCTATCTCAAGACACATTCAAGCCTACGATGGTGTGGCTCGGCCAGATACTTGGCTCCAGGATTTTTTCCAAGCTTGCTGCATCGCCAAAGGCGGGAATAGCTTGGTCGCAACCTGATATCTCCCACTTATGTTGTGGAAGATGACGCGATCATGGCTCAATGAACTTCCGGAGAACACCATCCACAACTGGTATGACATGAAAAGTGCGTTCTTTCGGAATTTTGAAGGCACATATCGAAGGCCCTGTACGGTAGGAGACCTACAGCGTTGCACCCAGAAAGGCAAAGAAACTTGCCGATATGATCTCGAACGATGGATCGACACCAAGAACTCCTATGAAGGAGTAAATGACCAAACTGCGATTGAAACTTTCATTGCAGGACTCCCAATTGGTTTACTACGTCATCGCTTGAAGTATGACATGGTCACTAATTTGGGAGAGATGATAGAAACAGCGAGCAAGTATGCAGATGCTGATGACGATGCAGAGGGATTACTAAACGCCCTAGTTGTGCCACAGTCGGCAAAACAACCAAAGCAGCAAGCTCAGAAGTGCAAGAACACCTCGCAAGAAAATCCCAGCGTGGAAACGGCAGTGGTTACTGCTACTTTCGGGTCCGGAGGACGAGGAGGACGTGGCGGTGGCCATGGACGCGGTCGTGGGACATCAAGAGTTCAAGGTAGAGGAGACCAGCAACCTGGCAAAACCTACTCTTGGGCTGACATTGCCAATAACCCATGTGTGCATCATTTAGTTGCCAATGGGGGCTTGTCTCACACAAACGCCGAGTGTCATTTTAATGACGACATCAAGAAAGATGATACCGTTGGATACAGGGCTAAGCGAAAGAAGGGAAGGAAGAATCCCGAAAAGGATAAAGAGACCAAAGGAAGACTCCGATATGGAGGAAGATGATCCTTCAAATCCCAAGCCAGAGGGGAAGAAAACCTTCCCCACAAAGAAACACACCTACGTCACCTTCCTCGGATGTCAACCATCTAAGGTCAAGAAAGCAGTTCTGCATGAGCTCAACGCAATAGTTCCGGCTGTCCCTCAGTACCTGGACTGGTCGGAAGTTGCCATCACCTTTGACCGTGCTGATCATCCGCCTAAGTTGCACATGCGAGGAAAATACGCCTTAGTCGTCAATCCATTTATTGACGGATATGGTTTCTCCAAGACTCTAATGGATGGTGGTAGCAGCATCAATATTCTGTATGTCGAAACGTTATGCCGGATGCGAATCTCGGAGACCCAGCTGAATCACAACTCTGTGATCTTTCATGGAGTTGTCCCAGGAAGATAAGCAAATTCCCTAGGAGAGATCACTTTGGATGTTACCTTTGGAACTCCAAAGAATTATCGGACGGAAGCACTTTCCTACGAAGTGGTCCCGTTCAAGAGCGTGTATCACGCTATATTCGGACGTCCGACTTATTGGGATTTTATGGCTCGTCCATGTTAAATTTACAATATGATGAAAATTCCAGGTCCCAATGGCGTGATCACCATCAGGGGAGACCCGAAGAAATGGCGAGAGTGCGACGATGGAAATGCCGCCTTCGCTAAAGTCATGCTGCACGCCCAGGAGTACCAGGAGATCAAGAAGACCATTGATCCATCCGAGATGCCTGCAATGAAGAAGGAGATGACAAAGCCGAATCTGGAGTTCAAGGCATCGGAAGAGACGAAGAAGACGCCGTTGAAGGATGATGACCCCTCCAAGGTGACCCAGATAGGCGTAGGCCTAGATAGCGCATAGGAAAGCACGCTCGTCAATTTCCTCCAAGCAAATCAAGATATCTTTGCATGGCAGCCATCTGACATGACTGGAGTACCTAGGGAACTTCCCGAGCACTCTCTAACTGTACACCCGAATGCTAAACCCGTCAAACAATCCCTACAACGTTTTCATGATGTAAAGTGTAAGGCAATAGCTAAGGAACTATCCCGGCTCGAGTTTGCCGGATTTATAGAAGAGGTCATCCATACTAATTGGTCGGCCAACCCTGTAATGGTCCCTAAAAAAGACACCACTAATTTAAGGATGTGTGTTGATTATACTGCCTTGAAAAAGGCTTGTCCCAAAGATCCATTCGCTCTGCCTAGAATTGATCAAGTTATCGATTCTATGGCAAGCTCAGAACTGCTCTATTTTCTCGATGCATATTCCGGTTATCACCAAATTCGGATGAAGGAATTGGATAAAATCAAAACTTCATTCGTAACCCCCTTCAAAACCTTCTGTTTCGTTATGATGCCCTTTGGGCTCAAGAATGCAGGAGCTACGTACCAGCGCACTATGCAGCGTTGCCTCCACGACCAAATCGGACGCAACGTACATGCATATGTGGACGACATTGCAGTGTTGTCCAAAAAGAAGGAAACACTAATTTCTGACTTGGAGGAAACATTCGCCAATCTACGAAAATACAACGTAATGCTTAATCTGAAGAGATGTTTCTTTGGAATCCCAGCCGGAAAATTGTTAGGTTTCATCCCGTCTCAAAGAGGCATAGAGGTGAACCGAGACAAGATCAAGGTTATACTCAATATTTCTAGGCCAACTCGCCTGAAGGACGTTCAAAGACTAACTAGTTGCATTGCTGCAGTCAGTCGGTTTGTTAGCCGGCTTGGAGAAAGAGCCGCACAACTTTACAAGCTCCTAAAAAAGACCAAAAAATTTGTTTGGACTGATGAAGCTGAAGCTGCACTACAAGACTTGAAAGAAGTACTCTCGTCGGCTCCTATCCTTGTAGCACCGGAACCAAGGGAACCGATGTTGCTCTATATCGTTGCGACAAACAGGGTCGTCAGTGTCATCATGGTAGTGGAGAGACCAGAGGAAAGTCAGGAACACCTGGTGCAGCGTCCGACTTACTACCTCAGCGAGGTCCTAACTAAATCGAAGAAGCGGTATCCGCATTATCAAAAAATGGCTTATGGTGTGTTTTTCACATCCCGTAAGTTACGACATTATTTTCAGGAACACCCAATTACCATGGTGAGCACATCTCCCATGAGAGATATAATCAATAACAGCGAGGCTACAGGACACGTCGCAAAATGGGGCATAGAGCTTTCAGCTTTCGACATTGAGTATAAACCTTGAACAATAATCAAATCCCAAATCCTTGCTGACTTTGTTGCTGATTGGATAGAGACAAAGGAGAATATGACCCTCCCAGAGTCGGAATATTGGACCCTATATTTTGACGGGTTTAAGGCTCTAGGGGGCTCGGGGACTAGCGTGGTGCTCAAATCACCCTAGGGAGATAAACTTCTATATGTGTTGCAGATCCACTTCACAACGACAAATAACATTGCCGAGTATGAAGCACTGCTGCATGGAATCCGGATTGCTAAGGACATCGGCATCCGACGTTTGATGTGTTATGGAAATTCGGATCTTGTTGCTCAACAAGTGTTGGAAATTTTAATGGAAATAAGAACATGGTAGCATATAAAGCTGTCGTGGATGATCTATCTAAATTGTTCGAAGGGTTTGAGGTTCAACACATCCCTCGAACAGAAAATGAGGAAGCAGATGCATCATCTCGAATAGGCTCTGCACGGAAACAGGTCCTGGATGGCGCTTTTTTCGAGCACCTCAAAGTTCCCTCTATAAAAGGAGTAGACGAGGAATATTCGACCAAATCCGACTCACCTTTAGTAGCAGTTCTGGCTGTAATTCCCAGCTGGACTCAACCCTACCTTGATTACTTGGTAGATGGCAAATTACCCGAAGATGAGGTTTTGAGCCGGCAAATCGTCCGACGAGCAAAAGCCTATACTATAATTAGTGGTGAGCTCTGTAAGCGGAGTGCGTCTGGGGTTTTTCAGCGCTGCGTATCTCCGGAAGGAGTGGAAATCTTACGAGAAATCCACAAAGCGAGTGTGGTCACCATGCTGCAGCCAAATCTTTAGTGGCAAAAGCTTTTCGACACGGTTTTTTCCGGCTTACAGCCAAGGCAGATGCCGAACGGCTAGTCAAGACGTGCAAAGTTGCCAAAAATACGCCAAACAAGCTCATGTTCTGGCTGATTAGCTATGAACAATACCTATAACATGGCCTTTTGCGGTCTGGGGGCTTGACATGGTAGGACCGTTTAAACAGGCTCCAAGTGGATTTACTCACCTCTTTGTGATGGTGGATAAATTCACCAAATGGATTGAGGCTAAACCCATCACTAGTTGTGATGGAGTAACAGCCAGAAGATTTCTTGAGGATGTTATAATCTGATATGGTTATTTGCATAGCATTATCATGGACAACGAGAGTAACTTATCTATGGGAGAGCTTGCCGAATTCTCCAACGAACAAAATATCCGGCTTGACATTGCGTCAGTCGCACATCCGCAGGCTAATGGACAAGTTGAAAGGGCAAATGGTTTAATCCTACAAGGCCTAAAGCCAAGACTCGAAGCACCATTGAGACGTGCTGCGGGGGCTTGGGCAGAGGAATTACCCTCTGTAATATGGAGCTTGCGAACAACTTCGAACAGGTCAACCGGATACACAAATTTCTTCTTGGTCTATGGTGCTGAAGAGGTTCTTCCTAGTGATTTGATTCATAATTCTCCTAGAGTTGTCGCGTATATTGAAGAGGATGCAAAGTTTTCTCGACAAAATGATCTTGACTTAGTCGAAGAAGTTCGTGTCATTGCTGAAATGAGATCAACACCCTTTAAGTAGAAGTTACGCAAGTATCATAGCCAGAGAGTCAGAAACCGGTCTTTCAATAAGCGCGATTTGGTTCTCTGTCTTGTGCAGCAAAGAAAGCACAAACTTTCCCCAGTATGGGAAGGGCCTTTTCTGGTTAGTCGAGTATTGCACAATGGTTCATATTACCTAACTGATATGCAGCCAATTAAAGAAAGACTTGCTACTAAGAAGAGAAAGAGAGCTCAAGGCAGTACAAACCCGGAAGAATTAGACAGACCATGGAATATTGCTCAGCTACGTCCCTTTTATTCTTAGTTTATCCTTATTTGTAATCATGTATGCGTACATGTTCAAAAAGAAATAAAGTATTGGTTGCCTCAAAAAAAAAATTGAGAAGTTTTTTACCATCTTATTTCTGAATGATCATGTCAGAGTTGAAAATCCTAGAATACTCGAAAGTACTTTATGCTCATGTTTGTTCTGGTTTATATTTCTGATTCCAAAATTGCTACCTTCGGGTATAAGTTTAAATTTTATAGTTTGTGCTTTGGTTATTTGTCTGATTGCTGGATGCGGGCATTTTCCGAGTAGTGAATTATTGGTAGTAGAAGCCGGCTTTGTTTCCGAGTTTAAAATGGTTTAGAAATTGAGCTTCGTTGCTCGGCAAAGTTTCCGTGCTAAAGGTTGGCCGGCTCATGAAAGGGACGGGGCAAAAAGCCAGATAAACGATAAGTGCAGACAAAAAACACGAGTGCTTATGCAAACATTTCAGGCACATAACATTAAACCAAAGGTGGTGAATAGATAAAATAAAAACTTGGCACTAGCAAAAGTATCATACTACTTATTTACATACCCAAATTATTTTCAGAATAACACATTGTTTTTTATGATACTCTATGATGTAGGGTGAGAGGTAGGAGCTGCCGGCTCGCTGGACACAGCAGCCTCACCTTGATAATGTTCCAAGATGTTCAAATCTAATGCGGTTTGTTCATCGTCAGAAACTTCTGCTATTTCTTCGGTAGGCGGAGGTGGCGTGTCCTCACGGGTAAAGAAAGGAGTGTCGTAGCTGGTTAAGTCAGCTACGTGACACCCATATCTGGCACAGGAGTCTATGATAACCTTGATGTCTTGCTCTTGTCCGTCTTCATCCACTTTGCAGTACCCTCTGGTTACTTGCCAGATTTCCATGTTTCCATGGTGGCTCAAAACCATGGTGAGAGCGTTCTGCGCTGCGGTTCACGCGTAGGACATGTTCCAGTCCTAGACAAGCTGCGGCATCTCCTTGGCCTTGTCTCGCACTTCAAAGCCGGACATGTTATGCATGTCCGGAACCTTAAGAACTTCGCCAATATCCTCGATAGATTGGCGGAAGTCATGAAGCAGATCGCCGACTTGTGTAAGCCGGCTGGTGCGAGACTCGGCACAGGCTGAGTCCAGTAAGTTCAGAGGACCTATGCATATAATGCAAAATGGTTAATAATAGAAATCCAACCTCGAAAGATTTGAAAGATGAAGAAAATTTACAAAAGATGGAAACATACGAAATATGACATTGTCGACTTTGGTCTTCTCCTCCGAATACTTTGGAGTTTAGCCCGGAGTGCTTCGGTGATATCCCTCTCTCTGAACAAGTCGTTGCTGCGATCCGAGATTTTCTTGTCCTGGAGCGCAATCTTACGATCATGTTCCACGATGGCCATGGAGGTGGCTTCGAGAACTTGAGCAATGCTCTTCTCATGATCCGCCTTAAGCTTATCCAGCTCTTGGCAGAGGTCCTTGTTTTCCACCACCAAGGTTTTAAGATTCTCGGCCTCTTCAATCATTGCACAGGACTGCTTTACCAGTGCTGTAGTCAAAGGAACAAAAGTTGAACAAATAATTCGACTATGAAATAAAAAGCAAGGTTTGAGTGTTGAAATGATTACCTTCAGCCTCATCCCTGGATACTTTTAATTGAGCATTTTCAAGCCAGATAGCTTTGATCTCTCTCTGCTTGTTGCATATATTCTTCAATAATTCCTGATTATATGAATTAACTTTCTGTAAGTAATAATACCCAGAGTCAGAAGTCTACTAAAGACTTGGGATAATATTTTTCACTAATATCAGCACGAGCCTTGGGGGCTACAATAGTTCATTCTTTAGCATCCTAATAAAGCATAAATCCAGATTAATTTATCCAACTTCATGCTTGGGGCTAGAGGATATGATATAAAGTATCATAAAGAAAAATGTGGGCTGGAATTCCGACTTACATGTTGTTCATGTGTGAGCTTGTTCAAGCACATGTTCACCTCAGTTGTGACCTTCTCGGTGAGGGTGAGTGGGATCATTGGTGGAGGTGGTAGCAAGCCAGCTCTTAGTCCCTCATCGCGAAGGCGAACTTGTTCAAGAAGTTCGGAGTACTTGTCGTCCTCCGCTTCTTGTGCTTCTTCTTCGGCAGTAATGGTATGGATTTCTAAGCATTGCCGGGCCAGCCGCTAGATTTCCTCCGCAGATTTCCGAGAAAGGCCAAGTTTGGCAAGTCCTGGATTACTTAGGAGATTGTCGGCGAAGATTTCTGCTGAGGGATCATTACCCGAAGAGGGTTCACCCTTACCAAGACCTGAGTCACCCATGGTGATGTCAGTTTGTGATTCAAGGATCGCTAGCTCTACTAAATGAGCCGGATCTTCTTTGACAGTCGGAGATGGAGTTATCTCCGGCGCCGTGGAAGTCTGAGGGGCAGAGGTGGCAGCAGGTTGAGGGGCAGGAGTCAGAGGAGCTACGGCAGGAGAAGCCAAGTTCAGCTTCTGCAAGCATAAGGGCTTCGAGGTAACTCCCTTCCCCTTGCCCTTGATGAGCTGTTTAGCTCTGAGAAGGTAATAGAACAAAAGAACATTACATCTCAGAAAGAATTAAGAACAAAGTACAAAGGTGGAATTTGTGCAGAAAGTTACCTCTTCACAATAGGCACCTCCTTTGTGCCGATAGCCACTGTCAGAGCTTTACGCTTCCGAGGAACAATGTCCGGCAGTGGAACCAACTCTCCCTCATCCTGAGAAAACTCAGGAGGATATCGCTCGATAGGAGCAAGCTCCGATTCGGGGATGTCAGCAAGCTGAAAAGAAGAAAGTATCTCAGTATTGCAAAATAATATAAAGATGACCACATAAATGAGTTGTTGTTGAAGCTTACCAGCACCACGGGGTTTTCTGCCGTGTGCATGTCCAGAGACAGCTCTGGAATCTTCCTCTCGATCCGTTCCTTTATCAGCCATTTGATTTCACATATATAATCCTTTTCCAAGTAGGCCTTGGGACTGATTCGGAGCGTATCTTTCTTGGAAGACGTGATGGAATGCATCAGTCGATCTCCATGATGTTGGAGAGGCTAGATCCGGTGTTCCACCTAGCATTGGACTAATTCATACCCTCTCAGGCCCTTGTGTTTCATCAAATACTCGATCCGCCTCTTGGCGAGAAGCAGATCGTCACTAAGAGTCGGAGCAACCTCATCTTAGGATTTTTGGGGCATGGCGGCTCCATCGACGAAAGCCGGCAAAGCAGTAGCTTTGCCGGGAGTGGGAATATCCTTGTGGTAGAAGAAAGTGGATGGCCATTGCTTGACTGACTCGCTGGCCATAATCCGAGGATAGACGCACTCTCGCCTAACCGAAAAACTAATAGTACAGGTAATATAAGGATTACCAGAAGTAATGGAATTTCTCCGGAGAAGGAAGTAGCACCGGAAAAGAGTAAGGCTTGGCCTAATGCCGAGATACCCCTCTTACAAAGATGCATACGCGCTCATCTCTAAGATGGAGTCGGGGGAAGATGATGGAGATGAACTCCGTAGTGATCGATAACCTCAGGAAAGAAATCTGAGGGAGGAAATCTCAGACCTCTGTCAAGGTGAGTGCCGAAGTGCACTCGCTCGCTGTTGCGAGGGTTGGGGATGGTTTCGCCGAAGCCGCTCCGCCAGTCGCCCGCACGGAGGAGCCCTTCTTCTTCCATGCCGTGGAGCTTGGCATCGTCGAGGACGCACGAGATCCAAACCCCGCAATTGCTCTCCTTCTCCATTGCTGCCGCCGTCGCCGTGCCGGAAGATGATGCAGAAGCCATTTTGCTAGTGTGTCGGTGACCTTGGATGGGCGGCACTAGAGATTTTTAGGGAGTAGAGGGGCTCTGAGTTCATGGGAGATGTAGGGGAGAAGGAAACAGCAAAAGGAACTAGTGAAGGAGATGGGGAAAAGAATCCTCACCACTTATAACCACCGGCCGTGTCAAGATTCGTGTAAACGCTACAGTAAACATGCCACGCATCGTGGAAAGAACTGGGAAACCCCCCACACAATAATTACGTCGCCTCGATCTCCACACACGCATTGAAACGGTGCCTCGGTTCTGCGTAAGGTGGACCCACCAACGGTCGTGCTGATAGGAAATGTCTGTCAGTGACTTCACCGTGACTGGTGTCAGATGACGTCAGAGACCAAGTTCCGGCTTAGTTTGAATTTCGAGCTAGAATCCGAATAACGTATTTATACGTATGACTCATTTTTGAGACCTTGATTGTATCTTTTCTTTTGAAGTTTCAGGAACCCTTCAAGATTCTGCAAGCCGAAGATCAAGCTAGACGATGATGAATCCTACTTTGGATCTTGGAGGCCTCCGGGGGCTGCTGTTGGGGATATACTTTCCGGGTATCCTCACTATACCTCACTGACCAGGGTGGCCCACTTCGGGTTAGAGCTTTGCTTCACGGGCGGCCCAGTCAAAGAGAAGAGACGGAGTCCAGTCCGGCTACGGGAAGGCCCAAAAGACTTACCGACATAGGACCATAGTGTTACTTGTAGTTCAAGATGTACTCTGTAACTGACTCTTAGTCATAGCCGGATAGATCTCTCCTGTAAACCATAGACCGGATATCTATATAAGCCATCCTAGGGAGAGCCTTTAGGGCACCCTGACAATAGTCTACAATCTCAACTCACACATGCGAAACCCTTGTAACCCATATTCCAGCTCTGCTGTATTACAAGATTGCTAGCAGGAGTAGGATCCGTCCAAAGCCAGCGGATTCGAACCTGAGTAAACTTGTGTGCTCACAGTCCCGAAATCTCGTACGTCTCACACCCCTATCTTCCACACGCCTCGAGGACCCCCTCATGACATACTTTTCATCAATCTGACGACAATTGATGTCTACTTGACTAGTACTCACATCAGTGATGTCTACAGTGCACAGATCGTTTGTAGCTAGTTTCAAATTTTAGATATCGATCCCACAGGGAGCCCAAATGTAAGTGTTTATTGGTGAAGTCTCTGTCACACCCGAAGTTGTCACAAGTCTTCGAGTGAATTGACTGCAAGCGTTGAAATAAGAATGGGGTTTTGATTAAATGCGATAGATTTAAATAGAACTAAAATGTGAACTTCAGAAATAAAATGCATAAAAGTGAAGAACGACTTTGTTTGTTTGTTGGTTTCTGCAGATGGTGAAAAAAGGCGCGAGGAGATTCATTTCATGGTGATAGTGAATGTGCCAGGTGGACGAGTATGAATGTAACAATTATAATCTTATAGATATATGTGTAGGCGAGCAACCCATAATGAGCCAGAACTCCTCTTGGTAGATTTCATTCCAACTTCAATAATCCTACTAGCCTGCTACCAAAACCATGGTTAGACACTAGAAGATTAAGACCCTTCAGGTCGCTTAGCGATTAAGCTCTTAGGATCGGACTAATGCAATAAGCACAGTGGTTACTCGTTATCCCTGAGTCAACTAGCTTTCCATTGATATCCCTGTGTCACCCAGGGGTCGCCGGTCCACTAGCGAACAAGATCTTATCTGTGTAGAACAAGGTATCATGTTGTCTGGGCCCTTAATTGGACAACAAGCATTAAGCATCCCACAGATAGTCAAGCACACATAATATAGTAATTAGAATCAATCACAATACTAATAGAAAATATATGAAGGCGCATCACATCTCACCAATCTCCTACATCTCCCACGCCCAAGGGAATTACTCACACATGAGAGAAGAATGGATCAACAATATAATCAAATAAAGGGAATTCGTCTTGGTATTACCATGGAGATCCACAATAAGAATAGAAAAATATCAAACACAATTCAAGATGGGAAGAAACAATCTCAAACCCTAGTCTTGCAAGGTGGAGACCCCTCTCTCTCTCAAGTACAAGTACTGGATATGGAGGTGTATTGGCTAGGAGGTCGAAGATCGTGGAGCGAGATGAAGAACTTCTTCTCCTTCTTCTCCGGATCCCTTCTTTCTCCCTTCTAGATGGTGTGGCGGCTGCTGCGTTGTATTCTTGTCCCCCATCCCTTTATAGAAGTTGTCCCTTTTGACAAGACAGAGGCGGCGGCAGCTATACGGCGGGAACTATACGGTCATTCCCGCCGTATAGTTGGTCGTTAAACCGTCTGTGAGCTCCCCTCGTGTGCTTCCAAAGTGGGACTTTCTTGTTTTCTCCAGAATATTGTATTTCTCTAGTTAAATCCTTCTATTGATGTCCAGAACCTGAAACACACATTAAAATCCAAGTTTTCTTTGCTACCGAAGTATTAGCGTTAGGTAAAGCCAGAAAACTATCAAACCTAGAAGAAAACTATCAATAAAAGCCATCAAAAATGAGTCGAATCTCACAACTATCAACTCCCCCAAGCTTAGATGCTACTTGCCCTCGAGTGACAAGGAAATAAGGAAGAATATCAGAGATTCGAGACTGAAAATAAAGGAACTCACAAGTTTGAATTGGTGTCAAATTCTTTTCTTCACATTTCCTGCAATCTTAAATATGATCATACAAGTATTCACAAGATTGCACTGAGTCCACTTCCTAACCACGTATATCTTCCTAGCAAATAAATCATATGCCCAAGCAAGTGTCGGAAGTTTTAGCTAGGAAGGTGAGACAAATTCTTTTGGTGCCTCTCTTTGTTGAGAGACGAAAACTTTTTATTCTTGCTCAATTAACCAATTAAGAGTACTCAAGTTGGCATCAAAATATTTAATTTAAGAAAAACTCATCTACTCAAAATTTCAAGACTCTCAAAGCACCTTTTTCTTTCACTTGTCTTTCAAAAACTTCCGCTCTTTCATAGAGAAATCATGCCACTATTTTTAACATGTTAATTGGGACTGTGTTGTGCACGCGTGACAATGCTAATAAATAATGTTGAGCAATAATGGGTCAAAGGATTACTACAACTTCACTTGGAGCGTGAAACCATGAGGAGACAAAAAAAATTACACGTCATAGCATTGCTGCTACAAACATTTACATAACTCAATAGTCGAAATCAAGTGGTTTCCCACATTTAGATTGTTCGTTGGCCAGCGGAGTTAATAGTTACCCATGGAGCACGACAGACTTGTAATGGCACACGTAAAGCAATATCTTACAGTAATTATTAGAAAAAGTAGTGGCATAAATTCTACTACTTCGAAGCATCCATTTAATCAAACAATTTCAATCAAGGGTACTATCAAGTCTATTTATATTAAGCATAATTGGGATGGAGTAGTTCTAAAATCAAATTCTTTGAGCTAAACATGGACTCAAGTCATCTTTCAGATGCTTTTTCTTGTTATAAAAATGTAGGAAGTATTTCAACAAAGTTCATTGCTCATTGTTTCAAAGCTAAAAAGGAGACACTAGCAAAGGAATAGAATTTGTAGGATAACAAGCTAAGTGGGGAGTGACTCTAGTGCAAACAAGTAAATCTTTGTAGGAACAATTTAAGGTTGCAAGGAGTGTGATGAAAGGAATGTGATACCTCCTCTTCCTTGCTTCGTTCTTGTATTCGATTCGAACCTCTCCTATATTTCCATATTGCCAAATCACCTAAAATCAAGCAATCCCGAGTGAAACAAAGAAACAATCTTGCAAATAAGATTACAACCAATTTTTCTGTATTTTTGGTTTAGGAATGCAAAACTGAAAATAAACATGTAATTTTTGAAGAAAATAAATCAAAAGAAGTAATAAAAACATGAATGCAAAGTTTTGGAGGCTTTCAAACCTCCCCCAAGCTTAGGTTGTTGCCATGCTCAATTGTTGCCATCATTTGGCGGCTGGTGCGGATACTGCTGGTAAAAGTCAGGGAAGTGGGTCATGAAGTGACTGAAGTTGTGAGTCAAAGCGTCCACATCTTCATTCACATCCTGAAGAGTGTGGTCGATCTCTCCAACGTGTTGGTTGAGCTACTGGAAACTTCTGATAGGGGACATAGCCGTACCCCTGCTGTGGCTGGTTAGGCCACGGTTCCTAGGCTCCTCCTGGCTGCTGCTGCTGCTGTCCTTCCCAAGCAGGGTTGTGCCCCTGCTACTGCTCCTGCTCTTGCTCATGCTGCTACCCTTCATCTTCCTCCTCCTCGTCCTGATGCGCGGCCAAGATCTCCATCACTTGGTCCTTGGTGAGGATCCAAGTGTCCTTCTTCACAATCGAGAAGGCCTCGGGGCATGGAACTGAACCTGCTCAATCTGTGTATCATCAAGATAACTAAATTGATATGCTCGGAGCCTCCAGTTAAAATGGTAAACACCAAGGAAGCCACAAATAGTCAAATACTTGATGTCCATAAGTTTGGAGCCGTCAACAGGTTCCATAACAGGCAGTGGAATGTTTAATGCATAGGCAAGGTGGGTTACCAATCCACCAATGCAAATATCACCTTTGGTCTTGTTGATTTGGTGGCGGAAGTGCAGGATGAGTAGAGCTGCAGGACTGGGGCTCTACGTGGCAATGGGGAAGAGGGCCTTGGTGATCATTTCCATGTCCACATTGGCCATGGATCCAGTATCACCCCTTCCCAACATCGTGTTGGCGAGGAACAAAGCAAAGTAGCGAATGGTTGGGTTATGAATGTGGACATCTTCTAATAGAAGTGATTGCCATCATTAACAGAAATAACCTCCTAGGTCTCTCCACTCGTGACGCTGTAGAGGTTAGCAATATTGGGCTCCCTAGTATGGGGAAACTGAAAGCATTGCAAAACTGCTCGAAACTCACATCATAGCGCGAATAGTTCATGGTGAAGCTTATGGTGAATATGTTACCTTTCTCCCTATGGTCATCGTAGAAGGAGGCAAGGAACTCATGGGTGACCTCGGCATAGGTGTCGTGGCTTGCAAAGACAAGTATTGCCAACCCCGACCTGTTGCACATGAGGTCGAAGTCCGTATTCAACCCAGCCGTGGTGAGAAAGTTGTGGTCAGCCCAACATGTGGGCAGCACCCTCCTTGATGCGACAATTTCCATCTTGGAGTTGCGCGTGGCTTGGGCTCCCGAACTTGAGCCCTCTCCCTGTTGTAACATCTCAAAAATATTGAAATGAGAATATCAATTTCCAAGCAACCAAAATTAGGGTTAACAAAAACTTTTAATTTTAAAGAAAACTATGAATGCAAGTGTGTGTTTGTTAATGATATGTGAATGCATGTTATGCCATGTTTTGCTTGTTATAAATGATAAGAATTGGTTTAAATATGAAAACAATATCACCTAGGTCAAATCAAAACCAAACCAAAGAAAATCAAAATATAAAGCATATATGCTAATGGTCACTTTTGCAAATTTTAACACTTAGCTCACTTTGAGCATCTCTATTAAATAATTTCAAACAGAAAAAATTCCATTTCTTTTCTCACCTTGCTAGACCAAGTGACAATGAACACAAGTGATCTTTCAAAACTTACAAGAACAAATTAAAATTCATTTGGAGGACTTTTTGTCAACACCCGGATTTTTAATCCCAGATGCCTGTTATGCCATACATCGCAATCCCAGGATTACCATTTTTGCAAGACATAACAGATTGGATATCACAGTACATCATCCATTACAAACCATAATAAGGTCTTATACAAATAAAGGATCTCATGATCCAGTCTTAGTACAATCAAGTAGCAGAATAAATAGCATAGCGGTGGGGTCCATCTTCAGTGTCACAGGCAATGCTGACGATGGAAGATTGTCCTAGTTATCATAGCTGTCCTGCTGTCCTTCCTCTTAGTAGTCTCCTTCATAGTATGGCCATAGGAATAGCCAGGGACAAAAGCCATGAGTACTCTTTAAGTACTCGCAAACAACCACTAATAAGTAAGATAGTTCCAGTGGGAATGCTAAGTTCTAAGTCTATTTGTAAAGTTCAGTTTGAAACCTAAGCTGAGTTTAGAAACAAAGAAAGATAAAATAAAGTTTGAAATCACCTAATTGGGAACTTAATTTTCATAGTCACAACTCTCTTGTGGTCATTTCATGTCACAATTCATTTCATAAGTTGTTTTGAAAACATCTGACAACGGAACAGTATGGCCACTCCAACTGTCCATAACCACGGACACGGTTATTCGAATAGTTTGACACTCTGCAGAGGTGGTACACTTTCACCACAAGATTCGATACATCTGTCAGGGATAACCCTGAATCATCATACTTAGTATGCAGATAATCAAACATAACCTTTCCTTTACACACCCTAGTATAAGCACCTCTCCTATGAGTATGGCCTCCCAGTCATGACCATCTGTCATCCTGGGCACTGCATAGGTGGCCAACATTGAGAGGTAGCCTCAGCTCAAACCTCTCCCGTGAGGGAACTAATACTAATGCATATAAACTTCCGGCTAAGCCATACCCAATTTAGGTATTGTGGTTGTACGGTAAAATTGGAATGGTATCTCATCCGAACCCAACCATCAGTTTTGTAAAAGGGCTAAGGCTCATGCCTCAACATTTTCATCATCATAAACCATTTGTGTTTCTCAACACATGTCAAAACATCTCAATAGAATGACTCATCATTCCAAGGTTTTCACAAGTCATTTTCACCAAGTACTCCCATCTAAAGTGAATCAAGTTTTGGTTTAGCTCTAAACTACTAAGTTAAGAGTGTTCACTAATGTGGAATGCTAATTTCAATCTCATGCCATAGAATGACATCTAAGTCTAACTAGATAGGTCAAGTTTTATACTTTTTATGCTACCTTTAAACAAGTAAAGGACTTTGGTAAAGTAAAGAAGGTAAAGCTTGGAAATAAACTTGGAGTAGGTATAAGTCAAAATGCTATAACCAAAGCATGCCTAATGCCTTTGCTTAGGTTATCTAGATTGCATTGTTAATGATGGCTTGCTAGTATAATACTTGCAAGTGTTAGCTTGCCTTTGGTAGTGTAGTGGTTGAAGTTTTCTTCCTCCTCCTCTTGGTAGAACTCCTCCTCCTCGAAAGCTTGGTCGTTACTATCGTCTATAAATACATACGGGATACACAATCACCAAACAATGCTTAACTAGTCTACTTAGCACACTAAGGCACACATTTGATGATCTATTATCATCACAAGCATCACAAGGTTTAATTAACTAGCTTCATTCTTTTTATTTGAGAAAAGTATTTTCTACTCATTGAAAATAACTAAGATTTAATATTCTCCAATTAAAATGTGGGATCATGTGGACACATATCATCACCCCATATTCTAACATATGGGAATGTGATTTAAAGGTTGGATCATATTTTAATAAGTTTAAGTTTAATAATTTAATGATTTAAAGTCCTAGAAATGCCTATATAGCATTATTTTGGTACTAGTCCAAAGTCACTGCATGTAAACCTTAATATTATTACATATTTAGTGGTTAAATGTGATTTTTGAGAGTTGGAAACAACTCAAAAGCTATTTTGGTTTATTTTAGAAAAAGGTTTGAATGTGCAAAAGCTTCTGTCTTGTTATTTTTACTAGGAGAGATCTCTAACTCTAAATGATTTAAATCCAACGGGCTTGGAGAGAGATTTAAAGTAGATTTCCAACAAAAATGGAATCACTCAATTTGGATTTGTAAAACTCTCTGAATTGATTTTTAAACTAAGGGACAAAATTAAGTTTTAATTAAAATAGAAAAACATATATTTGAATTCAGTGGGTCACGCGGGAAATAAATGGGCCGGTTTTAAGTGAGGGCCCCACCTGTCAGTGGGACAGTGGTTACCGACATGGTATGGGCGAACTGTGACCGTAGGATTAGAACTGGATCTAAAGGTCCACGGTTGTCGTCGATGACGGACACTTCGCCGGCGAGACTGAACCCTAGCGCGGTCGTGGGAGTACAGTAAGGGCATACCAGGTCTCTAGCTAGTGCGGCAAGGCGGGCAAACGAACAAGTCGACAACGGCGGTTCTCCTGGTACTGGCGACGTCCCTGGAGATGGCCTGGATCAATGGATCCCTTCTCCTCCTTCCGCGGCAGACTCCAGCGAAATTCCAGCGCTGCGGGCTACGGCTTGCTCTAGTGGGGCTCTGGGAGTGTTCTGAGGGGGAGTGGAGGAGAATGGTGTGAGGAATTGGTGCTAGGAGGCGCTCTATTTATAGCGGGGTGAAGCGGCAGTGAGGCATGGGCGGAGCTCGTCGATGACGACGATACAGAGGGCTACCAGCGTGGGCGAGGTAGGCGGACGGTGGGTGGTCTGCTGGCGGTCCTCCACGGCGTAATGGCATGGCTAGGGGCGGTGGGTCACGCGGTGGTGCACGACCGTGTCTGGTGGGGTGAGGGGGTCAAGGCGGAGGGGCGTGCGAGGTTTGGTGTCGAGACGCGGTCTGTGGCGTGCTGGTGGCGAGGGCGCTCTGGCTTCACGCAGAGAGAAAGGGCGGCACTGCTCTGGGGTGGTCCAGTGGCTGCCAGGGTCTGTGGGGTGGACCGTGGACGGTGGTGAGGTGGCGCCGTGCTTCCTGGAGCAGCAGAGAAGGGCAGGCGTTCTGCTGCGAGCTGCGCATGCTCGACCGGCGAGCATGGCGTTGGGCTGGCGTGGTACTGGTGCCAGGGGCTATGTGATGGGTTAGTTTAGGCTTGGTTGGGTCTAGGGGAGAACAAGATGATTAAATGTGGCTTAATGGCTTGACAAGACTTGTTCAAAACCAGTATTAGTTAGGCCATTTTGGTTCTGCTCACAAGGTGTTCGATCAAATGGCCGCATGGGAGAAACTTTTGAATATTTGAAAGATTTTTGGTGGAGTTGTTGGTATCATGCTTGAGCATCTAGGTTTTCTTGGGAATTTGAAATGGAGTTCATTTGGATGGTTTTTGAAATAGTGTGATCTTGATACATACACTAGATTCAATTTTCAAATGTCATTTAAAATTAGAGTTTGAATGTTTTTGGGAGATCACCAAGTGGGCCTTGGCACATCACTACTTGTACTAGCAAGGGGTGCAAAGATCCACAATTGTCTCTGTTTGAATTTGAGTGCTAGGAATAACCCATGTGGGCTAGGTGATTAAAATGGCAAAAGTGACCATTTCCATTATTTATTCTTTTTGATTTCTTTTTCTTTGGGATTTACTTGGGGATGATCTATATGATGTGACATTCAATCTAGAATCATTTTAGAACCAATGGATCACTCAATCATGGCATTTCAAACAACTCATAGTTTAAATGCACACACATATGAATGCTTAAATATTTTTTAAATGGAAAAGTTTTTGTTAACTCTCAGTTTGATGATTTGGATCTTAATACTCTTGGATTAAAATTTTGGGATGTTACAAACCTTCCCCCCTTAAACAAAATCTCGTCCCGAGATTTAAGAAAGAAAACTAGGAACTAAAGAGATCTAGGAACTCAGTCCTAATGTAATCTTCTCGCTCCCAAGTGGCTTCTTCTTCGGAATGGTTGCTCCATTGAATCTTGAGAAATTTGATACTTTGGGTCCTGGTGGTCCTATAGGCTTCCTCTAAGATATGGATGGGCACTTCACAATATCTCAGATCCTTGTTGATATCGACAGCTCAGTGATCGATGTTCTTGAAAACTTCAGTCTTCTCTGGCACTTCTAGAAATTTTCAAAGTAACGAGATATGGAACACATTGTGGATGGCTGACATCTCCTCTGGCAGTTCCAGTTGATACGATAATTCTCCTCGGTGATTCAGAATCTTGAAGGGTCCGATATATCTGGGGGCTAACTTTCCTTTCAGACTAAAACGTTGCGTTCCCTTCAATGGCGAAACCTTGAGATACACAAAATCTCCGACATTGAAAGTCAGGTCTCTCCTTCTCTTGTCAGCATAACTCTTCTGTCTGGATTGGGCGGTCTTGAGGTGCTCACGGACTTTGTGAACCTTCTCTTCGGCTTCTTGGAGAATGTCGGGTCCAAAGATCTGACTCTCTCCTACTTGCGACCGATTCAAAGGGGTACGACACTTTCTTCCATATAGGAACTTGATGCGCTCGACGATCGATGTAGAGCTCGTTGGGAACCCCAAGAGGAAGGTATGATGAGCACAGCAGCAAGTTTTCCCTCAGTTATGAAACCAAGGTTTAATCGAACTAGTAGGAGCAAGGAAACACCCCAAAGGTGTTACTAGCTGAGCTTTGGCAGGGCGCACTACCGGTGCTAGTAGCAACATGGAGACCTGCACAACACAACCACAGAACTTTGTCCCCAACTTGCGATGAGGTTGTCAATCTCACCGTGTTTTGCGGAAAACAAATGATTAAACGTATCAAATGGAAAGAAGTAAAAGTTTGCAAAAAGTAAACACAAAGCAGTAAAGGATTGTAGATTTTATGTAAAGACAAAGGACCGGGATCCATAGTTCACTAGAGGTGGATCTCCTTAGATAGATAACATGCTGGGTAAACAAATTACAGCGGGGCAATTGACAAACACCGAGAAAGCAATACATGCATATACTAATCATCTTGACTCCTTTGAGACTTGATTGGGCAATACAACATAATACATAGACCGCCATCCAACTACATCTATGACTAATAATCCACCTTCCGGTTATCATCTGAACCCCCTCCAGTATTAAGTTGCAAGCAACAGATTATTGCTTTACGAACTGCGTGTAAGGTAAACAATACGATTGTGCTATGAACAAAGGATTGTTGTTTTGTCCCTAGTAGCAACAGCACATCTAGTACCTTAGAGATTTCTGTCACTTCCCCAGATTACCAGAGGCATGAACCCACTATCGAGCATAAATACTAACTCTTGGAGTTGCTAGCATCTACTTGGCCAAGATAGATACTAACAACGGAAAGCATGCAAGATCACAAATAACAAAAGACATGATAGAATCAATAATCAATCTGAAATAGCATCTCAATATCCATCGGATCCCCGCAAACACAACATGTATGGATTACAAATAGATGATCTTGATCATGAACGGAGCTCACAAGATCTAAACATGAAAGCACAAAGGAGGAGAAACCAGCCATCTAGCTACTACATGGATCCGTAGTCCAAGGATGAACTACTCACGCATCACACCGGAGGCTTGCATGGTGATGAAGAAGGCCTCCAGGGTGAATTCCCCTCTCCGGCAGGGTGCCAGGAAGAGCTTCAGATCCCTCCCGATCTAGGGATGGAGATGACGGTGGCTACAGACTCTTTCATGGATTTTTGATCGGGTACTTAGGGTTTTCGTCCCGAGGGCAATATATAGGTGGAAGGAGAGGCCGAGGGGGTGCCCGGAGCGGCCACACCACCCCCTGGCGTGGGCAGGCTGGCCATGTGCCAGTGGTGTGGTGGCTCCTGCCCTTCTCCTTCTCGTATACGCACTTGATCCCTTCCGAAAAAATAGGCACTTTGGCTTTTGTCCCGTCAATTCGAGAATATTCTTTTTCTGACTTTCCGGAACCAAAAACAGCAGAGAAAACAGGCAAATCTGTGGCTCTTGTTAATAGGTTAGTCCAAGAAATCATATGAAAAGTACTCCAAAGTTGGAACAAAACACAAGAAAGTGGATAAAACCAAGCATGAAACATCAAAAATTATAGATACATTTGCAATGTATCAACATCCCCAAGCATAACTCCTGCTCGTCCTCGAGTAGGTAAGTGATAAAAAGAAAGAATAATTTTTGAGGTGACATGCACCATCAAAGACTTAATCAAAGTATTTGCAAAACATTCAAAGCTGGGATCATAGTACTTCAATCATAACATGAAAGACAAAGTTCTAGAAATAAGAAAAGAAACTATGATGCAACATGAAAAGGCACAAACAAAAGAATCATGAATAACAATGCTTTTCAAGACGTTTGTTTGTTTCACATAAAGAAAACATAGCATAATAGTATTCAGCTTGTCCCTCAATAGAGTAGCAAATATAAATGCAAAGGACACCTTCAAAGTTCATAAGAGTGACTAAATACAATTGTTTAAAACAAGTAATAACAAGTTATGCATCAATCAACTAGTCTTCGGACAATGCACATAGAACTAAGAATGGCCACTATGCTCTCAAAGTAGTGCATAAAGATAGAAAGGTGAAGACCGATCCTCATGCTACTCAACTTCAGTCACGAGTAAGCTCTTGTCATTGTAAGTATATGTGTATCATTAAGAACCGCCAACGGGGTACCCCTTGCACATGATACGGGAGCTTTCACATAATCAAAATGACAAGGCAAGCAGACAATGAGCATCTCAGCGATCTTTTTATTTGCTATTTGCATAGGCTTTTATTGAGGATGCTTCATAGAGTGCTCATTATGGTGATGCTGCAAGTTTCCACCATGATTAGGCATGGCTTAGGCTAGCGGCCCAGGCGTTTCTCTAACACACGTACAAACTCCATGATCTTACAAGTTCCACTTTTATTTCACACCGCCGGGATCCGTAAGCAAAATAACATGATATCAACGGGGTACAAAGTACAAGTGCAATGTTGAAAGCGTTCCCCATGGTACATGGTTCTGCTAATTTCAACTTATAAAGCGCAAGCATATATGCAACAAATAAGGACCCCATGGTTCAGGTTTATTAGAGGCAAAAAAGTAAAGTGTGCCATCAAGTTCGTGAGAGCTTTAATCACTCGTTTTCTCATAACAAGTGAAAGGTAGACAAAAGCATGAATATACTTGGAATAGCATAAGCTATTAGGTAGGTATGGTGGACTCTTTGGAAAAACTTGGTTTAGGGAGTTGGATGCATGAGTGGAACTCATACTTGGTGGTGGAGGCTAGCAAAAGACTGGGAGCGACAAACTAAGAGAGCAATAATGGCCATAATCATGAAGAGCGATAAAACATCATTGATCAAAGCATAAAGTGATACTACAAGTTGAAAACTAAAGGATCATAAAGGATATGGTGACTTGTGACAGTCATAACATGGTGTGAGCATGTGCCAAGTCAACCCAAATAAAGCATCAAAGGAGAATACCACTATACTATGCTTTAATATGCTAAAACAACGCATGATTCATCCAAGGCACATTAATCAATATCAATTGTTTATAACAATTCATGCTACATCAAAGAATACTAAGCATAAAGTGAAAACAATATTAAGCATGGAATGACAAAGCATAGGCCACAGTCAAAAACGAGCTCTCTTTACCACATAAGCATGAACTTTCCTACTCTTTTCCAAACCAAACCAAACTATTTGCAAACCATTGTATGAAAGAGGGGGTCTGACCAACTTATTCAGAAAACTAAGCAAACAAAATCAAACGAAAACCAAAACGAAAACAAAAAAGAAGACGCTCCAAGAAAAACACAACTGTGCATGAAACAATAAAAATGAAGCGTTTGGAAGAAACCTGGGATTTTTATTGATGAAGAAGGGGATGCCTTGGGCATTCCCAAGCTTTGACGCTTGTACTTCTTGGATATTTCTTGGGGTGACACGCGTGGCATCCCCAATCTTGAGCTTTAGTCCATCCTTCATCTCATTACTCGTTCCTTCCATACACCTAAAAATTTTCCTTCATACAAAACTTCACACAATCTTTATTAGCAACATTAGTGCACTCAAGATAAATAAGTCTGAAGGTTCAGTTCTAACACCAAATAAACTTCCATTAGAACACTAGCTACTGTAGCACTTCCCTCAAAAAGCTCAATTCACCAAAAGAACTCAAGAAGGAACAAACAAGAAGCAAATGCAGAAAATGGCAGAAATCTGTCAAAACAGACCAGCAGGTAAAGACGAATTTTTTCGAAGACCTTGTGTTGCTCAAATAAAAAAGTATTGAACTAACGAAAGTTATATAACAACCTGGGGCAGAAGCACAAAAAATTACATCCCAATCCGACATACATAGCTCTCTCAGGAATGTTTACGGTGAAGCACAGAAATCTGTTTTGGGACAGCAACTTTCCCAATCATTACTTCACTCTCATTAGAGGTTAGTCTTGGCACAAAAAGCAAATAAAAAGGATAAGAAGCGGTTATTACAGAGGTAATAACTTCCAAGACTCATCTAAAACTCTTGGGTTAGCTCCCAACAAGTACTTTTATTTAACACCTTTAAGTTAGGCATAAGAACCAAAGAAAGAATCAAGTGTTCTCAAATGAAGAAGCATTAAGATCAATACCAGAAATATTTTCAACAAGGCAAGGTATATCATCCAAATAAGTTCGAGAGGATCCTCTCTCAATGCTCTCAGGTTCACTATTCTCATCAAAATGGTTTGCAGGAACAATCCAATCAAGATTCTTTTCTATGGCATCATGTATTGCTACTAGTTTAAAGGGTATTGGTATCTTAGGTTCCTCCCCATTAGGTTCGGTTTTGTTCATATTTTCTCGTGTACCAACAACATCTACACATGAGCCTAGCATATTGAAACGTTCAAAGACTCTTCTAGCTTCCTTGGCAACATCATAGAACTCCTTAAACAATGTTTCTAGAATAAAATCCCTCTTTTCAAGGTCCTCAATTTCTTTAAGCTTAAGAAACATTACTTGCATTAAGGGGTTGAGGTTAACAAACCTAGCTTCTAACATGTGAATTAAAGAAGCTGCAGCAATCTCATAGTTTGGAGCAAGTTATACAAGGATCTATCCTCAGTATCTTCATGCTTGCTAACATGATTAAACAATTCTTCAATATTATCTTTCCCAATTATAGAACCACTACCAATTGAAAGGTCTTTCAAGGTGAATGTACGGATCAACATGGTGAGCTAAGGAAGAGGTGGCAACTAAAGGAGACTTAATTTTTTTGTGTTTTTGATAAAGAAAGCAAACAAGTAAAACTATTTTTTTTGTGTTTTTGAAGAACAAAACAAGCAAACAAAGCAAAAAGAAAACTAAGCAAAACAAAAACAACAAAGTAAAGAGATTGGTTATGAGGGACTCCCCTTATGAAGATGTCCTTAACTCCCCAGCAATGGCGCCAGAAAACATCTTGATGCGCTCGACGAACTCGACGTAGAGCTCGTTGGGAACCCCAAGAGGAAGGTATGATGAGCACAGCAGCAAGTTTTCCCTCAGTTATGAAACCAAGGTTTAATCGAACTAGTAGGAGCAAGGAAACACCCCAAAGGTGTTACTAGCTGAGCTTTGGTAGGGCGCACTACCGGTGCTAGTAGCAACGTGGAGACCTGCACAACACAACCACAGAACTTTGTCCCCAACTTGCGATGAGGTTGTCAATCTCACCGTGTTTTGCGGAAAACAAAGGATTAAACGTATCGAATGGAAAGAAGTAAAAGTTTGTAGAAAGTAAACACAAAGCAGTAAAAGTTTATAGATTGTATGTAAAAGACAAGGACCGGGATCCATAGTTCACTAGAGGTGGCTCTCCTTAAGATAGATAACATGCTGGGTGAACAAATTACAGCGGGGCAATTGACAAACACCGAGAAAGCAATACATGCATATACTAATCATCTTGACTCCTTTGAGACTTGATTGGGCAATACAACATAATACATAGACCGCCATCCAACTGCATCTATGACTAATAATCCACCTTCAGGTTATCATCCGAACCCCCTCCAGTATTAAGTTGCAAGCAACAGATTATTGCTTTATGAACTGCATGTAAGGTAAACAATATGATTGTTCTATGAACAAAGGATTGTTGTTTTCTCCCTAGTAGCAATAGCACATCTAGTACCTTAGAGATTTCTGTCACTTCCTCAGATTACCAGAGGCATGAACCCACTATCGAGCATAAATACTAACTCTTGGAGTTGCTAGCATCTACTTGGCCAAGATAGCTACTAACAACGGAAAGCATGCAAGATCACAAATAGCAAAGACATGATAGAATCAATAATCAATCTGAAATAGCATCACAATATCCATCGGATCCTCGCAGACACAACATGTATGGATTACAAATAGATGATCTTGATCATGAACGGAGCTCACAAGATCTAAACATGAAAGCACAAAGGAGGAGAAACCAGCCATCTAGCTACTACATGGATCCGTAGTCCAAGGATGAACTACTCACGCATCACACCGGAGGCTTGCATGGTGATGAAGAAGACCTCTAGGGTGAATTCCCCTCTCCGGCAGGGTGCCGGGAAGATCTTCAGATCCCTCCCGATCTAGGGATGGAGATGACAGTGGCTACAGACTCTTTCGTGGATTTTTGATCGGGTACTTAGGGTTTTCGTCCGGAGGGCAATATATAGGCGGAAGGAGAGGCCGAGGGGGTGCCGGGAGCGGCCACACCACCCCCTGGCGCGGGCCAGGCCTGGCCGCGCGGCCAGGTGGTGTGGTGGCTCACCGCGCCTCCGCCTCGTATTCAGCACTTGATCCCTTCCGGAAAAATAGGCACTTTTGCTTTTGTCCTGTCCAATTCCGAGAATATTCATTTTCTGACTTTCCTGGAACCAAAAACAGCAGAAAATAGGCAGCTGGCACTGTGGCTCTTGTTAATAGGTTAGTCCAAGAAATCATATGAAAAGTACTCCAAAGTTGGAACAAAACACAAGAAAGTGGATAAAACCAAGGCATGGAACATAAAAAATTATAGATACATTTGCAATGTATCAGAACTCAAATGGTGCCGTTTGCAAACTGGCTTGATAACTGTTGGTATATGAGAATTCTGCGAAAGGCAGGTAATCTTCCCATTTTGATCCATACCCTAACACACAAGCTCTCAACATATCTTCGAGGATCTGGTTGACTCTTTCAGTCTGTCCATCGGTTTGCGGTGATAAGCTGTGCTAAAATTCAACTTGGTTCCTAATCCTTCTTGGACTGTCTGCCAAAATCTCGAGGTAAATTGGGTTCCTCGATCTGATAATATGGTCTTGGGGGTTCCATGCAAACTAACAATTCTAGCAATGTACAACTCTGCTAGCTTCGAACTCTGGTAGGTTGTCTTGACAAGTATAAAATGAGCTACCTTGGACAGTCTATCAACGATGACCCAGATTGAGTCATTTCCCCTACTAGAAGTAGGTAAACCGGTGATAAAGTCCATTCCAACGGAATCCCATTTCCATTCTAGAATCTGCAATGGTTGCAACAGTCCTACGGGTCTCTGATGTTCCGTTTTGACTCTCTGACAGATATCACACTTGGCGATGTAGCTTCCGATTTCTCTCTTCACCTTGTGCCACCAGAATTGCTCTTTCAAATCTTGATACATCTTGGTTCCTCCGGGGTGGATAGAATAAAGAGTATCATGAGCTTCCTGCATGATAACTTGCTTCAGCTTCGAATCTGCTGGCACACATATACGACCTTTGTACCACAAAACTCCTTCTTAATCTTCGGTGAATCCAGATACCTTTCCTGTACCAATACGATGTTTGATTCCGTCGATACTTTCATTTCCCTTCTAGGCTTCCTTGATTTGGCTAATCAAAGTGGGTTGAAGTTCAATGCTAGCTAAAAATCCTTTGCTAACTAGCTCAGTTCTAAACTGCTCCAACTCCTCATACAAACTTGGTTGCCACTCCTTGATCATGGTGTTTAGCCTACACGGTAATCTGCTAAGAGCATCCGCTACCACATTGGCTTTTCCGGGGTGATAGTGAATGTCAAGGTCATAATCCTTGATTAACTCTATCCATCTTCTTTGCCTCATATTCAGCTCCTTCTGAGTGAAAATATACTTCAAGCTTTTGTGATCTGAGTAAATCTCACAGCAATTACCCATAAGATAATGACGCCATGTCTTCAATGCCAAAACTGCGGCTGCTAACTCAAGATCATGGGTGGGGTAATTCTGCTCATGCTGCTTCAGTTGTCGAGATAGATACGCGATGACTTTGCCTTCTTGCATCAACACACATCCGAGACCAATCTTGGATGCATCACAATACACATCAAACAGCTTCTTGATAACTGGCAAGATCAATATTGGGGCTGAAATCAATCTCTTTTTCAGCTCTTGGAAACTTGCTTCATATTTGTCGGTCCATTCAAACTTCTTGTCCTTCTTCAATAATTGGGTCATGGGCTTGGCGATGCTTGAGAATCCTTCTATGAACTTGCGATAGTATCCCGCTAATCCGAGAAATGCACGGACTTGGGTTTGAGTGGATGGGGCTTCCCATGCTTCGACATCTCTGATCTTGGTGGGATCAACAACTATTCCTCCAACAGACACTATATGTCCTAGGAATCCTACCTCTTTCAGCCAAAACTCACATTTGCTGAACTTGGCATACAACCGATGCTCTCTGAGGGTTTCAAGGATGATTCTCAGATGTTGCTCATGCTCTTCTTCTCACTTGGAGTAGATAAGGATATCGTCGATAAACACAAAGACAAACTTGTCTAGAAAATTTATAAAGATCTTATTCATGAGATTCATGAAATAAGCAGGGGCATTCGTTAATCCAAAAAACATGACCGTATACTCGTATAAACCATAACGAGTAGTAAAGGTGGTCTTCGGAATATCCATTTCACGAATCTTAAGTTGGTGATAACCAGTCCTAAGATCGATCTTAGAGAACACATTTGCTCCAGTCAACTGATCAAATAGATCCTCTATCTTTGGCAAAGGGTACTTTATCTTGATTGTGACGTCATTCAACTTCCTATAATCTGTGCAAAACCGGTTGCCTCCATCTTTCTTGTCGACGAATAACACTGGCGATCTCCATGGCGATGTGCTTGGTTGAATCAAGCATGTTGCCAACATAGCATCCAACTGCTTCTTCAATTCCACTAACTCTGAGGGGTTCATGCTATAGGGTCTCTAGGCTATGGGTCTGGTTCCAGGGATTAGTTCAATAATGAACTCAATATCCCTATCCGGGGGTATGCTTGGCAATTCATCTGGGAATACGTCAGGGTATTCACAGACTACTCTGACTTGGTCTATGGTCGGTAGGGATCGACTCTTGTTGCTCTTGAATTGACGGGGTAAGGTTTCAGATATATGCTCTACTGAGACTCCCGAACTACTGGTCATTGTGATGGCTTTCTTGGCACAGTCAATCAATCCTTTATTCTTTGACATCCAATCCATACCTAGTACTACTTCCCAACCTTTGGTTCCAAGTACTATTAGATTGGCATAAAAATCTATCCTATGTATTCTGATAGGCACAACTTTGCAAATTTTTCTAGCTTTTGTAGTTGAACCAGGGATTTGAACTATCATGACATGCTTCAAATTGGTTGGGTGAATCTTACTAGTGCATGCAAATTCTTCGGTGACAAAGGAGTGCGATGCTCCAGAATCAAACAACACTACATCTGGCGCTACATACCCAGCACTACATCTGAGTTAATAGAAAACATACCCAGCACTACATCTGGCACTTCCTGGGCTTCTTCGGTGTTCATGTGGAAGAGACGGCCGTTGCAGTTGTGAGGATTCCCTGGGGTGAATCTTCTCCCTGGTTGAACATGACGCTGCTGGTGAGCTAGGGCATTCACATTGGCAGTGGCGGCAATCTTCTTGGGACACTCATTGGAGTAGTGGCCCTTCACTCCAAACTCGAAACAAGTGATCTGAGATTTGTCTTTTGCTGCCACGGGCACATCATTACTTCTAGTTCTGGGTGCAGTGTTGTTGTTGTGGTTGTTGTTTCTCTTGGGAGGTGCACGGTTGAAATTGCTGGCGTTGCCGGGGTGATTGTTGTTTCTTGCGGACTTCACATTTCCTCCGCTACGGTTGGGGTAGCTTGGGTGAGACATTGGGGGTCGGTTGTTCCTTGGTGCATATCCCGCAGAAGGGTTGGGACGGTACATCTGGTGAATGTTGGATCTAGCTTGGTGCATCATACGACGTTTGCGGTTGTCGTTTGCCTGATTGATCTTCCCTTCCATCTGAATGGCAGAGTCGACTAGCTCTTCGAGATCTTCAAAATGGATGTTGACGAGGACAGTCTGTATCTCATCATGCAGTCCGTTCAGGAATCTCTCCTTCTTCTTGGCTTCCATGTTGATCTCATCAAGTGCATAGCTGGCAAGGGACAAGAATCTGTCACGGTATTCCACTACAGTCATTCTGCCTTGTTTCAATTCTCTGAATTCATCCCTCATTCTGGTGACTAGACCCTGTGGCACGTGGGTGCGGCTGAACTTGATTTTGAAGGCTTCCCATGTCATCACTTGACCATGGTTCATCGTGCGGGTGCTGTTCCACCATGCTCTTGCATCTCCTGCCAAATAGTGGGTGGCAAAAAGAACCTTCTCATTCTCATCCACTCTGGCTACTTCTAAGTTGTTCTCCATTGTCTGCAACCAATCATCTGCATCTAGTGGGTTCTCCGAAATGCTAAAGATTGGGGGATTGGTATTCTGGAAATTCTTTAGTGTGGATCCTTGATGATCCTGATTTCCATGGCCTTGGTTGTTTTGGGCCATTTGAGCGATCTGCTGTAGAGTTGCTAGGTTGGCTTGGCGCTTTGCCCTGCTAGCTTCACGGTCGGCACCTAGCATCTGCATA
The DNA here is from genome assembly GCA_023614405.1 of Avena insularis. Taxonomy (NCBI): domain Eukaryota; kingdom Viridiplantae; phylum Streptophyta; class Magnoliopsida; order Poales; family Poaceae; genus Avena; species Avena insularis. Next base: position 281,330,172 of record CM042694.1, on the reverse strand, counting down.
ATCTGCAGCATCGGGTCCTGCGATGAGCTGCTCCCTCCAGGGTTTCCACGAGTCATCTGAAGATTGAGATAGATAACGGGGTAAGAGGGAAAGTTCTAAGGTTCATGGTTTTGATTTCAAAGATAAAACTTTGAGTTTGACTCAGGTTTTGCAACTAACTTCGTTTCATTCATTCAAGCAAAGCACACGATACAAACACACACACACACACACACCACGACATCAAAGGAAAATAGATGGTTTTAAGAACCATTCTGCAAGCTACGATACAATGGGACCGATACTCCTCACTCTACGATAGTGATCTAGTGCATCTACTCATCATTGATGAAGTCGGAGTCATCATCGTCGGTGTAGAAGTCCATAGAATCCTCTTCCAGATAGTCATCAACATTGATGAGGTAAGAGTCCATATCTCCCTGGATGTCTTCACCTTCCTCTTCTTCTTCTTTTGCTGCAAGCTCTTGCTCCTTGATGGTCTTCTCGAGGTCGGCCACCTTCTTGCGAAGACGGTCGATGGTGCGATCCTTCTTTGCACGTTGACGGCGAAGAGACTGACGATCCTGAACGAGAAGTGAGAAAGTCTGGGTCTTCTGGGCAGCAAGGGCAAGGTTGTGGTTGGCGAACTCTCTAGCATTGTCCAATTCCTTCTGTCTATGGTAAGCAGGAAGTCAAGGTTCTCCACTTGACGCTTCAACTCCGGGTGACTTGGCATCTCCATGGGCATTCCCATAAAATCACGCCTTGCATAGTGAGCAAAGCGGGTTCCTTGAATTTGGTTGACACTCATGGCACACAGACGTGCGAGAGCTTCATACATTCCCCTGGCTAATCCATCTAGCTAGTTGTTCTCTCTCATGGAGAACTGGATCCTCCCGGACGTTGGTGCTTCTATCTTGCCTCGAAGATCAGCGGTGACTAGCCATTGTAAGTCTCCTCCTTGGGGTCCAGGAAGTTGACCTCCCAGAAATTCCGGATGCGGGCATCCCAAGTACTCCGATAGTGCATCAAGATCCCTCTCGAAGATCAGCTGGCCTCCGTTTCCCAACTGGTAGAACTTGCTGAATAGAGTTTCCATCTATAAGAATTGAGGATGAGAAAGTTAGTGAAGTGATCAAGGTTGTCAAAGTTTTATGTAGTAATGTAAGAATTTGGAGGAACATGAATTTTTTTGAGAGAAAGAATTCCCAAGGGTAAGAGAGGAAATAGTTTTAATAAATACTCACTTTGGTTTTTGAAACTAAGTTTTTGTTCTGACGTCCATTCTAACTAGGGTCTCCCATGGTCAGGATGGCTCTGATACCAACTTGTCAACACCCGGATTTTTAATCCCAGATGCCTGTTATGCCATACATCGCAATCCCAGGATTACCATTTTTGCGAGACATAACAGATTGGATATCACAGTACATCATCCATTACAAACCATAATAAGGTCTTACACAAATAAAGGATCTCATGATCCAGTCTTAGTACAATCAAGTAGTGGAATAAATAGCGTAGCGGTGGGGTCCATCTTCAGTGTCACAGGCAATTCTAACGATGGAAGATAGTCCTAGTTATCATAGCCGTCCTGCTGTCCTTCCTCTTGGCAGTCTCCTTCATAGTCTGGCGATAGGAATAGCCAGGGACAAAAGCCATGAGTACTCTTTAAGTACTCGCAAACTACCACTAACAAGTAAGATAATTCTAGTGGGAATGCTAAGTTCTAAGTCTATTTGTAAAGTTCAGTTTGAAACCTAAGGTGAGTTCAGAAACAAAGAAAGATAAAATAAAGTTTGAAATCACCTAAGTGGGAACTTAATTGTCATAGTCACAACTCTGTTGTGGTCAAGTCATGTCACAATTCATTTCATAAGTTGTTTTGAAAACATCTGACAACGGAACAGTATGGCCACTCCAACTATCCATAACCGCAGACGCGGCTATTCGAATAGTTTGACACTCTGCAAAGGTGGTACACTTTCACCACAAGATTGATACATCTGTCAGGGATAACCCTGAATCATCATACTTAGTATGCAGATAATCAAACATAATCTTTCCTTTACACACCCTAGTATAAGCACCACTCCTATGGGTATGGCCTCCTAGTCATGACCATCTATCATCCTGGGCATTGCATAGGTGGACAACATTGAGAGGTAGCCTCAGCTCAAACCTCTCCCGCGAGGGAACTAATACTAATGCATATAAACTTCCGGCTAAGCCTTACCCAATTCAGGTATTGTGGTTGTACGGTAAAATTGGAATGGTATCGCATCCGAACCCAACCATCAGTTTTGTAAAAGGGCGAAGGCTCATGCCTCAACATTTTCATCATCATAAACCATTTGTGTTTCTCAACACATGTCAAAACATCTCAATAGAATGACTCATCATTCCAAGGTTTTCACAAGTCAGTTTCACCAAGTACTCCCATCTAAAGTGAATCAAGTTTTGGTTTAGCTCTAAACTACTAAGTTAAGAGTGTTCAGTAATGTTGAATGCTAATCTCAATATCATGCAATAGAATTGAAATCTAAGTCTAACTAGATAGGTCAAGTTTTATACTTTTTATGCTACCTTTAAACAAGTAAAGGACTTTGATAAAGTAAAGAAGGTAAAGCTTGGAAATAAACTTGGAGTAGGTATAAGTCAAAATGGTATAACCAAAGAATGCCTAATGCCTTTGCCTAGGTTATCTAGCTTGCAAGGATTAGCTTGCATTGTTAAAGATGGCTTTCTAGTATAATACTTGCAAGTGTTAGCTTTCCTTGGGTAGTGTAGTGGTTGAAGTTTTCTTCCTCCTCCTCTTGGTAGAACTCCTCCTCCTCGAAAGCTTGGTCGTTACTATCGTCTATAAATACATATGGGATACACAATCACCAAAAAATGCTTAACTAGTATACTTAGCACACTAAGGCACACATTTGATGATCTATTATCATCACAAGCATCACAAGGTTTAATTAACTAGCTTCATTCTTTTTATTTGAGAAAAGTAATTTCTACTCATTGAAAATAACTAAGATTTAATATTCTCCAATTAAAATATGCGATCATGTGGACACATGTCATCACCACATATTCTAACATATGGGAATGTGGTTTAAAGGCTGGATCATATTTTAATAAGTTTAAGTTTAATAATTTAATGATTTAAATTAACTAGAAATGCCTATATAGCATTATTTTGGTACTAGTCCAAAGTCACTGCATTTAAACCTTAATATTATTACATATTCAGACATGTATGGTTAAATGTGATTTTTGAGAGTTGGAAACAACTCAAAATCTATTTTGGTTGATTTTAGAAAAATGTTTGAATGTGCAAAAGCTTCTGTCTTGTTATTTTTACTAGGAGAGATCTCTAACTCTAAATGATTTAAATCCAACGGGCTTGGATAGAGATTTAAAGTAGCTTTCCAACCAAATTGGAATCACTCAATTTGGGTTTGTAAAACTCTCTTAATTGATTTTTAAACTAAGGGATAGAATTAAGTTTTAATTAAAATAGAAAAACATATATTTGAATTCAGTGGGTCGCGCGGGAAATAAATGGGCTGATTTTAAGTGAGGGCCCCAGCTGTCAGTGGTACAGTGGTTGCCGAAGCGGTATGGGCGAACTATGGCCGTAGAATTAGAACTAGATCTAACAGTCCACGGTCGTCGTCGATGACGGACACGTCGTCGACGAGACTGAACCCTAGCGCGGTCGGTGGGGGTACGATGAGGGCATACCAGGCTCCAACTAGTGCGGCGAGGCGGGAAAACGAACAAGTCGACAACGGCGGTTCTCATGGTACTGGTGGCGTCTCCTTGATCAATGGCTCCCTTGTCCTCCTTCCACGGCAGACTCCGGCGAAATTCCGGCGCTACGGGCTATGGCTTGCTTCGGTGTGGCTCTGGGAATATTCTGAGGGGGAGTGGAGGAGAATGGTGTGACGAATTGGTGCTGGGAGGCGCTCTATTTATAGCGGGGCGAAGAGGCAGTGCGGCATGGGCGGAGCTCGTCGGTGACGATGATACAGAGGGCTACCGGCGTGGGCGAGGTAGGCGGACGGTGGGCGGTCTGCTGGCAGTCCTCTACGGCGTAATGGCATGGCTAGGGGCGGTGGCAATTGGTCGGGGGCTTCCCGCGCTCTGAGGGACAGAGGCGGTGCTCGACGCGGCTCCCGACGACTGTCGGTCGTGCGGCGGTGCACGGTCGTGTCTGGCGGGGTGAGGGGGTCGAGGCGGAGCGGCGTGCGCGGTTTGTTGTCAAGGCGCGGTTTGTGGCGTGCTGGCGGCAAGGGCGCTCTGGCTGTACACAGAGAGAAAGGGCGGCGCTGCTCTGGGGTGGTCCAGTGGCTGGCAGGGGCCGTGGGGTGGACCGTGGGCGGCGGTGAGGTGGCGTCGTTCGTCTTGGAGTGGTGGAGAAGGGTTGGCGGTCTGCTGCGAGCTGCGCATGCTCGATCGGTGAGCGTGGCGTCGGGTGGCGTGGGACTGGCGCCAGGGGCTAGGGGATGGGTTAGTTTAGGCTTGGTTGGGTCTGGGGGACACCAAGATGATTAAATGTGGCTTAATGGCTCGAGAAGATTTGCTCAAAAACAATATTAGTTAGGCCATTTTGATTCTGCTCACAAGGTGTTCGATCAAATGGCCGCATGGGAGAAACTTTTGAATTTTTGAAAGATTTTTGGTGGAGTTGTTGGTCTCATGCTTGATCATCTAGATTTGCTTGGGATTTTGAAATGGAGTTCATTTGGATGGTTTTTGAAATAGTGTGATGTTGATACATACACTATATTCAATTTTCAAATGTCATTTATAATTAGAGTTTGAATTTTTTTGGGAGATCACCAAGTGGGCCTTGACACATCACTACTTCTACTAGCAAGGGGTGCAAAGATCCACAATTGTCTCTATTTGAATTTGAGTGCTAGGAATAGCCCAAGTGGGCTAGGTGATTAAAATGGCAAAAGTGACCATTTCCATTATTTATTCTTTTTTATTTCTTTTTCTTTGGGATTTACTTGGGGATGATCTAGATGATGTGACATTCATCATAGAATCACTTTACAACCAATGGATCACTCAATCATGGCATTTCAAACAACTCCTAATTTAAATGCAAACACATATGAATGCTTAAATAATTTTAAATGGAAAAGTTTTTGTTAACTCTCAATTTGATGATTTGGATCTTAATACTCTTGGATTAAAGTTTTGGGATGTTACACTTTTCAAAACTGAATATGTCTTCTGCATCAAGATAGCAACTTTTCAAAAACCATCAAAACCTTCTCCACTTGGGCAACCCTTGCAACCAGAGACTCTCAAGCTTATGATCAACAAACCCACTAAATAGAATATGAAAATTCAAATCTTTTTCTCTTGTGGCCATTTGATCAAACACCTGCCGAGCACAGTATAGAACTACCTACTCCCCACTATTTAGAGCATTGTTATGATCATATTTGGTACCTCACTCGGCCTCACAACTCGCCCACACTCGCCCCAGTACCAGCCCGTGCTGCTAAGCCTCGCTAACTCGACCATTTGACTAGTGCCAACCGTACCCGAGCTCACCATGCTACCCCAACATGGAATCGACACTACACGCCTCACCGCAATCACCCACGACCGCTAGGATCTAGCCGTGAGCTCACCACACCCGTGCGTGTATGCCTCGACCAACGCCAGCCCGTGGAAACGCCAGTGCAGCCGTGCCCATTTCTCTGTCTGCCATACCGAGACGCGTGCCAGTACGCCAATAAATCCCGTGCGACCACGCCGCGCCTCGCCCTCCCCTCGCATCAATGCACTCGCCGTGATGCCAACAATCTCCCAGACATTTCCATTTGACCCCGCGCGACTCGTGCACGCGGTACGCCGTGAAAAACACCCACGGTACCAGAGGATGGCATGCACGTTCCCGACCGATTGAGACCTTGCCTCTCCGCACCACTATGCTCATGACGATCGCCAAGAAGCACTGTGTCGGCCTACCCCCTCAGCCATGCCCATAGCTCATTGTAATGACGTCTCCGACGAGCCCGATCCATGCCCCGATGCTCCCCTCGTGGGGGTATAAATAGACCCCTTCCCTTGCCTAAAAATGCACCCCACTCGACTCCTCTCTCACCCAGCAACCTCTCTGAACCATCCCCAGAGCAAGCCGAAGCCAGCAGCGCCGGAATTTCACCAGAGTTCGCCGTAGCAGTGGCGGAACAGAGCCAACGCTAGGAGCCACCCTAGGATCCGCCGCAACCACCGTTCATCTGCGCACATCGCCGTACCTAGCTGGAGCCCGGGTAAGCCCCTGACGACCCTCGCTATAGAATTAGGGTTGAATCCCACACACACTATGCGATGTAGACGATGACATGGAGCTGTCGATCGTGCTCTAATCGTGCGGCTAGGAATAGAGCATACCGCTTCGAGTTGGATCAGCCGCTGATGCGTGGGGCCAGCGCAAGTTAAGCCTACTTCACGCGTTCTGTGTAGTTGGGCCGGCCCAGTAGCTTTCCCGCACGTGCCCACAAATTCAAATATAGGTTTTTCTTTTATTTCAAAATCCTATTCTATAGGTGACTTTGAAATTGAATTCAAAAAGATTCGCTGAACCAAATTGCATGATTCCAATTTTGTTAGAAAGGAAATGAAAATATCTAAACAATCCCATTGGATTCAAACATTTTGAATTTGTAGATCACCCACAGTAGAAATAACAAGGCAATGACTTTTCCAACTTCAAACATTTTTCTAAAATCAACCATAAATGCTTTTACGTTGATTCAAATTGTCAAAAATCACATTTTCCATGATCTATTTGAATATGTAAAAATATATAGGTTTACATGAAATAGTCATGGGATAAGATTAAAAGTATGGCTATATAGTCATTTCTAGTCATTTTAATTATATTAAACCTTGTAATATATGCCATCTACTTTAAATCACATTCCCAACTATTGGAATATGTGGTGATGACATGTGTCAACATGATCCCATATTTTATAATTGGAGAATATTAAATCCTAAGTATTTTTTAGTGAGTAGAAATTGCATTTCCAAAATATGATAAGACCATGTCACTAATTCATGTGGTGATTGAGATGATGCTAGATCATCTAGTGTGATCCTTTGGGTGCTGAATAGAAGTAGCTAAGTATTGTTTGTTGATTGTGTACCTCGTATATTTATAGACGCTAGTACCAACCCGGGCTATGAAGAGGAAGAATTCTACGAAAAAGAAGAGGAGCATTTTGACCACTGTACCAACCAAGGCAAGCTAAACTATGCACGCTATTGTGATGCAACCTTCATTATACCAAGCCCAAGTTTTACCTGCAAGCTTTATTTTTCCCTTTACAAAGGTTTCTTAAATAGTTAATTATTGGTGATTAGTGAAAAAATAGGTCAGATTCCACCAAGAGCATAGAACTAGGCTTAGGTAGTTACACTTGGTTAGCGCCCCTCAATAGTGACACCCTCATTGATAGTTGCTAGTGCTAGACTAATATTGATCACTTTAGATGGGAAGACTTGGAGCAAATAATTATGAAAACCTTAGAATGATGATTCATTTTATTGAAATGTTTTGACATGGGTTATGAAACAAAATGACTTGAAGATGATAATGAATGAGGGATTTAACTTGACTTTGAATAAAACCTGATGGTTGGGTTCGGATGCGATACCATTCCAGCTTTACCGTACAACCACAATACCTGAATTGGGTAGGGCTTAACTGGAAGTTTGTGTGTCTTAGTATGGTTTCCCTCGTGGGAAAAGGGTTTAAGATGAGGCTACCTCGTGGCTGTGAGTGAAAGAAGAGACCACCTATGCAGTTCCTGGGATGGCGGATTGCCATGGCTAGGAGGCCAAGCTCATAGGGGAGGTTCCTATACGAGGGTGTGTAATTGAAAGGTTATGATTGATTATCCGCATACCAAGTATGATGATTCAGGGCTATCCCTGACGGATGTATCGAATGTTGTGGTTAAAGTGTACCACCTCTGCAGAGTGTCAAACTATTCGAATAGCCTTGTCCGCGGTCATGGACAGTTGGATGGCCATACTGTTCCATTGTCAGATGTTTTCAAAATGACTTGTGACTTGAAATATGACTTTGACTTGACCACAACAGGATTGTGGAAATGAAAACTATGCTTCCACTTGAGTAATCTAGACAACTAAAATAGGTCTTTACTACTAAGTACTTCTGAAATAAAACTGGCCTATTGCAAACAAGACTAGAGCTTAGGATTCCTACTAGAATTGTCTTACTTGCATTAGTGATAGTTTGCGGGTACTTTAAAAGTACTCATGGCTTTGTCCCTGGCTATTCCCATGGCCATACTATAAAGAGGACTATCTGGAGGATGGACAGCAGGACGTCTATGATAACTAGGATCATCTACCATTGTCAGCATTGCCTATGACAATGAAGATGGAGTCTCTCCTACGTTTATTTCCTCTGCTTTGATGTGTATTAAGGCTTGATCATGAGATCAAATATTTGTAAGACTATTATGGTTTGTAATGGATGAGGTAATGTGCTATCAATTCTATTATGTCTCGCAAACATGGTATTCCTGGGATTGCGATGTACGGCATAATAGGCATCTAGACTTAAAAATCCGGGTGTTCACAAGTTGGTATCAAAACCATCCTGACCCTAGGAGACCCTAGTTAGAATGGACGTCTGAAAAACTTAGTTTCAAAACAAAGGAAGTGAATATTTATGAAAACCTATTCTCACTCTTATCCTTAAGATTCTTTCAAAAAAAAGAGTTCACATGTTCCTCAAAATTCTTGCAATCCTACATAAAATTTGACACACTTGATCACCTCACTAACTTACTCATCCTAATTGCTTATAGATGGAAGTCAAGTACATCAAGTTCTATCATCTTGGCAACGGAGGAGAACTCGTCTTCGAGAGGGACTTGAGTTAGCTAGCAGAGATTCTCGGATGCCCGCATCCTGAGTTCTATGGAGTGCAACTCAATGATCAGCCAGGAGGAGAACTACAGTGGTTAGTCGCTGCAGATCTGAGAGGAAAGATGGAGCCACCCACCTCGGAGAAGATACAGTTCACTGTGAGAGAGAACAACTGGCTGGATGGACTAGCTAGAGCAATGTAGGAAGCACTTGTCCATCTGTGTGGGAAGAATGTAAACCAGATCAATGGCACTCACTTCGCTCACTATGCAAGACGCAACTCCATGGGAGAACCATTGGCCATGCAAGGACACCCGAAGCTGAGGCATCATGTGGATCACCTCGACTTCATGTTGCACGAGACCCACAAGGAGCTGGACAACTCATGTGCCTACGCCAACCATAAGCACATTGTCGATGCAGAGAAGAACCACACCCTCACCATAGCTAAAGAGCACAAGATGATGGCCCAAAATATATCGAGCTCGTTGGGGAACCCCAGGAGGAAGGTAATGATGAGCACAACAAAAGTTTTCCCTCAGTTATGAAACCAAGGTTATCGAACTAGTAGGAGCAAGGAAACACCTCCAAGGTGTTGTTTCCAACTTGGAATCCTGCACAACACAACCACATAACTTTTCCCCCAACTTACAGTGAGGTTGTCAATCTCACCGGTTTTGCTGAAAACAAAGGATTAAACGTATTGTGTGGAAGAAAGTAATAGCTTGCAGAAAGTAAATAGAAAACAGTAAACAATTGTAGATTGATTGTAAAAGAAAGGACCAGGGTCCATAGTTCACTAGTGGTGATTCTCCTTAAGATAGATAATATGTTGGGTGAACAAATTACTGCGAGGCAATTGACAAACATCGAGAAAGCATACATGCATATACTAATCATCTTGACTCCTTTGAGATTCGATTGGGCATTACAATATTATACATAGACCATAATCCAACTGCATCTATGAGTAATAATCCACCTTCAGTTTATCATCCGAACCCCCTCCAGTATTAAGTTGCAAGCAACAGATAATTGCATTACACATTGCGTGTAAAGTAAACAATACGATTGTTCTATGAACGATGGATTCTTGTTTTCTCCCAAGTAGCAACATCACATCTAGTACCTTACAGATTTATGTCACTTCCCCAAATCACTAGAGGCATGAACCCACTATCGAGCATAAATACTCCCTCTTGGAGTTGCTAGCATCTACTCGGCCAAGATATCTACTAATAACAGAGAGCATGCAAGATCACAAATAACAAAGACATGATAGAATCAAGAATCAATATGAAATAGCATCTCAATATGCATCGGATCCCTGCAAACACAACATGTAGGATTACAAATAGATGATCTTGATCATGAACGGAGCTCACACGATCTAAACATGATAGCACAAAGGAGGAGAACCAACCATCTAGCTACTACATGGACCGGTGGTCCAAGGATGAACTACTCACGCATCACACCGGAGGCTTGCATGGTGATGAAGAAGGCCTCGTGGTGAATTCCTCCCCTCAGGTGCCGAGAAGAGCTTCAGATCCCTCCCGATCTAGGGATGGAGATGTCGGTGGCTACAGACTCTTTCATGGATTTTTGATCCGGTACTTAGGGTTTCTGTATCGGAGGCAATATATAGTCAGAAGAGGAGGCCGAGGGGGTGCCCTAGGTGGCCACACCACCCCCTGGCGCGGGTTAGGCCTAGCCACGCGGACAGGTGGTGGGGCGGCCTTCTGGCCCCTCTCCGTCTCATCTTCTAGCTTCGTGTCCCCCTCGGTGAAATATTGACTTTGGCTTTTGTCCCGTCCAATTCCGAGAATATTCATTTTCTAAATTTCCTGGAACCAAAAACAGCAGAAAACAGGCATCTGGCACTGTGGCGTCTTGTTAATAGGTTAGTCCAATAAAGTGTATAAATTACTCCAAAGTTGGAACAAAACATAAGAAAGTAGATAAAAACCAAGCATGGAACATCAAAAATTATAGATACGTTAGCAACGTATCAACATCCCCAAGCTTAACTCCTGCTCGTCCTCGAGTAGGTAAGTGATAAAAAGAAAGAATAATTTTTGAAGTGACACGCATCATCATAAACTTGATCAAAGTATTTGTAAAACATTGATAGCTAGGATCAAAGTACTTCAACATAACATGAAAGATATAGTTCTAACAATAAGACATAGCAACTATGTTGTAACATGAAAATGCACAAACAAAAGATTCATGAATAGCAATGCTTTGCAAGACGTTTGTTTGTTTCACATAAAGAAAACATAGCATAGTGGCATTCAGCTTGTCCATCATAATGTAGCAAATCATAATTGCATAGGACACCTTCAAAGTTCATAAGGGTGCCTAGATACAAATAGTTTAAGAACAAGCAATATCAAAGTTATGCATCAATCAACAAGTCTTGGGACAATGCACATTAAACTAAGAATGGCCACTATGCTCTCTCAATAGGTGCATAAAGATAGAAGATGGAGACTCAAAATAAAGGTAAAAGAAAGGCCTTCATAGAAGGAAGCAGGCATTCAAGTCTCATAAAGAGCTTCCAAAAAATATGGTACTTATTAGCTTTCAGCTCTCATTGCCCCTATCATAAGCATCTTTAGGTGATTAAGGTTAAAGTGACACAACTAAGGGGATATGCTTGACAAGTTATAAGCTGAAATCTCATGCCCCTTACTTACGAAGACCGAATCTTCTGCTACTCAACTTTAGTCACAAGTAAGCTCTTGTCATTGTAAGTACATATGTATCATAGAGAACCGCCAATGGGGTACCCCTTGCACATGATACAGGAGCTATCCCATAATCAAAATGACAAGGCAAGCAGACAATGAGCATCTCAGCGATCTTTTTATTTGCTATTTGCATAGGTTTTTATTGAGGATGCTTCATAGAGTGCTAATTATGGTTATGCTGCAAGTTTCCACCATGATTAGGCATGGCTTAGGCTAGCGGCCTAGGCGTTTCTCTAACACACATTCAAACTCCATGATCTTACAAGTTCCACTATTATTTCACACCGCCGGGATCCATAAACAAAAGAATCATGATATCAACAAGGTACAATGTACAAGTGCAATGTTGAAAGCGTTCCCCATGATACATCGTTCTGCCAACTTCAACTTATAAAGCGCAAGCATATACGCAACAAAGATGGACACAGTGGTTCAAGTTTATTAAGTGCAAGGAAAGTAAAGTGTGCCATCAAGTTCATGAGAGCTTTAATCACTAGTTTTCACATAACAAGTTTAATTTGGAAGGTAGATAAAAACATGAATATACTTGGAATAACAAATGCTAATAGGTAGGTATGGTGGACTCTTTGGAATAACTTGGTTTTATTTGGAGTTGGATGTATGAGTGGAACTCATACTTGGTTATGGAAGCTAGCAAAAGACTAGGAGCGACCAACTAAGATAGCAATAATGGCCATAATCATGCAAAGCGACAAAACATCATTGATTAAAGCATAAAGTGATATTACAAGTAGAAAACTAAAGGATCATAAAGGCTATGGTGACTTGGGATAGTCATAACATGGTGTGAGCATGTGCCAAGTCAACCCAAATAAAGCATCAAAGGAGAATACCACAATATTATGCTTTAATATGCTAAAACAATGCATTATTCTTTCAAGGCACATTAAGCAATCTCAATTGTTTATAACATGTCATGCTACAACACAAATCACTAAGCATAAAGCATAAAGCCAAAACAATATCTAGCATGACATGATGTCTACGCACTTCTATTCTTGTAGACAGTTGTTGGGCCTCTAAGTGCAGAGGTTTGTAGAATAGTAGCAAGTTTTCCCTTAAGTGGATCACCCAAGGTTTATCGAACTCAGGGAGGAAGTGGTCAAATGTATCCCCTCTCAAGAAATCCTGCAATCAAGATATAAGAAGTCTCTTGTGTCCCCAACACACCCAATACACTCGTCAGGTGTATAGGTGCACTAGTTCGGCGAAGAGATAGTAAAATACAAGTGGTATGGATAAAAGACAACGGTGCTAGAAAATACCTTGATGGTGTGAAAGAGACTAAAGGCAAACTGAAATAAAGATGGAAGCAAGCAAACATGGAACAGATCTAGTAGCAAACGGTGTTTCAATGCTTAGAAACAAGGCCTAGGGATCATACTTTCACTAGTGAACACTCTCATATAAATATATTCTCTTTATGATACTACTCTTAACTACTCTCCGGTTGGACACTCTAATCGTTGGTAGGGCTATAATAGCACACCTCAAAGTTCATCTTTCCCATCTAGAAAACCCCACACTGTCACCTTGAGCACTAGATGGTTCAAACAAACACCACAATTTCATAGAAACATCCAACTCCAAATATAACTCATAACAAGTATTTGTAATCTCTAGCCTAAGTGCCACCATGGTGTGCACGCTGTCACTTTCACACACATGGGGAGAGTAGAGATCTATTAAAGCACTTGAGTAGCAAGGTAGATCTACTTGATTACAAAGCTCATGATCACAATATGATCATGCATAGAGAGAGGTGAACACATAGCTACCGGTAGAACCCTTAGCCTCGAGGAAGAACTACTCCCTCCTCATCATGGGAATCAGCAACGGCGATGGAGATGGTGGTGGAGATTGATGGAGATGGCTCCAGGAGTACTTCCCCGTCCCAGCAGGGTGCCGGAACAGAGACTTTCTGTCCCCTGAATCTCCCCTTCGGTGGTGGCGGCGCTACAGAACTTTTCGTGAGTGGAGGCTTGACTATTTAGGGTTTATGCATCGGGAGGCTCTTATAGGCGAGAGGGAGACCGAGGGGGTGCCGGAGGGGCCCACACCACCCCCTATCACGGCCTGGCCTAGCTCGTGCCACCAGGTGGTGTGGCCACCCTCTGGCCCTTCTCCGTCTCGTATTCTGGCTCCAAGTGTCCCCCGGTAAAATAATAACTTTGGCTTTTGTCCCGTCCAATTCCGAGAATATTCATTTTCTGACTTCCTGGAACCAAAAACAGCAGAAAACAGGTAGCTGGCACTATGGCTCTTGTTAATAGGTTAGTCCAAGAAATCATATGAAAAGTACTCCAAAGTGTGGACAAAACATAAGAAAGTAGATAAAACCAAGCATGGAACATCAAAAATTATGGATACATTAGCAACGTATCACATGACAAAGCATAGGCCACAGTAAAAAACAAGCTCCTTTTACCACTTAAGCATGAGCTTTTCCTACTCTTTTCCAATCCAAACCAAGCTTATTTGAAAACTAATGTATGAAGGAGGGGGTCCAACCAATTTATTCAAGCATACTAAGCAATCCAAGAAAACAAAAACCAAAAACAAAAATGAAAACGAAGATGCTCCAAAAACAACACAACCGTGCATGAAACAATAAAAATGAAGTGTTTGGAAGAAACCTGAGTTTTTTTTGATGAAAAAGGGGATGCCTTGGGCATTCCCAAGCTTTGACGCTGGTACTTCTTGGATATTTCTTGGGGTGACACGCGTGGCATCCCCAAGCTTGAGCTTTAGTCCATTCTTCATCTCATTACATCATTCTTTCCATACATCTGGAATTTTTCCTTCATACAAAACTTCACATAATCTTTATTAGCAACATTAGTGCACTCAAGATAATAAGTCTTTGGGTTCAGTTCCAACACCAATAAAACTTCCATTAAAACAAAATCTACTGTAGCACTTCCCTCAAAAATCTCAATTCACCAAAAAAAACTCAAAAAGGAATCAACAAGAAGCAAATGCAAATAATGGCAGAAATCCGTCAAAACAGACCAGCAGGTAAAAATCAATTTTTTCGAACACCTTCTATTGCTGAAATCGAAAAGTGTTGAACTAACGAAAGTTAGATAACAACCTGCGGCAGAAGCACAAAAATTCACGCCTCAAAACAACGTATAGAGATTTTACATGAATTTTTACAGCGAAGCACAAAAATCTGTTTCGGGACAACAACTTTCCCAAGCATTACTTCTCTCTCATTAGAGGTTACTCTTGGAACAAAAAGCAAATAAAAAGGATAAGGAGCGGTTATTACAGAGGTAATAACGCCAAGACTTATCTAAAACTTTTGGGTTATCTCCCAATAAGTACTTTTCTTTAACGCCTTTAAATTAGGCATAAGAAGCAAGAAAGGAATCAAGTGTTCTCAAATGAAGAAGCATTAAGATTGATACCAGAAATATCTTCAACAAGGCAAGGTATCTCATCCAAATAAGTTCTAGAGGATCCTCTCTCAATGCTCTTGGGTTCACTATTTTCATCAAATGGGTTTTCAGGAACAATCCAATCAAGATTCTTTTCTATGGCTTCATGCATTGTTACAAGTTTAAAAGGTATTGGTATCTTAATTTGCTCCGCATTAGGTTCGGTTTTGTCCATCTTTTCTCGTGTACCAATAACATCTACACATGAGCCTAGCATATTAAAACATTCAAAGACTTTTCTAGCTTCCTTAGCAACATCATAGAATTCCTTAAGCAAAGTTTCCAGAATAAATTTCTCTTTTCAGGTTCCTTAATTTCTTTAAGTTTAAGAAACAGTACTTGCATTAAGGGGTTAAGGTTAACAAACCTAGCTTCCAACATGTGAAATAAAGAAGCTGCAGCAATTTCATAATTTGGAGCAAGTTCTGTAAGGGATCTATCCTCAATATCCTCATGCTTACTAACATGATTAAAGAATTCTTCAATATTTTCTTTTCCAATTATAGAGCCACTACCTATTGAAAGTTATTTCAGGGTGAACTTAGGGATCAACATGGTGAGCTAAGAAAGAGGTAACAACTATAGAAAGACTTACATTTTTTTGTCTATTTTTAATAAAGAAAGCAAACTAGTACAACTAATTTTTTGTGTTTTTGATAAAGAAACAAGCAAACAAAGCAGAAATAAACTAAGAAAAACAAATAAAACAAAGTAAAGAGAATGCTTATGAGGGACTCCCCTTGTGAAGATGTCCTTGACTCCCCGGCAAGGGCGCCAGAAAATATGCTTGATGGCCCAAAATATATCGAGCTCGTTGGGGAACCCCAAGAGGAAGGTATGATGAGAACATCAGCAAGTTTTCCCTCAGTTATGAAACCAAGGTTATCGAACCAGTAGGAGCAAGGAAACACCTCCAAGGTGTTGTTTCCAACTTGGAATCCTGCACAACACAACCACAGAACTTTGCCCCCAACTTACAGTGAGGTTGTCAATCTCACCGGTTTTGCTGAAAACAAAGGATTAAACGTATTTTGTGGAAGAAAGTAATAACTTGCAGAAAGTAAACAGAAAACAATAAACAATTGTAGATTGATTGTAAAAGAAAGGACCGGGGTCCATAGTTCACTAGTGGTGATTCTCCTTAAGATAGATAACATGTTGGGTGAACAAATTACAGCGGGGCAATTGACAAACATCGAGAAAGCATACATGCATATACTAATCATCTTGACTCCTTTGAGATTCGATTGGGATTACAACATTATACATAGACCGTAATCCAACTGCATCTATGACTAATAATCCACCTTCAGGTTATCATCCGAACCCCCTCTAGTATTAAGTTGCAAGCAACAGATAATTGCATTACTCATTGAGTGTAAAGTAAACAATACGATTGTTCTATGAACAAAGGATTGTTGTTTTCTCCCTAGTAGCAACAGCACATCTAGTACCTTAGAGATTTCTGTCACTTCCATAGATTACTAGAGGCATGAACCCACTATCGAGCATATATACTCCCTCTTGGAGTTGCTAGCATCTACTCGGCCAAGATATCTACTAACAACGGAGAGCATGCAAGATCACAAATAACAAAGACATGCAAGAATCAATAATCAATCTAAAATATCATCTCAATATCCATCGGATCCCCGCAAACACAACATGTATGATTACAAATAGATGATCTTGACCATGAATGGAGCTCACAAGATCTAAACATGATAACACAAAGGAGGAGAACCAACCATCTAGCTAATACATGGACCCGTAGTCCAAGGATGAACTACTCACGCATCACACCGGAGGCTTGCATGGTGATGAAGAAGACCTCCAGGGTGAATTCTCCCCTCCAACAGGGTGCCGGGAAGAGCTTCAGATCCCTCCCGATCTAGGGATGGAGATGATGGTGGATACAGACTCTTTCGTGGATTTTTGATCGGGTACTTAGGGTTTCTGTATCGGAGGCAATATATTCGGAAGGAGAGGCCGAGGGGGTTCCCTAGGCGGCCACACCACCCCCTGGCACAGGCCAAGCCTGGCCGCGCGGCCAGGTGGGGTGGCGGACCACTGGCCCCTCTCTGTCTTGTCTTCTGGCTCCGTGTCCCCCTCGGTGAAATATTGACTTTGGCTTTTGTCCCGTCCAATTCCGAGAATATTCATTTTCTGACTTTCCTAGAACCAAAAACAGCAGAAAACAGGCAACTGACACTGTGGCATCTTGTTAAGTGTATAAAAATACTCCAAAGTTGGAACAAAACATAAGAAACTAGATATAAACCAAGCATGGAACATAAAAAATTATAGATACGTTAGCAACGTATCACAAGACACTTCGCCGTCAGCGTGACAAGAAGGACCGCATCATTGCTCACCTCCGCCAGAAGGTGGCAACCCTTGAAGAAACCATCCATGACCAAGAAATTCAGCTTGAAGAGAGGAAAGACAAATGTGGAGATCTTCATAGAGATATCACCTCTTTCCTAAGTGATGATGATGACTATCTAGAGGACACGAACATGGAGTTCCACACTGACGAGGAGGATGGCAATTTCCTGGGTGATGAAGAACCCATCAGTTCCGATGATGACTAGTATCACTAGATCACTGTCGTAGGTGTGAGTTTGTATCCAGTCCCAATGTATCGTAGAATGACAGAATGGTTCATAAAACCATCTGCTTGGTAGTTGTGGTGTGTTGTTTGGAATGTGTTGCTTGTAATGAATCAAAAAGAGTTGTGGTTTTCAAACCTTAGCAATACTCAAGCTTTTTGGACCATACCCATAAGCCATAGAAATTTCTCTCTTGTCTTATGATCTATCTCAATCTTCAGATGACTCACGGCAAACCCGGTGGTCGCATCTCATCTCAGGATCCGATGGTTCAGATTCTACAAATGCTAGTATCAGATCGAGAAGCCAGTAGAGCCGAGCGTCAAGCCAATCTTTCCACTCTTCAGCAGATCGCCCAAATGGCGCACAACCACCAATGCCATGGAAATCAGGATCACAATGGATCTAAGCTAAAGAACTTTCAAAACACTAATCCTCCTATGTTTAGCAAATCTGAAGAGCCCTTAGATATTGATGACTGGCTGCAGTCAATGGAGAACAACTTAGAAGTTGTAGGAGTAGATGCGGCGGAGAAAGTGCTGTTTACCACCTACTATCTGGAGGTTATGCAAGATCCTGGTGGAACAACATTCATACAATGAACGGAGGAGAAATGATGAACCAGGAGGAATTCAAGATCAAGTTCATCAGGACTCATGTGCCCCTAGGTTTGATGAAGAGAATGAGGGATGAATTCAGGGAGTTGAAGCAAGGGAGAATGACTATGTTGGAATACCGTGATAGATTTGTGTCTCTGTCTAGGTATGCCTCGATGAGATCAACACCGAGGCAAAGAAGAAGGAAAGATTCCTAAATGGCCTGCATGATGAGATGCAGACAATGTTAGTCAACATTCCTTTTGACGATCTAGAAGCTCTAGTAGATTCTGCTATCTAGATGGAAAGGAAAAATAAATCAAGCCAGTGAGAACCACAAGCATCGTATGATGCACCAGCCTAGACCCCCACAATACTCCGAAGTACCGCCTCAGCTTGTCTGTAGGATTTGCACCAAGACCTAACATGCCACCTATGTCCCGTCCGAACTTTCCCAATTGTGGCGGAGGAAACCCAAGGCCCGGAGGCCACAACAACACCGGCAACCCCCATAACTTTAACCGTGCACCACCAAGGCCCACCAACCACAACAACAACAACAATACTGCCCCAAGGACTGGAAGCAATGCAGTGCCCATTGCCGAGAAGGACAAGTCAACGGTAACCTTCTTTGAATGTGGAGTTACAGGTCACTACTCCAATGAGTTCCCCAAGAAGCTTGCTAGAGCCCCCAATGTCACTGCACTTGCCAAGAAGCAACGCCGTGTCCATCCTAGAAAGAGGTTTGCCCCAGGCAACCCGCACAACCGTATCAGCCGTCTATTCCACATGAATGCGGAAGAAGCCTAGGAAGCGCCAGATGTTGTGTTGAGTGTGTTTTATGTTAACTCAGTACTTGCAAGAGTGTTGTTTGATTCTGGAGCATCGCACTCGTTTGTTACAGAAGAATTTGCATACACTAGTAAGATTCAACCAACAAATTTGAAGCATGTTATGATAGTTCAAATACCTTGGTCAACCACCAAAGCTAGAAAAATTTGCAAGGTCGCGCGTATCAGAATACATGGAATAGATTTTTATGCCAATTTAATAGTACTTGGAACAAAAGGTTTGGAAGTAGTACTAGGAATGGGTTGGATGTCGAAACATCAGGGATTAATAGCCTGTGCCAAGAAAGCCATAACCATGACCAGCAGCACCGGAGTATCAGTAGAGCATGTGTCTGAGACGCTACCTTGTCAATTCAAATGCAACAAGAGTTTAGTCCAGTCAACCCTAGACCAAGTTAGAGTAGTCTGTGAATACCCCAATGTGTTTCCAAATGAATTACCGGTATGCCCCCAGATCAGGATATCGAGTTTATCATTGAATTAGTTCCTGGAACCAGACCTAGAGCTCAGAGACCCTATAGTATGAACCCATCCGAATTAGTGGAGCTGAAGAAGCAACTTGATGACATGTTGAGCAAAGCTCTGATACAACCAAGTGCATCTCCATGGAGATCACCTGTTTTGTTTGTGGATAAGAAAGATAGTGCCAACCATTTGTGTATGGATTACCGCAAGCTAAATGACGTCACCATCAAGAACAAGTACCCACTGCCGAAGATAGAAGATCTGTTTGACCAGCTGACTGGTGCCAGAGTGTTTTCTAAGATTGATCTTAGAACTGGTTATCATCAACTGAAGATCCGCGCAACGGATATCCCAAAGACTATTTTCACTACCAGATATGGATTGTATGAGTACAATGTCATGTCATTTGGATTGACCAATTCCCCCGCCAATTTCATGAATCTCATGAATAAGATTTTTGTGAACTTCTTGGATAAGTTTGTAGTTGTTTTCATCGACGACATTCTGATCTACTCCAAGTCGGAAGAGGACCATGAGCAGCACCTAATAACCATCCTTGAAATCCTGAGAGCGCATCAGTTGTTTGCCAAGTTTAGCAAATGTGAGTTTTGGTTAAAGGAAGTAGGATTCCTAGGACATATCTTGTCGGCAGGAGGAGTTGCTGTTGATCCCGCCAAGATTAAGGATGTTGAGGAATGGAAAGCCCCAACCACTCAAACCGAAGTCCACGCATTTCTTGGATTAGGAAGATACTACTGCATGTTCGTTGAAGGATTTTCAAGCATCGCAAGGTCGATGACCCAGCTGTTGAAGGAAGACAAGAAGATTGAATGGACGGACAAATGTGAAGCAAGTTTTCAAGAGCTCAATAAGAGATTGATTTCAGCCCCAATTTTGATCATGCCTGATATCATGAAGCCTTTTGATGTATTTTGTGATGCATACAAGATTGGTCTCGGATGTGTGTTGATGCAGGAAGGCAAAGTAATATCATATCTGTCCCGGCAACTGAAGCAACATGAGCAAAATTATCCCACCCATGACTTAGAATTAGCTGCAGTAGTTTTAGCCTTGAAGACATGGCGTCATTACCTCATGGGTAACTGCTGTGAGATTTACTCGGATCACAAGAGTCTGAAGTATATTTTCACCCAAAAGGAGCTGAATATGAGGCAACAGAGATGGATAGAGTTAATCAAGGATTAAGACCTTGACATTCACTACCACCCCGACAAGGCCAATGTGGTAGCAGATGCTCTTAGTTGACTGTCGTGTAGGTTAAACACCATGATTAATGAAGATCAGCCAAGTCTGCATGAGGAGTTGGATAATTTTAGAATGGAGCTAGTTAGCGAAGGATTCCTAGCCAGTATTGAACTTCAACCCACTTTGATCAGTCAGATAAAGGAAGCTTAGAAAGGAAATGCCAGTATCAATAGAATTAAGCATCATATCGGTATAGGGAAGGTACCTGGATTCACTGAAGATGAAGAAGGTGTTCTATGGTATAAAGGACACATCTATGTGCTAGCAGATTTAGAGTTGAAGCAAGTCATTTTGAAGGAAGCCCATGATACTCTTTATTCTATTCATCCAGGAGGAACGAAGATGTATCAGGATTTGAAGGAGCAATTTTGGTGGCACATAATGAAGATAGAAGTCGGAAGCTATATCGCCAAGTGTGGTATCTGTCAGAGAGTCAAAGCGGAACACCAACGACACGTAGGACTTTTGCAGCCATTGCAAATTCCGGAATGGAAATGGGATTTAGTTGGAATGGATTTCATCACTGGTTTGCCTACATCTAGTAGATGAAATGACTCTATTTGGGTCCTAGTAGATAGACTGCCCAAAGTAGCTCATTTCATACCCGTCAAGACCACTACCAAGGCCCGAAGCTATCAGAGTTGTATATTGCTAGAATAGTCAGTCTTCACAGAACCCCCAAGACAATTGTGTTAGATCAAGGAACCCAGTTTACCTCAAGGTTTTGGAAGAAAGTCCAGGAAGGATTAGGAACCAAACTGAACTTCAGCACAACTTCTCACCCGCAGACCGACGGATAGACAGAAAGAGTAAACCAGATACTAGAAGATATGTTGAGAGCCCGTGTACTAGAATATGGATCTTAATGGGAAGACTGTCTGCCTTTCGCAGAATTCTCATACAACAACAGTTATTAGGCCAGTTTGCAAATGGCCCCATTTGAGGTGTTGTATGGAAGGAAGTGCCGTACCCCCTAAATTGGTCGCAAGTAGGAGAGAATCAGATATTCGGACCAGACATCCTACGAGAAGCCAAAGAGAAGGTTCACAAGATCCGTGAACACCTCAAGACCTCTCAATCTAGACAGAAGAGTTACACTGACAAAAGACGCCGAGAACTGACCTTCGATATCGGAGACTTTGTGTATCTCAAAGTGTCACCCTTGAAAGGAATGCAACATTTTCAACTCAAAGGGAAGGTTGCACCCAGATATGTCGGACCCTTCAAGATTTTAAGTCGCCGGGGAGAAGTATCCTATCAGCTAGAACTTCCTGAAGAGATGTTAGCTGTGCATGATGTATTTCATATCTCGTTACTTCGGAAATGCTTAGAAGTTCCAGAGAAGACCGAAGTTTTCAAGAACATCGATCACAGAGATGTGGATATCAACAAGGATTTAATCTATCATGAAGTACCCATTTGTATTTTGGAAGAAGCCTTAAGAACCTCTCGGACCAGAAGTATCAAGTTTCTAAAAATTCAGTGGAGCAATCATATTGAAGAAGAAGCCACCTGGGAGCGAGAAGATTATATCAGGACTGAGTTCCTAGTTTTTGTTGAATCTCGGGACAAGATTCTGTTTACGGGGGGAAGGTTTGTAACATATCAAAAATATTTAAATGAGAATATCAATTTCCAAGCAACCAAAATTAGGGTTAATAAAAACTTTTAATTTGAAAGAAAACTATGAATGCAAGTGTGTGTTTGTTAATGATGTAGGAATACATGATATGCCATGTTTTGTTTGTTATAAATGATGAGAATTGATTTAAAGATCAAAAAAATATCACCTAGGTCAGATCAAAACCAAACCAAAGAAAAAGAAAATCAAAATATAAAGCATATATGCTAATGGTCACTTTTGCAAATTTTAACACTTAGCTCACTTTGAGCATCTCTATTAAATAATTTCAAACAGAAACAATTGCATTTCTTTTCTCACCTTGCTAGACCAAGTGACAATGAACACAAGTGAGATTTCAAAACTTACAAGAACAAATTCAAATTCATTTGGAGGACTTTTCAAAATTGAATCTATCTTTTGCATCAAGATAGCAACTTTTAAAAAACCATCCAAACCTTCTCCACTTGGCCAACCCTTGAAACCAGAGACTCTCAAGCATATGATCCACAAACCCACTAAATAGAATTTGAAAATTCAAATCTTTTTCTCTTGCGCCCATTTGATCAAACACCTACCGAGCACAGTACAGAACTACCTAGTCCCCACTGTTTAGAGCATTGTTGTGATCATCTTTGGTACCTCACTCGGCCCCCACAACTCGCCCACACTCGCCCCAGTACCACCCCGTGCTGCTAAGCCTCGCTCACTCGACCATTTGACTAGTGCCAACCATACCCGAGCTCACCATGCCACCCCGACATGGACTCGATGCTACTTGCCTCACTGCAATCACCCACGACCGCTAGGAGCTAGCCGTGACCTCACCGCACCCGCGCGTGTACACCTTGAGCAACGCCAGCCCGTGGAAACGCCAGCGCAGACGCGCCCATTTCTCTGTATGTCATGCCGAGACGCGTGCAAGTATGCCGAGCAATCCCGCGCAACCACGTCGCGCCTCGCCCTCCCCTCGCATCAATGCACTCGCCGTGATGCCATAAATCTCCCAGACATGCCCGTTTGACCCCGCGCGACTTATACATGCCGTACCACGTGAAAAACACCCGTGGTACCCAAGGATGGCATGGATACCGCGCCACTGTGCTCATGACGATCGCCAAGAAGCACTATGTCGGCCTACCCCCTTAGCCATGCCCATAGCTCACTGTAGTGACGTCTCAGACGAGCCCGAGCCATGCCCCGATGCTCCCCTCGCATTGGTATAAATAGACCCCTCCCCTTGCCTCAAAACGCACCCCACATGACTCCTCTCTCACCCCACAACCTCTCTGACCCATCCCCGGAGCAAGCCAAAGCCAGCAGCGCCGGAATTTCACCGGAGTTCGCCATAGAAGTGGCGGAATGGAGCCAGCGCTAGGAGCCACCCCAGGAGCCGCCGCGACCACCGTTCATCTGCGCGCATCGCCGTACCTAGATGGAGCCCTAGTAAGCCCCTGACGACCCTCGCCGTAGAATTAGAATAGAATCCCGTGCCAACTGTGCAATGTAGACGATGGCGTGGAGCTGTCGATCGTGCTCTAATTGTGCGGCTAGGAATAGAGCATACCGCTTCGAGTTGGATCAACCAATGACGCGTGGGGCCAGTGCAAGCGAAGCCCTGCTGCGCGTGCGCTGTGTAGTTGGGCCGTCCCGGTATCTTTCCCGCGCGTGCCCACAAATTCAAATATAGGTTTTTCTTTTATTTCAAAATCCTATTATGTAGGTGATTTGGAAATTGAATTCAAAAAGATTCGCTGAACCAAATTGCATGATTCCAATTTTTTTAGAAAGGAAATGAAAATCTCTAAACACTCCCATTGGATTCAAACATTTTGAATTTGTAGATCACCCAAAGTAAAAATAACAAGGCAGTGACTTTTCCAACATCAAACATTTTTCTAAAATCAACCATAAATGCTTTTGAGTTGATTCCAATTGTAAAAAATCACATTTTCCATGATCTATCTGAATATGTAAAAATATATAGTTTTACACGCAATAGTCATGGGCTAAGATTAAAAGAATGGCTATATAGTCATTTCTAGTCATTTTAATTCTATTAAATATCAATATTAAACCTTGTAATATATGCCATCTAATTTAAATCACATTCCCAAGTATTAGAATATGTGGTGATGACATGTGTCAACATGATCCCATATTTTATAATTGGATAATATTAAATCCTAAGTATTTTTTCAATGAGTAGAAATTGCATTTCCAAAATAAGGTAAGACCATGTCACTAATTCATGTGGTGATTGAGATGATGCTAGATCATCTAGTGTGAGCCTTTGAGTGCTGAATAGAAGTAGCTAAGTATTGTTTGGTGATTGTGTACCTCGTATTTATTTATAGACGCTAGTACCAACCCGGGCTACGAGGAGGAAGAATTCTACGAAGAAGAAGAGTAACACTTCGACCACTGTACCAACCAAGGCAAGCTAAACTATGCACGCTATTGTGATGCAACCTTGATTATACCAAGCCCAAGTTTTACCTGCAAGCTTTATTTTTCCCTTTACCAAGGTTTCTTAAATAGTTTATTATTGGTAATTAGTGGAAAAATAGGTCAGATGCCACCAAGAGGATAGAACCAGGCTTAGGTAGTTACACTTGGTTAGCACCTCTCAATAGTGACACCCTCATTGATAGTTCGTAGTGCTAAACTAATATTGATCACTTTAGATGGGAACAATTGGAGCAAATAATTATGAAAACCTTAGAATGATGAGTCATTTTATTGAAATGTTTTGACATGGGTTATGAAAAAAATGACTTGAAGATGATGATGAATGAGGAATGTAACTTGACTTTGAATAAAACCTGATGGTTGGGTTCGGATGCGATACCATTCCATCTTTACCATACAACCACAATACCTGAATTGGGTAGGGCTTAACTAGAAGTTTATGTGTCTTAGTATGGGTTACCTCGCGGAAAAAGGGGTTAAGCTGAGGCTACCTCGTGGCTGTGAGTGAAAGAAGTGACCACCTATGTAGTTCCCGGGATGGCGGATTGCTATGGCTGGGAGGCCAAGCTCATAGGGGAGGTGCCTATAATAGGGTGTGTAATTGAAAGGTTATGGTTGATTATCCACATACCAAGTATGATTATTCAACTCTTTGCAAAGTTTACCCCTGTAATATGTGTTACCATCCCTTGATCACTGATAGTACCCCAAACATCCGACTGCATTTTCCAACTGAAATGGAAAATGACTACCGAAATTGCATTGTACATCTAGACTAAACCTAAGAAAACATGATGCTAGGCGGATACTTGCCATATTCCCCCTCACCTAGGCCCATCGCAAGGAATCCCGGATGGATGTATCGAATGTTGTGGTGAAAGTGTACCACCTCTACAGAGTGTCAAACTATTCGAATAGCCGCGTCCGTGGTCATGGACAATTGGACGGCCATACTGTTCCGTTGTCAGATGTTTTCAAAATGACTTCTGACTTGAAATATGACTTTGACTTGACCACAACAGGGTTGTGGAAATGAAAACTATGCTTCCACTTGAGTAATCTAGACAACTAAAATAGGTCATTACTACTAAGTACTTCTAAAATAAGCTGGCTTATTAGAAACAAGCCTAGAGCTTAGGATTACTACTAGAATTGTCTTACTTGCATTAGTGATAGTTGGCGAGTACTTTAAATGTAACATCCCATATTTTGTTTCCATGTTTGTTTAGGAGTAAGAGGCTAGAAATTAGGGGGGAAATAAAACTTTTCCTACTTGATTGCATATGAGCTTTGCTTATACTTGAATGCTTGATCACATGTGTTGCCATGGTAGTTTTGCTTGCTAATCTACATGCTTAGATGACCACCAAAAGTCATCTTGGTTAATTTCTCCACAAACTAAGGAAATGGCTAAGTCCTATAAATCTAGTCTTGTTCCATTTTTGGAGCTTTGGTTTGAGTAAACCCCTCTCCTTTTCTACCATGTAAAGGCACCATGTGGTACCATGCTATGAACACTTGAGAACCCCACCTTAGCCCTGGTTAAACCACAAGCTTAAGCTCATTGCATGTAAGTGTTATCTTCACTAGAGGCCACTTAGTAAATGACCACCTTATTTTGTCCAATGTTTGGATGATCCTTGCAAACACATGGGTTTGATCCAGGACCTGCACCTCACCACGAAGCACCCCTCTACACCCCCAGGTCTCCCCCTTTGCCATTAGTGGCCCTAGCTCGAAATGGCAAGCCCCCAAAGTGGCCACCTCATCGACGTGGCCCTAAATCACCAAAACACCTTTCTCGACTCCCTGCTCGTGCTACACCCATCCCTCTGGCCCTGGCATGACTCAACACGAGTACACCCTCCCTAGTACCACCTCAGTCCACCCACATGCAGCCAGACCCGACCGAGAGAGAGAGAAAACCCCAGCAACGGTTAACACCCATTCAAACCATCCCTCTCACATGCATACCTCTGCACTGCCGTGTCGGGACCCACGCGCATGCCCGTGTCTTCCCCAGGCATGCCCAGACCCCCTTCCTCCCCTCACCCGCTGCCCTGGCCACCCCTAACCCACGCCGGCCACGTCACCCAGAGCGCCACGCTCACCGCGCCGTTTCTCGCCCGCCTGTTGCAAAACGGCGCCGTACCCGGCCTCGATGGGACCCTACCTCCCCCTCTTAACCACCCAGCATCGATCGCTGCGCTGTAGCCCCTCTGTCTTCTGCCCTGTCACGCGTGACAGCATGCGAGCACCTCGCGTGCACCACCCCTCTCTCTACAACACGTGCTCCCGAGGCTAGACGACGCGACCAGACGCGCCCCACGGCCCCTCTTGCGCAGATACACTATCTCGCCGCCGCGCGCAGCCAATCCCGGCCTAGCTCCCCCTCTCACCACCCTTTCCTACACCCGGTGCACCGTGGGCGCACCCTCTCTGGCCTTAAAGCGCTAGACCGCTTCAGCCCCCACGCCCCACGCCACACTACTCTTCTGCCACTTCCACTTCACCCCTAGAGCGGAGTCGAGCCCGCTCAGCCCCTACTGTTCTCGCCACCGCCGCACCGCCACGACACCTTCGAGCACGGTGAAGGTTGCCGTCACTCGCTAGGCCCTCCGCCTTGCTCTCACTCTGCCGCATTCCCCGTGCCGCATCTGACCCGCTCCCCCTTTCCCTTTTTGACTAGGAGCACCTAAGTTGCGTGGACGCCGAGGGCACCGAGGAGCCGAGGACGCTCGCGACACCGCTAGCAGCCGAAGCCGCCCTCACCACCCCTCGTTTGGATCCCCGTCATCGACCGCATCCAACCTCACCCTCGCTGACCCCTCTCCGCCACTAGGTGAGCCGTCCCGAACCCCGCTCTACCCCGCTAGGGTTAGGTCGCTGTGGCATGCTCCCCAGGAGGAAGACGAGCCCCTGGCCATCGATTCCCCCTCTAATCCAATGGCCCACGCGGGCCGATACCCCTTCGGACGGTTCCACCACTGCCGTGCGGGCCCCACGGCGGGATTTGAAACCCAGCTCTACCACGCAGGCCGCCGTGTAAGCGGGCTGGCCCAGCCTCTGAGCGGGTCATGAACCAGCCTCTGCACCTTTTTCTTTTTATTTAAATTTAGGCTATTTAGTTTCTAGATTTTTGTGTTGTAGCTTTAAATCCACTAAAATTAATATGTAGGTTATTTCAACATGACACAAATTTCTTTTGGTAGCCTATGTAAATGCCTACCACCCAGATCTAGAAGATCGCTAGAATACCCTCTGTGCTTTTACTGGGAATTTTAGTGGTAGATTTATGCTGTTTTGAATGTTTAATCCATAACTTTAATTATGAAAATCAGAAAAATGCGAAACCAATTTCCAGGCCTTGTTGGTGAACATACTGACTGGATAAAATTAAATTCACTCAATTTGGATGTGTATAGGTTATGTTCTTATTTTCACAAGATTTGGATAGAAGGTTTTTATTTTAATTCCAGAGGCTTGTGTATATCAAATTTTGGGATGAAACCTACTCCCAGAGTTAGGCCTCTGTTAGTACTACTTAATCGTAGAAGGGAATTTTTTTTGGATCAGTAAATATGCCCTGGGAATTTTATTGCTAAATCCAGTACTGTTTTCAGTATATTAATTCTTAAAAATCAACCCTATTAGATAAAAACATGAAACCACTTGGGTTGGCTTGGTATTCTCTGTATATACCCAGAAATATAATTTGTTGTCACAGTTCACCAACTTGTTTTGGTCGAGTCATCTGATTGTGTGTTAATCTAGTCTATACCATTAAAATCACCAAATAAGTTTGGGTTAAACATTTTGATTGATTCAAGTGGCATTGTACTGCTAGGATCTGTAGCTACATGTGTTTGGTTGGGTTTGTTCAGTTGAGCATTTGTTCTGTACTAATTGTGTTGTTTGTCTTATGGATGATGATTGGTGTTGTGGCTTGATTATTTCTCCCCTTTACGATGATAGATACGACTGAGGACGAGTTTGAGGAAGGTACTTGGGTAGATTTTGAGGAAGAAGACCAGGAACAAGCTTCCAATCAAGGCAAGCCACCTACAAGTTCATGAGACTTGTCCCATCTTTATTTTATGCATCTTGTTTTACCTACTTTTACTAATGCATTGTTTTACTCGCTACATTGTTAAATATATCTATTATGGTATTGGTTTGGCTCCAAACTTATTCCTAGGGTACTGTTTAAGTACTCCCCCTTGGTAATACCTACCTCTCCCCTAGTAGTTAAGGTGGTTTACTATACCACAAACCCTTGGAAACCCCGGTTTAGCCTACCAAAAACTCTTGGGTGGAGCCCGATGGCAAAAAGGTTTTTACAAAGGTTTTGAACAGAAAAACCTTGGCAAGTGGGACTTGCCAAGTGATCTTAAAAAGAGTTTTGGATCTGTTCTACCAAGTGGTGGCATGGAGGAAGAAGAAGAAGGAAAACTGTTTTCAAAAACGCACCTGGTTCTATGTAGTTTTGCCAGAAAAACTACCCCGTGCAACCACACTACCCCTATATGGGAAGGGGCTTGACCCGAAAGTGGTCCATTCGGATGCAAGTGCCTCGTAACTACTACAGGGGATCGAGATCCCCGGAGACTGGGCCTTCTCCCTTAAAGGTTCATGTGGGACATCGACCTGGAGAAGAAACGAACTATCTGCAGGCAGCCAGGTGTTACTATGAGCCCCTCATTGAAAGCGCCCACTGTGTGAAGTGTAAAATGCACTCCGGTTGGTCCTCGGTACCCGACGTCCCGGTCTTGAGGGGAATAACACTCATAGGGTAGGCGCTTGTGTTAAGAGTGGATTATCCCGAAGGTCTTGTTCGATTATCCGAAACCCGCATACTGGTGTATGACGATCCACGACTGTTCATGGTGGATGTATCGGATCTTGTGGGTAAAGTGCACAACCTCTGCAAAGCGTAAATCTATTCGAATAGCCGCGTCTGCGGTCATGGACAGTTCGGAAGGTTGCTGCTTAGCGGTGTGGTTTTGGTATTTCAAAAATGTTTTCTAAAAAGGTTTGGACCATAGGATGGTCGGAAAGGCGTGGATGTTGGACCATGGGATGGTCAGAGTTAAAGGAAGTATTGGTCATGGGATGCCCAAGGGAAAGAAAAGGGGTGATCCCATCCTAGCAGCTCAATTGATTTTCTCAACTTCTCTTTTCAAAAAGGTTTTATAAACAAAGGTACTTAGAAGTGTAGATCCTATTTTCGATTTTAGAAGCTACATATACAAATAACCCATTGGAGCCATCTTATCAACAGCCATATCACATATCCTCTTGTTATTATCATTCTCTTGTATGGTGGTTTGTGAGTACATTCAAAGTACTCACTGGCATTGTCCCTGGCTATCAACTTGGCCAGATTATGAGTAGGATGATGGAGACAACGGAGGTTACGATGATGACTTTGCGAACTAGGGCGTTACTCCAAGTCGGGCACCTCTTGGGCTATGGCTTGACTCGGGAACCCCGTGTTTAGTAGTACCGCTGCTCTTATTGTAAGACTATTATTGTTAGACTTGATGTAATCGTACTGTAATGGATGTGTGTACTTTGATATCATGTCGGTTATGCTCCACGATGCACTGATCATGGGATCGTGGTGGTTTGCATAATTTGGTGATCTCGGAGGAGAATCTGGGGTCGCTACAGACTTGGTATCAGAGCCATCCTAACTTTAGGAGCCCCTAGTTAGCTTGGACGTTATACCCGGACCCAAAAACTATTTTCTCTATAAAGGAAGGAGCTGGGTAATTGCGAAAACAATGCTTATGCCTCCTCCCCTCTATTTGGAAGACAACTTGCATTAAATTTAAGTTTTGCATATTTAAAATTTTGCACACTGTTCACTAACTTAAATTTACCTAAAATTTTGTAGATGTCTGTTGCGTTCACCATGTACCGTCATGTCGGACTGGACTTGCCACTCCAGTTGTTTGAGGCTGAGCTGAGGGACTTGGCCAAGCATGTGGGCCGCCCAACGCCGGAGATCCAAGGCGCTTTCATTCCCAGGCTAGTTGAGGGAGAGAAGAACTAGTTGGTAGTATGCACCACGAGGGCTGGCATAGTGCCTCCGTTCTCCGAGGAGCTGAAGGTAGAAGTATCGGAGAAGGACTGGGACGATGGTGTGCTCCGTGTGGCTCAGGAGGCCCTAGCATGCCTCGCCTATCACCATCGCGGACAACTGGAGGGTACCAAGTTCTACCATTTTGGGAAGCACCATCCCCAGGGTTACGCCGCCGTGACCCCGCAGCACTACGACTTTAGTGAGCACATCCAGAACATGGAGTATCTCCTGAGGAAGACCCAGGATGCTATGGATGATGTTCGCACGCGCCTAGACAACAAGACCTTGGAGTATCTCACCCTTGTGGAGGACCTGAGGGTGGAGAAGTTGGAGCACGCCCAGGCCAAGCTAAACAAGTAGACTGCGGTGGCAAGGGACAAGCATCTCTTGAAGACAACCAAGGAACAAAAGGAACTCTTGGTGACCATGGAAGCCAAGATAGAAGCGCTGTAGGTGGAATATGCTGAGCTCAACATGGACAACGATGACCTTCTGAACGAGACATATAATGACACTGCATACAAGAAGGATTTCGATATGGAGCCACCGGGTGACCCCGAAGATGATGATCAGATGGATGAGGAGGAAGAAGATCCATAGGAGCGCGTCCTTGAGTCCGAGGATGATACCGAGATCATCATTGAGGAGGACACCACCGCACGTCACAACGCGGAGTAGGTCTCACGCTAGACGATGAGAGCAAGTGAGAATATCACCGTGTCCCCTTTTGAGTGGTGATTTGTTTGTCTTCTACTTGCTTGTATGGCTGAACTCGTGGTATTATCTATCTAGCGTTGAGATGTGACGCATGAACTTGGTTATTTTGTGGTTAATCCTATGGTTGCTTAATTCCTAAGCACTCGTTATCTCTGATGCATGTATGCCTGTTGTGTTGTTGTTTACCGCACCCTGAGGCTCCGGTTGCGAACCACCCCTTTGTAACCCCATCCTAACAGTATACCTTCAGGATGGTACGCCCCCACGGACCCCCTCCACCACCTCCGACCATGGAGCAGCTCCTGCATATGTTCATGCAAGACCGCCAAGCCGCTAACGAGGAGCACCAAGCCAACATTGCCGCTCTCCAGCAGCTCGTGCAAGCCGCAGCTGGTAACACCCCCGACCACGAGGGCGAAGAGTAGAGATCCAGACTCAGGGTCTTCTAGAACACCAACCCACCTGTGTTAACCAAGTGCACCAACCCACTTGACGCTGATGACTGGCTCCGTACTATTGAGAACAACCTGGAAGTTGCCCGTGTTGGAGAGGATGAGAAAGTCACCTTGGCCACCCACTTCCTCGTGGGTCAAGAAAGACTTGGTGGATCAACGTCAAGGAAATTCTGCCCACGGGACAATCCATCACCTGGGAGGACTTCAAGGAAAGGTTCTGCAAGCGTCACATCCCTCCAGGTTTGATTAGGATGATGAGAGACCAATTCCATGACCTGAAGCAAGGAGGAATTTCTGGCTGCAATATCTGGAGAAGTACACTGATCTAGCCTGGTATGCCCTGGATGACACCAACACTGAAGAGAAGAAGGTGGATACCTTCATGAATGGGCTCCAGGATGAACTGTAGTGCCATCTAGTAGCCCAGAAGTTCCAGGAACTAGATGCCCTTGTTGATGCTGCCATTCTAGTGGAAAACAAGCGCAAGGGAGTGATTGAGAACCGCAAACGCCGGATGATGCAGCAAGGAGGACCTAGTGGACAGAGGTCATGAAGGATGCCACCCTCAAGGCCTGCACCCCCCACAGTAGAGGACTCCGTCCTATGCTCCGTGCCCCAACAACCCCAATCACAACTACAACAACAACCCTTGCCCTGGAGGCGGGAACCCAAGACCTGCCCCTAGAGGCCCTGTCAACCCCAATGCCCGCCCAATGCAGCTGGTTGCTTCCACTGTGGACAAGTGGGACACTACTCTCGTGAATGCCCCGAGAGGAAGAATGACAATGCGCCATGCCCTAATGCAGCCCGCCTGAATCAAGGACACGCCAGGGGAGCCCCAGCCAGGGGCATTGCCCCCAAGAAGCACGCCAATGCTACGAGAGGACATCTGAACCATATCACTACGGAGGAAGCCCAAGAGTCTCCTAACATTGTTCTGGATATGTTCCTCATTAAGTCCGTCCCTACTACAGTATTATTTGACTCTAGGGCCTCGCATTCATTTTTTACTAAGCCGTTTGTTGAGAAAAGAGGGATGGAACCTAGCCAACTGAGTAGGCTCATGCTAGTACAGATACCTGGTTCAACGACCAAAACCCAATCCGTCTACCGAGATATCCCAGTAGTTATCCACGGTATAACCTTCAAGGCCGATCTAATACTTTTGCGAGCCCAAGGTCTAGATGTGATATTAGGAATGGACTGGATGACCAGATACCATGGAATCATAGATTGTGTGAGGAAAGCCATATCCATGACAAGTAGTGAAGGTGTACAAGTCGAGTACAAAGAAATTGTGCCCTCATCTCGGGTCTATTGCCAGAAGGGTATAGCCGGACCTACCTTAGAGCAGGTACCAGTGGTCTATGAGTATTCGGATGTGTTTCCGGAGGAGTTGCCCGGTATGCCCCCTGATCGAGATATCGAGTTCATCATAGAGTTAGTCCCCGAAACAACCCCCATAGCTCAGAGGCCGTACCGTTTGAACCCCAAGGAGTTGGTCGAACTAAAGAAGCAACTAGATGACATGGAACGCAAGGGTCACATTCAGCCGAGTGCCTCCCCTTGGGGATCACCCGTTCTTTTTGTGGACAAAAGAGATGGAACCACCCGACTAGTGACTGACTACCGGAAGCTCAACGACGTCACTATTAAGAACAAGTATCCCTTACCCAAGATCGAAGATCTGTTTGACAAGCTAAACGGAGCCCATATCTTCTCTAAGATAGATCTCCGCACCGGATACCACCAACTCAAGATCCGAGAGTCAGACATCCCCACGACCGCCTTTACTACCCGTTATGGTCTATATGAATGCACCGTCATGTCCTTCGGCTTAACCAATGCCCCTGCCTATTTCATGAATCTCATGAATAAGGTATTCATGCCCTACCTAGACAAGTTTGTCGTGGTGTTTATTGACGACATCCTCTTATACTCCAAGACTGAAGCCGAGCATGAGAAGCATCTGAGACTAGTACTAGGTACCCTCAGGGAGCATCAACTATATGCTAAGTTCAGCAAGTGCGAGTTCTGGTTAAAGGAAGTTGGATTCCTTGGCCACATACTGTCTGCCGGAGGAATCTCAGTCGATCCCACCAAAATCAAGTCAGTTTTGGAATGGAAAGCCCCCACCAATCCCTTGGAGATCCGAAGTTTTCGGGTTTGGCGGGATACTACCGTAAATTTGTTGAAGGTTTCTCGAGCATCACGAAGCCAGTGACACAACTGCTGAAGAAGGACAAGAAGTTCGAGTGGACCGAGAAGTGTGAAGAGAGTTTTTAGGAACTCAAGAAGAGATTAGTGTCGGCCCCTGTCCTGACCATGCCAGATATCACCAAAAGCTTTTAAGTTTACTGCGACGCCTCCAAGTTAGGACTCGGAAGTGTGCTGATGCAGGAGGGAAAGGACATCACCTATCTATCTCGACA
The DNA here is from genome assembly GCA_023614405.1 of Avena insularis. Classification (NCBI taxonomy): domain Eukaryota; kingdom Viridiplantae; phylum Streptophyta; class Magnoliopsida; order Poales; family Poaceae; genus Avena; species Avena insularis. The sequence continues at coordinate 281,295,464 of CM042694.1, read as the reverse complement.
ACTAAAGCCTCATGAGATGAACTACCCCACCCATGACCTGGAGCTCGCAGCCGTGGTTCACGCACTCAAGACCTAGAGACACTATCTGATGGGAAACCACTGCGAGATCTACACGAATCACAAGAGTCTGAAATACATCTTCACGCAGAAGGAGTTAAACATGAGGCGGAGAAGATGGATTGAGCTGATCAAGGACTATGATCTTGGCATCCATTATCATCCGGGCAAAGCTGATGTTGTAGCTGATGCCCTCAGTCGGTAACCTTGTTCCCTGAATGCTATGATCAAGAGGGAACAACCAGAGCTGAGTCAAGAATTAGAATTGTTTGGACTAGAAATAGTCAGCCATGGATTCGTAGCCCATCTGGAACTAAAGCCGACCCTATTAGACCAAATCAAGGAAGTTCAGAAAGGACACAAAAGCATTGAGGGTATTAAAAGAAGAATGGAAAAAGGAAATGTTCCCGGATTCAAGGTTGATGACTGTGGTGTGCTGTGGTACAACCGGCATATCTGTGTACCCAGCGACCATGACTTGAAGCAGATAATTATGAAGGAAGCCCACGAGACACTTTACTCCATCCACCCCGGTAGCACCAAGATGTACCAGGATCTGAAAGAACAATTTTGGTGGCATGGAATGAAGCGTGAGATAGCCTTGTTCGTGGCCAAATGTGATATATGCCAAAGGGTCAAAGACGAACATCAACGTCCTGCAGGATTGCTGCAACCTATGAAGATTCCGAAATGGAAATGGGAAAAGGTTGGAATGGACTTTATCACTGGACTACCCAAGTCTAGCAGGGGACATGACTCCATTTGGGTCATCATAGACTACCTATCCAAGGTGGCTCAATTCCTCCCCGTGAAGACTAGCTACAATGGACAGCAACTGGCAGAATTGTATATCTCCAGGATCGTCAGTCTTCATGGAGTTCCCAAGGAGATCGTGTCGGACCGAGGACCACAATTCACCTCCCGTTTCTGGAAGAAGCTACATGAAGCCTTGGGTACCACTCTATCTTTTAGCACCGCCTATCACCCTCAGACCGGAGGACAGACAGAGAGAGTCAACCAAGTTCTGGAGGATATGCTCCGCTCATGCGTTCTAGCTTATGGGTCCAAGTGGGAGGATTGTCTGCCGTTCGTAGAGTTCTCCTACAATAACAGCTATCAAGCCAGTCTGAAGATGGCACCCTTTCAGTTTATCTATGGAAGAAAGTGTAGAAGCCCTCTGAACTGGACTGAGACGGGAGAAAGCCAAATCTTCGGACTTGATGTGATCAAGGCACGACATGAACAAGTCCAGCTAGCACGTGACCTCCTGAGAGTCGCTCAATCTCGCCAGAAGAGCTATGCTGACACCAAACGCCACGACATGAGTTTCAATAAGGGAGACTTTGCATATCTTCACGTCTGCCCTCTCAAGGGAATGCAGCGATTCCATGAGAAAGGAAAGCTCGCCCCACGGTACATCAGACCCTTCAAGATCCTCGCTCAATGAGGAAAGGTGTCATATCAACTAGACCTGCCCAAGGAATTGTCAGAGTTCCATAATGTCTTCCATGTGTCCCAACTTCGGGAATGCCTTTAAGCACCCGACAAGCCAGAAACATTCAAGGAAATTGACTATCATTCCATTGATCTCAACCGTGATCTAACATACCGAGAGGTGCCCGTCAATATACTAGAGAAAGCCAATCGACTCACCCGACGTCGGAACATAAACCTCTACAAGGTCCAATGTAGCAACCACTCGAAAGAGGAATCCACCTAGGAATGAGGACTATCTCAAGAAGGAATTCCCCCATCTCTTGTTAGCAGATATGGCGAATCTCGGGACAAGATTATTTTAAGGGGGGAAGGTCCTCCGAGATCACCAAATTATGCAAACCACCACAATCCCATGACCAGGGCATTGTGAAGCATAACCGACATGATATCAAAGTACACACATCCATTACAGTACGATTACATCAAGTCTGACAATAATAGTCTTACAACTTGCCTCCATGGGCACAAATAGATAAAAGCAGCAGTACTACTAAACACGGGGGTCTCGAGTCAAGCCATAGCCCAACAAGTGCTTGACTCGGAGTAACGCCCTAGTTCACGAAGTCGTCGTCGTAACCTCCATCGTCTCCATCATCCTGCTCATAATCTGGCCAAGTTCATAGCCAGGGACAATGCCAGTGGGTACTTTGAATGTACTTGCAAACCACCATACAAGAGAATGATAATAACAAGAGGATATGTGATATGGCTGTGGATAGGATGGATCCAATGGGTTATATGTAAGTTTATCTTCTCAAATTGAAAATAGGATCTACACTTCAAAGTACCTTTGTTTATAAAACCTTTTTGAAAAGAGAAGTTGAGAAAATCATTTGAGCTGCTAGGATGGGATCACCCCTTTTCTTTCCCTTGGGCATCCCATGACCAATACTTTGTTTAATTCCAACCATCCCATGGTCCAACATCCATGCCTTTCCGACCATCCTATGGTCCAAACCTTTTTAGAAAACATTTTTGAAAGACCAAAACCACACCGCTAAGCAGCAACCTTCCTAGCTGTCCATGACCACAGACGTAGCTATTCAAATAGATTTATGCTCTGCAGAGGTTGTACACTTTATCCCACAAGATCCGATACATCCGCTGCGAACAATCGCGGATTGTCATACACCAATATGCGGGTTTCGGATAATCGAACGAGACCTTCGGGATAATCCACTCTTAACACAAGCGCCTACCCTATGAGTGTTATTCCCCTCAAGACCGGGACGTCGGGTGCCGAGGACCAACCGGAGCGCATTTTACACTTCACACAGTGGGCGTTTTCAATGAGGGGCTCATAGTAACGCCTGGCTCCCTGCAAATAGTTCATTCCTTCTCCAGGTCGATGTCCCACATGGACCTTTACGGGAGAAGGCCCAGCCTCCGGGAATCTCGATCCCCTGTAGTAGTTGCGAGGCACTTGCATCTGAATGGAGCACTTTCGGGTCAAGCCCCTTCCCATATAGGGGTAGTGTGGTTGCACGAGGTAGTTGTTCTGGAAAAACTACATAGAACCGGGTGCGTTTTCGAAAATAGTTTTCCTTCGTCTTCTTCCTCCATGCCACCACTTGGTAGAACAGATCCAAAACTGTTTTTAAGATAACTTGGCAAGTCCCACTTGCACAGGTTTTTCTGTTCAAAACCTTTGTAAAAACCTTTTTGCCATCGGGTCCCAACCTAGAGTTTTTGGTAGGCTAAACTGGGGTTTCCAAGGCTTTGTGGTATAGTAAACCACCTTAACTACTAGGGGAGAGGTAGGTATTACCAAGGGGAAGTACTTAAACAGTACCCTAGGCATAAGGTTGGTGGAGCCAAATCAATACCATAATAGATATATTTAACAATATAGCGAGTAGAACAATGCATTAGTAAAAGTAGGTAAAACAAGATGCATAAAATAAAGATGGCACAAGTCTCATGAACTTGTAGGTGGCTTGCCTTGATTGGCAGCTTGTTCCTGGTCTTCTCCTCAAAATATTCCCAAGTACCTTCCTCAAACTCGTCCTCGTTCGTAACTATCGTCGTAAAGGGGAGAAAAAATCAAGCCACGACACCAATCATCATCCATAAGACAAACAACACAATCAGTACAGAACAGATGCTCAACTGAACAAACCCAACCAAACACATGTAGCTATAGATCCTAGCAATACAATGCCACTGGAATCAATCAAAAAGGTTAACCCAAACTTATTTGGTTATTTTAATGGTAAATACTAGATTAACACACAATCAGGTGACTCGACCAAAACAAGTTGGTGAACAGTGACTACAAATTATATTTCTCGGTCGACACATAGAATACCAAGACAACCCATGTGGTTTCATGTTTTTATCTAATAGGGTTGATTTTTAACAATTAATATACTGAAAACAGTACTGGATTTAGCAATAAAATTCCTAGGGTATTTTTACTGATCCAAAACATTGGCCCTTCTAGGATTAAGTAGTACTAGCAGAGGCCAAACTCTGGGAGTAGGTTTCATCCCAAAATTTGATACACACAATGCTCTGGAATTAAAATAAAAACCTTCTATCCAAATCTTGTGAAAATAAGAACAGAAGCTATACACATCCAAATTGAGTGATTTTAATTTTATTCAGTAGTTATGTTCACCAACAAGGCCTGGAAATTGGTTTCACATTTTTCTGAGTTCCAGAATTAAAGTTATGGATTAAACACTCAAAACAACATAAATCTACCACTAAAATTCCTAGTAAAAACACAGAAGGTATTTTAGTGATCTTCCAGATCTGGGTGGTAGGCATTTACATAGGCTACCAAAAGAAATTTGTGTCATGCTGAAACAACCCAGAAATTAATTTTAGTGGATTTAAAGCTACATCATAAAAATCTAGAAACTAAATAGCCTAAATTTAAATAAAAAGAAAAATGTGCTGAGGCTGGGTCACGACCCGCTCAGAGGCTGGGCCGGCCCGCTTACACGGCGGCCTGCGCGGGAGAGCCGGGTTTCAAATCCCGCGGTGGGGCCCGCGCGTTAGTTGTGGAGCGGTCCGAAGGGGTATCGGCCCGCGTGGGCCGTTGGATTAGAGGGGGAATCGACGACCAGGGGCTTGTCTTCCTCCTGGGGAGCATGCGCCGGTGACCTAACCCTAGCGGGGCGGAGCGGGGTTCGGGACGGCTCACCTAGGGGCAGAGAGGGGTCGGCGACTGTGAGGTTGGATGCGGTCGACGACGGGGATCCGAACGAGGGGCGGTGAGGGCGGGTTTGACTGTTGGTGGCGTCGCGGGCGTCCTCGGCTCCTCGGTGCCCTTGGTGTCCACGCAGCTCAGGTGCTCCTGGTCAAAAAGGGAAAAGGGGAGCGGGTCAGACGCGGCGCGGGGAATGCGGTAGAGTGAGAGCAAGGCAGAGGGGCTAGCCAACAACGACAACCTTCACCCTGCCCAACGGTGTCACGGCGGTGTAGCGGTGGCGAGAACAGCAGGGGCTGAGCGGGCTCGGCTCCGCTCTGGGGGGTGAAGTGGAAGTGGCAGAAGAGTAGTGTGGCGTGGGGAGCGGGGGCTAAGGTGGTCTGGGGCTTTAAGGCCAGAGAGGGTGCGCCCACGGTGCACCAGGTGTAGGAGTGGGTGGTGAGAGGGGGAGCTAGGTCGGGATTGGCTGCACGCAGCGGCGAGATAGCATATCTGTGCGAGAGGGGCCACGGGGCGCATCTGGTCGCGTCGTCTAGCCTTGGGAGCGCGCGTTGTAGAGAGAGGGGTGGTGCACGCGAGGTGCTCACGTGCTGTCACGCGTGACACAGCGCGAGACAGAGGGGCTGCAGCGCGGTGATCGGTGCTGGGGTGGTTAAGAGGGGGAGGTAGGGTCCCATCGAGGTAGGGTGCGGCGCCGTTTTGCACCAGGCGGGCGAGAAACGGCACGGCAAGCGGCGCTCTAGGTGACGTGGCCGGTGTGGGTTGGGGTGTCCAGGGTAGCAGGTGAGGGGAGGAAGGGGGTATGGGCGTGCCTGGGGAAGACGCGGCCACGTGCGTGGGTCCAGACGCGGCAGTGTAGAGGAATGCATGCGAGAGGGGATGGTTCAAGCGGGTGTTGACTGTTCCTAGAGTTTTCTCTCTCTCTCGATCGGGCCAGGCTGCATGGGGGTGGACTGAGGTGGTACTGGGGAGGGTGTACTCGCGTTGAGTCATGCCAGGGCCAGTGGGATGGGTGTAGCACGAGTAGGGGAGTGGAGAGAGGGGGTTTGGTGATCTAGGGCCACGTCGATGAGGTGGCCACTTTGGGGGCTTGCCATTTCGAGCTAGGCCCCCCAATGGCAAAGGGGGAAACATGGGGGTGTAGAGGGGTGCTTGGTGGTGAGGTGCAGGTCCTGGATCAAACCCATGTGTTTGCAAGGATCATCCAAACATTGGACAAAATAAGGTGGTCATTCACTAAGTGGCCTCTAGTGAAGATAACACTTACATGCAATGAGCTTAAGCTTGTGGTTTAACCAGGGCTAAGGTGGGGTTCTCAAGTGTTCATAGCATGGTACCACATGGTGCCTTTTCATGGTAGAAAAGGTGAGGGGTTTACTCAAACCAAAGCTCCAAAATGGAACAAGACTAGATTTATAGGACTTAGCCATTTCCTTAGTTTGTGGAGAAATTAACCAAGATGACTTTTGGTAGTCATCTAAGCATGTAGATTAGCAAGCAACGATACCATTGCAACATATGTGATCAATCATTCCAGTATAAGCAAAGCTCATATGCAATCAAGTAGGAAAAGTTTTATTTCCCCCTAATTTCTAGCCTCTTACTCCTAAACAAACACGGAAACAAAAGATGGGATGTTACAGTAAAAGTACTCATGGCTTTGTCCCTGGCTATTCCCATGGCCAGACTATGAAGAGGACTATCCGGAGGACGGACAGCAGGACGTCTATGATAACTAGGATCATCTCCCATCGCCAGCATTGCCTATGACAATGAAGATGGTGTCTCTACTACGTTTATTTCCGCTGCTTTGATGTGTATTAAGACTTGATCATGAGATCAACTATTTATAACACTATTATGGTTTGTAATGGATGAGGTACCGTGCTATCAATTTTTTTATGTCTCGCAAAAATGGTATTCCTAGGATTGCGATGCATGGCATAACAGGCATCTGGACTTAAAAATACGGGTTTTCACACCCGTTGGCACTTGCTCGAACGAAAAAAGGCTACCGATTTTGTTCATCGTGATGCACTAAAAAAATTCACCATAAAACCTTAGGAATATAGTTTCTATATATTATATGAATGATTCTACGTGGAAACATTCAATCCTAACGTGAGAAATTAATAGGGAAAAGTAAAAAAGCTTGAGTTCATCCACTAGATCAATGTGAGAATTTCAACCATGGAAATCTGAAAATAAAGCATGGATAGGGAGAGAAACATACCGATCTGTTGATTCCCTATGAGACCAGGCACATGGCTTAATAGGCTTGATAGAATACTCATACCAACAAGTTGCAACTTTTTTTTCGGAAGCTCATTCGAAAAGAACTCTAAGGTTAAGCGTGCTTGGCCTAGAGCAATTCTAGGATGGGTGACCGACCAGGAAGTGGGTAACCTGGTGCACACGAGTGAGGAGAAAGTGCACAGAAAAGACTAGTGTTGGTCTGTGGGGCCAGTCTAGATATCCTATTAAGCTGCCAGGAGTGATACCCCCCGGGCCCAGGAGTGGACGGGGTGTTACAAAGTGGTATCAGAGCCGACCTCGTGGTTAAATGGGTGTGTGCGGGTTAGTGGCGGGACATGTGGAGCATGGCGCGTGTGGCCTGGAGTGGACACGACATGGCACATGTGCCGGCACTGGACGCACAAACGTTCCTGGGGTGTGCTTGATCGATGAGGGCATCGATCTTCTAAAGGGTGGGTGTATGTGAGACCAGGCACATGGCTTAATAGGATTGATAGAATACTCATACCAACAAGTTGCAACTTCTTTTCCGGAAGCTCATTCGAAAAGAACTCTAAGGTTAAGCGTGCTTGGCCTAGAGCAATTCTAGGATGGGTGACCGACCGAGAAGTGGGTAACCGGGTGCACACGAGTGAGGACAAAGTGCGCAGAAAAGACTAGTGTTGGTCTGTAGGGCCAGTCTAGATATCCTATTAAGCTGCCAGGAGTGACACCCCCCGGGCCCAGGAGTGGACAGGGTGTTACATTCCCCCACTCAAACGAACAAAATCCGTGAAGAATCAAGAGTTCTAGGTGGATTTTGAGAGGTTTGGAGAGAGAATATGAGAGAAATAATGAGGAGAGGAGGAAGACCTAGTCATCCTGGTGCGATTTTATGGTCGCACCGGACTATACGGTCGGGTGATGGTGCTCCGCCCGTATAGTTGCGGCGGTGCCGCCAACTAGGGTTTCTTTATATAGGGAAACAACTATACGGCCGGATGATATATATCCTGTCGTATAGTTGGTCGTTAAACTGTCTGCCTCTCGAGATAGATTTCTAAAACTGGCATCGATATCTATACAACCGGAATTTTTATTCCCGCTGTATAGTTGGTGTCACAGCCCAAAATTTTCCAAATTTTGAAATGTGGAAATTTTAAACAAAATAAAGAACCAGGCTCTTTGAATTTCAGAAGGAACAAAAACTTTTGGAACATTTAATATAATGCCTCCAAAACCCAAGCAAAATAAAATGATTTTTGTTTGTGAAGTGGTGTGCATGTTTAAAAATCCCAAATCATGAAGCATGCATGAGCATCTTGACTTGGTTGCATTTTAAAAACATAAGAGAAGTGAAAATTATCTCAAACCCTAAAACTCTAATTATTTGTTAACACTAAGAACAACACAATACTATGGATATACTCCATATTTATATTAAACAAAATAACTCCTATGAGAACAAAAAAAAGATAAAGGACAAAATAGTAAAACAATAGAAATTGGTTTCATCCAAGGAGCCATGGATAAAAAGATATGAATTATTTAGGGAATAGAATTAAGAAAATGCAATATTAGCTATTAAAGCCAAACTGAATAAATTTGATTAGAAAAAATTGAGTTGGAAAGTAAATGAGTTCTATAATACCCTAAAAACCTAATTTGAGTTTTACAAATTTTTAGAAATTTGTATGATTCAAATTGGATCATTTAATCAAAAGTTATTTAAGAAAACAGAAAAAGAAAAAAGAAAAAAATGGAGAAAAAAATAAAACAGCAACCCCAACCCTTCGGCCTTTCGGCCCAAAACCAGCCCACCCGGCTCTCTCCTCTACACCTGCTTTCCTTACCGCGCCGCTGCCCACCCCCTCTCACTTACAGACCGACCCCACGCCACGTCACCCATCGACCTCATCGTCTTCCCCGGCTATGACAGACCTCTCCCCTTCTGCCGTTTCGAATCGATTCGATTCCGGCCGTTTCTGGTAGTAATTTCCCCCGATGACTGCTCCTACTTAATCCTCACCCCCTCCTCATCATTTCCCCTCATACGCCACCCAGAGAGCCCCCAGGCTCTCCAATTACGAGCTCGGACCGCCGCTCACCGACGGTATCCCGGCGACAATTCCGGTGAACCCCGGCCGTTAGGCGCCCTACCCTCTGCCCTATCATCTTCGCCATGTCCTAACGCACTTACTAACCGAGCCATGTGCCTGCTCGTGCTCCAGGTCGATGACACGAACAAATTCCGGCGAACCCCTCTACCGCCACGGTCCGACGGTTTTTCCGGTAAGGACAAGGTTCCCGCCGCTCCTTTTTGGCCACAGGCCGCTTGTGCTCGTCAAGGCGCATCACACTGACCCCTTAATTCATTTGGTTGAGCCCCAGGCCGTTGTCTCTGACACCGAGCCGACATCTCCGCCGTCGACGCCACTCCGGCAAGGAATACCGAGTGCAGCAGAACTCCGCTCTCTCCATCCCGACCACCAACCAGACCACCGACACCATCGTGAGCCCTCGGTAAGACCGCCTTTTCCCCTACGCCTCTAGAACCACCGGAACACCGCGAGGCCGACGTGCCGCCGTCGCGCACCATCGCTAGTGCCGCCAGTCCCCCGCAAATCGTTTAGTAGCCGTTCGATCAAATCCTAGAGGTAAAGATTAGATCACTTAAACGAAAGGGTACGGCTAATCTGATCCGTCCGATGTCACTTAAATCCAATGGCCGCAGAGGTCGATCCGGCCGAACCGGTACCAGCCAATAGGAAAGCGCCACGTCTCCCAGGATTATCCGTTTAAATAGAAATTAAACAGATTTAGTATTAAACTTAGAAATTTCATAACTTTTGATCCACAAATCAGAAAAATACAAATTTGGTGTCTATGGATTCAGAAAAATAAGACCTTTGTTATAGAGGCCTTATTTCACCCTTTTGTTTCTGAAAATTTGGATTTTTAGGAAGAACCTTTTTAGGAGTATTTTACTCATAAAAATTGTTTTGTAAATTATTTTTGGGTGAATCTTTTTGCTATGGATTGCAAATTGAACCCTCTGTCCAGTGAGACCAAAATATAAATTTGGTTGACTATACCTAATAGCATGGAAATTATTTAGTGAATTTGGCCTTTCCAAATACTAGAAATTATTGCTAATTGTTACAATTGCACAAATGGTTGCATTTGTAACCTTGAAATTATAAATTGTTTAGAAAGCACTTAGTAATGTTCAAAACCTTTGTTATAACAATTTGTACAATAAAAACTGCCATCTTGCATGCTTGCATATTTTGCATGATTTTTGTATTGCCATTAATGTTGACTTTGTGCATGTTTTGTTTTGGTTGTTTTGTTTGATAGATTGTGTGGATTGCCAAGTGTGTTACTGCAAAGAGTGTACCAACACCACCAACTACTAAGGCAAGTGACACTATCATCCATGTCCTACTATTTTTCATTACACTTAGTGGATTTTTGTAGTATGCATGATAGGACTACTATGATACTATGCTATGCTATATCCTATTAGGACTTCCTTTATATATCCCTTAGTGGAAATACTGTAGTTGTAGTATGCCTAGCCCTGCTATAGATTTAGGGTGGAATATACCATATTGTGATTATATGAAGTGTTGGAAAAATATATGTTTTATATAATAAAACAAGGACTCAATGAATCACCTAGGTGGAGTGTGGATACTCAGTTGAGAATAAGGTGGCAACGAAGGGAACTATGTCTATGGCTATCTCTTTCATGTGTGCACTAGGAGAACACCACCCAGGAACTTAGAGATTGAACATATTTCTCGTACAGTGGCTTCCGTGTACATCCACATGCCAAATGGGCTCTAGCTTAGTCAATTACATAGTGGGAGACCCATGCATTGGTACCTCTTCAGGTTAACTGGAATTATGCATTGGAGGTTTATCCTTGCATTGGTGCCTGGTAGATGTGCTGGCATTATGTATTGGGAGGACTTCTACGGAAAGACTTTGTCACATTCTCGATCTGCCGGTACTCCATCTTGGTGAGTACTAATCCAGCGGCCACTGGTGGCGTCAAGACGAGATTGTGTCTTGTGGGTAAAGTGTACAACTTCTGCAGAAGATTAAATTCTAAGTACTTAGCCATGTCTCCGGTTATGGACAACTCTGAGCAACTAAGGCCTGAAGCTATGGAAGATCTCGACATTCTAATTTCTCAAAGTAAAACTTGATGGTGACAACAAGAGAGTAGAAGCACTTGGAGTTTGCCAAGGAGTTCAGAAAGTTATTGAAAGATCAAAACTATTTTTGCAAACATAGGATAAAACCATATTGCTTTCTGCAAATGATCCTAAGATCTACTTAGCCAAATATGCATATAGTGATAGTCCAACTTATATTCACCAACTTGTGACACTTGCCAATACATTCAAAGTATTGAACCTTTGTGGCTGCAACCTATCATGTTGCAGGTTATTCTATTGATGAGTATGGATTGATGATAGAGGTTATGAGTCTACACCCAACATGTTTTCCTGTGGCACATGAAGATGAAGGACTCAATGCTTTACTTGTATTCTGCTGCTTTGTTATAAGATAGCCTATGGCTATGAGTTTGTAATAAAGTATTTATATTCTGGATCATGCGATGTAATATGACCTTTGTATCTTAATATTACATCTTAAACTGTGGGTGCTAGCTATTCGATCTAGGGACTAGCACTGTAATCACAGGGATTCAAACCAAGCCAGGTTTGGGTCTTTACAGTTGGTCGTTAAACCCCCAGTACTATTGGAATAAAATTGTACGAAGGTATCGATATCTATACGGCCGGAACTATACAGACGGAATTTTTATTCCCATCGTATAGTTGGTTGTTAAACTCTCAGTACCTTTGGAATAAAATTGTACGAAGGCATCGATATCTATATGGCCAGAACTATACGGCCGGAATTTTTATTCCCGCAGTATAGTTGGTCATTAAACTGTCTGTGTCTCTGAAGGAAATTTGTTGATGGCAAAGATAACTATACGACCGGAACTATACGGCCGGAATTTTTATTCCCACCATATAGTTGGTCGTTAAACCATCAATAATCATCAAAAAAGATCATGTTTCTTCAAGGATACCTTCTTATCCCATAACTTAGCAAAATACCAAGTTTTTAATAGAAAATTTATAGTAAAAACTGTCAACCAACATTAGCATATTAAAAGCAAAATTTTAGCTTCTGTAAATAGAAAAGTTGAACTTTTATTCGTATTATTATTCTCTGCTCATTCAGTGGACATTTCTACTACTTTCTGACAGCTACATCTTCACGGGTGCGCTTCCGCAAGAATATCTGTGAATAAGTGGGGGTAATACGATGAACTTTTTATTCTCTAATCTAATAAATTGACAAAAATGGGTTAACTCCCATTAATCATTTGTTAAGAGTGGTTGAATAACTCAACCTTTTCTCTCTTCTCGAATTCTTACCTTTGGTTGCCCCTTATCAATGGTACTTACCACATGAACTTGTTTTGCTGGCGGAACATATATTTCCCCTACTTCTAGCTTCTTTGGAAAATACCGGATGATTTTAGCATCATAAACATTGAAGATTATCTTCCCTACTGCACAATCTATTGACGCACCTGCAGTACTAAGGAAGGGTCTTCCAAGTATTATAGGTAATCTTTCATCTTCTAGAATTTCAAGAATGATAAAATCAGTGGGAATAGCATGCCCATCTATCCTAAGTAAGACATCCTCAATCATACCAACAGGTTGTTTAGTGGACTTGTCAGCCATCTGTAAAGTGATAGTAGTAGGAGAATACTCCCCTGATCCTAATCTTTTATAGAGGGAGTATGGCATTACACAAACTCCTGCTCCTAGGTCACCTAAGGCATTATGAATATCTTTTTTACCTATTGAGCATGATATAGTTGGTATTCCAGGATCTCTAGACTTAGATAATAGTTTCCCGTTAGTAGGATAGCTAGTTACCATAGCAACAGTTTCAGTTATTTCTTTCTTTCTACTAACAATATCACAAAGGAATTTACCATAAGTAGGGACTTTGATTGCATCCGCAAATGGAATTTCCAGACGAAGGTTACTAAGTGCCTTTGTAAAAGAATTATAAATTACCTCATCCAGTGCTTTCTTTTTTGATATGGATAAGGAAGCTTTTTCTCACCTGGCTTACTTTTTTCTTTTACCTTTTTCGGGGGTGAGGCTCTTTTGTTGCTTTCTTTTGATGTTGCTTATTGCTTTTCTTCTTTTCTACCATAACAACTTCATATTCCTTACCTGTTTCTTTATCTTCTCTTGGATCAACCGTTTTTGCATCAGAGTCATAATTATCTTCCTATGCATCATTGTGAGCCTCCTGGGTTTGCTCTTGCGTCCCAGTTTCATCTTGAGGATCTACCAACATATCATCTTCTTGACTTTCTTCAACCAAGGCTTTTTCCTTACGCTCCTTTTCAGCTTCGTATTCTGGTGGTCCTAAGAGTCCCGTGACAACTGCACCCCTTCTTGTGACAACATTAGTAGAAATAGGAATATCTTTATCATGACAGAGAAAAATTTGATAACTAGATGCTATTTGTTCACACTGGGTTTCAATCATACTAAGATACTTATGAAATAGTTTTATTTCTTGGCCAATCTCATCATAATTTTCAGTGAGTTCTGCCAAAATCTTTTTGTGTTTTTGGAAATGCTTATGCAAGTTATTATGAGATTTTACTTGTTGATGTTTTAATTCTTGGAAATATTTATAGTTTCATCTTCTTCAGTTAAAACTTGTAACAAATCCTCTTTGTTTTTTAGCAAGTTCAGATGGTATACCTTTTTCTTTCATAGTTTTACGTACCTCAAGCATAAGATCAGGAATTATTCGAAGCATCCCTTTTTCCGGCTTAATGCCGAAATCAGGATTATATAAAGAATCATTCTTAGCCCTAGTAGACATTAATTCCAAACACTCTTTAATAGTCAATGTATTTATTGGTCCTCCTACTGAGAAGTCAAGCAGTTCTCTACATTGAGTATTGAGACCATGGTAAAATAAATGGCAAATTGTTAGTTCAGAATAGCCATAGGAATACTATTGATCATTCCAAAGAATCTTTCCCAGGCTTGTGGGTAGTTTTCTCCCACTTTATAACTAAAGTTCCCTATGATCTTTCTTAGTTCAGTTACCTTTTTAAACGGAAGAAACCTGTTTATGAATTTAGTAATGTAGTTTTCCTAACATTTAATGTAATGGCGAGGGAGAGAATATAACCAGTCTAGAGCTTTACCTTTAAGAGACCATCGAAATAATTTAAGACGAGAGAAGTCTCTTGGCAAACCTTTTGGTCCAAGCGATGTTATCACATCGTCAAACTCTCTTATATGCCTTCCTGGATCTTCATCTTCCCTTCCACTGAAAGCTTTTTCCTGCAAAATTTTAATAACTGCACCATCAAATCGATATTCTCTAACTCCAGGATTAGGGAACTCTATTGGTTGTTTAAGAAATTCAGAACTTCGAGCACTGTTTTCCCTGAGAGTTTTCTCAAGTTTTAGAGGATTTGTCCTATAAATAGACATGATTTCCATAATATCACTCAGGTTTTCAACTTCAGCTTTATTTGATCTTAAAAGTTTTTCAATAATTTCTTTGCGCCTCTGAGCAGGCACGCGCTCAATATAATCCGGCAGGTAGGTCCTACCAGAACATGTAGACCCTTTGTCTCCTAAGGAGAACATTTTGTAGTAGCAACACCTGAAATGTCAAAAGACAAACACTTAGTTCTTAGCTCCTCGGCAACGGCGCCAAAAAAATAGCTTGATGTCTGCAAGTGCACAAATCGTTTGTAGCTAGTTTTGAAGTTTAGATATCGATCCCACAGGGAGCCCAAAGGTAAGTGTTTATTGGTGATGTCTCTATCACACCTGAAGTTGTCACAGGTCTTCGAGTGAATTGACTACAAGCGTTGAAATAAGAACAGAGTTTTGATTAAATGCGATAGATTTAAATAGAACTAAAATGTAAACTTCAGAAATAAAACGCATAAAAGTAAAGAACGACTTTGTTTGTTTGTTGGTTTCTTCGGATGGTGAAAGAAGGCGCCAGGAGATTCAGTTCATGGTGATAGTAAATGTGCCAGGTGGACGAGTATGAATGTAAAAATTATAATATTATAGATATATGTGTAGGCGAGCAACCCATAATTAGCCGGAACTCCTCTCGGTAGATTTCATCCCAACTTCAATAATCCTACTAGCCTGCTACCAAAACCATGGTCAGACACTAGACGACTAAGACCCTTCAGGTCGCTTAGAGATTAAGCTCCCTGGATCAGACTAATGCAATAAGCACAGTGGTTACTCATTATCCCCGAGTCGACTAGCTTTCCGTTGATATCCATGTGTCACCTTGGGGTTGCCGGTCCACTAGCGAACAAGATCTTATCTGTGTAGAACAAGGTATCATGTTGTCTAGGCCCTTAATTGGACAACAAGCATTAAGCATCTCAAAAATAAGCAAGCACACATAATATAGTAATTACAATCAATCACAATACTAATGGAAAAATATATGAAGGCACATCACATCTCACCAATCCCCTACATCTCCCACGCCCAAGGGAATTACTCACACATGAGATAAGAACGGATCATTAATATAATCAAATAAAGGGGATTCGTCTTGGTATTACCGTGCAGATCCACAATAAGAATAGAAAAAGGTCGGGGGGATGACCCCTAGATACCCCAACCGGACAATAAACAGGGCAGTCGGATTGCGTCCGGCTGGCCAGATGCATCCAGACAAGGCAAGCCGGGCCGTCTATCGCATGATAGCTGGATCGGCAAGAAGCAGCCGACTACGGCAAAATAGCCGAAACCAATCAAGGAGACAGGACGACGTGCAGATCAGTGCACGGTACGCCCTGCACGACGACAAGACTGGCAACTACCCGACCATACCGAAGACTTTGCGGGGATGACGCAGGAACAGTGGCCCGATGCTGACGACGGGCTCGCACAGTGTCCACTGTGCCTACGATAGCCATACCGCTCATACTCCGATGGGACATGTTGTACCGGATACTATAGATGACCAGCCGGCTGGGACCCGCCTGTGGATCCCACCAGTCGGATTAGCCAGTGAGACTGTTGCCTCTCTGCCTATATAAGGACAGGCAAGGCCTCAGTAGAAAGGGTTAGTCTTAGTGCATTTAAGATAGTAGCTAGAGAATACAGTTCAAGGAGCGCTTCTAGTTCATATATCACCCATATTCAGATCGGCAGGACTAGGAGTTTTACCTCATCACGAGGGCTCCAAACCTAGGTACTTCCTGCGTCCAGCTATGCTTGCTTGTATCCAATCCCGCCTGCGGATGCCGTCGATAGCTTCCCTGCTAGTCCCCACGCCTCTATCTAACCTTCTTAGGTACTGCCTTTCCCAATACAACGACAGTTGGCGCCCACCGTAGGGCTAATGGCTTCGACCGGAGTCACGTTCTGCACGGGACCCCGCACTTCAGCCGGTGAGCGCCTGGCATCTGGCCTGGTGCTCACGCTCGGCAAGTTTGATTGCATCATCGACTATGCCTCCTGCGTCGCCGGAACCTCCTTCCCGGCGAACGGCTCCATCCTGCTCTTCGGCGAACTCCCCGTCTACGTCGCCACCATTCCGGAGCGTTTCCCTAGGGAGACCGTCTCCGTCGTGGAGCTACCGCATCCGGGCGGCAGCGCCTCTGTCGCTTCCTACGGCGTGGAGTTCATGATGGCCGGCTCCAGTTCCTACCCCCGCCAACCGCGGGAGCAGGGCACAGACGAAGGCGGAACCTCTACGCCTCCACAACCTCAGAATCTAGTGGAGGATGCCATTGATCGGCTCCTGACGCCGGTTAACCTCGGGGATAACTCGGAGGAAGCGGAAGCCAACTTCGCCATGGAGAGACAGATCCTCCTCCAGGAAGCCATGGAGCTGGCGGCAACCCACAAGCAACTCGGGGTCACCTGGCGCGAGTATGACTGCACGCATGGCTTCACTCCGGCTACCGAGGAGCCGAGCGGGCGCAGCTAGGTGCAGCGCCGGGGCGGCGAGCTGGGCGGAAGGATGGAAAAGGATGGGGAGCCGTATCCCGCGCCCGCCCTCATCCGGCACCTACAGCACGCCCATCAAGAACCTGCGCGCGGCGCGAGCCGTGGCAAAAGAACTGCCAAACCTGGAGGGCGAGGAGCGAGCCCGCCAGCACGCTCGCGTGCAGGAGCTCCTCCGCATCGCGGATGAGCAGGCTGATGCCAATCGGCAGATGCAGGAGGACCCCAGCTACTCCAGGGGGAGCAAGCTGCCTGCCAACAACAAGGGCATGCCCTGCGACACCCAACAGGCATCCTCCCCTTAGCTGGCTAAGGCCCACAGCAGGCGTCGCAGCTCTGGCAACAAGGGCCAGCCGCGCCAGGAGCAAACAGTGAACAGCAACCACCGCCTCCCCCTCCACCAACTGGAGCACCAAGACCCACCGGTTCCCGTCTCTCGGGCCGGGTGGGAGTGCCCAACCCGGATCGTCCGGATGCCCGCGACCACATCGAGCTCCCCGCTCAAGCGCGCGTCACGGAGGAAGAAGACTCTAACGGCCTGGTTTGTTTTGGACCCTGCATCTGGAACCAGCTGTTTCCAGATAAGTTCACCCTGCCCAGGGACACCCCCAAGTACGACAACAGTATGAAGCCGGAAGACTGCCTGACCGACTATGCTATGGCAGTCGGCATCACCCATGGGAACAAGCACACAGCCGTGCGCTACGTCCCTCTTATGCAAACCGGGTCGGCAAGGACATGGCTCAACAGCCTTGCGCCCAACAACATCAACGCCTGGCCAGACTTTGAGAAGGTGTTCGTCCGCAACTTCAATGGCACATCCAAGCGCCCGGGACGCCCACGCGACCTGGCCTTGTGCATCCAGGGTGACCGCGAGACCGACCGCGAGTACCTCGCCAAGTGGACGGAGCTGCGTAACACTTGCGAGGGCATCCTGGAAAGCCATGCCATCAACTTCTTCATCGAGGGTTGCCGAGAAGGCACCATGCTTCGCCACCGGCTACTGTGTGACGAGCCGAAAACCATGGCGGAGCTCATGACGGTTGCGGACCAGTATGCCACGGTGGATGCCGCCATGAAGAAACCCCTCCAAGTAAATGCTGTGGGGCGTCCGACTCCTACGGAGCCAGCTCGCGACCGTCCGAGCAATCCGGCTGGAGAAGCCGGATCCTCCAGACGCCACATCAACGACAACCGGTTCCATGGGCACCGCCAAGCCGGACAACAGAAGCCCCGCTACCATGCACGGCAGGTCAATGCCGTGGAAGGGGCACCTGACGCGCCGGCCAACGATGCAAGGAGGCAGAAGCCACGGCTCACCTTCGACTAGATGTTTAACGGCCCGTGCAAGTGGCACAGCGGTCCCTTCAAATCGGCTATGCATACCACCTGGAATTGCAGCTGGACCTGCTAGCTAAAAGACCAGGGTAGCCAGCCAAATCTCCCACCGCCCCCTCCTGGTGGACCACCACCACCGGCTAGGGGAGCCGGCAATGATGGTAACAGCGGCAACAGCGGCAACACCAACAACGGCTACCCCAGCCGCACGCCGCCTACCACATCTTCGAGACGGAGCTGGACGACAAGCACAGCCGCAGGCGATGCTCCAAGGAGGTCAATGCCATCGTCTCTCCGGTCCCCCAGTACCTCAACTGGTCGGAAACCCCCATCACCTGGAGCCGAGAGGACCAGCCGGAGCAGTTGCCGACTCCCGGGGGCTACGCCATGGTGCTCGACCCCCTCATCGTCTCCAACGCACGTACCTGCCGTTTCTCTCGTGTCCTCATCGATGGAGGCAGCAGCCTCAACCTCCTCTACCGGTCTTCGCTGGAGAAGCTGGGCGTTCGCGAATGCGACCTGCGCCCGACTACCACAATGTTCCACGGCGTGCTGCCCGGGCCAGCTTGCGCCCCGCTAGGTAAAATCCAGCTGGACGTCATCTTCGGGACCAAGGAGAACTTTCACCACAAACCGATCTAGTTCGAGGTGGTAAAACTGACGAGATCCTACCATGCTCTCCTTGGGCGCCCCGCCCTCGCCAAGTTCATGGCCGTCACCCACTACGCATTCCTCAAGACGAAAATGCCGGGACCCAACAGCGTGATCACCATCGCCGGCTGCTTCAGGAGGTCGATGGAGTGCGCCTCAGCCGGTTCCAAACTGGTAGAGGCCCTCATCATAGCTGAGGAGAAGGCGTGATCATGAGCAATGTGGCCATGGCCCAGCAAGGCATACCGGCTAGCAGCAAACCGGCTGGAGATGGAGCTTTCTAGCCAGCAAAGGAGACAAAGAGGATCCTGCTCGACCCCTCTGCCCGACCAAGTTCGTCACCATCGGCGCCAACTTGGACAGAAATAGGAAGGCGCGCTCGACGACTTCCTCCGTGAGAATCGGGACATCTTTGCATGGTCACCCAAGGACATGCCAGGTGTACTGAGGGAGTTCGCCGAGCACTCACTTCATGTGCGGCCGGATGCCAAACCGGTTAAGCAACGTCTACGCCGGTTCGCGGAGGAGAAGAGAAAGATTATCGGTGACGAGATCACCCGGCTCCTTGCAGCCGGGTTCATCATGGAAGTGTACCACCCGGACTGGCTGGCGAAACCCAGTCCTAGTGCTGAAGAAGAACAAGACCTGGCCTATGTGTATCGACTACACCAGCCTAAACAAGGCGTGCCCTAAAGACCCCTTCGCATTGCCCCATATCGATCAAGTCATCGATTCCACGGCCGATTGTGATTTGTTTTCTTTTTTAGATTGCTATTCCGGTTATAATCAGATCCGGTTAATCCCGGCTGATCAGATTAAGACATCATTTATCACCCCCTACGGGGCTTTCTGCTATGTAACCATGCCTTTCGGTCTGAAGAATGCAGGCGCTACCTATCAGCGCTGCATGTAGAAGTGCTTGCACTCGCAGATAGGCTGAAACATGCATGCCTATGTGGACGATGTGGTCATCAAGACCAAGGAGAAGCGCACCCTCCTCGAAGATCTAGGAGAGACATTTGGTAACCTCCGCCAGTACCAGATGAAGCTGAACCAGGAGAAATGCATCTTCGGAGTGCCCTCCGGTCAGTTACTCAGTTTCCTCGTATCACAACGAGGTATTGAGGCAAATCCGGAGAAGATCGTGGCCATCGAGAGGATGCAGCCGCCCATGAGCCTGCTTGGAGTCCAAAAGTTCATCGAATGCCTGGCCTCCCTCAGTCGTTTCGTCAGCCGGCTAGGGGAGAAGGCACTCCCGTTGTACCAGCTGATGAAGAAGACGGACAAGTTCTCCTAGACTTCGCAAGCTGACGCCGCATTTCACGACCTCAAGCGCATGTTGTCCACAGTGCCGGTTCTACTCACGCCGGCTAGCAAGGAGCCGATGTTGCTCTATATAGCAGCCATCAGCCGGGTCGTCAGCGTTGTCCTGGTGGTGGAGCGCCCTAAGGAAGGCAAGGCTCAGCCGGTTCAAAGGCCCATCTACTACCTCGGCGAGGTCCTCTCCCTCTCCAAGTAGAACTACCCCCACTACCAGAAGATGTGCTATGGCATGTACCTAGCATGCAAGAAGCTCAAGCACTACTTCTAGGAGCATTTGATTAAGGTCGTGTGCACCGCACCCCTTTCGGAAATCATCGGCAACAAGGACGCCACCAGCCGAGTCGCCAAGTGGGCCATCGAGCTCGAAACCTACTCCATCCAGTATGAACCCCGGCTCACGATCAAGTCACAGGCGTTGGCGGACTTCCTCGTCGACTGGGCCGAGACCTAGTATCTCTCACCGGTTCCAGATTCAGACCACTGGAAGATGCACTTCGACGGGTCGAAGATGCTCGGGGGCTTGGGAGCCGGCATCGTGCTCACCTCGCCCAAGGGAGACCGGCTGGAGTACGTACTGCAGATCCACTTCAAGGCCTCCAACAACGTAGCCGAATACGAGGCACTGGCGCACGGACTTCGGCTAGCCAAAAAGATTGGTGTCTACCAGATCCTCTGCTTCGTCGATTCGGATCTGGTGGTGCAGCAAGTATCCAGAGAATGGGACGCCCGAGATGCAAACATGCCCCTCTACCGGTTCCACATACAGAAGCTCAGCGCCTCCTTCGACGGATGTGAATTCCATCACGTCCCCCGCATCAACAACGAGGTAGCCGATTCACTCGCCCGAATCGGATCCACCAGGCAGGCGATCCCACCCGGGGTTTCCTTGGAGCACCTGCGCAAGCCCTCCATTAACCCGTCACCCGAGTCGGATTCCATCATATGGGCAGGAAGCGCTCCAGCTGACGGGGCAGCAGAAGCAGAGCCGGCAGAGCCTCCAAAGAAGAAGACACACACCAACTCCGGCAAGGCAGTGCCCTCCGGTTCGCAAGAGCCGGGGGCTGCCAGCTCGTCAAGCGGCTCGGGGGCTACTGTCCCGGGTACCTCATCCGGACGACCCCCCGACGACCATCAACCAGAGAGCGGGAACATCCTCGTCATCCAGGAAGTGCCATCCTGGGCACAACCCTTCATGAACTACATCGCCAACAGGGAGCTCCCGGATGACGAGGTGGAGGCCAGGCAAGTCCGGCGCCGCACGCACACATACACCATCATAAACAATGAACTGTACAAGCGCAGCATATCTGGCATCTTCCAAAGGTGTGTCGATGTGGACACGGGCTACTGGCTACTCAAGGACATACATCAGGGCGAGTGCAGGCACCACGCTTTGTCAAGGGCGATAGTCGCCAAGGCATTTCTCCATGGTTTCTATTGGCCCACCGCCCTCGAGGACGCTGAATAGCTAGTCCGTGCGTGCAATGGGTGCCAGCGCTTCGGGCAGCTCAGGCACATGCCGACTTCGGTGCTCAAGACCATACTGATCACCTGGCCCTTCATGGTTTGGGGCCTCGACATGGTCGGCCCCTTCAAGCGAGCACGCGCAGGCATGACCCATCTGCTGGTGGCGGTGGACAAATTTACAAAGTGGATCGAGGCCAAGCCCATTCGGAAGCTAGACGGGCCAACGGTCGTCACTTTCTTCACCGACATCATCAATTGGTTCGGCTACCCCAACAGCATCATCACCAACAACGGCAAGAACTTCGCCAAGGGGGCCTTCGCCCGATTCTGCAGCAACAAGGGCATCCAGCTGGACCTCGCCTCCGTCGCGCACCCGCAGTCCAATGGGCAAGTCAAAAGGGCAAACGGCTTAGTGCTAGCCGGCATCAAGCCGTGCCTCATCGATCCATTGGAGCGGTCACCCGGATGTTGGATCGAGGAGCTTCCGGATGTGCTATGGAACCTCCGCACCATGCTGAATAGATCAACCGGCTACACTCTGTTCTTCCTGGTCTACAGATCGGAAGATGTGCTCTCCACGGATATCGAGTTCGACTCCCCGCGCAAGCTCCTTTACGACGAAAAGGCCAACCAAGAGGCGCGGGAGGATGGTGTGGACCTCCTCGAGGAGGCCCGCGACTTGGCATTGTCCAGATCGGCCCTGTACCAGCAGCGACTACGCCGCTACCATTCAGGACGGATCCGCCCAGTCACATTTCGCGAGGGCGACCTGGTCCTCCGGCTGGTACAGGACACGAAGGGCATGCACAAGCTATCGCCACCATGGGAGAGCCCCTTCATCATCAGCCGGGCACTGCCCAACGACTCCTACTACCTCATCGACACGCAGCAGCTGCGCAAGAACAAGATGGACAAATCGGACGAGGAGACCGAGCGTCCCTGGAACGCGGCCTTGCTGCGCCTGTTTTATGCCTAGTCACCAGACAGTGTATGTATCCCGCAAACCCTATGAATGAAAATGCAGACCCCTACGAGAGGCTCAGGGGCTCCTTGCTAGAAATGTGTTTGCATCTGTTTTCCGGTTCTGATTTTCCGGCTCCAGCAACCCCTCCCGGGGGCTTGCCGGCTGGCCCGACCTGCTAAGTCAACAAACCGACTGAGTAGTGTGTGATGATGTCAGAGGCCCACTCTTCGTCTCAGCTACAGACCGCAACCCGGCTATCCGGCTAGCAAGAGCAAAAGCCCGGGGCATCCCACACGAAAAACAGGGGGGAGACGCGACAGATCGGGCGTCCCGGCCTCACAACTAGCTTAAGACAATCCGGTTGCTAAGCCGTTAGTACCGTGCGCGATGTAGTGTCAGCTCCCTTTGATTCCGGCTGCAGACCGCAATCCGGCTGCCCGGCAAGGACGCAGCGAAAACCGCAGAGCACACGGGAAAGCGACCAAGTGTCCTAAAAGGTGCAAGCTAGTTTTCAAAAAACAAATCCGCCTTCCAGCTACAGTTTAGCAGACTAACCTATTAACATGTGAGAATGTATGTGTATGTATATTCTTGTACGACTACCTTGAGTCGGAATTCAGGAAGAAAAGAGAAGAAGATTCGAAGTCCTTGCCTTCATCAAGTGCTCCGAATCTCGGGGGCTACACCCACTGGGTGCGCTCGTGCACCCCCAGTGGAATCTCGTAGTTTCCCGACCGGCTAAAGGCGTTTAGCTGGGTGTCCGGAGCCCAGGTGAGGGCAAGGGCAGGAGTAAGAGAAGATGAAGATTCCAAGTACCTGGCTACGCCAGCTACTCCGAATCTCGGGGGCTACACCCAGTGAGTGCGCTCGCGTGCCCCCACTGGAATGTTAGTTCCCACGGCTGAAGGTGTTCAGCCAGCGAAAGCAACCTACTAAGACGCGTCTAGTCGGATAAAGTTAGAGGATTTGGGAAAAGAAGGAAGATTTCAAGTACCTGGGTACGCCAGCTACTCCGAATCTCGGGGGCTACACCCAGTTGGTGTGCTAGCGCGCCCCCACTGGAGGTGCAGTTCCCCCGGCTAAAGGCGTGTAGCCGAGCGAAGTCAGCCAGATAAAGTCAATCGGCGTAATATTGAAAGAATAAGAAAAGAACACAAGTTGAAGGGAAACCAAGCTAGTTCAAAATTAACATTAAAAGGAAAAGAGGAGGCGAAGCTCCCATAAGTTTACCTGGCACCAGAAGCAGCCGGTATAGGCAGACGAGTTTCAGGACAAGGCAAGACAAACAAATACACCCGGCATCCCGAGGCGATAACTAGGCGGCAGGACCCTTGCCATGTGGAGCGCTTTGGCTGGCGTCAGCCTCAGGCGGAGGAGAAGGCGTGGCGCTCGAGCCAGTTCCGGCACCCGCAGCTGGCTACGTCGACGCTTCCGCATCCGGAGTACCGACGGACTCTGAGTCGGTGAGCACCTTGTCGGGTCCACATAGTCAGCGATCTTGATGGCAGAACCCTGGAGCTCCGGATGAGCCTGGCAGATGGCGGCAAGGTCGGCGCCGGCGCGGAAGCCTCCGTCGATCTTCTCGATCCAGGAGAGCATGAGGGCCAGAGCCATCTCCGCTCCAGCTCGTGCCGCCAAGTCCCGCAGCCGGTCCACCGCAGCCGGCACCTCCCCTACCTTCGCAGCTAGCTGTGCCATCGTCTCCGGAACCGGAGCATCCGGCCACAAAAACGAGAAGATGGCCTGCGCCGCTTGATGAAGCTTGGCAGCTTCCTCGCCGAGAAGGACGACGAGCTCTTGAGTTGTCGGCTGTGCTCCCGGCCAGTTCTCCTGTAGCCGGTTGTACGCCAGCAGGTCTATGCCGGGATAAAACGCTGTCAGAAAAAAGATAGTCAGATCCAGCTACCGGATCCGGAAAGACAGGGAGACAGAAAAAGGGAACTTACCCTTAGCCGTGTGACCAACTTGCATCAGTTCCTCCACCAGGGCCTTCTCCTTCGTCGCCAGCCGCTTGATCTCCTTCTCTTGGTCCTTGTTCTAGACCTCGAGAAGGTTGAAGGCTTCGATCCGGCTGGCGAGCGAGGCGTCGTGCTCCTTGCCGGTGGCCTCCATACCATCCACCTTCGCGTGCCAATCCTTGTTCTGCAGCCGCAGAGTGGAGTTGGACTTGCTCAACCGGTCGTTCGCTCTCTTCAAGTGATCGACCTCGCGCTGAGCGCACACGAGGATAGCTACGACAAAGCCGGCTATCAGCAAAAAAAAGGAAAAACGATTCCGGCTGAGGCAAACTTACTCTAGGAAGTCCCGTTGGTAGCAGCGAGCTTCTGCTCCAGGGACCGGTTCCCGTCGGCTGCGGCCTCCAGCAGCCGGATCTCCTTCACCGCCAGTTCGAGGGTGGCGGCGAGATATGTCAGCGAGGCGGCGGAAGAGGCGTCGTCATGCACGGCGTTGGCGGCCAAGGACTCCTTCGCGGCAACCACCACTGTCCTCCACTCGTCCCTCGGCTCGTCCTCGGAGTTGTCACCGACAACCACGAGCTCCTTGCCGGTTGCCGCCCCCCGCGTTTCCGTAGAAGAGCCGCCCGACTGAGGATCCTCCGTTTCCGGCTGGGCCACCATGTCCGGCTGGGGGCCCTCCGTTCCGGCTGAGGCAGCCGGTTCGGCCCGAGGCGGCGGCGGAGGCGGTGCCTCGAAGGAAGAGGGGGCGGAGACGGAGGTGGCCAGCGCATGAGGCGGCGAACCTGTCGATGCTCGCACCGGGCTCGCAGCCCCAAAGGAGACCAACGTGCTAAAGAGACAGAAGAAGAAAAGGAGAGTCACCCTCCTCGCGAAGGGGCGTCACCCTCCTCGCGAAGGATGCAAGGAAAGATCTGCCAAACACAAAAGATTAGTCGGAGAAGACAAAAAAGAAGAGCAAGAGAAACATTAATTCTGGCTGGAACTGCTTACCCGGGGTGTGTGGTTGTCCCAACTATAGGGTGCCAGCCCGAAAGTCCAGCCTTCCGACAGCCGCTCTTTGGTGATCGTCCACACCCACTCCTTCAAGTTGTGGTAGCGGGGATCACGGTGCGACAGCCGGGTCGGGTCCAGCCGGCCGGAGTAGAAGCACATCTTGTGCACTCGCTGCTGCAGGGGCATCATCAGCGGGGACATCCAGCTGAGGGTGATGTCCAGGCCGGTTAGTCCAGTAGTGACGAGGGCACGCATGTGTTTTAGCATCGCATCCAACTCCGCCTTCTTGCCATAGATCTTCAGCTCCCAGTGCTGCCGGCTGGACTCCATGTCCTAGAACGCCGGAAGGTTGATCCGGTCGACAGCTGTGAGGTTCTTGACGTAGAAGTACGATTGCTGCCACAGTCGTACCATGTCGTGCAGCCGGTCTGCACGGGGGAGTAGATGGAGGCGCCGCCACGGACGACTAGCGGCCCCTTCGTAAATTGGACCTGCGACCGGACTCGGAAGAGCCGGCAGAAGAGCCCGAGATCCGGCTGGATCCCGAGGTAGCTCTTGCAGAATGAGATGAAATGCGCCAGCGTGCCGATGGCGTTGGCGCTGAGGTGATGGAGGCGGAGGTCGAAGAAGGCGAGGAAGGTGAGGAAGAACAGGTGCACCGGTAGCGCGAACCCGCGCGCCAGGTGCAAGAGGAAGACTACCCGCTCTCCCTCCGCCGGACGCGGCGACTCCTCTCCCACTGGCGCGAGCCGCACCGCCACTTCCTCCTCCGACGGAAGGACGCGGGTGGCGCGGTACTTCTGGATGTTGTCCTCCGTGACGGAGGAGCCGCACCATGCTCCGCATTTAGCGGCCATCTCTGGTTCGTCGGAGCGCACGGTGGCGGACGACTGACGGTGACCTGAACCACCGATGGCCACAAGCAGGCGATGCAGCTCTACAGCGGCAAGGCGCAGAGGGCGTGAGCGCGAAGGGAGAAATCGGAAGGGGGAGCAGAGAAAGGAACCGCCTCACCGGGCGCACTTTAAAGGGCCAGAAGGGCAACCGTCCACAGCGCCACGTGGCACCTATCCAGGCGACCCTCACCCCAACCGCCGCCCAGATCCCGTGTGCAGACGCGGGGTGCGCAGAAGATCCTGGGCGGGAACCGAAGCGTCAGGCGGGAGTTTCCCGAGGCGACGTGCGACGGGACGTTATGCTGCCCGCCGTAGAGTAATGATGGCGCGTGCGCGCGTGGCCGGCGTCAGCACTGACGTCATGGGTAGCACAACCGCCAGGCGTAGCCGGTCACAAATTCAAAAACGAAGAGGGAGCGGGCACACATTTCGCCTAAGGGAGGAATCCACACGCGCTCGGGGGCTAGTGTCGGGGGGATGACCCCCAGATACCCCAACCGGACAAGAAACAGGGTAGTCGGATCGCGTCCGGCTGGCCAGATGCAGCTGGACAAGGCAAGCCGGGCCGTCTATCGCATGACAACCGGATCAGCAAGAAGCAGCCGGCTACGGCAGCATAGCCGGAACCAATCAAGAAGACATGACGACGTGCGGATCAGTGCGCGGTACGCCCTGTATGACGACAAGACTGGCAACTACCCGGCCATACCGAAGACTTTGCGGGAATGACGCAGGAACAGTGGCCCGAAGCTGACGACGGGCTCGCACGGCATCCACTTTGCCTACGACAGGCATACTGCTCATACTCCGATGGGACATGCTGTACCGGATACTGTACATGACCAGCCGGCTGGGACCCGCCTGTGGGGCCTTCCAGTCGGATTGGCCAGTGAGACCGTTGCCTCTCTGCCTATATAAGGAGAGGCAAGGCCTCAGTAGAAAGGGTTGGTCGCAGTGCATTTAAGACAGTAGCTAGAGAATACAGCTCAAGGAGCGCTTGTAGTTCGTATATCACCCATAGTCAGATCGGTAGGAGTAGGAGTTTTACCTCATCACGAGGGCTCCGAACCTGGGTACTTCCTATGTCTAGCTACGCTTGCTTGTATCCAATCCCGCCTGCGAACACCGTCGATAGCTTCCCTGCTAGTCCCCACACCTCTATCTAACCTTCTTAGGTATTGCCGTTCCCAATACAACGACAAAAAATATCCAACACAATTCAAGATGGGAAGAAACAATCTCCAACCTTAGTCTTGCAAGGTGGAGATCCCTCTCTCTCTCAAGTACAAGTAGTGGCTATGGAGGTGTATTGGCTAGGAGGTCGAAAATCGTGGAGCAAGATGAAGAACGTCTTCTCCTTCTTCTCTGGATCCCTTCTTTCTCCATTCTGGATGCTGTGGCGGCTGCTGTGTTGTGTTTTTGTCCCCCGTCCCTTCATGGAAGTTGTCCCTTTTGAGAAGACAGAGGCGGCGACAGCTATACGGCGGGAACTATATGGTCATTCCCACCGTTTAGTTGGTCCTTAAACCATCTGTGAGCTCCCCTCGCGTGCTTCCAGAGTGGGACTTCCTTGTTTTCTAAAGAATATTGTATTTCTCTAGTTAAATCCTTCTGTTGATGTCCAGAACCTGAAACACACATTACAATCCAAGTTTTCTTTGCTACCGAAGTATTAGAATTAGGTAAAGCCAGAAAACGATCAAATCCGGGGGAAAACCATCAATAAAAGCCATCAAAAATGTGTCGAATCTCACAACTATCAAGTAGCACCTAGGTATTTAATACTAGATCGATTGTTAATATATGTAACTCGAATCAGGGGCTGCGGAACAAGCGACTGCTAGCAAGGGGTGAGGTCAATATGCCTGTCGACAATGGATCAAGAGTTGATGTGATCGCTGTCGTAATGCTACCTCTCCACCTACCGTCGAGATTAGTTATAAATCTGAATAATTGTTATTTGGTGCCTGCACTGAGAATGAACATTGTATCCGGATCGTGTTTAATGCGAAGTGGTTATTCATTTAAGTCCGAAAACAATGGTTGTTCGATTTATATGAATGATATCTTTTATGGTCATGCACATGTGATGAATGGTTTATTTCTATTGGATCTCGATAATAGTGTTATGCATATTCATAATGTTGATGCTAAAAGGATTAAACTTGATGATGATATATTTGCATATATGTGGCACTGTCGTCTAGGTCTTATTGGCATTAAACGCATGAAGACACTCTATTCTGATGGACTTTTGGAATCACTTGATTTTGAATCATTTGATACATGTGAGCCATGCCTTATGGGCAAGTTGACTAGAATGCCGTTTTCCGGTTCAATGGATCGGGCGACAGATTTGTTGGAAATCATACATATAGATGTGTGTGGTCCAATGAGTGTGTCGGTGCGAGGTGGATATCATTATTTTGTTACTTTCACGGATGATTTGAGTAGATACGGGTATATCTATTTGATGAAACACAAGTCTAAAATCTTTGAAAAGTTCAAGGAATTTCAGAGTGAAGTGGAAAATCATCATAATAGAAAGATTAAATTTCTACTGTCTGACCGTGGAGGTGAGTATCTTAGTTATGAGTTTAGCGCACACATGAGAGATAGTGGAATAGTTTCACAACTCACACCTGCCAGAACACCACAATGTAATGGTGTGTCGGAACATCGTAATCATACTTTATTGGATATGGTTCGATCTATGATGTCTCTAACTGACTTGCCACTGTCATTTTGGGCTTATGTACTAGAAAACTACTGCATTCACTTTAAATAGGGCACCATCTAAATCCATTGAAACGACACCGTATGAATTGTGGTTTGGACACAAATCTAAGATGTCATTTCTTAAAGTTTTGGGTTGCGATGTTTATGTGAAGAAACTTCAACTGATAAACTCAAACCCAAAGTGGAAAAATGCGTCTTCGTAGGATACCCTACATAAATAATTGGGTATTCCTTCTATCACAGATCCGAGGGCAAGGTTTTCGTTGCCAAGAATGGATCCTTTCTAGAGAAAGAGTTTCTCGCGAAAGGCATGTGTAGTCGGAAGGTAGAACTCGAAGAGGTTATTGAACCTTCTCTTCATGAAACGGCGAGTGGCGCAGCGCTAGAAATTGTTCTGGAGTTGACTTCACCGAATGAAGTGGGACTAATGATAATGATCATGAAACTCCGAAAGAGGACACTACCGAACCTCGCAGGTCAAGCAGGACACATGCAACTCCTAAACTGTATGGAAATCCTATTATGAATTTCATGGTTGATGAAATAGATGACCATGCGACGTATGAAGAAGCGATGATGAGCCTGGATTCCAACAAATGGCTGAAGCCATGAAATCTGAGATGGAATCCATGTACGAAAACCAAGTTTGTACTTTGGTGGACTTACCTCACGACTGAAAGGCTGTTGAGAATAAATGGATTTCCAAAAGAAAAACTGATGTTGATGGTAACTGATGTTGATGGCAAAGGGGTTTCGACAAATTCAAGGAGTTGACTATGATGATACATTCTCTCCCGTAGTGATGATAAAGTTAGTTAGGTCTATGTTAGCAATTGCTGCATCTTTCGATTATGAAATATGGCAGATGGAAGTCAAAACTGCGTTCCTCAATGGTAATATTGAAGAAGAGTTGTATATGATACAATCTAAGGGTTTTTTCGATCCTAAGGATGCTGATAAGGTATACAAGATTCAGTGATCCGTCTATGGAGTGAAGCAAGCATCTCGGAGTTGGAATCTCTTCTTTGATGAGGTGATCAAAGAGTTTGGATTTGTCCAAACTTATGGAGAGGCTTGTATTTACAAGAAATTGAGTGGGAGCAATGTGGCATTTTTGATATTATATGTGGATGACATATTATTGATTGGAAATGATATAGATCTTTTAAACAGTGTTAAAAGTTATCTAAACAGTAGATTTTCGATGGAGGACCTTGGTGAAGCATCATATATATTAGGCATTAAGATCTATAGAGATAGATCAAGGCGCCTAATTGGGCTATCGCAAAGTACATACCTTGATAAGATACTAAAGAAGTTCAGTATGGACGGAAGTAAGAAGAGGTTCTAACCTATGTTTCAAGGCAAGACATTGAGTAAGACTTGAAGTCCGGCTATGGCGGAAGAAAGAAAGATAATGGATAAGATCCCCTATGCTTCAGCCATAGGCTCTATAATGTATGCCATTCTATGTACAAGACCGTATGTGGCACATGCTATTAGTTTGACTAGTAGGTACCAATCTGATCTATGTTCGAAACAGTAGATAGCCATCAAGAATATCCTCAAGTACTTAAGAAGAACTAAGGATATGTTTCTTGTATACAGAGGTGAAGAAGAGCTGGTCGCTAAGTGTTATGTCGACACTAGCTTTGACACCGATCCGGATGACTCTAAGTCTCAATCCGGATAGTATTTCTCTTGAACGGAGCACCAGTTAGTTGGAGGAGTTCCAAACAACATGTGGTGGCTGGATCAACGATGGAGGTGGAATATGTTGCTACTTCAGAAGCGGTGCATGAAGCAGGTTGGATGAAGGAGTACATAACGGAACTAGGTGTGGTTCCTAGTGCATTGGACCCAATGGTGATCTATTATGACAACAATGAAGCCACATCCAACGCCAAGGAGCCAATGTCTCACAATAATTCCAAGCATATTAAGCGCCGATTTCACTCCATCCATGAGCATGTCAAGGATGGAGATATAAAGATTACTAAAGTACACATGGACCTAAATGTAGTAGATCCGTTGACTAAAGTTCTCCCTAGGGAAAAACATGATCAACACTAGAACTCCATGGGTGTTAGATTTATCACTATGTAAACTAGATTATTGTCTCTAGTGCAAGTGGGAGACTGAAGGGAATATGCCATGAGAGGCAATAATAAAGTTGTTATTATATGTATTCCAAGTATAGGATAGATGTTTATTTTGCATGCTATAATTGTATTAATACGGACACCTTAATACATGTGTGTTTAATAAACAAATAGAAAGTTCCTAGTTATGCCTCTCTATAAACTAGCTCGTTGATTAATAGGATGATCAAGGTTTCCTGATCATGGACATCGGATGTTGTTAATAATGAGGTCACACCATTGGTGAATGATGTGATGAACATTCATCTGAAGTATAGCACTACGGTCAAAGTCATTATGTTTATATTGCTATCACATCATACAAAGTAATCTTTATCCTTACACCATGAGATCATGTTAATTGCTAACACCGGAAGAATACTTTGATAACATCAAACATCACACCATAACATGGTGACTATAAAGATGGGTTTGGGTATTACGAAGGTGTTATGTTGAGGCTCATGGATCAAGAGTGGAATTTGTCAATCCCGATGACGGATAGATATACTCTGGGCCCTCTAAGTGATATCACATTAATATAGCTTGCAAGCAAGTGATGTGATCACTAGAATGTTATATCACGGGAACAAGAAAAGAGTGCATGTTGGTAACAAGATCAAACTAGGTATTGAGATATTGATGATTGAATCTCGGACATGTAATATATCGCAAGACAAAGGGATTTAGTTACTATCGTTAAAGGTTCTCCTGATCATAGAAGTTATCGTTGAATGTGTGGGTGTCAGTATGGATCTCTAGGTCCCGCTTCTGATTATTGATCTGAGAGGGGTCTCGATCATGTCTGCATTATTCGCGAACATAGGGTGACACACTTAAGGGTTGCAAACACCATTTGTAGCAAATATGTTCTAGATGAAAGAATTATTTCAATGGACAACGAAATTGTTTCGGGTGAAATTGCTGAAATTGGTTCTGCATGTGATATTAAAATATTGCCAGGGGTTTTATGTGAATGTTGGTTAATTAAAGTAATTAACAAAATTCTGAATAAAATAAATAAAAGAGTTTTATTAAATGAGAGTTGCATTAAATATGGTGGAAATTTAATGCATGTGAGTGGGATTATGAGTGGAGGAAAAATTGATGTGAGTGGAGCTTCCACCACATGAATGAGAAAGAGGTGGGGGAACACCCCATGGGCGCCGGCCATGGGAGGGGAGGAGCCCCCCTCTACTCCCTCTCAAAGCAGACCTCCTCGTGAATGATCTATCTCCCCCTCTAGAATTATTCCCCCATGGTCTCGGATTAGCGAGATACATGTTCTCGGTGGATTTCGTCTGGAAGGAGTTGCTACTTCCGCTGCATCGCTAGAGCGAGGAGGTGGAGGTTGTTCGGTGGCCTGAACGTGTGTGCGAGGACGGATGCGCTTCTGATTTGCGGCGCTAGGACTTCCACACGTTCTTGAGATCGGTAAGCGTTCGACTACGTCATCCACGAGTTCCATCTTGTTACACTTTGTTGGTCTTCGAGGGTATGTTCTCTATGGATGTATATCCACCCGTTGCTTGTATCTAGTAGATAGATCTTGGCGTATAATAGTTACCATCATAGGAATTTTTTGTTTTCTATGCTGTGAACCCAAGAGTTATTTTTGTTCCGGTATTATGAGAACAATTATTGTTCAAATAATTACCATATTCCATAGAAGATGGATGAACTCTTACGAGTCTAGTTGGAGAAATCACATCCATAACACTTATGCTAAAATATCGCAATACAAATGATTAAAAATATCACTTACAAAGTGACACCGTTGTTTAAATTATATTGGAAAAGTAAACATGAAGAAACTCCATGTTGATGGAATTTTGTAGTCTTTTTGATTTTTGAATCAAGTTGACGCTTGTGAGAATTTCCTGGAAATGATTTAAATTTCGTTCATAGGTTAAGAAAATAAAACGACTAACTTATTGGACATTGTACATTTTGATGTATGTAGTCCATTAAGTAGGTCCTGAGCAATGGATTTCAACTTCATATACTTTGTTCGAAAATTTCAGTCAATATATGTGTATATTTACTTAATAAAGAAGAAGTATGAAACATTTGAAAATGTTCAAATGATTTCAAGATGAAGTGGAAAATCATTGTAACAAGAAAATAAAGAATTTATGATTGGATCATAAAGGAAGATATTTGAGTTACAAGTATAGCAAACACCTAAGAATTGAGGAATCGTTCCACAGACTTGCGTTTCTCAAAACACCATAGAAGTATGGAATGTTTGTGAAATGTAATCAAACCTTGTTTGACATGGTAGGATCAACACAGTCATTTACAAAATTGCCATTATATTTTAAAGATTAATCTTTAGTGACTATTGCTTTTACACTTAAAAGAGTTGCATCATGATTCATTGAAATGACACCATATGAGTTATGGTTTGGGATAAAACCCAAGTTGTCTTTTCTTAAATTTTCGTATGCTAGGCATAACTAAAATATTTACAACCAAAATCGGATGAGCATGTCTTTATAGGTTATCCCAAATAACCGTTGGGTGTTCCTCCATAACACCGAAGACAAAAGTGTTTGTCGCTTAGAAACGTCAAATTTCTTGAGAAGGATTTTTTCGTGAAAAGTTAAGTGGGAGGACAATAAAACTTTGATAAAGTTATTGAACCCTAGCTATATGTGCTGATTTGCACAGTGCCGGAAAGTGTCCCGGAGGCAACCACAATGCTCATGGCTCTCGTACCTCAAAGGTTGTGGTCATGGAGATCTAAGTTCCTATTGAACCACCGTTGGTCGGGTAAAACAATCAAATAGTAAGATTTGGGATTGAATCATTATTATTTGACAATGCTAAACCGATTACATGCAAAGAAGCGATGATGAGCCCTGACTCCATCAAATGACTATAAGTCATAAAATATAGTCATAAAATCCTTGATAGTTTTCCATACACAAGAAATCAAGTTTCTGAACTCGGAAGACCCTCCGGAAGGCGTGAAGCCTATCGGTCGTGTTTGGATCTATGAAGAAACAGACATGCATGGATGTTTCACATATATGAAATGGTCGACATATCATTAAAAGTGTTTTACGATTATGTTCAAGGAGTTGACTATGACAAGATTTGATCTTTCATAGCGATATTTAGTCTAGACGGATTAGTGTAGAAACCACTACATATATCAATTTTTGTATATGGTAGTTGAATAAACAAAACAATGTTCTTCTAATAGAATGGTTACCTAGGACATGTACATGACACCGTCCGAAGGGTTTTGTTAATTCAAAGGATGCTAAAAGGGTATGCAAACTTCATTTGAAGTAAGCATCACGGATTTGGAGTCTTCACTGTGGTGAAACTGTTAAAAGGTTTAGTTTCATTAGAGACGATGAAGATGCTTGCCTTTGCAAGAAATTAAGTGGGAGCGCTAAGACACATTTCTAATATGTTATGTAGAAGACATGTTGTTGATTGGAAATGATGTATCTTTTATTGACACTAGTTAAGGATTTCATTAAAATTAAATTTAAATGAAAGATTTAGGCAAAACCAGAATATTGGGCATCAATGTCTATGTAGATAGATTAAGGTGCTAATATGGTTGTGCCGAAGTACATAGATGAAATATTGAATGAATTTTAATATGGAAACGACGAGAAAGGTTATTTCCACATGGAAGAGGTTGAAACAATATTCAAGTGTTTTGACACTTGGTGAGTGAAACCACATGAATGATTTGATCAATCATGAATATCGTGATATGTATATATCCAGATATGTCCTATGCTCTAAATGTTATGCGCATATACCAGAGTGATTTATAAGATGATCGTTGGACAATAGTAAGATATCCTTATGTGCTTTGGAAGTACTAAGAATATATTATGTATGTAGAGGTGACAAATAGTTCTTTGTAAAGTGTTACACTAATACTAGTTTATAGTTCAATGTAAAATGTTACATTGACACTAGTTTTGTCATAAGATACAAAATAAGTTTATCTCAATTTAGGCTATGGGTTAATGTGGCACAATTTGATGGAACAAAGTTCCATGATAGATTTGGATGAGTTCCAAAAGGTTAAGTATTGTGACAAATACTACAACAAAAGGCTAAGTATAAGACTGCTCTAGTAGCAGCATAGGAAGGCATTTGTGTCAATAAGTTTGTTATCAACCTAGGTGTAGTTCCAACTAGGCTAGTACTATGAAAATATATTATACGACAATAGTATTAACATGTTTTAACCCATAAGGAACTAAGGTCTCACCAAAGGACCAAATTTATACAATGCCATGTCATTTGAGAATGAGTGATGCGTAGAGACGCAAAGACATGCAAATACACACAAATCTGAAAGTGTCAGACCTAGAGATTAGGTTGACCACTAGCAATGCTTACGTACAACACCGGCCATAGGTGTTTATATACATAAGTTTCAACTAGATTATTGAATCTAGTGCAAGTGGGAGACTGAAGGGAATATGCCTAAGAGGCAATAATAAAGTGGTTATTATATTATTCCATGGTTATCATAAATGTTTATTTCTCATGCTATAATTGTTTTAACAAGAAAGGTTAATACATGTGTGTTTAATAAACAAAGAAAAGGTTCCTAGTAATGCCTCTCATTACATTAGCTTGTTGATTAAGGGATCATCAAGGTTTCCTGATTATGAACTTTAGATGTTGTTAATAAGAAGGTCATGTCATTGGAGAATGATGTGATGAACACTTGCCCGTAGTAGGTTTAACAATACAATCATGTATTGGAAGTTTATATTTCTCTCTCACTCAAAGTAACACTAATCCTTAGACCATGAGATCACGTCAATCACTAACAATAGAAAAGTACTTTGATTCCATCAAAGATCACACCATAACAGGGTGATTATAAAAAATTTGTTGGGTACTTAGAAAATGTTAGTTGCGGATGGTGGATCAAGAGTGAGATTTGTCCATCCTGATGACGGAGAGATATACTCTAGGCCCTCTCGGTGATATCACATTGATAACAACTTGCAAGCAGGTGTTTTGATCATAAGAAATGTTATATCATGGAACGAGTAAAATAATACTTGTCGGTAACGAGATCGAACTAGGTATTCATGATACCAAATGATCGGATCCTAGACAAGTAAAATATTGCAAGACAAAAGGAATTGGTTACTAAGAAAAAGGTCTGCATGATCACTTGATTCATCATTGAATAAATGGGAGTCATTACAGATTTCTAGATCCCACTAATGATTATTGATCGGAGAGGTGTCTCGATCATGTCCACATTATTCACGAATCGTAGGGTGAATCATTTAAGGTTTGCTAACACGTTTTGAGTGGATTTGGAACTCCGACTGAATTATTGGACAACACATGGGTTATTTCAAAAAAGCACTGAAACTGTTTCGGAATGTAGAAATAACACAATGGGGGTAATTGTTAATCATTGTTAATTGAATGAATTAACAAATATTAAAATAAATAAAATGTTTTATTAATTCCATAAGTGTGGTTTAATTGTTATGGATTCCATGCAAATAAAAGAAGAATAAGAGAGGGGGTACCTACTTGATGGAGGAGGTTACCACCATGAAGAGGGGTAGGTGGCAGATCTAGGGGCTGGCGCACTCCCTAGGGGGTGTCCCACTCCTCTCCTATAAAATGTGGCCACCTCTCATCTCTTCCTTTACACACTTGATCCACCTCTCATCTCGTAGATGATCTTGGCTAGATAGTGGTTCGTGTGTAGGATTTTTTTGTTTTCCATGCTATGAGCCCCATCAGCTTGAGGGATCATGCAACATGCATTATTACATTGATTAGAAAGGACAGAAATGTTCGAATCACCTCATGAAAGACTATCCCTCTTTCTTGGTTCTACAAGGGGCCTACAGCGCCAAGGTGGCCGAGGCATCAAACTAGGGGTACATTGCCGCACCAGGAACCCTAGCACTCAACGCACTACGACCACCACCAGGGCCACCTCCGGTGGCCACGGCAATCAAAGAACAACCCGAGGCAAATAGGGCCCAGAACAATGAGTACCCGAGGTCCAGGGGAGTAATGCACATGATTCAAAAGGGGCGGTCGTCCAACGGAACCCAAAATTAATCACCCGAAAAGTCAACTTGGCAGTAAGGACACCACCACCAACACCCGAATATAACCACTGGTCTGAGCAAGAGATTACCTTCAGTCGAGCTGATCACCCCGCACTGATAGTTGAAGCCCAGATTGGCGGGTTTGATATGAGCAAGATCTTCATGGACACGAGAAGTGGCATCAACCTCATCTACGCCAAGACACTACGCGTGATGAATTGCTCCTTGACCATTGTA
This sequence comes from Avena insularis, assembly GCA_023614405.1. Classification (NCBI taxonomy): domain Eukaryota; kingdom Viridiplantae; phylum Streptophyta; class Magnoliopsida; order Poales; family Poaceae; genus Avena; species Avena insularis. The sequence continues at coordinate 281,257,649 of CM042694.1, read as the reverse complement.
GATCCAACACACACGTCCTTCCACGACATAGTCCCTGGAAAATCCAAAATCCCTCTAGGCATCTTTGGAACACGAGAAAACTTCAGGCGCGAGAAGATCGAGTTCGAGGTTATGGACTGGCCATCATGGTACCATGCAATCCTCGAGTGACCCGCATTTGCGTGGTTCATGGTAGTGTCGTACTACACATACCTCATGGTGAAAATACCAGCACCCAATGGAATCATAAATGTAAGGGGAAGCTTCACTCTCTTAGACAACTGCAACCGTGAGTTCAACAAAATTTGTGAGTCCTTCGGAATGGAAACAAATTTCTCCCAGCTAATGATCTCTAGTGATCACTACGTCCTGCCAGAAGCAGAAGGTCCATACCTGATCAATCTTTCGACTATGCAAAGGACACACGAGAGGTCTAGATCTACCCTACGGACCCGAAGAAGACAACCTTTGTGGCCTCCAACCTTGGTCCCGCATAGGAAAGCACACTCATCAAGTTCCTCTGTGAGCATTGGGAATTTTTTGCATGGGTCCTAACTGACATGCCAGGAATTCCCAGGGAACTCGCCGAGAACACACTTAACATATATCCTGACACAAAACCAGTCAAATAGTCGCTTCGTGGAGCCAAAGCACAAGGCCATTGGAAAGTAACTGCATCACCCACTCGACTCCAAGTTCATCCAAGAGATAATAAGGCAACCTGACTTGCTAATCTAGTGTGCGTCCCGAAGAAAAACACGACGGAGCTTCGCATGTGTATTGACTTCACCGCGTTAAATAAACATTGTCCAAAGGATCACTTCTTGCTCCCGTGAATCGATCAGATCATTGATGCAACCGCCGGATGTGAGCATCTTTCCGTCTTGGATGCATACTCTGGGTACTACCAGATTGGGATGAAAGTCGAAGACCAAGACAAGACATCATTTATCACACCTTATGGTGTATTCCTCTATGAAACAATGCTCTTTGGGCTAAAAAACACGGGTGCCACGTACTAGTGGATGATGCAAAATTGCCTTGGAAACAAAATTGGCAAAAATGTCCAAGTCTACATTGATGACATCATAATCACGACATGGCAAGAATCAACCTTTATCGATGATCTTCATGAAACATTCGATAATAATCTTGACAAATACTGCATCAAGCTCCACCCGACAAAGTGCTCCTTTGGAGTCCCTACTGGGCAACTCGTCGAGTACCTCGTTTCAGCTAGGGGAATCGAAGCAAACCACGAAAAATACAAGAGATCCTAACGATGTTGAAACCGACAAATCTACGAGGCATCCAACATCTATCTAGGCGCATAGTGGCACTAAGTTGATTCATCGCTCAGCTGGGTGAAAAATCAGTGCCCTTCTACGCACTACTAAATAAATCGGATAATTTCGAGTGGACTGATGAAGCCTAATGATCCTTTGAAAATCGCAAGAAAACACTCTCGACATCACCTGTCCTGGTGTCACCCAAAAAAGGAACCACTACTACTCTACATCGTTGCTACTAGTTAGGTGGTCAGCATAGTACTGGTCGTTGAACGACCCGAAGAAGGAAAAACCCATAGTGTCCAACGACCAGTCTATTACCTCAGTGAGGTGCTATATCCATCCAAACAGTGATACCTGCACTATCAGAATCTTGTGTATGGTGTTTTAATAACAACGTGCAAACTATGCTACTACTTCTCAAAGCATCCGATAGTGGTGGTTAATGAGGCCCCTCTCTCCAACATCCACAGTAACCCCGAAGATACAAGGCGTGTCTCTCTTTGGGGATGTCATGGTATTGCCGACGAGTATGCCATGGAGGGGTCCTCATGGAGCGTGTTTAGAGAGGTGGGGGAAGCTGGTGAGTTGGTGCGTACAAGGTAACATAGCTTACCCAGGTTCAAGTCCCATAATGCTGGCATGAATCTACTCCTACTATAAATCACTATAATGGCAACACGCTGAGTTACAGGGAGCGGTTCGTTTTGCGAGGTGTTGTGTATCGTGCCCTGAAGGCTCCCACAAGCCCGGCTTATAATGGCACCAGAACCTAGGGTTATAGGGAAAGACCTTGCCGGACAGGTTACAGAGTCCTACACTAATACGAACTAGTCTTCATGTCTTGTACTCCAAGGCTCCAGGTTGGTTGGTAACTGCACCGTAGTCTTCCTTCTTCTGGCATGGGCCTCCCTTATAGATCCGTCTAACTAGGCCGCCCAGTAGGACATGGGACGTCCTACCAACAGTGGGCCACCTGGATTATCCATATTAGAGACATGCAATGGTGATACCCATTTAGCATATCCACAATAGTAGCCCCAGGAGGACTTTGAGATCTTGCGCCATATTGCCCTTTAGTATTGAATGCTCCGTCTAGGTGATCCTGGCAATTCTTCAAGAAATATCTCAAAGTTCTCCCAAAGAACCCTGCAATACTCTTCTTCTTCAATATGTAAGCCTGAGATTCTCCAAGTCTTCTTTTCCAGAATCGGACAGTGTCCGCCTTCACTGGAATCTTCAGACATGACTACTCTACTACAACAGTTAGTAGGATGACATAGCATATAGCCTACACTTCGTCAAAGCTCACATATGGAAGTCATTTAATCATTCACGATTTCCCCACATGCAAAATTCAAAATGTTAAGAGGCAAACGGGGGACGTGGCGAAATTACCACGCACGTTCGCACACACCTTGTCGGCGCTACAACCGTTAGATTTCCCATGCACGGATCTTGATTCTAGGCGCTATATATATTTACTATGGATAGAGAAATCTCTTTTACCCGCATTTCTCCCCTGCATCGTCTTCTTCCTCTCGTCACGTGACCATTTGAGCTCCCAGCGAGAAAACCCTAGCTAAGAAACCCCCTTCACCATCCTCCACCAATCCACCCAATGGCCAATAGCAGTAGCTCTCTATCAATAGCGGTGGTCCCCAAGGCATCAATAGAACCTTCCAACGGTGTATCTCTTCCACCGGAGGGAGTGGTGGTGCCTGTCTCTGCCGTGGTGGAGACCACCGGCGTTAACCAAACACGGGCGACACTAGAAGCCGTGGAGGAGGAGGTGGATTCCCATCAGCGAGTCTGGAGGGGCTCTAAGCTTTCTGCAGAGCACCTGAAGGAGCTTGTTGCTGAAGGATACCTTCCTTTGGCAGAGGACTTGGTCTGGCGGCTGGTGCCAGCCGGCGAGGTCATCCCTTCTCCCCAAGCCGTAGAAAAGGTATACCTCAAGTCTTAGTTGGTATGCAACATCTCCCTCCTAGTCTCTGACTTCTTTCTTGAAGTCCTGAAGCACTTCCGGGTTCTCCCCCATAATCTTTCTCCCAATAGCATAGAACTTAGCAATTACATAGCCTTGTGTGAAGGATACCTAGGGATCAAGCCTACGTTAGATCTATTTATTTACTTTTTCACCATCAAGAGAGAGTCCGGGGAGTGCAAGGATGAACTGTGGAACCATTAGCTTCAAGATCCGTCCTAACCATTGGTTCTCCAACATTGTTGGCCATGGGTCCTGCAAAAAAACTAGCAAAGGACATACTTTTATGGCCCAGATATACCTCTAGATGGCCACCAAGACTTGTACCCAAACTTTGTCGATGGAGCCGCCACCGAGGCCCCCACCTAGAGATCCCAAGCCCCCCTCCCGTCCAACGACAAAGCCTCTCATGTCGTAAAGTGGATAGAATGGCTGGTAGACGGAGGGCTAACCGGCTTGGACCTAGCCATGTGTTGGTTCATAAGACGAATCCAACCTCTGCAGCACCAGCCAAGCTGATGCATAAATATTCCAAGGAGAGGAAAGATCCCATGTAGATTTCTGTGGACAACTTCTCCAAGGACTCCATCAAGCTCCGACTTAAGGACATCGTCAAGGTGAAGGACAAGAAGCGCGTCTTCAAAATCATCTTTGACATGTTCGAATGCAGCAAATTCCTAGAGGTAACTATGTTTCCTCTATAGCTTTTATATATACTCTAAGGTTTCTAACTTGGGTGTATCAACCATCTGACATGCTTTTGACTCATCAGCTGGCGACCTTGGTAGAGGAAGAAATGGCCTCCCAAGTCTATGATCTGAGGCTGAAGGATATGCAAGCCGTATCTGACGATGATATCTCCAAGGATCATCTAGATCTAGCAATGCGCAAGCGGAAGAGATCCACCTATGACATTGTTGCCGAGGGCAAGAAGAAGAAATCGGAGAGTTGAGTCTCCAAGAAATCCACCGCTTCCTTAGAGGTGGAGAAGAAGAAGTCCACCAGCATCCCATTAATCAAGGCACCTACTGCGGTGTAAGTAAACTCATTTCCAACTTTTACTTTGCACCTACTCATTATTATACTTATACTTTGTATATTTCAGTAAGAGATCTGGTGTTAGTTTGAAACGGACCTCCAAAGATGTTGGAGGTTCTAATAATATTCGCGATATGTTAACCAAGTCCTCGCCCGCTGTTGCTCCCCTGACTCTTGTCGTCAAGCCTATAACAGGCTCTGCCGGAAACTTGTCCCACGTCGTACCTGTGACCTCTGTCATGGAGATAGACATCAACCAACACCAGATGTCTCAGGTTTTTCCGGCATGGACCTTGCTCCTAGCGGCCAGGGGATGCAGGAGAGCACCTCTTCAAAAGTGCCTGAAGCTACGGCTAAGGATGCAACCGAAGAAGGAAAGGAACTGGTACCTAAAGCAGAAGCAACAATAATAACCAAGTCGGGAACCTCTATGATATCAATTGCTATGATAATGCATGAGACGACTAGGGCTTCATCCATGCCTCCGACTACTTCATCTGCCATGCCTCTAACTCCTCCAACGCTGAGCCTGGATGATCTTATTCAGCAGGAAAATGCTATTTATAACAATGCCATGACCTTCCACGATGAATATGCCAATTTGGAAAATAACCTCAAGATTATTGCTATCATAAGTCTTCAATCTTTTTACATTTATTTTTATAATCTATCCCACTGTAGCCCATGAGATCTTAGGCAGAAAACCAATAGTTATTGGCATGAGTGATCCAAAGAAGAACTAAGTGTAGAACTTGATAGTGTAGCCCCCGAGTTTCTAGGTAGAATGAATAATTCCGGCTAGATACTCTAAGAGAGAACACACACGGATTAAAATATGATACTGTAGCCCCCGAGCCTCTAATTGAAACTAATAAGTTTCGACTAGATGCTCTAGAGAAACTAAGTATTCTTCTCTTTGAAGAATGTGAATACCCAAAGGAAGGTTGCCAATGCAAAGTATTCCAAACTATAAAAAGAGATGAATCTTTAAAAGGGTAAAACAACCTTTTTGAAGGAACAGATTAAAATTAGCCAGCGTCTGTTTTCCTCCATCAGTTCCCGAATCCTTTATTTATAGTCATTTCGCTCGAAATCTCATATGTTGTATTTTTTCTAACTTGCAGATGCCATTGCCAAGGCCAAAAGCATCATTGAGCAATCCAAGCATATCCAAGAGATGAACAATGAGAATAAGATTCTGAAGAAAGACCTAGATACTACCGTCAAAGGGATGAAGAGTTAATGAAGGTTCTATAAGAATCTGCTGAAGCTGAGATGCATCGCCCGAAGGAGATTGAACACCTCAAGGAGCAAAACCAAGCTGCCACATTGTAGAGTTCTCGGGGCCTTGAGGCATACAAGAAACTTCAGAAGGAGCATGACATCTTGGCGGAAACCTACCATCAAGGTGAAACTAGTATGTTTGGCAACTTTCCTCTGTCTTTCTCAATTCTGTATGTCGGATAAATGTACATTACTATTGTACTCATGATCCTTGTCTCTTATGATAACACAGCTCCTGTTGGTTTAAACAACATGGCTGAAGGTGCCCTGAATTCAAAGGAGTGCATCATTCTTGCCGACAACTTCATTAATACTGCCATCACTCAAGCCAAGGAGATAGTGCAACCCCTGGATATCAGCATTAGAGTGGTAGATTCTGTTGCTAGGTACTCAGAAATCCTCCGCTGAGCCCCCGAGAAAATAAGGAGTTGGAAAGCATCCTCTATCCAGTCTGGTGCAAGGATGGCCTTGTCCTTCGTGAAGGCACACTATGATGACACTGACATGGACCTGATATCCTCTTGTATGCCAAAGTTTGATGAGGAAGGGTGTTTAATTGATAGCACTGCCATTTGGAACTCCCTCGCCGGCTACAATACCAAGATTTCCAAGATTGTCAAGGCGGACGTCTTCGTGCCAGTTGAAGAGATGGATGGTGAGCCAACCGCTTCAAAATCTGGCCCCGGTTCCTCTGAGTTTGATGATCTCTCCAGGCCAGCTTCTCTTGTCGTTGATGATGCAGCATTGAACAACCTTGCAATAGCGCCATAAACACTTATTGCATTAAACGTGTCTCTGCAATTTTTTGTATGTATGCGGAAAAACTTGTGGAAGTAAGGCGAAAAACTTGGTTGCAAGCCTTCTACTACTTATCTATATCCAGCATGTAAATATTTTTAAGCAAATGTTGGCTTATCCATTATTCTAGTTCTTATGCTTGACCTTTGATTAGACGGAAGACTTGCATCACAAAAGCATGTTCTCGGTTGATGATGCTTAATAACACCGTCAAGAACCTCAGAACAAAATCGCCGGCTTTGAGTGCCGAAAAGTCACTACTCCAGAATCCACATAAAAACAACAGCGTAGTCCAGAAAACTTAAGCTAACGCCCGTAGGTGGCATTTTCACAAGTGCAAATGCAAACTTGCACATAAATGGTTTATATGATACAAAAAATGAACACTAAAGGAGGTTAAAGACTCAGCAAATATGAGTGAGCCAAATGCTTTATTTCATTGATCATATAAGGTACTTATTACATAATATAAAATATGCCAAGTGTAAAAAGGACATAGTTGTGCTATGTTCCATGGCCGATCAATCTCTTGATAATCATCATCGGGGTCACGTCGCTTGCGCTCGTGTTCTGTTGGCCTATCTTTCAACTTGCGCATATCGATGAGGTAATAGGAACCATTGAGCAACACCTTGATTATGACGAATGGTCCTTCCCAAGGCGGGGATAGTTTGTGTGGCTTTTTCTGCTTGAGACGAAGCACTAGATACCCCTCTTTAAACGAGCGATGCCTAACATGGCGACTATGGTAGCTGTGTAGCTTCTGTCGGTAGATAGTGGATCTTTAGCATGCCAAGACATGTTTTTCCTCGAGCAGGTCCACCAATAGGCATCTAGATTCTTCAGCATCATCTTTGTCGTAGGTGGTAACTCTTGGTGCATCATGGAGGATGTCGGTTGGTAGGATGGCTTCTTCTCCATATATCAAGCCAGTAGATTTGTTGGGTGTTGTTCGTAAACTCCACAAGACATATGGTAATTCCTCCACCTAGGCTCCAGATGCTCTATGTAGCAGTGCCTCTAAGCATGGCTTGATTCCTTGTAGAATTAGTCCATTGACTCGCTCTACTTGCCCATTTGACTATGGATGTACCACAAATGCTAGGTCAAGGTAGATGCCTTTTTCATGACAATACTCCTCAACTTCTCCGAGTGACAAGTTGTTGCCATTATCGGTGATGATGCTATGCGGGAGACCAAATCTCACCACTAGATCCATCGAGCTTTCTAATGGGTTTAGCTTCAATCCATTTAGTAAATTTGTCAACTACAACTAACATATGCGTAAATCCATAAGGTGCTATATGCAAAGGACCAACCATGTCAAGCCCCAAACTGCAAATGGCCAAGTAATTGGTATTTTTCGCAATTCTTCAGCTAGAACATGTGGTTGCCTTGCATAAAACTGACACCCAACACAAATATGCACCATCTTGTCGGCCTCTGCCTTGGCGGTCAACTAGTAGAATCCTTGTCGGAAGGCTTTGGAGACCAACGATCGGGGAGCAACGTGATGCCCTCAATCTCCGAGATCTATCTCTCTAAGGATGTCCATACCTTGTTGTTGGGATACACACCGTAGGAATACTCCTGTGGTACTTCTTTTATACAGCTGGTCGTCTATTATGACATAGCCTTTTGCTCTGCATACTATCTGTCGGCTTTTGTCTTTGTCGGCGGGCAGTGTTTCATCTTGAAGATAGTCCATGAATGGTTTTGTCCAATCTGGAGAGGTCACTATAACTACGTTAACAAATGAATCCATTATACCTGGGTTGTTGGGGTCTACTCCTTTAACATATGAAGTCCGTAAATGTTCTAGGAAAACGCCAGGTGGAATTGGTCGACGGGCTGATCCAAGCTTAGATAGCAGATTTGATGCCTCATTGTCCTCCCTTTTGATGTACTTGACTTCGTAGCCATCGAAGAACTTGGCTATCTCATCTACTTCATATCGATATGCCGCCATCATAGGGTTAAGCGTGTTCTAGGTGCCAGCCACCTTCTAGGCAACCAAGTTGGAATCTCCACATCAAACTATGAGCTTCATGCCAATATCCTTGGCCACACGAAGTCCATGAATGAGAGCTTCATATTCCGCCATGTTGTTGGTAGCGTTGAAGTGGATCTGCATGACCACTACGACTTCTCTCCTATTGGTGATTGTAGCAATACACCAGCCTCCAAGCCATTCAGTAACTTGGATCCGTTAAAGTGCATGACCCAAAACTCTGGCTTTGGCACAGGAGTGTTTTCTGGCAGTTCTGTCCAATCTGCGATAAAATCCGCCAATGCTTGAGATTTGATAACGTCGCGTCTCTTGTAGGTGATTTCGAAGGCGGCAAGCTCGATTCCCCACTTCACCACCCTTCTGTAGCATCGCTGTTGTTGATAATATCGGGCAGTGGATCTTTGCTCACTACTATGATGGGGTGCTCCTGGAAGTAGTTCCTTAGCTTGTGTGAAGCAAGGAAAACTCCATAAAGTAGATTCTAGTAGTGCAGGTAATGCTTCTTGGATTCCGTCAAGGCCTCACTTACATAGTAAACTGGTCGTTGAACTCCGTGCTTGTGCGTTGGTTCCTTGCGCTCCACCATGATGACAATGTTTATAACCCGGTTGGTTACCATCATGTATATTAACATTGGCTCCATTGACTCCAGTGCTGCAAGTATTGGTGTGGAGGAGAGTATTCTCTTCAACTCCTGAAGTTCTGCATATGCCTCACATGTCCATATGAATTTGTCTTCCTTCTTGAGTAACTTGTAGAGCGGCATTTCCTTCTCTCCAAGTCGGCTGATGAACCGGCTTACCCCTACAACACAACCTATGAGCCGTTGTATGTTCTGCAAGCATGTCAGGTGTTTGATGTCAAGGATGGCCTTGATCTTCTCTAGGTTAACCTCAATTCCGAAATGCAAAATGATGAAGCCCAAAAATTTGCCGAATGGGACCCCGAAGACACACTTCTTGTGGTTGAGCATCATGTCATATTTCCAAAGGTTGTTGAAGGTTTCCTGCAAGTCAGCAATGAGATCATTTGATTTCTTTGACATCACCGCAATGTCGTCCACATAAGCATGTATATTGCAACCTATTTGGTCATGTAGGAAATGCTACATCGTCCGCTGGTACATTGCACCAGCATTTTTTCAACCCAAATGTCATTGTGACGTAGCAGTACGTACCATAAGGTGTGATGAACGAAGAGGCCAATTGGTCCGACTTTCGCATCTTGATTTGGTGGTATCCTGAGTATGAATCGAGAAAACACAGAAGTTCTGAGCCAGTTGTCGAGTCAATGACTTGGTCAATGCGAGACAAATCAAACAGATCTTTCAGGCACAATTTGTTAAAGCCGGTGTAATCAACACACATTCTTAATTCTTTGGTTCCCTTTTTAGGGACAAGTACAGGATTGGCCACCCACTGGGTGTTAATAACTTCTTAGATAAAACTAGCCCTATGTAATCTAGCTAGATCGTTGCCTATGGCTCGCCATTTTTCATCACCAAAGCATCATAGAGGTTGTTTCACCGGTTTTGCTTTAGGATCGATGTTTAAGATGTGGTCGTCAAGTTCCCTAGGTACACTCTTCATGTCGGAAGGTTGCCAGGCGAAGTTGTCCCTATTCTCACGGAGGCACTCGACAAGCGCGCTTTCCTATTTGGGATCCAGGTCTGTGCCAATGGAGGTGGTCTTGGAGGAATATCCTTCCACAAGTTCCACCTTCTTAGTCTTGATAGCAGCCTTGAAGGCGGGTTCAGAATCAAAAATCTGCTTCTTCGAAGCCGGCATCTCTGAGGCATCAACCTGGTGCTGGATCTCCTTGAACTCTTCACCGTAGAGGACCGCTTCGGCAAAGTAGGCTTCACTCAGCTCGCACTCCCTTGCCTTGGTGAAGCTTCCGGCTATGGTGATGATGTCATTTGGTCCGGGTATCTGGATCTTGTTGTAGACGAAACATGGCCTAGCGAGGAAGGAGTGGAAAATGTCGTGTCCAAATATGACGTGGTACACGCTCTTGAAGGGCACCACTTCAAAGGTCATGCACTATTGGCGATAATTATTGACATCACCAAAGGCGACCAGAAGGGTGATGCATCCAAGGGACTGAACTTGCCGGCCAGGAACAACGCCATGGAACTGTTGGGTCTGCAGCATAGAAAACAAAAAATTTCCTACGGTGTGAACTACACGCCAAGATCTATCTACTAGGTACAAAGCAAACGGGTGGACATACATCCATAGAGAACTTACCCTCGAAGACAACGAGCTTTGTTAACGAGTAGGAACTCGTGGTTGATGTAGTCGTACACTTGCCGATCTCAAGATCGTGAGGAAGTCCGAGCTCCGCAACTCAGCAGCGCATCCGCACTCGCACACACGTTCAAGCCACCGGACAACCTCCACCTCCTCGCTCCAGCGATCCAGCGGAAGCAGCAACTCCTTCCGCATTTAAATGCCACTGGAACATGTATCTCGCTAATCCGAGACCATGGGGGAATAATTCTAGAGGGTAGAGAGATCCTTCACAAGGAGGTGTGTAGATGAAGGAGGGAATGGGTGGCCTTTTATAGGAGGAGGGGGGGTGCCCCCTCTCTCCATGGCCGGCGCATGGGGGGTGACCCCTCACCTCCCCCATTCATTTGGTGGTAACTCCTCCACATTAAAATGCCTCTTCACATTCCCTTTTAAAGTCTCCACTTTAAATGCATTAAGTTTCTCCAAATTTAATGCTCTCTCATTTAATAAAACTCTTTTATTAAATTTATTCAGAATTTTGTTAATTACTTTAATTAACAAACATTCACATATAGCCCCTTGCAATATTTCAATATCACATGCAGAACCACCTTCTGCAATTTCACCTGAAACAATTTCCGGTTTCTATTGAAACAATTCCTGCGCTTTGCAATTCTTCCGTCTGAAACATATGTGCTCCAAAATGGTGTCCGGTAACTCTTAAGTGTGCCACCCTACGGTTCGCGAATAATGCAGACATGATCGAGACCCTTCTCCGATCAATAATCAGCAGCGGGACGTGGAGATCCGTACTGACTCCTACAAATTCAACGATGACTTCTGTGATCGTGAGAACCTTTAATGCTTGTAACTAAATCCCTTTGTCTCTCGATATATTACATGTCCGAGATTCGATCATCGGTATCTCCATACCTAGTTTGATCTCATCGACATGCACTCTTTTCTTGTTCCCGTGATATAACATTCTAGTGATCACATCACTTGCTTGCAAGCTATCCTAATGTGATATCACCGAGAGGGCCTAGAGTATATCTATCCGTCATATGGATTGACAAATTCCACTCTTGATCCATGAGCCTTAACATAACACCTTCGTAGCACTGAACCCATCTTTATAGTCACCCTGTTACGGTGTGACGTTTGATGTTATCAAGATACTCTTCCGGTGTTAGCAATTAACATGATCTCATGGTCTAAGGATAAAGATTACTTCGTATGATGTTATAGCAATATAAACACAATGACTTGATCATAATGCTATACTTCGGATGAATGTTCATCACATCATTCCACCAATGGTGTGACCTTGTTATTAACAACATCCAATGTCCATGATCAGGAAACCTTGATCATCTTGTTAATCAACAAGCTAGTCTATAAGAGAGGCATGACTAGGAACCATTTTTGTTTATTAAACACACATGTATTGATGTTTCCTATCAATACAATTATAGCATGTAAAATGAACATCTATCATATACATGGAATATATAATAACAACTTTATTCTTGCCTCTCAGGGCATATTTCCTTCAGGAACATGATGTTCCTCCGCCTTAGCTGAGTCTCCGTCAAGTTCATCTTGTGCAGTGTATCAAGGTATTAATGCTGCTTCCACTATCCACGAGGCACTTGGTGAACTCATTGTTGTCAATCAGGGGTTGATGACCATGGCATACTGGTGCTCTGTTGGGATGTGATCTAGGTGATCTCCTCTGTCCCAAGTAACTAGAATTTCCGACCACCTGACGTACTGGGAACTGCTGGGAGGGTGGCCATCAGTATCCTCAGGTGGGTTTTCTGGGCCCGAACAGTGTGAGTGCCAAGGAAAGTGTGGTAGACCAAAGCCTTCTTTTCAAATGGATTCTTGCCCTTTCCATCGCCCTTGTCAATGGGCTTGGGGTTCGTGTATTCATCCATATCATCTGAATCCTTGGACTCTTCCTCCTCCTTCCCTTTGCCCTTTCCGTGGGGTCCGTTCTTCCGACTTCACTTGTAGCCGGACTTAAGGTCTTCCTTGAGGTCGTAGACAAACTTGCAGTGGCGGTTGGTATGAGTGGCTTTACCGTTTGTGTCAAGATGGATGAAACATGGCATATCACGGTACTCCTCATACGTCTAGGGAATGCAGGGCGCTATGGGTGTGGAGTCACTCCGCTGCTGTACACGACTAGCCCCCCGGCCACGACCACGTTGTCCACCTTCGCCTATGCCAATGAAAGTCATGTTGACTTCTTGCTTGTCTTCTGGCGGATTCTTCTGCTTATTGTTGTTGTTGTTCTTGGCCTGGGTGGGAATAGACACTTCAAGTAGAGACCCGTGAGCATCGTTGTCGGCAGCGGGAAACTCACTAGCCTTGGTAATTGTTGAGTTGTGATCAAGTTGCCCTTGTCTTGAGTGTGCTTCAACATATGTCGAAGCAGTGTTCCCTTTTCTAGACCGTCGATGAAAGCGGCCATAGCGGTTTGGTCATGTACTCCCGCCCATATATTTTTCATATCAAGCCAACGGGATAGGTTGGAACGGGAAGATTCGTCCTTCTCCTGCACACACTATTGTAGGTCATCGATAGTGCATAAGATGTTTGTACGTACCCTCGAAGTTCTTGGTGAATGCTTCATGCATGTACAACCAATTATAGATTGACTCCTCCAACAAGTTGTCAATCCATTGTAGGGCGGTGCTAGAGAGCATAAGTGTGAGGTACTTGACATCAACGTTGGGGTTTGCCCCTATGATTTCAATCACTTTGTGGTAGTCCTGCAACCATGTGGCTAGCCTGGCAGTGCCGTCATAGGGCTTGATAGTCTTGTCAATCTGGAGGCCCTTAGGGTAGGTTGTGGCCCAGATAACTGGTCTGAAGCAACGTGGCCCCAAGTATTGCTCTTCTCGGGCTTCATGCATCTTATCAAGGTGCGATCATGCATCGTATGGCTCCGGTTGCTTCTTGTTCCCATTTCCGCCATGGGTAGGAGAGTTGTGGTGCAAGTCATGAGACCTGCACAATCCTCCACCATGGTGGATGCTGGGTGGTGATGGTGGCGGCGGTGGGTTAGCCTTCTTGCTGCTCCCTCTATGCGAGTCGTCACGCCTGTCGGGATCTTGTCGGACGCGGGGCTTCCTTGTGAGATTTTCTCATATGTCCGTCATTGCCGTTGCACTCTCTGTCATGCCGAGGCTACTCCCCCCGATCACGTATAACGATACCGACCTGAGGATGCCTAGGAGGTGGCATGCTTGTACAGTGGTGCAGCTATGGGTCCTCACAATGTTGGGACTGCGGGGTGGCGGCGAGCAATGAGGGTGAGCCTTGTCTCCATTGCCGGAGGATATTGGGATAACATCAGTCCTGTTGCATGCATCCCTCCACCTATGTTCCGTGGAGCCTATGTGGGATCCTTCATCGCGAGGTGATCTTGGTCCGTGGCAGTTGTTCATGCTAGACTGGCAAAGCTCTGGGTTGGACTTCAGCCTCTGCGAGGTGGCTTTCTCCTATTGTTTGCAAGCCTTGGCGACGAGGTCATAGACCTGATCCACCACTTCAGGTGATCTATCCTATTCGAGTAAGTTCCTAGTGACAACAATGTTGAGGCCGGGGGTTGGCATTACTTGCTTCCCAACCGAATCGATGTAGGGGGTAGGTTTTGCCAGTTTGGATGGATCCCACCCCAAATTGCGTCAGACGCCGGGATCAACAACGACGTGAGTCGAGGCTTTCTTTGCCTTGTGCTTTAATAGCAACTGCTTGTACTCAGCCTCCATTGCTCTTTCTGCCTTGATCGATTGTTGTGCCTTGGCCATATCCCTGTCAAGCTGGGTACCCTACTCTGCGATGCACCTGGCCTCCGCGAGGATCTCCTGGTGCTTCTCATCAAGCGCCATAACATTCCAGATATGGGCGACCGTTAGAGGTTCAACGGGGAGCTGGTCGTACATCACCTTGTCGGCGGGAGTTCCTAAGGGGTTGCCAGCTGCTGATGTGGATGGCGGAGGCAGTTGGTTTGTTTGGTTTGCAGCACTGGGTCTGGTAGTGAGTTCCTGCGGCTGCTGCGGGGAGGAAATAATTTTGCGCCCCGAAAGTTGAGACGCCAAGGCAAAGCGGTACCCAAGTTGCTTGTAACCGTCCATGTTTCCCATAGTTGGCATGCCAAATACTCAGAGGGTCTTTTTCAGCATGAATTCAGCTTAATATTTGAATACAAAATATCGGGCTAACGTCTGTCAAGTTAGGCCCCTGTCAGTTTTCGCCGTTATGTCATTGCCATTGTGGCTGCCATGTAGACTTGCAGCGTTGGCGCGTGCATCCATTCCTCATTACGCGCTTCTTCTTCCCTGGAGCGGTGATCTATGGTCGCGGCCATGGCGCGGAGCTGGAACGCCATTTCGTTTGGTGGTGAGATCTAGGACACAGACTAACCTGCTCGGCCTTGCTCCCCTCCCCATTCCGAATCGAAGCTCGCCCTCACCATGGCCACACCCATGGCATGGCGCGGGGACGAGAATTCATTCCTGGGTGAGATCTATGTAACATCCCAGCATTAGGATTCAATGAAGGGTAGAAATAGGAATATAGGTTTGTGCATGCATGCATCTATAAAAATCAGTGTAAATTTTTCGCCAAACAAAAACCTAAAGGGATCAGAGTTTCTTTCACTAACTGGAGGTAGGAGTAGCTCTTGTTAGTGATTGCTATGAATTTTGACATGACCTTTGGTAATTATTAAGTCTTTGGGGAGGTTACTTTGAATTCAAATTTGAAATCCAAATCAATTTGAAAATATTTGAAAATTAGAAGTTAGTAATATTTAATGGTTTTCCAAAAAAACCTTATTAACATTGTTTGATTATATTATAGATATAGTAATCAATAATAAGGATTAAAGACAAGCAAAATTAAATAAGAAATGAATTCTTATTTCTTTATTTCATAATAAGATTACAACTGGTGATAAATACATCAAAAGCAGAAGATTACAAAGAACAGAAATCAAACTTTATTAACTTGTAATAATATCTTTACAAGATCCTTTACAAAAGAATAAAAAGAAGGTTACAATTAAAACCTATACTACCTATCTACTCCTATACTGAATCTTGTATGTCCAGATCTTGTTCCTACAAATAAGATAAAAAACTAAAAGGAAAATAAAGGGTTGGTTAGCTAATTTTACTCTCAGTGGTGAACAGTGAAATGCACTATTCATGTTACATCACAGAGTAATAAAACAGGGGCAAGTTTCACTAGGATAGTAACTAGTAAAAGGGTAACAGGTGAAGATATTTTCACTTGAACTGATCCACACAACCAGACCACAGAGCCATACAGCTTAGTCACCAAAATGCATGGAGTGTGCTGTCAAGCCAGCAGCAGCAGTACAAGCACTCACAGAGAGCACCAGTCGAAGCATAGTATAGGAACTAATTTCTCCTTCTCAAGCACACACTCAAAACTTATTGAGCTTGCCAAAACCATAGCCAAACCATCAGCCAGATTAACAAATCAACCACCAGTTCACCACAAGATGGTAACATAAGGAGGGGGTGGAGAAGGTGGATAGCAAGGCCAAGCACAAGATCACAGGAGCAGCACCAGGAGGTGTAGAGCTAGATCAAGTTAGCAAGCACAAGATAACAAGATCAAGCCAGCAAGCAACACCACAACCTCATCAACCATCAAATAGTTTGGTGAGTACACATAAAACCATCGCATGATCAAGTCATCATAGATTAAATAGAGCATGTGTTGTTTTATATGATCTTCTCAGAAAAACTCCCAAGTGAGGTATATATCCATCCTAGAAGAAAGATAAAAGGCAAATGATAAAACCTTACAAGCTACTACCAAGATCTCAGCTTTTGCATCACTGATCTTGGAGAGAAATCTCTAGGTTCATAACTAGATACACAGGCATCCTTGGATAAACATTTCTGGGCACATCCTATGGATGGTAGCACCTCAGAAATGATGCATCTGAAAACCTTATCTTAAACAGTAAGGATCGACCTTATTCTTCTTATAACAGCCTAGCCAATCATTTTTCTAAGCACTATAGGACTGATACTTAGAGGTATCCATCACAGATCATCACAGAGGTAAATCAGCAGGTGAATATAGCTACTTTTCTGTAGTTTTGCCTCAGACCAGCATCACAGGATAATCTATTCAATAGAGGGATCTGCAACTCTTAGGTACAATAGAACATAAATAAAAAGCAACCCAGTACTCAGATAAAGCCTGTGTGCCACTCAATTGAGGGTATCACAAGAGCCTATCTTAACAAAGTAGTTTCTACTAGGGATTCCATAATCCAATATTGCAATAGAACATCTAATCATTTTCCTAACATAACAATTAGGAATCATATTTGATATATCTAAATCTTGTAATAGGCAAGTATCAGAGAGTAATTGGATTAAATATCCAACTACAATTCTTTCATACCAAAGTATATCAACAAGAACCAGAGAGCTAATCTCAATCAGATCATAGCTATAATACAGGATAGTAAGTAAAGTTTAGTTAACAGACTACAAACAGAAAAACTGTCAACAATGAAAATCACAGTATAACAGTGAGTCATACACAGCTAGCTTTAGTAGGGAACCACCTCAGATAAACATGGCATCAAGGGATGAACCCTAACACAGAGGGATGAACCCTAGTGTCGTGAACAGATGTAATTAGGGTTCATAGATGGCCATCACTCAGAGTGTAGCAAGGTAAGTCGGAGAATTAGAGAGGGAGAGAAGTGGAACTCACCCGTGGTCCTCGCTGTAGTTAGAAGAGGAAGCAGAGTCACTGGCGAGCACACATGGCGACACGGGGTGCACACACGACGACACGGGGAGCACCTGAGGACGCTGCAACCCGCGCCAAGCCATGGCACGATGGCCACAGCCACACGGGTAGCAGCGGAGGCACCACAGGACCACTTGGAGCCTAGCACAGCACTACCACAGCGACGGAGCTCCACATCGCCGGCAAGCCCAAACCCTAGGGTTCAGGGTGGAGTCAGCCTAGACGGAAGAGGGCTTGCATTTAATCGAAAGGTGACTAGATGGCGAGCAAGGTTGGCTACTCGCCACACACCACACACCACGGCGGCGGCCGGAGTAGGCTAGGGTGGCGGCTCCGCGGGGACGAGACATGAGGTGCACGAGAGAGAGAAAGTGAGGAATCGAGTGGCACTGGGCCGCTCATGGCAGTGGAGGTTTGACCAACCCAAAGGGGCCAAGTTAGGGTTGGGCCAGCCCAATTAGCTAGGTCCAGTTTTAAAAGGAAAAAATCTAATTAAATTACCAAAATACCCTAGGAATTAAATTGTTCTGAGAAATAAAATAAGAATCCTAAAAATATAAATAAAATATCAAAGGACTTATAGAAATGTCCTCTATTTAAGAAAAATAACAAATGGAATTTTATGTAATTAAATTTTAAAATTGTTATTACTAAGGTATATGTTCCTTTTGGAATTTTATAAAAATATACAAACACATAAAAATTGAATAAAATTCAAATTTACAATTCCAAAAGGGTATGCGTTTATAGAAAAATATTTGTTGGTATTTTTGAAAAATAAATTAAGTGTGATAAAAATAAAGTCTAATTTCCTTAAAGGAATTTTAGTAAAATATTTGAAAGAGTTAAAAATTAAATAATTCCAATTTTCAACTCTTTAAATAATACTAGACATTATAAAAATACTAAATGGAATATTTATGAAAATGATAAAGGCTTAAAGTAATACTTTTCTTCTAAATAAAGAAAATAGCAAACTTTTATTAAAAGAGTATCACATGCAATTAATAAGAAACCTTGCATGATATTACTATGCATTGCATATTGCTTCTTTATATATTGTCCTTACCGGGCAATAATGGTTCTCTGTAGAAACTGGAGCTCAAGGTCAGGTGGAAGCATCCAACTTCACTACCTTGCAATCACAAGGCCAGTTCATCACTTGCTCATGTCATTTGAAGAGTCTTTACCAAAGATATTGCAAATTGTGTGTTATCACCTATAATCTATAGAATGAAAATATTATATTCTCTAATAAATAAGATGTAGTTATCATCCTAAGTGCTGATAAAGATTAGCAATGGAACTTAGGGTTCCAGGTGCACAATTCACCATAGGATTAACAACTCATGACATCAGTGATTCTAGCGTAGTATATTACGCGTTAACCATGAGATTTGGAATGGGACGGAGAAGTCAGTTGTATCTTCTTCCTTTCATATGGAGGCAAGATGACCTTAACGTGACGCTATGATTCCTTGAGTGGATCCATCATATGGGTGGGCACCCTTAGACTCCACATTTCTGGTATCTCGATTATCTATGAGCGGCTTCCGGAGGTATAGTTGGACCTTTATGGAGCTTTTCAGGGGCATAACCGGCTCCTAGAGTCTTCGGGAACTCACCAGGGTTGTAGCTTGCCCGAAAGGGGGCTTAACGGAGGTGTAGTCAGCCCTGGAGGATTGTGCAGACATATGGGGTCGCGGAGAGGGCAGTGATTGGCTTGGATCACCTACTAGGCCCCACATCACGGAATTGTGGACGAGAAAGTACGCCCGGTTGTGCAACAAAGAGTTGGTCTCTCATGGATAAAGCAATGCACCTCTGCAGAGTGTAAGAATTGTGACATGTTACTCCATGTTCCGGGAAGGAGCTACGGACGCGGCATGAAAGGAACTCCATGAATTTTTGGTCAACCTGTGAAGGCTGATGGGCGTAGTTTTTGATAATAAAATCAATCTTTGAAGAAAGGATTTTGAAAATTACATATTGCCAAGGACTTATAGTTCGAGGTAGTAGATAGAGCATCAAACTTCCCACTTTGCATATAATGAACTTGCTGGATAACACTGTTACTCACTCTTTCCTTTGAACCCCTGCTTAGACTCTAAGAATCCAAAAGACCCTTCGATGTACGCGGCTGAAGGACAAGATTATGTTTACTATGAAGAGCCAGACTTGTCCAGAGGAGTTGAAGGGGTGGACTACAAAATACGCTATGGAGTGGAGGGCAACGGTTCTGAGTAGTTGCCTTGGTTTTTAGTAAACCAATTGAGTCGAGCAACCTAAACTTTATAAAATAAGTTGTAGAGCTCAATTCGGAGTATGAGTTTGAATTTTATATCTTCCGCTAAAAATACCTTAAGTTTGGTTTGTAATTTGTAACACTTGAAGTTTGGAACTATTGGTTTGTAATAATAATGAAGTGTGTATGTTTGTAATATGGACCCGCAATGTTTCTATTGTACCACTCTGAGGGATGTGATATTTACAAACTGGTGTTTGGTGGATGTCATGTCAACGACTATAGTGTACTACACATGCAGTGGTATGCTGGGTCAACGCAGCTGGTATCAGAGTGATTGCTTTGACCTTAGGTTGGAAACCTAGTAAAGGGAATAACCTATAGGAGTCTTGGAGCTACAGTAAAGAGTTCTCTAGATTATATGATGAGTATTCAATTGTGAATATTTCGTTATATTTCTTTAGAGCGATAATTCTTTATTATGATGCATCATTAAAACTAATGGATACTAATTATATTTATTTCTATAGAGTGGAAATGGCACCAAAGTTTCCAAAACAAACTTTGGCAAGAAAAGAAGAGACTCCCGATGACTATCAAGGGGCTTTAACTGAACAGCTTCGAGAACTTCTGAGGGTTTTTGGTTGCACGACTAATATTCCAGTCAATACCATGACATACCATGATGAGCGAATGTGAGCCAAATACCGTGTTAGCATCCAACTACCAAAGAACCTTGGTTTATATCACGATTTACCTATGGCAGAAGGTAGGAGTCACTTAGCATCATACCATGTTGCTACTGTGGAGGCGATAGCTAATGTTCGGGAGCACAAAGCCGAAGAGTTAGCTGGAAGCACATATTCTGTGATTCCTCATGACTCTATAGATGAGGAACCGGAACCAGATCATCTTACTTTAGTAAGGAAGCATCCAAAACTAGCTTCTAAGTTTATGGATCTGTATCGGCTGATGGTGGGGTCTTTGTATAAGACACATTAGGTTATTGTAGAAGATCAGGTTGATATGCTCGAGGATTTAACGAACCCTGAAAGAAGGGATAAGTTAGCATCTAAACCGGAGAATAAAGAAGTGGATAGGGCTAACCGAGTTTTTAAGGATATACCTATAGATCCATTATCTTTTACACCATATCCTTACTCACTAATACCAAAACCCACTAGATATCCTGATGAGGCCAGTAGTCATCCTGTACCACCGAGTTCTTGGGGAACTGAGGACTCGGAACTACCTATTGGAAATTATGAGGGATGGAGGTACTGATCGATGGATGGATCTACCGGGAATCCTATTCCTGTGGAAGATTCAGTTGGAGATACCGGACAGACTAGTCATATGGACGTGAGATCCTATTCTGTTGATGGAAGAGATGTCCATGTAGAGGATGTAGAGTCCGATGAGGAAGATACTGAAGAACGGGTGTTTGAGTCATTAGAACATTATTCTACTCCAAATAACATGCACTATCCAATCATAGCTGAGGACTATCAAACCCAGCAGAGTACTTGGGGATCACCGGAAGAGGAATACTTTGTTGATTCCTGTACAATCAGGATGCAGGAGATGGATGAAGTAGATAGTTATGAGGATGATTCTAAAGATACTTCAGACAAGTTGGAAGGTATGGATGCACTTCAGCTGAATGATGTGTCAAGGATAGAGACTTCTGATACTGAATATCGTCCGTCGAAGAGACAAATCGTTCCACATACAGTGCGTCGTACTTCACGTCAGCACGGTTGTACTCCGGGTATGTACGATGAATGTCGCAACTTCTGGGGAGTGTGGCCTTGACTTGGAGAATTCCAGCATGATACGGGAATTAGAGTCTGAGGACTTGATGTAAATAAATAAATGGGATAGAATCCACATGAGCTTGTAATGCTTAATTAGTAAGAGTTGTAATCATGTTGTATAAACTATGTTGTTTGTAATGTATAATATGTGTGTAATGCATATTCGGTACTTATTTGGATCTTCCTTTCCATTGTGTGACTAGTTATGTGCATGAAGTTGAGCTCAGAACACATATGCATGATGTAATTATGTGTGTTCGCTTTATGTTACAGGACTAGGGGGAATGGAAACGGGTGTAGAAAATGAGACCGAACAGCAGCCTATGGAGCACGAAGCCAAGGAAAAGGCGGATGAAGATGCCAGAATGCAAGCAAATTTACCACCACCACCACCAATGCGGCCATTGCTGGAGCAGAATTTTATGTAGTATATGTAAATGATGCAAGAGTCCGAGAACAAGTTCATGGAGGGGTTAGTAGACCGAGTTCATGGACAGCAGAGGGCACCTCGAGGACACGGTGTTAGTCTTTCGGATTTCCAGGATACCAGGCCTTTGCCTTTTGCATCTGCTCTAGAACCAATGGATGCAGAGGATTGGCTAGCTGATACCAAAAGAAAGTTGAAAACTGTAGGATGCAACAAGGAAGAAAAGTTAAGGTATGCAACACATCTGTTGACCGGACCTGTAGCTGCATGGTGGGAGGGTCAGTTAGCTATGCAACCTCCAGGAAGAGAGTACAACTGGGAGGAGTTCAAACAAAGATTCCGTGAATACCATGTTTCGGAGAGTATCATTGAGTTGAAGCGTAGAGAGTTTGATGAACTACAACAGGGTTACTCCAGTGTCATGAAGTACATTAGGGAGTTCAATGATTTATTTTGGTACGCTACAGAAGAAGTTAGCACGGAGGAGAAAAGGAAGAAGAGATTCATGCGTGGGCTGAATCCATTTGTGAAGATGCAGTTGAAGCTTGCCAACACTCAAACTTTTCAACAGTTGCTTGATGCAGCTATAACCTTTGAAGATGATTACAAGAATGTCCAAGAGGACCGCAGTAAGAGAGCCAAGAAGGAAACAAAGAGGATTCAAGCAAGTAAACCCAAAACCAATCTAGAATTCAAACCCAGAAATAGACAATACAACCACAACAACAAGAATAACAATAACACTGGAGGTCAGTTCAATTCTAGAAGAAATGTCATATGCCACTATTGCAAACTTCCGGGACATATTAGCAAGGATTGTAGGCAGCCAGTGATTATTTGTTTTGGTTGTGGACAAAAGGTTCACATTAAGAGTGATTGCACAAACAAACCACCCGGTGGTTGGCACACCAAGGGTGGAGGACAAGCTAGTGGAGGCAGAGGTGGACAGCCTAACCGAGGTGGAAGCTATGCAAAAAATGACGATGGCAAGAGAGGTAGGCCGGCTGGAAAGCTGAATTGCGCAACCTTGGAGGAGGTGCATAACTCGAATCAAGCAGTTATAGGTACGCTCAATATTCTCACAAATCCTGGAAAAGTTTTATTTGATATGGGTGCGACTACTTCTTTTATATCTGAAGAATTTTGTGATAAATTAGGGATTAGAAGGGCACCGTTAGAAAAACCTATGACTGTAGTTACCACCGGAGGGATGGTGGTAGTTAGAAACATTAAAGAAAACCAAGTCATTTCCATATGTGGTCAAACCTATTATGCGGATCTTTATGTGATCCCATTAAAAGGAATAGCAGTAGTGCTGGGAATGGATTGGATGACAGAGTATGGAGCTCAGATCAATTGTGAAGAGAAAACTGTTTCTATCAGGTCTCCAAGTGGAGGAAGGATAGTCTATATGGCGGATAAACATAGCCATATCATGGTGGATCTGCAGCTTCACTCAATGAAGGAAGTCAAATTGGAAAATATTCCTGTAGTGAAGGAATTTCAAGATGTTTTTCCAGCAGAATTACCAGGAATGCCACCTGATCAGGAAATAGAGTTCACTATTGACCTGATACCTGGTACAACACCAATAGGTCAAGCCCCATAAAAAATGGGGCCAAAAGAACCTGAAGGGAGCTGGAGTATTCTCTAAGATTGATTTAAGATCAGGATACCATCAGATAAAAATCAAACCTGAAGATGTTCCTAAAACAGCATTTGTGTCAAGGTATGGACATCATGAATATTTAGTCGTACCTTTTGGTCTGACCAATGCACCAGCAATATTCATGAATTTGATGAACAAAATCTTCATGCCTTACTTGGACAAGTTTGTCATAGTATTCATTGATGATATTCTGATATACTCCAAAGATAAAGAAGAGGATGCATAACATTTGAGAATAGCATTGCAAATCCTAAGAGAACATAACCTTTATGCTAAGTTCAGTAAGTGTGAATTCTGGTTGGACAAAGTAGAGTTTCTTGGGCACGTGATCAGTAAGGATGGAATTGCTGTAAATCCGTCCAAAGTTCAATCAGTATTGGAATGGAAGGCACCAACCAATGTGAATCAAATCCGAGGCTTGTTAGGAATGGTCGGTTATTATCGGAGATTCATAGAAGGTTTTTCCAAGATAACTTGACCAATGACCAAATTATTAAGAAAGAATACACCTTTCATATGGGATGAGAAGTGTGAAGCGAGTTTTCAGGAGTTGAAAACCAGATTAACTACCACACCAATCCTAGCAATTCCCAAACCAAGAAAGGATTACACAGTATACTGTGATGCATCTAAAGAAGGATTAGGTTGTGTGCTTATGCAAGATCGTAAGGTAATTGCTTATGGATCTAGACAACTAAAACCACATGAAGTGAATTATCCAACTCATGATTTAGAGTTAGCAGCAGTAGTCTTTGCTTTAAAAGGATGGAGGCATTTTCTCTATGGGGCAAGATGTGAGTTATACACTGACCACAAAAGTCTCAAATATTTCTTCACTCAAAAGGAATTGAATATGAGACAGAAGCGATGGATGGAGTTGATTAAAGATTATGATCTAGCAATCAATTATACTCCTAGAAAAAAATGTTGTGGCAGATGCTTTAAGTCGAAAAAGCACAGATACGCAACCTATGAATAGAGAATTGCCAAAAGAACTACAGATGGATTTGGAAAGGATGGAAATACAATTTATAAGTACAACAGTTCTTGGAGGATTAGCTACCATGCGGGTAATTGACGAGCGAAGTAGTGGTCTTCGTCATGAAATCTTTAGACATCAAGGTGAAGATCCTTTTACTGATGAAGAAGTTTGAAGAATCTCTGAAGGTCAAACATCATCTTTTCACCTAGGAGATTATGGATCTTTATGGTTTCAAAACCGCCTTTGTGTACCCGATGTGCTAGAGATTCGAGAAGTGATACTTCGAGAAGCCCACGAAACACCATATTCCATACATCCGGGTAGTACAAAGATGTACATGGATTTAAAAGAGTTATTCTAGTGGAATAATATGAAAAGAGATATTGCAAAGTATGTATCTGAATGCCATACTTGCCAAAGGGTAAAAGCAGAACATCAATGTCCAGCAGGACCATTACAACCTTTGGAAATTCTAGAATGGATGTGGGAAGAAATTGGTATGGATTTTACCACAGGATTACCCATGACACCGAAGCGAAAGGATATGATATGGGAGATTGTGGACAGACTCACAAAAAGTGCACATTTTATTCCAGTGAACCAAAAGGATAATGCTGAGAAATTAGTGGAAATCAATGTCAAAGAGATTGTGAGTAAGCACGAGGTACCCAAGAAAATTGTGTTTGATAGAGGATATGTGTTTACATCAGCATTTTGGAAACAATTACATGCAGCACTTGGTTCAAAGTTGGATTTTAGCACAACTTATCATCCAGAAACTGGAGGCCAGACAGAGAGGACCAATCAAATCTTGGAAGACATGCTTAGAGCTTGTGCATTAGATTTTGGAGGTTTGTGGGAAGATCATCTACCATTGGCAGAATTTTCCTACAACAATAGCTATCAGAGTAGTCTGAAGGCAGCACCTTATCAAGTACTATACGGAAGAAAGTGTAGATCACCTATATGGTGGTATGAACCTGGTAGTAGCAAGGAATTTGCACCGGACTATATCAAGGAAAGGCAAGATATCATTGATATCATTAGAGATTGGTTGAAGATAGCTCAGAGTCGACAAAAGAGTTATGCTAATCAAAGTCGTAGATCATGGCATCCAGAAGTGGGAAATATGGTATATCTCAAGGTAAGTCCAATGAAGGGAGTGAAGAGATTCGGAGTCAGAGGTAAATTAAGCCCAAGATACATTGGACCATTCAAGATATTGAGTGAAAATAGAATAATAGCTTATGCTCTCGAGTTACCAAAAAGGCTAGCTTAGGTTTGTTGGGTCCGCAGCATAGAAAACAAAAATTTTCCTACGATGTGAACTACACGCCAAGATCTATCTACTAGGTACAAAGCAACGGGTGGACATACATCCAACAAGAACTTACCCTCGTAGACAACTAGCTTTTTTAACGAGTAGGAACTCACGGTTGATGTAGTCGTACACTTGCCGATCTCAAGATCGTGATGAAGTCCAGCAGGTCCGGCTCCAACACGTCCATCAGATCCAGCTCCAGCACCACCAAGTCCAGCACCGCAAAGCAGCGGTGCATCCGTGATCGCACACATGTCCGGTACCCGACAACCTCCGTCCCTCGCTCCAGCAAAGCAGCGGAAGCAGCAACTCCTTTCCAGATAAAGCCACCGGGAACATGTATCTCGCTAATCCGAGACCATGGGGAATAATACTAGAGGGGGAGAGAGATCCTTCACAAGGAGGTGTCTGTGAGAAGTGAGGAGGGGGTGGCCTTTTATAAGAGGAGGGGGGTGCCCCTCCTTCATGGCCGGCGCATGGAGGAGGTGGTCTTCACCTCCTCCATTCATGTGGTGGTAACTCCCTCCACATAAATTTGCCCCTTCACATTCTCTTTTAAAGTCTCCACTTTAAATGCATTAAATTTCTCCAAATTTAATGCTCTCTCATTTAATAAAACTCTTTTATTATTTTTATTCAGAATTTTGTTAATTACTTTAATTAACAAACATTCACATAAAACCCCCTGCAACATTTCAATATTACATGCAGAACCAATTTTAGCAATTTCACCCGAAACAGTTTCAGTGTGTATTCAAATAATTCCAGCACTTTCTTAAATCTTTATCTGAAACATATTTGCTCCAAATGGTGTCGGTATCCCTTAAGTGTGTCACCCTACGGTTCATGAATAATGCAGACATGATCGAGACCCTCTCCGATCAATAATCAGCAGCGGGACCTGGAGATCCATACTGACTCCTACACATTCAACGATGACTTCTGTGATCGTGAGAACCTTTAACGCTAGTAACTAAATCCCTTTGTCCCGCGATATATTACATGTCCGAGATTCGATCATCGGTATCTCCATACCTAGTTTGATCTCGTTACCGACATGCACTCTTTTCTCGTTCCCGTGATATAACATGCTAGTGATCACATCACTTGCTTGCAAGTTATTTCAATGTGATATCATCAAGAGGGCCCAGAGTATATCTATCCGTCATCGGGATTGACAAATTGCACTCTTGATCCATGAGCCTCAACATAACACCTTCGTAGCACTGAACCCATCTTTATAGTCACCCTGTTACGGTGTGACGTTTGATGTTATCAAGATACTCTTCCGGTGTTAGCAATTAACATGATCTCATGGTCTAAGGATAAAGATTACTTCGTATGATATTATGGCAATATAAACATAATGACTTGATCGTAATGCTATACTTCGGATGAATGTTCATCACATCATTCCACCAATGGTGTGACCTTGTTATTAACAAGCTCCAATGTCCATGATCAGGAAACCTTGATCATCTTGTTAATCAACAAGCTAGTCTATAAGAGAGGCATAACTAGGAACCCTTTTTGTTTATTAAACACACATTTATTGATGTTTCCGATCAATACAATTCTAGCATGTAAAATAAACATTTATCATAAACATGTAATAAGATAATAACCACTTTATTATTGCCTCTCGGGCATATTCCCTTCAGTCTCCCACTTGCACTAGAGTCAATAATCTAGTTTGGAAAACTTTGCGTATTGAACACCTATGGCTTTCTGGTGTTGCATATACGCAATTGCTAGTGGTTAACATAATCTCCGGATCTGACAGTTTCTGGTCCGTGTGTATTTGCATGTCTTTGCGTCTCTACGCATCACTCATTCTCAAATGAGATGGCATTGTTTAAATTTGGTCCTCCGGTGAGACCTTTAGTTCGTTCGGGTTAAAATATGTTGATATTATTGTCACACAATATATCTTCATAGTATTATCCCACTTTGAACCACACCTAGTTTGATAACAAACTACTTAACACAAATGCCCTCGTATGCTGCTACTATAGCAGTCATATACTTAGCCTTTTGTTGTAGTATCCATCACAATATCTCAACTTTGGAACTCATCCAAATCCATCATGGAACATCCTTTCCATTATATTGTGCCACCCATAGTATAAATTGAGATAAATTTAATTTGTATCTTGTGACAAAACTAGTATCAATGTAACACTTTACAATGAACTACCTTTAACTATTTGTCACTTATACATGATATATTCTTAGTTCTTCCAAAGCTCATAAGAATATCTTTACTATTATCCAAAGATCATCTTATGAATCATTATGGTATATGCTCATAACATTTAGAGCATAGGACATTCTGGATATATACATATCATGGTATAATCGATCAAAATTTTCATGTGATTTTACTCACCAAGTGTTGAAACACTTGAATCTTGATACAATCCTTTCCATGCAGCAAGAACCTTTCTTGTTGTTTCCATATTGAACCCTTTCAATATCTCATATTGAACCCTTTCAATATCTTATATATGTATGTCTGGCACAACCATATTAGCGCCTTAATCTATCCATATAGATATTGATGCCTAATATTCTGGGTTTGCCCAAGTCTTTCATCGAAATCTTATTTTAATGAAATCCTTAACTTGTGTCAATTCAAGATACATCATTTCCAATCAACAATATGTCCTCTACATAATGTATTAGAAATATGTCTCAGCGCTCCCACTTAATTTCTTGCAAATGCAAGCATCTTCATCTTCTCCGATGAATTTAAACTCTTTTAACAATTTCATCATGGTGAAGATTCCAACTCCGCTATGCTTACTTCAACTATTGAAGTTTACATGCCCTTTTAGCACCCTTTGAATTAACAAAACCCTTCGGACCATGTCATGTACATGTCCTAGGTTACCGTTCTATTAGAAGAACCTTGTTTTGTTTATTCAACTACCATATACCAAATTATATGTAGTGGTTGCTACATTAATCCATCAAGACTATATATCGCTATGAAAGATCAAATCTTGTCATAGTCAACTCCTTGAACATTGTCGTAAACTTCTTTCCGACATGTCGACTATTTCATAGATGTTAAACATCCATGTCTTATTTCTTTATAGATCCAAACACGACTGATAGGCTTCACGCCTTTCCGGAGGGTCTTCCATGTTCAGAAACTTGTTTTCTCGTGTATGGATACTATCACGGATTCTATGACTTCTAGTCATTTTATGGAGTCAGGGCCCATCATCGCTTCTTTGCATGTAGTCGGTTCATCATTGTCAAAACAATAACGACTTGCTTATCAAATCTTACTATTTGATTCTTACCGACCCACACGGTTCTATAGGAACTCTAATCTCTGAGATCACACCTTTTGTAATCACGAGAGCCATGAGCATTGTGGCCGCACGGACACTTTCCGCGCTGCTACTTAGCACATATAGCTAAGGTTCAACAACCTTATCAAAGTTCTATTGTCCTCCCACTTAACTTTTCACGAAAAATTCCTTCTCAAGAAACTTGACGTTCCAAGTAACAAACTCTTTTGTCCTCGGTGTTATGGAGAAATTCCCAATAAATTCTTTGGGATAACCTACAAAGACGTCCTTATCCGACTTTGGTTGTAAACATTTTAGTTATGCATAGCATACCAAAATTTAAGAAAAGACAATTCGGGTTTTATCCCAAACTATAACTCATATGGTGTCATTTCAATGGATCATGATGGTGCTCTTTTCAGTATAAAAGCGGTAGTCTCTAAAGCTTCAATCCTTAAAATATAATGGCAGTTTTATAAATGACACCCTTGATCTTACCATGTCAAACATGGTTTGATTTTATCTCTCGAATATACCATACTCCTATGGTTTATCGGGAAACACAAATCATGGAACAATTCCTCAAGTCTTAGGTGTTTTTGCTAAACATGTAACTCAAATATCTTCCTTTATGATCGAATCATAAACTCTTTATTTTCTTGTTACAATGATTTTCCACTTCATCTTGAAAGTCTTTGAACAATTTTCAAATGTGTCATACTTCTTCCTTATTAAGTAAATATACAGATATATTCACTCAAATTTTCGGAGAAAGCATATGAAGCAAAAAAGATCCATCGCATATGGCTACACATAATGGACTATGCACATCAGCATGCACAATTTCCAATAAGCTAGTCATCCGTTCCTTTCTGGCCTATGGACGGAGTTTCAATTATCTCGAGGAAAGTCTCACATGCGTCAATTGATCAAAATCAAAGACTCCAAAAATCCATCAACATGGAGTTTCTTCATGTTTTATTTCCAATATAATTTAAAACAGCGATGTCACTTCATAAGTGATCTTTTAATCATTTGTCTTGTGACATTTTAGCAATAATGTTTATGGATGTGATTTCTCCCACTAAACTTGTAAAAGTTCATCCATCCTTTATGGAATACGGTAATTTATTTGAACAACCATTGTTCTCATAAACTCGGAACAAAATAACAATTATTTAAACAAATCTTGAAGGCTTGGTTTGATGACAACGAAAAACACAATAACACTTTATTTGTTTTCGATGAACATCATCACTCATTCTCTTGGTAGTTACTTAGGCCATTGTAGTTCATTAATTGCATTGTCCTGTATGACACTTCATACCAACCAATTCGGTATCCAATACCTAAGAACCACATTGTTTAACAAGCAAGGAATATAGCCATAACATGTATATCTTCTATATACCTAAGTTGGACATCTCCAACCTTTTATTTTCTGCCAAATATTTTATAGATTCTCTTTCAGCAATTCCTTTTCTTTTAAAATAATCTATCAACATCAATAGTGGTGTCATCAACATGACACATGGTACAAAGCGTATATAGTCAAATACTAATACCTTTGGACTTGCACTTTGAAGTGGATCACCATCATCAAATGTTTGGTGTTCTTTGAAAAATCCATTCTTTAGTAATCTATTAGTGTAGTAAACATTTTACTTACATCTTCTATTCATCCTTATCATGAAAACTTTCATGATCAAGCTACTATAGCCTATAAGGAAGAATCACGAGTATAATATCAGTTCCCAAAACCTTTTTGGTAGATTCGGATGCCTAGCATCTCCATCCTTCACAAATTCTCATACAATATGAGAACATGTATTTTGCTAAATTATACTCTATCATAATGCAACCAAAAAACATTATTTCAGATATCACAATATCTTTCACACATGATGGTTTCTGAAACAATTTTCAGCTCCAATATAATCTTGATATTAAAACAACTTTTTGAATATCAATAATCATGGAGGCAAACATGATACTTTAGATACTAACATTGGAATTCTTACTCTTGATTTAATACTACTTATTAAACTTCATGGAGTAAATAGAGTTTGCTGAAAGTTTGCAATAGGACTTATAAACTTTAAATTTACATTCAAAACAATACGATACCAGTTCGTAAAGTAAATATCCAGAATTCTATAGTTCTATTATCTCAAATAAAAACTAAGCATAAGGTAGAAAACGAATGCCAATGACTAGAACAAACTATGCAAATTCACTTTGATTTAATTTATGACAAATTTGGTTCGACTAATCCAAATTAGAAATGAACTCCCACTCAAAAACGACATCCCTCGTGCCTTTTTGGTGATTACATGAACCAAATCCACTACACCAAGTCCGATCATCACGTGAGTTGATGTAGCTTCAAAGGTGAGCATCTATATGGGCATCATATCAACTATATGACTCATGCTTAACCTTTAGGTACGTGTTCCAAGGCCATGTCTATACATGCTAGGCTCGCCAAGTAAGAACCTTAGTATTCGCGTGTGTAAAAATGTCTTACGCCCGTTGCATGAAAGCGTAGAGTTGAGAACACCCGATCATCACGTGATGTCTCGAAACATGATCCATAGAACGGTGCATACTTAAGGAAGAACACATTTTATCTTGATATCTAAATGAGGGATCATCTTATAATGTTACCAAAAGCGCCAAACTAGCAGTATAAGATGCTAATGTGTGAAGTGAGGTGATATGGTCCATGCATTTGATCTCTATCATTTGCATCGTGGTATGATCTCAATCATTCCTTTGTGTGTAAGGCCAAGGTCTATGGAACTTACACGTTAAGTGAGTTGTAAGAGTATCTATAATACATCTACTTACAACAATACCATATCAATACACTAGCCCAGCAACGATCTAAACTAGACGCCTCTAATTTATCAATTACAAGTTTTACGTGGCTTAGGGCTTTCGGAGATAGAACCGGTCTTACCTACGAACATGAACCACAACGAGGATAACCAAGTTATTAGCAACTCGTTGTAAATCAGAGATTAACTATAGTAGGAGAGACAGACACCCGCTAGCCACTTATGCAAAACAAGTTGCATGTCAGTCGTGGAACCGGTCTCATGTACGATGACATGTAAGGTTGGTCTGGGCCGCTTCATCCCACTATGCCACCAGTATCCAAAATACATAGAATATGCAATAACATGATCATCATCACCCACATATCAACATATGTGTACTACCTGTGCTAAGCACCTACGCATAGATCAGGCTCTGATACCACTGTTGGGTCCGCAGCATAGAAAACAAAATTTTTCCTACGATGTGAACTACACGCCAAGATCTATCTACTAGGTACAAAGCAATGGGTGGACATACATCCAACGAGAACTTACCCTCATAGACAACGAGCTTTTTTAACGAGTAGGAACTCGTGGTTGATGTAGTCGTACACTTGCCGATCTCAAGATCGTGATGAAGTCCAGCAGGTCCAGCTCCAGCACGTCCATCAGATCCAGCTCCAGCACCACCAAGTCCAGCACCGCAAAGCAGTGGTGCATCCGTGATTGCACACACGTCTGGTACCCCGACAACCTCCATCCCTCGCTCTAGCAAAGCAGCGGAAGCAGCAACTCCTTTCCAGATAAAGCCACCGGGAACATGTATCTCGCTAATCCGAGACCATGGGGAATAATACTAGAGTGGGAGAGATATCCTTCACAAGGAGGTGTGTGTGAGAAGTGAGGAGGGGGTGGCCTTTTATAGGAGGAGGGGGGTGCCCCTCCTTCATGGCCGGCGCATGGAGGAGGTGACTCTTGACCTCCTCCATTCATGTGGTGGTAACTCCCTCCACATAAATTTGCCCCTTCACATTCTCTTTTAAAGTCTCCACTTTAAATGCATTAAATTTCTCCAAATTTAATGCTCTCTCATTTAATAAAACTCTTTTATTATTTTTATTCAGAATTTTGTTAATTACTTTAATTAACAAACATTCACATAAACCCCCCTGCAACATTTCAATATTACATGCAGGACCAATTTCAGCAATTTCACCCGAAACAGTTTTGGTGTCTATTGAAATAATTCCAGCGCTTTCTTAAATCTTTATCTGAAACATATTTTCTCCAAATGGTGTCGGTATCCCTTAAGTGTGTCACCCTACGGTTCGCGAATAATGCAGACATGATCGAGACCCTCTCCGATCAATAATCAGCAGTGGGACCTGGAGATCCATACTGACTCCTACACATTCAACGATGACTTCTGTGATCGTGAGAACCTTTAACACTAGTAACTAAATCCCTTTGTCCCGCGATATATTACATGTCCGAGATTCGATCATCGGTATCTCCATACCTAGTTTGATCTTGTTACCGACATGCACTCTTTTCTTGTTCCCGTGATATAACATTCTAGTGATCACATCACTTGCTTGCAAGCTATTTCAATGTGATATCATCGAGAGGGCCTAGAGTATATCTATCCGTCATCGGGATTGAAAAATTCCACTCTTGATCCATGATCCTCAACATAACACCTTCGTAGCACTGAACCCATCTTTATAGTCACCCTGTTACGGTGTGACGTTTGATGTTATCAAGATACTCTTCCGGTGTTAGCAATTAACACGATCTCATGGTCTAAGGATAAATATTACTTTGTATGATATTATGGCAATATAAACATAATGACTTGATCTTAATGCTATACTTCGGATGAATGTTCATCACATCATTCCACCAATGGTGTGACCTTGTTATTAACAACATCCAATGTCCATGATCAGGAAACCTTGATCATCTTGTTAATCAACAAGCTAGTCTATAAGAGAGGCATAACTAGGAACCCTTTTTGTTTATTAAACACACATGTATTGATGTTTCCGATCAATACAATTCTAGCATGTAAAATAAACATTTATCATAAACATGGAATAAGATAATAACCACTTTATTATTGCCTCTCGGGCATATTCCCTTCAAGGTTCACAATGTTTTCCATGTATCACAACTCCAAAAATGTCTTAAAGTTCCCGATGATGCTATCACACATCAAGAGATTGAGTTACAAGTAGATTTGACTTATGTCGAGAAACCCTATAAAATTCTTGAGGAAAACTGGAAAAGGTTGAGAAACAGGGCAATCAAATACTGCAAGGTACAATGGGAACATCACCCAGAGTGAGAAGCCACATGGGAGAAAGAGGAGGACTTAAGGGAAGCATATCCAGAACTATTTAGGTACTCATCCACAAAATTCGGGTTGAAGTTTAATTTTAGGGGGAAGTCTGTAACATCCCAGCATTAGGATTCAACGAAGGGTAGAAATAGGAATAGGTTTGTGCATGCATGCATCTATAAAAATCTAAATTTTTTGCCAAACAAAAACCTAAAGGGATTAGAGTTACTTTCACTAACTAGACGTAGGAGTAGGTCTTGTTAGTGATTGCTATGTATTTTGACATGACCTTTGGTAATTATTAAGTCTTTGGGGAGGTTACATTGAATTCAAATTTGAAATTCAAATCAATTTGAAAATATTTGAAAATTAGAAGTCAGTAATATTGAATGGTTTTCCAAAAAAACCTTATTAACATTCTTTGATTATATTATAGATATAGTAATCAATAATAAGGATTAAAGACAAGGAAAATTAAATAAGAAATGAATTCTTATTTCTTTATTTCATAATAAGATTACAACTGGTGATAAACACATCAAAAGTAGAAGATTACAAAGAACAGAAATCAAACTTTGTTAACTTGTAATAATATCTTTACAAGATCCTTTACAAAAGAATAAAAAGAAGGTTACAATTAAAACCTATACTATCTATCTACTCTTATACTAAATCTTGTATGTCTAGATCTTGTTGCTGCAAATAAGATAAACAACTAAAAGGAAAATAAAGGGTTAGATAGCTAATTTTACTCGCAGTGGTGTACAGTGAAATGCACTGTTCATGTTACATCACAGAGTAATAAAAGAGGGGCAAGTTTCACCAGGACAGTAACTAGTAAAAGGGTAACAGGTGAATATATTTCACTTGAACTGATCCACACAACCAGACCACACAGCCATACAACTTAGTCACCAAAATGCATGGAGTGTGCTGTCAAGCCAGCAGCAATAGTACAATCTCTCACACAGAGCACTAGTCGAAGAATAGTACATGAACTCATTTCTCCTTCTCAAGCACACACTCAGAACTTATTGAGCTTGCCAAAACCATAGCCAAACCATCATCCAGATTACCAAATCAACCACCAATTCACCACAAGTTGGTAACATAAAGAGGGGGTGGAGCAGGTGGATAGCAAGGCCAAGCACAAGATGACAGGAGCAGCACCAGGAGGTGCAGAGCTAGATCAAGTCAGCAAGCACAAGATAACAAGGTCAAGCCAGCAAGCAACACCACAACCTCATCAGCCATCAAGTAGTTTGGTGAGTACACATAATACCATCACATGATCAAGTCATCATAGATTAAATAGAGCATGTGTTGTTTTATATGATCTTCTCAGAAAAACACCCAAGTGAGGTGTATATCCATCCTAGAAGAAAGATAAAAGGCAAATGATAAAACTTTACAAGCTACTACCAAGATCTTAGCTTTTGCATCATTGATCTTGGAGAGAAATCTCTAGTTTCATAACTAGATACACATGATTCCTTGGATAAACATTTCTGGGCACATCCTATGGATGGTAGCACCTCAGAAATGACACATCTTAAAACATTATCTTAAACAGTAAGGATCCACCTTATTCTTCTTGTAATAGCCTATCCTATCATTTTTCTAAGCACTATAGGACTGATACTTAGAGGTATCCATCACAGATCATCAAAGAGGTAAAGCAGCAAGTGGATATAGCTAATTTTCTATAGTTTTACCTCAGACCAGCATCACAGGCTACTCTATTCAATAGAAGGATCTGCAACTCTCAAGTACAATAGAACATAAATAAAAAACAGCCCAGCACTAAGATAAAGCCTATGTGCACTCAATTGAGGGTATCACAAGAGCCTATCTTAACCAAGTAGTTTCTAGCAGGGATTCCGTAATCCAATATTGCAACAGAACATCTAATCATTTTCCTAACATAACAATTAGGAATGATATTTGATATATCTGAATCTTTTAATAGGCAAGTATTAGAGAGTAATTGGATTAAATATCCAACTACAATTCTTTCAAACCAAAGTATATCAACAAGAACTAGAGAGCTAATCTCAATCAGATCATAGCTATAATACAGGATAGTAAGTAAAGTTCAGTTAACAGACTACAGACAGAAACAACTATCAACAATGAAAATCACAGTATAACAGTGAGTTATACACATCTAGGTTCAGTAGGGAACCACCTCAGATAAACATGGCATCTTGGGATGAACCCTAACACAGAGGGATGAACCCTAGTGTCGTGAACATATGTAATTAGGGTTCATACATGGCCAGCACTCAGAGAGTAGCAAGGTAAGTCAGAGAATCAGAGAGGGAGAGAAGTGGAACTCACCCGTGGTCCTCGCTGTAGTTAGAAGAGGAAGCAGAGTCACCGGCGAGCACACACGGTGGCACGGGGAGCACCCGAGGGCGCTGCAACCCACGCCAAGCCGTGGCACGGTGGCCACAGCCACACGGGCAGTAGCGGAGGCACCACAGGACCACCTGGAGCCCAGCACAGCACCACCACAGTGGCGGAGCTCCACATCACCGGCAACCCCAAACCCTAGGGTTCAGGGTGGAGTTAGCCTGGATAGGAGAGGGTCTTGCAGACGAATTGAGTAGGACCAGATGGCGGAGAGGCGTCGGCAACCTCACCACACACCACAGCGGCGGCCAGAGTAGGCCAGGGTAGCCGGAATCGAGCGGTGACTGCATCAGCAGCGCGGTCGCTCCGCGGGGGTGAGATAAGAGGTGCACGAGAGAGAGAAAGTGAGGAATCGAGTGGCACTGGGCTACTCGTGGCAGTGGGGGTTTGACCAACCCAAAGGGGCCAAGTTAGGGCTAGGCCAGCCCAATGGGCTAGGTCCAGTTTTAGAAGGAAAAAATCTAATTAAATTACCAAAATACCCTAGGAATTAAATGATTCTAAGAAATAAAATATGAATCCTAAAAATATAAATAAAATATCAAAGGACTTATAAAAATGTCCTCTATTTAAGAAAAATAACAAATGGAATTTTAAGTAATTAAATTTTAAAATTATTATTACTAAGGTATATGTTCCTTTTGGAATTTTATAAAAATATACACACACATAAAAATTGAATAAAATTCAAATTTACAATTCCAAAATGGTATGCTATTATAGAAAAATACTAGTTGGTATTTTTTAAAAGTAAATTAAGTGTGATAAAAATAAAGTCTAATTTCCTTAAAGGAATTTTAGTAAAATATCTTAAAGAGTTAAAAAATTAAATAAATCCAATTTTCAACTCTTTAAATAATACTAGACATTATAAAAATAGTAAATGGAATATTTATGAAAATGATAAAGCTTAAAGTAATACTTTTCTTCTAAATAAAGAAAATAGCAAACTTTTATTAAAAAGAGTAAAACATGCAATTAAATAAGAAACCTTGCATGACATTACTATGCATTGCATATTGCTTCTTTAAATATTGTCCTTACCGAGCAATAATGGTTCTCTGTAGAAACCGGAGCTCAGGTCAGGTGGAAGCATCCGACTTCACTACTTTGCAATCATAAGGCAAGTTCATCACTTGCTCATGTCCTTTGAAGAGTCTTTACCAAAGATATTGCAAATTGTGTGTTATCACCTATGATCTAGAGAAAGAAAATATTATCTTCTCTAATAAATAAGATGTAGTTATCATCCTAAGTGATGATAAAGATTAGCAATGGAACTTAGGATTCCAGGTGTACAAGTCACCATAGGATTAACAACCCATGACACCAGTGATTCTAGCGCTGTATATTATGCGTTAACCATGAGATTTGGAATGGGACGAAGAAGTCAGTTGTATCTTCTTCCTTTCATATGGAGGCAAGATGACCTTAACTTGACGTTGTGATTCCTTGAGTGGATCTAGCATATGGGTGGGCACCCTTAGGCTCCATGTTTCTGGTATCTAGATTATCTATGAGCGGTTGCCGGAGGTACAACCGGACCTTTATGGAGCTTGCCAGGGGCATAATCGGCTCGTAGAGTCTTCGGGAACTCACCAGGGTTGTAGCTTGCCCGAAAGGGGGCTTAACGGAGCTGTAGTCAGCCCCGGAGGATCGTGCAGACATATGGGGTCACGGAGAGGGCAGTGATTGGCTTGGATCACCTACTAGGCCCAACATCATGGAATTATGGACAGGAAAGTACGACTGGTCGTGAAACAAAGAGTTGGTCTCTCATGGGTAAAGCAACGCACCTCTGCAGAGTGTAAGAATTGTGACATGTTACTCCCTGTTCCGGGAAGGAGCTACGAACGCGGTAGGAAATGAACTCCATGAAGTTCTGGTCAACTTGTGAAGGCTGATGGGCATAGTTTTCGATAATAAAAACAATCTTTGAAGAAAGGCTTTTGAAAACTACATATTGCCAAGGACTTATAGTCCGAGGTAGTAGATAGAGCATCAAACTTCCCACTTTGCATATAATGAACTTGTTGGGTAACGATGTTACTCACTCTTTCCTTTGAACCCCTGCTTGGACTCTCAGAATCCAGAAGACCCTTCGATGTACGTGGCTGAAGGACAAGATGATGTTTACTATGAAGAGCCAGACCTATCCAGAGGAGTTGAAGGGGTGGACTACGAAATATCTATGGAGTGGAGGGCAACGGTTCTGAGTAGTTGCCTTAGTTGTTAGTAAACCAATTGAGCCGAGAAGCATAAACTTTATAAAATAAGTTGTTGAGCTCAATTCGGAATAGGAGTTTGAATTTTATATCTTCCGCTGAAACTATTTAAGTTTTGTTTGTAATTTGTAACACTTGAAGTTTGGAACTCTTGGTTTGTAATAATAATGAAGTGTGTATGTTTGTAATATGGACCCGCAATGTTTCTATTGTACCACTATGAGGGATGTGATATTTATAGAACGGTGTTTGGTGGATGTCATGTCAACGACTATAGTTTACTACACATGCAGTGGTATGCTGGGTCACTGCAATCTGTCACCATGCCGACCATGCTCGATCCTATTGTCCTCCTCCAGAATCCGATCTCGCTGTCGCCGTGGTCGCACCGGCACTAGCCATGACGCCTTCCTCTCTGAACCCCAAGGCCACATCCACTATGTTCGGCACAAAACCAACAAAGTGAAATTCCATCTAGTTTTCTTCTTGTGATTGTGGTAGAAGAACATGTACAAATATGTCGTTTACTAGATTTTCATTTGAAATTAGTAGCTCTGTGATGAAGAAATAGAGAGAACCTAAATGGAATGAAGATGAAGACAATGGTATGTACTTTGCATTGCATCAACAAGGGCTCGTTGACGAAGCATGTTACCAAGAGAGTGGAGTTCATAAGCCATTGGCAAAAATATGGGAACAAATCCATGAGCAATTCAATGCAAATGCGCATGGAGAAGCTAGATTCATGTCATCAATCATCAATAGGTGGCACATTCTAGTGATGTGTTCAAATGCGTACACCATGTATCATTCATAACAATAACACTATTGGCAGTGATGCTAGCTATTTGTATGAGCTATTCATTTTATATGATCATGGCACCTTACGTTCCTGGTTAGTAATCTTGAAACTGCAACTAACTTGAAGCGGTTGATATCCTGAGCAAAATGTCTATTATGCACATTACCTTTGTCTGTTCTATGCTGCAATTTTGTTGTTATGGGCATGGAAAGAAAAGTTGGGCTTCACTGAATATTACGCAGTTAGGCCTAACTTAGTCTTACACAAATAAGCATAACTAAGTCTTGACCAAAGAATCATTTACTTCATAGAACTAGGAGAAACTAAAGATAAAGATAAAGATAAATGGTTCATCGGATCTTCTAGTTGAGCACTAGGTCCCTGGAGCTGGTGGTATCGTTGAAACGAACTAGAATTCTGCGTTTGGCCGTCTCTCATTCTCTATCAAATTGTATGACCCCACTGATGAGGAAATGGTAGGCCCCCTCCCCCGACGTGGATTCTGCTCCAGGTCGGATTTGGAGTGTTAATATAATAGGAGCGTGAGTGTGCAGCAAACACACAGTCTGTTATCAATATTGGAAGTGCTGGCACCTTAGCAACCACACCAGCATGTTCTTCCTGGACTCCGACAGCAGCCTCATTAAGTATTTCATTAGCTTCACCAGCAGTAGGATTAGCAATTATTTTGTCAGCATCACCAAGTATTTTGTCAGCTTCACCAGGAGCAGCAACAGCTAGTTCTTCGCCAGCTCCACCACCACCACCACCAGCATCAGGAGTCGGGGCTGCCTGAGAAATGACAGGTTCAACAGCTCTGGGGGCTTCGACAAAGAACGGGTAGTTGATCCTAAGAAACACAGATTTTCCCTTTAGATTGTCGACTCTGCTCTAGATTTGTTCTACTAGGTCTTTGGATGGACATGCGAACCTCGAAAATGTGACACTACAGCGATGGGTATGAAGAAAGGTGTGTCCACATATGTTCTATTGTATCACCAATGTTGTTTAGTGCTCCCCTAATATGAATCCACATGAGTTCAACATCCTGTTTCGTGTCGCCTCCGAGAGGTGCCAGGAACTAGCGTTGTGATCCAAGATTAGCATCTACTACTGCATCTTCGATCATCGGAACTAGAATGACGCGTGGGGCTGTGTGTGCACCTGCGTGTTACTTACAGTTAGTAAGCAGAATTTTTAATGGTATTTTACATGCTATATGAAACCATGACCCACCCCAGGTGAACGGCTCCCAAACACGCACGTCGCTGCTAGGTTCAGTGACCACGTAAATCCATTGCGGTGTATTGGAATAGTAGCTGCAGGTGAAGACGACGTCGACATACTTGTCAGGCCATAGGAAGTCATCATGCAAGATTATCCATTCCTTGTCATGTGGGCATATAATGAATGTGATTGCCTTGTCAAACAACGCTAAGAGGTCGTACTCCCAATTCTGCCACCCCTGCCGAGGTCTCTCTGGGAGCTCTACCATCAGGAGCTCAAGTTTTGCCATGTTGAACCTATAAGTGAATTTGGAGTTGGGCAGCGGCAACCCGTTGTTGAATATAGTAATGCCGACACCCTCCAAAGATGGCAGTGTAAATCTCAATGATTTGTTGGCATTTTTGAAAGACCAAGTAGTCCCGCCTTGGGTTAAAAGGACTATCCACTCGCTATTGCCACCCACCCAGTTCTAGTCATCTCTGATTTCCATCTCGTCTTACTCCTTGATATTCACCACTACTAATTGCGACCACTTATCCAGCAACATCAGTTTTGCATAAATATTCTACAAAGTTTGTTGTCACTTGGTAGAATCACCTAGCATGGATTCCATTGTACATACAATTTGACAACTAGACCTTCAGATTAAAGTAATATTTACAACTATATTGTTAGCTCTTGCCTAAATTGTGCCTGTGTCACTACGAAAATACCCAAAATATCAAGTAGGAGCAGGGTTTCCCCTGAACAAACTCCTGACGGTGATCATAAATAATTAGGGACATAATAGTCTTAAATTGTCTAATTTGTTTATTTTTTAGAAAACAAAATATCACCTAGCCAAACATTCTATTGCAAATCCAAATTAATAACTCATCTATCACCTAAATTAAAACTATATCACTATGAAAATACCCGAATATCAAGTACGAGAAGAGCTTCCGCTGTACAGAATAGTCTTAAATGGTTCAATTTGTTCAGACTGCACGTGCACACAACACATTCGACAAAATGAACATAGGATTCTGATGAAAGTTCAGCACATATGAATCAACAATATGACCGAATCAATAAGCAAGATACTAGAACTTACGTGGCCGTCGCAGTCGTTTGGCCATTCACTAGTATCGGAGTAAAGAAGGCATGTCGTGCCAAACAGGAGTTTGTCCATTTCCCGGATCGGGATGCAGTAGCCAGGGACGCAGCGAGCAACACGACCAGTGGAGATGATGTCCAACCCTGTGGAGATCCTATGCACATTCACAACGCTGAGGTTTGGCCATCACCAATCCTCGCGGTGGCGGTTGCCATGGCCATCCGCGTCATCATCATCGTCTGCCTTACGCTTTGGCCTGCTGCTACCCCAAGCTTTACCCATAGCGACAAATGGAGTTTGGAATCTGGAGGCAGATGGATTGGGGAGGGGATGGAATCAGGGAGGAGGGCAGTTGTTCGAGTAGGGAGTGAGTCAGTGAGGAACCATTGCTGCCAGTATCGTCCACGTGGACGACAAGGAATGGGGCCGTAATTATTAAGGGCAGGCATAGTTACCGTCTACAGGATGTGAAAAAATTAATCATAAGATAAAAATGTAGGGTCCCACCTGTCAACGAGTGAAGGTCGGAACACACAAACATGACTATCGTTTGACTTAGATCGTGCATGGAAGACATCTATTCCACTACATGCAAGTAGCACAGAAGCAATTTTGGGCAGTGCTAGCATCGCCGTGTAAAACCGCCATTTTTCTCCACCTCCACCCTACTACGAATGATCGTGCACCAATGCAGATATTATGAAGGGCGGTTGCAATCTTCCAGTAAGTAGTTTCACTTCTCTGTCTCCTTTCCTCCTCCACGTCCTCGTCTCCTTTCCTCCTCCTCGGCCTCAA
Organism: Avena insularis; assembly: GCA_023614405.1. NCBI lineage: Eukaryota > Viridiplantae > Streptophyta > Magnoliopsida > Poales > Poaceae > Avena > Avena insularis. Next base: position 281,214,724 of record CM042694.1, on the reverse strand, counting down.
TTTCCTCCTCCTCGGTAGCATCCTCTTCCTTTGTGTCCTTTCCCTCTTGCCTGTCTTCATGGACTAGCGGGATGTCCGAAACAACGACATCAAAGCGACTGCATACTTCGACATAGAAGTCCATGGTGGGAAGAAGATCAATGTCGTCTACACCATTGACCCTGAGATGGTGAAGCGCACTCTGGACCTGTACAAGAATTGGCTGTGGTTCAAGGAAAGCAGGTTCGTCGGTCTCGACCTCGAGTACAGCCGCGATCAGCATAGGATCACCGGGGTGCAACTCTCCATCAAGAGGCACGTCCTTGTATACCAGCCTTTTTGCGAGAAGGGGCTGATGGGAACAGGTACACGCTGCTGTCATTTTGTTCCTGAACCGTCTGTTTGCAAAAGTTCTTGCTATATTATTTGTCTAAAATCATTTTCATGTTGGTGGGGCAAAAGGATTAGGTTGCTCTTTCATGACTTTCTCATGAACCACCAGATAAAATTTACTACTGTTGACACTAGGACTGACACTCGCATGCTTGAAAGCCAGACTATCAGAATTAGCATCCCAACGGAGTATAGAGTGGACATCCAGGATATTTACTAGATCCCAGGGATGAAGGGCAGCATGACTGCGATGGCCGATCTTGCCGCCGAACTCATCGACCTGTGGTACGCTGACATGAAGGACAAATTACTGAACTATTGGTGGAGGCGTTTAGGGCACAATTTCTAGGAGGATAAGCCATTTTCTAAACCTAACCTGAAGTACATTGTAATTGATGGGTATGTCAGCCACGAGCTATACTGCCAGATCGTATCGTTTCATTCCAGGCATCGCACCATTGAACCACCACCAAGGAAAGTGGTTTGCCCCAGATGCTAGAGTGTAGAGGAATCTACAAGCCAGGGCTAGTGCCCAAAGACATCCTGGGGCAAGTCGCCTTCTCCACCAATCATTCCAACAAGCTGGGATGTCCCGTTTTAGTGTATGGTTGTTGTGTTTGTATGGGGCTTGTTATGTTTATGAAAACATGTTATTTCACAAGTACTATGTGTGAGAACGTCCGAACTATTGTGTATTACCTTTTTGAACTATAATCTGGGTTTATTTATGACTGTATCCTTCGCTATAACAGAAATTATGTTTGTACTACTATAGCCAAGCACGATGTGTCGAATTTGCTAGCATCTTATATTATGAATGTGCCCTTAGATTGTTCCTGTTTGTGGACAGCGGAATCTGAGATTGTGGATCCTACCACAATCTCAGGTAGCTATATTCAGTAATAAACCCAGGCGCTGCATGGCAGTTCTGGATTCTGATGCTTGCAAAGGGCATAGAAAGAATTTGTAAGTAAGAATGTTGAGCATACAAAAGGGAGCAATGTAATTCATAGTGGTTAACTACCTAATAGCACATGGATCATACGAGCTCCATTCTGAGACACAAAATGCTTAGAAAATACCAATGGTAAGAAAATCGATAATCATTAACTACTCGGTCGGTTTGGGAGTAGTGACTAATCGGAATTCAAATGATTAACTGGTTTAATTGGTCGACTATTAATCGGCATATTAATTGCCTATGTACGCTTTTCCTCTCTAACCTAATCTTCAAGGTCATGAGCGACTTAGGATCCACCAGCTCACACCATGTTCCCTCCTTCCGTTGATGCTCCTCTGACATATGAACTTTATCTTATCCCACCACCTACCCAGGGTACTAGTTGGTGACGGTGGGAATCGTTCTCTCGGAGGCGGGAAATGAGGGGGAGCTTCGCAAAACCTACTTCATTGGGGCGGGCTAGCGGTTGGACAAGCGATATGTGTTGAAAGTTTTGCAACTATTTTTACCAACTATGATAGTTAATCGCGAATATACCTAGTAATCAGTCTATCAGAGCTATTAATCGAGCTAAAGGATTAACACGACCGATTAGTGGTAATCGACATGGTTAGGTCCCGAGTAGCGATTAATCGGACTATGAATCGCTGATTCGGGTGATTTTTTGAACAGTAGAAAATATAGGCGAGATAAACTAGGAATGGAATGTGAAACTAGTAGTGGTAAACAACACACTCACTCATCCGCCAGATCCTGGTGAGCATCTTGTAGCAGACATATGCGTCCCTTGCTGCGTACCGGATCACATTGTAATTCAGGTACCTCCAGTCCCATCGCTCATGCAGGTGCTTCGGGAACTCGACCTTCATGCTATCGTACTCACGGTCGATGATGTCGTCAGCGAGTCTAGTAATGCCGACTTTCCTCGTATCGTTGTTCGGGTACCTCCACACATGCTGGAGATCGACGTGATTAACAACATGAACGAGGAGATCCCGCTCTAGCTTCGGAGTGTCGTTCCTGATTTTGATGCTGGCGAAGTAGATCTCCCTCCTGCGCAAGAACTCGTGAAGCTCCGGGCATACCTATTTGGCCATGCATGTGTGGTATAGGAGGCAGTGGTTGCGCATGGACAGCTGCAAAAGCGCCGCCCTCTTCCTATCGGCGGTATACTCTAGGTCTAGGCCGACAATCTTGTACTTGTCCATCGGCTCCTTTCGCCGCTGCTTGTACATTTCGATGACCTTGGCCACCTCCGCTGACGCATTGGTGTGGACAACCGTTAGCTCGGTGGTGCCATGGGTGATGACGGTGTGCTCGTCGGTGAAGTCGCTCCCGTCACCGAACACGTCGTACTCTGCATTCATGGCAGCAACTAATGTGGCGGCGGTGGCCTAGCGTCGGTGGCCTAGCATCGATGGCGGTGGTTTGGACTAGGCGTGGTGGTGGAGAGATCTGTTGCAGTGGTATGGCATGGCGGTGTCTACTGCGGAAGGAGTTCGGGATTTTTGCATAGTGCTGTGTTGTAGGGATGGGAGGCGATGCGTAAAAGGGGGGTTGGGTGTCGTAAATCGCATTTAACATTACTCCGGTCATACCCACTTGTAAGCACGTTTGACCGGACGAGCACCGTTGGTTTCCAATCCTAGTGCTTAAATTGGGAGGACGTGCCCAGTAGGCGATGGGATAGGTGTGCGACGTGGCTATGGCGTGGCAGAGACCGGTCACGGGGAAGACCACTGTCCTGTTGCCGCTCTGAAGTGGGTGCGTGGTGCTGACACGACGCAACATGATAGGAAAGAAGGAAGTGGACAACTATTTGTGATCATTATGCCTAACAAATTTAAGGGACGTGTAAAGCATAGAAGGACCTAGCATCCCTACACCCCGGGCAGCCGCTCATGCCTTTCGATTACGCAAAGATTGCAATTTCTTTTTATAGTGATTTTGTTCAGAATTTGGCAACTTAAACTCCTTTGCCTAGGCTTCTAGAAGTTTCTGGGTCTGTCACGGGTGTAAGCATGCACGATCAATCAACTTTGCAACACACGTGTTGGTAGCATAGCATCAGGTTTCAACACACCATATAGTTTTAGGGTCTAGAAAACGGTAACATAATTAAACATTATTAGTGGACAGGGCAGCACAGTCACGAGTTTGTTGGCTAGGAGTAGCCGATTCCTAGGAAAGGGGACACCAAGCCGGTCTTGACATACTCCCTCAGGAATTTTCCATCACCAGCGTGCTTATCCTTGGTCGCTAACTTGTGTTTACTCGCCGGGCTTTTACCGATGCTAACCAGATGCAGAATCAATCCTCGGGTTGACTCCTATCTTACAGAAAGGGCACCTGAGCTCCCCAAGTTGAGTGCGAAAAGGGATTTTCCTGCTCTTGTGCTTCTTCATGACATGGCGGATCTTGTTGCCCCTGTCCTCCTTGTCAGAGTCCACCTCACTAGAATCGAACAACCATTCCAAGTTACTTTGAAAACAATAACATATTTATACAGGTTCAGCAGTTCATTACAGCTATCTCCCTAGCTCTCTCCTAAATTAATATTATTTGTGTTCTTGATAACTCAATAATAAATAAATAATATGGATTCATTCAGAACAAACTAAATCTCTCCATGCACCAATTTGTACGGTGCATCTAATCATTAGGACTAGATTAAGTAGCACATGAACAGATTAAGTAGTAGATCAAAAAATTAACAGGTAAATCTATAGCCCGAGCAGAAAATATGAAGCATAGAGAAATAGAAGTACCTCCAGGAACATGAGCGGAGCGTGTTTGTCGAACTCCTCGCCCTCATCGGGGGCTCCGAATTCTACTGCACCGGCGAGCACATAGTCCCCATAGGGGTCAAACTGGACGTCCTCCTCGCCATGGGCAGAATGTTGCTCATCCAAATCTGCCGCAGGAAGCACCTCATCACACGTAGTAGGAGCAACCACCCCGATAGCGATGCGTGCAGACTCACCCCCACACACTGGCTCCATAGAGAAGATTGGTGGCTATATGGTGAGGATTGTGAGGTTTTGCTAGATCAGGCATTGGGAGTGGTGGATGAGTGCGAGGGGAGGACCCGATGAAGATGGCTAGGTTTTTAATGCGGGAACATTTAGGTCTCTTCGAGGGGCCTTAGTAGGCAGCTCTTCGGGCTACGCCTGACACGTGGAAGGTTCATGCAGTGGGGGCCTGTTGGAAGTGAGATTGCAGTCGCGCTGCATAAAAATGGGATAGCTCGTGGATCACCCGTTGCCGTGTTGTAGAGTAGTAGGCTTTTCAGACGATATTTAACATTACATGACGACTCGTCGAATTATTTAATGTACGGCTCAGCGTTCCTTCTTGTAGAAGTGTCGCTGAGAGACACGCACCCCTTAAAAACCCAATTGGTAAAACAGGGGGCCAGATGGCAAGCGGATATCCGTGTGTTCTCACGATGCAGTGTGAAAGGTATGAAATTGTGCAATGATCCACGTTGGATATGAGAGGATCAATGGTAGGCGCGAACGATCCGTGTGATAACTGCGCCAATCAATCAGTGTGTAGCAGGCAAAGTGAGCATAGATTGAGGCTTTTGTGAGAGTTTGTGACTATGATAGAGGGCCAAAGTAAGCAGAATCAAAAAACCAAGGGCAAAACAGACTAAGAGATTCGAATAGAAAATAGAAATAGTTTTAAAGATTGGAAATGCGTGTTTTTCACAATGAAATGCATACTGGCCTATATCAAATTACCTGCAATTGAAAAACTATAAAGAACTATGATATTATATAGATATCACGTGAAAATATGAATCATGATGTATCATGGGGTATATATATTTCATAAAGAACTATGATATTACATAGATATAATTGCATGTTGCACCAGTGAGGCAGAAGTTGCATCACATAATGCACTAGAGTGTGTGTGGTCATGTGGATCAATGTGGTCTAGGAAAAGAACACATGCAATAACACTAGTGGATCAATGTGGTTTAGGAAAAGAACACATGCAATTTCCATAGGTGATCCATGTGTCAAACCATGTTCACATAGACCAAAAGAACATAGGAAGAACAGCTTCCACATTGCATGTTGCACCAGTGAGGCAGAAGTTGCATCACGTAATGCACTAGAGTGTGTGTGGTCATGTGGATCAATGTGGTCTAGGAAAAGAACACATGCAATGACACTAGTGGATCAATGTGGTTGAGGAAAAGAACACATGCAATGTCCATAGGTGATCCATGTGTCAAACCATTGTCATAGAGACCAAAAGCACATAGGAAGAGCAGCTTCCACATTGCATGTTGCACCGGTGAGGCAGAAGTTGCATCATAGAATGCACTGGAGTGTGTGTGGTCGTGTGGATCAATGTGGTCTAGGAAAAGAACACATGCAATGTGGTCATTCGGATCAATAACATTAGTGGATCAATGTGGTTTAGGAAAAGAACACATGCAATGTTCATAGTGGATCCATGTGTTAAACCGAAAATAACACCTGTTGTCTGTCCCAATTATTACAGACTGTTCGATCGGGGATTGTCCAATGGTGGCCATTAGATCGAGTCTTCTATAAGGCCCACCCCCGTGAAGAACTTGTTGTCTGTCCCGATTATTACAGACCGTTCGATCGGGGCGCATGGACGATTAAGATGGTTCTTCATAAGAGCGATCCGCGAGTTGGCTATTCTGTGACATGATTGGCCTCACTTACTTTTCACTTATATTATTATTATTTCCACTCCCCTCTAGTCTACTACTAGTAGTATTCATAGAGCTCGTGAGTGAGCATGTCTCCTCCACAACCCCTCCTGCCCCTCCTCCACCCTACTCCCCATGCCCGGACGACGCCACCAACTTTTGTGCTCCGTGCCCGGACAACAGTTGCTGACTTTCGGGTCACTACCTTCAGGTAGGAAATCATTTAACTATCATTTAATGTATCTTACATATTCCTGCTATTGGCTTAACTAGCTGTTGATCTTTTATCCGATTTCTCGACGAACTTCAGATATGGGAGTCGCCGAAGGAGGAGTGCGAGTAGCTGTAGCCAAAGAATCTGGAGATCATCGCGCGCAACATCCTGGCGACATACCCTCTCATGTGCTCCCACCCAGGATGCTTTTGCCATTACTCCTACTACGAGCTCCCCAGCCATGAGCTCGCATGCCCGCATGGTGCATGCACCTGCATGGAGCCGGGCTGCAACTACACCGGCCCGTCGGCAGAGCTCGTGGTTCACCTTGCAGAGGAGCACTTGATCAAAGTGATTAGGATCTCGTACGACCACACCTGACTTATCCAACAGAAGTTGTCGTTCCCCGACTCATTTGCGAGGGGGAGGACGGCATTGTTTTTGTCCTAACCATCACCACCGGCGTCCCAAGAACCGAAGTTGGGCCCACCTTCGTGTGTGCGGTATGCGTCAAATTGGTCTCGAGCGCCTGGCCCCTATACACGGTTCACATGTGGACACACGCCCAACCACCGTCATCCTATACCATGCATGTGATAGCTGAGGGGCCAAGCTTCCCGACACCATGTGAGGTGGAGTTTGCAAACCTGAGGTTGGTCCTATGTGTGCCATCTCAATACCTTGTCGGTGCTAGATCATACAAGCAGATACATTTCTACATTTATATCGAGAAGATCGATAGGTACTTGTAGTACTTATGTTGTCGTTAAGTGTAAGACTTATGCGATGCTACTCTAGTGTGAAGAGCATACGTGTTGTGCGAATGTATCCCAATTGTTGTTTTTAGTACTCCATAATAATTTGACGAGTTTACTTATCTGACGGATAATAATAACTCGCATCATCTTGTTATTGTCATGTTGCAAAGTCCGCTTCCTCTGGATAGACTAGCAATACCGCGTGCTTCCGCTTGTCAGTGTCACGTGTTCCATGGGCCTACCTGCCAGTGTCACGTCCCCTTTACTTATCTTCCTTCCCCTCGAAGCCACTGTCCCCACTACTCTTCCATCCTGCCACTACAATCTGATGGTTGTAATTTGATTTTGTTGGTTTGTTTACATGTAATATACGTGGATCCTGGAACATGCAAATGGCACAGACACAACTAAAGTGGAAGCACTTACATCCTGTTATTGCACTAAACACAACTATCCATATTTCTCAATATAGCTCGCCAAACCCATTACAATAATTGTACTCGCACTAAACACAACCGAAATTGCAACCAACCTAAACAACATCTAAACCCATCTCACAACACTATAGTTGGAGTCCACCTCGATTGGTAACCCTGTCATGCCCTTCCTAGTGACATCCACTCCCGCCCATGGCTTGCTCTTTGCCAAGGAGGCAACAATAGCATTCTGCATTGCTTCGTCCCGGTCGTCCTCCACATCGGAATCGACAATTACGAAGGGGACGGGGGTGGCATGGTGTAACACCCCAGCATTAGGATCCAACGAAGGGTAGAAATAGGAATCTAAGTTTCTGCATGCATGCATCTATAAAATCAGGGTAATTTTTTCACCAAACAAAAACCTAAAGGGATCAGAGTTTCTTTCACTAACTAGGGGTAGGAATAGCTCTTGTTAGTGATTGCTATGAATTCTGACATGACCTTTAGGAATTATTAAGTTTTTGGGGAAGTTATTTCAAATTCAAGTTTGAAATTTAAATCAATTTGAAAGTATTTCAAAATTAGGAGTTAGTAATATTGAAATGTTTTCCAAAATATCTTATTAACATTGCTTGATTAAATTATAGTTAGTAAACCACAATAAGGATTAAAGACAATAAAAATTAAATAAGGAATGAATTTGTATTTCCTAATTACACAATAATATTACAAATAGTATGAAATACATCAAAAGTAGAAGATTACAGGGAATAGAAATACAACTTTATTACCTTCTAATAAATATTTACAAGATTCTTTACAAAAAGAATAAAAAAGAAGGTTACACTTAAAACCTATACTACCTATCTATTCCTATACTAAATCTTGTATCTTCAGATTTTTTTCCTGCAAATAGATAAAACAACTAAAAAAGAAAACAAGGGTTAATTAGTTAGTTTTACTCTTAGTAGTGAACAATGAAATGCATTGTTCAAATTACATCATTGAGTTATAAAAGAGGGGCAAGTTTCACCAGGCAGTAACTAGCAAAATGGTAAGAGGTGGAGAAATTTCCACTTGAACTGATCCACACAACCAGACTACACAGACACACACATCACAGTCACCAAAATGCATGTAGTGTGTTGTCAATACAGCAGCAACACTACAAGCACTCCAATAGAGCACTCAGTCGAAGCACATCCACAGGCAACACAGCTGTCCTTCTCAAGCGCACACTTAGACTTCATTGATCTTACCAAAGCCTTAACAAAATCACCAGCCACTCTACCAAATCCACCACTAGTTCACCTCAAGATGGTGACATAAGGAGGGGGTGGTGCAGAAGGATATCAAGGGTAACTTCCAGATCACAGGAGGCCAGGAGGTGCAGGGCAAGATCAAGCCAGCAAGAACTAGTCCACAAGATCAAGCCATCAGCAACACCAACACAACAGCAACAAACCATCTGTGTGGTGAGTTATACAAAACCATCACATGCTAATTTTTAGTGGTGATGTGTTGTTTTATATATGATCCTCTTAGATTCACCCAAGTGGGGTGTATCCATCATAGAGGGATTCAAATTGAAGCAAAGCAATCCATTTCTACAAACAATGCCAAGATCTCAGCCTATGCATCATTGATCTTGGAGAATCTGACATGCTCACACATCCAGATATACATCAGCTTTAGCTGAATGCTTCTGGGCACATCCAAAGGATGGTAGCACCTCAGAAGGTAGTTCATACTAAAACCATATAATATAAAACATGGTTTAGAAAATCATTGTTCTAAACTGAGTACCAAAGCACATTTGAGAGGGACATATTAGATAAAAACCTTAGTTTCTATCTAGTATTGCCTTGGACCAACATCACAGGCATAATGCAATTACTGAATGTCATAAGCCAACATATTAAGTAGAAGTTTTCTACTCAATTTAGCATCAAGTCACTCTGGAACATATGTAGGATGAAGCTAGTACTAGAACAAACCCTGTGTACCATTCCAAGGGAGGTGTCATAAGGATTTGTTCTAACCAAGCAGATCCTACCCAATGACTACATAATTTAGATCATGTAAAAAGCATATTCAATCATCTTCCTATTATACTAGTTAGGAATCATTCTCTTATAGAGAAGAACCATCACCAGAGACATCAATGATAGTTCTCAGGTAACCAAATACATATTCCAATATTGAAATTAGTTAACCATCATCATTAATCAGATACTAAGCTAGAATAGAGTCACATCATTCTATTTGTGCAACTACAGTAACCAACTTTAGATAAAGGTTTATCTCACAGAACTGTTAGCAATTTCCAAGCTATCAGTAGGAAATGGATCAACACAGGATAATCCCAGAAGTAGTTCTGAATAGCTCAATATCCTCAAATATGAACACAGAGGAGTAAAATCTTAATAGAACAGGTAAACTCTCAATAGCAATTTCTCTCTGGGAGCACATAATATCTAGTAAGAGGAGTAAAGAGAGAATACGGAGGGGAAGCAAAAGAACTTACTCATGGTCCTCGCTAGAGTAGAGAAGAGGAAGCAGAGAGGCCGGCGAGCACACATGGCGGCACGGGAAGCACCCGAGGGCACTGCAACCCGCACTAGGCCATGCAGTGGCAACCACAATCACGCGTACAGCAGCGGTGGCACCATAGAGGCACCAGCAGCCAGCACAGCACCATCGAGGCGGTGAAGCTCCATATCACCGGAAAACCCAAACCCTAGGGTTCGGGGTGGGGTCAATCTAGGCAGGAGAGAATTCCAAAGATGAATCGAGCAGGACCATTCATCGGAGCGGTGCCAGCTACCTCGCCACACACCACGACGGTGGTCGAGGAAGCCCAGGGCAGTGGCAACCGAGAGACAACGGCGTCAGCAACGTTGCGCCGCGACAGGTCAAGGAAGAACACGAGGGGCGTGAGAGGAGTGAGGGCTACGTACTGGGCCGGTGTGGTCCAATACCCCTCACTTGAGAGGATTGGACCAGCCCAATGGGTTTGGTCCAGTTTTTAAAGGAAAAATCTAAATTAAATTAACAAATGACCAAAATACCCCTAGGAATTAAATGGTTCTAGGAAATAAAATAAAAATCCTAAAAATATAAATAAAATATCAATGGACTTATAGAAATTTCCTCTATTTAAGAAAAATAACAAATGGAATTTTGGGTAGTTAATTAAAAATTATTATTATTAACGTATATATTCCTTTGGAATTTTATAAAAATATACCAAAGACATAAAATTGAATAAAATCCATTTTTACAATTCTAAAAGAGAGTGTTATTATAAAAAAAGACTAAATTGTATTTTTGAAAGGTAAATTAGGTGTGATAAAAATAAAGTCTTATTTCCTTAAAGTTATCTTAATTAAATATTTAAAAGAGTTAAAAACTAAATAAAAATCAATTTTAAACTCTTTAAATAATACTAGTCACTAAAAATACTAAATATAATATCTATGAAAATTAGATTTAAAGTAATAGTTTTTTCTTTTAATTAAAAAATAGCTAACTTTTACTAAGGGGGTAAAACATGCAAATAAAGCAAATAATAAACCATGCATGACATTATTATGCATTGCATATTGCTTCTTTAAATATTGTCCTTACCAAACAATAATGCTTCTTTGTAGAAACTAGAGCTCATGGTCAGGTGGAAGCATCCGAATTCACTACCTTGCAGTCACAAGGCAAGTTCATCACTTGCTCATGTCCTTTGAAGAGTCTTTATCAAAGATATTGCAAAATGTGTGTTATCATCTATGATCTAGAGAAAAAAATTATCTTCTCTAATAAATAAGATGTGGTTATCATCCTAAGTGATGATAAAGGTTGGCAATGGAACCTAGGGTTCCAATCGCACAAGTCCACATAGGATTAACAACCCATGACATCAGTGATTCTAGCGCCGTATATTACGCGTTCACCATGAGATTTGGAATGGGACGGAGAAGTAAGTTGTATCTTCTTCCTTTCATATGTCGGAAAGATGACCTTAACGTGACGCTGGGATTCCTTGTTCGGATCTAGCATATGGGTGGGCACCCTTAGGCCCCACGTTTTTCATATCTAGATTATCTATGAGCGGCTGCCGGAGGTATAGTCGGACCTTTATGGAGATTGCTAGGGGCATAATCGGCTCATAGAGTCTTCGAGAACTCATCAGGGTTATAGCTTGCCCGAAAGGGGGCTTAACGGAGGTGTAGTTAGCCCTGAAGGGTTGTGCAGACATATGGGGTCGCGGAGAGGGCAATGACTGGCTTGGATCACCTACTGGGCCCCACATCACGGAATTGTGGACGGGAAAGTACGCCCGCTTGTGCAACAAGGAGTTGATCTCTCATGGGTAAAGCAACGCACCTCTGCAGAGTGTAAGAACTGTATCATGTTACTCCCTGTTCCGGGAAGGAGCTGCGAACGCGGCAGGAAAGGAACTCTATGAAGTTTTGGTCAACCTGTGAAGGCTGATGGGCATAGTTTTTGATAATAAAATAAATCTTTGAAGAAATTTTTATGAAAACTGCATAGAGCCAAGGACTGATAGTCCGAGGTGGTATATAGAGCATCAAACTACCCACCTTGCATACAATGAACTTGTTGGGTAACACCGTTACTCACTCTTTCTTTTGAACCCCTGCTTAGACTCTAAGAATCCAGAAGACACTTCGATGTACGTAGCTGAAGGGTGGGAGGATGTCTACTACGAGGAGCCCGACCTGTCCAAAGGAGTTGAAGGGGTGTACTATGAACTATGCTATAGAGTGGAAGGCAACGAGTCCGAGTAGTTGCCTTAGTGATTAGTAACCAGTTGAGCCAAGCAGCCTAAACCTTATAAATAAGTTGTTGAGCTCAATTTAGAGTATGAGTTTGAATTTTATATCTTCCGTTGAAACTACTTGAGTTTGGTTTGTAATTTGTATCACTTGAAGTTTGGAACTTCTGGTTTTGCAATAATAATGAAGTGTGTATGATTGTAATGTGGACCCACAATGTTTTTGTTGTACCACTCCGAGGGATGTGATATTTACAGAACGGTGTTGTGTGGATGTCATCTCAACGATATTTACAAAACGGTATTTACAGAGCCTAGTAAAGGGAACTACTTGTAGGATTCTAGGAGCAACGCTAAAGAGTTCTCTAGATTATATGATGAGTATTCAATTGGGAATATTTCATTATATTTTAGTGCGATAGTTCTTTATTATGATGTATCATTAAAACTAATGGATACTAATGATGAATATTTTTATATACATTGGAAATGGGACCAAAGTTTCCAAAAGAGACTTTGGCAAGGAAAGAAGAGACTCTCGATGACTATCACGGGGCTTCAACTGAACAACTTCGAGAATTTCTGAGAGTATTTGCTTGCACAACTAATATTTCAGTCTATACCATGACATATCATGATGGGCGAATGTTAGCCAAATATCGTGTTAGCATCCAACTACCAAAGAAGCTTGGTTTATATCACAATTTACCTATGGGTGAAGGTAGAAGTCACCTAGCAGCATATCATGTTGCTATTGTGGAGGCGATAGCCAATGTTCGGGAGCACAAAGCAGAATAGTTAGCTAGAAGCACATATTATGTGATTCCTCATGACTCTATAGACGAGGAACCAGAACCGGATCATCTTAATTTAGTAAGGAAGCATGCAAAACTAGCTTCTAAGTTTATGGATCTATATCGACTGATGGTTGGGTCCTTGTATAAGACACATCAGGTTATTGTAGAAGATCAGGTTGATATGTTAGAGGATTTAACGAATCCTGAAAGAAGGGAGACGTTAGCATCTAAACTAGAGAATGAAGAAGTGGATAGGGCTAACCCATTTTTTAAGGATATACCTATAGATCCAGCATCTTTTACACCATATCCTTACTCACCTATACCAGAACCCACTAGATATCCTGATGAAGGCACTAGTCATCCAGTACCACAAAGTTCTTGGGGAACTGAGGAATCGGAACTACCTATTGGAAATTCTGAAGTATGGAGGTACGGATCGATGGACGGATCTGCCAGGAATCCTATTCTTGTGGAAGATTCAGTTGGAGATACCAGGTAGACTAGTTGCATGGGCGTGAGATCTTATTCCGTTGATGGAAGAGATGTCCATGTCGAGGATGTAGAGTCCTATAAGGAAGATCCTGGAGAAATTGTGTTTGAGTCACTAGAACATTATCATACTCCAGATAACGTGCATTATCCAATCATAGCTGAGGACTATCGTACCCAGCAGAGTACTTGGGGAGCACCGGAAGGGGAATATTCTGTTGATTCCTCTAGAGTGGGGATGCAGGAGATGGATGAAGAAGACAGTGATGAGGATGATTCTGAAGATACTTCAGATGAGTTGGAAGGTACGCCCAGTTGTGCAACAAGGTGTTGAACTCTCATGGGTAAAGCAACGCACCTCTGCAGAGTGTAAGAAATGTATCTTGTTACTCCCTGTTCCAGGAAGGAGCTACGAACGCGGGAGGAAAGGAACTCCATGAAGTTTTGGTCAACCTGTGAAGGCTGATGGGCATAGTATTTGATAATAAAATCAATCTTTGAAGAAATTTTTATGAAAACTGCATAGAGCCAAGGACTAATAGTCCGAGGTGGTAGATAGAGCATCAAACTACCCACCTTGCATATAATGAACTTGTTGGGTAACACCGTTACTCACTCTTTCTTTTGAACCCCTGCTTAGACTCTAAGAATCCAGAAGACACTTCGATGTACGCAGCTGAAGGACGGGATGATGTCTACTACGAGGAGCCCGTCCTGTCCAAAAGAGTTGAAGGGGTGGACTACGAACTATCCTATGGAGTGGAGGGCAACGAGTCCGAGTAGTTGCCTTAGTTATTAGTAAACAATTGAGCCGAGTAGCCTAAACCTTATAAATAAATTGTTGAGCTCAATTCAGAGTATGAGTTTGAATTTTATATCTTCCATTGAAACTACTTGAGTTTGGTTTGTAATATGTATCACTTGAAGTTTGGAACTTCTGATTTTGCAATAATAATGAAGTGTGTATGATTGTAATGTGGACCCGCAATGTTTCTGTTGTACCACTCTAAGGGATGTGATATTTACAGAACGGTGTTGTGTGGATGTCATCTCAACGACTATAGTGTACTACACATGTAGTGGTATGCTGGGTCACCGCAGCTGATATCAGAGCAATTGCTTTGACCTTAGGTTGGAAACCTAATAAAGGGCACTACCTGTAAGATTCTAGGAGCAACGGTAAAGAGTTCTCTAGATTATATGATGATTATTCAATTGGGAATATTTCATTATATTTTAGTGCGATAATTCTTTATTATGATGCATCATTAAAACTAATGGATTCTAATTATGAATATTTTTTATATACAGTGGAAATGGCACCAAAGTTTCCAAAACAGACTTTGGCAAGGAAAGAAGAGACTCTCGATGACTATCAGGGGACTTTAACTGAACAACTTCGAGAACTTCTGAGAGTATTTGGTTGCACAACTAATATTTCAGTCTATACCATGACATATCATGATGGGCGAATGTTAGCCAAATATCGTGTTAGGATCCAACTACCAAAGAAGCTTGGTTTATATCACAATTTACCTATGGGTGAAGGTAGAAGTCACCTAGCAGCATATCATGTTGCTATTGTGGAGGCGATAGCCAATGTTCGGGATCACAAAGCAGAAGAGTTATCTAGAAGCACATATTATGTGATTCCTCATGCCTCTATAGACGAGTAACCAGAACCGGATCATCTTAATTTAGTAAGGAAGCATCCAAAACTAGCTTCTAAGTTTATGGATCTATATCGACTGATGGTTGGGTCCTTGTATAAGACACATCAGGTTATTGTAGAAGATCAGGTTGATATGTTCGAGGATTTAATGAATCCTGAAAGAAGGAAGACGTTAGCATCTAAACTAGAGAATGAAGCATTGGATAGGGCTAACCCATTTTTTAAGGATATACCTATAGATCCAGCATCTTTTACACCATATCCTTACTCACCTATACCAGAACCCACTAGATATCCTGATGAAGGCACTAGTCATCCAGTACCACAGAGTTCTTGGGGAACTGAGGACTCGGAACTACGTATTGGAAATTCTGAAGGATGGAGGTACAGATCGATGGACGGATCTGCCAGGAATCCTATTCCTGCGGAAGATTCAGTTGGAGATACCAGACAGACTAGTCGCATGGGCGTGAGATCTTATTCTGTTGATGGAAGAGATGTCCATGTCGAGGATGTAGAGTCCAATAAGGAAGATCCTGAAGAAAGGGTGTTTGAGTCACTAGAACGTTATCGTACTCCAGATAATGTGCATTATCCAATCATAGCTAAGGACTATCGTACCCAGCAGAGTACTTGGGGAGCACGGGAAGGGGAATATTCTGTTGATTCCTCTAGAGTGGGGATGCAGGAGATGGATGAAGAAGACAGTGATGAGGATGATTCTGAAGATACTTCAGATGAGTTGGAAGGTATGGATGCGCTTCAGCTGAATGATGTGTCAAGTCCGAAGACTTCTGATACTGAGTATTGTCTGTCGAAGAGGCAAGTCGTTCCACAGATGGTGCATCGTACTTCACGTCAGCACGGTTGTACTCCGTGTATGTACGATGAACGTCGCAACTTCTGGGGAGTGTGACCTTGAGGAGGAGAATCCAAGTAGTGATACGGGAGTTAGAGTCTAAGCACTGGATGTAAATAAATAAGTGGGATAGTATCCACATGAGCTTGTAATACTTAAATAGTAAGGGCATGTAATCACGTTGTATCGGCTATGTTGTTTGTAATGTATACAATGTGTGTAATGCATATTTGGTTCTTATTTGGATCTTGTTTTCCATTGTGTGACTAGTTCTGTGCATGAAGTTGAGCTCAGAACACATATGCATGATGTAATTATGAGTGTTCGCTTTATGTTATAGGACTAGGGGGTATGGAAATGAGTGTAGAGAACGAGACTGAAAAATAGCGCATGGAGCACGAAGCCAAGGAAAAGGCGGATGAAGACACCAGAATGCAAGCAAATTTACCACCACCACCACCAATGAGGCCATTGATGGAGCAAAACTTTATGCAGTACATGCAAATAATGCAAGAGTCCCAGAACAAGTTCATGGAGGGGTTAATTGATCGAGTGGGACAGCAGAGGGCACCACAGGGATGTGGTGTAAGTCTTTCAGATTTTCAGGATATAAGGCCTTTCCCTTTTGCATCCACCCCAGAACCAATGGATGTAGAGGATTGGTTAGCAGATACCGAGAGAAAGTTGAAAACTGTAGGATGCAATGAGGAAGAAAAGTTGAGGTATGCAACACATTTATTGACCAGACCTGCAACAGCATGGTGGGAGGGTCAGTTATCTATGCAACTTCCAAGAAGAGAGTACAACTGGGAGGAGTTCAAGTAGAGATTCCGTGAATACCATGTTCCGGAAAGTATCATTGAGTTGAAACGTAGGGAGTTTGAAGAGCTGCAACAAGGTTACTCCAGTCTCATGAAGTACATCTAGGAGTTCAGTGATTTATCTCGTTACGCTACTGATGAAGTCAGCATGGAGGCAAAAAGGAAGAAGAGGTTCATGCGTGGACTGAATCCATTTGTGAAGATGTAGTTGAAGCTTGCCAACACCCAAATTTTTCAACAGTTGCTTGATGCAGCTATAACCTTTGAAGATGATTACAAGAATGTCCAAGAGGACCGTAGGAAGAGAGCTAAGAAGGAAACAAAGAGGATTCAAGCAAGTAAACCCAAAACCAATTTGGAATTCAAACCCAGAAATAGACCCTACAACAACAATAACAAGAGTAGCAATAACAATGGAGGACAATTTAATCCTAGAAGGAATGTCATATGTCACAATTGCAAACTTCCGGGACATATTAGCAAGGATTGCAGGCATCCAGTGATTATTTGTTTTGGTTGTGGAAAAAAGGGTCATATTAAGCCTGATTGCCCAAACAAACCACCCGGTGGTTGGCCTACAACAGGCGGTGGTTAAGCAAGAGGTGGAGGTGGAAAGCCTAACAGAGGTGGAAGCTATGGCAAAAATGACAATGGCAAGAGAGGTAGGCCTACTGGAAAGCTAAACTGCGCAACCTTGGAGGAGGTGGATAACTCGGATCAAGCGGTGATAGGTACACTCAATATTCTCACCAATCCCGGAAAAGTATTATTTGATACGGGTGCAACTACTTCTTTCATATCTGAAGAATTTTGTGATAAATTTGGGATTAGAAGGGCAACGTTAGAAAAACCTATGACCGTAGTTATCACCAGAGGGATCATGGTAGTTAGAAACATTAAAGTAAACCAAGTCATCTCAATCTGTGGTCAAACCTATTATGTGGATCTTTATGTGATCCCATTAAAAGGAATAGCAGTAGTACTGGGAATGGATTGGATGACGGATTATGGAGGTCAGATCAATTGTGAGGAGAAAACCGTTTCAATTAGGCCTCCAAGTGGAGGAAAAATAGTCTATCAGGCAGATAAACATAGTCATATCATGATGGATCTGTAGTTGAACTCAATGAAGGAGGTCAAATTAGAATATATTCTTGTGGTGAAGGAATTTCAAGATGTTTTTCCAAAAGAGTTACCAGGAATGCCACCTGATCAGGAAATAGAGTTTACTATTGATATGATACTGGGAACAGCACCAATAGCCCAAGAACCATATAAAATGGGGCCAAAAGAATGAAAAGAGCTTAAGGAGAAAATTGATGAACTAGCTCGAAAAGGATTCATTCAGGAAAGTGTATCTCCGTGGGGAACTCCAGTGATCTTTGTGGACAAAGGAGATGGAGGACGAAAAATGTGTGGGGATTACAGAAATCTCAACAATGTCACCATCAAGAACAAATACCCATTACCAAAAATTCAGGATCTATTTGACCAAGTCAAGGGAGCTGGAGTATTTTCCAAGATTGATCTAAGATCAGGATACCATCAAATAAAAATTAAACCTGAAGATGTTCCTAAAACAGCATTTGTGTAAAGGTATGTACATCATGAGTATCTCGTTGTACCTTTTGGTCTGACCAATGCACCAGCAATATTCATGAATTTGATGAACAAAATTTTCATGCCCTACTTGGACAAGTTTTTCATAGTATTCATTAATGATATTTTGATATACTCTAAGGATAAAGAAGAGCATGCAAAGCATTTGAGAATAGCATTGCAAATCCTAAGAGAAAATAAGCTTTATTCTAAGTTTAGTAAGTGCGAATTCTGGTTGGACGAAGTAGAGTTTCTTGGTCATGTGATCAGTAAGGATGGAATTGCTGTAAATCCGTCCAAAGTTCAATCAGTGCTAGAATGGAAGGCACCCACCAATGTGAAGCAAATCCGAGGTTTCTTAGGCATGGCCGATTATTATCGGAGATTCATTGACGGTTTTCCAAGATAGCTGGGTCAATGACCAAATTTTTAAGAAAGAATAAACCTTTCATATGGAATGAGAAGTGCGAAGCGAGTTTTCAGGAGTTGAAGACCAAATTAACTACCGCACCAATCCTAGTAGTTTCGGAACCAGGAAAAGATTACATAGTATTTTGTGATGCATCTAAGTAAGGATTAGGTTGTGTGCCTATGCAAGATAGTAAGGTAGTTGCTTATGGATCTAGACAACTGAAACCACATGAAGTGAATTATCCAACTCATGATTTAGAATTAGCAGCAGTATTCTTTGCTTTAAAAGGATGGATGCATTTTCTCTATGGGGCAAGGTGTGAGTTATACAATGACCACAAAAGTCTCAAATATTTATTCACTTAAAAGGAATTTAATATGAGACAGAAACATCGGCTAGAGTTAATTAAAGATTATGATCTAGCAAGGAATTATACCCCTAGAAAAGCAAATGTTGTGGCTGATGCTTTAAGTCAGAAAAGCACAGATACACAACCTATGAATAGAGAACTATCAAAAGAACTACAGATGGATTTGGAAAGGTTGGAAATACAGTTTATAAGTACAGTAGTTCTTGGAGGATTAGCTACCATGAGAGTAATTGAAGACCGAAGTAGTGATCTTTGGCATGAAATTTTTAGACATCAATGTGAAGATCCTGTCATTGCTAAAGAAGTTCGAAGAATCTCCCAAGGTCAAACATCAGCTTTTCACCTAGGATATTATGGGTCTTTATGGTTTCAAAACCATCTTTCTGTACCCGATGTGCCAGAAATTCAAAAGGTGATACTTCAGGAAGCCCATGAAACACCACATTCCATACATCCTGGAACTACAAAGATGTACATGGATTTAAAAGAGTTATTTTGGTGGAATAATATGAAAAGATATATTGCAAAGTATGTATCTAAATGCCATACTTGTCAAAGGGTAAAAGCAGAACATCAAAGTCCAGCATGACCATTGCAACCTTTGGAAATTCTAGAAAGGAAGTGGGAGGAAATTGGTATGGATTTTATTACAGGGTTACCCATGACACCAAAACGGAAGGATATGATATTGGTGATTGTGGATAGATTCACGAAAAGTGCACATTTTATTCCAGTAAACCAAAAGGATAATGCCAAAAAATTAGTAGAAATCTATATCAAAGAGATTGTGAGTAAACACGGGGTACTGAAGAAAATTGTATCAGACAGAGGATATGTGTTTACATCAGCATTTTGGAAACAATTACATGGAGCACTTGGTTCAAAGTTGGATTTCAGCACAGCCTATCATCCATAAACTGGAGGCCAGACAGAAAGGACGAATCAAATATTGGAGGACATGCTTAGATCTTGTGCATTAGATTTTGGAGGTTCGTGGGACGATCATCTACCGTTGGCAGAATTTTCCTACAACAACAGTTATCAGAGTAGTCTGAAGGCAGCACCTTACCATGTACTATATGGAATAAAGTGTAGATCCCTTATATGCTGGTATGAACCTGGTAGTAGCAAGGAATTTGCACCAGACTATATCAGGGAAAAGCAAGATATTATCGATATTATTAGAGATCGATTAAAGATAGCCGATACGTTGCTTACTTATCTATAATTTTTGATGTTCCATGCTTGGTTTATATCTACTTTCTTATGTTTTGTTCACACTTTGGAGTATTTTTATACACTTTCTTGGACTAACCTATTAACAAGATGCCATAGTACCAGCTGCCTGTTTTCTCCTGTTTTTGGTTCCAGGAAAGTCAGAAAATGAATATTCTCGGAATTGGACAGGACAAAAGCCAAAGTCAATATTTCACCAAGGGGGACACGGAGCCAGAAGACGAGACGGAGAGGGTCCACAGGCCGGCCACACCACCTAGCCCGTGCCAGGGGTGGTGTGGCCGCCTAGGGCACCCCCTCGGCCTCCCCTTTCACCTATATATCGCCTCCGATACAGAAACCCTAAGTACCCGATCAAAATTCCACGAAAGAGTCTGTAGCCGCCATCATCTCCATCGCTAGATCGGGAGGGATCTGAAGCTCTTCCTGGCACCCTGCCGAAGGGGGGAATTCACCCTAGAGGCCTTCTTCATCACCATGCAAGCCTCCGGTGTGATGCATGAGTAGTTCATCCTTGGACTACGGGTTCATGTAGTAGCTAGATGGTTAGGTCTTCTCCTTTGTGCTATCATGTTTAGATCTTGTGAGCTCCGTTCATGATCAAGATCATCTATTTGTAATCCTACATGTTGTGTTTGCGGGGATCCGATGGATATTGAGATGCTATTTCAGATTGATTATTGATTCTATCATGTCTTTGTTATTTATGATCTTGCATGCTCTCCATTGTTAGTAGATATCTTGGCCGAGTAGATGCTAGCAACTCCAAGAGGGAGTATTTATGCTTGATAGTGGGTTCATGCCTCTAGTAATCTGGGGAAGTGACATAAATCTCTAAGGTACTAGATGTGTTGTTGCTACTAGGGATAAAACATCAATCCTTTGTTCATAGAATAATCGTATTGTTTACTTGACACACAATGCTTAATGCAATTATATGTTGCTTGCAACTTAATACAAGAGGGGGTTCGGATGATAACCTGAAGGTGGATTATTAGTCATAGATGCAGTTGGATTACGGTCTATGTATAATGTTGTAATTCCCATTCAAATCTTAAAGGAGTCAAGATGATTAGTATATGCATGTATGCTTTCTCGATTTTTGTCAATTGCTCGGCTGTAATTTGTTCACCCAACATGTCATTTATCTTAAGGAGAATCACCACTAGTGAACTATGGACCCTAGTCCTTTCTTTTACCATCAATCTACACATGTTTACTGTTTTCTGTTTCCTTTCTGCAAGATATTACTATCTTCCAAACAATACGTTTAATCCTTTGTTTTCAGCAAAACCGGTGAGATTGACAACCTTACTATAAGTTGGGGGCAAAGTTTTGTGGTTGTGTTGTGCAGGATTCCAAGTTGGAAACAACACCTTGGAGGTGTTTCCTTGCTCCTACTAGTTCGACAACCTTGGTATGAGGGAAAACTTACTGTTGTGCTCATCATACCTTCCTCTTGGGGTTCCCCAACGAGCTCGATATATTTTGGGCCATCAATAGCTCAGAGTCGACAAAAGAGTTATGATGATCAAAGTTGAATATCATGGCATCCAGAAGTGGGGGATATGGTATATCTCAAAGTAAGTCCGATGAAGGGAGTGAAGACATTCAGAGTCAAAGGAAAACTAAGCCCAAGATATATTGGACCATTCAAGATACTAAGTCAGAATAGAACAATAGCTTATGCTCTCGAGTTACCAAAAAGGTTAGCTTAGGTTCACAACGTTTTCCATGTATCACAACTCCGGAAATGTCTCAAAGTTCCCGATGATGCTATCACACATCAAGAGATTGAGTAACAAGTAGATTTGACTTATGTCAAGAAACCCTGTAAGATTCTAGAGGAAAACTGGAAAAGGTTGAGAAACAAGGCAATCAAGTACTGTAAGGTACAGTGGGAACATCACCCAGAGCGAGAAGCCACATGGGAGAAAGAGGATGACTTGAGGGAAGCATATCGAGAACTATTTAGGTACACATCCGCAAACTTTGGGACGAAGTTTAATTTAAGGGGGGAAGTCTATAACACCCAAGCATTAGGATCCAACGAAGGGTAGAAATAGGAATTTAAGTTTGTGCATGCATGCATCTGTAAAATCAGGGTAAATTTTTTCACCAAACAAAAACCTAAATGGATCAGAGTTTCTTTCACTAACTAGGGGTAGGAATAGCTCTTGTTAGTGATTGCTATGAATTCTGACATGACCTTTAGGAACTATTAAGTTTTTGGGGAAAGTTATTTCAAATTCAAGTTTGAAATTTAAATCAATTTGAAAGTATTTGAAAATTAGGAGTTAGTAATATTGAAATGTTTTCCAAAATATCTTATTAACATTGCTTGATTAAATTATAGTTAGTAAACTACAATAAGGATTAAAGACAATAAAAATTAAATAAGGAATGAATTTTTATTTCCTGATTACACAATAATATTACAAATCGTATTAAATACATCAAAAGTAGAAGATTACAGAGAATAGAAATACAAGTTTATTACCCTATAATAAATCTTTACAAGATTCTTTACAAAAAGAATAAAAAAAGAAGGTTACACTTAAAACCTATACTACCTATCTATTCCTATACTAAATCTTGTATCTTTAGATTTTGTTCCTACAAATAGATAAAACAACTAAAAAAGAAAACAAGGGTTAATTATTTAGTTTTACTCTCAGTAGTGAACAATGAAATGCATTGTTCAAATTACATCATTGAGTTATAAAAGAGGGGCAAGTTTCACCAGGCAGTAACTAGTAAAAGGGTAAGAGGTGGAGATATTTCCACTTGAACTGATCCACACAACCAGACTACACAGACACATAGCTCAGTCACCAAAATGCATGCAGTGTGCTGTCAATACAGCAGCAACACTACAAGCACTCCAACAGAGCACTCAGTCGAAGCACATCCACAGGCAACACAGCTCTCCTTATCAAGCACACGCTCAGACTTCATTGATCTTACCAAAGCCTTAGCAAGGGCAACTTCCAGAATCACATATTAGATAAAAACCTTAGTTTCTATCTAGTATTGCCTCAGACCAGCATCACAGGCATAATGCAATTATTAAATGTCATAAGCCAACATATTCAGTAGAAGTTTTCTACTCAATTTAGCATCAAGTCACTCTGGAACATATGTAGGATGAAGCCAGTACTAGAACAAACCCTTTCTACCATTCCAAGGGAGGTGTCACAAGGATGTGTTCTAACCAAGCAGATCCTACCCTATGACTACATAATTCAGATCATGTAAAAAGCATATTTAATCATCTTCCTATTATACTAGTTAGGAATCATTCTCTTACAGAGAAGAACCATCACCAGAGACATCAATGATAGTTCTCAGGTAACCAAATACATATTCCAATATTGAAATTAGTTAACCATCATCATTAATCAGATACTAAGATAGAATAGAGTCACATCATTCCATTTGTGCAACTACAGTAACCAACTTTAGATAAAGGTTTATCTCACAGAACTGTTAGCAATTTCCAAGCTATCAGTAGGAAATGGATCAGCACAGAATAATCCCAGAAGTAGTTCTGAATAGCCCAGTATCCTCAAATATCAACATAGAGGAGTAAAATCTTAATAGAACAGGTAAACTCTAGATAGGAATTTCTCTCTAGGAGCACACAGTGTCTAGTAAGAGGAGTAAAGAGAGAATACAAAGGGGAAGTAGAAGAACTTACTCATGGTCCTCGCTAGAGTAGAGAAGAGGAAGCAGAGAGGCCGGCGAGCACACACGGCGGCACGGGGATCACCCGAGGGCACTACAACCCGCACCGGGCCATGCGGCGACGACCACAATCATGCGTACAGCAGCGGCGGCACCACAGAGTCACCAACAGCCAGCATAGCACCATCGAGGCGGCGAAGCTCCATATCATCAGCAAACCCAAACCCTAGGGTTCGGGGTGGGGTCAATCTGGGCAGGAGAGAAGTCCAAAGACGAATCGAGGAGGACCATTTGTTGTATCTGCGCTAGCTACCTCGCCATAGACCACGACGATGGTCGGGGAAGCCCAGGGCGGTGGCAATCGAGTGACAATAGCGTCAGCGACGCCACGCCGCGACAGGTCGAGGAAGAACACGAGGGGGGTGAGAGGAGTGAGGGGTACGTACTGGGCTGGTGTGGTCCAGTACCCCTCACTTGAGAGGATTGGACCAGCGGAGTTGGGCCGGGTTAGTGCTGGGCCAGCCCAATGGGTTTGGTCCAGTTTTTAAAGGAAAAATCTAAATTAAATTAACAAATGACCAAAATACCCCTAGGAATTAAATGGTTCTAGGAAATAAAATAAAAACCCAAAAAATATAAATAAAGTATCAATGGACTTATATAAATGTCCTCTATTTAAGAAAAATAACAAATGGAATTTTGGGTAATTAAATTAAAAATTATTATTGTTAAGGTATATATTCCTTTGGAATTTTATAAAAATAAACCACAGACATAAAATTGAATAAAATTCATTTTTACAATTCAAAAAGAGAGCATTATTATAAAAACAAATAATAAATTGTATTTTTGAAAGGTAAATTAGGTGTGATAAAAATAATGTCTTATTTCCTTAAAGGAATTTTAATTAAATATTTAAAAGAGTTAAAAACTAAATAAATCAATTTTAAAGTCTTTAAATAATACTAGTCACTAAAAATATTAAATATAATATCTATGAAAATTTCAAAGATTTAAAGTAATAGTGTTTTTCTTTTAATTAGAGAAATAGCTAACTTTTCCTAAGGGGGTAAAACATGCAAATAATGCAATAATGGTTCTTTAAATATTATGCATTGCATATTGCTTCTTTAAATATTGTTCTCACCGGGCAATAATGGTTTTCTATAGAAACCGGAGCTCAAGGTCAGGTGGAAGCATCCAACTTCACTACCTTGCAGTCACAAGGCAAGTTCATCACTTGCTCATGTCCTTTAAAGAGTCTTTATCAAAGATATTGCAAATTGTGTGTTATCATCTATGGTCTGGAGAAAGAAAATATTATCTTCTCTAATAAATAAGATGTGGTTACCATCCTAAGTGATGATAAAGGTTGGCAACGAAACCTAGGGTTCCAATTACACAAGTCACCATAGGATTAACAACCCATGACATCAGTGATTCTAGAGCCGTATATTACGCGTTAACCATGAGATTTGGAATGGGATGGAGAAGTCAGCTGTATCTTCTTCCTTTCATATGTAGAAAAGATGACCTTAACGTGACGCTGGGATTCCTTGTGCGGATCCAGCATATGGGTGGGCACCCTTAGGCCCCACGTTTTTGGTATCTAGATTATCTATGAGAGGCTGCCGGAGGTATAGTCAGACCTTTATGGACCTTTATGGAACTCAGAAGGGTTATAGCTTGCCCGAAAGGGGGCTTAACGGAGGTCTAGTCAGCACTGAAAGGTCATGCAGACATATAAGTTCGCGAAGAGGGCAGTGATTACCTACTGGGCCCCACATCACGGAATTGTGGACGAGAAAGTACGCCCGATTGTGCAACAAGGAGTTGATATCTCATGGGTAAAGCAACGCACCTCTGTAGAGTGTAAGAACTGTAACTTGTTACTCCCTGTTCCGGGAAGGAGCTACGAACATAGTAGGAAAGGAACTCCATGAAGTTCCGGCCAACCTGTGAAGAAATGTTTATGAAAACTACATAGAGCCAAGGACTGATAGTCCGAGGTGGTAGATAGAGCATCAAACTACCCACCTTGCATATAATGAACTTGCTGGGTAACACTGTTACTCACTCTTTCCTTTGAACCCCTGCTTAGACTCTGAGAATCCAGAAGACACTTCGATGTACGCAGCTGATGGGTAGGAGGATGTCTACTATGAGGAGCCCGACCTGTCCAAAGGAGTTGAAGGGGTGGACTACGAAATACGCTATGGAGTGGAGGGAAATGAGTCCGAGTAGTTGCCTTAGTTATTAGTAACCAGTTGAGCCGAGCAGCCTAAACCTTATAAATAAGTTGTTGAGCTCAATTCAGAGTATGAGTTTGAATTTTATATCTCCCGCTGAAACTACTTGAGTTTGGTTTGTAATTTGTATCACTTGAAGTTTGGAACTTCTGGTTTTATAATAATAATGAAGTGTGTATGATTGTAATGTGGACCCGCATGTTTCTATTGTACCACTCTGAGGGATGTGATATTTAAAGAACGGTGTTCTGTGGATGTCATGTCAACGACTATAGTGTACTACACATGCAGTGGTATGCTGGGTCACCGGACATTGACCGAGCCCCGTCGCGCCTGGCGGCTCCTTCTCGAGCTCGACGCTGCAATATTTGTTCTACAAATAGGAGGGGCCGAGCTCAGAGATGTAGAATAACCGTTTGGCTCAAGAAACCATGGCCATTTGAGGCTACGACAGTAGGATCTTGGGGTGGATCTACCGCAGTGAGCCCGACTGCGATCGGTGGAGCGGATAGATCTTCCGGCATGAGCCATGACAAGTTCCGAGGATATAAGAGTGTGGGCCAGGCATGTATGGTTCCTGAGAAAGGCCTCCTAGCGATATGTACGCGGGCAAGTTGCCAAAAAAATTCAGCCAATGCGCGCGAGAGGGCCTTTGAACCATGAAGGCCCGAGGTTTGGTTGACGAGTCCACTTGCTAGGTCCCCCGTCTGTTAGCCGAATGTGGAAAGTAGGATACTACCCGAGTTAAGTGGAGATAAATCATGCTTCACCATGCCCCTACTCTGACATCCAAAGGCTCATCTTTCCTCTGCCCTCGCTCCCCCCGCTCATGGCTCGTAGCTCATGCAGTTCGTCTCAGGCAGAATTAGGGTCGGCTCAACATCGTCAGGCGGGTGCCCCCATCAGGTACCGAAAGATGCCCGACAATTACTACCCCGAGATGTTGTGTTCATGCGGTGAGAAGATTCTGAGATGGATTTCTTGGACCGACGAAAATACTACAGGAAAATTCAGCAACTATAACATCAGAGAGGTAATTTCCTATGCTAGGTACAATGGTAACCCGGATCCGAGAAGCATAATGTAATTATTTTTTTGTTTCCTTCGATTACTTTGCAGGAAGGGAGGGGAACTAGCTGTGACAAGTTTGTGTGGATCAAAAAGCCCCTCACAGGTTTTCACAAAGAGCTTGTTCAGGATCTGCGTGATGCTGTGTGGGACAAGAAAGAGGAGATTCGTGTGTTCGAGCGAGAGAGCCGGGAGCTTTGCCAGATGCAGGGGAGGCAGGATCAAGGATGTGGTGAGATAAATGGGCTCAAGATTAGGCCAGATAGTGAAAACAATTTCGTCATTATCTAGGCATTATCTGTTTCCTTTATAGTTTATGTTGTCATGTCGTTGTCCAGCTGCTGAAATAAGTTGCTGCTTCATGGAGTGTAGCATCCAGTTTAGAACTTGTTTTTCAGCTCATAACCTTATCATAAGTGTAATGCCTAAAGCAGGCATTTATTAAGTGCCTATAAATAATTTATGTCGGTGCCACTAACATCCATAAAATTTGGAGACCCCCTCACCGCTCAGCTATCTAGGTCCCGGTGGTGCAATTGTTCATATAGTAGTGGCATAGTCACAATTTCGGATTCAACTAGTGGCCTTGGCCGTGTCCAAACCTCAAGTTACAATACATTTTACTCCGAGAACAGGAGGCAGATTGTTTCGCCTGACAAGTTCCATGCATACAGCTTCAGAATTTAACCGAACAACATATATAGGTTCAAATTCAACACATTATTAGGCTTCTACATTGCTAGCCTTCTTCCTCTACCTGGGTGCCAACTTTCTTCCTCTTGCCTTCACGTCCTCTGGCTTCTTCATTTCCTGCAATCTTCCTCTTCCTGGGTGCCAATTTTCTTATCTTCACGTACTCTGCATCTCCGAGTCGAGGAAAGTCAGGCCAATCAACACCAAAATCATGTCCAGCATCATGACTCAACTCGTTTTGGTTTTCTTCCCACAGCAAAATCACTTAGTTGATAGTCTTGTGTCTTACCTAGCACTTCGTGCAGTATAGGGCTTACTACCTAATATCTACAGATTATAAACAAAAAAAATTGAATGTAACATCTCATACCTAGGTTTGGGAGCATTAAGGGGACAGCCCACTGCTCTATGGCCTATAAGATGGCAGGTCTTGCATATTTTTGCCCTTCTTGCTAGCATAAAAAGCCAAAACCTTCTTCTCAAGAAAATTCTTAAACCTATTCACCTGAGGTCTCCCTCTGCCCCTTTTTGTAACTGGCTAGCAAAGCTCGAAACTCAGTTCGACTTGAGGCCAGTGTGATGGGACTATACAGGGCTCGACGGATCCACCATACGCAGCTCTGAACTTTTCCAGAGAGTAGTAGTCGGACAAATATTGATCCAAATGTGGTAGAGTTGTTTTCTTCACTAAGAAGGCCAAGGCATGGTCGCAAGGTTTCCCGGTATGCTGCCACTCTAAGCAGGTGCATTCTCGCCGCTCGATGTTCACAACATCCATGTGGCCACTATTGGACATATCCACCACCTCACAGCTACTGCTGTTTGACGGGAGAACCCTAAGATGAGCAAGTCCTTGGTTTCTCTTGTGCAGTTGTTGTACAACAGGCGGAAGCATATGTCCTCTAAGTCTCCTATTGATCTCCTGAGCTGCCTCATAAACTAGACCCAGTTTTCCTCTGTTTCTTTTTCGAACAGCCCGAATGCCACTAGGAACATCCAGGTGTGACCATCAAGTGTTGTCGCAGATGCCAGGCAGCCTTTCCATTTGCCAGTTAGGACAGTGTTGTCTACACTCAGATATGCCCTACATTTGTCCTTAAATCCCTGGATGCAAGTTTTAAGCGGCATGAAAAATCTATTGAAATAAATATTCCCACCTTCTGATTCGGTGTCAATCTCCACAACACTCCCCGGACACCTTGCTTGTACCTCAGCCTTGAAGTTGTACAACATCCTAAAGCTATTAGTCTAATCTCCATGCAAGACGCTCAGAGCTTTCTCTTTACCTTTCCAAACCGTGTAATACGGTAGGACCATGTTGTATTTAGAACCGAGGCTAGTCTGAATATTCTTCGCGGTCTCCTTAGGTTTATCCTGTAGTACAAACATAGCTTGTATAGCCACCCACTCTATATCAGCCATTGAGGATTTCATCTTTCTTCCTGTCAGACACATGTGGGGAGGGCCCATTTTGTTCACCTACAATGTAGATTCATTTACAAGATAAGCGTATTCGACTCGTTGCCAGAAAGATTTTGCATAACAATTGTAGTTATAGAGTGAAAAAAGAGAAAGTTCGAATGGTTTGCTACATTCATTGCCCAAATACCCTAATTGCCTTTGACACATCTAAGGCTCTAGCCGCAATCCTCCATGGACAATGTACCGCGACCCGTCCATTCCTCCACATTAACCTGCAAACGGTCTCATACCTTTAGGTAGTGTTCTTTAGTCGATGAACATCGAACTACCCCTTGATACAAAAATGCCGAAACGACATCCTGAACTCATGCATGCTCCTGAACTCGGTGTGGACCGAAAGTATAGGATACTCGTGGTCATGTTTCATTTCTTTTATGTCAACTCCCAAACCATCGACTAGAATGCTAGCCTCATCGTTAAGTTTCTCGTCTATTTCATCATCACCAGATCCTTGATCTTCTATAGTGCCCTCTTCTACATCTGATTCAGAATCTTGGCCATCGTCTCTAATGCCTAATACTACACACATCATATTGACTCCTAGGGGTGGGGTTGCACCATGATCTCCACTTGGATGGACCGGAACATTGGCACAATCTACCTCACCGGCAACACAGTTTTCTCCCAGACATTCTGTTGGTTCTGCTGCAACCACAGGGGCTAGTCTTACATTTGCACGTATCCCAGGTTCTTTAGTATACAAACAGCAATCGGGATCTATTTCATCTTGACTGTATAGAACCCTCTTTCTCTTCTTGTGTACATCCTCCTTCCTGATGTATTCTTTCCCGATGGTATTAGTCGGGCTTGACATCTGCGTTCTATTCCCCATAGAACTAGGCTTTTTTCTACTACTCTTGGGTGTGATATCCTTCCTGGTTCCCCTCAAGGGTGTTGGCTCCAGCGTGCTGGTATTATTGCCTGACCTCTGCGGCCTGTTCTTCTTCGAATTATCCCTTTTGCTGCTACTATTAGGTATGTTCTCCTTCGTGCTGGCATGATTATCGGACCTCAGCGGTGTGTTCCGCTCCAAATTAGCATTTTTTTCTACTACCACTAGGTGTGGTATCCTCCGTGCTGGCCATCTTAGCCTTTTTGCTACCACTCCTGGGTGTGTTCACCACTGTGCTGGTCGTCTTAGCATTTTTGCTGCTACCGTTCGGTGTGGCATTTTGACTGGATCTCAGGGGTGTACTCTGCGGTGTGGTGCCTTTTTTGTGCAACTCTTCGGCGTCCTCTTCTTTGGCATGGTCTGCTTAGTGATGTTCTTCTTCAGGGTGCACTTTTTGGGGATGCTCTTCCTGCTCCTCTCTATGATGCCCCTCAAAAAAAATCTCCTCTATTCGAAGCTACCCTCAATCGCACAATCCTCAATGATACCATGGAGCAGGTCATGCATGCCTTCTACAAGTCCATCATCTCTATTGTCGAAATACAATTCCTCTCCAACCATTTGCACCATCAAGTGGATGTACACTTCACATCTACTATGTTTCCTTGTAAACGATACGCTTAAATCTCTGGTAACTTTCAGTTGTATAGCCTTTTTGGTCCCATAACAATAATATACCAACTGTGCTACCTTGGAGGACCCCCACTCCACCTTCACACATAATGCCGCCGTCAGGTCAGATAACTATACCAGTTTAGGATCGTATCTGCCAAGGATTATATCAATGTCGTCATAGAATTTTTCTATTCCATCATCTAATTTTTAAGTGAACTTTGCGACACTAATACGAACGCTTACTTTGCCATCATAAGGGGTTGCAGGATTGAAACCTCCGAGAGACTCGAGAGGTGGAGTGGCACCAACAGACCCAGCGATAACGCCACCGTCGCCATCACTAGCGTCATCGGTAGCTGGAGCAACCCTGGTGGAAGTATCAGCACATGGAGCAAGGCGAGGGCCCTTAGCAGCAGGAGCTACAATACCTTGTGGACAGGCAGGGCCACGATGAATGACATCCACAATAGGAGCAGCTGCTGCCACGCCACATCGACGACCAGGAGCAGTTCCCACAACAACAGTGTTTTGAGTGCTAGCGGAGTCCAGACCATGAGCTAGATTCAGAATAGCAGCCCACTAAGCTTTAGGACGGGTTCGAGGAGGAGGAGCACCCAAGACAACAGTCTTGGCAACAACAGCAGGGCTGCCTCCAGAAGACTTAGTTTGCTCAACAGCGGCATGGATTGGGTCAAAAGCAGCCAGAGCAACTACACCACAGGGACGACCAGTACCAGCAGATTCCAGAGCAGGGGTTTGCACAACTTGAGCACGGGTTCAAGGAGGAGCAACACACAAGGCAGCTGTCTTGGCAACAAAAGTGGGGCAGCCTCCGGAAGCCTTACTTTGCTCAACAACAGTAGGGATTGGGTCAACAGTAGCTAGAGCAACAACACCACGGGGACGACCAGTACCAGCAGATTATAGAGCATGGGTTTGCACAACTTGAGCATGGTTTCAAGGAGGAGCAGCACACAAGGCATCAGTCTTGGCAACAACAGTAGTACTAGCAGATTCTAGAGTAGAGGTTTGCACAACGGCAATACGGGGACTCCTACGAGGAGGTTGCCCGATAGAAGCATGGCATGGACGAGGAACCACATTTTGCTTAACAACAGTCGGGGTTCGAGTTAAACCACCCTATGCAAGAATAGCGGGCGACTCCCAGTAGCAGCAGCTTCCACATCCAGTATTTTACAATTCAGCATAAACACGTGAAGCCCATGAAACTGTTTCATCAACCCAATTAGCTGACTGTCACACGTTACAGGAACCAAGATGCCTCATTCATCCATGAAGCTGAACCATGCAGTCTATTTTGGCCCCATTTCAGCATGTTTACACACAACAGTAACCATACCAGGGATAGTGCATAACTACACAGGCACTGCTTCCATCTTCAGATAGTGAAGTTGATTCCACTTGCTCTTCCCATCTGCTAATTTAACGTGGTAGCCGTAGAGGGTTACCGTAACCATGTAAGGGTGGTCCGTGGAGATCCTACTTGACAGAAAATTGGGGATAAAAGATAAGAATTGTTTGTCAGCGTTGTAATAGCCAGCTAGCAGTTATAGTTAGAATAGCAAAGAGAATAGTAGCTCACCCACAATTAGCCATAACTTCTTCTTCCTTGGTAGTAGGATCTGCCATCCTTCGTGTTGCTCAGCTCGTTAGCGGCGGAGGCGGGCTAGAGCCTCACAACGGCGGGCACGGCATGTGGCATTGGAGCTCGGGATCAGTGAGTGGGCGGAGCAACTTGGCGCCGGAAGTCAAATGTCCGAAGGGATTTCTCTAGTTGGAGGGTGGATTTCGATTCTGCCCGTGCTAGGATTCATGTGAAAGGAGGGACTAGATTTGTGAATTTGGTTAACGCACCAAGCCCCTTAGTTCCTTGTTTTTCCTATGTGGTTGCCATGTTAGCACTCGCGTCACGAATAAATTACTGACATGAGGGTCCCAACCATGTACTTCACGGGGCAGTTTGACGGAATGTTTGGATTTGGTAGGGGTGAGATGAGTTTGCCTTGAAATGGTCCCTCTTGGTAGTTGGCAGCCCAACTTTCTAAAACACGGCAATTACAGGCAAGTCGGGCCCTGCAATGCACTCGCCCCGGAACTTTGGGGCCCAAACAAACAAGCCCTATAACGGGGGAATAGTCGAAGGGGGCATGTCCTTAGCCGGTCCTGGAGAATCGATGACTTTCTTACCATTGGCCACTGCGGCTCTAGTGCATTGGCTACTGTTGGTGGAGCTTTTCTAGCTCCCTAGTTCTACTGATCTTCTTCCATCATGGTCCCGATGGCCACCATTACCTGGTGGGAAGTGATGGATTTCTCGGTGTGCTCATCCCTCTCAAAGTCCATCTTGATCTCCCTCATGGAAGCATCGTATTCATCCGAGTTGGTCTCTAAACCACCGCCATCCATGTTGATGTCGGCGTAAAGTTTGTGGAGCACTGAGTTGGAGTTAGCCTCGTTATTTTCGATGGTGGAGGTGGTTTGTAAGGGGCCTGTAATCTTAGCTTTTCCAGTTGTGGCGCTGATATCGGCCTCAACTTCCTCATTGATGTTAGTGAATCTATTAACAGTTGCGATCATCTCGTTGAGGGTAAGTAAGTCGGCATCCTGTCGCCTCTTGAGTGTATACTAGAGAAGTGTTCCTGGCACGAGCCCCTCTATGAAGTGGTACACTAGTTCATCAGTGCAGTCACCCTCCAGGGTTTTCGTCACACTCATCCATCTAGCGAGGCACTTATGGGGGGATTCCCCCATCCTCTGGAGACATCTAGCTAGATCGAAGATGGTGATGACGCCGACAAAGTGTGACCTCCGTTTTTTAAACACTCGGGGAAGCCAAGAGGATCTGCAAGGTCCTTCCACCATTATATCCTACATAGGGGCGGTTTGGGTGGGCCATGATTTTTCCTAATCTGAGCCGGCAAACTCCAGAGAGATCTGAGCATGATCCTTCCGTGAACATGACCTGTCTAGAGGTGGTCCGTGTGGGCCTTGACGCGTTTCCGACTTCCTGGTAGCTAGGACCTGAGTCGGTTTCACCGATGAAGAGATGGATGTCCCTAATTGAGACAATGGAGCACCGGGTGGGGTTCATCTTCATCGAGATCTAGAACTTATACAGGGGGATGATCGGAATGTTGTCGGAGAAGAGAAGACGCCCAACAGCCATGGTATCACTGATTTCCATGAAGAGATTGGATCTCACCTGGTGTAAAGCTTGAAGCACCTCTTGCCCCATGGTGGGAGCCAACTATCGTGGTATTGTCGATGAGTACGCCATGGAGGGGTCCTCACAGAGTGTGTTTAGAGAGGTGGGGGAAGGTGGTGAGTTGACAGGTAGGAGGTAACATAGCTTACCCAGGTTCAAGTCCCACAACAGTGGCAGAACTCTACTCCTGCTATAAATCACTATAATGGCAATACGTCGAGGTATAGGGATTTTTTTGTTGTGCGAGGTGTTGTGTATTATTCCCTAAAGGCTCCCACAGGCCCAACTTACAAAGGCACCAAAACCTAGGTTACACGGAAAGACCTTGCCGAACAGGTTACATAGTCCTACACTAATACTAACTAGTCTTCGTGTCTTGTACTCCAAGGCTCTGGGTTGGTCGGTAACTACACTGTAGCCTTCCTTCTTCTGGCATGGGCATACCTTCTGGATCCGTCTAACTGGGCCACCCAGTAGGCCATGGGTCGTGCTACCAACTGTGGGCCACCCGGGTTATCCGAATTAGAGACATGCAATGGTGATACCCATTTAGTGTATCCCCAACAGGGGCATCGAGTTATCCCCTCAAGACATCACATACGAGAAGCGCAAAACAATAAAGTCTCAGGTTCTACCTGACTTCATCATGGAGTGGATGGAACTCCAAAGCGTGGGTCCCCTAGATCTATCAAATATGTGGACCATGTACTTCGATGGATCCAAAAGAACTGAAGGAGCATGTGTTGGTGACGTATTGATATCACCCGAAGGAGATAAAATGTACTTCAGATGAGATTCCTGAATGCATCAAAAAATGAAGCTGAGTACGAGGCCCTGTTTCTCGATATGCGTATGGCCAAAGCCTGGGGTGCAACTCGCCTCAAAATCTTCGAGGATTCAAACCTCGTTGCACATCAAGCATTGAACAAATGCGACGCCATAAACGACAACATGATTGCACACCACGACATGTACGACATCATTGATGTGTACAAGTGCACAGATCGATTGTAGCTAGTTTTGAAATAAGAGTATCGAACCCATAAAGAGCTATTTGGTTAAGGTCATTATGCCTCTTGTCACTATCTACCAAAGGATACTTGTAACCTTCCTTTGATCTCAGGTAAAGGGTGTTCAAAAGTATTTTGTGTTTGTATGCGAGAAAGTAATAAAATCAAATAAAGTAAACAAGTAACAAAGCATTGGTAAAGGTATAGGAACTCAATAAGGCTAAAATGTTCTCGAGGATGTAGGATACACCATTAGCATGTGAGAATTATTCATGATTAGCATAATCAATGTCTTTCCTCATGATATATGTGGAGGGAGCTCCATGATAAGATGTTCACTACAAGTCTCACAAGCAGACGCTTCTAGGAGTCAAGTTTTGAGGTCATCTATAAAAAACCATTGTGATGCCTGTGAGCAAATCACTTCTACAGACCACCACAATTAAGGGTTTCCCCACATCGTATGAGCTTAGTGAATCTCCTGTAATTCCCTTTTTGACCTTATAAGTCATAAGCCGATGCTTGCAGTCACAAAGTGTAACATCTCAAAAATATTAAACAAGCTTATCAAGATCTAATCACCCAAGTTTAGGGTTAAAAAAACTTTTATTATTAAACTTGATATGAATGCATGTGTGATGTGTATTAATGTATGAATGCTTGCAATTACCATGTTTGAGTGCTACCAATAATAAGGATTAGTTTAAAAAGGATTACCACATCATCTTGATCATTTCCAAGCAAAATCAAATGAAAAGAAAATCATATATGGATCATATGAGCATATGGTCACTTTTGCCAATATTAACCACTAGACCACTTTGGGTGTCTCTAGTAAAAGATTCCCAACAAAAACAATTCTACATCTTTTCACCCCTTGCTAGACCAAGTAAAAGTGAACCAAAGCAAACCTTACAAATTCACAGAAACTATATTAAAATCTATTTAAGAGACAATTCAAAATTGAATCAAGTGTATGTACCTAGATCATCACTTTTCAAAAACCCCTCAAATCAACACCACTTGACAAATCCCAGCAACCATAGACTACCAAGCATATGATCATTTCACCCACCAAAAATCATTGAAAAATTCGAAAGATGAATTCATGCGGCCATTTGGTCGAACAGTTAGTAGATAGAGTACAAACTCAACCACTATCTACTATTTTGATCTATCAATTGCTCACAAATTGTACTGCAATCAACTCAATCAATTGCCCATGATCATCCCAGTACCAGGCCGTGCAGTGGAGAGGCTAATCTCCGCCATTGCGCCAGTGCAAAGCCGTACCCGAGCAACGTCATGTCGGTCGAGCATGAACTAGTCGCTCCATGTCGTGCCGCCCTCTCCCACGACACCTAGCTGTTAGTTGTGACCTCACCGCCACCCCCTGTCCACCCCTTGACCAATGGCGAGGAGTGGAGGAGCCAGAACAACCGTGCCCATTTAAGCATCTGACATGCCTAGAGCACGACGGAGCGCCGCAGCCGCCTCGTGCACACACACCACACCTCACTCTCTCCACGCGTACCCGCAGTCGTCGTGGCACCAGTGACCTCCCAGACACGATGGTTCACCGCCGCACGCCCCGTGACCACCGTACTTAGTGACGAACACATGCGTACCTGAACAAAGCGCCGATGTCACCTGCCCGACTGAGACCGCCCCTTGCCGTGTCGTCACGAGTGTGACAATCACCGTAGTCCCCCACATCAACTCATGCCCCCCGCCATGCTTAACACGACATGTAGCAGCATCGCCGGTGAAGCTTGACCATGCCGCCCTGCCTCCATCGCTAGGGTATAAATAGAGGCCACCCCAGTCCTCATTCTGCACACCATTCCCCTCCCCACTCACCCAGGAACCTCACTGACCCTTCCCCGGATCAATGCGAGCACCACGATTAGTGTTCGGAGCCGCCGTGACCGCCAATCGACTCGCCATCGACGACAAGCCCATTCGCCCCCATCGCCGACCCTAGATGGAGCCCTGGTGAGTCCTCGGCGACCCCCACCACCGTGTTAGGGTTCGAATCTCGCCGGAGCAATTCGACGTAGATGGCGAACCTCAGTCATAGATCCTGCTCTAATCATAGGGCTAGTATTGATAGATACCATTTCGGTTAGAATTAGTCGCTGTACATGCAGCCAATGACAGCTTGATTGGGCCAGCCCATTTAGTTTCCCGCGTAGAGCCCAGCAGTTCAAATAGAATTTTTCCATTTTAGTGAAAACCCTATTCAGTAGCTATATTCAAAATTAAATTCAAAGAGTTGTACTAAACCAAATTGCATGGATCCAATTTTGTTGGAAAGGTATCAAAAATATATAATCACTCCCATTGAATTCAAACCAATTGAAATATAGATCACCTATACCAAAAATAACAAGACATAGACTTTTGCCACTTCAAATATTTTTATAAAATCAACCATAAATGCTTTCGAGTTGATTCCAACTCTCAAAAGTCACATTTTCCATGCTCTACATGAATATATAACAAGATTTGGTTTTACAAATATGACATATGGTTTAGTATTAAAAGAATGATATATATAGGCATTTTCTAGTCACTTAAATATTATTAAATAGAAATATTAAATCTTGTCATATATGACAACCCTTTTAAATCACATTCCTAGGTATTGAAGTAGGTGGTGATGACATGTGTCAATATGATCCCATATTTTAATTGGAGAATATTAAATCTTAAGGATTTGAAATGAGTAGAAATTACTTTTCTAAAAATAAGAAGAATAAGAAAATGTTAATATTCCATGTGATGATTGAGATGATACTAGATCATCTAGTGTGAGCCTTTGTGTGCTAAATAGAAGTAGTGAAGTGTTGTTTGGTGATTGTGTATCTTGTGTGCATTTATAGATGCTAGTACCGACCCGGGCTACAACGAGGAGTACTTCGAGGAAGAAGAATAAAACTTCAACGACTGCAACCAGCAAGGCAAGCCCACTATGCAAGCTATCCATGCAAATCTAGCTATGCAAGCTAACTTGTATAGATACCATATGCAAACCTTTGAGATGCAACTTTACCAATTCCCAGCTTTACTCCAAGCTTTGCTTTTCCCTTTGCTACAATTTCTTACTTAGTTAATGAATTGTGATTAGTGGAAAACAGGATGCATACCATCAAGATCCTAGAACTAGCCTTGGATACTTATACTTGATTATCACCCGCAATAGTGATACCCTCAATACTAGTGGCTAGTGCTAAACTAAACTAGATTACTTTAGATGGGAATACTTGGTGAAAATGATTATGAAAACCATGGAATGAAGATTCATTCTATTGAAATGTTTGAGGCATGAGCCTTGACTTTGACAAAAAAACTGATAGGTGGGTTCGGATGTGATACCATTCCAATTTTACCGTACAACCACAATACCTGAGTTGGGTAGGGCTTGACTGGAAGTTTATATGTGTTAGTATGGGTTCCCTTGTGGAAGAGGCTGAGATGAGGCTACCTCATGATGAATGTCCAGCTATGCAGTGCCCAGGATGGCAGATGGCCATGGCTAGGAGGCCAAACTCATAGGGGAGGTGTCCATACTAGGGTGTGTAATTGAAAGGTTAGGATTGATTATTCGCATAACAAGTATGATGATTCAGGGTTATTCCTGACGGATGTATCAAATTTTATGGTGAAAGTGTACCAGCTCTGTAGAATGTCAAACTATTCGAATAGTCGTGTCCGC
The DNA here is from genome assembly GCA_023614405.1 of Avena insularis. NCBI lineage: Eukaryota > Viridiplantae > Streptophyta > Magnoliopsida > Poales > Poaceae > Avena > Avena insularis. The sequence goes on along the minus strand of CM042694.1, from coordinate 281,175,611 downwards.
GGTTTTGGACAGTTGGAGTGGCCATACTGTTCTGTTGTCAGATGTTTTCAAAATGACTTGTGACTTAAAAGATGACCTTGACTTGACCACAACAGAGTTGTGGACATGAAATCTAAGTTCCCACTTAAGTAATGTAGAGAACTAAACTTAGGTCTTTACCCTTAAGGCTTTATGAAATAAACCTGGCTTTTTGCAAACAAACTAGAGCTTAAGGTTCCTACCATTTTTTACCTTATTCATGCTACTGTTAGTTCGTGAGTACTTGAAGAGTATTCATGGCTTTGTCCCTGGCTATTCCCACGGCCAGACTATGGGGAGGATTACCCGGAAGATGGATAGCAGGAGGTTTATGACATCTAGGATTATCTCCCATCGTCAGCAATGCATGTGATCATGAAGATGGAGCCTACTACATTTACTTTCCGCTGCTTTGATTGTATTAAGACTAGATCATGAGATCTTTTATTTGTAAGACCTTTATTATGGTTTGTAATGGATGATGTACTATGGTACCACTTCTGTTATGTCTCGCAAAAATGGTGTACGGCATAACAGGCATCTAGACTTAAAAATCCGGGTGTTGACACAAAGTAGCACCGGACATACTCCCATACACATCCAAAGGGTATTTCCCTCTCACTTGTCCTGAAGGTAGATGTTATGTGGTCGACTTCACCTACCATCTAGAGAGAGAGATCTAACACAATATTAGAAATCAATAGATCAAAGACCAAAGTTGTAGATCATATTTATTTAATTTCATAATAATGCTAGGGTTTCTCCATCTCCCCAAGAACAATGGAAACTGCTCACACATGGAAGCAATCAACAACATCATCATATTCATATGCATGAATCGAAAGTATGAAAGTAAATCAAGTGCAAACTATAATTGTATTGGAATTACAATTTGATATAATGAATGAGAGTTAGGGTAAATGGTGTTGATGGAGATGCAATGGTTCATGATGAAGGAGATGATGCGTTGTCCTCCAATGATCCGTGAAGCAGCAAGGATTTTCCCTTCTCCAAGTTCCTCGTCTAGATCCTCTCTGGTGTGGTGTTTTGAGGCTAGAAGTTTTTGTGAATTTCGGACCTTAGATCCGTCTTCGAGTGGTGAAAGTATTTGACGAGGCGGACGTCTCGACAGGTAGTACGGGCGGATGGTATGGGCGGACTCTGCCCGTACCACAGGTCGTTACACACTATGTAGCTTCCCCTCGCTTCCTTCCTTCTCCTAGGCGCATGGAAAATCAATTAAATGACTTTTATCACTTAGAAATGTCATATTATTGCATAACATGATAGTCCCAATTAATATATTCACAAAATACTTAATAATTCGGGATCCTGTTGAAACAAGGATAAAGTATGTGCCCAAACACCATCAAATACAAAAATCCTAACTCTACTTATGCAAAAATAGAAGGTAAATATGCTTCAAAAATGGACTCATCAACTTCCCCAAGCTAGACTCTTGCTCGTCCCCGAGCAAGATGGTGGATTATGGACAAGGTCATAACGTTCATAATTAAAATATCAGATATAGAACTGCATCATGAGTTATATCACACACTCACACATCTCATGACTTAGAGGCTTCCACGCCTTTTGTATCAATAATTTATATGAAGTTCAAAATACTAAGAATATTATACAATCATCAAGTTCATATAAACTAGCACTTGATTGAGTAAGAATTAGGATTATTGCTTGAGTATCTTTTGTCAACTTGCACCTCTCTCTCTTTCTCTGTCCCATGTTTCCTTTCCTTTTCCTTTATAGCAAAACTCTCTCTTTTTTCTTTCTTTTTGATCCACCAGCAAATTTGTATCATGTTAATACTCTTTATGACTCTTGTTGGTTTAAACCAATGATTATAACATGCTGTCGAAATTTCCTTCTCATATTTTATCAATGCTTTATTGGTGTGAAAGACCCTAAAATCATAATAGTGGTACAAGTATCATAGCACTCATCCTAATTCATACATATTATACAATAATCACAATTTGAAATAACTTCACGTATCATAAAGTCTCAAAACTCATTGGATATAATTCTTTCCTTACACCAAGGAAGCTGATAATGCAATTAATGCAAACTTTAGAATTTCAAAGCCTAACATGCATGGAGAAAGATAAACACACTAACTGGAAGATAGATGACAAGGTGTTATAGATCTCCCCAAGCTTGGAATCAAGCCAGTGAGATCAAATAATCCCTTATAATTATTCGATACTGTAACCTCCTTTAGGGTGGAGGTGTAATGCCTAGGAAAAATCTCCAATTAAAATTGCCTGTTATTTTCATTTTTGTGCATCATCATGACATCATGCATATTTTTGCTTAAAACCTTTTCGTAAAAGCCTATTTTGTTTTCTAATTACCCCCTCCTTTATTTCAAATTAAAATCCCATATTTTCCGGATATTTTATTTGTCTAAAAACTATTTGTCTTCTAAAAATACAATAAATAAATAAAATGTTTTCCGAGGGAGGCAGCCGCCTGCAAGGCCCAAAAGCCCAGCCAGCAGCCCCCTACCACCCAGTGTGCTAACCCTAGATGCAGACCAAACTCTAGCGTAAACAAAAACACACCCACGCACGCACTCACGAGGACACCACATTCTGCACGGCACGCCACACAAAACACAACTCACACACGCACACGACCCGCTGCCATACACACCACACCGCAACACATGCAACACGCACGCATGCGAGAACCGTGGCCACGAACACACCATGCACATGACGCACCCACACGAGACACGAACAATGCATGCACCCTGTCTCTCTTTGTCCCGCTATCCCCGTATCCCTCCTTCCATCACGAGCAACTGTTGCCACCGCCTCCTCCATGGCCTGCACAGTGAGGCCCCTCTTTGGCCACCATCGCCCCTCCTCTAGTACCCCGTGCCGCCACCATCTCCAGGAGCCACCTCCTGTGCCAACTCCACCGCCGCTTCCCTACTCACCTCCGTCGTCCTACGTGCGTGCCCCCTCCACCACCCACGCAGCCTCGAGATCTAGCAGGCCACCAACACGATGGCCTCGTCCTCGACCCGAACGACCCCTCTCCCTCCTGTGCTCGACCATCCTGCCTCTCGTCGCTGCCCCAAGCTCAACCTCGCCATCCTAGCAGTGTGCCATCGTCCTCGAGCTCCGCCACCGGTGACACCTCCCTCCTCAAGCTCCACCGCCTCCGGTCGTCCTCCCCCTTCCCAGTTGCGAACCACCTCTAGCCCGAGCCACCGCCGCGCATCCTCGTCATCCTCCCCGCGCCCCTGTTGGCTGCCTTTGCCCTACACGCGCACATCTCTCTAGGGCCAATACCGATGCCAGCGTCCGGTGCTCGTCTTCAGCATGACCACATCCTCCCCACGCACGCCCGCACCACCTACCGTCCGGAAGATCGTCTCCCCTGTAGGACATCCCAGACCGTCTCCATGTTCCTACGTGTTGTTGCGATCAGCAACCCCGACTCGTCTTGGTAACCACCCGATGCTAGTGTCCTTGTCATTACACAAGATCTCCTCGTCTACCACGTCATAGCAAGATCTTCAGAGAACCCCGACGGTCAAGAATGACAATTCGGACAAGAACCATGCCAAGATCGACCCTGATGAACTATTGGTGCGGATCCAAGTTCCCTTTGCCAAGCTCGACTCCGGCTCTGTTTGTCATCCAGACAGGCGCTTAAAGATGAACCTAGGGAATCGACACAATGCCAAGACCTTATGGGGACCACGAATGCAAGTTAAGTCCGCCATCAACAAAAAGTTGGAATCCAAAGACCGAACCCGAACTCTCGTCAACCCTAAGATCTTCGACCCTAAACGTGTGACCCCTTTCCCGAAACCCTATTTTATATATTGACATAACTTGTTGCATATTAAATTATTAATGCTTGCATGCATTTTGTCATTTGGGGGTATTTTATCGATTCACCTAATAATTAATTATGGAGTGTATATGCAGGCTATTTTTGTCTTATCTCCACTCCATTTAAATTTGTATAGCAAACTGATGCCATGTTTTGCCTTGTTATTTCAACATTTAAACTGTGAGGTAGATAAACAAATCAACCCATAATATCTATTTGTCGGGACTCCGATTCCGCTTAATATGTCTAAGATATACCGCATATTTCCATGCCATGTACCATATCATAAGCATGTTAGATCTTCCACCTTAGTATTAAATATTGCACCGGTGTTTCTTGCTAGTGCTTTGCTTCAGCTTGGATAGTCTGTTGAGTTAATGCGAGATACGATGAGCCTTCTATTGATCATCTCAAGCGAGCATTCTTCCCCTTCAACCTATTTTGCATTTATAGTCTTTACTTCCTTCCTTTGTCTACTGCTACCTTTTATTGTCGATGCTTTAGTAATGTCCCTTTATTTACCTGCTCTAGTATATGGCCTTGGTTATCCTATTTACTTTGTTTGAGGAGCTAGCCTTGCCCTTGCGAGTCGTAGGCATGCTTAGTTCCGCTCTTATATAGGTGAACCGTGATATCTAGATATGGTTGATACTAAGATAATTAAATTGGTGATGTTGGTTATGGTTACGGTTTCACCTAATGATAAGGCCCCGACAAGGACCACATTTGGGAACTGCTTGAGCCGACCTAGGACCCATTCGTTCTACGATACCAGTTCTGAGTTCATCACGCTAACCAAACACAGGGTTCTCTATGATCCCCCTTAACTACCGATGCTATTCGTTTATCCAGAGGGTCACAGATTGGTTTTCCATATGGTGCATACGCATAATATGTCCTCAGATATGGTGACTATAATATGTCTTTGGACATGGTGATGATATGATATTTTGGTGGATAGCAACTACATTGCATACATAAACGCGGTATGGCTGAGAGGTCATCTTCCATAGTGGAGCTCCGATCCTTCTCGACCGTAGGCACAAACATTGTACCTACCTTGAGAATCATCGTACCTCCTGGTTGGATCAATACAGTAGGTGATACCTCAGGATATTAGCATAGTTATGGGACAGTTCTTGTTGTGAGATTCGGAAGGCACACATAATATGTTGCCTAAAGGGTTGAACATACGTTTGGGTACAGTAGTGCACCTCAGCAAGATAAATCTTTTTGAGAAGTTGTGTGTCCACGATTATGGATGCCCCAGGAGTACAGTGTCATGATCATAGACAACGCCACTAATACTTTGCCTCTAATAATATGACTAGTAATTAGCCTTATCAACTAAACATCTGCTTAGCTCAAATTGCCACCGTGTGCATTCCACAATAGGATTGTCTCGACTGGTCTTCGAGGGGGAAACCTTCGGAAGTGCTATGCTTGGAGTTATATTCATGTTACCGGATAGTGCTCTCTTATCTCACTCTAATAGCTAAAGTTTTAGTGTGTCTCTATAAGTTAGATAGTGAAAGCTTTGTTGCCGCTGAACCCACCATACCTATGTAGGCAAGGATCGCCGAATTCTAAGACGTGTTGTGTACTGGCCTCAGTACTGACCACTCTCTTTTTGTTTCCCTTTGCCCTTTGCCAGCACCCTTTGGATTTGATAGGTATGTGATTGATGATGTTAGCAAGGTTACCCTTCCAGCTTGGGTTGGGCAGGGTTTATGGACACCGATTGGTTATTCTTCAGGACTCTTAGTCACATTTGGATCTTATCCTTACTCGGATACTATTTGGCTTTCTTTATGATTTGAATCATTTGTATCCGTGACTTGTTGAGTCATTATTGTATATATAAGTTCTTATGGATTCTGTTGTAAGCTACTATGATGTAACTACTTGTAATCAAATCCCACCAACACGAAAGTGTCTAGTGGGCATCTTTGAATCGCTTCTATGCGCGTTTTGACAGAAAATGCTGAAATCTGCATAGATCTGATTCAGGGGCGTTACAAGTTGTATCAGAGCAAAGGTTTACGATTCCCCACTGGTCCAGCCTGTAGGTTAACCTTCCCAACGGATGTTGTCTAGAGTCAAAACTATTTTTATTCAAATGCGTTGGATAAATCTGATTAGCTCTAATTTTAATCCTTATCTCAATTCTTTATCCTCTTATCTTTGCGTGTTTGAATCTATCTCTTACCCTTTATTCAAGTCTAGGATTTCTCTTGGTTTGGTTTTCGTTGTACCCTTAGGATTCTGCTTCCCTTCTTTGAAATGGTGGTTCAACATCTGGCTTCATTTTATCTCTTGGACCTCTCCTTTGTTTTCAAGTTCCCCTTTTTCCTATATTTCTGGTGGTGTGGCTTCTAAGACGATGACTCGTCCTCTCTGGATTTTTTCCAAAGCCTTTGGAATGAGGCTTGTCAAGATCTTTAGTCTGAATTCCAAGAGTTGGTTACAGGATTCTGCTATTCATGTATGGAGTAATGCTTTGAGTGCGTGATGGAGTCGCGACCATACCACTACTCTTATAATTAGCTCTTGTGCATTGACTGGGTGGATTAATGTGACTTTTACTCCTTCCACGGAAGTTGGAGGTGGCCTTATCTTTGAGACCTTTACTACCGCCTATGCCTCTCCAGAGAGTTTTCTCGAAGAACATGAGCAACAACCCTTATTGGTGGTGTCAACAATTTCAAGATGAAGCAAGAATTCTTGTTAGTGGTGTCGCCACTATCAAACTGACACAAGAAGATACGATCATCAAAGCACTTCCCTCGGTGTCTTTGCTTGGATCTCGGGATGCGATCCTTGTTAGTGGTGTCGAGTTCTAATGCCCGAGAAATATCCCCAATTAAAATTGCTTGTTATTTTTATTTTTGTGCATCATCATGACATCATGCATATTTTTTCCTAAAACATTTTCGCAAAAGCCTATTTTTTTCTAATTACCCCCTCCTTTATTTCAAATTAAAACCCCACCTTTTCTAGACATTTTATTTGTCTAAAAAGTATTTGCAAAAGTCTTCTAAAATAGAATAAATAAATAAAATGTTTTTCCAAGGGAGGCAGCCACCGGATAGGCCCAAAATCCCAGCTAGTAGCCACCTACCACTCCGGTGCCTTAACCCTAGACGTAGACCAAACCCTAGCATAAACAGTAATGCACCCATGCACGCACTCACCAGGACACCACACTCTGCATGGCATGCCACACAAAACACAACTCACACACGCACACGACTCGCTGCCATGCACACGCCATAGCACATGCAACACAAACGCATGCGAGAACCCTGGCCACGAACACACCACACACGTGACGCACCCACACGAGACACGAACCATGCACGTACCCCGTATCTCTCTGTCCTGCGATTCCCGTCTCCCTCGTTCCATCACGACCAACCGCCGCCACCGCATCCTCCCTGGCATGCGCAGCGCCGCCCCTCTTTGGCCGTCATCGCTCCTCCTCTAGTACCCCGCACCTCCGCCATCTCTAGGAGCTGCCTCCCGTGCCTAGCTCCATCGCCGCTTCCCTGCTCACCTTCGTCGTCCTGCGTGTTCCCCCTCCACCATCCACGCCGTCTCGAGCTCCGTCAGGCCGCCACCATGATGGCCTCGTCCCCGACCCGAGCGACCCCTCTCCCTCCTATGCTTGATTCTCACCGCCTCTCATAACTACCCCCAAGCTCGACCTCGTCATCCCAGCAGTGCATCGTTATCCTCGAGCTCTGCCACCTCCCTCCTCAAGCTCCGCCTCCTCTGGTCGGCCTCCCCCTTCTCGGCTGCGGACCTCCTCTAGCCTGAGCCACCGCCACGCGTCCTCATCATCCTCCCCTCACCCATGCTGGCCGCCTTTTCCCTACGCGCGACATCGCTCCCGGGCCAAGCCCGACGCCATCATCCCCTGCTCGTCTTTAGCGCGACTGCGTCCTCCCTGCGCACGGCCATGCCACCGGCCATCCGGAAGCTCGTCTCCCCTGCAGGATGTCCCAGCCCGTCTCTACGCTCCTGGGTGTTGTTGCAATCAGCAGCCCTGACTCGTCTTGGCAACCACCCAATGCTCGTGTTCGTGTCGTTACACAAGATGTCCTCGACTACCACATCACAGCAAGATCTTCGGAGAACCCCGACGGTCAAGAATGACAATTCGGACATGAACTGTGCCAAGATCGACCCCGATGAACTATTGGTGTCGATCCAAGTTCCCTTTGCCAAGCATGACTCTGGCTCTGTTTGTCATCCATACCGATGCTTGAAGATGAACCTAGGGAATCGAAAAAATGCCAAGACCTTATGAGGACCACCAATGCAAGTCTAGTCAGCCATCAACAACGAAGTTGGAATCCGAAGACCAAACCCGAACTCTCATCGACCCCCAAGATCTTCGACCCTATACGTGTGACCCCTTTCCTGAAACCCTATTTTATATATTGACATAACTTGTTTCATATTAAATCGTTCATGCTTGCATGCATTTTTTAGTGTGGGGGTATTTTGTCAATTCACCTAATAATTAAATATGGAGTGTATATGTGGGCTATTTTAGTCTTATCTCGGCTCCATTTAAACTTGTATAGCAAACTGATGCCATGTTTTGCCTTGTTATTTCAACATTTAAATTATGGGGTAGATAAACAACTCGAACCATAAAATCTATTCGTCGAGACTCCGATTCTGCTTAATATGTCTAAGATAGACCGCATATTGCCATGCCATGCATCATATCATAAACATGTCGGATCTTCCGCCATAGTATTAAATATTGCAGCGATGTTTCTTGCTAGTGCTTTGCTTCATCTCAGATAGGCCGTTGAGTTGATGCGAGATACGAAGAGCCTTCGGTTGATCATCCCATGTGAGCATTCTCCCCCTTCTACCTATTTTGCATTTATCGTCTTTACTTCCTTCCTTTGTCTACTGCTACCCTTTATTATCGATGTTTTAGTACCGTCCCTTTATTTACCTGCTCTACTATATGGCCTTGGTTATCCTATTGCCTTTGTTTGAGTAGCTAGAATTGCCCTTGCGAGTCGTAGGCATGCTTAGTTATGCTCTCATATAGGTGAATCGTGATATATAGATATGGTTGATACTAAGATAATTAAATTGGTGATGTTGGTTATGGTTATGGTTTCACCTAATGATAAGGCCCTAGCAGGAACCACCTTTGGGAACTGCTTGAGCCGACCTAGGACCAATTTGTTCTATGATACCAGTTCTGAGTTGATCGTGCTAAGCAAACGTGGGGGCCGCTGGGACCCCCCTTGACTACCAACGCTATTCGTTTATCCAGAGGGTCACAAATTGGTTTTCCATTTGGTGCATACGCATAATATTTCCTTGGACATGGTGACTATAATATGTCTTTGGACATGGTGATGATATGATATTTTGGTGGATAGCAACTACATTGCATACATAAACGCGGTATGGCTGAGAGGTCATCTTCCATAGTGGAGCTCCGATCCTTCTCGACCGTAGGAGAAAACGCTATACCTCCCTCGAGAATCGTCGTACCTCCTAGTTGGATCAATACAGTAGGTGATACCTCTGGATACACGCGTAGTTATGTGACAGTTCTTGTTGTGAGATTTGGAAGGCACGCATAATATGTTGCTTGAAGGGTTGAACATGTGTTTGGGTACAGTAGTGCACCCCTGCAATGTAATCTTTTCGAGAAGCCGTGGTGTCCACGGTTCTGGATGCCTCAGGAGTACAGTGTCATGATCATAGACAACACCACTAATACTTTGCCTCTAATAATATGATTAGTGATTAGCCTTATCAACTAAACACCTACTTTACTAAAATTCCCACCGTGTGTGTGTTCTGCAAGAGGACTTTCTCGACTGGTCTTCGAGGGGGAAATCTTCGGATGGGTAATGCTTGGAGCTATATTCATTTTACTGGATAGTGCTCTCTTATCTCGCTCTAATAGCTATAGTTGTAGTGTGTCTCTATAAGTTAGATAGTGTCAGCTTTGCTGCCTCTGAGCCCACCATACCTATGTAGGCGAGGACCACCGAATTCTAAAACTCGTTGTGTACTAGCCTCAGTACTAACCGCTCTCTTTTTGTTTTCCTTTGCCCTTTGCCGGCACCCTTTGGCTTTGACAAGCATTTGATTGATGATGTTAGCAAGGTTACCCTTCCGTCTTAGCCTGGGCAGGGTTTATGGACACCGCTTGGTTATTCTTCAGGACTCTTAGTCCCATTTGGATCTTATCCTTACTCAGATACTATTTGGCTTGCTTTATGATTTCTATCATTTGTATTCTTGACTTGTTGAGTCGTCGTTGTATATATAAGTTCTTGTGGATTCTGTTGTAAACTACTGTGATGTAACTACTTGTAATCAAATCTCACCCACATGAAAGTGGCTGGTGGGCATCTTTGAATCGCTTATATGCAGGTTTTGGCGGAAATACTGAGATCTGCATAGATCCAATTTGGGGAATTTGCAGGAGGTAAGGTGTTGGAGAAGGATGCACAAAGCTTCTTGTTCATTTCCTCCAGAGAAGATATGCGGCGAAGGCATTTCTGCAGATCAGAACGCATGGAGTACATCGCATTTGTGACCTTTCCAACCATCTCATTGAGCTCCTTCTTGCCCTCCAGATCTAAGAGCCGTTTGCGCACGACCTTGCGATGGATAAGCTCTTGCTTTTGATACTTATCTATCTTGTGAAGGCGCCGCTCGGTCTCCAAGAGTGGCAAGTCAACGGGTACATTAATGATGTTGAGACCCCAATCATCAAGTGGCTTCACACTCATGCGAGCGTTCATGGTAAACTTATTTTTTGTGGACGTGTGTGTCATGGTTTCTTGATAAGTTCCTGCATCAACTCTATTAATTTTCTTATGCTTGGGTAAGATTAGTTGTTTTCGATGAACTTGAGCAACTTTGTGCATCCTTTCACATGTGGCTTCCTTTCTTCTTCTTCTTCTTTAGGCCTCACCATAGCAAGGTAGTCTGGTTTCCTCCAACCTCTAGCTGTTTGCTCCATGAAGGAATCAAACTTCTCCTCATCGGAGTCAAAGGAGACCCCTTTGTTATATGAGCTTAGGCCTTGCACTTCACAGTCATCAGCTTCGATGGAGGAGGTTTAGAAACTATCACATGAAGGAGCCATGAGACCTAAAGGTTTGCCTTTGCCTAGAACTGGAAAGCGCATCAAGGATATTGGATTTGTTGATAAAAGAAGAAGAGAGAATTTTGGGAAGGCTTATGAAGGGTTAGTAGTAGGGAAAAACTCGTACTAGAAGTAAAAGTGGCGGTCAAGAAAGAATCTCAACAGAATAGGAGAAAAATGGAGAGTTTGAGGCAGTAACGACTAGCGGTACAAGCGGCGCCTGTAACCGATATACTTCCAAAAATCGTCCCTAACAAAGTCGGTACAAATCTTTCAAAATAATCGATATGAGCAGGTTTAGACTGTACTACCCCCCATACTGGCATTTGCCAACCTTTTTACAGATTTTTTTTCAAAAATCCAAAACAATCAACAAAAAGTAGTAGTGGTTACAAAGGGTTTAGCATCTACATATCTTCCTTGTAGATAATGCATTATGGCTGTGGTAGTAGGAGGGCTCCAAAAGAGGTTCTTTTCTCATTTAGTCTCTCTTGTAGATATAGCATCTACATATCTTCCTTGAAAACTTTTGTAAAGCATTTTGGAAACCTTTTTGAAAAGTTTTGGGGAACATTAGGACTGGGTCACCATTTGTTCCCGTATTCAGGTCGTCCCACGACCAAACTCCTTTCTCCCTTTCTGACCATCCCATGGTCAAAACATGTATTGTTTCCAACCATCCCATGGTCAAAACATTTCCAAAGCCATTTCTTTTCCGAAAATCCTTTTTGAAAACAAAACCAGCACCTCTCTATAGAAGTTTGTCCAACCCATGCATAACTGCGGACACGGCTATTCGAATAGATTTACACTCTATAGAGGTTGTACGCTTTACCCACACCATCCGTGTACACTACCCTGATCTACACAGGTCGTGGGTCGAGTAACCGATCAAGACTCTCCGTATGCCCACTCCAATATAAGTTCTTACCCTATGAGTGTTGTTCCCCTCAACACCGGGACATCGGGTACCGAAGACCAACCGGAGCGCATTTTTCCACTTCCCAAGTGTGCGCTTTCAATGAGGGGATCATAGTAACACGTGGAGGCTCGCAGGCCCTTCGTTCCTTCTCCAGGTCGATGTCCCACATGGACCCTTATGTGAGAAAGCCCACCCTCCAAGGACTTTTGTCCCCTGTAGTTGTTGTGAGGCAGCTTATACCAGAGTAAACAAACATCAAATCCAGCCATGTCCCATTCCAGAGTAATGTGGTTGTACAGGGTTAAGTTGTTATAGCTAAACTGCAAAGAACCGGGTGTGTTTTTGTAAACCTTTTTCCTCCATCTTTCCTTCAGCATTTTGTAAAACCAAAACCTTTTTCTTTCTCAACAACTCTTGGGAAGTCCCACCTCACCAAGGTTTTATCATAAAACATTTGGTAAAACTTTTTCCGGGTATTCCCATCCTCTAGCTTTGCTTTGGCTAAATCAGGGTCTCCAAAAGGGGTATGGTGTATTACACCATCTATTCCACTATGGACAAGTAGGTATCATCAAGGGGGTTGTACTTCGTTGTACCAAAATGTAATAGTTCGGAGGAGCCAAACCACTACCATATATACATCAACATATAGTAAACAATGCAGTTTTGATAAACAATAGATAAAACATGCATAAATAAGACAGTGGGACAAGGCTTATGAGCAAGAAGGTGGCTTGCCTGAGATCAGCAATATGGCATATATGTCCCTGGACTTCTTCTTGAGATAACCAAGAATACCAATACCAATAATAACAAGATCTCTTCTTCTCGGCGTCAATGCAAGCGCAACTATCGTCATCACCAAGTATACATGCAAGCAAGCAAGACCACAATCAAACAAGGCATTCAAGCATCAAAACCATACATCAAGCAAATGACAATACAGGTTTACAAATCAGTAGTGGTGTTGAGAAAACGGATTAGAAGGATTGGGAGCATGTCTTGGAACATTTGAAGGAAATCATATGGGTTTCATAGTCTAGAAACTAGGGATGAGAGGGTTTTGGAACAAGGAATTATTCTATAAGATACCATTTTAAAAACATGATAACAACAGATAGGTATTGATAAGATGAAACCAACAAAAGTGGTTTCACTATTGTATCACTTTTCTTTAATTTCTTATGAATATTCTAGTGATACAAGCTCTAGTTTTAGGAAATAATTCACCAGGAAACTTATGGAGATCTAAAACTTATTTCCTTGGGTGGTTAAGTAGGGATTGCTGTACTTGATCACTGAGAGTTGGAATCATGTTAAAATATTTACCAGAATGCCCTCTGGAAATTCCCAAAGGCAGTTCTGGAGGGTTTTTGTCTTTTTCACCAGATTTAGCCTACAGTAGCTTTGGATTTTATTCCAATGACACATTGTAGGTATTTGTAATACCTTTCTAGAGAAATTGGAATCATCCTTTTTGGAGTTGCATGGCTACTGTAGTGATTTATCTAGTGAATTAACAAAGCCCAGAACAGATTAATTCATGATAAATCCACAGGGGCTTAGAAAATTATGGTATCCTGGGGTTTGATAGATAGTGGTATGAAGGTGTACAGGGAGTTTGAATTAGGTCAATACCAACTTTGGAGGGAATTTTCTAAAGGCTGAGAAGGTTTGCTTTTGTTATTTTTGCCACAGGCAGAATGTAAATCAAGTGGATATGGGATCAAGGCTCCTAGATGGGAGAAAGGAATATCTACCAGATACAATTGGATTTATTCTATTTAGGTTTCTAAAATTTGCTAGGGAATTTATTTAGTGAAGAGGATACTTGTTAGTATATTAGATCTCGGAGAAATATCAAAATAAACTTGGTCAAAGTTTTGGTACTGCATGTTCAAGAAAACAGCCAGGAACCCTAGGAATTGTAGACCTGAGCAGTTGGAGTCATTTCTATTTTCTTTTGCATTTAAAGTAAACGGTTCAATTTAGATCTGGAAAATAAATCAAAAAGAAAAAGGGCAGGGGCTACTGGGCTAGGATCTGGGGCAGCTGGGCCTCGCAGAGCCGATTCGGCCCAACCCAGGGCGGGCTGTGCCGGCGGGAGGCGGAATTCAAACCCATGGGGCGAGGCCTGCTGTCAGCCAGAGGCGGTGGCGAAGGGGTAAGGAGCGACAGGAGCCACTCAATTAGATCGAGATCGACGGCTCCAGGCCGTCTTCCACCTCGCGGGCAGGGCGCAGGGGCAGGAACCCTAGGCGGCGTCTGGGCGGCGGGGGCTTACCAGGGGGCTCGCCGGTGACCGTGGGGTGGCAGAGACGATGTGGTAGACAACGGCGATCCCGGAGAGGGGCGGCACGGCCGGTTTCCGTGTCGGGGAGAAGTTCACACAACGGCGCTCGCGATTGTGCTCTCGGGAGCTCGTCGGAGCTGCTGCTGGGCTCGTTCCTGGGCAAGGGAATGGCAGGGGAAGGGTAAGAGAGGTTAGGCGAGCACCACACGGTGACATGCAGAGAGGGAGAGGCAATGAGGAGGGAGCTTAGCTCAAATAGAGGGAGGAGGCCGGAGTTTTTCTTCTCTCTCTCCCTTTCGAACAGTACAGAGCAAGGGAGAGGGAAAGGAGGCTCTAGGAGGTGAAGGGGAGTGTGAGGGGGTAAATGAGCCATAGTGAGGAGAGCTAGGTGGCCTGGGATATTTAACCCGAGGGGGAGAGGTCCATGATGGACTTGTTCCATGGGGAGGACAAGGGGAGGGAGCTGGCCATCCATTGGGCGTGGAGGGCGGTGGGGTGAGAGGGGAGGGTGCTTTGGTCGTGCCTATAGGCATAGGGGCAGGGTGCAGCAACTGCAAGGGGAGTAAAGAAGTTTGCAAGGCAAGACACCCACATGAGGCTAATCTCTAGTGTACAAGCACTAGAGGACAAATTGCCACAGGGTGATGCTATAGTGCACTTCGACCAGAGGGGTTCATGGTGCTAGAGAGGGGTGCTAGAGAAGCCTTGACAAGGGTTGGAGTTGATTTAGCTCAAGTGTTTTGCTAGTTTGTCAAGTTTGATCAAAAAGATAGTTAGGAAGGAAGTTTGAAAAATTATACTAGACAAAGTGAGGGAATGGTACCAGTGTGTAGATGGGGTCAAGATATCTATCCAAGATTTATTTGGGGTTTTTCTACAGCTTGTAAGCCCATTGAAAAGCATTAAATCCAAAAGTGCAGAAATGGTTTCTAGAGGCGTATGTGATATTTTTACATTAGACAAGGTGGGATTTTGGTGTGAAATGGTCCTAGATACCATATTACACCTTGGGGAATTTTATTGGTATTTATTGAGATGGGAAAGTATTTTTAAGGAATTATTTCTTGTTTTTGCCATTTAAGAAAATAGGCAAAAGGAAATAATAAAAGTCTTCAAAAATATTTATTTTTGAGGTGGGAAGATATAGTATGATATATGGATCTCAATTGAGCCCAAAGTTAGGGGGTGTTTTGGCAAAAACCAAACTTTCCCTTGGGAGTGGAGTTTTGGAGATTTTGTCTATTAGGGAGATTTATTAGATTTGGAGCCATAATAATTATGGATAATATTTGATAAATCTTTATGATCAAGGTAGTTTAGGTAGACAAGGTGTAACAAGCATTTGCAACCTTGGGAGTGGAGAATCCAAGTTGATCTTCGTGAAAACAAGAGATTTAAGGATCTTGGGTAAGATTGTTTTTATGCCACCAAAAGCTTGTTGGATCTTGGAGCTCAGAGCTCACCTTGAGGCAAGAGATAGATGGATAGTTAGACCAAGTCATATAGATGATCATGTCAGCATTAGTTTGGATTTGTTACATTTGAGGTGGTCTGGAAGTGATGGCAAACTTTGTTGAAAATAAGGCTGCCATACTAGATGAGTCATGATGCCTTATAAACCATGTTGGTTTAAGAAGCACAAAGATCCACTTGGAGCAAGTGAAGTAGATATTGGTAAACCTATATGAGTAGAACACAACCATGCAAAGAGTTTTTCCATAAAAGGATGGATGGTGGTGTGAGCTTCTGTCAAAGTAGGCATGATGACTAGATTTGCAGGAATAGTAATTTTCTTGCCTCCAAAACCATCAAGAACAAGTGGGTTGGAGGATGATATAACCAAGGGCAAGGGTGGTCCTTGGTAGTACTTAGGATGGTTAACAAGATGGTTTAAATGCATTTCCAAAAATGCACATGGGTTGAGAAAAGGAGACATTCAAAAAGGTGATGTTGGAAATAGTTTTCCAGACAACCAAATTTGGCAGATTTAGGGTTTTTGACTAGAATGTGGGTGGTGATGATTTTGATGGGTTGCAAGGTACGAAAGCATCATCAAGTGGATGAGGTTGAAGAGAAGATTGAGTAGAAGGGATCCATGCTTGATATTGATCTTCATTGACTTGGAAGCTTCTAGAATGGATCACTGCAGAATTGATCTGGTTAAGGGTTTTAGATGATCACCTAGTATCTAGAGATTCGATCCAGATTGTATTCTTACTTAGGGTTTGGTGATTTTTAAAGTATCTTGATCCTAGTGGATGAGCTCCTAGGGTAGCTCATACTATCTCCTAAGCAGACAAATCAAGAAGCAGATCAAGGCAACTCATCTTACAAACAAAGTAAACCTACTAATAGGGTTACCATCAAGCTTAGCTTGAGGTAAGGATGGGTATTTTGAAAAGGTTGGATTTTGAATAAGATGAGAGTCCTTGGTATCTCTACCAAGAGTATAATTCAAAATCTTACTAAAAGGTTTTGGAAATCCTAGAGGTAAGAGTAGTTGAAGGTTCTGTCTTGAAAACGTAAGGAGATTATATTATATATCTCTCCATAGTTTTGTCAATAGAAGCTACAAAAATAGTTTTGGTGACATAAGCATCTTGGCTCATGTTTTGAAATGCCAGAACATTTGAGAATATATAAAATGAGCCAGGATAGTTTTGTTAAATAGCTTTTTGACAACAGATGTTGAGGTAAGGAGTATATCTACCAATGCACATTCATAAGCATAACCATATTCAAACAACAGGCAAACACTTCATCATTAAACCAGAAAAAGTTTTTGTTCCCCCTGATTTTTGCATTCTGGATAACTAATCAGGGTTTCCGAAATTGGGATGTTACAGTATTTTTGTATTTTCGGATTAAAATATTGCAGCAAATGTAAAGTGTGATAGAAGTGTTGGAAATGTGTTTATTATGATTGAAAATGGACTAGGGTTCATGGGTTCACTTGTCTACTCTCATTTTAAGTTGAAGTGGACATAAACAATTAATCAGAGACATAATGGAACTTAAACATGTGTTTGATAAGCATTCATATGGGCATCACGTCCTAACATAGATATGATGCAACACATCCCTCTTATACACTACAAGATAGGGAAAACTCCAAGCAAGTCTTGAATTAAGCATTACACAAAGTATAGCCTTAAGCAATATGACATGATGTTTGAATTACAAATATGCTACTTTGACCAAACAAGATTATCTAGCTGCCACAAGATAATTATAGCACATGAATTCACTTAATCCCTAGTGAGGCAGCAAAAAAAAGGTAAAAACCATAGTAGACCATAGATTTTGTTGTCATTATCCAATCACTACCACCATGTTACTCCATCTAATACACACTTCTCCCCACACGGGATCTTGCATACAAGTTGGATCAAAACAAGTACATAAGAATGAGGTACATGATATGCATCTATCAATACATCTTACATATAATGGGTTCCAATCTCATATATCAAATCATCAAATAAGGATCCACCACATAGGAATTACATATATGACCATAATAATGTTTGATAGCTCATATGGTACTAAGATCTATGAAGAACAAGAGAGAAATAGATCAAGCTACTACAACAAACCCATAGTCCAGAGGTGGACTACTCCCTCTTCATCATGATTACGATGGTGGAGGTGTTGGAGAAGGTGGAGATCCCTCAGACGGCGGCTCTGGCCGAGTTTCCCCTTCCAATCTTTGTTGGTTCTGACTCATTTTTGGTGTTTCTCTATTGTGTTGCGCTCTCTTTGATGGCTCCTCTAGGCGACCTTTTTTATAGAGGTTTTTAGGTCAAGCCAAGTCTGTGGGTGAAAGAATCAAGGGCATCTGACGGTCGAGGACGAAGAGAGGGGGTAGCACGCCCTACTGGGTTGGGCGGCCACCAGGTGCCTTTTGGCCCTTCTAGTGAGATCCAAAAACTACTGATGATTCCCTTGGTGAAATATTTATGCTCCAGAAATTCCTGATTTGTTTGACTTTGTTTAGGTCCCTAAAAGCTAAAAATACACAAACAGGTTTTTCCTGTCCTATAGGGTTATAACCAAAATAAAGGAGATCATTGGTAAATCCCCAAAATCAATATAAAACATGGATATAACATTAAATATTTTTCAAATATGTGGGAATACATGTCAATAAACTACAAAGTTCATGCATGCATTTTACATGCATCAACATCCCCAAGCTTAACCTATGCTCATCCACGAGCATAAAGGTGATAAAAACTAACATGGACTTTGGAGTTTGTTGCTTTTGCTTATTTTCATAGTCACAATTTTTTTGCTAGGTACAATCTTTAAGTAATAACAACAAGCAAGTGAGCTATAAAGTGATATATCTTACTCCACCAACATGCTCAATAATAAGTATACTATGTGTTAAAACAAATAGAAAGTAGTACATACCATATGGCACACTTAGATGTAAGCAGGGATTAAACATGTGAATAAGCATGTTTAACTTCCAATATATATTTCAAATAAGTTCATGGTTGAGCCATAGTCCATCATTGGTGTTTGGCTCCATTTACCCCTATCATAAGAATCTTTCTATACCTTATATGCTTGACCCACTACAAGTTGAATGTCTCATGTCCGTTAACCACAAGTACTCATTATCGCATGCTACTCAAGTTTAGATCACAAGAAATTTGTCATTATATGCATACAATTCCAAACAAGGTGCACTGAGGTACCTCTTGCCCCTTTGCACGAAGGCCCCTAGGAAGAGACATCCATACTCAGATGACAAGACAACAGGCAAATTAAACATCTCAGCATCTTTTTATTTACTATTTGCATAGCTTTTTATTTGAATTACTCATAGAACATTCATGCTGTAAATTTCTACCATAATGGCGTTTAGGCATTTTTAATATGGCTTAGATTAGCGGCCTAGTGCTCCCTCTGACACATATACACAGAATATTCTCGATTTTATCCCGTTCATTTCACAATGTTAAGCATTCACAGCCAAAAGACATGGTATCAACAAGGGAGTGTCACACATAAACCTCCCCTTAATTGTTTGAAAGCTTTCCCCATGTCAGCATGGTTGGGCTAACAATCAACTCATAATTTGTCAAGCACATAACTTATTTATCATTAGGTAAATTTTCCTTTTTGTTTGTGCCATCAGGTTCATGGTCACCCCACAACCAACTTCTCTATGTTCAAACATGCCCATAAATGCCATATTATTTGGAAGTTAAATAGGACACATGAGTGATGTACTTAGAATAACATTTGATTTTTGACTTTAGCAAAAATATCTATTAATATGCCACAGGATATGTAGAACTAAGTATTTATTTTCACATGATGCTCATTATCATTAATCATCTATGTATATGAGCAAAATATGGCACTCAATAAGGCACTAGCAAATTATCATTCATCAAAGCATTTGAGCTAGCAAACTCTTAAATTTCAGCTCTTTGATTTCACTCCCTTTTTCTTTTCATGGCATATACTCATCTTAATCAAGTCATTCAATAATAGGGTAATTTGTTTTGGTATATCTTTCATAAACATGCAAGACATTCACCATGGTGGTTACAATTATTTCAAACAAAATAAACTAAACAAGACGCTTCAAGTTTCTATGATAATTCTATGTGGCTCAAAAACAAAGTTTAGAGGTTTGCAAACCGAGAGTTTAGTAGGTCCAGTGGGGTGCCTTGGGAATCCCCAAGCTTATGGTATTCACCATTCTTGGATAGCTCTTGGTATGTTGTTCTTCCATTCCCTGTCAAAAAACTTCAACGCAAAACTTTCTCCCATTTCTTTTTCTATGGGGTGACATTAGTGGTACAAGAATATGATAGTTGTTGCCATATATATCAAAGACAATGATTTTCCTTAAATTTATAGTAGGCATATAATGTTCTAAAAATTTCTAGCATGGCAAAGTATTCATGGCAAATCATTTTGGGATACAAAAGAATGGCTCAAACAATAGGAGGCATAATCTATCCAGATTTACACCATCAGCAAAATGAATTTATTTCAACCACTTAAACATGTCATGATTATTTTCGAATTTTTGTGCATGCAGAGGATGCAAAATTGCAACCATGGTTTAAATATGAGAGCAATAGGAGTTACAGAAAAAATCAGAACATTCTTCTGCTAAAACAGTTATGCGCGGGAATTAGCTAATCCATGTGTGTTACAACTTTCTACAATCCAAAATGGGTTCCGCTTGGTACTTTATTACTAACCTACAGTAAAGACACTATCAAAAACTCTTTTTCTACAGAAAGCATGCATAAAAATAAACAATCGGTTTGCCTCCCGTAAAGTGCTTTCTTTATAGCCATATAGCTAGGCTTACTTACTTGAATCAAGTGATGCGGAATTCATGTGGTAGCTTGTATCTTGGTGCTACCTCCTTCTTTCTTGGGAAGTGTTCCATACGCTTCTTGTGTGGAAATTGGAACTTCACATTTCCTTCCTTTGAGTCAATCACTGCACCTGTAGATCTCAAGAAATGTCTTCCAAGAATTATAGGACTTGTTTTACTCCCCATGTCCATTATAACAAAGTCAACAGGCACAAAGGTCATATGCAACTCAACCATAATATCCTTTAATTTTCCCAAATCATGTTCAGTTGATTCATCAGCAAGCAAAATATATATTGAACATTTTCCATGGTTTTGAGTTCTAGTATATCATATAGTTCTTTAGATAAAACAGGGACACTAGATCCTAGATCTAGAATTGCATGGTGTGTCTCTTTGCCAATAGTGATTAATATCTTGGGGATCCAAGCATCCCCAAGCTTTGGTGGTTTCATGGCTTCATTATTATATCTTTCTATCTTTTCTTGTATGACATAGTTGGCTATGTAAGAGCCAAAACCTGCTTGGTGAACATTAATGGATGAGTCATTAGAAGTCTTTTGTAAAATATTAATGAGTTCACTCAATCTACATTTATCAAGGTCAAGGAGTGAATGTTTTATTTAATTTAGCATTTTGACTTCTTCTAATTGTTTATCATTTGTTATTGGAGGCTCAAGCATAGTAGTCTCTTTTTCTTTTTGTTCCTTGTTTTCTTTAACTACCCAAACTCCTTTTTATTCCTTCTTAAACTTTTTTAATAATGGTTGTGTGGGCTTTTTAGCTTTGATTTTTGGTAAAGGTTTACATGCAGGCACCTCCTTGAATATATTGCCTAAGCATTCTACCCTCTTTCTTCACCTAAAAGTTTCTTGTATTCTTTTAAAAATTACCTTTCACACATATCTAATTTGTGTATGATAGAACTCATCTTATTATATATTTTTGGTAGAGGGCTTTTGGATAGTTGTTCTAATTATTCAAAAAATTCATTTTCGGGGAGTTTCTTAATGCAATTTTCAATTATTTCTTTTGCTGACATAAGTATTGTTGTTATATTCTCTATTTCCCTGCCATTTCCTCGATAGGTGCCAAAGATATCATTAAGAATTTGAGCTGACCCTACTGGTGAGGATAAAACAAAACTTCCCCCTGAGGCTCTATCCAACGCAATTTTGTACCAAGCACCTAATCCATAATAAAAGAAAAGGTTTAAATTATTCTGGCTATAGGGGAGTGGATCTTCACTTTGCAATTTATTTATTCTTTCCCAAGCATCTTTTAATGTTTCACCAAATTATTGTTTAAAGGTAGTAGTTGCATGTGTACTAAAAATTGGTCCAGGTTGGCTCATCATGCTCCAAATTTTTTTGATACTAATTTTTATGTAGTTTTGTGATTTAAAGGAAAACTAAAAAGACTAAAAACAAGGCAAAGAAAATTACTTTAAAAATCTAAAGGAGAAAGGGAAGCTCATAGAGGTGTAACCTACCCAAGCTTGGGTGTTTACACAAGTTGATGAAGATAGTGTAGTTGTGATGCCCTTCTTGCAATTCCCCGACAACGGCGCCAGAAAATCTTCTTGATGACAACAACTCCGTGTGTACCAACTCGTTAGGACTCCAAGTGCAGAGTTTTGTAGCAAGCGTCTTTTCCCCACAAGGGTGACTCGAGGGTTAATATCGAACTCTGAGGGAATTGGCTCAGAAGTTAATTCTTCTTCTCCTGTCAAGCAACATTAAAGCAAAGTTCCTGTCTTATGTCCCCAACTCCACTGCTTGGTTGTCAAGCACGAGGTTTCATGTTAGTAATATAAAATAAAAATATAAATAAAGTGCAGTAAAGTAAACTAAGCAAACAAGATGATGATGGTGATAGTTTGGTTGTTTTGGGGTTTTGTTGTGTGATTGCAAATGAAGAAAGTATTTTTGTATTTTCGGATTAAAATATTGCAGAAAATGTAAAGTGTGATAAAAGTGTTGGAAAGGTGTTTCTTATGTTTTAAAATGGACCGGGGTTCATGGGTTCACTTATCTACTCTCTTTTTAAGTTGCAGTGGACATAAACACTTCATCACAGACATAATATTAATGGAACTTAAACATGTGTCTGATAAGCATTCATATGGGCATCACGTACTAACATAGAGATGATGTAACACGTCTCTCTTATACTCTACAAGATAGGGAAAACTCCATGCAAATCGTGAATTAAGCATTACACAGAGTATAGCCTTAAGAAATATGACATGATGTTTGAATTACAAATATGCTACCTTGACCAAAAAAGATTATCTACCTGTCACAAGATAATTATAGCACATGAATTCACTTAATACCTGGTGAGCCAGCAAAAGAAAGGTAAAAACCATAGTAGATCACAGATTTTGTTGTCACTATCTAGTCACTACCACCATGCTACTCTATCTAATACACACTTCGCCCCACACGGGCTCTTGCATACAAGTTGGATCAAAACAAGTACTTAAGAACGGGGCAAATGATATGTATCTATCAATACATCTTACGCATAATGGGTTCCAATCTCATATATAAAATCATCAAATAAGGATCCACCACATAGGAATTACATATATGACCATAAGCATGTTGGGCAGCTCATATGGTACTAAGATCTATGAAGAATAAGAGAGAAATAGATCAAGCTACTGCCACAAACCCATAGCCCTAATGTGGACTACTCCCTATTCATCATGATGACGATGGTGGAGATGTTGAGAAGGTGGATATCCCTCCGGCGGTGGCTCTGGCGGAGTTTCCGCTTCCAATCTTTGTTGGTTCTGACTCCTTTTTGTGTTTCTCTGTTGTGGGGAACTCTCTTCGATGGATCCTCTAGGGACCTTTTATATAGGTTTTTAGGTCAAGCCAAGTCAGTGGGCGAAAGAATCAAGCGCATCTGATGGTCGAGGGCGTAGAGAGGGGGTGACAAGCCCTACTGGGTTGGGCGTGCCACCGGGTGCCTTTTGGCTGTCATGGCCCTTCTAGTGAGATCCAAGAGCTCCAGATGCTTCCCTTGGTGAAATATTTACGCTCCATAAATCCCCGGTCTGATTGACTTTGTTTAGGTCCTTGAAAGCTAAAAAATACACAAACAGGGTTTCCCTGTCCTACAGGGTTATAACCAAAATAAAGGGGATCATTGGTAAATCCCCAAAATCAATATAAAACATATATAACATTAAATATTTTGCAAATATGTGGAAATACATGTCAATAAACTACAAAGTTCATGTATGGATTTTACATGCATTAATAGCTATCTGAGAGAAACCATAATAGCCACCTATGTAACAAAAATGAGAGTGCATAGCAATTCTCTCTAAGGTTTGATCGATAAATATCAAAGGGTAGTGGTCCTTCCGATTTTACTTATTAAGTTTTTTAAAATAATTGCACATCCTATGACCAACGATAGTTCGAGGAGGGACTAACTCATTATGTTCATTTGGGACTATAGTGAACCCACCTTTCTTTGGACATGGACTTACCCTGTCACTTTTCCTCCACATGGAAAATGATACCTGCATTTAGAAGGAAGATTACCTCTTTTCTCACCTCTTCTTTCATATGAGGTTTAAGTCTTCTTTGAAAGTCTGCAATCGGCTGGGCTCCATCTTCCATAAATATTCTATGACTGTCTGTCGAGGGACTAATCCCTTTCAAGTCATCCATTGAATTACCGAGAGCCTTACGGTGCATCCTTAAGACTATCATTAGATTTTCCTCTTCCTTTTCTGCAAGATTAGAGCTTATAGTAACAGGGTATTTGTTAGTGCTATCAAGAAATCTATACTTTAATTCTTTAGGAAGGGGTTTAAGTGTAGGAGGGGAAGCTCCTCATCACCTTCTCTTATGGGTGTCTCATAAACTTGGTACGTTTCAGGATCAACTATAGGGGTTGAATTGTGATATTCATCAACTTCCATTTTCTCTACATCTTCAGGAAGATTATCATTTTCAACTAGGATTCTTTCTAACTTATCATTAGGAGTCTGATAAAATACAGCAGCAAGACTAGTAATGTTACCTTCATGTTCTTGCTCTTGCTCATATTGTTCAAACTCCTCAGTAGTTAGCCTATGCTGAAATTTAGAAAAATGGAAATTCGTTTTATCCTCGCCAAACTTGAGAGACATCGTCTCCTTATTGCAATCAATGTTTGCTCCTGTGGTATTTAGAAAAGTTCTTCCAAAAATAATTGGACAATAAGCATCAATAGGCATATCAACAAGTACAAAATCAATAGGGTACATGTAGGTTCCAATAAAAATTGGAACATCTCTAATTATATCCATAGGAATTCTGAGTGTTTTATCCGCTAGCATAATTGTCATATCAGCATCTTCTAATTCAGCTGGTTTAAGTTCATCCTAAATTTTTAAATAGAAGTTATAAGGGATTACGTTAACAGTTGTTCCAATATCACAAAGGCCATAATGAGAACATCCACCAAAAGTGCAAGGAAGAATAGGTTTACCAACATTTTTAGCTTTTACCTTCCCTTCAACAAATTAGGAAGCTTCGATGTCTAGCTCGATTACATTGCAATGCGCAAACATGGACAATATATCTTATTTACTTGTGTCACCCATCTACTGTATGCCCCCGTGAATAATTTCTTCTATTTTTGCCTCCTATTCTTGCTTCTTGGGGATCATTCTTTCCTCTTCTAGTTGTTCTTCTAGTTTTTGGGCTGCCATATGTTTTCTCGTCGTCCTTGGGGAAGGAAGGGGGACATCATATGGTGTTATTTTATTTAATGTCTCTATATGGCCACAATTTTCATCTCCACATCTTCAATTTGCTTACATGGCGGAGTATAATGAAGTCATTATTTCTTCGGAGCTTCAATGTGTTCTTTAGAAGACTAAAGGATTTGCAAAATAATATAATCATCAAGTTGAAGCTCATTAGCAGTTGTATTACTTGTAAGCATCAAGACAATCATATTCAATTTCTATTCCTCCTTCACCGCCTAAATCAAATCCCCAAGTTTCTCTATTGCGATGAATTCGTTCTAAAAGTTCCCAAGATTTAGTTATAGTTAGGTCCATAAAGGAACCTCCGAAATTTGTGTGAAGTTCATGCTTAATTTCTTGATTAAATTACCCATAAAAGATATGTAAAACATACCATTCAGGTAAATCATGATGGGGACATTTATTAAGAATGGATTTATAACTTTTGAAGGCTCTTATCAAACCTTCTCATGGGCAATAAACTTTTACCAAGTATCAATCTTTTCTACAGAGCAAATTCTATACCAAGCTAGAGCTGTGTTGGTTAGAGATTGGCTAAGCAATTTTAATTTTAATTCATCATCGAGATATCCTTTCGATTTAAGTGTCCAACATAACTCGATAAAATGCATTAGGTGAGCGATAAAACGAGGGTTAACCACAAATTCTTGTTTGCCTCCCTTTGGGAATTCCTTACCGAATCCTCTATTAAACCTCTCGAGGTATTTGGTTGAATTAAGTTGATTCATCAGCTCAAGTGTAGTCATTGTTTTTACCTGAAACTAGTAAACAACTTTAGTAACAAATGGAATTGGCGACTAAGAATAAAAACCAAAAGAGCTTAGCTCCCCGGCAACGACGCAGGAAAATAGCTTAATGTCTGCAAGTGCACAGATCGATTGTAGCTAGTTTCGAAATAAGAGTATCGAACCCACATAGAGCATTTGGTTAAGGTCTTTATGCCCCTCGTCACTATCTACCAAAGGATACTTGTAAGCTGTCGTTGATCTCAAGTAAAGGGTGTTTGAAAGGTTTTTTTGTTTGTATGCGAGAAAGTAATAAAAGGAAATAAAGAAAACAAGTAACAAAGTGTTGGAAAAGGTATTGGAACTCAATAAGGCTAAAATGTTCTCGGGGATGTAGGATACACCACTAGCATATGAGAATTATTCATGGTTAGGATAATCCATGTCTTTCGTCATGATATGTGTGGAGGGAGCTCAATAATAAGATATTCACTAAAAATCTCGCGAATAGACGCTTCTACAATTCAAGTTTTGAGGTCATATCTAAATAACCAATGTGATACCTGCGAGCAAATCACTTCTATAGACCACCACAATTAAGGGTTGACCCATATCGTATGAGCCTAGGGAATCTCCCTTAATTCCCCCTTGACTGTATAAGTTATAAGCCGATGCTTGCAGTCACAAAGTAGCACCGGACATACTCCCATACACATCCAAAGGGTATTCCCCTCTCTCTTGTCCTGAAGGCAGATGCTATGTGGTCGACTTCATATACCATCTAGAGAGAGATCTAACACAATATCATAAATCAATATATCAAAGACCAAAGTTATAGATCATATTTATTTTATTTCATAATAATGATAGGGTTTCTCCATCTCCCCAAGAACAAGGGAAACTTCTCACACATGGAAGCAATCAACAACATCATCATATTAATATGCACGGATCAAAAGTACGAAAGTAAATCAAGTGCAAACCATAGTTGTATTGGAATTACAACAAGATATAATGAATGAGAGTTAGGGTAAATGGTGTTGATGGATATGCAGAGGTTGATGATGAAGGGGATGATGTGTTGTGCTCCAATGATCCATGAAGCAGCAAGGATTTTCCCTTCTCCAAGTTCCTCCTACAGATCCCTCTCTGGCATCGTGTTTCGAGGATGGAACTTTTTGTGAATGTTGGATCTTAGACTCATCTTCACGTGGTGAAAGTATTTGACGAGGAAGACGCCCTAACGGGTAGTATGGTCGGACTCTGCCCGTACCACAGGTCGTTAAACCCTCCGTAGCTTCCCCTCGCTTCCTCCCTTCTCTTAGGTGCATGGAAAATCATTTAAGTGACTTTTATCACTTAAAAATATCATATTATTGCATAACATGACAGTTGATGACTACAAGTGCACAAATCAATTGTAGCTAGTTTCGAAGTAAAGATATCGAACTCATAGAGAGCTATTGGTGAATGACTTTATGCCCCTCGTTACTATCTACCAAAGGATACTTATAAGATTCCTTTGCTCTCAAGTAAAGGGGGTTTGAAAGGTTTATGGTTGTTTGCAGAAAATAAATTAAAACAAGTAAAAGGAAACAACTTTGTATGAAAGCGTGGTTGAACTCAATAGGGCTAAAATGTTCTCGGGGATGTAGGATACACCACTAGAATAGTATTATTGTTATTTGTAATCAAGATAACATACTTCTTGTGTCATGAAATGTGTGGAGAGAGCTCCATAATAGGATGTTCACTACAAGTCTCTTAGGAGGCAACTTTCTTGAGCCAAGAGTGAGGTCACTCTAAATAACCACTGCGATGTCTAAGTGTAGTCACCCATACAAACCACCGCAATTAAGGGTTTCCACGTGGATATCGTAATTAGCTTAGGGAGTCCCTCTTTTATCCTCCTTTGACCGTGTATGTTACAAGCCGATGCCAATCTGTCACGGGGCCATTCCGGGTATGATCCCAAGACATGTCCAAAGGATTTCTCCCTCCCTTTAGTCCCAATGGCAAATGATATGTGGCTGACTATACATACCATCTAAAGAGAGAGATCAAACACAAGTCATAATTCTATCATAGACAAGAAAGTCATACAGTGTTGAAATATAAGGTGGGCTCTAGGCCCATCTAACAATTTCTGAAAATCCCTAAGGTCCCATTCATGCTTGGCAAGGCAAGTGGGGGGAGTTTAGTCCCACATTGCTAGTGGGGACAGATGAGCACCAACATATAAGGTGAGCTCTTCTACCATTTGCATGTGGTGTGAGAAGAAGAGGAGCTCCACACGCGTGCTCCTCCTCCGACGCACGCACGCCCGCCTCGCCATGCCACACCTCGCCTCGCCTCGTAACAACGTGCGCGCGTCGCGGGTTGCGGGAATCTCGCCGAGCCGATGTGTTCTTTTTGTCGCACGGAAACGAGATACAAACGGTTGCAACTGAAATGCTAATGAGGCTTAAACGGTTTGTCTTAAGTGCTGGGGTTAACATTCTATCTTAAGTGCTGGCGTTACTAGTACTTTATTACAGGCGTTTCAGTCCTTCATTGCGGGCGTTTCTTTCCGTTGAACCATCCTAGACTGTGCCTATATACGGAGGAGGTCGTCCTCTCCGGGAGATATAGAACAGAACCATTTGCCTCCGCCCCTTGTCGTTCCTCTCACTGCTGCTGCCTCCGGTGATCCCACCCCGTCCGCTGTGTACACGGCTGACGGGTGAGCAGGCCTCCGAAACCACGCCCTCTCGAGATCCTGTACGGGAGAGGGGCGATTAGGTTTTTGGGGAGCGTCTCCTACGCGACTGCTCGCCATCGTTCGACTGCTTCCACTACATCAACGCCTTCTTCATTGCCATGGCTACCACCGCTGAGTAGGCTGCCGCTGAGAAGAGGGCAACCGACAAGGCTGCCGCCTCTGCTGCCACGACTGCTGCTACTTTGGCCAATTGGCCTACTGGAGGGTACTACATGCTTATCCCTCTTCTGCTAATTTCGATGTGCATAGTACTAGTGATTTCTGTAGATGTCTCTACGATTTGCCTAGTATTGCATAGTTACATAATCAAGTATCAGCGTGTCCACATCATGTTCATGATTTATTCCTGGATTAATATAATTGGAAAAATGCCTAGATTCCTAACATACACACGCAAGAATAGATCATCTTTATTACGAACTCATAATGGTGCTAGGGTTTCTCCATCTCCCCAAGAACAAAGGAACTACTCACACATGGAAGCAATCAACAACATCATCATAACAAAATGAATGGATAAAAGTACATAGATAGATCTAATGCAAACCATAATTGAATCTAGAATTACAATAAGATCTAATAGATGAGATATGGGGCTAATGGTGGTAATGGAGATGCAGCGGTTGGTGATGAAGGGGATGATGCATTGTCCTCCAATGATCTGTGAAGCAGCTGGGATTTTTACCTAGCCAAGTTCCTCCTTTAGATCCCTTTCAGATGTGGTTTTTCGTGGTTTCTGGTGTCTGTGAATGTCGGATCTCCCTCTCGTCTTTGCGAGGAGAAAGTATTTGACGAGGCGATCACACTGGCACTTGGTACAGGCAGACGGTACGGGCGGGATCTGCCCGTACCATCGGTCGTTATTGGTATTGATTGCTCCTCCTCGCTTGGTATTCTCCCAGATGCGAAGGTAAATCCATAAAATGATTTTTATAACTTAGAAATATCATATAATTACACAATATGATAGTTCCAATTGATATGTTTGATACGTTGCTAACGTATCTATAATTTTTGATGTTCCATGCTTGGTTTATATCTACTTTCTTATGTTTTGTCCACACTTTGGAGTATTTTTATGCACTTTCTTGGACTAACCTATTAATAAGATGCCACAGTGCCAGCTGCCTGTTTTCTTCTGTTTTTGGTTCTAGGAAAGTCATAAAATGAATATTCTCGGAATTGGACGGGACAAAAGCCAAAGTCAATATTTCACCGAGGGGGACACAGAGCCAGAAGATGAGACGAAGAGGGGCCAGAGGCCGACCACACCACCTGGACACGCGGCCAGGCCTGGCCCGTGCTAGGGGGTGGTGTGGCTGCCTAGGGCACCCCCTCGGCCTCCCCTTTCGACTATATATTGCCTCCGATACAAAAACCCTAAGTACCCGACCAAAATTCCACGAAAGAGTCTGTAGCCGCCATCATCTCCATCCCAAGATCGGGAGGGATCTGAAGCTCTTCCCGACACCCTGCTGGAGGGGAGAATTCACCCTAGAGGCCTTCTTCATCACCATGCAACCCTCCGGTGTAATGCGTGAGTAGTTCATCCTTGGACTACGGGTCCATGTAGTAGCTAGATGGTTGGTTCTCCTCCTTTGTGCTATCATGTTTAGATCTTGTGAGCTCCATTCATGATCAAGATCATCTATTTGTAATCCTACATGTTGTGTTTGCGGGGATCCGATGGATATTGAGATGCTATTTTATATTGATTATTGATTCTATCATGTCTTTGTTATTTGTGATCTTGCATGCTTTCCGTTGTTAGTAGCTATCTTGGCCGAGTAGATGCTAGTAACTCCAAGAGGGAGTATTTATGCTCGATAGTGGGTTCATGCCTCTAGTAATCTGGGGAAGTGACAGAAATCTCTAAGGTACTAGATGTGATGTTGCTAGTAGGGAGAAAACAGCAATCCTTTGTTCATAGAACAATCGTATTGTTTACTTTACACGCAATACTTAATGCAATTATCTGATGCTTGCAACTTAATACTAGAGGGGGTTCGAATGATAACCTGAAGGTGGATTATTAGTCATAGATGCAGTTGGATTACGGTCTATGTATAATGTTGTAATGCCCAATCAAATCTCAAAGAGTCAAGATGATTAGTATATGCATGTATGCTTTCTTGATATTTGTCAATTGCCCTGCTGTAATTTGTTCACCCAACATGTCATCTATCTTAAGGAGAATCACCACTAGTGAACTATGGACCCTGGTCCTTTCTTTTACCATCAATCTACAATTGTTTACTATTTTCTGTTTACTTTCTGCAAGTTATTACTATCTTCCACACAATACGTTTAATCCTTTGTTTTCAGCAAAACCGGTGAGACTGACAACCTCACTGTAAGTTGGGGGCAAAGTTCTGTGATTGTGTTGTGCAGGATTCCAAGTTGGAAACAACACCTTGGAGGTGTTTCCTTGCTCCTACTGGTTTGATAACCTTGGTTTCATAACTGAGGGAACTTGCTGTTGTGCTCATCATACCATCCTCTTGGGGTTCCCCAACGAGCTCGATATATTTTGGGCCATCAAGCTATTTTTTTGGCGCCGTTGCCAGGGAGTCAAGGACATCTTCAAAAGGGGCATCCCTCATAACCAATCTCTTTACTTTGTTTTATTTGTTTTGCTTAGTTTAGATCTGCTTTGTTTTCTTGTTCTTTTTATCAAAAATATATAAAAAATTAGTTCCTACCATATTTGTTATTTTTGTTGGTCTGTTATTGTCTTGATTTATCATGATTTCTATCAATGGTTAGTTTCTTTGAAACTGAATCTAATTGTCAAGGTGGGTTCACAGAAGAACAAAAATATTATTATAAGGAACACCGTTTGTCACAAAAAGGGAAACACTTATGGGAACAAATTGGTAAGTCGTATACCATTGCTAGAAACGTGTGCTCTACTTATAATGTCACTTATTGCTTTGATAAATCTTGTTGCTGTAGGAGGTATAAACACCTCCCTTTTCAATGTGAGTATAATGATAATGCTACCATATCTTCTTATGTTAAGGGAAATTATGAATTTTATGATGTGGAACAAATTGAAGAATTTATTGCTTGGAAGGGTGCATTCGAACTTGCTTATTTGCTTGAAAATACTGATGATGCACCTTATAAATATGAGGTTTATGATATACTTAAATTTTGCTTTGATAATACAAGGACGAAAATGGCTATATTCTTGAATATCTTAATAGATACTCTCCACCAACGGAAGAGACTAATGCCTCGCAGGAGCCTATGGAAGAATAAATTGCTGAAAATGGAAGCTCATTGGATGAAAAAGAGGAGGAGAGTGATGATCTAGAGGAGGAAGAATGGATCTACCCATGCCTACCTTCTAATGAGACTAACTCTTTACCCCTTACATTATTTGATTGTCCTCCATGCTTACCAAAGGAGGATGAATATTATGTTCCTGTGGATTCTTTTGAAAATGCTAATAATAAAGCTCTAGATGATGGTCCTATATTGGTTGATAATATTAATTTTACAACTATTGAATATGAGATTGATCTGTCATCTTGTTATAAAATTGTTAAAAGTGGGTATAAAGGTTTTAATCCCACTATTTTTGAGCTTGAAAAAATTGTGTGTTTGTAGATCATGAAAACATGCTTTATGTGATAGTTATATTGTTGAGTTTGTTCATGAGGCTACTGAAAATTATTATGATAGAGGAAAATATGGTTGTAAAAGTTTTCATGGTACTGAAACACCTCTCTATTTGCTGAAAGTTTTGAAGTCACCCTCATTTTATGTAACATCCCAAATCTTTAATCAATGTCATCTAGATCCAAATAATCCAATTTAGGTTTAACAAAAACTTTTTATCTTTAAAATAATTAGGAATGCATATGTGTGTTTGCATTAATATAGAATTGTTTGGAAACGCCATGTTTGATTGTTCTAATGGTTGTAAAATGATTCAAAGGTGAATGCCACATCATCTAGATCATTTAAAAACAAAATCCAAAGAAAAAGAAATCAAATAAGAATAAAAACACCAAATGGTCATTTGGACCATTTTAATCCACTAGGCCACTTTAGGTGTTCCTAGAAGTCAAATTCACACAGAAACATTCTCAGCCCTTTTCACCCCTTGCTAGTACAAGTAAAGATCTACCAAGGCCCACTTTGAAATCTTACAAAAACATTTAACCACTAATTTTAAATGGCATTTGAAAATGGAATCCATTTCATATGCATAGATCCCACTTTTTCAAAAACCACTCAAATGAGTTCACCTTGACAATCCCAAGCAACCACAGATGATCAAGCTTATGAATAACACACCCACCAAAAATCTTTTCAAAATTCAAAACTAAAATTCTTGCGGTCATTGTGTCCAACACCTTGTGATCATCAAACAAACTGCCTAACTAACATTGTTGCTAATTAAAGCTTTGTCCCTCTTGTGACCCTCCCATCTCTCCTCTGTCCCCTCTTAGCCTAACCCAACCCTAGACAACACCCCTCCTTCACCGCAGCGCCAGTACCGCACCGCCCAAGAATGGTCATCACTGACCGACCATGCCCAAGCCGAAGGAGACCACCCAGCCCCCTTCCGTTGTTCCTGGGAGGTAGGCGTGATCACACCGCCGCCCCTTGTCCCTTCCCTGAGCAATGCCAAGCCCGGGACCACCGCAGAATGCACTCGCTCTCTGCCACTACACCATGCATGGACCACGCCAGTGCGCCGTGCCCGACAAGGCAGCACACGCCGCCCCTCGACCATAGTCTGCGCACGCCGCTCCGCCGTGACTCCAGCAACCGCCCGGACATGCCCATTTCCCGCCACGCGACCAGCAGCCACCATGCGCTGCATCGAACACTCACTGCCTCCGCCCAGAGCGTGGACGCGCCCGACCATTTAGCACCGCCCTTAGCCATACCATTACGCCGTAGATGACCGCCAGCAGACAGCGCACCATCCGCCTAGCTCAGCCCTGACCATAGCTGCCTGTACCGTCGTCTTCGACGAGCCGCGCCCATACCGCACTGCCTCACCGTCGAGCCTATAAAAGGAGGGATCCTCCGTCCAAATTCTGCATACCAATCACCTCCCCTCTCAGCACTGAGTCCTCCCCACTTCTCCTCGGAGCAAGGCGAGCAGCCGTTGGCCAGAATTTCACCGGAGTTGGCCGCCACTAGAGGAGAAGGGCCTCGTTGATTGCGACCACCCCAGGAGCCGCCGTGACCACACCAGAGACCGCCGTTGTCCACCAGCTCGATCGCCCCCATCACCACATTAGCTGGAGCCCTGGTAAGCCCCCAATCGATCCGCACTGAGCCGCTAGGGTTTGTTCTCGCCGGCGACCTGTTCGTCATCGATGATGAACCACCACCGTTGATCTTTGTTCTAATCGCACGGCCCATATCGCCTCGTACCGCTTCGCGTTAGAGTCAGCCACTGACATGCGGGACCCCCTTGTCAGTTGCCCTCTGTGCTATGGAGCGCCATTTAGCCGGCCCGTTTAGTTTCCCGCGCTGGCCCTAAAATTCAAATAGATATTTTTCTATTTATATTTAAAGTAGATTCTGTCCATTGGTTTGAAAATCAATTCAGAAAGATTTACTTAACCAAAATGAATGATTCAAATTTTGGTAGAAAGATATTTAAAATATCCATCCAAGCCCGTTGGATTTAAATCAATTGGAGTTAGAGATCACATATAGCAAAAATAACAAGATAGAGACTTTTCTACATTCAAACATTTTTCAAAAATCAACCATAATAGATTTTGAGTTGATTCCAACTCTCAAAAATCACATTATATAATATCTATATAAATATGTAATAATATTTAGGTTTACATGCAGTGACTTTGGACTAGTACCAAAATAATGCTATATAGGCATTTCTAGTCACTTTAAATCATTTATATAATAAACTTAAACTTTATAAAATGTGACCAACACCTTAAATCACATTCCCGAGTATTAGAATATGTGGTGATGACATGTGTACACATGATCCCATATTTTAATTGGAGAATATTAAATCTTAATTATTTTCAATGAGTAGAAATTACTTTTCTCAAATAAAATAAATGAAACTAGTTTCATTAAATCTTGTGATGATTGTGATGATGCTAGATCATCAAGTGTGTGCATTAGTGTACGAAATAGACTAGTTAAGTATTGTTTGGTGATTGTGTATTCCGTATGTATTTATAGACGATAGTACCGACCAAGTCTATGAAGAGGAGGAGTTCTACCCCGAAGAAGACTAGGAGAATTTCAACCACTGCACCAATCAAGGCAAGCTATTATTGGCAAGCTAATACTTGCAAGCCATCATTAACAATGCAAGCTAACCCTTGCAAGCAAGATAACTAAGAAAAATTCCTTAAGCATGCTTTGGTTACACCCTTTTTGACTTATACCCGTCCTAAGTTTTACTTACAAGTTTTACCTTTTGCTTTATCAAAGTTTCTTTACTTTTAGTAATGCTTGTGAGATTTTAGAAAGTAGTTTAGATAGCATAAAGAGTATAAAACTTGGCCTATACTAGATTTCATTCTATGGCATGAGATTGAGATTAGCATCCCACCTTAGTGAACACTCTTAACTTATGGTTAGAGATAAACCAAAAACTTGATCACTCTAGATGGGAATACTTGGTGAAAATGCTTATGAAAACCTTGGAATGATGAGTCATTCTATTGAGATGTTTTGACATGTGTTGAGAAAAAAATGGTTTCTGATGATGAAAATGTTAAGGCATGAGCCTTAGCCCTTTATAAAAATTGATGGTTGGGTTCGGATGTGATACCATTCCAATTTTACCGTACAACCACAATACCTGAATTGGGTAAGGCTTAGCCGGAAGTTTATATGCATTAGTATGGGTTCCCACGCGGGAGAGCTTTGAGCTGAGGCTACCTCTCAATGTTGTCCACATATGTAGTGCCCAGGATGGCAGATGCCCATGGCTGGGTGGCCAAGCTCATAGGAGAGGTTCTTATACTAGAGTGTGTAAAGGAAAGGTTATGATTGATTATCCGCATACTAAGTATGATGATTCAGGGCTATCCCTGACGGATGTATCAAATGTTGTGGTGAAAGTGTACCACCTCTGCAGAGTGTCAAACTATTCGAATAGCCGTGTCCCCGGTCATGGACAGTTGGAGTGGCCATACTGTTCCGTTGTCAGATGGTTTCAAAATGACTTGACCCTAACAGGGTTGTGACTATGAAAACTAAGTTCCCAGTTAGGTGATTTAGAACTTTATTCTATCTTTCTTTGTTTCTGAACTCAGCTTAGGTTTCAAACTTAACTTTACAAATAAACTTAGAACTTAGCATTCCTACTAGAACTACCTTACTTGTTAGTGATAGTTTGCGAGTACTTAAAGAGTACTCATGGCTTTGTCCCTGCTATTCCCGTGGCCAGACTATGAAGAGGACTATTCGGAAGAAGGACAGCAGGACGGCTACGACAACTAGGACTATCTCCCATTGTCAGCATTGCCTGTGACACTGAAGATGGAGCCCACCGCTACGCTATTTATTTCGTTACTTGTTTGTACTAAGACTGGTTCATGAGATCCTTTATTTGTGTAAGACCTTATTATGGTTTGTAATGGATTATGTACTGTGATATCCAATTTTTATGTCTTGCAAAAATGGTAATCCTGGGATTGCGATGTATGGCATAACTGGCATCTGGGATTAAAAATCCGGGTGTTGACAAGTTGGTATCAGAGCCATCCTGACAATAGGAGACCCTAGTTAGATTGGACGTCCGAACAAAAACTTAATTTCAAAACCAAAGAAATGAGTATTTATGAAAACATATTCCCACTCTTATCCATGATTCTTTCAAAAAAAATCATGTTCCTCAATAATTCTTACACTACTACATAAAATTTGACACACTTGATCACTTCACTAACTTACTCATCCTAAATTCTTATAGATGGAAGTTCAGTACTGCAAGTTCTACCAGTTGGGCAATGGAGGCAAACTAATCTTGGAGAGGGATCTTGATGCACTGTCTGAGTACCTGGAGCGCCCGCTGATGCACTCGACTTTCAACGTAGAGCTTGTTGGAAATCCCAAGAGGATGGTACGATGAGCACAATAGTAAGTTTTCCCTCAGTTATGAAACCAAGGTTTAATCGAACCAGTAGGAGCAAGGAAACACCCCAAAGGTGTTACTAGTTGAGCTTTGGCGCACTTTGGTGCTAGTAGCAACGTGGAGACCTGCACAACACAACCACAGAACTTTGTCCCCAACTTGCGATGAGGTTGTCAATCTCACCGTGTTTTGCGGAAAACAAAGGATTAATCGTATCGAATGGAAAGAAGTAAAAGTTTGCAGAAAGTAAACACAAAGCAGAAACAGTTTATAGATTGTATGTAAAGAAAAAGGACCAGGATCCATAGTTCACTAGAGGTGGCTCTCCTTAGATAGATAACATGCTGGGTAAACAAATTACAGCGGGGCAATTGACAAACACCGAGAAAGCAATACATGCATATACTAATCATCTTGACTCCTTTGAGACTTGATTGGGCATTACAACATAATACATAGACGCCATCCTACTGCATCTTTGACTAATAATCCTCCTTCTGGTTATC
Source organism: Avena insularis (assembly GCA_023614405.1). Taxonomy (NCBI): domain Eukaryota; kingdom Viridiplantae; phylum Streptophyta; class Magnoliopsida; order Poales; family Poaceae; genus Avena; species Avena insularis. The sequence continues at coordinate 281,138,136 of CM042694.1, read as the reverse complement.
ATGCGATTCCACTCCAGTATTAAGTTGCAAGCAACAGATTATTGCTTTACGAACTGCGTGTAAAGTAAACAATACGATTGTTCTATGAACAAAGAATTGTTGTTTTCTCCCTAGTAGCAACAGCACATCTAGTACCTTAGAGATTTCTGTCACTTCCCCAGATTACTAGAGGCATGAACCCACTATCGAGCATAAATACTAACTCTTGGAGTTGCTAGCATCTACTTGGCCAAGATAGCTACTAACAACAGAAAGCATGCAAGATCACAAATAACAAAGACATGATAGAATAAATAATCAATCTGAAATAGCATCTCAATATCCATCAGATCCCCGCAAACACAACATGTATGGATTACAAATAGATGATCTTGATCATGAACGGAGCTCACAAGATCTAAACATGAAAGAACAAAGGAGGAGAAACCAGCCATCTAGCTACTACATGGATCCATAGTCCAAGGATGAACTACTCACGCATCACACCGGAGGCTTGCATGGTGATGAAGAAGGCCTGTGGTGAATTCCCTCTCCGTGGTGCGGAAGAGCTTCAGATCCCTCCCGATCTAGGCATGGAGATGACGGCGGCTACAGACTCTTTCGTGGATGTTTGATCGGGTACCTAGGGTTTTCGTCCCGAGGTGAACTTATAGGCGGAAGGAGAGGCCGAGGGGGTACCGGGAGCCACCACACCACCCCCTGGCGCGGGCCAGGCCTAGCCACGCAGCCAGGTGGTGTGGCCGGCCCCTGGCCCCTCTCCGTCTCGTGACTCGCACTTGATCCTTCCGGAAAAAAAGGCACTTTGGCTTTTTTCACGTCCAAATCCGAGAATATACATTTATTGACTTTCTTGGAACAAAAAACAGCAGAAAAACAGCGCAATCGTGGCTCTTGTTAATAGGTTAGTCCAAGAAATCATATGAAAAGTACTCCAAAGTTGGAACAAAACACAAGAAAGTGGATAAAACTAAGCATGGAACATCAAAAATTATAGATACATTTGCAATGTATCAACATCCCCAAGCTTAACTCCTGCTTGTCCTCGAGTAGGTAAGTGATAAAAAGAAATAATTTTTGAGGTGACATGCACCATCAAAGACTTGATCAAAGTATTTGCAAAACATTCAAAGCTGGGATCATAGTACTTCAATCATAACATGAAAGACAAAGTTCTAGCAATAAGCAAAGAAACTATGATGCAACATGAAAAGGCACAAACAAAAGATTCATGAATAACAATGCTTTTCAAGACGTTTGTTTATTTCACATAAAGAAAACATAGCATAACAGTATTCATCTTGTCCCTCAATAGAGTAGCAAATATAAATTCATAGGACACCTTCAAAGTTCATAAGAGTGACTAGATACAATAGTTTAAAACAAGCAATATCAAGTTATGCATCAATCAACTAGTCATGGGACAATGCACATAGAACTAAGAATGGCCAGTATGCTCTCAAAGTAGGTGCATAAAGGTAGAAGGTGGAGACTCAATATAATGGTGGAAGAAAGGCCTTTTTTTAAAGGAAGTAGGGATTCAAGTCTCATAAAGAGCTTCCAAAAATTATGGTACTTATAGCTTTCAGCTCTCATTGCCCCTATCATAAGCATCTTGAAGGTGATTAAGGTTAGAGTGACACAACTAAGAGGATATTCTTGACAAGTTATAAACCGAAATCTCATGCCCCTTACTTACGAAGACCGATCCTCATGCTACTCAACTTCAGTCACGAGTAAGCTCTTGTCATTGTAAGTATATGTGTATCATTAAGAACCGCCAACGGGGTAACCCTTGCACATGATACGGGAGCTTTCCCATAATAAAAATGACAAGGCAAGTAGACAATGAGCATCTCAGCGATCTTTTTATTTGCTATTTGCATAGGTTTTTATTGAGGATGCTTCATAGAGTGCTCATTATGGTGATGCTGGAAGTTTCCACCATGATTAAGCATGGCTTAGGCTAGTGGCCCAGGCGTTTCTCTAACACACATACAAACTCCATGATCTTACAAGTTCCACTTTTATTTCACACCGCTAGGATTCGTAAGCAAAAGAACATGATATCAACGGGGTACAAAGTACAAGTGCACTGTTGAAAGCGTTCCCCATGAAACATGGTTCTGCTAATTTCAACTTATAAAGCGCAAGCATATATGCAACAAAGAAGGACTCAATGGTTCAAATTTATTAGAGGCAAAAAGTAAAGTGTGCCATCAAGTTCGTGAGAGCTTTAATCACTAGTTTTCTCATAACAAGTTTAATTTGGAAGGTAAACAAAAGCATGAATATACTTGGAATAGCATAAGCTAGTAGGTAGGTATGGTGGACTCTTTGGAATAACTTGGTTTAGGGAGTTGGATGCATGAGTGGAACTCATACTTGGTTGTGGAGGCTAGCAAAAGACTGGGAGCGACAAACTAAGAAAGCAATAATGGCCATAATCATGCAGAGCGACAAAACATCATTGATCAAAGCATAAAGTGATACTACAAGTTGAAAACTAAAGAATCATAAAGGCTATGGTGACTTGTGACAGTCATAACATGGTGTGAGCATGTGCCAAGTCAACCCAAATAAAGCATCAAAAGAGAATACCACTATACTATGCTTTAATATGCTAAAACAACGCATGATTCATCCAAGGCACATTAAGCAATCTCAATTGTTTATAACAAGTCATGCTACAGCAAAGAATACTAAGCATAAAGCCAAAACAATATCAAGCATGGCATGACAAAGCATAGCCACAGTCAAAAACGAGCTCTTTTTACCACATAAGCCTGAACTTTCCTACTCTTTTCCATACCAAACCAAACTATTTGCAAACCAATGTATGAAAGAGGGGGTCCAACCAACTTATTCAAAAAACTAAGCAAACCAAGCAAACTAAAAACCAAAATGAAAACTAAAAATAAGAAGCTCCAAAAAAAACACAACTGTGCATGAAACAATAAAAATGAAGCGTTTGGAAGAAACCTGGAATTTTTATTAATGCGGAAGGGGATGCCTTGGGCATCCCCAAGCTTTGACGCTTGTACTTCTTGGATGTTCCTTGGGATGACACGCGTGGCATCCCCATGCTTGAGATTTAGTCCATCCTTCATCTCATTACTCATTCCTTCCATACACCTGAAATTTTTTCCTTCATACAAAACGTCACACAATCTCATTAGCAACATTAGTGCACTTAAGATAAATAAGTCTTAAGGTTCAGTTATAACACCAAATAAACTTCCATTAGAACACTATATAATGTAGCACTTCCCTCAAAAAGCTCAATTCCCCAAAGGAACTCAAGAAGGAACTAACAAGAAGCAAATGCAGAAAATGGCAGAAATCTATCAAAACAGACCAGCAGGTAAAGACGAATTTTTGCGAAGACCTTCTGTTGCTCAAATCAAAAAGTGTTGAACTAACAAAAGTGAGATAACAACCTGTGGTAGAAGCACAAAAAATTACAGCTCAATCCGACGTACAGAGCTTTCTCTGGAATTTTTACGGTGAAGCACAAATATCTGTTTCGGGACAGCAACTTTCCCAATCATTACTTCACTCTCATTAGAGGTTACTCTTAGCAAAAAAAGCAAATAAAAAGGATAAGGAGAGGTTATTACTGAAGTAATAACTTCCAAGACTCAACTAAATCTCTTGGGTTATCTCTCAACAAGTACTTTTCTTTAACGCCTTTAAGTTAGGCATAAGAAGCAAAGAAAGAATCAAGTGTTCTCAAGTGAAGAAGCATTAAGACCAAATTTTGTTTTCATAGGAGAAGCAAAAGAAATTTTTTCTGTCTTTTTAGGAAAGTGTTCTATACCTTTCTTGAGTGGTAGTTGATATTTAATGGTGCCTTCTTTCATATCAATGATGGCACCAACAGTTCTAAGAAAGGGTCTTCCCAAAGTAATAGGACAAGAAGCATTGTATTCAACATCCAAAACATAGAAATCAACAGGGACATAGGAATCGTTAACCATAATAAGAATATCATTAAAACTCCCCATGAGTTTCTTTTTAGCATTAGCATCAAGTGGGACATTCAAATAACAATCTTCAAGAGGAGGAAAATCAAGCATATCATAAATCCTTCTAGGCATAATAGAAACACTACTATCAAGATCACACAAAGCTTTGAAATCAAAGTCATTCACTTTCATATTAATGATGGGTTCCCAACCATCTTCTTGTTTTATGGGAATAGAAGCTTTATGTTTCATCTTTTCTTCTTTAATCTTTATGAGAGCGTCGGTAATGTGTTTTGTAAAGGCCATGTTCATAGCACTAGCATTAGGAATTTTTGCAAGCTTTTGTAGGAACTTAATAACTTCAGAGATATTGCAAACATCAAGATCAAAATCAAATTTATCATTTAAAGTAGTAGAACTATTAGTAGTCTCAATACTAGTGGTGGTGATAGTGGAAACACTAATGTTTCTAGCAATCTCATCTTCCCTTTCCCACTTAGCATGTAATTCAGCTAATAGTCTAACATTTTCATCAATTCTTACTTGTATAGCATTAGTGGCTGCAAAGGATTCTCATTAGTTTCAGGTTTAGGAGCCATTTTATTCAAAGTAGTTTGAGCTTCAGCTAAAGATGCTATATTTCTTTCAGCATTAGAGAGTTTTTTCTCAATAGTTTTATTGAAAGTAGTTTGTTTACTAATAAACTCTTTAAGCAAAACTTCAAGTTCAGAGGGAGCACTCTTATTATTGTTGTAAGAATTTCCATAAGCATTGCCATTGTTGGGAGGATATGCCTTATAATTGTTGTTACCAAAATTGTTCCTATAAGCATTATTACCATAAGCATTGTTGCCAAAATTGTTATTTCTTATGAAGTTCACATCAACTTGCTCTTCTTGAGCAACCAAAGAAGCTAGAGGAACATTATTTGGATCAATATGGGCTTTCCCATTAACAAGCATAAACATAATAATATCAATCTTATCACTCAAGGAGGAAGTTTCCTCAACAGAATTTACCTTCCTACCTTGTCGAGCTCTCTCAGTATGCCATTCAGAATAATTAACCATCATACTGTCCAGAAGTTTTGTTGCAGCACCCAAAGTGATGGTCATAAAGGTACCTCCAGCAGCTGAATCCAATAGGTTCCTTGAAGAATAGTTCAATCCTGCATAAAAAGTTTGGATGATCATCCAAGCAGTCAGTCCATGAGTGGGACAATTCTTTACCAAAGATTTCATTCTTTCTCAGGCTTGAGCAACATGCTCATTATCAAGTTGTTTAAACTTCATTATTTCACTTCTCATGGATATAATCTTAGCAGGAGGATAGTATTTTCCAATAAAAGGATCTTTGCATTTAGTCCAAGAATCAATACGATTCCTAGTTAAGGAATTCAACCACTCTTTAGCTTTTCCTCTCAAATAGAAAGGAAACAATTTCAGCTTCATAATATCACCATCTATATCCCTATGCTTTTGCATCTCACAAAGTTCAACAAAGTTATTTAGATGGGAAGCAGCATCTTCATTACCAATACCAGAAAATTGTTCTCTCATAACAAGATTGAGCAAAGCAGGTTTTATCTCAAAGAAAGTATTTTCAGCCACAGGTGGATCAATAGGTGTGCTCATAAAATCATTGTTGTTGGTGCTAGTGAAGTCACACAACTTAGTGTTTTCAAGAGTAGTCATTTTTTTGGGTTTTCAAATAAGAAAGCAAATAAGTAAAACTAATTTTTTTGTGTTTTTGAAGAACAAAACAAGCAAACAAAGCAAAACAAAAACAACAAAGTAAAGAGATTGGTTATGAGGGACTCCCCTTGTGAAGATGTCCTTGACTCCCCAGCAACAGCGCCAGAAAATCTTGATGCGCTCGACTTTCAACGTAGAGCTCGTTGGGAACCCCAAGAGGAAGGTACAATGAGCACAACAATAAGTTTTCCCTTAGTTATGAAACCAAGGTTTAATCGAACCAGTAGGAGCAAGGAAACACCCCAAAGGTGTTACTAGCTGAGCTTTGGCAGGGCGCACTACTGGTGCTAGTAGCAACGTGGAGACCTGCACAACACAACCACAGAACTTTGTCCCCAACTTGCGATGAGGTTGTCAATCTCACCGTGTTTTGCGGAAAACAAAGGATTAAACGTATCGAATGGCAAGAAGTAAAAGTTTGCAGAAAGTAAACACAAAGCAGAAACAGTTTATAGATAGTATGTAAAGAAAAAGGACCGGGATCCATAGTTCACTAGAGGTGGCTCTCCTTAGATAGATAACATGCTGGGTAAACAAATTACAGCGGGGCAATTGACAAACACCAAGAAAGCAATACATGCATATACTAATCATCTTGACTCCTTTGAGACTTGATTGAGCATTACAACATAGTACATAGACCGCCATCCAACTGCATCTATGACTAATAATCCACCTTCAGGTTATCATCCGAACCCCCTCCAGTATTAAGTTGCAAGCAACAGATTATTGCTTTACGAACTCAAGGTAAAGTAAACAATACGATTGTTCTATGAACAAAGAATTGTTGTTTTCTCCCTAGTAGCAACAGCACATCTAGTACCTTAGAGATTTCTGTCACTTCCCCAGATTACTAGAGGCATGAACCCACTATCGAGCATAAATACTAACTCTTGGAGTTGCTAGCATCTACTTGGCCAAGATAGCTACTAACAACAGAAAGCATGCAAGATCACAAATAACAAAGACATGATAGAATAAATAATCAATCTGAAATAGCATCTCAATATCCATCAGATCCCCGCAAACACAACATGTATGGATTACAAATAGATGATCTTGATCATGAACGGAGCTCACAAGATCTAAACATGAAAGCACAAAGGAGGAGAAACCAGCCATCTAGCTACTACATGGATCCGTAGTCCAAGGATGAACTACTCACGCATCACACCAGAGGCTTGCATGGTGATGAAGAAGGCCTCGTGGTGAATTCCCTCTGGCGGTGTCGGAAGAGCTTCAGATCCCTCCCGATCTAGGGATGGAGATGACGGTGGCTACAGACTCTTTCGTGGATTTTTGATCGGGTACCTAGGGTTTTCATCTCAAGGGCAACTTATAGGTGGAAGGAGAGGCCGAGGGGGTGCCGGGACCGACCACACCACCCCCTAGCGCGGGCCAGGTGGTGTGGCCGGCCCCTGGCCCCTCTCCGTTTCGTATTCTGGCACTTGATCCCTTCCGGAAAAATAGGCACTTTGGCTTTTGTCCCGTCCAATTTCGAGAATATTCATTTTCTGACTTTCCTGGAACCAAAAACAGCAGAAAACAGGCAGCTGGCACTGTGGCTCTTGTTAATAGGTTAGTCCAAGAAATCATATGAAAAGTACTCCAAAGTTGGAACAAAACACAAGAAAGTGGATAAAACTAAGCATGGAACATCAAAAATTATAGATACATTTGCAATGTATCACCCGCATTCGGAATTCTTCGGAGCTCAACTCAATGACCACCCAGGAGGAGATTTACAATGGATGATAGTTGCTGATCTTCGAGGCAAGATGGAAGCACCCCTGTCTAAGAAGATTCAATTCACCATGAGAGAGAACAACTGGCTAGATGGATTAGCCAGGGCAATGCATGAAGCTCTGGCCCGTCTTTGCAGACAGAACATCAACTTGATCCAGGGAACCCGCTTTGTGCACTATGCAAGGAGTGATTCCATGGGAATGTAGTTGGAGATGCCAAGTCACCCGGAGATGAGATGCCAAGTGGAGAACCTTGACTTCCTACTGTATGATAGGCAGAAGGAATTGGACAATGCTCAAGAGTACGCCAACCACAACCTTGCCATTGCCGTCCAGAAGGCCCAAACTTTCTCACTGCTCGTCAAGGATCACCAATCACTTCGTCGTCAATGCGCAAAGAAGGATCGCACCATCGCCCGTCTTCGCAAGAAGGTGGCTGACCTCGAGAAGACCATCATGGAGCAAGAAGCTCAGCTTGCAGCAAAAGAAGAAGAGGAAGAAGAAGGTGAAGACATCCAGGGGGATATTCCCTCGTACCTCAGCAATGATGATGACTACCTAGAGGATGATGCCACGGACTTCTACACCGATGATGATGACTCCAACTTCATTGATGATGAGTAGATGCACTAGAGCACTATCGTAGGAGTGAAAAGTATCGGTCCCATTGTATCTTAGCTCACAAAATGGTTCTTAAAACCATCTGTTTTCCTTTTGTTGTGGTGTGTGTGTGTGTTTGTATCGTGTGTTTTGCTTGAATGAATGAGTTGTTAGTTTGCCAAACCTGAGTCAAACTCAAAGTTTTAGCTTTTGAAAACCAAACCATGAACCTTAGAACTTTCCCTCTTGGCCCATTATCTATCTCAATCTTCAGATGACTCGTGGAAACCCTGGAGGAAGCAGCTCATCGCAGGACCCGATGCTGCAGATTCTGCAGATGCTAGTTTCCGACCGTGAAGCTAGTAGAGCAGAGCGCCAAGCCAACCTAACTACCCTGCAGCAGATCACCCAGATGGCCCACAACAATCAAGGCCAAGGAAATCAGGATCATCATGGATCCAAGCTCAAAAACTTCCAGAATACCAATCCCCCTATCTTTAGCAAGTCTGAAGACCCACTGGATGATGATGATTGGTTACAGACCATGGAGAATAACCTAGAGGTAGCAGGAGTTGATGCAAATGAGCAAGTTCTGTTTGCCACCCACTATCTGGTAGGAGATGCAAGAGCATGGTGGAACAACACCCGCACAATTAACCACGGTCAAGTGATGACGTGGGAAGCTTTCAAGATCAATTTTAGCCGCACCAAAGTGCCACAAGGTTTAGTCACCAGAATGAGAGATGAGTTCAGAGAACTGAAGCAGGGCAAGATGACTATAGTAGAGTACCATGATAGATTTTTGTCCCTCACTAGGTATGCACCTGATGAGATCAATACTGAAGCCAAGAAGAAGGAGAGATTCCTAAATGGATTGCATGATGAGATGCAAACGGTGTTAATCGACATCCGCTTCGATGACCTCGAAGAGCTAGTCAACTCTGCCATCCAGATGGAAGGAAAGATCAACCAAGCCAACGACAACCGCAAGCACAGGATGATGCACTAGAGTGGATCCAACAGTCACCAGAAGTATCGCCCCAACCCGTCTGCAGGATATGCCCCACGGAACAATAGACCCCCAATGTCTCGCCCAAGCTACCCCAACCGTAGCGGAGGAAATGTGAAGTCCGGAGGGAACCACAATAATAACCCTGGCAACTCCAACAACTTCAACCGTGCACCGCCAAGTCCAACACTAACAATACTGCCCCAAGGACTGGAAGCAATGTCGTGCCTGTTGCATCCAAAGACAAGTCTCAGATCACTTGCTTTGACTATGGAGTGAAGGGTCACTACTCCAATGAGTGTCCCAAGAAGATTGCTGCCACTGCCAATGTGAATGTGCTAGCTCAATAGTAGTGTTGTGTTTAGCCCGGAAGGAGATTTGCCCCCGGGAATTTGCTAAACCGCAATGGCCGTCTGTTCCACATGAACACCGAAAAAACCCAAGAAGTGCCTGATGTCGTGTTGGGTATGTTTTCTGTTAACTCAGTATTAGTAAGAGTGTAGTTTGATTCTGGAGCATCACACTCGTTTGTTACAAAAGAATTTGCATGCACTAGTAAGATTCACCGAACCAACTTGAAGCATGTTACAAATACCTGGTTCAACCACCAAAGCTAGAAAAATTTGCAAGGCTGTGCCTATCAGAATTCATGGGATAGGTTTTTATGCCAATCTAATAGTACTTGGAACCAAAGGTTTGGAAGTAGTACTAGGAATGGATTGGATGTCGAAACATAAAGGATTGATCGACTGTGCCAAGAAAGCCATAACCATGACCAGTAGCTCTGGAGTAACAGTAGAGAATGTTTCTGAAACCTTGCCCCGTCAATTCAAGTGCAACAAGAGTCTAGCCCTACCCACCATAGACCAAGTTAGAGTAGTCTGTGAATACCCCGATGTATTCCCAGATGAATTGCCCGGTATGCCCCCGGATCGAGATATTGAGTTCATTATTGAACTAATTCCTGGAATCGGACCCATAGCTCAGAGACCTTATAGCATGAACCCCTCTGAACTAGTGGAGCTGAAGAAGCAGCTTGATGCTATGTTGGCGAAAGGTTTGATTCAACCAAGCCATCGCCATGGAGATCGCCTATTTTGTTTGTCGACAAGAAGGATGGAGGTAACCGTTTGTGCACAGATTACCGGAAGTTGAATGACGTCATCGTCAAGAACAAGTACCCACTACCCAAGATAGAGGATCTGTTTGATCAGTTGACTGGTGCTAGAGTGTTCTCTAAGATTGATCATAGGACTGGTTATCATCAACTTAAGATTCGTGCAACGGATATTCCCAAGACCGCCTTTACCACCCGATATGGATTATATGAGTATATGGTCATGTCTTTCGGATTAACCAATGCTCCCGCTTATTTCATGAATCTCATGAATAAGATCTTTATGAACTTTCTGGATAAGTTTGTCGTGGTGTTTATCGACGATATTCTTATCTACTCCAAGTCAGAAGAAGACCATGAGCAACATCTGAGAATCATCCTTGAAACCCTTAGAGAGCATCAGTTGTATGCCAGGTTCAGCAAATGTGAGTTTTGGCTGAAAGAAGTATGATTCCTCGGACATATTGTGTCGGCAGGAGGAGTCGTTATTGATCCCACCAAGATCAAAGATGTTGAAGAATGGGAAGCCCCAACCACTCAAACCCAAGTCTGTGCATTTCTCGGATTAGTGGGATACTACCGCAAGTTCGTAGAAGGATTTTCGAGCATCGCAAGACCAATGACCTAATTGTTGAAGAAAGATAGAAAGTTTGAATGGGCCGACAAATGTGAAGCAAGTTTCCAAGAACTCAAGAAGCGATTGATTTCAGCCCCAATATTGATTATGCCAGATATCAAGAAGCCGTTTGATGTGTATTGTGATGCATCCAAGATTGGTCTCGGATGTGTGTTGATGCAAGAAGGCAAAGTCATAGCATATCTATCTCGACAACTGAAGCAGCATGAGCAAAACTACCCTACCCATGATCTTGAACTAGCAGCTATAGTTTTAGCCTTGAATACATGGCGTCATTACCTTATGGGTAACCGCTGTGAGATTTACTCAGATCACAAGAGCTTGAAGTATATTTTCACTCAAAAGGAGCTGAATATGAGGCAAGGGAGATGGATAGAGTTAATCAAGGATTATGACCTTGACATTCACTATCACCCCGGCAAAGCCAATGTGGTAGCGGATGCTCTTAGCAGATTGCCGTATAGGTTAAACACCATGATCAAAGAGAACCAGCCAAGTTTGCATGAAGGGTTGGAACAATTTAGAACTGATCTAGTTAGCAAAGGATTCTTAGCTAGCATTGAACTGCAACCCACTTTGATCAGTCAGATCAGGGAAGCCCAGAAGGGAAATGCATGTATCGACAGAGTCAAGCGTCGTATTGGTACGGGAAAAGTACCTGGATTCACCGAAGACGAAGAAGGAGTTTTGTGGTACAAAGGATGTATCTGCATGCCAGCAGGTTCAGAGTTGAAGCAAGTTATCATGCAAGAAGCTCATGATACTCTTTATTCTATCCACCACGGAGGAACAAAGATGTATCAAGATTTCAGGGAGCAATTTTGGTGGCACAAGATGAAGAGAGAAATCAGAAGCTACATCGCCAAGTGTGATATCTATCAGCGAGTCAAAGAAGAACATCAGAGACCCGCAAGACTGTTGCAACCATTGCAGCTTCTAGAATGGAAATGGGATTCCGTCGGAATGGACTTTATCACCGGTTGGCCTACTTCTAGTAGGGGAAATGACTCAATCTGGGTCATTGTTGATAGACTATCCAAGGTAGCCCATTTTATACCAGTCAAGACAACCTACCAGAGTTCAAAGATAGCAGAGTTGTACATTGCTAGAATTGTCAGTTTGCATGAAACCCCCAAGACCATAGTATCGGATCGAGGAACCCAATTTACCTCGAGATTTTGGCAGAAAGTCCAAGAAGGATTAGGAACCAAGATGAATTTCAGCATAGCTTATCACCCGTAGACCGATGGACAGACTGAAAGAGTCAACCAAATCCTAGAAGATATGTTGAGAGCTTGTGTGCTAGAGTATGGATCAAAATAGGAAGACTGTCTGCCTTTCACAGAATTCTCATACAACAACAGTTATCAAGCCAGTTTGCAAATGGCCCCATTTGAGTTCTTATATGGAAGAAAGTGTCGTACCACCTTGAATTGGTCACAAGTAGGAGAGAGTCAGATTTTTGGACCCGACATCCTACGAGAAGCCGAAGAGAAGGTTCACAAAGTCCGTGAGCACCTCAAGACCGCCCAATCCAGACAGAAGAGTTATGCCGACAAGAGACGTAGAGACCTGACCTTCAATGTCGGAGATTTTGTGTATCTCAAGGTTTCACCATTGAAGAGAACGCAACGTTTCAATCTGAAAGGAAAGTTAGCCCCCAGATATATTGGACCCTTCAAGATTCTGAATCGTCGAGGAGAAGTATCGTATCAACTGGAACTACCAGAGGAGATGTCCGCCATCCATAATGTGTTCCATATCTCGTTACTTCGCAAATGCTAAGAAGTGCTAGAGAACACCGAAGTGTTCAAGAACATCGATCACCGAGCCGTTGATATCAACAAGGATCTGACGTATCGTGAAGTGCCCATCCATATCTTGGATGAAGCTTACAGAACCACCAGGACCCGGATTATCAAGTTTCTCAAGATCCAATGGAGAAATCATACCAAAGAGGAAGCCACCTGGGAGCGAGAAGATTACATTAGGGCTGAGTTTCCAGATCTCTTTAGTTCCTAGTTTTCTTTCTCAAATCTCGGGACGAGATTTTGTTTAAGGGGGAAAGTTTGTAACATCCCAAATCTTTAATCAATGTGATCAAGATCCAAATCACCCAATTTAGGGTTAACAAAAACTTTTTATCTTTAAAAAAATTAGAAATGCATATGTGTGTTTGCATTAATATAGAATTGTTTGGAAATGCCATGTTTGATTGTTCTAATGGTTGTAAAATGATTCAATGGTGAATGCCACATCATCTAGATCATTTAAAAACAAAATCCAAAGAAAAAGAAATCAAATAAGAATAAAAAGACCAAATGGTCATTTGGACCATTTTAATCCACTAGGCCACTTTAGGTGTTCCTAGAAGTCAAATTCAAACAGCAACATTCTCAACTCTTTTCACCCCTTGCTAGTACAAGTAAAGATTTACCAAGGCCCACTTTGAAATCTTACAAAAAATTTAACCACTAATTTTAAATGGCATTTGAAAATGGAATCCATTTTATATGCATAGATCCCACTTTTCAAAAACCACTCAAATGAGTTCACCTTGACAATCCCAAGCAACCACAGATGATCAAGCTTATGACTAACACACCCACCAAAAATCTTTTCAAAATTCAAAACTAAAGTTCTTGCGGCCATTGTGTCGAACACCTTGTGATCATCAAACAAACTGCGTAACTAACAATGTTGCTAATCAAAGCTTTGTCCCTCTTGTGACCCTCTCATCTCTCCTCTGTCCCCTCTTAGCCTAACCCAACCCCAGACAACACCCCTCCTTCACCGCAGCGCTAGTATCATGCCGCCCAAGAATGGTCGTCACCGGCCGACCATGCCCAAGCCAAAGGAGACCACCTAGCCCCCTTCCGCTGTGCCTGGGAGGTAGGCGTGATCACACCGCTGCCCCTTGTCCCTTCCCCAAGCAATGCCAAGCCCTGGACCACCGTAGAACGCATGCGCTCTCTGCCACTGCACCATGCACGGACCGCGCTAGTGCGCCGCGCCCGACAAGGCAGCACACGCCGCCCCTCGACCATAGCCCGCGTGCGCCGCTCCGCCATGACTCCAGCAACCGTCTGGACATGCCCATTTCCCGCCGCGCGACCAGTAGCCACCGTGCACCACATCGAACACTCACTGCCTCCGCCTAGAGCGCGGACGCGGCCGACCATTTGCCACCACCCCTAGCCACGCCATTACACCGTAGATGACCGCCAGCAGACAGCGCACCGTCCGCCTAGCTTAGCCCTAACCATAGCTGCCTGCACCGTTGTCTTCAACGAGCCACGCGCATACCGCACTGCCTCACCGTCGAGCCTATAAAAGGAGGCCTCCTCCATCCAAATTCTACACACGACTCACCTCTCCTCTCACCACTGAGTCCTCCCCACGTCTCCTCAGAGCAAGGCGAGCAGCCGTTGGACGGAATTTCCCCGGAGCTTGCCGCCACTAGAGGAGAAGGGCCCCGTTGATTGCAACCACCCCGGAAGCCGCCGCGACCACGCCTGAGACCGTTGTCGTCCACCAGCTCGATCTCCCCCATCGCCACGTTAGCTGGAGCCCTGGTAAGCCCCCAATCGACCCCCACCGAGCTGCTAGGGTTCGTTCTTGTCTGTGACCTGTTCGTCATCGACGATGAACCACCACCGTTGATCTCTGTTCTAATCGCACGGCCTATATCGCCCCATACCGCTTCACGTTAGAGTCAGCCGCTGACATGCGGGACCCCCTTGTCAGTTGCCCTCTGCGCCGCGGAGCGCCACTGGGTCGGCCCGTTTAGTTTTCCGAGCTGGCCCTAAAATTCAAATAGATATTTTTCTATTTAGATTTAAACTAGATTATGGCCACTGGTTTTAAAATCAATTCAGAAAGATTTACTTAATCAAAATGAATGATTCAAATTTTGTTAGAAATATTTAAAATCTGTATCCAAGCCCGTTGGATTTAAATCAATTGGAGTTAGAGATCACATATAGGAAAAATAACAAGACAGAGACTTTTCTACATTCAAACATTTTTCAAAAATCAACCATCATAGATTTTTAGTTGATTTCATCTCTCAAAAATCACATTTGATAATATCTATCTAAATATGTAATAATATTTAGGTTTGCATGTAGTGACATTTGAATAATACCAAAATAATGCCATATAGGCATTTCTAGTCACTTTAAATCACTTAAATAATAAACTTAAACTTTATAAATGTGACCAACACCTTAAATCATATTCCCAAGTATTAGAATATGTGGCGATGACATGTGTCCACATGATCCCATATTTTAATTGGAGAATATTAAATCTTAATTATTTTCACTGAGTAGAAATTACTTTTCTCAAATAAAATAAATGAAACTAGTTTCATTAAACTTGTGATGATTGTGATGATGCTAGATCATCAAGTGTGTGCATTAGTGTACTAAATAGACTAGTTAAGTATTGTTTGGTGATTGTGTATTCCGTATGTATTTATAGACGATAGTACCGACCAAGTCTACGAAGAGGAGGAGTTCTACCCCGAAGAAGACGAGGAGAATTTCAACCACTGCACCAATCAAGGCAAGCTATTATTGGAAAGCTAATACTTGCAAGCCATCATTAACAATGCAAGATAACCTTTGCAAGCAAGATTACCTAAGAAAAATGCCTTAAGCATGCTTTGGTTACACCCTTTTTGACTTATACCCATCCTAAGTTTTACTTACAAGTTTTACCTTTTGCTTTATCAAAGTTTCTTTACTTTTAGTAATGCTTGTGAGATTTTAGAAAGTAGTTTAGATAGCATAAAGAGTATAAAACTTGGCCTATACTAGATGCCATTCTATGGCATGAGATTGAGATTACCATCCCACCTTAGTGAACACTCTTAACTTGTGGTTAGAGGTAAACCAAAAACTTGATCACTCTAGATGGGAATACTTGGTGAAAATGCTTATGAAAACCTTGGAATGATGAGTCATTATATTGAGATGTTTTGACATGTGTTGAAAAAAAAATGGTTTATGATGATGAAAATGTTAAGGCATGAGCCTTAGCCCTTTATAAAAACTGATGGTTGGGTTCAGATGCGATACCATTCCAATTTTACCGTACAAACACAATACCTAGATTGGGTAAGGCTTAGCTGGAAGTTTATATGCATTAGTATGGGTTCCCTCGTGGGAGAGGTTTGAGCTAAGGCTACCTCTCAATGTTGTCCACCTATGCAGTGCCTAGGATGGCAGATGGCCATGGCTGGGAGGCCAAGCTCATAGGAGAGGTGCTTATACTAAAGTGTGTAAAGGAAAGGTTATGATTGATTATCCGCATACTAAGTATGATGATTCAGGGCTATCCCTGACGGATGTATCGAATGTTGTGGTGAAAGTGTACCACCTCTGCAGAGTGTCAAACTATTCGAATAGCCACGTCTACGGTCATGGATAGTTGGAGTGGCCATACTGTTCCGTTGTCAGATGGTTTCAAAATGACTTATGAAATGAATTGTGACATGACTTGACCCCAACAGGGTTGTGACAATGAAAATTAAGTTCCCACTTAGGTGATTTAGAACTTTATTATATCTTTCTTTGTTTCTGAACTTAGCTTAGGTTTCAAACTTAACTTTACAAATAAACTTAGAACTTAGCATTCCTACTAGAACTATGTTACTTGTTAGTGATAGTTTGCGAGTACTTAAAGAGTACTCATGGCTTTGTCCCTGGCTATTCCCGTGGCCAGACTATGAAGAGGACTATCCGAAAGAAGGACAGCAGGACGGCTATGACAACTAGGACTATCTCCCATCATCAGCATTGCCTGTGACACTGTAGATGGAGCCCACCGCTATGCTATTTATTCCGTTACATGTTTGTACTAAGACTGGATCATGAGATCTTTTATTTGTGTAAGACCTTATCATGAGATCTTCCTATGCCTGTCACTTTGTTCTTTGTGAATTTATTTGCGTATAATTCCTATGCATAGGAAGTGGGTTAGACTTAAATGTGTTTTGCATTTTCTTCTTGATGCTCTCTTTTACTTCAATTCGTATTTCTTATGTGAGCATCATCGAAATTCTTATGCCTAACTTAAAGGCGTTAAAAAAAGTACTTATTGGGAGATAACCTAAAAGTTTTATATGAGTCTTGGAAGTTATTTCTTTAGTAATAACCTCTCCTTATCATTTTTATTTGCTTTTGTGCCAAGAGTAACCTCTAATGAGAGAGAAGTAATGCTTTAGAAAGTTGTTGTCCCGAAAGAGATTTTTGTGCTTCGCTGTAAAAATTCGTGTAAAATCTTTGTATGTCGGTTTGAGCTGTGATTTTTTGTTCTTCTGGCCCAGGTTGTTATCCAACTTTCATTAGTTCAACACTTTTCTATTTGAGCAACAGAAGGTCTTCAGAAAAATTGGTTTTTAACTGCTGGTTTGTTTGACAGATTTCTGCCATTATTTGCATTTGCTTCTTGTTCATTCCTTTTTGGGTTCTTTTTGGGGAATTGAGATTTTTAAGGGAAGTGCTACAGTAGCTTGTGTTTTAATGGAAGTTTAATTGGTGTTGGAACTGAACCCAAAGACTTATTATCTTGAGTGCACTAATGTTGCTAATAAAGATTGTGTGAAGTTTTGTATGAAGGAAAATTTTCAGGTGTATGGACAGAGTGATGTAATGAGATCAAGAATGGACTAAAGCTCAATCTTGGGGATGCCACCCGTGTCACCCCAAGAAATATCCAAGAAGTACAAGCGTCAAAGCTAGGGGATGCCCAAGGAATCCCCTTCTTCAACAATAAAAATCTCAGGTTTCTTCCAAACACTTCATTTTTATTGTTTCATGCACAGTTGTGTTTTTCTTGGAGTGTCTTTGTTTTCTTTTTTGGTTTTAATTTCTTGGTTTGCTTAGTTTGCTTGAATAAATTGGTTGGACCCCCTCTTTCATACATTAGTTTTCAAATAAGTTTGGTTTGGATTGGAAAAGAGTAGGAAAAGTTCATACTTAAGTGGTAAAAGGAGCTTGTTTTTGACTATGGCCTATGCTTTGTCATGGCATGCTTGATATTGTTTTGGCTTTATGATTAGTGATTATTGTTGTAGAATGACATGTTATAAACAATTGAGATTGCTTAATGTGCCTTGAAAGAATCATGTGTTGTTTTAGCATATTAAAGCATAGTATTGTGGTATTCTCCTTTAATGCTTTATTTGGGTTGACTTGGCGCATGCTCACACCATGTTATGATTATCCCAAGTCACCATAGCCTTTATGATCCTTTAGTTTTCGACTTGTAATATCACTTTATGCTTTAATCAATGATGTTTTGTCGCTTTGCATGATTATGGCCATTATTGCTCTCTTAGTTGGTTGCTCCCAGTCTTTTGCTAGCCTCCATTACCAAGTGTGAGTTCCACTCATGCATCCAACTCCAAATAAAACCAAGTTATTCCAAAGAGTCCACCATACCTACCTATTAGAATTTGCTATTCCAAGTATATTCATGTTTTTATCTACCTTCCGAATTAAACTTGTTATGAGAAAACTAGTGATTAAAGCTCTCACAAACTTGATGGCACACTTTACTTTTATTGACCCTAATAAACTTGAACCATTGTGTCATCTATGTTGTATATTCTTGCACTTATACGTTGGGGATTAGCAGAACCATGCTGTCATGGGGAACGCTTTCAACATTGCACTTGTACATTGTACCTAGTTGATATCATGCTCTTTTGTCTATGGATGTTGTCGGTGTGAAATGAAAGGGGAGCTTGTAAGTCCATGGAGTTATGTATGTGTGTTAGAGAAACGCCTGGGCCGCTGGTCTAATCCATGCCTAATCATGGTGGAAACCTGCAGCGTAACCATAATGAGCAATCTATGAAGCATCCTTCTTATAAAAAAAGAGATAGGGATTGAGAAAAAAGAGAAAAAGAAAAAAAAGAGATGAGAAAAGAGGAAAGAGAGAAAAAAGCACCATTTTCCCATGGTAAATAAGAAGATTGCTGAGATGCTCGTTGTCTACTTGCCTTGTCATTTTGATATGGGGATTCTTCTGTATCATCGGGCAAGGGGTACCCCGTTGGCGGTTCTCTATGATACACATGTACTTACTATGACAAGAACTTACCGGTAACTAAATTGAGTAGCATGAGGAGCGGCCCTCGTATTCAAGGGACATGATATTTCCAACTTATCCTTTGTCAAGCATATACTCCATAGTTTGTTCACTTTAACATTAATCACTTCAAGATGCTTATGATAGGGGCAATGAGAGCTGAAAGCTAAAAAGTACCATAATTTTTGGAAGCTCTTTATGAAACTTGAATCCCTGCTTCCTTCTATGGAGGCCTTTCTTTTACTTTTATGTTGAGTCTCCATCTTCTATCTTTATGCACCTATTAAGAGCATAGTGGTCATTCTTAGTTTCATGTGCATTGTCCCAAGACTTGTTGATTGATGCATAACTTTGAGATTGCTTGTCCTTAAACTATTTGTATCTAGTCACCCTTATGAACTTTGAAGATGTCCTATGCAATTATGTTTTGCTACTCTATGAGGGACAAGCTGAATACCATTCTCATTATGGTTTCTTTATGTAAAAAAACAAACGTATTACAAAGCATTGTTATTCATGAATATTTTGTTTGTGCCTTTTCATGTTACAACATAGTTGCTATGTCTTATTGTTAGAACTATATCCTTCATGCTATGTTGAAGTACTTTGATCCCAGCTATCAATGTTTTACAAATACTTTGATCAAGTTTGTGATGGTGCATGTCACCTCAAAATTTATTCTTTCTTTTTAACACTTACCTACTCGAGGATGAGCAGGAGTTAAGCTTGGGGATGTTGATACGGTGCTAACGTATCTATAATTTTTGATGTTCCATGCTTGTTTTTTATCTACTTTCTTATGTTTTGTCCACACTTTGGAGTATTTTTATACATTTTCTTGGACTAACCTATTAACAACATGCCATAGTGCCAGTTGCCTGTTTCTTCTGTTTTTGATTCCAGGAAAGTCAGAAAATGAATATTCTCGGAATTGGACGGGACAAAAGCCAAATTCAATATTTCACCGAGGGGGACACGGAGCCACAAGACGGGATGGAGAGGGTCCAGAGGCCGGCCACACCACCTGGCCACGCGGCCAGGCCTGGCCCACGCCAGGGGGTGGTGTGGCCACCTCCGGCACCCCCTCGGCCTCCCCTTTCGACTATATATTGCCTCCGATACAGAAACCCTAAGTACCCAATAAAAATTCCACGAAAGAGTCTATAGCCTCCGTCATATCCATCCCTAGATCGGGAGGGATCTGAAGCTCTTCCTGGCACCTTGCCGGAGGGGAGAATTCACCCTGGAGTCCTTCTTCATCACCATGCAAGCCTCCGGTGTGATGTGTGAGTAGTTCATCATTGGACTACGGGTCCATCTGGTATCTAGATGGTTGGTTCTCCTCCTTTGTGCTATCATGTTTAGATCTTGTGAGCTCCATTCATGATCAAGATCATCTATTTGTAATCCTACATGTTGTGTTTGCGGGGATCCGATGGATATTGAGATGTTATTTTAGATTGATTATTGATTCTATCATGTCTTTGTTATTTGTGATCTTGCATGCTTTTCGTTGTTAGTAGCTATCTTCGCCGAGTAGATACTAGCAACTCCAAGAGGGAGTATTTATGCTCGATAGTGGGTTCATGCCTCTAGTAATCTGGGGAAGTGACAGAAATCTCTAAGGTACTTGATGTGTTGTAGCTACTAGGGAGAAAACTGCAATCCTTTGTTCATGGAACAATCATATTGTTTACTTTACACACAATATTTAATGCAATTATCTGTTGCTTGCAACTTAATACTGGAGAGGGTTCGGATGATAACCTGAAGGTGGATTATTAGTCATAGATGTTGTTGGATTACGGTCTATGTATAATGTTGTAATTCCCAATCAAATCTCAAAGGAGTCAAGATGATTAGTAATGCATGTATGCTTTCTCGATGTTTGTCAATTGCCCCGCTGTAATTTGTTCACCCAACATGTCATCTATCTTAAGGAGAATCACCACTAGTGAACTATGGACCCCGGTCCTTTCTTTTACCTTCAATCTACAACTGTTTACTGTTTTCTGTTTACTTTCTGCAAGTTATTACTATCTTCCACACAATACGTTTAATCCTTTGTTTTTAGAAAAACCGGTGAGATTGACAACCTCACTGTAAGTTAGGGACAAAGTTTTGTAATTGTGTTGTGCAGGATTCCAAGTTGGAAACAACACCTTGGAGGTGTTTCCTTGCTCCTACTGGTTCGATAACCTTGGTTTCATAACTGAGGGAAAACTTGTTGCTGTTCTCATCATACTGTAACATCCCAAAACTTCAATCCAAGCTTATCAAGACCCAAATCATCAAATGTAGGGTTAACGAAAACTTTTCCAAAGTAAAAATGAAAGCATTCATGTGTATGTGCATTTCATTTAGGAATTCATTTGAATTGCCATGGTTCTGTGATCCATTGCTTGTAAAATGTGTCTTAGGTTAAATAAACATCATCTAAGTCATTCCCAAACTTTTCCCAAAGAAAAAACAACTCAAAATGAATAATTGAAGTGAATGGTCATTTTGGCCAAATTAACTCTCATGCCTACTTTGGCTATTCCTAGTTCTCAAAACTTAATAGAAAAAAATCATGATCTTTACAACCCTTGCTAGTACACATAAAGATCTACCAAGGCCCACCTTTGGATCTTCCAAAAACATTCTTTTGCTTATTTTAAAGGGCATGCGAAAATTGAATTCACTACATATGCATAGATCACCCCTATTTGAAAAACCACTCAAATGAGCTCCATTTTCAAAACCCTTGCAACCAGAGACTACCTAGCATTAGTTTAGATCACTCAAATATTTTGAACTCAAATTTCAAAAGTTTTTCTCTTTCGGCTATTTTGTCAAACACCTTGTGGGCAAGATCAAAGTGGCCTAACTATTACTGTTTTGGGGTTGATCTTGTCTAGCCCATTTAGGTGCTTTGATCACCCTTGTATCCCCCAAGTCTAACCAGACCAACACCAACCCATCCCCTACCTCCTAGTTGCACTGCAAGGCCATGCCGAGAGCACCTTGCCAGCCAACTTGGCCCTCGCGGCAGCAGACCGCTTCCCCCTCTCTCGCCATGTCTACACGTTAGCCCGTGGTCCACCGCCACCGTCCAACCCGCCCCAGCACAGAGACAGAGACCAGAACCGCCGGAACTGCCGTGCACGGAAGCTGGTCGACCATGCCGAACACGCCCAGTGCGCCGCGCCCGACCCGCGTGCACAGACCGCCCCTCGACCGCGACACCCCGTTGGCCGTAACGCGCCCACGCCACCGCTCGCCGTTGAACCCGCAACCTCTGCCGCTCAGAGCGCGTGACGCTCCCGACCAGCACAGAGCTCGCATTGCCGCGCCTTTAATCCTCAGAGCACCGCCAGGAGACAGGCCACCGTCCCCTACCTCGAGCCATGCTGCTAGCCCCCTGTGCCGCCCTCGTCGGAGTCGCCTGCCCACACCGCTCGGTCTCACCGTCGAGCCTATATAAGCCGGCCTCCCTAGCACGAAATCCTCACACTCCCACACTTCTCACCTCCCACTGATCCTTTCCCCTCTCTCGCCGGAGCCAATCAAGTCGTAGTTCGCCGGAATTGCACCGGAGGAGCCCGCTATAGAGGAGGAGAACACCGTCGATTCGACCACCCCCGGAGCTACCTCGACCGTCCCTGAGCTTGCCATCGACCACCAGTTCTTTCGCCCACCTCGCCGTCATCTCTAGAGCCCTGGTACGTCACCGGTAAACCCCCACCGAGCCGCTAGGGTTCGAGCTCGCCGACGACCTGTTCGTCATCGATGACGACCCTCAGCCATAGATCTCACTTCTAATCCTACGATCCACAGCGCGCATACCATTTCGCGTGTTAAAATCCACTGACAAGCGGGACCCCCCTGTCAGCTGAGCCCGGGCCTGTGTTCCCGTGCTAGCCCAGCCGTTCAAAATTGGATTTTTCTTTTTAATTTAAATCTTAGTTCTGTCCCCTAGTTTGAAAATCAATTCAGAGAGATTTATATATCCAAATAGCATGAATACAATTTTGCTAGAAAGGTATTGAAAAACTCTATTGAGGCCTGTTGGATTTAAATACATTGGAGTTATAATGAATCTAAGAAGGCAGAGACTTTTCTAACTTCAAACATTTTTCAAAAACAAACTATAAATGCTTTTTAGTTGATTCCAACTCTCAAAAATCACATTTGACAATATATATCTGAATAGATAAAAATATTAAGGTTTACATGATGTGACTTTGTACTAGTACCAACATAATGCTATATAGGCATTTCTAGTCACTTTAAATCATTTATTTATTAAACTTAGACCTATTTAAATGTAATCCAACATTTAAATCACATTCCCATGTGTTAAGATATGTGGTGATGACATGTGTCAATATGATCCCTGCACCAACCAAGGCAAGCTATTATAGTAAACTGGAATTAAGCTAGTTAACTTGATCCAAGATGCTATAGGCATGCTTGAGTCATACCACTTTGACTATTAGTTACCCCAAGTCTTCTTTACAAGTTTTACCTCCCTTAGTTTACACAAAGTTCTTTACTTGTTTTGAAGGTAGCATAAAGAGTATAAAACTTGACCTATTTAGAACCCTTTAGATGTCATTCTATGGCATGAGATTGAACCCATCTTTTCCACCTTAGTGAACACTCTTAACTTAGTAGTTTAGAGTAGATCAAAAACTTGAGTCACTTTAGATGGGAACACTTGGTGAAAATGAACTGTGAAAACCTTGGAATGATGAGTCATTCTATTGAGATGTTTTGACATGTGTTGAGAAACACAAATGGTTTATGAGGATGAAAATGTTGAGGCATGAGCCTTAGCCCTTTATAAAACTGATGGTTGGATTTCGATGCGATACCATTCCAAATTTACCGTACAACCACACTACCTGAATTGGGTAAGGCTTAGCTAGAAATTTATATGCATTAGTATTAGTTCCCTCGCGGGAGAGGTTTGAGCTGAGGCTACCTCTCATGATGTCCACCTATGCAAAGGCCCAAGATGGTGATGGTCATGGTTGGGAGGCCATGCTCATAGGAGAGGTGCTTATACTAGGGTGTGTAAAGGGAAAGTTATGTTTGATTATATGCATACTAAGTATGATGATTCAGGGTTATCCCTGACAGATGTATCGAATCTTGTGGTGAAAGTGTACCACCTCTTCAGAGTGTCAAACTATTCGAATAGCCGCGTCCGCGGTTATGGACAGTTGGAATGGCCATACTGTTTCGTTGTCAGATGTTTTCCAAATAACTTGAAATGAATGATGAATCTTGACTTGACCACAACAGGGTTGTGTTTATGATATTAGATTCCCAACTTAATTGATTCTAGAAGTTTACTTTATCTTTCTTTGCTTCTGAACTCAGCTTAGGTTTCAAACTTAACATTATAGTTAAACATAGAGTTAGCACTTGACTTAGAACTGTATTAGTTGTTAGTGGTAGTTTGCGAGTACTTAAAGAGTACTCATGGCTTTGTCCCTGACTATTCTCATGGCCAGACTATGAAGGAGACTATCAAGATGATGGCTAGCAGGACGGCTATGATAACTAGGACTATCTGCCTTCGTCAGCATTGCTTGTGCCCCTGAAGATGGACCCCACCGATACGCTTTATATTTATTTCCGCTGCTTGTTGTATTAAGATTGGATCATGAGATCCTTATTTGTGTAAGACCTTATGTATGGTTTTTAATGGATGATGTACTGTGATATCCAATCTGTTATGTCTCGCAAAAATGGTAATCCTGGGATTGCGAGGTATGGCATAACGGGCATCTGGGATTAAAAATCCGGGTGTTGACAAGTTGGTATCAGAGCCATCCTGACCATAGGAGACACTAGTTAGAATGGACGTTCAAACAAAAACTTAGTTTCAAAACCAAAGTGAGTATTTATGAAAAACTATCTCCTCACTTATCCTTGTCGATTCACTATTTCTCGAAAATTCATGTTCCTCAAAATTCTTGCATTACTACTTAAAATTTGACACACTTGATCACTTCACCAATTTCCTCATCCTTAATTCCTGTAGATGGAGACTTAGTTCAGCAAGTTTTACCAGTTGGGAAACGGAGGTCAGCTAATCTTCAAGAGAGATCTGGATTCACTATCAGAGTTATTGGGACGCCCACATTCGGAGTTTCTTGGAGCTCAACTTCCAGGACCCCCAGGAGGAGACCTACAGTGGCTAGTCACCGCGGATCTTAGAGGAAGCATCGAAGCACCAACTTCTGGGAGAATTCATTTCTCCGTGAGAGAGAACAACTGGCTAGATGGATTAGCCAGGGCAATGCATGTAGCTCTCGCACGTTTATGTGACCTTAGCGTCAACAAGATCCAAGGAACTCGTTTTGCCCACTATGCAAGACGTGACTTCATGGGAATGCCGATGGACATGCCAAGTCACCCAGAGTTGAGGCGTCAAGTGGAGAATCTTGACTTCTTGCTACATGACAGACAGCAGGAACTGGACAATGCCCGAGAGTTGGCCAACCAGAACCGTGCCATTGCCGACCAGAAGGCCCAGACTTTCGCACTACTCGTCCAGGATCGCCAGTCTCTTTGCCGCCAGCGTGCCAAGAAGGATCGCACCATCGCCCATCTTCGCAAGAAGGTGGCCGACCTCGAGAAGACCGTCAAGGAGCAGGAAGCTCAGCTTGCAGCCAAGGAAGAAGAAGATGAGGGTGAAGACATCCAGGGAGACATGGATTCTTACCTCAGCAACGATGATGACTTTCTGGTGGAGGATGTCGTGGACTTCTACACTGATGATGAGGACTCTGACTTCATCGACAATAAGTAGATGCACTAGAGCACTGTCGTAGCATGAGTTGTATCGGTCCCACTGTATCGTAGCTTACAGAATGGTTCTTCAAACCATCTGTTTCCCTTTGATTGTTGTGGTGTGTGTTGTATCGTGTGCTTGCTTACATGAATGAAAATGAAGTTAGTTGAAAAACCTGAGTCTAACTCAAAGTTTTAGCTTTGAAAGCCCCAAAACCATCACCATGAACCTTAGAATTTCCCTCTTACCCCTATATGTATCTCAATCTTTAGATGACTCGTGGAAACCAAGGAGGGAGCAGCTCGTCGCAAGACCCCATGCTGCAAATCTTGCAGAATCTCATCGCTGACCGTGAAGCAAGCAGGGCAGAATGCCAAGCCAACTTAGCAACATTGCAACAGGTTTCCCATATGGCTCTCAACAACTAAGGGCATGGAAATCAGGATCACCATGGATCCAAACTCAAAAAATTTCAGAATACCAATCCCCCAATCTGAAAACCCATTAGATGTTGGCGATTGGTTACAGACAACGGAAAACAACCTAGGATTTGCAGGAGTTGATGAAAATGAGAAAGTTCTCTTTGCCACCCACTATCTGGCGGGGGATGCAAGAGCTTGGTGGAATAGCATCCGCAATATGAACCATGGTCAAGTGATGACATGGGAAGCATTCAAAGTCAAGTTCAGCCGCACCCACGTGCCGCAAGGTCTAGTCAATAGGATGAGAGATGAATTCCGCGAATTGAAGCAAGGAAGAATGACTGTGGTGGAGTACCATGACAGATTCCTGTCACTTGCCAGATATGGACCTGATGAAATCAACACGGAGGCCAAGAAGAAGGAGAGATTCTTGAACAGACTGCATGATGAGATGAAGACTGTCCTCTTCAACATCCGCTTTCGAGGATCTCGAAGAACTAGTCGACTCTGCCATTCAGATGGAAGGGAAGATAAACCAGGCAAATGACAATCGCAAGCGTCGTATGATGCAGCAGTCTGGATTGAACAGTCACCAGAAGTACCGTCCCAACCCTTCACCAGGATATGCACAAAGGAACAAAAGACCCCAAACGTCTCGGCCAAGCTACCCCAACTGTAGCGGAGGCAATGTGAAGTCCAGAGGAAACAATCACAACTCCAGTATTGCCAACAATTTCAACCGTGCACCTCCCAAGAGCAACAACAACAACACTGCACCCAGAACTGGCAGCAATGTTGTGCCTGTCGCAGCCAAGGACAAGTTCTAGATCACTTGTTTCGAGTGTGGAGTGAAGGGTCACTATTCCAACGAGTGTCCCAAGAAGACTGCAGCCAATACCAATGTGAATGCCCCCGCTCAGCAGCAGCGTCGTGTTCAACCAGGAAGAAGATTTGCCCCAGGTAACACTCACAACCGCAACGGTCGTCTCTTCCACATGAACGCAGAAGAAGCCCAAGAATCGCCAGATGTAGTGCTGGGTATGTTTTCTGGCAACTCAGTTTTAGCCAGAGTATTGTTTCATTCGGGAGCATCACATTCATTTGTCACCGAAGAATTTGCATGCACTAGTAAGATTCACCCAACCAACTTGAAGCATGTCATGATAGTTCAAATCCCCGGTTCAACTACAAAAGCTAGAAAAATTTGCAAAGCTGTGCCTATCAGAATACATGGGATAGATTTTTATGCCAACCTAATTGTACTTGGAACCAAAGGATTGGAAGTAGTACTAGGTACGGACTGGATGTCAAGGCATAAAGGACTGATAGACTGTGCTAAGAAAGCCATCACCATGACCAGTAGTTCTGGAGTAACAGTAGAGCATATCTCTGAAACCTTACCCCGTCAATTCAAGTGCAACAAGAGTCTAGCCCTACCCACCATAGACCAGGTCAGAGTAGTTTGTGAATACCCTGACGTATTCCCAGATGAATTGCCAGGTATGCCCTCGGATAGGGATATTGAGTTCATTATCGAACTAATCCCCGGAACCGGACCCATAGCCCAGAGACCCTATAGCATGAACCCCTCAGAGTTAGTGGAACTGAAGAAGCAGTTGGATGCCATGTTAGAAAAGGCTTGATTCAACCAAGCGCATCGCCATGGAGATCACCAGTGTTATTCGTCGACAAGAAAGATGGAGGCAACCGTCTGTGCACAGATTACAGAAAGTTGAATGACGTCACCATCAAGAACAAGTACCGTTTGCCAAAGATAGAGGGACTATTTGATCAGTTGACCGGAGCTCAGGTATTCTCAAAGATTGATCTTAGGACTGGTTATCACCAACTTAAGATTCGTGCAACGGATATTCCAAAGGCCGCCTTTACTACTCGCTATGGTTTATACGAGTATACGGTTATGTCTTTTGGATTAACCAATGCCCCTGCGTATTTCATGAATCTCATGAATAAGATCTTTATGAATTTCCTAGATAAGTTTGTAGTTGTGTTTATCGACGACATCCTTATCTACTCCAAGTCAGAAGAAGAGCATGAGCAACATCTGAGAGTTATCCTAGAAACCCTGAGAGAGCATCAGTTATATGCCAAGTTCAGCAAGTGTGAGTTTTGGCTGAAAGAAGTAGGATTCCTAGGACATATCGTGTCTGCCGGAGGAGTCTCTGTTGATCCCGCCAAGAACAAAGATGTCAAAGAATGGGAAGCTCCAACCACTCAAACCCAAGTCCGTGCATTTCTCGGATTAGCGGGATACTACCGCAAGTTCGTAGAAGGATTCTCGAGTATCGCCCGACCCATGACCCAATTGTTGAAGAAGGACAAGAAGTTTGAATGGACTGACAAATGTGAAGCCAGTTTCCAGGAGCTGAAGAAGACATTGATATCAGCCTCAATATTGGTCATGCCAGACATCAAGAAGCCATTTGATGTGTATTGTGACGCATCCAAGATTGGTCTAGGATGTGTATTGATGCAAGAAGGCAAAGTCATCGCGTATCTGTCTCGACAACTGAACCAGCATGAGCAGAACTATCCGACCCATGATCTTGAGCTAGCAGTTGTGGTTCTAGCGTTGAAGACATGGCGTCATTATCTGATGGGTAATCGCAGTGAGATTTACTCAGATCACAAGATCTTGAAGTATATCTTCACTCAGAAGGAGCTGAATATGAGGCAAAGGAGATGGATAGAGTTAATCAAGGATTATGACCTTGACATTCACTATCACCCTGGCAACACCAATGTGGTAGCGGATGCTCTTAGCCGATTGCCATGTAGGCTAAATACCATGATCAAGGAGAAGCAACCCAGTTTGTATGAAGAGTTGGAGCAGTTCAGGACTGAATTAGTTAGCAAAGGATTCTTAGCTAGCATTGAACTTCAACCCACTTTGATTAGCCAAATCAAGGAAGCCGAGAAGGGGAATGAAAGAATCGACGGAATCAAACGTCGTATTGGTACAGGAAAGGTACATGGATTCACTAAAGACGAAGAAGGAGTACTGTGGTACAAAGGACGTATCTGTGTGCCAACAGATTCAGAGCTGAAGGAAGTTATCATGAAGGAAGCTCATGATACTCTTTATTCTATCCACCCCGGAGGAACAAAGATGTATCAAGATTTGAAGGAGCAATTTTGGTGGCACAAGATGAAGAGAGAAATCGAAAGCTACACCGCCAAATGTGACATCTATCAAAGAGTCAAAGTAGAGCATCAGAGACCTGCAGGACTGTTGCAACCATTGCAGATTCCGGAATGGAAATGGGATTCCATCGGAATGGACTTTATCACCGGTTTGCCTACTTCTAGTAGGGGAAATGACTCAATCTGGGTCATATTTGATAGACTGTCCAAGGTAGCTCACTTTATACCCGTCAAGACTACCTACCAGAGTGCGAAGCAAGCAAAGCTGTACATCGCTAGAATTGTCAGTCTGCATGGAACCCCCAAGACCATCGTATTAGATCGAGGAACCCAGTTTACCTCAAGATTTTGGTAGAAAGTTCAGGAAGGATTAGGAACCAAGTTGAACTTTAGTACCGCTTATCACCCGCAAACAAATGGACAGACTGAGAGAGTCAACCAGATCCTAGAGGATATGCTTAGAGCTTGTGTGTTGGAATATGGATCAAAATGGGAAGACTGTCTGCCTTTCGCAGAATTCTCATATAGCAACATTTATCAAGCTAGTTTGCAGATGGCACCATTTGAATTCCTATACGGAAGAAAGTTTTGCACCCCTTTAAATTGGTCGCAAGTAGGAGAGAGTCAGATCTTTGGACCCGACATTCTCCGAGAAGCAGAAGATAAAGTTCACAAAGTCCGTGAACACCTTAAGACCGCTCAATCCAGACAGAAGAGTTATGCTGACAAGAGAAGGAGAGACCTGACTTTCAATGTCGGAGATTTTATATATCTCAAAGTTTCACCATTGAAGGGAACTCAACGTTTTAGTCTGAAGGGAAAGTTAGCCCCCAGATATATCAGACCTTTCAAGATTCTGAACCATCGAGGAGAAGTATCGTATCAACTGGAACTGCGTGATGAGATGTCAGCCATCCACAATGTGTTCCATATCTCGTTACTTCGCAAATGCTTGGAAGTGCTCGAGCAGACTGAAGTTTTCAAGAACATCGATCACAGGGATGTAGAAATCAACAATGACCTAACCTACCGGAAAGTGCCCATCTGTATCTTAGAAGAAGCCTACAGAACCACCAGAACTAGGAGCATCAAGTTTCTCAAGATTCAGTGGAGCAACCATACAGAGGAGGAAGCCACTTGGGAGCGCGAAGATTACATTAGGACAGAGTTCCCAGATCTCTTTAGTTCCTAGTTTTCTTGGTAAATCTCAGGACGAGATTTTGTTTAAGGGGGGAAGGTTTATAACATCCCAAAACTTCAATCCAAGCTTATCAAGACCCAAATCATCAAATTTAGGGTTAACAAAAACTTTTCCAAAGAAAAATGAAAGCATTCATGTGTATGTGCATTTAATTTAGGAATTGATTTGAATTGCCATGGTTCTGTGATCCATTGCTTGTAAAATGTGTCTTAGGTGAAATAAACATCATCTAAGTCATTCCCAAACTTTTCCCAAAGAAAAACAACTCAAAATGAATAATTGAAGTGAATGGTCATTTTGGCCAAATTAACTCTCATGCCTACTTTGGCTATTCCTAGTTCTCAAAACTTAACAGAAACAATTCATGATCTTTACACCCCTTGCTAGTACACATAAAGATCTACCAAGGCCCACCTTTGGATCTTCCAAAAACATTTTTTTGCTTATTTTAAATGGCATGTGAAAAATGAATTCACTACATATGCATAGATCACCCCTATTTGAAAAACCACTCAAATGAGCTCCATTTTCAAAACCCTTGCAACCAGAGACTACCTAGCATTAGTTTATATCACTCAAAAATTTTGAACTCAAAATTCAAAAGTTTTTCTCTTTCGGCCATTTTGTTAAACACCTTGTGGGCAAGATCAAAGTGGCCTAACTATTACTGTTTTGGGGTTGATCTTGTCTAGCCCATTGAGGTGCTTTGATCACCCTTGTCTCCCCCAAGTCTAACCAGACCAACACCAACCCATCCCCTACCTCCTAGTTGCACTGCAAGGACATGCCGAGAGCACCTTGCCGGACAACTTGGCCCTCGCAGCAGCAGACCGCTTCCCCCTCTCTCGCCATGTCTACATGCTAGCCTGTGGTCCACCGCCACCGTCCAACCTGCCCCAGCCGAGAGACAGAGACCAGAACCGCCGGAACCGCCGTGTGCGGAAGCTGGTCGACCATGCCGACCATGCCCAGTGCGCCACGCCTGACCCGCGTGCACAGACCGCCCCTCGACCGCAGCCCGCGCCCACCGCTTCGCCATGACCCAGGGAACACCCCAAACGCCCCCGTTGGCCGCCCAACACGCCACAGCCACCGCTCGCCGTCGAACCCGCAACCTCTACCGCCCAGAGCGCGTGACGCGCCCAACTAGCACAGAGCTCTCCTTGACACGCCTTTAAGCCTCAGAGCACCGCCAGGAGACAGGCCACCGTCCCCTACCTCGAGCCACGCTGCTAGCCCCCTATGCCGCCCTCGCCGGAGTCGCCTGCCCACACCGCTCAGTCTCACCGTCGAGCCTATATAAGTCGGCCTCCCCAGCACGAAATCCATACACTCCCACACTTCTCACCTCTCACTGATCCTTTCCCCTCTCTCGCCGGAGCCAATCGAGCCGTAGTTCGCTGGAATTGCACCAGAGGAGCCCGCTGTAGAGGAGCAGAAGCCCCGTCGATTGCGACCACCCCCGGAGCTACCTCGACCGTCCCTGAGCTCGCCGTCGACCACCAGTTCTTTCGCCCGCCTCGCCGTCGTCTCTGGATCCCGGGTACGTCCCCGGTAGACCCCCACCGAGCCGCTAGGGTTCGAGCTCGCCGGCGACCTGTTCGTCATCGACGACGACCCTCAGCCGTAGATCTCACTTCTAATCCTACGATCCATAGCGCGCGTACCGTTTCGCGTGTTAAAAGCCACTGACAAGCGGGACCCCCCTGTCGGCTGAGCCCCGCGCCGTGGAGCGCCACTGGGCCGGCCCATGTTCGCTCCTCAAGCCCAAATTGTTCAAAATTGGATTTTTCTTTTTAATTTAAATCTTAGTTCTGTCCCCTAGTTTGAAAATCAATTCAGTTAGATTTATAAATCCAAATTGAATGAAACCAATTTTGCTAGAAAGGTACTGAAAATATCTATCCAAACCCGTTGGATTTAAATCAATTGGAGATATAATGAATCTATAGCAAAAATAACAAGGCAGAGACTTTTCTAACTTCAAACATTTTTCAAAAATAAACTATAAATGCTTTTTAGTTCATTCCAACTCTCAAAAATCACATTTGACAATATCTATCTGAATATAAAAAATATTAAGGTTTACATGCAGTGACTTTGGACTAGTACCAACATAATGCTATATAGGCATTTCTAGTCACTTTAAATCATTTATTTATTAAACTTAGACCTATTTAAATGTAATCCAACATTTAAATCACATTCCCATGTGTTAAGATATGTGGTGATGACATGTGTCAATATGATCCCATATTTTAAATGGAGAATATTAAATCTTAATTAATTTTTCAATGAGTAGAAATTACTTTTCTAAATTAAAAAGAATGAAACTAGTGAATTAAACTTGTGATGCTTGTGATGATAATAGATCATCAAATGTGTGTCTTAGAATACTATTTAGCCTAGTTAAGTATTGTTTGGTGATTGTGCACTTTGTATGTATTTATAGGCGATAGTACCGACCAAGTCTACGAGGAGGAGGAGTTCTACCAAGAAGAAGAAGAAGAAAACTTCAACCACTACACCAACCAAGGCAAGCTATTGTAGTAAACTGGAATTAAGCTAGTTAACTTGATCCAAGATGCTATAGGCATGCTTGAGTCATACCACTTTGACTATTAGTTACCCCAAGTCTTCTTTACAAGTTTTACCTCCCTTAGTTTACACAAAGTTCTTTACTTGTTTTGAAGGTAGCATAAAGAGTATAAAACTTGACCTATTTAGAACCCTTTAGATGTCATTCTATGGCATGAGATTGAACTCATCTTTTCCACCTTAGTGAACACTCTTAACTTAGTAGTTTAGAGTAGATCAAAAACTTGAGTCACTTTAGATGGGAACACTTGGTGAAAATGAACTGTGAAAACCTTGGAATGATGAGTCATTCTATTGAGATGTTTTGACATGTGTTGAGAAACACAAATGGTTTATGAGGATGAAAATTTTGAGGCATGAGCCTTAGCCCTTTATAAAACTGATGGTTGGATTTCGATGCGATACCATTCCAAATTTACCGTACAACCACACTACCTGAATTGGGTAAGGCTTAGCTGGAAATTTATATGCATTAGTATTAGTTCCCTCGCGGGAGAGGTTTGAGCTGAGGCTACCTCTCATGATGTCCACCTATGCAGTGCCCAAGATGACTGATGGTCATGGTTGGGAGGCCATGCTCATAGGAGAGGTGCTTATACTAGGGTGGGTAAAGGGAAGGTTATGTTTGATTATCTGCATACTAAGTATGATGATTCAGGGTTATCCCTAACAGATGTATCGAATCTTGTGGTGAAAGTGTACCACCTCTGCAGAGTGTAAAACTATTCGAATAGCTGCGTCCGCGGTTATGGACAGTTGGAATGGCCATACTGTTTCGCTGTCAGATGTTTTCCAAATAACTTGAAATGAATGATGAATCTTGACTTGACCACAACAGGGTTGTGTTTATGATATTAGATTCCCAACTTAAGTGATTCTAGAACTTTACTTTATCTTTCTTTGCTTCTGAACTCAGCTTAGGTTTCAAACTAAACATTATAGTTAAACATAGAGTTAGCACTTGACTTAGAACTGTATTACTTGTTAGTGGTAGTTTGCGAGTACTTAAAGAGTACTCATGGCTTTGTCCCTGGCTATTCTCATGGCCAGACTATGAAGGAGACTATCAAGATGATGGCCAGCAGGACGACTATGATAACTAGGACTATCTGCTTTCGTCAGCATTGCCTATGCCCCTGAAGATGGACCCCACCGCTATGCTTTATATTTATTTCCGCTGCTTGTTGTATTAAGACTGGATCATGAGATCCTTATTTGCGTAAGACCTTATGTATGGTTTGTAATGGATGGTGTACTGTGATATCCAATCCGTTATGTCTCGCAAAAATGGTAATCCTGGGATTGCGAGGTATGGCATAACGGGCATCTGGGATTAAAAATCTGGGTGTTGACACATACCTTCCTCTTGGGGTTCCCCAATGAGCTCGATATATTATGGGCCATCAATGTTCATATAAGACTCAATGATTTGGGATATTGTTAAAACAAGAACAAAATGGTGCATGCAGACGCAGTGAGATACAAAGATCCCTACTCTATTTATGCAAAAAGAAAAGGTTAAAATGCTTCAATTTTGGACTCATCAACTCCCCCAAGCTACACTCTTGCTCGTCCCTGATGAAGATGGTGGCTTATGGACAAGATCATTGTAACATCCCAAAACTTTAATCCAAGATTATTAAGATCCAAATCATCAAAATTAGGGTTAACAAAAACTTTTCCAATTAAAATTATTAAAGCATTCATATGTGTGTACATTTAAAATAGGAGTTGCTTTGAATTGCCATGATTAAGTGATCCGTTGCTTGTAAAATGATTCTTGGGTGAAATAAACATCATCTAGATCATTCCCAAACAAATCCCAAAGAAAAACAAATCAAAAAGAATAAAAGAAGTGAATGGTCATTTGTGCCATTTTAATCAACATGCCTACTTTGGCTATTCCTAGAACTCAAAACCTAACAGAAACAAATGTGGATCTTTGCACCCCTTGCTAGTACACATAATGATGTACCAAGGCCCACCTTCTGATCTGACAAAAACATTCAAACACTAAATTTAATTAGCATTTGAAAATTTAATCTAGTTCATATGGGAAGATCCCATTATTTCAAAAACCACACAAATGAGCTCAATTTTCAAAACCCAAGCACCCACAGAGTCTCAAGCTTATATCTAGCACACCCACGAAAAATCTTTTCAAAATTTAAAAATAAAATTCTTGCGGCCATTTCCACAAACACATGGCAGGCAAGGTTTACACTCTAAACCTAGCTCACTGTTTTGCACAGGGTTTTTCCCCCAATTGATCCCCATTTAATCCCTTTGTCCCCTCTTGATCAAACCAGGCCAGTAGCACCCCATCCCCTACCCCCTATTGGCATTGCCATGCCATGCCGAGCACCAACTCGCCGGCCAAACCTTGCCTCACTGCAGCAGACCGTCCCCCTCTCTCTCACCTTGTCTACGAGCTAGCCAGGACCTCACCGCCACTCGCTGTCCCCTCCCTGAGCCAAGCCAGAGCGTAGACCACCGCCAATGCGTCGTGCCCAGTGCGTTTGCACCATGCCGAGCACGCGCTAGAGCGCCGTGCCTGACACGCATGCACACACCGCCCCTCGACCGCAGCCCGCGTCCACCGCTCCGCCACGACCCCAGGAACACGCCAGATATGCCCGTTCACCTCCCAATGCACCACAGCCACAGCTCGCTGTTGAGACCGCCGCCTCTGCCGCTCAGAGCACGCGCATCGCCCGACCGCATACCACCGTCCCTAGGCCCGCATTTAATCCATAGAGCACCGCCAAGAGACTAGCCACCGTCCCCTACCTCGAGCCACGCCGCTAGCACGTTGTGCAGCCCTCGCCGAAGCCGCCCGCCCATGCCTTTCGGTTGCATCGTCGTCCTATAAATAGAGGCCTTTCCCAGCCATTCTCTGCACACCACTCACCTCCCCTCACCTTACTGAGCCTTCCCCACTTCTCCCCGGAGCAAGGCGAGTAGTCGTTGGCCAGAATTGCACCGGAGCTGGCCGCCTTTGGAGGAGAAGGGCCCCGCTGATTGCGACCACCCCTGGAGCTGTCTCGACCATCCCTGAGTTCGACGTCGACCACCAGTCCGTTTGCCCGCCTCGTCGTTGTCGCTAGAGCCCTGGTACGCACCCTAAGCACCCCCACCGAGCCGCTAGGGTTAGAGTTCGCTGGCGACAGGTCCATCGTTGACGACGAACCCCAGCCGTTGATCCCCATTCTAATCTAATGGCCCACATTGCCCCGTACCGCTTTGCGCGTTATAAGCCACTGACCGGTGGACCCCCCTGTCAGCTGTGCCCCGCACCGCGTATTGTCACTGGGCCGGCCCGTCAGCTTTCCCGCGTGACCCATTTAGTGTGAATTAGGATTTTCAATTTTAGTTTAAACCTAGTTCTGTCCCCTAGTTTAAAATTCAATTCAGAGAGATTTACAAATCCAAATGGAGTGATTCCAATTTTCTTAGAAAGCTACTGAAAAGATCTACCCAAGCCCGTTGGACTTAATTCAATTAGAGTTAGAGATCTCTCCTAAAAATAATAAGACAGAAGCATTTGCACCTTGCAACATTTTTATAAAATCAACCATGATATCTTTTGAGTTGATTCCAACTCTCAAAAATCGCATTTCACCATACCTATCTGAATATGTAATAATATTAGGGTTTACATGCAGTGACTTTGGACTAGTACCAAGATAATGCTATATAGGCATTTCTAGTCACTTTAAATCATTAAATAATAAACTTAAACCAAAGTAATTATGATCCAACCCTTAAATCACATTCCCACATATTAGAATATGTGGTGATGACATGTGTCCACATGATCCCATATTTTAAGTGGTGAATATTAAATCTTAGTTAAATTTTCAATGAGTAGAAATTACTTTTCTAAAATAAAAAGAAGGAAACTAGTGAATAACACTTGTGATGCTTGTGATGATAATAGATCATCAAATGTGTGCCTTAGAGTGCTAATTAGACTAGTTAAGTATTGTTTGGTGATTTTGTACTCCGTATGTATTTATAGACGATAGTACCAACCAAGCTTTCGAGGAGGAGGAGTTCTACCAAGAAGAAGAAGAAAACTTCAACCACTGCACCCACCAAGGCAAGATAGCACTATCCAAGTTAACCCTTGCAAGTTGTACTTGCAAGCCACCATTAATAATGCCAGCTAACCCTTGCAATCTAGATAACCCAAGCAAAGATGCATTAGGCATACCTTGGTTATACCACTTGACTAGTATTTACCACAAGTCTTATTTTCAAGCTTTACTTCCTTTACTTTACCCAAAGTTCATTACTTGTTTTGAAGGTAGCATAAAGAGTATAAAACTTGACCTATTTAGATAAACTTTAGATGTCATTCTATGGCATGAGATTGATCCCATCATTTACACCTTAGTGAACACTCTTAACTTAGTAGTTTAGAGTAGATAAAAACTTGAGTCACTTTAGATGGGAGCACTTGGTGAAAATGAATTATGAAAACCTTGGAATGATGAGTCATTCTATTGAGATGTTTTGACATGTGTTGAGAAACACAAATGGTTTATGATGGTGAAAATGTTGAGGCATGAGCCTTAACCCTTTTATAAAACTGATGGTTGGATTCGGATGCGATACCATTCCAAATTTACCGTACAACCACAATACCTGAATTGGGTAAGGCTTAGCCGGAAGTTTATATGCATTAGTATTAGTTCCCTCACGGGAGAGGTCTGAGCTGAGGCTTCCTCTCAATGTTGTCCACCTATGCAGTGACCAAGATGACAGATGGTCATGGTTGGGAGGCCATGCTCATAGGAGAGGTGCTTATACTAGGGTGTGTAAAGGAAAGGTTATGTTTGATTATCTGCATACTAAGTATGACAATTTAGGGTTATCCCTGATAGATGTATCGAATCTTGTGGTGAAAGTGTACCACCTCTGCAGAGTGTCAAACTATTCGAATAGCCGCGTCCGCGGTTATGGACAGTTAGAATGGCCATACTGTTTCGTTGTCAGATGTTTTCAAAATGACTTATGAAATGAATAATGAATCTTGACTTGACCACAACAGGGTTGTGTTTATGACACTAGCTTCCCAACTTAAGTGTTTCTAGAACTTTATTTTATCTTTCTTTGCTTCAGAACTCAGCTTAGGTTTCAAACTTAACTTTATAGTTAAACTTAGAGTTAGCATTTTAACTTAGAACTATACTACTTGTTAGTGGTAGTTTGCGAGTACTTAAAGAGTACTCATGGCTTTTGTCCCTGGCTATTCCCATGGCCAGACTATGAAGGAGACTACCAAGATGATGGCCAGTAGGACGGCTATGATAACTAGGACTATCTGCCTTCGTTAGCATTGCCTGTGCCCCTCAAGATGGACCCCACCGCTACGCTTATCTTTTATTTCCGCTACTTGTTGTATTAACACTGGATCATGAGATCCTTATTTGTGTAAGACCTTATGTATGGTTTGTAATGGATGATGTACTGTGATATCCAATCTGTTATGTCTTGCAAAAATGGTAATCCTGGGATTGCGATGTATGACATAACAGGCATCTGGGATTAAAAATCCGAGTATTGACAAGTTGGTATCAGAGCCATCCTGACCATAGGAGACCCTAGTTAGAATGGACGTCCAAACAAAAACTAGTTTCAAAACCAAAGTGAGTATTTATGAAAAATTATTTCCTCTCTTATCATTGGGAATTCATTCTTTCTCTCAAAAATTCATGTCCTCAAATTTCCTACATTACTACTTAAAATTGGACACACTTGATCACTTCACTAACTACCTCATCCTAAATTCTTGTAGATGGAGACTCAGTTCAGCAAGTTCTACCAGTTGGGAAATGGAGGTCAACTGATCTTCGAGAGGGATCTGGATTCACTGTTGGAGTTACTGGGACGCCCACATCCGGAGTTTCTTGGAGCTCAACTTCCAGGACCCCCAGGAGGAGATTTACAGTGGCTAGTCACCGCTGATCTAAGAGGAAGTATCGAAGCACCAACGTCTGGGAGAATCCAGTTCTCCATGAGAGAGAACAACTGGCTAGATGGATTAGCAAAGGCAATGCATGAAGCTCTCGCACGTCTATGTGCCCTCAGCGTCAACCAACTCCAGGGAACCCATTTTGCTCACTATGCAAGACATGACTTCATGGGAATGCCAATGGAGATGCCAAGTCACATAGAGTTGAGGCGTCAAGTGGAGAATCTTGACTTCTTGTTGCAACGCATGCGAGGAATCGGACAATGCTAGAGAGTTAGCCAAGAACCATGCCATTGCCAACCGGAAGGCCCAGACTTTTCGTGCTTTCGTCCAAGATCGCTATCTCTTGGCCAAGGCGTGCAAATAAGGATCGCACCATCGCCCGTCTTTGCAAGAAGGTGGCCGACCTCGAGAAGACCATCAAGGAGCAGGAAGCTCAGCTTGCAGCAAAGAAGGAAGAAGAGGAGGGTGAAGACATCCAGGGAGACATGGATTCTTACCTCAGCAATGATGATGACTTTCTGGAGGAGGATGTTATGGACTTCTACACTGACGATAAGGACTCCGACTTCATTGACAATGAGTAGATGCACTAGAGCACTGTCGTAGCATGAGATGTATCGGTCCCACTGTATCGTAGCTTATAGAATGGTTCTTCAAACCATCTGTTTTCCTTTGATTGTTGTGGTGTGTGTTTGTATTGTGTGCTTGCTTGCATGAATGAAATGAGTTAGTTGCAAAACCTGAGTGAAACTCAAAGTTTTATCTAAATACCAAAACTATGAACCTTAGAACTTTCCCTCTTACCCCTGTATCTATCTCAATCTTCAGATGACTCGTGGAAACCAAGGAGGGAGCAGCTCGTCGCAAGACCCAATGCTGCAGATCTTGCAGAATCTCATCGCAGACAGAGAAGCAAG
Organism: Avena insularis; assembly: GCA_023614405.1. Lineage (NCBI taxonomy): Eukaryota > Viridiplantae > Streptophyta > Magnoliopsida > Poales > Poaceae > Avena > Avena insularis. The sequence continues at coordinate 281,098,130 of CM042694.1, read as the reverse complement.
CAGGGCAGAACGCCAAGCTAACTTAGCAACATTGCAGCAGATCGCCCAGATGGCTCTCCACAACCAAGGACATGGAAACCAGGATCACCATGGATCCAAACTCAAAAACTTTCAGATAACCAATCCCCCAATATTTAACCAAGCTGAAAACCCATTAGATGCTGATGATTGGTTGCAGAAAATGGAAAACAACTTAGAAGTTGCAGGAGTTGATGAAAACGAGAAAGTTCTCTTTGCCACCCACTATCTGGCAGGAGATGCAAGAGCTTGGTGGACTAGTATCCGCAATATGAACCATGGTCAAGTGATGACATGGGAAGCCTTCAAAGTCAAGTTCAGCCGCACCCACGTGCCGCAAGGTCTAGTCACCAGAATGAGGGATGAGTTCCGCGACTTGAAGCAAGGCAGGATGACCGTGGTGGAGTACCGTGACAGATTCCTGTCACTTGCCAGATATGCACCTGATGAAATCAACACGGAGGCCAAGAAGAAGGAGAGATTCTTGAATGGACTGCATGATGAGATGCAGACTGTCCTCATCAACATCCGCTTCGAGGATCTCGAAGAGCTAGTCGACTCTGCCATTCAGATGGACGGGAAGATTAACCAGGCAAACGGCAACCGCAAACGTCGTATGATGCAGCAATCAGGATCCAGCAGTCACCAGAAGTATCGTCCCAACCCCTCACCAGGATATGCACCAAGGAACAATCGACCCCCAATGTCTCGCCCAAGCTACCCCAACCGTAGCGGAGACAATGTGAAGTCCGGAGGAAACAATCACCACTCCGGCAACGCCAACAATTTCAACCGTGCACCTCCCAAGAGCAACAACAAAAACAACAACAACAACAACAACAACAACAACAACAACAAAAACAACAACAACAAAAACACTACACCCAAAACTGGCAACAATGTTGTGCCTGTTGCAGCAAAGGACAAGTCCCAGATCACTTGTTTCGAGTGTGGAGTGAAGGGTCACTATTCCAATGAGTGTCCCAAGAAGACTGCCGCCACTGCCAATGTAAATGCCCCAGCTCAACAGCAGCGTCGTGTTCAACCAGGAAGAAGATTTGCCCCAGGGAACCCTCACAACCGCAACGGTCGTCTCTTTCACATGAACGCCAAAGAAGCCCAAGAAGCGCCAGATGTAATGCTGGGTATGTTTTCTATCAACTCAGTTTTAGCAAGAGTATTGTTTGATTCAGGAGCATCGCATTCATTTGTCAACTACAAAAGCTAGAAAAATTTGCAAAGTTGTGTCTCTCAGAATACATGGGATAGATTTTTATGCCAACTTAATTGTACTTGGATCCAAAGGATTGGAATTAGTACTAGGTATGGACTGGATGTCAAGGCATAAAGGACTGATAGACTATGCTAAGAAAGCCATCACCATGACCAGTAGCTCTGGAGTTACAGTAGAGCATATCTCTGAAACCTTACCTCGTCAATTCAAGTGCAACAAGAGTCTAGCCCTACCCACCATACACCAAGTCAGAGTAGTCTGTGAATACCCCGACGTATTCCCAGATGAATTGCCATGTATGCCCCCGGATAGGGATATTTAGTTCATTACCGAACTAATCCCCGGAACCGGACCCATAGCCCAGAGACCCTATAGCATGAACCCCTCAGAGTTTGTGGAACTGAAGAAGCACTTGGATGCCATGTTAGAAAAAGGCTTGATTCAACCAAGCGCATCGCCATGGAGATCACCAGTGTTATTCATCGACAAGAAAGATGGAGGCAACCGTTTGTGCACAGACTACAGAAAGTTGAATGACGTCACCATCAAGAACAAGTACCCCTTGCCAAAGATAGAGGATCTATTTGATCAGTTGACTAGAGCTCAGGTATTCTCAAAGATTGATCTTAGGACTGGTTATCACCAACTTAAGATTCGTGCAACGGATATTCTGAAGCCGCCTTTACTACTCGCTATGGTTTATACGAGTATACGGTTATGTCTTTTGGATTAACCAATGCCCCTGCGTATTTCATGAATCTCATGAATAAGATCTTTATGAATTTCCTAGATAAGTTTGTAGTTGTGTTTATCGACGACATCCTTATCTACTCCAAGTCAGAAGAAGAGCATGAGCAACATCTGAGAACCATCCTAAAAACCCTGACAGAGCATCAGTTATATGCCAAGTTCAGCAAGTGTGAGTTTTGGCTGAAAGAAGTAGGATTCCTAGGACATATTGTGTCTGCCGGAGGAGTCTCTGTTGATCCCGCCAAGATCAAAGATGTCGAAGAATGGGAAGCCCGAACCACTCAAACCCAAGTCCGTGCATTTCTCGGATTAGCGGGATATTACCGCAAGTTCGTGGAAGGATTTTCGAGCATCGCCAGACCCATGACCCAATTGCTGAAGAAGGACAAGAAGTTTGAATGGACTAATAAATGTGAAGCCAGTTTCCAGGAGCTGAAGAAGAGATTGATATCAGCCCCAATTTTGATCATGCCAGACATCAAGAAACCATTTGATGTATATTGTGATGCATCCAAGATTGGTCTCGGATGTGTATTGATGCAAGAAGGCAAAGTCATCGCGTATATGTCTCGACAACTGAACCAGCATGAGCAGAACTATCCGACCCATGATCTTGAATTAGCAGCCGTAGTTTTGGCATTGAAGACATGGCGTCATTATCTGATGGGTAGTCGCTGTGAGATTTACTCAGATCACAAGAGCTTAAAATATATTTTCACTCAGAAGGAGCTGAATATGAGGCAAAGGAGATGGATAGAGTTAATCAAGGATTATGACCTTCACATTCACTGTCACCTCGGTAAAGCCAATGTGGTAGCGGATTCTCTTAGCAGATTGCCTTGTAGGCTAAACACTATGATCAAAGAGAAGCAACCCAGTTTGTATGAGGAATTGGAGCAATTCAGAACTGAATTAGTTAGCAAAGGATTCTTAGCTAGCATTGAACTTTAACCCACTTTGATTAGCCAAATCAAGGAAGCCTAGAAGGGAAATGAAAGTATCGACGGAATCAAACATCATATTGGTACAGGAAAGGTACCTGGATTCACTGAAGACGAAGAAGGAGTGTTGTGGTACAAAGGACATATCTGTGTGCCAGCAGATTCGGAGCTGAAGCAAGTTATCATGAAGGAATCTCATGATACTCTTTATTCTATCCACCCGGAGGAACAAAGATGTATCAAGATTTGAAAGAGCAATTTTGGTGGCACAAGATGAAGAGAGAAATTGGAAGCTACATTGCCAAGTGTGACATCTGTCAAAGAGTCAAAGCAGAGCATCAGAGACCCACAGGACTGTTGCGACCATTGCAGATTTCGGAATGGAAATGGGGTTCTGTCAAAATGGACTTTATCACCGGTTTGCCTACTTCTAGTAGGGGAAATGACTTAATCTGGGTCATAGTTGATAGACTGTCCAAAGTAGCTCACTTTATCCCTGTCAAGACTACCTACCAGAGTGCTAAGCTAGCAGAGTTGTACATTGCTAGGATTGTTAGTCAGCATGGAACCCCCAAGACCATAGTATCAGACCGAGGAACCCAGTTTACCTTGAGATTTTGGCAGAAAGTTCAGGAAGGATTGGGAACCAAGTTAAATTTCAGCACCACATATCACCCGCAAACGGATGGACAGACTGAGAGAGTCAACCAGATCCTAGAGGATATGTTAAGAGCTTGTGTGTTAGAATACGGATCAAAATGGGAAGACTGCCTGCCTTTCGCAGAATTGTCATATAACAACAGTTACCAAGCTAGTTTGCATATGGCACCATTTGAGTTCCTATACGGAAGAAAGTGCCGTACCCCTTTGAATTGGTCGCAAGTAGGAGAGAGTCAGATCTTTGGACCCGACATTCTCCAAGAAGCCGAAGAGAAGGTTCACAAAGTCCGTGAGCACCTCAAGACCGCCCAATCCAGAAGAAGAGTTATGCTGACAAGAGAAGGAGAGACCTGACTTTCAATGTCGAAGATTTTGTATATCTCAAGGTTTCACCATTCAAGGGAACGCAACGCTTTAGTCTGAAAGGAAAGTTAGCCCCCAGATATATCGGGCCCTTCAAGATTCTGAACTGTCCAGGAGAAGTATCGTATCAATTGGAACTGCCTGAAGAGATGTCAGCCATCCACAATGTGTTCCATATCTCATTACTTCGCAAATGCTTGGAAGTGCCGGAGAAGACTGAAGTTTTCAAGAACATCGATCACAGAGCTGTGGAGATCAACAATGACCTGACATATCGTGAAGTGCCCATTCGCATCCTAGAAGAAGCTTACAGAACCACCAGGACCAGGAGTATCAAGTTTCTCAAGATTCAATGGAGCAACCATACCGAGGATGAAGCCACTTGGGAGCGAGAAGATTACATTAGGACAGAGTTCCCAGATCTCTTTAGTTCCTAGTTTTCTTTGTAAATCTCGGGACGAGATTTTGTTTAAGGGGGGAAGGTTTGTAACATCCCAAAACTTTAATCCAAGATTATTAAGATCCAAATCATCAAAATTAGGGTTCACAAAAACTTTTCCAATTAAAATTATTAAAGCATTCATATGTATGTACATTTAAAATAGGAGTTGATTTGAATTGCCATGATTAAGTGATCCATTGCTTGTAAAATGATTCTTGGGTGAAATAAACATCATCTAGATCATTCCAAACAAATCCCAAAGAAAAACAAATCAAAAAGAATAAAAGAAGTGAATGGTCATTTGTGCCATTTTAATCAACATGCCTACTTTGGCTATTCCTAGAACTCAAAACCTAACAGAAACAAATGTGGATCTTTGCACCCCTTGCTAGTACACATAATGATGTACCAAGGCCCACCTTGTGACCTGCCAAAAACATTCAAATACTAAATTTAATTAGCATTTGAAAATTGAATCTAGTTCATATGGGAAGATCCCACTATTTCAAAAACCACTGAAATGAGCTCAATTTTCAAAACCCAAGCACCCATAGAGTCTCAATCTTATATCTAGCACACCCACCAAAATTTAAAAATAAAGTTCTTGCGGCCATTTCCACAAACACATGGCAGGCAAGGTTTACACTCTAAACCTAGCTCACTGTTTTGCACAGGGTTTTGCCCCCAATTGATCCCCATTTAATCCCTTTGTCCCCTCTTGATCAAACCAGGCCAGTAGCACCCCATCCCCTACCCCCTATTGGCATTGCCATGCCATGCTGAGCACCAACTCGCCGGCCAAACCTTGCCTCACTATAGAAGACCGTCCCCCTCTCTCTCACCTTGTCTACGAGCTAGCCAGGACCTCACTACCACTCTCTGTACCCTCCCCGAGCCAAGCCAGAGCATGGACCACCGCCAATGCGCCGCGCCCAGTGCATCTGCACCATGCCGAGCACGTGCAAGAGCGACGTTCCCGACACGCGTGCACGCACCGCCCCTCGACCGCAGCCCACGTCCACCGCTCCGCCACGACCCCAGGAATACGCCAGACATGCCCGTTCGCTGCCCAATGCACCACAGCCACCGCTCGCCGTTGACACCGCCGCCTCTGCCGCTCAGAGCGCGCGCATCTCCCGACCACATACCACCTCCCCTAGGCCCGCATTTAATCCGTAGAGCACCACCAGGAGACCAGCCACCATCCCCTACCTCGAGCCACGCCGCTAGCACGCTATGCAGCCCTCGCCGGAGCCGCCCGCCCATGCCTTTCGGTCACATCGTCGTCCTATAAATAGAGGCCTTCCCCAGCCATTCTCTGCACACCACTCACCTCCCCTCACTTCACTGAGCCTTCCCCACTTCTCCCCAGAGCAAGGCGAGCAGCCGTTGGCCAGAATTGCACTGGAGCTGGCCGCCTCTGGAGGAGAAGGGCCCCGCTGATTGCGACCACCCCTGGAGCTGCCTCGACCGTCCCTGAGTTCGCCGTCGACCACCAGTCCGTTTGCCCGCCTCGCCGTCGTTGCTGGAGCCCTGGTACGCCCCCTAAGCACCCCCACCAAGCCGCTAGGGTTAGAGTTCTCCGGTGACAGGTTCGTCGTCGACGACGAGCCCCAGCCGTTGATCCCCGTTCTAATCTAACGACCCATATCGCCCTGTACCGCTTCGCGTGTTATAAGCCACTGACCGGTGGACCCCCCTGTCAGCTGTGCCCCGTGCCGTGTAGTGTCACTGGGTCGGCCCGTTAGCTTTCCCGCGCGACCCATTTAGTTTGAATTAGGATTTTTCTATTTTAGTTTAAACCTATTTATGTCCCCTAGTTTGAAATTCAATTCAGAGAGATTTACAAATCCAAATGGAGTGATTCCAATTTTGTTAGAAAGCTACTGAAAAGCCCGTTGGATTTAATTCAATTAGAGTTAGAGATCTCTCCTAGTAAAAATAATAAGACAGAAGCATTTGCACCTTGCAACATTTTTATAAAATCAACCATGATAGCTTTTGAGTTGATTCCAACTCTCAAAAATCACATTTCACCATACCTATCTGAATATGTAATAATATTAGGGTTTACATGCAGTGACTTTGGACTAGTACCAAAATAATGCTATATAGGCATTTCTAGTCACTTTAAATCATTAAATAATAAACTTAAACCAAAGTAATTATGATACAACCCTTAAATCACATTCCCACATGTTAGAATATGTGGTGATGACATGTGTCCACATGATCCCATATTTTAAGTGGTGAATATTAAATCTTAGTTAAATTTTCAATGAGTAGAAATTACTTTTCTAAAATAAAAAGAAGGAAACTAGTGAATAACACTTGTGATGCTTGTGATGATAATAGATCATCAAATGTGTGCCTTAGAGTGCTAATTAGACTAGTTAAGTATTTTTTGGTGATTGCGTAATCTGTATGTAGTTATAGACGATAGTACCAACCAAGCTTTCGAGGCGGAGGAGTTCTACCAAGAAGAAGAAGAAGAAGAAAACTTCAACCACTGCACCAACCAAGGCAAGCTAGCACTATCCAAGTTAACCCTTGCAAGTTGTACTTACAAGCCAACATTAACAATGCTAGCTAACCCTTGCAATCTAGATAACCCAAGCAAAGATGCATTAGGCATACCTTGGTTATACCACTTGACTAGTATTTACCACAAGTCTTATTTTCAAGATTTACTTCCTTTACTTTACCCAAAGTTCTTTACTTGTTTTGAAGGTAGCATAAAGAGTATAAAACTTGACCTATTTAGATAAACTTTAGATGTCATTCTATGGCATGAGATTGATCCCATCATTTACACCTTAGTGAACACTCTTAACTTAGTAGTTTAGAGTAGATAAAAACTTGAGTCACTTTAGATGGGAGCACTTGGTAAAAATGAATTATGAAAACCTTGGAATGATGAGTCATTCTATTGAGATGTTTTGACATGTGTTGAGAAACACAAATGGTTTATGATGGTGAAAATTGTGAGGCATGAGCCTTAACCGTTTTATAAAACTGATGGTTGGATTCGGATGCGATACCATTCCAAATTTACCGTACAACCCCAATACCTGAATTGGTTAAGGCTTAGCCGGAAGTTTATATGCATTAGTATTAGTTCCCTCACGGGAGAGGTCTCAGCTGAGGCTACCTGTCAATGTTATCCACCTATGCAGTGCCCAAGATGACAGATGGCCATGGTTGGGAAGCCATGCTCATAGGAGAGGTGCTTATACTATGGTGTATAAAGGAAAGGTTATGTTTGATTATCTGCATACTAAGTATGATGATTCAGGGTTATCCCTGACAGATGTATCGAATCTTGTGGTGAAAGTGTACCACCTTTGTAGAGTGTCAAACTATTCGAATAGCCGCGTCCGCGGTTATGGACAGTTGGAATGGCCATACTGTTTCATTGTCAGATGTTTTCAAAATGACTTATGAAATGAATAATGAATCTTGACTTGACCACAACAGGGTTGTGTTTATGACACTAGCTTCCCAACTTAAGTGATTCTAGAACTGTATTTTATCTTTCTTTGCTTCAGAACTCAGCTTAGGTTTCAAACTTAACTTTATAGTTAAACTTAGAGTTAGCATTTTAACTTAGAACTATACTACTTGTTAGTGGTAGTTTGTCAGTACTTAAAGAGTACTCATGGCTTTTGTCCCTGGCTATTCTCGTAGACTATGAAGGAGACTACCAAGATGATGGCCAGCAGGACGGCTATGATAACTAGGACTATCTGCCTTCATCAACATTGCCTGTGCCCCTGAAGATGGACCCCACCGCTACGCTTATCTTTTATTTCCGCTGCTTGTTGTATTAAGACTAGATCATGAGATCCTTATTTGTGTAAGACCTTATGTATGGTTTGTAATGGATGATGTACTGTGATATCCAATTTGTTATGTCTCGCAAAAATGGTAATCCTGGGATTGCGATGTATGACATAACAGGCATCTAGGATTAAAAATCGGAGTGTTGACAATCATCATGTTCATGAGACACGAGTCATTAGAATAAATGAGGCAGAAATTAAAATAGGAATACAAAATCATATGTAGAGATATTTAGGGGGTATTACCATACCCTTACACATTACAAAGCTTATAGGCTTCCACACCTTTTCTAGTATTAATGAAATCATATGAAGCTGCTAGTGAATCAACATATCATATAATCACAAAGTTTTTAGAGATATTGAGCACTAAGTTTAGTCATGAAGATTCATGATCATTCTCTTTCTTCTATGCTTGATTCTTTTGATAGCTTCTCTCTTCTTTTTCTTTCAATAAATATAAGTCTATATTTTTACTTTCTCCCCTTCCTCTTTTTCTTTTAGTACAGCTATTTGATAATGTTCACTACTTCAATGGCTTTCAAAAACTCTTAATTATAATATGATACTAGAATTCTTCTTCTCATAACTTAATCAATACTTTCATTGGTGTGGAAGTCCCTAAAATCATGACAGTTGTACAAATATCATAACACTCAACCTAGTTCAATCATCTAATATAATAATCATGAATCAAATGCAACTTCAATTATCATAAAGTCCCACAAATCAATGGATATAAATCTTCTCTTGAACAAAGGGAGTTCCAAGTTGATGCAACTAATGAAAATTTAGGAATTAAAGTCTAACATGCGTGCAGATAGATTACAAGGCTCTCACAGATCCCCCAAGCTTGGAATCAATCTGGGTAGATCAAATAATCCCTTGCGATTATTTGGTACCATGGCGTGCCTTTCTAGTCTGCAGGGGGAGAAAATCTGGAATCATGAAGACTCGCATGGAGCATCTTGTTTGATGTCTCCAAGATCAAGATACGGATCCGGCGTTGTTCACTAACTTTCTCCAATTGCTCCACAAGAGCCTTGTACATCTCTATTGTTTGCTTCTGTGCGTTGATGGATCGAAGGCTGATGTTGAGATTCGCTTCTAACCCTTTCATTATGTTCAGATCCATCTAGTCCAGGTAACGACACAATAGTTCAATATGTTTAGAAGATCCTGCAGATTTTACCTCGATCTTCTTAATTCGGTGGTCAAGTTTGTCCAGGGAGGCTTGGATCTCCTCGCCTTGTTTCTTCACTTTCTTCAAGAAGAGCTCCCCATTTTATTCTAGATCAAGTTGAACCTCGTCGAAGTCACCTTCTTTTCCAATGCCAAGGATGAACACCTTACACCCATCCTTTATCGTTTCCATCAGCTTGAATCCATCCTTATCTCCTAACTCGTTTTCTTTTGGCACAACATCTTTGTTTTCCTCCGTAACCCTCGAGGATGATCCATAGAGATCTTCCTTCTCTTGTGAAATTCAGAATAACCAGAGTTTATACGTGACACCATGGCTTTGATTTCAGCGGGTAAGACACCCCTCTGCCTCCACACCTCATTCGAATTCGGAAGGATAACCCATGTGAAGGACATGGTTCCAAGGTTCTCACGAGGAAGAAGCAATGTGGAGAATATTTGTACTGTCAATAAAAGGATAGAGCCCTTCTAGAAGGCTTATAAGGGGTTAGAAACAAGGTAAAATTCATACTAGGAGGAAAAGGGTCGCCCAAGAAAAGAATCCTAACAAGTATGAAAACAAATAAGTGCAAAAGAAGGAAATTGTGATCATAACGACAAGCTGGTATGGGCGGATGCCCATACGGCGCGCCCGTACCGGGTCGTTTCCAAAAATACGTCGGGCTGAAGTCGGTAAATAGTCAACCGACTAAGTGGTACGGGCGGGTTCTGCCCATACTACCCGGCCGTATTGACTTTACGACTTCAGTTTTGTTTACACAACAAACAAAGAACGGAAGAGAGACACAGAACTGATAACGACCAGCCGTAGGGGGAGGCTACGCGGTCGTACTAGTTATGCAAAAATGAAACGAGGGCACCCGCAGGCTTAACGACCAGCGGTACAGGCGGATTCGGCAGTACTGCCTGCCCGTACCAACCTCGTAAGACCAGCAATGAACTCAAAAAAATGAAGGGAAAATAGATATGCAAAAAGAAATAGCAGAAAAATATCCAGAACAAAGATGTGTTCAGGATTTCATATGCTTCGATCATCGAGGAAACATGAGTTCATTTGAGTACCTTTTTCTTCCTCTCTTTGAACAAAGTTGGTTGTAGAAAATCACCAAAACCGTTACAAGAAGGAATAGAGAACTTCCTTTTTGGTAGTGTGGTTCCCATAGGTATATACACGGATGACGACTCCTTAGAATAAGTAATTTCTTGAGTGTCCATGGATGTTTACTCCATCTCTTCCTTCCTTTGTAGAATCTATAAATCAAATTCTTGCAGAAGTGAAGTCCAACGGATCATCCTTGGCTTAACGTTAGTCCTTTCTAGGATTTCCTTTGAGCCAACACGATCAGTGTGTACTCTTACTTTAGAGTCCATGATATAAGATCTAAACTTGTCACATGAGAAAACCATTGGGAAAAATTCTTTTGGGCCCCGTTTAAGGTGCAACTTGCATGATGAATGATATTAAGATCATCGCCATCATACTGATACAGAATTGCTCCTACAGCTTCATGGTTAGCCTCACAAAATAGCTCGAAAGGTTTCTTCCAGTTAGGTGGTTTTATAATGGGAGCCTCTAGGAGAGCTTGTTTGAATATGTTGAAAGAAGTGATACACTTTTCATTGAAATTAAAACGAACATCCTTTTGAAGAAGGTTAGTTAAAGGTCTAGCAGTTTTTAAAAAATCCTTAATTAACCTTCTATAAAATCCAGCATGGCCTAGGAAACTTCTTATACCTTTTATGTCTCGAGGAGGGGGTAACCTTTCTATTGCTTCAATTTTTTGCTTTATCGACTTCTATACCCTTACCTAAGACTTTGTGGCCAAGCACTATGCCTTATTGAACCATAAAATTATATGTTTCCCAGTTCAAGACTAAGTTAGTGTCTTCACATCTCTGCAAAAATTTATGAAGATTATGGACACAATGATTAAAGGAAGTTCCATAAACAGAGAAGTCATCCATGAATACTTCCATAATACTTCAAATAATCAGCAAATATAGCAGTCATGCATCTTTCAAAAGTGGCAGGAGCATTACAAAGACCGAAAGGAATACATCGATAAGCATAAAGGCCATAAGGACAAATAAAAGTAGTCTTGTGTTTGTCCTCAGGGTGAACAACAATTTGGGAAAAACCAGAATAGCCGTCTAAGTAATAAAAATGAGAATGCATAGCAAGCCTTTCTAAAGTTTGATCTATAAACGGTAAAGGTAATGGTCCTTCTGAGTTTCCTTATTAAGTTTTCTAAAGTCAATGCACATCTTGTGGCCAACAGCAGTTCTAGTAGGTACCATTTCATTATGTTCATTTTCGACAACTGTAAATCCACCTTTCTTAGGAACACAATGAACATGACTTACCCATTCACTCTCTTCTACATGAAAGATGACGCCTGCATCTAACAAACGTATTATTTCTTTTCTTACCTCCTTTTTCATGTGAGGTTTAAGACATCACTGAAAGTATGTGACCGGCTGAGCTCGTTCTACCATGAATATTCTATGGGTGGCTATCGAAGGACTAATCCTCTTCAAGTCACTCATCAAATACCCAAGAGCATTTCGATGCATGCGGAGAACCTTCATGAAATTTTCCTCCTCTTTCTATGAAAGGTTGGAACATATAATAACAGGAAATTTATTGGTCTCATCAAGAAACCTATATTTTAGTTCCTTTGGTAAAGTTTTAAGGATTGGAAGGGGAGGAGCCTCATCTCCTTTCCTTATGGGTTCTTCATATTTTTGATTAATCTCGGCATCTACCTCAAGTGTGGAGTCAAGATAATCATCCATTTCAGCTTTTTGTATGTCCTAGAGAATATTATTATTATTGACTAAGCTTCTTGCTAAATAATCATCAGGGGTCTAAATGACTATTGAGGCTAAATCGATGATATTACCTTGTTCCTCATGTTCGTACTCATCATCGTCCAATTCTTCAATAGCCAGCTTATGGTCAAATTTGGAGAAATTAAAATCCATTTTCACTTCACCAAACTTGAGGGACATAGTTTGTCTCTTGCAATATATGTTTTCTCCTGTGGTATTTAAAAAATTTCTTCCAAAAATGATGGGACAATAAACATTAGTAGGCATATCAATAAGCACAAAATCAATGGGGTATTTGTATGGTCCAACCCAAATTGGAATATCTCTGATTATTCCCATGGGGACTCTGAGTGTTTTGTCTGCAAGCATTATAGTCATGTATGTATCTTCCAGTTCAGTTGGTGTTAATTTATTTTGAATTTTTAAATAAAAATGAAAAGGGATAACGTTAACAGCTGTCCCGATGTCACAAAGGCCATAACAGGAAGTTCCTCCAAAAGTACAAGCGAGAATAGGTTTACCAACTTTTTAGCTTTTACCTTTCCGTCAACGAATTGCGAAGCTTCAGTATTTAGCTCAATTATGTTGTAGTGTGTAAACATGGTTAAAATATCTTCCTTCATTGATGCCTCTGCCTCTTGTACACTTACTTCTTCAGTTTTCCTTCTTTGTGTCTCCTCTTCCAGCTCCTTGAGAAATAGTTCTTCTTCTTTGCGTTGATCCTCTAGCTGCTAACCCATCATATGTTTTCTCACTATCCTTGGAAAAGGAAAGGGTTCAACATATGGGCATACCTCTTTTAATGGTTCAACAGGGGCTGTAATTATTGGATCATCTTCCACAACTGGCTCGGGTGGCGGAGTGTAATGAAGCCAGTCCTTCTTAGGAGCTTCAATATGTTCTGTAAAAGACTGATGGATTTGCAAAATAATATCATCATCAAGTTACAGTTCATTAGGAGTTTCTTTTACTTTACCAGAGTCTTTATAAGCATTGAGACAATCATATTCAATTTCTATACCTCCTTCGCCTCCTAAATCAAATCCCCATGTTTCTCTATTACGGCAAATTGATTCTAAAAGTTCCCAAGCTTTAATTATAGTTAACTCCATGAAAGAGCCTCCAGAATTTGTGTCAAGCTCATGCTTAATTTCTTGATTAAGTCCTCCATAGAAAATATGCAAAACGTACCATTTGGGTAAATCATGATGGGGACATTTATTAAGTAGAGACTTATACCTTTTGTAGGCCCTTACCAAGCCTTCACCTGGGCGGTTCTTGAAATTTGTAATTGTCCTTCTTACTTCAGCAGTTTTTACCTTGGGAAAGAATCGAGATACAAATTCTCCTTTAAGCTTTTCCCAAGTATCTATTTTATTTGCAGGGCAAATTCTATACCGAGCCAAAGCAGTGTTGGTTAGAGATTGGCTAAACAGTTTAAGTTTCAATTCATCATCAAAATAGCCTCTCAGCTTAAGAGTCCAACATAGCTCGGTAAACTGCATTAAATGAGTGTAAGGATTCTCGTCTGGATCATCTCCTACAAAAGTTTTTTATTTAATCATAGCGATAAAACGAGGGTTGGCCTTGTATTCTAGTTCGCTCCCACTCGGGAAATTCTTTGACGAGTCCTCTATTGAACTTCTCGAGGTATTTAGTAGCATCGAGCTGATTAATCAGTCCGAGTGCAGTCATGGTGCTTACCTGAAAGTGGTAAACAACTTTAGTAAAACGATTAGTAAAATAAGCAACTAAGAACAAAGACCAAAAGCGCTTAGCTCCCAGCAACAGCACTAGAAAATAGCTTGATGACTATAGATCAATTGTAGCTAGTTTTGAAGTAAAGATATCGAACCCACATAGAGCTATTGGTAAAGGTCTTTATGCCCCTCGTTACTATCTACCAAAGGATACTTATAAGCTGCCTTTGATCTCAAGTAAAGGGTGTTTGAAAGGTTTATGGTTATTTGCAGAAAAGAAATTAAAACAAGTAAAAGGAAACAAGTAATAGGTTTGTATGAAAGCGTGGTTGAAATCAATAGGGCTAAAACGTTCTCGGGGGTGTAGGATACACCACTAGCATAGTATTAGTGTTATTTGTAATAAAGATAACATACTTCTTGTGTCATGAGATGTGTGGAGAGAGCTCCATAATAGGATGTTCACTACAAGGCTCGTAAGAGGCAAGTTTGTTGAGCCAAGAGTGAGGTCACCTCTAAATAACCACTGCGATGTCTGAGAGCAGTCACCTATACAAACCACCGCAATTAAGGGTTTCCTAGTGGATATCATAATTATCTTAGGGTGTCCTTCTTTTATCCTCCTTTGACTGTGTAGGTTACGAGTCGGTGCTAATCTATCACGGGGCCATTCCAGGTACGATCCCAAGACACATCCAAAGGATTTCTCCCTCCCTTTAGTCCTAGGGGAAAATGATATGTGGCCGACTACACATACCCTCTAAAGAGAGAGATCAAACACAAATCATAATTCTATCATAGATAAGAAAGTCATATGGACACAAGAATAGATCATCTTTATTACGAATTCATAATGGTGCTAGGGTTTCTCCATCTCCCTAAGAACAAAGGAAATACTCACACATGGAAGAAATCAAAACCATCATCATTATCAAATGAATGGATAAAAGTACAAAGATAGATCTAATGCAAACCACAATTAAATATGGAATTACAACAAGATCTAATAGATGAGAGATGGGGGTAATGGTGGTAATGGAGATGTAGCGGTTGGTGATGAAGGGGATGATGCGTTGTCCTCCAATGATCCATGAAGCAGCTAGGATTTTGCCCCAGCCAAGTTCCTCCTTCAGATCCCTTTCAGATGTGTTTTTTCGTGGTTTCTGGTGGTTGTGAATGTCGGATCTCCCTCTCGTCTTTGCCAGGAGAAAGTATTTGACAAGGCGATCTGTCAACACCCGGATTTTTAATCCCAGATGACTGTTATGCCCTACATCGCAATCCCAGGATTACCATTTTTGCGAGACATAACAGATTGGATATCACAGTACATCATCCATTACAAACCATAATAAGGTCTTACATGATTAAAGGATCTCATGATCTAGTCTTAATACAACAAGCAGCGGAATAAATAATAAGCGGAGCGGTGGGGTCCATCTTCAGGGGCACAGGCAATGCTGACGATGGAAGATAGTCCTAGTTATCATAGCCGTCCTGCTGTCCTTCATCTTGGTATTCTCCTTCATAGTCTGGCCATAGGAATAGCCAGGGACAAAAGCCATGAGTACTCTTTAAGTACTCGCAAACTATCACTAACAAGTAAGGTAGTTCTAGTGGGAAAAGCTAACTCTAGGTTTATTTGTAAAGTTAAGTTTGAAACCTAAGCTGGGTTCAAAAACAAAGAAAGATAAAATAAAATTCTAGAATCACCTAAGTTGGGAAGCTAGTGTCATAGTCACAACCCTGTTGTGGTCAAGTCAAGATTCATCATTCATAACATAAGTCATTTTGAAAACATCTGACAACGGAATAGTATGGCCACTCCAACTGTCCATAACCGCAGACGCGGCTATTCGAATAGTTTGACACTCTGCAGAGGTGGTACACTTTCACCACAAGATTCGATACATGTGTCAGGGATAACCCTGAATCATCATACTTAGTATGCAGATAATCAAACATAACCTTTCCTTTACACACCCTAGTATAAGCACCTCTCCTATGAGCATGGCCTCCCAACCACGACCATCTGTCATCTTGGGCACTGCATAGGTGGACAACATTGAGAGGTAGCCTCAGCTCAAACCTCTCCCGCGAGGGAACTAATACTAATGCATATAAACTTCCGGCTAAGCCTTACCCAATTCAGGTATTGTGGTTGTACGGTAAAATTGGAATGGTATCGCATCCGAACCCAACCATCAGTTTTGTAAAAGGGCTAAGGCTCATGCCTCAACATTTTCATCATCATAAACCATTTGTGTTTCTCAACACATGTTCAAACATCTCAATAGAATGACTCATCATTCCAAGGTTTTCACAAGTAATTTTCACCAAGTACTCCCAATCTAAGTGACTAAAGTTTTGATTTAGCTCTAAGCTACTAAGTTAAGAGTGCTCACTAATGTGGGATGCTAAGATCAATCTCATGCCATAGAATGACATCTAAGTTTATCTAGATATGTCAAGTTTTATAATTTTTATGCTACCTTCAAACAAGTAAAGGATTTTGGTAAAGTAAAGAAAGTAAAGCTTGTAAATAACATTTGGAGTAGGTATAAGTCAAAGGGTATAACCAAAGCATGCCTAATGCATCTTTCTTAGGTTATCTAGCTTAATTCTAGCTTCCTAACAATAGCTTGCCTTGGTTGTTGTAGTGGTTGAAGTTTTCTTCCTCCTCCTCTTGGTAGAACTCCTCCTCCTCGAAAGCTTGGTCGGTACTATCGTCTATAAATACATACGGGATACACAATCACCAAACAATACTTAACTAGTCTACTTAGCATACTAAGGCACACATTTGATGATCTAGTATCATCACAAGCATCACAAGGTTTAATTAACAAGGTTTAATTAACTAGCTTTAATCTTTTTATTTTAGAAAAGTAATTTCTACTCATTGAAATTAACTAAGATTTAATATTCTCCAATTAAAATATGGGATCATGTGGACACATGTCATCACCACATATTCTAACATATGGGAATGTGATTTAAAGGATGGATCACATTTTAATAAGTTTATGTTTCATATTTAATGATTTAAAGTGACTAGAAATGCCTATATAGCATTATTTTGGTACTAGTCCAAAGTCACTGCATGCAAACCTTAATATTATTACATATTCAGATAGGTATGGTTAAATGTGATTTTGAGAGTTGGAATCAACTCAAAAGCTATTATGGTTGATTTTAGAAAAATGTTTGAATGTGCAAATGCTCCAGTCTTGTTATTTTTACTAGGAGATATGTATAACTCTAAATGATTTAAATCCAATGGGCTAGGATAGAGATTTTCATTACCTTTCCAACAAAATTGGAATCACTCAATTTGGATTTGTAAAACTCTTTGAAATGATTTTTGAACTAAGGGACGGAATTGATTTTAATTCTAAATAGAAAAACCTAATTTGAATTAACTGGGTCAGCGCGGAAACTTAAATGGGCCGGCCCAGTAACGCTCAGCGGCGCAGAGGGTGACTAACAGGCTGGTCCCGCATGTCAGCGGCACATAAAACCTGAAGCGGTACGGGGCGATCTGGGCCACACGATTAGAACGCAGATCGACAGTTCACGGTCATCGTCGACGACGGACTGGTCGCCGGCGAGACCGAACCCTAAATGGCCGGTGGGGGTCTACTGGGGACGTACTAGGGCTCTAGCTAGTGCGGCGAGGTGGGCGACCGAACTGGACGGTGACGGCGAGCTCAGGCGAAGTCACGGCAGGGGCTGAGGTGGACGAAATCGACGGGGACTTCTCCTCCTCTGTAGCGGCTACCTCCGGTGGAATTCCGGCGAACGGTGGCTCGAGCGGCTCTGGCGAGAGAGGGGAAATGGTCAGTGGAGAGAGGGGAGTGAGATGGTGTGAAGAAATGGTGATGGGGTGGCCTCCTTATATAGGCTCGACGAGTAGGCAGTGAGGCATGGGCGCGGCTCGTCGGTGATGGCGAAACAGGGGGCTACCGGCGTGGGCGAGGTAGGCGGACGGTGGGCGGTCTGCTGGCGGTCAGCTACGGTGTAAAGGCGACACTAGGGGCGGTGGCATTTGGTCTGGGACTTCTCGCGCTCTGGGAGACAGAGGCGGTGCTCGACGGCGATCATGGCGACTATGGGTCACGCAGCGGTGCACGGCCGTGTCTGGCGGGTTGCTGGGTTCAAGGCGGAGCTGCGTGTGCAATTTGGTGTCGGGGCTTGGTCTGTGGTGTCTTATCGGCGGCGCATAGCGCCAGGTGGCGCTGTGGCTGGGATTGATCGAGGGGTGGACAGGGAGTGGCGGTAGGGTTGGGTGGAGCTAGTGGGCATGCTGGTTTGGCGCGGCGCGGTCTGCTGTGAGCTGTCCACGTTCGGTCGACGGTGACCAAAAACAGGCGGCGCGCTACTGCTGCTCTAGGCCAATGGTAGGCTGGTTAGGGGTTGGTTAGAGCTGGGGGAGACCAGGGGACCAAAATTTGCCCAAATACTCGACAATGCATTGATCATCAAATAGTAATAGTTAGGCAGAATTTTTGTGCATGTCACATGTTCGATCAAATGGTTGCATGAACAAAACTTTTGAATTTTTAAAAGATTTTTGGTGGAGTAGTGTAACTTATGCTTGAGCATCTAGGTTTGCTTGGGATTTTGAAATGGAGTTCATTTGAGTGGTTTTTGAATTAGTGTGATCTTGATACATACACTAGATTCAATTTTCAAATGTCATTTAAAGTTAGAGTTTGAATGTTTTTGGGAGATCACAAAGTGGGCCTTGGCACATCACTACTTGTACTAGCAAGGGGTGCAAAGGACCACAATTGTCTCTGTTGGCATTTGAGTCCTAGGAACACCCAAAGTGTGCTAGTTAGTTAAAATGGCACAAATGACCATTTCCTTATTTTATTCTTTTTGATTTCTTTTTCTTTAGGATTTGTTTGGGAATGATCTAGATGATGTTTCACCTTAGAATCATTTTACAACCAATGGATCACTCAAACATGGCAATTCAAATCAACTCCTAATTTAAATGCACACACATATGAATGCTTAATTATTTTAATTGGAAAAATTTTGTTAACCCTAAATTGGGTAGATTTGATCTTGATTAACTTTGGATTAAGTTTTTGGGATGTTACATGATCAAACTGGCACTTGGTACAGGCGGATGGTACGGGCAGGCTTCACCCGTACCACCGGTCGTTATCGGTAATGATTGCTCCTCCTTGCTTGGTATTCTCCCAGGTGCGAAGGTAAATCCATAAAATGACTTTTATCACTTAGAAATATCATATAATTACACAATATGACAGTTCAAGTTGATATGTTCATATAAGACTCAATGATTTGGGATCTTGTTAAAAAAAGAACAAAATGGTGCGTGCAGACGCAGTGAAATACAAAGATCCCTACTCTATTTATGCAAAAACAAAAGGAAAAATGCTTCAATTTTGGACTCATCAACAATCCCAATTGATATATTCACAAAATACTTAATAATTTGGGATCCTGTTGAAACAAGGACTAAAGGTACGTGCAAACACCGTGAATACAAAAACCCTAACTCTACTTATGCAAAAACACAAGGTAATGCTTCAAAAATGGACTCATCAATCATGGAGGGTCGCTTCGACGGGTGTGAGGTCTCCCACATCAGCAGAACGAGCAACGAGGAAGTTGGCAATCTTGCAAACATCGGGTGCCTCTGCCTACCCATACCACCCAGGGTTTTCTAGGAGGAAATCAGTGTGCACTCCATCAAAGTCAAGAAGGTCACTAAAGCCACAAAACCGAAGGAACACAAGGGGCTAAGCCGTAGGCTGACTCAGGGGTTGCACTAGCATCTGAACCTGAGATACCTTCCCCAGAGGATGAGGAAGAA
This sequence comes from Avena insularis, assembly GCA_023614405.1. Classification (NCBI taxonomy): domain Eukaryota; kingdom Viridiplantae; phylum Streptophyta; class Magnoliopsida; order Poales; family Poaceae; genus Avena; species Avena insularis. The sequence goes on along the minus strand of CM042694.1, from coordinate 281,078,291 downwards.
CCTAAAGATTTCATGATCATAGATCCCACATGGATGCAACCATACCTAGCATATATGACAAATGGAGAACTCCCAGAAGACATAGTCGAAGCATAGTGGATCACCCGCCAATCCAAAGACTTCCGAATAATAAGGGGAACTCTACAAGAGAAGTATCTTGGGTGTGCTCCAGTGATGCATGACACCCGAGGAGGGAAATATCATCATCAAGGACATCCATGAAAGAATATGCAGCCAGCAGCCGAGAAATAGCAGCAAACTCTTCCGGGAAGGATTCTACAGTCCAGGATGCAAAGGACATAGTGAGAACATACGAAGCATCTGATGGCAACAATCGTGGCCACTTTTCGTTGGGACTCCATGTGCAGAGTGTGTACCAAGCTTCTTTTACCCACAAGGGTGTCTCGAGGGTTTATATCAAACTCTCGGGAATTGGTTATGGAAGGGTTTTTGTCTTCTCCTCTTCAAGCAACCTGTAAAGTAAAATAATTTGTCTTGTGTCCCCAACTCCACCAAGTGGATGTCAAGCACAACGTTTCATATTAGTAATCTTAAATAAAATACAAAGTAAACTAAAGTAAAGAAAGTAAAGAAATGCAAACTAGATGATACAGAAGATAATAGAGTTGTTTTGGGGTTTTTATATGAGTGATTGCACGTAGAGAAAGTATTTTTGTATTTTCTAAATAATAAATTGCAGAAAATATAAAAGATAGTAGATGCAATGGAAAGGTGTTTCTTATGATTAAAATTGGACCGAAGTTCAAGGGTTCACTTGTCTACTCTCTTTTTAAGTTGTAGTGATCACAAAACAATTCATCAATGATAAATTTTCATGGAAATTCTATATGTGTTTGATAAGGAATCAATATGGGCATCACTTTCTAACATAGATATGAAATACATCTCTCTTATACTCCTCAAGAAAGGGAAACCCCATGCAATCTTGAATTAAGAACAAATCAGGGTATAGCTTTAAGTAATATAATATGATGTTTGAAATACAAATATGCTACCTTGATCTAACAAGATTACCACACTGTCACGTGATAACTATAGCACATGATTTCACTTTATCCCTAGTGAGGCAGCAAAATAAAGGTAAAACCAAAGTAGATCTTGATTATTGTTTGTCACAATTCAATCACTACCACCATGCTACTTCATCTAATACACACTTCTCCCCATACAAGTTCTTGCATACAAGTTGGATCAAAACAAGAAAATAAGAACGAGGTACATGATATGCATCTATCAGTACATCTTACACAAAATAGATTCCAATCTCAAATATCAAATCATAGAACAAAGATCCACCACATAGGAATTACAAATATGACCATAATCATGTAGGGAAGCTCATATGGTACTATATCTATGAAGACCAAGAGAGAAATAGATCAAGCTACTGCCACAAACCCATAGCCCGGAGGTGGAATACTCCCTCTTCATCATGGTGATGATGTTGGAGAGGGTGGAGATCTCCCTGGAGGCGGCTCCGGTGGAGTTTCCCCTTCCAATCTTTGATGGATCTGACTCTGTTTGGTGGTGTTTTCGTCTCTGGTGTCTCTCTTGTCGAGGACTCCCCAGGGATCCTTATATAGGGGTTTTTAGGTCAATAGAACTGTGTGGGCGAAAGAATCAAGGCAATCAGATGGCCAAGGAGGAAATGAGGGTAGGTGGCGTGCCCACCTGGGCTGGGCGCGCCACCCATGCTCATTTGGGCCTCCTGGCCCTCTAGGTGGGATTATTGTTCTCCAGATGCTTCTCATGGATAAATATTGGCATTTCCAAAAGTTTAGGTCCATTTGACTTCGTATAGGTCCTAAAACATCAAAAGATTGAAACAGGGTTTTTCTGCCCTGCCGAGTTATAGCCAAAATAAAGGCGACCATTGGTAAATCCCAAAAAAACAATATAAAACATGGATATAACATTATATATGACGCCAATATGTGGGAAAACATTTTAACAAACTACAAAGTTCATGTATGCATTTTACATGCATCAACATCCCCAAGCTTAACCTATGCTTGTCCTCGAGCATGAAGGTGAGAAAAACTAAACATGGACTTTGGAGTTTCTTACCTTTGCTTCTTTCATTATCATGTAAAGTTCATAGGCTCAATTCCTTTCAATGAAACATAATATGCAAGTGCACTATCAAGTTGTATCTTTTACACATCTATAAACATGTTAAACAATAAGTAATGGTGTGATAAAACAAATGATGAACAAAACAAACCTTCAAGCACACTTTGATGAACCTATAGAATAGGAGACTCTTTTCATGATTGGCATTGGTGTTTTATTCCTTTATTTTTGGGCTACTTCTTTGTTCCATGCCCTTGACTAGAAGACTCACTTTTTAGTTTCATGTCTTCCCTTGAGATGTTTTGCATCTCGTACCGAAACTAAGCATTGAATACATATGTTAATCCTCCATAAATAATTTAAAAATAATGTTTTGAGCTATGTAGTTCATGTGAACAATACTAATAAGTATGGGGTTCCAAGTATATTTTATTTCAAAGCTTCATATGGTTTATGTGCTAAACATCTTACAAGTTGATTGTTTCATGCACCATACCTGTGACCTTGCACACCTCATGCTACTCAACTTAGGCATGTCATTGTATGCACATGTTGGTCTTAGAAACCGTGTCACTAAAGTACATCTTGCTCCCTGTGTAGCTATTTGCCCCTCTTCTGTATTTATTTATTTAGCATAGGAGTTAATGTAATTCCTTGGTAATGTTCAAGGTGGGAGGGGGTAGTATATCTACTCTAGAAGAACAAGAAAAATAGACATATGAATCATATCAACAAGGATCATCATGTTGTAAGTTTCCACCATGAGTTGTCGCATGGCGCATGGATATGACTAGCGGTTCAGCAGCGTTTTCTCTCAACATGCCTACTCCAGTATCCACACTTTATTTTACATTGATCCAATCCATAGGCAGAACTTTAACATGATTAATTATCAACATTAAATATTGAAAGCTTGTGCCATGACAGCATGGTTTGGCCAACAACAACTAATAAGATGTAAAACACAAAAATTTCCATAGTGGTATCACCCCAAACCTTACTTTCTTATGAGCTTTAAAATACATGAAAAAGGTGTTTTTAAGAATGTTTGGAGGATTAACATACATACTATACTTGAAAGTATCATTTTCCACAAATAGGTGGATATGCCTAGTCTAGTTTATGGGGTTTGGAACAAGTCTTAGCTTGTATTGTGAAGGCTTAGCAAAAAAGGGATCTAAAGAGTGTGTTCTCTAGTTCATAATGCCAATATTTATTTTCTCACCTTGCTCCTTAATGTTCAACATAAATATACACAAGCAAAGGATACAAATTAATAGGCACAAAACAAATCATACTTCATATAAAGTACTTGAGGTTAAGAACTAGACACAACATGAATTTCAGCTTTTTGCTTTTATCTCCCCTTTTCTTTTATTCAAGGCTTTCTTATTCATTTTTAATCTCATTAAGGCAAAGTTTATTTTAAGTATCTCTATCATAAACATTTATAATAATAGTGGTGGTGGCCCTTTTAATGCAAAACAAAAGTAAAATAAACAAAACAGACGCTCCAAGTTTCTATGATAGTTTTATGTTGCTCGAAAAACAAAGTTTAGAGGTTTGCAAACCGAGAGTTTAATAGATCTAGTGGGGTGCCTTGGGCATCCCCAAGCTTATGTTTTCACCATCCTTGGATTGCTCTTGGTGTCATGTTCCTCTATTCCCTATCAAAAAACTTCAACACGAAACTTTTTCTCCCATCTCTTTTCTGAGTGGTGACATTAGTGGCACAAAAGTATAATAGTTGCTGCATATATATCAAAGAAAAAATTATTTATAAATGTTCCAGCAAGAATATAATGTTCCTACATATCCCTAGCATATAATATGACTCATAGTACTCATTTTAGGACACTTGGGAATGGTTAAAATAAAACATGGCAGAATCTGTCCAGATTTTCAGCAGCAGCAAAATGAATTTTTCTCGCCCACTTAAACATGTCAGGAATTTTAGCCAATTTGTGTTCATACAGAGGATGAAAAGTTTTAAAATATGTGTAAATATGAGCACAATAAGAATTACATAAAAAATCAGAAAATTCTTGCACTAAAAACTGTTCTACAGAAATTTGCTACTCCATATGTTTAGCAACTTTTTAACATCCAAAATGGGTTCCGCTTGGTACTTTATTAAAAATTACAGAAAAAAAATCAAAACAAAACTCTCTTGCTACAGCAAGAGTTCAAATAAAAAATCCAAAGTAAATAACCGGGTTGCCTTTCGCAAAATGCTTTCTTTATAGCCATATAGCTAGGATTCACTTACTTGGTTTAAGTTATGTGGAACTCATGGGATAGCTTGTGCTTCTTTGCTACCTCCTTCTTACTTGGAAAGTGTTACATACATTTCTTGTCAGGAAACTGAAACTTTACATTTTCTTCTTTTGTATCAATGACTGCACCTGTGGTTCTCAAAAAGGGTCTACCAATTATTATAGAACTTGATGTATTGCTCCCCATGTCCATGATAATAAAATCAACAGATAGAAATGTCATATACAATTCAACCATGATATCTTTAACTTTTCCTAAAGCATGTTTAGTTGAATTATCAGCAAGTAAAAGATCTATAGAGCATTTTTCCATGGGTTTCAAATCAAATAAATCATATAGATCTTTAGATAAAACTGAGACACTAGATCCTAAATCTAGAATAGCATGATGCGTCTCTTTTCCAATAGTGATTAAAAACTTTGGGATCCATACATCCCCAAGTTTAGGTGGTATCATAACTTCATTATTATATCTTTCTATCTTTTCTTTTATAACATAATTTGCTAGGTAGGAACCAAATCCTGCTTGATGACCATTAAAAGATGGATCATTAGAAAACTTTTGCAATAAATTAATGAGTTCATGCAAGCTAAATTTATCAAGATCAAGTAGAGGTTATTTTGTTTCACTTAGCATTTTGACTTCTTCTACTTGTTTATCATTTGTTATCATTAGTGTTTCATTTTCCTCCATCATATGAAGAGTTTCCCATGATTTATCTATTACTTCTTACACATACTTAATAGTTTTCGCATGGTTCTTTTGAGCTTGAATAAGATTTTTAAATGATGTGACTTCTTGTGTTAGGAGATCTACCCTTTCAAATAAAGCATCTTGTCTTTCAAACTTGGCTATAAATTCCTTGTTAAGTTCCTTTTGAGTAGCTATAAAGGATCTTACGGTGCTTTCTAAATTATTAGAAGCATTATCACCACTAGCATATTTATTAGGATTAAAAGGTGGCCTACCATATGAGTTATTATAGTTGTTCACATATCCATTGCTACCAAAGTTTCTTATGTAGTTGACATCTACACTTTAATTTGTGTTTGTTACTAATTCTTGTAAAGGAACATTTTCGATATTTTGCTTAGATATGTAGGCAAATATAGCATCAAGTTTACTTCCTGTGGAGTCTAGTTCTTCAATGGAGTTAACTTTCCTAGATGGGTTTGGTACTCTTTCAGTATGCCATTGACTATGGTTGTGGAGCATGCTTTCTAGGATAGTTTGAGCTTTAGGCACAATTTTACTCATAAATGCACCCCCACCGTGGAATTTAGAATGCTTCTTGACATAATATTTAGGCCATTATAAAAAGAATGCAATATTGTCCATTCATTTACTACATGTGATGGGAAATATCTAAGGATGTTTTTAACTCTCTCCCAAGATGTTACTACATGTTCATTATAATTTTGTCTAAATAATAGGATATTATTTCTGTTTTGTAGGATTGATGCGTTGCTAACGTATCTATAATTTTTGATGTTCCATGCTTGGTTTTTATCTACTTTTTTATGTTGTGTTCCAACTTTAGAGTATTTTTATACACTTTCTTGGACTAACCTATTAACAATATGCCACAGTGCTAGCTGCCTGTTTTCTGCTGTTTTTGGTTCCAGGAAAGTCAGAAAATGAATATTCTCGGAATTGGACGGAACAAAAGCCAAAGTCAGTTTTTCATCGAGGGGGACATGGAGCCAGAATACGAGACGGAGAGGGGCCAGAGGGCCGCCACACCACCACTGGCACATGCTGCCTGGCAGCAAGGCCAGGTGGTGTGGCCGCCTAGGGAACCCCCTCGGCCTCCCCTTTCACCTATAAGATTCCTCTGATACAGAAACCCTAAGCACCCAATCAAAATTCCATGAAAGAGTCTGTAGCCGCCATCATCTCCGTCCCTAGATCGGGAGGGATCTGAAGCTCTTCCCAGCACCCTACCGGAGGGGAGAATACACCCTGGAGGCCTTCTTCATCACCATGCAAGCCTCCGGTGTGGTGTGTGAGTAGTTCATTCTTGAACTACGGGTCCATGTAGTAGCTAGATGGTTGGTTCTTCTCCTTTGTGGTATCATGTTTAGATCTTGTGAGCTCTGTTCATGATCAAGATCATCTATTTGTAATCCTACATGTTGTTTTTTTGGGGATCCGATGGATATTGAGATGCTATTTCAGATTGATTATTGATTCTATCATGTCTTTGTTATTTGTGATCTTGCATGTTTTCTGTTGTTAGTAGATATCTTGGCCAAGTAGATGCCAGCAACTCCAAGAGTTAGTATTTATGCTCAATAGTGGGTTCATGCCTCTAGTAATCTGGGGAAGTGACAGAAATCTCTAAGGTACTAGATGTGTTGTTCCTACTAGAGAGAAAACAGCAATCCTTTGTTCATAGAACAATCGTATTGTTTACTTTACACACAATGCATAATGCAATTATCTGTTGCTTGCAACTTAATACTGGAGGGGGTTCGGATGATAACCTGAAGGTGGATTATTAGTCATAGATGCAGTTGGATTACGGTCTATGTATAATGTTGTAATGCCCAATCAAATCTCAAAGGAGTCAAGATGGTTAGTACATGCATGTATGCTTTCTCGATGTTTGTCAATTTCCCTGCTGTAATTTGTTCACCCAACATGTTATCTATCTTAAGGAGAACCACCACTAGTGAACTATGGACCCCAGTCCTTTCTTTTACCATCAATCTACAACTGTTTACTGCTTTTTGTTTACTTTCTGCAAGTTTTTACTTTCTTCCACACAATATGTTTAATCCTTTGTTTTCAGCAAAACCAGTGAGATTGACAACCTCACTGTAAGTTGGGGGCAAAGTTATGTGGTTGTGTTGTGCAGGATTTGTCGTCGGATTGATGACAAGTACGCCATGAGGGGGTCCTCGAGGCGTGCGGAAGAGAGGGGTGTGAGACGTACGGTGTTCCGGGACGGTGAGCACACAAGTTTACCCAGGTTCGAATCCGCCGGCTTTGGATGGATCCTACTCCTGCTAGCAATCCAGTAATACGGCAGAGCCAGAATATGGGTTACAAGGGTTCGCCTGTGCGAGTTGAGGATCTAGAGTGTTGGGTGTGCCCTAAAGGCTCTCCCTAGAACGGCTTATATAGATATCCGGCCTAGGGTTTACAGGAGAGATCTATCCGGCTACGACTAAGAGTCGGTTACAGAGTACATCTTGGACTATAAGTAACATTATGGGCCTAAGTCGGTAAGTCTTCTGGGCCTTCTCGTAGCCGGATTGGACTCTATCTTTCTCCCTGACTGGGCCGCCCGTGAAGCAATGCTCTAACCCTAAGTGGGCCACCCTGGTCAGTGAGGAACTATGAGGATACCCGGAAAGTATATCCCCAACAGCAACCCCCAGAGGCCTCCAAGATCCAAAGTCGGATTTATCATCGTCTAGCTTAATCTTCGGCTTGTAGAATCTTGAAGGGTTCCTGAAACTTCACAATAAAAAATACGATCCGGGTCTTAAAAAATAAGTCGGACCTATCAACGGGTTACTCGGATTTTCCAGCTTGATTTCAAACTAAGCCGGAACTTGGTCTCTAACACCACCTGACACAAGTCATGGTCAAGTCACATCATCTGACAGGCATTTCATCAGCACGACCGTTGGTGGGTCCGCGGTTCACAGAACCGAGGCGCCCTTTCAATGTGTGTGCGGAGATCGAGCCAACGTAATCAGCGTGTGGGACCTTCCCAGTTCCTTCCACGACGCATGGCGGTTATACTGTAGCATTTGCACGAATCTTGGCGCAGTTAGGTGAATATAAGGGGTTAGGATTTTCTCCTTCTCCTTTCACCAGTCCTTTGCCTTTTCCTCTCCTTCCAATCTCCCTGTGCGCACACAGCTCCCCCGTTCCCCCCAAAGAACTCCCAGCGCCACACATTCTAGGTCAACTGCTCGCTGGAGAAATGGCCTCATCTTCCTCTTCCGGCTTGGCGGCAGCGGCGATGACGGAAGCGGTGGCGGAGAAAGAGAGCTTTCGCGGGCTCTGGATTCCCTGCACGCTCAACGACGAGGGTCTCAAGAACGTGGAGAAAGAAGGGCTCCTCCGCGCTGATGACTGGCAGAGCGGCTTCGGGGAAACCGTCCCCAACCCACGCGGCGGCGAGCTGGTCCACTTCGGCACCCACCTCGACAGAGGTTTGTCATTTCCTCCCTCAGAGTTCTTCTCCGAGGTGATTGATCATTACGGAGTTCAACTCCATCATCTTCCTCCCAACTCTCTTTTAGAGAAGAGCGCGTACGCTTCGTTGTGTGAGGGCTTTCTCGGCATTAGGCCGAGTTTGACTCTATTCCGGTACTATTTTCATGTCCGGAGAAACTCCATTACCGCCGTTGTTCCTTACATCACCGGTACTATTAGTTTTTCTCTTAGACGCGAGCACGCGTATCCCAAAATTTTAGCTAGTGACTCGGTCAAACAATGGTCAGCCACGTTTTTCTATCATAGGGATATTCCGGCTCCCGGCAAAGCCACTGCTTTGCCGGCTTTCATCGATGGAGCTGCCACGGCCCAACCATCCTGGGACAAGGCTGCTCCGGCTCTCACCGATGATCTGATCCTCGCTAAGAGGAGGATCGAATACTTAATCAAACACAAAGGACTGAAGGGATCCGACTTAGTCCAATGTTGGGTCTCACGTCGGATCTAGCCCCTTCAGTACCACGGGGATCAACTGATGCACTCCATCACGTCATCCAAGAAAGACTCCCTCTGCATCAGCCCCAAAGCCTACACCATATAGGGCTACATAAGCCAAGTCAAGTGGCTGATTAGGGAGCGGATCGAGAGGAGAATCCCGGAGGTTTCTCTGGATATGCACACGGCGGACAACCCCGTAGTGCTGGTAAGCTTCCATCAGTACACCTTTTTATGTGTTTCAATATTTGAGTTACAGTGCAATGCTGATATGTTTTCTTCTTTTCAGCTTGCTGACCTCCCCGAGTTGGAACTTGCTCCGCTCGAAGGATATCCTCCGGAGTTCTCTCAGGAGGTAGAAGTGGTCCCATTGCCGGATCTTGCGCTCAAGAAGCGCAAAGCTCCGACAGTGCCTGTCGGCACAAAGGAGGTGCCTGTCGTGAAGAGGTAACTTTCAATCACAATTTCCGCCTTTGTACCTTACTCGAATTTCTTTCTGAGATGTAATGTTTCCGACTTTACTACATTCTCAGAGCAAAACCGCTCATCAAGGGCAAGGGGAAGGGAATTTCTTTGAAGCCCCTGCGACAGACGAAGCTCACCATAGCTTCTCCTGCTGTGGCTCCTCCGACTCCTGCCCATCAACCTTCTGCAATGCCGGTGAGCATTCCTTCCCCGATCGTCATAGAAGATCTGGCTCCTTCGACGGAGCCTATGATCCTTGAATCGCGAACGGACGTCACCATGGGTGAGTCAGATCTAGATAAGGGTGAACCCTATTTGGGTAATGATCCCTCGGCAGAAACCTTCGCCGAAAACCTCATGAGCAATCCGGGACTTGCCAAGTTTGGCCTGTCCCGGAAATCTGCTGAAGAGATCCAGCGGCTCGCCAGGCAATGCCTAGAGAAAAGAACCTTATCTGCCGAAGAAGAAGCGCAAGAAGCAGAGGACGTCAAGTTCTCCGACCTTCTCACCCAGGTGCGCCTTCGTGACGAGAGGATTAGGACTGGTGAGCTTCCAACAGCCCCAATGATTCCTCTGACTCTCGCCGAGAAGGTGGCCGTTGAAGTGAACGCGAGTTTGGATAAACTCACTCGCGAACAATATGTAAGTCGGAATTCAAACTCCTGTTTTTCCTTTATTTCATATCATATCCTCTAGCCCCCAAGCATGAAGTAGGATATACAATTCGGGTTTATGCTTCATTAGGATGCCAAAGAATGAACTAGTGTAGCCCCCAAGGCTCATGCTGATATTAGCAAAAATATTAGCCCGAGTCTTAAGTAGCTTTCTGACTTTGGGTATTCCGACTTACAGAAAGTATGTTCCTATAACCAGGATTTATTGAAGAATGTCTGTGATAAGCGGAGAGAGATCAAGGCTCTCCGACTTAAAATGCTGAACTTAAAGTTGCCAAGGATGAGGCCGAAGGTGAACATTCCGAGACTCAAACCTTGTCTTTGTATTTTCAATGTCGAATTTGTTCTGAACTGTTGTTCTTTTTGACTTATAGCGCTGGTGAAATAATCCTGCGCCATGATTGAAGAGGCCGAGAACCTCAAGAACTTGGTGGTGGAGAACAAGGAGCTTCGTCAAGAGCTGGATAAGCTCACGGCGGATCATGAAAAGAGCATTGCTCAAATCCTTAAGTCCTCCTCCATGGCTACTGATGAGCGTGATCGCAAGATCGCTGCTCAAGATAAAACAATCTCGGACCTCAAAAATGAGCTTTGCAGAGAGAAGGATCTTTCCGATGCGCTCCGGGCTGAACTCCAGAGTCTTCGGGAAGAGAAGACCAAAATCGACGATGTCATTTTTGGTACGTTCCATCTGTCTGACTTTTCCACTTTCTTTGACTTCTATCAATGTCGGACTTTTCTTGACTTGTTTTGTGTATAGGTCCTCTGAACTTGACGGACTCTTCCTCCACCGAGCCCCGTACCCACCGGCTTACCCAAGTCGATGACCTGCTTCATGAATTCCGCCAATCCCTTGAGGACATCGGCGAAGCTCTCAAGATTCCGGGCATGCCTAGCATGTCGGATTTTCAGGTGCGGGACAAGGCAAAGGAGATGCCGCAACTTGCTCAGGATTGGAACATGTCCTAAGCGCGGACTGCTGCGTAGAACACTCTCACCATGGTCATGAGCCACCATGGAAACATGGAAATATGGCAAGTGACAATAGGGTACTGCAAAGTAGATGAAGATGGCCAGGAGCAGGACCTTCAAGCCATCATGCACTCCTGTGCCGGATATGGGTGTCGCGTGGCTAACCTGACCAGCTACAAGATCCCTTTCTTCACCCGCGTGGACACTCCACCTCCTCCTCCAGAAGAATCAGCAGAAGTTTCCGACGATGAACGCACCACCTCGGATGCGGACATCTCGGAACGATATCAAGGCAGCACATCCAGCGAGCCGGCAGCTCCTTCATCTCCTCCTGCATCATAAATTGCCAGAAATATTTGTATTATCCTGAAAAAACATGATGCGTCTGTAAATGTAAAGTACTATGGTTTTGCTAGTGCTAAGCTTTTGATCTATTCAGCACTTTTGGCTTTAATTTTTTGTGTGCCTGAAATGTTTACATAAGCACTTGTACTTTTTCGTCTATACTTATCGTTTATCTGGCTTTCCGCCTCATCCCTTTCGTGAGCCGGCTAAACCTTCTGCCAGAAACTTTGCCGAGCAACGGAGCTCAATTGCTAAACCAGTTTAAAGTCGGAAACAAAGCCGGCTTCCAGTACCAACAATTCACTACTTGGAAAATGCCCGCATCCAGCAATCAGACAAATAACCAAAGTAAAGACTAGAAACTTTTAGAGTTATACCCGAGGGTAACAGTTTTAGAATCGGAAATCTAAACCAGAACGAGCATGAGCATAAAGTACTTTCAAGCATTTTGGGATTTTCGACTATGACATGATCATTCGGAAATAAGATGGTAAGAACTTCTCAGAAAAAACTTGAGGCAACCAAAACTTTTATTTCTCCTAGAACATGTACATATATATGATTACAAAGAAGGATAAACTAAGAATAAAAGGGACGTAGCTGAGCAATATTCCACAGTATGTCTAACTCATCCGGATTTGTACTACCTCCAGCTCTCTTTCTCTTCTTAGTAGCAGGTCTTTCTTTGACTGGCCTCATGTCAGTTAAGTAGTACGATCCATTGTGCAATACTCGACTAACTAAAAAGGGCCCTTCCCATACCGGGGAAAGTTTGTGCTTTCTTTGTTGCACAAGCCGGAGAACCAAATCACCTTTATTGAAAGATCTATTTCGGACTCTCTGGCTATGATACTTGCGTAACTTCTACTGATAGGCTATAGATCTCATTTTAGCAACAACGCGAACTTCTTCGACTAAGTCGAGATCATCTTGTCGAGAAATCTCGGCATCCTCTTCAATATACACGGCCACTCTAGGAGAAGTGTGAATCAAATCACTAGGAAGAACTGCTTCTGCACCATAGACCAAGAAGAAAGGTGTGTATCCGGTTGACCTGTTTGGAGTCGTTCGTAAACTCCATATTACAGAGGGTAATTCCTCTGCCCAAGCCCCCGCAGCATGTCGTAGTGGTGCTTCGAGTCTCGGTTTCAGGTCTTGTAGGATTAAACCATTTGCTCTTCCGACTTGTCCTTTAGCTTGTGGATGTGCGATTGATGCAATGTCAAGCCGGATATTTTGCTCGTTGCAGAATTTCGCTAATTCTCCCATAGAGAAGTTACTCCTGTTGTCCGTGATAATGCTATGTGGATAACCGTACCGGATTATAACATCCTCGACAAATCTTTTGGTTGTTGCTCCATCACAACTAGTGATGGGTTTAGCCTCAATCCATTTGGTGAATTTATCCACCATCACTAAGAGGTGAGTAAATCCACTTGGAGCTCGTTTAAATGGTCCTACCATATCAAGCCCCTAGACCGCAAAAGGCCATGTTATAGGTATTGTTCGCAGCTGATCAGCCGAAACATGAGCTTGTTTGGCGTACTTTTGGCAGCCTTTGCACCTCTTGACTAATCGTTCGGCATCTGCCTGAGCTGTAAGCCAGAAAAATCTGTGTCTAAAAGATTTTGCCACTAAAGATTTGGCTGCAGCGTGGTGACCACACTCGCCTTCGTGGATTTCCCTTAAGATTTCCACTCCTTCTTCCGGAGATACACAGCGCTGAAAAACCCCAGAAACACTCCGCTTATAGAGCTCACCTTTAACAATAGTATAGGATTTTGCTCGTCGGATAATCTGTCGGCTCAGCACCTCGTCTTCGGGTAATTTGCCATCTACCAAATAATCGAGGTAGGGTTGAGTCCAGCTGGGAATCACAGCCAGAACTATTATCAATGGTGAGTCGGATTTGGTCGGATATTCCTCATCTACTCCCTTTATTGAGGGAACCTTGAGGTGCTCTAAAAAAGCGCCATCTGGGACCTCTTTCCGCGCAGAACCTATCCGAGATAGTGCGTCTACTTCCTCATTTTTTGCTCGAGGAATATGTTGAACTTCAAATCCTTCGAACGATGTAGATAGATCATCCACGGCATCTTTATATGCTGCCATGTGCTTATTTGCATTACAAATATCCGACACTTGTTGAGCAACAAGATCCGAATCTCCGTAACACATCAAACGTCGAATGCCAATATCCTTAGCAATCCGGATTCCATGCAGCAGTGCTTCATACTCGGCAATATTGTTTGTCGCTGTGAAGTGGATCTACAACACGTATAAAAGTTTATCTCCTTGGGGTGACTTGAGCACCACGCCAGCCCCTGAGCCCCCACGAGCCTTAGACCCATCGAAGAAGAGGGTCCAATATTCTGACTCAGGGAGGATCATGTTCTCCTTCATCTCTGTCCAATCAGCGACAAAGTCAGCAAGGATCTGGGATTTGATTGTTGTCCGAGGTTTATACTCAATGTCAAAAGCTGAAAGCTCTATGCCCCATTTGGCGACGCATCATGTGGCATCACTGTTGTTGATTATATCTCTCATGGGAGTTGTGCTCACCACGGTAATTGGATGCTCCTGAAAGTAGTGTCACAACTTACGAGATGCTAGAAAAACACTGTAAGCCAACTTTTGATAATGCGGATACTGCTGTTTTGACTCGGTTAGGACTTCACTAACAAAGTAAGTCGGGCGCTGCACCAGGTGCTCCTGATTTCCCTCCGGTCTCTCCACTACCATGACGATACTAATGACCTTATTAGTCGCAGCAAGATAAAGCAACATCGGTTCTTGAGGGTCCGACGCTGCAAGGATAGGAGCGGATGACAGTACTTTCTTCAGGTCTTGTAGTGCAGCTTCAGCTTCATCAGTTGAAACAAAATCTTTGGTCTTTTTCAGGAGTTTGTATAATGGTGCGGCTCTTTCACCAAGCCAGCTTACAAGCCGACTGACTGCAGCAATGCAACCAGTTAGCCTTTGTACATCCTTCAGGCGAGTTGGCCTGGAAATATTGAGTATAGCCTTGATTTTGTCTCGGTTCACCTCTATGCCTCTCTAAGACACGATTAAACCTAATAATTTTCCGGCTGGTATTCCAAAGAAGCACTTCTTCGGGTTAAGCATGATGTTGTATTTTCGTAGGTTGGCAAATGTTTTCTCCAAGTCGGAAATCAGTGTTTCCTTCTTTTTGGACATTACTGCAATATCATCCATGTATGCATGTACATTACGTCCGAGTTGGTCATGGAGGCAACGCTGCATCATGCGCTGGTACGTAGCTCCTGCATTCTTCATCCCAAAGGGCATCGTAACAAAACAGAAGGCTCCGAAGGGGGTTATGAATGAAGTTTTGACTTTGTCAGATTCCTTCATCCGGATTTGCTGATAACCGGAATATGCGTCGAGAAAACAGAGGAGTTCCGAGCCTGCCGTAGAATCGATAACTTGATCAATTCTTGGCAGAGCGAACGGATCTTTTGGACAAGCCTTATTCAAGGCAGTATAATCAACACACATCCTTAAATCAGTGGTGTCCTTTTTAGGGACCATTACAGTATTGGCCGACCACTCAGTGTGGATGACCTCCTCTATGAATCCGGCTAACTCGAGCCGTGCTAGTTCCTTAGCTATTACCTTACACTTTTCATCGCCAAATCGTCGTAGGTACTATTTGATGGGTTTAGCATTCGGGTTTACGTATAGAGAGTGCTCGGCAAGTTCCCTAGGTACTCCGGTCATGTCAGATGGCTGCCATGCGAAGATATCTTGATTTGCTTGGAGGAACTTGACGAGCGTGATTTCCTATGCGCTACCTAGGCCTACGCCTATCTGGGTCACCTTGGAGGGGTCATCATCCTTCAACGGCGTCTTCTTCATCTCTTCTGATGCCTTGAACTCCGGATTTGGCTTTGTCACCTCCTTCTTTGTTGCGGGCATCTCGGATGGATCTATGCTCTTCTTGATCTCCTAGTACTCCTGGGCGTGCAGCACGGCTTCAGCAAAGGCGGCATTTCCATCCTCGCACTCTCGCGCTTTCTTCGGGTCTCCCTGATGGTGATCACGTCGTTGGGACCTGGAATTTTCATCATATTGTAAATGTGACACGGACGAGCCATAAAAGCCCAGTAAGCCGGACATCCGAATATAGCATGGTACACGCTCTTGAACGGGACCACTTCGAAGGAAAGTGCCTCCGTCCGATAGTTCTTTGGAGTTCCAAAGGTAACATCCAAAGTGATCTCTCCCAGGGAATTAGCTTGTCTTCCTGGGACAACTCTGTGAAAGATCACAGAGCTATGGTTCAGCTGTGTTTCCGAGATCTTCATCCGGCATAGCGTTTCGACATAGAGAATATTGATACTGCGACCACCATCCATGAGGGTCTTGGAGAATCCATAACCGTCAATCAGTGGATTGACGATTAAAGCGTATTTTCCTCGCCTGTGTAACTTAGGCGGATGATCATCGCGGTCAAATGTGATTGCCACTTCCGACCAGTCCAGATACTGGGGGACAGCCGGAACTGTTGCATTGAGCTCATGTAGAACTGCTTTCTTGACCTTTGCTGGTTGAGATCCGAGGAAAGTGACATAAGTGTCCTTTTTGGTGGGAAAAGTTTTCTTCCCTTCCGACTTGGGATATGAAGCATCAGCTTCCTCCATGTCGGAATCTTCCTTGGTCTCTTTTTCTTTTTCGGGATTCTTCTTTCCCTTCTTCCGCTTAGCTTTGTAACCCACGGTGTCATCTCTTTTGATGTCGTCATTGAAACGACATTCAGCGTTGGTGTGGGACGAGCCCCCATTGGCGTCTAGGTGATGCACACATGGGTTATTGGCAATGTCGGCCCAAGAGTAGGTTTTGCCTGGTTGCTGGTCTCCTCTACCCTGGACTCTTGAAGTTCCACGACACGCCATGCCCTCCGCTGCCCTCCTCCCTCCGCATCGAAAGTAGCAAAGGACCACTGTTGTTTCCGCGTTGGGTTTTTCCTCCGAGGTATTTTTGCGCTTCTGAGCTTGTTGCTTTGGTTGTTTTGCCGACTGAGGCATAGCTAGGGCATTGAGCAATCCCTCTGCATCGTCATCAGCATCTGCATACTTGCTCGCTGTTTCTATCATCTCTCCCAAATCAGTGACCTTGTCACACTTCAAGCGATGGCACAGTAGACCAATTGGGAGACCTGCAATGAAAGCTTCAATCGCAGTTTGATCATTCACTCCTTCACAGGAGTTCTTGGTGTCAATCCATCGTCTGAGGTAGTCCCGGCAAGTTTCTCCGGCTTTCTGGGTGCAACGCTGTAGGTCTCCGACCGTACAGAGTCTCCGATATGTGCCTTCGAAATTCCGAAAGAATGCACTTTGCATGTCATACCAGTTATGGATGGTGCTCTCCGGATGTTCATTGAGCCATGATCGTGCCGTCTTCCGCAACATAAGTGGGAGATATCGGGTAGCGACCAGGCGGTTTCCGCCTTTAGCGATGCAGCAAGCTTGGAAGAAATCTTGTAGCCAGGTATTTGGCCTAGCAATGCCATCATAGGCTTGGATATGTATTGAGATAGCAAATCCTTCTGGGAATTTTGTAGCTCTGATGCATGGTCCGAAGCACTTTGGGCCCACATAGATATCATCGTTATCGTAGAGCCGAGCCTCTATGTTGGAGTTGATCCTGTGCCTTGCGTCGTTTGGGGATAGAGATCATCCCAAATGTCGGTTGTGGCTGCGGTGCCTTGGAGCCGGACTTCGGCTTCTGCCACCACCTCCTCCGCCACGTCGTCCTCCTTGCCCTCCTTGGGAGCCGTTATGATGACTGTGTGGTGGAGAGGGTGCGGCAGCTGGATAGTTTCCGGCTGATCGCCGGCCTCCGTCCGGAACGTCATTATTCCAATTCCGGGGAGGGTCTTGACTACGACGAGCCCCCTGCCGGCTTGTCCCGGCATGGTTTCCGTTGTTTCTTCGTCCGTCGTTCCCACCATGGTGGGGCTCAGCCGGACGGCTTGCATGTCTAGGAGGTGGCATTTTTTGACGATCCTCCTCCCGATGTTTCTCTTTATCTTATCCCTTTCGATCGTTAGATTCTCATCGGGGAGGATTCCTCAGATTCAGAGCAGCGATGGCCTCTTTCTCGCGATCAGCGTTGTTCAGTCCTGCAATGCTGTCCTGACGATCCGGTTCTCGAATAATTGTCCTCCTGTTGTTCAGGGTGATAATGCTGCTCCGGAACGCGGTGGGGTCTTACGCCAGCCCATGTCAGATCTGTGAGACATTGGTCGGAATCCGAGACCACTTTTTGACTTCCAGACAGGGCGACCTTTTGCTGCTCCAATCCCTTGTTGAGTAGTTTGATACCCAAGCGGATCTCCTCTTGTCCTGGATTAGCCGATAGAATTTCTCGGGCTGCCACGGTATTCTGTACTGGGGTTGGATATACCCAATCTCCTTTGTTATCTTTTCGTGGCTTCCCCATCTCATCTCCGAAAAGGACGGCATGGATATGTGGGAATTGGTCGTCATTGGTGTGACGCTTCCGTGTCTTCTGATGCAACTGAGACATGTAATCCTTAGTTGCCATGCGTTTCTTCTCCTCCTCAATGTTTTTGGCTTCATCCAGGAGTTGTTGACGACGCGCTTCTAGGTCTTGGCCCCTTTCGTCCAGCTCTTCAGCAGTAAGTTCTACAGCTGTAGGGATAGGTGTGGTTAATGCAGCATCGATGAGTTTACGCGCACCTTCGGTGATCACGTGTCCATCCACCGATTCTTCTTTTTTCGGCTCTTTTGGGATAAGTGCTCCATCCGAGTATTCTTCGTATTCCTCGGCAATCACCTCCTCAGCTAGAGGGTCTTTTGCCGGGGTCTTGTTCTTCTTGTTCTTCTTCTTTGCCTTCTTGGCAGCACTGGTAGCAAAGACGGCTTTGGGTCCGTTTCTCGGAGTCAAGATTTGATCGGTACTTTCGGACATCTGGACTTTGGGATTATCTCCGACGTCCATGCCATCCTGTGCTTTGGGAGAGTGTTCCCCGGATCCTTCATCCATGGCTTCTCCTTCTTCTGCAGCTTTGGAGTTATACTCCTCTTCATACTCCGCGGAGAACTTTCGGAAATCTGCTGACGTCATCGATTCATCCGAGGATGCGGGTACGTCGGCGTTTGTTCCAATTGCCTCCAGCACAGAGTCGGTGTTTTCTCCAGCATCGGCAGATCCGGATCCGGATCCGGATCCGGATCCGGATCCGGATCCTACGTATCCGACAAAGAGTGACGCGTGCTTCTTGAGGTACCTGCGGCTTATGCGATCAGCCATGTCGAAACTTTTGATGGTCTCGAGGATTGCATCTGCGCTTGCATCTTGCAGTATCATACATTGCAGTGTATACCTGAGGAAAGGCATGTCTGTCCCGGCGTCGTCAGAGCCGGAATCAATGTCGTTGACTAGCTCCTCCTGAATTTTGACTTCCACGGGTGGGTCGATCTGGGATCCGGCTCCTCTAGGGAGATCCACTCCAGATTCGACTTGGACCGCTAGGTCTTCTTCAGGCTCGGATTTCTCCACTATCTCCGCAACTGGTGCGGGCTGGGTGGGTTTAGGGTTTTCTGAGATCCGGAACTCTGCCGCCTCCGCGGACAAAGGGGACCCAGAAGATTCTTCTGCCTCTATCATCACCGCTGGGGTGGGTGGGGCAGGTTCAGCAAAACTGATGTAAACATCGATCTCGCCAAAAGACATGATTGTGTAGGTAGTCACAGCCTCCCTAGCCAGAATCCAAGTCTCGTCGAGAACGATGAGAGGGACGTCGCTGGCGTAGAGGATGCGTCCGACGGCGATAGTCTCGCCGATTCCGGTTCTTGCAGATTCCGCTCGGAACGTAGATCTGAAGCTCACTTGCCCCACGGTGGGCGCCAACTGTTGTCGGATTAATGACAAGTACGCCATGAGGGGGTCCTCGAGGCGTGTGGAAGAGAGGGGTGTGAGACATACGGTGTTCCAGGACGGTGAGCACACAAGTTTACCCAGGTTCGAATCCGCCGTCTTTGGACGGATCCTACTCCTGCTAGCAATCCAGTAATACGGCAAAGCCGGAATATGGGTTACAAGGGTTCGCCTATGCGAGTTGAGGATCTAGAGTGTTGGGTGTGCCCTAAAGGCTCTCCCTAGGATGGCTTATATAGATATCCGGCCTAGGGTTTACAGGAGAGATCTATCCGGCTACGACTAAGAGTCGGTTACAGAGTACATCTTGGACTACAAGTAACATTATGGGCCTAAGTCGGTAAGTCTTCTAGGCCTTCCCGTAGCCGGATTGGACTCCGTCTTTCTCCCTAAATGGGTCGCCCATGAAGCAATGCTCTAACCCGAAGTGGGCCACCCTGGTCAGTGAGGAACTGTGAGGATACCCGGAAAGTATATCCCCAACAGGATTCCAAGTTGGCAACAACACCTTGGAGGTGTTTCCTTACTCCTACTGGTTCGATAACCTTGGTTTCATAACTGAGGGAAACTTGCTGCTGTGCTCATCATACCTTCCTCTTGGGGTTCCCCAACGAGCTCGAGATATCTTGGGCCATCAAGCTCTTTTCTGGCGCCGTTGCCGGGGAGTCAAGGACATCTTCACAAGGGGAGTCCCTCATATCCAATCTCTTTACTTTGTTGTTTTTGTTTTGCTTAGTTTATTTTTGCTTTGTTTGATTGTTTCTTTATCAAAAACACACAAAAAATTAGTTTCACTAGTTTGCTTTATTTATTAAAAAAATGACTACTCTTGAAAACACTAAGTTGTGTGACTTCACTAGCACCAACAACAATGATTTCATGTGCACACCTATTGCTCCACCTGTTCCTGAAGCTACTTTCTTTGAAATAAAACCTGCTTTACTCAATCTTGTTATGAGGGAACAATTTTCTGGTATTGGTACTGAAGATGTTGCTGCTCATCTTAATAACTTTGTTGAACTTTGTGAGATGCAAAAGCATAGGGATATAGATGGGGATATTATTAAGCTTAAATTGTTTCCTTTCTCTTTGAGAGGAAAAGCTAAAAAATGGTTACAATCCTTAACTAGAAATGGTATTGATTCTTTGTAGCATCCCAATTGTCTAACAATTGTAATGCTACTTGGTCTAGTAATATAATGGCTGCTTCCTATATATAATTGTTGCATCATAATTATATCATGCTCATGTCATCATGCCACCTTGCATTTGAGCATCATATAAAACCCTTTTGATTTGGTTCTTCTCTCATATGCATTGTAAATTGTATTTGCCTCTTGATATTGTATTTGGTTATTGATATATTGTTTAAATGCCCAAGTTGAGTTGGGGGCATATCTTTTATTCTACTCCACCACCCTTTCTTTTCACCACCTTATAATTCCACCATCCCATTATCCATGAGCTTGTATTTTATTTTCTTTTGGTATCTAATCTAGCTCATGGGAGATAGGGTGGATCCAATCTATAAATTCTTTTGCTTGGCCTTTATTCCACTTCTTGGGAATGCATAAGGATAATGCCATGCTATTATTTTGTTTTCACAAGAATTAATCATGGCATTTATTAAATTGCATGGGCCATGCAAGAGTACCTCCACCTTTAGCCAATTGTTTCTCTCTTGGTTTATATGGGTTTTCTCTTTTTGGGGCTTTGTCCATCCATCACCTCTATCCCTCTCTACCACTCCTTTTGCTTGATCTTGTTGATCTTGCTAAAAAGTCACCACCACATCACCCTCTCTCTCTTTCCTCTTTCCTCATCAAAACCCTAAGCCACCCATCTCCCTCTCTCTCTCACCCTCTCCTCTCACCATGCCGAGGTATCCCCTCTCCCTACCATGCTGGCCCCACCTGGCCCTCTCTCTCCCTGGCCCACACCCCAGCTACCCTACCCCAACCCTAACAAACCCTAACCCGAGCCTCTCTCCTAGCTAACCTAGCTACACCCGAGCCTACCTGCCCTCTCTCTCTTCTCTAACTGTCGTGCCAGCCCCACCTTCCTCTCCTCCCTCCCTGGCCTACCTGGCAGCCTCCATCACCTACCCTGCCCCTGCCGTCCAGCCCGAGCACGTGAGGAAGGAGATGGAAAAGGTGGCCGATGCCACCTTTTTCTACCCCGAGTCCCACACGCCATCTCCTCCCTCTCTCTCGCTTGCCCTCATCCACACGGCTCCTTCCGCCTCCCAGATCCGCCAGCCTGCCCTCCTCCCCTTCTTCGCACCGACGCCAACCGGCGACGCCGCCACGCCAAAGACATCGTCGCCTTGCTGCTCCGGCCACAAGCTCGCTGTGGAAGAGGCCGAGGGATCGAGGACGCCCCTCCGCTTCGCCACTGCAGCCGAGGAGGATAAGCACCAGGTTCGCCTGCATCGACGCCACCGACGCCAAACCCTAGCCCGCTGCTCGTTCGCCTCGCCGACGATCCTCTCGGCCCGATCCAACTCCACTACCCCGTGGTGAGCACCTCCTTCTCCCGACATGATCCGCCTCGCAGACCGCCTAGCTCCGCTGTTTGTTTCATTAAAAGCTCACAGGTGACACCGACGGTCGCCGATCGCAGAGAAGATCCACAAAGGCGTGGCCTTTTGCGCTTAACCTCGTTTTATTTCGGCTAAACCCATGGTCCAGCCCCACCTGTCAGCCTCCCAGCCTTTTTGCCAAAAGGTACCCCATAGTCCAGAACCTCAACCCGCACTCCCCCGGATCCACCCCGTGTCGCTTATCGGCCGGTCAAGGCCTGTGGACCCACGAGGTCGCTGCCCCACTGTCAGCCTCTTGGTCTAGGAAGCGCCGCGGTGAGAAAAAACAATTCCTGGACGCTGTGTCGCCCAGTCAGCCTGGCCCCACTTGTCACCGTCTGTGGCTAGGTCTGGGCTAAGTAGAAAAAGGTTTTCTGTTTTTCTGATTTAATTTAAACTTTTCAAATTTGTTTTAAATTCAAATTCAAATCTGTTTTCAAATAACTTTTAAAATATAAATCCAAATAATACAAATAATATATGTTTTGGAATCAGAAAAATGTGAGAAATTCAAATATGCCCTTCAAAATATATTTTGAACACTTTAAATTTCGAGTTGCTCAAAATTACAATAAAATGCCCTTTGCCTTAATTAATTAATAACTTTTGTTTTATAACTCCAAATTTGACAAATGATATGTCTAAATCGATCAGCACGACGAGCCCGTTCTATCTATGCATTCCATGTTCTGAATTGCAGCATGCATCATGTAAATATAAAGTATACAGCAACTTATTTGAGTATAAAATGTGACTAAAACCCCATAAAATGCCTTATTCTTGTATTCCACACCTCACCCATGCCATGCTACTTTATTGCCATGCAAATTGTGCATCATTCATCATGGCATGATTGTTTGCTTGTCGCATTTTATTCATATGCTTGTGCACTTTATTTATGTTGGCCCTTGTTTGTTTGGTTCTTCTTCAATAGACGAAAGGTGGATATATCAAGAAACCTGTGAGCACTACCTATCCTTCTCTCGCTTCAACTGAGCTGCCAGGCAAGCACTACCACATGCTTGCATACATATAGTACCTATGGCCTCTATCTTATTCTTGCATCATTGAGTCGCGATTGCATTAAACTGAATCCCAAGTACTGCATAGCCTTTATTTTTAAACCCCACCGAAGCTTGTTCCTCCATCCCATGAGCCATTACTACAGGAGTTATTTGAGCCATGCGGGTCGTAGAACAGCATGTGTAGGGTATGTGAGTGTCTGATGGATAACGAGGTACCTAAACAACTTAACCTGAGTAGTAATGGGATAACTAATAAAAGTGGCACCGGTGAGCAATATCTGCTATTTGGTTTTTCATGCTCCCTTGTGTCCCGTAGGACCCCGAGTACTTGATTCCTATTCCTTGAATATTCGCGCTATCCACATCCGGAAGGCTTATGAACCCCCCTGAGCCAGAGCTTGATTCATTCTTATTTCGTGGGGCCACAAAGTAGTTTGGGGCGTTATTACTATCCTGTACTTATGCCATGCTTTACTGCTTTATTTACGATTGTGCGTGGAGAACCTGTACTGTTTAGGATCGTGACACGTTTTTGCTGTATCGACAAGCCCAGTCACACTTTCGGGTTCCTACCGCTTACAGCCCACACAAAACCTTGAGTCCGTCTCGAGCCGGCCAACTTCGCTATGGTAGCTTAATGGGGTGGCCCCCCGAAATATTTCTAAATCCTGTGATCGCTTTGTCGTGAATGCCTCGTTGGGTTTTGATTTGGTTTTTCCGAGGTTGATCGAGTGTGTGTTGCTATTTGTGCACCCCTGCAGGGTAAATCTTTCTGAAAGCCGTGTCCGCGGTTATGGACGACTTGGAGCACAGTTTCTCGATCATAGACAAGTATAACTAAAGTACCGCTTTTAATTTGATTAAGTACCTCACTAGTAAATAGTGCAACACTCATGGAATGGATAATAAAACTGCCAACGGATGGGGGGCTGTTCGTCCGCTTCCTCGTTGGTAAGCGAGGAGGAGGATGGATCTGTTATCAAGTTATAACTGTTGTTATTAATTCATGGACATCCGCTCATCTTTGGTTAGGCGGATGGTTAGCAAGTTTTCCTGTAATTGTTAGGTATTATCTTTTGCTGCAATTGCGCACCCTGTGTTGTGTCCCCTTTAGAGGCATAAAGACTTGCTGAGTACCCCTAGGGTCTCACACGATAAATTGTTTGATTCAGATGAACAGGTACACTCACAAGATGGATACTGGGTGGAGGAGACGGACGATGTTGGCAACGATCACTTGGTGTAGAGATTCCGGGAACGGGATCCGTGAGATCTGTATGATGTGTTTATTTATGGGGCATCTTATGCCGATTTGCTTCTTATCCGTACTCGGATCTTGTTTTCCGCTCACCGATACTCTGATGTTTGATGTATGAGGAGATATCCTAAACTATTATATCTATCTAGGATATTTGGATCTTGACGTATGGCGTTGCAATATTTCTATTTCTTTTAGATGGAATGGCTCTGAGGACTGTTGTATGGTGGCTTGCATACATACTCATTTGTGTATGTAGTTGATCCCTTCGCCTGCCGATTACGCCGCTCGTTCTTGTCCCGATGTTTGGAAATGGTTAGGACGGCCGAAAGGTCTACCTGTGAGTGGCATTTGGCCCCACCGTACTATTTTAACCATTGCCGCTCATCCAGGCTTGTAACTAAGAGCGTAATTCACCGAGGTAGTTACAATTGGTATCAGAGCCATCCCGCCCTTCAGGGTCTCAGCCAAATGGTCGTTGTCAGTCTAGCAAATATTTTTGGTAGCTATGTATACTAGGGAAAAACAAAACGCGAGAGTAGGACTACTTCCACTTTTCTTCTTACCCACCCACCCACCATTTTCTGGTAAGGAAGTGTAACGTTTTCAATCCTCTTCTTGAAATTCAAACTAGGATTCACGTGTTCTGGGTTTCCGTAGTACCATAGAAAGTGTGTGTGTGTAATTCCTTGTCTATCTGTTGCATCCAACATGTTATCTTTATCTGCCTTTTGGTTATCAACTGTTGGTACATTCCATACCGACAGGCTTTTGCAAACCGACGCGATCTATCTGATTCGTTGTATACCGCCGCGATCTGTCTTACTCTTTGTTGTCCGACGTTATCTTGTTTGGGGTGTTCGTTTCCGTAGTTACTAATCTTTAGGTTCATCTTGAGAAGAAGGTGTTGGGTTACGTGTTCTACTTATTCATGTGCGGAGTAATGATTTGTGTGCGGGATGGAGTCGCGACCATACCACTACTTTTATCATTCGCTCTTGTATATTGAATTGGTAGAGTCACTAATCTTGATTCGTTAAGTGATTTTGTGCATCTATTGGTATTTTAATGCCGAAAATGCGGAAAATTTTCTTTGACACATCTCTGTACCACACTCCTTTTCAGTCGTGTGCGATATGCTTAATATCTTCTAGGTGCTTTGTACTTTGTTGATATTTTAATATCATCTTAGTAAATTGTATCCTTTAATCTTGGTTAATTCCATCTTGGTACTATTTTGGATTATTATTATTCTCCATTATAGTACTGACTTGTGTTTTATATCAATCACAGGATGGCACCACCACGCTCGAGGAGGACATACAACCTGAACTGGGGTCGTTGTCAAGCATCGCCAATGCCTTGGCAGCAATGCAAAGAACCAGCAGCTTTTGAAGAAAGTGTCGAGGAATGAGTTTGTTCCACCTCCACCTCCCAAGCGAGGAGACATCAAAAGCTTCCCAAGTTCAACCCACGCCAATTTGTTGTGTCCGATCAACCACTTGATGCTGATGATTGGTTGCGTGAGATGTCAAGGTTACCGTGACTACGATGTTCCCGAGCAAGAATGGGTAAATGTGCCACTCACCTTCAAGGGAGATGCAGCTGGTGGGAGAATTACAAGGCAAACTACCGGTTTTCAGCCTACTTGGGAACAGTTCACCGAGCTTTCAAAGAGCAAGATTCCGAAATTGTCATGGAGAGGATGAAGGAAGTGTTTCAACCTCAAGGTGGCAATGACAATGTCAATACCTACATCAGAACTTCATGAACCTTTCTCGTTATGGTGGCGATGAGATCTCCGATGACAAGAAGAAGCAAAAGAGGTTCGTAAGGGCTCAATGCATCGATTAAATATGCAATCACACATGCAAGGCAAGGCTTTTTCCGAACTTCAGCATACAGCTCACAGAAGAAGCAAGTAGGCAAGTGTTTGAGGAGTCAAAGAAACACAACCGCGATGCAGCAAGCTCTTCACTATATCAACTCCTTCTAAGCGTGGTCCGGGTTCCTAACACCCCACCGCTCGCCCCAGCTCCACCAAGACCTTCAAGCTACGCTGCAAGGCCACCAAACTTCCTCACGCTGCTCCTGTGGCTACAACCACAACTTCCTCGAGCGCTCGGAGTCCTCGCTACGTTGCTCCACGCCCACCGGTGCTTGTTACACTTGTGGAAACACTGGCATCAACATCGAACTGTCCTATGAACAACAAAGCTCTTCCTCCACCACCTCCAAGACCTGCGGCAAGCTCTCCTATGGTTCGTGCACCACCACCTCGGCTCTCAACATCAACACCAAGCCCGGGTCTCATCGTTGCTCGTGCTAACTGTGTCAACGCCGCCAAGCTGAACATGCACCTAGAGTTGTGATGGGTATGCTTCCTGCTAACTCAGTCCTCGCATGAGTTTTGTTTGATTCGTGCTTCACATTCTTTGTGTCGCATAAGTTTGCTCATGAGCATGATCTGGATATGGTTCCCTTATTGCATCGTCGGTGGTACAATCTCCGGCTCAAACATGAGGGCTGCTCATATCAGCCATGGCAATCAAATTGAGATTGGTGGCTCTTCGCTCTCGGCGTCCTTAATTGTTCGGGCAATTCTAACATTGATGTTATCTTGGGCATGGATTGGTTGACAAAATGCAGCTGTGATTGATTGTGCTGAACGCCGGTTTCTCCGAAAATTCAAGGCCATATAGTCTATTCTCTAAGTCCGACTCGCTATTCAGCTTTTCTTTGGCGGCTCAATGCTGATGCTATGGAAGCTATTCGAGTGTTCCGTGGTCTATGAGTTCCCAGATGTCTTTCCTGAAGAGTTGCCAAGTATGCCTCCGGATCGTGAGGTTGAGTTTGTAGTTGAGCTTGAACCTGGAACGGCTCCTATCTCCAAGCGGCCTTATAAAATGGGTCCTGTTGAGTTGGCTGAACTCAAACGCCACTTGATGAACAAGAGAAGTTGGGTTTCATTCAACACAAGATTTCTTCGTGGGTAGCCCAACCATCTTTGTGAAGAAGCGAGACAAGACCGATAGACTTTGTGTTGACTATCTGCCTCAATGCTAAAACCATCAAGAATAAATATCCCCTTCATGGATTAATGATCTCTTCGATCAGCTAGCTGGAGTGGTATTCTCTAAGCTTGACTTGAGAAGTGGTTATCATCAAATCAAGATTCGCAAGGAAGACGTTCCTAAAACAGCTTTCACCACCCGCTATGGCCTGTATGAGTACACGGTCATGTCTTTCGGTCTCACCAACGACCTGCCACCTTCTCGAGGCTTATGAACTCGGTTTCATGGAGTATCTTGATAAGTTCGTTGTGGTCTATCCGGATGACATCCTAGTCTATTCTAAGTCAAAGGAAGAACATGAAGAACACCTTCTGTGTCCTAAACAAGCTTCGTGAGAACCTGTATGCAAAGTTCTCCAAATGTGAGTTTTGGCTGCCTCAAGTCACCTATCTTGGTCACGCTATCTCTCGCCAAGGGCATTGCCACAACCCGAAATCAGAAGACAATTGTTGACTGGCTTCCTCCTCAGTAAATGTCAAAGAAGTCCGAGCTTCCTTGGTTTGGCTAGTTATTGCCGCTTGCTCGTAACTTTTGAAGATAGCGAAGCCTCTTACCGATATCCTCAAGAAAGGCAAGAAATACCTTTGGACTCCTGCATGTCAAGCAAGCTTTGAAACACTCAAAGAGAAGCTCACTTCCACACCAGTCTTGGTTCCTCCAGATACATCCAAGCCTTTCCAGATTTTCTGTGACGATCTTTGCAAGGATTAAAAGGTCCTTATGCAAGAAAAACAAGTTGTTGCTTATGCCTCTCGACATTGAAGACGCATGAGATCAACTATCCTACACATGACCTCGAACTCGCAGCAGCTTGTCTTTGCTTTGAAAGTATGGAGGCATTACTTGTCTGGCAACCGCTAGAAATCT
Organism: Avena insularis; assembly: GCA_023614405.1. Lineage (NCBI taxonomy): Eukaryota > Viridiplantae > Streptophyta > Magnoliopsida > Poales > Poaceae > Avena > Avena insularis. The sequence goes on along the minus strand of CM042694.1, from coordinate 281,050,062 downwards.
TTTCTGATCACAAGAGTCTGAAGTATATCTTCACCCAGCCTGATCTCAACCTTCGTCAAGGGAGGTGGATTGAAGCAATCAATGATTTCGATTTGACCATCAACTACACTCCGGGCAAAGCTAATGTCATGGCCGATGCTCTCAGCCGCAAAGCTTATGTCAAGACCTCATGCCGAAGAACAACACCGCTCTTGTGCGAGGAATTCGCCACTCAACCTTGAAATTGTGGATCAAGGGTATCTTCAACCTTCCGCAACCCCTCTCTTGGAAGAAAAGGTTCGCCCATTCAACTTGGTGATCCGACACCAAAAGATCATCTGCAACATCCAGCTTCCAAGTATGAGTCCTTCCACGCCGATGACCAAGGCACGCTTTTCTTTGAACACCGGATGTTTGTTCAACTACCCGGTTTGAGAGAGCAAGTTCTCAAGGAGGCGATGATTCTGTTCTTTCTATCCACCCCGGCAGACAAAGATGTACATGGACTTGAAAACACAATATTGGTGGCCGGATTGAAACGATATTGTGCCAAGTATGTCTCGGAGTGTGATGTCCGCCAGAGTTAAAGCTGTCCATCGAAACCTTCCGTCTTACAGCCTTTGAAACCCCGAATGGAAATGGGAGAAAGTAGAGATGGACTTCATCACTGGTTTTCCAAGGTCGCAGAAGGGCAACAATGCAATCTTTGTTGTCATTGACAGTTTCTAAAGTGGCTCACTTCTTTCCCATCAAGGAAACAATTTCAGAATTCGCTATTGGTCGAGCTCTATATCAATGTAATTGTCTCTCGTATGGGGTTCCTCTTGAGATTAGTTCAGACCGTGGAAGCATCTTCACTTCCAAGTTCTGGGAAAGTTTCCAAAATGCTTTGGGAACAAAATTGAACTTCAGCACATCTTACCACCCTCAGTCGCAAGGACAAGTTGAAAGGATCAATCAGATTCTGGAAGATATGCTCTGCTTGCGCTATCTCTTTCGGCATGAAGTGGGAAGAATGTCTTCCTTATGCTGAATTCTCTTACAACAATAGCTTCCAGAAAAGTCTAAAGATGGCACCATTTGAGGCTCTCTATGGTCGCAAATGCAGAACTCCGATTGGTTGGTCGGGTGCAGGAGAAAGAATATTGTTTGGCCCCGACATTGTAACTCAAGCGGAGGAGAAGGTTCACATCATTCTTGAAAATCTGAAGATTGCTCAAAGTCGCCAGAAGAGCAATTATGACAGAAAGCACATGGACATGGAGTATGTCCCTGGTGATCTCGTTTACCTTCGTGTCACTCCCATGAGAGGCACGCACCGCTTTGGTATCAAAGGAAAGCTGGCTCCTAGATACATCGGTCCATTCAAAATTCGTGGAAGAAGAGGAGAAGTTGCTTATGCTCTTGAGCTCCCAGAAAAACTCAAGGTCCATGATGTTTTCCACATCTCTCAACTCAAGAAGTGCTTCAAGGATCCCGGCAGGACCGTGAACCATGAAATTATCAATCTCCAAGAAGACCTGTCTTATCAAGAACACCCCACAAAAATCCTTGAAGTCGCAGAAAGAAGGACTCGCAACAAGTCCATCAAGTTATGCAAGGTGCAGTGGTCGCACCATTCTGTTGATGAAGCCACTTGGGAACGTGAAGATGAGCTCCGTGCCAAGTATCCTACCCTCTTTGTGTCTTCTTCTTCTTCCTAGAATCTCGGGGGGAGATTCCTGTTTAGTGGGGGAGAGTTGTAGCATCCCAATTGTCTAACAATTGTAATGCTACTTGGTCTAGTAATATAATGGCTGCTTCCTATATATAATTGTTGCATCATAATTATATCATGCTCATGTCATCATGCCACCTTGCATTTGAGCATCATATAAAACCCTTTTGATTTGGTTCTTCTCTCATATGCATTGTAAATTGTATTTGCCTCTTGATATTGTATTTGGTTATTGATATATTGTTTAAATGCCCAAGTTGAGTTGGGGGCATATCTTTTATTCTACTCCACCACCCTTTCTTTTCACCACCTTATAATTCCACCATCCCATTATCCATGAGCTTGTATTTTATTTTCTTTTGGTATCTAATCTAGCTCATGGGAGATAGGGTGGATCCAATCAATAAATTCTTTTGCTTGGCCTTTATTCCACTTCTTGGGAATGCATAAGGATAATGCCATGCTATTATTTTGTTTTCACAAGAATTAATCATGGCATTTATTAAATTGCATGGGCCATGCAAGAGTACCTCCACCTTTAGCCAATTGTTTCTCTCTTGGTTTATATGGGTTTTCTCTTTTTGGGGCTTTGTCCATCCATCACCTCTATCCCTTCTCTACCACTCCTTTTGCTTGATCTTGTTGATCTTGCTAAAAAGTCACCACCACATCACCCTCTCTCTCTTTCCTCTTTCCTCATCAAAACCCTAAGCCACCCATCTCCCTCTCTCTCACCCTCTCCTCTCACCATGCCGAGGTATCCCCTCTCCCTACCATGCTGGCCCCACCTGGCCCTCTCTCTCCCTGGCCCACACCCCAGCTACCCTACCCCAACCCTAACAAACCCTAACCCGAGCCTCTCTCCTAGCTACACCCGAGCCTACCTGCCCTCTCTCTCTTCTCTAACTGCCGTGCCAGCCCCACCTTCCTCTCCTCCCTCCCTGGCCTACCTGGCAGCCTCCATCACCTACTCCCCGCCTCGCCATTCCGAGCACGTGAGGAAGGAGATGGAAAAGGTGGCCGAAGCCATCTTTTTCTACCCCGAGCCTCCCACGCCATCTCCTCCGTCTCTATCGCTTGCCCTCATCCACACGGCTCCTCCGCTCCTCCCAGATCCGCCCTACCGCCTTCCTCCTCCCTTCTTCGCACCGATGCCACCAGCCGACGTCGCCACGCCAAAGACATCGTCGCCATTGCTCCGCCATCAAGCTGCCGTGGAAGAGGCCGAGGGATCGAGGACGCCCTCCGCTCGCCTCAGACCGCCAGCGAGGAGGAGAAGCACCAGGTTCGCCCGTACCGATGCCACCGACGCCAAACCCTAGCTCCGCTCGTTCCCGCCTGCCGACGATCCTCTACGCTCGCCCGATCCAACTCCATCATACTCTCATGGTGAGCACCTCCTTCTCCCCGACATGATCCGCCTCGCACCGCCTAGCTCCGAGCTTGTTTCATTAACGCTCAAGGCGGACACCGATCGGTCGTCAGATCGCAGAGAAGATCCACAGTGGCGTGGCCCCTTTTTGCGCTTAACCCCCTCGGTTTATTTCGGCTAAACTCATGGTCCAGCCACCCCACTGCTGCCTCCCAGCCTTTTTGCAAAAAGGTACCCCAGAGTCCAGAACCTCAACCCGCACTCCCCCGGATCCACCACGTCGCCATCGCTGGTCACAAGGCTGTGGACCGCGAGGTCGCCGCCCCACCTGTCACCTCTTGGTCTAGGAAGCGCCATGAGAAAAACAATTCCTCGACTGTGTCGCCCAGTCAGCCTGGCCCTACTTGTCACCGTCTGTGGCTAGGTCTGGGCTAAGTAGAAAAAGGTTTTCTGTTTTTCTGATTTAATTTAAACTTTTCAAATTTGTTTTAAATTCAAATTCAAATCTGTTTTCAAATAACTTTTAAAATATAAATCCAAATAATACAAATAATATATGTTTTGGAATCAGAAAAATGTGAGAAATTCAAATATGCCCTTCAAAATATATTTTGAACACTTTAAATTTCGAGTTGCTCAAAATTACAATAAAATGCCCTTTGCCTTAATTAATTAATAACTTTTGTTTTATAACTCCAAATTTGACAAATGATATGTCTAAATCGATCAGCGCGACGAGCCCGTTCTATCTATGCATTCCATGTTCTGAATTGCAGCATGCATCATGTAAATATAAAGTATACAGCAACTTATTTGAGTATAAAATGTGACTAAAACCCCATAAAATGCCTTATTCTTGTATTCCACACCTCACCCATGCCATGCTACTTTATTGCCATGCAAATTGTGCATCATTCATCATGGCATGATTGTTTGCTTGTCGCATTTTATTCATATGCTTGTGCACTTTATTTATGTTGGCCCTTGTTTGTTTGGTTCTTCTTCGAATAGACGCTGAGCAGGGGATATATCAAGAAACCCAGGAGCACTACCCAGATCCTTCTCTCGCTCAATCGAGCTGCCAGTGCAAGCACTACCACATGCTTGCATACATATAGTACCTATGGCCTCTATCTTATTCTTGCATCATTGAGTCGCGATTGCATTAAACTGAATCCCATCGTATAGCCTTTATTTTTAAACCCCAATCAAGCTTGTTCCTCCATCCCATGAGCCATTACTACAGAGTTGTTTGAGCCATGCGGTCGTAGAACAGCATGTGTAGGGTATGTGAGTGTCCATGGATAACGAGGTACCTAAACAACTTAACCTGAGTAGTAATGGGATAACTAATGAAAGTGGCACCGTGAGCAACATTCTGCTATTTGGTTTTTCATGCTCACTTGTGTCCGAGGGACCCCGAGTACTTGATTCCTGTTCCTTGAATATTCGCTATCCACATCCGGAGGCTTATGAACCCCCGAGCCAGAGCTTGATTCATTCTTATTTCTTGGGGCCACAAAGTAGTTTGGGGCTTTATTACTATCCTGTACTTATGCCATGCTTTACCGCTTTATTTACGATTGTGAGTGGAGCACCAGACTGTTTAGGATCGTGACATCGTCAGTATCGACAAGCCCACCACACTTTCGGGTTCCTAGTCGCTGTACAGCCCACACAAACCTTGAGTCCGTCTCGAGCCGCCAACTTCGCTATGGTAGCTTAATGGGGTGGCCCCAAATATTTCTAAATCGTGATCGCTTTGTCGTGAATGCCTCGTTGGGTTTTGATTTGGTTTTTCCGAGGTTGATCGAGTGTGTGTTATTTGTGCACCCCGCAGGTAAATCTTTCTGAAGCCGTGTCCGCGTTATGGACGACTTGGAGCACAGTTTCGATCATAGACAAGTATAACTAAAGTACCGCTTTTAATTTGACTAAGTACCGACTAGTAAATAGTGCAACACTCATGGAATGGATAATAAACTGCCAAAGGATGGGGGTTGTTTGTCCGCTTCCTCGCTGGTGTTTAGGAGGAGGATGGATCTGTTAATATTACTGTTATAACTGTTGTTACATTCACGACATCCGCTCATCTTTGGTTAGGCGGATGGTTAGCGAAGTTTTCCAGAATTATTAGGTATTATCTTTTGCTGCAATTGCCACCCTGTGTTGTGTCCCTTTAGAGGCATAAAGACTTGCCGAAAATTCCTAGGGTCTCACACGATAAATTGTTTGATTCAGATGAACAGGTACACTCACAAGATGGATACTGGGTGGAGGAGACGGACGATGTTGGAAACGATCACTTGGTGTAGAGATTCCGGGAACGGGGATCCGTGAGATCTGTGGGCGGGATGTGTTTATTTATGGGGCATCTTATGCCGATTTGCTTCTTATCTGTACTCGGATCTTGTTTTCCGCTCACCGATACTCGATGTTTGATGTATGAGGAGATATCCTAAACTATTATATCTATCTAGGATATTTGGATCTTGCCGTATGGCTGCAATATTTCTATTTCTTTTAGATGGAATGGCTCGAGGACTGTTGTATGGTGGCTTGCATACATACTCATTTGTGTATGTAGTTGATCCTTCACGCCGCCGCTTCGTTCTTGTCCCGATGTTTGGAAATGGTTAGGACGGCCGAAAGGTCTACCTGTGAGTGGCATTTGGCCCCACCGTACTATTTTAACCATTGCCGCTCATCCAGGCTTGTAACTAAGAGCGTAATTCACCGAGGTAGTTACATTCTTGGACTAAATGCAAAGATGCTTTCATTGGAAAATACTATCCTCCTGCTAAGATTATATCTTTGAGAAGTGAAATAATGAAATTTAAACAATCTGATAATGAACATGTTGCTCAATCTTGGGAAAGAATGAAATCTTTGGTAAAGGATTGTCCCACTCATGGACTGACTGCTTGGATGATTATCCAAACTTTTTATGCAGGATTGAATCATTCTTCAAGAAACCTATTAGATTCTGCTGCTAGAGGTACCTTTATGACCATTACTTTGGGTGCTGCAACAAAGCTTCTGGATAATATGATGGTTAACTATTCTAAATGGCATATCGAGAGAGCTCCACAAGGTAAGAAGGTAAATTCTGTTGAAGAGACCTCTTCCTTGAGTGATAAAATTGATGTTATTATGTCTATGCTTGTTAATGGGAAAGATCATATTGATCCAAATCATGTTCCCTTAGCCTCTTTGGTTACTCAAGAAGAGCAAGTTGATGTGAACTTCATAAGAAATAATAATTTTAGCAACAATGCCTATAGGAATAATTTTGGTAATAATAATTATAGGACCTATCCTCCCAACAATGGTAATTCTTATGGAAATTCCTACAACAATAATAGGAGTGCTCCCTCTGAACTTGAAATTATGCTTAAAGATTTTATAAGTAAACAAACTGCTTTCAATAAAACTATTGAGGAAAAACTCTCTAATGCTGAAAGAAATATAGCATCATTGGCTGAAGCACAATCTTCTTCGAATAAAATGACTGCTAAATCTGAAACTATTGAGAATCCCTTTGCTGCTACTAATGCCATACAAGTTAGAATTGATGAAAATGTTAGACTATTAGCTGAATTGCATGCTAAGTGGGAAAGAGAAGATGAAATTGCAAGAAACATTAGTGTTTCTACTATCACTACCACTAGTGTTGAAGCTATTTATAGCTCTACTACTTTAGATGATAATTATGATTTTGATCTTGATGGTTGCAACATCTTCGAAGTTATTAAGTCCGTACAAAAGCTTGCTAAAAGTCCTAATGGTAGTGCTATGAATATGGCGTTTACAAAACACATTGCTGATGCTCTCATAAAAATTAAAGAAGAAAAGATGAAACATAAAGCTTCTATTCCAATAAAACAAGAAGATGGTTGGGAACCCATCATTAATATGAAAGTGAATGATTTTGATTTCAAAGCTTTATGTGATCTTGATAGTAGTGTTTCTATTATGCCTAGAAGGATTTATGATATGCTTGATTTGCCACCATTGGAAGATTGTTATTTGAATGTCCCACTTGATGATAATGCTAAAAAGAAACTCATAGGGAGTATTAATGATGTTCTTATTATGTTTAATAATGCTTATGTCCCCATTGATTTCTATGTTTTGGATGTTGAATGCAATGCTTCTTGTCCTATTACTTTGGGAAGACCTTTTCTTAGAACTGTTGGTGCCATTATTGATATGAAAGAAGGCACCATTAAATATTAACTCCCACTCAAGACAGATATAGAACACTTCCCTAAGAAGAGAGAGAAGATTTCTTTTGCCTCTCCTATGAAAACAAAATTTGCTCTTAATGCTTCTTCATTTGAGAACACTTGATTCTTTTTCTTGCTTCGTATGCCTAACTTAAAGGCGTTAAAGAAAAGTACTTATTGGGAGATAACCCAAAAGTTTTAGATGAGTCTTGGAAGTTAGTATTACCTTTGTAATAACCGCTCCTTATCCTTTTTATTTGCTTTTTGTGCCAAGAGTAACCTCGAGACAGAAGTAATGCTTGGGAAAGTTGCTATCCCGAAACAGATTTTTGTTCTTCACCGTAAAATTCGTGAAAAATCTCTGTACGTAGGTTTGAGGCGTGAAATTTTGTGCTTCTGCCCCAGGTTGTTATCTAACTTTCGTTAGTTCAACACTTTTCGATTTGAGCAACAGAAGGTCTTCGAAAAAATTGGTTTTTACCTGCTAGTCTATTTTGACAGATTTCTGCCATTATTTGCATTTGCTTTTTGTTGGTTCCTTTTTGAGTTATTTTCGGGAATTGAGCTTTTTGAGGGAAGTGCTACAGTACCTTTTGTTTTAATGGAAGTTTTATTGGTGTTGAAACTGAACTCAAAGACTTATTATCTTGAGTGCACTAATGTTGCTAATAAAGATTGTGTGAAGTTTTGTATAAAGGAAAAAAATTCAGGTGTATGGAAAGAATGATGTAATGAGATGAAGAATGGACTAAAGATCAAGCTTGGGGATGCCACGCGTGTCACCCCAAGAAATATCCAAGAAGTACAAGCGTCAAAGCTTGGGGATGCCCAAGGCATCCCCTTCTTCATCAATAAAAATCGCAGGTTTCTTCCAAACACTTCATTTTTATTGTTTCATGCCCAGTTGTGTTGTTCCTGGAGCGTCTTATTTTTCGTTTTCATTTTGGTTTCTTAGTTTGCTTCACTAAATTGGTTGGACCCCCTCATTCATACGTTAGTTTTCAAATAAGTTTGGTTTGGATTGGAAAAGAGTAGGAAAGTTCATGCTTAAGTGGTAAAAGGAGCTTGTTTTTGACTGTGGCCTATGCTTTGTCATGTCATGCTTGATATTGTTTTGGCTTTATTCTTAGTGGTTATTTCTGTAGCATGACATGTTATAAACAATTGAGATTTCTTAATGTGCCTTGGAAGAATCATGCGTTGTTTTAGCATATTAAAGCATAGTATTATGGTATTCTCCTTTGATGCTTTATTTGGGTTGACTTGGCGTATGCTCACACCATGTTATGACTATCCAAAGTCTCCATAGCCTTTATGATCCTTTGGTTTTCGACTTGTAATATCACTTTATGCTTTGATTAATGATGTTTTGTCACTCTGCATGAGTATGGCCATTATTGCTCCCCTAGTTAGTTGCTCCCAATCTTTTGCTAGCCTCCATAACCAAGTATGAGTTCCACTCATGCATCCAACTCCTAAAACCAAGTTGTTCCAAAGAGTCCACCATACCTACCTATTAGCATTTGCTATGCCAAGTATATTCATGTTTTTATCTACCTTCCAAATTAAATTTGTTATGTGAAAATTAGTGATTAAATCTCTCACGAACTTGATGGCACACTTTACTTTTCTTGCACTTAATAAACTTGAACCATTGTGTCCATCTTTTTTGCGTATATGATTGCGCTTTATAAGTTGAAATTAGCAGAACCATGTATCATGGGGAACGCTTCCAACATTGCACTTGTACATTGTACCCCGTTGATATCATGATTCTTTTGCTTATGGATCCCGGCAATGTGAAATAAAAGTGGAACTTGTAAGATCATGGAGTTTGTATGTGTGTTAGAGAAACGCCTGGGTCGCTAGCCTAATCCATGCCTAATCATGGTGGAAACTTGCAGCATAACCCTAATGAGCACTCTATGAAGCTTCCTCAATAAAAACCTATGCAAATAGCAAATAAAAAGATCGCCGAGGTGCTCATTGTCTGCTTGCCTTGTCATTTTGATTATGGGATAGCTCTTGTATCATGTGCAAGGGGTACCCTGTTGGCGGTTCTCTATGATACATATGTACTGACAATGACAAGAGATTACTTGTGACTAAAGTTTAGTAGCATGAGGTTCGGTCTTTGTAAGTAAGGGACATGAGATTTCAGCTTATAACTTGTCAAGCATATCCTCTTAGTTGTGTCACTTTAACCTTAATCACCTAAAGATGCTTATGATAGGGGAAATGAGAGCTTAAAGCTAATAAGTACCATGATTTTTGGAAGCTCTTTATGAAACTTGAATCCCTACTTCCTTCTATGAAGGCCTTTCTTTTATTTTTATGTTGAGTCTCCACCTTCTATCTTTATGCACCTATTGAGAGAGCATAGTGGCCATTCTTAGTTCTATGTGCATTGTCCCAAGACTTGTTGATTGATGCATAACTTTGGTATTGCTTGTTCTTAAACTATTTGTATCTAGTCACCCTTATGAACTTTGAAGGTGTCCTATGCATTTATGTTTTGCTACTCTATGAGGGACAAGCTGAATACCATTCTCTTTGTAAGTTATGTGGTTGTGTTGTGCAGGATTCCAAGTTGGCAACAACACCTTGGAGGTGTTTCCTTACTCCTACTGGTTCGATAACCTTGGTTTCATAACTGAGGGAAACTTGCTGATATGCTCATCATACCTTCCTCTTGGGGTTCCTCAATAAGCTCGAGATATCTTGGACCATCAAGGATCTTAATAGGTGGGTAGTATTTCTTAATGAAAGCTTCTTTTAAGTCATCCCAAGAGTTTATACTAGCAGTGGGAAGTGATAATAACCATTCTGTAGCTCTACCTCTTAGTGAAAATGGGAGTAGTTTGAGTTTGACAATGTTATTTTTCACATTTTTAAACTTCTGCATGTCACAAATTTAACAAAAATCATGCAAATGCATAGAGGCATCCTCACTAGTACTCCCCCCCAAATTGTTCTTTAGTTATAAGGTTTAAAAGACCAGGACTTACTTCAAAACTTTCAGCAGTAATTTCAAGAGTTGTAATAGGTCTAGCTATGAATTGATCATTAGGAGTGTTTATGTAGTCACAAAGTTCTGTTCCTCTTTCTCCCATATTTGCAAAAAAAAGTTGAAACTAATTTTTATGTGTTTTTGTGTTTTAAGGAAAATTTAAAAAGACTAAAAACAAGACAAAGTAAAATACTTTAAAAATCTAAAAGGAGAAGAGAAAGCTCATAGTGGAGCAACCTCCCCAAGATTGGGTTTTGCACAAGTTCATGAAGATGACGGCGCCAGAAAATTGTTGCAAGTGTCATGGGAAATACTTGTTCTTCAAACCTAATGAGGAGGCAGTTATGGTGTACCTTTGCCAATTCCCTAGCAACGGCACCAGAAAATACTTATTGATGGCAACAATCGTGGCCACTTTTCGTTGGGCTCCAAGTGCAGAGTGTTGTAGCTAGCTTCTTTTCCCCACAAGGGTGACTCAAGGGTTTATATCAAACTCTTAGGGATTGGTTATGGAAAGGTTTTTGTCTTCTCCTCTTCAAGCAACCTGTAAAGTAAAATAATTTGTCTTGTGTCCCCAACTCCACCAAGTGGTTGTCAAGCACAAGGTTTCGTATTAGTAATATGAAATAAAATATAAAGTAAACTAAAGTAAAGAAATGTAAACTAGATGATATGGAAGATAATAGAGTTGTTTTGGGGGTTTCATGAGTGATTGCAAGTAGAGAAAGTATTTTTATATTTTCGAAATAATAAATTGCAGAAAATATAAAAGATAGTAGATGCAATGGAAAGGTGTTTCTTATGATTAAAATTGAATCGGGGTTCATGGGTTCACTTGTCTACTCTGTTTTTAAGTTGTAGTGATCACAAAACAATTCATCAATGATAAAATTTCATGGAAATTCTATATGTGTTTGATAAGGAATCAATATGGGCATCACGTTCTAATATAGAGATGAGATGCATCTCTCTTATACTCCTCAAGAAAGGGAAACTCCATGTAATCTTGAATTAAGAACAAATCAGGGTATAGCTTTAAGTAATATAACATGATGTTTGAAATACAAATATGCTACCTTGATCTAACAAGATTACCACACTATCACATGATAACTATAGCACATGATTTCACTTTATCCCTAGTGAGGCAGAAAAAGAAAGGTAAAAACCAAAGTAGATCTTGAATATTGTTTGTCACAATTCAATCACTACCGCATACTACTCCATCTAATACACACTTCTCCCCATACAAGTAATTTCATACAAGTTGGATCAAAACAAGCAATTAAGAATGGGGTACATGATATGCATCTATCAATACATCTTATACAAAATAGATTCCAATCTCAAATATCAAATCACAGAACAAAGATCCACCACATAGGAATTACAAATTTTACCATAATCATGTAGGGCAGCTCATATGGTACTAGATCTATGAAGAACAAGAGAGAAATAGATCAAGCTACTGCTACAAACCCATATCCCGGAGGTGGGCTACACCCTCTTCATCATGGTGATGATGTTGGAGATGTTGGAGATGTTGGAGATCCCCCCAGAGGCGGCTTCAGCGGAGTTTCCCCCTCCAATCTTTGTTGGATCTGACTCTGTTTGGTGATGTTTTCGTCTTTGGTGTCTCTCTTCTTGAGGACTCCACGGGGGATCCTTATATAGGGGTTTTTAGGTCAAGTTAACTCCGTGGGCGAAAGAATCAAGGCGATCGGATAGCCGAGGAGGAAACGAGGGTAGCTGGCACACCCACCTAGGTTGGGCACACCACCCATACTCATGTAGGCCTCCTGGCCCTCTAGGTGGGATTCTTGTGCTCTAGATGGTTCTCGTGGATAAATATTGGCATTCCCAAAAGTTAAGGTCCATTTGACTTCGTATTAGATCCTAAAACATCAAAAACATTGAAAACCGGGTTTTTCTGTCCTGCCGAGTTATAGCCAAAATAAAGGGGATCATTGGTAAATCCCGAAAATTCATTATAAAACATGGATATAACATTATATATGATGAAAATATGTGGGAAAAGATGTTAACAAACTACAAAGTTCATGTATGCATTTTACATGCATCAGCATGCCAGCGATTCGCTACAAAGCCAAACGCACCTCGCGGAACTAGCCCCCATACCTTTGGATTGGTTGTTCGCCCAGTGGGGAATCGATATGGTGGATAATATCCATAAGTCTTATCTCGGAGGACACGTCTTTCTGCTCATCCCAGTCAACAAATTCACCAAGTGGATCGAGGCAATGCCCGTCACTAGCCAAGATGCTACTTTAGCTATGAACTTCATCAAGTCAATTGTTTTCCAGTTTGGGGTGCCTCATAGCATCATGATTGATAATGGATCAAACTTCACTTCCAGGGAATTCAAAGATTACTGCAAGAAAATGGGCATACAAGTGAGCTATGCATCGGTTTCCCACTCATAAACCAATGGGAAAGTGGAAAAAAAGCCAATGGACTTGTGACCAATGACATCAAGAAAATGCTCCTAGCATAACTCGAAAGAGCAAAAGGCGCTTGGGTAGACGAGTTACCCTCTGTACTATGGAGTCTATGTACACTCCCAAACACTGCTACGCGGGAAACACCTTTCTTCCTAGTCCACGGAGTCGAAACCATGCTTCTAGTGGAGATAACTCACAAGGCTCCACGAGTCCTCACGTACGACGAAAACACCTCCATGGAGGCACTCGAAGATGATGTCGGTGCACTCAACTAACCATGATACATCACACTCACAATAGAAACCACCTATCAGGAGAACTGCGCAACTATCATAGCCATCAGATGCGTCCCATGTCCTTCATCATGGGGGACCTAGTCCTTCACCTCAAGCAAGATGGTCATCGCAAACTCGAAATCGCCATGGGAGGGGACCTACATCATCACATAAGTAAACCCTGGCGGAGCATATCACCTCCAAGACAAGAAGATCGGAGTCAAGTACTCCAACCCGTGGAACGTTGCACGGCTACGACGTTTCTACGCTTAGGATATTTATTTTCTGTAAATTACTTTCGGTAAGGCCTACGGCTAGGCTTCTCAGCTGAAGACTCGTATTTACTTTCAATAAGGCCAACGGCCAAGCAATCACGCTAACACATGTATCTCCATACCTAATATTAATAAAGCTAAGTTCTCTCAATCGAGTCTCAATTTCAATCCTTTACTTTTTGCCACACCTGACACTCACGGGCTTAGCTAATCATCTTACTATATAATCACACCCAACACTCGGGGGCTTCGCTAATCAGCGCAAATTCAGAAAATCTTCGGCTTTGCCATCAAAAACATCCATAAACACGCCATGACTGGAGTAGCTGATTCGGCCCAATAGGCATCAGGCTAACGAAAATGTCTCATGTAGGGTACAATCGCAATGCCATCGACACAAACATATAAAAATACATCCTCAACTAATACAACCGGCTCATATTTACACATATTTTACAAAGTTTACATATCTTTTCACAAGATCAACCCCCTAATTATATGTGAAAATTCAGAAAGCACGCTTGATTCGCATCAAGGCACATGTGGATTATTCGAATAACTGGCCTACGAGAAACCTCGTAATAAGGAGCCATGGTGTAACATCCCAAAACTTTAATCCAAGGTTATTAAGATCCAAATCATCAAAATTAGGGTTAACAAAAACTTTTCCAAATAAATTTATTAAGGCATTCATATGTGTGTGCATTTAAATAGGAGTTGATTTGAATTTCCATGATTAAGTGATCCATTGCTTGTAAAATGATTCTTAGGTGAAATAAACATCATCAGATAATTCCCAAACAAATCCCAAAGAAAAACAAATCAAAATGAATAAAAGAAGTGAATGGTCATTTGTGCCATTTTAATCAACAGGCCTACTTTGGCTATTCCTAGAACTCACAACCTAACAGAAACAAATGTGGATCTTTGCACCCCTTGCTAGTACACATAATGATGTACCAAGGCCCACTTTGTGATCTGCCAAAAACATTCAAACACTAAATTTAATTGACATTTGAAAATTGAATCTATTTCATATGGGAAGATCCCACTATTTCAAAAACCACTCAAACCAGCTCAAGTTGCAAAACCCAAGCACCCACAGAGTCTCAAGCTTAATACTAGCACACCCACCAAAAATCTTTTCAAAATTCAAAATAAAGTTCTTTCGGCCATTTTTACAAACACCTTGTGGATAATTTCAAACAAAAACCAAATCCACTATTTGAATAGTGTTCTGGCCAACTTGTCCCCCATTTGTCCTCAAAACACTCCCATTGTCCCTAAATGATCCAACCATGCCATTATCACCTCATCCCCTACACCCTAGTGGCCTTGCAATGCCAACCCGAGCCTATGTCGCCGGCCAAACCTTGCAACCACCCTAGCAGACCACCTCCCTCTCTCCTGCCATGTCTACGAGCTAGCCCTCACCTCACCGCCACCCTCTGTCCCCTCCCCGAGCCAGGCCAGAGCATGGACCACCGCCAAACCGCCGCGCCAGATCAATTGCGCCATGCCGAGCACATGCACACATCGCTGCCGCTTCACCGCGTGCAGTCCATCCATCGGCCACGACCCCAGGAGCACGCCAGACATGCCCATTCGCCGCCCAACGCACCACAGCCACCGCTCGCCGTGGACACCGCCGTCTCTGCCGCTCAGAGCGCCAACACCATCCGACCGCATACCACCGCCCCTAGTCCCGCATTGATCACGTAGAGCACCGCCAGGAGACCAGCGACCATCCCCTACCTCGAGCCATGCCGCTAGCTCGCAATGTAGCCCTTGCCGGAGCAGCTCGCCCATGCCTCTCGGTCGCGTCGTCGTCCTATAAAGAGCGGCCACCCCCAGCCAGTTTCAGCACACCACTCACCTCCCCTCACCTCACTGACCGTTTCCCACCTCTAGCCGGAGCAGTAAAGACGTCACGGAATTGCACCGGAGTAGGCCGCCTCTGGAGGAGAAGGGCGCCGCTGATTGCGACCACCCCCGGAGCTGCCTCGACCATCCCTGAGCATGCTATCGACCACCAATTTGTTTGCCCGCCTCGCCGTTGTCGCTGGAGCCCTGGTACGCCCCCTAAGCACCCCCACCGAGCCGCTAGGGTTAGAGTTGCCGCCGACAGGTCCGTCGTCGACGACGATCCCCAGCCGTTGATCCCCGTTCTAATCCAACGACCCATATCGCCCCGTACCGCTTCGCGCGTTATAAGACACTGACCGGTGGACCCCCCTGTCAGCTGAGCCCCGTGGCGCGTAGTGTCACTGAGCCGGCCCGTTAGTTTTCCCGCGCGACCCAGTTAGTTTGAATTAGGATTTTTTTTCTTTTTAGTTTAAACCTAGTTCTGTCCCCTAGTTTGAAATTCATTTTAGAGAGATTTACAAATCCAAATGGAGTGATTCCAATTTTGTTAGAAAGATACTGAAAAGATCTACCCAAGCCCGTTGGATTTAATTCAATTAGAGTTAGATATCTCTCCTAGTAAAAATAATAAGACAGAAGCATTTGCACCTTGCAACATTTTTATAAAATTAACCAAGATAGCTTTTGAGTTGATTCCAACTCTCAAAAATCACATTTCACCATACCTATCTGAATATGTAATAATATTAAGGTTTACATGCAGTGACTTTGGACTAGTACCAAAATAATGCTATATAGGCATTTCTAGTCACTTTAAATCATTAAATAATGAACTTAAAGCAAAGTAATTATGATCCAACCCTTAAATCACATTCCCACATGTTAGAATATGTGGTGATGACATGTGTCCACATGATCCCATATTTTAAGTGGTGAATATTAAATCTTAGTTAATTTTCAATGAGTAGAAATTACTTTTCTAAAATAAAAAGAAGGAAACTAGTGAATAAAACTTGTGATGGTTGTGATGATAATAGATCATCAACTATATGCCTTAGAGTGCTAATTGGACTAGTTAAGTATGGTTTGGTGATTGTGTACTCCGTATGTATTTATAGACGATAGTACCGACCAAGCTTACGAGGAGGAGGAGTTCTACCAAGAAGAAGAAGAAGAAAACTTCAACCACTGCACCAACCAAGGCAAGCTACTATTAGAAAGCTAGGATTGAACTAGATGGTTTACCAAAGATGTTTTCGGCATGCTTTGATTATACCACTCTGAATAGTATTTACCCCAAGTATTATTTTCCAAGCTTTACTTCTTTTACTTTACCCAAAGTTCTTTACTTGTTTTGAAGGTAGCATAAAAAGTATAAAACTTGACCTATAGAGATAACTTTAGATGTCATTCTATGGCATGAGATTGATCCCATCTTTCCACCTTAGTGAACACTCTTAACTTAGTAGTTTAGAGTAGATAAAAACTTGAGTCACTTTAGATGGGAACACTTGGTGAAAATGAATTGCGAAAACCTTGGAATGATGAGCCATTCTATTGAGATGTTTTGACATGTGTTGAGAAACACAAATGGTTTATGATGGTGAAATTGTTGAGGCATGAGCCTTAACCCTTTTTCAAAACTGATGGTTGGATTCGGATGCGATACCATTCCAAATTTATCGTATAACCACAATACCTGAATTGGGTAAGGCTTAGCCGGAAGTTTATATGCATTAGTATTAGTTCTCATGGAGAGGTCTGAGCTGAGGCTACCTCTCAATGTTGTCCACCTATGCAGTGCCCAAGATGACAGATGGTCATGGTTGGGAGGCCATGCTCATAGGAGAGGTGCTTATACTAGGGTGTGTAAAGGAAAGGTTATGTTTGATTATCTGCATACTAAGTATGATGATTCAAGGTTATCCCTGACAGATGTATCGAATCTTGTGGTGAAAGTGTACCACCTCTGTAGAGTGTCAAACTATTCGAATAGCCGTGTCCGTGGTTATGGACAGTTGGAATGGCCATATTGTTTCGTTGTCCGATGTTTTCAAAATAACTTATGAAATGAATGATGAATCTTGACTTGACCACAACAGGGTTGTGTTTATGACACTAGCTTCCCAACTTAAGTGATTCTAGAACTTTATTTTATCTTTCTTTGCTTCTGAACATATCTTAAGTTTCAAACTAAACTTTATAGTTAAACTTAGAGTTAGCACTTTAACTTAGAACTATACTACTTGTTAGTGGTAGTTTGCGAGTACTTTAAAAGTACTCATGGCTTTTGTCCCTGGCTATTCTCATGGCCAAACTATGAAGGAGACTACCAAGATGATGGCCAGCAGGACGGCTATGATAACTAGGACTATCTCATTGTCACAAGATTGCCTCGTGTCTCAAGATGGACCCCACTGCTACGCTTATCTTTTATTTCCGCTGCTTGTTGTATTAAGACTAGATCATGAGATCCTTATTTGTGTAAGACCTTATGTATGGTTTGTAATGGATGATGTACTGTGATATCCAATCTGTTATGTCTCGCAAAAATGGTAATCCTGGGATTGCGATGGATGACATAACAGGCATCTAGGATTAAAAATCCAGGTGTTGACACATGGATATCATGCCACCACCCAGAGGAGAAGGAAGACTCTGTGATACAACATATAGATCTATCGTCAGGTGATGTATGTGCACTGTCGTCGGATTGAAGACATGTACACCGAGAGGGGGTCCCCGAGGCGCATGGTGAAAGGGGGTGTGAGACGGCGGTATTCCGGGATGATGAACACACAAGCTTTACCCAGGTTATAATTCACCGGCTTTGGACGGATCCTAATCCTGCTACCAATCCAGTAATACGGTAGAGCGAGAAGTACATATTACAAGAGAAATTCGCATGTGCAAGTTGAGGTTGTAGATTGTAGGTTCCCTTAAGGTTGGTCCCTAGGACGGCTTATATAGATATCCGGCCTAGGGTTAGAAGAGATACCTATCCGGCTACGACTAAGAGTCGGTTACAAAGTACATCTTGGACTACAAGTAACTAAACATGCCTAAGTCGGTAAGTCTTCTAGGCCTTCCCGTAGCCGGATGGACCTCCATCTTCTCTCCCTGACTGGGCCGCCCGTGAAGCAAACCTCTAACCTGAAGTGGGCCACCCTGGTCAGCGAGGCACTGTGGGTATACCCAGAAAGTATATCCCCAATAGTAGCCATCGGAAGCCTGCAAGATCCAGAGTCAGATTCCATCGCCTAGCTTGATCTATCTTCGGCTCGTAGAATCTTGAAGGGTTCCTAAAACTCCAAAACAAAAGTAGGATCCGGGTCTCAAATTGAGTCGGACCTGTGAGTATGTCGTTCAGTTTTCCAACTTGAAATTTAAACTAAGCCAGAACTTGGTCTCTCACGTAACCTGACATCAGTCAAGGCCAAGTCATGTCACTGACAGACATTCCTGACAGTGTGACCATTGGTGGGTCCGTCTATCACGGAACATAGGCGCTGTTTAATGTGCACGCGGAGATCAAGGAGGCGTAATCTTCTCGAGGAGGTTACCCAGCTCCTTCCATAATGTGTGGCATGTTTACAATTCGTTTCACACGAATCTTGACACGGGCGAGGGATATAAGGGGTCCAGATCTCCTCATTTTTTCTCACCAGCGCTCATGCTTTCTTCTTCCTCCAAGCAACAGCGCGTCCTTTCTCCTCCTTCCTTCCCCCAAATCACACTACGCTGCCCACCCAAGGTCACTGTCTCCACCAAAATGGTTGACGCATCTTTGTCCGGCACGGCGGCAACCACGATGGCAACAACTGCGGCAGCGAGAAGTAGAACTCCGCGGAGTTTGGAACTCTTGCATCCTTGACGGTGAGAAGTTATGCATCGTCGAGAAGGAAGGTCTCCTCTGTGCCGGTGACTCGCGGAGTGACTTTGACAAGGTCATCCACGCCCCTCACATAGGCGAGAGGGTTCACTTCGGCACTCACCTGGATAGAGGTTTGAGCTTTCCCCCTCAGATTTCTTCTCTAAGGTCATAGATCATTATGGAGTTCAACTCAACAACTTACCCCAAACATGATTCTAGAGCTTAGTGCTTACGTTTCTTTGTGTGAGGGTTATCTCGGAATAAAACCGAGTCATGTCTTGTTCCGGTACTACTTTGGTACCCGGAGAAATTCCATCACTTCTGGTAATCCCTACATTACCGGGACTCTTAGCTTGACCCTTAGGGGAGACTGAGTCTATCCCAAGATTAGAGCTAGTGAGTCGGTGAAGAGGTGGCTATCCATGTTCTTTTATCACAAGGACAAACCAGCTCCTAGCAAATAAGAAGCTTTTCTAGCTTTTGTCGACGGTGTCGCTGCTCCCCAAGATTCTTGGGACGCAGACGCTCTGGATCTTACTAATGATTTGATCTGCGCCAAGAGGAAGAACGAATATTTGATGAAGCATAAGGGTCTGAAGGGATCCGACCTAGTCCATTGATGGCTGGCGTGTCGGATTCAACCCCTCTAGTACCATGGTGATCGGCTTATGCACACCATCACCAAGAGAATGAATGATAGCCCGGGGATCAGCTCGCTCCCAATCCCAGATAAAGAATGTTAATCTCGGATCAAGTGGTTGATCAAGGAGCGGGTTGAGAGGAAGATTCCATCAATCTCTCTGGATATGTATATTGTTGATGAACCTTTCACACCAGTGAGTTTTTTTTGTCTAAGTCCTTCATACTCAATAATTTGCTCATCTGTATCTTGTTGTTTTGCAATATTGAGATAATGTTTCTTTCAGCTTGCTAACCTCCCCGAGTCGGAGCTTGCTCCTCTCGAACAATATCCACCTGAGGATCCAGTTCATCGGGACGATGAAGATCTTGAACTATAGCCGGAGGCGCTTACCCGGAAGCGTAAGACTCCGACTATCATTGTGGGCATCCAGAAAGTGCCTATTGTAAAGAGGTAAACTTCTTCACAATGTTTCGACTATCAATTTGTATTCTCTCTGAATTGCAACGATCTTACTCTATTACCATCTACGGCTAAAACAATTGCCAAGGGTAAGACAAAAGGAAAGCGGGGGGAAGACTTTGCGCCAGCAGAAGTTGACTCTAGTTTCTCCTGCTACCCCACCTCCGACTCCTACCCCAAGGCCATCATCAGCACGGGAGGGTACTTCCTCTCCACATGTTGAAGATGTTTCGGCTCATTCTTCAGAGCCAGTGAACCTTGGTCCGCAGACCGACGTCACCGTGGGTGACTCGGGACTTGATAAGGGTGAACCCTCAAAGGTTAATGATCCCTCGGCTAAGACCTTCTGATGACTGCATATTTTCATCATGTTTTATATTATTATTTTGCATTGTAGATGCAGGATCTTGGTATTTTACGGCGCTCCCGTGCACATTTTATGTCTGTTTTCACCAGGATCAGAACAGATGATGGATTCAATGGACACAATTCTCGGAGCAGTTGTACCGAGGAGAAAAGGAGTCAAAAACAACGTAAATCACTTATTTGGGAGATATCAATAATACCAGAAGAAAACCTGAAGTGAACAAGGCTTACAGATGGTTTAACGACCAACTATATGGCAGGAATAAATTTTCCGGCTATATAGTTGGTGCCTCCACGGCCTCCTTAAATAGTTTCACCCCGTGCAACTAGATCGGGGAGACGACATACAGAACACCTAGAAATCACCGAAACCACACCTCTGGAAGGCATCTAGAGGGGGAACTCGTCCACCAGGGATCCATCTTCGCCCTGCGCAGATCTGGGAGGCTAAGGCATCGATCTTCATCATCAATCATTGCATCACCACCATCTTCATCCATCCCATCTACATCTTATCTATATCTTGTTGTAATTTCTGTACTCGTTGTGGATTTATACAAGTACTATTCATCTATGATAGATTCCATTGTTATTGCCATGATGTTGATTGCCTCCATGTCTAAGTAGATCATTAGTTCTTGGGGATATGGAGAAACCCTAGTATGATATTGAAATAAGATAAATTTTATTATGATATTCATTGCTATGACCATGTGTTAGATTGTATTCATCTTGATGTTGAGAGAAGTCGACCTCTCAATATATTCCTCTCATGGGGACTTGAAGGAGGGAACTACTTGTTGGTAGACGGAGGTGTGTTAGCACTTATAGTGACAATAAAGCTGTTGGCAACCCTTACGTATCAACTTGGAAACCGAGGAAACTCACGGAACACTATCCATGCCATGGGATACGTCCTACGGGATTAAGTCCCTTAATAGCACAGTAATCTGATTGATGTCGATTGTTGACAGTTGTGGTTATGAGGATGATGTGAGCAGCGGTTGCTGCCTATTTGTCCAAATACGGAGTTCCTCCCACACATACATAGTTGAGAATGTTCATGATAATAATCTTTACCTTAGCTCCTTATAATGCTAGTGGTGAATCCGCTACTCCCTGAGAACACTTTTTCCCTATTGTAGTTCCAATCTCTCTTACATACGCGATACTTACTTTCTATATTCAGTTGTTTTACTTTACTTATTGTTGCTCTTATACAAAAACCTAAAAACACCTTTTTACGTAATACTCGCATTTTATCTTGTCACTTAGAACTTTATTTAGCATTTCTATTGTAATATTTATTTCAAGAGTTATTAGACTTCAGACTCCTTCTCCCTATGGGATCGATATCTTTATTTCAAAACTAGCTACAAACGATCTATGCACTTGCAGTCATCAAGCTATTTTCTCGCGTCGTTGCCGGGAAGCTAAGTGATGTAGGTCTTTTAGTTTTTGCTTATTTATTTTTGTCTTGCTAAGTTTTGTTTTGAGTTACAGGTTTCCACCAACATGATGGAGTTTGAGCATATGACTAGTGCTAACCCACTCAGATACTTTGGGAAGCCCTATGATATTTATAAAAGAGATAGCTCCAATGAGTAGGGGGTTTGAAATAAATCCTCTACTACTGGGTATTTTACACAACAAGCAATTTACTGGAGATAAAGAAGATCCTGATCCATATGAGCATATTGCATGTTTCAAAGATATATGTGGCACTTTTCAATTGATGGGATATACTGCTGATGAGGTAAGAGTTAAACTTTTTAGTCAGACTTTGACTAGTACAGCTCTCTCATCGTATAGATCTCTACCCCTCAGAAGCGACTACTACTTGGGATAATCTAGCTTGTGAATTTCTAGCAAAATGTTATCCATTATCAAAATCTTTTGGAATCAGGCGTCTTATAATGACTTGGAGGAACCGTTCTAATGAAGGACTAGTAAGAGGTTATATCAAATTTAAAGATTTACTTCGCCTATGTCCTCATCATGATTTGCCTGGATGGTATTTATTGCATATCTTTTATGGCGGTTTCATTGAACCTAATAAAATTGAACTAGACTCTTTCACGGAAGGAGCCTTTATGAATCTTCCTATAACTAAAACTTGGGTTTTACTTAATAGAATTCACGATCATAGAGTTTCATGGAATTTTGGTCTAGGAATTGAAGGAGGCGTAGAAATAGATTATGATTGTATTCATGACTATAATAAAAAGGGCCATGTTAAAGAATTATCTAAAGAACTTTATTTGGATTCAGATCTCGTGTTGCAAGTTGTTAAAGCTTTTACAAAGCACATCAAAGCTCCAAAAGAGGGTTTGGTCAAGTATGATCCACCACCCAAACCTGAGAAGAAAAGAGAAGTTAAAGCAACACTGGCCTCCTGATACCTTTGATCTGGATTATGGATGTAGTATAGCTCTTTTTTCCTAGTAGACCTAGGTTATCGAATCCACGGGAAGCGAATGCATAGTGAAGTTACTTTAATGGACCTTCAGGAATTTTAGAATTCCTTTTGTGTTTTTACCAAACCAGTAGCTTGCGTCTTTTTGTTGTTGTCGATGATGGAGACAGAGGGCCTAGGGCGTTCGGTTTCACCTGTAGCTATGCAAAAACATCTGATGCAAATAAAAGATAGAAATAAAATATGCGTGTACTTGTTAGAGCAAGATAAATTATATGTGGGCAGTGCATCCATAATTGTTATTGCCTCCACAACCGCTTATAGCAATAACCTACTAGTCTCATCCATAGAAGAAAGAGAACTCATGATATGCATAGTGATGTCACTGTTAATCCCAAGCAAATCCCTCACATGCAGTCGTACTACCCCTTCTATCACTGGGGTTCCCAACCTACAGATCAGTTATTACTCATACTCCCTATACCTGGCTCAACCCTCGGGGTCTTGGGTACCTAACAAGTCCTTGGATTGAGGAAAGAGAGGATACAATAATCATCATGTCATACAAACCAGTACACGATCCCATCTGAGATAAATCACATGCACAATTGCTACATGGCTAGGCCGAAGCCCTTAGCCCAAGGAGAATTACTCACACATAGAGATGATATCAACAATCATAAACATTGTAATAAAAATCATAAGATTGATAGCAATAGTCTTACAATGTCATCAATCGGAGAATAGATCTACTATTAAAAGTGGTGGAGTGTGGCTATGGAGATGGAAAAGGATGTGGAGATCTGGAGGCGGCTTTTTGGTGAGGTATGGATTCTTCGGGGTCTGGGGCGCAGCAAGAGATGTTTTCCCGTTGCCTGAGGCTTCTTTATATAGGGGTCCCTTCATGAAAGTTGTTCTGTTTAACCTAACAGTGGCGGCACCAACTATACGACTGGAGCTATACGGTCGGAATTTTTGCCCCGGATGTATAGTTGGTCGTTATGGCGTCTGCCTTCGTTGGACGGCTCCTGGTTTCTTCTGGTTGAAGGAAATATCGTATCTTTAACTTTAATGTAGTGATTCCCTCCTTTAAACGACATTATCTGCGCAGGAAAAATACAAGAACAAAGGATTGCATACCCCTCTAAATATTAGCATTAGTGGCAGGGTTTAGAGAGATATTTCATCAGAAATATTATTAATATCCAGTTTAAATGTGGACGTAGATTGCCATATTTCAGAGCCATCAACCTCCCCAAGCTTAAACTTGATCATCCTGAGCAAGAAAACCAAAATCAAAAAGGAACTCAGCATTTAAACTGAAATAACAAGATGGTGATGTTACTCATGATTAATAGTCTCATGTTTCCTCCACTTCATGAATCTGAAAAACTTCAGCATAGTGAGAGTAATGGCAAGCATATCATACGGGTTTCATGCATCCTTATAACGCAGAAAAATTATTGTAAGCATGGATGATCCAATTGAGTAAATTGTATTCCATGTCAAGTAATCAACTCATAGGCTTGCCTTTGAATAGTAAAGTATAATCATGTAAATTAAGAGTGTGAGAGTTTTCATGAAAATCATATATACTAGAGTGTCTCAATTCTCCCACATCAATGAATCAAGACTTTGCAAGCACTTCTTTTCTATTCATTGTCCTTCAAGAATTTTTAGTTTCTAAGTAATTGAGAGCATGCCAAAGATTTTTATTAGTTTATCGGGCTGTGATGGACACTCGTGGCATCACTAAGATTTTTGTTCCTTTAGCATAATGATTACTCATAATAGCCAGAGGAGTGATTCCATCATGATTATAGCTACCCAGGAGTGCCAAGAATCTTACCCACTATAGCATTGCTGCTACAAGTGTTTAATCAACTCATAGCCGAAATCTAGGAGTTTTCTCCATGAAGATCGTTCATAGGCCAGTGGAGTTGTTGGCATCCCATGAAGTTTGACACGCATAAAGCTATATCATTCTTATGATTAACAAGTCAAACTTTGGCATGCTCACAAAAACCGCTAAACATTAATTCAATCGAACAAATCCTTTCAAAGAGAGCTATCAAGTCAATCAATATTTTCAGTGGTGTCGAGTGTCTCTAGAAATAAGCCTTCAAGACTAAGCACTACAACACCCAAACCTTCAATTGTGAGACTTTTTCTTATTACAATTGTTTAGCAGTTTTTAGGCAAGACTTGGTTAATTACGAGAGCTGGAACAAAATGAGCCCAATTAAATACCCATGCAACTGACAATCTTACTATCATACAAAGACTCACTCCACCGATATAATATCTCAACATTCACTACTAACTAGCATGGGTTTCTCAAACTTCAAAAGTGGGGAGTCATAAGGCATACCTCTCATGTTTGGTTCCACTTCTCTCTTCCTTTTTTATATTTTTCTTGGAAACTCGAAATCGATCACTCTCCTGCAAATATACGAAGACCTCGAGG
This sequence comes from Avena insularis, assembly GCA_023614405.1. Taxonomy (NCBI): domain Eukaryota; kingdom Viridiplantae; phylum Streptophyta; class Magnoliopsida; order Poales; family Poaceae; genus Avena; species Avena insularis. The sequence goes on along the minus strand of CM042694.1, from coordinate 281,024,652 downwards.
CGGAAATAAAAGAAAGAGGGAAAATAAGGAAAAATGGAGAAATATTTTCTGATTTTTAAGAAATGGAAATAAAGAATAGAAAATTGGCGGCAAAGCTCGGCTAGAAAATTTCGAAAGAAAATAGAAAGAACTAAAGATAAAGTGTTGGGGAAACCAACACGAGTGCTTATAAACTCAAATAAAAATGTAACCTAGAAATAAATAAAAGCAAATAAACGCCAAATAAACTTACATGAGGAAACTTCCCCAAGCATAGGCTTTTGCAAGCCCTTCAAATCATTGTGGTGGCGGGAAAAAGTCGTTACTCTAGTTCACGAATTGAGTGGAGAGGTTACTTGTTGATTCTCAGAAGTTCAAAGAGAGGTTGTGCATCCTCTCCATAGTCCCTCCAAGTCCTTGGAAATCTTGGTATGTGGCAAACCGGGTTTGTGGCTGCTCCTCTTGATGAGGAACTTCTTGCTCCTCCTCTTGGTCCTCATCCTCTTCAGGAATCTCCTCCTCGGGTTGGTACTTCTCAACCTGCACATCATATAGCAAACGTCCTTCCTTGATAGAGAAAAGACCATTAGGCAAAGGAGCGGGGTAGATACGCCCAGCTCCAGCAATATGTAGGTAATAAACACCACCTCTCCTAGTGAGCATCCCACAGGCCCTCAAGGTGGATAAACCAACACACGTCTCACCTAGTATGGGTTGCAACTCACCTAGATCGATGTCTAGGGCAGTGGAAAGCACGGTGATGACACCTCCTCCTATGATTGGCCCTTGGCTTTGGGAGGCTTGCTGCTCCAAGTAGCGCACAAGGATGGCGCCCAAGTTGAGTGATAGGTTGCAGTTGATGTAAGCAGCCTTTGTAAGGACTAAGATGTCCTCCTCATTGAGTCTCGTGAACTCATTACGTGCATGCAAGGTGTTAGAAATAACATAGAACAAATAGCGAATTGTAGAATGTTGAATATTCTTCCCATTTGTTCACTCTACTAGTGAAGCTCATTCCATTATAGTATTGATCGGGGGAAGGAAATAAGCCAGTAAAGGATGCGCGTAGAGCATGAACATCATTGTTTGGAAAATTAAAGCATGCACACCATTCATCTAACGTTAAGGTGTAGTTGTTGTTCATCAGGCAGAAAGAAATAGTATCCTCTCCTTGCAACAGTTTAACGGTGCTTTGCAATGAACTTAGGAATTCAATGGTTAAGCGGCGATAAGTAGGTACATCATTGTACAAAAAGTTTTGCAGGTCAGCTCTATTGCAAAGTAAGTTAAATTCATCAGAAATACCGAGTTGGTTCAATATAAGGGGGAAAGCCCACTTGGTGGCCTTCACTTCACAGTTCTTGATCTTGTTGAAGCGTTCGCGATGGGCCTCATCCCTGAATCGTATCCCCATGCGTTCCTAGGTGATTGCCCGAGAAGCGCTAGCGGTGGCACGAGCACGAGTTTGGATCCTTGTGTTCATCTTCTAAAATATTGAAGAAAGGCAAAAATAAAACTTTTTGATCCAACAACAATAAGTATAATATATTCCTCATCTAAACACACTAAGGAATCTCCTCAAGATAATAATCTAGGTAAGAAAATCATGGAAATTAGTCCATAGTAGGTCCCACCCTAGATTGATAATGACAATAGATCGAAAATGAATTTGCAAAAAGTAATTGGAGGATCGGAGGAGAAACATACCGTAGATCACTTGTGTGCGAGGAAATCGAACGAAATTGAGTAGAGATGAAGATCCCTTGAGGTTTTGAGAGAGTTTAGAGGTAGAAGAAAGAAAAAGGATTGAAGTTTTGGAGTTGGGAGTACCTTCCTATCCAATTTTGTGGTCGGACGCAACTATACAGACGCAACTATACGGGCGGAACATGCGTTTTGGCCGTATAGTTGGCGTTCTGTAAAAATATTAGGTCTTCCTCCTGGTGGCGCAGCTATATGGATGCAACTATACGGGCGAAACAAAATGTTCCGGCCGTATAGTTGGCTGTTAAACTGTCTGTCCCAGTGAAAGAAAATTTGCAAAAGGCCTCGATATCTATACGACCGGAACTATACGACCGGAAGCTTTATTTCCGTCGTATAGTTGGTCGTTAAACTCCCAGTATATATGAAAAGAAATTATACAGAGGCATTGATATCTATATGACCAGAACTATATGGCCGGAATATTTATTCCTACCATATAGTTGGTAGTTAAACTCTTAGTACATATTGCAGAAAAAATTTCGATGGCAAAGATAACTATATGACCAGAACTATACGGCCGGAATAAAAATTCCGGCCGTATAGTTGGTCGTTAAACCATCTGTATGCATCAAAAAAATTATGTTTCTTCGTAGACTATTTCTTTTCCTATAACTTAGCGATATACCTTGTTTTTGACAGAAAATATTGTCGACCAACAATAGCATGAATAATGCAGAAATTCAAGTACTACCAAATTTCTTATCCTCAAATGGACTCTTTATTGAACATGAACTTAAACTAAAACTAAAAAATTAACTCAAACCATAATTTAACATGGGTTGCCTCCCATGGAGCGCTATTTTATGGTCAATAGCTTGACCTTGATGATACTCACTTGGGCCAGATGAGTGGAACACCCACTCCAAAGTAATTGGCCTTCAAAGTGATGGCCTCCTTCTCGTCATGTTTGGCTTTCTTCTTCTTGGGTAAATGAATAATAAAAGGATCCTGTGAAGGCAATTACAACTTCATGTTCCCTTCATGAAGGTTAATTAAATCCTTAATAGTTCTTAAGAAAGGACGACCTAGAATTATAGGAGCAATAGTATCTTCAGGCATGTCAATAATAACAAAATCAATGAGAGCAGGACAGCCTTTGATGTAAACTAAAGTGTTCTCCTTAATCCCTACAGGTTGTTTGTAGGTATAATCTGCTAGATGCAGTTTTAATTTAGTAATTTCAAAGGAGCCAAGATTTAACTTGTTAAAAAGACTCTTTGGAATTGTTGAGACGCTTGCACCTAGATCACAAAGTGTAGCTATCTCATTGGTTCCAATCTTTAACTTAATAGTAGGCTCAAATATGTCATCTAGTTTAATAGGTAATTTTTCAACGATTTTCTTGTATTCCTCTTCAAGATCGCGTACCTTAATTGCTACTTGATCAACAAAGTGTTGATACATTGCTTTGTCGTTACCTTCACTTACCGAAATTTTGACGTTGATCCTTTTTACGAGATCTTCGATGGTGTAGCTTGGTGAAGGGGCATTACTATAATCAAGTTCTCTAGGCTCATCCCTTTGGATTCTCATCATTTTGAGTTGTTCAACAGGATTGGGCTCAGATTTACCTGCAAATTTAGCTAGAATGAGAGTTTGACTCTCGGTTATCTTACCTAGCTATGACTCAACGATCCTTGTTCTTTCTTGAAGGGCATGCAAATCATTTCTCAAACTAACAGTTTGGTTAGATAATTTACCAAGCATATCATCATGGTTCTCCATGATTTTGACTAGAATATTATTTTGTTCATTCTGTGAGTCTATGAAAGACTTAATCATTTCTTGGAGACTACCATTACTAGTTCCCATATTATTATTAGAGTTATTTGTAGGACTTCTTCCAAGCAGGATTATAATCATTACGAGCTATGAAGTCTATTTCTTCTATATTTGTTTCGGCGGTGGCTCTTACCTAAGTTTCCTTACCTTTTACGGCTAGTATGAGCTCATCCAACTTAGCATTGAGATCTTCGTTCTCTTGTGGTGAGACAGAGTTCACCTTCTTCATGTTCGATCTTTCCACATGCCATTGAGCATGGTTGCCTTGCATATTGTCTAGCAGCTGCTTTGCTTCGGTAATATGCTTACCATGAATGTTCCTCCAGCTGCAGTATCAAGCATAGACTTAGACACAGGATTAAGAGCATTATAAAATAAATGGAGGATTAACCAATCTTCCATCCCATGACTAGGATAGTTTCTTAGGCATTCTTTCATCCTCTCACATGCAGGCGCTAGTGGCTCATGCTCTTCGTGTTTAAAACCAGTAATATTAGATCGGAGTTGCATAGTCTTTGCAGGTGGGAAAAATTTAGTCATAAATAAAGAAGTACATCCCACCCATGATGTAATAGTATTTTTAGGAAAAGATAGCAACCACTCTTTAGCTCTTCCTCTTAGAGAGAAAGGAAATAGACGTAATTTGACCGCATCAGGTTCAACATTTTTTATACGCATCATATCACATATTTCAGTGAAAGTATTTAAGTGCATACCTGCGTCTTTAACAACAAAGCCTCCAAATTGATTCTGTTGAACCAAACTTAAGTAATGGGGCTTAATTTCATAATCATCAGCAGGAATTGCTGGCTGAGTAATAGGAGTACGCAAATAATCATTACTAGGAGTAGCAAACTCTCCAAGCTTCTTTTCAGCCATACTTCCTATGTTTTGGGGTTTTCTTAGATTAAAAATTATAACAGTAAAAACAAGAATTTAAACACTAACTATTTTTTTGGTTTACCAAATAAAGACTGAAAGCAAACTTAACAAAATTAAAAACAAGAATTAAAATTAGCAAGGTTCCTAATAACCTCACCAGGGTAGCTATTGCTTCCCCGGCAACAGCGACAGAAAAAGGGTTGATACCTTCGATCCGGATTAAGGATGTACTATACCTCTTTTTCCCTAATAGACCTAGGTTATCGAATCCACGGGAAGCGAATGCGTAGTGAAGTTACTTTAACGGACCTTCAGGAGTTTTAGAATTCCTTTTGTGTTTTTACCAGACCAATAGCTTGCGTCTTTTTGTTGTTGTCGATGATGGAGAGAGAGGGCCTAGGGCGTTCGGTTTTACCTATAGCTATGCAAAAACATCTGATGGAAATAAAAGATAGAAATAAAGTATTTGTGTACTTGTTAGAGCAAGATAAATTATATGTGGGTAGTGCATATATAATCCACAACCGCTTATAGCAATAACCTACTAGTCTCATCCATAGAAGAAAGAGAACTAATGATATGCATAGTGATGTCATCGTTAATCCCAACCAAATCCCTCACATACAGCCGTACTACCCCTTCTGCACTGGGGTTCCCAACCTGCAGATCAGTCATTACTCATACTCCCTATACCTGGCTTAACCCTTGGGGTCTTGGGTACCTGACAAGTCCTTGGATTGAGGCAAGAGAGGATACAATAATCATCATGTCATACAAACTAATACACGATCTCATCTATGATAAATCACATGCACAATTGCTACATGGCTAGGCCAAAGCCCTTAGCCCAAGGAGAATTACTCACACATAGAGATGAGATTAACAATCATAAACATTGTAATGGAAATCATAAGATTGATAGCAATAGTCTTACAATGTCGCCAATTAGAGAAGAGATCTACTATTACAAGTGGTGGATTATGGATATGGAGATGGAAAAGGATGTGGAGATCTGGAGGCGGCTTTCTGGCGAGGTATGGCTTCTTCAGGGTTTGGGGCGCAACAAGAGATGTTTTTCCGTCGCCTGAGGGTTCTTTATATAGGGGTCCCTTCACGAAAGTTGTTCTGTTTGACCTAACGGTGGCTGCGCCAACTATATGACCGAAGCTATATGGTCAGAATTTTTGCTCCGGCCGTATAGTTGGTCATTACGATGTTTGCCTTCGTTGGACGGCTCCTGGTTTCTTCTGGTTGAAGGAAATATCGTATCTTTAACTTTAATATAGTGATTCCCTCCTTTAAACGACATTATCTGCGTAGGAAAAATACAAGAACAAAGGATTACATACCCCTCTGAATATTAGCATTAGTGGCAGGGTTTAGAGAGATATTTTATCAAAAGTATGATTAATATCCAGTTTAAATATGGACGTAGATGGCTATATTTCAGAGCCATCACCTCCCTAGAACCAACATATGAGATACCTTTCCCTAACACTGCACAGGAGCATATTTTTGAATATGAATAGGTCAAAGCAGTATAGGAAAAGAAGGAAGAGGAAAGTATGCCAAAAGTCGTGGAACATCTGGAAGAAACCAAAGATGAAGAGGTAACCAATGAAGCAATTATGGCTATGTACGCACATTGTAACATAGTTGAACTTGATGAAGAGACTTTCGTATTGGTTGAAGGTAAAACAAAGGTAAAATATGTGGGTAAGCCTATTCTTCCCTGCATATTTAAGGAAACCTCGCATTGTGGTTTATGTGATCTTGGCACCGAAGTTAATGTAATATCTTATGATTTCTACTTAGAAATAAAGGAAGAAATAAAACCGGCTACAATTGAAAATACTGATATGACAATCATGTTAGCCAATAAAAATCTTAGAATTCCAATGGGAGTAGTTGAAGATGCAACTGTCACAATTGGCAACAAAAAATTTCCTATCAATTTTGTAGTTGTTGATATGCCAGCTCACACTCTTTGCCCAATTATATTTGGAAGAAACTTTTTGAGTGATGTAGGTGCCTATGTTGATCTCAAAAAGGAGATTGTGTCTCTTAAGCTTGGGGGAGTGGAAAAATAATTCCACTTTTCCAAATTTAAAGACAGGCCTGCACAAATACAAGAAGAGAAAGAGAAAACTATCGAGGAAATGGCAGCTCTTTTCTTTAGTAATCAAGAAGAATAAATGAAGACTCAAATTATGAAGAAATAGTTATGGAGGACAGTCCCTAGAAGAACTAGAAGATGAACTCGATTTACTTCCCATTATAGGGCCTCCAACTGATGAGGTTTTTGAAGAGCCGGAAAAGAGAGGGGACGAGGAATTACCACCCCTAGAGTTGAAGACTCTACCAGATAATCTTAAATACAAGTTTTTAGATGATACAAATAAATTTCCTATTATTATTAGTGCTAAACATTCAGGAGAAGAAGAAGAACTCATGAAAATACTTAAGGAGCATCGCAAGGCCTTTGGGTACTCAATGGATGATTTGAAGGGCATTATTCCCATGATAACCATCCATCGAATATTCATGGAAGAAGGTGCTAAACCAGTTGTGGAATTTAATAGAAGATTGAAGCCTGAAATGAAGGAAGTGGTAAGGAAATAAATTGTATGCCTACTGGATGCAGGTATAATCTATCCTGTTAAAGAATGTGAATGGGTATGTCCTGTTCATTGTGTCCCTAAGAAGGGTGGTTTTACTGTTGTTCCTAATGAAAATAATGAATTGATACCTACTAGAACTATTGTTGGGCATAGGATGTGCATAGACTTTAGGAAATTAAATAAAAAAACTAGGAAAGATCACTATCCTTTACCGTTCATAGATCAAACTTTAGAAAAGTTAGCAAACCACACTCATTTTTGCTACTTGGACGGATACTCTGGTTTTTCTCAAATAGTTATTCATCCTGATGACCAACTTAAAACAACTTTCATTAGTCCTTATGGTTTATATTCTTACCAATGTATGCCTTTTGGTTTATGTAATGCTGTAGCTACTTTTCAAAGATGCAAGACTGCTATTTTTGCGGATTTTATAGAACTGATAATGGAAGTATTTATGGATGACTTTTATGTCTATGGAACTTCGTTTACTAGTTGCCTGTATAATCTCAAAAGAGTTCTGTAGCATTGTGAAGAAACCAATCTTGTTCTAAACTGGGAGAAGTGTCATTTTATGGTCAAATAAGGTATAGTCCTTGGACATAAGGTATCAAGTAAGGTAATTAAAGTGGATAGAGCTAAAGTTGAGGCCATAGAGAGAATGCCACAACCTAGGGATATTAAAGGTATAAGAAGTTTCCTTGGTCATGTGGGTTTTTATAGAAGGTTCATTAGAAATTTCTCTGGAATATCTAAACCTTTGACTAACCTCCTGCAAAAGGGAGTAAGATTTAATTTTGATGATAAATGTATTATAGCCTTTGATAAACTCAAGAATGCTTTATCTCGTGCTCCTATTATTAAACCTCCTATCTGGGATATGACTTTTGACTTAATATGTGAAGCTAGTGATGATGCTGTAGGAGTAACTCCGGGACAACACATTGGTCACAAATTTAATATTATACATCATGCTAGTAGAACTCTTAATGGTGCTCAAAAGAATTATCCTAAGGAAGAAAGGAAACTTTTTACTGTATTTTTCTCTTGTGATAAATTTCGTTCTTATATAGTTGATGCAAAAGTAAGAGTTCATATGGATCATGATGGTTTAAAAGAACTCCTTGAGAGGAAAGACCATAAGCCAAGACTGATTCGTTGGATTCTTTTACTTCAAAATTTTGAGTTGCAGATTATGTAGAGGCAAGAAATAAAGATATTGGATGCAGTGTCCATGTTTGCCTAGCAAGACACCAATCTTATTAAGAGAAACTTTAGTCCTAGTGATTTTCGCTTACAAGAATTATTCAACAAACTAAGGTCAATTCCTCCAAAAGAGAACAAGTCTTTGTTGTTGGAGGAGCTTGTCATCCCCGAATAAGCAAACGGTAAGTTCAAGGTAAGTGTTCTTATTCAAATAAGTGATTTGTTTTCACAAATTTTACTTCTGAAACTTTTGCCTTTGAATTCCTCGTGTTTTTCTGAAGTTTCTGGGGGGTTTTTACCAACTATACGGGCGCAACTATACGACCGGAGAAAAATCTCCCGTCGTATAGTTGGTCGTTAAACTCTCTGTATGTTCTTCGTGAAATTGTTTTCGATGTCTGGACCTATACGGGCGCAACTATACGACCAGAGCTAAAATTCCGGCCGTATAGTTGGTCGTTAAACTCTCAGACACTTTCGGTTTTTTGTGTCTGTATCTATACGGTCGCAACTATACGACCGGAGCCAAAATTCCGGCCATATAGTTGGTCGTTAAACTACCAGATATTTTCTATTTGCCTTTTAGTTTTTATTCATCTCTAAAAAAACGTTATTGTCAGTTCTAAGTCGTACCTTAACTGACCTGGACTCGAGATATTTGGAAATATCTGACCGGAACCAACTATACGGTCGGAGCATACGGGTTGTGCCCATATAGTTGGTCGTTATGCAAAAGGACTCTTCCAAATCCGTGATTTCTTTCCCTGTTTTATTAAGATTCTTTTCTTGGGCGACAATTTGGTGTTTCTCGCGAGTTTTACCGACCTCTGGCCCCCTTATATACTGCCATTGTCTCTCTCTCTAATCATAATCTCTAGAAACCAATCTACCTCCTATTCACATGAGGACATGCAATCAAGGGACAAAAGCCAGGAAGAAAGGTTCCTATGGAGATCGGGAGCAATAGCAAGCAAGGCAAGGAGATCAAGATCGTCCCTATGGAGTTCCTCGACACTGACAATGCACGCCAGAAGAGGGATTTGAAGGCCCTCGAGCTGAAGATTGAAGAGATGGACAGGGAGACGCTAGGGACACCCAAACATCTTCGGTTGTTGTGACTTTATCTCGACAAACTCGATGAAGATATCAAGCACACAACTGAAGCAGGTTTTTCTATGAGTCTTAAGGCGCTACAAACCCTTCAGGATAACAATGAGTTCATTAAAGAACAAGTGAAAGTGCTAGCAAGGATTAATCTTTTCTACAAGATGCGTGTTAAAGAATTATAAGTTGTCAATCAATCCCTCCATCTCAGGCTGGCCCGTGAAGAGAAGATACAGCGTTCCATGGCGCATAGTGATCTACAATAACCACGGTCTCAAATAATCGCAAGGGATTATTTGATCTTGCCTGGCTTGATTCTAAGCTTGGGGAGATCTTTAAAATCTTGTAATCTATCTTATAAGTTTTTATTACTATTTTACGTTAGATCAAACTAGAAATAAAGTTTGCATCATTAGAATTCCCTTCAGGAATAGTCGATCCATTTTATAAAATTCTGAGTTTATTATTATACATGGAGCAATTTTGAGTTTTTGCTTGTCTTATTGGATATATGAATGGCTTGAGTATAATTTTACTTGCACTTGATGATAGCAATAAGAGTCTTCCACACCATTGGTACTAATGGAAAATATATAAAGATAATTTGATCAATATGTTGTAAGTCTATGGTTTGATTACAAAAAAAATTATCTATGCAGTTAAACTGAAAAATAAACCTTGAACAAAGGAAAATAAAAATTGCTATCAAAATAGAGTGAGAACAAGTCGAGGTAGAATTTTCAAGTCATAAAAATGCTTCATATACAATTGGAATTTGATAATTGAGATCGTTAAACTTTGAATTCCTACATGAAGTGGAATGTATGGCTAGCTCCTTTGCATAGCACTTAAACAAAAGTGTGAGCATATACACAAAAGAGAAGAAAAGAAAGAAGAAAAAGAGAGAATGTGCAAAGAGCAAATAGGCATACACCACTGTATTGTAGTATGACAAAGAGACACTTTTGAGATTTTGAATCCCAAGTGAATATGTTAATCCTGAAATACTTGGGACTACCTCGCTAACTCATTCGGTTGAACCAGATACTTTTAGATCATGTTGGGATTCATCTTTTATGAATTGTTGATCACTAAGGTGTGGAATCTTGCTAATACTATTCAGATGGTTCGAGTAAGGTACTACTCATGAACTTATTCCTATGTATCATATATGATAAACACATGTTGCAACTGCTTCATTTATTTTATCGACTTAGCTTCATGAATATAAAGATCACATCCATTAAGCTACACTTGCTCGGGATGAGAAGGAGTCTAACCTTGGAGAAGTTGATGAGTGCATATTTGCATCATGTTTTATATTATTATTTTGCATTGTAGATATAGGATCTTGGTATTTTACGGCGCCCCCGCACACATTTTATGTATGTTTTCATCAGGATCAGAACAGATGATGGATTCAATGGACACAATTCTCGGAGCAGTTGTACTGAGGAGAAAAGGAGTAAAAAACAACGTAAATCACTTATTTGGGTGATATTAATAATACCAGAAGAAAACCTGAAGCTAACAAGGCTTACATACGGTTCAACGACCAACTATATGGCGGGAATAAATTTTCCGGCCGTATAGTTCCCACCGTATAGTTGGCGCCGCCACCACATCCTCAAATAGTTTCACCCCGTGCAACTGGATCTAAGAGACGACATACAAAACACCTAGAAATCACCGAAACCTCACCTCCAGAAGGCATCTGAAGGGGGAGATCGTCCACCAGGGATCCATCTTTGCCCTGCGCAGATCTGGGAGGCTAAGGCATCGATCTTCATCATCAACCGCTGCATATCCACCATCTTCATCCATCCCATCTACATCTTGTCTAGATCTTATTGTAATTTCCGTACTCGTTGTGGATTTATACAAGTACTAATCATCTATGATAGATCCCATTGTTATTACCATGATGTTGATTGCCTCCATTCTGAGTAGATCGTTAGTTCATGGGGAGATGGAGAAACCCTAGTATGAGATTGAAATAAGATAAAGTTTATTATGATATTCATTGCTATGACCATGTGTTAGATTGTCTTCATCTTGACGTTGAGAGAAGTCGACCTCTCAATATTTGCCTCTCATGGGGACTTGATGGAGGGAACTATTTGTTGGTAGACAGAGGTGTGTTAGCACTTACAGTGACTATAAAGCTTTTGGCACCCCTTACGTATCAACTTGGGAATCGAGGAACCTAACGGAACACTATCCATGCCATAGGATACGTCCTACGGGATTAAGTCCCTTAATAGCGCAGTAATTCGATTAATGTCGATTGCTGACTGCTGTGGTTATGAGGATGATGTGAGCAGCGATTGCTGCCTATTTGTCCAAATACGGAGTTCCTCCCACACATACATAGTTGAGAATGTTCATGATAATAATCTTTATCTTAGCTCCTTATAATGATAGTGGTGAATCCGCTACTCCCTGAGAATACTTTTTCGCTATTACAGTTCCAATCTCTCTTACATACGTGATACTTACTTTCTGTATTCAGTTGTTTTACTTTACTTATTATTGCTCTTATACCAAAAACCCTAAACACTTTTTTACGTAATACTCACATTTTATCTTGTCACTTAGAACTTTATTTAGCATTTCTATTGTAATATTTATTTCAGGAGTTATTAGACTTCAGACTCCTGCTCCCTGTGGGATCGATATCTTTATTTCAAAACTAGCTACAAACGATATGTGCACTTGTAGTCATCACCTTCGCGGACAACCTTCTACAAAATCCGGGTATTGCCAAACTTGGCCTTACTCGGAAGAGCACAGAAGAGATCCAGAAGCTGGCTCTCCATTGCCTAGAGACCCGGAATATCACAGCGAAGGAGGAGGTGCAAGAAGCCGAGGACATCAAGCTCGTAGAATTCCTTTCCAAGTTTGTCGAGAAGTTGAAGGCTGGTGTGGCCTCACCACAACCAGTGATTCCTCTGACTCTCGCCGAGAAGGTTTCTTCTGAGGTGAACATGAGCCTCAACAAATTGACTCATGAGCACTATGTAAGTCATAATCCGACTCTTTTTATTGTATTTCATATCATATCCTCTAGCCCCCAAGCATGAAGTTGGATAGGAATTCGGTTCTATGCTTTTATAAGATGCTAAAGAATGAATTAGTATAGCCCCCTCCCAGGCTCGTGCTGATATTTAACTTAGTTAAAATATTAGCCCGAGCCTTAGTAGACTTTTGACTCTGGTTACCATTCCGACTTACAGAAAGTTAATGCTTATAACCAAGAATTGTTGAAGAATATTTACAATAAGCGAAGGGAGATCAGTGCTCTCTGACTTGAAAATGCGCAACTTAAAGTTGCAAAGGATGAAGCTGAAGGTAAACATTTCAGACCTCATTTTCATAGTCTATTTTTTGATCTATAGCCAAATATTTATCTGGCTTTATGTCTTGTTGTTGTTAGAACTTGTGAAACGGTCCTACAAAATGATTGAACAAGCCGAATATTATAAGGTCTTGGAGGTGGAGAATGCGGACTTGCGTGCAGAGCTAGAAAAACTCAAAATAGATCATGAGACCAACATTGTTAGTGTTCTGTCAAGTAAGTGCGCGGCAAAGGGCGCTTATCGGCGCGATCGACATGACGCGTAACGTAGAGAGAGCCCCGTAGGCGGGCGTGACGGGCAAGTGAGCGGCCGCTGGCAATGCGAGAGCAAGCAGCCGTCACGGCGCTTGCCACACCCAGCCAGCCACAACCTCGCCTCACACCTATGCGCTAGGCATGGCCTCAGGGCCCACCTGCTGTCGTCCATGGTGTCTTTGGGCCAGCATGGGAGCCCACCCAATTGTGGCTTTGAGCCTAACCTTTTTTCCTTTGCTCCTTCTCCCCTTTTTTCCTTTGCTCCTTTAGTCCCACATGGGACACCTAATGGAGGGAGTACCCCTCCTCCACCTATATAAAGGGATGTCCATGGGTGGAATTAAACTACACCAATAATTCTCTAAGGCACTTTTCTTTAGAGAATAAATCTCTCTCTTTCTCTCTTGCAATCGCAGCTCCCTGTTCGGGCTGTGCGTGCAAAGGGAGGAATTCGTCACGGCACAAGGAGGTGCTGCAAGGATTCCAAGCTAGAGATCTATTTCCGTGACCTCGACAGGAATCAGGGTCCAGAACTCCTCATCGTACACCGTATATGTGCGAAACCTCGGATGGACTACCAATAGTAGGACCTAGGTTGTCGTGCTCGGACCGGGGTGACTTGCGAGGAGATTCGCGACCTTGAGGTCGGCTACGACAATGTCTACATCAACAACGTTCCTCTCAGAACGTCAAACGTTTTCGGACTACAAGGGTATGTTACCGAAACCTCCTCCGTTACAGCTTTACTCATAGATAGATCCTGGCTAGGTGCGTTCTATCGTAGGATTTTTTTTGTTTTCTGGCATGGAACCCCATCAAAGCTCGGCTTCACCTCCTACCAAAAATGCACCACAACTATCTGCATGCTTGCTTGTAGAGTAACTGCCGATTGTGTTGACGAGTACTTGCGCATGGATGAGTCCACTTGTCTAGAAGCAATGTACAAGTTCTACAAAGTTGTGGTGGAGGTTTTTGGTGAAGAATTCTTGAGGGCACCCAGTGTTGCCAACATTCACCGGCTCTTGGCTTTCAATGGAACCAGAGGGTTTCCAGGAATGATTGGAAGCATAGATTACATGTATTGGGAGTGGAAGAACTATCCAATATAAAGGACATTCTAAGGGGTGCATAATCATACTTAAGGCCGTTGCATCCCATGATCTTTAGATTTGACACTCTTTGTTTGGCATGGTTGGTTCCCACAATGGCATCTGTGTCGTTTAGAGGTTACACGTGTTTTCTAGGCTTGAAGAAGGCACCGCTCCTCGTGTGATGTTTTAGGTGCGAAGCCACAAGTACAACAAGGCATATTACCCTACAGATGGTATCTATCCTATTTGGTCAACCTTTGTGAAAACCATTCACAAGCCCACCGAAGAGAAGCACAAGATATTTGCCAAGAAGCAAGAGGTCACTAGAAAGGATGTGGCGATAGCCTTTGGTGTGCTCCAATCTCGCTGGACTATAGCGCGACACCCTGCTAGAACTTGGAGCAAAGACACAATATGCAAAGTGATGACAGCTTGTATGATCATGCACAACATGATCATCGAAGATGAGCGTGATGAACGCATCTATGACTAAGAGTGGAAATTTCAGGAGAAATTGGTTGAACTCGAGCCCGGTTCACCGGAATTCTTGTAGATGCATCATCAGATTCAAGATCGGGCAATTCACAACAAACTCCAGAATAATTTGGTTGACCATATGTGGGAATTTGGAAACCAACCGAACGGGGAGCTGAATAACTAGCTTCTTTCACCTTTTATTTCAATTTTAATTCATGTAATTTGTGTGTATGTATGTTATACAACCATCTAGTTTTTTAGGAAAACAAACCAAACAAACGGGGCACCGTTGGGTGCATCGGCTAGGTCAAAACGTTAAATGGGCTATCCTTTTATGGGGACCGTTTAGGTGTCCTAAGGCTGACCATAATAGGGATATCATAACTAGTATCATGCATGTCATGTTAGCAAAAATCTAATGTGGCATAATAATTAATTAAAACATAGATGGTTATAGTATCATAGTTACCTATCATAGCACGTAAAACTAGAAATTCTAATGCAATAAATCTTGTATACAATTTTATATTGAGATTCTATAAATCATTAAATATAGTACTACTATGATACACCATATGATACAGTACGGTATCATACTGATACTAGTATTACGATACTACCACTATGACCAGCTAAGAGCAAGTACAGTAAGATACAGTCAGCTGGCTATAAGAAATAAAATAGTATAGTTTGAGTGAGGTGGAGGAGAGAGAGAGGAGGAGAGAGAATGTAAGCCGGCTGTAAGTTAAGAGCCAGCTCTAGTACGTGCTCCTAGGCACTTTATAAGAGTGACATGTGGGCCACATATTAATTAAGTGCTGCCCCCCTTGGAAGTCCGGGCCATAGCTGACGTGTCACTTCCTTATAGCCGACAACCGGCTATATTATTGAACTTGCTCTAACAGATTTGAGAGAAAAACACGGTGTTTAAGAGACTGCCATGTGGGCCTGTGGACCACCAACCTTCCCCACGTGCTCGTCGTCCTCCCCTCGCATCTAACGATCAAAAGAGTGGGAAGGAAATAGAGAGATCGTGCTATCCCTCGTCCTAGGGATTTGAGTGGGATCATCGCGAGTTCGAGGAGGACAGAGCCCACTAAGTGATTCGGATCCCTTCCTCTCCCCGATCCACAATCCGATGGTGTTGGTCCTTGCGCTGGGGGATCTGCACATCCCGCACCGTGCGCCCGACCTGCCCGCCAAGTTCAAGTCCATGCTCGTCCCGGGCAAGATCCAGCACATCATCTGCACCGGGAGCCTCTGCATCAAGGTCGGTTGGTCCCTTCCCTCACCGCGATCCCTGCTCAATGCTGCGTATGCGTGATTTTATTGCCGGTCGGTGTGTTTCTGGTGTGCCCAATCTGGTTGACTAGTTCGCCAACTCATGCTTAGCATCTTTGAAAATTATTGTTCGTTGTTCAGTTGTTCGCTGGTGCTCTGGGATCAGCGGCACCCGTCCTGGGTTCCTTGGGCTCATTATCGATCAAATAAGCTCGCAATTGCTTGATTGTCTATATGGTTCGGTTGGGCAGTAGAGGTGTAGTTATTTTAGCTCTCGGAGGGAGTGAACAATGAGAGGCTTGGCCACATATCTTTGTCCCTACACTGAGATTACATGGGACCAAAAATTAACCATGTTTACTTTTGGCTAAACCACTTCATAACTGATGGACACCATTTGCTTTGATCCTTGCAATGTCTCAGGCTCTTAATACTCTGGTCGAATTGGACTAGTGAGTGTTCAACAATGCATTGTAGTTTCCCTTAGTTGTGTAATAACTATACAGAGAATTCTCTAACACCTACCAATCTCAACAACTGTTACTATTTTGTAGTGCTCTGGAAACAAATAATTGTTCACCATATGGTAGTGAACTAATTTATTCTATCAGAGTACGCTGGAGATACTTTTGGTTAGGTGCACTAGAGTACAGTCAATGCACCCTCTTAACTTGAGGCCAGAAACGTTAATGTGGCTGATTTGTCTCTCAATATTTAGTTCTACTCTTCCAGGCATCTTAACAGAAAGTCTCAACCTTTTGCCCACTATTGATACTTTGTCAAAATTCAAAAGCACACAACTAACTGATTGATGGGCTCATGTATCTTTGACGCACAAAACAGAGAAGGTTGCTGACCTATGTCTACAGAGATGTCATTTACTCAATAGATACTATGTAGGGAGATGCACATTATTTTCTAAGTTTAAATGTGGCCAGACACTGCAGACAAGACACGATTTTAAAATTTGTGCAATCTGAAAGAACTTTCTGTTTCAGCATCTCACCTACATTGTTGCTCAATTTGTGTTGGTTCTCTTAAGAGTCTGTATACTGGTTGCTCTTCTGTGGCTTTCTAAGAGAAACTCTGTATGATGGTACCAACTCTGAAAGTATCATGCTTATCCACAGAATGATGGATGTTCTTCTAGAAATTTGTATGCTGATCTTGTACTTAGATAAAGCTCTAAATGTAAATACAAACATCATACAAAAACTATGAAATTGTTGTTTCTCAGTGGAATAGTTTTGTGGTTAGGTTTTCTCTGATCCCAACATGCATGGTATTTAAAGACCATTGACTGATTTCTTTATTGAAGCACATAGAATACCTTTTGTTCCACTAAGCCTGAATGTATTTTGCAACCTCAGCTGTAATATGTTAATTCATGATTTCTCTTTCTTCCTACTGCACACTTATCATAAATTTATTCTTTGTCTGATTGTTCGTATTTTAACTAAAAAAACATCCAGATGTTGCTCCACCATGCCCTGTTGCTGATGATTTTTTTTTATGATTGAATGATTGATTGCGCTCATCTATTCTTCTTATGGCCCATTAAGATCATCAAGTTTTACCCGTATCTCATATAATCCACGAGAAACTAGTGTATTTCTAATATATGGTTTGTTGTTTCTTAATCACCCAATACTCAGTTCACTCTGACGCTCACATGTCCATGGAAACAGAGGATGCCATGCAATAAGCATGATATGTTATTGATGCAGGATATGTGTTGTGGACTTAGATCCACAACGGGATAACTACCGTGCTGAAGATAGCCAGACGGCATGGCTGCTAGGGTTTGGGTAGACATAGGTTGAGTAGAGAGGATTGCTAGGGGGAGATTAGATTGATTGTTCTTGCTTGATACAATAACTTACATGACCTACACATATATAATACCTCCTAACTTGACACCCAAGACATTATACTTTCCTAATCCTTACTGTTCCGAATTAATCTTTCCTAATCTTATCTCTAACTCATCTTTCCTAATTAAGTCTTCCCCTTTATGAACTCTTCCCTAGCCGACTCCTTACCTGAATCTCATTGGGAGGCAACATGCTAATGGCCACTGACACATTTAGAGTGTGTGCGTCTCCTCAGAAATTTATGCTGTGTGGATAATTGGAGATACTCGATGTTCGCTCCATTTGCAGTGAGTGTGGTGTTTGTTCTGCAGGCGAGGGAGAGGGGAATGCACATTTTACAAGATATGTATACATTTGAAAACATAAAAAAGAACAACCGGGTGCGATTATGACTTTTAATGAGCCAGCTAAACAATTTATGTGATGCATTTGAGCAATTGTAAAATTCTATGACCTAGTTGCACCTGCCTCCCAAGCTGGATCTATTTGCAATTTTCTCTTCATGAATACTTAAGGTACACCGTGCATAACTTTTAACCCATTTTAGCATTTTCTTTTTGTTATACGATAGACATTGGACATGTCAAACACTGCATGTCCAAAATCTATACTAGTACTAGATCCACACAGAATAGAATGAAATTGTTTGTATCAGTCCTGTTGTGATGTCAATGCCATGTTAACCTGTAAACTGCAATGGGCCAGCATTTTGGTGAAATGGGAGGCATGCTGAGGCTATCTTGTGTATCAGGCACCAATTTTCTGGATTGCCAGGCACTAGAATGCCACATAAAAGTGTTAATAGCTTAATGCAGCTTGGCTGTTTAGTAAGAATGTGGTAATGCTTTAATGCTATATGAATTCATGGTCAAACAACAGGAAGTTGTATGGCTGTGGCAAATTAATTGTAAGCCAGGGAAAGACAAGAACAAAGGGAAGTTAATGTGTTCTACAGGGTTATGGGTGTTAGCTGCGAAGTGTTTGGTCATGATGCTCAACATCACAAACAATTTTTCCTTTTTAAATATTTTGCATGATGAGTGGTTAAGCTATCCTTGTGAAGGAATGATTGAATCTCTACCGCTTCCTTACTGAGTTATTATTTTCGTGAGGCTTGATATTGCACTAACCTGTTAACACGATACTAGTAATGTTTTCTTGCATGGGCCGTACTTTTACTTTTATGAAGTATGAACTCATAAAATCCTTACATTTTTCTAGGAAATTCACGACTACCTGAAAAGCCTTTGCCCTGATCTCCACATTACCAGAGGTGAATATGATGAGGATGCTCGTTACCCAGAGACTAAAACAGTTACAATTGGTCAGTTCAAGCTCGGGCTATGCCATGGTCATCAGGTTTGCTTTATAACTAGATTACCTTTTCTTAGCTCTGTTAATATCTATCACGCCCATGAATCATATACATATATAGTAGTGTTAGATGTGTTTACTTGGTAATTGGTATGTAAAATCTGTACCCGTTTGATTGTGTCCTGCTTCACGTTAGGACATGTTCATTAACCTGATTAATTATGCTGCATTTTCCTATTCTGACTGAATGTCTTGCTGTTCTCTCACGATTCCTGAGATTAAACTACACAGAAGTGGACGGAATCACTTTAGCCACCACGTTGAGCAAGATAATAAATCTTATTTTTCTGCCTATGGTTCTTATATCCTTGGCCTGAGCATACAAATTTTACACTTCTTTGCAAATCGCTGTTAACAGTGGTATTGTAAGGGGTCTCGATAATGCAAAGAGGGGTAGAGGTCGACCAAAGTTGACATGGGAGGAGGCAATTAGAAGGGACCTGAAGGTCTAGAATGTACCTAGAGATTTGGCTTTTGATAGGGCTGCATTGAAATCAGTGATCCATGTGCCCGAACCTTGATTTACTATTTTCCTCTTTTATTTTACTTGCACTTTCCACTAATCTCTGCTTGACTTGCACTTTTCACTAGTTTCTGTGATACTTGCACTTTCCGCTAGTTTCTGTTTGGGTTTCATATCTAGCCTACCCCAACTTGCTTAGGATAAAAGGCTTGTTGTTGTTGTTGTTGTTGTTGTTGTTGTTGTTGTTGTTGTTGTTTGCAAATCACTGTTTCTTCAACTGTGCTGCCATCAAGACATTCATTCTTTACCTGGGATAAGCCTTGTTTCTGTGGTGCTTAATCCTGTAAAAATTTCTGATCTTCTCCCTAGAATTGAAACATAGATCACTAAACCACAATTGTCCCGTCTTTTTAGAAGGAAAATCAAATTTTACTATTCATAGCTACCTTCTCTTCTTTATTTCTCTTGACACTGATGAGGTTTGGACTATATATTTTAAAGATATGTTAGGTGTGTAGATACACTATTTCTCTTCATGATGTTTTCATGTTGACTCAGCATGGTTTGCACCCTTCCACTCGGAGGGCTGTTTGTGCTTGATATCTCTGCACGTGGCACTGAAGAGATATTTTTCACTTCTGACAAAATGAAGCATGTGTTTAGTATATCTGATTACACTCCCCTTCTGTGTTTACAGCAGGCTTTTGTTTAGAAATAATGTAGTATTAACTCAATGGATTGCTGATGAAAATGGACAGTTAGGACCTTGAATTGGAATTGTTGTAGTTGACAATTAAAGATGGCCACTTTTCCAGTACACCACTGAGAAGTGGTCAAGTTTTCATCATGGCTACCAGATTCGGTGGTATTGCCTTTGAACCCCGATCTAGATCACAAATCCAGTAACCATTAGGACTTGTTAACTGTGACTAATCAGACTAGTGAGTTGAAATCGTCTGATTCATGAATTGGTTAACAGATTCACGGTCCAGAGATGTATACCCCTATTGAATCTGATTTGTAGTAAGAGGCGAATCGCGAACCGAGCAAACCACCAATCTGGTAATTAAAGCTTTTATCACTTGCAAGATGGCTGTCATTTTTTCTTGTCAGAATGGTCTGTTGCTGGAATGAAAGGTGCTATTTTTTTCGAGAGTTTAAGTGTTAATTTAAATTGCAATGAGATTAAAGGGGGGTTGGTAATGCAATGATTGATGCCTGGTGCAGCTTCAAAAATGGTTTTAAGTACCATATGTTTAAGTTGAGGAAGGGTATAACAAGCTGAAACATAGCCAATGGAATTAGATACCAATGTAGTGGGATTATGCTGGAGAATTGCTGAACCAAACATCTTAGTGTACTTGTGTAGGCATTTATAGGATTAATATGTACTTTATTATTTAATCTGAGTTTACATATATGAAAGGTAAAGTGTTTAATGCCTCTTTCTACTGTCTTCTGCCCCTCTGTTGTGGCAATGTAATTTTTCTTAGTTTTTCCAGTAAAGGTTAGTAAACTACTAAGATAAGATGCTCAACCGTTAAACATAGATATCTATGCCATATGATCTAGGTGTCATCTAGAAGGTCAACTTTTGTGCTGCTATCCTACTGCCTACTGAGTCTCATGTGTAACCAATTACATATACTGTTACCAGGCGAACCCCCGTCATTGAGATGTTGCAATGTGGCCGCTGTCGATGTGTGTTCAAATGATCCAGGGTTCATTCAACAAGCAAACGTCCTTGAAAGTTCAAACTAGTGATGAATCTCATGTGGTTTAGCACTGACTTGAGTAGTGGAGTGAATTAGCGTGCACATAGTTTTCTTTCCATATATTGCCACATCATATACTAGTAAGTTGCATGTGCCCTGCGCTGAGACTAAGATAATAGATGTATGACATATCATCACTATATAAATATAATAGGTATTGATGTTCAAAAAATTATAAATTTAATCGACATCTATAAAATATGGGTGTATATTTGGTTCTTGTACTTTGTATCATGTAGAAGTCAACGTTTATTAGCTACCTAACACTTGAAAATTTTGGTAACATGGTCTAGAGAAACGATGGAGAAGATTCTGGAATGATGGAGAAGTGTGTTTTGAGGTTTGTGCATAGCGTTTATTGTGCTAAAGACTATCAATAGAATCTTCTAGATGCTAGAATGGAAAAGAAGATCTAACGGCTGAAAATATGGGATTTGCGAGTCTTGATCTAACGGTCAATATTTAAAATTATTCGTACACTATATAGTGGTAAGATATGCATCCAAGCAAAGAGAGTGAGAATGCACACATACCTTGAACTTTAACCTTGGCAGCTAGTTAGACGACCATATCGATAAAGTGATTTCGTACCCCCTCCCTGGGATATAAAGCATGTTCAGTACCTTGAACTTTGACCTTTGCAGAGTCATGCGGGATAGTTGATTCACCGTGTCTGCTGCTGCATTCACCATGTTCTGCCCCATACACCACAGACACTTCCGAATTTTGTTTTACTGAATATGATCTTTGAATGAATTATTTGTGAACAATGTAGCTTTTGAATTCTAATAGGATAGTGCGATATTAGACTCGTAAACTGCTGTCTTCATACTATGCATTGTGTTACTGATTGTTGTTGGAATATCTCTCCTAACCATTTCAACTTTGCGGCGTTTATCGACAATCATCATCAGGTTGTTCCATGGGGCGACCTGGACTCCCTAGCGATGCTCCAGCGGCAGCTGGACGTGGACATCCTCGTCACTGGGCACACCCACCAGTTCAAGGCCTACAAGCACGAGGGTGGCGTCGTCATCAACCCAGGCTCTGCTACGGGCGCTTACAGCAGCATCACCTATGACGTGAACCCGAGCTTCGTGCTCATGGACATCGACGGCCTCCGCGTTGTCGTGTACGTGTACGAGCTCATCGACGGCGAGGTGAAGGTCGACAAGATCGACTTCAAGAAGACCGCGACGATGCACGGGTGATAGACACCTGCTTCCCGCAGCAGGATTCAGAGCCGGTCTGTTCTTATTTCCCTCCTTTCTTGATTCAGATCTCCTATTCTGTAGTCTTTTGTACTGGTTGTGCTTACAAATTAGTGAATGGGATTATCCGAGGAGTATGTGATGTCAAGTTGATATCGTGTTTGTCCTCGATATACAAGAAGAAACAGGAATCCAGTGGCCTATCAGTTTGAACATAAAGTGGATAGAAAGAACGGAAGATTGTACAGAGGCCATTCATTTATCATGCAATAAGCCAATGGAATCTTAAATATCACCGTCTCGGCCACCTTTTCTAGCCGCTGGATCAAAATTCAATCATGCTATTAGCTATAGTAGTACAGTCAAAACATTCTTTCCTTGAAGATTATGCTAATTCTCAGCATGGGAAATGACAAGCGTTTATACGATTTTGCTAATTCTCAGCTGACCAAAAATTAACTTAGAGCTTGTTCAACTCTAGAATTGTCAGATTTGTATCCGATTTGTGCGAGTTCTGTGTTGCAAGTGGAGTTGCAACAGTGATTTTCTAGTTGCAAGTAGGGTTGCAATAGCAATTTGAAAATGCAACCGAGATTTTTCAGTTGCATGCGAGGTTACAATGGATTATAACTGAGAAAAATGGTTCAAGCATAAAAAATATTGACACAACAAATAAGTTGTTCGTACAGTACAAAATCACCAGGATGACATCAATCCACTAAGATTTTAGTTTAATTCTCTGCATCGTGATTCATTCAATGGGTTATAACTTAGATTTTTCTGGTTGCACGGGGTTTCCAATTGAGAGTTTACTACTTGTACATGGTTGCAACTAAGGAAAATGTGTCGGACCGTTGGATTGCTCCATGATTTGTGCTAGCCATGAGTTGCAACCGAAAACAATGCCACCAACCATTGAATTTTTTCATGATTCGCTGTAGTCATGCGTTGCAATATGGGTTGAAACCGAGAAAAAGTGATTGCTGAAATGCTTTGTAATTCGTACTACCACGAGTTGCAACATTGGTTGTAAGAAATTAGCGAATAGAGTGAAAAAATTATAAGGTTGCCCACGGTGAGAGTATCGTAGGTTCTATCATGCAGTTATGCTTGAAAAAAAAGAACGTGACACACTAATTAATGATAACATAGATAACCGTAGTATTAAGCTATGATATGATATTATAACACATAAAAATATAAAAAATAATATAACAAATATATTTTGTACATAAGTTTGCATTGAGATTTTACAAACTAATATGAAACTATGATACTCCCTCTATTCATATACCTCGCGTATCATGCTATGGAGCACTACTGTACACATGGTACATGTAGACTCTAAGGGCGTGTTTGTTAGCCTGTAGTCCTCCCGGACAAGCCATGCGTGCCCAAAAACGGCCCGGTCCACATGAGTACGGGTTTAAAGTCACCTAGAGGCAGGCCTAAGGACAAAGCTAAAATCGAGCGTTTTCATAGAACCAGCCCCACCCACGGATATTAATCTAGCTCTTCCTTGCACACAAGTTACATTCTCTATCCTCTAATTATGTTCATCCCAACCACTTGTGATTAGCATAAATAGGCTCTAAATCAAGTCGTGCTCTATATAGAAAAGATGTACATCGACGATGGGTTCCTTTCTGACCATCGTCTTCGAGGTTTGTGATTCGTATATTCTCATATTCGTGGTCAAAATTGAAGCTTTTTTGGCGTATTTCTTCAGTTTTACCGTATAGTATCAATCGTTCGAAGTTTGCTTTGAGGAGTAGCTTGATCTTGTTGTTCCCCGCAACTCTCTTGTTATAAGTTTTTTGTTTTAATGGAGGTAGAGAAATCTATACATGGCTACTCAAGGTTGAAGATGAAGTTGTTTCC
The DNA here is from genome assembly GCA_023614405.1 of Avena insularis. Lineage (NCBI taxonomy): Eukaryota > Viridiplantae > Streptophyta > Magnoliopsida > Poales > Poaceae > Avena > Avena insularis. The sequence continues at coordinate 281,000,271 of CM042694.1, read as the reverse complement.
CCTCCCTGTTTGAACAGGTTCTCGTATGTGAGGTTGAAGATCAGGTTGAAGATGAGCACCTGGACGCCACAGGCGACACGGTGAGCAAGATGGAGAGGTTTCTCATCCACGTACTGTGTATGGCCGTGTTTGCGTTCTCCGACACCGCTGTAGCCACAGCAGGTGCCGCACCACCCTCCTTCGCTGCACAACCGCGGCAAGTGCACCGTCGGCCTCCATCACCGATGTAGCCATGGCAGTTGTCATGCCAACACCTGCATCAGCTCACAAATGGTGAACAAATCCGTGCAAATGAGTGTTTAAGTGTGTCTGTTAATGTGACAGCCAAAGCAATACAGGTAACCAAACAACAGGCGAAAGATTTCCATGCAGTCTACCAAGCTACTTGTATTTTTTTGAACGGTAAAGGGTCCGAAGACCCTAGAGGCTGCTCGATTAAACATTGCGGTGGGCACAAGTTACAAACAAGCCCCTAAAAAAGAGGGGAACCAAAAGAAGCACTGAACCTATTGCAAAAAAGACCCTAGAAGTAGAAAAAGAAAAGCAATCCATCCCTCGGGTCTCTTCTCCACCGCCACCAACAACGAGCATCTTCCGCTGGCCACTAGAGCGCCACCGGGGACGCACCACTTGGAAGGAGAGTATCATTTTGGCGGCCCAAAAGTTGGGGTGTCCAGGCAACGCGGTACCCAAGTTGCTTAAAATCAGCCGCGTTCCCCAAAGTTGGCATGCCAAATACTCAGAGGGTCTTTTTCAGCACGAATTCAACTTTACGTTTCAATACAAAATATCAGGCTAACGGCCGTCAAGTTGGGCTCCCCCTATCAGTTCTGCCGCCATGTAATGAAGCGGGGTGGCTGTCACGTAGGGTTGCAGCGCTGGCACATTGGATAGAACAACACCACCGGCCCAGTGTATTGACGTGACAAAACAGGGCACATGTATCGGCGTTATAATTATTTTTTGTTTACTCAGAAGTTGGAACGGCCACCGCCACACGTCTCTCCTTGGACTTCCGTCCCCATCGTTAACCACTACCTTAAAAGCGCATTGACGGTTCCACCGTTCTCCTGCCTCGCAGAAACCACTCTTCTTTTTCCTGTCATCTGTCTTCTTCCCGTCTTCTCCTTGCCGCCATGGAAGGTCGTCACACTCTAGAGACAAGCTTCACTACCTATGAAAATAAGAAGATAGACGTTGTCTACACCAACAAGAAGAAGACAGTGGTGTGAGTCCTGAGGATGTACGAGGGTTGGCTTGACAAAGACAAGAACAAGTTTGTGGGATTGGACCTCGAGTACACCCCGGAGGACCCATATGAAGGGAGTGAAGTCGCCGTCGTTCAACTGGCCATGAGGAAACACGTCCTCGTCTACCACTTCTCCCGGTTTGTAGATCTACTCTCTGTAACTAATCGCTTTTAGGTTTTCTCCTCTTGTTCTTTATCCATTTGCTCATCTTGCAACTACTGGATTTTATTTAGGACCAAATAAATTATGACAAGACAATGTTGAGAGTCTTGATCTTGCATTTACTAAACTTTTTAAAATTATATTCAGATGATGATCTTGCATTGACAAAATATTTGTAGTTACAAATTTTGGTGATGACAAACTATATACTTTCGTGGATCGACAGAATTGTCCTACCGCACCGGCCTTGTAGAAAAGGGAATTGTTTTCTACACTGTCGACAATACAACTGATTTTTCGAAATTTTATCGAGAGGGAATTACAATTCCTACGCATAACTGGATCGATATTCAGAGTCTTGTCAAGATCCTAGGGGGCTCGAGGAAGGATGGAATGGCATCACTCGCAACTAGAATCCTCGATGAGTCGTACGACAGAATGAAGGCAGATTTTCCTACAGATAGGCATGATTTCTGGGACGAGTGGCCGTTGTCTGATATAAACGTGAAGTATGCAGCCATAGATGGTTACATGACCTACCAGCTGTACAAGAAGATCCATTTTTTCTATGTTACCTCGTTTTTTGCCCTATTTGCAAGAGGGGAGACGAGCTTAGGGGAGCCCTTTGTAGAAAATACAGAATAGCTGAGTTTGAAGCTGCATATGCAAAGGAAATGGCTGCATTTGAAGCCGATGAGAGGCTGCGAAGCACTGAAGAGAGCTTGCAAAGCGGTGACAGAGAGGCTGCAGCTAAAGCAGCAAACAGAGAGGCTGCATCTTCTAGCGACAACAATCAGGTATGTGATGCACCGCTAATTGTGTCGCAGGACGCTGAAGATAGGGAAGGCAAATCAGATCCCAGGTGGGACGAAGCATTTCATGTGTTGTGGAGTGCCAATAATGTAAGATCCACTTGGAATGATCGCAGTTGGTCGCCTAGGAACAATGGCAAGCGCCTCAAGTGGACTGATGAGAAGTGAATTAAATTTTACTTCTCAGTGTTATGTTTCTATTTTGTGGAACTCATTTATCTTATCAAGATGTCTAGTGCCTCAAGTGAGAGTAGTAAAATAAATTTAAACCTCTTTGTGTTATGTTTATGTATGTGTCTTGTAGCTTGTCAAGATGGTAGCTCGTTAACTGGCAGTTTAAAAGAGTACCCTTTTCCTCTCTCGCTAAACAGATATGTTTCATTTTGCCCAAATTGGTAGCAAATCTAGAGAAGATTCTCTCTTCGATAATCCGTTCCCTTTTGGACCTCTTTTTGCCTCCGATTAGGTAGCAAATCTAGAGCAGCAAATCACACAGGAAGAATACATTCATTCAGAAAACAAAACAAATGTAGATATAGTTATGCGTAGCTAAATAGGATATAGCGATACAAAGTAGGTTGCTTAATGAGGTTCGATGCATTCAGCCAGAAATAGGATGCAAGCAAAATATAGAAAATCAAAAGAAGCTGCTTAGTAGTAGCAGCAGCAGACACATTCAACCCCTCCTTCATGCGCCCGCGCCTCTGCCTCCTCCTTCCGGTGCTTCCTCCACTTCTTGCTGCCCAGTCCCTTGATCTTGGGGGCCTTGGGCCTGATTGGAGGCATGCGACCCTCTTTGATGGCCACCCGCTAGAGGTTTCGAAGGTGAATGCCGAGAGTCTGGTGTTCAACGATGTAGGCGTTGACGTTCATGGTCTCGCGCTTGCCGCCTTTGTGGATGCCGGAGCCCGAGGCCTCTGCATGCTTCAGTAAGGAGTTGAAGTCGGTGCCGGCGAGAGTCACCTAGCAGAAGGCGATCCCCTTGCGAAGAGGCGCTGGCCGCCAAGAAGAAGGCGTCGTCTTGGCCCACGCCTCCTCAAAGACTGACGAGTCTTAGTGTGCTTGGACTCGTCATCGCTGCAGACGTCGCTGCCGGAAACCTATTGGAAGAAAAGGAAAATGGGGGAGTAGATGATGTAAGAAGATCGAGCAATCAAAATGCAAACAAGCGAATCCTAATAAACCAAGATCTAGCATCCAATGATGGGAACGGTAGAAGAACCAGGGGAGGGGAGCAAACCCTAGTTACCTCCGACCATGGGTCGTCGATGTCGGTGTCGTAGGGGTTCAGCGGAGCGATGTACTTATCTGGATCATAGGTGCCCATGAAGTGCTAGATCTGCTTGTGACTAGTGGGGGCCTCCTCACCGGCGGGGGGCTCCTCTTCGGCGGCTACGTCGGTAGCGGGGACGAGGCCTGGACGGGAACGGCGACTGCCATCGATGCCTCGACTAGGGCCTAGACGAGGATGGCGGCTGCTTTCAACACGTCGAGGGGGACCAGCAAGGAGATGAGGGCCTCGTCGACGGCTACATCGGTAGCGGGGACGGGGGCCTGGACGGGAACGGCGGCTGCCATCGATGGCTCGACTGGGGCCTGGACAGGGATGGCGGCTGCTTTCAACGCATCGAGGGGGACCGTCGAGGAGACGAGGGCCTCCTCGCTGATGGCCTCGGAGGCGACGATGGCCACCGTATCCTCCTCCGCTATCGCCGGCACGGACGGGGTATTCTCGGGAGTTTGCAGATGCTGGTGGGACAGTGGAGAGGGTTGCGTGGGGAGAGTGAGCGAGAGTGAGAGTGGGTGTGCAGAGAGGGGCTCTATAGTTAAGGTGGATGGAAGCAAGGCATGTTTCGTTGCACCACCGTGCAACACGCCACAGCCCATCAAGACTGCACCACGACACGCGCACGGTACGTCACATTTTTTTCCCGGGCCATGCATGGCAGTTCTGTATTGAGCTGCATGCAACGGGCGCATACACAATTTCTATGTACGAAGTTTGACACGGCCCTAAAATTGGCGATAGTTAAAAGTGGAAATGTATAGGGAAAGGTAGGTGGCTGTGCAGCGAGATTTGTGGGGTTGTGCTAGATCGGGTAGAGGGATGTGTCGATGACTGCGAGTGACTCGATGAAGGCGGAGACGTTAGGTCTCGTCGAGCTCAGCTCTTCGGCCTCCGGCTAGTGCGTGCAAGTTTCTTACGGCGGGGCCCAGTTGGAAGTGAGATTGAGAGCCGCTGCGTAAAAAATGGGATATGTCTTATTAAAATCAAGTGGCAATAAATTGTAGCTGTCCATCAATGACCGTGCACTTGATGACGCATGTGTTGTGGTGTAGTAGCAGCAGTAGTAGGCTTTTCAGACTTGATTAAACATGATATGACCGCTCGACGACTTTTTCCATGGACGGTATCTTGTTCCTTCTTGTAGAAGTCTCGCTGAGGGAGACGTCCGTGCTGTCTCACGCTGTACTATGAAGGGCACGACGTGTGCAACGATCATTGTTGGATCACATAGAATAAACGGTTGGTGCGCACGATCTAGGTGACAACTGTGACAACCAATCAGGGAGTAGCAGACAGAGTGAGCACATGTTTGGGCTTCTACGAAAGATAGAGAGATGGGGCAAAACTGAGTAGTATCAAAAAACCAAGGGCAAAACCGAGTAGTATAAAAATAGAAAGTGAGTGTCTTGTACAATGGAATACATCATGGCATACATCAAATTATGCCAAGATAGATCCACTAGAGTTCATTGGATGTGTGTTCTTTTCATAAACCACATGGACCCACTAGAGTTCATTGCATGTGTATTATTGTCATAAACCACATGGATCCACCGGTATCATTGCATGTGTGTTCTTTTCATAAACCACATGTTGATCCACCAATGTCATTGCATGTGTGTTCTTCTAAACAAACCACACATGGATCCACCAATATCATTGCATGTCTGCACTTCTCATGAACCACACCCAGTGTCATCGCATGTCTGTTCTTCTCACAAACCGCATAAGGATACACTAGTGTCATTGCATGTCTGTTCTTCTCATGAACCACATCTAGAGTCATTGCATGTCTATTCTTCTCACAAACCACATAAGGATCCACCAGTGTCATTGGATGTGTGTTCTTTTCATGAACCACACACATTGTCATTGGATGTCTGTTCTTCTCACAAACCACATAAGGATCCACCAGTGTCATTGGATGTGTGTTCTTTTCATGAACCACACCCACTATCATTGGATGTGTGTTGTTCTCACAAACCACACATGGATCCACCAGTGTCATTGCATGTGTGTTCTTTTCATGAACCACAACTAGAGTCATTGCATATCTGTTCTTTCCATAAACCACATATGGATCCACTAGTGTCATTACATGTGTGTTCTTTTCATGAACCACAGCTAGAGTAATTGCATGTGTGTTCTTCTCACAAACCACATAAGGATACACTAGTGTAATTGCATGTGTGTTCTTCTCATGAACCACAGCTAGAGTCATTGCATGTATGTTCTTCTCACAAACCACATAAGGATCCACCAGTGTCATTGGATGTGTGTTCTTTTCATGAACCACACCCAGTGTCATTGGATGTGTGTTCTTCTCACAAACCACACATGGATCCACCAGTGTCATTGCATGTATGTTCTTTTCATGAACCACACATGGATCCACCCAGTGTGATTGCATGTCTGTTCTTTTCACAAACCACATATGGATCCACCAGTGTCATTGCATGTCTGTTCTTTTCATGAACCACAGCTAGAGTCATTGCATATCTGTTATTCTCACAAACCACATAAGGATCCACCAGTGTCATTGCATGTCTGTTCTTGTCATGAACCACACCCAGTGTGATTACATGCTTGTTCCTCTCACAAACCACACATGGATCCACCAGTGTCATTGCATGTCTGTTCTTTTCATGAACCACACCCAGTGTCATTGTATGTCTGTTCCTCTCATAAACCACACATGGATCCACCAGTGTCATTGCATGTGTGTTCTTCTCATGAACCACATCTAGAGTCATTGCATGTCTGTTCTTCTCACAAACCACATAAGGATCCACCAGTGTCATTGGATGTGTGTTCTTTTCCATAACCACACCAAGTGTCATTGAATGTGTGTTCTTCTCACAAACCACACATGGATCCACCAGTGGCATTGGATGTGTGTTCTTTTCATGAACCATACCTAGTGTCATTGCATGTTTGTTCTTTCCACAAACCATATATGGATCCACCAGTGTCACTGGATGTGTGTTCTTTTCATGAACCACACCCAGTGTCATTGGATGTCTGTTCTCCTCACAAACCACATAAGGATACACTAGTGTCATTGCATGTCTGTTCTTCTCATGAACGACATCTAGAGTCATTGCATGTCAGTTCTTCTCACAAACCACATAAGGATCCACCAGTGTCATTGAATGTCTGTTCTTTTCATGAACCACACCAAGTGTTATTGCATGTCTATTCCTCTAAACAAACCACACATGGATCCACCAGTGTCATTGCATGTGGTCATTGCATGTGTGTTCTTCTAAACAAACCACACATGGATCCACCAATATCATTGCATGCCTGTTCTATTCATGAACCACACCCAGTGTCATTGCATGTTTGTTCTTCTCACAAACCACATAAGGATACACTAGTGTCATTGCATGTATGTTCTTCACATGAACCACATCTCGAGTCATCGCATGTATGTTCTTCTCTCAAACCACATAAGGATACACCAGTGTCATTGCATGTTTGTTCTTCTGATGAACCACGTCTAGAGTCATTGCATGTATGTTCTTCTCACAAACCACATAAGGATCCACCAATGTCATCGGATGTGTGTTCTTTTCATGAACCACACATAGTGTCATTGGATGTGTGTTCTTCTCACAAACCACACATGGATCCACCAGTGTCATTGCATGTCTGTTATTTTCATGAACCACACATGGATCCACCTAGTGTGATTGCATGTATGTTCTTTTCACAAACCACATATGGATCGACCAGTGTCATTGTATGTGTTTTCTTTTCATTAACCACAGCTAGAGTCATTGCATGTATGTTCTTCTCACAAACCACATAAGGATCCGCTAGTGTCATTGCATGTCTGTTCTTTTCATGAACCACACCCAGTGTGATTGCATGTCTGTTCCTCTCACAAACCACATATGGATCCACCAGTGTCATTGCATGTCTAATCTTTTCATGAACCACAACCAATGTCATTGCATGTCTGTTCCTCTCATAAACCACACATGGATCCACCAATGTCATTGCATGTGTGTTCTTCTCATGAACCACATCTAGAGTCATTGCATGTCTGTTCTTCTCACAAACCACATAAGGATCCACCAGTGTCATTGGATGTGTGTTCTTTTCATGAACCACACCCAGTGTCATTGCATGTGTGTTCTTCTCACAAACCACACATGGATCCACTAGTGTCATTGGATGTGTGTTATTTTCATGAACCACACCCAGTGTCATTGCATGTCTGTTCTTTCCACAAACCACATATGGATCCACCAGTGTCACTGGATGTGTGTTCTTTTCATGAACCACACCCAATGTCATTGCATGTCTATTCTTCTCACAAACCACATAAGGATACACCAGGGTCATTGCATGTCTATTCTTCTCAGGAACGACATCTAGAGTCATTGCATGTCAGTTTTTCTCACAAACCACATAAGGATCCACCAGTGTCATTGCATGTCTGTTCTTTTCATGAACCACACCCAATGTCATTGCATGTCTGTTCCTCTAAACAAACCACGCATGGATCCACCAGGGTCATTGCATGTGTTCATTGCATGTGTGTTCTTTTAAACAAACCACACATGGATCCACCAGTATCATTGCATGCCTGTTCTTTTCATGAACGACACCTAGTGTCATTGCATGTCTGTTCTTCTCACAAACCACATAAGGATACACTAGTGTCATTGCATGTCCGTTCTTCTTATGAACCATATCTTGAGTCATCGTATGTCTGTTCTTCTCACAAAGCACATAAGGATACACCAGTGTTATTGCATGTCTGTTCTTGATGTCTATGCACTTCTCACAAACCACATAAGGATCCACCAGTGTCATTGGATGTGTGTCCTTTTCATGAACCACACCCAGTGTCATTGGATGTGTGTTCTTGTCACAAACCACACATCGATCCACCAGTGTCATTGCATGTCTATTCTTTTCATGAACCACAACCAGTGCCATTGCATGTCTATTCCTCTCATAAACCACACATGGATCCACCAGTGTCATTGCATGTGTGTTCTTTTCATGAACCACAACTGGAGTCATTGCATGTGTGTTATTATCACAAACCACATAAGGATACACCAGTGTCATTGCATGTGTGTGCTTCTCATGAACCACAACTAGAGTCATTGCATGTCTGTTCTTCTCACAAACCACATAAGGATCTAGCAGTGTCATTGGATGTGTCTTCTTTTCATGAACCACACCTAGTGTCATTGGATGTGTGTTCTTCTCACAAACTAGACATGGGTCCACCAGTGTCATTGCATGTCTGTTCTTTTCATGAACCACACATGGATCCACCTAGTGTGATTGCATGTCTGTTCTTTTCACAAACCACATATGGATCCACCAGTGTCATTGCATGTCTTTTCTTTTCATGAACCATAGCTAGAGTCATTACATGTATGTTCTTCTCACAAACCACATAAGGATCCACCACTGTCATTGCATGTCTGTTCTTTTCATGAACCACAACCAGTGCGATTGCATGTCTGTTCCACTCACAAACCACATATGGATCCACTAGTGTCATTACATGTCTGTTATTTTCATGAACCACACCCAGTGTCATTGCATGTCTGTTCCTCTCATAAACCACACATGGATCCACCTGCGTCATTGCATGTGTGTTCTTCTCATGAAACACATCTAGAGTCATTGCCTATCTGTTCTTCTCACAAACCACATAAGGATCCACCAGTGTCATTGGATGTGTTATCTTTTCATGAACCACGCCCAGTGTCATTGCATGTGTGTTCTTCTCACAAACCACACATGGATCCACCAATGTCATTGGATGTGTGTTCTTTTCATGAACCACACCCAGTGTCATTGCATGTGTGTTCTTTCCACAAACCATATATGGATCCACCAGTGTCACTGGATGTGTGTTCTTTTCATGAACCACATGCAGTGTCATTGCATGTGTGTTCTTCTCACAAACCACATAAGGATACCCCAGTGTCATTGCATGTCTGTTCTTTTCATGAACTACACCTAGTGTCATTGCATGTCTTTTCCTCTAAACAGACCACACATTGATCCACTAGTGTCATTACATGTGGTCATTGCATGTGTGTTCTTCTAAACAAACCACACATGGATCCACTAGTGTCATTGCATGTCTATTCTTTTCATGAACCACACCCAGTGTCATTGCATGTGTGTTCTTCTAAACAAACCACACATGGATCCACTAGTATCATTGCATGTCTGTTCTTCTCATGAACCACACCAAGTGTCATAGCATGTCTGTTCTTCTCACAAACCACATAAGGATACACCAGTGTCATGGGATGTCTGTTCTTCTCATGAATCACATCTAGAGTCATTGCATGTCTGTTCTTCTAACAAACCACATAAGGATCCACCAGTGTCATTGGATGTGTGTTCTTTTCATGAACCACACACAGTGTCATTGGATGTCTGTTCTTTTCATAAACCACATAAGGATCCACCAGTGTCATTGGATGTGTGTTCTTTTCATGAACCACACCCAGTGTCATTGCATGTGTGTTCTTCTCACAAACCACACATGGATCCACTAGTGTCATTGGATGTGTGTTCTTTTCATGAACCACATCTAGAGTCATTGCATGTCTATTCTTTCCACAAACCACATATGGATCCACCAGTGTCATTGCATGTGTGTTCTTTTCATGAACCACGGCTAGAGTCATTGCATGTGTGTTCTTCTCACAAACGACATAAGGATTAACCAGTGGCATTAGATGTGTGTTCTTTTCATGAACCACACCCAGTGTTATTGCATGTGTGTTCTTCTCACAAACCACACATGGATCCACCGGTGTCATTGGATGTGTGTTCTTTTGTAACATCCCAAAACTTCACTCCAAGAGTATCAAAGATCAAATCATCCAAATTTAGGATTAACAAAAACTTTTCCATATTTAAAATAAAAGCATTCATATATGTGTGCATTTAAAATATGAGTTGTTTTGAAGTGCCATGATTGTGTGATCCTTTGCTTCTAAAATGTTTCTTAAGGGAATTAAACATCATCTACATCATTCCCAAACTTTTCCTAAAAGAAATCAAATAAAAAAGAATTAAAATAAAGGAATGGTCATTTGGACAAATTTAACTCTCATGCCTACTTTGGCTATTCCTAGTACTCAATTCTTAACAGAAACAATTCTTGATCTTTGCACCCCTTGCTAGTACACATAATGAGGTACCAAGGCCCACCTTTTGATCTTCTAAAAACATTCTGGAAACTATTTTAAATGGCAGTTCAAAATTGAATCTAATGCATATGCATAGATCACCCCTATTTCAAAAACCATCTAATTGAGCACCATTTTCAAAACCCTTGCAACCAGAGACTACCTAGCACTAGTGGAGATCACCCAAAAATTTTGAACTCAAAATTCAAAATTTTTTCTCTTGCGGCCATTTCATCAAACAACTTGTGTGCACAAATCTGGCCAAAATTAAAACACTGTTTTGAGCAGTGATCTTGGTCACCATTTGTGCCTAACCTTGTCCCCTTGTTCCCTCAGTACCAGCCCTACCTTTTGCTAGTCTGCCACACCCTGCACACGACCAAATGGTCATGGCCATTAAGGCCACCACCTTGAGCACCCCCACCGCACATCGCGCCACAACAGCCGCCAACTTCCTCGCCATGTCTAGGAGGTAGAGAACGCCAGACCGCCTCTCTCCCTTGCCCGAGCCAAGAGCAGTGGACCACCGAGGAGAAACCGCGCCAGCCACCGGACCATGCCGACGCCGCCACAGAGCGCTTCGCCTCCACAGGCACAAGCCACCACTGACACCAGCCCACGCCCACCTCTTCGCCGACCTAGAGAACACCCCAGACACCCCTGCTCACGCCCAAAGCCCCACAACCACCGCCGCTGTGGACACGCCGCTCGCCTCTCGAGCGCCACCTCACCCGATCAAGATACCACCGCCTCACGGCCGCATTGAAGCGCTTAGAGCACCGCCAGGGACCGCCAATGATCGCCATCCCATCCATGATGCTAGCTCGCCAGAGCCATGTCGCCACCGCCGATCGCCCATCCCGCGGGTCTCACCGTCGAGCCTATAAAAGGAGCCTCCCCAGCACCAAAGAATCACACCATTCCACTCTCCTCACCTCTCGAACCTCACCCACCTCTCACGAGCAAGTGGAGCAACACTTGGAATTGGAGCCGAGCCGCCTCGAGAAGAAGGGTGCCGCTTGATTTCGCCACCCCAAGCTCCCACGACCACGCCGCCTCGCTGGCTGCCTTCCACTTTGTTCGACCAGATCGCCGACCTGCTGGAGCCCTGTATGCCCCAGAGACCCCTCACCGAGCCGCTAGGGTTTGAGCTCACCGGCGACCCGGCCGTCGTCGTCGACAACCCTCAGTCGTAGATCTAGCTTCTAATCGCACGGCCCACAGTGCTGCACAGCGTGTTAAGTGCCACCGACAAGCGGGACCCCTGTCGCTGAGCCTGTGTCAAGACAGCGCCACCGGGCCGCCCATTTCTTTCTTTCAGCAAGCCCGTTGATTCAAATTAGGATTTTTCTTTTTAGTTAGAATATAGTTTCTGTCCAGTGTTTTAAAATTCAATTCTGTGAGTTTGACAAATCCAAATTGCATGAAACCAATTTTGTCTGAAAGGTATTGAAATGCTCTATCCAAGCCCATTGGATTTAATTCATTTAGAGTTATAGATTTCTCCTAATAAAAATAAGAAGACAGAAGCTTTTGCAACTTGAAACATTTTTGTAAAATCAACCAAGTTAGCTTTTGAGTTGATTCCAACTCTCAAAAATCACATTTCATCATATCTATCCAAATATGTAATAATATTAAGGTTTACAGACAGTGACTTTGGACTAGTACCAAAATAATGCTATATAGGCATTTCTAGTCACTTTAAATCATTAAATAATAAACTTAAACCAAAGTAATAGTAATCCAACCTTTAAATCTCATTCCCACAGGTTAGAATATGTGGTGAGGACATGTGTCCACATGATCCCATATTTTGGTGGTGAATATTAAATTATGGTTAATTTTTCAATGAGTAGAAATTACTTTTCCAAAATAAAAAGGTGGAAACTATTGAATTAAACTTGTGATGTTTTGGATGATAATAGATCATCAATTGTGTGGTTTAGAATACTACTTAGCCTAAGTTAAGTATTGTTTGGTGATTGTGCCCTCCCTATGTATTTCTAGACGATAGTACCGACCAAGCCTTCGAGGAGGAGGAGTTCTACCAAGAAGAAGAAGAAGAAAACTTCAACCACTGCACCAACCAAGGCAAGCTATTAGTGGCAAGCTAATCCTTGCAAACATTCTTTAGTAAGCTATTGTAGCAAGCTAGAATAAAACTAGATAGTTTCGTAAAGATGCCTTAAGCATACTTTGATCACACCCCCTTAGTTGACACAAAGTTCTTTAATTAATTTTGAAGGTAGCATAAAGAGTATAAAACTTGACCTAATTAGAAACCCTTAGATGTCATTCTATGGCATGAGATTGATCCCACCTTTCCACCTTAGTGAACACTCTTAACCTAGTGTTTTAGAATAAATCAAACTTGATTCACTTTAGATGGGAACACTTGGTGAAAATGAGTTATGAAAACCTTGGAATGATGAGTCATTCTATTGAGATGTTTTGACATGTGTTGAGAAACACAATGGGTTTATGATGATGAAAATGATGAGGCCTGAGCCTTAACCCTTTTATAAAACTGATGGTTGGATTCGGATGCGATACCATTCCAAATTTACCGTACAACCACATTACCTGAATTGGGTAAGGCTTAGCTGGAAATTTATATGCATTAGTATTAGTTCCCTCACGGGAGAGGTTTGAGCTGAGGCTACCTCTCAATGATGACCACCTATGCAGTTCCCAAGATGACTGATGGTCATGGTTGGGAGGCCATGCTCATAGGAGAGGTGCTTGTACTAGGGTGTGTAAAGGGAAGGGTATGTTTGATTATCTGCATACCAAGTATGATGATTTAGGGTTATCCCTGACAGATGTATCGAATCTTGTGGTGAAAGTGTACCACCTCTGTAGAGTGTCAAACTATTCGAATAGCCGCGTCTGATTATGGACAGTTGGAATGGCCATACTGTTTCGTTGTCAGATGTTTTCTAAATACCTTGAAATGAATGATGACCTTTGACTTGACCACAACAGGGTTGTGTTAATGAAATTAGCTTCCCAACTTAGGTGATTCTAGAACTTTACTTTATCTTTTCTTGCTTCAGAACTCAGCTTAGGTTTCAAAATTAACTTGATAGTTATTCTTTCAATTCAGTACTTTAACTTAGAATTATAACCCTTGCTAGTAGTAGTTTGCGAGTACTTAAAGAGTACTCATGGCTTTTGTCCCTGGCTATTATCATGGCCAGACTATGAAGGAGAGTATCAAGATGATGGTCGGCAGGATTTATGATAACTAGGACTATCTCGTCATTGACATTGCTCGTGCCCCTAAAGATGGACCCCACCACTACGCTATCGTTTATTTCCGCTGCTTGTTGTATTAAATACTGGATCATGAGATCCTTATTTGTGTAAAACCTTATGTATGGTTTGTAATGGATGATGTACTATGATATCCACTCCGTTATGTCTCGCAAAAATGGTAATCCTGGGATTGCGAGGTATGGCATAATGGGCATCTGGGATTAAAAATGCGGGTGTTGACAAGTTGGTATCAGAGCCATCCTGACCATAGGAGACCCTAGTTACAATGGACGTCCAAACCAAAAACTTAGCTTCAAAACCAAAGTGAGTATTTATGAAAAACTATTTCCTCTTACCCTTGTGAACTCATTCTTTCTCAAAATACATGTTCCTCAAAATTCATAAATTACTACTTAAAATTTGACACACTTGATCACTTCACTAATTTCCTCATCCTAAATTCTTGTAGATGGAGACTCAGTTCAGCAAGTTTTACCAGTTGGGAAACGGAGGTCAGCTGATCTTCGAGAGGATCTGGATTCACCGTCAATTTCTAGACGCCCACATCCGGAGTTTCTTGAGCTCAGCTTCCAGGACCCTAGAGGAGACCTACAATGGCTAGTCACCGCAGATCTTCGAGGAAGCATTGAAGCACCAACTTCCGGAGATTTCAGTTCTCAGAGAGAGAACAACTGCTAGATGGATTAGCCGTGGCAATGCATGAAGCTCTCGCACGTCTATGTGCCCTCAGTGTCAACAAGATTCAAGGAAACCGTTTTGCCCACTATGCAAGACGTGACTTCATGGGAATGCCGATGGCGATGCCAAGTCACCCAGAGTTGAGGCGTCAAGTGGAGAACCTTGACTTCTTGCTTCATGACGCAGCCAGGAACCGGACAATGCCAGAGTTAGCCAACCGTAACCGTGCATCGCCACCGTAAGGCCCAGACTTTCGCACTGCTCGTCCAAGATCGCCAGTCTCTTCGCCGCCAGCGTGCAAAGAAGGATCGCACCACCGCCTGACTTCGCAAGAAGGTGGCCGACCTCGAGAAGACCGTCAAGGAGCAGGAAGCTCAGTGGCCGCTAAGGAAGAAGATGATGAAGGAGAAGACATCCAGGAGATATGGATTCTTACCTCAAAGAACGATGATGATTTTCTGGCAGAGGATGTTGTGGACTTCTACCGATGATGAAGACTCCGACTTCATCGACGATGAGTAGATGCACTAGAGCACTGTCGTAGCATGAGATGTATCATCTCATTGTATCGTAGTTTGCAGAATGGTTCTTCAAACCATCTGTTTTCCCCTTTGATTGTTGTGGTGTGTGTTGTATCGTGTGCTTGCTTGCATGAATGAGAATGAAGTTAAAAACCTGAGTCTAACTCAAAGTTGTAGCTTTGAAAACCCAAAACCATGAACCTTAGAATTTCCCTCTTACCCCTATATCTATCTCAATCTTCAGATGACTCGTGGAAACCAAGGAGGGAGCAGCTCATCGCAGGACCCAATGCTGCAGATCTTGCGTAATATCATCGCATCATGAAGCAAGGTACGAGCATCAAGCCAACTTAGCAACATTGCAGCAGATCGCCCAAATGGCTCTCAACAACCAAGGACATGGAAATCAGGATCACCATGGATCTAAACTCAAAAACTTTCAGAACACCAATCCCCCAATCTGAAAACCCATTAGATGCTGATGACTGGTTACAGACCATGGAAAACAACCTAGAAGTTGCAGGAGTTGATGAGAATAAGAAAGTTCTCTTCGCCACCCACTATCTGGCGGGAGATGCAAGAGCTTGGTGGAATAGCGTCCGCAACATGAACCATGGCCAGGTGATGACCTGGGAAGCATTCAAGGTCAAGTTCAGCCACACCCACGTGCCGCAAGGTCTTGACAATAGGATGAGAGATGAATTCCGTGAACTGAAGCAAGGAAGATTGGTATCAGAGAGTACCGTGACAAATTCTTGTCACTTGCCAGATATGCACCGGATGAGATCAACACGGAGGCCAAGAAGAAGGAGAGATTCTTAAACGGACTGCATGACGAGATGCAGACTGTCCTCGTCAACATCTGTTTCCAGGATCTTGAAGAGCTAGTCGACTCTGCCATCCAGATGGAAGGGAAGATTAACCAGGCAAACGACAACTGCAAGCGTCGTATGATGCAGCGATCGATCCGATAGTCACCGGAAGTACCGTCCTAACCCTCACCAGATATGCACCAAGGAACAACCGACCCCCAAATTCTCGCCCAAGCTACCCCAACCGTAGCGGAGGAAATGTGAAGCCCGGAGGAAACAATCACAACTCCGGCAATGCCAACAATTTCAACCGTGCCCCTCCCAAGAGCAACAACAACAACACAACACCCAGAACTGGCAGCAATGCTGTACCTATTGCAGTCAAGGACAAATCCCAGATCACTTGTTTCGAATGTGGAGTGAAGGGTCACTACTCCAATGAGTGTCCCAAGAAGACTGCCGCCAATGCCCCTGTGAATGCCCCAGCTCAGCAGCGTCGTGTTCAACAAGGCAGGAGATTTGCCCCAGGAACCCGACAATCAAGAACGGTCGTCTCTTCCACATGAACGCAGAAGAAGCCCAGGAAGCACCAGATGTAGTGCTGGGTATGTTTTCTGTCAACTCAGTTTTAGCAAGAGTATTGTTTGATTCTGGAGCATCGCATTCATTTGTCACCGAAGAATTTGTATGCACTAGTAAGATTCGCCCAACCAACCTGAAGCATGTCATGATAGTTCAAATCCCCGGTTCAACTACAAAAGCTAGAAAAATTTGCAAAGTTGTACCTATCAGAATACATGGGATAGATTTTTACGCCAACCTAATTGTACTTGGAACCAAAGGTTTGTAAGTAGTACTAGGTATGGACTGGATGTCAAGGCATAAAGGACTGATAGACTATGCTAAGAAAGCCATCACCATGACCAGTAGTTCTGGAGTAACAGTAGAACATATCTCTGAAACCGTACCCCGTCAATTCAAATGCAACAAAAGTGTAGCCCTGCCTACCATTGACCAAGTCAGAGTAGTCTGTGAATACCCCGACTTATTCCCAGATGAATTGCCAGGTATGCCCCCAGATAGGGATATAGAGTTCATTATCGAACTAATTCCCGGAACCGGACCTATAGCCCAGAGACCCTATACCATGAACCCCTCAGAGTTAGTAGAACTGAAGAAGCAGTTAGATGCCATGTTAGCGACCGGCTTGATTCAGCCAAGTGCATCGCCATGGAGATCACCAGTGTTATTCGTTGACAAGAAGGATGGAGGCAACCGTCTATGTACAGACTACAGAAAGTTGAACGATGTCACCATCAAGAACAAGTACCCCTTGCCAAAGATACAAGATCTATTTGATCAGCTGACTGGAGCTCAGGTATTCTCAAAGATTGATCTTAGGACTGGTTATCACCAACTTAAGATTCGTGCAACAGATATTCCGAAGACCGCCTTTACTACTCGCTATGGTCTATACGAGTATACGGTTATGTCTTTTGGATTAACCAATGCCCCTGCTTATTTCATGAATCTCATGAATAAGATCTTTATGAATTTCCTAGATAAGTTTGTAGTGGTGTTTATCGACGACATCCTTATCTACTCCAAGTTAGAAGAAGAGCATGAGCAACATCTGAGAATCATCCTAGAAACCCTGAGAGAACATCAGTTATATGCCAAGTTCAGCAAATGTGAGTTATGGCTGAAAGAAGTAGGATTCCTAGGACATATTGTGTCTGCTGGAGGAGTCTCTGTTGATCCCAGCAAGATCAAAGATGTCGAAGAATGGGAAGCCCCAACAAATCAAACCTAAGTTCGTTCATTTCTCGGATTAGCGGGATATTACCGCAAATTCGTAGAAGGATTCTCGAGCATAGCCCGACCAATGACCCAATTGTTGAAGAAGGACAAGAAGTTTGAATGGACAGACAAGTGTGAAGCCGCCTGTGAGCTGAAGAAGAGATTGATATCCGCCCCAATTTTGATCATGCCAGACATCAAGAAGCCATTTGATGTATATTGTGATGCATCCAAGATTGGTCTAGGATGTGTATTGATGCAAGAAGGCAAAGTCATCACAGATTCTGCTCGACAACCGAAGCAAAGATGAGCAGAACTATCCGACCCATGATCTTGAGCTAGCGCGATGGTTCTAGCATTGAAGACATGCGTCATTATTTGATGGGTAATCGCTGTGAGATTTACTCAGATCATAAGAGCTTGAAGTATATCTTCACCCAGAAGGAGTTGAATATGAGGCAAAGAAGATGGATAGAGTTAATCAAGGATTATGACCTTGACATTCACTATCACCCCGGAAAAGCCAATGTGGTAGCGGATGCTCTTAGCAGATTGCCGTGTAGGCTTAACACCATGATCAAAGAGAAGCAACCAAGTTTGTATGAGGAGTTGGAGCAGTTCAGGACTGAGTTAGTTAGCAAAGGATTCCTCGCTAGCATTGAACTTCAACCCACTTTGATTAGCCAAATCAAGGAAGCCCAGAAGGGGAATGAAAGTATCGACGGGATCAAACATCGTATTGGTACAGGCAAAGTACCTGGATTCACCGAAGACGAAGAAGGTGTACTGTGGTACAAGGGACGTATCCGTGTGCCAGCAGATTTAGAGCTGAAGGAAATTATCATGAAGGAAGCTCATGATACTCTTTATTCTATCCACCCAGGAGGAACAAAGATGTATCAGGATTTGAAAGAGCAATTTTGGTGGCACAAGATGAAGAGAGAGATCGGAAGCTACATCGCCAAGTGTGACATTTGTCAAAGAGTCAAAGTAGAGCATCAGAGACCTGCCGGATTGTTGCAACCATTGCAGATTCCGGAATGGAAATGGGATTCCGTCGGAATGGATTTTATCAACGGTTTACCTACTTCTAGTAGGGGAATGAATCAATCTGGGTCATAGTTGATAGACTATCCAAGGTAGCCCACTTCATACCAGTCAAGACAACCTACCAGAGTGCAAAGCTAGCAGAGCTGTACATTGCTAGAATTGTTAGTCTGCATGGAACCCCCAAGACCATCGACGATCGAGGAACTCAGTTTACTTCAAGATTTTGGCAGAAAGTTCAAGAAGGTTTAGGAACCAAGTTGAATTTCAGTACCGCTTATCACCCGCAAACAGATGGACAGACTGAGAGAGTCAACCAAATATTGGAGGATATGCTTAGAGCTTGTGTGTTGGAATACAGATCAAAATGGGAAGACTGCCTGCCTTTCGCAAAATTCTCATATAACAACAGTTATCAAGCTAGTTTGCAGATGGCACCCTTTGAATTCCTATACGGAAGAAAGTGTCGTACCCCTTTGAATTGGTCGCAAGTAGGAGAGAGTCAGATCTTTGGACCCGACATTCTCCGGAAGCGTAAGAGAAAGTTCACAAAGTTCGTGAGCACCTCAAGACCGCCCAATCCAGACAGAAGAGTTATGCTGACAAGAGAAGAAGAGACCTGACTTTCAATGTCGGAGATTTCGTATATCTCAAGGTTTCACCATTGAAGGGAACCCAACGCTTTAGTCTGAAGGGAAAGTTAGCTCCCAGATATATCGGAACTTTCAAGATTCTGAACCGCCGAGGAGAAGTATCGTATCAACTAGAACTGCCTGAAGAGATGTCAGCCATCCACAATGTGTTCCATATCTCGCATTTCGCAAAATGCTTGGAAGTGCCTGAGAAGACTGAAGTTTTCAAGAATATCGATCACAGAGCAGTGGAAATCAACAATGACCTGACCTACCGGGAAGTACCCATCCGTATCTTAGAAGAAGCCTACAGAACCACCAGGACCAGGAGTATCAAGTTTCTCAAGATTCATTGGAGCAACCATACCGAGGAGGAAGCTACTTGGGAGCGCGAGGATTACATTAGGACAGAGTTCCCAGATCTCTTTCTTGTAAATCTCGGGACGAGATTTCATTTAAGGGGGGAAGGTTTGTAACATCCCAAAACTTCAATCCAAGAGTATCAAAGATCAAATCATCCAAATTTAGGATTAACAAAAACTTTTCCATATTTAAAATAAAAGCATTCATATATGTGTGCATTTAAAATAGGAGTTGTTTTGAAGTGCCATGATTGTGTGATCCTTTGATTCTAAAATGTTTCTTAAGGGAATTAAACATCATCTACATCATTCCCAAACTTTTCCTAAAAGAAATCAAATAAAAAAGAATTAAAATAAAGGAATGGTCATTTGGACAAATTTAACTCTCATGCCTACTTTGGCTATTCCTAGTACTCAATTCTTAACAGAAACAATTCTTGATCTTTGCACCCCTTGCTAGTACACATAATGAGGTACCAAGGCCCACCTTTTGATCTTCTAAAAACATTCTGGAAACTATTTTAAATGGCAGTTCAAAATTGAATCTAATGCATATGCATAGATCACCCCTATTTCAAAAACCATCTAATTGAGCACCATTTTCAAAACCCTTGCAACCAGAGACTACCTAGCACTAGTGGAGATCATCCAAAAATTTTGAACTCAAAATTCAAAACTTTTTCTCTTGCGGCCATTTCATCAAACAACTTGTGTGCACAAATCTGGCCAAAATTAAAACACTGTTTTGAGCAAAGGATCTTGGTCACCATTTGTGCCTAACTTGTCCCCTTGTTCCTCAGTACCAGCCCTACCTTTTTGCTAGCCGGCCACACCACGACCAAATGGTCATGGCCATTAAGGCCGACCACCTTGAGCACCCCCACCGGCAACATCGCGCCACAGCAGCCGCCAACTTCCCTCGCCATGTCTAGGAGGTAGCCAATGCCGCACCGCCCCTCTCTGTCCCTTGCCCGAGCCAAGAGTAGTCGTGGACCACCGAGGAGAAACCGCGCCCAGTGCCACCGGACCATGCTGACGCCGCCCGCAGAGCGCGCCCTGTCCCCGCATGAACAAGCCACCACTCGACACCATCCCGCGCCCACCGCTCCGCCTCTACCTAGAGAACACCCCAGACACCCCCGTTCGCCGCCCAAAGCCCCATAGCCACCGCTCGCCGTGGACACCGCCGCCTCTGCCTCTCAGAGCGCCACCTCACCCCGATTGCATACCACCGCCCCTACGGCCGCATTGAAGCGCTAGAGCATCGCCAGGGGACCGCCCAGCGATCGCCATCCCCAGCCATGACGCTAGCTCGCCGTAGCCATGACGCCACCGTCGACCGCCCATCCCGCTCGGTCTCACCGTCGAGCCTATAAAAGGATCCCTCCCCAGCACCAAAGACTCACACCATTCCACTCCCCTCACCTCTCTGAACCTCACCCACCTCTCACCGGAGCAAGTGGAGCAGCAGCTCGCCGGAATTGGAGCCGGAGCCGCCGCCTCTGGAGAAGAAGGGTGCCGTTGATTCCGGCCACCCCAAGCTCCGCCGTGACCATGCCTCGCCTCACCGTCGTCTTCCACTTTGTTCGCCCGCATCGCCGACCCCACTGGAGCCCTGGTACACCCCCAGTAGACCCTCACCGAGCCGCTAGGGTTTGAGCTCACCGGCGACCCGTCCGTCGTCGTCGACAACCCTCAGTCGTAGATCTAGCTTCTAATCAAACCTTGGGCCCACAGCCTTGTATCCGGAAGTTAGTGTTAAGGCTGTACCAGTGGGACCCCTTGTCAGCTAAGCCCTGTGCCACACAGCGCCACTGGGCCAGCCCATTTCCTTTCCCGCGCAAGCCCGTAGATTCAAATTAGGATTTTTCTTTTTAGTTAGAACATAGTTTTTGTCCAGTGTTTCAAAATTCAATTCTGTGAGTTTGACAAATCCAAATTGCATGAAACCAATTTTGTCTGAAAGGTATTGAAATGCTCTATCCAAGCCCATTGGATTCAATTCATTTAGAGTTATAGATTTCTCCTAATAAAAATAAGAAGATAGAAGCTTTTGCAACTTGAAACATTTTTGTAAAATCAACCAAGTTAGCTTTTGAGTTGATTCCAACTCTCAAAAATCACATTTCATCATATCTATCCAAATATGTAATAATATTAAGGTTTACAGACAGTGACTTTGGACTAGTACCAAAATAATGCTATATAGGCATTTCTAGTCACTTTAAATCATTAAATAATAAAGTTAAACCAAAGTAATAGTAATCCAACCTTTAAATCTCATTCCCACATGTTAGAATATTAGGTGATGACATGTGTCCACATGATCCCATATTTTAAGTGGTGAATATTAAATCTTAGTTAATTTTCAATGAGTAGAAATTACTTTTCTAAAATAAAAAAAGGAAGCTATTGAATAAAACTTGTGATGCTTGTGATGATAATAGATCATCAATTGTGTGCCATAGAGTACTAAGTAAACTAGTTAAGTATTGTTTGGTGATTGTGTACTCCGTATGTATTTCTAGACGATAGTACTGACCAAGCCTTCGAGGAGGAGGAGTTCTACCAAGAAGAAGAAGAAGAAGAAAACTTCAACCACTGCACCAACCAAGGCAAGCTATTAGTGGCAAGCTAATCCTTGCAAACATGCTTTAGTAAGCTATTGTAGCAAGCTAGAATAAAACTAGATAGTTTCGTAAAGATGCCTTAAGCATACTTTGATCACACCCCCTTAGTTGACACACAGTTCTTTAATTAATTTTGAAGGTAGCATAAAGAGTATAAAACTTGACCTAATTAGAAACCCTTAGATGTCATTCTATGGCATGAGATTGATCCCACCTTTCCACCTTAGTGAACACTCTTAACCTAGTGTTTTAGAATAAATCAAACTTGATTCACTTTAGATGGGAACACTTGGTGAAAATGAGTTATGAAAACCTTGGAATGATGAGTCATTCTATTGAGATGTTTTGACATGTGTTGAGAAACACAATGGGTTTATGATGATGAAAATGATGAGGCCTGAGCCTTAACCCTTTTATAAAACTGATGGTTGGATTCGGATGCGATACCATTCCAAATTTACCGTACAACCACATTACC
This sequence comes from Avena insularis, assembly GCA_023614405.1. Lineage (NCBI taxonomy): Eukaryota > Viridiplantae > Streptophyta > Magnoliopsida > Poales > Poaceae > Avena > Avena insularis. Next base: position 280,977,330 of record CM042694.1, on the reverse strand, counting down.
TGAATTGGGTAAGGCTTAGCTGGAAATTTATATGCATTAGTATTAGTTCCCTCACGGGAGAGGTTTGAGCTGAGGCTACCTCTCAATGATGACCACCTATGCAGTTCCCAAGATGACTGATGGTCATGGTTGGGAGGCCATGCTCATAGGAGAGGTGCTTGTACTAGGGTGTGTAAAGGGAAGGCTATGTTTGATTATCTGCATTACAAGTATGATGATCCAGGGTTATCCCTGATAGATGTATCGAATCTTGTGGTGAAAGTGTACCACCTCTGCAGAGTGTCAAACTATTCGAATAGCCGCGTCCGCGGTTATGGACAGTTGGAATGGCCATACTGTTTCGTTGTCAGATGTTTTCTAAATACCTTGAAATGAATGATGACCTTTGACTTGACCACAACAGGGTTGTGTTAATGAAATTAGCTTCCCAACTTAGGTGATTCTAGAACTTTACTTTATCTTTTCTTGCTTCAGAACTCAGCTTAGGTTTCAAAATTAACTTGATAGTTATTCTTTCAATTCAGCACTTTAACTTAGAATTATAACCCTTGCTAGTAGTAGTTTGCGAGTACTTAAAGAGTACTCATGGCTTTTGTCCCTGGCTATTATCATGGCCAGACTATGAAGGAGAGTATCAAGATGATGGTCAGCAGGACGGCTATGATAACTAGGACTATCTGCCTTCGTCAGCATTGCCTGTGCCCCTGAAGATGGACCCCACCGCTACGCTATCGTTTATTTTCCCCGCTTGTTGTATTAAAGACTGGATCATGAGATCCTTATTTGTGTAAAACCTTATGTATGGTTTGTAATGGATGATGTACTATGATATCCACTCCGTTATGTCTCACAAAAATGGTAATCCTGGGATTGCGAGGTATGGCATAACGGGCATCTGGGATTTAAAATCCGGGTGTTGACATCTTTTAATGAACCACACCCAGTGTCATTGCATGTCTGTTCTTTTCATCAACCACACCCAGTGTCATTGCATGTCTGTTCCTCTAAACAAACCACACATGGATCCTCCAGTGTCATTGCATGTGGTCATTGCATGTGTGTTCTTCTCACAAACCACATAAGGATACACCAGTGTCATTGCATGTGTGTTCTTTTCATGAACTACACCCAGTGTCATTGCATGTCTGTTCTTCTCACAAACCACATAAGGATACACCAGTGTCATTGCATGTTTGTTCTTCTCATGAACCACATCTAGAGTCATCGCATGTCTGTTCTTTTCACAAACCACATAAGGATACACCAGTGTCATTGCATGTCTGTTCTTCTCATGAACCACATCTAGAGTCATTGCATGTCTGTTCTTGTCACAAACCACATAAGGATCCACCAGTGTCATTAGATGTGTGTTCTTTTCATGAACCACATACAATGTCATTGGATGTCTGTTCTTCTCACAAACCACATAAGGATCCACCAGTGTTATTGGATGTGTGCTCTTCTCATGAACCACACCCAGTACCATTGGATGTGTGTTCTTCTCACAAACCACACATGGATCCACCAGTGTCATTGGATGTGTGTTCTTTTCATGAACCGCAGCTAGAGTCATCGCATGTCTGTTCTTCTCACAAACCACATATGGATCCACCAGTGTCATTGCATGTGTGTTCTTCTCATGAACCACAGATAGAGTCATTGCATGTCTGTTCTTCTCACAAACCACGTAAGGATCCACCAGTGTCATTGAATGTGTGTTCTTTTCATGAACCACACCCAGTGTCTTTGGATGTGTGTTCTTCTCACAAACCACACATGGATCCACCAGTGTCATTGCATGTCTGTTCTTTTCATGAACCACACATGGATTCACTCACTGTGATTGCATGTCTGTTCTTTTCACAAACCACATATGGATCCACCAGTGTCATTGCATGTCTGTTCTTTTCATGAACCACACCCAGTGTTATTGCATGTCTGTTCCTCTCATAAACCATACATGGATCCACCAGTGTCATTGCATGTGTGTTCTTCTCATGAACCACATCTAGAGTCATTGCATGTCTGTTCTTCTCACAAACCACATAAGGATCCACCAGTGTCATTGCATGTCAGTTCTTTTCATGAACCACAACCAGTGTCATTGTATGTGTGTTTTTCTCACAAACCACACATGGATCCACCAGTGTCATTGGATGTGTGTTCTTTTCATGAACCACACCCAATGTCATTACATGTCTGTTCTTTTCGTGAACCACACCCAGTGTCATTGCATGTGTGTTCTTCTCACAAACCACACATGGATCCACTAGTGTCATTGCAAGTCTGCTCTTTTCATTAACCACAGTTAGAGTCATTGCATGTGTGTTCTTTTCACAAACTACACATGGATCCACAAGTGTCATTGCATGTGTGTTCTTCTCATAAACAACATATGGATCCTAACCTTAGGAGAGCCCTAACCTTAGCCCCCCAATGGGTGGTTATTAGACCGAGTCTTCTAGAAGGCATGCCCTAACACAGTTGTTCTGCTTGTCGATTGTTACATACCGTTCGATCGAGCGCTTAGATGATTGGGATGGTCTTCGTGAGAGCGATCCGCGAGTAGGCTGTTCTGCGGCATGATTGGCCACACTTGCTCTGTACAAACTGGCAACACCGGGCGCTCCCCTGTTGCGAGTGTCACGACTCACGAGTTCAGTGGGCCATATCTCAGTGTCACGTCTCCATTACTTCTCTTCCTCCCTGTACTTCTCTTCCTTCCCCTCGAAGCCACTTTCCCCAATTCACTCCTATCCTGCTGTAGCCGCAAGCCGACGGTGCCTCCATCCCAATCCCCTCTCCGGCAGCCACCCCCTCCCCTCTCGCCATGGGTTCAAGGGGAGACGGCGAGGAAACGCGTCTAGACGACAGGGACGGTGATTTTGATGTGAGTCGTCTCATCTCTATCTCTATCATCTGTGGCCAGTTATATATTTTTTGAGCTAGATCTACTCTGTTTACTCATGCGCGTATGATGTGTTAGGCCAACCAGACGATGTATGACTCCGACTATCATGGTTTAGCGGATGAAGACATTCCTCTGTTATGTAAACATGGATATGTGCCCGCTAAATTTGTAGCGTTCGAAGGACGAAACGCATGCAGGAGGTTTCTACAGTGTCAAGGACATCATGCAATGATGCAAGGCGGAAGTTGCGGTGTTGTCAAATGGGTAGATCCAGAGTTGCCCAAATCGATGCAGAAAATGCTGGACAAACTATGGGATATGACTGTTGAGTTGAGAGAATCCGTAGTCAGCTCACTTCTTGACAGTGTTGAGATGAAGCTATGGGACCCAGTTGACACGACCAAGCTTAACCGAGATCTCAGGAGGGTGCAAGACAAGGTTAGCAAAGTCGAGAAGGAGAGGGACGTGGCGTTGGCCCTGAAGGCTAAAGCCGAGTAAGAACTGACTCAAGCAAGGAATGATCTTCACCAGGCCAAAGTCCTACAGTTCACAACTACGAGTATTGACAAGTGCATGAGGAAAAATATAGATAAATAATTGAAGCTGTGCAAGGAAGATGCTAAAAGGAAGGAGCAGACGAATCGATCCTTGCTCTCGCAGGAAGATGCGCATCGGGCTAAGATTAGGAAGATCAAGGAGATGTGTGATAACTAGTTCTATTTAGCTTGAGCTCCGTGCCTTCTTAAGTTGTAATAGTAGTACTTGTTAACCTAGCGGTCTGAACTAGTGGTCCCGGAGTCCTGGGAGGAAAAAAATTGGTCTCCCGTTAGTCTGTCTTAACCCTGCATCACTTCCTTTTGTCTGATCATGGTGGTATTCTGACATTGGTGGTTTGTTTAAACGCAATCTCGTGGATTGTGACGCATGCAAATGGTACAGCTACAATTTATAAAGTGGAAGCACGTACACCAGGTTAATGGAGATCCGGGAGCTTCGTCAGATGCAGGGGATGCAGGAGCAGGGAGGCAGTGAGATAGACGGGCTCAAGCATCTGGGCATTATCGGTTGCCATTGCTGTTTATGTTACCACGTCGTTGTGCAGCATCTGAAATAAGTTGCTGCTTCGTGGAGTGTGGTAGCTTAAATAATTTATTTCTGTGCCACTTATATTTCATCGAATTTGGAGACCTCCTGCCCCTCAGCAATCAAGGAACCGGTGGTGCGTGTTTTCAGATAGTAGTGGCACAATCACAATTTCGGATTCCAACTACTGACTCGGGCGTTTCCAAACTCTAAGTCGCGGTACATTTTACTCAGAGAACGTGCGCAGATTGTTTTGCCCAGCAAAGTACCACACACAGAGCTCCAGAATTTAACCGAATTACATATATAGGTTCAAGTTCAACACATTACTATGCATCTTCATTGCCAGCAGCCTTCTTCTACAGCCTGGGTGCCAAGCCTTCATGTCCACTGGCTTCTTTATTTGCTGCCTTCTTCCTCTTCCTTGGTGCCAATTTTCTTAGCTTCACATACTCTGCATCGCTGGGACAATAGGCACCAGAATCGTGTCTAGCATCATCTTTCCATTCGTTTTTACCTTCTTCGGGCAGCAAAATGACTGACCCAACAGTCATGTTTCTAACCTTGCGACGCTTCCTGTCAAAGAAACAGGACTGTTGCATAACTTCCTAATATCTACAGAGTAAATGAAACAAAAATTACAATTCAGCACAAACATGCGAACCCCAAGAGACTTTTGCTTACCAGGAGCTAATTAGGTTCGAGCAACCACCCTGTCCAAGAATAGAAGGGCGACTCCTAGTTGCAGTAGCTTCCACATCCAGTACATCACAATTCAGCTCAAACATGCAATCCGAAGCATACCTTTTCATCAACCCAATTAGCTGACTATCACACGTTAGAGGAATCATGATGCCACGTTCATCCATGAAGCTGAACTTTGCAGTCTGCTTCGGTCATAATTTATCATGATTACGCAGAGCAGCAACCGTACCAGATATAGTGCAGATCTGCACATACGCTTCTTCCATCGTGATACAATGGTGTCCATACCACTTGCCCTTAGAGTCGTACCTGAAGAGGACTACCTTAACCAGGTAAGGGTGGTCCGCGGAGATCCCACTTGATAGAAAATTGTGGACAAAATATGTTTGTCAGCGTTGGGCTAACAAACAATTTTAGATTTAGTAGCCAACTAGCAGTTATAATTAGTGCGAATAGCAAAGAGAAGGGTAGCTCATCCGCTTGTAGCTATAACTTCTTCTTCCTTGGTAGTAGGATCTGCCATCCTCCGAGCTGCTCGGCTCGTCGGCGGCGGAGGAGGGCTAGAGCCTGGCAACGGCAGCTACGGCATGCGCCATTGGAGCTTGGGATCAGCGACTGGGCGCAGCAACTTGGCGTCGGAAGTCAAATGTCTGAAGGGATCGTCGGGTCTGGAGGGTGGATTCCGACGCCGCCGGTGCTAGGGGAAAGGTGGGAATGGATTTGTAAAATTGGTCAACGCATACAATCCACTTAGTTCCTCGATTTGCCTAAGAGGTTTCCGCGTTGGCGCTCGCGTCACAGACAGATGACCGACATGAGGGTCCCGACCGTCTACTTCACAGGGCAGTTTCACAGAATGTTTGAATTTGGCAGGAGTGAGATGAGTTTGCATCAAAATAGCCCCTCTCGGTAGTTGGCGGCCCAACATTTCGAAACGCGGCAATTTCACGCAACTTAGGTACCGCGGTGCACTGGCTCGGGAACTTTGGTACCGCAGACGAACATGCCCACTTGGAAGCACTCAGGGGGAACTCCGGCGAGATACTCCGAAAAGGGCCTACGCACTGGAGGTTTGAGAAGGCGCCAGCTTGGCGCAAGGTCGCCATTCGACCAGAACAGGCAGTCGCCCGGCGGCGCTCGCCGCCATCAACAGGCCACTGCGAAAGAACCACAGAGAGAGCAACAAAGGACTGTCGACGCCGCTCGAAGAAACCGATCCCTCCCCTCAGAGCTCCTGCCCGAGATGAGAAAGAGGAGCCGTAGAAGAAGCAGCAGTGACGGACCAAGACCTTCTTCGTCAACATCGGCTTGCCAAAGTCCACCCTCCAGCTCTCCCCCGCCGCCACAGCCGGCCAAGAGTAAAGGAAAATACCTAACAACGCCAAACCGCCAACAAGGAAGCCGAGCCTTATGCCCGAGCCGCCAGAGCCACGCCTCCCCTCCATGACTCCAACCATAGGAGCATCGAGAGGAAGGGACCCCAGCATCCTCCTGACGCCGCTCGCCTGCATCAAGGAGTAGCTCAAAAGCACCTCATCACGCCGCACACCAGAACTCGCCCATCTCCCCCCGCCGCCACGGTCGGCCAGAGAAATAACAAGATCTTGTAGCCACCGCCTGATGAAGGTACCCAGAGCAGCTTTATTCAGAGTAGAGCCGGTCACCACCGCCGCCACCCCTCCACGAAGGAGCAGGAAAACACCGACAAGCATCCAGAAGAAGCACTGGATCTGGCTGCTCAGATCCAGGCCATCTCTACACCCTACGGGCATATAGCCCACAGACGGCACAAGGCCACAACTACTACCTAACCTATCTACTCCGGCACCACCCCTCCACCATCTCCGACCGGCAACGCCGGCGGAGAGAGCTCGGGGGCGGCCCGGCGACGCTTGCTGTACGCTCACAAGAGGGAGAGAGGAGAGGACGCGGTGAGAGAGAGGAGGGGTTACCGAGACCAAACTACTTGTAAAATGTAACTTTTTGACTGTATCAGTTTGGCGGTGCTGCTCGAAAAAAAAACATCCAGTGGCACCTCGGTCCATGTATCCGTAGCGTCAGTGTTCTGGAACCTGTGGCCGTGGCCGTGCATTCGCTGTCCTCTCTCGCCGCAGCAGCCCGCACGAGCCGCGCTGGCCAGCACTGCAGCGCAGCAGGCAGCAGCGGCCAGGCCAGGGAGCAGACAGCAGCAGCTGCCGCGGGCCGCGCCCTGTGTCCTTTAGGCATCACGTTTACCAACTCGAGCGTACCAGTCTCGATCGCGCCACAGTTACAATTCAGGAGCACGGGCCAATTTTACTCTCAACAAAGATGCCAAAACCCCATCCCTGAAATTCAGCTTGAGGTACTGTGCGGTACTCCCTCTGTTTCAAGATACTAGCGATCTGAGTAGCCTCCCGAGTTACCTTGCGTGTGACCTAGGAGGTACTGATTTGTATGCCCTTCAACTAATTTGACATCCTCTATTTTAAAATATAAGATGTTTCGGTAGTAATATAGCCACCAAAATGTTTTATATTTTAGAACAGATGTAGTAGTACTTAATAAAAAAATCCATCAAGAGACTTCAATGGTACATACATCATGTTAATTTAGTTCTTGAATTTAGATTGCGAAGCATATACTCCCTCCGTCCGGAAATATAAGACAATCTAGTTTTGTGAAATAAATATATCTAGACACCTTTTAGTGTATATGTTCACTCCAAATCTCTACGAAGCTATACACTAAAAGTCGTCTAGATACATTCGATTCATAAAACTAAAACGTTTTATATTTCCGAACGGAGGGAGTACAAAATCAGACTTTAACAAACAGCTGTTTAACTCCTTGCTTTTGTCTACATAATCATCCCAGCTAATCTCAGATATTTATTAAATTGAACTGTAGTACGTGACAATCTCTGATAATAGGATCGAGAAGTACATGAAATTTGTGCATAATGAGAGATACGAGCAGTGAGAAAAGATTGCTAAAGCGACCCTCCTGCTCCTCTAGCTGTTATACGATGAGAATGACGGGAACTCCACTCTCTTCACTGACCTCTCCTTGAATCCACCATTGAGGTACGACTGGAGTAGATGTTGCACCTGAGATCGTGGTGCTGGATTGTGTCCCTTAAACAGGCAGATATGAAGACTGCCCTTGGAGGAATACAGCGGCTCCGACACTGGCTTCATCGTTGTTCGCGTATGACAGTGAGCCTTAAGTACAACTCTTCGTGTCTACGACACTGCCAGATCTCCGTCGCCTCCGCCGATTCAACCATCGTCTCTAGACAACGTGGCCTACATCATGGAATCAAGGTCGATGGTGAGGCAATCTCTACATTGCCTCCAGCTCTGAATATTCGTCTCGGCGTGGATGAGGGAAGGCCTCGACATGTCTGCGATCGAGAATTCAAGATTTGGAGGGGTAGGGCTGGCGGCTAGAGATAAAGAGAGAGAGGAGACTTCAGTATAGGGCTAGTCGGGATAAGCACAAAACTCTGTAGCCATCAGCGTGAATTTACTTGTAAGCCTTCAGGATAATCGCTAAAATTTGTAACGATGGACAAATTTGTTCCTCGCGAGGCGTACCTGCCGGCGCATAGCAGGTTGATGTGTGCGAGATACTCCAAATTTAAATAAACCTATACACTAAAAGATATGCTCCTTTTATAAGCTAAAACATCTTATATTTTGAAACGAAGTAGATTTTACTACTACTGAGATAGGAGAGGGCAATATTGAATCCGATCGACAGTTTATTCGATGGGTACTTCGGAAAATCGTGTGGTCACATAGGTATATTGGGTCAATTTTTTCATTTCTTTTTTTTTGAAACAAGGCAAAAGGCTTGCCATTTTCATTGATTAAAGAGAAGGTTTCTATATAGTGCTTACAAACCACGTCTTGGCCAAAGCCAAGACCAAACAACAAAAAGCGACTACTCGCGTAAGATTAAACTACTAAGAGCTTTTGCCCCCGCAAAGCACCATAAGCGTGTTTCCTCCTTGATTTTTGTTTCCATCATATCAACGGTGACGGCGTGGCCTCGAAAAACTCTTGCGTTCCGTTCCTTCCATATTTCCCATGAGACCAACATTGCGAGTGAAGCCAAAGCCTTCCTTTGTGGTTCTTTCTTATGGATCGTCTACTTCCACCACTCTTTGACGGAGTGGAATTGGTGCCAAGTAGACGTGTTGATTTGGTGGAGACCGAGCCAAGACTTTAACTTGTTCCAAATCCTCATGGAGAAGCGACACTTGAAAAGGAGGTGGGAGGTCGACTCTTGTCTTTGATTGCATAGCTTACATAGTCCACAATTTGGCCATCCTCTTCGGGAAAACCCATCCGCCGTCCACACTCTATTTTGTAGGATCAACCAAGCAAAGAACTTGCATTTAGGAGTTGCCCAAGTATTCCAAACAAGGGGGGCAGCGATGAGGTGGTTAAGCCCAAGAATTGCATATTGTACGCCGATTTAGCCGAGTAGTGTCCATCATTTGTGAGCTTCCAAGAGATAGCGTCCAGCCTTTGGGGTTGTAGAGTTACATTGGCAAGCTTCTCCCAAAGCTTGTAGAATTGGTCAATATGCTCCAAGGATAAGACATTTTGGGTGTTGATTTGGGAGACCCAAAAGTCATTATGCAAAGCATTTTGCACCAAACATTTCTTCTTCCTAGATATCTCAAAAATTAGAGGGGCGACATCGTTGGGTCTCATTCCATCTAGCCAACTCGCCTCCCAAAAGAGAGCCTTTTTCCCATCTCCGATGATGACCGTTGTGGCCGCCGCAAAGAGGTCATGATCCTTTGAGGTGCAAGGATTTCCAAGGCTGACCCATGGCTTGTTCTCATCTTTCCATTCTTTCCAAAGCCACCTTAATCTTAGGGCCGTCACGAACTTTTTGAGGTTGAGGATTCCAAGGCCTCCTTTATCATTAGGATTGCAAACAAGGTCCCAATTAACTTTGAATTTGCCACCGGTAACCTTATCACAAGCCGCCCATAGGTATGCTCTTCTCAAGCTATCAATCTTATTTAGCACCTCAATAGGAACATCAAGGACGATGATAAAGTAGATGACCACACTTGTAAGCACAGACTTCACAAGACTAGATATCCCAGCAATAGTAATGTGCTTTCCAATCCATGGCACAAGCTTTGCGGCCACCTTGTATTCCAAATGTTGGAAATTGATTCTTTTGAGATGGTTCACCGATAAGGGGAGCCCAAGATACTTCATTGGGAAGGAGGTACGCACAGCTAGGAAAGCTTGTAGGATGTCCTCAGGATCGACGTTCTCACAATGGATAGGCGCCACTTGACTTTTTGTGCAATTTGTGACAAGTCCGGTGACCTCACCAAAAAGCTCAAGCGTGGAAGCCAAGAAGGTAATGTATTCTTTTATGGGCTTCACAAAGATGGCGGCATCATCGGCATATAGAGAAGTCCTAACCGTGGGGGCATGACCACGAAGCTTGTGAAGACGTCCTTGATCAGTGGCTTTGCAAAGAATATGATGTAGCGGGTATATTGCTGTAACATCCCAAAACTTAATCCAAAGTTAATCAAGATCAAATCTACCCAATTTAGAATTAACAAAAACTTTTCCATTTAAAATAATTAAGCATTAATATGTGTGTGCATTTAAATTAGGAGGTGTTTTGAATTGCCATGTTTGAGTGATCCATTGGTTGTAAAATGATTCTAAGGTGACTTAAACATCATCTAGATCATTCCCAAACAAATCCCAAAGAAAAAGAAATCAAAAAGAATAAAATAAGGAAATGGTCATTTGTGCCATTTTAACTCACTAGGACACTTTGGCCATTCCTAGGACTTAATTGCTAACAGAGAAAATTGTGGATCTTTGCACCCCTTGCTAGTACAAGTAGTGATGTGCCAAGGCCCACTTTGTTTCATCCCAAAAACTTTCAAACACTAAATTTAAATGACAATTGAAAATTGAATGTAGTTCATATATATAGATCATACTTATTCAAAAACCACCCAAATGAACTCCATTTCAAAATCCCAAGCAAACCTAGATGCGTAAGCATAAGATACATCACTCCACCAAAAATCATCGCAAAATTCAAACAAAAGTTTCTTGCGGCCATTTGATCGAATAGGTGGCAGGCAAGATTTTTCTGCCTAACTTATACTGTTTTGTGATCAAAGCCTTGTCGAGTTTTTAGCCTCCATTTGGTTCCCCTGTCCCTCCCAGCTCTAACCAAACTCTCACCAGCCTACCCCTAAGCCTGGAGCAGCAGTGGCGCGCCGCCACAATATGGTCGTCGCCGGCCAGACGCGGGCAACGCGCCAGAGACCAAGCCGCGCCATTCCAGCGTGCTCTCTAGCTCCGCCCAACCCTACCGCACCTCCTTGCCCCTTCCACAAGCCCAGCCAGGCTCTGGACCACCTCAGCACCGCGCCGCCCTTTCTCTCTGCGCCATGCGCAGCGCACGCCAGAGCGCGATCGCTGCCAGCACGCAGCAGACCGCGCCTCGACACCAAATCGCGCACGCCACTCCGCCATCAACCCAGCACCCCGCCAGACACGGCCGTGCACCACCGCGCGACCCACAGTCGCCATGATCGCCGTCGAGCACTGCCTCTGTCTTCCAGAGCGCGGGAAGCCCCCGACCAAATGCTACCGCCCCTAGCGTTGCCATTATGCCGTAGAGAACCGCCAACAGACCGCCCACTGTCTGCCTACCTCGCCCACACCGATAGCCCTCTATACCGCCCTGGCCGGAGACGCCATCCCACACCCGTCGGTCCCCTCGTCGAGCCTATATAAGGAGGCCACCCAGCACCATCTCTTCACACAATTCCACTCCCCTCTCTCCACTGACCATTTCCCCTCTCTTGCCGGAGCCGCTCGAGCCGCCGTTCACCGGAATTCCACTAGAGGTAGCCGCTGTAGATGAGGAGAAGTCCCCGTCGATTTCGTCCACCTCAGCCCCTGCCACGACTTCGCCTGAGCTCGCCGTTGCCGTCCAGTTTGTTCGCCCGCCTCGCCGCACTAGGTGGAGCCCTGGTACGTCCCTAGTAGACCCCCACCGACCGTTTAGGGTTCGGTCTCGCCGGCGACGAGTCCGTCATCGACGATAACCGTGGACCGTCGATCTGTGTTCTAATCGTGTGGCCTAGATCGTCACGTACCGCTTCGGGTTTTAAGTATCGCTGACATGCGGGACCCCCTGTCAGCAACCCTCTATGCCGCTGAGCGTTACTGGGCCAGCCCATTTATTTCCCGTGCTGACCCAGTTAATTCAAATTAGATTTTTCTATTTAGACCTAAAATCAAATCTGTCCCTTAGTTCAAAAATCAATTCAAAGAGTTTTACAAATCCAAATAGAGTGATTCCAATTTTGTTGGAAAGGTAATAAAAATCTCTATCCAAGCCCGTTGGATTTAAATCTTTTAGAGTTAGAGATCTCTCCTAGTAAAAATAATAAGACAGAAGCATTTGCACATTCAAATATTTTTCTAAAATCAACCATAATAGATTTGGAGTTGATTCCAACTCTCAAAAATCAGATTAAACCAGACCTATATGAATATTTAATAATATTAAAATTGCATGCAGTGACTTTGGACTAGTACCAAAGTAATGCTATATAGGCATTTCTAGTCACTTTAAATCATTAAATATTAAATTTAACTTATTAAAATATGATCCAATATTTAAACCACATTCCCATATGTTAGAATATGTGGTGATAACATGTGTCCACATGATCCCATATTTTAATTGGAGAATATTAAATCTTAGTTAATTTCAATGAGTAGAAATTACTTTTCTCAAATAAAAGGAATGAAGTTAGTTAATTAAACCTTGTGATGCTTGTGATGATAATAGATCATCAAATGTGTGCCTTAGTGTGCTAAGTAGACTAGTTAAGCTTTGTTTGGTGATTGTGTATCCCGTATGTATTTATAGACGATAATACCGACCAAGCTTTCAAGGAGGAGGATTTCTACCAAGAGGAGGAGGAAGAAAACTTCAACCACTGTACCAACCAAGGCAAGCCATCATTAACAATACAAGCTAGATCTTTTAAACTAGATAACCTAAGTAAATACATTAGGCATGCTTTGGTTATACCCTTGGACTTATACCTACTCCAAATGTTATTTACAAGCTTTACTTTCTTTACTTTACCAAAATCCTTTACTTGTTTGAAGGTAGCATAAAAAGTATAAAACTTGATCTATCTAGTGAGATTTAGATGTCATTCTATGGCATGAGATTGATCTTAGCATCCCACCTTAGTGAACACTCTTAACTTAGTGGCTTAGAGCTAAATCAAAACTTGAGTCACTTAGATGGGAGTACTTGGTGAAAATGACTTGTGAAAACCTTGGAATGATGAGTCATTCTATTGAGATGTTTTGCCATGTGTTGAGAAACACAAATGGTTTAGGATGATGAAAATGTTGAGGCATGAGCCTTAACCCTTTTACAAAACTGATGGTTGGGTTCGGATGCGATACCATTCCAATTTTACCGTACAACCACAATACCTAAATTGGGTAAGGCTTAGCCAGAAGTTTATATGCATTAGTATTAGTTCCCTCACGGGAGAGGTTTGAGCTGAGGCTACCTCTCAATGTTTTCCACCTATGCAGTGCCCAAGATGACAGATGGTCATGGTTGGGAGGCCATGCTCATAGGAGAGGTGCTTATACTAGGGTGTGTAAAGGAAATGTTATGTTTCATTACCTTCATACTAAGTATGATGATTCAGGGTTATCCCTGACAGATGTATCGAATCTTGTGGTGAAAGTGTACCACCTCTGCAGAGTGTCAAACTATTTGAATAGCCGCGTCATGATTATGGACGATTAGATGGCCATACTGTTCCGTTGTCAGATGTTTTCAAAATGACTTATGATATGAATGATGAATCTTGACTTGACCACAACAGGATTGTGACTATGACACTAGCTTCCCAACTTAAGTGATTCTAGAACTTTATTTTATATTTCTTTGTTTCTGAACTCAGCTTAGGTTTCAAACTTAACTTTACAAATAAACCTAGAGTTAGCATTTCCCACTAGAATTACCTTACTTGTTAGTGATAGTTTGCGAGTACTTAAAGAGTACTCATGGATTTTGTCCCTGGCTATTCCTATGGCTAGACTATGAAGGAGACTACCAAGATGAAGGACAGCAGGACGGCTATGATAACTAGGACTATCTTCCATCGCCAGCATTGCTTGTGACCCTGAAGATGGACCCCACCGCTATGCTTATTATTTATTCCGCTGCTTGTTGTATTAAGACTGGATCATGAGATCCTTTATTCGTGTAAGACCTTATTATGGTTTGTAATGGATGATATACTGTGATATCCAATCTGTTATGTCTCACAAAAATGGTAATCCTGGGATTGCGATGTATGTCATAACAGGCATCTGGGATTAAAAATCCGGGTGTTGACAAGTTGGTATCAGAGCCATCCTGACCATAGGAGACCCTAGTTAGAATGGACGTCCAAACAAAAACTTAGTTTCAAAACCAAAGTGAGTAGTTATGAAAACTATTTCCTCTCTTACCCTTGGGAATTCTTTCTCTCAAAAAAAGTCATGTTCCTCCAATTCTTACATTACTACATAAAATTTGACACACTTGATCACTTCACTAACTTCCTCATCCTTAATTCTTATAGATGGAGACTCAGTTCAGCAAGTTCTACCAGTTGGGCAACGAAGGCCAGCTGATCTTTGAGAGGGATCTTGACGCACTATCGGAGTACTTGGGACACCCACATCCGGAATTCCTTGGAGCTCAACTTCCTGGACCCCTAGGAGGAGATTTACAATGGCTAGTTAGCGCTGATCTTCGAGGAAGTATAGAAGCACCAACATCCGGGAGGATTCAGTTCTCCGTAAGAGAGAAAAACTGACTAGATGGATTATCCAGGGCAGTGCATGAAGCTCGCGCACGTCTGTGTGCCCTGAATGTCAACCAAATCCAAGGAACCCGCTTTGTTCACTATGCAAGGCGTGACTTCATGGGAATGCCAATGGGGATGCCAAGTCACCCAGAGTTGAAGCGTCAAGTGGAGAACCTTGACTTCCCACTGTACGACCGACATAAGGAATTGGACAACGCTAGGGAGTTCGCCAACCACAACCTTGCCATTGCCGCCCAGAAGGCCCAGACTTTCTCACTGCTTGTCAAGGACCGCCAGTCTCTTCGCCACCAGCGCGAAAAGAAGGATCGCACCATCGACCGTCTTCGCAAGAAGGTGGCAGAACTCAAGAAGACCATCAAGGAGCAAGAAGCCCAGCTTGCAGCAAAGGAAGAAGAATAGGAAGGTGAAGACATCTAGGGAGATATGGACTCTTACCTCAGCAATGATGATGACTTTCTGGAGGAGGATGCCGTGGACTTCCACACCGACGATGATGACTCTGACTTCATCGATGATGAGTAGATGCACTAGAGCACTATCGTCATGAGGAGTATCGGTCCCATTGTATCGTAGCTTGCAGGATGGTTCTTAAAACCATCTGTTTTCCTTTGATGTTGTGGTGTGTGTGTGTGTGTTTGTATCGTGTGCTTGTTTGAATGAATGAAAAGAAGTTAGTAGCAAAAACTGGAGTCAAACTCAAAGTTTTAGCTTTGAAACCAAAACCATGAACCTTAGAACTTTCCCTCTTACCCCTTTATCTATCTCAATCTTTAGATGACTCATGGAAACCCCGGAGGGAGCAGCTCATCGCAGGACCCAATGCTGCAGATTATGTAGATGCTAGTTGCAGACCATGAAGCAAGAAGGGCAGAGCGCCAAGCCAACCTAGCAACTCTGCAGCAGATAGCTCAAATGGCCCAAAACAACCAAGGGCATGGAAATCAGGATCATCAAGGATCCAAGCTGAAAAACTTCCAGAATACCAATCCCCCAATCTTTAGCACTTCGGAGAACCCACTAGATGCTGATGACTGGTTGCAGACAATGGAAAACAATTTGGAAGTAGCCAGAGTTGATGACAGCGAGAAGGTTCTCTTTGCCACCCACTATTTGGCAGGAGATGCAAGAGCCTGGTGGAACAACATCCGCATGATGAACCATGGTCAAGTGATGACATGGGAAGCCTTCAAAATCAAGTTCAGCCGCACCCACGTGCCGTAGGGCCTAGTCACTAGAATGAGGGATGAATTCAGAGAGTTAAAGCAAGGCAGCATGACGGTAGTAGAGTACCATGACAGATTCCTGTCGCTTGCTAGGTATGCACCTGATGAGATCAACACGAAGGCCAAGAAGAAGGAGAGATTCCTAAACAGACTGCATGATGAGATGCAGACTGTCCTCATCAACATCCGCTTTGAGGATCTCTAAGAGCTAGTCGACTCTGCCATTCAGATGGAAGGGAAGATTAACTAGGCAAACGATAACCGCAAACATCGTATGATGCACCAAGCTGGATCCAACAGTCACCAGAAGTACCGTCCTAACCCTTCTGCGGGATATGCACCAAGGAACAACCGACCCCCAATGTCTCGCCCAAGCTACCCCAGCCGTAGCGGAGGCAATGTGAAGTCCGGAGGAAACAACAACAACCCCGACAACATCAGCAATTTCAACCGTGCACCTCCCAAGAGCAGCAACAACAACAACAACGCTGCACCCAGAACTGGAAGCAATGCTATGCCCGTCGCAGCTAAAGACAAGTCTTAGATCACTTGTTTTGAGTGTGGAGTGAATGGTCACTATTCCAATGAGTGCCCCAAGAAGACTGCCCCCACTGCCAATGTGAATGCCCTAGCTCAACAGCACCATCGTGTTCAACCAGGAAGAAGATTTCCCCAGGGAACCCTCACAACTGCAACGGCCGTCTCTTCCACATGAACGCCGAAGAAGCCCAAGAAGCGCCAGATGTAGTGCTAGGTATGTTTTCTGTCAACTCAGTTTTAGCAAGAGTGTTGTTTGATTCTAGAGCATCACACTCATTTGTCACCGAAGAATTTGCATGCACTAGTAAGATTCATCCAACCAATTTGAAGCATGTCATGATAGTTCAAATTCCTGGTTCAACTACAAAATCTAGAAAAAATTGCAAAGCTGTGCCTATCAGAATACATGGAATAGATTTTTATGCTAATCTAATAGTACTTGGAACCAAAGGATTGGAAGTAGTACTAGGAATGGATTGGATGTCAAAGCATAAAGGACTGATAGACTGTGCTAAGAAAGCCATCACCATGACCAATAGCTCTGGAGTCACAGTAGAGCATATATCTGAAACCTTACCCCGTCAATTCAAGTGCAACAAGAGTCTAGCCCTACCCACAATAGACCAAGTCAGAGTAGTCTTTGAATACCCTGGCGTATTCCTAGATGAATTGCCAGGCATGCCCCAGGATAGGGATATTGAGTTCATTATCGAACTAATCCCCGGAACCGGACCAATAGCCCAGAGACCCTATAACATGAACCCTCAGAGTTTGTAGAGTTGAAGAAGCAGTTGGATGCTATGTTAGCAACATGCTTGATTCAACCAAGAGCATCGCCATGGAGATCACCAGTGTTATTAGTCGACAAGAAAGATGGAGGCAACCGTTTGTGCACCGATTATAGAAAGCTGAATGACATCACCATTAAAAACAAGTACCCTTTGCCAAAGATAGAGGATCTATTTGATCAGTTGACTGGTGCCCAAGTGTTCTCAAAGATTGATCTTAGGACTGGTTATCACCAACTTAAGATTCGTGCAACGAATATTCTGAAGGCCGCCTTTACTACTCGTTATGGTTTATACGAGTATACGGTCATGTCTTTTGGATTAACCAATGCCCCTGCTTATTTCATGAATCTCATGAATAAGATCTTTATGAATTTCCTAGATAAGTTTGTCATTGTGTTTATCGATGATATCCTTATCTACTCCAAGTCAGAAGAAGAACATGAGCAACATCTGAGAATCATCCTAGAAACCCTGAGAGAGCATCGGTTATATGCCAAGTTCAGCAAATGTGAGTTTTGGCTGAAAGAAGTAGGATTCCTAGGACATATTGTGTCTGCCGGAGGAGTCTCTGTTGATCCTGCCAAAATTAAAGATGTCGAATAATGGGAAGCCCCAACCACTCAAACCCAAGTCCGTGCATTTCTCGAATTAGCGGGATATTACCGCAAGTTCGTAGAAAGGATTTTCGAGCATCGCCAACCCCATGACCCAATTGTTGAAGAAGGATAAGAAGTTTGAATGGACCGACAAATGTGAAGCCAGTTTCCAAGAACTGAAGAAGAGATTGATCTCAGCCCCAATATTGAGCATGCCAGATATCAAGAAGCCATTTGATGTATATTGTGATGCATCCAAGATTGGTCTCGGATGTGTATTGATGCAAGAAGGCAAAGTCATCGCTTATCTGTCTCGACAACTAAAGCTGCATGAGCACAACTATCCGACCCATGATCTTGAATTAGCAGCCGTAGTCTTGGCATTGAAGACATGGCGTCATTATCTTATGGGAAATCGCTGTGAGATTTACTCAGATCACAAGAGCTTGAAGTATATTTTCACTCAGAAGGAGCTGAATATGAGGCAAATGAGATGGATAGAGTTAATCAAGTATTATGACCTTGACATTCACTATCACCCAGGAAAAGCCAATGTGGTAGCGGATGCTCTTAGCAGATTACCATGTAGGTTAAACACCATGATCAAGGAGAAGCAACCAAGTTTGTATGAGGAGTTAGAGAAGTTTAGAACTAAGCTAGTTAGCAAAGGATTTCTAGCTAGCATTGAACTTCAACCCACTTTGATTAGCCAAATCAAGGAAGCCGAGAAGGGAAATGAAAGTATCGACGGAATCAAACGTCGTATGGGTATAGGAAAGGTACCTGGATTCACCGAAGACAAAGATGGAGTTCTGTTGTACAAAGGACGTATCTGTGTGCCAGTAGATTCGGAGCTAAAGCAAGTTATCATGCAGGAAGCTCATGATACTCTTTATTCTATCCACCCCGGAGGAACAAAGTTGTATGAGGATTTGAAAGAGAAATTTTGGTGGCATAAGATGAAGAGAGAAATCGGAAGCTACATCGCCAAGTGTGACATCTGTCAAAGAGTCAAAGCAGAGCATCAGAGACCCGCAGGACTGTTGCAACCATTGCAGATTCCGGAATGGAAATGGGATTCCGTCAGAATGGACTTTATCACCGGCTTGCCTACTTCTAGTAGGGGAAATGACTCAATATGGGTCATCGTTGATAGACTATCTAAGGTATCTCACTTTATACCTGTCAAGACTACCTACCAGAGTTCATAGCTAGCAGAGTTGTACATTTCTAGAATTGTTAGTCTACATGGAACCCCCAAGACCATAGTATCGGATCGAGGAACCCAATTTACCTCGAGATTTTGGCAGAAAGTCCAAGAAGGATTAGGAACCAAGTTCAATTTCAGCACCGCTTATCACCCGCAAACCGATGGACAAACTGAGAGAGTCAACCAAATACTAGAAGATATGTTGAGAGCTTGTGTGTTGGAATACGGATCAAAATGGGAAGACTACATGTCGTTCGCAGAATTCTCATACAACAATAGTTACCAAGCCAGTTTGCAAATTTGAGTTCCTAAAAGGAGAAAGTGTCGTACCCCTTTGAATTGGTCGCAAGTAGGAGAGAGTCAGATTTTTGGACCCGACATTCTCCGAGAAGCCGAAGAAAAGGTTCACAAATTCCGTGAGCACCTCAAGGCCCAATCTAGACAGAAGAGTTATGCTGACAAGAGAAGGAGAGACCTGACTTTCAATGTCGGAGATTTTGTGTATCTCAAGGTTTCTCCATTGAAGGGAACACGACGCTTTAGTCTAAAAGGAAAGTTAGCTCCCAGATATATCAGACCCTTCAAGATTCTGAATCGCCGAGGAGAAGTATCGTATCAATTGGAACTACCAGAAGAGATGTCAGCCATCCACAGTGTGTTCCATATCTCGTTACGTCGCAAATGCTAGAAGTATCGGAGAAGACCGAAGTTTTCAAGAACATCGATCACCGAGCTGTTGATATCAACAAGGATCTGACGTATCGTGAAGTGCCCATCCGTATCTTGGAGGAAGCTTACAGAACCACCAGGACCCGGAGTATCAAATTTCTCAAGATTCAATGCAGAAAATACCAAAGAAGAAGCCACTTGGGAGCGGGAAGATTACATTAAGACTGAGTTCCCAGATCTCTTTAGTTCCTAGTTTTCTTTCGTAAATCTCGGGACGAGATTTTGTTTAAGGGGGAAGGTTTGTAACATCCCAAAACTTAATCCAAAGTTAATCAAGATCAAATCTACCCAATTTAGGGTTAACAAAAACTTTTCCATTTAAAATAATTAAGCATTCATATGTGTGTGCAATTAAATTAGGAGGTGTTTTGAATTGCCATGTTTGAGTGATCCATTGGTTGTAAAATGATCCTAAGGTGACTTAAACATCATCTAGATCATTCCCAAACAAATCCCAAAGAAAAAGAAATCAAAAAGAATAAAATAAGAAATGGTCATTTGTGCCATTTTAACTAACTAGGACACTTTGGACATTCCTAGGACTCAATTGCTAACAGAGAAAATTGTGGATCTTTGCACCCCTTGCTAGTACAAGTAGTGATGTGCCAAGGCCCACTTTGTTTCATCCCAAAAACTTTCAAACACTAAATTTAAATGACAATTGAAAATTGAATGTAGTTCATATGTATAGATTACACTTATTGAAAAACCACCCAAATGAACTCCATTTCAAAATCCCAAGCAAACCTAGATGCTAAAGCATAAGATACATCACTCTACTAAAAATCAGCCCAAAATTCAAACAAAAGTTTCTTGCGGCCATTTGATCGAATAGGTGGCAGGCAAGATTTTTCTGCCTAACTTATACTGTTTTGTGATCAAAGCCTTGTCGAGTTTTTAGCCTCCATTTGGTTCCCCTGTCCCTCCCAGCTCTAACAAAAATCTCACCGGCCTACCGCTAAGCCTAGAGCAGCAGTGGCGCGCCGCCACAATATGATCGTCGTCGGCCAGACGCGGGCAACGCGCCAGAGACCAAGCCGCACCATTCCAGCGTGCCCTCTAGCTCCGCCCAACCCTACCGCACCTTCCTGCCCCTTCCCCAAGCCCAGCCAGGCCCTAGACCACCTCAGCACCGCGCCGCCCTTTCTCTCCATGCCATGCGCAGCGCATGCTAGAGCGCGATCGTCGCCAGCACGCAGCAGGCCGCGCCTCAACACCAAATCGCGCACGCCGCTCCGCCATCAACCCAGCACCCTGCCAGACATGGCCGTGCACCGCCGCACGACCCACAGTCACCATGATCACCGTCGAGCACCGCCTCTGTATCCCAGAGCGCGGGAAGCCCCCGACGAAATGCCACCACCCCTAGCATCACAATTATGCCGTAGAGAACCGCCCACCATCCGCCTACCTCGCCCACGCCGGTAGCCCTCTGTACCGCCCTTGCCGGAGACGCCAGCCCACACCCGTCGGTCCCCTCGTCGAGCCTATATAAGGAGGCCACCACAACACCATCTCTTCACACCATTCCACTCCCCTCTCTCCACTGACCATTTCCCCTCTCTCCCAGAGCCGCTCGAGCCGCCGTTCGCTGGAATTCCACCGGAGGTAGCCGCTGTAGAGGAGGAGAAGTCCCTGTCGATTTCATCCACCTCAGCCCCTGCCACGACTTCGCCTGAGCTCGTTGTCGCCGTCTAGTTCGTTCGCCCGCCTCGCCGCACTAGCTGGAGCCCTGGTACGTCCCTAGTAGACCCCCACCGGCCGTTTAGGGTTCGGTCTCGCCGGCGACGAGTCCGTCGTCGACGACGACCGTGGACCGTCGATCTGTGTTCTAATCGTGTGGCCCAGATCGTCCCGTACCGCTTCGGGTTTTAAGTATCGCTGACATGCGGGACCCCCTTCGGGCCGGCCCATTTATTTTCCCGCGCTGACCCAGTTAATTCAAATTAGGTTTTTCTATTTAGACCTAAAATCAAATATGTCCCTTAGTTCAAAAATCAATTCAAAGAGTTTTACAACTCCAAATGGAGTGATTCCAATTTTGTTGGGAAGGTAATGAAAATATCTATCCAAGCCTGTTGGATTTAAATCTTTTAGAGTTAGATATCTCTCCTAGTAAAAATAACAAGACAAAAATATTTGCACATTCAAACATTTTTCTAAAATCAACCATAATAGCTTTGGAGTTGATTCCAACTCTCAAAAATCACATTTAACCATACCTATCTGAATATGTAATAATATTAAAGTTGCATGCAGTGACTTTGGACTACTACCAAAGTAGTGCTATATAGGCATTTCTAGTCACTTTAAATCATTAAATATTAAACTTAAACTTATTAAAATGAGATCCAACATTTAAACCACATTCCCATATGTTAGAATATGTGGCGATGACATGTGTCCACATTATCCCATATTTTAATTGGAGAATATTAAATCTTAGTTAATTTCAATGAGTAGAAATTACTTTTCTCAAATAAAAGGAATGAAGCTAGTTAATTAAACATTGTGATGCTTGTGATGATAATAGATCATCAAATGTGTGCCTTAGTGTGCTAAGTAGACTAGTTAAGCTTTGTTTGGTGATTGTGTATCCCGTATCTATTTATAGACGATAGTACCGACCAAGCTTTTGAGGAGGAGGATTTCTACCAAGAGGAGGAAGAAGAGAACTTCAACCACTGCACCAACCAAGGCAAGCCATCATTGACAATGCAAGCTAGATCTTGCAAACTAGATAACCTAAGTAAATGCATTAGGCATGCTTTGGTTATACCCTTGGACTTATACCTACTCCAAATGTTATTTACAAGCTTTACTTTCTTTACTTTACCAAAATCCTTTACTTGTTTGAAGGTAGCATAAAAAGTATAAAACTTGACCTATCTAGTGAGATTTAGATGTCATTCTATGGCATGAGATTGATCTTAGCATCCCACCTTAGTGAACACTCTTAACTTAGTGGCTTAGAGATAAATCAAAACTTGAGTCACTTAGATGGGAGTACTTGGTGAAAATGACTTGTGAAAACCTTGAAATGATGAGTCATTCTATTGAGATGTTTTGCCATGTGTTGAGAAACACAAATGGTTTAGGATGATGAAAATGTTGAGGCATGAGCCTTAACCCTTTTACAAAACTGATGGTTGGGTTCGGATGCGATACCATTCCAATTTTACTGTACAACCACAATACCTGAATTGGGTAAGGCTTAGCCGGAAGTTTATATGCATTAGTATTAGTTCCCTCGCGGGAGAGGTTTGAGATAAGGCTACCTCTCAATGTTGTCCACCTATGCAGTGCCCAAGATGACATATGGTCATGGTTGGGAGGCCATGCTCATAGGAGAGGTGCTTATACTAGGGTGTGTAAAGGAAAGGTTATGTTTGATTATGTGCATACTAAGTATGATGATTCAGGTTTATCCCTAACAGATGTATCGAATCTTGTGGTGAAAGTGTACCACCTCTGTAGAGTGTCATACTATTCGAATAGCCGTGTCCGTGGTTATGGATAGTTGGAGTGGCCATACTATTCCGTTGTCAGATGTTTTCAAAATGACTTATGATATGAATGATGAATCTTGACTTGACCACAACAGGGTTGTGACTATGACACTAGCTTCCCAACTTAAGTGATTCTAGAACTTTATTTTATCTTTCTTTGTTTCTGAACTCAGCTTAGGTTTCAAACTTAACTTTACAAATAAACCTAGAGTTAGCATTTCCCACTAGAATTACCTTACTTGTTAGTGATAGTTTGCGAGTACTTAAAAAGTACTCATGGCTTTTGTCCCTGGCTATTCCTATGGCCAGACTATGAAGGAGACTACAAAGATGAAGGACAGCAGGACGGCTATGATAACTAGGACTATCTTCCATCATCAGCATTGCCTGTGACCCTAAAGATGGACCCCACCACTGCGCTTATTATTTATTCCGCTGCTTGTTGTATTAAGACTGGATCATGAGATTCTTTATTCGTGTAAGACCATATTATGGTTTGTAATGGATGATGTACTGTGATATCCAATCTATTATGTATCGCAAAAATGGTAATCATGGGATTGCGATGTATGGCATAACATGCATCTGGGATTAAAAATCCGGGTGTTGACAATTGCCAACACAAAAAGGAGTGGTGAGAGGGGGTCTCCTTGCCTAAGACCGCTCCCATGCTTTATTGGGTTACCGACCACGCCATTAAGGAGGACTCTAGAGGTTGAGGTGGATAGGAGCGCCGTAATCCACTCTTGAAATTTGCTTGGGAAGCCTAGGTGTTGAAGCATGTCCATCAAGTAGTCCCATCTAACTGAATCAAACTCTTTCTTGATATCGAGCTTGAAGAGGACCGTCGAGCCTTTAGCCTTGTGGAGTTTGCTTGCAAGGTTCTTCACATAGAGGAAGTTGTCATGAATGCTTATTTTTTAAGGCGCTTTGAGCGTTTGAGACAAGGCTATGCATGTGGGGGGCAAGTCAGGCGGCCATCATCTTGGAGATGAGCTTCAAAATAGCATGAATGAGACTAATGGGTCTAAAGCCGGCCACATCTTCGGCTCCTTCCTTCTTAGGAATGAGGGCAATATTTGCGGAGTTGAGCTAAGGGAGATGAGAATTTATTGATCACTGCCATAATATCCACTTTAATGGTGGACCAACAAGCTTTGAAGAAGGCTCCCGTGAAGCCGTCCGGCCCCGGGGCTTTGTCACTAGCGGTATCATCCACCGCGGCTTTCACTTCCTCCTCCAAAAAAGGGGCATCAAGCTCGGAAAGATCACATTGGGGTTGTGGAATAACATTCCAATTAAAATTCTTTGTGCACGGGGATCCTCTTTTGATGATCTTGCGGAAGTGGTTTTGTATTATTTCCTTCTTTTGATTGTGCTCCATGACCCATCCATTGTTGTGTTTAAGCCGATGGATGTGGTTCTTTCTTCTTCTAGCATTGATGCATAGGTGGAAGTATCTAGTGTTTGCATCTCCCTCTTTTAAGTTCGTCACTCTTGAGATTTGTCTCTTTCCAGCCTTGTCGAGCACCGCAAGTCCAATGACTCTTCTTTTGAGTCTAGTCCGAAGGTCCCTTTCCTCCACACTAAGGCTTCAGGTTTCTTGCGCAACATCAAGACGTAGTATGACCTCCAAGGCCATGTGTAGCTCAACCTTTGCTTGGGAGAAAAGTGTTTTGCTCCACTTGCGCAACCGCTGTCCGGTTCTCTTAAGCTTGTGAAAAAAGCGTTGGCAAGGCTCGGTATGGGAGGTATCTTCACTCCAAGCGGTGTTCACTTATCCCATAAAGTTTGGCATCTTGACCCAGAAATTTTCAAAGCGAAAGGATTTGGGATTCTTAGGGCCGCTATCATTTGCAAGCAAGAGAGGGCAGTGGTCGGACAATGAAGAGGAGAGCGCGTGGAGAAGGTGCTTCGAGAAGGTGAGGTCCCAATCTTCATTATAAAAGAAGCCGTCAAGGTTGCTAAGGATGGGCTCTTGTTGCTCGTTGCTCCAAGTGAACTTGCGATTTTGTAGGTGGATTCCTTTGAGGTCGCAAGAATTGAACGTGTTGCGAAATCTAACAATCCTTCAACGGTTGACATTGCCACGGTTCTTGTCTTGGGCCCTATGAATTTGGTTGTAATCTCCAGAGACAAGCCATCTTGTTCCAAGAGGAGGCTTTGAGGCGATAAGCTCCTCATAAAAGGCCTCCTTTAGGTTGTTGCGCGTTGGTCCATAAACCGTTGTTAGCTTGTAGGATATATCCGAGCCGTTGATATGAACATTAGCCGAGATGGAGAACGTTCCAATGGAGATGTTTGAGGTTTAGACAAACCTATCGTCCCATAGCATGAGGATTTCACCTCGAGTTCCGACCGCCGGCCTTTGTGCAAATTGCCGCAGCTTTTGACCTCCCAGGTGGCAAGCGGTGAAAGAATCAACATGCTGAAGTTTGGTCTCTTGGAGGCAGACAATATGACACGAGGTAGAGGCCACAAGATCACTAACAACATCACGTCGCTTTAGGCAGTTTAGGCCACGGGGATTGCAGCTCATCACATTAATATCCAAATCTAACATTGATCACTAAGATTACAACATAGTTCTACTATGGCTACAACAGACCTGTAGCCTAGCACGGACACACGCTGGAAACAAAAGCCTCGCTAGGGCCAACAACAACAGCTAGTCTCAGCTGCAAACAGGCAAAAGCAGACGTCAGGAACACAAACACACTAGATTAGCTAGAAACAGATGCTTGTCTTCCATTATCACAAACGTGCAAACCACTAGTAGTAGAAAATGGTTGTCTTCAATCATTAAGAACATGCTCACGTCATGCAAACCAAAGAAACGATCAGGCACTGATAGCCTGTTCAGCAGCTTGCTCCACTGCAGTTGCACCGCTATGCTCCAGCAAAGCATCCTCGACAGCCGTCGCAAAGTCACAGTCGAGCTTGAAGAGCGTCCGCAGTGCCGCAAGCGCAATGTCTAGAAGCTTTCCATCAAACATCTGGGCGAATTTTGCTATAACTGCTTCAGTTACCGAGTCACCTTCATTTCATTTCAAAACGAATTTATTTTCTTTCATTATTTATTCGTCACCCTTACCCATTACTATATGAACAAAAACCACCCAACCAAGGCGTGTAAGTGTAAACCTACTGTTGTGAGTGTATCTGTAACTAACTTAATCACCGAGGCGCGTGGGGGTGCTCGCAAAAAGCTGGCCAGTGCAATTTGCACTTTACTTGCATCTCGGACTAACGGGGATCGGGTAATTAGCTTATGGTTTTTTTTAAAACCAAGCAAGAGGCTTGCCATTCATTGATATAGTAGAAAAGAGATGACCAGTTTATGAGGGAAACCAGCCGAAAACTGATACAACACAACACCACACACCGGTCCCGAGACCGCGCACCACACGAGCCAATGGCCTAGCCACCCAAGTGGCCAAGGCCGACACCCAAAACACCTCAAAACGCAACAAGGCGGAGACAAAGACTCGGAGCCGCCGCTCCGACAACCACGCCGACCCTCGGGGCCGCGCACCACCTAGCCGAAAACCGGCCAAGGACAGAACTGACAAGACAGACAAACCGAACACCAACACTTGCAGGAAAGGGTCTCCATAGTGATGCCTCCAACGAGGGGAGTCACGACCAAGAGCGCCGCCATCACCGGCATTGGCCGTAGCCGGAGCAGGGTTTTCACCCGGAGCACATCAAACCGAAGTCGTGTCCGCCAGACCGCCGAGTCGAGGAAGCCCAACAGCCCGTCGACGCCAACAACCAACTCGCACCGCTAGTCCCTCTGGCCGACAGAGCATCCAAGGCGAGGACCCAGGAGGCCAAAAGACACTAGAAAGTGCCACCCTTGCCCGATCCCGCGAGGGATCAGGGTTTCCCCCGGAGAACCCAGG
This sequence comes from Avena insularis, assembly GCA_023614405.1. Taxonomy (NCBI): domain Eukaryota; kingdom Viridiplantae; phylum Streptophyta; class Magnoliopsida; order Poales; family Poaceae; genus Avena; species Avena insularis. Next base: position 280,950,212 of record CM042694.1, on the reverse strand, counting down.
CGGAGGCGCAAGAACACCACCACGACAATGCCTCCAAGGAGAAAACGGCGCCAAAAGGCGTCGCCACCGTCGGCTCCGGCCGCAGCCAGAAACAAGACTTTCGCCCGACAGAGAGTCGCAACCTCACACCCGCCACTCGAGGCCCGCTAGACCACCATCACCATCCTGCACGTCCACCTTCGAAGCCATCGGACTGGGCAGCTGGACCCGGCCGCCTGCACACCGCCACATCTAGGCTCCCCGTCGCTACGACAAAAGCCGCCGTACAGATCATCACCATTGCACGTGAGTTAGCTGCCGAAGCAACCAGAGTGAACCCGGGCAGCTGTCGCCGCAGACAGGAACGAAGATCACAGCCACCACCATCATCCACCTCGCACGTCGGCAGCGCCAAACGCCACACATCAGCCACCACTACCGATGGATGGATCAAGGCTGTCATGCACTTTGCAGTCGCTTTTGTTAGGATTTAACAACAGCGCATGAGAGTGACGAGGGAGATAATTAACTTTCTTTTTTTTTGTCGAAAAAATGAGAAGTCACGAAGTTAGCTTTAGCACCTAGCAATGCAGAAAAATGCGATCGTCTCGCCGTCGACCCGTCGCCGGTCGACCCGAGCCGTTGTTCTCTGCTTTCCACATGTGTACGTGTAGGTAGGCACATGCGGTAAGATCGCAAGGACATCGCAGGCGACACACCAGGGGTTCACACGAAGTAGATAAAAGCATTCGGATGCAAGTGGGTCTAGCTCAATGGTTTGGGAAATAGATATACAAATCCATCATCTAGGTTCAAATCCTCACCGACCGACGCCAACTTAAGTCCCTATTATCTCCTTTAACCAAGACTAAAAATCAACATACTCATGCTTAATAATTGTGTACATTTCTAGTTAATGCGGAGGCGGTTGAAGATACTACGCCGAGCGAAGCCCACGAGGCTCCGGATAGCAATAGGTATCCGAAACCCTCAAACCCGATCGGGTACCTGCTTTAAATGGTGAGGGCTTGGTTGAAAAAAAAGACCCAGGGGACTGTTTAGCAGTAAAAAATTAGATCTGTCGGGTCTAGCGGAGACGAGTCTGGAGGTGGTAAACGCGTACCCGCATCCCCACGTGACCATGTCCCCACACGCAGAAGCCACATGGGCACGACCACACCCACACGGTCACATCCCCACGTCCCTGCATGCACCGATGCACCCATCCCCAATCCCCATCGCCATAAGTGAACTGCCGACCCCGATGCCACCATATTGCCCATTGACCCTCGCCCTCTACACCTCTCCTACCTCGTGCCCATCTTGCACTGCTGCCTTGTGCCCAACTTGCGTCGTTGTCGTGTGTCCATCCTGCACCGCCGCCACCTCTCATATGGAACCACTGTTGTAAGACCCCATTCACTGGGCCCCCGGGGTGTTACAAAGTGGTATCAGAACTGATCCTCGCGGTTAAACAGGTGTGTGCGGGTCATTGGTGGGACATGTGGAGCATGGCTCGTGTGGCCCGGAGTGGACAAGTCATGGCACATGTGCCGGCACTGGACGCACATACGTGTGCCAAGAGGGGATGCTACTGGCCTGTGCTTGATCGATGAGGGCATCGATCTTCTAAGGGTAGTTGTATGTGAGATCCAGGCACATGGCTTAATAGGATTGATAGGATACCCATGTCAACAAGTTGCAACTTGTTTTCCGAAAGCTCATCTGAAAAGAACTCCGAGGTTAAGCGTGCTTGGCCTGGAGCAATTTGAGGATGGGTGACCAACCGGGAAGTGGGTACCGTGTTTGCACAAGTGAGGATAAAGTGCGCAGAAAATACTAGTGGTTGGTCTATGAGGTCAGTCTAGATATCCTATTAAGCTGCCAGGAGTGATAGCCTGGGTACGGAGAGTCCGGGATGTTACAACTGTGCTCCCTCCGGGCCTCTTCTGCCTCCCATGCGTCGACCACCAGGCCCAACACCCTCACAGACTTTGACGACAGCTAGTAGGTGCTGTCCATGGAGAACTAACGCGGGTACTTGTCGGGTCTTGGGTACCTAGCGGGTGGCGGGTCTGTTTGAGTTCTGGACCCGTCAATGGGTATGGGCCGGGGGCGGGGAGGAGGGTCAGGTGCAGGTATGTGGGGCAAAACCCGACGCCAAACTAGGCGGGTGCCATCCAGACATTTGGCTGACTGCAGTGGCGAGCCCCTCCCCTGCGTTGCTTGGTCCCTACCATGACGATGGGAAGAAAACTTAGGTGGGGGTCGTGGCTCGGTCCGGTGGCATTGGTGCGTCTCCAACAGTGACTAGTGGCCTTCTCTTAGGCGGCGGCCGCTGGATCCCTCGCTCCGACGCGTCGCCATGGCGTGGAGATTCTCGACGGTGACCATCGCCTTCTCACATGTGAATCCCTAGCTCTATTATATCACCGTGGCGTGGAGATTCTGGATGGCTTTGGAGAAGGTGGCCTTACGTATGTTGCGGCTGGGTCCAGCCTGATCCAGCCCATCGATTACCGACTGCGAGGAAAGGGAGGCACAAATTCCGGTGACAACCAAGATGACTTCGCTCATGGCGTACGATGTTGGTGTCTTTCCACCATTACCTTCATGCAGACATCGTCATTGGAGTTCTCGTCTCCTTACTTGGGTTGCTTCGGGAGAAACCCTAGATCTGGGTTTCCAGATCGGACGATGGTCACGCTTGGCACCGTTCTTCCTCATGAGGGCATCATTTTTTTGGAGCAAGTGTTAGAACTTCGAAGGGTCAGAAGGTGGAGCAGTGTTGGTAAGTGTGTAACGTGGTCACAAGGAAAACCAGAAATAATATTGTTTCATTACCATTATTTGGATAAATATCAAACCTGTACGAAGTGGTTTTGGAGGAGATAATAGATTCAATCCATCTCCTAGTTGCTACTTTCCCGAAGGCCCTTCTACAAATTGAATGGACATGAAAACTATATAACCAAGTACAAAAGGTGTCCTAGTTGTTGCACTCCTGTTGCTCTGTGTTTTTTAAACTAGGCAAAAGACTTGGCATTTTCATTAATAGAGAAGGAGGTCTTAGAGGTATTAGCGGTTACAAACCAGCTTTAACCAATACCGAAAACAAAATCCTACTCTCGTGACATGATATTACAAAATGCCTTAGCCCTGGCAAGATTCCACATTGCCATCTACTCTTTGATTTTGTCAAATAACATGTTTGAGATAGCATAGAGGCTCTAGAAGACTCTAGCATTTCTTTCCTTCCAAATATCCCACGAGGCAAGCATTGCAAGAGAGGCCACAACCTTCTATGGGCCAACTTTTTGAACTCCTTCCATCCACCATTCCTTGATGGTATGCATATGTTTCCACTCTCTTTGGTCAACATCATGAAATTGGAAGGAAGAACTAATGGAAGTCCACACTATCATAGTGAAGCGACACTTGAAGAGAATATGGGTGGAAGATTCTTAGACTTGGTTACAAAACTTGCTGATGTCTACACACTTCTATTCTTGTAGACAGTTCTTGGGCCTCCAAGTGCAGAGGTTTGTAGAACAGCAGCAAGTTTTCCCTTAAGTGGATCACCCAAAGTTTATCGAACTCAGGGAGGAAGTGGTCAAAGGTATCCCCTTTCAAGCAACCCTGCAATCAAGATACAAGAAGTCTCTTGTGTCCCCAACACACCCAATACACTTGTCAGGTGTATAGGTGCTCTGGTTCGGCGAAGAGATAGTGAAATACAAGTGGTATGGATAATTATAAGGGGTAACGGTGCCAGAAAATAGCTTGCTGGCGTGTGGATTATGTGGGAAAAGACTAAAGGCAAACTAAAATAAAGATAGAAGCAAGAAAAAATGTAACAGATCTAGTTGCAAACGGTGTTTCAATGCTTAGAAACAAGGCCTAGGGATCATACTTTCACTAGTGAACACTCTCATATAAATATATTCTTCTTTATGATACTACTCTTAACTACTCTCCGGTTGAACACTCTAATCAATGGTAGGGCTATAACAGCACACATCAAAGTTCATCTTTCCCATCTAGAAAACCCCACACTGTCACTTTGAGCACTAGATGGTTCCAACAAACACCACAATTTCATAAAGACATCCAACTCCAAATATAACTCATAACAAGTATTTGAAATCTCTAGCCTAAGTGCCACCATGGTGTGCACGCTGTCACTTTCACACACATGGGGAGAGCAGAGATCTATTAAAGCACTTGAGTAGCAAGGTAGATCTATAGATTACAAGCTCATGATCTCAATAAGATCATGCATAGAGAGAGATGAACACATAGCTACCGGTAGAACCCTTAGCCCCTAGAGAGAACTACTCCCTCCTCATCATGGGAATCAGCAATGGTGATGGAGATCGATGGAGATGGCTCCGGGGGCACTTCCCTGTCCCGGCAGGGTGCCGGAACAGAGACTTTCTGTCCCTCGAATCTCCCTTTCGGTGGCGGCTGCGCTGCAGAACTTTTCGTGGATTTCTGGTTGACGATTTAGGGTTTATGCATCGGGAGGCTCTTATAGGCGAGAGGGGAGACCGATGGGGTGCCGGAGGGGCCCACACCACCCCCTGGCGTGGCCTGGCCTAGCCCGCGCCACCAGCTGGTGTGGCCACCCTCTGGCCCTTCTCCGTCTCATATTCTAGCTCGAAGTGTCCCCCTGTAAAATAATAACTTTGGCTTTTGTCCCGCCCAATTCCGAGAATATTTATTTTCTGACTTTATGGAACCAAAAACAACAGAAAACAGGCAACTGGCACTATGGCTCTTGTTAATAGTTTAGTCCAAGAAATCATATGAAAAGTACTCCAAAGTGTGGACAAAACATAAGAAAGTAGATAAAACCAAGCATGGAACATCAAAAATTATAGATACATTTGCAATGTATCACTTGCATCGCCCGCAATTTGGCCATCCTCTCCGCTCAAGTCTATCGGCCATCCAAACACAGTTTTGCATAATCAACCAAGCGCTAATCTTGCATTTTGGAGGCGCCCAAGGATTCCACACCAAGGAGGTCATTGAAGAGAGAGTGAGGCCTTGGAATTGCATCTTGTAGGTCATTTTGGCCGAGTAGCATCCATTGTTTGTGAATTTCCAAGATATCCAATCTGAATTGTCATTATCCATGTTGATATTTGAAAGCATCTCCTAAAGTTTTGAGAATTGAACAATGTTCTCAACTCTAAGACCTCATTGGGTGTCAATATGTGTGACCCAATGCTCTTCTTCCATAGCTTGCCTATCCAAACACTTCTTATTTTTTGAGATGTCAAATATGAGCGGCGCAATATCTTTAGGACTCATCCCATTGAGCCATGATGCTTCCCAAAATTTGGCCTTTCTTCCTATTTCCAACAGTAAAAATTGTAGCCGCATCGAGAAGCTCGTTGTCATTATTGTTGCAAGGCGTCCCAAGTCCCACCCAAGTCTTGGGGTTATCATCCCATTCCTGCCAAGTCCATCTCAAATGAAGGGCCAAAGTGAACTTTTTGAGGTTGATAATCTCGATACCTCCAAATACTTTTGGCTTACAAACCTTTTCCCAATTGACTTTACATTTTCCACCGGTGACCTTCTTGTTGGGTTCCGTGGCAGAAAACATTTTTTTCCTAACGACGTGAACACCTTAGCCAAGATCTATTCTATGCATATGTAAAGTAACGGAGGGATTCGATATTCATACCCTTGAAGATTGAAAGCTTTTACGTTCAAGAGAACGTTGATAATGAATATGCACAATGGCGTTGACCTCAAGGTCGGGCAGACGAGCGGGCACCATGCTCCAAGATCCAAAGCTCCTAGCTTCAAGCTCCAAGCACCAAGCTCCAAGCACCAAAAATGCAGCACATCCAAAGTTCTACACACATCCGGTGTAGAGACGTCCCTTGGACTCCGATCCAGCGAAGCAGTGGAAGAAGATTGATTTGGACCGAAGTCCCAACAGCACGACGGTGTGCGTATGGTGGAGAGCTCTCTCATATGCATGTTCCAATGGAGGAACCACACGTGAGGGAGAGAGATTTGGGGATGCCTTCAAGGGAGGGGGTGCCCCTTTATTTATAGGTGGAAGGGAGGTACTCCCTCCCTCAAAGTCCTAAGGTGGGACTAACCAAGGGAGGAGGTGGGGAAGGCACACCGGCCAGTGATACCTTCGATCTAGATTCACGAATGTAATATAATAGCTTTTTTCCTAGAAGACCTAGGTTTAATCGAACCTCGGAAAGCAATGCTAAAAGGAAATAAAAAGGACATGTCTACAAGACTTTGTTTGTTTTTTTACCTTAGTTTATCAGACCAATCTAGTTTACTTTATAATGGGTTGAGTCAATGGATGGAGATAGGCCAGGGTTGAAGATCCACCTACAGCTACACATCATATGGGATAAAAGATAATAATAAGCATAGTCATGTGTAATGTTTGAACAGAGACAATCTCTTGTGGGAAACACATCCTAGTATACTAGAGCCCCCGTGATGCAGCGGGCATATCAATAGTCGTTTAATCCAACCGAGTGCACACCGAAGCACCGGGCTACAAATGATTATTAAGTGTAAAACACAAATCAAAGCTTTAAGTGGTGATGTTGTTATGATCTAAGCGAAGACCGTACTACAGTTTCTGTCACTGAGGTTCCTATGAGATTGCCGCTAGCCAAGTAACTCACCTCAAGCCTTTATCAATCTATGGGATCTTGGGTACCTACAAGTCCACAGATCGAGACAAGAGACACAGAAACAAATGATACAAATCTCAATTGCAAACAAAATACAATACTCCCATGAATTAGATGCACATAATCGCTGCAAGGTTTCTCCCCAACCCACAACCCGTGAGGACTACTCACTCGTAACAAATAGATTGGAGATAGAAAACATCATACAAATACTTAGATTGAAATCAAATATTCTTACAATGGTCGCCAAATCACAAGGAGATCTAAAGTACAAAGCAATGGCTATGGCTTGTGGATGGGATGGATGGTGGAAGTGATGAACAATGTATGAACAATGGTGCGGATCTCCTTTGGTGGTGTTGTGATGTAATCTAAGAATGGTGGCTCTCTGGCCGACGGCTGGAGCCTCAAAATATATAAGCGTCTTCATGAAAGTTGTAGGGTTTGACGAGACAAAGCCATCGCCACCTAGTATGGGCAGACGGTATGGGCGGGCCCTGCCTGTACCAGTGGTCGTTAAGCTTGCTGACGCCTGGGAATGACTCCCCAATTACTTCGCCGTGTGGAATTCCTCAAAAACCTTCAGTATGACTCCTGATTTCACATTAAAAATCATAATTTCCTGCACAAAATAATTCAAAGAGAGGTTTTGCATATCTTTACAATTATTAGTCATTAGTGTAAAGGATTGAGAGTTTCTTAGCAACTGCTTGCCCAAAAATAATGTTTAAATGCAGTGGAAGATGGCAAATATTTGAGCCATCAACTTCCCCAAAACTCAAACATTGATCGCCCTCGAGCAAGAATAACCAAAAGAGCTATAAGGATTCACTTACGGTTGGTATTCATATGTGCTCAACACTTCATTCATTTGTGAGGCTTATCAAAGTTACAGAGATGACAAGAATACTATACAAGCTTTGGTAAGTCAAGACAGTCAAAGTAAAATTTAACATAAGTACAAGTAACTAGAAGTGTAGCAATCAATCCAATTGTTGTAATTAACTCTTAGCTTCCCAAGGAACACTAGAATGTTTAAATACCATAATTGAGTAAGAGAGTTTCATGTCCTAAGTAGTATAACAATGAAGTGTCTTATTTACACCCACATCAATAAATCAAGTCTATCAAAAACACTTCTAATCCTATCATTGTTTTTCAAGAAAAACTCGTAAAGTAGTAATGAGACTATGCCAAGGACTTATTATGGGAATCCTCATAGATATCTTTTTTTTCAAGGATCGCGGATGTTTCTTTTGCAAGTGTTTGCACAATCTTTAAGAGTACCAATATTTTTGCCCATATATTGACACGTATGCCACTCGTGTTATCAACTCATAGCCGAAATCCGGGGTTATACCATAGATCGTTCAAAAGCTAGCAGAGTTTTTGGCATCCCAAAGGTGTGCATTAGAGACATAGAACAAAGTTGTCTCACTTCTTTCCCTTTTTTGAGCTAGTACCGCGGTTTGATCCATATGGTTAGCTTTGGCATGCATCACAATTACCACTAGACTTTATTTCAATCAAACAACTCCTTTCATGAGTGTCGTCAAGACTATCAAAATATCTATGGGGCTAAGTATCTTCAAGGGTATACTCTCAATACAATCATTCATCAAACAAGTCGTAAATTTCATACCTTTTCTTATTGTACTTGTTTGGCAATATTATTTCCAAGGCAAGACTAGGTTAACTAAAAGAACTAGAGCAAGAGCTTCAATAACTAATCATTATACTAATAAAAAGCCTTACTCTAACCATATTAAATTACTTCCCACTAGCATGGCATCTTAGCAAATCAACCAACTAAGATAAACAACTCAAACTTCATAAGTGGGAGACATAGGACATACCTCTCATAAGTAACTTCATGATCATCTTCCTTATAGGGATGTGTTCCTTCAAAACTCAAACACGATTACTCTCATAATGATATTAAAGCAAAGAGGCAAAGTGCGAATCCACATTTACAAAAAAGGAAGAAAGGATTTTTTGTTTGTATTTTCGAGGATAGGGATTTAAAGAATAGAAAATACCTTGCGACCAAGCAAGGATTTTTAAATAAAATAAAAACAAACGAAAAACAAAAACAAACTAAAAATGAAAGCAAACTAAAAAGGAAAGGAAAAAATCAAAGTGTTGGAACAACCCAACACGAGTGTTTCAAAGCTCCCAAGGAGCTGGAGTACAACCTCGTTATTCCACAAATAAATTTGCCGGGGAAACACATCCCCAAGCTCAGGCTTTTAAAAGCCATTTTTTGTTCATTGTGGTGGCAGTGGATAATCTCCCATGTTCCATTGGTTGCTCCAATCATGGAACTAGGTGGCGAGGCTTGCAGTAGCATCTCGAAGGTTGATGGAGAGGTTGTTCTTGTTTTGAATATTTCCTTCGAGTGCATAGATGTCTTCATAGGTGGTGTAGTAGTTTGATGGCTTTTCATCTTGTTCGGGTCCTCCTTGTTCTATTTATTCATCTTCTTCTCCTCCCATAGGTATTTCTTGTTAGGGTAGATTAGCTTCAACCTACGTGTCAAAACACAAACGTCCATCCTCGATAGAGAATAAACCATTAGGCAAAGGAGCCAGGATCAAGTGATCCTCTCTAGGTATATCAAAGAAGTATTTACCATGAGTTTTAGAAACCATACCACATGCTCTTAGAGTAGAAAGACCGAGACGGTGACTTCCTATCAACGGTTGGATATTACCTAGGTTGATGTAAAGTGCGCGTCCAAGAACGCTCACAACTCCTCCGCATATGGGTCCTCGAGATTGAAGAGCTTGATGCTTAAGGTAAAACATGAGAAGAGCGCTCAAATTTGGCGTTTATAATTAATAATAACAGCTTTTGTGAGGATCAACATGTCCTCCTCATTAACTCTAGTAAACTCACCACGTGCCTGCAAAGTGTTAGCTATCACATAGAGTAAATATCGAATAGCAGGGTGATCAATTTGGTTCCCCTTGGGTGTGTTTCCACGAATCTTCATTAAATTAAAGTATTGAATAGGGGAAGGATCTAAAACAAAAGTAGTTGTGCGCATATTGGTGATGTTGTTGGCAAAACCAAAACATTGAGCCCATTGGTCAAGTGTGAGGGTGTACTCACAGTTCATAAGGCGGAAATTGATGCGGTCAACTCCGGGCATTTGTTCCTTGGTACAACCGTAAGGATCCACTGTGTGTCAAGGTGCTAAATAACTCAAGCGTCAAGCGGCGATACGTGGCAACATCCTGAAAAACAAAACCATACAAAACAACATTGTTGCAAAGTAAATCGAAATTAGCGCGAATGCCAAGTTGGTTCAGTATATAAGGACACGCCCACTTGGTGGACTTGATTTCTTGGAGCTTGAGACGATTGAAACGGTTCAGCTGAAACTCCTCGGTGAACATGATACCAAGTGACTCGGGGGGTCAACATCTCAATGGGTGGTGCGGAAGATTCCGCAACAATCTCACGTATACGGCTCCTTGTGTTCATCTAAAAATAATAAAAATAAGACAAAGTAAATAAGATTGCTAATATTTTTTTTGGTCCAATAGAAACATAGCATAAGTGATTCTCTACACTAACTACAAAATAAACTCCTCTAAAACAATACTAAGCATGCTCCATATCAATATTGAATCAAGAACAAGACCTAAGTCTAGATTGACAATGATGAAAGGTTGAGTAAAGCTTTTGCACAAATAAGTTGGGGATCAGAGTAGAATCATACCTTATATCGAATGAGTGCGAGGAATCAAAGAAAGATTAAGTAAATTTGAAGATCCATTGTAGGTGGTTTTGAGTTTGGAGGAAGAAGAAACAGAAAGATTGGTTTTGGGGATTTTTAGGTTACCTCCTCGGGCTAAATATGGCGGTCGCGTACGTCGTATGGACGGGCGGTACGGCCAGAGACTGCCTGTACCGGGTGACATACCTTGGGGCGATGGCTGCTCTCATGAGGCGCACTCGGTACGGGCGCGTGGGACGGTCGCGCGCGCCCGTACGGCTGGTTGTTTCAGTTTGGTACCTTTACTTGAAATCTGATATTTGCTCGAGGGTACGGTACAGACGCATGGTACGGGCACGTCCCGTACCAGTGGTTATTAAGAGCACTGATCCTTGCGGCAAAAATCAGAATTTCTATCTTTCTTTGACTTGATGTGGTACGGGCGCATAATATAGTCTATTCTGGCCGTACGAGTGGTCATCAAGAGAACTGTGAGCTACAAAACGCATTTTTTTATTAGAAGCTCCGTGTGCCTTTGCACATTTTATCAAAGGACAAAATAACAACAAATATACTATGTAAAGATCCAGAATACTTCTTAGTCCATTTGTTAGTAAAATAAAATATAGAGGATTAGCTTATTTCTTCTCCTCTCTCCAAAGGTCTTCTTGAACACTCTTTATTAAAAACAAAAACAAAATAAAACAAAACAAAACTAACTAACACAACAAAATTAACACATAAATAAAAACTTTATTTCACATGGGTTGCCTCCCATGAAGCACTTCTAGTTAAGGTCAATTAGCTTGACCTTTATGACAATCACTTAGGTTTAAGAAGTGGAACACCCACTCCGAAATAGTTGGATTTTAAAGTAATTACACCATCATCATCATTAGGCTTGGCCTTCTTTTTTCTAGGGAAGTGGACTATAAAAGGATCTCTAGATGATAGCCCTGTTCTCACATTCCCCTCATGTAAATTAATCAAAGATTTAATAGTTATTAGGAATGGCCTACCTAGAATTATAGGTGCTATAGGATCTTCAGGCATGTCCACAATAACAAGATCAATAAGAGCGGGACTACCTTTATTTTCAACAACTATATTTTCTTTAATCCCAAAGGCTTGTTTATAAGTTGAATCAGCTAGATGGAGTCTCAATTCAGTAGTAACAAATGTCCCCAAGTTTAATTTGTCGAATAAGCTTTTGGAAATTGTTGAGACGCTCGCACCAAGATCACAAAGTGCGGATATCTCATTGACTCCCAACTTAATTTTAATAGTGGGCTCAAATATATCATCTATCTTAGATGGAATCTTATCAGCTAGTCATTTATACTCCATCTCTAAATCGCGAACTTTAGATGCTACTTGTTGTATAAATTGTTGGTACATAGCATCATTACCTTGTTATATACTTGGATTTTTCACGGTGGTCATCTTTAATAGATCTTCCACGATATATTCCGGTGTTGGCGCGTTGCTATAGTACAACTCTTCAGATCTCTTCATTGGTTACCACCCTAATCATCTTGAGGTCTTTTACCAGATTTCGCTCGGGTTTTACAGCAAACTTTGCTAGTATGAGAGCTTGGCTCTCAGCTACCTTACCCAGCCGAGCCTCCACGGTCTTTGTCCTTTTCTGTAGAGCCTGCACATCATTTCTAATTGCAATGGCCTGGTTAAATAATTTTACTATACTACTTTCATGGTTCTCCGTAATTTTAATATGCATATTATTTTGCTCGGTTTGAGCTTGTATAAATGTTCTAATAGTTTTCTCAAACGAGAGATTGCCATGATTTGCTCCATTAGTGTTATCACAATTATTATAAGGAGCTCCTGCAGGATTAGAATGATATTTTTGAACATTAGAAGGATAATTATTTTTGCATGCAGGATTAAAAGGAGTGCGAGCTATAAAATTAACATCATTAATATTGGTAGCAATAGCATTAAGTTGGGTATCTTCTTTACCCTTTACTAAGCTAAGTAGCTCGTCCACCTTAGATGTAAGCTCTTCATTATTTACCTCGGTAACTGAACTTGCTCTCTTTGAGGTTCTTTCCACATGCCATTGGGCATGGTTATTTTGCATATCATCAAGTAACTTCTTTGCAATACTCACTTGATTTCCCATGATTGTTCCTCCTATTGTAGTATCTAGCATAGACTTAAACATTGGGTTAAGACCATTATAAACCAAATGTAATATAAGCTACTCTTCCATCCCATGACTAGGACAGTTCATTACGGCTTCTTTCATCCTTTCCCACACAAGCTCTAGAGACTCACGGTCTTCTTACCTAAAGCTTGTAATGTTGGATCTTCGTTGCATAGTCTTAGATGGGGGGGCGATTAGTCATAAACAAATTAATACATTAATCCCAAGATTTAATAGTGCCCTTTGGTAGATCTAGCAACCAATCATTAACCTTTCCTCTAAGAAAGAAAGGAAACAATCTTAATTTAACAGCATTCGGATCTACATCCTTAATACGCATCTAACAGCATTCAGTGAAAGTGTTTAAGTGCAAACCTGAATCTTAATTTAACAGTATTCAGTGAAGGTGTTTAAGTGCAAACCTGAATCTTCAGCGGATGAGCCCCCAAATTGGTTTTGTTGAACCAAACTTAAAATGTTAGGATTTATCTCATATGTTTCCACATCAACTGTGAGCTGAGTGATGAGTGCACGAATAAAATCATCAATGGGAGTAGCATTGCCGAGGGGTTAACTCATCAATGCCCATCGTTGATTGACTTAAGTTCAAGGAAGTGGGGAGTGCTAGAGGCATCAATCGGCTAGTAAACAAGCACATAGGTGACACGAGGTTTTACCCAGGTTTAGGCCTCGTAGAGGACCCTAATCCTGCTTGTCTGCTCTTGATTATGAGAGAATCGAAGATTACAATGGTGCACAAATGCAATCTGGCAGTGTGCATACGAGGGTGTATGTGTTGGTCCTCCTCGCTGCCCCCTCCTGGCCTTTATATAGAGTGGATAGGTCTCGGGGTAGCAGATCGAGTCGGTTACAAGTTAGGGTTTTCCTTTAAGTTTCTATCTACACTTTGCCATGTCCTCCAAGAAGTCGAACTTCCAGCGGGCCACCCGAATCTTTGTTGGGATTAGATTGCACCATGTACTCCTTCTTGGGCTGAACCGTATAGGCTAATCTTAGGTACCTATAAGGTATGCCCACGTCAGTAGCCCCCGAGTGTCCAGTCGAATCGCAGATTCGATTGTAGACTATAAGTTTTCGAGTGCATGGGATATGAGCTCATCTGAAGTCATTTCGAGTACTGCAGTTTATGGCATAGGGATTGTTGATATGCGTGCCTGATTCACTCGATGAATCGAGATCAGTTAACTGCCTTAGGGAAAAACAACGCTATATACTGAAATTCAAGTCCCCGGACTCAAATTTGGAATAATGTTGACGTAATTCGACTCTGGTCGCGGAGGTCTTACAGAGAATTCTAGTGTTTTAGGCGTGGGCACTCGACGCGTATGTCAAGGCTTATTTCATCGTCCCTGTAGGCACGGTTTATATTTGGTAGAGCGCAACAGATGCATTTCTAGGCCTTTTCAGGTATTACCTTCGTGTTGTAAACGCGGCATCCAAAGTTTAGTCACCGCGGAGGTGATTCGGGTGACCCCAGGAGACATAGTCTCTTTGAAGGGAGAATGTGAGGCAGAGTCGCCATTTCGAATGCGTACATAATCAACACATGTTTTAATGACTAAAATTTTTCATAGGGTGCGCGACTAGCGCTCCCTATGGGAGTAGCCCCCAAGTGCCTATTTGAGTCATAGACTCGGGTGGGGACTTTGAATATGCTTTCGACTACCGTCGTTTCTTATTTCAGCCAAATATGTTTTCGGCGCTCCCTATGGGAGTTATCCCCGAGTAAATAATTGAATCGTTGATTCGAGGAGGGGTAGTAATTTGGTGAAGACAGTTTTGTGCCTATGAAAATCTTCGGGTGCGCGGCCAGCGCTCCTGTTAAGAGTAGCCCCCGAGTGCTTGGTCGACTCACAGAGTCAAGCAAGGACTGAAGTAGTCAAATGTATCCTCTTCTAAAGCAGATGATGTCAGTGCTGACGATTAGATGATCTCATTTTCCCGCTAAAGTGGTATTGACGGGACGTGACGAAAGTGGGGCCCCATCCCTGATTGAGATTTGACTAGGCATGCGTAATGTTTGTTTTAACTGCATCTCCTCGATTTTTGCGCGTAGTAGGGAAAGTGCAGCAATGGTTTATGTTTTCCATCACCACGCGTCCGTCTTGATTTGCGCCACGCTTCTGGTTGATACGCTTCTCGCCGTTGGATTGCATCTACTTTGAGGTAGTAGGGGTTCCTATGCAGTAACTTCCCCATAATTTATTGTCTTCCTCCTTGCGCACTCTTCTCATTGCCCGCTGCCGCTCTGCTGCTCCTGCCCACACCACTGCGCTGGATGAACTCAAAACCTTCCCCAGTTATTTCCTTCACTCCCATCGTCAGCGAAATATGGGGAAGAAGGGTGCGGCCGCATATGGATCTGCTACTGTCGCTGCTGCGACTAAGAAGAAGGGCAACGTCACCACCGGTTCTGGCACTGCTGCTGCGGCTAGAAAGAAGAAGGGCATGGGCATGCACGTCACCAATGGCTCGTGGCGGCGCACCACCATCAAGGAACATGAGCTCGAGCAACACTGCCCATGAGACTGCTGATGAGAAAGACTGCAAAATGCCTGGCCTGGAGGTAATCCCCGATCCCCCTGTTGGATTTTAGGTGGTGTTCCTTGACATTGTCCTTCGGGGCCTTTCTCTTCCCCTCCACAAGTTTGTGCGAGGGTTGGTCTGCTTCTACGGGCTCCAGCTGCATCAGCTGACCCCAAATTCTATTCTGCACATTGCGTGCTATATCACTCTTTGCGAGTGCTGGCTCGGGATCGAGCCACACTTTGGCCTCTTCAAAAAGCTCTTGAAGCTGAAGTGTTAGTCGGGTTCTGGGTCTGCGGTCTATGATATTGGAGGCTGTGGTATCCATGTGGACACGACTGTCCAGTATTTCTCCCTCAAGAGCTCTGATTCCATCCAGGGGTGGAGGGAGAAGTGATTTTACGTCCGTGATGAGAAGGTCAAGGGCGAGCTTTACGGGCTTGCCCCTTTCAACCCAAAGGCGGAGTTGAAGAATAGGATATCTTGGAAGAATGTGGTGATGCCCGGCGAGGCCGTGGAAGTCGAAGTCTTGTACAAGCACGTCTGCGACCTCCAGCTCATTCGAGGGAAGGAGATTTACGGCACAGACCTCATCTGCACCTGGATGCATCGTCGGGTGCATCCGCTGCAATCCAGGGAAGACCCAATGTACTGCTGGATTGGCGTCAGTGACATCACCCACGTCTCCCATTAGAACATTTCTTTGGGTGAAGTTGACAAGAGATTCTAGGGGGTGACCAAGTTCACCGCTAAGGAGAAGCTCCCAGGTGACTCAGTCATGCTCCTGTTCTGCGCGAGTCACCCTCCACCTGAGGTAATTTTATTATTGCTTCTTATGTGGTTCTTCGATTGCCTCCAAGGCTTTTTGTGATGCCAGTGTGTCTGTTTGTTACAGGAATGGAAAGTGGCGACTGTCCTCCCTCCCTAGCCGGAAGGGATAATTCCTCCCAAGGCAAAGGAGGAGGACGAATCCATCTTCACTGTATTTGTCATTGAGGAGCAAGGAGCCCCCGAGTGCAGCGGGGACGACACTCGCACGTGCTCCCGGAGCGAGGACTTGGATGCCTCATTGCTAGAGACACCGAAGGGCCCTTCATCAGAGGTGGACGCTCCGATCCCTACAGTGCCTGTGCACGCTATAGCTCCTCCTGCGCGGAAGAAGCTAAAGGAGCAGAACGATGAGTCGGAGGACTCCTCTAACCTTGATAATTTTGACTGGTAAAGTTTTCGATGTTGCTATTGTAATTGCATGTCTCGAGGATCTTTTTCCTGAAGTTAGTCGTGCATTTGCTGCAGCAAACCTGCGTCATCGTCATCCAATGGTTGTTGCTTTCTGCAAGAGACCGGAGTCGTAGACTCCAAAGACATGGATGTGGAGGAGCATACGCGCTCTCCCCAGGTAGCGGCCAACTCCAGTGCCAATTCTTCGAGTTCCCCCCACATGGGGGTCCTTCAGATGGTTGCACGGACATCCACCCAGAAGGAAACTTCGGAGTCCCTAGATGATCATGTAAGTGTCTTCATTCTTGCCTTTCGAAGTTGTTTTGGTGTTGATGCTGCTCTATCCTCTACAACCTGTCTTGATAGAATCTATTCGCCTTGGCGAACATATTGCAACTTTGGGCCGACAGCATGCCTCGCTAGATAACCGCACTCGCTAGCTCGAAGGTGAGCATCTATATTTTTTTATTTATTGTAGAAATTTGTTTGAGCTTAAATTTTCTGCATCATTCTTGCAGCTGAGAACAATGATCTCATCCGTCGCGTTACTACCCTCGAGAAGGGCCTTAACATTGCGGAGAGGAAAGAGGATGAGGCACTCGCAACCCTTGAACGCTCTCAACAGGAGTCGAAGAGGCGTGAGGATGACCTTGTGAGCCTCGCGGCTGACCACGAGAGGATGTTTGCAGAACAGCTTCATTCCATTGCTAAAGCGCTTTCAGGTATTTTGCTTCTTTAGTTTTGTCCTGTAAAGAATTTCCTTTTCCTCCTTTGTTTGGCATTTGATGCCTTTAATCATGGGTCTTATGCAGATGCTACTGGGGTGAGTTTTGACCCCCAAGCTCTTGCTCACGATGATGTGTTGGCTAGCGCCGTGGGTGCAGGCGAAGACCGCAGCTTCGGCATTCAGGACTCACTCAAGAAGGCCAAGGTTGCTCTTGGGCGTCTTCGAGAGGATATGTTCCCCAAGGTCAAGCTTATTGAAGATATTAATGGCCTCGCCAAGTCCTTCGCCGGTGGTGTCCCTACGGAATACAAGAATGCACAAGGGGGTCGGTGCTACCATGGGGTTGGCAATGGCACAAGCCCATGGTGTCAACTTGGACCCTAGCCAGGTCTCCATGACTATGCCGGTTTCCGCGGATGGCCAACATGTAGTTTTTGCCCCCTTCGCGACTCGTTGTCACAAATATGGGCCTCGGCTCATAGAGACACTCATGAGGTACTCAGAGGAGCGAAAAAGGTCGAAGACGGCGAAGGCCACAGCATCAGGGGCTGTAGATGAGAAAGCAATGGCGTCGGAGGCGGCCACGGAGTCAATGAAGCCCCCGAGTGCCCATGCGGAGCTATAGGCATAGTCGTGTTGTCCTTTTGTAGTCATGCTAGCACTTGCAGACCTTATTCTGAATTATGGTTGTGGGGAGTGTCCCCTATCAAAACTTGTTAAGTTTGATGCTTGGTTCTTCTGCGTTTTTGTTCCTTTCGAATGATAGCTCTTATTCCTCTATTCTGTTGCCTGGTTAGGGACCTTCGAATGATTCGCCTGATGTGCCCTCTGCTGATGCACCTGGTCCATCCTCCCCTGGTGAATCTGTGGCGTAGACACGTTCGAAGGTGGAGGAGCTATCGCTGCTATCTCGACTGCACGACCGCGTGAAGTATTTAGAGCGAGAGGCACCGATCATCCATGGTATTGCTGATGTCTGGAAGTCAAAGGCGGAAAAAGCTTTGGAGCGGGAAGCTTATATGCGTCTTGAGGTGGCTCAGGTTAATGACCAACTACAATTTTAGTTTATCTGACTCTTCTTTTTTCACGTCGCTTGTAACGGCGACTCATTCTTTCACTGCTTGATTGTCCTTTGTTGCTGTGAGTCTTTGTCTCCCGCAAGAAGAGAAGGATCGTGTAAGTATTTGACTGAACCGCCTGACCCAAGGTCAATTGGAATCTAGCGGGTACTTCTAGGTTGACCGGGATCATGAAGTCATGTTGGCAACGCTGCAAGATCACGTGTCTCAGGTGCTGCACTACTTGAAGAAGGCGCAGTCATGCTTGAAGCATATCTTCTGGGCGATGTTTCCCTTGATGCGGTGCCCTCGAGCCTACTGGCCCTGATGAGGTAATTCCAAAGCGCCGATGTGGTTCGCGAGTGTGTGCGCTAGTAGCTGGTTGCAGGTGCCAAGGCTGCACTAGCGCTTGTGCGCCTGCATCGACCTGCCCTTGACTTGGGTGTCATTGTTGCTGGGCTACCACCACCTCCAGAGGGTATGGCGTGGAACATGGTACCCCATTATCGGGTTGTCGATCAACTAGTCGAAGACATCATCAAGTTGTTCGACCATCGTACCAACGTTCTTATTTTACATTAGTAGGGTAGTTTTGGACCCGCAGAGAGATGTATAGGTGTTGTAAAGTTCGTATAGTTTGACAGGGTGTTTTGTTACCCGTATGTATGTAAAGCTTTCTAGCTTGTATCTTTTTTGAGTGGCTTGTATTATGCAGGGCCTTTTCATTAGCCTAACGTGTACTTATCTCAGCACCTTGCCAACCTGTCAGATGCGTTGCCTCTGGGTTGGGTTTTCTGAAGGGTTTGATTAATAGTACGTCAGCTACTTAGGTTACTGCGTTTGCTCGTGTGGTGAGGTAAATAGGGTGGCGCAGCCCTTGAGTGTAGAATAGCAATGTAAATAAAAACAAAACACGAGGTTAGAGGCACTTAGCTTTATTTATTTGTAGAATATCAGGAGGTATAATGTTTGGCTAAGTAGCCTGGCTGAGTAGCCTTATTGTAAAAGGAAAAACATCTAAGGGTAGAAACGATGCAGCTGCGCGACGTTCCAGGGGTTGGAGTATGCGACTCCACTCTCTACGTCTTTTAGGCGATAAGCGCCACCTGGGATTACTTCGGTAATCACATAGGGTCCCTCCCAAGGAGACTAGAGCTTGAGGTGTCCTTTCTGCTTCAGTCGCAGGACGAGGTCCCTGTCAACACCCGGAATTTTAAACCCAGATGCCTGTTATGCCATACCTCACAATCCTAGGATTACCATTTTTGCGAGACATAACAGATTGGATATCACAGTACATCATCCATTACAAACCATACATAAGGTCTTACACAAATAAGGATCTCATGATCCAGTCTGAATACAACAAGCAGCGGAAATAAAAGATAAGCGTAGCGGTGGGGTCCATCTTTAGGGGCACAGGCAATGTTGACGAAGGCAGATAGTCCTAGTTATCATAGCCATCCTGATGGCCATCCTCTTGATAGTCTCCTTCATAGTCTGGCCATGAGAATAGCCAGGGACAAAAGCCATGAGTACTCTTTAAGTACTCGCAAACTACTCTTAACAGGTACTATAGTTCTAAGTTAAAGTGCTGAATCTAAGTTTAACTATAAAGTTAAGTTTGAAACCTAAGCTGAGTTCAGAAGCAAAGAAAGATAAAGTAAAGTTCTAGGATCACTTAAGTTGGGAAGTTATTATCATAAACACAACCCTGTTATGGTCAAGTCAAAGTTCATCATTCATTTCAAGTTATTTGTAAAACATCTGACAACGAAACAGTATGGCCATTCCTACTGTCCATAACCACGGACGCGGCTATTCGAATAGTTTAATACTCTGTAGAGGTGGTACACTTTCACCACAAGATTCGATACATCTGTCAGGGATAACCCTAAATCATCATACTTAGTATGCAGATAATCAAACATAACCTTCCCTTTACACACCCTAGTATAAGCACCTCTCCTATGAGCATGGCCTCCCAACCATGACTATTAGTCATCTTGGGCACTGCATAGGTGGACTTCATGAGAGGTAGCCTCAGCTCAAACCTCTCCCGCGAGGGAACTAATACTAATGCATATAAATTTCCAGCTAAGCCTTACCCAATTCAGGTAATGTGGTTTATGCAGTAAATTTGGAGCAGTATGTATCGCATCTGAATCCAACCATCAGTTTTATAAAAGGGTTAAGGCTCATGCCTCAACATTTTCATCATCATCAACCATTTGTGTTTCTCAACACATGTCAAAACATCTCAATATAATGACTCACCATTCCAAGGTTTTCATAATTCATTTTCACCAAGTGTTCCCATCTAAAGTGACTCAAGTTTTTGATCTACTCTAAATTACTAAGTTAAGCGTGTTCACTAAGGTGGAAGTGAGCGGTTCAATCTCATGCCATAGAATGACATCTAAAGGTTTCTAAATAGGTCAAGTTTTATACTTTTTATGCTACCTTCGGAACAAGTAAAGAACTTGGTGTAAACTAAGGGAGGTAAAAACTTGTAAACAAAGACTTGAGGTAACTACTAGTTAAAAAGGGGTGTGATCAAAGCATGCTTAAGGCATCTTTGATAAACCATCTATTTTGATCCTAGCTTGCTAAGCACTAAACTTGCAAGTGTTAGCTTGCACTTTTAATGGTGGCTTGCCTTGGTTGGTGCAGTGGTTGAAGTTTTCTTCGTCTTCGTCTTGATACCACTCCTCCTCCTCGTAAGCTTGGTCGGTACTATCTTCTATAAATACATACAGAGTACACAGTCACCAAACAATACTTAACTAGGCTAGATAGCATTCTAAGACACACAATTGATGATCTATTATCATCACAAGCATCACAAGTTTACATCTCTAGTTTCATTCTTTTTATTTTAGAAAAGTAATTTCTACTCATTGAAAACTTTAACTAAGATTTAATATTCACCACTTAAAATATGGGATCATGTTGACACATGTCATCACCACATACTCTAATATGTGGTAATGATATTTAAAGGTTGGATCATAATCACTTTGGTTTAAGTTCATTATTTAATGATTCAAATAGACTAGAAATGCCTATATAGCATTATTTTGGTACTAGCCCAAAGTCACTGCATGTAAACCTTAATATTATTACATATTTAGATAGATATGGTGAAATGTGATTTTTGAGAGGTGGAATCAACTCAAAAGCTATCTTGGTTGATTTTATAAAAATGTTGCAAGGTGCAAATGTTTCTGTTTTGTTATTTTCATTAGGAGAGATCTATAACTCTAATTGAATTAAATCCAACGGGCTTGGATAGACTATGTCAATACCTTTCAGACAAAAGTTGGTTTCATGCAATTTGGATTTATAAAACTCCCAGAATTGAATTTTAAACTAGTGGACAGAAACTAGATTCGACTTAAAAAGAAAAATCCAGATTTGAACGGTTGGGCTAGCGCGGGAAAGAACTTGGGCTGGCCCAGTGGCGCTCCGTGGCCTGGGGCTCAGCTGACAGGGGGGTCCCGCTTGTCAATCGGTCTTAACACGCGAAGCAGTCTGCTGTGGTAGAGGATTAGAAAGGGATCTACAGAGGGTCGTCCGACGACGACAGGCAGTCGCCGTAGCCTGCACCCTAGAGGCTCGGTGGGGGTCTGCTGGGGATGTACCAGGGCTCCAGCGGGGTAGGCGAGGCGGGCAAACAAACTAGAAGATGACGGCAAGGCGAGGCGCAGTTGCGGCGGAGCTCGGGGTTCCCTAAATCGCAGGCGCCCTTCTCCTCCTGATGCGGCTGCTCCAGCTCCAATTTCGGCGAGGCAGAGCTTTCTTGGCTCCGACGAGAGGGGTGAAAGGATCAGTGAGAGATGGGGAGTGAGTAGGTGTGGAGAAATGGTGCGGGGGAGGCCGGCTTATATAGGCCCGATGGTGAGACCAAAGGGTATGGGCAGGTGACTCCGGCGACACGGCTACGGGCGGCTAGCGGCATGGCGGAGGATGGCGATCGACATGTGGTCTCTTGGCGGTGCTCTAGGAAGTGAATGCGGGCGTAGGGGCGGTGGCATGCGGTCTGGGCGAGCTGGCGCTCTCAACGGCAGAGGCGGCGGTGTCCACGGCGAGCGGTGGCTGGGTTGAGTTGGGCGGCCAGCGAGGGTGTCTGGGGTGTTCCCCAGGTCCTAGCGGAGCGATGGGTGTGGGCTGCGGCAAAGGGGCGGTCTGTGTGCGCGAGAACAGAGCGTGCTCTGCGGGCGGCGTCGGCATGGTCGACCAGCTCCGGGCGCGGCGGTTCCTGGCCGCTCTGCTCTCTGTCTCTGGCCTAGGGCTGGTTGGACGGTGGCGGTGGGCCACTGGCAATGTGCTAGACAAGGCGAGAGAGGCTGGAGAGGTCTGCTGCCGCGAGTGCACGGTCGGCCGGCGAGGAGTGGCTCGGCATGGCAATGCAGTGCAGCTAGGAGGTAGGGGATGTGCTGGTGTGGGTCTGGTTGGGCTTGAGGGAGACAAAGATGATCAAAGCACTTCAATTTGCTAGACAAGATCAACCCCAAAACAGTAATAGTTAGGCCACTTTGATCTTGCCAGCAAGGTGTTTGATGAAATGGCCGAAAGAGAAAAACTTTTGAATTTTGATTTCAAAATTTTTGGATGCTCTCCACTAGTGCTAGGTAGACTCTGGTTGCAAGGGTTTTAGCTCCGCAGCTTGTTTGAATGGTTTTTGAAAAAGTGGGATCTTCCCATATGAACTAGATTCAATTTTGAACTATCATTTAAAATTAGCATTTGAAAGATTTTTGCAGATCACAAGGTGGGCCTTGGTACCTCATTATGTGTACTAGCAAGGGGTGCAAAGATCATGAATTGTTTCTGTTAAGAAATGAGTGCTAGGAACACTCAAAGTAGTGTAGGGGATTAAAATGGCCAAAATGACCATTCCTCCTTTTTAATTCTTTTTGATTTGATTTTCTTTGGTAAAGGTTTGGGAAAGATGTAGATGATGTTTAAATCACCTAGGAAAAATTTACAAGCATTGGATCACTTAAACAAGGCACTTCAAATCAACTCCTATTTTAAATGCACACAATATGAATGCTTTCATTTTTAATTTGGAAAAGTTTTTGTTAACCCTATTTTTGGATGATTTGATCTTGATAAGCTTGGATTAAAGTTTTGGGATGTTACAGTCTCCTTTGACGCAGGACCTCGGGTGCAGCCATCGGCTATGGTCGTTGCGGAGGCTCTGCCCATAGATTGTGGATTGCTTCACTGTGATCTCGCGTGCTTCGTCAAGGAGGTCGACAGAGTCTTCGAGTGCGGCCGTTGACCTAGCCTTGCTGTATGCCATGACCCTTGGGGCTTTATAGCGTACTTCTGTAGGTAGCACTGCCTCAGCGCCATGTACCATGAAGAACGGAGTGTAGCCTGTGGCGCTATTTGGAGTTGTGCGCAGGCTCCATAGTACTGATGGTAGTTCCTCATGCCAGCACCCAACCGCTCGTTCGAGTGGCCTAAGGAGCCTTTTCTTGATGCCGTTGCAGGCAAGGCTGTTGGCCTTCTCGACTTGACCGTTGGTCTAGGGATGTGCTACCAAAGCGTAGCTGATGTTGATTCCCAGGTTTTTCGCAGAAATCCTGGACTCAATCGAAGTGAAGTTCGTGCCATTGTTGGTGATGATGCTGTGTGGAACCCCAAGCCTGAAGATGATGGACTCGAAGAATTTGACGGTGGTGGCGCCTGTCGGATTCATCACCGGCATGGCCTCGGTCCACTTGGTGAACTTGTCGACTACGACAAGGAAAGTGTAACCTCCCGGTGATGACTTTTGTAGTTTTCTGACCATGTGAAGTCCCCATTGCGCAAAGGGCCAGGCCACAGGTATTGGCCTAAGTTCCACACCAGGTGCATGCGGTTTCTCCGCGAACCTTTGGAAGGCATTGCACTTTTGGACGATGTCCTTGACATCGTGCATTGCCGCTGGCCAATCGAAACCAGCTCGTAGAGTTTTGGCGACAAGGACGTGACTCCTGGCATGATGGCCACAAGTCCCTTCATGTATCTCGAGGAGGATGGCTCTTCCATCGCCATTGGAGACGCATCATTGAAGGACTCTGATACGTCATTTTACATCACTATTCTATGTCATAATTCACTGTTATTCATTGATATATTTCGTATTGAGAGGTGATACTTATGTTATTTCATCTGTTTTTGCATGGTTGATGACTTTTGGAGTATGGACCGCTGCAGTGAGGATTCTGATGGAAAAGGTGTTGTTTGGAGGAAAAATTCACGAAGATCAGAAAATCCGGGAAAATATACGGAAAATCCTATTTTTCCAGAAGACGAAGGAAGCCAGAAGGGGGGCTGGAGATGGGCCACAGGGGGCCCGCGCCACTAGGTGGTGTGGCCGCCCTGGTCCACCCCTGGCACTCCCCTCTGGCATATATTATCCTCCCGAAACCCTAAGACTCGGGGAGCGACCACAGAAAGATTCCGCCGCCTCTGCCGAGGGAATTCCTTCCCGTAGAGGGGAGATCGTCGCCATCAACACCACCATCAAGCTAGACTTTATCGGGATCATCATCATCATCATCATCACCACCATCATCACCAGCAACACCCTCATCACCATCTCTATATTGATGTAACAATTGCGTTGAATCTTGCATAGTTCATAGGGGAAACTTTCCTGGTGTTGATTACTCTTTGTAGTTGATGCTATTGAGTGAACCGTTGAATTATTGTTTATGTTCGAATTGTTATACATCATTATTCCATCTCTGATCATGATCCATATGATGTCTTGTGAGTAGTTCGTTTTGTTCTTGAGGACATGGGAGAAGTCATGTTGTTAGTAGTGGAGTTGTGTTGAGAAAGATTCAATGGTTTGATATTTAAGTTGTGGTGTACTTCTTCTAGTGGTGTCATGTGAACGTCGACTACATGACACTTCACCTGTATGGGCCTAGGGGAATGCATTGTGTATTTGGCTACTAATCGTAGGGGTTGCCGGAGTGACAGAAACCTGAACCCCCGTTAGGAAACCATTGGACAAGGGACGTAAGGGTCTTAGAGTTTAAAGCTGTGGTTAGGTTTCTACCTTAATTTCTTTCTTGTACTTACGGATGTTTGCAAGGGCTATAATCACAAGTATGTATTAGTCCTAGGAAGGTCGGTACATTAGCACAGGTTCACCCACACAACACTTAGCAAGCTAAAGAAGATTAATCAACTATATGAAGCGAATGCACATGACAGTATTCCCATGTGTCCTCTAGAACGTTTGGTCATCTTAAGTAATACAGCCGGCTTGTCCTTTGCTACATAAAGGATTGGGCCACTTGCTGCAATTATTCCTTCTGTCTTTTATTTACTCGTACTTTCTTTACTTGCTTTATCAAAAAACTCTAAAATCCGTTTGCTAATTATTTGCAGAGAATTCCTGATCCATACCACTAGCCATCACCTTCTGCACCTCGTTGGTTTCGACACTCTTACTTATCGAAAATACTGCGATACACCCCTTATACTTGTGGGTCATCAAGACTATTTTCTGGCGCCATTGCCGGGGAGTGAAGCGCTATTTGAGAGTGGAACTGGTAAAGGAAATTTCTACTATGAGTATTGTTTACTTCTGCTAGTTGCTTTATTTTTGTTATGGATAATTCGCTGAGTTTCTTATTTGGTAATGCTACTACCACTTCTAAGGTAGTAGATAAGCCACCACCTGCTGAGAATGATGCTTTTAAAATACCTACAAGAATTATTGATCGTGTTATGGATAACTACTATGTTGGGGATGGAACTGTCCATCCCGGTGATCATTTGCTTTTTATACACGAATTATGCGGGTTGTTCAAGTGTGCAGGTAATACTACATATCAAGGTAAGAAGAAGTTATTCTCATTATCGCTGAAAGGAAGAGCTGAGGAATGGTATAAGCTACTGAAGAATGGTCAAGCTCTAGAATGGGAGGAAATAGTGCCTCTCTTTTATTCAAAGTGTTATCCTCCTAGTGAGATTCATAAAGATCGGAATCAAATATACAATGTTTGGCATCTTGATGGAGAGAGTACAACTCAAGCTTGGGGGAGATTGAAGTTACTAATGCTCAAATGTCCCACTCATGAGCTCCCCAACAATATTATTATCAATAACTTTTATGCAAGGCTTTCTCTTCATGACAAGGATTTATTGGATGCTTCTTGTGCTGGATCATTCACTCGCATAGGAGAAGAAGGTAAATGGGATCTTCTGGACCGTATTCAAGACAATGTTGAAGCTTGGGAGAATGACAAAGGTAGAAAGTCAGGTATAAATTATGATTATGAATGCATTGAATCTTTTATGGGAACTGATGGCTTTCAAAATATTAAAAATACTTATGGTCTAGACTCTCAAGCTATTGCTTCTTATTTTAAGGCTTTTGCTTCTTACATTGAAGTGCCTAAAAAGAAGTGTAATAAGTATCATGAACCTTATAAAGATATTGTTAAGAGTGTTCCTGCAAGAAATACTGAAGTTTATACTACTAATCATGTTTTACCTAAACCTTATATTGAGAAAATGCCTTTCCCAGTTAAGATAAAGGAACATTTTATGATAGCTAGTATGGTTAATGAAAGTACAAGTAAAGCTGTTGAACCTGGTAAACAAATGGTCGATGAACCTATAATAGCAAATGTGAAATACTTTGTCACTAAATATAAAGAAGAGGGACACACTATCCTTTGTAAGGATACCTCTAATATTGTTTCACAAAGTAGTATTATGAGAGCTAGTATTCCTCTGTTTTCTGTTATAATAAGTGATCATTGCTATGATGGTCCTTGTGATAGTTATATTGTTAAGTTTATGCATGATACTGTAAGTTATTATGAGAGAGGGAAAAGTGTTCTTATGTACCTCAATAATATCAAGTTTCCTCGTTTTATGATGAAAGTTTTTATGTTGCACTTCTTTTGCCTTCCTATGCTTGTAGCCTCTGGTTTCAACAACTTGTTTGTTTACAAAATTCCCTTGCATAGGAAGTGGGTTAGACTTAAATGTGTGTATGTTTGCTTCTTAATGCTCTCTTTCGGTTCAATTCATATTCCTATGTGAGCATCTTCAAAATTATCATGCCCATCTTAATGACTATAAAGAAAGAGCTTTTTGGGAGACAACCCAATTTGTTTTTGTTTCTTTGAGTCTTGGAAGTTATTACTTCGGTAATAACTGCTCCTTATCCGTTTTGTTTGGTTTTTGTGTCAAGATCAACCTCTAATAAGAGAGAACTAAGATTTGGGGAAGTTGCTGTCTCGAAACAGATTTTTGTGCTTCACCGTAAAAATTCGTGAGAGATCTTTGTATGTCAGAATGAGCTGTAATTTTTTGTGATTCTGCCCCAGGGTGTTATTTAACTTTCGTTAGTTTTGCACTTTTTGATTTGAGCAACATAAGAGTTTCGAAAAAAATGATCTTTACCTGCTGGTCTGCTTTGACAGATTTTGCCAATCTTGCATTTGCTTCTTTATTCGATTTCCTTTTTGAATTCTTTTTGGGTTTTCGGAAGGATTTGCTACAGTAACCTATGTTTTGATGGTTTTCAGTTGAAGTTGGACTCAAATGGTTTTATCACTTCACTTATATTAATGTTGCTAATAAGAACTGTGTGAAGTTCTGTGTGAAAGAAATTTCCAGGAAGTGGAGATAATGGTGTAATAAGGAAGAGAAGAGTTTTATGACTCAAGTAATAAGTGTATGAAGATGAATATACTGGTGTTATTCAAGTGATGACCCTGGAAGAATCTACTAGATACCAAATTCAGAAACCTGCAGAGTTTGTTTTCAAATAGGTAACAATTATGGTAAGAAAAGTTCCGCGAAAATACTATCCAACTATATTTTTGCAGTTTTTAGACAATAAGGAAAGCTACGAAGCGAAAGAGGGACGGAAATGGAGCCAGGGTGGCCCACACCACCCTGTGGCGCAGGCCCTCCCCTGGTCGTGCCACCAGGTGGTGAGTCCACCCCGGACTCCGCCTCCGACTCGTTTTCGCCTAGTACCTTCCTTTTGTTATGAAACTTCGTAATATATAATTCCCTGGAGCCCCCCGAGGTTCGTATATCATGTTCTCGTCATGTTTTTGTTTCGATCTGTTTCTGTCAGGACATACTCTTTGAAAGTTTAGAAGCACAATGGTGTCTGCCAAGGATAAAGGAAAGGAGCCTATGGAGGAGGATTCTCAAGACCCCAAGCAGGGGCTGGTACCTTTAGCCTCTTGCCCCACATCAACGGAAGCTCTACGAGTCACTGATGAGTTCTGCGATAAGTAACGAGACTTGAGGAGGAAGGTGGACATGCTTCAATGGGATAATAATAGGCTTCGCAAGATGCTGGAAGATTTCCTCATGTCAACTAAGAAAATATTACCACCACCACCGAAGGAGTAATTCGTCATCAGGTTTGGCATCCCCTTGGTTTGTTCCAAGCTTGGGGGAGTGCCGCGGTATCACATCACTATCTTCTATCTTTTTGCCTTATTAGTAGAGTCATATCATGAATAGAGAAGTTATTATGTAGGATGGTTTGCATTATGGAAGTGTCCCCTCTCTCGTTAGATATGTATCCCTTGGTGTGAGTTGCCGTTATGGAATATTAATGAGAAGTTCTATCATTCACTCTTTTTCATAGCTTGTATTAGTTTTCAATTCGTGGTTATATGATTGATCTTGTTGTTACTATTGGTATCACTTTGGGATCATTGAGTTAATTTAGTTGGTTTTGGCAAACCTGACTCGGTCAGTAGCAACACAATTTTTGAGAGTTGAATGAAAAAGATAGAAGTACTCTAAAGAAATATAATTTCATCATCTTTCTTTCTTGATTTGCTCATAAGTCTAGTATTCTCTAGTTAAGATCTTGTGTGCTTCCAAGGAAGATTGCATGTTTGTCTTTATCATTTGTATGTTTGTTTGTTTCCTTCAACTCTTATACTTGCTACCCAGCCTTGCTAGCCAAAAACCTGTACTGAGCGGGAATTCTTCTCGTGCATCCACCTCCCTTAAACCAAAAACCATGTCATTTGTGTCCACCATACCTACCTATTAGTATTATTGCTATTCCAAGTAAATTCTTGTTTTATCTACCTCCCAAATTAAACTTGTTATGTGAAAATTAATGATTAAAGCTCTCACGAACTTGATGGCACACTTTAATTTTCTTGCATTTAATAAACTTGAACCATTGGGTCCTTCTTTGTTGTGTATATGCTTGCGCTTTATGAGTTGAAGTTAGCAAAACCATGTATCATGGGGAACGCTTTCAACACTACATTGGTACTTTGTACCTAGTTGATATCATGTTCTTTTGCTTATGGATCCCGACGGTGTGAAATAAAAGTGGAACTTGTAAGATCATGGACTTTATATGTGTGTTAGAGAAACACCTGGGCCGCTAGCCTAAGCCATGCCTAATCATGGTGGAAACTTGCAACATAACTATAGTGAGCATTCCATGAAGCATCCTCAATAGAAACCTACGCAAATAGCAAATAAAAAGATCGCTGAGATGCTCACTTTCTGCTTGGCTTGTCATTTTGATTATGGGATAGCTCCTATGTCATGTGCAAGGGGTACCCCATTGGCGGTTCTCAATGATACACGTGTATTTACAATGACAAGAGCTTACTCGTAACTAAAGTTGAGTAGCATGAGGTTCGGTACTCATAAGTAAGGGGCATGGGACTTCAATTTATAACTTGTCAAGCATATCCTCTTAGTTGTGTCACTTTAACCTTAACCACCAAAAGATGCCTATGATAGGGGCAATGAGAGCTGAAAGCTAGTAAGTATCATAGTTTTTGGGAGCTCTTTATGAGACTTGCAATCCCTGCTTCCCTCTTTTAAGGGCCTTTTTTTTACTTTGTAGTAGAGTCAGTAAACCTACCCCCTTCTATCTCAGCAAGTATTTTGAGTTGTTGTGTTTCATTCATTCATATGATGATTTATTCAATCATGTTTCTTATGTTCCTTGTTTTGCACTTTGCTCTTATCTTGATGTTTACTACTTTGAAAGCTATCATTGAAAACCAGTTATTTGTGAACTCCAGCAAATTATCAACTATTCTTCGACCAAGAGCTAAGTTTGCCATTACCAATTATGATTTACTTTATGTATCTTTATTGTGCGTCCTTTACTCATTGCAAGTTGAGTTATATAATAGTGAGTTGTCTTCTATTATGATCTATGTATTTGATGAATGTGATGCTTCTTGTCCATATTCTTCTATCGACTCTTCACTCCATAAACCTGAGGTCATGTTTATTGAGATCAGTTTCGCTTGGGGACAAGCAAAGTCTAAGCTTGGGGGAGTTGATACGTCCATTTTGCATCACTATTCTATGTCATAATTCACTGTTATTCATTGATATATTTCGTATTGAGAGGTGATACTTATGTTATGTCATCTGTTTTTGCATGGTTGATGACTTTTGGAGTATGGACGGCTGCAGTCAGGATTCTGATGGAAAAGGTGCTGTTCGGAGGCAAAATTCGCGAAGATCAGAAAATCCGGGAAAATATACGGAAAATCCTATTTTTCCAGAAGATGAAGGAAGCCAGAAGGGGGGCTACAGATGGGCCACAGGGGGCCGACACCACCCCCTGGCGCGGGCCAGCCTAGGCCGCACCACCAGGTGGTGTGGTCGCCCTGGTCCACCCCTGGCACTCCCCTCGGGCATATATTATCCTCCTGAAACCCTAAGACTCGGGGAGCGACCACATAAAGATTCCGCCGCCTCTACAGGGCGGAAAACATCGAGAGAGAAAGATCTCTCCGGTAGATAGATTTCTGCCGGGGGAATTCCTTTCCGGAGAGGGGAGATCGTCGTCATCAACACCACCATCAAGCTGGACTTCATCAGGATCATCATCATCATCACCACCATCATCACCATCAGCACCCTCATCACCATCTCCATATTGTTGTAACAATTGCGTTGAATCTTGCATAGTTCATAGGGGAAACTTTCCCGGTGTTGATTACTCTTTGTAGTTGATGCTATTGAGTGAACCGTTGAATTATTGTTTATGTTCAAATTGTTATACATCATTATTCCATCTCTTATCATGATCCATATGATGTCTTGTGAGTAGTTCGTTTTGTTCTTGAGGACATGGGAGAAGTCATGTTGTTAGTAGTGGAGTTGTGTTGAGAAAGATTCAATGGTTTGATATTTAAGTTGTGGTGTACTTCTTCTAGTGGTGTCATGTGAACGTTGACTACATGACACTTCACCTATATGGGCCTAGGGGAATGCATTGTGTATTTGGCTACTAATCGTAGGGGTTGCCGGAGTGACAGAAACCTGAACCCCCGCTAGGAAACCATTGCACAAGGGACGTAAGGGTCTTAGAGTTTAAAGTTGTGGTTAGGTTTCTACCTTAATTTCTTTCTTGTACTTACGGATGTCTGCAAGGGCTATAAGCACAAGTATGTATTAGTCCTAGGAAGGTCGGTACATTAGCACAGGTTCACCCACACAACACTTAGCAAGCTAAAGAAGATTAATCAACTATATGAAGCGAATGCACTTGACAGTATTCCCATGTGTCCTCGAGAACGTTTGGTCATCTTAAGTAATACAACCGGCTTGTCCTTTGCTGCATAAAGGATTGGGCCACTTGCTGCAATTATTCCTTCTGTCTTTTATTTACTCGTACTTTGTTTACTTGCTTTATCAAAGACCCCTAAAAATCTGTTTTCTAAGTATTTGCAGAGAATTACTGATCCATACCACTAGCCGGCACCTTCTGCTCCTCGTTGGGTTCGACACTCTTACTAATCGAAAATACTGCGATACACCCCCTATACTTGTGGGTCATTAGACTCCTATGATGCTGCGCTTGTACAACTCGCCATTGATGATGGTGAAGGCATTTGAGCGCCGCGCTATGTGTCGTGCATCTGTCAGGTCGTCTGGCAGCCTTTTGCTGAGCAGGTATGTGATATACGGCCGCGTCCAGGATGGCTCGATGAGCATGACCTCCATGGGGCCGTTGAGTCCTCTAGGTTCTTGTTCTCTATCGTCTAGTTTTTTTAGTCCTCTAGGTGGCGCAGCCCCCGAGTCCTTCGATGTGCCAGCTGGTTGCTTTGGACCCTTTGGCTTGATGGCGCGTTCGCATATCTGCTCTAGGAAGACTCCGGGTGGCACCAGAGCACAGGTGGAGCCTATGTTGGCGAGTGTATCTACCTCCTTGTTGCTTTCACGGCCTACGTGCCGCAGTTCATAGCCATCGAAATCTCCTTCGAGTGCATCATAGAGGTTACGGTAGGCGATCATGTTGTCGCTCAGGGCGTCACACTAGTTCATGGTTTGGTCCACCACGAGCTTGGAGTCACCGTAGATAACGAGTCGTGTTGCACTACAGGCCTTGGCCATCCGCATCCCATGGAGCATGGCCTCGTATTCGACTTCATTGTTGGAGGCACGGAACTGCATTCGCAGACATTTCTCATCTTGTCACCCTGTGGCGATGTCAGGATGACACCGACGCCAGCTCCTTCTCAATGTTTTGACCCATCGAAGTGCATTGTCTAAAGGCAGGACATGTCTGGTGTATCAGGGAGCTGGTTTTCTATCCAGTGAACGAGGAAATCTAGGAGCACTTGCGATTTAATCGCGTCTCACTTCTCGTATGTGATGTCTCGTGGAGACAGCTCGATCCCCTAGAGCGCGACTCGTCCGGTGGCGTCAGGGTTGTTGAGAATTGTGCCCCAGTGGATCGTTGTTAACCATAATGATGGGATGCTCATGGAAGTAGTGGCACAGTCGCCGAACCATCATGAAGATGCCGCATGCTAGCTTCTGATAGTGCGGGTACCGATGTTTCGTTGGCATGAGCAACTCACTGAGGTAGTAGACTAGGCGTTGCACCCTGTGGACTTTGTTCTCCTCGGCTCGTTCCACTACCAGCATAGTACTAACCACCTGGTTGGTGGCGGAGATGTATAGCATCATGGGCTCCCTTTCTCTGGGCATCACTAGTACTGGCGAGGTGGAGAGTAGACGCTTGAGGTCTTCGAATGCTTCTTGCGATTCTTCTATCCACTCAAACTTCTCAGCTTTGCGAAGGAGCTGGTAAAACAGCAGCGCCTTCTTGCCTATTCGACTGATGAGTCGACTGAGCGCCGCAATTCGCCCAGCCAGCTGCTGGACGCCTTTGACGTTCTTCGGCTTCTCCATGGCCAGTATGGCCTTTATCTTCTTCAGGTTAGCCTCAATTCCCCTCGCAGAGATGAGGTACTCGAGCAATTTCCTGAATGGTATGCCGAAAGCGCATTTCTCCAGATTTAGCTTGATCCGGCAGCGATCGAGGTTGTCGAAGGTCTCGCGGAGATCGTCGTTTTATGAAGCCTCCTCCTTGGTTTTGATGATGATGTCATCGATGTAGACCTGGATATTTCGACCAAGTTGGCTCTTGAGGCAGGCCTATATACACCGCTGGTAGGTGGCTCCTGCGTTCTTCAACCCGAAGGGCATTTTTGTGTAGCAGAAGATGACGAAAGGCATGATGAAGGATGTTTTCTTTTGGTCCTCTTCCTTCATTTGAATCTGGTGATAGCCTGAGTAGGCGTCGAGGAAGCAGAGGCGCTCGCATCCCATGGTGGAATCGATTATCTGGTCGATCTGCAGTAATGGGAAGTGATCCTTTGGGCAATGCTTATTTAGGGAAGTGAAGTCCACGCACATCTGTGGGATATCCGTGTCCTTTTTAGTAACAAGCATGGGGTTTGCTACCCAGGTGCTCTCCTTGATCTCTCGTATGAAGTTAGCGTCGAGGAGTCTGTTGACTTCCATACTGACCGCATTTTCCCTTGGCTCTGACAATTGACGTATCGTCTGCTTCACTGGTCTAGCTTTAGCATTCACATTGAGTGAGTGCTCGGAAAATTCCATGGGAACCCCTGGCATGTCCGCTGGACACCAAGCAAAGATCTCCTAGTGCTTACGGAGTAATTCAACGAGCGCGAGTTATGCGGGACTCAAGTTGTTGGCGATGAGGGTCGTCTTGGTCGGGTCCATTGGATGGACCTAGACCGCCTTGGTGTGCACCGACAAGTCGAAGGATTGATCTGGTGCATTTGGCTTACTAGGATGAGGAAGACTGTTGTCTGTCGACTCCTTGAGCTTTGCCAGCTCCTCCTACATTCCGAAGGATTGGGAGATTCTGTTGAATTCCCTGTCATAGTTGTCTGACTTGGCAAAGTTTCTGCTGATGGTGATGATGCCGTTTGGTCCTCGCATTTTCATCTGTAGGTAGGCGTAGTGTGGCACGGCCATGAACCTCGCGAACACGACACGTATGAGGATGCAATGGTACCATGAGGGCCAGTCAATGACTTCGAATTCTAGGCGTTCTCATCTAAAGGTAGTTGGCGTGCCGAAGGTAACGTCCAAGTTAATCTTGCCCAAGGGGTATACGCCTTTCCCTGGGACGATGCCATGGAACATTGTGTCAGAGGCCTATAGGCAGGAGGAGAGGATCCTCATGGCACGCAAGATGCTGGCGAATATCAGGTTGATGTTGCTACCGCCATCCATGAAGACGCGGCTCATTTCGAAGCCTCCAATTTGTGCCTCGAGCACCAGGGGAGAGCGACCTGGGTGAGGTACTTGACACGGATGATCACGTTTGTCGAAGGTGATGTAGGACTCGCACCCACTGAGGTACTTAGTGGTTGAGGGTGGAGAGTTCATCGCCAAATTGACTTGGTGAGTGATAGATTTCTGCACTCTATTGGAGGGACGTCCTTTTTGGATCATGCCCATATTCCCCAGCGCTCATGGGTACTGCTCGCCTCCATTGTTATGGGTTGGTGCAGCCGCGGGCGGTGGTGGCCCGGGTGGTGGTGGCGGTGCTCCGTGAGCCACAGCACCCGGGGCAGCTCCATAGCCCTGATTTATCACGTTGTGATTCATCTAGGCGAGGCCTTCGTGGAGCTTGAGGAACTCGCGATAGTCCTTTAAGAGGTGACTAGATTTTTTCTTGTCGTCATGTTTGTCGATATAGAAGTGGACGTTGCAACGTTCATATAGCTTGTCCTGAATAGATGTTCCAGGTGCTTCATCGTGGGTACGGCATTGCCATACCTGCATGGTCTTCCCGCTGTCGCGGTATCCACTGCTGCGGTATCCGCTGTTGCGGTTGATGTCATCGCGTCTATCAGCGTAGCCAGCCGCGACCATGTTGACTTCTTCGCGGTCTTCGTAACTGCACATCCGACGTTTTCCTCGACGGTCACGTCTGCGGCCGAGGTCGTCATTGTTGTTTGAGTGGACACGATTGTTTTTCACCGAGTCCTCTCTATCAGCCCAACCGTTCGCAATCTCCATCAGGTGGTCAATTGTTTTGGACATCGAATGGCCCAGCTCCTCCCTAATCTCTCTATGTCATACGCTGCTGTTCAACGCTTCGATTGCAGGGTCATCGGAGATGTGCTCTACTGAGTTTTTAAATATGGACCACCTCTAGATGTAGGAACATAGTGACTCGTCGGGCTTTTGGTAGCAGCCCTTTAGTTCTTCGATTGATGCGGGCCTTTTGTAAGTCCCCTTGAAGTTTCTCACAAAGCTGTATACCAGCTGCGGATCGACCCGCGGGGGAGGTTGTTGAGCCACACACAAGCGGGGCTCTACTGCTGCAGCTGGAGGCATTGCATGGCCGTGCTCTTGGTTCCACCGTGCAACCTTATAGAGGAGATGTGATCCTCCAGCCAAATCTTCAGGTCATGGAGGCCATCGAATTTCGGGTTCTCTGATGGGAGTTTGAACCCTTTTGGCATTCCCTTTTGCCGTATGGCTTTGCTGAAGCAGCTGGCGCCGCAGAGCTCTGTTCCTTCATCCTCCGACTCTGTCGAGCGAGCACACCTTGAGCACATCTTGTCGACCTTGCACTGCGTGATATCATCACGCACATCATAGTCATAGTCATGTCAACGTGAGCGGCGTTGCCGCGACAAGTCATGTTCGTCGACGCTGGAAGAGGAGGGAGAGTAGTACTTGGATAGAGCCTTGCTTTTCTTCGGCTCTGGCGCTGGATCTTTGATGAGCGCGGCTTCGACCAGCCCCAGGCCAACGATCGTAGATCTGTGCATGGCAGATCGTGGATCCCTAGCTGGCGGCTGGTTGTTGAGCAGGTACATGGTGGTGCCGTCACCTCTGCTTGTGGTGTTTTCAGGAGCACATTGCCCTGTGTATACACCATTATGAATGAGAAGTTGAGGGCTCGAGTGGCCTCGTCTCTCTCCTTGTCATTCAGTTGGGCTAGTCGAGAGCGCCTTTTGGCGGCTTCATAGTCGTTGCCCTTGGAGGAGGATCCTCCAATGGAAGAGAGTTGAGCTCGTCGAAGGCTCGACTCATCCGCCGCCCTTCTGCGCTCGTCGAGCTGGGCGATCACTTATTGCTGGCGCTTGTACTCCTGCAAAAGCAGCCAGTAGTAACCCATCAGCATTTGTTGCGATGATTTTTGTGGCAAGGGGTTGCCCCGTAAGGCCTCCCTGTAGTGGGCCCACTCGACGTCGTTAAGCTCAATCAGCTGTCGCTCGCGTTCACCACGCGCAAGGTTAGGCGGCTGTTGATCTTCTTGGACGGGACCAGCGACAAGGGGCTGGTTGGTTGGCCCTTTGTTGGTGGGGACGCTATTGGTGGGGGCGCCGTTCATGACTGGGATGCCACCGTTGGTGTCAGTGTTTCCCTGAGTGTTGTTGCCGCCCATGTTGATGACGGTGCACATGTAGTGGTTGGGGAAGCTGTTGCTCCCGCATCTCTCAGATCCGGAGCCGTAGGCTTCGTCTTCTGTCGCCAGATCACATAGATCGGACTCACAACTGATGTTGCCATCCGTATCCTTGACTGATGCCGATGTGTTGAGTTCGCTTAGGGTGCCGATCGGTGGTGGGAACCACGATGCAAGAGCAATCGCTAGAACCTTCGGCTGATCAGGGAGGTGAAGTGTGCCCAGCTGACCAACTTGGAAGCGTAGGCTTCCGATCGCCAGGCCGATCCCATCGCCCACGGACTTGAAATCCGGGCGAGTCGCCGGTGCGTGGACTGTGAAGTCGAGGGAGCCGAAAAGGAAGCAAGTCTCTGCTGCTGCGGAGTCGTAGATCTTGGTTGATGGGGCCGAGGAAGCTGTAACATCAGCACTCCCGCTTCCCACAGACGGCTCTGATTGATGAGGGGATAACTCATCAATGCCCATCGTTGCTGGACTTAGGTTCGAGGAAGTGGCGAGTACTAGAGGCATCGATCGGCTAGCAAACAAGCACATAGGTGACATGAGGTTTTACCCAGGTTCAAGCCTTGTAGAGGACCCTACTCCTGCTTGTCTGCTCTTGATTATGATGGAATCAAAGATTAGAATGGTGCGCAGATGCAATCTGGCGGTGTGTATGTGGGGGTGTATGCGTTGGTCCTCCTCGCCGCCCCCTCCTAGCCTTTATATAGAGAGGCTAGGTCTTGGGTTAGTAGATCGAGTCGGTTACAAGTTAGGGATTACCTTTAAGTTTCTATCTACACTTTTCCGCGTCCTCCAAGAAGTCAAACTTCTAGCGGGCCACCTGAATCTTTGTTGGGTTTCGATTGCACCGTGTACTCCTTCTTGGGCTGAACCATATTCGCTAATCTCAGGTACCTATAAGGTATGCCCACGTCAAGCATACTCCCATAATCTCTTTTGAGCCATGGCCCTTATATTTTTGGTATTTTAAGTGTTGAAAACAAATAGCAAATAACTAATTCTTTGGGTTTTCAAATAGATAACAAGAAAGTAAAGTAAGAACAAGAATTAAACTACAAACTAATAATAAAACTAAAAACAAGGTCTCTAATGACCTCACCAAGATAGCGAAATTGCTTCCCCGGCAACGGCGCCAGAAAAAGGGTTGATACCTTCGATCCAGATTCACGGATGTAGTATAATAACTTTTTCCCTAGAAGACCTAGGTTTAATCAAACCTTGGAAAGCAATGCTGAAAGGAAATAAAAAAGACACGTCTACAATACTTTGTTTGTTCATTTTACCTTAGTTTACCAGACCAATATAGTTTACTTCATAATGGGTTGAATCAATGGATGGAGATAGGCCAGGGCTGAAGATCCACCTGCAGCTGCACATCATATGAGATAAAAGAAAATAATAAGCATAGTCATGTGTAATATTTGAATGGAGATAATCTCTTGTGGGTAACACATCCTAATATACTAGAGCCCCCGTGATGCAGCAGGCATATCAATAGTCTTTTAGTCCAACCGAGTGCACAATGAAGCAACATGCTACAAATGATTATTAAGTGTACAACACAGGTCAAAGCTTTAAGTGGTGATGTTGTTGTGGTACCAATGGGTCGCAAAGCAAAGACCATACTACCCTTTCTTTCACTAAGGTTCCTATGAGATTGCCACTAGCCAAGTATCTCACCTCAAGCCTTTATCAATCTATGGGATCTTGGGTACCTACAAGTCCACAAATCGAGACAAGAGACAAAT
Organism: Avena insularis; assembly: GCA_023614405.1. Classification (NCBI taxonomy): domain Eukaryota; kingdom Viridiplantae; phylum Streptophyta; class Magnoliopsida; order Poales; family Poaceae; genus Avena; species Avena insularis. The sequence continues at coordinate 280,911,601 of CM042694.1, read as the reverse complement.
AAACAAATGATACAAATCTCAATTGCAAACAAAATACAATACTTCCATGAATTAGATGCACATAATCGCTGCGAGGTTTCTCCCCAACCCACAGCCTGTGAGGACTACTCACTCATAACAAATAGATCAGAGATAGAAAATATCATACAAATACTTAGATTGAAATCAAATATTCTTACAATGGTCACCAAATCACAAGGAGATCTAAAGTACAAAGAAATGGCTATGGCTAGTAGATGGGATGTATGGTGGAAGTGATGAACAATGGCGTGGATCTCCTTTGGTGGTGTTGTGATGTAATCTGAGAATGGCGGATCTCTTGCTAGCGGCTAGAGCCTCAAAATATATAGGCGTCTTCATGAAAGTTGTAGGGTCTGATGAGACGGGTCACCACCTATTCTGGTGAAATTACAAGTGGTCGTTGTTTGCTGATGCTCGAACGACTCCCCAATTACTTGGACGTGTGGACTTCCTCAAAAACCTTCATTATGACTCTTGATTTTGCATTAAAAACCATGATTTCCTGCACAACATAATTGAAAGAGAGTTTTTGCATATCTTTCCAATTATTAGTCATTAGTGGCAAGGATTGAGAGTTTCTTGGCAATTGCTTGACCAAAAACAATGTTTAAATGCAGTGAAAGATGGCTAATATTTGAGCCATCAGCCAGCCCCACTCATGGACCCCACATGCGGACAAGCCCATTAGGGTTGTTGGCCACCCCTTGGCCCCTCCTAGGGCATGCGGGCCCCTCTTGGGCCTCTCCGGAGGCCCATTAAGGTGAGTTTCCCCATTAAATACAATTAAAAATATATTTTTAATATTAAGTCATTTAATTAATATTAAATACATAATATTTAATACCTATCACTCTGAAACACCTTCGGACCCCTCCGATTAATATCGGATTTCACCAAAACACTTTCAGTACCTCCTTGGAACAATTTCGGCGTTCTTTCTCTTTTCTACGGCAATCCCGAATAAATTCCTAAGTGTCACTACCCTTAAGTGTGACACCCTTATGGTTCGGGAACACACAGACATGATCGAGGCACCTCTCCTATCTATGACCAATAGCGGGATCTGGATACTGATGCATGTAAAATGCATCCATGAACTTTGCACTTTATTACTTGATATTCCAACATATTTGCATCATATATGGAGTATATTCATGTTTTATAATGATATTTGGGAATAATTCACACTTCCCATATTGTTTTGGAATTAACCATACCGAGGCAGAAAACCCCTATTTCAATGTTTTTGATTTTCAGGTACCCAAACAATGTCCAATTGACCCGACACTTCACATGACCCATTATTTATCAGAAAGAAGAACATTGGGCCAAAGATCCACGAGAAAAGAAGACCGATGAGGAAACTATCCCAACACACACGGCCAGGTCAGTGGCCATGGCTGGTGTGCTCGTTTGCCCCTCGAGTCTCCGATGACATCGATTATTTATCCTAGGCGAAGGTCCTGACCTAAAACCACGTATAAAAAAGGTCTCTCGGAGATTCTCGGAAAGGAGCGCCACAGAAGATAGAAACATGAAATAGATAGGCAGGAAGCAGAAGATCGGAGGGGAAAAACTCTGGAGGGATGCTGCCAGTGTGATGTCCACCTCCTCCAAACGACTCTAGCACCTTCACCATGATGAAGGGGGAGTAGTCCACCCATAGACTACGTGTTTGTGGCAGTAGCTATTGTATCTCTCTCTCATGATCTCGATTGTACTAGAACCGTATGACCTGCATAACATGATTACGGTCATATTTGTATTACCTATGCGGTGGATCTTTATATAGTTGATATTTGAGATTGCAATTGTTCAGTATTTGAAGTATATGAATAGATGCATATCATGTACCCCGTTCTTGTTTACTTGTTTTGATCAAACTTGTATATTGGAGCATGTGTGGGGGAACGTGTGCATTAGTTGGAGCAACGGGGGTGATCTTGTGGGTAGGACAGTAAAACATGTGAATCACTTCCGTGTTTACCTTACTTGGTTTCCTCACTAGGGATAAAGAAAATACCATGCTTAGATCAGATCCAATATGTTCTTATTTTAACTTCATGTCATAGAACTTAATGTTATACTCTGAAATTGATCTTAATACTAGATTGCTTGGAGACCCCCCTTTCTAGTGGAGTATAAGTTAATTGTTAGAAATAACATATCTATGTTAGGACGTGATGCCCATATGAATTGCTATTCCATGCTTTAACATGTTGCACCAATATTATGTCAACTAGAGTGTCCCATGTCCACCACAACTCAAAGAGAGAGTGCATAAGCAAAACCATGAACCCTGGTCTATTTTAAACCATAAGAAAACACTATCCAACACATCTACATCACTTTTTATTTTCAATACTAATTAAATACGAAAATACAAAAAACGTTTCCCATACTTGCAAACACCAATAAAAACCCAAAAACATCATATTCCATTGCATTTACCACCATTGCATATTTACTTTACTATTGCATTGCATTTTACTTTTATTGTATTTTATTTCAAATTTGCTTACATACACCTTGTGCTTGACAACCACTTGGTGAGGTTGAGGGCACAAAACAATCTACAACTATTTTGTAGGTTGCTTGGCGAAGAACAAAGAGGATCATTATCTTACACACGGCTCCCCGAGAGTTCGATATTTAAACCCTCGAGTTTCTCTCATGGGGAAGAGTTCCATTTACTCCATCACTCTCCACGTAGAGTCTCAACTATTAAGGTACAGCGAGAAGCTCCTACGACAACTGTCAGGAAGTTTTCTGGCGCTTGCATCAAGAAAGCTTTTTGGACGCCATTGCCGGGGAGCTAGTAAAAGGATAGCTCACAAGAAAGTTCAACTTCATCACTAACTTGTGTAAATACCTAAGATTGGGGAGGTTGCACCTACGTGAGTATCTTCTTGGTCTTTTAAATCTTCAAAATAGTTTTATTTTGTTTTGCTGTTGTATTTAATTTCATCTTTACATTTTATTTTTTATGTTTTTAGTTTCTTTTACCATTCGGTTTTGCATTTACTTTTATTTTTTAGTTTTTGTCTTACTTTTGTATTTCGGGTTGTCTTTTAATTTTTAATTTTGTTCATTTGTTAGTTATTAGTTCAGTAGTGTCAATTGTAGTATCATTGTAATTTCAGTTTTCATTCAAAAACATAAAACACATAAAAATTAGTATCACTTTACTACTTGCGCAATGAGAGAAAGAACAAAATTGCGTGACTACACAAATACACCTAATGATCAATTTATTGCTAAGCCCATTGCCACACCTGAGATTACAATGAGGATCTTTGAAGTTAGTCCTAGTTTTCTAAATTTTATAACTAGGGATTAATTTGGAGGTTGTGCAAATGAGGATGCCTCTATGCATCTTGATGACTTTTGTGAAATATGTAACATGCAAAATTTTAAAAATGTTGAAAATGATATCCTCAAACTAAAATTGTTTCCATTCTCACTTAGAGGAAAAGCTAAAGCATGGCTACTATCACTACCTACTGCTAGTATAAATTCTTGGGATGATTTAAAAGAAGCGTTCATAAAAAATATTATCCTCCTATTAAATTTATGCAAAATAGAAATATCATCTTATCATTTAGGCAAAATGAAAATGAGCATGTAGCTATGGCTTGGGAGAAAATTAAGATAATTCTTAGGACTTGTCTGTCACATGGATTCATGAATGGACCATCTTGCATTCATTCTATAATGGTTTGAACTATATGTCTAGAAACATACTAGATTCTGCTGCTGGAGGTGCTTTTATGAGTAAAACTATTGTAGAAGCAAAAGCCATAGTAGAAAGTATATTGAAAAATTATAGTCAATGACATACTAAAAGAGGACCTATTCCTTCCAAGAAAGTAAACTACATAGAAGAGATAGACACTTTATCTAATAAAATGGATTCCATTCTTTCTTTAATGTCTAAACAAAATGTTGAGAATGTTCCTTTGCAAGACTTAGTTGGTAATAATGCAAGTGTGGATGTGAACTTTGTTAGGAATTTTGGTATGGTAGTTATGGTAATAATAATTACAACTCTTACAATAGGCCACCCTTTGTTCCCAACAAATATGTTGTTGGGACACACAGAGATAAACAAAACTTTTTCCCTACGTGGTACTCCCAAGATCCAGCTCAGGTAATAGGCCACAAGATTACCGCTAGACACGCAGATGCGGAAGTGGATGTTGCATGTCGAAGCAGTGCCGAACGATCCCACGGACAAACCTCTCGATCCCAAGAACTCCTTCGCTAGATCCCCAGGAGCTTCCCTGTCTCCAGCACCGCACGTGCAATGCCTCTACCGATATCCACACATACATGAAGGAGCTTCGGATAGAGGATTGGTAGATCCTGTCTAGCCCGAAATGGAAGTGGAGAAAGTGATGGCTAGGTCAGGGACTATCCCTTGTCACTCCACTTATATACACTCCTAGTTGGGCTCAATGCTTGAGGCCCATCTAGGCCGTATTCCAATCTCCACATGGATCTAATCCACATGGGATCCTTACCCTTAAGTGTGTGACCCTGTAGGTTCAAGTACACCTGGACACGATATGAGCTACTCTACCAAGTATCCCGTCATGGCTTTGAGTCCAACTCAGTCCCATAAACACTTGGTCTCAAGTCGATAGATGATAGCGACCTCTAGCAAGACGTGCCAACTCCCAAGTGTCGTAAAGTCAGAAGACGAACCTTCAATGTGACTTTCATCCAAGTCCCTTTGCTACACGATATATCTGTTAAGCTATAGCGAGTAGTTGTCATCCCTTTAATAGCTTAACTCTCTTCTCGTACCATGATATGTGATTCACTGGACTAACTCTTAGTCCGACTCCTCAGTTAACACTTAACTGAGTAGCGCATGCCCATGCTTCTGAATCATATCACACGAGAGGGCCTAGAGAATATCTCTCCATTACAGAGGGGCAAACCCCATCTTGGTAATCCACGTCACGCATCTTGCTTCACAACCAACCCGAACTCTACCTTTATAACTGCCCATTTAGGGAACAACGTTTGATAGAACCTAAGTTGGCGATCCACAAGTCGGATCATGCAATCAACTCAGGTCAAAGGATTCCATTGCTTGAGACTGCAAATGACAACATGCTTGTTGCATCTCAATTGTGGGTCAGTCCGACTCGCTAAACTCTTTAGCCGAATCAGTGTAAGTCAGAATAGCATCACCATGCCCATGACAAGTGGAACCGTGTCATCAACCGACTTGCACATTGGTCTAAGTTGTGTGTCCAACACAACCTCAACAACCAAGGACAATCTAGTATGAACAATCATGAATATATAGTCCCACAACTGAATCACGTATTTAGTGATACATATATGATGTTCATACAAGGACAACTTTACTTTATGAATACTTTGGGAAATATCATCAACCATGATTGCCTCTAGGGCATATTCCCAACATATGCTAGTAGTGGTAATGTTTCTAATGACTTGGAAAACACTATTAGATCATTTATATCTACCCAAAAAGATTTGAACAAGGAATTTATATATAAATGTGAGAAACAAGATGCTTTATTTGAGAGGGTAGATCAGATCACTAGGGAAGTAACATCATTGAAAGAAACTATCATTGCTCAGAAACATGAGGAAACTATAAACTATGTGCAAGATGTAATAGATAGATCTTGGGAAGTTATTAACGAAACAAAAAGAGTGAAAAATGAAACTCTCATGATTATGAATGAGAAAAAGATAGAAGAAGTAAATATGCTTAGTGAGTTTAACGATCAATTACTTGATCTAGATAAATGTAGCTTGCATGAACTCATTAATGTGCTACAAAAATTTGCTAGTGATCCTTCCATAAATTCTCACCAAGCGGTTTTTGGTTCTTATATAGCTAACCATGTGCTTAAAGAAACAATTTCTAGGTACAATCAAGATGCTATGATACCACCTAAGCTTTGGGATGTATGGATCCCCAAGGTATTAAGTACTATTGTAAAATAAACACACCATGATGTACTTGATCTAGGTTCTAGTGTTTCAGTTTTATCTAAAGATCTATATGAATTGCTAGAATTGCAAAATATAGAAAAATGATCCATGGACTTACTACTTGCTGATGATACCATTAAACATGTTGTAGGAAAAGTTAGTAATGTAATGGTTGATCTTCACATGGCTTTCATTCCCGTTGATTTTATTATCATGCACATGGGGAGTAAAACCTCTAGTCCAATTATTTTGGGAAGATCTTTCTTCGTACTACAGGTGCTATTATTGATTCAATGGAAGGAAATGTAAAGTTTCAGTTTCCACAGAAGAAGTGTATGGAACACTTTACAAGGAAGAGGGACACTCAAAAACTCAAGCTCCCCCATGAGCTTCACCTCTCTTGAAATTCAAGTAAGTAAGCCTAGCTATATGACTTTAAAGAAAGCGCTTTGCGGGAGGCAACCCGAATATTTTTGTTTTGATTTTCTTTGTGTCCTCTTGCTGTAGCAAGAGACTTTATTTTTAGTTTTTGGTCTATAGTTTTCACTAAATTACCAAGTTTTACCCATTTTGGATTGAAAAAAGTTGAACACAGATATGAAGTTGCAGATTTTTGCACGAGTCTCTATACCGGATGATTTTTCAGATTTTTTCTATAACTCCGACTGAGCTTATATTGGAACTGTAGTTACAACTTTTAATCCTCTGTATGCTCATGTAATTTCGTGATTTTATGACATGCCTAAGTAGTGTAATTAATTACGTTTTTCTGCTGCTAAAATTCTGGAAAAATTCTGTCCCATTTTGTTTTATGCATTCTTTGAGCTTTTAAGTTAAATCTTTTTGATTGATTTAAGTTCACGAGAAAGCATACAACATTATATACCTACTGGAAATTTCATATACACATTTGTTAAAGGTTTTTTTGCATCAATCAATGTGTCTTTTGTACCCACTAATGTCACCCCACAGAAAAGAGATTCGAGAAAATTTTGTGTTGATGTTTTTTCACAGGGATTAGAGGAGATGCACCAAGAGCAATCCAAGTATGGTGAAAACCATAATCTTGGGGATGCCCAAGGCACCCCAATGGACCAATCACACTCTCAGTTTGCATAGGTCTACTTTTTGTTTTCCGAGCAACACATTACTATCACATAAACTTGAAGCGTCTTTTATTTGTTTTAGTTTGTTTTGTTTTAATTCTATTTGAGTAAGACCACCACTTTGATATATATTATGGGAGAGCTACTGGAGGTTTGTTTTAAATAAAGTTGGATGCTATTAAAAAGTTGGGATTAGGATGTTGAAGTTGATTTAAAAAGATTACACATAGTTGCATGGTTCATATGCTTTGAATGAGTATCAATTTGCAAATGCATTGTGTCGAGTTATCTTTTATTCATATTTTGAAGCTTGCTATTAGTTTACATTGTTTGACATGGACTGATTAGAACTATGGAATCTTATGCATGCATGTAGTCGGTCAACTTTCTCCCTCTTGCTAGCCCAAAAATAAAACCAATAAGTTAAAACTTGTTATCAAACTCCTTTGAACCAAGTTTTCTAGATTGTCCAACATACCTACCTATTGGCATAATTGCTATTCCATGTATGTTTGTCATTTTTTATTGATTTATATAGCTTCCAAATTAAGATGATTAAGGCTATATTTGCCACAAGAAAATTGGTTAGTAAAGCTCTCACAGACTTGATGGCACGCTTTTATTTCTTGCACATAATAAACTTGAACCATTGTGAATATCTTATGAAGTTGTGTGCTTGACAAATTATGAGTTGGGAGTTATCATAACCATGCTTTCATGGTGAACATTTTCAACATTGCACTTATTCACTTTTAGTTCATATCATGCTCTTTTCTTATGGATGCCTATCATTGTGAAATAACTTGGAAACTTTTTGAGCTCATGGAGTTTGTATATATGTGAGAGAAATGCCTGGGCCGCTAACCCAAGCCATGCATCATTGTGAGCATTCTATGAAGCATCTTCACTAAAAAGCTATTCCAATAGTAAATAAAAAGAATTGCTGAGATGCCCATTGTCTATTTGTCTTGTCATTTTGGTTTGGGAAACCTCCCATACCATAGGGCAAGAGGTACCCCATTTGGCGTTCTCTATGATACATGTATGCTTACAATGACAAGAACTTTCTTATGGTCCTAAGTTGAGTATCATGTGGTGTAGGTGCTTGTATTCAAGGGGCATGATGCATTCAACTTATACTTTGTCAAGAATTAATATAACTCATACTTGCCATCACACTAACCTTAACCACTCAAGATGCTTATGATAGGGGCAATGAGGGCTCAAAGATAATGAATACCATAGTTCAAACATGATCATAAAGCTATATGAAACTTATTCATGATTAATCTCTGCTTATTATCTATCTTTCCAAAGTGTCCACCTTAATATTCAGAATTGAGAAGAAAACTCTATGACCACTATAGGAAGTTTTTTACTTTAATTTTGCTTTTGCATTTTGTATTCATTTGGTCCATATCTCTTTTTTGTATGTTACCCTTTGTAAATTGCTATTGATCCTCCTTTCATGGTATATGAGATATCACTTCATTATCTATCTTGCATATTGCTATTCCTTTAAAGAATGAATCATTTGACTTTGTATAGCAATAGTAATCAGTCTTGATATCCAAAATAGTATTAAAGTACAAAGTCCATGTTAGTTTTATCACTTTCATACTCGAGGACAAGTATAGGTTAAGCTTGGAGATGCTGATGCATGTAAAATGCATCCATGAACTTTGCACTTTATTACTTGATATTCCAACATATTTTCATCATATATGGGGTATATTCATGTTTTATAATGATATTTGGGAATAATTCACACTTCCCATATTGTTTTGGAATTAACCCTGCCGAGGCAGAAACCCCCTATTTCAATGTTTTTGACTTTCAGGTATCCAAACAATGTCCAATTGACCTGAAACTTCATGGGACCCAATATTTATAAGAACAAAGAACATTGGGCCAAAGATCCGCGAGAAAAGAAGATCGAGGAGGAAACGATCCCAGAACACGCAGCCAGGGGGTTGGCCGCGGCTGGTGTGCTTGTTTGACACTCGAGTCTCTGATGCCATTGATTCTTTCTCCCAGGCAAAGGTTCTGACATAAAACCATGTGTAAAAAAGGTCTCCCGACGATTCTCAGAAAGGAGGGCCGCAGAAGATAGAAACACGAACAAAGAGGCACGAGGCACAAGATTGGAGGGGGGAACTCCGGCGAGGCGCTGCTGGTGTGATCTCCACCTCCTCCAATGACTCCAGCACCTTCACCGTGATGAAGGGGGAGTAGTCCACCACTGGACTATGGGTTTGTGGTAGTAGCTATTGTATCTCTCTCATGATCTCAATTGTATTAGAAACGTATGAGCTGCATAACATGATTCCGGTCATATTTGTACTACCTATGTGGTGAATCTTTATATAGTTGATATTTAAGATTGCAATTGTTCAGTATTGGAAGTATATAAATAGATGCATATCATGTACCCCGTTCTTGTTTACTTGTTTTGATCAAATTTGTATATGGGAGCGTGTGTGGGGGAACGTGTGCATTAGTTGGAGCAATGGGGGTGATCTTGTGGGTAGGATAGTAAAACTTGCGAATCACTTGGGTGTTTACCTTACTTAGTTGCCTCACTAGGGATAAAAGAATGCCATGCTTAAACTAGATCAAGTATGTTCTTATTTTAACTTCATGTCATAGAACTTAATGCTATACTCTCAAATTGATCTTAATACTAGATTGCTTGGAGACCCCCCTTTCTAGTGGAGTATAAGTGAATTGTTAGAAATAACATACACTTGGGTGTTTACCTTACTTAGTTGCCTCACTAGGGATAAAAGAATGCCATGCTTAAACTAGATCAAGTATGTTCTTATTTTAACTTCATGTCATAGAACTTAATGCTATACTCTCAAATTGATCTTAATACTAGATTGCTTGGAGACCCCCCTTTCTAGTCGAGTATAAGTGAATTGTTAGAAATAACATATCTATGTTAGGACGTGATGCACATATGAATTTCTATCCATACTTTGACATGTTGCACCAATATTATGTCAACTAGAGTGTCCCATGTCCACCATAACTCAAAGAGAGAGTGCATAAGCGAAACCATGAACCCTGGTCCATTTTAAACCATAATAAAACACTATCCAACACATCTACATCACCTATTATTTTCAATACTAATTAAATCCGAAAATACAAAAACATTTGTCATACTTGCAAACACCAACCAAAACCCAAAAACATCATATTCCATTGCATTTACCACCATTGCATATTTACTTTACTATTGCATTGCATTTTAATTTTATTGTATTTTATTTCAGTTTTGCTTACGTACACCTTGTGCTTGACAAACACTCGGTGAGGTTGAAGGCACTGTTGGGGATATGCTATATGGGTATCCTCATAGCATGTCACCAATCCACCTAACTTGGGTGGCCCATAGTTGGTAGCAAGGCCTATGGCCTGCTAGGCGGCCCAGTTAGACGGATCCTGAAGGGAGGCCCATACCAGATAAAGGAAGGCTACGCAGGTGTCACCGACATACTCGGAGCCTTGGAGTACAAGACACGGAAGACTAGTTCGTATTAGTGTAGGACTCTTTACCTTGTTCGGCAACGACCTTTCCCTGTAAACCCTAGGTCTTGGCGCCTTTATAAACCGGCATGTGGGAGCCTTTAGGGCACAACCTCTTAGATTGCTACATACAACGCACAATACCTCGCACAGCGAACCTATCATTGTAACTCAGCGTATTGCCATGGTAGTGATTTATAGCAAGAGTAGAGTTCTGCCACCGTTGTGGGACTTGAACCTAGGTAAGCTATGTTACCTCGTACCCGACAACTCTCCGCCTTACCCCACGTCTCTAAACACGCAGTATGAGGACCCCTCCATGGCATACTCGTCGGCAATACCACGACAGTTGGCGCCCAACATGGGGCAAGAGGTGCTTCGATCTCTACACCGGGCGAGGTCCAATCTCTTCGCGGGAATCGGAGATACCGTAGCCATCGGTCACGTTATCTTCTCTAGTTATGTCCCGATTATCCCTCTAGATGAGTTCTGGGTGCCGGCGAAGACGAACCCCATGCGCTGCTCCGTCATCCCCTTCAGAGACATCCACATCTTCATCGACAAAACTGACTCGGGTCCTAGCTCCCAGGAAGTCGGAAACTCATCAAGCCCCGCACGGACCGCCTATGAGCAAGACACGTTCGCGGAAGGATCTGGGCCATACCTCTCCTTGAAGTATGGTGGCTCGGATCAGGAAATTACAAGGCCCACCCAAACCGCCCCTATGCAGGACATAAAGGTGGAAGGACCCCGCAAATCCACTTGGCTTCCCCGAGCGTTAGAGATGCGCAGGTCACACTTTGTCGGCGTCATCACCATCTTCGATCTAGCTAGATCGGTTCAAAAGGATGGAGAACCTCCCCGCGAATACCTCGCTAGATGGATGAGGGTAAGGGAAACCCTAGAGGGCGACCGTGCCGACGAGCTCGTATAGCACTTCGTTGAAGGGCTCACACCCGGAACACTTCTCCGGCATACCCTCTGAAGATGGCAGGCCGAAGGCCCTCTCACCCTTGGCGAGATGGTTGCCATTATCATAGAATACGCGGATGCCAATGAAGAGGCCATGATGGCAATCGCCATCGTAGCCGAATGAGGAACCAACAACAACGGCCCGCCTCCATCACCCTCCACATCCGCCATCGTCAACACCGAAGCCAACTCCGACTCCGTCCTTGACGCGCTTTACACAAACATCAGTATGGATGCTAGCGGCTCAGATGCTAACTCAGAGGAATACGACACTGTTATGAGGGAGATCGAGCAGGAGATCGAGAAGGAGGAGCGTGCCGACAAGACCAACACTTCCCACCAGGTGCTAGTCGCCATTGGGAGCATGATGGAAGAAAACAGACAGGAACCGGAACATGAGAGAGCTCCGCCCACACCAGCGGTCACCAGAGCAGAAGTAGCTAAGAAAGCCGTCGAGCCTCTAGCTCCGGCCAAAGCTATGCCTCCTACGGTTATGCACCCGCTACCGGTGTAGGAACTCACCACGACCCCTATTATGGCCCGACAATCGAATCATCCGCCAATGCCACCGTCAACGTCTGCAGCTGGCAACCCATTGGCCACTCCCGCTGACAAAGCAATCTATGGCGCACTTCTTGTTGAGCCAATCACCATTTCCCATATCTAGAGCGTTACGGAGCTTGATGAGAAGCGTGCGGAAATCTTGGAGGAGGCCAAGTGCATCAAGGAGTAGGGCGCTAAGCTAGACGAAGACATGGCTAAGGCACAACAATCCATCAAGGCAGCAAGAGCTATGGAGGTTGAGTACAAGCAATTGCTATTAAAGCAAAAGACAAATAAAGTACCAGGTCACGTTGTCGAAGATCTCGGTGTTCGGCGAAGGTTGGGATATAACGGGTCTAAGCCGACAAAAGACACACCTTACATCGATTCAGAGGGGAGGCAGGGCATGCCAACTCCCGCCCTCAACATTGCCATCGCCAAGACCCTCCTAGAGCAGGACAGGTCGCTAGAAGCAGTTTCTCAGGTGTACAACCTTGTCATTAAGGCATGCAAGCAACAGGAAAAGGCCACCTCACAGAGGCTTGAGTCCAACCCAAAACTTTGCCAGACGCAGAAGGCCAAAATCTCCCCATGACGAGGGATCCCACACGGGCTCCACAGAGCAAAGACAGAAAGAGGCATGCAACAGGACGAACGACATCCCCATGTCCTCCGATCACGGAGAAAAGGCTCGTCCTCACCGGTCGCCACCTCCACCACCATCTCGGTGTCACGAGGAACCAAAGCCGCGCCACCATACAAGCATGCCACCGCCAAGGCGGCCCCAGCCCGGCATTGTTATATGCGATCAGGGCGAGCAGCCTCGGCATGCCGGAGAGTGCAGCGGCATTGAAGGACATTGGAGCAGGTCCCATAAGGAGCTGCCACGTCTGACAAGTAACCGCAATAGGCGTGAGGAATCACAGGAGGGGCACAACAAGAGAGCTAACCCACCGCCACCATCGCCACCTAGCAGCCATCATGGCGGAGGACACGATGGATCTGATAGATCACACCACACTCCCCTCCCCATGACGGAAAAGGGAAGCAACCAGAGCTATACGATGCACGTACATGGCTGGACAAGATCCAAGAGGCTCGGGAGCTCCCATACCTTGGGCCACGATGTTTTGGACCGGTAATACGGGCCACAACTTATCCCAAGGGACTCTAGATAGACAAGACCATCAAGCCATACAACAGCACTGCCAGGCCAGCAATGTAGTTGCAGGACTACAGTGAAGCGATCCACATCGCAGGGGGAAACCCCAATGTCACCGTCAAGTATCTCCCACTCATGTTGACTGGCACCGCCTGACAATGGATTGACGACTTACCGGAGAAATCAATATGCAATTGGTTGGACATGCATGAAGCGTTCACCAAGAATTTCGAAAGGTACGTACAAGCGTCCCTGCACTATCGGAGACCTACAGCGATATGTGCAAGAAAAGGATGAAACCTCTTGTGCCTACCTCTCTCGCTGGCTGGATATGAAAAAATACTGTGCAGGGGTGCACAAATAGACCGCTATGGCCGCCTTCATCGATGGTCTAGAAAAGGGAACTTTGCTCCGACATACATTGAAGCGCAAGAAAGACAACAATGATCTCAACCTCAACGCAATGATCTCCATGGCTAGCGAGTTCACCGCTGCTAACGACGATGCACGCGGATCGTTGCCAGCAATAGCAATCCCTACTCAGGCCAGGAAGAACAAAATTAACAAGCAGAAGAATCCGCCCGAAGAAAAGCAAGTAGCCGACATGGTCGCCGCACCGTTCACTGGCAGAGGCAATGGCGGACAGCGTGGACATGGTCGAGGGGCTAGCAGTGGTCAGCAGAGGAGTGACACTACACCCTCAGCTCCCCGCGTTCCCCAAACGTAAGAAGAGTACCACGATATGTCGTGTTTCGTCCACCTTGACGCAAACGGCAAAGACACCCACACCAACCGCCAATGCAAATTTGTCAACGGTCTCAAGGAGAACCCTGAGTCCAGCTACAAGCAAAGTCGGAAAAACAGACCCCACAGAAAGGGCAAAGGGAAGAAGAAGGAGGAAGAGCCCAAGGAATCAAGTGATATAGAAGAAGATGTGGACCCAAAATATTTCGACAAGGGAGAGGATAAAGGGAAAAATCCCATCGAAAAGAAGGCCCCATGTTACCACACCTTCCTTGGAACTCCAACCATTCGGGCCTAGAAAACCTCTCTGAGGATACTGATGGCTACCCTCCCTCCGTTTCCCCAGTACGTCAGGTGGTCGGAAGTTCCAATTACTTGGGATAGGAAGGATCACCCAGCACTTATCCCAACAGAGAACCAGTATGACATGGTCATCAACCCTTTGATTGATTCCACGGAGTTCACCAAGTGCCTCGTGGACAGTGGAAGCAGCATCAACATCATGTACTTGGATACACTACACAAGATGAACTTGACAGAGACCCAGCAAGGAAAATCAACACCGTGTTCCATGGGGTTGTCCCTGGCCGACAAGAAAATTCCCTAGGCTGCATCACCCTTCCGGTCGCTTTTGGCGATGTCAATAATTACCGCCAAGAATGCATGACCTTTGAAGTGGTGCCCTTCAATAGCGTGTACCACGTCATCTTTGGACGCAACATCTTCCACTCCTTCCTCGCAAGGCCATGCTTTTTCTACAACAAGCTCAAGATTCCTAGACCAAATGGCGTCATCACCGTTGACGGAAGCTTCACCAAGGCATGGGAGTGCAAGCTCAGTGAATCCACCTTCGCTGAAGTAGTCCTCTACGGCGAGGAGTTCAAGAAGATCCAGAACCAGGTCGATGCCTCGGAGATGCCGGCTTCGAATAAGAAGTTTACTGCGGCCGAACCCGCCTTCAAGGCTGCCATCAAGACCAAGCAGGTGGAGCTTGTCGAAGGTGATTCCTCCAAGACCACCACCATTGGCACGGACCTGGATCCCAAATAGGAAAACGTGATCATCGATTTCCTCTGTGAGAATAGGGACATCTTTGCCTGGCAACCTACCGACATGAAAGGTGTACCTAGAGAACTTGTAGAGCACGGCTTGAATATTGATCCTAATGCCAAACCGGTGAAGCAACCTCTACGATGCTTTGGTGATGAAAGACGAAGGGCTATAGGCAAAGAAATACCTAGGTTACTTAAGGTTGGCTTTATTCGAGAAATTATTCACACCCGATGGGTGGCAAATCCTGTACTTGTCCCCAAAAAGGGAGCCAATGAATTAAGAATGTGCGTTGATTACACCGTCTTGAACAAAGCGTGTCCGAAGGATCCGTTTGCTTTGCCTCGCATTGACCAAGTCATTGACTCGATGGCTGGCCCGGAACTTCTATGTTTTCTCGATGCCTATTCAGGACACCACCAAATCTGGATGCGAAAGTCGGACCAATTGGCCACTTCGCTCACCACACCCTATGGCACGTATCGCTACGTCACGATGCCCTTTGGGTTGAAAAATACTGGTGCTACGTACCGGCGGTCGATGCAACATTGCCTACACGACCAAATAGGTTGCAACGTACATGCTTACGTGGACGACATCACGGTAATGTCAAAGAAATCAAATGATCTTATCGCTGACTTGCAGGAAACCTTCGACAATCTCCGGAAATACAACATGATGTTGAACCCCAAGAAGTGCATCTTCAGGGTACCATCCGGCAAACTTTTGGGCTTCATTGTTTTGCATCGCAGAATCGAGGTGAGCCTGGGGAAAATCAAGGCCATCCTCGACATCAAACGCCTGACATGCCTGAAGGACATACAAAGGCTCACAGGCTGCGTTGCAGCAGTAAGCCGGTTCATCAGCCGACTTGGTGAGAAGGCTATGCTGCTCTACAAGTTGCTCAAGAAGGCGGACAAATTCACATGGACGGATGAGGCTGATACAGCACTTCAGGAGTTGAAGAGAATACTCTCCTCCCCACCAATACTTGCAACACCGGTACCAAGGGAGCCTATGTTAGTTTACATGGTGGCAACTAACCGAGTAATCAGCATCGTCATCATGGTGGAGCGCAAGGAACCAACACACGAATATGCAGTTCAGCAGCCTGTTTACTATGTAAGCAAGGTCTTGACGAAATGCAAGCAGCGTTACCCCCACTACCAGAAGATAGCTTATGGAGTTTTCCTTGCTTCTCGCAAGCTAAGGCATCACTTCTAGGAGCATCTTATCATAGTAGTGAGAAAAGCTCCGCTGTCCCACATCATCAACAACAACGACGCTATAGGGAGAGTGGCAAAGTGGGGCATTGAACTTGTCGCCTTCGAAATCACCTACAAGCGACGCGACGCTATCAAATCACAAGCATTGGCGGATTTTCTTACAGATTGGACAGAACTGCCAGAAGATACTCCTGTGCTAGAGCCAGAGTATTGGGTCATGCACTTTGACGGATCGAAGTTACTCAATGGCTCGGGGGTTGGTGTATTATTACAATCACCAACAAGAGAGAATTTGCAATACGTCCTGCAGATCCACTTCAACGCTACCAATAACATGACGGAGTATGAGGCCCTCATTCACGGACTTCGTGTAGCCAAGGATATTGGCATCAACCGCATAGTTTGCTGTGGAGATTCCAACTTGGTTGCCCAGCAAGTAGATGGCACCTAGAATGCACGGAACCCTATGATGGAGGCATATCGACACGAAGTAGACGAAATAGCCAAGTGCTTTGACGACTACAAAGTCAAGTACGTCAAAAGGGACGAGAATGAGGCGGCAGATCTGCTGTCAAAGCTTGGATCAGCTCGTCGACCAATTCTGCTAGGCCTTTTCCTGGAACATTTACGGACTCCATCCGTGAAGGGAACAGACCCCGACAACCCGGATAGAGTGGATTCATTTGTTAATACAATAACAGTGACCTCTCTGGATTGGAAGAAACCATTTATGGATTATCTACAAGACAGAACTTTGCTCGCCGACAAAGTCAAAAGCCGACAAATAGTACGCAGAGCAAAAGGCTACATCATCATTGACGGCCAGCTATATAAAAGAAGTACCACATGAGTTTTCCTTCGATGCGTCTCCCAGCAGCAAGGTATCGAAATCATTTGAGAAATATATCTTGGAGATTGTGGGCACCATGCCGCTCCCCGATTGTTGGTGGCTAAGGCCTTCCGACAAGGATTCTACTGGATAACTGCCAAGGCGGACGCTGAGAAGTTGGTACAAACATGTTTTGGGTGTCAGTTTTATGCAAGACAACCAAATGTTCCAACCGAAGAATTGCGAACAATACCAATAACCTGGCCGTTTGCAGTCTAGGGGCTAGACATGGTGGGGCCTTTGCAGACAACACCCTGTGGATTCACACACTTGCTAGTTGCAGTGGATAAGTTCACAAAATGGATTGAAGCTAAACCCATTAGAAAGCTTGATGGGGCAACATCCCTAAAATTTGTTCGGGATCTAGTGGTGATATTTGGCCTCCCACATAGCATCATCACCGATAATGGAAGAAATTTATCTCTCGGAGAAGTTGAGGAATACTGTCATGAAAAAGGCATCCGCCTTGACCTAGCATCAGTGGCACATCCACAGTCAAATGGACAAGTTGAAAGGGACAATGGACTAATTCTGCATGGAATCAAGCCACGCTTAGAGGCACCCTACGTAGAGCAGATGGAGCTTGGGCGGAGGAACTACCATCTGTCTTATGGAGTTTAAGAACAACACCCAACAGATCCACCGGCTTGACTCCTTTCTTCATGGTTTATGGAGTAGAAGCAATCCTCCCATCCGACATCCTCCACAATGCACCAAGAGTTTCCGCCTATAAGGAAGATGATGCTGAAGAATCCAGACGACTATTTGTGGACCTACTTGAATAAGAGCACATGCTGGCATGCCAGAGATATGCCATCTACCAGCAGAAGCTGCATGGCTACCATAGTCGCCGTGTAAAGCATTGCTCATTTAAAGAGGGAGATCTGGTGCTTCGACTCAAGCAGGAGAAATCACACAAACTATCCCCGCCTTGGGAAGGACTGTTTGTCATAAGAAAAACATTGCTCAATGGTTCCTATTACCTCGTTGATATTCGCAAGTTGAAAGATATGCCAAAAAATCGCAAGCGCAAGCAACGTGACTTCGATGATGATTACCCGGAGACAGATCGGCCATGGAACATAGCACATCTACGTCCCTTTTACACTTAGCACATTTATATTATGTAATAAGTTTCTTATATGATCAATCAAATAAAGCATTTAGTTCTTATGTTCTGGTCGTTTTCTGGTTTACACGTTTTCTGAAGTTTTCTAGTCTACACGTTTTCTGAAGTTTTTATGTAGATTCCGGCATAGTGAATTTTCGGCACTCAAAGCCGGCGATTTTGTTCTTAGGTTCTTGACGGTGCTATTAAGCATCATCGCCTGAAAGCATAGTTCTGTGATGTGAGTCCTCCATCTCATGAAAGGTCAAGCATACGTACCAGAATAATGGATAAGCCAGCACTTGCTTAAAAAATATACACATGCTGGAAAAAGATAAGTAGCAAGAAAACTTGAGTACAAGATTTTCTGCCTTAAACAAAACATAAGTTTTTTCTACATACACATTGTAGAGATACATTTAATACAGACATTGTTTTTTCATGGCTCTGCTGCAGGGGACTTCGTGGTGGCATCATCAAGAGAGCCAGGCCGGGAGAGCTCGTCAAACTCGGAGGGAGATGGGCTAGACTCAGACGACGCCATGTCTTTGGCAAGGATCTCGGTAGGCACGAAGACATCTACATTGACCATCTCGGCAACCCTAGTGTCGAAGCCAGCAAGGGAATTCCAAATAGCATCGCTATCAATTTCCCTCCCTTCATCATCCAGCTTAGGAAAGCTGGAGGTCACCAAGTCGATGTCGGTGTTGTCGTAGTGCGCCTTGACCAAAGATAGCGACATCCTAGCACTAGCCCGGACACAAGAGACCTTCCAGTCCTTGACTTTCTCAGGAGCTCGGTGCAGGATCTCCGCATACTTGGCCGCTGAGTCTGCCGCCTTGATATTAATCCCCAGAGGCTGGGCAATCTCCTTGGCTTGAGCAATGGCGGTGCTAACGAAGTTGCCGACAAGAATCATGCGTTCCTTGAGGGCTGGAGCACCTTCACCCTAATTGTCTAAGCCAATAGGGGCTATGGTTTGCAATAGAACACAAGGACCATGAGCAAAAACCAAACAAAGAATCGTCCACAATATAGAAATGACCAAGACGGAGAAAGGTTACCAAAGATTCTCGTCTCTGCTTGAGAGCATGACTCCGCCAATGCATCCCGCTCCTTTTGGACGGTCTTGTACACCTCAAGGTTCCTAGCGTTATGCTCTTTGGCAGCTTGGTTCTGTTCCTTGAGCTAGGCAATCTCGTCTTTCAGGCATTGCATCTCGGTGTCGGCAGATTCTTGCAGCACCTTCATCACTGTCTCATGGCCCTTAACGGCCTTGGCCAGGTCCTTCTTCAGAATTTTGTTTTCATCATCGAGCTCCTGGATATGCTTGGATTGCTCGATGATGCTCTTGGCCTTGGCAATAGCTTCTGTAAGACAGAAATCAGAAAGTGCTATCAAAAGACGGAAGAAATAATTCAATGAGAAAAGCAAGGAGATGTTGTAGGAAACAGACTCTGGCTATTTTTGATCTGTTGCTTCAGGAATTTGGTTTCACCCTATTCAAGGTCCAGTTCCTTCCGCAGAGCAGCAAACCTCTCATTGGCGGCTATCCTCCGTTTATTCTCATTCTGCACAAGATGTTAACATGCTTAGTTTCTCTAGAGCATCTAGTTGGAACTATTTAAGTTTCAACTAAACGCTCGGGGGCTATAGTATGTGATTTTAAAATAAACTAGTTTCTCTAAGAGCATCTAGTTAGAACTATCCAGTTTCAACTAAATGCTTGGGGGCTACACAGACAAGTTCTACACTTAGTTCTTTGGAGCACCCAGGCCAATAACTATTGGTTTATCCGCCTAAGAGCTCGGGGGATATAGTGGGATACACTACACAAAGTAAAAGAAGTGAAGTTCAAAAGACTTACGATGACAATGATCCTAAGATTGTTGGCCAGATGAGCATACGAATCATGGAAGGTCCGCGCGTACTTATAAATTGCATCAGACTGCTTGATGAGGTCATACAGGCTCAACGTCGGAGGACTCGTAGCCAATCAAGAGGTTGAAGCTAGAGGCATGGATGAAGCCCTAGCCGTCTCTTGCGCCTTCAAGGCAGATGATGGCTCGGAGGCTCCGCCTTGATTGTTGCTTCCACGTCCACCTCTTCCACCACTTCCTTCGCATTCTCGGTGGCATCCTTAGCTGAAGCTTCAGCCACTTTAGAGGAGACACTCTCCTGCGTCACCTGACCACTGGGAGCAACATCTGCCTCGACAGAGCCTGAGACATCAAGAATTGGATTGAGATCTGTCTCCATGGTAGAGATCTCAGGGATGACGGGGGATGACGGCCTAGCGAGGCCAATAGAAGGCTTGGCGGCAGGAGTAAGGGGAGCAGCAGCCGGAGAGGGCTTGGCGGCCACGTCCCTGGTCAGCATGTCACGAATGTTTTTTGACCCTCCAGCATCTCTGGAGGATCGCTTCAAACTAACACCAGCTTTCCTCCTGAAACGTACAAAGTATAAGTACAAGAGTTGAAAAAAGGTATGAGCTAAAAAATACAAATCGGAAAATGAAAGTACTTACTCCATGACAGGAGCCTTGGTGAGGGGAATGCCGGTGGATTTCTTCTTCTTCTCCGCCTCTAAGGCGGCAGTGGATCGTTTGGAGACTCCACTCTCCGATTTCTTCTTCTTGGCTTCGGCAGCAGCGTTAGAGGTGGAGCTCTTCCACTTTCGTGCTGCCGGAGCTGGTTGATCCTTGGGGGTGTCATTGTCGGACTCCACCTGGATATCCTTCAGCTTTGGATCATAGACCTGGGAGGACATTTGATCCGCCGCCATGGTCGCCAGCTTGGATACAGAGGAGTGTTAGACTGACAACTTCAAGTTGGAAAAACCTTAGAGCATGTAACGAGCAACAAAGGAAACAAAATCTACCTCTGGGCACTTGTCGCAATCGAACATGTCATAGGTGATATTGAAGCCCCTCTTCTTGTCCTTCACCTTGATGATGTCCTTAAGCCAGAGTTTGATGGAGTCAGTAGAGAAGTTATCCCGCGAAATTCGCATGGGATCCCTCCTGTCTTGAGTGTATTTGCACATCAACTCGGCGCCGTGGTCCAGAGGCTGGATCCGCCTAACGAACCAGAACATGGCCAGGTCCAAGCCAGTCAGACCTCCATCTACGAGCCATTCAATCCGCCTTACAGCACGATTGGCTTCATTGTCGGAGGGGAGATAGGCTAGGGTCCGCCATGCGGGAACTTCAGTGGCAACTCCATCGACGAAGTCGGGGTAAGTCTCAAGGCGGTTAGGTAGAGGGATATCTGGCCCGTAGAAGTACGTACGATGCCAGTTCTTGCAGGACTCATGCCCAACGATGTCGGGTAGGCGCCGGCTAGGCCAGATCTTGAAGCTAATGGTTCTGCAGATCCGCAATTCGTCCTTCGACTCTATAGACTCTCTCTTGACGGTAAAGAAATACACGAACGGATCTAGCCTAGGTTTTAAGCCTAGGAGTCCTTCGCACAGAGCTACAAAGTTGCTAAGGACTAGAATGTTGTTGGGGGAGAGATTGTGGGGGAGTACCCAGAAGTGCCGGAGGACATCCAAGAAGAAGTCGGAGACTGGAAGGCTTACGTCATGTACTAGCTTAGATTTGAGGTACACCATCTCCCCGGCTTGGGGCGAAGGGACCACCTCGTCAGCCGGTGCCGCCCGGCAGGCCAACTCCTTCGCTGCGGGGACATATCAATCGGCGACCAGCTCTTGCTGATCTTCGGCGGAGAGGTCAGAGCCTCTCCACACCCAATTGTCGGAGTCGTTTTCTTCTTCAGCGGCTTCAGGCACCGCTCGTTCTTGGTCGTCGCCGGTGGTTTCCACCACGGCGTTGACAAGGATGACCATCCCCTCTGGAGGGATAGTTACTCTCTGAGATGGCTAAGCGATAGCCTCGGGGGTCACCGCCGATGAAGGGATGGAGCTGCTGGAGGCCATTACGACAGGGAGAAGGTGGAGGAAAGAAAGGCTCTGGCTAGGGTTTTCGTAGAAAAGCTCGAACGGTCGCGTGACTGGAGGAAGACGAAGATTGGAAGACGAATGTGGGTAAAAGAGAATAAATTGACCACGGTGGAAATATATAAGCCTCGCGTCAAGATTCGTGCAAAGAGATCTAATGGATGGAATGTTGCCGACGTGGAAGTGAACGTGCGCGGTAATTTCACCACGTCCTCCGTGTTTTGCCGCTCCGCCGTTTTAGATTTCATGCGCGTGAAAATAGCTGATGATTAATTCCTTGTTTCTGTGAGTTTCGAGGTAACATAGGTTGTACCTTACGTCATCCTCCTGACAGTTGCAGTGAAGGGTCACGTCCGAAGATTCCATCAAAGATGGAGACTGTCCGACTCTGGAAACAAAGACTCAAGGAATCTCCGACTACATTGCGGAGCCGGAGAGGATTGCAGGGTGATGACCCACAAGTATAGGGGTCGCAACAGTCTTCGAGGGAAGTAAAACCCAATTTATTGATTCGACACAAGGGAGCCAAATAATATTTATAAGCCTTAAATGAGTTGTCAATTCAGCTGCACTTGGAAACAATCTTGCTCGCGGTAGTTTATCAGTAGCAACAGTTTTGTAGACGCAATAACAAAGTAATAGCAGTAGTAAAATAAAGACAGTAGTAACAATTGCAGTAAACAGTAGGATTAAAGTGCAGTAGGCATAGGGATGGATGGACGGGCGTTGCATGGACAAGACAATTCATGTAACGATCAAGACATAGGGTATTTGTAGATAAATAAGATAAAGTATCCTAGTACTGAATAATCGTAGGCATGCGTTCCATATATAGTCATACGTGCTCGTAATGAGAATTTGTACAACATCTTTTGTCCTGCCAGCCCGTTGCAGCGGGGCCTCAAGGGAAACTACTGGCAATTAAGGTGATCCTCATATCATATCGATCCCCTCCAGTTATCCCGATTTCTATGTTGGGTTCGCAGCATAGAAAACAAAAAAAATTCCTATGATGAGAACTATACGCCAAGATCTATCTACTAGATACAGAGCAACGGGCGGACATACATCCATGGAGAACTTACCCTCGAAGACAATGAGTTTTGTTAACGAGTAGGAACTCATGGTTGATGTAGTCGTACGCTTGTCGATCTCAAGATCGTGTGGAAGTCCGAGCGCCGCAAATCAGCAGTGCATCCATCCTCGCACACACGTTCAAGCCACCGGACAACCTCCACCTCCTCGCTCCAGCGAATCAGCGGAAGCAGCAACTCCTTCCAGACGCAAGGCCACCGGGAACATGTATCTCGCTAATCCGAGACCATGGGGGAATATCTAGAGGGGAGAGAGATCCTTCACGAGGAGGTGTGCTTTGTGAGGGAGGAGAGGGGGGCCTTTTATAGGAGAGGGGGACTCCTCCCCTACCATGGCCGGCGGCCAAGGAGGGATCCCCATCCTCTTCCTCATTCATGTGGTGGAAGCTCCACTCACATCAATTCAAGCTCCACCCAAAGTTCCACTCACATGCATTAAATTTCCACCAAATTTAATGCAACTCTCAATTAATAAAACTCTTTTATTTATTTTATTCAGAATTTTGTTAATTACTTTAATTAACAAACATTCACATCAAACCCCTTGCAACATTTCAATATCACATGCAGAACCACTTTCTGCAATTTCACCCGAAACAATTCCTGTTTCTATCGAAACAATTCCTGTTTCTATCGAAACATTTCCTGCGCTTTGCAAACCTTTTGTCTGAAACATATGTGCTCCTAAATGGTGTCCGGCAACCCTTAAGTGTGTCACCCTATAGTTCGCGAATAATGCAGACATGATTGAGACTCCTCTCAGATCAATAATCAGAAGCGGGACATGGAGATCCATACTGACTGCTGCACATTCAACGATGACTTCTGTGATCATGAGAACCTTTAACGCTAGTAATTTAAACCCTTTGTCTCATGATATAATACATGTCCAAGATTTGATCATCGGTATCCAAATACCTAGTTTGATCTTGTCATCGACATGCACTCTTTTCTCGTTCCTGTGATATAACATTCTAGTGATCACATCACTTGCTTGAAATCTATCTTAATGTGATATCACCGAGAGGGCCCAGAGTATATCTATCCGTCATCGGGATTGACAAATTCCACTCTTGATCCATGAGCCTCAGCATAACACCTTCGTAGCACTGAACCCACCTTTATAGTCACCCTGTTATGGTGTGACGTTTGATGTTATCAAGATACTCTTCCGGTGTTAGCAATTAACATGATCTCATGGTCTAAGGACTAAGATTACTTCGTATGATGTTATAGCAATATAAACATAATGACTTGATCATAATGCTATACTTCGGATGAATGTTCATCACATCATTTCACAAATGTTGTGACCTTGTTATTAACAACATCCAATGTCCATGATCAGGAAACCTTGATCATCTTGTTAATCAACAAGCTAGTCTATAAGAGAGGCATAACTAGGAACCCTTTTTGTTTATTAAACACACATGTATTGATGTTTCCTATCAATACAATTATAGCATGCAAAATAAACATCTATCATATACAAGGAATACATAATAACAACTTTATTATTGCCTCTCAGGGCATATTTCCTTCAGTGTCCCACTTGCACTAGAGACAATAATCCAGTTTACATAGTGATAAATCTAACACCCATGGAGTTCTAGTGTTGATCATGTTTTTCCCTAGGGAGAACTTTAGTCAATGGATCTTCTACATTCAGGTCCGTGTGCACTTTACAAATCTTTATATCTCCATCCTTGACATGCTCGCGGATGGAGTGAAACTGGCGCTTAATAAGCTTGGAATTCTTGTGAGACCTTGGTTCCTTTGCGTTGGCTATGTCTCCATTGTTGTCACAACAGATCACCATTGGGTCCAATGCACTAGGAACCACACCTAGTTCCGTTATGAACTCCTTCATCCAAACCGCTTCCTGCGCCGCTCAAGCAAAGAACATATTCCGCCTCCGTCGTTGATCCAGCCACCACAGGTTGTTTGGAACTCCTCCAACTAACTGCTGCTCCGTTCAAGAGAAATATGTATCCGGATTGAGACTTCGAGTCATCCAGATCGGTGTCAAAACTAGCATCAACATAACACTTAGCGACTTGCTCTTCTTCACCTCCGTATACAAGAAACATATCCCTAGTTCTTCTCAAGTACTTAAGGATATTCTTGACCTCTATCTAGTGTTCCGAACCTGGATCAGATTGGTACCTACTAGTCAAACTAATAGCATGTGCCACATCCGGTCTTGTACATAGCATGGCATACATTATAGAGCCTATGGCTGACGCATTGGGGATCTTATCCATTATCTCTCTTTCTTCCACCGTAGCCAGACTTTGAGTCTTACTCAATGTCTTGCCTTGCAACATAGGTAAGAACCCCTTCTTACTTCCATCCATATTAAACTTCTTTAATATCTTATCAAGGTATGTACGCTGCGATAGCCCAATTAGGCGTCTTGATCTATCTCTGTAGATTTTAATGCCTAATATATATGAAGCTTCACCAAGGTCTTTCATCAAAAATTCGCTGTTTAGATAACTTTTAACACTGTTTAAAAGATCTATATCATTTCCAATCAATATTATGTCATCCACTTATAATATTATAAATTCCACATTGCTCCCACTCACTTTCTTGTAAATACAAGCCTCTCCATAAGTTTGGACAAATCCAAACTCTTTGATCACCTCATCAAAGCGGAGATTCCAACTCCGGGATGCTTGCTTCAGTCCATAGATGGATCGCTGAAGTTTGCATACCTTATTAGCATCCTTAGGATCAACAAAACCCTTAGGTTGTATCATATACAACTCTTCTTCAATATTACCATTGAGAAATGCAGTTTTGACATCCATCTGCCATATTTCATAATCGAAATATGCAGCAATTGCTAACATAATCCTAACCGACTTAAGCATCGCTACGGGAGAGAATGTCTCATCATAGTCAACTCCTTGAATTTTTCGAAACCCCTTCGTGACAATTCGAGCCTTATAGATGGTCACATTACCATCAGCATCAGTTTTTCTTTTGAAAATCCATTTATTCTCAACGGCCTTTCGATCGTGAGGTAAGTCCACCAAGGTCCAAACCTGGTTTTCGTACATGGATTCCATCTCGGATTTCATGGCTTCTAGACATTTTTTGGAATACGGGCTCATCATCGCTTCTTCATACGTCGCAGGGTCATATATTTCATCAATCATGAAATTCATAACAGGATTGCCGTACAGTTCAAGAGCTGCACATGTCCTTCTTGACCTGTGAGGTTCGGTAGTGTCCTCTTTCGGAGTTTCATGATCATTATCATTAGCTCTCTCTTCATTAGGTGAAGTCAACTCCGAAACAACTTCCGGTGCTAAGCTACTCACCAATTCATGAAGAGAAGGTTCAATAACCTCTTCGAGTTCTACCTTCCGACTACTCACACCTTTCACGAGAAACTCCTTGTCAAGAAAGGATCCATTCTTGGCAACAAAAACCTTGCCCTCGGATCTGTGATAGAAGGTATACCCAATCGTTTCCTTAGGGTATCCTATGAAGACGCATTTTTCTGCTTTGGGTTCGAGTTTATCTAGCTGAAGTTTCTTCACATAAACATCGTATCCCAAACTTTAAGAAATGACAGCTTAGGTTTGTTTCCAAACCATAATTCATACGGTGTCATTTCAACGGATTTAGATGGTGCCCGATTTAAAGTGAATGCAGCGGTTTCTAGTGCATAACCCCAAAATGACAGTGGCAAGTCAGTCAGAGACATCATAGATCGAACCATATCCAATAAACTACGATTACAACGTTCTGACACACAATTACGTTGTGGTGTTCCGGCAGGCGTGAGTTGTGAAACTATTCCACAGTCTTTCATATGTGTGCTAAACTCGTAACTAAGATACTCTCCTCCACGGTCGGACCGTAGAAATTTGATCTTTCTGTTACGATGATTTTCCACTTCATTCTAAAATTCCTTCAACTTTTCAAAAGTTTCAGACTTGTGCTTCATCAAATAGATATACCCGTATCTACTCAAATCATCCGTGAAAGTAACAAAATAACGATATCCACCTCGCGCCGACACACTCATTGGTCCACAGACATCAGTATGTATGATTTCCAATAAATTTGTCGCCCGTTCCATTGAACCAGAAAACGGTGTTCTAGTCATCCTGCCCATAAGGCACGGCTCACATGTATCAAATGATTCAAAATCAACTGATTCCAAAAGTCCATCAGAATGGAGTTTCTTCATGCGTTTAACGCCAATATGACCTAAACGGCAGTGCCACATATATGCAGATATATCATCATCAAGTTTAATCTTTCTAGCATCAACATTATGAATATGCGTAATACTACTATCAAGATCCAATAGAAATAAACCATTCAACACAGGTGCATGACCATGAAAGATATTATCCATATAAATCGAACAACCATTGTTTTCAGACATAAACGAATAACCACTTTGCATCAAACATGATCTGGATACAATGTTCATGCTCAGTGCAGGCACCAAATAACAATTATTCAGATTTATAACTAATCCCGATGGCATATGGAGAGGCAGCGTTCCGACGGCGATCACATCAAGTCTTGATCCATTGCCGACCCACATCGTGACCTCATCCCTTGCTAGATGTCGCTTGTTCTGCAGCCCCTGAATCGAGTTACATATATTAGCAACCGATCCCGTATCAAATACCCAGGTGCTACTGCGAGTACTAGTCAAGTACACATCAATACCATGTATATCACATATACCTTTGTTTGCCTTGCCAGCCTTCTTGTCCGCCAAATACTTGGGCAGTTGCGCTTCCAATGACTAGTCCCCTTGCAATAGTAGCACTCGGTATCAGACTTAGGGCCAGCTCGGGATTTCTTTTCAGGTGCGGCAATAGATTTTCCGCCCTTCTTTCCCTTCTGCTTGCCTTTCTTGTCCTTCTTGAAACCGGTGGTCTTATTGATCATCAACACTTGATGTTCTTTCCTAATCTCCACTTCTGTAGTCTTAAGCATTGACAAAAGCTCGGGAAGAGACTTCTTCATGCCCTTCATATTATAGTTCATCACGAAGCTCTTGTAGCTAGGTGGCAGAGATTGGAGAACACGATGTATGCCTAAGTCAATGGGAATCGTTATTCCCAAGGACACAAGCTTATCGGCGTACATAGACATTTTGAGTACGTGCTCACTAACGGAGTTGTTCTCCCCCATCATGCAGCTAAAGAACTTTTCAGAAGCATTATAACTCTCTATGGCAGCATGGGTATCGAAAATCATTTTCAATTCTCCCATGGTATCAAAGGCATTGCCATTTTCAAAACGCTTTCGAAGTTCTGGCTCTAGCCCATACAGTATACCGCAATGAACTAAGTTGTGGTCCTCCTGACGAGTTATATAGACATTCTTTTCCTCGTCAGGGGCATCAGGAGCTGGTGGGGGGCCTAGCGGTGCCTCTAGCACATATTGCTTTTGTGCAGCAGTGAGGAGAATCCTCAAATTCATAGCCCAGTTGGTGAAGTTGCTACCATTCGCAGCAAGTTTCTCTTTCTCCATGAACACATTGAAATTAAAAGCAGGTGGTGTCATCTACAACAGAATTTGTAAAGTTTATTTAGACTAAGTTTATGATAGATTGAGTTCAACTAATCCAAATTACTAATGAACTCCCACTCAAAAACGACATCCCTTGTGTCTTTTTGGTGATTACATGAACCAAATCCACTACACCAAGTCTGATCATCACGTGAGTCGGTGTAGCTTCAAAGGCGAGCATCTATATGGGCATCATATCAACTATATGACTCATGATTAACCTTTCGGTCCGTGTTCCGAGGCCATGTTTGTACATGCTAGGCTCGCCAAGTAAGAACCTTAGTACTCACGTGTGTAAAACTGTCTTACACCCGTTGTATGAAAGCGTAGAGTCGAGTACACCCGATCATCACGTGATGTCTCGAAACACGATCCATAGAACGGTGCATACTTAAGGAAGAACACATTTTTATCTTGATATCTAAATGAGGGATCATCTTACAATACTACCAAAAGGGCCAAACTAGTAGTATAAGATGCTAACATCTAATGTGTAAAGTGAGATGATATGGTTCATGCATTTGATCTCTATCATTTGCATCGTGGTATGATCTCTATCATTCCTTTGTGTGTAAGGCCAAGGTCTATGTAACTTACATGTTGAGTGTGTTGTAAGAGTATCTATCATACATCTACTTACAACAATACCATATCAAGACACTAGCCCAACAACGATCTAAACTAGACGCCTCTAATTTATCAATTGCAAGTTTTACGTGGCTTACGGCTTTCGGAGATAGAACTGGTCTTACCTATGAACATGAACCACAACGAGGATAACCAAGTTATTAGCAACTCGTTGTAAATCAGATATTGACTATAGTAGGACAGACAGACACCCGCTAGCCACTTATGCAAAACTAGTTGCATGTCAGTCGTGGAACCGGTCTGATGTACGATGACATGTAAGGTTGGTCCGGGCCGCTTCATCCCACTATGCCACCAATATCCAAAATACATAGAAGATGCAATAACATGATCATCATCGCCCACATATAAACATATGTGTACTACCCGTGCAAAGCACCTACGCATAGATCAGGTTCTGATACCATTGTTGGGTTCGCAGCATAGAAAACAAAAAAATCCTACGATGAGAACTATACGCCAAGATCTATATACTAGATACAGAGCAACGGGTGGACATACATCCATGGAGAACTTACCTTCAAAGACAATGAGTTTTGTTAACGAGTAGGAACTCGTGGTTTATATAGTCGTACGCTTGCTGATCTCAAGATCGTGTGAAAGTCCGAGCGCCGCAAATCAGCAGCGCATCCGTCCTCGCACACACGTTCAAGCCACCGGACAACCTCCACCTCCTTGCTCTAGTGAATCAGCAGAAGCAGCAACTCCTTCCAGACGCAAGGCCACCGGGAACATGTATCTCGCTAATCTGAGACCATGGGGGAATATCTAGAGGGGAGAGAGATCCTTCACGAGGAGGTGTGCTTTGTGATGGAGGAGAGGGGGCCTTTTATAGGAGAGGGGGGACTCCTCCCCTACCATGGCCGGCGTCCAAGGAGGGAGACCCCTCCTCTTCCTCATTCATGTGGTGGAAGCTCCACTCACATCAATTCAAGCTCCACCCAAAGTTCCACTCACATGCATTAAATTTCCACCAAATTTAATGCAACTCTCAATTAATAAAACTATTTTATTCAGAATTTTGTTAATTAC
The DNA here is from genome assembly GCA_023614405.1 of Avena insularis. NCBI lineage: Eukaryota > Viridiplantae > Streptophyta > Magnoliopsida > Poales > Poaceae > Avena > Avena insularis. The sequence continues at coordinate 280,880,974 of CM042694.1, read as the reverse complement.
TTTAATTAACAAAAATTCACAAAAAACCCCTTGCAACATTTCAATATCACATGCAGAACCACTTTCTGCAATTTCACCCGAAACAATTCCGGTTTCTATCGAAACATTTCCTGCGCTTTGCAAACCTTTTGTCTGAAACATATGTGCTCCTAAATGGTGTCCGGCAACCCTTAAGTGTGTCACCCTATGGTTCGCGAATAATGCAGACATGATTGAGACTCCTCTCAGATCAATAATCAGAAGCGGGACCTAGAGATCCATACTGACTCCTACACATTCAACGATGACTTCTGTGAACGTGAGAACCTTTAATGCTAGTAATTTAATCCCTTTGTCTCATGATATAATACATGTCCGAGATTCGATCATCGGTATCCAAATACCTAGTTTGATCTCATTACCGACATGCACTCTTTTCTCATTCGTGTGATATAACATTCTAGTGATCACATCACTTGCTTGCAAGCCATCTTAATGTGATATCACCGAGAGGGCCTAGAGTATATCTATCCGTCATCGAGATTGACAAATTCCACTCTTGATCCATGAGCCTCAACATAACACCTTCGTAGTACTAAATTCACCTTTATAGTCACCCTGTTACGGTGTGACGTTTGATGTTATCAAGATACTCTTCTGGAGTTAGCAATTAACATGATCTCATGGTCTAAGGACTAAGATTACTTCGTATGATGTTATTGCAATATAAACATAATGACTTGATCGTAATGCTATACTTCGGATGAATGTTCATCACATCATTTCACAAATGTTCTGACCTTGTTATTAACAACATCCAATGTCCATGATCAGGAAACCTTGATCATCTTGTTAATCAACAAGCTAGTCTATAAGAGAGGCATAATTAGGAACCTTTTTTGTTTATTAAACACACATGTATTAACGTTTCCTATCAATACAATTATAGCTTGCAAAATAAACATCTATCATATACAAGGAATACATAATAACAACTTTATTATTGCCTCTCAAGGCATATTTCCTTCATTCTGTCACTTCGGGGCCTCGGGTTCCGGACAACAATATGTGGATACAACTTGCAGGTAAGATCATAAACAATAATATCCTCATGAATCAATAACATGTTCAGATCTGAAATCATGGCACTCGGGCCCTAGTGACAAGCATTAAGCATAACAAGTTACAACAATGTCAAAAAGCACTAACAATAGATACTAGGCACCATGTCCTAACAATCTGATGCAATTACATGAACGATCTCATCCAATCCCTACCATCCCCATAGCCTACTATGGGGGATTACTCACTCATCGATGGTTGATGGAGAAGCATCGGTGATGATGATGGTGATGATCTCCTCCAATTCCGAGGCAGCCACACCACCTCCTGGCGTGGCCTGGCCTGGCCCATGCAGCCAGGTGGTGTGGGCCCCTCGTGGCCCCTCTTCGTCTCTTCTTCTAGCTCCGTGAGTCTTCTGGTAAAATAGGAGTTTTGCGATATTTTCTGGGATTTTTCCTGAAAGTTGATTTCCTGCACAAAAACGAGACACCAAAGCAATTCTGCTGAAAACAGCGTTAGTCCGCATTAGTTGTATCCAAATCACACAAATTAGAGAAGAAACAATAGCAAAAGTGTTCAGGAAAGTAGATACGTTTTGGACGTATCAACTCCCCCAAGCTTACCTTATTGCTTGTCCTCAAGCAATTTAGTTGAAAATTGAGTGCGATAAAAGAAACTTTCACGAGCACATTTGCTTCATAACATGTATATATTCTCAGCATATGATCAAATACTTAGGCAATTCATAGTAAAGAGTATGCAAATAAGTTTACCCAGTAGTCATGCAAGCTATGAAGAGATTCCAACCCATTAATAATAAGCAACATGACACGTAAGCACATACAGGATTGTAATGCTCATAAGAATATAAGATAAAGTGGTATCTCGCTTGCCTTTCTTTGGAGCAAAACATAAATGCCAAGGCACCTCTAAAGTTTAAGTGAAGACTAGAAATAAAAATATCAAAGATAAAAGCGTCAAAGTTATGTCACGACTAACCGTGTTTTGGGACAAGCACATTACACTAAGAATGACAGCTATGCTCTCGGGAAGGTGCTCAAAGAATAAATGGTGACTCAACATAATAAGTGAAAGAAAAGATTTGAAAAGTTTGAAAGGCTTCCAAATGTTGAAAGCATGGTACTCATTATCTTTGAGCTCTCATTGGCCCTATCATAAGCATCTTGAGGTGATTAAGGTTAAAGTGACACAAATATGAGGATATGCTTGACAAGTTATAAGTTGAAAATCTCATGCCCCTTGCTTACGAGTACCGAACCTCATGCTACTCAACTTTAGTCACAAGTAAGTTCTTGTCATTGTAAGTACATGTGTATCATAGAGAACCGCCAACGGGGTACCCCTTGCCCCATGATACAGGAGCTATCCCATATCAAAATGACAAGGCAATAGATAATGAGCATCTCAGCGATCTTTTTATTTGCTATTTGCATAGGTTTTTATTGAGGATGCTTCACAAAATGCTCACTATGGTTATGCTGCAAGTTTCCACCATGATTAGGCATGGCTTAGGCTAGCCGCCCAGGCGTTTCTCGAACACACATACAAACTCCATGAGCTTACAAGCTCCCCATTTATTTCACACCGCCGGGATCCATAAACAAAATAACATGATATCAACTGAATAATAAGTGCAATGGTGAAAGCGATCCCCATGGTACATGGTTCTGCTAATTCACAACTTATAAAGCGCAAGAATATATGCAACATAGATGGACACAATGGTTCAAGTTTATTAAGTGCAAGAAAGTAAAGTGTGCCATCAAGTTCGTGAGAGATTTACTAACTAATTTTCACATAACAAGCAAACATTTTTATTGGAAGAAAACAAATCATAATAAATATGCAAGGAATAGCAAGGATGCTAATAGGTAGATATGGTGGACTCTTTTTGACAACTTTGGTTTTGGGAAGTTGGATGAATGAGTAAAGCTTATTCTCAGTGCAACTGAAGGCTAACAAATAGAAAGGGAGCGACAATTGAGAGAGCAGTAACTGTCATAATCATGCTTGCGATAAAAGAAAATTAATAGTGGCATAAAAGTGACACAAGAACTCTAAGGAAGAATAAATCATCGAGGCTTAACTGACTTTTTGTTTAGTCATATGCATGCGTGAGCATGTGCCAAGTCGATTCAAATTGAATGTTCAGAGGAGGATACCATAATGTCATACCAAGTTATGAATAGAACAATGCAAGCAAACATTTATATGACATGTTACAAACTATTAATGGATTGGAACTGATCACACGAGAGCAAGAACTACTAAGCATCCATTAAATAACATACACCTTAGATGAACAGACTAAGCATGCCCACAATCATGAGTATATGTACAAAAATGAAAACAAATAGAGTTCATATCAGCCTCTTACCACATCTCGAGTTGTTATAAATCATCATTGCCCTTCACTTGTGTGACTTGAATAATAAGATAAAACCAAACTCCAAGGAGTCACTAAGGACCGCTGAACCCTGCAACGAACTTTACAAAACCAGAGAAGAACAACAATTATTTTGGGTTTTCGATTTTTAAAGACAAGAACCAAAGGAAAGAGCAAACAAAGCAAAATATTTTTGGGTTTTTTCGAATAATCAAAACAAAGCTAAAAAGGATGAAGCAAACCAAGGCTAAAAGATAAAGAAGCAAACAAAGAGAAATAATGAAAATATTTTTGGTCTTTTTGTGTTTTGGAAAGCAGAGATAAAGCAAGAACAAAAACTAAAAGGAAAGAAAAACATGGATATGCAAAGTACCAACAAAAAGTGATGTGTAGATGAGTGTGATGTCGGTATACCTCCCCCCAAGCTTAGGCTTTTGGCCTAAGTGGAGATCAGTCCCAAGCCGGCCAAGAAAGAGTGCCTCCATAACATGACGAAGAAGTGTCTTCGTCCTGATACGAACTCGAGGACGCCCCGGTGTAGTCCGCAGAGTAGTCATAAGAGGGTGCATCCCCCTGGTACTGCCCGTCGAAACCAAGCAAGCGGAGCTGCTCGCCCACCTCCTCCTTAGAGTGCGACCATGGCATCCTGCAAATACTGAACAAAGTAGACTGTGGCAAGGGAATTTCCCTCTCATCTTCGTCAGTAAACAACATCATTTAAAATAAACTCTTTGTACTAGAGTTAGCAGTAACAAAGTGATGTGTTTTCATAGAAGCGAGATCAAGCCTCTGTGGGGTTAGCGCAGTATCATTTGGATCAACAGAAAGTTCCAAGGCACCAACCATGCATGCAGCAATAATGCCCCCATAAATGGGTCCTCTAGCAGCTAGGCGGCGAGCAATGAGAGAACCAAGATTATACTTGGTTTCATTATTAAGTGCAGCAGCAAGAACAGCTAAATGATAATTAGAAATATTACTAGTGTTCTCCCTACCAAGAATGCTAGTGGCAAGATAGTAGGCAAAATATCTAAGAGCTGGGAGTTGAATGTTTCTTATCTTCCCACGCTGAGCTGTGCGGTCATCATCATTTGTTACACTTTGGTAGAGCTCTAGCAAATCAGCAGGTCGACCTAGGATCTTCTTTACTTTCCCAGTCATGCCAATGCCTATAATGCTGCAAAATCTTTCCAATGACATGGTAATAGGAATATTATAGATTTTGAATGAAACAGTTGACCTATAAGGGGTGTTAGTGAAAGTAAAACTTTCAACAAAAGTTTTGGTGAGCACGGCATATTGCTCACTCTCATCCTGCATGTAAGTGGTTATACTAACCCTCTGAACAAGAAGTAAGAAAGCATCAAGGATCCCTACAGCTTGCAAAATGGCAAAACAAGGGAAGGTAAATGGGTGAGCGTCTCCCTCATAGCCAAAGCGTGGCGCAATAAGATCTTCATTATATGATGGCCTAAATTGAGAAGCTGATCTCGAAGGCCTTGCCCTCCTGGGTGTGGCTCTCTCAAATACTTCTCCAAAAGTTTGGTTGTTCATCTCCCCTTTTCTGAAATTTTAGACAACCATCACAAATAATAATTGCAAAGTGATTACATAATGAAAGAAACTACTTATAGGGACTTGTAAGAGGCCTAAACATGCATCAAAACAATTTCTCTAAGCAAAGAACAAGCATGCAAACTCACATAATCTGTCACATATAGTAGCAAAATACTCAAGATATAAACCACTAATCACAAATCTACTTTGACAAGCGGAGGAGTCACATACCGGAGAACAAATGCTCCAAATCTCAGCAGCAAAGGTGGGCTGAGCAAGGAGATTGAAAATCGCAAAAAAGAACAGCATGATCACGGGTTTGAGAAAATGGAATGGTGTTTTCTCGGGAGAGAGAAAGGAGTGGCAGGTGGAAGAATAAGTGGAGGGCCAGGGGTGGCCCACACCATGGCCAGGCGCGCCCCTGGTGTGGCCGCACCACCAGGTGGGGTGCCTGCCCGGTGGACCCCCCTGGGTCACTCCAGGTAACTCTCTTCCCCCTTTATGGTGTAAAAATTTAATATAATGTTTCTGGAATTTTTCGAGAAACTTTATTTTTTGAGCAATTTTCAGGTATTGATGAATGATTTGCTGGCAAAAAAATGATTTTGGAATTATGCAAGAAATGAAACAAAACTAAAACTTTAGAAGTTCTAAGACACTCTAATATGCAAGCAACTAGCAAATAGAAAAGCAAATAAGGTGAAAGAAAAAATTAAAATGGATAAAATAAAAGTGAACAAGGATAATCATGGTGAAAACATTGTTTTGTTCATTAAAAATCCCTTTGTTAACAAGGTTGATCGGGTCTTGTTACCAAAACAATTTTATATGAAACAAAACATTGCATTCCACTAAATGATTATGTTACCTCAACCTTGATAGCAATAGTCCCAATCATAATAGTTTCATAGTTTTCTCGTGGTATGGGACAATATATTTCTCCAACTTGGATACCCTCAATATTTTCAATTGAATTTAATCCATAAGTCTTATCATTCTTCTTGGGGAAATAGACAGTGTGCTCCTTTTCATTAACATTAAAAGTTACCTTTCCTTGATTACATTAATGATAACACCTACAATATTAAGAAAAGTTCTCCCAAGAATAATAGACATATTATCATCTTCAGGCATTTCAAGCACAACAAAGTTAGTTAATATCAACAAATTATGAGCCACTTGAACAGGAACATCCTCACATATACCAACAGGAATAGTAGTAGATTTATCAGCCATTTGCAAAGATATATCAGTTGGTATCAATTTTTCCAATTAAAGTCTCTTGTAGAGAGAAAAAGGCATAACACTAACTCCTGCTCCCAAATCACAAAAGCAGTTCTAACATAATTACTTTTAATAGAACATGGAATAGTTGGAATCCCTGGATCTCCAAGTTTCTTTGGAACCCTACCATTGAAAGAATAACTAGCAAGTAAAGTAGAAATTTTCTCATTAGGAATCTTCCTTTTATTAGAGACAATATCATTCATATACTTTGAATAAGGAGGCAGTTTAATAGCATCAGTCAAAGGAATTTGCAAAAATAAGGGTTTCATCCACTCACAAAACTTGTTATAGTGTTCTTCTTCCTTTGACTTGTGTTTCTTATCAGGAAAAGGCATTGGTTTTGAACCCAAGGCTCTCTTTCACTACCATGTTTCTTAGCAACAAAATCTTCCTTAGTGTACTTAGTATTCTTAGTGTGCCTTCCAGGTTCTTCTTCAACTTCTTCTTTATCAGGAGCATCATTATTATCATTACCACTTTCAGTTTCAGCATTAGAGACAGATATACTATTAGGATCTTTAGCAGGTTCAGAAGATTCTGCAACTATTTTATGTTTCTTTTTCTTTCTCTTAGAAGAAGTACCACTATTTTCAATTTTTTGAGAATCCTGCTCAATTCTTTTAGGATGTCCCTCAGGATATAGAGGATCCTGAGTGGAAGCGCCACTCCTAGTTCTAATTTCATAAGCATGTTTTTCTTTAGAAGCATTAACTAGCAAATCTTTTTGTACTTTAATAAGATGATCAATTTGAGTTTGAACAATTTGGAAATGTTTAACAAGCATTTTAACATCATTGGAGGTTCTTTCCACAATATCTCTCAACTCATTGACAGCTCTAGTGTTTTCCATCAAATGATTCTGCACTCTTTTATTAAAATTATCTTGCTTAACAACAAAGATATCAAATTCTTCTAAGCATTGATCAGGAGGTTTAGAATAAGGAATATCACCTTCATCAAAATGTTGGAGAGAGTGTACCTCAATAGTGGATGAGTGGGAGATTGGCTTACATAATTCTTCTATAGGAGGTAAATTCTTTACATCTTCAGATTTAATACCCTTCTCCTTAAGACATTTCTTAGCCTCCTTCATCACTTCATCATTTAGTTAAATCACTCCCATCTTCTTTGGTGTTGGTGTTGGCTCAGGTGTGGTTGACTCAGGTGAAGTCCAATCATCATAATTCTTGCTTATTTTAGCCATTAATTCCTTAGCTTCTTTGGGAGTTCTCTTCCTAAAAACACAACCAGCACAACTATCCAGGTATGTCCTAGATTCATCAGTTAGTCCATTATAATATATATCAAGAAGCTCATTTTTAGGTAATGGACATCCAGGCTGTGCATGAATTAGAGCACAAAACCTTGCCCATGATTCCAGCAATATCTCCTTTTCTCCCTGTTTAAAATCAAAAATTTCCTGCAAAATGGCATGTCGAGCACTAGGAGGGAAATATTTCTGAAAGAAAGTATCAATCAAGCAATCAGGGCTATCAATAGATCCAGGAAGTAAATTATTAAACCAAGCTTTAGCTTCTCCTTTCAGTGAAAAAAGGGAAAATTTAGCAACAAAGTAGGTGCGCATCTTAATATCATCAGAAAATAGGCCACTCATGGTAGAAACTCAGTCATATGTGCTACAACACTTTCATTTTTAGTCCCACAAAAAGGTTCTTTCTCAATGATGGTTATGTAAGATAAATCAAGAGAGAAATCATAATCCTTATCTTTAATGTTTATGGGATATGTAGCAAACTTAGCATTAGGAGATAATTTAGGTTTAATAGTACGTCTCTCAAGAAGACTCTTAATAGCACTTGTACCATGAGTGTTTTGACATTCTTCAATGGATTCATTAGTCATTTCTATATAACCGTCATCAGTATCATAGCTCTCTCTACACTCAGGTGAACTAACATGTGTAGTAGTATCTTCGCTGGGAGTTTCAGTGTTTCCTACTATAGTTCTAGCAATTGTAGCATATAGGAAAGGACCTAATGAACCACTCTTATCAAGCACATTAGAGGTAGCATCATAAGTATCAGAAGCAATTTCAGATTCAGCAGAAGTAGCAGTATGTGTAGCATGTGTATGTGGTGGTGTTGTAAGGAGCTTACTCATCACAGATGGTGAATCAACAGCAACAGAGGTGTTCAGAACTGTACCTCTCCTTGTAGTGGATGGTAATATAGGAACTTTTCCATCACGAGTTTTACCCATGATGAAAAGATAACAGCAAACAATAGTGATTCCAAATGAACTTTATAAATAGAGCTATGCTCCCCGGCAACGGCGCTAGAAAATAGTCTTGATGACCCACAAGTATAGGGGATCGCCACAGTCTTCGAGGGAAGTAAACCCCAATTTATTGATTCGACACAAGGGGAGCCAAAGAATATTTATAAGCCTTAACAACTGAGTTGTCAATTCAGCTGCACCTAGAAACAATCTTGCTCGCGGTAGTTTATCAGTAGCAACAATTTCGTAGTAGCAATAGCAAAGTAATAGCAGTAGTAAAATAAAGACAGTAGTAACAATTACAGTAAACAGTAGGATTAAAGTGCAGTAGGCATAGGGATGGATGGACGGGCATTGCATGGACAAGACAATTCATGTAACGATCAAGACATAGGGAATTTGCAGATAAATAAGATAAAGTATCCTAGTACCGAATAATCATAGGCATGTGTTCCATATATAGTCATACGTGCTCGTAATGATAACTTGCACAACATCTTTTGTCCTGCTAGCCCGTTGCAGCGGGGCCTCAAGGGAATCCACTGGCAATTAAGGTGCTCCTTTTAATAGAGAACAGGAGAAAAGCATTAACACTTCGTGAACACACGTGATCCTCATATAGCCATCCCCTCCAGTTATCCCGATTTCTGTCAGTAAGGGGCCTCGGGTTCCGGACAACAATATGTGTATACAACTTGCAGGTAAGATCATAAACAATAATATCCTCATGAATCAATAACATGTTCAGATCTGAAATCATGGCACTCAGGCCCTAGTGACAAGCATTAAGCATAACAAGTTGCAACAATGTCAAAAAGCACTAACAATAGATACTAGGCACCATGCCCAAACAATCTGATGCAATTACATGAACGATCTCATCCAATCCCTACCATCCCCGTAACCTACTGCGAGGGATTAGTCACTCATGGATGGGGGAATCATGGATGGTTGATGGAGAAGCGTCAGTGATGATGATGGCGATGATCTCCTCCAATTCCCCGTCCCGGTAGGGTGCCAGAACGGAGTTTCTGGTTCCGAATCGCGGTTTTTGGTGGTGGCGGTGCAGCGGAACTCTATCTGAAAAAACGTCAAACCCCCCTCTGTTTTTAGGTCAGAGGGATTATATAGGCGAAAGGAGAGGTCGAGGCGCAGTCCGAGGCGGCCACACCACCTTTTGGCGCGCCCTGTCATGGCCCGTGCGGCCAGGTGGTGTGGGCCCCTCGTGGCCCCTCTTCGTCTCGTCTTCTGGCTCCGTGAGTCTTCTGGTAAAATAGGAATTTTGCGATATTTTCTAGGATTTTTCCTGAAAGTTGATATCCTGCACAAAAACGAGACACCAAAGCAATTCTGCTGAAAACAGCGTTAGTCCGCATTAGTTGTATCCAAATCACACAAATTAGAGAAGAAACAATAGCAAAAGTGTTCGGGAAAGTAGATACGTTTTGGACGTATCACGGGGTTCTTTGGGAGAACCTTTGAGATATTGCTTGATGAATTGCCGACATCACTTAGACGGGATATTCAAAGATAAATGGGCAAGACGGTGCAAGATTTCAAAGTCCTCCAGGGGCTACTGTTGGGGATATGCTATATGGGTATCCTCATAGCATGTCACCAATCCTCCTAACCCGAGTGGCCCATAGTTGGTAGCAAGGCCCATGGCCTGCATGCCCAGCTAGATTTAATCTCTGAAGGAGGCCCATGCCGGATAAAGGAAGGCTACACAGGAGTCACCGTCATACTCGGAGCCTTGGAGTACAAGACACGGAAGACTAGTTCGTATTAGTGTAGGATTCTTTACCTTGTCCGGCAAGGACCTTTCCCTGTAAACCCTAGGTCTTGGCGCCTTTATAAGCCGGCATGTGGGAGCCTTTAGGGCACAACCTCTTAGATTGATGCGTACAATGTGCAACACCTCGCACAGCAAACCTGTTTCTTTAACTCGGCATATTGCCATTATAGTGATTTATAGTAGGAATAGAGTTCTGCCACCATTATGGGACTTGAACCTGGGTAAGCTGTGTTACCTCGTACCCGCCAACTATCCGCCTTACCCCCACATCTATAAACACGCACTGTGAGGACCCTTCCATGGCGTACTCGTCGGCAATACCACGATAGGCACAAAACAATCTACAACTATTTTATAGGTTGCTTGACGAAGAACAAAGAGGATCATTCTCTTACGCACAGCTCCCCGAGAGTTCGATATTAAAACCCTCAAGTTTCCCTCATGGGGAAGACTTCCATTTACTAAATCACTCTCCACTTAGAGTCTCAACCGTCAAGGTGCAGCGAGAATCTCCTACGACAACTGTCAGGAAGTTTTCTGGCGCTCGCATGAGATATCCATAATGGCCCCTGTGCATTTCACAATTTAACTATCTCTTGAACCTTAAACATCGAGTCTCATTCCCTTTGCTATGTGATATTTAGTTTGTCCAAGATCCGATCATCGGTATCTCTCTACCTAGTTCGACCTCGTTACCGACAAACACATTTACTCATTCCTGTGATATTACATCCTCGTGACCTAGTCACATGTTTGCAAACTTTATAATGTAATCTCACTGAGTGGGCCTATAGTATCTATCCATCACGTGGACGTGCAAATCTCGATCTTGATACATACTCCTCTACACATCCTTTCAAAAAAACTGAGCAGTACTTTTATGATCACCTTTTTACGGAGTGGCGTTTGGTACCATCAAGGCTGCCTCCAGTAATGGTGATTATATATGATCTCACGGTCAAAGAAGTGGGTTACTAGTTTTGCTAGTCATCGCAATGTTGAACCTTGTGACTAATCTCATTGCAATAATTTAAGTTGGGTGTGTGTCCATCACGTCATTCATTTAATGACATGACCCCATTGTCTATTGACATAAATGTCCATGATCGGAACCTTGATCATCATTTGACCAATGGACTAGTTGAATCGAGGCTATTAGGGACTTGGTTTGTTTACATACCACACGTGTACCAATGTTTCCACTTAGTACAGTTATATCATGGTATAAAACTTATTATGAACATTTGAAATATGACAACAAACTATCTTTTATTTGCCTCTAGGGCATATTTCCAACAGTCTCCCACTTGCACTAGAGTAAATAATCTAGTTTATTACTCTGCGAATTTAATACCTATGGCAATTGGTGTTGTTCACATGCTTCACTTGTGGTAAACCTAATCTCTTAACCTGACACTTTCATGTATGTGTGTATTTGCATGTCTTTGCGTCAATATGCATCACTCATTCTCGAATGAGATGGCATTGTATAATTTAGTACTTTGGTCAGACCTTAGTCCCTTGAGCTTAAACATATGTTGATACTATTGTCGTGCAATAGATGTTCATAGTATAGCCCGCTTATAACTACACCTAGTTTGATAACAAACTATTTGACAGAAATGACCTCTTGCTACTAGAGCAGACATATATTTAGCCTTCCGTTGTAGTATCCGTCACAATGTCTTAACTTTTGGAACTCATCCAAAACTATCATGGAAATTTCTTCCATTTCATTGTGTCGCCTTAACATATAGCCTAAATTTATATAAACTTAATTTGTATCTTGTGACAAAGATAGTATCAATGTAAAACTTTACAATGAACTATTTGTCACCTTTTTATACATGATGTATATCTTTAGTCCTTCGAAAACATGTAGGATATCCTTACTATTGTCCATTGATCATTTTATGAATCATTCTGATATATACTCATAAAATTTAGAACATAGGATATATCTAGATATGTACGTATCATGGTATACATGATTTATCAAATCATTCATGTGGTCACTCACCAAGTATCAAAATATTTGAACCTTGCTCAAACATCTTCCATGCGACAAGAACCTTTATAGTCTTTTCCATATTGAACTTTATTCAATATTTCTTCTATGTACTTTTGGCGTAACCATATTAGCACTTCAATCTATCCACATAGACATTGATGCCCAATATTCTGGTTTTGCCTAATTCTTTCATTGAAATCCAATTTTAATGAAATTTTTAACTAGTGTCAATAAAAGATACATCATTTCTAATCAATATGTACACTACATATTGTATTAGAAATATGTCTTTGCGCTCTCACTTAATTTATTGCAAATGCAAGCATTTTCATTGTCTTTGATGCAAATAAACCTTTTATCAATTTCATCATGATGAAGATTCCAACTACGCGATTCTTATTTCAACCATTGAAATTTTGTAACACCTCAAAAATAGTAAACAAGCTTATCAAGTTTTAATCACCCAAGTTTAGGGTTAACAATTACTTTTATTCAAAAAATCTATATGAGTGCATGTGTGATTTGTATTAATGTATGAATGCTTGATTTTGCCATGTTTGAGTGCTACCAGTGATAAGGATTAGTTTAAAAAGGATTACTACATCATCTAGATCATTTCCAAGCAAAATCAAATGAAAAGAAAATCATATATGGATCATATGAGCATATGGTCACTTTTGCCAATATTAACCACTAGACCACTTTAGGTGTCTCAAGTAAAAGATTCCCAACAGAAACAATTCTACATCTTTTCACCCCTTGCTAGAACAAGTAAAAGTGAACCCAAGCAAACCTTACAAATTCACATAAACTATTTTCAAATCTATTTAAGAGACAATTCAAAATTGAATCAAGTGTATGTACCTAGATCATCACTTTTCAAAAAACCCTCAAATCAACACCACTTGACAAATCCCAGCAACCATAGACTACCAACCATATGATCAGATCACCCACCAAAAATCATTGAAAAAGTACCTAGCAGACAAAGTACAGTCTCAACCACTATCTACTATTTTGATCTATCAATTGCTCACCAATTGTACTGCAATCAACCCAATAAATCGCCCACGATCATCCCAGTACCTAGCCATGCAGTGGAGAGGCTCATCCCCGCTGTTGCGCCAGTGTAAAGCCGTACCCGAGCGAGGTCATGCCGGTCGAGCACGAACCAGTCGCTACACGTCGCACCGCCCTCTCCCACGACACCTAGCTGCTAGCCGTGACCTCACCACCACCCCCTGTCCACCCCTTGACCAACGGTGAGGAGTGGAGGAGCCAGAACAACCGCGCCCATTTAAGCTTCTGCCATGCCGAGAGCACGACGGAGCGCCACATCCGCCTCGCACACACACGCCGCGCCTCACTCTCTCCGCACGTACCCACAGTCGCCGTCGCACCAGTGACCTCCCAGACATGATGGTTCACCGTCGCACGCCCGGTGACCATTGTACTTCGTGATGAACACCTGTATACCTGAACAGAGCACCGATATTGCCCGACCGACTGAGACCGCCCCTTGCCAAGCCATCACGCGCGTGACGATTGCCACAGTCCCCCGCATCGACCCATGCCCTTCGCCATGCTTAGCGCGACCTGTAGCAGCATCGCCGGTGAAGCCCGACCATGCCGCCCTGCCTCCAATGCTGGGGTATAAATAGAGGCCACCCCGGACCTCATTCTGCACACCTTTCCACCCCCACTCACCTAGGAACCTCACTGACCCTTCCCCGGAGCAAGGAGAGCACCTCGACGCTGGAATTTGGTCGGAGTCTGCCGCTGCAGTGAAGGAAGGAAGCCATTGATTGGAGCCATCCTAGGAGCTTCCTCGAACTGCCATTGTCTACCAGTTCATTTGCCCCCATCACCGACCCTAGCTGGAGCCCTAGTGATTCCCCAGTGACCCCCACCGCCGCGTTAGGTTTCAAATCTCGCCGGAGCAGTTTGACATAGACGACGAACCTCAGTCGTAGATCCTGTTCTAATCGTAGGGCTAGTATTGATAGATATCGCTTCGGTTAGAATTAGTCGCTGACGCGTGGGACCGTTCTGTCAGCAGCCCACTGCACCAGTGCTGTGTAGCTGGGTCGGCCCATTTCTTTTCCCGAGGAGAGCCCAGTAGTTGAAATAGAATTTTGCCATCTTAGTTAAAACCCTATTCAGTAGCTATATTCAAAATTCAATTCAAAGAGTTGTACTGAACCAAATTGCATGATTCCAATTTTGTTGGAAAGGTATTGAAAATATATAATCACTCCCATTGAATTGAAACCATGTGAAACTATAGATCACCTATACCAAAAATAACAAGACAGAGACTTTTGCCACTTCAAACATTTTTATAAAATCAACCATAAATGCTTTTGAGTTGATTCCAACTCTCAAAAATCACATTTTCCATGCTCTACATGAATATGTAACAAGATTTGGTTTTACAGATACGAAACATGGTTTATTATTAAAAGAATGATATATATAGGCATTTTCTAATCACTTAAATATTATTAAATAGTAATATTAAATCTTGTCATATATGACAACCCTTTTAAATCACATTCCCAAGTATTGAAGTAGGTGGTGAAGACATGTGTAAATAGGATCCCTTATTTTAATTGGAGAATATTAAATCTTAAGGATTTTAAATGAGTAGAAATTACTTTTCTAAAAATAAGAAGAATGAGAAAATGTTAATATTCCATGTGATGATTGAGATGATACTAGATCATATAGTGTGAGCCTTTGTGTGCTAAATACTAGTGAAGTGTTGTTTGGTGATTGTGTACCTTGTGTGCATTTATAGATGCTAGTACCAACTCGGGCTACAACGAGGAGGAGTACTTCGAGGAAGAGGAAGAAAACTTCAATGACTGCAACTAGCAAGGCAAGCCCACTATTCAAGCTATCCATGCAAGTCTAGATATGCAAGCTAACTTGTATAGATACCATATGCAAACCTTTGAGATGCAACTTTACCAATTCCCAGTTTTACTCCAAGCTTTGCTTTTCCCTTTGCTACAGTTTCTTACTTAGTTAATGAATTGTGATTAGTGGAAAATAGGACGGATACCCTCAAGATCATAGAACTAGCATTGGATACTTATACTTGATTATCCCCTCGCCAATAGTGATACCCTTAATACTAGTGGCTAGTGCTAAAATAAACTTGATTACTTTAGATGGGAATACATGGTGAAAATGATTATGAAAACCTTGGAATGAAGATTCATTCTATTGAAATGTTTTGACATGTGTTATGATACACAATGGTTTGCTGCTCAAAATGATTGAGGCATGAGCCTTTACTTTGACAAAAACTAATGGTTGGGTTCAGATGCGATACCATTCCAATTTTACCGTACAACCACAATACTTGAGTTGGGTAGGGCTTAACTAGAAGTTTACATGTCTTAGTATGGGTTCCCTTGTGGAAGAGGCTGAGCTGAGGCTACCTCGTGATGAATGTCCACCTATGCAGTGCCCAGGATGGCAGATGGCCATGGCTGGGAGGCCAAACTCATAGGGGAGGTGCCTATACTAGGGTGTGTAATTGAAAGGTTAGGATTGATTATCCGCATACCAACTATGATGATTCAGGGTTATCCCTGGCGGATGTATTGAATTTTGTGTTGAAAGTGTACCACCTCTGTAGAGTGTCAAACTATTCGAATAGCCGCGTCCACGGTTATGGACAGTTGGAGTGGCCATACCGTTCCGTTGTCAGATCTTTTCAAAATGATTTGTGACTTAAAAGATGACCTTGACTTGACCACAACAGAGTTGTGGACATGAAATCTAAGTTCCCACTTAAGTAATGTAGAGAACTAAACTTAGGTCTTTACCCTTAAGGATTTATGAAATAAACCTGGCTTTTTGCAAACAAAACTAGAGCTTAAGGTTCCTGCCATTTTTTACCTTACTCATGCTAGTGTTAGTTTGCGAGTACTTAAAGAGTACTCATGGCTTTGTCCCTAGATATTCCCATGGCCAGACTATGAGGAGAATTACTCGAAAGATGGATAGCAGGAGGTCTATGACAACTAAGATCATCTCCCATCGTCAGCATTGCCTGTGATCGTGAAGAAGGATCCTACTACGTTTACTTTCCGCTGCTTTGATTGTATTATGACTGGATCATGAGATCCTTTATTTGTAAGACCTTTATTATGGTTTGTAATGGATGATGTACTATGGTACCACTTCTGTTATGTCTCGCAAAAATGGTAATCATGGGATTGCAATGTATGACATAACATGCATATGGACTTAAAAATCTGGGTGTTGACAAGTAGGTATCAGAGCCATCCTGACTGTTGGGGATATGCTATATGGGTATCCTCATAGCATGTCACTAATCCGCCTAACCCGGGTGGACCATAGTTGGTATCAAGGCCTATGGCCTATTGGGCGGCCCAGTTAGATGGATCCTGAAAGGAGGCCCATGCCGGATAAAGGAAGGCTACGCAGGAGTCACCGACATACTCGGACCCTTGGAGTACAAGACATGGAAGACTAGTTCGTATTAGTCTAGAACTCTTTACCGTGTCCGGCAAGGACCTTTCCCTGTAAACCCTAGGTCCTGGCGCCTTTATAAGCCAGCCTGCGGGAGCCTTTAGGGCACAACTTCTCAGGTTACTGCGTACAACACGCAACACCTCGCATAGCGAACCTATCTCTGTAACTCGGTGTATTGCCATGATAGTGATTTATAGCAGGAGTAGAGTTACGCCACCGTTGTGGGATTTGAACCTGGGTAAGCTGTGTTACCTCGTACCTGCCAACTCTCTGCCTTACCCCACGTCTATAAACACGCACTATGAGGACCCCTCCATGGCGTACTCGTCGGCAATACCACGATAGTTGGCGACCACCATGGGGCTAGAGGGCTTCGAGCTCTACGCCGGGTGAGGTCCAATCTCTTCGTGGGAATCGGCAATACTGTAGCCATTGGTCGTGTTCTCTTCTCCGGCAACATCTCGATCGTCCCTCTAGATGAGTTTTGGGTGCTGGCGAAGACGAACCCCATGCGCTGCTCCGTCATCCCCTTCGGAGACATCCACATCTTCATCGGCGAAATTGACTCGGGTCCTAGCTCCCAGGAAGTCGAAAACTCGTCAAGCCCCGTACGGACCACCTATGAGCGAGACATGTTCGCAGAAGGATCTGGGCCATACCTCACTTTGGAGTATGGTGGCTCGGATCAGGAAATTATCAAGGCCCACCCAAACCGCCCCTGTGCGGGATATAAAGGTGGAGGACCCCGCAAATCCGCTTGGCTTCCCCGAGCGTTAGAGATGCGTAGGTCACACTTTCTCGGTGTTGTCACCATCTTCGATCTAGCCAGATGCGTTCAAATGGATGGAGAACCTCCCCGTGAATACCTTGCCAGATGGATGAGGATGAAGGAAACCCTAGAGGGTGACCACGCCGACGAGCTCGTGTACCACTTCGTGGAAGGGCTCACGTCTGGAACACTCCTCTGGCATACCCTCCAAAGATGGCAGGCCGCAGGCCCTGATGGTTGCCATTGTCAACAAATACACGAATGCCAATGAAGAGTCCATGACGGCAATCACCGTCGTAGCCGGAGGAGGAAACAGCAACAATGGCCCGCCTTCATCACCCTCCAGATCCGCCATCACCAACAACGAAGCCAACTCCGACTCCGTCCTCGACGCGCTTTACGCGGACATCAATATGGATGCCGGTGGCTCGGATGCTAACTCGGAGGAATACGACGCTGTTATGAAGGAGATCGAGCAGGAGATCGAGAAGGAGGAGCACGCCGAGAAGACCAACACTTCCCACCAGGTGCTAGTCGCCATTAGGAGCGTGGTGGAAGAAGACGGATAGGAACATGAACGCGAGAGAGATCCACCCATGCCAGCGGTCACCAGAGCAGCAACATCTAAGAAAGCCGCCGAGCCTCCGGCTCCGGCCAAGGCTCTACCTCCTCCGGTTACCCGCCGTCCACAACTTACCACGGCCCCTAGTACGGCCTGACAATCGAATCAGCCGCCAATGCCACCGTCAACGTCTGCAGCTGGCAACCCGCTAGCCACTCCTGCCGATAAAGCAATCTATGGCGCACTTCTCATTGAACCAATCACCATCGCCCATATCCGGAGTGTTATAGAGCTTGATGAGAAGCGTGCGGAAATCTTGGCGGGCGCCAAGTGCATCATGGAGCAAGGCACTAAGCTGGACGAAGACATGGCTAAGGCGCATAAATCCATCAAGGCGGCAAGAGATATGGAGGCTGAATACAAGCAATTGTTGTTAAAGCATAAAGCAAAGAAGGTACCAGCTCACGTCGTCCAAGATCCCGGCGTTTGGCGAGGCTTGGGATTTGATGGGTCTAAGCCGACAAAAGCCACCCCTTACATAGATTCAGAGGGGAGGCAAGTCATGCCAACTCCCGCTCTCAACATTGTCGTCACCAAGACCCTCCTGGAGTAGGACAGGTCGCCAGAAGCAGTTGCTCAGGTGTACGACCTTGTCGCTAAGGCATGCAAGCAACAGGAAAAGGCCACACCACAGAGGCTTGAGTCCAACCCGGAGCTTTGCCAGTCAACCCTGAACAGCCGCAGAAGTCCGAAATCTCCCCGTGACGAAGGGTCACACACAGGCTCTACAGAGCAAAGACGGAGAGAGGCACGCAACAGGACTGACGCTATCCCCATATCCTCCGACCACGGAGAAAAGGCTCGTCCCCGTCGTTCGCCACCTCCACCACCATCTCGATGTCACGAGGAACCAGAGTCGTGCCACCGCACAAGCATGCCACCCCCAAGGCGATCCCAGCCCGGCATCGTTATACGTGATCAAGGCGAATAGCCTTGTCATGCCAGAGAGCACAGCGGCCATGACAGACACAGAAGCAGGTCACACAAGGAACCTCCACGGCCGACAAGCAACCGTGACAGGCGTGAGGAATCGCATGAGGGGCACAGCAAGAGAGCAAACCTACCGCCTCCACCGCCGCCATCGCCACCTAGCAGCCATCATAGCGGAGGGCATGGTGGATCTCATAGATCACACCACAATTCCCCTCCCCATGACGGAAAAGGGAAGCAGCCAGAGCCATACGATGCACGTACATGGCTAGACAAGATCTAAGAAGCTCGGGAGCTCCCATACCTTGGGCCACGTTGTTTTGGACTAGTCATACGGGCCACAACCTACCCCAAGGGCCTCTGGATAGACAAGACCATCAATCCATACAATGGCACCACCAGGCTAGCAACGTGTTTGCAGGACTATAGCAAAGCGATCCACATCGCAGGGGGAAACCCCAATGTCGCTGTCAAGTACCTCCCACTCATGTTGACCGGCACCGCCTGGCAATGGATCGATGACTTACCGGAGAAATCAAATATGCAATTGGTTGGACATGCATGAAGCGTTCACCAAGAATTTCGAGGGTACATACAAACATGCCTGCACTGTCGGAGACCTACATTGGTGTGTGCAAGAAAAGGATGAAACCTCCCGTGCCTACCTATCTTGCTGGCTGGATATGAAAAATTCTTGCGTAGGGGTGCACGAATAGACCGCTATGGCCGCCTTCATTGATGGTCTGGAAAAGGGAACTTTTCTCCGGCATACATTGAAGCGCAAGCAAGACAACAATGACCTCAACCTCAATGCAATGATCGCCATGGCTAGAGAGTTCCCCACTACTGATGACGACGCGCGTGGACCATTGACGGTGATAGCAATCCCTACACAGGCCAAGAAGAACAACAATAACAAGCAGAAGAATCCGCCCAAAGAGAATCAAGTAGCCGACATGGTCGCCACAACATTCACTGGCAGAGGCAACGGTGGACAACGTGGACGTGGTCGGGGAGCTAGCAGTGGCCAGCAGAGGAGTGACACTACACCCTCAGTGCCCCGCGTTCCCCAAACATACGAAGAGTACCGCGATATGTCGTGCTTCGTCCATATTGACACCAATGAAAAATCCACCCACACCAATCGCCAGTGCAAGTTTGTTAATGATCTCAAGGACCCTGAGTCCGGCTCCAAGCAAAGTCGGAAAAACAGACCCCATGGAAAGGGCAAAGGGAAGAAGAAGGAGGAAGAACCTAAGGAATCAAGTGATATGCACGAGGATGTGGACCCAAAATCTTCCGACAAAGGAGAGGATAAAGGGAAAATCTCTTCGAAAAGAAGGCTCCATGTTACCACACCTTCCTTGGTACCCCAACCGTTCGGGCCCTGAAAACCTCTTTGAGGATACTGATGGCTACCCTCCCTCTGGTTCCCTAGTACGTCATGTGGTCGGAAGTTCCAATTACTTGGGATAGGAAAGATCACCCAGAACTCATCCCAATAGAGAACCAGTATGCCATGGTCATCAACCCTTTGATTGACAGCACGGAGTTCACCAAGTGCCTCGTGGACAGTGGAAGCAGCATCAACATCATGTACCGGGATACACTTTCGCAAGATGAACTTGACGAAGACCCAGCTAAGGAAGAGCAACACCGTGTTCCATGGGGTTGTCCCTGGCCGACAAGCAAATTCCCTGGGCTGCATCACCCTTCCGGTCGCTTTTGGTGATGTAAACAATTACCGCCAAGAACGCATGACCTTTGAAGTGGTGCCTTTCAAGAGCGTGTACCATGTCATTTTCGGACGCGGCATCTTCCACTCCTTCCTCGCAAGGCCATGCTTTGTCTACAACAAACTCAAGATTCTCAGACCAAATGGCGTCATCACCGTTGATAGAAGCTTCACCAAGGCACGGGAGTGCGATCTCAGCGAAGCCGCCTTCGCCGAAGCAGTCCTCTATGGTGAGGAGTTCAAGGAGATCTAGAACCAGGTCGATGCCTCGGAGATGCCGGCTTCGAAGAAGCACATCACTGCTACCGAACCCGCCTTCAAGGCCGCCATCAAGACCAAGCAGGTGGAGCTTGTCAAAGGTGATTCCTCCAAGACCATCGCCATTGGCACGGACCTGGATCCCAAATAGGAAAGCGCGCTCGTTGAGTTCCTCCATGAGAATAGGGACATCTTTGCCTGGCAACCTGTCGACATGAAAGGCGTACCAAGGGAACTTGCCGAGCACAGCTTGAATATTGATCCTAATGCCAAACCGGTGAAACAACCTCTATGACGCTTTGGTGATGAAAGACGAAGGGCTATAGGCAAAGAAATAGCTAGGTTACTTAAGGCTGGCTTTAAACAAGAAGTCATTCACACCCAATGGGTGGCAAATCCAGTACTTGTACCCAAAAAAGGGAACCAATGAATTAAGAATGTACGTTGATTACAACGGCTTGAACAAAGCGTGTTCGAAGGATCCGTTTGCTTTGCCTCGCATTGACCAAGTCATTGATTCGACGGCTGGCTCGGAACTTCTGTGTTTTCTCAATGCTTATTCAGGATACCACCAGTTCCGGATGCGAAAGTCGGACCAATTGGCCACTTTGTTCACCACACCCTACGGCACGTATTGCTATGTCATGATGCCCTTTGGGTTGAAAAACGCTGGTGCTACGTACCAGCGGATGATGCAACATTGCCTGCATGACCAAATAGGTCGCAATGTACACACTTACATGGACGACATCGCGGTAATGTCAAAGAAATCAAGTGATCTTATCGCTGACTTGCAGGAAACCTTCGACAATCTCCGGCAATACAACATGATGCTGAACCCAAAGAAGTGCGTCTTCGGGGTACCATCCGACAAACTGTTGGGCTTCATCGTTTCGCATCACGGAATCAAGGTGAACCCGAGGAAAATCAAGGCCATCCTCGACATCAAATGCTCGACATGCCTGAAGGACATACAAAGACTCACAGGCTACGTTGCAGCAGTAAGCCGGTTCATCAGCCGACTTGGTGAGAAGGCTATACCGCTCTACAAGTTGCTCAAGAAGGCGGACAAATTCACATGGACGGACGAAGCTGACGCAGCACTTCAGGAGTTGAAGAGAATACTCTCCTCCCCACCTATACTTGCAGCACTGGTGCCAAGGGAGCCTATGTTAGTATACATGGCGGCGACCAACCGAGTAATCAACACCGTCATCGTGGTGGAGCGCAAGGAACCAACGCATGAATACGGAGTTCAGCGACCCGTTTACTATGTAAGCGAGGTCTTAACGAAATCCAAGTAGCATTACCCGCACTACCAGAAGATAGCTTATGGAGTTTTCCTTGCTTCACGTAAGCTAAGGCATTATTTCTAGGAGCACCCCATCACAGTAGTGAGCAAAGCTCCACTGTCCGACATAATCAACAACAGCGATGCTACAGGGAGAGTGCCAAAGTGGGGCATTGAACTTCCCGCCTTCGACATCACCTACAAGCGACGTGATGCTATCAAATCACAAGCATTGGCGGATTTTCTTGCAGATTAGACAGAACTGCCAGAAGACACTCCTGTGCCTGAGCCAGAGAATTGGGTAATGCACTTTGACAGATCGAAGTTACTCAATGGCTCGGGGTCTGGTGTATTATTGCAATCACCAATAGGAGAGAAGTTGCAATACGTCCTACAGATCCACTTCAACACTACAAATAACATGGCGGAGTATGAGGCCCTCATTCACGGACTTCGCGTAGCCAAGGATATTGGCACCAAGCGCATAGTTTGCTATGGAGATTCTGACTTGGATGCCCAGCAAGTAGCTGGCACCTAGAATGCGTGGAACCCTATGATGGCGGCATATCAAGACAAAGTAGACGAAATAGCCAAGTGCTTTGACGGCTATGAAGTCAAGTACGTCAAAAGGGAGGATAATGAGGTGGCAGATCTGCTGTCACAGCTTGGATCAGCTCGTCGACCAATTCCGCCAGGTGTTTTCCTGGAGCATTTACGGACTCCATCCATGAAAGGAGCGGACCCTGATAACCCGGATAGAGTGGACTCATTTGTTAACACATTAACAGCGACCTCTCCGGCTTGGACGAAGCTGTTCATGGATTATCTACAAGACGGAACTTTGCCCGTCGACAAAGTCGAAAGCCGGCAAATAGTACGTAGAGCAAAAGGCTACGTCATCATTGACGGCTAGCTATACAAAAGAAGTACCACAGGAGTTTTCCTATGATGTGTCTCCCAGCAGCAAGGTATTGAAATCGTTAGAGAAATACATCTTGGAGATTGTGGGCATCACGCAGCTCCCCGATCGTTGGTGGCTAAGGCCTTCCAACAAGGATTCTACTAGATAACTGCCAAGGCGGACGCTGACAAGTTGGTACAAACATGCCTTGGGTGTCAGTTTTATGCAAGACAATCAAATGTTTCAGCTGAAGAATTGCGAACAATACCAATAATTGGCCGTTTGCAGTCTGGGGGCTAGACATGGTGGGACCTTTGCAGACAGCACCCTGTGGATTCACACACTTGCTAGTAGCAGTGGAAAAATTCACGAAATGGATTGAAGCTAAACCCATTAGAAAGCTTGATGGGGCAACAGCCCTAAAGTTTGTTCAGGATCTAGTGGTGAGATTTGGTCTCCCACATAGCATCATCACCGACCATGGCAGAAATTTATCTCTCGGAGAAGTTGAGGATTACTGTCATGAGAAAGGCATCTGCCTTGACCTAGCATCTGTGGCACATCCGCAGTCAAATGGGCAAGTTGAAAGGGCCAATGGACTAATTCTGCACGGAATCAAGCCACGCTTAGAGGCACCGCTACGTAGAGCAGCTAGAGCCTGGGCAGAGGAACTACCATCTGTCTTGTGGAGTTTACGAACAACACCCAACAGATCCACCGGCTTGACTCCTTTCTTCATGGTTTATGGAGCTGAAGCAGTTCTCCCATCCGACATCCTCCACGATGCACCAGGAATTTCCGCCTACAAGGAGGATGATGCGAAAGAATCCAGACGACTATTTGTGGACCTACTTGAAGAAGAGCATGTGCTGGCATGCTAGAGATCTGCCGTCTACTAGCAGAAGTTGCGCATCTACCATAGTCGCCGTGTAAAGCATCACTCGTTTAAAGAAGGGGATCTGTTGCTTAGACTCAAGCAGGAGAAATCACAGAAATTATCCCCGCCTTGGGAAGGACCGTTCGTCATAAGCAAAGCATTTCTCAATAGTTCCTATTACCTCATTGATATTCGCGAGTTGAAAGATAGGCCAAAAAATCGCAAGCGCAAGCAACATGACTCCAATGATGATTACCCGGAGACAGATCGGCCATGGAGCATAGCACAACTACGTCCCTTTTACACTTAGCACATTTATATTATGTAATAAGTTTCTTATATGATCAACGAAACAAAGCATTTGGTTCACTCATATTCTCTGAGTCTTTTACCTCCTTTAGTTGTTCATTTTTGGATCATATAAACCCTTTATGCGCAAGGTTGGATTTTCCCTTGTGAAAATTCCGCCTACAGGCGTTAGCTTAAGTTTTTTGGTCTACATGTTTTCTAAAGTTTTTATGTGGATTC
This sequence comes from Avena insularis, assembly GCA_023614405.1. Taxonomy (NCBI): domain Eukaryota; kingdom Viridiplantae; phylum Streptophyta; class Magnoliopsida; order Poales; family Poaceae; genus Avena; species Avena insularis. The sequence continues at coordinate 280,856,215 of CM042694.1, read as the reverse complement.
CAGAGTAGTGACTTTTCGGCACTCAAAGCCGGCGATTTTGTTCTTAGGTTCTTGACGATGCTATTAATCATCATTGCCTGAGAGCATAGTTCTGTGTTGGGAGTCTTCCGTCTCACGAAAGGTCAAGCATACGAACCAGAATAATGGATAATCTAGCACTTACTTAAAAAATATATACACATGCTGGAAACAGCTAAGTTGCAGGAAGCTTGATTACAAGTTTTTCCGCCTTAGACAAACATAAGTTTTTTTGGCATACATTTTGCAGAGATACATTTAATACAGATATTGTTTTTCATGGCTCTGCTGCAGGAGGCTTCGTGGTGGCATCATCAGGAGAACCAGGCCAGGAGAGATCGTCAAACACTGAAGGAGAGGGGCTAGACTCAAAAGAGGCCATATCGTCATACAGGATCTCAACAGGCACGAAGACATCAGCCTTGACCATCTAGGCAACCTTGGTATCGAAGCCGGCAAGAGAGTTCCAAATAGCATCACTATCGATCTTTTGTCCTTCCTCCTCTAGCTTGGGCATGCGGAGGTCACCAAGTCGATGTCGGCATTGTCATAGTGAGCCTTGACCAAAGACAGGGTCATCCTAGCACCAGCCCGGATGCAAGAGGCTTTCTAGTCTTTGATTTTCTCGGGGGCTCGGCGCAGGATTTCCACATACTTGGTCGCTGAGTCTATCGCCTTGATATTGATGCCCATAGGTTGAGCTATCTCCTTGGCTTGGGAAATGGCGGTGCTGACAAAGTTGCCGGCAAGAATCATGCATTCCTTGGGACTTGGAGCACCTTCACCTAAGTTGGATAAGCCAATGGGAGTTGTGGTTTGCACAAACATACAAAGACCATGAGTATAAATAAGTCAAATGGTTATCCAACTTATAGAAAAATACCAAGACGGAGAAAGGTTACTGAAGATGGTCATTTCCGCTTGCTTGCATGTCTCCGCCAAGTCATCACGCTCCTTCTGGACTGACTTGAACATCTGAAGACTCCTAGCAGTCTGCTCTTTGGCAGCTTGGTTCTGGTCTTTGAGCTCTGCAATCTCATCCTTCAGGCACTGCATCTCGACAACCACAAACTCTTGCATAGCCTTCATCGTCACCTCATGGCCCTTGACGGCCTCGTCCAGGTCCTTCTTCTGAATTTTGTTTTCATCATCGAGCTCCTGAATATGCTTGGATTGCTCGACGATGTTCTTGGCCTTGGAAATGGCTTCTGTAAGACGGAAACTAGAAAGTGATATCAGAAGACGGAAGAAATGATTCAATGAGAAAAGCAAGGAGCTGTTGTAGGAAACAGACTCTGGCTATTTTTGATCTGTTCCTTCGGGAATTTGGTTTTACCTTGTTCAAGATCCATCTCCTTCCAAAGAGCAGCAAACCTCTCATTGGCGGCTATCCTTTGTTTATTCTCATTCTGCACAAGATGTAAACATGCTTAGTTTCTCTAGAGAATCTAGTCGGAACTATTCAGTTTCAACTAAATGCTCGGGGGCTACAGTACATGATTTTAAAGTAAACTAGTTTCTCTAGTGCATCTAGTCGGAACTTTGCAGTTTCAACTAAACGCTCGGGGGCTACACGGACAAATTCTGCACTTAGTTCTTTGGAGCACTCAGGCCAATAACTATTGGATTATCCGCCTAAGAGCTCAGGGGCTACAGTGGGACATACTACACAAAGTAAAGCAAGTGAAGTTCAAAAAACTTATGATGGCAATGATCCTGAGATTATTGGCCAGATGAGCGTAGGAATCATGGAAGGTTCGGGCATTCTTGTAGATTGTGTCGGCCTGCTTGATGAGATCATCCAGGCTCAATGTCGGAGGAGTCACAACCAATGGAGAGGTCCAAGCCAGAGGCATGGATAAAGCTCAAGCTGCCTCCTGCACCTTCAAAGCAGATGATGGCTCGGAGGCTCCCGCCTCAATCGTTGCTTCCACGTCCACCTTTTCCACCACTTCCTTCCCTTTTCGGTGGCATCCTTAGCCGGAGCTTCAGCCACTTTAGAGGAGGTACTCTCTTGCGTCGCCTGGCCGCTGGGAGCAACATCTACGTCGACAGAGCCTAAGACATCAAGAATGGGATTGATATATGTCTCCATGGTGGAGGTCTCAGGGATGACGGGAGATGACGGCCCAGCAGGACCATAAGAGGGTTTGGCGGCAGGAGAAGGGGGTGCGGTGGCGGGAGAGGCCTTGGCGGACAGACCCTTGGTTAGCATATCGCGAATGTTTTTGACCCTCCAACATCTTTGGAGGATCGATTCAAACTAACACCAGCTTTCCTCCTGAAACGTACAAAGTATACGTACAAGAGTTGAAAAATGGTGTGAGCTGAAAAATACAAGCCGGAGAATGAAAGTACTTACTCCACAGTAGGACCCTTGGCGAGGGGAATGTCGGTGGACTTCTTCTCCGCCTTTAAGGCGGCAGTGGAACGTTTGGAGACTCCACTCTCCGATTTCTTCTTCTTGGCCTCGGTAGCAGCGTTAGAGGTGGAGCTCTTCCGCTTTCGTGCTGCCGGAGCTCGTTGATCCTTGGGGGCGTCATCGTCGGACACCACCTAGATATCCTTCAGCTTTGGATCATAGACCTGGGAGGCCAGTTGGGATACAAAGGAGTGTTAGATTGACAACTTCATGTCGGAGAAGGTTTAGAGCATATAACAAGCAACAAAGGAAACAGAAGCTACCTTTGGGCATGTACCGCAGTCGAACATGCCATACATGATCTTGAAGCCCCGCTTCTTGTCCCTCACCTTGACGATGTCCTTTAGCATGGGATCAGTAGAGAAGTTATCCCGCGAAATTCGCATGGGATCCCTCCTGTCTTGGCTATACTTGCACATCAGCTCGGCGCGGTGCTACAGAGGCTAGATCCGCCTAACGTACCAACACATGGCAAGGTCCCAGCCCGTCAGACGTCCGTCTACGAGCCACTCGATCCACCTTATGGCGTGATTGGCTTCATCGTCGGAAGGAAGAGAGGTTGGGGTCCGCCATGCGGGCACTTCGGTGGCAGCTCCATCGACGAAGTCGGGGTAGGTCTCAAGGTGGTCTGGCAGAGGGACATCTAACCCGTAGAAATATGTGCGCTTCCAGTTCTTGCAAGACTCGTTGCCCTATGATGTCGGGGAAGCACCGGCTAGGCGATCTTAAATCTAATGGTTCCGTAGGTCCACAATTCAACCTTGGACTCTAGAGACTATCTCTTGACGGTGAAGAAATATACAAACAGGTCTAATCTAGGCTTGATCCCTAGATATCCTTCGCACAGAGCTACAAAGTTGCTAAGGATTAGAATGTTGTTGGGAGAGAGATTGTGGGGGAGTACCCGGAAGTGCCAGAGAACATCCACGAAAAAGTCAAAGACTGGCAGGCTTACGCCACGTACCAGCTGAGATTTGAGGTACACCTTCTCTCCCGGTTGGGAAGAAGGGACCACCTTGCCGTTCGGCGCCACCCGCCAGGCAAACTTCTCCACCACAGGGAGATACCCCTCGTCGACCAGGTCTTGGAGATCCTCGGCGGAGAGATCAGAGCCTCTCCACATCCCCTTGTGGAAATCGCTTTCTTCTTCAGCAGCTTTGGGCGCTGCTCGTTCTTGGTCATCGCTGGCGGATTCCATCACGGCGGAGATAGGAACGATCACCCCCTCCGGCGGAACGATCACTCCCTGGGATGGCTCCCTCGTAGCCTCGAGGATCGCCGCCATGGAAGGAGCAGAGCTGCTGGAGGCCATTATGACGAGGAGATCATGGAGGAAGAAAGGGCTCTGGTTAGGGTTTTCGCAGGAGAGCTCGAACGGTCGTGCGGCTGGAGGAAGACAGAGACTGGGAAGTGAATGCGGGTAAAAATACATAAATAGACCTCGATTTAAATATATAAGTCTCGCCTCAAGATTCGTGCAAAAGGATCTGATGGATGGAACAATGCCGACGTGGAAGTGAAAGTGCACGGTAATTTCGCCACGTCCTTCGTCTTTTTCTGCTCCACCGTTTCAGATTTCGCCCGCATGAAAATAGTTGATGATTAATTCTCTTCTTCTATGAGTTTGAGGTAGCGTAGGTTGTACCCTACGTCATCCTCCTGACAGTTGTAGTGAAGGGTCACGTCCGAAGATTCCATCGAAGACGGAGATCATCCGACTCTGGAAACAAAGACTCAAGGAATCTCCGGCTACATTGTGAAGCCGGAGAGGATTGCAGGGTTCTTTGGGAGACCTTTGAGATATTGCTTGATGGATTGCCGGCATCACTTAGACGGGATATTCGGAGATCAACGAGCAAGATGGCGCAAGATTTCAAAGTCCTCTGGGGGATACTGTTGGGGATATGCTATATGGGAATCCTCATAGCATGTCACCAATCCGCCTAACCCGGATGGCCCATAGTTGGTAGCAAGGCCTATGGCCTGCTGGGCGGCCCAGTTAGACGGATCTTGAAGGGAGGCCCATGTCGGATAAAGGAAGGCTATGCAGGAGTCAATGACATACTCGGAGCCTTGGAGTATAAGACACGGAAGACTAGTTCGTATTAGTCTAGGACTCTTTACCTTGTTCGGCAAGGACCTTTCCCTATAAACCCTAGGTCCTGGCGCCTTTATAAGCCAGCCTGCGGGAGCCTTTAGGGCACAACTTCTCAGATTGATGCGTACAACACGCAACACCACGCACAGCGAACCTATCTCTCTAACTCGGCGTATTGCCATTATAGTGATTTATAGCAGGATTAGAGTTCCGCCACCGTTGTGGGACTTGAACCTAGGTAAGTTGTATTACCTCGTACCCACCAACTCTCCACCTTACCCCACGTCTCTAAACACGCACTGTGAGGACCCCTCCATGGTGTACTCGTCGGCAATACCACGACACTGACCATAAGGTAGAATCGACATCTGAAAAACCTAGTTTCAAAACAAAGAAAGTGAGTATTTACAAAAAAAAATTCTCATTCTTATCCTTGAGATTCTTTCCAAAAAGAGATCACTTGTTACTCAAAACTCTTACAATTCTACATAAAATTTGACACACTTGATCACCTCACTAACTTACTCATCTTAATTGCTTATAGATGGAGGTCAAACATAGCAAGCTTTACCAGTTGGGCAATGGAGGATAGCTTATCTTTGAGAGGGATTTGGACCAGCTTTGAGTATCTTGGACGCCCGCACCCGGAGTTCTCCGGAGCATAGCTCAATGACCAATCTGGAGGGGAACTACAGTGGCTGATTGTTGCCGATCTCAGAGGCAAAATGGAGCCACCTCTTTCTGATAAGATTCAGTTCAGCGTCAGGCAGAACAACTGGCTAGACAGTCTAGCCAGGGCTATGCAAGAAGCTCTTGCTCGCTTGTGTGCTCAAAACATTAGCCAGATCATCGGCACCCATTTTTTCCACTATGCAAGACGTGACTCTACGGGACAGCCTTTGGCCATGCCGGCACATCCAGAGTTGAAGCATCACGTGGACCACATGGACTTCATGATGCATGAGACGTAGAAAGAGTTGGACAATGCCTGTGCTTACGCCAATCAGAACCATGTTGAAGCTATTGAAAAGAAGCAAACCCTTGCCATCCTCACTAAGGAGCACAAGTCACTTTGTCGCCAGCGCGATAAAAAGGATCCCATCATCGCTCGTCTTTGTCAGAAGATAGCCACACTGGAGGAGACTATCCACGGCTAGGAGATCTAGCTGGAGGAGAAGGAGGAGGAAGGTGAAGATATCCATGGGAATATTCACTCTTACCTAAGTGATGACAATGACTATCTGGAGGACGCGGCCATGGAGGACAACACTGATGAGGATGATGCTGACTTCACTTATGATGAGGAGCCCGACACCCCCGATGATGAGTAGTCGCACCCGAGCACTATCGTAGGTGTGAGTTGTACCCGGTCCCACTGTATCGTAGCTTCATAGAATGGTTCTTAAAACCATCTGTTTTCTAGTTGTGGTGTGTGTTTGTATTGTGTGTTTGGAATGAATGAATGAGAAGAAGTTGTTAGTTTTCAAAACCTAAGTCATACTCAAAGTTTAAAGCTTTTGAAAACAAAACCATGAACCATAAAAATTTCCCTCTTGTCTCACTATCTATCTCAATCTTCAGATGACTCGCGGTAACCCCGGAGGAAGCAGTTCATCTCAGGACCCAATGCTGCAGATTCTGCAAATGTTAGTTTCTGACCGTGAAGCTGGTAGAGCTAAACGTCAAGCCAACCTAGCCACTCTTCAACAGATAGCCCAGATGGCCCATAATAATCAAGGCCATGGAAACCAAGATCACCATGGATCCAAGCTCAAGAACTTTCAGAATAGCAATCCCCCTATGTTTAGCAAGTCTGAGGAGCCCCTAGATGTTGATGGTTGGCTACAGACCATGGAAAACAATCTAGAAGTGGCAGGAGTTGATGCTAATGAGAAGGTGTTGTTTGCCACCCACTATCTGTCCGGCTATGCCAGATCATGGTGGAATAGTACCCGTACGATGAACGGAGGTCAGATGATGACTTGGGAGGAGTTCAAACTCAAGTTCGCACTACTAGAAAACAGCTAATCCGTGGCGCACCTGTTTTGATCATCCGTGGCGCACTAGGGGTGCGCCACGAGGCGCGCGCTATGGGTAAAAGCTAGCCGTGGCGCACTAGGTGGTGCGCCACGCGTATGAAAAGTTAGCCGTGGCGCACTAGGTGTTGTGCGCCACGGGTACGATTTCAAATTTCAAAAAAAAGCGGGATTTGATCTAGATCTAGATCTAGATCGAGCAGCCGGCCGTCGTCGTCGGTGTTGTAGCCTCATTCGGTGGAGGAGGATGCAGTCGGAGGAGGGCACGGTTGGAGTATGGTGGAGGAGGTTGCGTCCAGAGGTGCACGGGGCAGCGCGCCATCAGAGGATAGTCGGGGAGGGTGTAGCCGGAGGTGGTCGGAGGAGGGCGCCATCGTAGGATGGTCAGGGAGGGTGTAGCCGGAGGTGGTCGGAGGAGGGCGATGTCGAAGGTGGGTGCAGCCGGAGAGAGGAGAAGGAGAAGTGAGGAGAAGAAGAAGGTATGAGAGGTGGACGAGAAGGAGAAGGAGAAGGTGGACAAGGGAGGAGAAGTGGAGAAGGGAGGAGAAGTGGAACTGGAGGAGATAAGGGGTGGGTGGGGAAGATATATATGGAGGGTTAGGTGGTCGGGTGGTGATTTGAATTTCTAATCCCGCCCAACTTACTCGTGGCGCACTAGGGGTGGTGCGCTACAAGTAAATGGCCTCCATTTTTTTCTGCAGGAAAAAACGATCTTTTGATCATAGCTTTTTTACTCTTTTTGAATTTTGAAAATCTAAAAAAATTCCAAACGACCAAAGGTGGTTTCGAGCGGATGCGAAATCTTGTTCTCGTCATTTTGGTATATTAAACGTTTTTTTTCGAATTCGTATGCAAAAGTTACGCCTATTTTACCGTGGCGTGATCTTTTTTTGCAGAAAAAGTAGAAATTCATGTTTGTTAATTTTCCTACACACTAGACCACATTACCTACATACATGTGAAATGATTTTATTTTTTGAATTGTTTATCATTTTCTTTTATTTTTGGCAAGGCTAAAAAGGCGACCCACAGGGGGGCGGGGGGGTTGGTGCAGGAAACTTACCTGTGGCGCACTAGGCTAGGGTGCCCTACGGGTAAGTTCGCCCAGCCACACAGCAGGCCGCAACCCACATACCCATAGCACACTATGTCAGAGTGCGCTATGACTAAGTTTCACACCTGTAGCGCACCGCGCACAAGTGCGCTATGGCTAGGTTGTCTGCGGCCACCTGTGCCCTGGCCCACAAGTAGCCGTGACGCACCACCCTCATGTGCGCCACGCTTACGGCAGTTAGCCGTAGGGCACCTGTGTGCAGTGCGCCACGCCTATTTTACTCGTGGGACACCACTAGCACGTGCTCCACGGATGTGTGGATTACCTATAGCCGTTTTCCTAGTAGTGTCGGTAGGACCCATGTGCCCCCGGGTCTGATCAAGAGGATGAGGAATGAGTTCAGAGATTTGAAGCAAGGAAGGATGACTGTGGTTGAGTACCGTGACAAATTTCTGTCACTATCTAGGTATGCCCCTGATGAGATTGACAATGAAGCGAAAAATAAGGAGAGATTCTTGAATGGTCTGCATGATGAGATGCAGACAGTGCTAGTTAACATTCCCTTTGATGACCACCAACCAGGACCCCACCATACCCCGAAGTATCGCCCCAACCTGTCTGTAGGATATGCACCCAGAAACAACAGGCCACCAATGAACCGTCCGAACTACCCCAACCGTGGCGGAGGAAACCCAAGGCCCGGAGGAAATCATAACAACAACCCCGGCAACCCCAATAACTTCAACCGTGCACCTCCAAAGTCCAACAACAACAACAATACTACCCCAAGGACTGGAAGCAATGTTGTGCCTATCACAGGAAAAGACAAGTCAATGATCACTTGCTTTGATTGCGGAGTCACGGGTCACTACTCCAACGAGTGGCCCAAGAAGCTTGCCGCAACAACCAATGTGACTGCACCTGCCCAACAGCAACGTAATGTCCAGCCTCGAAAGAGGTTTGCCCCAGGAAACCCGCACAACCATAATGGTCGTCTATTCCACATGAATGCGGAGGAAGCCCAGGAAGCGCCAGATGTCTTGCTGGGTATGTTTTCTGTTAACTCAATATTAGCAAGATTGTTGTTTGATTCTGGAGCATCGCACTCATTTGTTACGGAAGAATTTGCATGCACTAGTAAGATTCAACCAACAAATTTGAAGCATGTTATGATAGTTCAAATAACTGGTTCAACCACCAAAGCTAGAAAAAATTGCAAGGCCATACCTATCAGAATACATGGGATAGATTTTTATGCCAATCTAATAGTACTTGGAACCAAAGGTTTGGAAGTAGTGCTAGGGATGGATTGGATGTCGAAACATCAAGGATTAATCGACTATGCCAAGAAAGCCATAACCATGACCAGTAGCAGTAGAATATCAGTAGAACATATATCTGAGACATTGCCCCGTCAATTCAAGTGCAACAAGAGTTTAGCCAAAACCACCATTGACCAAGTCAGAGTAGTCTGTGAATACCCCGATGTGTTCCCAGATGAATTGCTCGGTATGCCCCCAGATTGGGATATCGAGTTTATCATTGAACTAATTCCTGGAACCAGACCCATAGCTCAGAGACCTTATAGTATGAACCCATCTGAATTAGTGGAGCTGAAGAAGCAACTTGATGATATGCTGGGAAAAGGTTTGATACAACCAAGTGCATCGCCATGGAGATCACCCGTTTTGTTTGTTGATAAGAAGGATGGTACCAACCGTTTATGTACGGATTATCGGAAGTTGAATGACGTCACCATCAAGAACAAGTACCCACTGTCGAAGATAAAAGATTTGTTTGATCAACTGACTAGTGCCAGAGTGTTTTCTAAGATTGGTCTTAGAACTGGTTATCATCAATTGAAAATCCGCACGACGGATATCCCAAAGACTGTCTTCACCACCAGATATGGATTGTATGAGTACAATGTCATGTCTTTTGGATTAACCAATGCCCCCGCTTATTTCATGAATCTCATGAATAAGATTTTTATGAACTTCTTGGATAAGTTTGTTGTTGTTTTTATCGATGACATTCTGATCTACTCCAAGTCAGAAGAAGACCACGAGCAACATCTGAGAACCATCCTTGAAACCCTTAGAGAGCATCAGTTGTATGCCAAGTTCAGCAAATGTGAATTCTGGTTAAAGGAAGTAGGATTCCTAGGCCATATCTTGTCGGCAGGAGGAGTTGTTTTTGATCCCGCCAAGATTAAGGATGTCGAAGAATGGAAAGCCCCAACCACCCAAACAGAAGTCCGCGCACTTCTTGGATTAGCCGGATATTACCGCAAGTTTGTTGAAGGATTTTTGAGCATCGCAAGATCGATGACCCAGTTGTTGAAGAAAGATAAGAAGTTTGAATGGACTGACAAATGTGAAGCAAGTTTTCAAGATCTCAAGAAGAGATTGATTTCAGCCCCAATTTTGATCATGCCGGATATCAAGAAGCCTTTTGATGTATTTTGTGACGCATCCAAGATTGGTCTCGGATGTGTGTTGATGCAAGAAGGCAAAATCATATCCTATCTATCCAGACAACTGAAGCAAACTATCCTACCGATGACCTAGAACTGGCAGCCGTAGTTTTAGCCTTGAAGACATGGCATCATTACCTTATGGGGAACCGATGTGAGATTTATTCGGATCACAAGAGTCTGAAGTATATTTTCACCCAGAAGGAGCTGAATATGAGGCAAAGGAGATGGATAGAGTTAATCAACGATTATGACCTTGACATTCACTATCACCTCGGCAAAGCCAATGTGGTAGCGGATGCTCTTAGTAGACTACTGTGTAGATTAAACACCATGATTAAGGCAGCCCAGCCAAGTCTGCATGAGGAAATGGAGAATTTCGGAGTGGAGCTAGTGAGCGAAGGACTTCTAGCTAGCATAGAACTTCAACCCACTTTGATTAGTCAGATAAAAGAGGCCCGGAAAGGAAAGGCAAGTATCGATGGAATCAAGCGTCGTACCAGAACAGGGAAGGTACCCGGATTTACCGAGGATGAAGAAGGAGTTTTGTGGTACAAAGGACGTATCTGCGTGCCAGCAGATTCAGAGTTGAAACAAGTCATTATGCAGGAAGCCCATGATACCCTTTATTCTATCCACCCAGGAGGAACCAAGATATAACAGGATTTGAAGGATCAATTTTGGTGGCACAAAATGAAGAGAGAAGTCGGAAGCTACGTAGCCAATTGTGATATCTGTCAGAGAGTCAAAGCGGAACATCAGCGACCCGCAGGACTTTTGCAACAATTGCAGATTCTGGAATGGAAATGGGATTCTGTCGGAATTGATTTCATCACCGGTTTGCCGACATCTAGTAGGGGAAATGACTCTATTTGGGTCATAGTGGATAGATTGTCCAAAGTAGCTCATTTCGTACCCGTCAAGACTACCTATCAAAGCTCGAAGCTAGCAGAGTTGTACATTGCTAGAATAGTTATTTTGCATGGAACCCCCAAGACCATACTGTCGGATCAAGGAACCTAGTTTACCTCAAGATTTTGGCAGAAGGTCCAAGAAGGATTAGGAACCAAACTGAATTTCAGCACAGCTTATCACCCGCAAACCGACGGACAAACTGAAAGAGTCAACCCGATCTTAGAAGATATGCTGAGAGCTTGTGTGTTAGAATATGGATCTAAATGGGAAGATTGTCTTCCTTTTGCAGAATTCTCATACAACAATAGTTATCAAGCCAGATTGCAAATGGCCCATTTGAGTTTTTGTATGGAAGAAAGTGCCGCACCCCGTTGAATTGGTCGCAAGTAGGAGAGAGTCAGATCTTCGGACCCGACATTCTACGAAAAGCTGAAGAGAAGGTTCACAAAGTCCGTGAACACCTCAAGACCGCTCAATCCAGACAGAAGAGTTATGCTGACAAAAGACGTCGAGACCTGACCTTCAATGTCGGAGATTTTGTGTATCTCAAAGTGTCACCCTTGAAGGGAATGAAATTTTTTTGACTGAAGGGGAAGCTTGCCCCTAGATATATTGGACCCTTCAAGATTTTGAATCACAGAGGAGAAGTATCCTATCAACTGGAACTACCTGAAGAGATGTCAGCCGTGCATAGTGTGTTCCATATCTCATTACTTAGAAAATGCCTAGAAGTTTCGGAGAAGACCGAAGTTTTCAAGAACATCGATCACAAAGCCATAGATATCGACAAGGATCTAACTTATCATGAAGTGCCCATTCGTATTTTGGAAGAAGCATTCAGAACCACCCGGACTAGGAGTATCAAGTTTCTCAAGATCTAGTGGAGTAACCATACCGAAGAAGAAGCCACCTAGGAACGAGAAGATTATATTAGGACTAAGTTTCCCAATCTCTTTAGTTCCTAGTTTTTCCTAAATCTCGGGACGAGATTCTGTTTAAGGAGGGAAGGTTTGTAACACCTATAAAATAGTAAACAAGCTTATCAAGTTATAATCACCCAAGTTTAGGGTTAACAAAAACTTTTATTCCAAAAATCTATATGAGTGCATGTGTGATTTGTATTAATGTATGAATGCTTGCTTTTGCCATGTTTGAGTGCTACCAATGATAAGGATTAGTTTAAAAAGGATTACTACATCATCTAGATCATTTCCAAGCAAAATTAAATGAAAAGAAAATCATATATGGATCATATGAGCATATGGTCACTTTTGCCAATATTAACCACTAGACCACTTTAGGTGTCTCTAGTAAAAGATTCCCAATAGAGTCTGTGGGGCCCCCGGATTAATCCTCCGAGAATCCCTGTTATGCATACAACCACGATCCCATGATCAGTTCGTCGTGGCACATAACCGACAAGTATCAAAGTAAACATCCATTAATTACTCGGATACAAGTCATACCTTAATTTTCCATTACGGCTACAGCAGCAACATCAGCGGAAAATCCTTAAGCGTAGTGCCCGAGCCGTGCCTTAACCTACAAGAAACTGACTAGGAGAATGTCCTAGCTCGCATAATCGCCATCATCACCGTTGTGTAGAAATCTGGCCAAGTTAATAGCTAGGGACAATGCCAGTGAGTACTTTGAATGTACTCGCAAACCACCTTAAGAGAGTAGTAAAAACAAGGAGATATGCAATATGGCTGTGGTAGTAGGAGGGCTCCAAGAGGGTTCTTTTCTTAAATAGTTTTCTCTTGTAGATACGGCATCTCCATATATTTGTTAAAAACTTTTTGTAAAACATTTTGGAAACCTTTTTGAAAAGTTTTGTAAAACACTAGGATTGGGTCACCCATTTTTTCCCTTCTTCTAGTCGTCTCACGACCAAACTCCATTCCTTCCCCTTCCGACCATCCCCTGGTCAAAACCATCCTCCTTTCCGACCATCTCATGGTCAAAACGTTTTCAAAGCCCTTGCCTTTTTGAAATCCTTTTTGAAAACAAAACCAGCACCGCTCTACAGCAACCTTCCCAATCGTCCATGACCGTGGACATGGCTATTCGAATAGATTTACACTCTACAGAGGTTCTACACTTTATCCACACCATCCGGCTACTCTGCCCTGATCTACACCGATCGTGGGTCGAGTAACCGACCAAGACTCTCCGAAAGCCCACTGTAGTATAAGTGCCTACCCTATGAGTGTTATCCCCCTCAACACCGGGACGCCCTATATAGTTCACAGCCAACCGGAGTGCTTTTTCCACTTCCCGAGTGTGCGCTTTCAATGAGGGGCTCATAGTAACGCGTGGAGGTCCATAGACCCTTCGTTCCTTCTCCCAGTCGATGTTTTACATGGACCGTTGTCCAGAGATGGCCTACCCTCCAGGGATTTGCATCCCATGTAGTTGTTGCAAGGCATCTTACACCAAAATAAACAATCTTCAAATCTAGCCCTGTCCCATTTTAGGGTAATGTGGTTGCACGGGTTAATTGTTCTAGCAAACTGCAAAGAACCAGGTGCGTTTTCGTAAAACCTTTTTTCCTCTGGTTTTCCTCTAGCATTTTGTAAAACAAAAACCTTTTTCTTTCTCAACAACTCTTGGGAGGTCTCACCTCACCAAGGTTTTATCATAAAACATTTAATAAAACTTTTCCCTGGGGTTTTCCCATCCTTTAGTTCGGCTTCGGCTAAAACGGGGTCTCAAAAGGGGTATTGTGTTATACACCATTTACTATACTAGGGGCAAGTAGGTAACACCAAGGGGGGTTATACTTAACAGTACAAGGGTATAATGGTTTGGAGGAGCCAAGCCACTTACCAAGTATAAATCATTATATACTAAAACAATGCAGTTTCGCAAACAGTAGATAAAACATGCATAAGTAAAAATAGTAGGGCAAGGATTATGAGCAAGAAGGTGGCTTGCCTGTGATCAACAGTATGGAAATATGTCCCTGGACTTCTTCTGAGAATACCATAATGATCCAATAGTAATAACCCCTTCGTCGGATCTCCGATATAATCACCACTATCGTCGTCGCAATAGCACATGCAAGCAACAAAAGCACAAATCAACACCAGGCATATAATCACCAATACCATATAGCAAACAAGAAATTGAATAATACCAAGTTAAGATTCAGTAGGTTTTGAGAGGATTGGATTTAGAAGATTGAGATAGTCTTGGAGGCATGGATGAACATCCCTTAGGGTTTATAGCCGGGGAGCTACCTAAGAGGGGTTTTGGACCAAGGACCTATTCTGTATGATACCATTGTGTAAAAATGATACCAACAGATAGGTGCTGATAAAATGAAACAAACAAAAGTGGTTTCACTATTTTATCACTTTTCTTGAAATACTTATGAATTTCCTAGTGATAAAAGCTCTAGTTTTAGGAAAAGATTTACCAGAAAAGTTCTGTAGCTCCAAAAATTATTTCCTTGGAGGGGTAAGTATATTTTGAGGTTATGATTCCCTGAGAGTTGGAATCACCTTGAAACAATTACTAGAATGCCCCTGGGAAAATCCCCAAGTCAGTTCTACAAGATATTTGTCTTTTTCACCAGATTAAATCTACAGAAGTTTTTGAGTTGATTCCAAGGGAACATGGTAGGCATTTAGAATAACTTTCTGTAGAAATTGTAATAAACCTTTGTGGAGTTGTGGAACTACTGTGATGATTTAGCTAGTGATAACACTATGGACAAAAATGTTTAAATTCTTAAAATTCCTCAGAAGCTCAATAAATCATGAACTCTTGGCTTTTGATAGCTATTGGTGTACCACTTCCCTAGGAATTGGAATCAGGTCAAAAAAATTATGATTTGGTCTAGGGAAATTTCTAAAGGCAGATACATGGTGTTTTTGTTATTTTTGATATGGACAAACCAGGAAGCCAGTTAGTGAGGGGCCAGGTTAACATGAGAGGTAGCTATGTTATCTTTCAGTACATAGAGGTTTCAATTCATTTGGAGTTCTAAAACTACCAGTAGGATTTAAGGAGTGTTTTAGATAGTTTCTGGTAATTGGTTTTATATATTTAATCTGTACTTGATCTAAGCTAACCAAGGGTAATGTGTGTTAGGGAAAACATACCTGTATCGAGGAAAATTTAGATTTAGGCATTTTGTGTCGATTTCCATTTTCAAATTGATTTAAACTAGAGGGCAACAATCTGGATCTGGGCAAATATAAATAAAACAGAGGGCTTTCGCGGGCTGGGATCTGGGGTTAAATGGGCCGGCCGGAGGGGTTTCGGCCCATGTCACGCGAGGCTCGCGCGGGAGGAGAGTTTGAACTCCCGCAGGCTGGGGCCCGACTGTCGGCGACCTGGGGTTGGCGAAGGGGTATCGGCAGCGGTGGGCCGTTCGATTAGATGGGGATCGACAGCGCACGGCTGTCGTCTTCCCGGGAATAGCGGCAACGGGTAGAAACCCTAGAGGGGGTACGGGGAGGAGCGGGGAGGCTCACCGTGGGCTTGGGAGGCACCAGAGGGATCGTAGGCGGACGCGGCGCACCGTGACATGCCCGGAGAGGGGCGGCATGGGTGTGCTTGCTTCTGGAAGGGAGCTCGTGCGATGGTGGCCGAGAGGGGCTCGTCGGAGCTCGACCGAGGAGCACCCAGGACCTGCTGCATGTCGAGAATAAGGGCATGGTTAGATGCAGGTGGTCGAGGAGAGTACATGAGGGAAACATGCAAAAGAAGAAAGGCAGAGGGGAGAGCACTACGAGCGGATCTTGAAGAAGGCCGAGAAGGGAGTTTCTCCTTCTCCCGGACAATAGAGAGGGAGAGAGGGTCTGAGCTTCTGGGGAAAGGAATAAGGGGTGGAGGGGGTCACAGCACTATGACATGCAAAGAGGGAGAGGCATGGAATGAGCTTTGCTCGATTTGGAGGAGATGGCCGAAGCTCCTTGCACTTCTTATCTCTAGCAGGACAGAGCAAGGGAGAGGGAGAGGGGGCTCTGGGGAGGTAAGTGGGAGCAGAGGGGGCAAATGAGGGCGAAGGGAGGCGTTGGGGTGGCCTCGGGCTATTTATTTGTGGAGGAGGAGGTCCATGGTGGACTTGGCTTAGATATGGCTATGGTTTGTCCATGGCTTGCCCATTGGTGGCTATGGGCGATGGAGAGGGAGTGTGGGGTGTGCTTTAGTCGTGCAGGAGCATAGAGGCAGTGGGGGCTGCAGCAACAAGTTTTAAAAGCAAGCAAGAGCTTTACCCTTGTCTTCTCTCCATCCAAGCAAAATACGACATGGATATACGGTTGCTACAGTGTTAGGGCTATAGTGTGGGCACGACCAGAGGAGGGGGTGGTGCCCTGGGAGCATTGCTGCACAAGATTGGTGGTGGTTGTAGTTGGTTTAACTCCTAGTATTGTCTACTCTCAAATTATGGTCATAGAGATGATCATGAAGAACTCCTTAGATTTGGGTCAGGTATAGATGGGGTGAGGGTATGGGTATCTTGGCAAGGTCAAGATAGGTATCCAAGAATTATTTGGGATTTTTTTCACAGAATTCTAGATGCACTTTATATCAATTATTCAAATAGTGCAGAAACGGTTTTTAGGAATTTATTTGATATTTTTGAATTGTAATAGTTGAGTTTTTGATTTGAGATGGTCCTAAATATTATTACACACTTAGGAGAATGTTCCCAATATTTATTGAGGCTTACAAGTATTTAAACTATTATTATTCCATTTTTGCAATTTAAGAAAATAGGCAAAAAGAAATAACAAAGGATCCCAAAAATATTTATTATTGAGATGGAGAGATAAGATATGATATATGGATCTCAATTGAGCCAAAAGTTGGGGAAGTGCTTTGGCAAAAACCAAACTTTCCCTTGGGAAAGGAGTTTTGGAGATTTTGTCTATTAAAGAGATTAATTAGATTTGGAGCCATAATAATTATGGACAATATTTGATAAATCTTGATGATCAAGGTAGATGAGGTAGACAAGGTGTAGCAAGCATTTGCAACCTTGGGATTTGAGCATCAAAGGTGATTGTGGTGAAAAACTAGAGATTAAGGATCTAGGGTAAGATTGTTTTCATGCCACCAAAACCTTGTTGGATCTTGGAGCTCAGATCTCCCCTTGGGGCATGGTATATATGGATGGATAGACCAAGTGATGTAGATCGCAATGGTGTAGAGGTTCAAGCTTGATCCTGCTTGAGCTCACCAAGACAGGCTTTCGAACTTTGAATAAAGTAAGTCTGCCAAAGCAGAGTATCAACTAGCCTTCAAAACCTTGTGGGTTTAAAAAGCACAAAGGTCCACTTGGAACAAGTGAAGTAGATATTGATAGACCTATATGAATATAACACAACCATGCAAAGAGTTGGTCCATAGAAGGTTGGATGGTGGTGTGAGCTTCTGTCAAAGTAGGCATGTTGACTAGATTTGCAGGAATAGTTATTTTCTTGCCTGCCAAACCATCAAGAACAAGTTGGTTGGAGGATGATATAACCAAGGGAAAGAGTGGTCCTTGGTAGTCCTTAGGATGGTTAGAAAGATGGTTCAAATTCATTTTCAAAAATGCACAAGGGTTGAGAAAAGGAGACATTCAAAAAGGTGATGTTGAAACAAATTCCAGACTCGCCAAATTTGGCAGATTTGGGGTTTTTGACTAGAATGTGGGTGGTGATGATTTTGATGGGATGCAAGGTACCAAAGCATCATCAAGTGGATGATATTGAAGTGTAGAGGTAGTAGAAAAGATCCATGCTTGATATTGGTCTTCATTGACTTGGAAGCTTCTAGAAGGGATATCTTCAGAATTGATCTGGTTAAGGGTTTTAGATGATCACCTAGTATATAGAGATCAGATCCTGCTTTGTATTATTTCTTAGGTTGTGGTGATTTGGGAACATCTTTATCCTAGTGATGATCTCCTATGGTGGCTCACTTATCTCCTTAAGCAAACAAGTCAAACAACAGATCAAAGCAATTCATCTTACAAACAAAGCAAACCTACTACTAGGGTTACCATCAAATCTGACTTGAGGTAAGGTTGGGCAATTTGAAAAGGGTTGTAGTTTGAATAAGATGAGATTCCTTGCTATCTCTACCAAGAGTAGAATTCAATAGCTTAATAGAGGTATTTTGGGAAACCTAGAGATAAGAGTAGTTGAAGGTTCTGTCTTGAAGACATAAGGAGATAGTATTCTATAGCTCTCCGTAGTTTGATCAATAGAAGCTACTAAAATAGTTGGTTTGCAAAGGCTTCTTGGCTCAGGTTTTGAAATGCCAGAACATTTGAGAATATGGAGATTAAGCCAAGACAGTTTTGGGAAGTAGCTTTTGTCAACTAGTGTTAAGGTAAGGAGTATATCATCTAATACACATTCATATGCATAAGCATATCCAAACAACAAGCAAACACTTCAGCATTAAACGAGAAAAAGTTTTTGTTCCCCCTGATTTTTGCATTATGGACAACTAATCAGGGTTGCTGAAATTGGGGTGTTACAGAAACAATTCTACATCTTTTCACCCCTTGCTAGACCAAGTAAAAGTGAACCCAAGCAAACCTTACAAATTCACATAAACTATTTTCAAATTTATTTAAGAGACAATTCAAAATTGAATCAAGTGTATGTACCTAGATCATCACTTTTCAAAAACCCCTCAAATCAACACCACTTGACAAATCCCAGCAACCATAGACTACCAAGCATATGATCAGGTCACCCACCAAAAATCATTGAGAAAATTCCAAAGATGAATTCATGCGGCCATTTAGTCGAACACCTAGCAGACAAAGTACAGCCTCAACCACTATCTACTATTTTGATCTATCAATTGCTCACCAATTATACTGCAATCAACCCAATAAATCGCCCACGATCATCCCAGTACCTAGCCATGCAGTGGAGAGGCTCATCTCCGCCGTTGCGCCAGTGCAAAGCCGTACCCGAGCAAGGTCGTGCCGGTCGAGCACGAACCAGTCGCTGCATGCCGTGCCGCCCTCTCCCATGACACCTAGCTGCTAGCCGTGACCTCACCACCACCCCATGTCTAGCCCTTGACCAACGACGAGGAGTGGAGAAGCCAGAACAGTCACGCCCATTTAAGCCTCTGCCATGCCGAGAGCACGATGGAGCGCCATAGCCTCCTCGCGCACACATGCCGCGCCTCACTCTCTCTGCGTGTACCCGCAGTCGCCACGGCACCAGTGACCTCCCAGACATGATGGTTCACCGCCGCACGCCCCGTGACCACCGTATTTAGTGATGAACACCTTCATACCTAAACAGAGCGCCGACATCGCCCGGCCGACTGAGACCGCCCCTTGTCGTGCCATCACGCATGTGATGATCACCGCAGTCCCTCGCATCGACCCATGCCCTCCACCATGGTTAGCGTGACCTGTAGAAGCATCGCTGGTGAATCCCAACTATGCCACCCTGCCTCCAACGCTGGGGTATAAATAGAGGCCACCCCAGACCTCATTTTGCGCACCATTCCACTCCCCACTCACCCAGGAACCTCACTGACCCTTCTCGGAGCAAGGTGAGCACCACGATGCCGGAATATGGCCGGAGTCCGCCGCTGCAGTGAAGGAAGGAAGCCATCGATTGGAGCCACCCCAGGAGCTGCCGCGACCACCCCTCGAACCGCCGTCGTCTACCAGTTCATTTGCCCCCATCGCCGACCCTAGCTGGATCCCTGGTGAGTCCCCAGCGACCCCCACCGCCATGTTAGGTTTTGAATCTCGCCGGAGCAGTTCGACATAGACGACGAACCTCAACCGTAGATCCTGTTCTAATCGTAGGGCTAGTATTGATAGATACCGCTTCGGTTAGAATTAGTCGCTGACACGTGGGACCATTCTGTTAGCAGCCTGCTGCACCAGCGTTGTGCAGTTGGGCCGACCCATTTCATTTCCCGCGCAGAGCCCAGCAGTTCAAATAGAATTTTGCCATTTTAGTTAAAACCCTATTTAGTAGTTATATTCAAAATTCAATTCAAAGAGTTGACTCAACAAAATTGCATGATTCCAATTTTGTTGGAATGGTATTGAAAATATCTAATCACTCCCGTTGAATTCAAACCAATTGAAACTATAGATCACCTATACCAAAAATAACAAGACAGAGACTTTTGCCACTTCAAACATTTTTATAAAATCAACCATAAATGCTATTGAGTTGATTCCAACTCTCAGAAATCACATTTGCCATGCTCTACATGAATATGTAACAAGATTTGATTTTACAGATATGAAACATGGTTTAGTATTAAAAGAATGATATATAGGCATTTTCTAGTCACTTCAATATTGCTAAATAGTAATATTAAATCTTGTCATATATGACAACCCTTTTAAATCACATTCCCAAGTATTGAAGCAGGTGGTGATGACATGTGTAAATAGGATCCCCTCTTTTAATTGGAGAATATTAAACCTTAACGATTTTAAATGAGTAGAAATTACTTTTCTAAAAATAAGAAGAATAAGAAAATGTTAATATTACATGTGATGATTGAGATGATACTAGATCATATAGTCTGAGCCTTTGTGTGCTAAATAGAAGTAGTGAAGTGTTGTTCGGTGATTGTGTACCTATTGTGCATTTATAGACGCTAGTACCAACCTGGGCTACAACGAGGAGGAGTACTTCGAGGAAGAGGAAGAAAACTTCAACGACTGCAACTAGCAAGGTGAGCCCACTATGCAAGCTATCCATGCAAGTCTAGATATGCAAGCTAACTTGTATAGATACCATATGCAAACCTTTGAGATGTAACTTTACCAATTCCCGGTTTTACTCCAAGCTTTGCTTTTCCCTTTGCTACAGTTTCTTACTTAGTTAATGAATTGTGATTAGTGGAAAATAGGATGGATACCCTCAAGATCATAGAACTAGCATTGGATACTTATACTTGATTAGCCCCCCCCCCCAATAGTGATACCCTCAATACTAGTGGCTAGTGCTAAAATAAACTTGATTACTTTAGATGGGAATACTTGGTGAAAATGATTATGAAAACCTTGGAATGAAGATTCATTCTATTGAAATGTTTTTACATGTGTTATGATACACAATGGTTTGATGATGAAAAGGATTGAGGCATGAGCCTTGACTTTGACAAAAACTGATGGTTGGGTTCGAATGCGATACCATTCCAATTTTACCATACAACCACAATACCTGAGTTCGGTAGGGCTTAACTGGAAGTTTATATGTCTTAGTATGGGTTCCCTTGCAGAAGAGGCTGAGTTGAGGCTACCTCATGATGAATGTCGACCTATGCAGTGCCCAGGATGGTAGATGGCCATGGCTGGGAGGCCAAACTCATGGGGGGTGCCTATACTAGGGTGTGTAATTGAAAGGTTAGGATTTATTATCCGCATACCAAGTATGATGATTCAGGGTTGTCCCTAACGGATGTATCGAATTTTGTGGTGAAAGTGTACCACCTCTGCAGAGTGTCAAACTATTCGAATAGCCACGTTCGCGGTTATGGACAGTTGGAGTGGCCATACTGTTCTGTTGTCAGATGTTTTCAAAATGATTTGTGACTTAAAAGATGACCTTGACTTGACCACAATAGAGTTGTGGACATGAAATCTAAGTTCCCACTTAAGTAATGTAGAGAACTAAACTTAGGTCTTTACCCTTAAGGCTTTATGAAATAAACCTAGCTTTTTGCAAACAAAACTAGAGTTTAAGGTTCCTACCAATTTTTACCTTACTCGTGCTAGTATTAGTTTGCGAATACTTAAAGAGTACTCATGGCTTTGTCCCTGGCTATTCCCATGGCCAGACTATGAGGAGGATTACCCCGGAGATGGATAGTAGGAGATCTATGACAACTAGGATCATCTCCCATCGTCAGCTTTGCATGTGATCATGAAGAAGGAGCCTACTACGTTTACTTTCAGCTTCTTTGATTGTATTAAGACTGGATCATGCAATCCTTTATTTGTAAGACCTTTATTATGGTTTGTAATGGATGATGTACTGTGGTACCACTTCTATTATGTCTCACAAAAATGGTAATCCTAGGATTGCGATGTACGGCATAACAGGAATATAGACTTAAAAATCCGGGTGTTGACAAATTTGCATGCCTTTTAGCATCCTTTTGAATTAACAAAACCCTTTGGACCATGTCATGCACACGTCCTAGGTAACCATTGTTCTGGATATGCTAAATGGGTATCACCATTGCATTCTCTAATCCGGCTAGCCTGAGTGGCCCATAGTTGGTAGCATGGCCCATGGCCTATTCGGCGACCCAGTTAGATGGATCCATAAGGAAATCCCATGTCGGATAAAGGAAGGCTATGTTACATTCACTGACCTATGTGGAGCCTTGGAGTACAAGACATCAAGACTAGTTAGTATTAGTGTAGGACTCTGTAACCTGTCCGGAAAGGTCTTTTCCTGTAACCCTAGGTTGCAGTGCCTTTATAAGTCAGACCAGTGAGAGCCTTTAGGACATGATTCATAACACCTCGGATAGCGAACCTATCCCTCTAACTCGGCGTATTGCCATTATAGTGATTTATTACAGGAGTAGAGTTCCACCATCATCGCGGGACTTGAACCTGGGTAAGCTATGTTACCTCGTATCCATCAACTGATCGCCTTCCCTCACATTTGGTGTAGTGGCAAAGCACTTGGTTTACGTCTATTTGATTTGAATGTCTTGAGTTATAATCCCCTATGCGTACATATATATATATATCTTGGCTTTATATTTTTTTCTTTTAGTAATATTGCATTATGGAGAGGCTGATATCGCGTACAACATCTCTCGAGTTTAATGGTCGGGTTTAAAAAAAAGTTAAATACTTGTACATAGAGGCTAGCATTGGGGACTCACCATCCAGAACATACAAGGATGCATCGGGGACCCACAAGCCAGAACATAGCAGAGAGGCTGACATGCGGACCCCAGACAGCAAGACCATACACGGCTGCCGCATCGAGCAACGTTGCAAAGGTCAAAACAGCGAACACGGCCGAAAAAAAGTCCATCATACACACGTTTCAATTATAGAGAGACCGACAAGTGGGACCCAGCAGCCTGAAAAAATGGCTGATGCAGCGAGCAACGTTATCAAGTTCAAAACACGGAGGCGCGAGCAAAAAAAGTCAATCATACAACCGATCCTTCTAATGAGAGGCTGACATGTGGGACCCAGCTGCGTGACCAAACGGTAGAATCGTCGAGCAACGCTATCTAGTTCGGAATAGGGTAGCGCTAGAGAAGAAAAAAATTCCATCATACACATGATTCTTCTAGTGAGAGACTGACATATGGGACTCACCAGCCTGAATAAACGGCTGATGCAGCGAGCAACGCTATCGAGTTCGAAACACGGAGGCACGACCAAGGGAAAATTTTCCATCATACACACAGTTCTTCTAATGAGAGGATGACATGTGGGGCCCAGCAGCGTGATTAAACGGTATATGCATCGAGCAGCTTTATCAAGTTCGGAACATGGTAGGGCGGGAACAGGAAAATAATTCTATCATACACACGATTCTTCTAATGAGAGACTGGCATGTGGGATCCAGCAGTATGACTAAACGTCAGACGCATCGAGCAATGTTATCGAGTTCACATCAGGGAGGCACGAGCCAAGAAAAAAATCTATCATACACACGTTTCATCTAATAATAGGATGACATGTGAGACCCATCAGCGTGATTAAACGGTAGATGCATTGAACAGCGCTATCAAGTTCGGAACAGGGTTGCACGAGCGCAGGAAGAATATTCCATCATACACACGATTCTTCTAATGAGAGGCTGACATGTGGGACCAATAGCCTGACTAAATGGCAGACGCATCCAGCAATGTTATCGAGTTCAAATCAGGGAGACGCAACCCAAAAGTATGGTCCACGAGAGACACTGACGTCCGAAACCTGCACACCTCGAAAGACTTCGGTGAGTCAACATCACGCGAGAAACTAAAAATCTTGCTTCTGCCACGTGCCGGCCAAGCTTTCTCCATGTTTTTAGCGGTTTTGTCTTAGTAGAGGACCGTGAAACCGGAAAAAAAAGTTTTCCATCGGCCACGGTCGATCCAAGAAATTCGTCGTAGAATACGCGCCTTCTACGACGACCGACGAGCCAAGTCGTTGCGGATGGACATTTTTCTTGTAGTGGCCGCCCACTAGGCAGCGCGCTACGGAGACGATCGAGGAAGGAAGGCCTCGCCTTCAAGAAACCTGCTGAGCCCAGCAGGAGAGCGTGGCGAAGATCTTCCTCGGGCAGGAGCAGGAGCATCATGGGGGCTCGACATTGAACGACGCAAGCAGATAGGGGAGATAGAGCATCGACACCCACACGACGCTTGTAAGCCACATGCGAGGACCGTAGCCACACACCTGCGACCGCCATCGCGATCATCACGCCCTCCTCTGGTGTCACCATGGTCGCGGTCATCTCAACGATCATCGCGGTGGTCATCACCGCCACGCTTGTCAGCTTGTTAGAGAGGCCGCGGAAGATACGATCCATCCAGGAGTGGTCATCCTTGCGACCGCGGGGATCAAATCATCGTCCCTCCTCTTGTCGCGCCCATCATCGCGGCGGTTGCGATCATGGTTGTCATTGCATCTCAAGGGGGTCTTGGTGCTCTCTGAGAGCTAGAGCTCCCCATCGATCACTCCCAGCTTCCGGTCGAAGCGGTGAGAGTAGTGACGGTGCCGTGGCACCACGCCGTCGCGGTTTGGGGTGAAGTCCTCATGCATGTCGATGTGGCCCAAGACACGCTTCTCCAGTCCACGATGCACGATGTCGCCGGCATCGCAGCCACGGCGTCGCGGTTCTGGGGGTACCGGAAGGTTGCCAGGAAGTCACGGCTCGGTATTGCTATGTGTGTTGATGACCTGCTGGATAGTTGCTTCCTATCTTGGCTCCCATCTTGGGATATGATCGCCATGGAGCAAGATGACTACATACTCCCTCTGTTTTAAAATATAAGATGTTTTAGCTTTGTGAAAGGAGTGTATCCAGACCTCTTTTAGTGTGTAGGTTAATTTAAGTTTAAAATAAACCTACACATTAAAAAAGGTCTAGATACACTCTTTTCACAAAGCTAAAACATCTTATATTTTAAAACGAAGGAAGTACAACCCAACTCGCGCGCGCTAGATCCAAAATTCATTGTCTCCAAGTCATTTTCCTCTGAATAAACTAGTGGCTGAAACTGATTGTATGATCGTATTGGCGGAAGCTATATTTTAGATATATGGCGCATGTGTTTTGTTGCGTGTGTAACATGTTATTCCGTTGCAGATAGATTGTTTCCACTGCGATTCTGAAATTTGTATCGAGTTATGCACACACGTTTCACTTTTGAGCAAACTGTCTAAAATAGAAATCTTTGAAGGTAATTATTGTAGTACTTGACTATAAACTGACTATAGATGATCTTATAGCCAGCCGGCTGTATTATTGAAATTGCTCTTATCTCCAAGGTCAACATGAAGGCGCTGGCTGGAGACGCGCCTGCCCCGCTAACACGAGCTCAACAGGCGCCAACTAGTTTAATCCCGAAACTTACTAGCGTTGGTTTTTCAATAAAAAAAACCTACTAATACCAATGTTAGCCTTGTGGTGATTAACCAGTAACCAAGTGGTTAGGGCATGTACAAGAAGGCATGTCTTCCTTTAGCCCTCCATATCATCTAGAAAAGACATTATATATAAATTATACAATATATTCTCTCTTATGCCATCTCTACCAATTAATGAGAACTAATTATTTTTAGTAAGAAATTGTTTTCTAAGGAAAGACATATGGTATAATGAAAAAAATAGCCTTCTTTTATTTTTAAGAGATTATCCCTTGGTTAAGGAAGACGATCTTCTCTTTCTTATTTCTCTCACCTCCAACTAAACAAAAATTCCAACGTGAAAAGCATAAGGAAAGGCTAACATTATCGTATTGTACTGCCCTTAGTAGTACTACTAGTCTATACTTCCAGTTACGGGCACATGCACGGGACGCGCCGCGTCTCCAGCCAGCGCCTCATGTTGACCTTGGAGATAAGAGCAATTCCAATAATACAGCCGGCTGGCTATAAAGTCATCTATAGTCAATTTATAGTCAAGTACTACAATAGTTACCTTCAAAGATTTCTATTTTATATGTCAATGGCCCACTCACATACTCACAAAGTACCTAGGAGCACACGCAAGAGCTGGCTATTGCATGAGAGCCCACCTCTCTTCTCTTACCTCTTCTCTCTCATCTAACTAAGCAAAACAATACTAGTTTAATTCTTATAGCCAGCTGACTAGGACTTATTGTACTTGCTCTAAGGGCCACGGCTGGAAAAGTTGCCCCTCACAGGCCAGAGGGAGAAAAACCTTGGGTGCACACGGTTGACTTAGTGACTTGACCAAATCTCTTTACTTAATTTCAGAAAATTAATTTGACCAGACCTTCCTTCTCTTCTTCTTTCGGAACTGTCTTCTTGTGTACTGTAGCTAAACAAATAAGAGTGCCAGTGTGAAATTCAGCAAGCATTTGTCAACCCTGTAGCCGGATGTTTGTTTTCAAAGAATATATAGTAGTCAAATATAGCGGGAACCTTGACTTCCAATTGGTTCACCTCTCTTTTATTCTATGGGTTCGTGTGGTGGCTCAAGTCCATTGTATTTTTTTTTAACGGATAAAGTCCAGAAGGATCTGGAGTTTCATTCAGCGGTGTGGAAATTACAAAGAGACCCAAGAAAATGGAAAATTACAAAATGGTTCCTATCTTTTACAATCAACACCCTAGCAAAGATTGCCTCCAAGCAATCGGATCCAAGCATGCCGTTGAGAGCTCGCCGAGCCACGCTGGCGCCACCCCAGTTCCGTCCGGGGACGAAACCACTTGGTCGGACAAGGGACTTCGATGCCGGAGAAGCAAGGCAGGAAGACCTCACGAAGAGGATAAGACTCGCGCAATCCTGTGCGCCGAGCTCGGCGTGGCCATCCTTGTGGCCTCGAGTCGTGGTGGCCAGACAGCGCCGTCGCGGATGAAACGCCGGAGAGAGCCGAAACTCCATGGGCTCCCAGAGAGGGTCGTCGCAAGCCCACGCCGACCGACGCAAGCCCAAGGCCACCCCCTCGCTGCTAAGGCCGGCCAGGTAGACAGGAGCTGCCGCAGAGCAGCAAAGGTAGCGACGCCCGCGTTTGGTGAAGAACTTGGAGCTGCCGGCGAGCTCCTTCACCCGCTCTCCCATGCCCTCGCCACCGAGGCCGACCAGAAGAGGAGAAGGAGGTGAAGAAGACACCACCGACGGCATGCTGACGCCACGCACACGCACCGACGAAGCAAAGCTCTAGCTGCCACCAGATCCGTCGAGATCCCAACTCCTGCCGCTGCCCCCCTCGCCACCAAGGCCGGCCAGAGAGCGGAAGAGGAAGACGGGGATGATGGACGCCAGAGAGCAAAAGACGGTGGAAGATTTATTAGAAGGTGTGTCGGCCGCCTCCTCCACCAACAGCTCCGACCAGAGGAGCAAGAAGGCAACGACGGCGAGCCCTACAGCCCAGATCCCGCCGACATCGAAGGCTCCACAACCGGGCATAGCGCCCAAACTACCGCGCAGAGGCGCGCAACTACTCCTAGCTACTAAATAATGGTCGGCGCCTCTCCTCCGCCCCCTCCACCGGCGGCGCCGGCGAGGAAGGCGTTGGATCGGCCCGGCGAGCTCCGAGCGGCTCTCAAAACCCTGTAGCAAAGAGAGAGAGGGAGGAAGAGGAGGTGTAGTAACTTTCTATGTGGCTCAAGTCCATTGTAAGCAAGCACATACGATTTTGAGCAACTAATTCTGAACCTACAGCTTATTTGGTCCACAAATAATAGGAACCTAAGTAAACATATATACAGTTTTACTAGCCTATTGACAAGATACTTGGAGAGGACTCCTTAGATTTGCGGCCTCGCTTGATTTTGGAATGAGGACAATTTTAATATGGTTAAAATCATCAGGGATGGAGCCATCTATAAAAATACCCCGACAAGCCATCCAGACCAGGGTGTAAAGGGGCCCAATTTTGAATAGAGCTTCTCTAATTTCTTCTTCCGTTGTTGTGGTTCCTATGGCTTGATACCATTATGTTATGGGTTAACCACTAGGGCTGGCCCGATCTTAACGGATTTGGGTGGGAAAAGTTGGTGGAAGGCGATAACATGGTGAACTCAACGCAAAAGGCAAGATAAACATACAAACGCATGTAAACACATACGGTTCTATTTTTTCTCGTTGGTCTAGATCACCAACCCGATAGAATCCATGTAGAAGAGACCACTAGGTAGAGATCCATGATAAAAAAGATCGATTCAGAGCCGCTAGAATTTACTCGTGAAGAGATTGTAATCGATAGATGATGGGTTCGTAGCATGGAAAACAAAAAAATTCTACCGCAAGAACGAACAAAACCCAGATCTAATCTAGATAAAAGCCAAGATCTAATCTATTAGACATGTGCAACGAGATAAATCTGTACTAACCCTCGTAGATCCGAAAGCGTTACGAGATTAGATCTCGGGGTTGATGTAGTCGATCACTTGCTGATCTCAAGATCGTGTGGACAATCCTTCCGCTGTTCCGCAGCGCTTCCAGATCGGTCACACGTGAAGTCGGCACCTTCCTCTCCTGCTCCAAAGAAGCAGCGGAGGTAGTAGATCTTCTCCACGGAATCCTAGCAGCACGACGGTGTGGTGGTGGTGGTGGAGTGGAGAATTCTGCAGGGCTTCGTCTAAGCCGGAGCAGAGCGAAGGAGGAGGAGAGAGGCAGCGGCTAGGGTTTGTTATGGGAGAGTTCTAGGGGGTGGCGCCCCCTCCCCTCTATTTAAAGGAGGGAGGCGCCATGGGAGGGGGAGTCCTAGTAGGACTCCCCTCCTCCTGGCCGGGCGGATTGGGAGGGGGAGGAATCCTCCTCCCCACGAATCCGTGTCTTGCCCCACAAAGACTCCTTGATCCTTTCTTGGTTTTCAAGCAAACTCCAAGAAATCTACTAGAACCTTCCTAACATTCAAACCTTCTAGAATCCCCATACAAATACTCCGGAACATTTCCTAACTTAGAAAATGATCCCCAATATATGAATCTCATTCTCCGGACAATTCCGAATCTCCTCGTGATGTCCCGGATCCAATCCGAGACTCCGAACAACACTCGGTCTCCAACGCATATTCCATATCTACTTAAAACAACTTCGAACCTTAAGTGTGTCACCCTATGGTTCGTGAATATGCAGACATGATGAAGACACCTCTCCGATCAATAACCATCAGCGGATCTCGAGATCCATAATGGCTCCTACATACTCAACGATGACTTCGTGATCGATAGAACCATTAACATACGAAACCAATTCCCTTTGTCACGCGATATTCTACTTATCCGAGGTTTGATCGGTATCTCCATACCTAGTTCTACCTCACATCGATAAGTACTCTTTACTCGTTCCATGTTATGTCATCCCTTGTGACCTAGTCACATGCTTGCAAGCTAACTAGATGACATCCCACCGAGAGGGCCCAGAGCATATCTATCCGTCATATGGATGGACAAATCCCAATCTTGGTCCATGCGCTTCAACACATACTTTCAGAATACCCAATGACACCTTTATAACCACCCAGTTATGAAGCAGTGTTTGATGTCATCAAAGTACCCATCCGGTGATGGTGATTAACATAACCTCATGGTCGAAGGATTAGGTTACTATGCATATGAAAGCTTATAGCAATACGAACTTAATGACTTGATCTTATGCTACGCTTACTATGGGTGTGTGTCCATCACATCATTCTCCTAACGATATAACCTTGTTATTAATGACATCCAATGTCC
Organism: Avena insularis; assembly: GCA_023614405.1. NCBI lineage: Eukaryota > Viridiplantae > Streptophyta > Magnoliopsida > Poales > Poaceae > Avena > Avena insularis. Next base: position 280,826,349 of record CM042694.1, on the reverse strand, counting down.
ATGATCAGGAAACCATAATCATCATTTAATCAACAAGCTAGTTCCACAAGAGGCTTACTAGGGACTCTTTTATGTTTACAAAACACACACGTATCAGTGTTTCCTTATAATACAATTATAGCATGGGATGTAAACATTCATCATAAACACAAAGATATAATAATAACCACTTTTATTATTGCCTCTTGGGCATATCTCCAACAGTCTCCCACTTGCACTAGAGTCAATAATCTAGATTACATGGTAATATACCTAACACCCATGGCGTTCTGGTGTTGGTCATGCTTTGCTCTAGGAAGAGGTTTAGTCAACGGATCTGCCACATTCAGATCAGTGTGTACTTTGCAAATCTTTATGTCACCATCTCGAACATACTCGCGAATAGCATGGAAACGTAGCTTGATGTGCTTCAGCTTGCTATGTGACCTTGGCTCATGTGCATTAGCTATGGCACCTGTGTTGTCACAGTAGATGGCCATCGGGTCCAACGCACTGGGAACCACGCCAAGTTCAGTAATGAACTCCTTCATCCATATGGCTTCTTGTGCAGCCTCCGAAGCAGCTATGTATTCCGATTCAGTTGAAGATTTCGCAACAACGCTTTGCTTGGCACTCCTCCAGCTCACTGCAGCACCATTCAAAATAAATACGTATCTAGACTGTGACTTCGAGTCATCTGGATCAGTGTTCCAACTAGCATCAGTGTAACCGTTTACAACAAGTTGTTCATCACCTCCATAAGAAAGAACCATATCCTTAGTCCTATTCAGGTACTTTAGGATATTCTTGACCGTTGTCCAGTGCTCCATTCCAGGATCACTTTGATATCTGCTAGTCAAACTAACAGCATGTGCTATATCCGGTCTTGTACACAGCATGGCATACATGATAGAACATATGGCCGAGGCATAGGGAATATTATTCATCTTTTCTCTATCTTCTGCTGTAGCCGGACTTTGAGTCTTAATCAAGGTCTTACCTGACAACATGGGCACGAACCCTTTCTTGATCTATTCCATTCTAAACTTCTTTAGAACTTTGTCTAAGTATGTACTTTGTGAAAGCGCTATTAGGCGTCTTGATCTATCTCTATAAATCTTGATGCCTAGAATATATGCCGCTTCGCCAAGATCCTTCATTGAAAAGCTATTATTCAAATAGGTTTTGACGCTATTAAGAAGTTCTATATCAATCCCAATCAACAATATGTCATCTACATATAGTACTAGGAATGCTACAGAGCTCCCACTCACTTTCTTGTAAATACAAGCTTCTCCATAAGTTTGTATAAATCCAAAGTTTTTGATTACTTTATCAAAACGTTGATTCCAACTCCGGGATGCTTGCTTCAGTCCATAAATGGAGCGCTGAAGTTTGCATACCTTGTCAGCATCACTAGGATCTACAAAACCCTTGGGTTATACCATATACAACTCTTCCTCAATGTCACCATTAAGGAATGCCGTTTTGACATCCATCTGCCAAATTTCATAATCGAAATATGCAGCGATTGCTAACAAAATCCTCACAGACTTTAGCTTCGCTACTGGTGAGAAAGTCTCATCGTAGTCAACTCCTTGAATTTGTCGGAACCCTTTCGCGACAAGTCGAGCTTTATAGACGGTAACATTACCATCAGTATCTGTTTTTCTTTTGAAAATCCATTTGTTCTCGATAGCCTTATGGCCATCCGGTAAGTCCACCAAAGTCCATACTTGGTTTTCGTACATGGATCCCATTTCGGATTTCAAGGCTTCTAGCCATTTGTCGGAATCTGGGCTCACCATAGCTTCTTCATACGTCGCAGGGTCATCAGTGTTGTCCACCAACATGACGTTCAAGGCAGAGTCATACCAATCAGGAGTGGTACGAACTCTCGTTGACCTGCGAGGTTCAGTAGTAACTTCGCTCTAAGTTTCATGATCAGCATCATTAGCTTCCTCTCTAGTTGGTGCAGGCGGCACAAAAACATCTTCCGGTGCTGCGCTACTTTCAACTCCGAGAGAAGGTTCAATAACCTCGTCGAGTTCTACTTTCCTTCCAGTCACTTCTTTCGAGAGAAACTCCTTCTCAAGAAAGGATCCATTCTTGGCAACGAAAACTTTGCCTTCGGATCTATGATAGAAGGTATACCCAATTGTTTCTTTAGGGTATCCTATGAAGACGCATTTCTCCGCTTTGGGTTCAAGCTTATCAGGCTGTAACTTCTTTACATACGCTTCGCAACCCCAAACTTTAAGGAACGACAACTTAGGTTTCTTACCAAACCACAATTCGTACGGTGTCGTTTCAACGGATTTAGATGGTGCCCTATTTAAAGTGAATGCGGCTGTCTCTAATGCATAGCCCCAAAATGATAGTGGTAAATCTATAAGAGACATCATAGACCGAACCATATCTAAGAGAGTTCGATTACGACGTTCGGACACACCATTACGCTGTGGTGTTCCCGGCGGTGTCAACTGCGAAAGTATTCCACATTTCTTTAAATGCATGCCAAACTCATAACTCAGATATTCACCTCCGCGGTCAGAACGCAGAAACTTAATCTTCTTGTTACGATGATTTTCCACTTCACTTTGAAATTTCTTAAACTTCTCGAAAGTTTCGGACTTATGTTTCATAAAGTAGATATACCCATATCTACTTAAGTCATCCCTGAAAGTGAGAACATAACGATATCCACCACGCGATGCTACACTCATTGGACCGCACACATCGGTATGTATTATTTCCAATAAGTCTGTAGCTCGCTCTATTATTCCAGAGAATGGAGTCTTAGTCATTTTTCCCATTAGACATGCTTCGCATCTTTCAAGTGATTCAAGAAGTCCATCAGAATGGAGTTTCTTCATACGCTTCACTCCAATGTGACCAAGACGACAAGTACATGTATGTAGAATTATCATTCAATTTTATTCGTTTAGCATCTATGTTGTGAACATGTGTATCGCTACTATCGAGATTCAATAAGAATAAACCATTCATCTCAGGTGCATTACCATAAAAGATATTACTCATATAAATCGAACAACCTTTATTCTCAGACTTAAAAGAGTAACCGTCTCGCAATAAACAAGATCCAGATATAATGTTCATGCTTTAACGCAGGCACCAAATAACAATTATTCAAATTTAAAACTAATCCCGAAGGTAGATGTAGAGGGAGTGTGCCGACGGCGATCACATCAACCTTGGAGCCATTTCCAACGCCAAGATCGTCACCTCGCCTCTCGCCAGCCTTTGTTTATTCTGCAGCCTGCTTTGAGTTACAAATATGAGCAACCGAACCAAAGATCAAATACTCAGCACTACTACGATTACTAGTAAGATACACATCAATAACATGTATATTGAATATACCTTTCTTCTTGATGTTGCCATTCTTCGATCCGCCAGTACTTGGGGCGATTACGCCCAAAGGACCAAAGACCCTTGCAAGAGAAGCATTCAGCCAGGCTTAGGACCAGCCTTGGGCTTCTTAGCAAGCGGCAGCTTTCTTGCCATCCTTTTGAAGTTGCCCTTTTTCTTAGGCTTGCCCTGCTTTCTTGAAATTGGTGGTCTTATCGACCATCAACACTTGGTGCTCCTTCTTGATCTCCACTTCAGCAGTTTTCAGCATGGACGATAGTTCGTGCAACGCCTTGTTCATGCAAAGGTATATTGTAGTTCATCACAAAGTTCTTATAACTCGGTGGCGTGATTGGAGGACACGGTGAATCCCTAACTCATTAGGAATCATTATCCCCAACTCTTGGAGCTTGTTTGTGTGCCTGCACATGGTGAGCACGTGCTCGCTAATGGAGCTTCCTCTTCCATCTTGCGTAAAGAACTTTTCGAGGCCTCATAGCTCTCCACGCGTGAGTCTCAAAAATGAGCTTGAGCTCCTTAATGATCTCGAACGGGTCGTGGTGCTCAAAACGCTTCTGGAGCTCCGTTTCTAAACCGTACAGGATGGCACACTGAACTGTGGAGTAATGATTTTTTCGAGTGGCGTAAACATTCTTTACGTCATTGGTGGCATCATCTACAGGTGGGTCACCTAGCGGTGCTTCGAGCACATAGGTCATCTGACCAGCCCTGAGGACAATCTTCAGACCACGGAGCCAGTCCGTGAAGTTGCTTCCATTGTTCTTAAGCTTTTCTTTCTCTAGGAACGCATTGAAATTGATGGAGAGATTCGCCATAATCTACAACAAATTTGCAAGTAATTTAGACTAAGTTTATGATAAATTGAGTTCAATTTTAATTCTTAAATACCCCGACAGGCCATCCAGACCAGGGTGTAAAGGGGCCCAATTTTGAATAGAGCTTCTCTAATTTCCTATTCCGTTGTTGTGGTTCCTATGGCTTGATACCATTATGTTATGGGTTAACCACTAGGGCTGGCCCGATCTTAACGGATTTGGGTGGGAAAAGTTGGTGGAAGGCGATAACATGGTGAACTCAATGCAAAAGGCAAGATAAACATACAAACGCACGTAAACACATACGGTTCTATTTTTTCTCGTTGGTCTAGATCACCAACCCGATAGAATCCATGTAGAAGAGACCACTAGGTAGAGATCCATGATAAAAAAAAGATCGATTCAGAGCCGCTAGAATTTACTCGTGAAGAGATTGTAATCGATAGAGACCCTATGGGAGAGTCCGGTGCAATAGAGATCATAAGATAGAAAGAGCTCTCAAATAAAGAGGGCCTTATACAATCTTGGTCTAGATCTGGATCCAATAGAGGTCCCTCCAATGGGAAAGTGAAGGCTAAGCCAATTCAACTAAAATTCATCATAGTCTGAGATCTGGGACACAAGAGTATTTATAGTACTAGAGGCGAAGTGGTAGGTAGGGGGAATATTTCAGGACATCAAACCGGAAGTTGTGGGGAGACAATTGAATCTGATGGCTAAGTTGGCAGAGCTAGATCTGGCGCCAGATTAGACTAGGTGTTTCAGTGGTGTGGTGGGCATGCCGAGTCTAGCGACAAGTGGGGTCGGTGGATGTCGACTCGGTATACCAAAGAGCATTTTGGCGGGGGCAATGGTATGGGCTTGATCCTACCGATACTGGCATCAGTTTGTCTGGTCTGTTTCAGCGGTAGGGACGGCGCGCTGGTTTGGCAATTTCTTCCATCTCCTCTTCTAGGCTTCTTGCTTGGGGGCTTGGCTTCTTGGCCTTGTTTTGCAACTCCTCTTTGAATGGACAAATTATACCCTGCGTGGATTTTGGTGCTAATGAAAATTGAATTAGGGAACTAACGTGTTTACAAGTTTATACTCAGATATTAGTTCTGATCGAGGTGGAAGCAACATGATTGGTTACCCATACATAAAAGGAATATCAAGAAGACGACGTCTTTTGTTTTTGATCTTTTCTCTTATCCTTTTTGAGTCATAGGATGTGGTACTATTAAGAGGGGTCCAAGATTATGAAAGTTGAGGTTTGAATTCCACATACACAACCTATCCTTTTCCACCAAAGAGCATCTCCTATCTTGCCAAGGTTTGCCCCTTCTTTGTTGCATTTTCGTTTGGGTCGAGCGCATTTTCCGAATGGCTCGGACGCCATCTCGAACACAGTCGGATGCAGTTTTGGACGGTCCAACCATATGACTGCAAACCATTTCCTCTTAGAACACAAGTCAGACAAGGGTTAGACGAATCTCTGACAAGTGTATTTTTGTCCAACTTGACAGATTTCTGCCGAACGGCCACATTTTGAGGGGCCCATATAAAAATCCTTCTCCTACCTTGGGAAGGGCACGATTTTCATATCCCTTTGAGCCCCTCCATTTCCGAGCTTCATTCCTTTGATTCCTCCACATTCCCCCACTCAATATTGCAAATTTTGGAGGGAAAAGAGAGAGGAATCCTATATCTACATTTCCATTCGAACAAAAGTTCAATCCCCACCTTGAGTAAGCTTGGTCTTTTTTACTCTTGGTTTTGCGGGGAACCCTATACGGTAGGTGTTGCCTTGTGAGCACCCGGTGTGTGGATTGCTATCAAGGAGTTTGTAAAGGTGCAAGGATCTCCTTAAAATCCTATTAGTAGAACTAGCTCCTGCTAAGTGTGGGGAACTCAAGGGTTCTCACTTGGTTTGGAGAGGTCATGGAGAAGAAGGCTTGATCTGGTTGAGGTATCGTGTGGGCTTCACTTGTCACGGCCTCTCCAATGGAGAGTAGAGTCCCACAAGGACTTGAACTTTGGGATACATCATCGTGTCTTTGCCTCCTCTACTTTCGATTATTTCTATCCTTATCTTTACTTTTTGTGTCTTGTATCTATCTTATTGTATCGCATCATAAAGGATTGTTCATCTAGTTGCTTTAGTTTCACTTTATTTATCCGCAAATTGTAGGGTTTCCATAGTAGATAACAAAAAAATTACTACACGGAACACCCTGAATGTCCAAGGATCTATCTAGAAGTAATGTAGTAACGGAGAAAGACAATGGTAACATACACTTGAAGACCGAGAGAGCGTTACGCTCATATAGAAGTGTGGATGATGTAGTCGTACCCGTCTGACCTCAAGGTCGCGAAGCTCCTCACACGTCACCCCTTGTCCAGGTCCTTGCATGACGACCCGGTCACTGCAGGTGCAACTCCCCCGAGTTATCACACACATATGGTGCGATGCAATGACTCTCGAACTCCTTGATCCCTGCTGGGGTTGCATAAATAGACCTCCTGGCGGAATCCCTGTAACACAATGGCGTGCCACAGATGCGTTGCCTTTGCACATGCAGTCCTTACTTGGGACCGTGCCACGACAAAGATAACTAGAGAGAGGGGGATATTCTAGCCAAAGAGAATATCTTATTGGTTGTGTGTATTAGTCCTCCCATGGGAACCCCTATATATAGGCTGAAGGGGGTGTGCCTTTCTCAAAGACTAATCCATATGGGACTCAAAACATAGGGAAAAAGGAGAAAAGGACTACTATCATCTGGCTACGCCATTGGGTGGCCGGATGGGCCACCCCGCTGGGTCCAACGACGGCCAACCGCAGCAGAAAGGGGTAGCAGCGTCGGCCAGCCAGGTGGGCCGGCCTTGCCCACCCCGCACGGCCCAGCACACCACCGAGCGGTAGCCTAACCTAGGTGGCAGCAGTGGCCTAGCCCGGGTGGGCCGGCTCGCCACACGTGGCCCAGTGCCACGGCCACCAAGACCGCTTTGCAGGTAGGCCACTGTTAGGCCCGCCACTTGCTGGCCTACCCGATCCAGCTCCCAGCGCCCCGTTGGGCTAGGGTTGAGCAGGCTAGCTGCGACGGTCGGTGGCTGCGGCCTGCACCGCGCGACATGTACTATCTGCCGCCCACTTGGGCTGTGGCACGCGTCCCAACAACCATTTTGGCTATTTCTTTTGTTGTTTTGCTGTCTTTTCTTGCGGCTTTCTCCTCTACCAATTTCCTCTGGGATTTTGTCCTAATAAGAAAGTCAATTTATAAATTTTAATTTAAATATTTATTTAGTATAAGTTAATTCATAATTAACATATAATAAATGCATATATTAAATTGCCATTTATCCGAAACTCCTTTCGGCCTTTTCCTATCCTTCTTTCTCCGAACAACTTCAGACCTCTCCAGAACAATTCTAATTTCTCTCTCTTGTGTGATTCCATCTAATAGGAGGATCTCCAAACGTCGTATCGCCCTTAAGCGTATTTCCCTGCGGTTCGAGAATGCTATAGACATGATCTATATCAATGATCAACAGCGGGACTGGGTTGCCCATGTTGACCCCTATGCACTCCACGAATCACCATCGTATTGAACCTGAAACGATATGTACAACTCCCTTGTTCCTCGATACAATACTTGTCCGAGATCTGATCATTGGTATTATAATACCTTGTTCAATCTCGTTTCCAACAAGTACTGTTTTACTCGTTCCCGTCAAATCCCATCCCCATGACCTAGTCATGTGTTGCCCAACATGGATGTAATGCATCTAGTGGGCCCAGTTGTATCTTCCCGTCACACAGGAGAACAAATCCCAATCTTGAAATATGTTACCTGTACATGCTCCTTTGGACACCCAACATGCACCTTTATGATCATCGGTTACGAATGACGGTTGATGCAATCAAAGCAATCCTCCGGTAATAGTGATTGATATGATCTCACGCTCTAAGGATTAGGACAATCTATTTCTGACAATTGCAACGTGAACTAAGTGACATGATCGTGTTGCAAAAATCATTAGTGGGAAGTGTCCATCACATTATTCCAGATGATATGACTTCATTGTCAGTGACCTTTTGTTTCATAGCCCATGATAAGGAAACCTTGATCATCGTCTGCCCAATGAACTAGTTGAATAGAGGTCACTAGGGACCTGAGTTTGTTTATATACCACACATGTATCAATGTTTCCGCTTGATACAGTTATAGCATGATATAAAACTATTATGAAGTAATGAGATATGACAATAAAACCTTTATTATTTGTCTCTAGGGCATATCTCCTTCAGTCTCCCACTTGCACTAGAGTAAAAATAATCTAGCTGCATTGCTACTAATCATAAACCATATCTCATATGTGTTTATTGATCATGCTTGCTCATGGAGGACTTCCTGTTCTAAATATGTTTCACCAGATTCATAAGGTCCTATTTTGCAAATCATCAATGTCAACTGTTTGACATTCACACCATTATCATATAGTGTGTTTTAGCATTTTGGTGACAAAGTGATACTTTTGTTTTCTAATAAATACAATGACGATCTATCAGTCAATAGGACTTTCAAGATGTCATGTATAACTATAAAACGCACTTAATCGAAGGTCGAACTTTCTCTAAACCAAAATTGTACTTGCTAACATTGAAGTATTCTAATACTTCAATATCTATGTAAATTTTAATCAAAGTGCAACACTTTCACTTTGATGTCCAGCCATGCTTTCGCTGCATTCAAACTTAAATCTGATTCAGTGATTGATTCAGAAATCATTCCCAAATCTTTTTTCTTTACAACTAAGAATATGGGTCACATTATGTCAAGTATAAAGAACATGGGTTTTATCTTGGAAAAACTATGGCTAGGGCATAGTCAATGCAATGCATCCCTTTTCTCTGTTTTAACCATTATCATAAATACCGAGTCATTACTCGGTACTTTTCCTATTTGTTCAAGTAAGAACCAATTCTTTGCTTGAATCCATTCTGAACTCTTTTCACAATCTCAACTAGATCCTTCAGGAGCTGAGTTCCTTTGTTTAGGAAACTCCCTCTCCAAGCTGATGACAATTGGATAATGGTCTGATCATGCTGAAGTAACATGCTGGATTGAGGAAAAGGGGGACACAACCAACCATGTAGGGCAAGCTACATTCTGATCTAGTCTCACCCTTACATTTTTGTTCTTGAACTGCTTAGTGTCGTACGTCCATAAAGTCTCGTAGAATCCCAAAACATGCAGATTGCAAAAAGTCTAGAGCTTCTCTAAAATCACGCATCTACCTCTCACTTCTTCTAGCTAAAAAATTCCCATACTGAAACACAGCTTTGTTGAAGTCACCAACCATAATCCACGGTTCAAGAGGCACACTCTTAATTCCTCTAAGCAATTTCTAGAATTCATGGCGATCTTGGGGACGCGGTTCTCCATACACAAAGGTACTTCTGAATTTCATTCCATGCAGATCCATCACAGTTACATTGATATGGTGATCTTCGTAGCTGAGCAAATCAATCTTGACTAAATTACAAACAAAGGGAGCAAGACCGTCCCCTTGCCTTCCATACTATTCCGCAAGACAATTAGGAAAGTCAAGGCGTTGGTAGATACCTTCCACCACAATTTTATTTTTCATAGTCTACTAGGATGGCTTGTACTCCCATACTATACAGATGAGTTGTTAAACTATGCGTGGACCACATCTAGAACACCTCATTTCTAAAACCCAAAGTGCATTCATTTCAGTTAGATTGATCTCTGATAATGCTCTAATTGCTTTTGAGTGCTTCCATGCTATATAAAAGTCAAAGAAATGTGAGGACTCGTTTTGTGCCTACTACAAAATGGACCTATCTAAAGCATATGACAGGGACGACTTGGATTTCCATGAAGCCTCCCTGCTCAAATTTGGTTTTGACCACAAATGGGTTAGATGGGTCATGGCCTTTTTAGACCAGTCAAGCTCATTGTGCAAGTTTATGGTGACCTCACTAAGACGATCATCCCAACTAGAGGTCGAAGGAGTTCCTTTTTTCGGCCGAATGCTTCTCTAAGGTCCTTCGGAAAGCTATCAAGGATCATGATCTAAAGGAGTTCAAAATATGTAGAAGATTGTTGGGCATCTCTCACCTCATGTTAGTGGATGACTGCATTATCTTATTCCAAGCCAACAACAATCAAGTGTTAGTGATCAAAATGGCTATTGCAACATTCTAGGAAGGGTCGGGTAAGTCCCATAGTCCTGACAAATGTTCCATTCTTTTCAGCGACAATTGACCCATCACAGTCAGCAACAAGTAAGAAACATTCTTGAGATATAGAAAGTTCAGTTCGAAGACAAATATCTAGGATTACCCACTCCTGAAGGGCATATGAGGAAGGGGAAGTTCCAATCGTTTAGCAAAAAGACTCACAACTTGGTCAGAAAGTTTCATGGCGATGGGAGCAAAGGACGTCTTAATCAAATCTATCACCCAAGCCACTCCTATATATGTCATGAGTATTTTAAACTTCATGTTGGCTTTCATGAGGATTATATGCACCTTGTCCCAACTTCTGGTGGGGTGCAGATAAGAAGAAGAGAAATGTGCATTGGAATACTTGGGACATCCTCATAAAACCAAAGGAGTTAGTGGGAATGGGTTTCAGAGGTACCAAGTTTATGAACCAATCAATCTTGACAACACAATGCTAGAAAATCCTTCAAAAGACAAACAACATATGCTCAAGACTACTAAAATCCATTTACTTCCCTCATGGACATTTCCTGAATCTAGTGTTCAAACATGTCCCCTTTGTGGCAAGATATAGAGTACGGGGTTGAGCTTCTAAAGGAAGGCATAATTTGGAGGATTGGAAAGGGAGAACACATAAACATTGGGAGAGATGGTTGTATTCCAAGATATTACAACCTGAAAGTGTCTCTTGGAAAATCCAACATCAGAGCTTACAACGTTAATCAGCTGCCTATACCAAGAACGAATAGCTGGAACGCAGATCTGGTCCGAAAACTGTGTTACTAAAGAGATGTAGAATGAATTTTAGACATTAACCTACCATAAGAAAAGAGCAAAGATTTCTATGCTTGGCATTATGCCGGTGACGAGTCTTCGTTTTTTATAACCTTTTAAGCCTCGTGTGTTCTGAGATGCTCGTTTTCATGCTCTCTATTTATTAGAAGAGGACGACCAGAGTTGAGAAGCCTAACTCCAATCCAAACAATTTACGAGATAGTCTAATTATTTTTTCGGTTCTTGAATGTTTCAATTGCACTTTCTCCATTTACATGTTGCTTGGAAAGTTTAACAGGAACGACGCTTGGAGCATAAGGGTTGATTTCTTTTTCTGTAGGATGCCTGAAAGCGACTCTTACAGATGACACGACGAAAGGAAGGAAGCTGGATAAATAACTGTCAGCAACAACTACACTAGAGAAAAAGAGCGGATCCAACTAAGAAAATGCAATACATGTCCTACTGGAGCTAATCATGCAAAGCTAGTGTAGCACCATCTGTTGAAGTGAGTGGATTCAAAAGAACGAAGAAGGAAATGAGACAGACTCTTTCTTGAACAATTTCATAAGTAGATCTTCCCCTTCACACCAATTACGTAATATCGTATATTGTCATCATGCCCTTGATGATAGGTTTGAACAAGATTTTTCAGTCAGAAAAAGGTCCTCCCATTATGGTGATATGTTTAGCATCGTCGGAGGGCACATACAGTTGTGTGTTCGGTGGATCTTCTGGGATACGTCCGGTTCTCATGTTCGTTGGTGTGTGTGTTCTTTCGATCTACGATTCTCATCATTGGTGATGGTTGCTGTTCTAGGACGTTGGTCATCTATGGCACTAGTGATTTAGGGTTTTCGCACGACGACATCTTATTTGTCTACTACAACAAGTTTTAGTACGACAAGCTTTCCCCGATCAGGTGTGGGAGGGACGAAGACGGCGGCGAGCCTTCGGCCCGCTCTTGTTCTTGTAGGCATCGCAAGGTGGTATATTTTTTATTACTTTGGAGCTCTTTGTACAACTATTATTGGTGAATATGAATAGATTGGTGGATTTTTTCAAGAAAAAAGAGCAATTTCGTTACAATAAAAGAAGCGTGCCTAGATCATTTGGATTAAGTCTCACGACACAATTTGAGTTCCTACTTCAAATCTCAAAATGGTTGTTGGGGTATAATATTTAAAAAATATAAAACACATTAACACGAACCAGGAGCAACTAGTTTATGCGATACCTGGCATTTCATCGGCATACAATTTCCATGATTTGATTCCTGGACCACTTCTTTGGTTATGCAACTTTTGCACAGCGTTGTGGGCTTATTCATGTGGTGGTCCTAGCAATATGGCCTGTTGCTTTTCCTTGACTCTCCCAAAGCTCTCATGGAATCCATGGGAACACAGCTCTGTCCAGCTCAAAAAGTCAGAGGAGATAGAAACAATACCAAGAAAAATAATGATAGAAACCTTGACCCCTTCTCCCTCTGTCTGTCGCAGCATGCAGCCAAAGCATGCACCGTTCACACAGACCACACGAACAAATACCAGCATCAGAATTGAAAAATAAAAAGAGCAATCAAAAAGCAGTACCAAACACTAGAGATACTCCATATCATAGTTCTAGGGCGAGATCTCAATCCTGAAAACAAAAGGTAGAGAATGCCATTAAGAGGTCATGTTCTAGTATTCGAGATCGCACAGGACAGGCTACATTCAGAAAGGAAGTTGTTACACAGTAAAAGGAAGAACCAAGAAGAGCCACCCAAACAGAGCATATCTTCTTCTGTTCTTCCATCTACTACTTTGGTTGGTTCATCATCTGCCACTTTCTCTATACAACTGTAAAAACCAGACATCCAAGGAAAAAAGATGCAAAGTCTCATCCATACCTAGAAAAGCAAAAAAAGAAGAGTTTTGAGCTGGAGAGGAAGATTGATGAAGCTCTGTACTGTACTGTACTGACTAGCAAAGCTAAAACCTACTTAGCACTCCTCTAAATTATAATGGTGCATCATATGCTCTCTCTTCATCATTCTTCCTATCCCCTCTTCTAAGACGAGAAGCCAAGATCAGCAGCACAACGATTTGCCGAGGTCAACTCCCGGTGCCCGTAGCCCCTGTGGCCACCATGTCGGCTGTTGCTCCTGTCCATGGAGAGCCCAGGAAGGGCTCGTCGACGTCGAAGAGCGATGACAGCGGCGTGGCGGCGTTGTCGCTGTCGCCGCTCAGGAACAGAAGGTCGTCCTCGCCGGCCATCTCCATGTCCTCTACATGCAGCTCGTCCTCCTCCTCGGAGGAGGATGACGTGCGCAGCGGCGTGGTGGGCGAGAGGCCCGCCGACGTGGACGGCGCCTCGCCCGGCACCACCACCGACGGCGGCGGAGGCCGAGGCCGCGGGGAGGATGACGACGTGGATGGGAACTTGCTGCGGCTGGTGCCGGCGAGCGAGTTGCGGTGGGTGGGCGCGGCGTGGTTGTGGTCGCCGGTGAAGGTGAGGATGAAGGTGTTGGGGTCGGCGCGGCTGCGCTCCACCTGCTTCCGCGCCGGGCAACCCTTGGCGGTGCTGCACCGGTAGTATCCCCTGTTTTTTAAAGAAAAAACAGAGCAGAACAGAGTGTGAGGTTTTGCTTCTCAAAACGACGCCGACAGGAGGAAACGGACGAGAGGTTTGGGCAGGAGGAGAGACATAGTACTACCTTGGATAGGGGGAGCCTTTGATGGGTTTCTGGCCGTACTTGCGCCACGCCCACACGTCGGAGGACACGCCGTCCGCCGCGACGTGGCACACCACCTTCTTCTGCTGGCTCTTCCTGCGATGGAAACTCGCGAAATCTCAGCACGTACTATACGGAAGGCGAAATTCGTTACCATTTCGGTGCTGTTTTTTTTTTTGGCAGTGGACGAAAGTTACCTTCTTTTGGATCTCGGCACGCCACCGGAAGCCTGCCGCCCGCTAGGCTGCGCCCTCGGCGCCGGAGCAGCTGTCTGCAGCGGCGCTTCCGCCGGTGCCATCATCGCCTGTTGCTGTTGTGGCGGCGGCAGTGGTGTCGGAAGAGGCAGCTGCTGCGGCGGAGAAGACGCGGCGCAGAAGGCCTTGAGCAGTTCGTCGGCGTCTTGTCCATAGCCGGCGCCGAGGTCCGGAAAGCACCACCCGGCATCTACCACCTTCTTCTCCACGGACACCGGCTCCGTCGTCGGTGGCATGAACGGGGCGAAGGGGTCGTGCCGCGGCGGCGGGGACAGGGCGCGGAGGCAGCCGAAGCGCACGACGGCGTGCAGGTCCCAGTTGTTGCTGTAGTGCTCCTCCTCCATTGGGTCGCCTTCTTGGCAGCAGGCACCGGCGAAGAGAGCGTAGTCGTTGGGCTTGGGTTCGGCTTGGGGAAGGAGGAGGAGATAAGGGGGAGGCGCTGACTTTTGCTAGTTTATTGATTGTTTTGAAAGGGGGGGACGACTAGGGGCAAGAGTAAAAGGAGAGAGAGAGCGCGCGGGGGCGAGGAGAGAGAAATGGTGGGCATTGGATCCCTCCTAAAAAGGGGTGACTGCTACGGGTCTATGCTGCGACTTCTTTAGGGTTTTTTTTTCTTGCTGCTGGGGTTTTTCTTTTTGTTCTTGGGGCTTGTGGGTTTTATAGTAGACCGGCGTGGGCAGTGCCCCCACTTGACTTTCTAGCATGTCAAATGGGAGAGAAAGGATACGATGGGGTTGGAAGCATGGAGGTGGGCGCCGTGCTGCAGCGGTGCGTATGGAGTTGCTAGGATTGGAGAATCTTCTTCTTTTCCGAGATGCTGCGTCATATGTGTTGAAACAAGATGAACTACTATCGTACAAGTTTGTTTCTCTCTCGCTATTTTCTTTGCAGCATGTTTCTCTCTCACTATACTGTGCGCATATAATTGGTTTATGCTTCGATAGACCCCTTTTGCTAAAAAAAGACATAAACGGAGAACACATGAACCGTTCTCTGATACCCTTCAGTTCGAAGGGCGGAATGGTCATTTCAGAAAATTGAAGCCTGTTAAAACATATATGGCCCATGAATATTTTCAGGAACAAGAAAATCAGAAGAATCTTTCTCTCTATTCACTACCATTCTACGTCTTCGACTTCTATTAGTTTCTTTTCTTCTTTAATGTAATAGCTATAGTTTGATATAAGAATCCATTTCTCAAAGTAATGGAAACCATTTTCTTATAGTATAGGAAATGGTTCAAAATGGCAATTGCACCTTTTAGGTATCGTGAAAAGTGATACATGTGAAGATCGTGCATTTTAGTCAAATTTGGATCCGTTTTTCGAGCCCGTGATATAAATAAATTGGGTGAATTCTTCACCCGTTTAGCTAAGAAAGAATAGATACAGAGGTGGATAATAGATCGATGTGAAGATCATGAGCTGCCCCATAATGAAACCGCCAATAGTCGCGAATATCTCCTTCTTCCCTAATCCAAGATTGGAGAAAGATGATCTAAGAGGGACCTATGGAGAATGTGGTCAGAAATCCATAATAAAGTCCGACCACAACGACTGAATTAATTATCCTCCTCGAGAAACTTAGACTACTAAATAGAAAAGATTTGCAAATCTTGGCATGGGTCTCTTTTTTCTTTCTTTAGAGTTTTCTATATGCATAATTTCTCGATGTTTCGATAAGAATTTCTTGACTTTCCATATATAGAAAGAGATAGAGTATAAATGACATCTCTTATGTCAATAAGACCAAAGGGATGGATATTAAATGATAGGAAGTGCTAGGAAGTGAAATAGAATGAAATAGAGCCACTTTCTTTGGGATACGTACATACATTTGATATATCCGTATTCATACATCGTTTTTGTACAGTACGCGGACGATGAGGAGAACTCGTCATGGATGGAGTCTATGAAGGAAATTACATGTGTGTGAATTGAACCAACTCCTTCATCCAAAGGAGATATCAAGCAATCTGGACGACGCTGACGTTCTCAATATACTGTTTCGATCATCATGCGTGCATCGCTAGAAGCAGCTTAAACTACGTTAACAACAGCTGTCGTCGTTGGCTCTACTATCTGCCGTTGAAAATGAGGTCGGTTGATGCGGTGACGGACGCGAGGAGTTAATAGCTAAAACTATAATATTATACAGGGCAAATGTACCAAATCGTATCACTTCACATTTTGGTAGCGTAAATCTACCACCACAGCGGTGTTTTTTTTGCAATTTGTGCAAATGACGGACTAAGGGCAATTGACACCAAAACTGTCAGGTGGGGCCCTTTTGTCAGCACTGAAGTGACAAAAAGTGGAGCAGATTAATGAGATGGGCTGAGTCCCACATGTCAGTCCAATTAAATAAATCTAAATATGTAGAAAAAATTAAAAAGAGAAGGAGGTGGGCAACCTCTCCACCGAGAGCACAGAGACACGGCATCGGCGGCCATGCCCTTGCCACTGAGAAGGTCGTTGTGGCCCCAGGGAGTCGGCTATGACCTGACTATGAGAGGACTGCACGACGGTGGTGCCTAGGCGGACGCGTGAGTCTGGCGCACGTCAAGGTTATCTGGATGGTCCGTGGCGCCATGGTGGCATCCCTTGCTAGAGCCGAGGGAAGAAAAGCTCTCCATACCAATTACCTAGAGGAAGCTTACTAGAGGGACATATCTCATGTAGGGGAGTAGTCCAAATACTGACCCACGCCGGCATTTCCACGTGGGTGGAAACTGGGCTGGTGTTGGTGGGATCACGTACTGATAGCGGGATCCTGGCCGTCGTAGGCGACGTGGCCAGTGGCCGGAGTCAGGCCGGCGGGGAGGTCGTGGGGACTAGGGTCGGGATTGCCTTCCTGTTTGCGGTGGAGGACCGCCACAGAGACGACCTCTTTTTTATTTTTATTTTTAGATATTTTTTTTAAATTGGATGACATGTGGGACCCACTCCACGTCAATAAGGACCCATGTTTCTGCCACCTCAGCGCTGGTAGATGGGTCCCACCTATTAATTTTGGTGTCAATTCTCTCTTAGTGGGTCATTTCCACGAATTACAAAAAATCACCTCTAGGGTGGTAGATTTATGTTCTGAAAACACAAAGTGTACTATTTCGTAAAAATTTCCTAGATTTTGGTAGGTTTATGTTATTAACTTCGGACGCAAGAGTTAGGATCAGTCTTTGAAAGGATAAAGATTTTGCCTAGAGGGGTTTGAATAGGAAATTTCAAAACTATTATGGTTTTGGCTTAATAGAAGCGGAATAAACTAACGTTTATTTTACAAGCACAAAATCTAAATACACTAAGCTCAACTAAGTGCACCAACAACAAGAAATACTAAGCAACATAGCACAAGATATATATATATAACACAAGCGATAAGCAAGATAGAATTACTTCAAGCTTGATGACTATCACATGGAAAGTAAACTCGGATATACAGATAACCGAGACACACGGAGATGAAGAGATATTGTTGTGTTCCCTTACAAGTAAGGTACAAGAACATTTGGAGAGGTATAAGATCTCATGAAGAATTTTCCCAAGCCACGAAGGGCACCTTATCTTCGAGGCTATCCCAATAAAGGAATAGCCACTTTTTCTTATGGCTAGATTTTCCTTCACTCTAGAGATGGAAAGTTCCACAATCACTTCACAAGCTCCTTGAAGGAGAATCCCGGGCCTCTTCACAATCTTACACGAAGAGGACACCATGACACCAACCGCCAAGCCAACTAGGAGGCCACCCTCCAAGAGTAATAAGATTACAGGCTCTCACTCGAACCAAGCTCAATACTTATGCTAGAATCCAAAGCAAGAACACCAAGGGTGCTCAAATCCTCCACTCTCAAATCCCACAAAAGCAACAAGTGCAAGAAAGGAAATAGAGAGGAAGAACAAAAGTGGAAATCGACCAATGACTCCAAGATCTAGATCCAATGGATTCTCCTTATTTAGAGTAGGAATTGATTGGTAGGATTGTAGATCTAGATCTTATCTTCCAAAGCCCTCAAAAAGATATAAGAATCATAGGAGGGAAGGGAGAGTAAGCAAGCTCAAAGGGGTAAAAATAGTGGTTAATTTCATGCCGAAGAACCCTTGAACTTTGAGGAAGAAGACCCCCTTTTATACCCCTTCACGGGGTATGCCCATTGGAGAGGATTTCGTGGTCATCCGGAATCAATTCGGAATTCCGGATCAAATTCCAAGTGGCTCTGACCAATTCTGGACTGATTCCAGAATGGTTCTGAGTTAAGAAAGAGCTTGCAGTATACCTCTCGGAATAGATGCGGAATGAGTTCGGAATTCCGAGCTTGTCAGAATTTAACTTGGAATTCTGGATCAATTCCGTAATGCACAGGGCAAAAAAACACTTGTGTGAAAAACACAATACCTTTTGCATACGAACTTCGTTTTAGGAAAAATTGGGCTTCTTGAAAAGAAGAACAAGGTCTATCTAAAAGTGAAAGAGCTAGAGGTAGAATACAAAATAAGGAGGGGTATGAAACCTCCCTGAGATAACAACCGGTAAAACCTCCAACCTCGAAAATGCAATATAAGATGCATACGAATTCTATTTTTGATGAACTTGAGCTTGTTGAAAAGCTAGCAACAATCTCAAGAACCTCACATAGAGAAACACCAAGGATCAACAATAATAGGGAGATGGAAAGAATGCAAAGGATTAAGCTCCATAAGATGATGTGATCAAGTTACCCAACCGAAAGCCCCTCTTGAAAGTGCGCCTATCTATCATATAAGTCAGTCTTCCAACAACCACCTTGAGACCGGTAAAAGGAAAACCTATGAATAAATTTGCCTTGCGCATCCTGCTTGATCTTGATGACAACGATTCAAGCTTCATTCAAGCCGGAATGCTTCACTTGGTCATTGTTTCTTTGTGAAGACTCATAATTTTCTCCCCCATACACCATCATGGGATAGATTAATTAAGGCACATCTTGAAAATACCACTATCACCAAAAGTATGACAAGCTTCAAGCATATGATCTTCTCGAGATTCTTATATTGAACTTTCCCTTCTCAACCTTGATGATAATCACCACTTGATGCATCTTCTAACGGGCTATATGAAATCTTCACTTTTGATGCATGCCCATGAAAATATACCTTACCGTCATAGATAACACAAGGACACATATACAATGGGTTAGTTCATGAGTCATAATTTACAAGGCTTACCATACTACAAGATCCATGTGGTACATTATCTATGCTTCATGTATTGACCAACTTGAATGCACTCTTCACTCTTCGTATTGGTCAACCATGTATCTTCTAATGATCTATCTCAATATCTTGAGGTACATAAATAATTTTTCATTTGATTGCATGCTCTAAATCTTAGTCAACCATAGCTTAACTCACGAGTCTATCATGACACCAACTTAGAGCCATATCTTGAATTCTTCTATTGAGATCAAACACTCAAGATCTTGATCATCCTATGCTTAACACATAAGCTAGATCAAGGATACATTGAGTTCCACACAAGAACTCCATCTTCATTTCTTCTTCTTGATCGTATCATATTCTTATCTTCAAATCGATGATCTTGATGCCAATACTCGAGGTATCTCTATCTTCATGGCGTCCATACTTGAATCCAACACATGGACTACAAGCATTACCTATGGAATATTCTTTCAAATAGAACTTAATGAAAACATTAGTCCATAGGGATTGTCGTTACTTACCAAAACCACACATTGGGACAAATACCCTTACAATTTTCTTATGGAACCAGGCATTAGATCAAAGAGAAGGGGCATGGTATTTCTTGTTGTTGATATACTCTAGTTGGTCCCTCTGAGTTGTGAACTACGACAACGATGGGGCGAGGATGACTCCGGCTGCAGGCATGCCAGAGAAGATGAAAAAGGGGCAACGGGGGTTGCTAGGTGCATGTGGGGTTGGGAATGGGCTTCGATTGATTATACATAAAAACATAGGTATACGCTGGGTAATGCGGGTTTGAGTTTGGATTTCAGCAAACCAAGTAAATCAGACATGATCAAGAACTCTTTTGACTTTTACAACTATTGGGGTTAGGAGATCTACCAAAGCACACCCCTTTTCTATTCCGACAAACAATATAGAGAAGTGCATAGAGGAAACACATGTGTCTTTACAAGGGAAAACTAGTACATTTTATGGCCATTAAAATGAAAATACCATAGACGTTGGATCATAACGTGGTAACCATGTGGTTGAGCATTCTAAACTTATTTCACACGCTCGATTAATGTTAAGATAGATCAGTTAAAATCTCCTTTCCTCGTCAATGAGCACTATCAACACCCGGATTTTTAATCCCAGATGCCTGTTATGCCATACATCGCAATCCCAGGATTACCATTTTTGCGAGACATAACAAATTGGATATCACAGTACATCATCCATTACAAACCATAATAAGGACTTACACAAATAAAGGATCTCATGATCCAGTCTTAGTACAAACAAGCAGCGGAAATATAAGAGTAGCGGTGGGCTCCATCTTTAGTGTCACAGGCAATGCTGACGATGGGAGATGATCCTAGTTGTCGTAGCCGTCCTGCTGTCCTTCTTCCGGATAGTCCTCCTCATAGTCTGGCCACGGGAATAGCCAGGGACAAGGCCATGAGTACTCTTTAAGTACTCGCAAACTATTACTAACAAGTAAGGTAGTTCTAGTAGGAATGCTAAGCTCTAAGTTTATTTGCAAAGCTAAATTTGAAACCTAAGCTGAGTTCAGAAACAAAGAAAGCTAAAATAAAGTTCTAAATCACTTAAGTTGGGAACTTAGTTTTTCATAGTCACAACCCTCTTGTGGTCAAGTCAAGTCACAATTCATTTCATAAGTCATTTTGAAAACATCGGCCAGACGGTATCCAATCAACTGTCCATGACCGCGGACGTGGATATTCGAATAGTTTGACACTCTACAAAGGTGGTACACTTTCACCACAAAATTCGATAAATCCGTCAGGGACAACCCTGAATCATCATACTTAGTATGCGGATAATCAATCATAACCTTTCCTTTACACACTCTAGTATAAGCACCTCTCCTATTAGCTTGGCCTCCCAGCCATGGCCATCTGCCATCCTGGGCACTGCATAGGTGGACAACATCAAGAGGTAGCCTCAGCTCAAACCTCTCCCGTGAGGGAACCCATACTAATGCATATAAACTTCCGGCTAAGCCTTACCCAATTCAGGTATTGTGGTTTGATGACCCACAAGTATAGGGGGTGTATTGCAGTATTTTTGATAAGCAAGAGTGTCGAACCCAACGAGGAGCAGAAGGTGTTGGCTAGTGATATGGATCAGGAATTCTCTGCAAATACTTAGCAATTGGATTTTTAGGGGTTTTCGATAAAGCAAGTAAACAAAGTACGAGTTAACAAAAGACAGTAGGACTAAATGCAGCAAGTGGCCCAATCCTTTATGCAACAAAGGACAAGCTGGTTGTATTACTTAAGATGACCAAACGTTCTCGAGGACACATGGGAAGACTGTCAAGTGCTTTCGCTTCATATAGTTGATTAATCTTCTTTAGCTTGCTAAGTGTTGTGTGGGTGAACCGGTGCTAATGTACTGACCTTCCTAGGACTAATACATACTTGTGATTATACCCGTTGCAAACATCCGTAAGTACAAGAAAGTAATTAAGGTAGAAACCTAACCACAGCTTTAAACTCTAAGACCCTTACGTCCCTTGGGCAATGGTTTCCTAACGGGATTTCAAGTTTCTGTCACTCCGGCAACCCCTACAATTAGTAGCCAAATACACAATGCATTCCCCTAGGCCCATATAGGTGAAGTGTCATGTAGTCGACATTCACATGACACCACTATAAGAAGTACACCACAACTTAAATATCAAACTATTGAATCTTTCTCAACACAACTCCACTACTAACAACATGACTTCTCCCATGTCCTCAAGACAAAACGAACTACTCACAAGACATCATATGGATCATGATCAGAGATGGAATAATGATGTATAACAATCTGAACATAAACAATAATTCAACGGTTCACTCAATAGCATCAACTACAAAGAGTAATCAACACCGAGAAAGTTTCCCCTAAGAACTATGCAAGATTCAACCCAATTGTTACAGCAATATGGAGATGGTGGTGAGGGTGCTGATGGTGATGATGGTGATGATGGTGGTGATGATGATGATCCCGATGAAGTCCAGCTTGATGGTGGTGTTGATGGCGATGATCTCCCCTCTTCGGGAAGGAATTCCCTAGAATCTGTCACGGAGAGATCTTTCTCTCTAGGTGTTTTCCGCCCCACAGAGGAGGCGGAATGTTTATGTGGTCACTCCAGTCTTAGGGTTTCTAAGTATAATACGCTAGAGGGAGAGTTTAGAGTGGGCAGGTGGCCACACCACTGGCCGGGCGCTACTAGGCCTGCGCCAAGGGGTGGTGTGGGCCCCCTGTGGCCCATATCTAGCCCTCCTTCTGGCTTCCTTCGTCTTCTAGAAAAATAGGATTTTTCCGTATATTTTCCTGGATTTTCTGATCTTCACGAATTTTGCCTCCAAACAGCACCTTTTCCATCAGAATCCTGACTGCAGCGGTCCATGCTCCAAAAGTCATCAACCATGCAAAAACAGATGAAATAACATAAGTATCACCTCTCAATATGAAATATATCAATGAATAATAGTGAATTAAGACATAGAATAGTGATGCAAAATGGACGTATCAACTCCCCCCAAGCTTAGACTTCGCTTGTTCCTAAGCGAAACTGAGCTCAATAAACATGGCCTCAGGTTTATGGAGTGAAGAGTCGATAAAAGAATATGGACAAGAAGCATCACATTCATAAAATACATAGATCATAATAGAAGACAGCTCACTATTATATAACTCAACTTGTAATAGGTAAAGGAAACATAATAAAGATACATAAAGTGAATCATAATTGGTAATGGCGAACTTAGCTCTTGGTCGAAGAATAGTTGATAATTTGCTAGAGTTCACAAATAGATGGTTTTCAATGATAGTTTTCAAAGTAGTAAACATCAAGATAAGAGCAATGTGCAAAACAAGGAACATAAGACATGATTGAATAAATCATCATATGAATGAATGAAACACATCAACTCAAAATACTTGCTGAGATAGAAGGGAATAGGTTTACTGACTCAACTAGAAGGTAAAAGAAAGGCCCTTCAAAGAGGGAAGCAGGGATTGCAAGTCTCATAAAGAGCTCCCAAAAATTATGATACTTACTAGCTTTCAACTCTCATTGCCCCTATCATAGGCATCTTTAGGTGATTAAGGTTAAAGTGATCAAATATGAGGATATGCATTGACAAGTTGTAAATTGAGAATCTCATGTCCCTCGAATACGAGGGCTGCTCCTCATGCTACTCAAGTTTAGTCACCAGTAAGTTCTTGTCATTGTAAGCATATGTGTATCATAGAGAACCGCCAACGGGGTACCCCTTGCCCGATGATACGAAAGAATCCCCATATCAAAATGACAAGGCAAGCAGACAACAAACATCTCAGCAATCTTCTTATTTACCATGGGAATATGGTGCTTTTTTCTCTCTTTCCTCTTTTCATAATCTCTTTTTTTCTTTTTCTCTTTTTTCTCAATATCGATCTCTTTTTTATAAGAAGAATGCTTCATAGATGCTCGTTATGGTTACGTTGCAGGTTTCCACCATGTCATCATGGATTAGACCAGCGGCCCAGGCGTTTCTCTAACACACATGCATAACACCATGGACTTAGAAGCTCCCCTTTCATTTCACACCGACGACATCCATAGACAAAAGAACATGATATCAACTTGGTACAAGGTACTAGTGCAATGTTGAAAGCGTTCCCCATGACAGCATGGTTCTGCTAATTCACAACTTACAAAGCGCAAGCATATACGCAACATAGGTGAGCACAATGGTTCAAGTTTATTAAATGCAAGAAAGTAAAGTGTGCCATCAAGTTCGTGAGAGCTTTAATGACTAATTTTCACATAACAAGTTTAATTTGGGAGGTAGATAAAACAAGAATTTACTTGGAATAGCAATAATGCTACTAGGTAGGTATGGTGGACACAAATGGCGAAGGTTTTGGTTTAAAGGAGTGGATGCACGAGAAGAATTCCCTCTCAGTACAGGTTTTTGGCTAGCAAGGCTGGGTAGCAAGTATAAGAGTTGAAGGAAACAACCAAACATACAAGTGATAAAAACAAGCATGCAATCTTCCTTGGAAGCACAAAAGATCTTAACTAGAGAATACTAGACTTATGAGTAAATCAAGAAAGAAAGATGATGCAATTATATTTCTTTAGAATACTTTTATCTTTTTCATTCAACTCTCAAAAAGTGTTGCTACTGACAGAGCCAGGTTTGCCAAAACCAACTAAATTAACTCAATGATCCCAAAGTGATACCAATACTAACAACAAGATCAATCATATAACCACGAATTGAAAACTAACATAAGCTATGCAAAAGAGTGAATGATAGAACTTCTCATTAATATTCCATAACGGCAACTCACACCAAGGGATACATATCTAACGAGAGAGGGGACACTTCCATAATGCAAACCATACTACATGATAACTTCTCTATTCATGATATGACTCTACTAAAAAGGTAAAAAGATAGAAGATAGTGATGTGATACCGCGGCACTCCCCCAAGCTTGGAACAAACCAATGGGATGCCAAACCTGATGACGAATTACTCCTTTGGTGGTGGTGGTATCCTCTCGACGAGTTTCTTGACCAGTTTCCTCAAGTCCTCAATCTCGAAGGTGAGATTACGAATCAGCTATGAGTGTTGCTCAATGCGGCTCATGATCATGTCGGGTTGAGAATTCCAGCTCTTGCTATTCTTTCCCCACTCTTCCTCCTTGAAGTCTTCTTTTCCTGCATGGCTAGAACAAGGCAAATCCCAATAGGAGGGTAATTTCCCCTTGGACATATTCTGGTATTGATGCTCATGGATAAGGGTATGGAAAGGATTCTTGGTGCATGGAGGAAGTGACCAGGGATATGAACGGTGATGAGGAGGCTTCCCTCCAATAGTCCTGGTGGGGTTTGCCACCACTCCAATGCTCGCAATGGTAGTGTCGGTGTGCGGATGTTGGCCTTGCTCCTCTTCACCTTCACTCTTGATCTTCTTCTCCTTCCCGGGGTCTTGGAGATCTTCCTCCATAGGCTCCTTCCCTTTATCCTTGGCGGACACCATGGTGCTTCTAAACTTTCAAAGAGTATGTCCTGTCAGAAACAGACTGAAACAAAAACACGACGAAAACACGATATACGAACCTCGGGGTATCCGGGGGGTTATATATTACGAAGTTTCATATCAAAAGGAAGGTACTGGGAGAAAACGACTCAGAGGTGGAGTCTGGGGTGGCCTCTGTTGGGTCCTCAGCATAGAAAACAAAAAATTTCCTACGATGAGAACTACACGCCAAGATCTATCTACTAGGTACAGAGCAACGGGTGGACATACATCCATCAAGAACTTACCCTCGAAGACAACGAGTTTTGTTAACAAGTAGGAACTCGTGGTTGATATAGTCGTACACTTGTCGATCTCAAGATCGTGAGGAAGTCCGAGCGCCGCAACTCAGCAGCGCATCCGCACACTCAAGCGTTCCACCGGATAACCTCCACCTCCTCTCTCCAGCGATCCAGTGGAAGCAGCAACTCCTTCTAGACGAAATGCCACCGGGAACATGTATCTCGCTAATCCGAGACCATGGGGGAATAATTCTAGAGGGGGAGAGAGATCCTTCACGAGGAGGTGTAAGGAAAAAGGAGGAAGAGGGGGCCTTTTATAGGAGGAGGGGGTGCCCCTCTCTCCATGGCCGGCGCATGGGGAGGTGACCCTTCACCTCCTCCATTCATGTGGTGGTAACCCCTCCACATTAAAATGTCTCTTCACATTCCCTTTTAAAGTCCCCACTTTAAATGCATTAAAATCCTCTAAGTTTAATGCTCTCTCATTTAATAAAAATATTTTATTAATTTTATTCAGAATTTTGTTAATTACTTTAATTAACAAACATTCACATATAACCCCTTGCAATATTTCAATATTACATGCAGAACCACTTTCTGCAATTTCACCCGAAACAATTTCCGGTTCCTATCGAAACAATTCCTGCGCTTTGCAATTCTTTCGTCTGAAACATATGTGCTCCAAAATGGTGTCCGATAACTCTTAAGTGTGTCACCCTACGGTTCACGAATAATGCAGACATGGTTGAGACTCCTCTCAGATCAATAATCAGAAGCGGGACCTGGAGGTCCATACTGACTCCTGCATATTCAACGATGACTTCTGTGATCGTGAGAACCTTTAACGCTTGTAATTTAATCCCTTTGTCTCTTGATATAATACATGTACGAGATTCGATCATCGGTATCCAAATACCTAGTTTGATCTCGTTACCGACATGCACTCTTTTCTCGTTCCCGTGATATAACATTCTAGTGATCACATCACTTGCTTGCAAGCTATCTTAATGTGATATCACCGAGAGGGCCTAGACTATATCTATCCGTCATCGGGATTGACAAATTACACTCTTGATCCATGAGCATAACACCTTCGTAGCACTGAACCCATCTTTATAGTCACCCTGTTACGGTGTGACGTTTGATGTTATCAAAATACTCTTCCGGTGTTAGCAATTAACATGATCTCATGGTCTAAGGATAAAGATTACTTCGTATGATGTTATAGCAATGTAAACATAATGAATTGATCGTAATGCTATACTTCGGATGAATGTTCATCACATCATTTCACAAATGTTGTGACCTTGTTATTAACAACATCCAATGTCCATGATCAGGAAACCTTGATCATCTTGTTAATCAACAAGCTAGTCTATAAGAGAGGCATAACTAGGAACCCTTTTTGTTTATTAAACACACATGTATTGATGTTTCCGATCAATACAATTCTAGCATGCAAAATAAACATCTATCATATATAAGGAATACATAATAACAACTTTATTATTGCCTCTCAGGGCATATTTCCTTTAGTCTCCCAGTTGCACTAGAGACAATAATCTAGTTCACATAGTGATAAATCTAACACCCATGGAGTTCTGGTGTTGATCATGTTTTGCCCTAGGGAGAGCTTTAGTCAACGGATCTGCTACATTTAGGTCCGTGTGTACTTTACAAATCTTTATATCTCATATTCGCGGATGGAGTGAAACCGGCGCTTAATATGCTTGGAATTCTTGTGAGTCCTCGGTTTTGGCGTTGGCTATGAATCCATTGTTGTCACAATAGATCACCATCGGGTCCAATGCACTAGGAACCACACCTAGTTTCATAATGAACTCTTTCATCCAAACCGCTTCCTGCGCCGCTTCTATAGCAGCAACATATTCCGCCTCCGTCGTTGATCCAGCCACCACAGGTTGTTTGGAAGTCCTCCAACTAACTGCTGCTCCGTTCAAGAGAAATACGTATCCGGATTGAGACTTAGAGTCATCCGGATCGGTGTCAAAGCTAGCATCAACATAACACTTAGCGACTAGCTCTTCTTCACCTCCGTATATAAGAAATATATCCCTAGTTCTTCTCAAGTACTTGAGGATATTCTTGACCTCTATCTAGTGTTCCGAACCTGGATCAGATTGGTACCTACTAGTCAAACTAATAGCATGTGCCACATCCGGTCTTGTACATAGCATGGCATACATTATAGAGCCTATGGCTGAGGCATAGGGGATCTTATCCATCGTCTCTCTTTCTTCCGTCGTAGCCAGACTTTGAGTCTTACTCAATGTCTTGCCTTGCAACATAGGTAAGAACCCCTTCTTACTTCCGTCCATATTAAACTTCTTTAATATCTTATCAAGGTATGTACTCTGCGATAGCCCAGTTAGGCGCCTTGATCTATCTCTATAGATTTTAATGCCTAATATATATGACACTTCACCAAGATCTTTCATCGAAAATTTGCTGTTTAGATAACTGTTAACACTGTTTAAAAGATCTATATCATTTTCAATCAATAATATGTCATCCACATATAATATTAGAAATGCCACATTACTCCCACTCACTTTCTTGTAAATACAAGCCTCTCCATAAGTTTGGACAAATACAAACTCTTTGATCACCTCATCAAAGCGGAGATTCCAACTCTGGGATGCTTGCTTCAGTCCATAGATGGATCGCTGAAGTTTGCATACCTTATTAGCATCCTTAGGATCAACAAAACCCTTAGGTTGTATCATATACAACTCTTCTTCAATATTACCATTGAGGAACGCAGTTTTGACATCCATCTGCCATATTTCATAATCAAAATATGCAGCAATTGCTAACATAATCCTAACCTACTTAAGCATCGCTACGGGAGAGAATGTCTCATCGTAGTCAACTCCTTGAATTTTTCAAAACCCCTTTGCGACAAGTCGAGCCTTATAGATGGTCACATTACCATCAACATCAGTTTTTCTTTTGAAAATCCATTTATTCTCAACGGCCTTTCGGTCATGAGGTAAGTCCACCAAGGTCCAAACCTGGTTCTCGTACATGGATTCCATCTCGGATTTCATGGCTTCTAGCCATTTGTTGGAATCTGGGCTCATCATCGCTTCTTCATACGTCGCAGGGTCATCCATTTTATCAACCATGAAATTCACAATAGGATTGTCGTACAATTCAGGAGCTGCACGTGTCCTGCTTGACCTACGAGGTTCGGTAGTGTCCTCTTTCGGAGTTTCATGATCAATATCATTAGCTCTCTCTTCATTAGGTGAAGTCAACTCCGAAACAATTTTCGGTGCTATGCTACTCACCATTTCATGAAGAGAAGGTTCAATAACCTCTTCGAGTTCTACCTTCCGACTACTCACACCTTTCACGAGAAACTCCTTCTCAAGAAAGGATCCATTCTTGGCAACAAAAACCTTGCCCTCGGATCTGTGATAGAAGGTATACCCAATCGTTTCCTTAGGGTATCTTATGAAGACGCATTTTTCCGCTTTGGGTTCGAGTTTATCCGGTTGAAGTTTCTTCACATAAACATCGCATCCCCAAACTTTAAGAAATGACAACTTAGGTTTGTTTCCAAACCATAATTCATACGGTGTCGTTTCAATGGATTTAGATGGTGCCTGATTTAAAGTGAATGCATCTGTTTCCAGTGCATAACCCCAAAATGACAGTGGCAAGTCAGTCAGAGACATCATAGATCGAACCATATCTAATAAAGTACGATTACGATGTCCCGACACACCATTACGTTGTGGTGTTCCGGCAGGCGTGAGTTGTGAAACTATTCCACACTCTTTCATGTGTGTGCTAAACTCGTAACTTAGATACTCACCTCCACGGCCAGACCACAGAAATTTGATCTTTCTATTACGATAATTTTCCACTTCATTATGAAATTCCTTGAACTTTTCAAAGGTTTCAAACTTGTGTTTCATCAAATAGATATACCCGTATCTACTCAAATCATCCGTGAAAGTAACAAAATAACGATATCCACCTCGCGCCGACACACTCATTGGTCCACACACATCAGTACGTATGATTTCCAATAAATCTGCTGCCCGTTCCATTGAACCGAAAAACAGCATTCTAGTCATCTTGCCCATAAGGCATGGCTCACATGTATCAAATGATTCAAAATCAAGTGATTCCAAAAGTCCATCAGAATGGAGTTTCTTCATGTGTTTAACGCCAATATGACCTAGACGGCAGTGCCACATATATGCAGATATATCATTATCAAGTTTAATCTTTTTAGCATTAACATTATGAATATGCGTACTATTACTATCGAGATCCAACAGAAATAAACCATTCAACACAGGTGCATGACCATAAAAGATATCATTCTTATAAATCGAACAACCATTGTTTTTCAGATTTAAAGGAATAACCACTTTGCATCAAACAGATCCGGATACAATGTTCATGCTCAGTGCAGGCACCAAATAACAATTATTTAGGTTTATAACTAATCCCGATGGCATATAGAGAGGTAGCGTCCCGACGGCAATCACATCAACTCTTGATCCATTGCCGACCCGCATCCTGACCTCATCCCTTGCTAGTTGTCGCTTGTTCCGTAGCCCCTGAATCGAGTTACATATATTAGCAACCGATCCTGTATCAAATACCCAGGTGCTACTGCGAGTACTAGTCAAGTACACATCAATAACATGTATATCACATATACCTTTGTTTGCCTTGTCGGACTTCTTGTCCGCCGAATACTTGGGGCAATTGCGCTTCCAATGGCCAGTCCCCTTGCAATAGTAACACTCGGTGTCAGACTTAGGGCCAGCTCAGGGTTTCTTTTCAGGTGTGGCAACAGATTTGCCACCCTTCTTTCCCTTGTGCTTGCCTTTCTTGTCCTTCTTGAAACTGGTGGTCCTATTGATCATCAACACTTGATGTTCTTTCCTAATCTCCACTTCTGCAGTCTTAAGCATTGACAGAAGCTCAGGAAGAGACTTCTTCATGCCCTGCATATTATAGTTCATCATGAAGCTCTTGTAGCTAGGTGGCAGAGATTGGAGAACACGATCTATGCCTAAGTCAATGGGAATCGTTATTCCCAAGGACACAAGCTTATCGGCGTACCTAGACATTTTGGGTACATGCTCACTAACGGAGCTGTTCTCCTCCATCATGCAGCTAAAGAACTTTTCAGTAGCATTATAACTCTCTACGATAGCATGGGTATCAAAAATCATTTTCAATTCTCCCATGGTATCAAAAGCATTGCCATTTTCAAAACACTTTCGAAGTTCTGGCTCTAGCCCATACAGTATGCCGCAATGAACTAAGTTGTGATCCTCCTGACGAGTCACATAGACATTCTTTTCCTCGTCAGGGGCATCAGGAGCTGGTGGGGGGGCCTAGCAGCGCATCTAGCACATATTGCTTTTGTGCAGCAGTGAGAAGAATCCTCAAATTCATAGCCCAGATGGTGAAGTTGCTACCATTCGCAACAAGTTTCTCTTTCTCCATGAACACATTGAAATTAAAAGCAGGTGGTGCCATCTACAACAGAATTTGTAAAGTTTATTTAGACTAAGTTTATGATAGAGTGAGTTCAACTAATCCAAATTACTAATGAAATCCCACTCAAAAACAACATCCCTCGTGTCCTTTTGGTGATTACATGAACCAAATCCACTACACCAAGTCCGATCATCACGTGAGTTGATGTAGCTTCAAAGGCGGGCATCTATATGGGCATCACATCAACTATATCACTCATGCTTAACCTTTCGGTCCGAGTTCCGAAGCCATGTCTGTACATGCTAGGCTCGCCAAGTAAGAACCTTAGTATTCGCGTGTGTAAAACTGTCTGACACCCGTTCATATGAAAGCGTAGATTCGAGTACACCCGATCATCATGTGATGTCTCGAAACATGATCCACAGAACGGTGCATACTCAAGGAAGAACACATTTTTATCTTGATATCTAAACGAGGGATCATCTTACAATGCTAAAGAAAGCGCCAAACTAGCAGTATAAGATGCTAACATCTAATGTGTAAAGTGAGATGATATGGTCCATGCATTTGATCTCTATCATTTGCATCGTGGTATGATCTCTATCATTCCTTTGTGTGTAAGGCCAAGGTATATGGAACTTACACGTTGAATGTGTTGTAAGAGTATCTATCATACATCTACTTACAACAATACCATATCAATACACTAGCCCAGCAACGATCTAAACTAGACGCCTCTAATTTATCAATTGCAAGTTTTACGTGGCTTAGGGCTTTTGGAGATAGAACCGTTCTTACCTACGAACATGAACCACAACGAGGATAACCAAGTTATTAGCAACTCGTTGTAAATCAGATATTGACTATAGTAGGAGAGACAGACACCCGCCAGCCACTTATGCAAAACTAGTTACATGTCAATCGTGGAACCGGTCTCATGTACGATGACATGTAAGGTTGGTCCGGGCCACTTCATCCCACTATGCCACCAATATCCAAAATACATAGAAGATGCAATAACATGATCATCATCGCCCACATATAAACATATGTGTACTACCCGTGCAAAGCACCTACGCATAGATCGTGCTCGATACCCTTTGGGTCCGACATAGAAAACAAAAAATTTCCTACGATGAGAACTACACGCCAAGATCTATCTACTAGGTACAGAGCAACGGTTGGATATACATCCATCGAGAACTTACCCTCGAAGACAATGAGTTTTGTTAACGAGTAGGAACTCGTGGTTAATGTAGTCGTACACTTGCCGTTCTCAAGATCGTGAGGAAGTCCGAGCGCCGCAACTCAGCAGCGCATCCGTACTCGCACACACGTTCAAGCCACCGGACAACCTCCACCTCCTCGCTCCAGCGATCCAGCAAAACCAGCAACTCCTTCCAGACGAAATGCCACCGGGAACATGTATCTCGCTAATCCGAGACCATGGGGGAATAATTCTAGAGGGGGAGAGAGATCCTTTACGAGGAGGTGTAAGGAAGAAGGAGGAAGAGGGGGGCTTTTATAGGAGGAGGGTGGTGCCCCTCTCTCCATGGCCGGTGCATGGGGGAGGTGACCCTTCACCTCCTCCATTCATGTGGTGGTAACCCCTCCACATTAAAATGCCTCTTCACATTCCCTTTTAAAGTCCCCACTTTAAATGCATTAAAATTCTCTAAGTTTAATGCTCTCTCATTTAATAAAACTCTTTTATTAAATTTATTCAGAATTTTTTTAATTAATTTAATTAACAAACATTCACATATAACCCCTTGCAATATTTCAATATCACATGCAGAACCACTTTCTGCAATTTCACCCGAAATAATTTCCGGTTTCTATCGAAACAATTCCTGCGCTTTGCAATTCTTTCATCTGAAACATATGTGCTCCAAAATGGTGTCCGGTAACTCTTAAGTGTGTCACCCTATGGTTCACGAATAATGCAGACATGATTGAGACTCCTCTCAGATCAATAATCAGAAGCGGGACCTGGAGGTCCATACTGACTCCTGCATATTCAACGATGACTTCTGTGATCGTGAGAACCTTTAACGCTTGTAATTTAATCCCTTTGTCTCTTGATATAATACATGTCCGAGATTTGATCATCGGTATCCAAATACCTAGTTTGATCTCGTTACCTACATGCACTCTTTTCTCGTTCCCGTGATATAACATTCTAGTGATCACATCACTTGCTTGCAAGCTATCTTAATGTGATATCACCGAGAGGGCCCAGAGTATATCTATCTGTCATCGGGATTGACAAATTCCACTCTTGATCCATGAGCCTCAACATAGCACCTTCATAGCACTGAACCCATCTTTATAGTCACCATGTTATGGTGTGACGTTTGATGTTATCAAGATACTCTTCCGGTGTTAGCAATTAACATGATCTCATGGTCTAGGGATAAAGATTACTTCGTATGATGTTATAGAAATGTAAACATAATGACTTGATCATAATGCTATACTTCGGATGAATGTTCATCACATCATTTCACAAATGATGTGACCTTGTTATTAAGAACATCCAATGTCCATGATCAGGAAACCTTGGTCATCTTGTTAATCAACAAGCTAGTCTATAAGAGAGGCATAACTAGGATCCCTTTTTGTTTATTAAACACACATGTATTGATGTTTCTGATCAAAACAATTCTCGCATGCAAAATAAACATCTATCATATATAAGGAATACATAATAACAACTTTATTATTGCCTCTCAGGACATATTTCCTTCAGCCTCACCACCTGGTGGCGCGACCAGGGGTGGGCCCGTGCCATAGGGTGGTGTGAGCCACCCTGGCTCCATTTTTGTCCCTCTTTCGCTTCGTGACTTTCCTTATTGACTAAAAACTATAAAAATATAATTGGATAGTATTTTCGCGGAACTTTTCTTACCAGAATTGTTATCTATTTGAAAACGGACTCTGCAGGTCTCTGAATTTGGTATCTAGTAGATTCTTCCGGAGTCACCACTTGAATATCATCGATATCTTCATCTTCATACACTTATTACTTGAGTCATAAAACCTTTCTCTTCCTTATTACACCATTATCTCCACTTCCTGGAAATTTCTTTCACGCAAAACTTCACACAGTTCTCATTAGCAACATTTGTATAAGTGAAGTGATAGAACTTTTTGAGTCCAACTTCAACTGAAAACCATCAAAACATTAGCTACTGTAGCAACTCCTTCCGAAAACCCAAAAAGAATTCAAAAAGGAAATCGAATAAAGAAGCAAATGCAAGAGTGGCAAAATCTGTCAAAACAGACCAGCAGGTAAAGATCAATTTTTTCGAAAATCTTCTGTTGCTCAAATCAAAAAGTGCAAAACTAAAGAAAGTTAAATAACAACCTGGGGCAGAAGCACAAAAAATTACAGCTCAATCCGAAAGACAGAGATCTCTCACGAATTTTTATGGTGAAGCACAAAAATCTGTTTTGGGACAGCAATTTCCCTAAATCTTACTTCTCTCTCATTATAGGTTGATCTTGACACAAAGACCAAACAAAATGGATAAGGAGCGGTTATTACCGAAGTATTAAATTCCAAGACTCAAAGAAACAAAAACAAACTAAAATCAAAAACAAATTGGGTTGTCTCCCAAAAAGCTCTTTCTTTATAGCCATTAAGATGGGCATGATAATTTTGAAGACGCTCTCATAGGAATATGAATTAAAGTGAAAAAGAGCATTAAGAAGCAAAAACACACACGTTTAAGTCTAACCCACTTCCTATGCAAGGGAATTTCGTAAACAAACAAGTTGTTGAAACCAGAGGCTGCTTGCATAGGAAGGCAAAAGAAGTGCAACATAAAAACTTCCAGCATAAAACGAGTAAACTTGATATTATTGAGATGCATAAGAACACTTTTTCCTCTTTCATAGTAACTTTCAGTATCATGCATAAACTTAACGATATAGCTATCACAAGAACCATCATAACAATGATCACTTATTCTAACAGAAAACACAGGAATACTAGCTCTCATAACACTACTTTGTGAGACAATATTAGAGGTATCCTTACAAAGGATAGGGTGTCCCTCTTTCTCATACTTAGTGACAAAGTCTTTCACATTTTCTATTATAGGTTCATCAACCATTTGTTTATCAAGTTCAACAGCTTTATTCATACTTTCATCTACCATACTAGCTATCATAGAATGTTCCTTAATCTTAACTGGGAAAGGCATTTTCTCAATATAAGGTTCAGGTAAGACATGATTAGCAGTATAAACTTCAGTATTTCTTGCAGGAACACTCTTAGCAACATCTTTATAAGGTTCATGATACTTATTCCACTTCTTTTTAGGCACTTCAATGTAGGAAGCAAAAGCCTCAAAATAAGAAGCAATAGCTTGAGAGTCTAGACCATAAGCATTTTTAATATTTTGAAAGTCATCAGTTCCCATAAAAAATTCAATGCATTCATAATCATAATTTATACCTGACTTTCTACCTTTGTCATTCTCCCAAGCTTCAGCATTGTCTTGAATACGGTCCAGAAGATCCCATTTAGCTTCTTCTTCCATGCGAGTGAATGATCCAACACAAGAAGCATCCAATAAATCCTTGTCATGTAGTGGGAGTCTTGCATAAAAGTTATTGATAATAATATTGTTGGGGAGCTCATGAATGGGACATTTGAGCATTAGTAACTTCAATCTCCCCCAAGCTTGAGCTGTACTCTCTCCATCAAGAGGCCAAAAGTTGTATATTTGATTCTGATCTTTATGAATCTCACTAGGAGGATTAAACTTTGAATAAAAGAGAGGCACTATTTCCTCCCATTCCAGAGCTTGACCACTCTTCAGCAGCTTATACCATTCCTCAGCTCTTCCTTTTAGTGATAATGAGAATAACTTCTTAACTTGATCTGTAGTAATACCTGCACACTTGAACAACCTGCATAATTCGTGTATAAAGAGTAAATGATCACCGAGATGGACAGTTCCATCCCCAACATAGTAGTTATCCATAACACGATCAATAATTCATGTAGGTATTTTAAAAACATCATTCTCAGCAGGTGGTGGCTTATCTACTACCTTAGCAGTGGTAGTAGCATTACCAAATAAGAAACTCAGCGAATTATCCATAACGAAAATAAAGCAACTAGCAGAAGTAAACAATACTCATAGTAGAAGTTTCCTTTACCAGTTCCACTTTCCAATAGCGCTTCACTCCCCGGCAACGGTGCCAAAAAATAGTCTTGATGACCCACAAGTATAGGGGGTGTATCGCAGTATTTTCGATAAGTAAGAGTGTCAAACCCAACGAGAAGCAGAAGGTGCTGGCTAGTGGTATGGATCAGGAATTCTCTGCAAATACTTAGCAAATGGATTTTTAGGGGTTTTCGATAAAGCAAGTAAATAAAGTACGAGTAAATAAAAGACAGTAGGACTAAATGAAGCAAGTGGCCCAATCCTTTATGCAGCAAAGGACAAGCCGGTTGTATTACTTAAGATGACTAAACGTTCTCGAGGACACATGAGAAGACTGTCAAGTGCTTTCGCTTCATATAGTTGATTAATCTTCTTTAGCTTGCTAAGTGTTGTGTGGGTGAACCTATGCTAATGTACTGACCTTCCTAGGACTAATACATACTTGTGATTATACCCCTTGCAAACATCCGTAAGTACAATAAAGTAATTAAGGTAGAAACCTAACCACAACTTTAAACTCTAAGACCCTTACGTCCCTTGTGCAATGGTTTCCTAACGGGGGTTCAGGTTTCTGTCACTCCGGCAACCCCTACAATTAGTAGCCAAATACACAATGCATTCCCCTAGGCCCATATAGGTGAAGTGTCATGTAGTCGAAGTTCACATGACACCACTAGAAGAAGTACACCACAACTTAAATATCAAACTATTGAATCTTTCTCAACACAACTCCACTACTAACAATATGACTTCTCCCGTGTCCTCAATAACAAAACGAACTACTCACAAGACATCATATGGATCATGATCAGAGATGGAATAATGATGTATAACAATCTGAACATAAACAATAATTCAATGGTTCACTCAATAGCATTGACTACAAAGAGTAATCAACACCGGGAAAGTTTTCCCTAAGAACTATGCAAGATTCAACCCAATTATTACAGCAATATGGAGATGGTGGTGAGGGTGCTGATGGTAATGATGATGATGATGATCCCGATGAAGTCCAGCTTGATGGTGGTGTTGATGGCGACGATCTCCCCTCACCGGGAAGGAATTCCCGTGAAATCATCTGCCGGAGAGATCTTTCTCTCTCGGTGTTTTCTGCCCCGCAGAGGCAGCGAAATCTTTCTGTGGTCACTCCCCGAGTCTTAGGGTTTCGGGAGGATAATATACGCCAGAGGGGAGAGCCTGGAGTGGCCCAAGGTGGCCACACCACCTGCTGGCACGGCCTAGGGCTGCCCGCGCCAGGGGGTGGTGTGGGCCCCCTGTGGCCCATCTCCAGCCCTCCTTTTGGCTTCCTTCGTCTTCTGGAAAAATAGAATTTTCCGTATATTTTCCCGGATTTTCTGATCTTCGCGAATTTTGCCTCCAAATAGCACCTTTTCCATTAGAATCCTGACTGCAGCGGTCCATGCTCCAAAAGTCATCAACCATGCAAAAACAGATGAAATAACATAAGTATCACCTCTCAATACGAAATATATCAATGAATAATAGTGAATTAATACATAGAATAGTGATGCAAAATGGACGTATCATGGTTGTACGGTAAAATTGGAATGGTATCGCATCCGAACCCAACCATCAGTTTTTATAAAGGGCTAAGGCTCATGCCTCAACATTTTCATCATCATAAACTATTTGTGTTTCTCAACACATGTCAAAACATCTGAATAGAATGACTCATCATTCCAAGGTTTTCATAAGCATTTTCACCAAGTATTCCCATCTAAAGTGATCAAGTTTTATGCTTAGCACTAGCCACTAAGTTAAGAGTGTTCACTAAGGTGGGATGCTAATCTCAATCTCATGCCATAGAATGACATCTAGTATAGGCCAAGTTTTATACTCTTTATGCTATCTATACTACTTTCCAAAATCTCACCAAGCATTGCTAAAGGTAAAGAAACTTTGGTAAGGAAAAAGTAAAGCTTGCAAGTAAAACTTGGGATGGGTATAAATCAAAAATGTATAACCAAAGCATGCCTAAAGCATTTGCTCAATTTAAGGGGGCAAGTGTTAACTTACTTAGTTCTAGCTTGCCTTGATTGGTGCAGTGGTTGAAATTCTCCTCGTCTTCTTCGGGGTAGAACTCCTCCTCCTCGTAGACTTGGTCGGTACTATCATGTATAAATACATACGGGATACACAATCACCAAACAATACTTAACTAGTCTATTTAGTACACTAAAGCACACACTTGATGATCTAGCATCATCACACTCGTCACAAGATTTAAAGAACTGGTTTCATTTATTTTATTTGAGAAAAGTAATTTCTACTCATTGAAATTAATTAAGATTTAATATTCTCCAATTAAAATATGGGATCATGTGGTCACATGTCCTCACCACATATTTTAATACATGGGAATTTGATTTAAATGTTTGATCATATTTCAATAAGTTTAAGTTTATCATTGAAATGATTTAAAGTGACTAGAAATGCTTAATAGCATTATTTTGGTACTAGTCCAAAGTCACTGCATACAAACCTCAATATTATTACATATTCAGATAGATATTATCAAATGTGATTTTTAAGAGTTAGAATCAACTCAAAAGCTATTATGGTTGATTTTTGAAAAATGTTTAAATACAGAAAAGTCTCTGTCTTGTTATTTTTTCTATATGTGATCTTTAACTCCAATTGATTTAAATGCAACGGGCTTGGATAGATAATTTAATTATCTTTCTAGTAAAATTTGAATCATGTCATTTGATTAAGTGAATCTTTCTGGGTTGATTTTTAAACAAGTGGACAGAATCTAGTTTAAATCTAAATAGAAAAACCTCTATTTGAATCTGTGGGCTAGCGCGGGAAAAGAAATGGGCCGGCCCAGTGGTGCTCCGCGGCGCAGAGGGCAACTGACAAGGGGGGTCCACATGTCAGCGACTAAATCTAACCGAAGCGGTACGGGGCAATCTCAGTCGTTCGATTAGAACAGAAATTGACGGCCATGGTTCATCGTTTTCCGGTGAACAGCTCTGGCGAGATCAAACCCTAACGCGGCACGGTGGGGGTATGTGGGGGCTTACCAAGGCTCCAGCTAGACGTGGCGATGGAGGCGATCGAGCTGGTGGATGGCGTCGGTTCTAGGCGTGGCCGCGGCGGCTCCTGGGACAACTCCAATCGACGACGCCTCTTCTCCTGTGCTGCGGCAAGCTCCGGCAAAATTCCAGCGAACGGCAGCCCGCCTTGCTCCGGGGATGGGGTGGAAGGATCAATGGAGAGAGGGGAGTGAGATAGTGTGCAGAACGAGGCTGGGGGTGACCTCTATTTATAGTTCGACGAAGCGACCGAACGAGATGGGCTGGCATCTCTGACGAGGGAGGTACAACATGCTATCGTCATGGCTGGAGGTAGGGGACGGTGCGCGGTCTGCGGGCGGTCATCTACGGCATAAAGGCGCGACTAGGGGCGGTGGAATTTGGTCGGGCACGGCTGGTGCTCTGCGCGGCAGAAGCGGCGTTCGACGCGGCGCACGGGGGCTGCAGGTCAAGCGGCGGCGAACGGGCATGTCCCGGCAGTTCCTAGGGTCGTGGCGAAGCGGTGCGCGCGGGTTGTGGTCGAGGCGCGGTGCACGCTTGTCGGTAGCGCTCGCACATGTCTTCGGCATGGCATGCGCGCGATGCAATGGATGGTTCTGCGGTGGCAGTGCTTGGGGAAGGGACATGGGGTGGCGTTGTGATCTCGCCTACCCCTAGGCACGGCGGGAGAGAGCGGGGTGGCACGGGTTGAGCGATCCATGGTCGACATGCATGGGGGTGCTCGGGCGGCAGTGAAGGGGGTTATGCTTAGATACTATGGTTGGTGCTGGGGTGACCAGGGGACAAGGATTGAGCCAAAAGGGGGGACAAAACATTGATCAAAAACAGTAATTGTTAGGCAGGTTTATCTGTGGTCACCAAGTATTTGATGAAATGGCCAAAAGAAATATATTTTTGAATTTTGGAAAGATTTTTGGTGTGTGATGTACACTTATGCTTGAGAGTCTCTGGTTGCTAGGAATTTTCAAGGTGAATTGGTTTGGTGGGTTTTTGC
Source organism: Avena insularis (assembly GCA_023614405.1). Taxonomy (NCBI): domain Eukaryota; kingdom Viridiplantae; phylum Streptophyta; class Magnoliopsida; order Poales; family Poaceae; genus Avena; species Avena insularis. The sequence continues at coordinate 280,785,935 of CM042694.1, read as the reverse complement.
AAAAGTGGGATCTTCACATATGAATTGGCCAATTTTCCAATGTCATTTAAATTGCTTTGCTAGATGTTTTTGTAAGATTTTAAAGTGAGCCTTGGTAGATCTTTACTTGTACTAGCAAGGGGTGCAAAGATCTAGAATTGTTTCCGTTTGAAAATGACTTCTAGGAACACCTAAAGTGGCCTAGTGGATTAAAATTGTCAAAATAACCATTTGCCTTGTTTAATCTTATTTGATTTCTTTTTCTTTGGATTTTGTTTGTAAATGGTCTAGATGATGTGGCATTCACCTTTAAACCATTTCATATCATTTAGAACAATCAAACATGGCATTTTTAAACAATTCTACACTAATGCAACATACACATGCATTCATAATTATTTTAATAATAAAAAAGTTTTTGTTAACCCTAAATTGGGTGATTTGAACTTTGATAACATTGATTAAAGATTTAGGATATTACAAGCACCGACAAACTGCTCAATTTGAGGACCTTTAGAGAGCAAAGAGGTTTGAATGATCATATTCAATCATAAATGAGATAGGCTCGTGTTCCTTAAATTTTGGCTTCATTCATGGGATAGACTACACAATGGAATAAGTATTCACGTCTATGTGTATAAGGAAAACTACTAACTAGATCCATTTAAAACCAAATATATCATGTGTATTGGATCCTACTTAAACACAAGAATACATAGCATACTTGGATTTATTCGTATGCGCAATCATGATATAGAATGGACTATGCCAACTAATATTGCGATCAATGTGACCGAATTTGACGATGATTACAAAAAATATATCAATCAATATTGGATAGCAGAGAGTGGGTAGTAGCCTAGTGGTTGGGTCGCAGTTGACGCATCCCAACAATCGGAGTTCGATTCCTATCAAGGATGAATTTTCGAAATTCTCATGTCAACCCGCTTCTACTATATCAAAAAAGTGTCTAGTTTCTCCTAGCACTGTTTTATTTTTTAAATATTGGATAGAAAAAGGGAATACTATTTATTTTAGCATAGTTGGGTTGGTTCACACGCATAGATTATTTTGGATGGGTCACACAAAGCATTCTATTTTTGGTGATGCTAACTTGGGAACGTTGGCTCACACATTCACACCTTACATGTGTTGGAAACATCTACAATTTGATGACATATACCGCAAAAAAAGTAGCATATATGTTGAACCTTAAATATGGTTTGCGTGAGCATCTGAGTTTGTAGCAAAAGATTGCCACAACATCACTATGCCTGCTTTATGGTGCAGTTCTGCGGGGACTAGTATCTGGTGGTGGCTAGTGAGGTTGAGGAGTGTCAAGCTAGGCACGATAGTTGCAAACATGGCGTATGTGGGTAGTGTTTTGCTTTGGAATGCCGCTACCACTAATCTTAAGTTATTAAGTTACTAATGGTCAAGATAAATGTATATGCAATGTTTTTTTCCCGTGACTAGTTACACATTTTGTAGTAGTGCACAAAGCTACCAAGAAATTCAATTATTGTAGATAAATATTGAGATGGATGGAGTAACATAGATATGCATCTATGTAGGTAGGTTATAATGCATGGAAAGTAATGACCGGCTTTAACACGATATTTTTTTGCAGAATGACATCTAAACTTAACTTTTCATATACGATCTTGAAAACCTTAAACTATAACTCTAGTATGTTGTAGACAAATATGATAATTTGTACCAACGATCGATAAAACTAGACTAAGATGCCTTCCTCTTTTCTCAAAAATGCCTTTCTCTTATGTGTAAAAAAAGTTTTAGAAGTGCGGAATAGTAGATGGGTAACTATGTTCTACTCATAGTACATATTGGAAAGGTAAAGTTCATGTTATTTCCAACCATATATTACGAGAACCAAGCAATGGCTTGATGGATAGAGCTCTAGGTGCTGAGTTAGCCCACCGGATTCGAGTCGCGGGTGAAGCGCTCAGACTAAATGGGATGCTATCATGTGTTAAATGCACGATGAAGAGGTTTCATCTATCTAACAACGCATATATCCAAATGAGCGACATTTCCCCGTTGGTCAACGTTTCTGCGAGCGTGCTTCTTGGTGTCATGGATCGTGCATGGCTGACAGCCTTCTTGGGTACATCTATAAAGTGTTTGGTTGTTATAGAGGATGAACTCATGCTAGCTTGATTTGGTGAACTTTGTGATCTGACACTTTTCTTACCGTGTACCAAGCGCTCGTAATCGGTTGTTAGAGCAATCCAGCATAACAATCTGATGCTAATTGTACACAATTCTCGTCCCTAATATACCGAGTACTTTGCCCCTCTTTTCGAGCTTAATACAAAGCGAGCGGATCTCCCTCGGGTACGCCTTTTTTTACATAACTCCGATATCGTTTCTTGAGCGTGTTGACCTTATGTTCCCGTGATAATGTGTAGACCATTTAAGTCATCAAGAGAGAGAAAATTAAGCATTGCACATCTAATTCGAGGGAGTAGTATTGTTTAGTTCCTCGGATTATTATAAGTACGTTGCAGCATGGGCAACATTATTTTATCTGGGCTAAGATAATGAATAAAAAAGGCTGTGCGGTGCATGTTATAATTTGAATAAGTCCAGCAATGGCACACGGGGCTTCACACAGCTGTAAAGTTTCCACAAGTGTTAGCCGTGTTGCAAGAAAAATGTGCCCGTGTTACATGTCATGGAGTAATCCGTAGATCCGTACGTACGGCCAACTGATGGCAAGGAAGTCAAATCACCAAGTCTCGTCCACCCCGTGACTTTCGGATTAATTGCAGTCGGCCGAGGACTGGGCGCGAACAAAGAGCACCTAAACCGGCGGCTCCAAAATACAGCGAGAGTCTGGAGGGATGGGGGTTTGACCTTTTTCTACCAATTACACGTGGGGTCCGTACGTCAGGCCCGTAGGTCAGTGAGTGGCCGACGACCTGGGCTGGGTTGAGTATGCGAGGAGGCGATGACCTCGGGCTAGGGGTAAGGAAGATGTCGCACCCTTTTGACTGGTTCCACGCGCTGCGTCCGCCCGCATCCACATGGCAACAGGCAAGCAGCCGCCGTGGGCCACGCTGGAGGCCCACCCCTTTCACATGTATCCGTTCCGTCCCGGAGAAGGGCGCCATCTCCGGAATACTGACATCTGGGCCCAATGTGCTGGTGTCAGCCTGACGTTTGGACTGGGTGTACGGTGTACACCGGCCGTCTGACCTACAGCGCTTATTCTGTTGCTCGTGGAGTATGTATGGCTCCCTACCGTACTTGTTACATCGATCTTTTTATTTCTTCGGCTAGGTTGATCCATCCTCGTTCTCCTTGTACAGTACTCTCTCTGTTTCAAATTACTCCGCCGGCGCGTTTATGTAGGTGAACTAGTACTCTCTTATTTTTCATTCAAAAAAATCCTCGAATTTTTGAAATAGATAGTATGAAATATGTACTACGTATATCAAAAATTTTAAGAATTTTTTGATGAAATATAAGAGAATACTAAGCCACCTAGATAAGCGTGCGCGCGGAGTAATTTAAAACAGAGGGAGTACTACTACTTCCGTGAAAGACAAGCGACAACACATGGAGAAGGAGCCATCGATGATTGATCGATCCAAACCTTTCAAATCCAACACAATTGATGGGATGCCCCGCCTATGGGTTGCAGTCTGCGCAACCAGCACGAGCTAACCTGGCCCCACCGGCACAGTGACACTACAACACGCTGATTGCTGATCTACTGTCGGCAGCAAAGAACACAAGGAAGCTCCGACTACGGAACCAAAGAAGGTTTCAGTTCGTTCAGTGGAGTACTCGCACTTTGCTCCCTTTGTTCCATGAAACTTCACCGTGTACTCCCCAAGTTCAGAAATATAAAACGTTTTAGTCTTATATGAATTGAATATACCTAGACGTCCTCTAGTGTATAGATTCGTAGAGCTTCGGAGTGAATGTATATACTAAAAACCATCTAGATATATTCATTTCACAAAGCTAAAATGTCTTACTCCATCCGTCTTAAAATAGATATCGAAAATTTGTCAAATTTAGACATATCTATATACTCCCTCCGATCCAAATTAATTGACTTGGATTTGTCGAGATTCGGATGTACCTAGACATGTTTTAGTGCTAGATACATTCGAATTTAGACAAATCCGAGTCAATTAATTTGGGCCGGAGAAAGTACTAAATAGTGTCTAGATTTATCCAAATTTTTACAAATCCGCGACATCTATTTCGAGAAGAAGCCAGTACTATATGTCAAAATGGAGGGAGTATCTTTCAAGTTTTTGGAACGGAGGGAGTACGTATTTGAAGGCCAGGACCAAATTTATACCGGAGGTTAGGAACAGCCTGATGAGGACATCCCTACCGTTGATACAACCGTTGCACCTACAACCACACTTTCTCACGTTCCACAATTCTAAGGACCTCTCACAAGAGCTCGTGCACGCCAACTAAATTATCAGGTACTTTCGTTTCTAGGAACTATTCCTAATATTTATGAGAATATGATGCTGCCTAAATCAGATGTGTGTATGTTACTTAGGAATGATGGGCCTAGCATGGATGAGAGGGACAAGCATTGGAGAATGATCATGCATGGAGATGATGGCAGCAATCATGTGAGGATCCAGGATGACGCTGCAAGTGAAGATTTCAGAACTTTGAAATCACCATAATAAAAAGATGAAGACATGGACGAACTAGAGAGCTACACACTTCAAATTTTCGTTCATGTGATTAGATGGTGCTGCGTCACCTTTAAATATGGGCCAGACCCATGTAATTTTCGTCTAAATAAAAGGGCTGAACTTTTAGAGTTCGTATAATGGAGGAAACCGGCCTGGAGATGGATTTCAACCTCCTCCCCAAGGCTGGCCGAAATTCCCTTCTGTTCCTCCATATATACTCCCATTAGGTCATCGTTTAGATTCGGATTTTGTTTAGTAAAAGACTTAGTCACGATCTACTCTTCGCCATAGGCACAAGTGTCAAACCGAACTTTTGTACTACGCACAGACAGAATCCCACCTCTTCAATAAAGCTTTTATCTATATTCGCAATATCTTGATTGCATCTATAATTCTTGTTGGTTCTTCGATTGCTTGCAGGGATTGATCCTCGTGATCAGGTTGATCTAGCTCCGGCGTGATCAATAGCCTCGGAAATTGGTGTATCGATTGCTAAGGCGCAACGTCTCGCACGTTTGTAGTCGGATCGTCAATGTCGACCTCCACCATAATCGACAGATATCGTCTCATCGAAAGATTGGGCACCTTTACCCTATCAAGTGGTATTAGATTTCGGGTTTCTCGGTGAGATCTTACAGTTTTTGTAGTTTAGATTGCATCTGTTCTTCTTCCTATAAACCATAAAAAGCCAACAAATTAGGGTTAGATTCGTATCCTAGAAACACTTTCGGGCCTATTGCATCGTTTCTTTTCAGTATTTGCTTTGTTGAGTTCTAGTCTGCATCGTCGTGTCCAGTGCTGGTTTTAGATCTAGATCTTTAGAGTTTCGAGTTATAGTCACAGTCATCACCACCGCCACCACCGATTCCGCCATCACCACCGATTCCGCTATCACCACCGCCATACACTTGCTACAACCCTACGCCCACATACCGCCTCTGCCACCACATATACTTGTTCTAGTCCAGTCAGGTTGGTTATTCGTTTTCCTACTCTTGCTTTCCATCATTGTAGATCCGATCCGTGTTGTAATTTGATCCGAGTTCCAGAAAGTTTCGGCCAGAAGGGAAGAGGAGGGGAGAGTAAAAAAAGTCTGGAAACTCCTCCGAATTTTTTTGGCCTATACTGTTTTAGGCTTCTGGAATCGTTTTGAGCTATACCCCATTATAGTGAAAAAATTTAGCGTCTGCACGCTTTCTAGAGCAGTTTCGTGCAGTTTTCGGAAATTTCAAAAAAAATTCTTGAGCCTATCCTGATATTCCACTTTGCTGATCGTTTTGAGACACTTTCCATACTAGTGATCTGCGCCTCATTCGCACGTTGTTCAGAGCACTGGTGCCTATTGCTTTTCGGTGTCGCGGCGTGCCTCGTAGTGTTCTAGGCTCGCGTCTCTAGCTTGGGATAGTCTAGGACCAGCACATTACCGTCGTTGAGCTGTTATTCAACCTTGCATTGCTGTTTTGAAATTGTGTCTACAGATATTGCAGCCACCCAGAACTCCACATATTCCTACACCGTGCATTGACACCACCTGACAATCGCTCTATTCAATCTTCCTGAAGCTTGATCACAACGGTTGCTGCTCACCACCTGCTGCAGGGTAAGAACGGGTAAGAATCTTGGTTTGCTCGACAGATTAAGCTCTTTCCACCACTGTTCCTATTGTATCATGCCACCAGAAAACACCGAGACACAACCACTGGAGGGGAAAGCCTTGCAGGCTCACGTCACCACACTTTTGACTGACCATATGTAGGATGTGGACAAGCGTTTTACTGACACGATGGAGCAACTCGAGAGACTCGAGACCGCCTTCACCACCAAACTCGACGCTAAATTCCAGGAGGTGCTAGCACGCTTACCTCCACCACCGACGGCTCGCGTGCCTCCTCCACAGCCGACTCGCCGGGATCCTACACCGCACTTGTTGGGACGTGCACATCGCATTCTCAAACATCCGACACAAACTTCGACTGCGGGTGCTGCTGCTGCCGCGGGCACTGCTGCTGCTGGCGTTGCAGGAGCTACGGGCGTCACACAGGCCCGTGATGCCTAGTTGGATGATTATTACGAGGAAGATGAGGACGAGGGAGAGTACGCGGACGACTTCATAGTTGATCAGCCAGCTGGTCGTCCTAGGCAATACAATCCCCATATTCGCCGTCCACCCCCTTTTCCGTTGGTACGTGATGATGACCATGTTGCTAAACTGAAATTAAATGTTCCTACGTTTAATGGTCGCTATAATCCTGATGCATACCTCTCTTGGGAATTAGAATTAGACCAGCGTTTTACATGCTTAAATTATTCCGAGGATAGACGTGTTAGTGCTGCTACTTGTGAGTTCACTAGTTTTGCTTCCATATGGTGGTCTGAATATTGTTGTGCTAATCATGCTAATCCAATCACTACGTGGGAGGCTTTAAAACATGCTATGCGTATTCTTTTTGTTCTACCATATTATCAGCGTTCCATGCTTACCAAATTAGCACGTCTAGATCAAGGCAAAAATTCTGTAGAGGATTACTATCAGGAGTTGCAAATTGGCATGCTGCATTGTAGCATAGAGGAGGATAATGAAGCATTAATGGCACGATTCGTAGGTAGGTTAAATAAGGAAATTCAGACCATTCTTCGATATAAATCTTATCACACTATTATCCGTTTGTTCCATCTTGCTTGCAATGTTGAATGTGAAGTGCAGGATCGACGCGAGGCGATACGAACTAATTATTCTGCAGGGCGTTCTACTTGGAGATCACCGAATTCGGCGTCACGGACTGCTGCACCTACACCTCTAGCGACCACATCTACGCGATCTACAACATCTACACCACCTCCGTTTGCTGCACGAAAGACTACTACGGGATCAGTCCCGAGTGTTGCATCCTCCATGGCATCTACGGGCAAGTCCAGCCAAATTCAGTGCCGCAAATGTGGTGGACTTGGTCACTTTTCACGTGATTGTGCCTCCTCTCGTGTGATGATTGCTCTTGAGGATGGTGGATACGATTCCGCCAGTGATTATGATGAAGATACTTTGGCTCTTATTGCATATGATGAGCAATGTGCTGCAGCATCCACGGAGCAAGATTCTGAATATATGGCTGTGGAACATGCGGAGAAATACCCGAGTTTAATTGCACAACGAGTCTTGAGTGCACAAATTACCAAGGCCGAGCCTGACCAGCGCCATAATCTGTTCCATACCAAGGGTATGGTTAAATATCGTTGTATTCGCACTATTATTGATGGAGGGAGCTGCAACAACTTGGCGAGCATGGAGATGGTTGAAAAGCTTTCTCTCACGACACGACCCCATCCTCGTCCATATCACATTCAATGGTTTAATAACAGCGGCAAGGTTAAGGTAATACGTACAGTTCGTGTGCATTTTACTATTGCTGCATATGTTGATTATGTTGAGTGTGATGTTGTTCATATGCAAACATGTGGTCTTTTACTTGGTAGACCATGGCAATTGAATACAAATTCTATACACTATGGTAGCACAAATCAGTATTCTCTTATTCATAATGATAAGAAAATTGTGTTACTTCCCATGTCTTCTGAAAGTATTTTAAAAGATGATCTTGCTAGAGCTAGTAGAGCACATAATAAGGAGAAAAAGCTGAGCCAAAATCAGATTGTTGCTAAGGAAGTTATGCCTTCTCCAAGTACTTCTAAATCTGATCCAAAACATGCTAATAAAATTCGTTTGAAAAGTACGTGTTTGCTAGCTAGCAAATCTGATATTTCTGAAATTGATGTGAGTACTACTGCATGTTATGCTATGATTTGCAAAGAAGTGTTGTTTTCGGCTGAGGAGATTTCTCCTTCGTTGCCACCTGCTATTGCTAACATTTTGCAGGAGTATGAGGACGTTTTCCCACAAGATGTACCTCCAGGACTGCCACCTATTCGTGGAATTGAGCACCAAATTGATTTGATTCCTAGAGCATTTTTGCCCAACCGTGCGCCATATCGTACCAATCCAGAGGAGACGAAAGAGATTTAGTGACAAATTGAAGAACTTCTTGACAAGGGTCATATTCGTGAGTCTCTTAGTCCATGTGTTGTTCCTATTATTTTGGTACCAAAGAAAGATGGTTCTTCGCGCATGTGTACTGATTGTAGAGCAATCAATAATATTACTATTTGATATCGTCATTCTATTCCTCGTTTAGATGACATGCTTGATGAATTGAGTGGCTCTACCATGTTTTCTAAGGTTGATTTGCGTAGTGGTTACCACCAGATTCGTATGAAGTTAGGAGATGAATGAAAAACTGCATTTAAAACTAAATTTGGCCTATATGAGTGGTTAGTGATGCCCTTTGGTTTAACTAATGCTCCCAGCACTTTCATGAGATTAATGAATGAAGTTTTACGTGCTTTTATTGGACATTTTTTGGTGGTCTATTTTGATGATATATAGATATATAGCAAATCTGTAGAAGAACATTTGGAACATTTACGTGTTGTTTTTGATGCTTTACGTGCTGCACGTTTGTTTAGTAACATTGCGAAGTGCACCTTTTGCACAGATAGAGTTGCTTTTCTTGGCTATGTTGTTACAACACAGGGTATTGCACAGGGTATTGAAGTTGACCCCGCCAAGATTGAAGCAATTTCGAGTTGGCCACAACCCAAAACAATCACACAAGTGAGAAGCTTCCTTGGCCTCGCTAGATTTTATAGGCGTTTTGTCAAAGATTTTGGTTCCATTGCAGCGCCACTGAACGAGCTTACTAAGAAAGATGTGCCCTTTGTTTGAGGCGATGCACAACAAGAAGCCTTCATGCTACTCAAAGATAAGCTTACACATGCTCCTTTACTCCAACTTCCTGATTTTAATAAGACCTTTGAGTTGGAATGTGATGCTAGTGGAATTGGTTTGGGAGGAGTGTTGTTACAAGAGGAAAAACCTGTTGCATATTTCAGTGAGAAATTGAGTGGAGCTAGTTTAAACTATTCTACTTATGATAAGGAATTATATGCTCTTGTTCGAACATTACAAACTTGACAACATTATTTATGGCCTAAAAAATTTGTTATACATTCTGATCATGAATCTTTGAAGCATATTCGTAGTCAAGCTAAGTTGAATAAACGTCATGCAAAGTGGGTTAAATTTATTGAATCTTTTCCTTATGTTATTTAACATAAAAAAGGTAAAGATAATATTATTGCTGATGCTTTGTCACGTCGTTATACCATGTTATCTCAACTTGACTTCAAAATCTTTGGATTGGAAACTATTAAAGAACAATATATGAAAGATGCAGATTTTAAAGATGTTTTGCAGCATTGTCTAGAGGGTAGAACTTGGAACAAATTCGTCCTTAATGATGGGTTTGTGTTCCGTGCTAACAAACTATGCATTCCAGAAGGTTCCGTTCGTCTTTTGTTGTTGCAGGAGGCGCATGGAGGAGGATTAATGTGTCACTTTGGAGTAAAGAAGATAGAAGACGTACTTGCTACACACTTCTTTTGGCCACGCATGCGAAGGGATGTTGAGAGGTTTATTGCTTGCTGCACAACATGTCAAAAAGCTAAGTCACACCTTAATCCACATGGTTTATATATGCCTCTTCCTGTTCCTAGTATACCTTGAGAGGATATTTCTATGGATTTTGTTTTAGGATTACCTCGAACACAGAAGGGGAGGGATAGTATTTTTATGGTTGTGGATAGATTTTCTAAGATGGCACACTTTATTCCTTGTCATAAGAGTGATGATGCTGCTCATGTTGCTGAATTATTCTTTCGCGATGTTGTTTGCTTGCATGGTGTGCCTAATACTATTGTTTCAGATCGTGATACCAAATTTCTTAGCCATTTTTGGAAATGTTTATGGGCTAAGTTGGGGACTAAGTTACTGTTTAGTACTACATGTCATCCCCAAACTGATGGACAAACTGAATTAGTTAATAGAACTTTGTCTATCATGTTACAGGCTGTTTTAAAGACGAACTTAAAAATGTGGGAAGATTGTTTACCTCATATTGAATTTTCTTACAATCGTTTCGTGCATTCTACAACTAAGTTATGCCCTTTTGAGATTGTGTATGGTTTTGTTCCTCGTGCACCTATTGATTTATTACCTATTCCATCTTCGGTGCAACATAATTTTGATGCTACACAACATGCTGAACAGATTCTTACGTTGCATAGGATTACTAAGGAAAATATAGAACGTATGAATGCTAAATATAAAGTTACTGGTGATAAAGGACGCAAGCATATTGTGTTTGATGTGGGAGATTTAGTTTGGTTGCATTTGCGCAAAGATCGTTTTCCTGATTTGCGCAAGTCTAAATTAATGCCACGTGCTGCTGGTCCTTTTAAAGTGTTAGAGAAAATGAATGATAATGCATATAAACTTGAGCTTTCTGCAGAGATGGGCACGGTAAGTCCCTCATTTAACATTGCAGATTTGAAACCATACTTTGGAGAAGAAGATTAGATTGCGTCGAGGACGACTTCAATTCAAGAAGGGGAGGATGATGAGGACATCCCTACGGTTGATACAACTGTTGCACCTACAGCCGCACTTCCTCACGTTCCATAATTCCAAGGACCTCTCACAAGAGCTCGTGCACGCCAACTAAATTATCAGGTACTTTCGTTTCTAGGAACTATTCCTAATATTCATGAGAATATGATGCTGTCTAAATCAGATGTGTGTATGTTACTTAGGAATGATGGGCCTAGCATGGATAAGAGGGACAAGCATTGGAGCATGATCATGCATGGAGATGATGGCAGCAATCGTGTGAGGATCCAGGATAACGCTGCAAGTGAAGATTTCAGAACTTTGAAGCCACCATAATGAAAAGATGAAGACATGGATGAACTAGAGAGCTACACACTTCAAATTTTCGTCCATGTGATTAGATGGTGCTGCGTCACCTTTAAATATGGGCCAGGCCCATGTAATTTTCGTCCAAATAAAGGGGCTGAACTTTTAGAGTCCGTATAGTAGAGGAAACCGGCCTGAAGATGGATTTCGACCTCCTCCCCAAGGCTGGCCGAAATTCCCTTCTGCTCCTCCATATATACTCTCATTAGGTCATCGTTTAGACTTGAATTTTGTTTAGTAAAAGACTTAGCCACGAGCTACTCTTCGCCATAGGCACAAGTGTCAAACCGACCTTTTGTACTACGCACAGACATAATCCCACCTCTTCAATAAAGTTTTCATCTATATTCGCAATATCTTGATTGCATCTATAATTCTTGTTGGTTCTTCGATTGCTTGCAGGGATTGATCCTCGTGATCAGATTGATCTAGCTCCGGCGTGATCAATAGCCTCAGAAGTTGGTGTATCGATTGCTAAGGCACAACGTGTCGCACGTTTGTAGTCGGATCGTCAACGTCGACCTCCACCATAATCGACAGATGTCGTCTCATCGAAAGATCGGACACCTTTATCTTATCACAACCGCTGCTCGCAAAAAGAGTATGTTGATCCCTGCTCCGCCATGCCTCTTTTCTTTTTCGTATATTGATCGATATCACATTTAAAGTTTTCGGAAGCACAAAAATATTTTAACTAAACCTCGCTTCGAAACAACTATAAAATGAGAGCTCGGAAAAAGAGTATCGTCGCTAGGTGGTCTAGTGACCTATTTGTAATTTTTATTACTTTTGGAGCTCAATTATATCACTGTTGATGATTATTACTCGATAATGATTATTACTCGATAGGTGGAATTCTCGAAAAAAAATCTTCTGAGTACATTGTGATTGTAAAGGGTAGAAACAAATGCATGTTGGATTTGAAAAGTCCCAGAAAATATATGTCTCCTGTCTCTTGCAATTTCTCAGGGAAAAACCTCAAACTTCTTGGAACAATTGTAGCTTCTAGCTTGCAATATTAGTATGGGAGGCATGCTCCGGTGCTTCCCCCTCTCCAAATTTAAAAGGCTAATATGGTCTTTTCCCTTAATAAGTTAATTAAAACATTAAATTTGTTGGTCCAGGGAAACCCATATACCCACGTACATACTTATTTTGGCAGGGATCCCCATTACATTCGTCTCGCGGCCGCACATCCCGATCGCCATCTCCTCTTGAATCAGAGAGAGACCGAGAGGAGATATATTGGAGAGATGCTGACCATCCAGCTGTCTCGTTAAGCTTCCAGGTAATCAACATGGTAAAACCGGAGATGAAGGGGAGGGCTCGGCCATGGAGGTCATCGACGACGCCGGCTAGAAAAGAGACTTCTTCGAGCTGCCACTATATCACACACGTATTAAATTGCAGAATGATATGTGATGAATTTCACATGATTAATTGCTGGACGTATGTGTGTATATGTGGAGCTGGTGAGCAAGACGCACTACAGGTTCTACCCGGAGGGCAGGCTTCAGGACCTCGTGGCAAGAACAAGGTTGCAGGCCGGCGAGGAGGACGTTGACTAGGAGATCGAGCACCTAAGAAGCTCGTCAACTCCCCGCCTCCAACCTCGCCAACCGCTATTGGATGTATGGATTTTCTAATTTATATTTAATATGGGTTTCTACGGGTCTAGATATGATTTAATTATTTGTTATAATTAATTGAGAATTCGTTAATAACCATCACGTCCTTAGTTATGAAAGGGTATAGAGTTATCTCAGCCATTGTTGTGTTTTAGGTTGGGAGAGGCAGGAGCACTGAAGCAGAAGTGGTCAGTATGATGTTCAGAGTAACTGCAACCTATTTTTTTCACATAGAGCTGTAATCTCAGATTCAGGGCAACAGAATCATGTGTGCTTGCTTCAACCCACCTTTAACAGGCCTGATACAAATTCATTGTACAAACTAGAAACGCTGCAGGATACCAATAATCGAGTTAAAAAAATCCATAAGAATTAGTCTTCGTCAAATGTCTTTAGCTTCTCAATTGAGTTGTGAAGCAAACTTACTCTTGGCCTTGACGAGAAATAAACAAAGAATGTTTGGAAGAATCACTTTCTATCTATTTGAGTTTAGCAGCTATAGCTAATTGTGTATGTTTTTCTGCTAAAAGCCTTTTTTTTATGCGAAATACAGTAAGAGTATAGTTCTGATGTACCTGCCTAATGCTTCTTCGAAACTTTTGGGGGATTCAGCATGTCCCGTCCAACTTTGGCGATCGATGCTGTCGCGAAAAGGTTAGTGATGCTTTGATGCTGCACCCTCTCGATGGAGGCAGAAATGAAATAGCGCCGCCCCCGCCGCCCCTTGTAACTCGAACTGGCTAGATTCTGTCTTGCGATGCGGCTTCCCGTTGATCCTCGATTCCTCTTGCTCCGACTAATTGCCCAGCTGTTGTCCCTGTCATGCAAACGCAAGCAACCATTATCCCGCTCGTGAGCAGGAAGCCAGGAAATGCGAATGATGAGGCCAAGACACAAGGAGCATATCTTGCTAGTATATCCGACTTGATAATATAGAAATTTCGCGGAAAATATATAGTCCCGCCTGTTTTCTGGATTTCAAGTTTTGTCTTTGCATTTCTGCCTCTAATGGCACCGTACTCAAATAAACGCATGAAGAAACAGAGTATCTCACAAGACATTTGTTGTAGGAATTTGTGGCTACAATATTTTATATGTTTATATTATTACTACACTGTTATACTTTTAGAATCAATGTATCAGTGTTAAAGAATTTAATGGAATTATTGACGTGAGAATACCACGGTGGGTACCATCGCGAGAGGGACCGGAGATGCAGGGCGTAACTTGGTGAGCTCCTCAAGACGAATCAAAAAATAATAAGTCGGTTAAGCAAAATGCCCAGCAATGCTATCAACGTTCATGTTGCACAACATTTTCTCCTTCTCCCGACTAATCGCGCTGACGTCATTGATTGGTCAGAGTATCTTTTCGAATTTGGAATTTAGTGTCTACCGTGTTAGAGACATGACGGATGAGACGCTTCAATGCCCCGACTGACAACCGCGGAAATCGAGGCACGAAAACATCATGACACCTTTTCCCGTGCGTTGCCTCGTTTTTTTCCATGGCACACCTCATGCTGACGCGCGCAAAATCCAGCGCATATTCCAACAGTAACTAACGGACTGCGCCTCGATTCCCGGGATTTGCAGTGATCTGACGAAGATCTTCCCGGTAAGGAGCCCGATTATGCCATTTAAGAACCGGATTATCCGCCGATTGGCTTCCAAATGTTTGGCTATAAGTAACAGAGGGGCGGGGAGTGAGCTCACTTCCCTTCTCCATTTCTTCTTCGCCTCACCTTCTTTCTGCTCTTGCTCGCCCCGTTCTTGCGTGTCCCCTTTGCCTCATAGCGAGAAGGATCGGACGTGCTCTAGGGCCTCCACCCCCATTATTGATTCAGTGGCTCGCAAGAGGGGCGGAGACGCCGCTAGCAGCGACAGTGGTGGCCACGGCACAGGGGCGGAAGAACACACCGAAGAAGATAAGTGCAGGATTTCATGCGATTGGAGCGATACTACCGTCACCGAGGAGACGCTTCAAGATCTTGAAGACGAGGGTCGTTCTCCAAAAGGGAGGCGATCCATTGGAGGGCGGTGCCGCCAGAAGAGATTGTTCTGGCACTGGAGCGAGGGGAGATGATAGTGTTTGTCTCCCACATCAACCACGGACTCACGCTTCCGGGTGATACGTTCACCCGGAAACTTCTACGCCACTACCGCACGTGGTGGTTCGACCTCGCTGCCAACTCCATCCTCGAGATCTCAGCTTATAAACTCTATTGTGAGTGTTATCTCGGCATCCCTCCATTTTCCCCTCTTTGGTTGGAGCTTTTCTACTGCAAGAAGCAGAAATCGGGAGGTGAGTTTCTTCAGTGTGGCGCTATCACTTTCCAACTGCGGCATTACTAGCCGTGACCGGCTAACAAGATTTACCCATGCCCTCACTTCATTTCCAAGGTGTCCAACTGGCAGAAGATGTACTTGTACTGCCGGTTGACCCTGCCAAAGGGAGAAGAGCCTCTACCCCCAACGACTATGGGAGCGTTTGAGCCGGCTAATGGACTAAATGCCAGCCTTGCTGAAGCCAACAGAGCCATGATCAACTCCTATCTAGAGCAGCTCACTATCTTGAAGCGTGGGGTCTCTTATTTAGGAACCTCGTTGGTCCCCGTGTAAAGGAGAGAGTGCGGCCTCTTCAGCCAACTGAGCTCTCCCTCGCCTCCTACACCGATGCCGACAGTCCTCTCCGATACTCGAGAGTGACTATAAGCGAAGATGACTTTGTGGCCAAGATGACCCAACTTATGGCTAAGAATAAGGTTACCCGCGTCGACTACGGAAGCTTAGCTCCATTCTGGAAAGACAACAAGGTCCCCACCATAAGTTCCTTATCTAATTCTTTATTCTTTGTTGGTCAGTCTCTCTCTATGCCTTCTAATTTTATTTTCCGCAGAACTTCTTCAACGAGGCCTTTATCACTAAGGATGTCATCGATTCAGATGCCTTCAAGGAGGAGGAGGAGGACGCACAAACTGAGTCAGTTGCGGAGGATCCAACCTATCATGAGCCCGCGCCTGCACCGCATGAGCTAGCCGAGTCATCTGATGAATCAGAAGACTAGACGACTCTATCTAAGCATGTGGCCGGCAAGTGCAAGGCTGCCAAAAACGCCCCCGTGAAGACGGTAAAGGTTGGGTTAACCGGACCTGCCAAGACCGGAAAAGCCACGACCTCCAAGGAGAAGGAGAAGAGGAAGAAGTTCTCTCGGGATACCCCTGCCACTGCCCTTCATGTTTCTCTGGCATTGCGTCGGCCGATAGCCGTGAGCCAGCACCCTGTTAGGCCCACACCCGTGCCAACAATCTCTGATTTGTCGCTTGGCTTTTTGCATCTTGAAGATGGTGAAGAAGTAGATTTCGTCTCCGTCGCTGAGTAAGTGACCAAACTTGTTTCTTAATACTTCAAAGGCAACTTGTCCCTTCTTTCTTATTTGCTGCTTCTTGCTTTCTGCAGTACTACTAGTTCCTTACTATCAGACCCCCTATTGCCCCTCAGGAGAACATCTCTCCCGGGGGAAAGTTGGTCCCGAGGTTGCTTCCAGATCTGATGCCCCCGAGATTACTCCAAGTGATGGTGGATAAAAACCGAATGAGAATCTTGTAGCTGACGAGGACGTGGTGGAGGTTGACGCTTCCACTGTTAGGGTGGATGACCCTTCCATTTTGGAGGGTCACCCAGATTCTGACTTGGCTGGCTCATTCACTCCCGCTCCCTTCTCCTTGTTGGTTGACAAGGTCAAGGGGAAGAACTTTGCCGACACATTATTCTTCAGCAACAACTGGCCTCCCTCGAGAAAGCCTACCAGGTAATCTGCATTACATTTTAATGTTTCTTCGAATTATATACCATCTGTAGCCCCCGAGGCCATAACCGATTAACCTAACATCGTGTGTGGTCTTAGGACTTAGAATCTGTAGTAATATGTTGCTTGTTCTAGAACTGATAGTTGTAGCCCCCGAGTAACAAGTCACCATATTTAGTCGGCTTGGTACTCATCCTATGAAGCCACTTTGTGCTTTTGAAGTTTTCGTTTGTCGCCTCCGAGTAACATATGGGCTAACTATGTAGTCATTTGCTACTTGTCATGCGAGACTAATATTTTGAATGTATCCCCCGAGTAATGCCCTAACTAATTGATTAGTCGGGCCGATACTTATCATGCGAGGCTAGTTATACCTTCTATTTTACTCGGCGCAGGATGTGGTTGATGTTTTGTAGTGTGGGCTGACCACCGTCGAGGAGTAGGTCTCCAGCACTAGTGTTTCTCAGATTGATAATCTTAACGCCGCGGTGAAGGAGCATCAAAAAACCATCTTGGGGGTGCAGAGGAAAAATGTTGATCAACATGATGAGCTAGCCTAGCTGAAGCTGACCCAGGACTCCGAGAGCAAGCGTGCCAAGGCAAACTTCGAGCGCTCGCAGAATAGCATGTCAGGTCTGGAGAAACTTCAATCAGAGATGAAGCTGAGGGTTGACGGGTTAGCTGCTCTAAACAGCACTACCCAGTCCCTTTGTGAAGTTTCAATGACTATCTATTGGTGCCTCTTTGGTAATATCCCTTCGCATGATGACCATTATCTTCATGCGTTGCGTGCAAATCCGGCTAACATATTGATTTGTGATGCGGGATCAACCACCTCACTTGTTGATGCCCCGGTGATGGACCAACTGAAAGGGATACTGGAATTCGCCCTCGCATGAAAGCCAATATCCATCGTGTATTCGAGATCTTCTTCCCCCGCAAGCCCCCTCCAGCAATCGGACCTCAGGCTCTTAGCCGGATGCAGGGTGTTGCCAACATGTTTGGAATGTGGAAGAGAGCTTGATGTAGGCTTGGTGCCCTTTCAGTTATGACTATAGTGACAACGCATCACCCGAATATCAACTGGGAGAGGGTGTTGAGAGGCCACCCTATGAACCACGCTAACGGTAGCGAGTTCACCGGCGATGAGTTTGTGGCGATCAAGGACTCCCGTACGCGGTCGTGCTACTATATTTGTAGCAAATATGCCGATTAATAGCTTCATGCACCCTTATGACGCAGTGGACAACAAAATTTCCATTGAATTGGAGGTGAGGACGCCGACTATGCTTGTGCTAGTGCCAGTGCCGACCACCCCTGAAACCACAGAAGCTGGGCATGCCTCAGCCATCAAGCCCGCGGGTTCCACTAGTGCTAGCAGTAGTATGCCTCCCCCTTCGTCATCATAAGCGAAGTGTTGTGTTGTTGCCTTTTTTGTCGGGAAATAGGACAAAAACACTTACTTTATTATTTTGGCCGGGTTAACTATTACCCGAAAACTTTGTTTGTACACCACCTTTACTTGGTTCTAAACTCTATTTTGGCTAAGTGAAGGTCGCCGGCTTGTGGCGGCCGTTGTACTTATTTTGTGCTTGAATGCTTTGTCGTAGATAGTTGGTTCTTATGGAGATAACTTTCTCTTTGTATTATTCGATTTTTGTCTCTTCCTCGACTAAGTCATTGATTCAAGTGGTGGAGCGACATGTTTGCGGCTAATCCAATCTCCCCTTTAGTACGTGTTAAGGCCTGCTGTGGCCGACTTAGCAGTACCGGAAAGCAAGCTGGGTTCGTTACTTGATCACCACTGGAATAAACCGTACTTAGGAAGAACCCTATTTTATTTGTCGACTGTGGCTGAGGTTTGGCTAAGACGACTAATGCTTATGTAGAGTTTTCAGTCGCCGCCCAAACCTCATTACGACTACGAATAAAATAAAACTCACATACTCATCTTTGAGCTGAAACAGCAGCTCTGAGTCTGTCTCGAGGTACCGGTTTATTTATTAACCATAATTTTGAAAGCATTACAATGGTGCTAAGCATAGAAAGGGCAGAGCAGCTTGATGTTCCATGGGCGTGGCTTCTCGTCTGGCTCCAACCGCTTCCGCTTCCTTCCTTTGCCACTGAATCTATCGCGTACGGCGACCAAGTAGTAGCTACCATTGCCTAGGGCTTGGCTGATGACAAACAATCCTTCCATAGGGGAGATAACTTATGCATTGCCACCCTTCTTATGGATGATCCACATCACGAGGTCTCCTTCTTAAGAGGAACGACCTTTTACCCGGCGGCTATGATAGCATAATAGATTTTGCTGGCCAGGTCTCATTCTTCCTCCAAGAGGTCCAGCTCGTTCTGGCGGCTCAGCTGTATGCTGTAATCCGGGGTGAATCATGTATGATGTCACTTAACATGTCAGCTTCTACCCCATAAACCAAGAAAAAGGTGTATAACCCGTCGACCTGTTGGGTGTTGTCCTTATGTTCGAAGTACTACTGGTAGCTTGTCTATCCACGCGCCTGCTGCCTGTTCAAGCCGAGCAAAGTGTCGTGGTTTGACCCCTTTAAAGATCATCTGATTGGCCCTTCCGGCCTGTCCATTGGACTCCAGATGTGCGACGGAGGCTAAGTCGATTCAAATGTTGTTTCGGCTGTAGTATTTGGCGAATGGGCCTTTGAAATTGGTCCAATTGTCCGTTATAATACTACGTGGATATCCATACCGAAATATTATTTCTCTTAGGAATCTTACCGCGGTAGGCACATCCAGCTTCTTGATTCGTTTAGCCTCAACCCACTTCACAAATTTGTCAACCGCCAGTAGCAGGTGCATAGCTCCGCCACGGGCCCTCTTGAAGGGTCCGACCATGTAGATGCCCCAGACCGCGAACGTCTAGGTGATGGGTATGGGTTTTAATGTCGTACCCGGAACATGGGGTTGGTTGGTGAACTTCTGGAAACTAGGGCAAGCGTTGACTATCTTAACCGCGTCTGCGTGAGCCATGAGCCAGAAGAAACTATGTCAGATGGCCTTGGTGACTATTTCCCTAAACAAACTGTGGTGACCACACTCACCAGAGTTGAACTCGAGTAGAATACATCGGACCTCCTCCGGTGAAACACATCGTTGAAACACGCCTGTTGTAAATGTCTTGTAAAGTAGGTCGTTGATAATGGTGTAAGCCTTGTCACAACATACAGTCTGTCGGGAAACAACCTCATCGGAATGTAACTCCCAGTTTTCTAGGTAAGCCTGGTAGGGACGCGTCTATTCTAGCTTTTCGGTAAACACAACGACTAACACTAACACTTCTATTGTCGGGTTATCTAATACGGCCTCTAACTTTGTCGCGATGGAGGGCTTGTACAGGTGTTTGAGGAATATGCTTGGACCGACTAACGCCCTTCTTGAGCCAACTCTCGAAAGAGCATCATCTTCCTTGTTGTATCTCTGATTGACGTGTTTGAACTCGAAACCGTCAAAGTGGGCTCCGATTCTATCCACGGTTCATCGATATGTGGCCATTATTTCTGGCCACATTATTTCTGGCCGTGAAGTGGATCTGTAGCACGTAGGACAACTTGACCCCTTTTGGTGACATGAGGACAATTCTAGACCCCGAGCCATCAACCATCTTTGATCCGTCAAAGTACATCTTCCAGTATAGCGTGTCAAGCTGTAGCATCATCTCTTGTGACTCGGTCCAATCATTAATGAAGTCGGCTAATGACAGTTACTTGATCGCTCTCTGTGGCTCGTAATTGATCATGTGGGCCACTAACTCGATGGCCCACTTTGCCACCCTTCCATTTTCCTCTCGGTTTTTGTTGATGTCACCGATGGGAGCGGAGCTCACAATGGTTATTTCGTGCTCCTCGAAGTAATGGTGCAGCTTTTGGGATGCAATGTACACGCCATAGACCAGCTTTTGATAATGGGGGTACCTTTCCTTCGACTCCGTGACCACTTCGCTCACGTAGTAAGCAGGCCTTTGCATGCTTTGTGATTTGGCTTCCTCGTTGCACTCGACCCCCGTGATGATGCTTACGACACGGTTAGTCGCTGCAATATAGAGCACACGAGATCTCGCGGGAGTGGTGCTGCTAGGATCGGGACGGTTGAGATCATCTTTTTGAGAGCTTCAAACACCTCGCCAGCTGGCTCGTTCCAGATAAACTTGTCTGTCTTTTTGAGCAACTTGTACAATTCCAACGCTTTTTGTCCCAACCAAGAAACGAATCGGCTAACTGCTGCTACATAGCCGGTGAGACACTGGACATCGTACACACAACCAGGCTGCTTGATGTTGACGATGGCATCAATTTTCTTGGGGTTGACTTTGATGCCTCTTTCTGAGATCATGATGTCGAGTAGCTTCCCAGCGGGCACGTTGAATACACACTAAGCCGGGTTGAGCCTCATCTTGTATTTTCGTAGGTTGACAAATGTTTCGCATAAGTCAGTGATTAGATCACCCATCTTCTCTGACTTGATGACAATGTCGTTGATTTACACGTGTACGTCTCATCCGATCTGGTTGTGTAGGCAATTTTTATACACCTTTGGTAGGTAGCACCAACATTCTTTAATCTGAACAACATAGTGACATAGCAGAATGCTCCGTACGGCTTGATGAACGAGGTTTTTCCTGGTCCTCAGTTGCAGCGTCCAGAAAATAGAGCAGCTCGCAACTGGCCGTGGATTCGATCACTTGGTTGATGCGAGGTTGCAAAGGGATCCTTGGTGTAGGGATTTTTCAAGCTCATGTAATCGATACACATGCGTTAGGTCCTGTTCTCTTTTACCACCAAGACTGGATTAGCCAGCTGTTCCGGGTGGAACACTTCGACGATGAATCAGGTTGCTAATAGCCGGGCGATTTCTTTGTCGATTGCGCGGCATCGTTTGTCCACGAATCATCGAAGGGGTTGTTTTACCGGCCGTGCTCCCTCCTTGATGTCGAGTTTGTGCTCAGCAAGCTCCCTAGGGACACCCTACATGTCAGATGGATGTCATGCAAAGATATACCTATTCTCATGGAGGAACTCAATGAGTGTGCTTTCCTATTTGCTGTCAAGGTGGCTGCCGATACCCGTCGTCTTTCCCACCTCCAACACGATTTACGTCCTGGGCTGACTTGAAAGTGGTGCCGACTAATTCAGCCAGCCTTTTGGAGATAGTAGCATCCTTTTGGTCAACTTAATGTTGTATCTTAGCATGCTCAGATTTGTTAACCGCTAGTTCGGCGAAGACAAAGTGACCTTTCTTGCATTCTGTTGCCTTTACCAGGTAGCCGTTTATCATGATTACTCCTTTGGACCCCGACATCTTCATCTTGAGATATATGTAATAGTACCATGCCATGAATTGGGAGAACGCGGGTCGTTCGAATATATAGTGGTACGGGCCTTTGAAATCCACCACTTCGATGTAGAGGATCTCCTTGCAGAAGTTTTTCTTGCTTTCGAAAGCGATGCTGATGCTGATTCTTCCAAGGGGCTTGGCCAACTTTCCGGGCACTATGCCGTGAAACGTTGTCTTTGAGGGTTGCAACCGTGACTCAGGGATGTTTAGTCACTCGAAGGTCTCAAGGAACATGTTGTTGATGCTGCTGCCACCATCCATTAGTACTTTGGAGAGTCGGAAGCCATTGACCTGTGGGACAACAACTAACGATAGTCGACTCGAATCCTCCACTAGCTCTGGATGATCCTTCCTAGTCCACTCGATATTTTGCTCTAACCTTTCCAAGAAATTTGGTACTCTAGGTATCGTGCCATTAACGACGCGGTCAATGCTCCTTTCCTCTTCTTTATCCACCATAGTTAATATGTGGAGGGCAGCAAGATCTTTCACTAGGTTATCGACCTCCGAGTTCGAAACTAGGGGTGATGTTGGATCAGTGAACGCGGCCCAAAATCAACACTCCTTTAGCAGGTGTCGAGCAAGGTGCTTTGGCATGCTGTGTAGCCAACACAGCTGGTTTTCCATTTCCCTTGCAGAATATTCCTGGGCCATCATCAGCCCGTGGCTAGTGGCATCTGAGGTGTAAGCCGAAGGTGGTGGCGGTGCCCCTTGTGCAACTTCTCCGGATGTGGCATCGCCGGCCCAGGAACCCTCTATGAGCCCATTATCGACCTCCATGTTGGAGCCACAGCTACCCTCGTCGGTTTGCGTGAATACGCAATACACGTCGGCGTCGTCTTTAAGCGTCTCATTGATTTGGCCGGCTTTCTTAGCCGTAGGCCTGGATTTCCACATTGCACAATCTTTGAGCAAGTGCATGGATTTCTTAGTCGGCGTGCTGTGGAGTTTGCTCAGCTGATTTTCTGTGATTCTGCGGTGTATTCTCTCTTCTGACGCTGCTTCTTGTAACCCTACTTGCCATCGTTTTGGGAGGGTTATCTTTATTAGGCGAGTTATCCTTTTTGGGATCCTTGTTCTTGTCGTACTTTCCCTCATCGTCGAATTCCGCTTTTGTTCTGTATGAAGCCGCATACTTGGTCTCGACCAAGTTGCCGACTTTCTTTGTTTTTCATCTAGCGAGTTTGTCAACGAGGGGCTATAACCGTCACATTCATGTGGCCTCCTTGCTGACATCAGCCACATCGTTGTATAGCTCGGCCCACCTTGTTAGGTAGTTGCAAGTCGGCTCGCCCTTCTTTTGGTGCCAAGCCTTGATGTCTTCGATCAAGGCTGGGTGTTTGTACGCCCCTCAAAGTTCCTGATGAAGACCCGCATTTCCTTCCAGGAATGGATGTTGCCTCATGGCAGGCCCTGGATCCATCTGCGTGGTTCGTCCTTCATCATTAGAGGAAGGTATAGGCACATGATCATCTCGCTGTTATTCTGGATTGACATGGCGGTGGTGTGCTCCAGCCAGTTGGTCGGATTAGATTTGCCATCATATTTCGGCACGTCTCGCAAATTCTTGAACTTGTTCGGGAGTCGTTCACACATCACCTCGGTCGCACAACACTTTGGGTCGGCCATTGAGCCGCGACGGTCATCGAGGACTTCCCTTAGATCGTAGCTTCATGATCCCGTGCTGCGCACCTTCCAATTGGTGTGAGCATACTTCATAGATCGAAAACCGCCCTGGACCGTGGCAGGTGTTCGCTTTCTCTTTCCTGATTGCGCCGAGCGTTGCTTGATGCCTCTTGGTCTGCCGTTAGTGAGCCTTAGGGACCAGGGTGGCCGTGGTTGGATTTTGGATGCTTTCCCCGGTCCAGCTACCCGATCCCTAGTTGATAGGGAGAGTTCCTCTTGTTGCACGACAGCTATGTCGAGCAACTCCAACGCCCGATGGATGTTGGCTAACTCGACGTCTTCGCTGGTTACCTTGACTCCCTAGACTGTAGCTTTAGTGGCCATCAGATTCTGGGCGGATGTCGGGTAATGACCATCAGACAGAGTTGTTTTGGCCGACAGTGGCAGTGGCGATGGAAGATTCGTTCCGGTGCCGGTTGTCAAGGCCGCTGCTACTCTGGTAGCCGACTCCCCATGTGTAACCGACATGCTGGCCCTTGCAGGTGCTTCCACCGCTGGAGCGTATCCTCCAGGCGTGTTGAACAGCGTCGTGGCCCTAGTGTTGCTAGCCTGGCCCACCGGGTCTTCTGAGTGTATTTGGAGACCATCCAAATTTTAGCCCGCCTGCTGTTCAACAACTCTTGTTTGAGAGCGAGACGTCACCTATCGGCTCGAGGCTCTCTCTGTTGAATGAGCGTAGATTGATATGTATCAATCTCTACTGCCTTGGCTGCTGCGCTATCTGCTGACACTGGAGTTTTCAGCGGATCGTTAGGCGGCCCAGGTCCGGCCATGAAAACGTCGGCCTCGTTAGTCTCACCGCTAGATATGGGAGTGTATTCTTCTTCCAATCCATCGCCGAGCGCGTCATTGAGCAACAGATAAATTGAGTCATCCTAGCTGGCACTTGTTCCACTAAGGCCACCGAACCCTTAAACGAGGGCCTCGGTGCCCGCGTTTGAGCCAGTGCTTCCCTCCGAATCTGTTCCGACATAACTGATGAAGATTTTGATGGAGCTGATCGGGAGAACAACACCACCAGTCACTTGACGGCCACCGGTGTCCATGTTTCCTCATCTACGAAGTTGAGGCTTCCGAACTGGATGAATCAGCCAATAATGATAGTCAAGCCGAATCGGGATCTTGCCTGATCTACAAAACCCTAAGCCGCATGCCCCACAATGGGTGCCAAATTACGTGGGAATACCACGTCGGGTACAATCGTGAGAGGGACTGGAGATGCAGGGCGTAACAACATCGGGTGGATCGGGGACGAGATTGGTATATACGAGTTACCTAGGTTCGACCCCTCACTCTTGGAGGTAAAGACATACTTCCTGCTTTGTTGTATTGCTTCATTTATCGGGTTACAATGGTGATGCTGGTATGCTCTGTGCTATCACGGGCGGGATCTGTGCTTGGCGATCTGTGCTCAACCCCTATGAATCTCTCGAGGAGATATGATCTATCTTCTACCTAATGATTCGTACCCTAAGCCGGCCTTATATCATGGTTGACTTAGGGTTTACAAGCGAATGGTCCCGCGCAAGGGCTAGAATCCTATTGAACATCGACTACGACCTTCTTGTCTTGTACTCCAAACTCATAGTCTTCTTGCTGTCCACGACTCCCCCCAAAACCGACTAAGCATCGGGTCTTAACCAGCTTGGGTCCTGTTTGTCCGTGTAAGCCTAACAGGAGCGTCTGTAGGCCCGCTATCATAGTCATTAATCAGCTTGGTGAGGATACCCGACATGTCATATCCACGAAAATCATAGGAAATAATTGATGTAAAATTGTACTTAAAAAAATATATTTAAAAAGGCAATACGCTTATATTAGAACACAATGCAGATGAATAAACTAGATTTTTTCTCGGGATCATTGTAGGGTGGAATGTCAGTTTATCGGTAAACTGACTCTATGGATTAGTAATGCCTACGATTTGAATCGGAATTCAAACTACACGTGCGTGTACGAGACCGAATGCTTAACAATATTTAAGCTCGGTTTTTTATATTATGCTTCAAAATTAATAAAAAGGCTAACTTTTGAATTTTGATGAGCGGGGTGATGCCCGTTGCTAGAGGCTGGGGGCGAGTGTAAGTTGATAACCTCTTATAAGCTGTCGTTTGGCATAAGTTGCATCTGAAAATTTGTGGTGCTGTGTAAACATTTTCTATATAGTGTTTCATTGGCTGGTGTTTATGGTTTTTCCTCTTTTTATTGGAGAGATTTTTCCACGTTAAAGTGTCCCCTGCGTGTGGTTTTTTCGCTCTTCGTTTTATTGCTTGTCGTGTCTATAACATCGGTAACCGACTGTTAGCAGCGATTGGTTTAACAAGTAACGAGTCCTTTGAGAAAATAAATTTAACACATACTCTCTCTGTTTTAAATTACTCCGCGTGCACGCTTACCTAGGTGGCCTAGTATTCTCTCATTTTTCATAAAAAAATTCTTAAAAGTTTTGGTATACATAGTACATATTTCATACTATCTATTTCAAAAATTCGAGGATTTTTTTGAATAAAAAATGAGGGAGTACTAGTTCACCTACATAATTTGAAACAGAGGGAGTACTCCCTCCGTTTTAAAATATAAGATGTTTTAGCTTTGTGAAGGAAGTGTATCTAGACCATTTTTAGTGTGTAGGTTCACTCCAAACCTAGATGAACCTACACACTAAAAAGGTCTAGATACACTCCTTTCACAAAGCTAAAACATCTTATATTTTAAAACGGAGGGAGTAGAATATATAGTTTATATTAGTGATAGACCGCTTAGCTTCAAACGTTATTTTCTCTCCTTTTGTTTCACTACTTTTGTTTGCATCCCTGTTATCTTCTCATTATTTTCTAGCTGGAGTGACCGAGTGGATACACGTGGAGACGAGTCTGATTACGCCCTTTCCATATCTATTTTCGTGTACGAACACGGAAGCGAATATGAATGCGGATTGAATGCTACTCGAATGCGAATACAAATCAGACATTTTTTAATTCAGAATGGACACAAATACCGTAATAATAGACGCATGTCTTAAAATGAGTCAACTGTATAACAATAGAGAGATAAATATATTGATGTAGGTTGGATAATTGGCATCATACTTAATTATTAAAATAGTCAAACATAATTTTATTCAGATATAGATATAGTTACTTTTATATTCATATCGGTTTAAAAATTTAATGCCACGTTCATATTTATATTTGTAAAATATATCCGAGTTTTTACCACATTGTTATTTATGTTTGTCCGGATTTGAATGTTACCATGACCATTTTAATTTCTCAAATACGAATGTCAAATAATTAAAATTATCCACTATCGATTCCTCAATAGCAGTCGACTGCAAAGCCTCGCAATTTCTCCTCCACCGAACATACCTTCTACCGTGTGTGCACTCACGGTGTGGTACTCCTCTCCAACACTTCATACATGCTACCCTGCTAAGTTTTTTAAATAATACACTTTTTTAAATAAAATTTTAAAAATAATACATAAAATTTAGAATTTTGGATTCTAGCACGGCTGTTACACCGATAGGTACTAATTGGTATACGGTATATCCATTAGATACATTTCCTTGCTCAGACATGCATGTGTGATTTTGTGCATGTCGATGTACCGTACATCGATTAGTCCCTATACCGCAGCCGTGTTAGAATTCAAATTTTCAAATTTCAAAATTAATTAAAAATGTATTTTTAAAAAAGTAGATGTTCCGTCTATAAATATAAAACGTTTTAGTTTTATGAAATGAATGTATTTAAATATTTTTTTTATAGATTCAAAGTAAACCTATACATAAAAAACATAAAAAATATTAGATACATTTATTTCATAAAACTAACATGTCTTATGTTTCGGAACGGATATCATTTAGCTCCTTTCCTCGGGGGACTCAGGGTGGCCGATGAGGCCGAATCCGCCCGCATATGCCCAGTCTATTGTCGGCTTGTGCTCCATTGGGCCTCCAATTTTACCTTGAAAACCTTCATTTCACTAACGAGACTGGCCTCAGCACCAAACAAAGTTTCAGGATGGCGCACGAGCCCATTTATCGGCATATTCACCAGCACCGGATATGCTCCAGTGTGCCTCTATATTTGTCGACCATTTCTTTTTTCCTTGAAGAGCCAGACCCAGGCTTGCTTTATGATACGATAGAGCGATCTTTTTTAGTTAACCATGTACTACCCTGTTTCCAAGGAATAAGGCGTTCTTGTTTTACGTGTTTTTTCTTTAATTAAGATTTATTTTAAATATATAAACAATGTTGATACAAAATTAACATTATTGCAAAGTGTGTTTCAATACGAATTCGACGATACTAATTTTACACAATATAAATAAATTTTAGTTGCTCTATTTATTTGGTCAAACTTTGCTTTGAAATGCATGTGCGTCTTATTCCCTGAAATAGGCGGAGTATTTCATAAGACAATCCAGAGATTACATATATGATCAATACCTAAGACAAACATGCTTGTCAAGCAATTTAAAGAACTCTTCAAGTAAAATTACAATTCGACTATTGAAAAAATTTGTGCCTCGCCGAACCATCGTCCATCATCCTCCATCGCTACCACGACAGCGTCGGAAAAAGAAGCGAACAACCGCCATAAATAGATCTTGGAGAACACCATCGCATATGAGGATTTTCAAGCCGATAAACCGGTCGTCGCAAGCAATGAGTCCGAGACTTTGTGGTATGTCGGCTAGGATCTTTCTCGTGGTCACCAGATCCCAACGCCGCCATCTTCATCTGACGAAGTCAGAGAAGAGAAACGCTGCCGCCTACCGACTTCCACACGCACAACACCAGACACGAATCTCGGTGGATCCAGAGATCGACGAGAATGAGAACCATGGAGAGGGAGAGAGATTGGAGGAATATGATGAATGTATTATTGAGTCTCATGAGCGAGTATATATAAACGTACATGGATCATCTCGGAGTGTAAGAAAAGACACAAGATCTATCTCGATCCTAGGTTACCTAAACCGTACGTATACTCTAACATTCCCCTGCAGTCATAGCGGGAGCACCATGAACACCATGGACGTCATGGAAGGTCAGACTGGAGATAAACCAAAGTTTATCCAGAATGCTGACACCCCTCCTACCCCCACAGTCGTAGCGGGAGCATTGTGGACGGTGTAGCGGCATGGATGCTTGGACTGTAGGGGAAGCTAATGAGTGCTCATGTGAGGTAGTAGCCCTTGTGCCAATGTAGAGGGAGTCGATAGTGTGAGGCAGTGCCGACGTCGGGGTAGCTGTTGTGAGGGGACGTCATGGTCGATGTCGTGGTCGAGGATGCCAGTGTCGAGGTATCCGTACGTGAATCCGCTGGCGCGAAGAAGGCGTCGTGGTGATGATGACGGAGACGCATCGAGGGAAGTCGTCAATGATGTTAATACCGAAGTCGATATAGTTCGAGCCATCAAGAACTAGGTGTGGCCATAGTTGTGCTAGAACTAGGAGCACATCGGGGGCGGAGGCATACTACGGGTTTGCCAGAACCGAGTACGCAAGAAGAACCATTAGTGAAGCGGTGGAGGCAGTCATGGGAGTCGATGCCAAAGAAGATGTTGTCGATGCCGATGGAAATGAGCCACCGATCCAACCTTGCCAGTCCCGGGGACGCGTTGGGGACGAAAGCATGTGGCGGTATTGCCAGCACCGAGAATACGTAGAACGGGATCAATACGGTTGTCGTGCCATATCGGTGATAGACTAGCATGAGGAGGTCTCCATGACGGTTGCGAGGTGCGAAGCGGCGAAGACGGGGAGGTGCCGATGCAGTACGCGGTTGTCGGAGTAGACGCGAGGGTGGAGTCTGTGGTGTTGCTAAGCGGAGGCGATGGCGTGGGCGATCAAGTTGTAGTGGACGTTGACGGAGATGTTAGCGACGAAATTAGCGGCGACCTAGGGTGGTCGTGCAGGTTACGTGGGAAGGCAGGATGGTGGTACACGAAGTTGGCGATGAATAATTGATACGTCCAAAACGTATCTACTTTTCCGAACACTTTTGCTATTGTTTTTTCTCTATACTTGTGTGATTTAGATACAACTAATGCGGACTGACGCTGTTTTCAGCAGAATTGATTTGGTGTCTACTTTTTATGCAGAAAATCAACTATCAGGAAAAATCCTGAAAAATATGCCAAAAATCCTATTTCACCCAAAGATCCAAGAGCCAGAATACGAGACGAAGAAGAGCCAGGGGGTGGCCACACCACCTAGTGGCGCGGGCCAGGCCAGGCCGCGCCAGGGGGTGGTGTGGGCCCCCAGAAACCCCCTCGGACTCTCTCTTCGCCTATAAGGATCCTTCTGACCTAAAAACTTCGGGGGGTTCGACGTTTTTCTAGAAAGAGTTCCGCTCCGCCGCCACCACCAGATTCCACGAAACAACACCAGAAACTCCGTTCTGGCACCCTGCCGGGACGGGGAATTGGAGAAGATCATCGCCATCATCATCACCATCGCTTCTCCATCGACCATCCATGTTTCCCCCATCTATGAGTGAGTAATCTCCCGCTGTAGGCTATGGGGATGGTAGGGATTGGATGAGATCGTTCATGTAATGGCATCAGATTATTAGGGCATGGTGCCTAGTATCTTTTATTAGTGCTTTATGACTTTGTTGCGGCTTGTTGTGCTTAATGCTTATCACTAGGGCCCGAGTGCCATGATTTCAGATCTGAACATGTTATTGATTCATTATGATAGTATTGTTCTTGGTCTTATCTGCAAGTTGTATACACACATTGTTGTCCAGAACTTATGGCCCCGGCGATGTAAATCGGGATAACCGAAAGGGAATGGCTTTGATGTGAGGATCACATGTGTTCATGGAGTGCTAATGCTTTGCCCGGTGCTCTATTAAAAGGAGCACCTTAATTGCCGATAATTCCCTAGAGGCCCGCGCAAACGGGTGGCAGGACAAAAGATGTTGTGCAAGTTCTCATTAGTAGCACGTATGACTATATATGGAACACATGCCTAGGATTGTCTAGTACTTGGATGCTTTATCTTATTTATCCGCAATTGCCCTATGTTCGATCGTTATGTGAATTGTCTTGTCCATGCAACGCTCATCCATCCATCCCTATGGCTACCGTGCATCAATCCCATCATCGCTTTTGTTACTACCGCCTTTGCTTTACTATTACTTTGCTTTTGCTATTCCTACCAAATCTGTTATCGATAAACCGCCGTGAGCAAGATTGTTTCAGTGTAAATGAATTAACAACTCAGTTGTTAAGGTTTATAAATATTCTTTGGCTCCCCTTGTGTCGAATCAATAAATTTGGTTTCACTTCCCTCGAAAATACTGCGATATACCCCCTATACTTGTGGGTCATCAATAATCCGATGCGACGAGGACTATGAGCGGATGTAGGCGACTCGCAACATGGGAGGTGGCATGGAGATAGCCTGGGGCATCGGTGCGCGCGTATGGCGATGTAGACTACGTGCAATGATGATATGACCCAATGGGATGGCATATCTGCATAGTGTGAGTCGTTGTAGCGGCTAGAAGCCACCGATGCGTACACGCTTGTGAGGCGCGTTGGCAGCCAGTAGGTGAGGACCAAGGCGGAGGTGCTGCGACCCGAAGGGTGAATAAAACGGCAGTCGGTAGCTCGATCTGAGGTAGGCGCGTGCTTGGGGACGTGTTTGGCGTAGACGGACGCGAGATCGGTTAATCAGACCGACGGTGCGGCGTATGCGCCATGGCATGGATGATGCGTAGATTGGAGTCGATAGTGGCGTTGTCGATAAAGTCCCGGACAATGACGACGAAGACGCACCAACGATGGAGACCGCGCGGATGAGAACAACCTGTTGCGACGCGTGTAGGGATGCCTTGTGTGCTGCGCGTGCGGCCATGCTACATGGTTTGATGAAGATGTTTGGTGCAAGTCGATGCCGTTGTCGGAGTAGAGGCGCGATGGATACGACGACGATGGACGACTCAATCCGATCTATAATCGGTAAACCAAAAAAGGAAAAATACCATTTGAATGACTGGCGGAGAGTAAAACCGATGTATTGATCGAGAAAAAAAGACTCAACATGGCAGCCGCTCAAGGATCGGCGGACGAGCCCTGCTAGGGATCGCGCGGCCCCCGATGGAGATCATGGAGATCGATCCCTCGGGGGCGGCACAGCGGAAGCGTGTCGACGGCGGCGGCTAGGGTCTGGACCGAAATTACTTTAATACCATGTAGAGCAATAGAGATGTAAACACTACAAGAAATCTGGGTGTACATGACCCTCCATATTTGTCACTAAAAAGTCATAGTTTTTGATCTATGACCTTTTTTGACCAAATATAGTTGCTTAAAAGCTGAGCGTCACTAGTTAAACACCACAATTTTTTTTCTGAATTGGTCATAGACATTTATGACCAATATAGATGGTCATAGATTCTATGATCAATTTTTTTGGTCATAGCCTATCTTCCCCTTCCACGTCGGATCCTACATGACAAATCTGTGACCAAATCAAATGGTCATTGATAAGATCCAACCCGGTCAAGCTCGGTGTTTTATATGGACCAAGCCTAACAATTTCAGCCTTTTTGCATGGCATACTTGCTATTTTCAGTCCATTTCTATTAGGATGTTGGCCTTTTTATGGTTCATTTCTTGTTTGAGCCTTACCTTTCTACAACCCATTTTCAGCATAATTGTTTCGATTTGGCCTTTTTAAGCCCAAAAAGTACAATGTTTGGCTCCACTGGTCGTCGGTCTTTTTCTAGGAACACTTGCTGGATTTTAATATTCTATATCTTCACAATAAATAACCAATATTTAATTTAGAAACAAGAGAATACATTTTATTTCATAAATATTATCTCTAAAAGTACACACCATGTTGATTTACAACAATAGGTAACTAGGTTAAGATAAAATAGAATGGA
This sequence comes from Avena insularis, assembly GCA_023614405.1. Taxonomy (NCBI): domain Eukaryota; kingdom Viridiplantae; phylum Streptophyta; class Magnoliopsida; order Poales; family Poaceae; genus Avena; species Avena insularis. The sequence goes on along the minus strand of CM042694.1, from coordinate 280,752,988 downwards.
GATGCTACAACAGATAGGTTGTAGCTATACACTGCAACACAATGACACATGGTATACATAACCAGGACCAGCATATCAATGGTAGATGCCTGAATCATTGCACAATCTACAATCTTCTAGGATATACATCAACAAGAAGTAAAAATAAAGAAGCATGTCCATTTGGCCCGGTACCCACAACACTTATGCCCTTTGTGACAGCCAGAGGAATATGCTCCACTAACTGCCACCGGATGAATAGCTCGGCTCATTCATCACCTACAAGAAAACAGAGCAATAATGATTCAACTCCACGACACAAGAAACTACAGCTCGAACCACAATCTAAAGATTCCACCATCCTATTGCTCGTACACAATCTAAACTTTCCTAAACATGTCTAAGCCAACTTGACTATGTAGCTCATAAGTGCAGAAAGTATGGAGGGCACCACGTATAGAAGAAAAATGAGAAATCAACAATGCACCATATAAATTTCACATGTTGGCACCAAACCTCTTAGCAATAAGCACCCATTTAATCGCCAGCCAACATCCCAGTTATGGTAATTAATTTTCCTGAGCTGAAGCAGCACCGAATGGAAACCACTTGACTGTGAGACTTAAGCTGTTGATGATGATCTAGACATGCTGATGATGATCCTCGTGCTTGTACACGGTGCAGCATGCCACCAGGACAGCAGTAGCCTCTGCAACAACATCGTAAGTGCATCATGGTAATTATGTAGTGTATATTCTAATGTAATATGAACTAGAAGTGCAAATAGCAATAGCTCCTAAAAATTCTAGAGAGATTAGCGGAATATGATAGATGTATTATGGAGCCTCATGTGAGAGTATATATAGATGTATATGGATTATCTTGAAGTGCAAGACAAGACACGAGATCTATCTCGATCCTAGAATACCTAAATCGTACGTATACTGTAACAGAGAAGACCGAGCCAGCTACCCCCGACACCACCGATAAGAGCAACACCGATAAGGAGGAAGAGCAGAGGAAATTATTCCAACGTGACGCAGTCTTCTCCATAAAAGCAGAACCCCAAAAAAGCACTAGGCCACCCTAACTACATACTGGAGCCCGGGGTCCCCATCCCATCCCGTTGCCGGAGCAGCGAATGGAGGAGGCAGGGACCGACAGGGCTGGTGTAGTCGGGGGAACAGATGCCAGATCGCTTTTTTTTGGCTGGCGGCTGGGTAAGGAGTTTTCTTGTGATACGATAGAGGATTATGGGTGGACCTAGAAGGCTAGATAGGGCTGCAATCGTTCATGCTCCTCTCATCCCGTTATTTGTTGCAATTTGCAAGATATGTGCGCTTTACATTCTGTAGTAGTAGACGCGTGCTTAGCTTCATGCAGATGATTGCATTGCATGGCTTTAGCGCATGCATGAATCGTAGAGCGCCACAGAATGTTGGCCTGTACAGGATCTGGTGATGAACTGGAAATTGTAGGGGACAAATCTAGTTGAGACCGCCCATTTTTGGTCTTGATCTGTATCAGTAAGGGGATAGCAATTCAATAGTTATTATCATATACTACAGCGGCACATTAAATTAAATGATACTTATTTCATATAGTATTTAAATTGGTTCATTAATCGAATCCAAATGGAAAAGAATTCTTGCAAGTCACCATCCCACACGCTCAGCTGCTACCTCCAAGTGGCTTCAAATCGCCAAACCGCGCATATGAGATTGAATCCTGTCAGGTGACCCTTGAGAACCATGGTTTTTAAGCTGGACGTGTATCTTACATTTTCAGTGTGTGTTCGGTGCAGAAGTTCTAGAAAGCTTATTGTCCCGTTGCCGAGTATGCACAATTTCTTATGTAGGTAGTCCCAATTTTGTGAACATGAATTTTTTTCTAACCCATATACGCCAAAAGAGAAATCTGATAAGTATAGTCAAATTCTGAGACGAATAACATCAAACAAGTAGTCAACACAACTCATTACTCCCTCTGTTCCTATTCTGAGGGCGTAATGTTTTTGGCGCAGCGATTAAAGAGCGATGGTAGCTAAAACTCTTTCCTTTGGTTCCCCTACATGCACACACACACCACATCATCTTAACTCTTCTGTTAGCACTTTTCCTAAAAAAAGCTAGCTATTTTGCATTTGAGGAACAAACACATTTTGGAGCGTCCGATGTCTTTCTCTGTCACCAATATCCACGCATCTCAGCCGCCTCACATTTTGTGGTGACCCGTCATACCACTGCATGATGTAGTACGCTATAGTCATTGACATAACACCAATGAAACATTGTTCCACTAGTATTACATCCCTCAGAGCAGTACAACAAAAATATTGCGGGTCCAAAATAAGACTTTAGGTTACATATAATACATTACAAAAGATCCAGAGAAATTCCTCGAAACAGCAAGGATTATAATTTACAAAAGAGAACCAGAAATAACAACTCAAAGTCTATTATAGAAATACCACTACTATATATCTATGGCTTACAATTGTTGCTAAAGAAATGCTCTACAGAAGTAGGTTCTAGTATCTAGGGTTTGATTTATATAGAACCCCTCATCTTGAATTCAAAAGATTCTGGTGTAGTCATCGTCTCCGCGGATCCCCGCTAGATATATTTAACTCTTCAGAGTAGTTCACCTCCTAGGTTCGCCATTGATTGCTCCAGAATCTAGCAAGGGTTATGAAGGTATGGTTGAGTATGAGCATACTCAGCAAGGATTATGATGCACTAGCTACAACCACAGACCAAAGGTCTTAGGGTATGTAGGTTTTAATAAACATTTCTTCAAAGTTTAATTTTATTCTAAAAAGCTATGTCAGTCAACCTTCACAGGTTGATTAGAACTTTGTGGAGATCCTTTCCTGCAGCATTCACAGCTCCTTCCCGGAGCAGGGAGTAACATGCCAAACTTTTTTACACTCCACAGAGGTGTGTTTTTACCCATGAGAGATCCTTATCTATGATGCACATCCTAGCAGTCAACCCGTTTACACTTCCTTGGTATGATGCCCGTATAAGGACCCAAGACGATCACTACCCTTCTCCGCGACCCCATATGCCAACACAATCCTTCAAGCCGCCACATCTCTGTTAAGCCCCCTTTCAGACTGCTATAACTCTGATAGGCCCCTGAAGACTCTGTCAGTCGGTTGTGCCCCTGGCAGGTTCCATTTAAAAATGACCGTCGTACTTTCGATAGCCTCTCACAGATAATCTAGACACCAAAACCGCGGGGATCTAACGGTGCCCACCCATGTTGTTGGATCCACGTAAGGAATCTCAGCGTCGCGTAAATGTCGTCCGTTGACACATGAAAGGAAGAAGATCTAGCAGACTTCCCTATAAACAATGTGGGTCTACATGTGGGAAGGCTTCTATCATCATGTGGTTTGTACCAAATGCATGGGCATGTTTAAATATAAATGGAACCAAATAAATGTCTAGTGGCATACACACACTACCAAGCCCATTTTATTCAAATATGCCTATCTTTCCTACTTTCCATGTGATCTTGACTTTGCCATCTTGGTAGCGCCATAATTCAAATTTGTGAATGCATGTACAAATTATAGAGCCATATTGGAGTATATTTGTTTTTACAAATATAATGTGGCCCTTAAATGATCATGCATGTCCCATGCAAGCTTCCATACCTTCCTTCTTGGGTATTCTTTCTAGTTTGAAGAGGATTGTTTTGTTTTGAATTCAAACCAATGAAGCACCCCAATCAAGCTTCCAAGCAATACCCTAGTCATCTACAGGGTAATTAGATGCTTGCCTTCTTCTTGTTTTCCTCTTGGAGTTTCTATCCTCAAGCTTTATTCAAATTCAACCAACACCACACCACCTATATCTGAAGTTTAGTTTGTTTTCACAAACTAACTTAAACTTTTTCTTTATTTCATGTATGGTGTATGCTACCAAACCAACCACCAAGGGCCCTCTTTTTCTCCCCCACCTAGTTGTTTGTTTTTGTGCTTTTGCATTGTTTTAATCAGCAGCTGTTTCAATTTGTAACCAACCATTCAAACAAATAAAATACAAATTTAGAAAGAAATTTAAATAGAAATATAAGAGAGAGAGCAAGAAGATCGTGCTTCTCGCCCAAGCCACATCCAGCCAAAGAAGAGTAACGCCCACCCGGCCAGCCTCCAGCCACCGCCCACCTGGCCCAACTCCCTTTCCTTTGTTTCTCTTCTTCCTCCGTCCCGACGTTGTTCCTTCCTCTCTCTCTTAGTGTGAGATAGACGGGAGAAGGTTGTCGTTGTGCTCCGTCTGCGGCGTCAGCAGCGCGAGTCTCGTGGCCATGCCTCCCTCTTCTTATCCTCGCCCATGCTGTCCCAAACCCTATCCCTGCCTCTCGTTTTCCCCTCTCCCTATTATCCTCTATACCGTGGCTGCCGCTAGTAGCTGCCCCACGCCACCGCGAAGGGCGAGGTCAGAAGCAGCTGCGATAAGGAGCAGCATCACTGTCCACGCCATCCCTAACCACTTCCTGGAGCCGCCTCGTGCAGGAACCGGCTCTTCCGTGCATGGTGATGTCGCCGCCGCAGATCATCGTTAGCCGCCTCAACTCTGGCCTCCCCCTCCCTATCCTAGGGCACATCCTCCTTTGAGGTACTCCTCTAATTCCCTTTTCCTCCATCCGAAACCATCTCCGCTCGCTGCCGCTCGCGTCTGTACTTCTCCGCTCTCGCACGCGCCATTCCGCCACGAAACAACATCAATAGTACCACCTCGATGAGCCTTGCATGCCGCCCCTAGATCGCTTCAGCTGTCCCTCAGATCGTCAAGGCTGTCATTGCAGACGCCGCCGCCAAGACGCATCTTCTAACAAGCGCACGGCAAGCCACGCCGCCACATCAACCTTCTTCAGTTCGTGCAGCCGGTTTTCCCCGCATGTTCCCCTCAAGTTTCCGACACACCTAGTTCTTCCCCGGCGAACCCACCAACACTGTAACGCCCCAGAATCGAGTCTATGCAGGTCTTAGCATTTCCTGCCAAAACCCGCATAGAAGCGATTCAAAGACGCCCACCAGACACTTTCGTGTGGGTGGATTTTGATACAAGTAGTTACATCACATCAGTTTACAACAGAGTCCACAAGAAACATATTGTTGGGGGGATACCCCCGGGTAGGGTCACTCCGGGATATAAGGGCCGAGTTAGCCGAGGTTTGGCAAGGTCAAAGCGGATGCTGGCCAAGTCACCTCAAGGCAGGCCGGATCGCGGAGTAACCCGGACCAGGGGGCGGGGGGTCGCCTCACATAGTCTCGTCTGACTTAAGGAGTAAGTCGGAAATGCTTGTCTAATTTATATGCAGGAACAGGTGTGGCCGGATCTACTGTGATCTGGATCCTCTCTTGGCTTCTAGGAGAAGGAAGGAATCTCTATTGTCAAAAAGGAGGGTCCGGTACATACTGGCTGAGCGGATAAAGCAAGGGTAGGACCACCGGACCGTCGCCGACAAGGGTGACGACGCTCACGTCGGCTTACGTCGCTAAAGCAAGTGTGACGCGAGGGAAAAGCACCCCTGTCGGGTTACTACTTTGGGAGGGGGCATATTCTTAGGAATATGCCTCCACGTATGTCCTAGGCCAGGACCGAACCACCTCTATATAAGGGGGGTTAGGGCTCTGGTAGAAGGGGCTGGCTGATTGAGGGAACTCTAGTTGGTTGGGCACTAGCTGGTCTAAGGTTCTTGGGCAAGATAGTAGGCTAGAGTAAGAGAGCACCTTCTTCCTCCTCTCGCCAATACAGCTCAAGGAGCACTTGTAATCTTGGAGATATTGCAATACAAACTTCTGTGTGGAGAATCACTCTACTATCCCTCCTCGATTCCCCTAGCATATTAGTCCCCACCTTTAGCCTATCCATGGCATCTACCGTGACACCACCACGGCTTGGCGCCCACTGCGGGGATAGCGCGCTAGCAGGGTGAAGATCCGGACGGAAACTTCATCGCACCGCGAACACATCGCCTCCGGCTCGCTCAGCTTCGAGCGCTGGATTTCGTCAGCGATAACGCCGGCTGCTTCGCAGACGCCGCTTCACAAGAACGGCCTCTTCGCCAAGCTCGGCGCGCACAAGGTCTACGTTGCCGTGGACGCCTCGTATGCTCATCCACGCCGCGTTGCCGATGCGGGGAACCACCTCATCGTGGCTCATGGGCGATATCGCCGCTTCCCGACCGCTGGAGGTGATGATGACTGCCCCGGGTGCGGACGCAAGCAAGGATCCAGCGCCAGACCCGGAGGTAACACCTAAGGCACCAAGGAAAGGTAGAGGACCTCCACTAGAGAGGCCTGAGAACGTGCTGAGGGAAGCTATGGATAGCTTGGCTAACCCGGTAGCAGCAGTGGTAGATCCGGCTCAGGCACAAGCCGAGCTAGAGGAAACTCGGCAAAAGATACTGGAGGGCGCAAAGAAAATAGCCGCGGCTCAGCAGTCGCTGAACATGACGCTGCGTGAGTACGCGAAGGCAAACAAGGTTGATGCAGTAAGGGTAAAAGGGAAAAATCTCATGAGTGAGATGAACAGAGAAGGTGATGATGGAGCAGAAGGGTCGGAAAACTATCTGTCTGTGGGGTTGCCGAGGTACAGCACACCAGCCAAGAACCTCAGAGCAGCAGATGCTGCAGCATCCGAGCTAGAGGGTCTGACGGGTGAGGCCCGTCAAAGACAGCAAGATAGGGTTAACGAGCTGGTTCGGATCGCGAATAGGCAGAATGAGGAGCTACTGAGAGCTAACCCGGGGAGAGCAGGGGCTTCCAAGATCATCCATTCGGTGGTGGGTAACCCGGAGAAATCCGCTGGAGACGCATCATCGCCTCATGGCGGTCCAAGGAGGGAAGAAGTAGTAACCTCGGCCAGACGGAACAAACAGATCGTCCCGTACGACCCAACGTGTGAAGGAAAAGAAAAAGAAACGCGCAAAAATGACGATCGACGGAGTGTGAGCCGAGGTGAAGCTGGCCGAGGTAATCACGGCCAAGGCAATGCCGGTCAAGGGATTGCTGCCAACGGCAATGCCGGACAGCACAACTCCACAGGAGCAGGACAACCGCAGCAACGGAATATACCGAGGCAAGAGCAAAGCGCCGGCCGAGGTATGTAGTAGAAAGACGTGCGACGAGAGCAAAACCGATACAACGACAGTGATTCGGAGATGGTGAACGCAGGATACCCCAGACCGGACTACCATGTAATAGGGTCAAGATTGGGGAGCAGGGATTTGATGCCGGATGACGCCAAAGTTAAACCGGATCGCTCAGATAGGTCGGAACAGATCGAATGTCAAGGTCCTCCGGTCCGGTGCTTTGGACCCCGGATCATGAAGGAACCTCCGCACCCAACTTCCAATTACCAGGCACGAAGACGATGATGACAAGACTAAGCCGAGGATTGGTTGATAAACTATGCTACGGTGAAAATTGCATCGCAACTTGAGATGGCTGTGTTACGTGCCCCTGATGTTGGAGGCCCGACCAGAGTATGGCTGAATAACTTGTCATCGGAAGCATCAATCGCTGGATAGATTTTGAAGAAATGTTTATCAGCAACTTCTCAAGCACGCATCGTGAGGCCGAATAGACCGCAGACCCTGGCAATGTGCAAGCAAAGACCCAACGAGACGGATCGTGAATTCTTGACCCGGTGGTGTACCATAAGAAACTCGTGTGAGGGCATCATAGAGTCACAGGCCATTGCGTGGTTTGCGCAAGGGTGCAGATACGGCAGCGAGCTATGGATGAAACTGCAAAGGAAAATGCCAGTTATGCTGGCAGAGATGATCCGGATTGCTGATTCGTATGCATTGGGCGACCCGACTCAACCTAGGCTCGCGTCAAGTGAGTCAAACGAGGAATACTATCAGAGGGATGGAGCTGGGTCGTCCCGGAGGAATGATTACAGAGGAAAAAGGAGAGATGACAATCGCTATGGCTCGCAACAAGTTGCAGCAGTGAATCAAGATCAACCCGGAGGAGGAAGTAACCAACGCCAGAGAACTGGAGGGCAGTGGACTCCAAGGAATGATGGCAAGAAAACATGGACTCCGGAGCAGAAGAAATAGTGGAAGGAAAAGAAAGACCGTCCGAGGTATACTTATGAGTCGATGCTGGACCAGCCGTGTAAGTTTCACACGCCAAATCCGAATAACCCGGCGGGTCACACGACGAGGCAATGTGAGTGGATGCGAAAGATAGAGCAAGGTGTCTCGGGGAATGCTCAGGCACCCCGGAATGATCAACCTCGTCAGGAGTTACCCCGACAACAATTGCTTTTCGGAGCAAACACGTAGCAGCTAATATTGCCTCCCCCTCCGCCGAGGTATGATAACAATGAAAGAAGGGATGCAGTGCATCAAGTGGAAAATCAGCAACAATCGGATCAGAGGTACCCCGGAAACGAGGGAAGAAACGAGTACAGGGAACATCACCAGAGTTATTGTGTGTTCACGACTGAGGAAACAAATAGAAAAATCTTGCAGTGCCGACATATGGAGGTCAATGCGGTCATGCCAGCGGTGACGAGGTACATGCCTTGGTCGGACCAGGAAATCACCTGGAACATCAAAGATCATCCTAAACTTATGCCGAGCCCAGGTTCATACGCGCTAGTGCTAGATCCGACATTCATTGGACCGAACATCAACGTGAGGTTCTCCAAGGTTTTGATTGATAATGGCAGTAGCATTAACATCATGTATGCGGATACGATGCGCAAGTTGGGGATCTCGGAGAACATGCTCCAAGCTACGAGAACAACTTTCCATGGCATTGTACCAAGTATTTCTTGTGAGCCCATAGGCAAGGTCCGGGTCGACGTGTTATTCGGCACAAGGGACAACTGCCAAACCGAAAATCTGGAGTTTGAAGTGGTGAACTTGGAAAGTGCATATCATGCGTCACTCGGAAGACCAGCATTGAACAAATTTATGGCAAGCTGTCACATCGGTTATCTGAAGATGAAGTTGCCCAGGCCAAATGGAGCGATTACCATTGCTGGAGATTTCCGACGTTCCATGGAGTGTGCTTCAGCCGGGTCCAACCTAGCCGAGTCACTCGTGATCGCGCAAGAGAAAAAAAATCCAAGAGGTGGCAGCATTAGCTCACTCCGCCCAGCAATATATGCCGGCATTAAGTAACCCGCATGGCAGTGTTTCATTTGAAGCCTCAAAGGACACCAAGAAGATCCCGGTTGATAACATGTTCCCGGAGCGCACCGTAACGATTGGTGCCAGTTTGACTGACAAATAGGAAAGCGAGCTCGTCAACTTCCTCCGTGAGAATCGGGATATTTTTGCTTGGTCTACACAGGACTTGCAAGGTGTTCCGAGGGAGTTGGCCGAGCACTCTTTGAACGTAAGACCCGGAGCAAGGCCGGTGAAGCAACCTCTCCGCTGTCACGAGGATAGGAGAAAAGTCATTGGAGACGAGATAGCTCGGTTACTAGCAGCAGGATTCATCATGGAGGTACTATATCCGGATTGGCTCTCTAATCCGGTGTTGGTGGAAAAGAAGAAGGACGATCCGAACGTGGCAGTGGTTTGGCGCATGTGCATCGATTACACGAACCTGAACAAGGCGTGTCTGAAAGATCCACTTCCACTGCCGAGGATAGATCAGGTCATAGACTCAACCGCAGGATGCGAACTGTTGTCATTCATTGACGCTTATTCTGGCTTTCACCAGATACCCCTGAACCCGGATGATCAAATAAAAACGGCGTTTATTACCCCGTACGGGGCTTACTGCTATCGCACTATGTCGTTCGGTTTACGTAATGCAGGTGCAACGTACCAAATATGTATGCAAAAATGTTAGCATGACCAAATAGGTCAAAACGTACAAGTATACGTGGATGATGTGGTTATCAAGACCAAGGAAAGCGCAACGCTCCTTGACGACATAAGACAAACATTCGCGAACTTGAGAAGGTTCCGGATGAAGCTTAACCCAGAAAAATGTACCTTCGGTGTCCCGGCTGGAAAGCTACTCGGATTTCTCGTCTCCAGCCGAGGTATCGAGGTTAATCCAACTAAGATCCGAGCCATCGAACGAATGGAGCTGCCGAAGTGTCTTAACAATGTCCAGAAGTTCACTGGATGCCTGGCGTCGTTGAGTCGGTTTGTATGTCGGTTGGGAGAAAAGGCACTTCCTCTCTACCAACTCATGAAAAAGTCGGATAAATTCATTTGGACGCCACAAGCCGATGAAGCTTTTGCCCACTTGAAAAATATGTTGGCCACTGCGCCAGTGTTAGCCTCTCCACTATCAACGGAGCCAATGTTGCTCTACGTAGCCGCAACCACCGAGTTGTAAGTGCGGTGATCATAGTGGAACGCAATAAAGAGGGTAAGTCGGTGCAGAGGCTAGTGTATTACCTGAGCGAGGTATTGTCTGCCTCAAAACAGAACTACCCACACTTTCAAAAGGTGGCATATGGTGTCTATATGGCGGCGAAGAAGTTAAAGCATTACTTTGAGGAGCACCCCATCAAAGTAATATGTGAAGCTCCCATATTCGAGATAATGGGTAACAAGGATGCGAGTGGCAGAATCGCAAAATGGGCAATTGATCTAGCCCCTTATGCGCCCCAATACGACAGAAGAGAAGCGATCAAATCTCAAGTTGTGGCGGACTTTTTCGTGGATTGGGCCGAGGTACAATATGAACCACCACCACCAGATCCGAATTACTGGAGGATGCACTTTGACGGGTTGAAAACTAAAACCGGATTAGGCACCGGGGTAGTGCTTACCTCGCCAAAAAGGATCTCAAGTAACGACAGATCCATTTCATGCATCGAACAATGTCGCTGAGTATGAGGCTCTTATGCATGGGCTCAAAGTGGCAAAGGAGATTGGCATACGTCGGATAAAATGCTTTGGTGACTCGGACCTGGTGGTGCAGCAGGTGTCCGGAGTGTGGGACGCCCTGGATCCAAACATGGCACTATACAAGTTTCACGTGCATAAGATATCTGGTTACTTCGAGGGGTGTGAATTTCACCATGTACCCTGGGCGGAAAACGAGGCTGCCGACATGTTGTCGGGCGGATCGACTGCATGTGCAATTCCACCGGGCGTAGTATTGGAACACCTCAGAAAACCAGCTATCAGGCCGTCCCTAGGAACCGACTCGATCTATGTCCCGGAAAATACGGAATCCGGAGCTGAGCCCATGGACATTGACATGGGAGGTGGTACGCGAGACCCAGGACTGCCTCGGCAAACCCGGGGCCTACCTCGCTAGACCCAGGGACTGCTCAGCGTGATCCGGCTGAAGTTATGCCGGTGGATCGGATGGAAATTGATGAGGAGATATTCCCTCCACGAGCCATACCAGCTTGGGCACTTCCTATATTCCAATTCCTGAAAGACGGAACGTTACCCGCTGAGGAGGTGTTAGCCAGGCAAATGCAGAGGAGAGCAAAAGCATACACAATCATCAATTCCGAGTTATACAAACGCAGTGTAACTAATGTCCTCTAATGATGCGTTGACCCGGAAGAAGGACTTGACATCCTCCGAGATGTACACCAAGGGGAATGTGGGCATCATGCCTCATCCCGAGCCTTGGTGGCAAAGGCGTTCCGACATGGATTCTACTGGCCAAGTGCCTTGGAACAAGCAGAAGATCTGGTGAGAAAGTGCAATGGTTGTCAGAGGTACGCCACCGAGACACATATGCCTATGTCGGAACTCAAGACCATACCAATTACATGGCCATTTGCTGTATGGTGCTTGGACATGGTTGGCCCGTTCAAACCCGCCAGAGGAAACATGACACACATTTTGGTCATGGTGGACAAGTTCACAAAATGGACTGAAGTGAAACCTATAAGAAAATGTGATGGGAATACGGCCGTGACATTTCTCAAAGACATCATCTTGAGATACGGTTATCCACACAGTATTATAATTGATAATGGAACAAATTTTGCGGAAGGAGCATTTGCGCGCTTCTGCCGAGATAAGAAGATCCGACTCGACGTCGCCGCAGAATTCACCCCACAATCGAACGGACAAGTGGAAAGATCCAACGGATTAGTATTATCCGGATAAAACCCCGGCTCATTGAGCCACTGCAAAGATCAGCGGGGTGCTGGATAGAAGAACTACCAGCGGTACTATGGAGTTTAAGAACAACTCCGAATCGATCAACAGGCTATACGCCATTCTTTCTGGTATATGGGGCAGAAGCTGTGTTACCAGCCAACATAGAGCATGATTCGCCTAGGGTCACCGAATACACAGAAGCCGAAGTGCAAGAAGCCCGGCAAAATGATGTTGATCTGCTGGAAGAAGTGAGAGAACTGGCACTATCCAGATCCGCCATATATCAGCAAAACCTCTGACGCTATCATAGACGGAAAGTGTGCCCCCGGGTCTTCCGGGAAGGCGATCTGGTGCTCCGGTTGGTACAACGTACTGCTGGCATGCATAAACTATCCCCCCCATGGGAAGGGCCGTTCATTGTGAGCAAAGCATTGCACAATGATTCTTACTATCTTATAGATGCAAAGCCACAGGAAAAGAACAAGGCGGACAGGTCCGGAGAGGAATCCAAGCGACCGTGGAATGTAGCACTACTTCGTCCCTTCTACACTTAGCTAAGAAGTGTATGTATCCGAGTCCTCTCATATGTCGGTATGTATGTCGGCAATGAGCTTATCAATGAAATAGCGGCGCCGAAAGCAAAGAATCGGGACCGCTTTAACAATGTTTGTCGAAGTTTTTGCGCGGTAGCTGGAATGAGTCGTTTCACTTAACCCGGATTAGTAATGTGTGAGCACCAAAAACCCAACCCTTCGACTCGCTGCTGTCCGACAAGAATTGGCTTCATGGCAAGCAAGGGAACAAGTTTGGAATTGCGTAGCACATGAAAAACGGCTAAGGAAATGAAGTTATTCGAGTTAACTTTTGTTTTTTCGGACTAACCTTATTTTTATTTTCAAGTTATTATGCTGAATTATTTTGAGCCAAACGTCAAAAGTTTCTAAGTATTGTTAAGACAATTTTTGAAGCTCGGATTCGTAAGTAGTAAAACCGAATCAAGGTAGACGCGGACCGAGCCAAGGAATTGGACGAACAAGAAAATGAAAATCGGGGACTACGCCCAAGTCAATCCGGCATAAAAACGTAGTAGCAAAATATCACTTATCCAGCATACAATTGCACCCGGCATACCGGGGATCTGATAAATTTTCAAGTTTTTTAGAACTAAGGAGCAGCAGGAGGAGTGTGTTCAGCCGTCGCCGATGTCTTCAATATCCGAAGCATCATCTTCCCGCCCTCATCCGACCCATCTTTGACATTCTCATTAGGCTCATCCCCACCGGACTCCGTAAAGCTCGGTCCTCAACCCACCATGGATCGAGAATATTCGACGAGGTCAGAGGCGCAAGCCTGGCGCCGAGCTACCCACTCCGGATCATCGGTCCATCTGGATCCGTGCGCGCCGACGCAGGAGGAGGCTCAGGTCGATCTTCTCGTACCATGTAAGAATATGATGAAGGAGGGTATCTGCTGCGGCATGCCCGGCGGACTCCCTCCAGAGGTCAAGCTGAGTCTCAACTTCCAACAACTTTTCGTCAAGGAGTGTGAACCTCTCCGGAGCGCTTTCGCTTGGCCAGAAGGTGTTGTAGATCCGGACCACAACGTCGAGGAGATCTTTCCCATAGTTCTTGATGGTTTCCACGCTGAAATGACACGCCGACCAATAGGTCCTCCATGTCTAAGGGGATGCTCTCACCATCGAGCGATGGGAGTACCCTTTCGGCGGAATTTGGCAACAAGAAGACTGCAATGGGAGTACCTCGGAAAGTGATCTCGAAACAAGGAAAGCGAAGATGTCAAGCAAAGGCATATGAGCTAACCCGGAAAGGCATATGAGCAAAGGCACATGTCGGATAAGGGAAAGAAACTTACGTGAGATATGGCGGTGGATCCGGTCAACTCCTTGATGCAGCTTGTCGCGCCTCCGCGGTTGTTCAAGTTCAGCGAGCACCAACCCAAGCTGGACCTCGGATTCCTTAAGCAGGTCCTGGTCCTTGGAGATCTGGAGAGCAAGGCACCCGCGCTCTTCGGTGAAGTTCTGGCCAACTTTTTGGAGCTCGGCTTTGTGTTGGACCTTCATCTTCTCCATCTCAGCTTTGAGCTTAGCTATCTCGTCGTCCTTGGTCCGGAGGAGGGCAAGCTCATCATTCTTCTTCTTCAGCTCAGCTTGATGCTGTCCTGCTTGTTCGAGAAAATGCAGCATCATATCAGGCACGAGCACACTATCCTCAAGCAATGTTGAAATAATGTGTTGACCCGGCAGAGCCGAGGAGTGAATGTTTGCCAAGCCAAGGAGAAGAAGAAATGGAAAACACAACAAGGTAGAACGAAAGAGGACATACCTCGGATTTCCTCCAAGTTCTTCCGCATAATTTTGTTTTCAGCCTCCACCCCAGCTACAAAAAACCGAATGAGGAGATTAGTTCGGCGGAAACAAGTAAAGAAAAACGGAGAAGTGCTGAGGGAGAAAATTACCCCTCTTTTCATGCTCTGCGCCAAGTGCAACATGTTTTGCGCGCAGGATCTTGTGGGTATCAAGTGCATTGAAATTCGGTGTTCGCAGCTTGGTGGTCACCGAAAGGAGCATGTATGTGACATTAACTTGATGAATATTCGAGTGCAAGATCCGCAAAGTGGAACATAACCCGCTCTAGGTGTGTGCATATTCGAGTATAGTTAGATCCGCCAAGTGGAACTTAACCCGCTCTAGATGTGCATATTTGAAGTGGTAAGATCCGGGCCAAGTGGAACTTAACCCGCTCTAGGTGTGTGCATATTCGGTATAAGATCCGGCCAAGTGGAACTTAACCCGCTCTAGGTGTGTGCATATTCGAAGTATGTAAGATCCGGGCCAAGTGGAACTTAACCCGGCTCTAGGTGGGTGCATATTTGAAGTTTACATGCAGCTATGTTAATTTTCTAAGGAGCATCCGGCCGAGTAACAAGTTACTCCACCGGAGGCTCGGGGACTAATGGTTATTATCTACAACATGTAAAGGGGAAACGACATACCTCCATCATTCGCCCCGCGAGGTTAATTGCCTTGGAAGCAGTGTTCATCTGGGCAGAAAATTCAGCAGGGCCGAACTTTTCCGGAGATCGTTGCTAGACTTAACTCCGCCTTGTTCCAGTTCATGACGAACTCGATAAGGCTCGGAGGGTACCGTTCGCCAGTGGGCATGTGGGGTGCCACCAAGACCTTCACATGAACTTCCTTCCTCTCAATTAGAGCAAGAGCTAGGCTGGTGTGAAGAACCATCTGCTGCGTATCGGTTGGCTCGGCAGGACGATCCGTCGCTGCTGGTGATTTCTTTGGAAGCATTGACGACAAGGTTCACTGCCCGGCCTCGATGGAGGTAGACTTGGCAGCATCCGGAGCCTTCTTGCCTTTAGCTTGCTTGGAAGAAGTAACCACGACGGATTTCCCCTTGGAAGTTGCGGGAATGGTTCCTCGCCGGGGCTGGGATGACTCAGAAGAAGCAGAGGAACTTGGTATCGGAGTCAGAGGTTTCCGCCGCCGAGATGTGCTGGTTCGGAAGCTGGTGCTGGTGCTGGAGTTGTGGTAGACTTGGTGGTTGCTGGTTGCAGCAATGCCGAAGTGGCGGACGCCATCGCCTCGGTTGAACCGACCCCTCCTGATCCGAGGTCGCGTTCCTCTTGACGAGGTACTGTGGAACCCGGAGCAGCCGTAGAGCCCTCCGAAATAGGGCTCAGCGGGCGTGACTCGTCGTCACGAGGAGGGGAAGGACTGGACCGAAGGGGAGAAGAGATGCTCGATCCGCTCTGAGGGACCTCCACAAGCGGCCTGAAAAAGAGAATAAGGTCAGGTGTGAAATTACCACGATGCGAGGAAAAGTGAGTTGCGCATTAGAAAATGACTTACGCGTCCGAGGTCTCGGCCTCCTTAGGTTTCCGGGCCCTCCGTGCCGGGGCTTTGCCTGCTCGCTTGGAGGCAGTCTTGTCTCTGGCCTTCTTTTGCCTTTTGGTAGGCTGAGAAGGTTCGGAGGAAGAACTTGACGCGGATCCGCGCTTCTTCTTCGACGCCACCAGAACCGGCTTGCCCGAGGCAGGTGGAGGATCCTCGTGGATATGTCCACCGGGGTTAGCTGATGCCGGAAAGGCAAAGGAAAGAGGGACAGCCTCAAAGGGTTCAATCACGTCGATATCCGAGTCATCCTCATCATCGGGCCAATCTCTAAGAGAAGAGAATTTACCGCTGGGACGTTTGGTAGCGTCGGTCATAGGGAGGAACATCTCCTGGTCCGGCTCCACCTCATCCGGGATCTCTCGGTCCAGCGCCCACTTAAGGGTCGGATCCGTGCCGTCCTCAAGTGTTTGCTGGAGAAACAGCTGAGAAAAAGCACAAAGAGCAGAGTCAAAAATATGACGGAAAACCGACACATAATTGATCCGAAATAAGTTTACCCCGTGAAGCTTACCGCGGGAGGGAGCTTATCACGACAGTAATGATCGATTCCCCACGTCCATTCGGCGGAGAAATCCTTGTGAGTGGTGAACAGAGCCTTGACCTGGCGGAAGATATCTGTATTACTCAATTCGAAGGAGGAGGTTCGGTTGGGGTCGCGGCTGAAGCTCATGTGGCACAACTTATGGGAGCGCTTCTAGAGGGGAGAGATTCAGTTGCGCACGAACGTGATCATAGCATCCTCGTTGCGCAATCCGAGCTTCTTCAGCTCCGCGAACCTCTTGTTGACTTGGTTGGCCAGAGCGGTAGGCTTCTTGGGGACCTCCTCCCAGAAATCCGTGTCAGGGAGACCCGGAGCATAGGGAAGCAACCGGATCAAGTCTTCGGTACCCTCGTTCCGGACGTAGAAGAAGGTCCGGGCCCATCCTTTCCAGGAGTCGAGCCCGGTGACCCGGGGAAAGACTGAAAGCCCCTGGGGCGAGATGGAAGCAGCCCCGAACTAGGTGAGCTGCTTGCCCTCCGACTCAATGTGGATGTTGGGGACGACGTTGCGATGGAGGCCGAAGAACCGGATCCACAGCTCCTTCGTGGCCCATAGCCCGGTGTAGCCCTCAATCATAGAGGCAAAGGCGAACAGAGAGGTGATGGTGTTTGCCGGGAGATGATTTGGTAGCAAGTGAGAGGTCCGGACCCAGTCCCGGAAGAAATCACTCACCGAAAGACCAAATCCCCGTTGGAAATGGGATAGGAAAACAACAAACTCACCCGGATTGGGTGAGGGGCCAATTCCGAGGAGGGGAGACGAGCGGCGACGCTGGCGGGAATACGCCTGGTCCGGTAGAGCCAGTCGATGTCGTCTTGGCAGACCCACGAACCGGCCCACACGCCGCGGTCCGCGGCGGCGGCGTCCTCCTCCATCTCCTGCTCGACGACGACGAGCTCTTCTTCAGTCATTTCGTATCAGCTGTCCTCGCTGGAGCAAGCGGCGGCGAGGGTCTGTGGTCTAGATTAATGGGGACCCGTATATAACCGCGCAATGGGGCCGCGTGCGGAGGCACGGAGAAGGTACGGCGGCGGTGCTGCTGCTACGAGCACTGGCGGCGGCGCAATCGCGAGGAAGACGAAGGAGAAGAAGAGGAACGGGCAAAGGGGCGCGGGGATGGAAAAATGCAAAGGGACACCCCCTCCCCTATTTAACCGCCCGCAGTGATCGATGAGTGGGATCGCTCTGCACCCGCGAGCCACGCGATGTGTCCGTGTATTACCGGCATCAGCCAATCACAGAGAAGCCACACAAGGGGCCACAGGGTGGACGAGATCCCATGACGTGACGTGCCGTTGCGGTAAACGAGGAGACAGGCATGACGTAACCCGCATTACGCAAAAACCGACAATTACCGCGGCGCATCAGACAGCCCTTAAAATGAGGCAACGTAATGATTAGTCTCCACGTGGGTTGGCGTATGAGAGAAGGAAGCAAGGCTCGGATCCGAGCCACAATGGTAACCCGGCCGGGAAGTGAAAACCTGAAATGTGCAGAGGGAAAGTAAAACCATGGGATCCGAGCCAAAGTGGTGACCCGGCCGGCAAGTGAAAACCTGGAGCGTGCGAAGGGAACGTAAATCCATGTAATCCGAGATAAGGAGCTGGCCCGGAAGTAAACGTCTGAGGCTCAGACATAAATGAACCTGATGTGGCCTTAGCGGCCGAGGCAGCTAAGACCGCACCAGCTTCGAGGACTAATGTTGGGGGGATACCCCCGGGTAGGGTCACTCCGGTGTATAAGGGCCGAGTTAGCCGAGGTTTGGCAAGGTCAAAGCGGATGCTGGCCAAGTCACCTCAAGGAAGGCCGGATCGCGGAGTAACCCGGACCAGGGGGGGGTCGCCTCACGTAGTCTCGTTCGACTTAAGGAGTAAGTCCTAAATGCTTGTCTAATTTATATGCAGGAACAGGTGTGGCTGGATCTACTGTGATCCGGATCCTCGCTTGGCTTCTAGGAGAAGGAAGGAATCTCTCTGGTCAAAAAGGAGGGTCCGGTACGTACTGGCTGAGCGGATAAAGCAAGGGCAAGACCACCGGACCGTCGCTGACAAGGGTGACGACGCTCACGTCGGCTTACGTCGCTAAAGCAAGTGTGCCGCGGGGGAAAAGCACCCCTGTCGGGTTACTACTTTGGGAGGGGGCATATTCTTAGGAATATGCCTCCACGTATGCCCTAGGCCAGGACCGAACCACCTCTATATAAGGGGGGTTAGGGCTCTGGTAGAAGGGGCTGGCTGATTGAGGGAACTCTAGTTGGTTGAGCACTAGCTGGTCTAGGATTCTTGGGCAAGATAGTAGGCTAGAGTAAGAGAGCACCTTCTTCCTCCTCTCGCCAATACAGCTCAAGGAGCACTTGTAATCTTGGAGATATTGCAATACAAACTTCTGTGTGGAGAATCACTCTACTATCCCTCCCTGGATTCCCCTAGCGCATATTAGTCCCCACCTTTAGCCTATCCATGGCATCTGCCGTGACACCACCATGACACATATATATACAACAACGACTCAACGAGTCAAGAATACAAATGATACAATTCAAAGATACAAATCCCGAAGAAAGCGAAATAGTGTCCGAGTATAGACAAGAACCAAATTGGACTAAGAGTCCTGAAGAATAACCAAGCGGTGTCCATAAACCCTGCCCAGGCCAAGCCGAAAGGGTAACCTTGCTAACATCGTCGATCTCATACCTGTCAAAGCCAAAGGGGTGCCGACAGAAGGCAAAGAAAAAAAACAGAAAGAGAGCGGTCAGTACTGAGGCCAGTATACGGCGAGGCTAGAATTCGGCGGTCCTCGCCTACACAGGTATGGTGGGCTCAGCGGCAGCAAAGCTTCCACTATCTAACTTATAGAGACACGCTACAACTTCGGCTATTAGAGCGAGATAAGAAAGCGCTATACGATAAGTATAATATAACACCAAACTTAACCCATCTGAAGATTTTCCCCCTCGAATACCAGTCGAGGAAGTCCTCTTGCGGAACACGCACGGTGGCAATTTTAGTTAAGCAGGTGTTTAGTTGATAAGGCTAATTGCTAATCATATTATTAGAGGCAAAAAATTAGTGGCATTGTCTATGATCATGACACCGTACTCCTCAGGCGTCCATAACCGTGGACTCACGGCTTCTCAAAAAGATTTACCCTGCAGGGGTGCACTACTGTACCCAAATGCATGTTCAATCCCTCAGGCAACATAATACGCGTGCCTTCCAAATCTCACAACGATAACTATCCCATAACTACGTGTGTATCCAGAGGTATCACCTACTATGTTTTATCCAGCAGAGAGGCACGGACGATCTCAAGGTGGCACAACATTCATGATACATTGCAAATGTATCTATAATTTTTGATGTTCTATGCTTGGTTTATCCACTTTCTTGTGTTTTGACCACACTTTGGAGTACTTTTCATATGATTTCTTGGAATAACCTATTAACAAGAGCCACAAAGGCCATTTTTTCTCATTGTTTTTGGTTCCAGAAAGTCGAAAATGAATATTCTCGAATTGGACGGACAAAAGCCAAAGTGCCTATTTTTCCGAAGTCATCGATGCCGAGTACGAGACAGAGAGGGCCACCACACCACACCTGGCCGCTGCCCCAGCCTAGCGCCGCGGGGTGGTGAGGCCCACTGCACCCTCGGCCTCCCTTCCGACTATAAGATGCCCTCGAACATAAACCCTAAGTGCCTGATCAAAATCCACGAAGAGTCTCAGAGACGCCATCTCCATCCCTAGATCGGAGGGATCTAAAGCTCTTCTCGACACCTGCCGGAGAGGGAATTCACCGAGGCCTTCTTCATCACCATGCAAGCCTCCGTGTGATGCGTGAGTAGTTCATCCTTGACTACGGATCCATGTAGTAGCTAGATGGCTGGTTCTCCTCCTTTGTGCTTTCATGCTTAGATCTTGTGAGTCTGCTCATGATCAAGATCATCTATTTGTAATTCGCATGTTGTGTTTATGGGATCCGATTGATATTGAGATGCTATTTTAGATTGATTATTGATTCTATCATGTCTTTGTTATTTGTGATCTTGCATGCTTTCCGTTGTTAGTAGCTATCTTGGCCAAGTAGATGCTAACAACTCCAAGAGTTAGTATTTATGCTCGATAGTGGGTTCATGCCTCTAGTAACTGGGAAGTGATGTAAATCTCTAAGGTACTAGATGTGCTTTTGCTACTAGGGAGAAAACAACAATCCTTTGTTCATAGAACAACCGTATTGTTTACTTTACACGCAATTCGTAAAGCAATAATCTGTTGCTTGCAACTTAATACTGGAGGGGGTTCGGATGATAACCTAAAGGTGGATTATTAGTCATAGATGCAGTTGGATGGCGGTCTATGTATAATGTTGTAATGCCCAATCAAGTTTCAAAGGAGTCAAGATGATTAGTATATGCATGTATTGCTTTCTCGATGTTTGTCAATTGCCCCGCTGTAATTTGTTCACCCAGCATGTTATCTATCTAAGGAGAGCCACCTCTAGTGAACTATGGATCCTGGTCCTTGTCTTTTACATTCAATCTATAAACTGTTTACTGCTTTGTGTTCACTTTCTGCAAACTATTACTTCTTTCCATTCGATACATTTAATCCTTTGTTTTCCACAAAACACGGTGAGGTTGACAACCTCATTGCAAGGTGGGGACAAAGTTCTGTGGTTGTGTTGTGCAAGTCTCCACGTTGCTACTAGCACCGGTAGTGTGCCCTGCCAAAGCTCAGCTAGTAACACCTTTGGGGTGTTTCCTTGCTCCTACTGGTTCGATTAAACCTTGGTTTCATAACTGAGGGAAACTTGCTTCTGTGCTCATCATACCTTCCTCTTGGGGTTCCCAACGAGCTCTACATCAACACCGCTCCAGCATTTTTCTGGCGCCATACACAGAGCCATCAAGTATTTTTCTGGCGTTGTTGCCGGGGAGTTAAGGACATCTTAACAAGGGGAGTCCCTCATAACCAACCTCTTTACTTTTTTATTTTTGTTTTGCTTAGTTTCTTTTTGCTTTGTTTGCTTGTTTTGTTATCAAAAACACAAAAAAATTAAGTCTCCTTTAGTTGTCACCTCTTCCTTAGTTCACCATGTTGATCCCTAAATTCACCCTGAAAGACCTTTCCATTGGTAGTGGTTCTATAATTGGGAAAGATAATATTGAAGAATTCTTCAATCATGTTAGTAAGCATGAAGATATTGAGGATAGACCCCTTGCAGAACTTGCTCCAAACTATGAGATTGCTGCAGCTTCTGTAATTCACATGTTAGAAGCTAGGTTTGTTAACCTCAACCCCTTAATGCAAATAATGTTTCTTAAGCTTAAAGAAATTGAGGACCCTGAAAAGAGGGATTTTATTCTAGAAACTTTGTTTAAGGAGTTCTATGATGTTGCCAAGGAAGCTAGGAAAGTCTTTGAACGTTTCAATATGCTAGGCTCATGTGTAGATATTGTTGGTACACGAGAAAAGATGAAACATAAAGCTTCTATTCCTATAAACCAAGAAGATGGTTGGTAACCCATCATTAATATGAAAGTGAATGACTTTGATTTCAAAGCTTTATGTGATCTTGATATTAGTGTTTCTATTATGCCCAGAAGGATTTATGATATGCATGATTTGCCTCCACTTGAAGATTGTTATTTGAATGTCCCACTTGATGATAATGCTAAAAAGAAACTCATGGGGAGTCTTAATGATGTTCTTATTATGGTTATCAATACCTATGTCCCCGTTGATTTCTATGTTTTGGATGTTGAATGCAATGCTTCTTGCCCTATTACTTTGGGAAGACCTTTTCTTAGAACTGTTGCTGCCATTATTGATATGAAAGAAGGCACCATTAAATATAAACTCCCACTCAAGAAAGGTATATAACACTTCCCTAAAAAGAGAGAAAAGATTTCTTTTGCTTCTCCTATGAAAACAAAATTTGGTTTTAATGCTTCTTCATTTGAGAATAGTTGATTCTTTCTTTGCTTCTTATGCCTAACTTAAAGGCGTTAAAGAAAAGTACTTATTGGGAGATAACCCAAAAGTTTTAGATGAGTCTTGGAAGTTATTACTTTAGTAATAACCGCTCCTTATCCTTTTTATTTTCTTTTTGTTCCAAGAGTAACCTCTAATGAGAGAGAAGTAATGATTCTGAAGGTTGCTTTCCCGAAATAGATTTATGTGCTTCACCGTAAAAATTCGTATAAATCCCTGAACGTCTTTTTGAGGCGTGAATTTTTGTGCTTCTGCCCCAGGTTGTTATCTAACTTTCGTTAGTTCAACACTTTTTGATTTGAGCAACAGAAGGTCTTCGAAAAAATTCGTCTTTACCTGCTGGTCTGTTTTGACAGATTTCTTCCATTTTCTGCATTTGCTTCTTGTTGGTTCCTTTTTGAGTTCTTTTGGGGAATTGAGCTTTTTGAGGGAAGTGCTATAGTAGCTAGTGTTCTAATGGAAGTTTATTTGGTGTTAGAACTGAACCTTAAGACTTATTTATCTTGAGTGCACTAATGTTGCTAATGAGATTGTGTGAAGTTTTGTATGAAGGAAAATTTTCAGGTGTATGGAAGGAATGAGTAATGAGATGAAGGATGGACTAAAGCTCAAGCTTGGGGATGCCACGCGTGTCACCCCAAGAAATATCCAAGAAGTTCAAGCGTCAAAGCTTGGGGATGCCCAAGGCATCCCCTTCTTCATCAATACAAATCCCAGGTTTCTTCCAAACACTTCATTTTTATTGTTTCATGCACAGTTGTGTTGTTCTTGGAGCGTCTTCTTTTTTTATTTTTGTTTTGGTTTTTTGTTTGCTTGGTTTTATTAGTTTTATGAATAAATTGGTTGGACCCCCTCTTTCATACATTGGTTTGCAAATAGTTTGGTTTGGTTTGGAAAAGAGTAGGAAAGTTCATACTTATGTGGTAAAAAGAGCTTGTTTTTGACTGTGGCCTATGCTTTTTCATGCCATGCTTGATATTGTTTTTTCTTTATGCTTAGTATTCTTTGCTGTAGCATGAATTGTTATAAACAATTGATATTCCTTAATGTGCCTTGGATGAATCATGCGTTGTTTTAGCATATTAAAGCATAGTATAGTGGTATTCTCCTTTGATGCTTTATTTGGGTTGACTTGGCGCATGCTCACACCATGTTATGACTATCTCAAGTCACCATAGCCTTATGATCCTTTAGTTTTCAACTTGTAGTATCACTTTATGCTTTGATCAATGATGTTTTCTCGCTTTGCATGATTATGGCCATTATTGCTCTCTTAGTTTGTCGCTCCCAGTCTTTTGCTAGCCTCCACAATGAAGTATGAGTTCCACTCATGCATCCAACTCCCTAAACCAAGTTATTCCAAAGAGTCCACCATACCTACCTACTAGCTTATGCTATTCCAAGTATATTCATGCTTTTGTTTACCTTCCAAATTAAACTTGTTATGAGAAAACTAGTGATTAAAGCTCTCACGAACTTGATGACACACTTTAGTTTTCTTGCCCTTAATAAACTTGAACCATTGTGTCTTCTATGTTGTTTATGCTTGCACTTATTTGTTGGGAATTAGCAGAACCATGCTTTAATGGGGAACACTTTCAACATTGCACTTGGTACTTGTACCTAGTTGATATCATGCTCTTTTGTATATGGATGTCGTCGGTGTGAAATGAAAGGGGAGCTTGTAAGTCCATGGAGTTATGAATATGTGTCAGAGAAACGCCTGGGCCGCTGGTCTAATCCATGCTAACATGGTGGAAACCTACAGCGTAACCATAATGAGCTGTCTATGAAGCATTCTTCTTATAAAAAAAGAGTCCTATATTGAGAAATAAGAGAAAAGAGAAGAAAAAAAGAGATACTATGAAAAGAGGAAAGAGAGAAAAAAAGCACCATATTCCCATGGTAAATAAGAAGATTGCCGAGATGCTTGTTGTCTGCTTGCCTTGTCATTTTGATATGGGGATTCTTCCGTATCATCGGGCAAGGGGTACCCCATTGGCGGTTCTCTATGATACACATATACTTACAATGACAAGAACTTACCGGTGACTAAACTTGAGTAGCATGAGGAGTGGTCCTCGTATACAAGGGACATGAGATTTCTAACTTATACTTCGTCAAGCATGTACACCATAGTTTGTTCACTTTAACCTTAATCACTTCAAGATGCTTATGATAGGGGCAATGAGAGCTGAAAGCTATAAGTACCATAATTTTTGGAAGCTCTTTATGAGACTTGAATCCCTGCTTCCTTCTATGAAGGCCTTTCTTCCACCATTATATTGAGTCTCCACCTTCTATCTTTATGCACTTACTTTGAGAGTATAGTGGCCATTCTTAGTTCTATGTGCATTGTCCCAAGACTAGTTGATTGATGCATATCTTGATATTGCTTGTTTTAAACTATTTGTATCTAGTCACTCTTATGAACTTTGAAGGTGTCCTATGCATTTATATTTGCTACTCTATTGAGGGACAAGCTGAATACTTTTATGCTGTGTTTTCTTTATGTGAAACAAACAAACGTCTTGCAAAGCATTGTTATTCATGAATCTTTTGTTTGTGCCTTTTCATGTTGCATCATAGTTTCTTTGTCTTATTGCTAGAACTTTGTCTTTCATGTTATGATTGAAGTAGTATGATCCCAGCTTTGAATGTTTTACAAATACTTTGATCAAGTCTTTGATGGTGCATGTCACCTCAAAAATTATTCTTTCTTTTTATCACTTACCTACTCGAGGACGAGCAGGAGTTAAGCTTGGGGATGTTGATACATTGCAAATGTATCTATAATTTTTGATGTTCCAAGCTTGGTTTTATCCACTTTCTTGTGTTTTGACCACACTTTGGAGTACTTTTCATATGATTTCATGGACTAACCTATTAACAAGAGCCACAAAGTTAGCTGCTTTTCTCGCTATTTTTGGTTCCAGGAAAGTCGAAAATGAATATTCTCGAATTGGGGGACAAAAGCCAAAGTGCCTATTTTTCCGGAAGTCATCGGATGCCGAGACGAGATTTGAGAGGGCCGGGGCCACCACACCACTGGCCACGCTACCCACTGCCCGCACTGTGGGTGGTGAGGCCAGCCCTGGCACCCCCTCAACCTCCCCTTCTGACTATAAGATGCCCTCAGGACGTAAACCCTAACTGCCCGATCAAAAATCCACGAAAGAGTCTGTAGCCGCCGTCATCTCCATCCCTAGATTGGGAGGGATCTGAAGCTCTTCCCAAGACCGCCAAGAGGGAAATTCACCGAGGCCTTCTTCATCACCATGCAAGCCTCCGGTGTGATGCGTGAGTAGTTCATCCTTGGACTACGGATCCATGTAGTAGCTAGATGGCTGGTTATCCTCCTTTGTGCTTTCATGTTTAGATCTTGTGAGCTCCGTTCATGATCAAGACCATCTATTTGTAATTCTGCATGTTGTGTTTGCAGGGATCCGATGGATATTGAGATGCTATTTCAGATTGATTATTGATTCTATCATGTATTTGTTATTTGTGATCTTGCATGCTTTCCGTTGTTAGTAGCTATCTTGGCCAAGTAGATGCTAGCAACTCCAAGAGTTAGTATTTATGCTCGATAGTGGGTTCATGCCTCTCGTAACTCCGGGAAGTGACAGAAATCTCTAAGGTACTAGATGTCTTTGCTACTAGGAGAAAACAACAATCCTTTTGTTCATAGAACAATCATATTGTTTACTTTACATGCACCAGAAGCAATAATCTGTTGCTTGCAACTTAATACTGGAGGGGGTTTGGATGATAACCTGAAGGTGGATTATTAGTCATAGATGCAGTTGGATGGCGGTCTATGTATAATGTTGTAATGCCCAATCAAGTTTCAAAGGAGTCAAGATGATTAGTATATGCATCTATTGCTTTCTCGATGTTTGTCAATTGCCCCGCTGTAATTTGTTCACCCAACATGTTATCTATCTAAGGAGAGCCACCTCTAGTGAACTATGGATCCCGGTCCTTGTCTTTTACATTCAATCTATAAACTGTTTACTGCTTTGTGTTTACTTTCTGCAAACTATTACTTCTTTCCATTCGATACGTTTAATCCTTTGTTTTCCGCAAAACACGGTGAGATTGACAACCTCATCGCAAGCTGGGGACAAAGTTCTGTGGTTGTGTTGTGCAGGTCTCCACGTTGCTACTAGCACCGGTAGTGCGCCCTGCCAAAGCTCAGCTAGTAACACCTTTGGGGTGTTTCCTTGCTCCTACTGGTTCGATTAAACCTTGGTTTCATAACTGAGGTAAACTTGCTGCCGTGCTCATCAGACCTTCCTCTTGGGGTTCCCAACGAGCTCTACATCAACACTGCTCCAGCATTTTTCTGGCGCCATACACAGAGCCATCAGTTCACGACTACTATACCGAATGGCCCTGGAAGATAACTTGTAGAGCTCCCCTTGAACCGCCAGCATGTACCGCTTTTATGTCTGCAATGCACAGGCTGTCCACCAAATCATATCATCACAAAGTCCGAAGACATAACAACTCACCCCTGTCTGAGGATATATTATGCGTATGCACCAAATGGAAAACCAATTTTGTGACCATCTGGATAAACAAATAGCACCGGTAGTTGAGGGGGGATCCCAGGGGTCCCCACGTTTGGTTAGCGCGATCAACTCAGAACTAGTATCGTAGAACGAACAGGTCCTAGGTCGGCTCTAGAAGTTCCCAAATGTGGTCCCTGCCGGGGCCTTATCATTAGGTGAAACCATAACCATAACCATAACCATAACCAACATCACCAAATTAATTTATCATGTTATCAACCATAACCAGATGTCGCGATTCACCTGTATGAGAGTGGGCAACAGACCTAAGCATGCGCTATGACTCGCAAGGACAAAGCTAGCTACTCAAACAAAGGCAATAGGATAACCAAGGCAATATAGTAGAGCAGGTAAAATAAAGGTACGGTACTAAAGCATCAACAATAAGGATAGCAATAGATCAAAGGAAGGAAGTAAAGACTATAAATACAAAATAGGTAGAAGGGGGAGAATGCTTGCCCGAGAAGATCATCCAAAGGCTCGTCATATCTCGCATCAACTCAACGGCCTATCCGGTGAAGAAGCAAAACACTAGAAAGAACAACCGGCGCAATATTTAATACTACGGCAGAAGACCCGGCATGTTTATAGTATGATGCATGACATGGCAATGTGCGACCTATCTTAATAATATTAAGCGGAATCAGGATCCCGACAATCAAATATTATGGTTCAAGTTGTTTATTTACCCCGCAAATTAAATGTTGATTAGCACGGGAAGGCATGGAAAAAAACATGGCAATGATGAGCTACACAATATTAAATGGAGTCGAGATAAGGCAAGATTATCCCACATATAGCCTCTATATTTAATTTAGGTGAATTGCTATTAGCCTGAAACCCATGATATGTATGTGAACACGAATGATTAAAATGCGACAAGTTATATGCATATTATAGAAATAGGTGGAGGGGTTGGGTCTCACGGTTAGAGAGATAATCTTCGAAACATAGTTGAAGTAGCCAAGTAACGAACAATGCCGGGAAGAAGTTCTTGTTGAAGGGTGATGGCATAAGCCCGACAGACTCCTGTGCAACATGATGAGGGAAAGGATCGATGCCATCCTGTAGACACAAACCACAACCAAACTTAAGTAGGGATATTTTCAAACACTTGGCGGGCGAGAACATAGCGGAATTGCCCGGCGGAGTGGTCAGGATGTGTAAAACGTAGTTTGGGGCAACTGCTCGACACCCTAAACGTGGGTGCGGCTATCTCATTATATAGAGGGGTACACAACACGTGTACGTTACAATTACAGATTACATAAGACTACTCCGTATTATATACAGTCTAAAACCCCCCCTCAATCTTAACTATGGCCTGCGGTACAAAGCAAGTTAAGATTGCGTCTACATCCTACAAACTGAGGCTGTGGATGAGGCTTTGTGAAGATGTCAGCAAGTTGATCTTTGGAGGAGATAAACTTAATTTGGAGTAGCTTCTGAGCAACGCGTTCCCTCACAAAATGATAGTCAACTTCGATGTGTTTCGTTCGGGCATGAAATACCGGATTCGATGAAAGGTATGTAGCACCGATGTTGTCACACCAAAGGACTGGCGGCTGAGCTTGAGAGATTCCCAACTCTCTCAATAACGATTGTACCCATATGATCTCAGCTGTAGCATTAGCAACTGCCTTGTACTCAGCTTCAGTACTACTGCGAGACACTGTAGCTTGCTTACGAGCATTCCAGGCGATCAAGTTGGGACCAAAGAAGACCGCATAGCCCCTCGTGGATCGCCTGTCATCAGGATTGCCAGCCCAATCCGCATCAGAGAATGCCGAAATATCACAAGTCGGTGCAGACTGAAGAAGTAACCCATACGAGGCAGTAAGACAGACATAGCACAAGATGCGCTTCACAAATGACCAATGTGAAGTCCTGGGAGCATGAAGATACTGACACACACTATTGACTGCATATGAGATGTCAGGCCTGGTAATGGTCAAGTACTGCAGACCACCAACAACACAGCGGTACTCAGTGGCATCATCAGAAGTGAGAAGGTCCCAATCAAGAGTAGATAATCGGTCAATGGCAGACATCAGAGTAGTAGCATGTTTGCACTTGAGCATACCAGCTCGGCGTAGTAGATCCATAGATTACTTGTGCTGAGTAAGTGACAACCCAGCACAAGACCTCGAGACTTCCAATCCAAGGAAGTAGTGCAAAGTGCCCAGGTCCTTCACCGCAAAATCACCACTCAGAGCGGACAATAGACGATCAGCAGCAGCATGTCAGGAGCTAATAAGAATAATGTCGCCAAGATAGACCAGCAGATACATCATTACCTCAGGGTGCTGGAGGAGAAAAAATTGATGTGTTAGCAGCAGAAGGAACAAATCCATGAGCCTGAAGAACAGAGCCAAGACGTGCATGCCAAGTGCGAGGAGCCTGCTTCGGGCCATAGAGTGCCTTAACAAGACGACACATATGCTGAGGGAGAGCAAGGTCAACAAAACCTGGGGGCTGACACATATAAACCTCCTCTTCCAACACACCATGCAAAAATGCATTCTGAACATCCAGCTGGCGCAACGACCATCCTCGTGTGACAGCCAAGGAGAGGAGCAAGCGAATGGTAGTAGGCTTAACAACTGGACTAAATGTATCCTCATAATCAAGTCCATACCTCTGTTTGAAGCCTTTAGCCACTAACCGTGCCTTGTGCGTTCAATGGAACCATCAGCATGTCTCTTGACCTTGAAAACCCACTTGGAGTCAATAATGTTGACCCTAGAAACAGGAGGAACCAATCGCCAAGTATCATTTTTCTGAAGTGCCTGAAACTCCTATTCCATAGCACTGCGCCAATGAGGAATACCGAGAGCAGCCTGAAAGTGTCGGGGTTCCGTAGTGGGGTCACCCTCGGCCTGAGCAACGCAAGATGCAATCCACGCAACCGTCCCATCAGTATGCTGTTTCGGACAAAAGATCCTAGCTTGGCTACACGTACGAGGACGCGTAACAACCAACTCTGGAGAAGGTGGTGAAGTCGTATCCGCCGAAGATGACGGCGATGCAACCGAGGTGCCCGACCTTGGAGAGGATGGTGCAGGCGACATCCCTGGACCAGACACGAACGACACAGGGGACGGCGCAGAGGATGATGCTGGGCCAGGCGATGGAGGCCCAATCAAGGACGGTGCAGGGGAGGCGGGAGCCCCATGCAGCATGGCAGAGGCCAGCACTGGGCCGGGAGCAGGGGCCGGCGAGGCCGGAGTAGAGGATGCCGGGCCTCCATGATCGATGTCTGTCGTGCATGGCACATGCATGAGATCGTCGTGCGGTCCTGACGCTGGCGTGCTGTAACATCCCAAAACTTTAATCCAAGGTTATTAAGATCCAAATCATCAAAATTAGGGTTAACAAAAACTTTTTCAATTGAAATTATCAAAGCATTCATATGTGTGTGCATTTAACTAGGAGTTGATTTGAATTGCCATGATTAAGTGATCCATTGCTTGTAAAATGATTCTTAGGTGAAATAAACATCATCTAGATCATTCACAAACAAATCCCAAAGAAAAACAAATCAAAATGAATAAAATAACCAAATGGTCATTTGTGCCAAATTAACTACCATGCCTACTTTGGCTATTCCTAGTACTCAAAACCTAACAGAAACAATTATGGATCTTTGCACCCCTTGCTAGTACACATAATGATGTACCAAGGCCCACTTTGTGATCTGCCAAAAACATTCAAATACTAATTTTAATTGACATTTGAAAATTGAATCTATATCATATGGGAAGATCCCACTATTTCAAAAACCACTCAAACAAGCTCAATTTTCAAAACCCAAGAACCCACAGAGTCTCAAGCTTAATACTAGCACACCCACCAAAAATCTTTGCAAAATTCAAAAATAACTCTCTTGCAGCCATTTCAACAAACACATGGCAGACTGGGTTTAAACACTAAAACTAGCTCACTGTTTTGAACAGGGTTTTGCCCCCAAATGATCTCCATTTAATCCCTTTGTCCCCGTTTGATCAAACCAGACCCTTAGCAACCCCATCCCCTACCCCCTAGTGGCATTGCCATGCCAACCCGAGCCCATGCCGCCGGCCAAACCTTGCCCCGCCGCAGCAGACCATCCCCCTCTCTCTCGCCATGTCTAGTAGCTAGATCACACCTCACCGCCACCCTCTGTCCCCTCCCCGAGCCGAGCCAGACCGTGGACCACCGCTAATGCGCTGCGCACAAAGCGTCTGCACCATGCCGAGCACGCGCCAGAGCGCCGCGCCCGACACGCATGCACGCACCACCCCTTGACCGCAGCCCGCGTCCACCGCTCTGCCACGACCCCAGGAGCATGCCAGACATGCCCATTCGCTGCCCAACACACCACAGCCACCGCTCGCCATTGACACCGCCGCCTCTGCCACTCAGAGCGCCAGCACCGCCCGACCAATCGCCACCACCCTAGGCCCGCATTCAATCCATAGAGCACCTCCAGGAGACCAACCACCGTCCCCTACCTCGAGCCACGCTGCTAGCACGCTGTGCAGCCCTCGCCGGAGCCGCCCGCCCATGCCTCTCGGTCGCGTCGTCGTCCTATAAATAGAGGCCACCCCCAACCATTCTCTGCACACCACTCACCTCCCCTCACCTCACTGGACCTTCCCCACTTCACCTCGGAGCAAGGCGAGCATCCGTTGGCCGGAATTGCACCGGAGCTGGCCGCCTCTGGAGGAGAAGGGCGCCGCTGATTCCGACCACCCCCGGAGCTGCCTCGACCGTCCCTGAGCTCGCCATCGACCACCAGTCCGTTTCCCGCCTTGCCGTTGTTGCTGGAACCCTGGTACGCCCCCTGAGCACCCCCACCGAGCCGCTAGGGTTAGAGTTCGCCGGCGAGAGGTCCGTCGTCGACGACGAGTTCCAGCCGTTGATCCCCATTCTAATCCAACGACCCATATCGCCTCAGATCGCCACATTATAAGCCACCGACCGTGGACCCTGTCACCGAGCCTCAAGGCTGTAGTTTCACCGGCCGCGTTAGTGTTCCAAGTGACCCATTTAGTTTGAATTAGGATTTTTCTATTTATGTTTAAACCTAGTTCTGTCCCCTAGTTTGAAATTCAATTCAGAGAGATTTACAAATCCAAATGGAGTGATTCCAATTTTGTTAGAAAGCTACTGAAAAGATCTACCCAAGCCCGTTGGATTTAATTCAATTAGAGTTAGAGATATCTCCTAGTAAAAATAACAGAATAGAAGCATTTGCACCTTGCAACATTTTTATAAAATCAACCAAGATAGTTTTTGAGTTGATTCCAACTCTCAAAAATCACATTTAACCATACATATCTGAATATTAATATTAGGGTTTACATGCAGTGAATTTGGACTAGTACCAAAATAATGCTATATAGGCATTTCTAGTCACTTTAAATCATTAAATAATGAACTTAAACCAAAGTAATTATGGACCAACCTTTAAATCACATTCCCACATGTTAGAATATGTGGTGATGACATGTGTCCACATGATCCCATATTTTAAGTGGTGAATATTAAATCTTAGTTATTTTCAATGAGTAGAAATTACTTTTCTTAAATAAAAAGAATGAAACTAGTTAATAAAACTTGTGATTCTTGTGATGATAATAGATCATCAAATGTGTGCCTTAGAGTGCTAATTAGACTAGTTAAGTATTGTTTGGTGTTTGTGTACTCCGTATGTATTTATAGACGATAGTACCGACCAAGCTTTCGAGGAGGAGGAGTTCTATCAAGAGGAAGAAAACTTCAACCACTGCACCAACCAAGGCAAGCTACTATTGGCAAGCTAACCCTTGCAAGAATTATATTAGCAAGCTACTATTGGCAAGCTAACCCTTGCATGAATTATATTAGCAAGCCACCATTAACAATGCAAGCTAACACTTGCAAGTATAATGCTTAGCAAGCTAGGATTAAACTAGATAGTTTAGCAAAGATGCTTTAGGCATGATTTGGTGATACTACTTTGACTATTACTACCCCAAGTATTACTTTCCAATCTTTACTTCCTTTACTTTACACAAAGTCCTTTACTTGTTTTGAAGGTAGCATTAAGAGTATAAAACTTGACCTATAGAGATAATTTTAGATGTCATTCTATGGCATGAGATTGATCCCATCTTTTCCACCTTAGTGAACACTCTTAACTTAGTAGTTTAGAGTAGATAAAAACTTGAGTCACTTTAGATGGGAACACTTGGTGAAAATGAATTATGAAAACCTTGGAATGATGAGTCATTCTATTGAGATGTTTTGACATGTGTTGAGAAACACAAATGGTTTATGATGATGAAAATGTTGAGGCATGAGCCTTATCCCTTTTATAAAAACTGATGGTTGGATTTAGATGTGATACCATTCCAAATTTACCGTACAACCACAATACCTAAATGGGGTAAGGCTTAGCCAGAAGTTTATATGCATTAGTATTAGTTCCCTCGCGGGAGAGGTTTGAGCTAAGGCTACCTCTCAATGTTGTCCACCTGTGTAGTGCCCAAGATGACAGATGGTCATGGTTGGGAGGCCATGCTCATAGGAGAGGTGCTTATACTAGGGTGTGTAAAGGAAAGGTTATGTTTGATTATCTGCATACTAAGTATGATGATTCAGGGTTATCCCTGACAGATGTAGCGAATCTTGTGGTGAAAGTGTACCACCTCTACAGAGTGTCAAACTATTCGAATAGCCGCATCCGCGGTTATGGACAGTTGGAATGGCCATACTGTTTCGTTGTCAGATGTTTTCAAAATAACTTATGGAAGGAATGATGAATCTTGACTTGACCATAACAGGGTTGTGTTTATGACAATAGCTTCCCAACTTAAGTGATTTTAGAACTTTATTTTATCTTTCTTTGCTTCAGAACTCAGCTTAGGTTTCAAACTTAACTTTAT
Organism: Avena insularis; assembly: GCA_023614405.1. Lineage (NCBI taxonomy): Eukaryota > Viridiplantae > Streptophyta > Magnoliopsida > Poales > Poaceae > Avena > Avena insularis. The sequence goes on along the minus strand of CM042694.1, from coordinate 280,718,985 downwards.
AGTTAAACTTAGAGTTAGTACTTCAACTTAGAATTATACTTCTTGTTAGTGGTAGTTTGCAAGTACTTAAAGAGTACTCATGGCTTTTGTCCCTGGCTATTCTCATGGCCAGACTATGAAGGAGACTATCAAGATGATGGCCAGCAGGACGGATATGATAACTAGGACTATCTGCCTTCGTCAGCATTGCCTGTGCCCCTAAAGATGGACCCCACCGCTATGCTTTATATTTATTCCGCTACTTGTTGTATTAAGATTGGATCATGAGATCCTTATTTGTGTAAGACGTTATGTATGGTTTGTAATGGATGATGTACTGTGATATCCAATCTGTTATGTCTTGCAAACATGGTAATCCTGGGATTGTGATGGATGACATAACAGGCATCTAGGATTAGAAATCCGGGTGTTGACAAGTTGGTATCATAGCCATCCTGACCATAGGAGAGCCTAGTTAGAATGGACGTCCAAACAAAAACTTAGTTTCAAAACCAAAGTGATTATTTATGAAGAACTATTTCCTCTCTTACCCTTGGGAATTCATTCTTTCTCAAAAATTCATGTTCCTCAAAATTCTTACATTACTACTTAAAAATTTGACACACTTGATCATTTCACTAATTTCCTCATCCTTAATTCTTGTAGATGGAGACCCAGTTCAGCAAGTTCTACCAGTTGGGAAACGGAGGTCAACTGATCTTCGAGAGGGATCTGGATTCACTGTCGGAGTTACTGGGACGCCCACATCCGGAGTTTCTTGGAGCTCAACTTCTAGGACCCCCAGGAGGAGATTTACAGTGGCTACTCACAGCTGATCTTAGAGGAAGCATCATAGCACCAACGTCCGGGAGAATCCAGTTCTCCGTGAGAGAGAACAACTGGCTAGACGGATTAGCCAGGGCAATGCATGAAGCTCTCGCACGTCTATGTGCCCTCAGTGTCAACCAACTCCAAGGAACCTGTTTTGCTCACTATGCAAGACGTGACTTCATGGGAATGCCAATGGAGATGCCAAGTCACCCCGAGCTGAAGCGTCAAGTGGAGAACCGTGACTTCCTGTTGTATGATTGCCAGAAGGAATTGGACAATGCTAGGGAGTTCGCCAACCACAACCATGCCATTGTCGCCCAGAAGGTCCAGACTTTCTCACTGCTAGTCAAGGATCGTCACTCTCTTTGCCTCCAGCGCGAGAAGAAGGATCGCACCATCGCCCGTCTTCGCAAGAAGGTGGCCGACCTCGAGAAGACCGTCATGGAGCAGGAAGCTCAGCTTGCAGCAAAGGAAGAAGAAGAGGAGGGTGAAGACATCCAGGGAGGCATGGATTCTTACCTCAACAATGATGATGACTTTCTGGAGGAGGATGCTATGGACTTCTACACTAACGATGAGGACTCCGACTTCATTGACGATGAGTAGATGCACTAGAGCACTGTCGTAGCATGAGATGTATTGGTCCCACTATATCGTAGCTTGCAGAATGGTTCCTAAAACCATCTGTTTCCTTGTTTGTTGTGGTGTGTGTGTTTGTATCGTGTGCTTGTTTGCATGAATGAAATGAAGTTAGTTGCAAAACCTGAGTCAAACTCAAAGTTTTAGCTTGAAACCAAAACCATGAACCTTAGAAATTTCCCTCTTACCCCTGTATCTATCTCAATCTTCAGATGACTCATGGAAACCAAGGAGGGAGCAGCTCGTCGCAAGACCCAATGCTGCAAATCTTGCAGAATCTCATTGCAGACAGAGAAGCAAGCTGTAACACCCCGTCCACTCCTGGGCCCGGGGGGTGTCACTCCTGGCAGCTTAATAGGATATCTAGACTGACCCCACAGACCAACACTAGTATTTTCTGCGCACTTTGTCCTCACTCGTGCGCACCCGGTTACCCACTTCCCGGTCAGTGACCCATCCTAGAATTGCTCTAGGCCAAGCACGCTTAACCTTAGAGTTCTTTTCGAATGAGCTTCCGAAAAAGAAGTTGCAACTTGTTGATATGAGTATCCTATCAATCCTATTAAGCCATGTGCCGGATCTCACATACACCCACCCTTTAGAAGATCGAAGCCCTCATCGATCAAGCACACCCCAGGAACGTTCCCTCTTGGCACGCTCAGGCGTCGGTCTGCAGACATGTGCCATGCCGTGTCCACTCCGGGACACACGCGCCATGCTCCACATGTCCCGCCACTGACCCGCACACACCCGTGTAATCGCAAGGGTCGGCTCTGATACCACTTTTAACACCCCGTCCACTCCTGGGCCCGGGGGGTGTCATTCCTGGCAGCTTAATAGGATATCTAGACTGACCCCATAGACCAACACTAGTCTTTTCTGCGCACTTTGTCCTCACTAGTGTGCACCCAGTACCCATTTCCCGGTCGGTCACCCATCCTAGAATTGCTCTAGGACAATCACGCTTAACCTTAGAGTTCTTTTCGAATGAGCTTTCAAAAAAGAAGTTGCAACTTGTTGATATGAGTATCCTATCAATCCTATTAAGCCATGTGCCGGATCTCACACAAGCAGGGCAGAGTACCAAGCTAACTTCGCAACATTGCAGCAGATCGCCCAGATGGCTCTCAACAACCAGAACCATGGAAATTAGGATCACCATGGATCGAAACTCAAAAAATTTCAGAATACCAATCCCCCAATCTTCAACCAAGCTAAAAACCCACTAGACACAGATGACTGGCTGTAGAGAATGGAAAACAACTTAGAAGTTGCAGGAGTTGATGAAAATGAGAAAGTTCTCTTTGCCACCCACTATCTGGCGGGAGATGCAAGAGCTTGATGGACTAGTATCCGCAATATGAACCATGGTCAAGTGATGACATGGGAAGCTTTCAAAACAAAGTTCAGCCGCACCCACGTGCCGCAAGGTCTAGTCACCAGACTAAGAGATGAGTTTATCGACTTGAAGCAAGGCAGAATGACTGTGGTAGAATACCGTGACAGATTCCTGTCACTTGCAAGATATGCCCCGGATGAGATCAACACAGAGGTGAAGAAGAAGGAGAGATTCCTGAACGGACTGCATGATGAGATGCAGAATGTCCTCGTCAACATCTGTTTCGAGGATCTCGAAGAGCTAGTCGACTCTGCCATTCAGATGGAAGGGAAGATTAATCAGGCAAATGACAACCGCCGACATCATATGATGAAGCAATCAGGATCCAGCAGTCACCAGAAGTACCGTCCCAACCTCTCACCAAGATATGCACCAAGCAACAACCGACCCCCAATGTCTCGCCCAAGCTACCCCAACCGTAGAGGAGGCAATGTGAAGTCCTAAGGAAACAACCACAACTCCGGCAACACCAACAATTTCAACCGGGCCCCTCCCAAGAGCAACAACAACAACAACACTGCACCCAGAACTGGCAGTAATGTTGTGCCTGTCGCAGCAAAAGACAAGTCCCAGATCACCTGTTTCAAGTTTGGAGTAAAGAGTCACTATTCCAATGAGTGTCCCAAGAAGACTGCCGCCACTGCCAATGTGAATGCCCCAGCTCAACAACAGCGTCGTGTTCAACTAGGGAGAAGATTTGCCCCAGGAAACCCTCACAACCGCAACGGTCGTCTCTTCCACATGAATGCAGAAGAAGCCCAAGAAGCGCCAGATGTAGTGCTGGGTATGTTTTCTGTCAACTCAGTTTTAGCAAGAGTATTGTTTGATTCGGGAGCATCGCATTCATTTGTCACCGAAGAATTTGCATGCACTAGTAAGATTCACCCAACCAACTTGAATCATGTCATGATAGTTCAAATCCCCGGATCAACTACAAAAGCTAGAAAAATTTGCAAAGCTGTCCCTATTAGAATACATGGGATAGATTTTTATGCCAACCTTATAGTACTTGGAACCAAAGGATTGGAAGTAGTACTAGGTATGGACTGGATGTCACAGCATAAAGGAATGATAGACTGTGCTAAGAAAGCCATCACCATGACCAGTAGTTCTGGAGTAACAGTAGAGCATATATCTGAAAGCTTACCCCGTCAATTCAAGTGCAACAAGAGTCCAGCCCTACCCACCATAGACCAAGTAAGAGTAGTCTGTGAATACCCCGACGTATTCCTAGATGAATTGCCAGGTATGCCCCTGGATAGGGATATTGAGTTCATTATCGAGCTAATCCCCAGAACCGGACCCATAGCCTAGAGACCCTATATCATGAACCCCTCAGAGTTAGTAGAGCTGAAGAAGCAGTTGGATGCCATGTTAGCAATAGGCTTGATTCAACCAAGCGCTTTTCCATGGAGATCACTAGTGTTATTCGTCGACAAGAAAGATGGAGGCAACCGTCTGTGCACAGATTACAGAAATTTGAATGACGTCACCATCAAGAACAAGTACCCCTTGCCAAAGATAGAGGATCTATTTGATCAGTTGACTAGAGCCCAGGTGTTCTCAAAGATTGATCTTAGGACTGGTTATCACCAACTTAAGATTCATGCAGCGGACATCCTGAAGACCGCCTTCACTACTCGCTATGGTTTATACGAGTATACGGTTATGTCTTTTGGATTAACCAATGCCCCTGCTTATTTCATGAATCTCATGAATAAGATCTTTATGAATTTCCTAGATAAGTTTGTAGTTGTGTTTATCGATGACATCCTTATCTACTCCAAGTCAGAAGAAGAGCATGAGCAACATCTAAGAATCATCCTAGAAACCCTGAGAGAGAGCATCAGTTGTATGCCAAGTTCAGCAAGTGTGAGTTTTGGCTGAAAGAAGTAGGATTCCTAGGACATATTGTGTCTGTCGGAGGAGTCTCTGTTGATCCCGCCAAGATCAGAGATGTCGAAGCATGGGAAGCCCCAACCACTCAAACCCAAGTCCGTTCATTTCTCGGATTAGCGGGATATTACCGCAAGTTCGTAGAAGGATTCTCGAGCATCGCCAGACCCATGACCCAATTGTTGAAGAAGGACAAGAAGTTTGAATGGATAGACAAGTGTGAAGCCAGTTTTCAGGAGCTGAAGAAGAGATTGATATCAGCCCTAATATTGATCATGCCAGACATCAAGAAGCCATTTGATGTGTATTGTGATGCATCCAAGATTGGTCTCGGATGTGTGTTGATGCAAGAAGGCAAAGTCATCACAGATTCTGCTCGACAACCAAGCAAAGATGAGCAGAACTATCCGACCCATGATCTTGAATTAGCAGCCGTAGTTTTGGCATTGAAGACATGGCGTCATTATCTTATGGGTAATCGCTGTGAGATTTACTCAAATCACAAGAGCTTAAAGTATATTTTCACTCAGAAGGAGCTGAATATGAGGCAAAGGAGATGGATAGAGTTAATCAAGGATTATGACCTTGAGATTCACTATCACCCCGGCAAAGCCAATGTGGTAGCGGATGCTCTTAGCAGATTGCCTTGTAGGCTAAACACCATGATCAAGGAGAAGCAGCCAAGTTTGTACGAAGAGTTGGAGCAGTTCAGAACTGAATTAGTTAGCAAAGGATTCTTAGCTAGCATTGAACTTCAACCCATGTTGATCAGCCAAATCAAGGATGCCCAGAAGGGAAATGAAAGTATCGACGGAATCAAACGTCATATTGGTACATGAAAGGTACCTGGATTCACTGAAGACAAAGAGGGAGTGCTGTGGTACAAAGGACGTATCTGTGTGTCGGCAGATTCAGAGCTGAAGCAAGTTATCATGAAGGAAGCTCATGATACTCTTTATTCTATCCACCCCGGAGGAACGAAGATGTATCAAGACCTGAAAGAGCAATTTTGGTGGCACAAGATGAAGAGAGAAATCAGAAGCTACATCACCAAGTGTGACATCTGCTGTCGTGGTGGTGGCACGGCAGATGCCATGGGTAGGCTAAAGTTAGGGGCCAATGGATGCTAGAGGGATCTGGGGAGGGAAGATGTAGTGGATTCTACACACAGAAAGCTAACGCAAAGATCTGTATTTCTCCTTCTTTGAATTACAAGTGCTCCTTGAGCTGTATACAAGGAGAAAAAGAGAACTTTACCAGCCTAACGGTACCAAGAATGAGTCGATCCCCTCCTTAGGGTCCAAGCTTGCCCTTATAAAGGAGAGCCTTGGGTTCCTTTAGGGCTGATGTGGCAAGCATATTCCAGGAATATGCTTGTCCTTATATAGTAGTTCGGCGCCCCCCTTTCCTTGTCGCTCCCCTAATGACGGCAAGGTTCCAGAGGGGCCCTCCTGTGTACCTCGGGCTTCAGGACTGTCACCTCCGTGACCTCCTTCTGTCTCTCTGTCGCTCTACACCTTTGTCCCTAGTGCTTGGCTTCGCTCAGATTCTCCTTAGCCTGCTACTAGAGTTTGACTTTAGGCTTCTCCTTCTCCTGCAAGCCAGATTATTCGCCCCGCCTGTAACTTCGGCTTGTCCTTCACCGCATCAAGATTACTTAGCTAACCCGCCGACTTACGCAGATTCTCGCCGTAACGCCTGCCCTTACTATAAGGGTCCCGTCTTTCCTATCTCGGCCGACCTCTGTGATTCGGCCGACTCGAGTGTAACTCGAAACTAGACGGGCACACCTTTCATCTTTCCCCGTTTTTACCCTATCCGGGTTACCTCCCAACATTAGTCCCCGGTTGGTACGGTCCGCCGATAACCTCGGTCAGTATCAGTTTCGACACTCGTTGTATTGTTTCCGAGTTATATTGTCGTGGTGATAACACAGATTTAGTAGTGCACGCCGCCCCACGTGTCATTCTCATCATTGTTTCTCTATTTTTGTTCCTCTACAGCGACAAGCTAAGCGCCATTCTCGCTGTCGCGACGCTGCAGGCGCCGCTTCGTTGCTCGGGGATCGTGAGCTCCTTGGTCAATCGTGTGGCCTTTTGCGGTTCCGCCAGCGACGTGTGGTCGTGGTTGCGCGACACGATCCGCCGCCAACCGCCACACCCACGATCCCACTACCTTGCTCGCGGCTAGGTTATAAAGAGGGCGCGCGCCGGAGTTTTTTTCCTTCTCGCTCGCACCCTTCTTCTTTCCTCGCTTTTTTGCGCTCGTAGTTCCACCGCCGACGCTCAATCGGTTCTCGCGAGGAGGACTCCGCCGCTGTCGCTCTGGCTCTGCCCCGTCATTGCTTACTTGTTCCGGCGTTGTCACCGTGAATTCTTTTCGGTCTTGCCGCCTAGGCTTTCCTCTAGATCTCTTTGTTTCCTCTTTGTTCGTAAGGCTGCGGTTGCTCCGCCGTTGCTGCCAGAGAATTGCGACGGGGCCTCGTAGCTCTATGTTTTCCTCCGCCGCGAGTTGGTCCTCCGACGACCTCTCCGGCGAATCATGTCTAGTTCCTTTAGCGGTGCCCTGGTAGAGGATGATGATGCTGCCTCTGGGCCTGAGCGGGGCTCGTGGCAGGGCTCCTCAGTTACCCGGCGGGAGATCGAGTGGCTCATCCGAACCCGGAGGATTCCCGCCGAGGTCTCTTGTCGTTTACCCGACAATGAGTTATCTACGGAAATTAGTGAGGGTGAGTACGTAGTTTTTATGTCGCATTTCTCGCGCGGCTTCGGTCTCCCTCTTAGCGATTTTGCAAGAGAGTTTCTCGACTACTTCGCCTTCACCAGATCATCTTCTCGAACGCCATCGCTTCTCTTTCTGCATTCATCTCCGCCTCGGAGGGATACTTCGGCCTATGGCCATCCGTGCATGTCTGGGCGAAGTTCTTCCAGATCCGTTCTAATGTAGTCCCTGACAAGTCTCTGCACCCTTCCGAAAGCAATCGCCATTTCAGCAGCGGGCGGCGTCCATTACACCTTAGAGGAAGTCTGTATTTCCTCGCGTCACCGGGTTAGAGTCGTGCAAGAAGTGGCACAAATCCTTCTTTTACGTCAAGAACAAAGGAACAGAAGACAAGATTCGGTTCCCTGCCTTCTCCATTGGTCCGCCTTCCAAGGTGAATTGGACTTACAATCCGAAGAGGAGCCACGTCTTGGCCGAGCTTTTCGAGACTCGGCTCAAAGAACTGATCCGGGCCGGATTACGCGGCGAGGACTTGACGGCTACCTTCATCAGCAGCCGAATCTGCCCATTCCAGAAAAGGACGCATAAACTTTGCTACATGAGTGGTCCACTCGATCCCAACCGAGTCTCTACCGTCGAACTGGACAACTACCTTGTCTTCAAGCGCGCCCGAGCTATATTTAAGACGGAGATGCCTGAAGATTGGACCTGGGGATTGAAACCGTTTACCCGCGAGCGTCCTCCTCCCGCAGTAAGTTTAACCATCAATGCTTTGATTTTCTATTGTTTTCATAGTTGTTTTTCCTAACCTTCCTTATTTTTCACCTTACAGAGGTTCGCAGAGCAAAAGGACGAGGACGCCGAGGTTTTGTCGCCTGTGGATCATGGATCGAATACCCGGATGTTGGGGAGCCGGACTCCGAAGAATTCGTCCCTAAGTCGGATCCTGCTACGGCTCGCGCTCGTGGCAAAACTTCGGTCCATGAGGAGGAAGGTGATTCGGACGAGGTCCAAGCTCTTGAGGTAGTTGCCGCAATGCCTATTTCTTATGCATTTCCGGCTTCTACTTTCCCAGCTAATCCGGCCGGTCAGGTTCACGACGCCGAGCCTATTGGATCCCGGCCCCAGCCATTACCTCGGGAAACGCTGGGCCTCGCTAGTGCTTCAGAGGCGGCCCCAAGAAACGAATGAAGAAGTCTGCTCGAACCTCCCAGCGCAAGACCATGCCCGGGTCGCAGGTAAGTCTGCTTTTCCCATATTTCTTGTTTCCTTGTTTCGCTTTTCATCCCGACACCCTTTTTTCTTTCTTATTTTCGAAGGTTCGCTTCCGTTAAGCCCGCGGTCCTAGCATGACTAGCCGCCTGATTCGGCAGCCGTCTCCTCCGCCCGTTGAAGATACTAGGATTCCTAGTCCTGCTCGTGCTACATCTCCTCCAGCTCCACATATGTCACCCCCTCGTCACGATGCACCTGATATTCGTGTCTCCGAGATTTCTACTGAACCCGTTGCCCCTCCACTGAATTCGAGCATATCCACCGAGCCTCTTTCTACCTCGGTAGCTCCTACTGTAACCCCAGCCGCAGCCGTGGTCATTAATACCGCCCTCAGCGCCTGTGATCCCTCCTGCTTCTAAGGGCACTGTTCCCATTGCCGAGGTATCAGCTTCTGCTGGTGCCTCCACAGTAAGAAAAACTGTTGCCACTAAAACTTCCACTTCCCAAAAAGGTCTTGCCGGTTCCTCTCAGCCGAGTATTGCCGACGTGCTGTGCAAAGGAGTTGCGCCTACCAAATCCTCTGCTACCTCGGCTGCCAACACCCATCTTGCTCTTCATACAAGCCCCGCGGCTGCAGTGGTTGCACAACATGTCCGAGGTAAAGTCTTAACCCGGACGGCTAGTGGGAACAGCCTCGGCTCGCTGGTGGAATATGCTCATAACTGGAATGCCGCTGATCAGCTTGAGGGCAATCGAAACAGTCAGCCGTTTCAACTTTCCGACATCAGCAGCCATGTGGATCAAGCTGCCAAGATCATTCTGGATAGCAACAAGATGAACGAGGTAAGTGCTACTTCTCAGGGTTTAGACTGATTCTCCATATGTTATTATATATACATTAGTCCCCGAAACTTGCAAACGAGTAACTTGTTATTCGCTTGGAAGTTTTTATAGTGCTATACTTAGCTCTACTCAATTTAGGGTTCGAGCCTATAACCGAGTAGATCTATCTTAAACTTTTGCTTAAATGTTATCTAGCTGTTCTTTGAATGTCTAGCCACATAGGTCTGGGTTAAGCTTCCGCCTGATTCGAATCTACTTTTGGCTTTTAATATCCAGCCACCTAGATCTGGGTTAAGTTTTCGCTTAACTCGGATCTGCTTTAGCTTCGAATATCCAGCCACCTAGATCTGAGTTAAGTTTTCGCTTAACTCGGATCTGCTTTAGCTTCGAATATCCAGCCACCTAGATCTGGGTTAAGTTTTCGCTTAACTCGGATCTGTTTTGGCTTTGAATATCCAGCCACCTAGATCTGAGTTAAGTTTTCGCTTAACTCGGATCTGGTTTAGCTTCGAATATCCAGCCACCTAGATCTGGGTTAAGTTTTCGCTTAACTCGGATCTGTTTTAGCTTCGAATATCCAGCCACCTAGATCTGGGTTAAGTTTTCGCTTAACTCGGATCTGTTTTGGCTTTGAATATCCAGCCACCTAGATCTGGGTTAAGTTTTCGCTTAACTCGGATCTGTTTTGGCTTTGAATATCCAGCCACCTAGATCTGAGTTAAGTTTTTGCTTAACTCGGATCTGTTTTGGCTTTGAATATCCAGCCACCTAGATCTGGGTTAAGTTTTCGCTTAACTCGGATCTGTTTTGGCTTTGAATATCCAACCACCTAGATTTGAGTTAAGTTTTCGCTTAACTCGGATCTGGTATAGCTTCGAATATCCAGCCACCTAGATCTGAGTTAAGTTTTCGCTTAACTCGGATCTATTTTGGCTTTGAATATCCAGCCACCTAGATCTGGGTTAAGTTTTCGCTTAACTCGGATCTGTTTTGGCTTTGAATATCCAGCCACCTAGATCTGAGTTAAGTTTTCGCTTAACTCGGATCTGGTATAGCTTCGAATATCCAGCCACCTAGATCTGGGTTAAGTTTTTGCTTAACTCGGATCTGTTTTGGCTTTGAATATCCAGCCACCTAGGTCCGGGTTAAGTTTTCGCTTAACTCGGATCTGTTTTGGCTTTGAATATCCATTCATTGTTTGTTCTATTGCTCAGGTTGCACATGACCGGCAGACTGCTGAATTTCAAAGACTGCTTTTCTCGCACAAGAAGTTGGAAGAAAAATATGAAAAAGTTATTCCTGGTGAAAAAGGTGTATGCCGATCATTTTCCTTGTCATCTCTAATATTGTCATTGTTTTGTCTGCGGGATGCTGGCTTACTTTGTGGGTTAACAGGTAACATCAATAATCTCAACATTCGTCTTGAGAAGAAAGTCAAGAGCTTGGAAGGTTAGTTTTCCATCTACCTTGTATTTTTCCCTTTCTAAGATGTGGACTAAGTTTCTTTTACTTTGTTTGGCTTTGGTAAAGCCGAGATACGAACTTTTGCATCATCTCACCAAGATTGTACGCCCATGCCTGATGTAATGCTGCATTATTTAGAACAAGGCGCCACTCATTCGGCGCAGCTAAAAGAGAAGGATGACGAGATAGCTCGCCTAAGCGCCGAGGTGGAGGCCCTTAAGCTTTCTCAGAAATCCGAGCTAGAAAAGGTCGATCAGGAGTTCTCCGAGGAGAAGAACCGGCTGGCTTTGGAATTGCAAAAGAACAAAGAGATCTTTGAGGCTGCCGAGCTGAAAATTAGAGGAATGAGCGAGGAAATTGCTCGCTTTGAGAAGAACAAGATTGAATGGGCGAAGGACCTTCAGCTGATGATGAGTTACATTCATCGTAAGCATCTTAACACAGCCAGACTATCTTTCTTCCTTCTGCTGCCCTCTGACGCCTCCCTTTTCTGCGCAGGTCATTTTCCTGAAGCTAAGCCCGTGAGCTCTAAAGCAGTCCTTGCTGCTCGTGCGCGCCGAGGTCTCTCTGTTGACGTGAATTTTGAATAATCAATAGAAGATTTCTTGGTTTCTGTCGGCGCTGCCCTTGGTCCGATGAAAATCATGGGCAGGGACTTGGTGCTGGAAGCTATTCGAGCCCACCGTGCTCTCTGGCCGAATACCTCTGGGACTCCTAACATCAGCGAGATCGAATTGCTGGTGACTAGATTGAATGCCTCTGAGAAACAACTAAGTCTTTGAGGAATCTGGGCGAGCTGGTGCTGATATGGCCCTCACCGTTATCATGTCATGGTACGAAGACATTTCTCTTGATATCCTGAGGAATTTTCGCACAGGTTCCCGTTGGGTTGAGGATCCCACCTTTGTTGCTCTTCGGCAAGCTCGCGCCTTTCAACTCGTCGTGTATGCCGATGTGCACACCTGGAATGAAGGGCCGAGTTTCCTTTCAAACCCGGACGAGGAGGTCGTAGTCGAGGACGCATCAGATGATTCAGCTGAGCAAGGGGGAGATGAAGATGACTCGGCCACTTCTGGTGACTCCAGTTCGAGCTCGGATGACAACGGCGACGCGTGATCCTCCTCCAAGGGTACCGGGCATTCCACTGCGCATATTGATGCTCCTCAGCAGCCTCAGGCTTCGGCCGAGGTTGCACCTAGGTCTGCGGAGGGCGAGGTAACATCGGCCGAAGTTCCTCCTACCTCGGAGTCCCCAGTCCCTGACCAGGTTGCCGCCTCTCTAGTGAAAAACGTTTAAGTCTTTTCCTATCCCTGGTATGCCGGTCGTACGATGTCCGTGGAATACTTGTTAATTTCCTGTATGACCTGAATCTCCTTTTGCTGTACATTGCTGCGACATATAAGTTTGCAGTTATTATAACTTTGCTTAAGTGGGTTCCCATCCGAATTCTTGCTTTGGTATCCTGCATATTTTGGTGTTAGGATGTATCTTTGTCTTTGTTTTCTCGTGTTTTAGTCGAGTAATCTGTGTGTGAGCTTCGAACATCATACGGGTTGATCTGTTCTTATCCTGAGTGCTGAAGTGTGATACCCTTTCCGTATCAAAGATTAACTGCCACTTTGGAACAATATATGGCAGTCCCCGAGTGATTGCCTGTTCTGCTGAAGTCTAGTGTGTAAACTAAATCTTAGGAACAATATAAGACCACCGCCGAGGCGCTGCCCAGGGCGTCAAGGTTTGGTGCTCAACATAGCTCTGGGGCGGTATATGGTAGTTTTCTAGTTGCTGCTTTGACGGCCGAGGTTTAGTACATAAATCGAAACTTCAAATATCTATTGCAGTCCTCGAGTCACTGCTCTGGATGCCGAGGTTTAATACATAACATGAAATTGAAATAACATATGGCAGTCCCCGAGTCACTGCTCTGGATGCCGAGGTTTAATACATCATTGGTCCTTGACCTTGAAATACTATGCTATGAGTAAAATGGACGAAGCAGGGCTACGTTCCATGGCCGCTTCGTTTCTTCGCCAGCTTTGTCTGCCTTGTCCCTTCCGGGGGATTGAGCATCGATTAAATAATAGGCATCGTTATGTAATGCCTTGCTCACGATGAATGGTCCCTCCCATGGAGGTGACAGCTTGTGCATGCCGGCCGTGCGTTGCACCAGTCTGAGGACTAAATCTCCTTCTTTGAATACCCTTGGATTCACCTTTTTGCTGTGATATCGTCGCAGGTTCTGCTGATAAATAGCTGATCGTGATAGTGCCAGTTCTCTGGCTTCTTCTAGCAGGTCTACAGTATCTTGCCGAGCTATTTCGTTTACTTCCGAGGTTGTATACTGAGTAACTCTTGGCAAGTCATGTATTATGTCGGCTAGAAGCACGGCCTCTGCCCCGTACACTATAAAGAATGGTGTGTATCCTGTTGACCTATTTGGAGTAGTTCTGAGGCTCCATAACACGGCTGGGAGTTCCTCAATCCAACATCCTGCCGACCTTTGCAGTGGTTCAACAAGTCGTGGTTTTATTCCTGACAATACTAGTCCATTAGACCTTTCCACTTGCCCATTAGACGCTGGGTGAGCCACAGAGGCAATATCTAACCTTATGTATTTTTCTCTACAGAATCTGGCAAAGGCTCCTTCTGCAAAATTTGTGCCATTATCTGTGATAATACTGTGTGGGTACCCATATCTTAAAATAATATCTTTGAGAAATTTTACTGCTATGGGCCCATCACACTTTTTTATTGGTTTCACTTCAATCCATTTTGTGAACTTGTCCACCATAACCAATATGTGGGTCATTCCCCCTCGGGCCGGCTTAAATGGTCCCACGATATCTAAGCCCCACACAGCAAATGGCCAAGTGATGGGTATTGTTTTTAACTCGGCCGATGGCATATGTATTTTGGTTGCGTATCTCTGGCAACCATTGCATTTTCCCACCAACTCTTTGGCTTCTTTCAACGCCGTCGGCCAATAAAATCCATGCCTGAATGCTTTGGCTACCAATGCACGAGATGAGGCATGATGTCCACACTCTCCTTGATGTATATCTAGGAGGATCTCCCGGCCTTCTGCCGAACTCACACATTTTTGCAATACGCTTGTGACACTTCTTTTATATAGCTCATTGTTTATGATCGTATAAGCTTTCGCTCTCCTTACAGTTTGTCTTGCTAATACTTCATTGCTTGGTAATACCGCGTCTTTAAGGTAAGAGAATATGGGTTGCGCCCATAGCGGTGTGACTTTTTCTGGTGTGGTCTCACTGTCTATTTCCATGTTTTCTGCCGACATATCTACCTCGGCCTTCTCCATAATTGTGCTTACTTCTGCTGTCCTCCTCTTGGGGGATTCCGAGTTACATTGCTGGTCTACCTCCATCGGCACATTGTCTGCTGCCGAATTAGCCGGGATAAAGATAGATTCGGATTCTGGTGAAGGGATTATTGATGGTTTTCTGAGGTGTTCCAGGGCAATACCCGGTGGAATTGACTGCCGGGTTGATCCGAGCTTTGACAACGATTCATGCATCATTTTCTGTCCGAGGTATGTGGCTAAATTCACATCCTTCAAAGTATCCACTGATCTTTTGCACATGAAATCTGTATAAAGCCATATTAGCATCTAACGCATCCCAATTTCCTGAGACTTGCTGTACTACTAGGTCCGAGTCCCCATAGCATAAGATTCGGCGTATGCCAATCTCTTTTGCTACTTTCAATCCATGAACCAGTGCTTCATATTCGGCTACGTTGTTGGATGCGGCAAAATGTATTTGTAGCACATATTTTAGCTGATCTCTTTTAGGCGAGGTTAACACTATTCCCGCCCCCAAACCATTTCTTAGTTTGGAACCATCGAAATGCATCGTCCAATAACTTGGATCTGGTAATGGTGGCTCGTATTGCACTTCGGCCCAATCTACGAAGAAGTCGGCGACTGCTTGAGATTTGATTGCATCTCTCCTGTCAAATTGTGGAGCGTATGGTGACAATTCGATTGCCCATTTAGCTATTCGGCCACTTGCATCTTTGTTGCTCAATATGTCGGATATGGGCGCTTCACAGATCACTCTGATGGGATGCTCTTCGAAGTAATGTTTAAGCTTTTTTGCCGACATGTACACCCCATAAGCCATCTTCTGATAATGTGGGTAATTCTGTTTTGAAGTGGACAACACCTCACTTAAATAATATACCGGCCTCTGTACCAACTTATTATTTTCAAGTCGTTCTACTACGACTACAGCACTTACTACTCTATTGGTAGCCGCTATATAGAGTAACATAGGCTCTTTTGATAACGGAGAAGCCAAAATAGGTGTTGTGACCAACATTTTTTTCAACTCATGAAACGCGCTGTCCCCTTGTGGAGTCCAAACGAATTTATCTGATTTTTTCATCAGCTGATATAATGGTAGCGCCTTCTCTCCCAGCCGACATACAAATCGGCTGAGCGAGGCTAGACAACCCGTGAATTTTTGCACATCATTTAAGCATCTTGGCAATTCCATTCTTTCTACTGCCTTAATCTTTGTTGGGTTGGCCTCTATACCTCGGCTGGATACAAGAAAACCGAGTAATTTTCCTACCGGCACGCCAAACATGCACTTGTCCAGATTAAGCTTCATTCGGAACCTTCTCAAGTTCGCGAAGGTCTGCCGTATATCCTCCAGTAACGTTTTGCTTTCCTTGGTTTTAATGACTACGTCATCTACATATACTTGTACATTTTTTCCTATCTGATCATGTAGACATTTTTGCATGCATCTCTGATATGTTTCTCCTGCATTCCGCAGGCCGAATGGCATTGTGCGATAGCAATAAGCCCCGTACGGGGTAATAAATGCAGTCTTTATTTGATCGGCCGGATTTAACGATATCTGGTGGAAACCAGAGTACGCGTCTACAAATGATAATAACTCACAACCAGCGGTCGAATCAATGACTTGGTCTATTCTAGGCAATGGAAAAGGATCTTTTGGACACGCCTTGTTCAGGTTCGTGTAATCGATACACATTCGCCATACAACGGCTACATTGGGATCATCTTTCTTCTTTTCTACCAGCACCGGATTCGACAACCAATCCGGGTACAGCACCTCCATGATGAACCCGGCTGCGAGGAGCCGAGCTATTTCATCCCCTATTATTTTTCTCCTGTCTTCGGCGAAGCGGCGGAGAGGTTGCTTCACCGGCCTTGCTCCTGGCCTTACATTCAAAGAGTGCTCAGCCAACTCCCTCGGAACACCTTGCAGATCCTGAGTTGACCATGCAAATATGTCCCGATTCTCACGGAGGAAGTTGATGAGCTCGCTTTCCTATTTAGCGTCCAGGCCTGCACCAATAGTAACAGTACGCTCCGGGTGTTGCTCATCTATCTGAGACTTCTTCGTTTCTTTAGTCGGCTGAAAAGAGACACTGCCATGCGGGTTGGCGAGTGCCGGCATGTTCAGCTGTGCCGACTGAGCGAGGGCCGCTACCTCCTGAATCCTTCTTTTTTCTCTTGCTATAACCAATGATTCGGCCAAATTTGACCCGGCTGATGCACACTCCATTGATTTCTTGTAATCCCCTGTTATAGTTATCACTCCTTGTGGTCCAGGTAGCTTCATTTTCAGATAACTTATATGACAGCTGCTCATGAATTTGGCCAACGCTGGTCGTCCGAGTAGAGCATGATAACAGCTCTCTAGATCCACCACTTCAAACTCTAAGTTCTCCGCTCTGCAGTTATCTCTTGTGCCGAATAATACATCTACTCGGACCTTACCAATGGGTTCACATGAAAGCCACGCACTATCCCATGGAAAGTGGTCCTCGTGGATTGCAACATGTTCTGCGATATTCCGAGTTTATGCATGGTATCTTTGTACATGATATTGATACTACTTCCATTGTCTATGAGTACTTTTGAAAATTTGACATTGATGCTCGGTCCAACAAATGTCGGATCCAGCACAAGTGCATATGATCCGGGATTTGGCATTATCTTGGGATGATCCTTTATGCTCCAAGTTATCTCCTGATCCGACCAAGGCACATATCTCGGTACTGCCGGCATTACTGCATTTACTTCCATATGCCGGCGCTGCACACTTTGCTTGTCTTGTTGTTCCGTTGTGAACACGCAATAGGACTGATGATGTTCTCTGTAATCATTGCGTCCGGTAGTCGCCGGATTTGTTCTTCCATCCTGGACTTGGTTCATCACTTGATGCACCGCGTCTCTCCGATCCGAGTTATCGTACATCGGGGGAGGCGGTATCGATCTTGCTGCGCATTTGCTCCAATCAACCGTGGTGATGCTGCTGATGTACTTGATGGGTGCTTGAACCCTGCGGGTTTCCACTTTGCATTTTTCATCCATGCACATTGGCGAGTGGTATGGTTGGCTTGACTGGATGGGTTTGACGTGTGAAATTTGCACGGCTGATCTATCATGGATTGAACGTACTTCGCCTCTCCGCCATCGCTTTCATTTGTTCTGGGGTCCACTGCCTTTTTCCTTCATTTCTTGGTGTCCACTGTTGAGGACCATTCTTCTGCCGTTGAGTTGCCCCATGACCCGGTGGGTCCTGTGCTACCGCCGCCACTTGGGCCGAATTATATCTATAATCTGGCCTTTCTTCTCTTCTTCTTCCTCTGAAATCACCGCGCCTGGATGACCCGGCCAAATCTCTTGCATAATGGTCCTGTTGCTCGCGATGATCTGCCGACATTAATTCTGGTTGCGTTGGGTCTCCTAATGCGTAGGAGTCCGCTATTCTAATAGTTTCTGCCAATGTGGTCGGCATATCTCTCTGCAAACGTTGCCATAATACGCTGCCATAACGGCATCCTTGCGCGAACCAAGCTATTGCTTGCGATTCTATGACTCCTTCACATGAGTTTCTCAGGTTGCACCACCGAGTTAAAAATTCTCTATCTGTTTCATTCGGCCTTTGCTTGCACATGGCTAACTGTTGTGGCCTGTTTGGCCTCTTGTATGTACTGGTAAAGTTGACAAACATTTCTCAAAATCCAGCCAACAGCTTGATACCGCTGGTAGATTATTCAGCCACACTCTAGCTGGTCCTTCCAGCATTTGTGGTACATACCGTACTGCCCATCGTAGGTTCCCACCCGCTATTTTTACAGCAGTGGCATAGTCAATTAACCAGTCTTGTGGTTTGGTACTTCCATTATATGTTTTCGCGCCCCTTGCCAGCTGAAAGTTCGGCACAGGAGGTTCGCCCATGATCCGTGGTCCAAAGCATGTCGGCCCCGGCGGACCCTGTTCTTCCAACAACTCGGACCTATATAGCCGGTCCAGCTTCACTCTTGCATCATTTGATGGCAAATCTACATACAAAACTCATCCTCAGATTCCATAATGGTTGTTTCCGCCATGGATTGCATATTCCATTTCGGAATAACCATCATTATATCTCTCATTAATTTGATTGTGGCGAGCTGGCCTTGTTTCTCTTTCCTGCCGGGTTTCATGCCTCGGTTGTGGGTTGAGTGGCAGTTCTCTCCTTACTTCGACCGGGGTATTGTTCTCATGATTGCCTCTCGCGGGCTCTCTTCTGCCGAGGTCTCCGTTGCCTCGGCTTCCGCCGTCTTTCTCCACACGGCCGTGGTTCCTCTCCCCACTGTTACCTCGGCTTGCATTGCCTCTGTTTTCATTTGCCTTTCCGGCCATTTCCAGATCATATGGGACAATATGCTTGTTCCTCTTCCCTGAGGTTACTGCTTTGTCTCTTCGAGCATTATTTCCGGGTGAAGATGGTGCTGCCACAAACAAGGCTGGTGCTGCTCCTGCCGAATGAACCATTCGCGAGGCCCCTGGACTCGCCGGGTTTGCTCTGAGCATTTCCTCATTTTGCTGGTTCGCGATGCGCACCAGCTCGTTTACTCTTTCTTGTTGTTTCTGCCGGGCCTCACCGGTCAACCCCTCTAACTCTAATGCTGCGGCATTTGCCGCTCTTAGGTTTCTTGCCGGGGTATTGTACCTCGGCAAGCCCAAATCCTCTGATTCTGCTTTATGAGCTTCATGCTCTTTGTTGATGTCATCCATGAGGTTCTTCCCTCTCAATCTTAGTTCGTCCACCCGTTCGGGCGCGACGTCAAGCTTATTTGCTTTGGCATATTCTCGCAGGGTCCTGTTTAAGGACTCCCGCAAGGCCGACACCTTTTTTGCCTCTATCAGCACCTTTTGCCTCGTTTCCTCTAACTCTGCCTGAGCATTTGCCGGATTAAGTATCGGCACTACAGGTGTAGTCAGGCTTTCTATGGTCGCCTGAAGAATATTCTCTGGCCTTTCCAGAGGTGGCCCTCTTACTCTTGGTGCCTTTGGGGTGGTGTTTTGCACCTCGGTCGGGTTGGTTGCTGGTGGGATTACCTCGGAGGACATTGGTGCTGTCTGCCTGTGTGCGCCCTGTACACCGGTGGCGGGTTCTTCCGCTGATCCGCAGCTTCTACTCCGCTTGCACCGCCACGACCATTACCTCGACGCTACCTGCAGGATGCGCTCCGGGCGGACGGCCTGCAGCGTTAAGAGGTGGATCTCCTGCAACAACAACTTGGTGAGGATAAACGCCAGAGATGTCGACGCCGACGTAAACCTGGTGCCCGCCCAGGTTGATGAAGACACCATTACGCGGGGGAGCTTTCCCCCTGAAGCTCCCTGCATTGTCGCTGACATAATCACAGAGACCAAATCTCTGGACTAAGCCCGAAACAACGCGCTCGGCCGTCTTGATGAAGTTTCCCGTCCGGATCATAACTCCAGCTAGCACCGCTGCTGGCCCCACGGTGGGCGCCAACTGTCGTGGTGGTGGCACGGCAGATGCCATGGGTAGGCTAAAGTTAGGGGCCAATGGATGCTAGAGGGATCTAGGGAGGGAATATGTAGTGGATTCAACACAGAAAGCTAACGCAAAGATCTGTATTTCTCCTTCTTTGAATTACAAGTGCTCCTTGAGCTGTATACAAGGAGAAAAAGAGAACTTTACCAGCCTAACGGTACCAAGAATGAGTCGATCCCCTCCTTAGGGTCCAAGCTTGCCCTTATAAAGGAGAGCCTTGGGTTCCTTTAGGGCTGATGTGGCAAGCATATTCCAGGAATATGCTTGTCCTTATATAGTAGTTCGGCGCCCCCCTTTCCCTGTCGCTCCCCTAATGACGGCAAGGTTCCAGAGGGGCCCTCCTGTGTACCTTGGGCTTCAGGACTGTCACCTCCGTGACCTCCTTCTGTCTCTCTGTCGCTCTGCACCTTTGTCCCTAGTGCTTGGCTTCGCTCAGATTCTCCTTAGCCTGCTACTAGAGTTTGACTTTAGGCTTCTCCTTCTCCTGCAAGCTTACAGATCTGCCTCGCGTAACTTCGGCTTGTCCTTCACCTGCATCAAGATTACTTGGGCTAACCCGGCCGACTTACGCAGTATCTCGGCCGGGTAACGCCTTGCCCTTACTATAAGGGTCCTGTCCTTTCCTATCTCGGCCGACCTCTACAGGATTCGGCCGACTCAGAGTGTAACTCGGAAACTAGACGGGGCACACCCTTTCATCTTTCCCCGTCTTTACCCTATCCGGGGTTACCTCCCCAACATCTGCCAAAGAGTGAAAGCAGAGCATCAGAGACCCGCAGGACTGTTGCAACCATTGCAGATTCTGGAATGGAAATGGGATTCCGTCGGAATGGACTTTATCACCGGTTTGCCTACTTATAGTAGGGGAAATGACTCAATCTGGGTCATAGTTGATAGACTGTCCAAGGTAGCCCACTTCATACTTGTCAAGACTACCTACCAGAGTGCGAAGCTAGAAGAGCTGTACATTGCTTGGATTGTTAGTCTGCATGGAACCCCCATGACCATAGTATCAGATCGAGGAACCCAGTTTACCTCGAGATTTTGGCAGAAAGTCTAGGAAGGATTGGGAACCAAGTTGAATTTCAGCACCGCGTATCACCCGCAAACAGATGGACAGACTGAGAGAGTCAACCAGATCTTAGAGGATATGCTTAGAGCTTGTGTGTTAGAGTACGGATCAAAATGGGAAGACTGCCTGCCTTTCGCAGAATTCTCATATAACAATAGTTATCAAGCTAGTTTGCAGATGGCACCATTTGAATTCCTATATGGAAGAAAGTGTCATACCCCTTTGAATTGGTCGCAAGTAGGAGAGAGTCAGATCTTTGGACCCGACATTCTCTGAGAAGCAGAAGAGAAGGTTCACAAAGTCCATGAGCACCTCAAGACCGCCCAATCTAGACAAAAGAGTTATGCTAACAAGAGAAGGAGAGACCTGACTTTCAATGTCGGAGATTTTGTATATCTCAAGGTTTCACCATTGAAAGGAACCCAACGCTTTAGTCTGAAAGGAAAGTTAGCCCCCAAATATATCGGACCCTTCAAGATTCTGAACTGTCGAGGAGAAGTATCGTATCAACTGGAACTACTTGAAGAGATGTCAGCCATCCACAATGTGTTCCATATCTCGTTACTTCGCAAACGTCTGGAAGTGCCGGAGAAGACTGAAGTTTTCAAGAACATCGATCACAGAGCTGTGGAGATCAACAATGACCTGACGTATCGTGAAGTGCACATCCGTATCTTAGAAGAATCTTACAAAACCACCAGGACCAGGAGTATCAAGTTTCTCAAGATTCAATGGAGCAACCATACCGAAGAAGCCACTTGGGAGCGAGAAGATTACATTAGGACAAAGTTCCCAGATCTCTTTAGTTCCTAGTTTTCTTTGTAAATCTCGAGACAAGATTTTGTTTAAGGGGGGAAGGTTTGTAACATCCCAAAACTATAATCCAAGGTTATTAAGATCCAAATCATCAAAATTAGGGTTGAAATTATCAAAGCATTCATATGTGTGTGCATTTAAATAGGAGTTGATTTGAATTGCCATGATTAAGTGATCCATTGCTTGTAAAATGATTCTTAGGGGAAATAAACATCATCTAGATCATTCCCAAACAAATCCCAAAGAAAAACAAATCAAAATGAATAAAATAACCAAATGGTCATTTGTGCCAAATTAACTACCATGCCTACTTTGGCTATTCCTAGTACTAAAAACCTAACAGAAAAAATTATGGATCTTTGCACCCCTTGCTAGTACACATAATGATGTACCAAGGCCCACTTTGTGATCTGCCAAAAACATCCAAATACTAATTTTAATTAACATTTGAAAATCGAATCTATATCATATGGGAAGATCCCACTGTTTCAAAAACCACTCAAACAAGCTCAATTTTCAAAACCCAAGCACCCACAGAGTCTCAAGCTTAGTACTAGCACGCCTACCAAAAATCTTTGCAAAATTCAAAAATAACTTTCTTGCGGCCATTACAACAAACACATGGCAGGCAGGGTTTAAACTCTAAAACTAGCTCACTGTTTTGAACATGGTTTTGCCCCCAAATGATCTCCATTTAATCCCTTTGTCCCCCTTTGATCAAACCAGACCCTTAGCAACCCCATCCCCTACCCCTAGTGGCATTGCCATGCCAACCCGAGCCCATGCCGCCGGCCAAACCTTGCCCCGCCCCAGCAGACCATCCCACTCTCTGTCGCCATGTCTAGTAGCTAGCTCACACCTCACCGCCACCCTCTGTCCCCTCCCCGAGCCGAGACGGACCGTGGACCACCGCCAATGCGCCGCGCACCAAGCTTCTGCACCATGCCGAGCACGCGCCAGAGCACCGCGCCTGACACGCATGCATGCACCGCCCCTCGACCACAACCCACGTCCACCGCTCCGCCACAACCCCAGGAGCACGCCAGACATGCCCATTCGCCTCCCAACGCACCACAACCACCGCTCGCTGTTGACACCGCCGCCTCTGCCGCTAAGAGCGCTAGCACCGCCTGGCCAAACGCCACCGCCCCTAGGCCTGCATTCAATGTGTAGAGCACCGCTAGGAGACCAGCCACCGTCCCCTACCTGGAGCCACGCTGCTAGCACGATGTGCAGCCCTCGCTGGAGCCGCCCGCCCGTGCCTCTCAGTCGTGTCGTCGTCCTATAAATAGAGGCCACCCCCAGCCATTCTCTGCACACCACTCACCTCCCCTCACCTCACTGGACCTTCCCCACTTCACCCCGGAGCAAGGCGAGCAGCCGTTGGCCGGAATTGCACCGGAGCTGGCCGCCTCTGGAGGAGAAGGGTGCCGCTGATTCCGACCACCCCCGGAGCTGCCTCGACCGTCCCTGAGCTCGCCGTCGACCACCAGTCTGTTTGTCCGCCTTGCCGTTGTTGCTGGAGCCCTGGTATACCCCCTGAGCACCCCCATCGAGCATCTAGGATTAGAGTTCGCCGGCGACAGGTCTGTCGTCGACGACGAGCCCTAGCCGTTGATACCCGTTCTAATCCAACGACCCATATCACTCCATACCGCTTCGCGCATTATAAGCCACTGACCGGTGGACCCCCTGTCAGCTGAGCCCCGCGCCGCGTAGTGTCACTGGGCCGGCCCGTTAGCGTTCCCGCGCGACCCATTTAGTTTGAATTAAGATTTTTCTATTTTTGTTTAAACCTAGTTCTATCCCCTAGTTTGAAATTCAATTCAGAGAGATTTACAAATCCAAATGGAGTGATTCCAATTTTGTTAGAAAGCTACTAAAAAGATCTACCCAAGCCCGTTCGATTTAATTCAATTAGAGTTAGAGATCTCTCCTAGTAAAAATAACAAAACAGAAGCATTTGCACCTTGCAACATTTTTATAAAATCAACCACGATAGCTTTTGACTTGATTCCAACTCTCAAAAATCACATTTAACCATACCTATATGAATATGTAATAATATTAGGGTTTACATGAAGTGACTTTGGACTAGTACCAAAATAATGCTATATAGACATTTCTAGGCACTTTAAATCATTAAATAATGAACTTAAACCAAAGTAATTATGAACCAACTTTTAAATCACATTCCCACATGTTAGAATATGTGGTGATGACATGTGTCCACATGATCCATATTTTAAGTGGTGAATATTAAATCTTAGTTATCTTTAATGAGTAGAAATTACTTTTCTTAAATAAAAAGAATGAAACTAGTTAATAAAACTTGTGATTCTTGTGATGATAATAGATCATAAAATGTGTGCCTTAAAGTGCTATTTAGACTACTTAAGCATTATTTGGTGATTGTGTACTCCATATGTATTTATAGACGATAGTACCGACCAAGCTTTTGAGGAGGAGTTCTATCAAGAGGAGGAAGAAAACTTCAACCACTGCACCAACCAAGGCATGCTACTATTGGCAAGCTAACCCTTGCAAGAATTATATTAGCAAGCTACTATTGGCAAGCTAACCCTTGCAAGAATTGTATTAGCAAGCTACTATTGGCAAGCTAACCCTTGCAAGAATTATATTAGCAAGCCACCATTAACAATGCAAGCTAACACTTGCAAGTATAATGCTTAGCAAGCTAGGATTAAACTAGATAGTTTAGCAAAGATGCTTTAGGCATGATTTGGTGATACTACTTTGACTATTACTACCCCAAGTATTACTTTCCAATCTTTACTTCCTTTACTTTACACAAAGTCCTTTACTTGTTTTAAAGGTAACATTAAGAGTATAAAACTTGACCTATAGAGATAATTTTAGATGTCATTCTATGGCATGAGATTGATCCCATCTTTCCCACCTTAGTGAACACTCTTAACTTAGTAGTTTAGAGTACATAAAAACTTGAGTCACTTTAGATGGGAACACTTGGTGAAAATGAATTATGAAAACCTTGGAATGATGAGTCATTCTATTGAGATGTTTTGACATGTGTTGAGAAACACAAATGGTTTATGATGATGAAAATGTTGAGGCATGAGCCTTAGCCCTTTTATAAAAACTGATGGTTGGATTTAGATGTGATACCATTCCAAATTTACCGTACAACCACAATACCTAAATGGGGTAAGGCTTAGCCAGAAGTTTATATGCATTAGTATTAGTTCCCTCGCGGGAGAGGTTTGAGCTAAGGCTACCTCTCAATGTTGTCCACCTATGTAGTGCCCAAGATGACAGATGGTCATGGTTGGGAGGCCATGCTCATAGGAGAGGTGCTTATACTAGGGTGTGTAAAGGAAAGGTTATGTTTGATTATCTGCATACTAAGTATGATGATTCAGGGTTAACCCTGATAGATGTATCGAATCTTGTGGTGAAAGTGTACCACCTCTGCAGATGTCAAACTAATCGAATAGCCGCATCCGCGGTTATGGACAGTTGGAATGGCCATACTATTTCGTTGTCAGATGTTTTCAAAATAACTTATGGAAGGAATGATGAATCTTGACTTGAACACAACATGGTTGTGTTTATGACGATAGCTTCCCAACTTAAGTGATTCTAGAACTTTATTTTATCTTTCTTTGATTCAGAACTCAACTTAGGTTTGAAACTTAACTTTATAGTTAAACTTAGAGTTAGTACTTCAACTTAGAATTATACTGTCGTGGTGGTGTCACGGCAGATGCCATGGATAGGCTAAAGGTGGGGAGAATATGCACTAGAGGAATCCAGAGAGGGATAGTGTGGTGATTCCACACATAGATGTTTTGTATTCAGTAGGTATCCAAGGTTTACAATTGCTCCTTGAGCTGTGTTGGGGAGAGGAGGAAGAAGGAACTCTCTTACTCTCTCCACTAGCTAGCTCTCATGGACCAACTAAAGATCAACCAAGTAAAAAACCACCAGCCAAAAACCCACCCCTTCTACAGATGCCCTAGCCCTCGTTATATAGGGGTGGCTAGGTCTCCAATTAGGGCTTACGTGTAGGAATATTCTAGGGAATATGCCCCTTCCCAAAATAGTAAACCGACCGGGTCACTTTTCCCCATCGTAAGCCATGCAGAGGCTACGTGAGCCTTCTGTGCAGCGTCATCCCGACACAGTAACGCCACCCTTGTCGGCCACGCCGGTGGTTCTAGCCTCGTCTGGCCACGCTCCAGCGTACAGTGACCTCCTTTTGACCAGCGAGATACCTTCCTTCTCTTGCAAGCCTGATTTAACCTGGATCGTGCCTGGTTAATCCGGCCACACTGGTACCTGCATACAACATACATAAATTCTGCCGGCATACGACATAAGTCGGCCGGAACCCAGTTAGGTGGTCATCCTCCGGTCCGGGTTACTCCGTGATTCGGCCTTCCTTGAGGTGACTCAGCTAGCATTCGCTTTGACCTTGTCGTACCTCGGCTAACTCGGCCATTATACCCCGGCGTGACCCTACTCGGGGGTATCCCCCCAACATTAGTCCCCGAAGCTGGTGCGGTCTTAGCAGCCTTAGTCGCTAAGGCCACAACAGGTTCAATTTTACCGAGCCTTTTGCTTCCTTTTCCGAGTTACCTCATATCCCGGATTTCATTGGCTAGCTTTTCCCTTAGCACATTCCGAGTTTTCACTCGCTGGCCGGGTCATCCCATAGTTATCCGGGTTATTCTTCCTTCTCTCGTACGCTTCCCCACGTGGAGGGTAATCATTACTTTGCCTCATTTTAAGGGCATGCGCTAGTTACTGCTCCAGTTAATGTCAGGTATTACTGTTGCACACGTCACATCGTGTCTGTCTCCTCGTTAACCGTATCACCACGTCGCGTCGTGGGATCTCCTGCGCCCTGTTGCCCTTCCTGTGGCTCGTCTCTGATTGGCTGATCCGGATTATACACGGCCACACCGTGTGGCCCTTCCACACCGCATGATCCCACTAACCCAACCCGGGCGTGGTTAAATAGGGGAGGGGCGCGCCCCTTGGTGGTTTTCCCCATTCTCGCGCCCCTCTGCCTCTTCTTCTTCTTTTTTCCCAGCGACAGCACCGCCGCTGCCGCACCTGCTTAGCAGTGCCACCGCTGCACCGTTCCTCGCGCACCAGCATCGCCGCCACTCCCGCGCATCTCCACCGCCACGGGTCCGCGCCAGTCCAAGGCACTGCCCCCCACCGCCGATAGGGCCAGTGAGGACAGCGACCTAGATATGACAGAGGAAGAGCTCGCCGTCGCGGAGGCGGAGATGGAGGAGGAGGCGGAGAACGCCGAACGCGGTGCCAGGGCTGGCTCCTAGGTGTGCCCGGACGACCTAGACTGGTTGTACCGCACCCGGCGCATCCCGGAGGGCCTGGTTGCCCATCTCGCCACTGAGGAACTTGCTCCCTCACCTAATCCGGGTGAGTTCGTAGTGTTCCTCTCCCACTTCTAGCGTGGGTTCGGCCTCCCTGTTAGCGACTTCTTCCACGATTGGCTCAACACCTACGAGCTTCAACCGCACCACCTTCCGGCGAATGCCATCACTTCTCTTTCTTCCTTTGCCTCCACCATAGAGGGCTACGTCGGATTGTGGCCCACTAAGGAGCTCTGGATCCGGTTTTTTTGGTCTTCGCCAGAACGTGATTCCGAATATGGAGCTTGACCTGGAGGACAAACAACTTACGCAGTTCGGTGCAGCTTCCATTTCTCCTCGGAAACAGTCCGTATTTCCCTGAGTCACGGGGCTTGATTCTTGCAAGGGCTGGGCCCGAACCTTCTTTTATGTCAGAAATGGCACGACTGAAGATCTGATCCGGCTGCGCCCCTACGTTCCGGGTCCTCCTAATCGGGATCTCTGGGACCAGATTTCCAAGAAACCCACTGTCCTGGCGAACCAAGTCAACAAACGGTTCCAGGAGCTGAAGGATGCGGGGCTGCGCAACGAGTACATGATGATCACGTTCGTCCGCAACCGGATCTCCCCTCTCCAGAAACACACACATAAACTTTGCCACATGAGCTGGCGCCTTGACCCCAACCGGACTTCCTCATTCGAGTTGAGCAACACCGAGATTTTCCGCCGGGTCAAGGCCCTCTTCACCACTGACAAGAACTTCTCTGCCAATTGGGAGTGGGGGATCGAGCACTTCTGCCGAGATAGGCTTCCTGCTGTGGTAAATCTTGTGATCCACTCATTTTTTGAGTTATATCGTATGTCGGAATTTGTTGTTTGTTTGATTCCTTTGCATTTTCTTCTTAGTTGTATCTTCAGCAAACCCTCGAGGATGGCACCGAGCCTTCTCTTAAGTGGGCGAATGATCGAGATGCCCCGGACGAGGAGGAGCCGGATCAGGAGATGTTCCTGCCGTTCCCCGATGCCACCAAGTGACCCACCGGTAACTTCTCTTCCTTAAGGGATTGGCCTGATGATGAAGATGATTCCGACGTTGAGGTGATGGAAGCATTTGATGCTGTCTCCCTTTCTTACACCTTTCCGGCATCAGCTAACCTAGGTGGGCAGATCCACGAAGATCCTCCTCTCGCCACGGGCGAGCCTGTCCCGGCCGCGTCAAAGAAAAGGGGAGCCGCTTCTGCTTCTTCCTTTGGACCTTCTAAGCCAACCAAGAGGCGAAAGAAGTCCACAGACAAAGCCGCCACCAAGCCTACGACTAAGGCCACAGCTCGGAGAGCTCGGAAACCCAAGGAGCCATTGACTTCTGACGAGTAAGTCACCTCTCCCTTATCCAATTTTCTGCTTCGTGCTTTTCTTCTGTTGTAACTTATTGTTCATCGTTTGATTCGGCAGGGCTGTGGTGGAGGTACCTCAGAGCGGATCCGGTATTGCTTCGCCACTCTGGCATAGCCCCTGTCCCCCTCATAGCGACGAATCTCGCCCGCTGAGCCCCATTCAGGAGGGTTCAGCGGCTGCTCCGGGTTCTAGCCCGCCTCGTCCAGAGGAGGGCAACCTGGGTGCAGGGGGAAGTGGCTCTGCCGGAGTAATAGATGCTCCCATATCCACCTCGGCTCAGCCGCAACCAGCTACCTCCGAGGTACCAATAGCACCCTCGTCAAGACAAGCACCAACACAAGCTCCAGCGCCAGCACCAACAGCAGCAGCACAAGCAACAGCAGCAGCACCAACTCCCTCCGCCTTGTTCGAGTCTACCAAGGCTCGGCGAGAAGACACAACCAGCACCAAGGCTAGCACCAAGGCTGTGCCCAAGGGAAAATCCACAGCACAAACCTCAACCTCTCAGCAGCAGCCCAAGGGCAAGAAGGCTTCTGACGCCACTGAGGCAGCATCTATCGAGGCTGGACAGCGTACACTTGCGTCCATGCTTCCGAAGAAGACCCCACCGAAGAAAGACACCTCTGCCGGGTCAGCTGATGTGCAACTTGTTCTGCACACCAGCCCCGCTGCTGCACAAGTTGAGAGGAAAGAGGCCCACGCCAAGGGTTTGATCGTGCCCCACATGCTTAGCAGAGAACGCTATCCTCTGG
Source organism: Avena insularis (assembly GCA_023614405.1). Classification (NCBI taxonomy): domain Eukaryota; kingdom Viridiplantae; phylum Streptophyta; class Magnoliopsida; order Poales; family Poaceae; genus Avena; species Avena insularis. The sequence continues at coordinate 280,689,736 of CM042694.1, read as the reverse complement.
CCTTGATCGAGTTCGTTAATAACTGGAACAAGGCGGAGTTCGTCAATAACGACGAACTCCGGGAGAAATTTGGGCCTGCCGAGTTTGCGGTGCAGATGAACACAGCTGCCAAGGCTATCAATCTTGCTGGCCGGATGATGGAGGTACGCTAGTTCGTCTTTTTTTAACATGTACTAGTGCTTAGTCATATAACCATTAGTCCCCGAGCCTCCGGGGGAGTAACTTGTTACTCGGCCGGATGCTCCTTAGAGAATTAGCGTAGCTTCTTAGTAACTTCGAATATGCACACACCTAGAGCCGGGTTAAGTTCCACTTGACCCGGATCTTGTACTCTTCGAATATGCACAAACCCAGAGCCGGGTTAAGTTCCACTTGGCCCGGATCTTGTACACTTCGAATATGCACACACCTAGAGCCGGGTTAAGTTCCACTTGGCCCGGATCTTGTACACTTCGAATATGCACACACCTAGAGCCGGGTTAAGTTCCACTTGGCCCGAATTTTCTACACTTCGAATATGCACACACCTAGAGCCGGGTTGAGTTCCACTTGGCCCGGATTTTGTACACTTCGAATATGCACACACCTAGAGACGGGTTAAGTTCCACTTGGCCCGGATTTTGTACACTTAGAATATGCACCTGACTAAGCTATCCTTGCTCTTTTTCAGGTGACTACCAATCGCCGGAGCGCTGAGTTTCAGCGCCTCTTGGACACGCATAAAGCGTTGCGTTCGAAACATTCTACGCTTCTCGCTGAGTTTGAGAAACAGGGTAAGTTTTCTCCTTGGCTTTTTTCCATCTTTCTTTGTCTTTTCCCACCGAACTAATCTGTTATTCGGATTGGGCAGCCGGAGTGGAGGCCGAAAACATCCTCATCAGGAAGAACTTTGACAAGATAAAAGGTAAGTCACTTCGGTTACTTAACTTATGTGCCCTCTTTCCGTTCTCCTGAGCTCGGCAAGTATCCATACCTCGGCTTTGCCGGGTCAACAAACTGTTTCAGCATCTCTTGAAGATAGTGTGCCCGTGCCTGATATGATGCTGCATTTTCTCGAACAAGCAGGGCAGCATCAGGCCGAAATTAAGAAGAAGGATGATGAGCTCACCCTTCTCCGGACCAAGGATGATGAAATTGCCAAGCTCAAGGAAGAAATGAGGAAGCTCAAGGCGCTCCACAAAACCGAGCTAGATAAAGCTGGACAAGACTTTACTGAAGAGCGAGAACGTCTCAACCTCCAAATTTCCAAAGATCAAGAACTGCTGAAAGAGGCCGACACTAAGCTTGAGTCGGCAAATGCCGAACTTGTGCAACTCCGGAAGAGGCGTGACAACTGCACCAAGGATCTGACCCGGATCCATAGCCATATTTCTCGTAAGCTCTTTTCCTTCAACCGACATTGATCTTTCCAGGTCAACTTCCTTTACTTATTTCACTTGTCTCATTTTCAGACAAATTTCCGGAGGGTGATGCCATTGCATCCACTGTCGTTGCCAAGTTCCGCCAGAAGAGGGGCACCCCAACTGGTTCTGGCGCTGAAAACATTCCTTATGACATGGAGGACCTGCTGGTCAGCTTATCTTCTCGCGTCGAGATTGTGAAGAACTATGGTAAGGATATCCTGGATGTAGCAGTCCGGATCTTCAATGCCTTTTGGCCTGATGAAGACACTCCGGAGGGCTCCACTGCTCTGATTAACAAGCTAATGGAGTGCGAGACTCAACTTGACCTCTGGAGGGAATCTGCTGGACGCGCCGGAGCTGAAATTGTCCTCCACTATGTGCTCACATGGTATGAAAAATAAACTTGAAGCTTCTTGAGCGCATGCGCACCGGATCAAGGTGGTCCACTGACCCGGATTGGATAGCTCAGCGCAAGGCTTGCGCCCATAGCCTCATTCAGTATGCCCCCATCCATCAATGGAACGAGGGACCAAGCTTCCTTGGTGCTATTGATGACGAATATGTCGAAGATGGTTCAGGTGAAGAGGAAGAGGACGAAGCCTCGGACGTCGAAGAAGATGAAGATGATGCTGAAGCCGAGGCCGGAGTTCCCCCTTCCGCTCCTTGATCAAACACTTTGCAATTTATCAGATCCCCGGTATGCTGGGTGCAAATGTATTAAGCACACAAATTATGTTTTGCTACTAAGTTGATCGTGCCGGATTAACTTGGGTGTAGTCCCCGATTTTCATTTTCTTGTTTCTCCAATTCTTTGGCTCGGCTCGTGTATACCTTGGTTCGGTTTTATGACTTACGAGTCCGAGTTTCTAAAATTGACTTAACAATACTTGGAAACTTTAGGACTAGCTCAAAATAATTCAGCTTAGTAAAAACAAGGTAAACATAAAGTTAGTCAAAATAACAAATGTCGCCTCAATTAAGTTCTTTTACTTAGTCGTTTTTTGTGTGCTACACAATTCCAAACTTGTTCTCTTGCTTGCCATGAAGCCAAATCTTGTTGGACAGCAGCAAATCGAAGAGTTGAGTCTTTGGTGCTCACACACTACTAATCCGGCTTAGGCAGAAGCAACTCAAACCAGCCGACATAAAAATAAACAACAGGTATATAGGACAACGAATATTATTAAGGCAGTCCCTGAGTTACTGCTCGAGGTGCCACGATTTCATTGATAACTCATTACCGGCATACATACCGACGTATGAGAGACTCAGATACACACACTTGTTTGCTAAGTGTAGAACGGACGAAGTAGAGCTACATTCCATGGATGCTTAGATTCCTCGCCGGACCTGTCCGCCTTGTTCTTCTCCTGTGGTTTTGCATCGATGAGATAGTACGAGTCATTGTGCAATGCTTTGCTCATAATGAATGGCCCTTCCCATGGGGGGGATAGCTTATGCATGCCAGTAGTACGTTGTACCAACCGGAGTACCAGATCACCTTCCGGAAAGACTCGGGGGTTAACTTTCCGGCTATGATAGCGTCGGAGATTTTGCTAATATATGGCGGATCTGGACAATGCCAATTCTCTCACTTCTTCCAGCAGATCAACATCATTTTGCCGGGCTTCACGCACTTCGGCTTCTGTGTATTGGGTGACTCTGGGCGAATCATGCTCTTTTTTTTGAGGTAAAACAGTAGGGAAGAATCATGCTCTATGTCGGCTGGTAATACAGCTTCTGCCCATATACCAGAAAGAATGGCGTATAGCCTGTTGATCGATTCAGAGTTGTTCTTAAACTCCACAGTATCGCTGGTAGTTCTTCTATCCAGCACCCCGCTGATCTTTGCAGCGGCTCAATGAGCCAGGGTTTTATCCCAAATAATACTAATCCGTTGGATCTCTCCACTTGTCCGTTCGAAACGGGGTGGGCTACCAAGGCAACGTCTAGCCGGATCTTATTATCTCGGCAGAATCGTGCAAACCCTCCTTCAGCAAAATTTGTGCCATTATTTGTTATGATATTGTGAGGATAGCCATATCTTAGAATAATATCTTTAAGGAATGTTACGGCCGTAGCTCCATCACATTTTCTTATTGGCTTTACTTCAATCCACTTTGTAAACTTGTCCACCATAACCAAGATATGAGTCATATTCCCTCTTGCTGGTTTGAACGGGCCAACCATATCCAAACACCATACGACAAATGGACAGGTAATTGGTATGGTCTTGAGATCCGACATTGGCATGTGTGTCTTGGTAGCATACCTCTGACAGACATTGCATTTTCTTACTAGATCTTCTGCTTGTTCCAAGGCACTTGGCCAGTAGAACCCATGTCGGAAAGCTTTTGCTACTAATGCTCTGGATGAGGCATGATGCCCACATTCCCCTTGGTGTATATCTCGGATGATGTCAAGCCATTCTTCCGGGTCAACACACCGTCGCAGGACATTTGTGACGCTCCTCTTGTATAGATCAGCATTGATAATCGTGTGTGCCTTTGCGTGCCTCTGAACCTGCCTTGAAAGCACTTCATCATCGGGCAAGGATCCATCCTTCAGGAATTGGAATATAGGCAATGCCCAAGCAGGTATGGTTCGCAACGGAAACCCATCCTCATCTACTTCCATTTGTTCCACCGGCATAACCTCGGCCGGATCTTGCTGCATAGTCCCTGGGTTCTGCAAAGCAGTCCCCGGGTTTCCTGAACCACTTCCCACGTCAATGTCCATGCGCACAACTCCTAACTCTGGATCTGCCGGGATGTAGATTGAGTCGGTTTCTGGGGACGGCCTGATAGATGGTTTTCTGAGGTGTTCCAGTGCTACACCCGGTGGAATTGCTTGTCGGGTTGATCTGAGCTTCGACAATACATCGACAGCCTCGTTTTCTAGCCGGGGTACATGGTGAAACTCGCATCCCTCAAAGTACCTAGATATCTTTTGCACATGGAATTTGTACAATGCCATGTTTGGATCAAGAGCGTCCCACTGCCCTGAGACTTGCTGAACTACCAAATCCGAGTCGCCAAAGCATTGGATCCGACGTATCCCAATTTATTTTGCCACTTTGAGCCCATGCACAAGTGCTTCATATTTGGCGACATTGTTTGATGCTGCAAAATGGATTTGCAGCACATACTTCAGCTGGTCGTTCTTTGGCGAGGTAAGTACCACTCCGGCGCCTAACCCGGTTTTTGTTTTTGATCCATCAAAGTGCATTCTCCAGTAGTTCGGATCTGGTAACGGTGGTTCGTATTGCATCTCGACCCAATCCACGAAAAATTCGGCCATAGCCCGAGACTTGATCGCATCTCTCCTGTCGAATTGCGGAGCATAAGGGGCTAGCTCAATTGCCCATTTTTTGATTCGGCCGCTTGCATCCTTGTTGCTCATAAGCTGGTCGTTCTCACGGAGGAAGTTGACGAGCTCGCTTTCCTATTTGTCATTTAACCCGGCACCAATTGTTACGGTGCGCTCTAGGAACAGATCATCAACATGCACTTTCTTCGTATCCTTTGTTGCTTGAAATGAGACACTTCCATGCGGGTTACTTAACACCGGCATATACTGCTGCGTGGACTGAGCCAATGCCGCCACTTCCTGCATCTTTCTTTTCTCTTGCGCAATCACGCGTGACTCGGCCAGGTTAGACCCGGCTAACGCACACTCATTGGAACGTCGGAAATCTCCAGCTATGGTAATTACTCCATTTGGGCCGGGCAACTTCATCTTCAAGTAACTAATGTGACAACTTGCCATGAACTTGTTCAGTGCTGGCCTCCCGAGTAACGCGTGATACACACTTTCCAAGTTCACAACTACGAACTCCAAATTCTCAGTTCGGCAGTTATCTTGTGTGTCGAACAATACGTCAACCCGGACCTTGCCAATGGGTTCACAGGAAATGCGTGACACAATACCATGGAAAGTTGTTCTTGTGGCCTGGAGCATGTTTTCCGAGATACCCAACTTACGCATGGTATCCACATACTTGATATTAATGCTGCTGCCATTGTCAATCAGCACCTTAGAAAATCTCACATTGATATTGGGGCCGATGAACGTTGGGTCCAGCACTAACGCATATGAACCAGGACTCGGCATAAGCTTGGGATGATCCTTGATATTCCAAGTAATCTCCTGATCCGACCAAGGCATATAGCTCGTCACTGACGGCATTACCGCATTCACTTCCATGTATCGGTGCTGCAAACTCTTTCTATCTGTTTCCTCTGTGGTAAACACACAGTAACTCTAGTGATGCTCTCTGTATTCATTTCTCCCTTCATTTCCGGGATACCTTTGATTTGGCTGATGCTGGTTTTCCACCTGATGCACTGCGTCCCTTCTCTCATGGTTTTCATACCTCGGCGGAGGGGGTGGCAACATTAACTGTTGCGTGTTCGCTCCGGAGAGCAATTGCTGCCGGGGTAACTCCTGCCGAGGTTGATCGTTCCGAGGTGCCTGAGCATTCCCCGAACCACTTTGTTCTATCTTCCTCATCCACTCACATTGCCGAGTCGTGTGACCCGCCGGGTTCCTCGGATTTGGCATGTGAAATTTGCACAGCTGATCCAACATTGCCTCATAGGTATACCTCGGACGGTCCTTCTTTTCTTGCCACTGTTTCTTCTGCTCTGGTGTCCAAGTTTTCTTGCCATCATTTCTTGGAGTCCATTGTTGCCCTCCAGTTTTCTGACGCTGATTACTCCCTACTCCGGGTTGATCCTGATTTACCGCTACAACTTGTTGCGAACTGTACCTCTAATCCAGTCTATCATCTCTTCTCTTACCCTGGTAATCATTCCGCCGGGATGATCCGGCTCCATCTCGCTGGTAGTACTCCTCATTTGACTCGTTTGACACAAGCCTAGGTTGAGTCGGATCACCCAAGACATAGGAATCAGCAATCTGGATCATCTCTGCCAGTGTAGTTGGCATATCCCTTTGTAGCCTTTGCCATAGCATGATTGCATATCTACACCCTTGTGCAAACTAAGCTATTGCCTGTGACTCGATCACACCCTCACATGAGTTTCTCACGGTGCACCAGCGGGTCAAGAACTCCCTGTCCATTTCATTCGGTCTCTGCTTGCACATTGCTAAGGTTTGTGGCCTATTCGGCCTCTGATATGTGCTCGAGAAGTTACTGACAAAGATTTCCTTAAAATCGATCCAACAGTTGATACTTCTGGGTGGCAAATTGTTTAGCCATACCCTTGCTGGCCCCTCCAGCATCTGAGGTACATATCTCATAGCCCATCTCAAATTGCCTGTAGCATTTTTCACTGTCGTAGCATAGTTGATCAACCAATCCTCCGGCTTTGTGCTGCCGTCATATGTTTTCGTGCCTCTGGGTAACTGGAAGTTCGGTACCGGAGGCTCCTTCATGATCCGGGGCCCAAAACACGCCGGACCCGGAGGACCTTGACACTCAATTTGCTCTGGCCTATAAAGCCGATCCAGTTTTAACCTGGCATCGTCAGGCATCAAGTCCCTGCTTCCCAATCTTGACCCTAGCATGTGATAGTCCGACCTTGGGTATCCTGTGTTTACCATTTCCAAATCACCACCATTGTATCTGTCTTGCTCTCGTGGAGCGCCTCTCTGTTGCATACCTCGGCCGGCACTTTGCTCTTGCCATGGTATATTCCGCTGCTGCGGTTGCCCTGCTCCCGCCGAGTTGTGTTGTCCGGCATTGCTGTTTACAACATTTCCCGGACCGGCATTGCCTTGGTCGCGGTTACCTCGGCCAGCCTTACCTCGGCTAACACTTCGCCGATCATCATTTCCCTGCACTGCTTTTCCTTTCCCTGCCCTTGCCGGGTCATAGGGGACTATTTGTTTGTTTCTCCTCACCAAGGTTACCACTTGCTCTTTTCTTGGGTCCCCATGAGGGGATGATGCAGCTCCAGCTGATTTCTCCGGGTTACCTATAGCTGAATGAACAATTTTGGATGCCCCAGCCCTTGCCGGGTTTGCCCTGAGCAACTCTTCATTTTGTCTGTTAGCAATCCGAACTAACTCATTGACTCTTTCCTGCTGTCTTTGCCGGGCCTCACCCGTCAAACCCTCTAACTCGGATGCAGCTGCATCCGCTGTCTGAGGTTCTTTGCCGAGGTACTGTACTTCGGCAACCCTGCGGATAGAAAGTTCTCTGACTCCTCAACTCTAGTATCACCCTCTTTGTTCATTTCACTGATGAGGTTTTTCCCTTTTAATTTTACAGCATCTACCTTATTCGCTCTTGCGTACTCGCGCAGTATCATGTTCAACGACTGCTGAGCCACGACTATCTTTTTCGCACCCTCTAATATTTTCTGCCTAGTTTCCTCTAACTCGGCATGTGCCTGAGCCGGATCTACTGCAGGTGCTATGGGGCTCTCTAGGCTATCTATCGCCTGCTGCAGGACGTTCTCTGGCCTCTCTAGTGGAGGACCTCTACTTTTCCTTGGTGCCTGGGGTGTTACCTCCGGATCTGGTGCCGGATCCTTGCTCGTGCCAGCGCCAGGCGCTATCTTCATCACCTCGGTGCGGTCAGGGGAGCGAGTGATACGCGCCCCGTGAACCGCGCTAAGGGGTGGCTCGCCTCCCTCGACGACGTGCCGCGGGTGAACGCACGACACACAGACAGCGACGTAGATCTTGTGCGTGCCAAGCTTGACGAAGAGGCCGTTGCATGGAAGGGGTCGTTTGCCGAAGCAGCCAGCATTGTCGCTGACAAAGTCTAGCGCTCCAAAGCGCTAAACAAGCCCGGAGACGATGCGCTCGCCAGTGCCGATGAGGTTTCCCGTCCGGATCTTCACTCCTGCTAGCACCGCTATCCCCACGGTGGGCGCCAACTATCATGGTGGTGTCACGGCAGATGCCATGGATAGGCTAAAGGTGGGGACAATATGCACTAGAGGAATCCAGGGAGGGATAGTGTGGTGATTCCACACACAGATGTTTTGTATTCAGTAGATATCCAAGGTTTACAATTGCTCCTTGAGCTATGTTGGGGAGAGGAGGAAGAAGGAACTCTCTTACTCTCTCTCTCATGGACCAACTAAAGATCAACCAAGTAAAAAACCACCAGCCAAAAACCCACCCCTTCTACAGATGCCCTAGCCCGCCTTATATAGGGGTGTCTAGGTCTCCAATTAGGGCATACGTGGAGGCATATTCTAGGGAATATGCCTCTTCCCTAAATAGTAAACCGACCGGGTCACTTTTCCCCATCATAAGCCATGCAGAGGCTACGTGAGCCTTTGCGGCGCCAGCGTCATCCGACACAGGCAGCATCACCCTTGTCAGCCACGCCTCGGTGGTCCTAGCCTCTGTTCGCTTCGCTCATGCTCCAGCGTAAAGTGACCTCCTTTTGAACAGCGAGATATCTTCCTTCTCTTGCAAGCCTGATATAACCCGGATCATGCCTGGTTAATCCGGCCACACTGGTACCTGCATACAACATACATAAATTCCGCCGGCATACGACATAAGTCGGCCGAGACCTAGTTAGGTGGTCATCCTCCGGTCCGGGTTAGTCCGTGATTCGGCCTGCCTTGAGGTGACTCGGCCAGCATTCGCTTTGACCTTGCCGTACCTCGGCTAACTCGTCCATTATACCCTGGCGTGACCCTACCCGGGGGTATCCCCCCAACATATACTTCTTGTTAGTGGTAATTTGCGAGTACTTAAAGAGTACTCATGGCTTTTGTCCCTGGCTATTCTCATGGCCAGACTATGAAGGAGACTATCAAGATGATGGCCAGCAGGACAGCTATGATAACTAGGACTATCTGCCTTTGTCAGCATTGCCTGTGCCCTTGAAGATGGACCCCACTGTTACGCTTTATATTTATTCCGCTGCTTGTTGTATTAAGACTGGATCATGAGATCCTTATTTGTGTAAGACCTTATGTATGGTTTGTAATGGATGATGTACTGTGATATCCAATCTGTTATGTCTCGCAAAAATAGTAATCCTGGGATTGCAATGGATGACATAACAAGCATCTGGGATTAGAAATCCGGGTGTTGACACGTGCCTAACGTCGATGAGGGAGAATCCTCGAGAAGCTGAAGACACGCTCCTCTGCCAGTACCTGCAGCATGATTAGGCAGTAAAGCAGGAGAATGTGTAGCATCTACAAATTGGTCAGGCAATGGTAAAGATGAATGCATTGGTGTATCGGGTGTAGTGGTGGTGTTCGGAAGTGCAGAAAAAGGAAACACGTTCTCATCAAACACAACATCACGAGAGATATAGACACGGTTGGACGGAACATGAAGGCATTTGCACCCTTTATGGAGAGCACTATACCCAAGAAAAACACACTTCTTAGACCGAAACTCAAGTTTATGTTTATTATAGGGCCGAAGATGAGGCCAACACACACACCCAAAAACCTTTAGAAAAGTATAATCAGGTGTTTCATTGAGAAAGAGTTCTAATGGGGTTTTCATCTGGAGAAGTCGTGTAGGAAGCCTATTAATCAAAAAACAGGTTGTGAAGAATGCATCACTCTAGAATCGAAAAGGAGCGGAGGCATGAGCCAGCAAAGTTAGGCCAGTTTCTACAACATGACGGTGCTTACGTTCCGCTGCGCCATTCTGCTGATGTGTATGGGGACAAGCAACACGGTGTGAGATCCCAAGCTTATTAAAGAAAGAATTGAGGTTGTGATACTCGCCCTCCCAATCAGACTGAACATGAATAATCTTATGCTTAAGGAGATGCTCAACGTGTGCTTGAAATTGGAGGAAAACATCGAACACATCAGACTTACACTTAAGAAGATAAATCCAAGTAGACCGACTATAAGCATCAATAAAACTGACATAGTAATTGTGGCCACTAACAAAGTTTGGGCAGGGCCCCACACATCGGAGAAAATAACTCAAGTGGAGTTTTGACTACATGACTCGACTCCGAAAACGGAAGCTGATGACTCTTGCCTTGCTGACAGGCACCACAAACTGAATCAGCATTGTTGTTGTGCACTATTGGGAGCTCATGGCGGTGAAGAACATGACGAACTATGGGTGTAGTAGGGTCACCAAGACGAGCATGCCAGTGAGTGGGCGACACATGCACCCTGCTGAAGACCTGGGAGACTGGTGGCACATCAAGCGCATATAGCCCATGGCGTAGGCGATCTCTAAGAAGCACGACCCTCGTGTCTAGATCCTTGATATAAAAATGAAAATGGTGAAATTCAGCGAAGACATTATTATCACGAGTAAGTTGAGGCATAGACAACAGACTACGTGTGGCTGAAGGAACTCTAAGAATATTGAGGAGATGCAATTGTTTGGAATTATGTGCAAGAAGAGAGGCCTGACCAATATGTGAGATGTGCATACCTGCTCTGTTGGTAGTGCGAATCTGATCATTGCCATGGTACGGATCCTGAGTAGATAGCTTGCTCATCTCACTCGCCACGTGATTGGTAGTGCCCGTATCTAGGTACCATGCAGGATCAATGGGATACGACAGGGTGCTACCTTGCTCATGACTCGCAAAGGCCACATGTTTGTCATTACCCTTACCATTATTGCCAATACCCAGGAAGTCTTGCTTGAAGCCGCCGATGGCAGCGAGAAGCGATATGACCCTCCAAACCGCACAGCTGGCAGGCCTGCTAAGTACCACAGCAGGGGCAGCAGGCACGCGGGCGGCCCCTAGTGGTGACGATGGGGGGTCGCGTCGTGGAAGGTGACTGATGCGGTGATGAAGGCGCGGTTGGCGGCTTGCCCCCACCCGCGGGTGTCTTGGGGGCTTTGTCGCCACCACGGTATGCAACGTTAGCCGTTGACAGAGCGGAGTGCTTCCTCTTGACATGCTGCTCCGTTGCAAGGAGGCGCGAGTACAGCTCACGCGGCTGAATAGGAGTCTCGCGAGCATCAATATTCTCGTAGAGATTGTCATAGTCCTCGTCCAGCCCGTTCAGAACGTACGAGATGAAGTCCTCGCGGCAGAGTGGCTAGGCGATGGCAACAAGAGTGTCAGCGAGGCCCGTGACCTTGTTGAAGTACCCGGTGATGGAGCGGTCGAGGAGCTTAACCTCGCTAAGCTAAGTGCAGATGGTATGAGCCCGCGCCTAAGATTGCGACGCGAAGCTTGCATGAAGAGCACCCCACGCATCCCGAGACATGGCGGCGAAGATGACCAGCGATGCCACGCTCTCCGTGAGTGAGGATTGAATGGCGGAGAGGATGGCCTGATCCTGAGCCACCCAAGCATGATACGCTGGATCATATGGCGAGGGGCATGGGTAGGTACCATCAACATAGCCTTCCAGGTAGCGGCTGCGAAGAAGGTGAAGCACCTGCGCACGCCACGCAAGATAGTTTTCCGTTTTGAGCTTCACCGGTATAAGGTGAGCAAAGTAGAAGGGCCCGGAGGCACTGGCAGTATGCTCCGGAGGCGAAGGTGGAGGTGACGCCGGCATAGGGTACGGTGGCGCATAGTAGCCTAGGTCCGAGGACGAGGCGACAACAGCAGGTGGAGGGGCGGTTGGCCACCCCCGGAGGCGCCGTGGGGCAGCAACGGATACCCGCCATAGGCAGGTGCACCATAGGCAGATGACGCGGGAGCGCCGTATGTAGCCGGCGCCGTCGGTGCAGAGGGACCATAGGCCGGTGGTGCCGGCGGCCAGCCCCCGAAAACTCCGTAGGGAAGTGGTCTCGGGGCACGGGGCCACCCACCCAGAGCGCCGTATGCCGACGGAGAAGGCGCGGGCGGCCACCAGCCGGAGGCGCCTTAGATCGGTCCCTCCGCCACCACTTGAAGAGGCGGTGCAGGAGATCCGGCCGCGACAGCATGGCCGGCCGGGGCAGAGGCCTCGACGGAGGCAGGCGGAGGAGGCACCATGACCGTAGGCGGTGGCGCCGCGGTGAGTGGTCGCGGAAAAACCCCACCCTAGATGAGAGGCGTAGAGGAGAGGAACGGCGACGCAGGGGCGGGAGCGGACACCAGAGGAGGCGGCGCAGCCATGGTGGCAGTAGGCACCACAGGCGGCGGCGTGGCAGCAACAGATGGTTGGGTGCTAGCGGCGGTAGCGGCCGAGCCAAGAGCAGCATAAGACATTGTGACCTAAACCTAATATGATACCATGTAAAACGTAGTTTGGGGCAACTGCTCGACACCCTAAACGTGGATGCGGCTATCTCATTATATAGAGGGTTACAAAACACGTGTACATTACAATTACAGATTATATAAGACTACTCTGTATTATATACAGTCTAACAGGATGGCTGAGACCAAAATGTGGTGATCTGTACACGGATAGCTATATAAGTATTTGTGGCATGGCAGAAAATCATCCAACGAGCAGAGAAGACCAGATAAACGAATATAAAAGGCTTGTCCTGTAGATGAGGTGAACCAGCGGGATATGCTACTACTTGGTGCTAGAAACAAAGGACAGGGTGGAGCCGGCCTGGTGCTGTCGGGCGGAAGGACTGAGGTGGCGCCAGGCACTGTCGCGGTCGACGGGAGTATGAAAGACGGGTGGTGGAGTGCGAAGCTGGGCTTGGAGCCATGTTGCTGGTGGCTTCCAGGGAACTTCGGCACGGGGCAGATGGAGCACAGGCGTCCGGATCCAAGCTCTATGTAACATCCCAAAACTTTAATCCAAGCTTATCAAGATCAAATCATCCAAAAATGGGGTTAACAAAAACTTTTCCAAATTTAAAATGAAAGCGTTCATATATGTGTGCATTTAAAATAGGAGTTGTTTGAATTGCCATGATTGATTGATCCAATGCTTGTAAAATGTTTCTTAGGTGATTTAAACATCATCTACATCATTCCCAAACTTTTCCTAAAGAAAATCAAATAAAAAAGAATTAAAATGTAGGAATGGTCATTTTGACAAATTTAACTCTCATGCCTACTTTGGCTATTCCTAGTACTCATTTCTTAACAAAAACAATTCTTGATCTTTGCACCCCTTGCTAGTACACATAATTAGGTACCAAGGCCCACCTTTTGATCTACTAAAAACATTCTGTAAACTATTTTAAATGATAGTTTAAAATTGAATCTAATGCATATGCATAGATCACCCCTATTTCAAAAACATCTAATTGAGCACCATTTTCAAAACCCTTGCAACCAGAGACTACCTATCACTAGTGGAGATCACCCAAAAATTTTGAACCCAAAATTCAAAACTTTTTCTCTTGTGGCCATTTCATCAAACACTTGGCAGGCAGAATCACACCTCTAATCCTAGCTCACTGTTTTGAACAGAGTTTTGCCCCCAATTGATCTCAATTTAATCTCTATGTCCCCCTCTTATCAAACCATGCCATTTGCAACCCATCACCTACACCCTAGTGGCAAGGCAATGCCATGCCAAGCACCACCCTGGCCGGCCAAACTTGCCCCGCTGCAGCAAACCACCTCCCCTTTCCTCTCCATGTCTAGGAGGTATCCAGCACCGCACCGCCCCTCTCTGTCCCTTGCCCGAGCCAAGAGCAGCCATGGACCAAAGAGAAGAACCCGCGCCCAGTGCCACCGAACCATGCCGATGCCGCCCGCAGAGCGCTCACTGTCCCCGCTCGCACCGACTGCCCGTTGGCACCAGCCCGCGCCCACCGCTCTGCCTAGACCTGGAGAACACCCCAGACACCTCCGTTCGCCGCCCAAAGCCCCACAGCCACCGCTCGCCGTGGACATCACCGCTTCGGCCGCGCAGAGCGCCACCTCGCCCCGACCGCATGCCACCGCCCCTACGGCCGCATGGAAGTCCTAGAGCATCGCCAGGGAACCGCCCACCGATCGCAATCCCCAGGCATGCCGCTAGCTCGCCGTAGCCATGTCGCCACCGTCGACCACCCATCCCGCTCGGTCTCACCGTCGAGCCTATAAAAGGAGCCCTCCCCAGCACCAAAGACTCACACCATTCCACTCCCCTCACCTCTCTGAACCTCACCCACCTCTCACTGGAGAAAGTGGAGCAGCAGTTCGCCGGAATTGGAGCCGGAGCCGCCGCCTCTGGAGAAGAAGGGTGCCGTTGATTCTGGCCACCCTAAGCTCCGCCGCGACCACGCCTCGCCTCGCCATCGTCTTCCACTTCGTTCACCCGCCTCGCCGACCCTGCTGGAGCCCTGGTACGCCCCCAGTAGACCCCCACCGAGCCGCTAGGGTTCGAGTCACGGCGACTGCTGTCGTCATTTACAGCGACCCTCAGCCGTAGATCTAGCCTCTAATCGCACGGCCCACAGCGCGCGTACCATTTCGCGTTTTAAGTGCCGCTGACAAGTGGGACACCCCTGTCAGCTGAGCCCCGCGCCACGTAGCGCCACTGGGCCGGCCCATTTCCTTTCCCGCGCGAGCCCGTAGATTCAAATCTGGATTTTTCTTTTTAGTTAGAATATAGTTTCTGTCCAGTGTTTCAAAATTCAATTCTGTGAGTTTGACAAAACCAAATTACATGAAACTAATTTTGTCTGAAAGGTATTGAAATGCTCTATCCAAGCCCATTGGAGTTAATTCATTTATAATTATAGATTTCTCCTAATAAAAATAAGAAGACAGAAGCTTTTGCAACTTGAAACATTTTTATAAAATCAACCAAGTTAGCTTTTGAGTTGATTCCAACTCTCAAAAATCACATTTCATCATATCTATCCAAATATGTAATAATATTAAGGTTTACAGGCAGTGACTTTGGACTAGTACCAAAATAATGCTATATAGGCATTTCTAGTCACTTTAAATCATTAAATAATAAACTTAAACCAAAGTAATATTGATCCAACCTTTAAATCTCATTCCCACATGTTAGAATATGTGGTGAGGACATGTGTCCACATGATCCCATATTTTAGTGGTGAATATTAAATTTTAGTTAATTTTTCAATGAGTAGGAATTACTTTTCCAAAATAAAAAGGTTGAAACTATTGAATTAAACTTGTGATGTTTGGGATGATAATAGATCATCAATTGTGTGGTTTAGAATACTACTTAGCCTAGTTAAGTATTGTTTAGTGATTGTGCACTCCCTATGTATTTCTAGACGATAGTACCAACCAAGCTTTCGAGGAGGAGGAGTTCTACCAAGAAGAAGAAGAAAACTTCAACCACTGCACCAACCAAGGCAAGCTATTAGTGGCAAGCTAACCCTTTGAAACATGCTTTAGTAAGCTATTGTTAGCAAGCTAGAATAAAACTAGATGGTTTAGTAAAGATGCCTTAAGCATGCTTTGATCACACCCCTTTAACTATTAGTACCCCAAGTCTTATTGACAAGTTTTACCTCCCTTAGTTTACACAAAGTTCTTTAATTAATTTTGAAGGTAGCATAAAGAGTATAAAACTTGACCTACTTAGAAACCTTTAGATGTCATTCTATGGCATGAGATTGATCCCATCTTTCCACCTTAGTGAACACTCTTAACTTAGTACTTTAGAATAGATCAAAAACTTGAGTCACTTTAGATGGGAACACTTGGTGAAAATGAGTTATGAAAACCTTGGAATGATGAGTCATTCTATTGAGATGTTTTGACATGTGTTGAGAAACACAATTGGTTTATGATGATGAAAATGATGAGGCATGAGCCTTAACCCTTTTATAAAACTGATGGTTGGATTCGGATGCGATACCATTCCAAATTTACCGTACAACCACATTACCTGAATTGGGTAAGGCTTAGCTGGAAATTTATATGCATTAGTATTAGTCCCCTCACGGGAGAGGTTTGAGCTGAGGCTACCTCTCAATGATGTCCACCTATGTAGTGCCCAAGATGACTGATGGTCATGGTTGGGAGGCCATGCTCATAGGAGAGGTGCTTGTACTAGGGTGTGTAAAGGGAAGGTTATGTTTGATTATCTGCATACTAAGTATGATGATTCAGGGTTATCCCTGATAGATGTATCGAATCTTGTGGTGAAAGTGTACCACCTCTGTAGAGTGTCAAACTATTCGAATAGCCGCGTCCGCGGTTATGGACAGTTGGAATGGCCATACTGTTTCGTTGTCAGATGTTTTCTAAATAACTTGAAATGAATGATGACCTTTGACTTGACCACAATAGGGCTGTGTTAATGAAATTAGCTTCCCAACTTAAGTGATTCTAGAACTTTCCTTTATCTTTTCTTGCTTCAGAACTCAGCTTAGGTTTCAAACTTAACTTGATAGTTATTCATTAGATTCAGCACTTTAACTTAGAATTACAACCCTTGTTAGTAGTAGTTTGCGAGTACTTAAAGAGTACTCATGGCTTTTGCCCCTAACCATTATCATGGCCAGACTATGAAGGAGATTATCAAGATGATGGTCAGCAGGACACCTATGATAACTAGGACTATCTGCCTTCATCGGCATTGCCTGTGCCCCTGAAGATGGACCCCACCGCTACGCTATCGTTTATTTCCGCTGCTTGTTGTATTAAAGACTGGATCATGAGATCCTTATTTGTGTAAAACCTTATGTATGGTTTGTAATGGATGATGTACTGTGATATCCAATCCGTTATGTCTCGCAAAAATGGTAATCCTGGGATTGCGAGGTATGGCATAACGGGCATCTGGGATTAAAAATCCGGGTGTTGACAAGTTGGTATCAGAGCCATCCTGACCATAGGAGACCCTAGTTAGAACAGACGTCCAAACCAAAAAAAAACTTAGCTTCAAAACCAAAGTGAGTATTTATGAAAAACTATTTCCCCTCTTACCCTTGTGAACTCATTCTTTCTCAAAAATACATGTTCCTCAAAATTCTTACATTACTACTTAAAATTTGACACCCTTGATCACATCACTAATTTCCTCATCCTAAATTCTTGTAGATGGAGACTCAGTTCAGCAAGTTTTACCAGTTGGGAAACGGAGGTCAGCTGATCTTCGAGAGGGATCTGGATTCACTGTCGGAGTTACTAGGACGCCCGCATCCAGAGTTTCTTGGATCTCAACTTCCAGGACCCCCAGGAGGAGACCTACAATGGCTAGTCACCGCAGATCTTCAAGGAAGCATTGAAGCACCAACTTCCGGGAGAATTCAGTTCTCCGTGAGAGAGAACAACTGGCTAGATGGATTAGCCAGGGCAATGCATGAAGCTCTCGCACGTCTATGTGCCCTCAGCGTCAACAAGATTCAAGGAACCCGTTTTGCCCACTATGCAAGACGTGACTTCATGGGAATGCCGATGGAGATGCCAAGTCACCCAGAGTTGAGGCGTCAAGTGGAGAACCTTGACTTCTTGCTTCATGACCAACAGCAGGAACTGGACAATGCCAGAGAGTTAGCCAACCAGAACCGTGTCGTTGCTGACCAGAAGGCCCAGACTTTCGCACTGCTCGTCCAAGATCGCCAGTCTCTTCGTCGCCAGCGTGCAAAGAAGGATCACATCATCGCCCGTCTTTGCAAGAAGGTGGCTGACCTCGAGAAGACCGTCAAGGAGCAGGAAGCTCAGCTTGTCGCCAAAGAAGAAGATGATGAGGGTGAAGACATACAGGGAGATATGGATTCTTACCTCAGCAACGATGACGATTTTCTGGTAGAGGATGCTGTGGACTTCTACACTGATGATGAAGACTCCGACTTCATCGACGATTAATAGATGCACTAGAGCACTATCGTAGCATGAGATGTAGCATCTCATTGTATCGTAGCTTGCAGAATGGTTCTTCAAACCATCTGTTTTCCCCTTTGCTTGTTGTGGTGTGTGTTGTATCGTGTGCTTGCTTGCATGAATGAAAATGAAGTTAGTTGAAAAACCTGATTCTAACTCAAAGTTGTAGCTTTGAAAACCCAAAACCATGAACCTTAGAATTTCCCTCTTACCCCTATATCTATCTCAATCTTCAGATGACTCGTGGAAACCAAGGAGGTAGCAGCTCGTCGCAAGACCCAATGCTGTAGATCTTGCAGAATCTCATCATGACCGTGAAGCAAGGGGCCGAGCCAAGCCAACTTAGCAACATTGCAGCAGATCGCCCAAATGGCTCTCAACAACCAAGGACATGGAAATCAGGATCACCATGGATCTAAACTCAAAAATTTTCAGAACACCAATCCCCCAATCTTCAACCAATCTGAAAAGCCATTAGATGCTGATGACTGGTTACAGACCATGGAAAACAACCTCGAGGTTGCAGGAGTTGAGGAGAATGAGAAAGTTCTCTTCGCCACCCACTATCTGGCGGGAGATGCAAGAGCTTGGTGGAATAGTATCTGCAATATGAACCATGGCTAGGTGATGACCTGGGAAGCATTCAAGGTCAAGTTCAGCCGCACCCACGTGCCGCAAGGTCTTGTCAACAGGATGAGAGATGAATTCCGTGAACTGAAGCAAGGAAGATTGATCAGAGTAGAGTACCGTGACAAATTCTTGTCACTTGCCGATATGCACCGGATGAGATCAACACGGAGGCCAAGAAGAAAGAAAGATTCTTAAACGGATCGCATGATGAGATGCAGATCGTCTCGTCAACATCCGCTTCCGGGATCTTGAAGAGCTAGTCGACTCGCCATTCAGATGGAAGGGAAGATTAACCTGCAAATGACAACCGCAAGTCGTATGATGCAGCAATGGATCCAAAGAGTCACCGTAAGTACCGTCCTAACCCCTCACCAGGATATGCACCAAGGAACAACCGACCCCCAAATTCTCGCCCAAGCTACCCCAACCGTAGCGGAGGAAATGTGAAGCCCGGAGGAAACAATCACAACCCCGACAACGCCAACAACTTCAATCGTGCCCCTCCCAAGAGCAACAACAACAACAACATCCCCAGGCTGGCAGCAATGTTGTACTGTCATACGATCAAGGACAAGTCCCAGATCACTTGTTTCGAGTGTGGAGTGAAGGGTCACTACTCCAATGAGTGTCCCAAGAAGACTGCCGCTAATGCCCCTGTGAATGCCCCAGCTCAGCAGCAGCGTCGTGTTCAACCAGGAAGGAGATTTGCCCCAGGAAACCCGCACAACCGCAACGGTCGTCTCTTCCACATGAACGCAGAAGAAGCCCAGGAAGCACCAGATGTAGTGCTGGGTATGTTTTCTGTCAACTCAGTTTTAGCAAGAGTATTGTTTGATTCTGGAGCATCGCATTCATTTGTCACCGAAGAATTTGTATGCACTAGTAAGATTCGCCCAACCAACCTGAAGCATGTCATGATAGTTCAAATCCCTGGTTCAACTACAAAAGCTAGAAAAATTTGCAAAGCTGTACCTATCAGAATACATGGGATAGATTTTTATGCCAACCTAATTGTACTTGGAACCAAAGGTTTGGAAGTAGTACTAGGTATGGACTGGATGTCAAGGCATAAAGGACTGATAGACTGTGCTAAGAAAGCCATCACCATGACCAGTAGTTCTGGAGTAACAGTAGAACATATCTCTGAAACCTTACCCCGTCAATTCAAATGCAACAAAAGTGTAGCCCTGCCTACCATTGACCAAGTCAGAGTAGTCTGTGAATACCCCGACGTATTCCCAGATGAATTGCCAGGTATGCCCTTGGATAGGGATATAGAGTTCATTATCGAACTAATCCCCGGAATCGGACCTATAGCCCAGAGACCCTATACCACGAACCCCTCAGAGTTAGTAGAACTGAAGAAGCAGTTGGATGCCATGTTAGCAACAGGCTTGATTCAACCAAGTGCATCGCCATGGAGATCACCAGTGTTATTCGTCGACAAGAAGGATGGAGGCAACCGTCTGTGTACAGACTACAGAAAGTTGAATGATGTCGACATCAAGAACAAGTACCCCTTGACAAAGATAGAGGATCTATTTGATCAGTTGACTGGAGCTCAGGTATTCTCAAAGATTGATCTTAGAACTGGTTATCACCAACTTAAGATTCGTGCAACGGATATTCCGAAGACCGCCTTTACTACTCGCTATGGTTTATACGAGTATACGGTTATGTCTTTTGGATTAACCAATGCCTCTGCCTATTTCATGAATCTCATGAATAAGATCTTTATGAATTTCTTAGATAAGTTTGTAGTTGTGGTTATCGACGACATCCTTATCTACTCCAAGTCAGAAGAAGAGCATGAGCAACATCTGAGAATCATCCTAGAAACCCTGAGAGAGCATCAGTTATATGCCAAGTTCAGCAAGTGTGAGTTTTGGCTGAAAGAAGTAGGATTCCTAGGACATATTGTGTCTGCCGGAGGAGTCTCTGTTGATCCCACCAAGATCAAAGATGTCGAAGAATGGGAAGCACCAACCAATCAAACCCAAGTTCGTTCATTTCTCGGATTAGCGGGATATTACCGCAAGTTCGTAGAAGGATTCTCGAGCGTAGCCCGACCAATGACCCAATTGTTGAAGAAGGACAAGAAGTTTGAATGGACAGACAAGTGTGAAGCCAGTTTCCAGGAGCTAAAGAAGAGATTGATATCGTCCCCAATTTTGATCATGCCCGACATCAAGAAGCCGTTTGATGTGTATTGTGATGCATCCAAGATTGGTCTAGGATGTGTATTGATGCAAGAAGGCAAAGTCATTGCGTATCTGTACAACGACAAGCAAGCAGCATGATCAGAACTATCCGACCCATGATCTTGAGCTAGCAGCCGTGGTTCTAGCATTGAAGACATGGCGTCATTATTTGATGGGTAATCGCTGTGAGATTTACTCAGATCATAAGAGCTTGAAGTATATCTTCACCCAGAAGGAGTTGAATATAAGGCAAAGAAGATGGATAGAGTTAATCAAGGATTATGACCTTGACATTCACTATCACCCCGGCAAAGCCAATGTGGTAGCGGATGCTCTTAGCCGATTGCCGTGTAGGCTAAACACCATGATCAAAGAGAAGTAACCAAGTTTGTATGAGGAGTTGGAGCAGTTCAAGACTGAGTTAGTTAGCAAAGGATTCCTAGCTAGCATTGAACTTCACCCCACTTTGATTAGCCAAATCAAGGAAGCCCAGAAGGGGAATGAAAGTATCGACGGAATCAAATGTCGTATTGGTACAGGCAAAGTACCTGGATTCACCGAAGACGAAGAAGGTGTACTGTGGTACAAAGGACGTATCTGTGTGCCAGCAGATTCGGAGCTGAAGGAAATTATCATGAAGGAAGCTCATGATACTCTTTATTCTATCCACCGCGGAGGAACAAAGATGTATCAGGATTTGAAAGAGCAATTTTGGTGGCACAAGATGAAGAGAGAGATCGGAAGCTACATCGCCAAATGTGACATCTGTCAAAGAGTCAAAGCAGAGCATCAGAGACCTGCAGGATTGTTGCAACCATTGCAGATTCCAGAATGGAAATGGGATTCCGTCGGAATGGACTTTATCACCGGTTTACCTACTTCTAGTAGGGGAAATGACTCAATCTGGGTCATAGTTGATAGACTATCCAAGGTAGCCCACTTCATACCAGTCAAGACAACCTACCAGAGTGCAAAACTAGCAGAGTCAGACATTGCTAGGATTGTTAGTCCGCATGGAACCCCCAAGACCATCGTGACGATCGAGGAACTCAGTTTACTTCAAGATTTTGGCAGAAAGTTCAGGAAGGATTAGGAACCAAGTTGAACTTCAGCACCGCGTATCACCCGCAAACAGATGGACAGACTGAGAGAGTCAACCAGATCTTGGAGGATATGCTTAGAGCTTGTGTGTTGGAATATAGATCAAAATGGGAAGACTGCCTGCCTTTCGCAGAATTCTCATATAACAACAATTACCAAGCTAGTTTGCAGATGGCACCCTTTGAATTCCTATACGGAATAAAGTGTCGTACCCCTTTGAATTGGTCGCAAGTAGGAGAGAGTCAGATATTTGGACCCGACATTTTCCGAGAAGCAGAAGAGAAAGTTCACAAAGTCCGTGAGCACCTCAAGACCGCCCAATCCAGACAGAAGAGCTATGCTGATAAGAGAAGGAGAGACCTGACTTTCCATGTTGGAGATTTCATATATCTCAAGGTTTCACCATTGAAGGGAACTCAACGCTTTAGTCTGAAGGGAAAGTTAGCTCCTAGATATATCGGACCTTTCAAGATTCTGAACCGCCGAGGAGAAGTATCGTACCAACTGGAACTGCCTGAAGAGATGTCAGCCATCCACAATGTGTTCCATATCTTATTACTTCGCAAATTCTTGGAAGTGCCTGAGAAGACTGAAGTTTTCAAGAATATCGATCACAGAGCTGTGGAAATCAACAATGACCTGACCTATCGGGAAGTACCCATCCGTATCTTAGAAGAAGCCTACAGAACCACCAGGACCAGGAGTATCCAGTTTCTCAAGATTCAGTGGAGCAACCATACCGAGGAGGAAGCTACTTGGGAGCGCGAAGATTACATTAGGACAGAGTTCCCAGATCTCTTTAGTTCCTAGTTTTCCTTGTAAATCTCGGGACGAGATTTTGTTTAAGGGGGGAAGGTTTGTAACATCCCAAAACTTCAATCCAAGCTTATCAAGATCAAATCATCCAAAAATGGGGTTAACAAAACCTTTTCCAAATTTAAAATGAAAGCATTCATATATGTGTGCATTTAAAATAGGAGTTGGTTGGATTGCCATGATTGATTGATCCAATGCTTGTAAAATGTTTCTTAGGTGATTTAAACATCATCTACATCATTCCCAAACTTTTCCTAAAGAAAATCAAATCAAAAAGAATTAAAATGAAGGAATGGTCATTTTGAAAAATTTAACTCTCATGCCTACTTTGGCTATTCCTAGTACTCATTTCTTAACAGAAACAATTCTTGATCTTTGCACCCCTTGCTAGTACACATAATTAGGTACCAAGGCCCACCTTTTGATCTACTAAAAACATTCTGTAAACTATTTTAAATGATAGTTTAAAATTGAATCTAATGCATATGCATAGATCACCCCTATTTCAAAAACATCTAATTGAGCACCATTTTCAAAACCCTTGCAACCAGAGACTACCTATCACTAGTGGAGATCACCCAAAAATTTTGAACCCAAAATTCAAAACTTTTTCTCTTGTGGCCATTTCATCAAACACTTGGCAGGCAGAATCACACCTCTAATCCTAGCTCACTGTTTTGAACAGAGTTTTGCCCCCAATTGATCTCAATTTAATCTCTATGTCCCCCTCTTATCAAACCATGCCATTTGCAACCCATCACCTACACCCTAGTGGCAAGGCAATGCCATGCCAAGCACCACCCTGGCCGGCCAAACTTGCCCCAGCAAAGAAACCACCTCCCTTTCCTCTCCATGTCTAGGAGGTATCCAAGACTGCATCCTCTCTGTCCCTTGCCCGAGCCAAGAGCAGCCATGGACCAAAGAGAAGAACCAGCGCAGTGCCACCATTAACCATGCCGATGCCGCCACAGAGCGCCACATCGTCCCCTTCCAGCGACGCCTGCTGGCACCAGCCCGCGCCCACCGCTCTGCCTAGACCTGGAGAACACCCCAGACACCTCCGTTCGCCGCCCAAAGCCCCACAGCCACCGCTCGCCGTGGACATCACCGCTTCGGCCGCGCAGAGCGCCACCTCGCCCCGACCGCATGCCACCGCCCCTACGGCCGCATTGATGTCCTAGAGCATCGACAGGGAACCGCCCACCGATCGTAATCCCCAGCCATGCCGCTAGCTCGCCATAGCCATGTCGCCACCGTCGACTGCCCATCACGCTCGGTCTCACCGTCGAGCCTATAAAAGGAGCCCTCCCCAGCACCAAAGACTCACACCATTCCACTCCCCTCACCTCTCTGAACCTCACCCACCTCTCACCGGAGAAAGTGGAGCAGCATTCACGGATTGGGCCGAGCCGCCGCCTCTGGAGAAGAAGGGTGCCGTTGATTCCGGCCACCCCAAGCTCCGCCACGACCATGCCTCGCCTCGCCGTCGTCTTCCACTTTGTTCGCCCGCCTCGCCGACCCTGCTGGAGCCCTGGTACGCCCCCAGTAGACCCCCACCGAGCCTCTATGGTTCGAGCTCGCCGGCGACCTGTTTGTCGTCGACGACGACCCTCAGCCGTAGATCTAGCCTCTAATCGCACAGCCCACAGTGCGCGTACCGTTTAGCATTTTAAGTGTCGCTGACAAGTGGGACCCCCTGTCAGCTGAGCCCCGGGCCGCGTAGCGCCACTGGGCCGGCCTATTTCCTTTCCCGCGCGAGCCTGTAGATTCAAATCTGGAATTTTCTTTTTAGTTAGAATATAGTTTCTGTCCAGTGTTTCAAAATTCAATTCTGTGAGTTTGACAAAACCAAATTACATGAAACTAATTTTGTCTGAAAGGTATTGAAATGCTCTATCCAAGCCCGTTGGAGTTAATTCATTTAGAGTTATAGATTTCTCCTAATAAAAATAAGAAGACAGAAGCTTTTGCAACTTGAAACATTTTTATAAAATCAACCAAGTTAGCTTTTGAGTTGATTCCAACTCTCAAAAATCAATTTCATCATATATATCCAAATATGTAATAATATTAAGGTTTACAGGCAGTGACTTTGGACTAGTACCAAAATAATGCTACATAGGCATTTCTAGTCACTTTAAACCAAAGTAATATTGATCCAACCTTTAAATCTCATTCCCACATGTTAGAATATGTGGTGAGGACATGTGTCCACATGATCCCATATTTTGGTGGTGAATATTAAATTTTAGTTAATTTTTCAATGAGTAGGAATTACTTTTCCAAAATAAAAAGGTTGAAACTATTGCATTAAACTTGTGATGTTTGGGATGATAATAGATCATCAATTGTGTGGTTTAGAATACTACTTAGCCTAGTTAAGTATTGTTTGGTGATTGTGCACTCCCTATGTATTTCTAGACGATAGTACCAACCAAGCCTTCGAGGAGGAGGAGTTCTACCAAGAAGAAGAAGAAGAAGAAAACTTCAACCATTGCACCAACCAAGGCAAGCTATTAGTGGAAAGCTAACCCTTGCAAACATGCTTTAGTAAGCTATTGTTAGCAATCTAGAATAAAACTAGATGGTTTAGTAAAGATGCCTTAAGCATGCTTTGATCACACCCCTTTAACTATTAGTACCCCAAGTCTTATTGACAAGTTTTACCTCCCTTAGTTTACACAAAGTTCTTTAATTAATTTTGAAGGTAGCATAAAGAGTATAAAACTTGACCTACTTAGAAACCTTTAGATGTCATTCTATGGCATGAGATTGATCCCATCTTTCCACCTTAGTGAATACTCTTAACTTAGTACTTTAGAATAGCTCAAAAACTTGAGTCACTTTCGATGGGAACACTTGGTGAAAATGAGTTATGAAAACCTTGGAATGATGAGTCATTCTATTGAGATGTTTTGACATGTGTTGATAAACACAATTGGTTTATGATGATGAAAATGATGAGGCATGAGCCTTAACCCTTTTATAAAACTGATGGTTGGATTCGGATGCGATACCATTCCAAATTTACCGTACAACCACATTACCTGAATTGGGTAAGGCTTAGCTGGAAATTTATATGCATTAGTATTAGTTCCCTCGCGGGAGAGGTTTGAGCTGAGGCTACCTCTCAATGATGTCCACCTATGTAGTGCCCAAGATGACTGATGGTTATGGTTGGGAGGCCATGCTCATAGGAGAGGTGTTTGTACTAGGGTGTGTAAAGGGAAGGTTATGTTTGATTATCTGCATACTAAGTATGATGATTCAGGGTTATCCCTGACAGATGTATCGAATGTTGTGGTGAAAGTGTACCACCTCTGCAGAGTGTCAAACTATTCGAATAGTCGCGTCCACGGTTATGGACTGTTGGAATGGCCATACTGTTTCGTTGTCAGATGTTTTCTAAATAACTTGAAATGAATGATGACCTTTGACTTGACCACAACAGGGTGGTGTTAATGAAATTAGCTTCCCAACTTAAGTGATTCTAGAACTTTACTTTATCTTTTCTTGCTTCAGAACTCAGCTTAGGCTTCAAACTTAACTTGATAGTTATTCATTAGATTCAACACTTTAACTTAGAATTACAAACCTTGTTATTTGTAGTTTGCGAGTACTTAAAGAGTACTCATGGCTTTTGTCCCTGGATATTATCATGGCCAGACTATGAAGGAGATTATCAAGATGATGGTCAGCAGGATGGCTATGATAACTAGGACTATCTGCCTTCATCAGTATTGCCTGTGCCCCTGAAGATGGACCCCACCGCTACGCTATCGTTTATTTCCGCTGCTTGTTGTATTAAAGACTGGATCATGAGATCCTTATTTGTGTAAAACCTTATGTATGGTTTGTAATGGATGATGTACTGTGATATCCAATCCGTTATGTCTCGCAAAAATGGTAATCCTGGGATTGCGAGGTATGGCATAACGGGCATCTGGGATTAAAAATCCGGGTGTTGACACTCTGATCGCTGCTGGTGCGGAGCTCGAGGCGGGTGGGCTGGTCTCGTGCGCGCGCATATGCACGATCTGGGAGCCAAGCTGATTTTCTGCTCGTGAGCGCGGAAAGGCAAGCATGAGCTTCTGCGAGGGGATCAGGTGGTGGCTTCGGCCACTAAATCCATACAGGCGGTGGTCGGCAACTGGACAAGGAACAGGGGCAGTAGGGGGAGTTGTGGAGCAGAGAGCAGCCCCGTTGCTATTGCAGCGATGGGGTTCTGGTGTTCTGGTGCGCACGCGGCCAAGCAGCATGGAAGCAAGGCTGGTGGCGGCCACCTGCTCTGCTAGGTAGCTGCATTGATGCAGCCTGGTGGTGGAGATGCAGATTAAAAACAACAGGAGGAGGAGATGGTGGCGTGTGGAGCTGGTTTTGGTGGAGATCGATTGGAGCAAGGGATTGGATCACGGGTTGTTAGCTCAAGAATTAAGAAAAGGAGGTCACGATTGCTGTCTCGCATGCGGACTGAGAGGATGAGGCAACGGCAGAATTTTGTCAGATCTGTATCTCTAATTTGGGGCTAGGGTTTGGGAAGGAGAAAGAAGAATATTGAGATATTTATCTAGTTCAATGTAGACTAGATGGAGCTAGTTTTGGGCTAAAACTTTAGACGGGCCTTTAGCCTAATTTTATTTTTAGTCAAATAAGAAAACCATTTACGGTCATATAGCGGACTGAAAATATTATTTTGTTTTAGTTTGAAAATAAGAAAAGGGAAACATATTTAATAAAAGCATAGGGATATTTAGTAAAAAAGGTTTTAGCAAAATAGTTTACGGTCAAAATTGAGAACAAAATATGCATGATGAAGTCATGATGATGCACTAAATTAAAACAACAGGCAATTTTAATTGGGAATAATTTCCCGGGCATTACAAACACGGTGTAGACTCTCGGTACCTTCCTCTTCCCATCGAGACCGCACGCGCCTCGTATGAAACACCACAGGCCCCTCCCTTGTCATCTAAAGTCGTCGCCGTCGAGCTGTTCGCTACCGAGGTTCAGAGTAACGGTCCAGGTTCAGTAGCACAACACCTCCGGAATAGTTTGTGAAAACCCCCCTGCCACTTTAGTTCAGCAAACAAAATTCCGCGGTTATACACGTGTCACCACCCCTAGTTTCCCTGCGCGTGTAGACCCGCTTTGCCCGTGCCCACCAGTCATCGACCGCGGGTAGAGTAGCCCGAGTGAGAAAAGTACAGCGGCCTTTTTCTAAATGAAAACAAATCCAGAAAATGGTTTTATCTAAATAAATTCATATAAATTTGAATAATTCGAATTTGGAAAAAATTCCAAAACAAACTCTATTTCAAATTCAAATTTGAATTCAAATCCAGTTTTAGAATTTTACCACTATGCCCTTGACTATTACACCTATTGACCATATTGCCTTTTTCTATTTAAAATATGAATATTAATAATTTTAAATCCATAAATTCAAATTTGACTTATAATATTTGTTTTCTAGTCAGGAAAATGTGAGGAATTCAAATATGCTATCCAAAATAATTTTTGAGCCAGTTAAAATTTTGAAATTATTTAAATGTCAATAAATGCCTTTTCTTAATAAATTCATAACTTAAATTCCGTAATTCCAAATTCAGCAAATAATATGTCTAAATCGATCAGCGCGACGAACCGTTCTGATTATGCATTCCATGATATGAATTGAATCATGCATCCTATAAATACTTAAAAACTTGAATGGTTTATGCAAGTAAAACTTGACCAAATAATTAAAAAATGCTTATTTCTCGTTTCCACACCTCATCCATGCCATGCTATATTATACCATGCAATTGTGCCTCATTCTATCATGGCATACCTTGTTTGCTTGTTGCATATGATTTATATGATTGTGCAATGTATTTATTTCGGCCCCTTGTGTGTTTCGTTTTTATCCGGATAGAGACTGAGCACGGAGAATACCAGGAGCCTTGGGAGTATTATTCGGATCCTTTTTATTCGATAACAGAACTGCCAAGCAAGCAATTCCCCATGCTTGCATACATATATTACCTATGCTTCTATCTTACTCTTGCATCATTGAGTCACGGTTGTATTAAATTGAATCCCATGTACTGCATAGCCTTTACTTTTAAACCCCACCGAAGCTTGTATCCTCAATCCCATGAGCCATTACTACAGGAGTTATTTGAGCCATGTGAGTCGTAGAATTGCATGTGTAGGGTTTGTGAGTGTCTTCGGATAACGAGATACCTAAACAATTTAATCTGAGTAGTAATGGGAGAACTAATGAAAGAGGCACCGGTGAGCATTATCTGCTATTTGGTTCTTTAAGCTCACTTGTGTCCCGTAGGACCTCGAGTACTTGATTCCTGTTCCTTGACTATTCACACTATTCACATACAGGAGACCCTATGGACCCCCCTTCGCCTGAGCTTGATTCACACTTTATTTCTTGGGGCCAAAAACTAGTTTGGGGCTTTATTACTATCTTGTATTTATGCCATGCTTTACCGCTTTATTTACGATTGTGCGTGGAGCACCTATACTGTTTAAGAATGTAGAATGTTTACGCGGTATCAATAAGACCAGTCACATTTTCAGGTTCCCAGTCGTTTATAGCTATTGTTTCAAACCCTGGGTCTGTCTTGGAGCCGTCCAACTTCGTTGTAGGTAGCTTATTGGGGTGGCTCCCTGAAATGATTTATGAATCCTGTGAATGCATTATCGTGAGGCCTCGTTGGATTTTATTTGGTTCTTCTCGAGGTTGATCGTGTGTGTGTTTCTATTTGTGCACCCCCGCAGGGTAAATCTTTCTAAAAGTCATGTCCATGGTTATAGATGACTTGGAGCATAGTTTCTCGATCATAGACAAGCATAACTAAAGTACCGCCTTTAATTTGACTAAGACATGACTAGTAAGTAGTGCAACATTCACGGAATGGTTAATAAAACTGCCAACGGATGTGATGTTCTTCCGCCTTCTTGCCGGTAAGCGAGAAGGAGGACAAGCGAGGTTAAATTTATGTTTCTTATATAACTATTATTATTAATTAACGAGCGTTCACCCATCTCTGGTTGGGTGGATGCATAGCGTGTCTCTATAGAACTTTGTAGATATTATATTTTGTTGCAATTGTGTCACTCCTAGGTTGTTCCCTTTAGATGCATTAAGACTTGCTGAGTACCCCTAGGGTCTCACATGATAAATATTTGGTTCAGATGGAAAGGTATACTCTCAGGAAGGTTACTAGGTTGACGAGACGGATGAAGGTGGCAACGACTATCAGGGGTAGAGATTCCAGGGATGGAGATCCATGAGATCTGTGGGCGGGATGTGCTTATTTTCAGGGCATATTATGCCGATTTGCTTCTTATTCGTACTCGGATCATGTTTTCTGCTTCTGCTTGATACTCTGTTGTGTGATGTATGAGGAGATATCCTAAACTATTATATCTATCTAGGATATTGGGATCTTGCGGTATGGCGTTGAATATTTGTGTTTCTATTATTTGTAGATCATGTGACTCTAATGTCTATTGTAAGTCACAGACATACATACTCATTTGTGTATTTCGTAGTTGCGTTACCTCTCGCTTATGCCGCTTGCTCTTGTCTCGATGTTCTTGAAAGTGGATAAGGTGGTCGACCGGTCCCGTGCCCTGCTATGCTTCGATTGGCCTAGACGTGGGTGGTCTTGGGCCTCTGATGTCTACAAGTGCACAAATCGTTTGTAGCTAGTTTATAAGTATAGATATCGATCCCACATGGAGCCAAAAGGTAAGTGTTTATGAATGAAGTCTTTGTAACACCCAAAGTTGTCACAGGTCTTCGAGTGAATTGACTGTAAGTGTGGAAATGAGAATGGAATTTGGATTAAACTAGATGTATTTAAATAAAACTAAAATGTAAACTTCGGAAATAAAAAGCATAATAGTAAAGAACGATTTGTTTGTTTGTTATTTTTTGTAGATGACAAAGAAGGCGCGGGAAGATATAGTTCATGGTGATAGTGACTATGCCAGGTGGAGAGTGATAGGTGTAACAATTGCAATCTTATAAGTATATGTGTAGGCGACCAACCCATAATTAGTCGGAACTCCTCTTGGTAGATTTCATCCCAACTTCAATAATCCTACTAGTCTGTTACCAAAACCATGGTCAGACACTAGACGATTCAGACCCTTCAGGTTGCTTAACAATTAAGCTCCTTGGATCAGACTAATGCAATAAGCATGGTGGTTCCTCGTTATCCTCGAGTCTACTAGTTTTCCATTGACATCCTCTGTGTCACTTGGGGGTCGCCGGTCTGCTAGCGAACAAGATCCTATCTATGTAGAACAAAGCATCATGTTGTCTGGGCCCTTAATTGGACAAAGCATTAGGCATCGCAAGATAGTCAAGCGCACATAATATAGTAATTAAAATCAATCACAAACTAATGGAAAATATATGGAGGCACATCACATTTCACCAACCCCTTACATCTCTCATGCCCAAGGAACTTACTCATACATGAGAGAAGAAAGCATCATCAATATAATTAAATAAAGGGAGTTCTTCTCGATGTTACCGTGGAGATCCACAGTAGGAATAGAAAAGTAATCCAACACAATTCAAGATAGGAAGAAACAATCTCAAACCCTAATCTTGCAAGGTGAAGATCTCACTCTCTCTCTCAAGTACAAGTAATGACTATCAGGGTGTGATGGCTAGAAGGTCGAAGATTGTGGAGCGAGATGAAGAACGTCTTCCCCTTCTTCTCCAGATCTCTTCTTTCTCCTTTCTGGATGGGATGTCGGCTACTGTGTTATGATTTCGCGTCTGGCCTCATCACGGAAGTTGTCCCTTTTGACAAGACGGAGGTGGCGGCAGCTATACGACAGGAACTATACAGCCAGAAAAATGTTCCCGCTGTATAGTTCCTCGTTAAAGCGTCTGTTTGCCTCGCTTGATTGCTTCCAAAGAGAGACTTGCTTGTTTTCTCCTGAATATTGTATTTTCCTTGTTAAAACGTTCTATTGATGCTCAGAACGTGAAACACACATTAAAAACCAAGTTTTCTTTGCTACCGAAGTATTAGAGTTAGGTAAAGCTAGAAAACAATCAAATCTAGAAGAAAACTATCAATAAAAACCATCAAAAATATGCTGAATCTCACAGCTATCAACTCCCCCAAGCTTATATGTTGCTCGCCCTCGAGTGACAAGAAAATAAGGAAGAATAGCGGAGATTCAAGACTGAAATAAAAGAACTTACAAGCTCGAATTGGTGTCAAGTTCTTTTCTTCACAATTCCTGCAATCTTAAACATCATCATACAAGTATTCACAAGATTGCATTGAGTCCACTTCCTAACCACGTATATCTTTCTAGCAAATAAATCATATGCCCGAGCAAGTGTCAAAAGTTTAGCTAGGAAAGTGAGACAAATTCTTTTGGTGTATCTCTTTGTTGAGAGATGAAAACTGTTTGCTCTTGTTTCTTTAATCAATTAAGAGTGCTCAAGTTGGCACCAAGAACATTCAATTTAAGAACAACTCATCTATTCCCACGTCAAAATTTCAAGACTCTCAAAGCACCTTTTTCCTTTCCTTGCCTTACAAAAACTTCAGATCTTTCATAGAGAAATCATGCCACTGTTTTTAACATGTTAATTGGGACTGTGTTGTTCACTCGTGACCATGCCAATAAATAATTGTTGAGCAATAGTGGGTCAGAGGAGTACTACAACTTCACTTGGAATGTGAAACCTGAAGGGAATATGCCCAAGAGGCAATAATAAAATGGTTATTATCTTATTCCATGTTTATGATAAATGTTTATTTTACATGCTAGAATTGTATTGATCGGAAACATCAATACATGTGTGTTTAATAAAGAAAAAGGGTTCCTAGTTATGCGTCTCTTATAGACTAGCTTGTTGATTAACAAGATGATCAAGGTTTCCTGATCATGGACATTGGATGTTGTTAATAACAAGGTCACACCATTGGTGGAATGATGTGATGAACATTCATCCGAAGTATAGCATTACGATCAAAGTCATTATGTTTATATTGCTATAATATCATACGAAGTAATCTTTATCCTTAGACCATGAGATCATGTTAATTGCTAACACCGAAGAGTATCTTGATAACATCAAACGTCACACCGTAACAGGGTCACTATAAAGGTGGGTTTAGTGCTACGAAGGTGTTATGTTGAGGCTCATGGATCAAGAGTGGGATTTGTCCATCCCGATGATGGATAGATATACTCTGGGCCCTCTCGGTGATATCACATTGAAATAGCTTGCAAGCATGTGATGTGATCACTAGAATGTTATATCACAGGAACGAGAAAAGAGTGCATGTCGGTAACGAGATCAAACTAGGTATGGAGATACCAATGATCAAATCTCGGACATGTAATAGATCACGGGACAAAGGGATTTAGTTACTAGCGTTAAAGGTTCTCACGATCACATAAGTCATCGTTGAATGTGTAGGAGTCAGTATGGATCTCCAGGTCCCGCTGCTGATTATTGATCGGAGAGGGGTCTCGATCATATCTGCATTATTCGTGAACCGTAGGGTGACACACTTAAGGGATACCGACACCATTTGGAGCAAATATGTTTCAGATAAAGATTTAAGAAAGCGCTAGAATTATTTCAATAGACACCAAAACTGTTTCGGGTGAAAATGCTGAAATTGGTTCTGCATGTAATATTGAAATGTTGCAGGGGGTTTTATGTGAATGTTTGTTAATTAAAGTAATTAACAAAAATTCTGAATAAAAATAATAAAAGAGTTTTATTAAATGAGAGAGCATTAAATTTGGAGAAATTTAATGCATTTAAAGTGGAGACTTTAAAAGGGAATGTGAAGAGGCATTTTAATGTGGAGGGGTTACCACCACATGAATGGGGGAGGTGAAGGGCCACCTCCCCATGCGCCGGCCATGAAGGAGGGGTACCCTCACCTCCTCCTATAAAAGGCCACCCTCTCCTTACTTCTCACACACACCACCTTGCGAAGGATCTCTCTCCCCCTCTAGTATTATTTCCCCATGGTCTCGGATTAGCGAGATACATGTTCCCGGTGGCTTTATCTGGAAAGGAGTTGCTGCTTCCGCTGCTTTGCTGGAGCGAGGGATGGAGGTTGTCGGGGTACCGGACGTGCGTGCTATCATGGATGCACCGCTGCTTTGCGGTGCTGGACTTGGTGGTGCTGGAGCTGGATCTGATGGACGTGCTGGAGCCGGACCTGCTAGACTTCATCACGATCTTGAGATCGTCAAGTGTATGACTACATCAACCACGAGTTCCTACTCATTAACAAAGCTCGTTGTCTACGAGGGTAAGTTCTCGTTGGATGTATATCCACCCGTTGCTTTGTACCTAGTAGATAGATCTTGGCGTGTAGTTCACATCGTAGGAAATTTTTTGTTTTCTATGTTGCGGACCCAACAATGGTATCAGAGCCTGATCTATGCGTAGGTGCTTAGCACGGGTAGTACACATATGTTGATATTTGGGCGATGATGATCATGTTATTGCATCTTCTATGTATTTTGGATATTGGTGGCATAGTGGGATGAAGCGGCCCGGAACAACCTTACTTTTCATCGTACATGAGACCGGTTCCACGACTGACATGTAACTTGTTTTGCATAAGTGGCTGGCGGTTGTCTGTCTCTCCTACTATAGTCAATATCTGATTTACAACGAGTTGCTAATAACTTAGTTATCCTCGTTGTGGTTCATGTTCGTAGGTAAGAACGGTTCTATCTCCGAAAGCCCTAAGCCACGTAAAACTTGCAATTGATAAATTAGAGGCGTCTAGTTTAGATCGTTGCTGGGCTAGTGTATTGATATGGTATTGTTGTAAGTAGATGTATGATAGATACTCTTACAACACACTCAACGTGTAAGTTCCATAGACCTTGGCCTTAAACACAAAGGAATGGTAGAGATCATACCACGATGCAAGTGATAGAGATCAAATGCATGGACCATATCATCTTATACTGTTAGTTTGGCGCTTTCTGTAGCATTGTAAGATGATCCCTCTTTTAGATATCAAGATAAAAATGTGTTCTTCCTTAAGTATGCACCTTTTTGTGGATCGTATTTCGAGACATCACGTGATGATCGGGTGTACTCGACTCTACGCTTTCATACAAACGGGTGTAAGACAGTTTTACACATGCGAGTACTAAGGTTCTTACTTGGCGAGCCTAGCATGTACAGACATGGCCTCAGAACACGGACCGAAAGGTTAAGCATGAGTCATATAGTTGATATGATGCCCATATAGATGCTCGCCTTTGAAGCTACATCAACTCACATGATGATCGGACTTGGTGTAGTGGATTTAGTTCATGTAATCACCAAAAAGGCACGAGGGATGTCGTTTTTGAGTGGGAGTTCATTTCTAATTTGGATTAGTCGAACCAAATTTGTCATAAATTAAATCAAAGTGAATTTGCATAGTTTGTTGTAGTCATTGGCATTCGTTTTCTACCTTATGCTTAGCTTTTATTTGAGATAATAGAACTACAGAATTCTGGATATTTACTTTACGAACTGGTATCGTATTTTTTGAATGTCAATTTAAAGTTTATAAGTCCTATTGCAAACTTTCAGCAAACTCTATTTACTCCATGAAGTTTAAGAAATAGTATTAAATCAAGAGTAAGAATTCCAATGTTAGTATCTAAAGTACCATGTTTGCCTCCATGATTATTGATATTCAAAAAGTTGTTTTAATATCAAGATTATATTGGAGCTGGAAATTGTTTTAGAAACCATCATGTGTGAAAGATATTGTGATATCTGAAACAGTGTTTTTGGTTGCATTATGATACAGTATAATTTAGAAAAATACATGTTCTCATATTGTATGAGAATTTGTGAAGGATGGAGATGCTAGGCATCCGAATCTACCAAAAAGGTTTTGGGAACTGATATTATACTCGCGATTCTTCCTTATAGGCTATAGTAGCTTGATCATGAAAGTTGTCATGATAAGGATGAATAGAAGATGTATGTAAAATGTTTACTACACTAATAGATTACTAAAGAATGGATTTTTGAAAGAACACCAAACATTTGATGATGGTGATCCATTTCAAAGTGCAAATCCAAAGGTATTAGTATTTGACTATATACGGTTTGTACCATGTGTCATGTTGATGACACCACTATTGATGTTGATAGATTCTTTTAAAAGAAAAGGAATTGCTGAAAGAGAATCTATAAAATATTTGGTAGAAAATAAAAGGTTGGAGATGTCCAACTTAGGTATATAGAAGATATACATGTTATGGCTATATTCCTTGCTTGTTAAACAATGTGGTTCTTAGGTATTGGATACCAGTATTGGATACCGAATTGGTTGGTATGAAGTGTCATACAGGACAACGCAATTCATGAACTACAATGGCCTAAGTAACCAGCAAGAGAATGAGTGATGATGTTCATCGAAAACAAATAAAGTGTTATTGTGTTTTTCGTTGTCATCAAACCAAGCCTTCAAGATTTGTTTATATAATTGTTATTTTGTTCCGGTATCATGAGAACAATGGTTGTTCAAATAATTACCGTATTCCATAAAGGATGGATGAACTTTTACAAGTCTAGTTGGAGAAATCACATCCATAAACACTATTGCTAAAATGTCGCAAGACAAATGATTGAATGATCACGTATGAAGTGACATCGCTGTTGAAATTATATTTGAAAGAAAACATGAAGAAACTCCATGTTGATGGATTTTTGGAGCCTTTGATTTTGATCAATTGATGCATGTGAGACTTTCCTCGAGATAATTGAAACTCCGTCCATAGGCCAGAAAGGAACGGATGACTAGCTTATTGGAAATTGTGCATGCTGATGTGCATAGTCCATTATGTGTAGCCATATGCGATGGATCTTTTTGCTTCATATACTTTCTTCAAGAATTTGAGTGAATATATCTGTATATTTACTTAATAAGGAAGAAGTATGAAACATTTGAAAGTTGTTCAAAGACTTTCAAGATGAAGTGAAAAATCATTGTAACAAGAAAATAAAGAGTTTATGATTTGATCATAAAGGAAGATATTTGAGTTACATGTTTAGCAAAAACACCTAAGACTTGAGGAATTGTTCCATGATTTGTGTTTCCCGATAAACCATAGGAGTATGGCATATTCGAGAGATGAAATCAAACCATGTTTGACATGGTAAGATCGGAGGTGTCATTTATAAAACTGCCATTATGTTTTAAGGATTGAAGCTTTAGAGACTACCGCTTTTACACTAAAAAGAGCACCATCGTGATCCATTGAAATGACACCATATGAGTTATGGTTTGGGATAAAACTCGAATTGTCTTTTCTTAAATTTTGGTATGCTATGCATAAGTAAAATGTTTACAACCAAAGTCGGATAAGCACATCTTTGTAGGTTATCCCAAAGAATTTGTTTGGAATTTATCCATAACACCGAGGACAAAAGAGTTTGTTACATGGAACGTCAAGTTTCTTGAGAAGGAATTTTTCACGAAAAGTTAAGTGGGCGAACAATAGAACTTT
This sequence comes from Avena insularis, assembly GCA_023614405.1. NCBI lineage: Eukaryota > Viridiplantae > Streptophyta > Magnoliopsida > Poales > Poaceae > Avena > Avena insularis. The sequence continues at coordinate 280,652,462 of CM042694.1, read as the reverse complement.
GATAAGGTTGTTGAACCTTAGCTATATGTGCTAAGTAGCGCAGCACCGGAAAGTGTCCCGGTGGCGGCCACAATGCTCATGGCTCTCGTGATTACAAAAGGTGTGATCTCGGAGATTAGAGTTCCTATAGAATCGTGTGGGTCGGTAAGAATCAAATAGTAAGATTTGATAAGCAAGTCGTTATTGTTTTGACAATGATGAACCGACGACATACAAAGAAGCGATGATGGGCCCTGACTCCATAAAATGACTAGAAGTCATAGAATCCGTGATAGTATCCATACGCGAGAAATCAAGTTTCTGAACTTGGAAGACCCTCCGGAAAGGCGTGAAGCCTATCGATCGTGTTTGGATCTATAAAGAAATAAGACATGGATGTTTAACATCTATGAAATAGTCGACATGTCGGAAAGAAGTTTACGACAATGTTCAAGGAGTTGACTATGACAGGATTTGATCTTTCATAGTGATATATAGTCTTGACGGATTAATGTAGCAACCACTACATATAATTTGATATATGGTAGTTGAATAAACAAAACAAGGTTCTTCTAATAGAACGGTAACCTAGGACATGTACATGACATGGTCCGAAGGGGTTTGTTAATTCAAAGGGTGCTAAAAGGGCATGTAAACTTCAATAGTTGAAGTAAGCATAGCGGAGTTGGAATCTTCACCATGATGAAACTGTTAAAAGAGATTAAATTCATCGGAGATGATGAAGATGCTTGCATTTGCAAGAAATTAAGTGGGAGAGCTGAGACATAATTCTAATACATAAGTAGAGGACATATTGTTGATTGGAAATGATGTATCTTGTATTGACACAAGTTAAGAATTTCATTAAAATAAGATTTCGATGAAAGACTTGGGCAAACCCGGAATATTAGGCATCAATATCTATATGGATAGATTAAGGCGCTAATATGGTTGTGCCAGACATACATATATGAGATATTGAAAGGGTTCAATATGGAAACAATAAGAAAGGTTCTTGTTGCATGGAAAGGATTGTATCAAAATTCAAGTGTTTCAACACTTGGTGAGTAAAATCACATGAAGATTTTGATCGATTATACCATGATATGTATATATCCAGAATGTCCTATGCTCTAAATGTTATGAGCATATACCAGAATGATTCATAAGATGATCATTGGACAATAGTAAAGATATTCTTATGAGCTTTGGAAGAACTAAGAATATATAATGTATAAGTGACAAATAGTTAAAGGTAGTTCATTGTAAAGTGTTACATTGATACTAGTTTTGTCACAAGATACAAATTAAATTTATCTCAATTTAGACTATGGGTGGCACAATGTAATGGAAAGGATGTTCCATGATGGATTTGGATGAGTTCCAAAGTTGAGACATTGTGACGGATACTACAACAAAAGGCTAAGTATATGACTGCTATAGTAGCAGCAAAGGAGGGTATTTGTGTTAAGTAGTTTGTTATCAAACTAGGTGTGGTTCAAAGTGGGCTAATACTATGAAGATATATTGTGTGACAATAATATCAACATATTTTGAGCCGAACGAACTAAAGGTCTCACCAAAGGACCAAATCTATACAATGCCATCTCATTTGAGAATGAGTGATGCGTAGAGACGTAGAGACATGCAAATACACACGGACCTGAAACTGTCAGATCCAGAGATTATGTTAACCACTAGCAATAGCGTATATGCAACACCAGAAAGCCATAGGTGTTCAATACGCAAAGTTTTTCAAACTAGATTATTGACTCTAGTGCAAGTGGGAGACTGAAGGGAATATGCCCGAGAGGCAATAATAAAGTGGTTATTATCTTATTCCATGTTTATGATAAATGTTTATTTTACATGCTAGAATTGTATTGATCGGAAACATCAATACATGTGTGTTTAATAAAGAAAAAGGGTTCCTAGTTATGCCTCTCTTATAGAGTAGCTTGTTGATTAACAAGATGATCAAGGTTTCCTAATCATGGACATTGGATGTTGTTAATAACAAGGTCACACCATTGGTGGAATGATGTGATGAACATTCATCCGAAGTATAGCATTACGATCAAAGTCATTATGTTTATATTGCTATAATATCATACGAAGTAATCTTAATCCTTAGACCATGAGATCATGTTAATTGCTAACACCGGAAGAGTATCTTGATAACATCAAACGTCACACCGTAACAGGGTGACTATAAAGGTGGGTTTAGGGCTACGAAGGTGTTATGTTGAGGCTCATGGATCAAGAGTGGGATTTGTCCATCCCGATGATGGATAGATATACTCTGGGCCCTCTCGGTGATATCACATTGAAATAGCTTGCAAGCATGTGATGTGATCACTAGAATGTTATATCACAGGAACAAGAAAAGAGTGCATGTCGGTAACAAGATCAAACTAGGTATGGAGATACCAATGATCGAATCTCGGACATGTAATAGATCGCGGGACAAAGGGATTTAGTTACTAGCGTTAAAGGTTCTCACGATCACATAAGTCATCGTTGAATGTGTAGGAGTCAGTATGGATCTCCAGGTCCCGCTGCTGATTATTGATCGGAGAGGGGTCTCGATCATGTCTGCATTATTCGCAAACCATAGGGTGACACACTTAAGGGATACCGACACCATTTGGAGCAAATATGTTTCAGATAAAGATTTAAGAAGCGCTGGAATTATTTCAATAGACACCAAAACTGTTTCGGGTGAAAATGCTAAAATTGGTTTTGCATGTAATATTGAAATGTTGCAGGGGGTTTTATGTGAATGTTTGTTAATTAAAGTAATTAACAAAAATTCTGAATAAAAAAAATAAAAGAGTTTTATTAAATGAGAGAGCATTAAATTTGGAGAAATTTAATGCATTTAAAGTGGAGACTTTAAAAGGGAATGTGAAGAGGCATTTTAATGTGGAGGGGTTACCACCACATGAATGGGGGAGGTGAAGGGTCACCTCCCCATGCGCCGGCCATGAAGGAGGGGTATCCTCCCCTCCTCCTATAAAAGGCCACCCTCTCCTCACTTCTCACACACACCTCCTTATGAAGGATCTCTCTCCCCCTCTATATTATTTCCCCATGGTCTCGGATTAGCGAGATACATGTTCCCAGTGGCTTTATCTGGAAAGGAGTTGCTGCTTCCGCTGCTTTGCTGGAGCGAGGGACGGAGGTTGTCGGGGTACCGGACGTGTGTGCGATCACGGATGCACCGCTGCTTTGCGGTGCTAGACTTGGTGGTGCTGGAGCTGGATCTGATGGACGTGCTAGAGCTAGACCTCATGGACTTCATCACGATCTTGAGATCGGCAAGTGTACGACTACATCAACCACGAGTTCCTACTTGTTAATAAAGATCGTTGTCTACGAGGGTAAGTTCTCGTTGGATGTATGTCCACCCGTTGCTTTGTACCTAGTAGATAGATCTTGGCGTGTAGATCACACCGTAGGAAATTTTTTGTTTTCTATGCTACGGACCCAACAAAACCACGAGGAGGCTAAAATTTTACCCAACATAGCATTGCTTCTATAGACGTTTACATAACTCAATAGCAGAAATCAACTGGTTTCCCACATTTAGATCGTTCGTTGGCCAGTGGAGTTAATAGTTCCCCATGGAGGACGAGAGTGTTGTAATGACACGCGTAAAGCAATATCTTATGGTAATTATTTAGAAAAATCAGTGGCATAATATCTACTACTTTGAAGCATCCATTTTAACAAACAATTTCATTCAAGGGTGTTATCGAGTCTATTTTCATTAAGCTCAAATGGGATGGAGTAGTTCTAAAATCAAATCCTCTGGGCTAAACATGTACTCAAGTCATCTTTTGGATGCTTTTTCTTGTTGTAAAAGTGTAGGAAATATTTTAACCAAGTTCATTGCTCATTTTTTCAAAGCTAAAAAGGAGACACTAACAAAGGAATAGAATTTATAAGATATCAAGCTGAGTGTGGAGTGACTCCAGTGCAAGCGAGGAAATAACTGTAGGATCAATATAAAGTTGCAGAAAAGGTGATAAAAGGAATGTGATACCTCCTCTTTCTTGCTTCGTTCTCGTACTTGAGTCGAATCCCCTCTATATTTCCCTATTGCCAAGTCACCTGAAATAGAGCAATCTTTGAGAGAAACAAAGAAACAAATTTGCAATAAAAGTTACAATTATTTTTTTGTATTTTTTGTTTAAGAATGCAAACTGAAAGTAAACATGCAATTTTGAAGAAGTAAAATAAATCAAAAGAAGAAATAAAAATATGAAGGTTTGGAGGCTTTCAAACCTCCCCCAAGCTTAGGCAATTGCCAGACTCAATTGTTGCCGTCATTCAGCGGCTGGTGCGGATACTGTTGGTAGTAGTTGGGGAAGTTGGTCATGAAGTGAATGAAGTTTTGAGTTAAGGCACTCACATATTCATTCACTCCTTATAGAGTGTGGTCGATCTCCCCAACACGCTGGTTGAGCGGCTAAAATTCTTGATATGGGACGTAGTTAAACCTCTGCTGCAACTGATTGGGACATGGGTCCCAGGATCCCCACTGCTGCTGTCCCTTGCAAACAGGGTTGTTTTCCTGCTCCTGCTCCTGCTCATCCTCATCATACTGCTCTCCTTCTTCATATTCCTCTTGATCAGGCTGGAGTTCAGCCATGATCTCCATTACTTGATCCTTAGTGAGGATCCAAGTGTCCTCCACAATCGAGAAGGCTTGTGCACAGGGCAACGGAACCTGCTCACCCTGTGCATCACCAAGATAACTAAACTGATATGCTCAGAGCCTCTTGTTAGCTTGGTAAATACCAAAGAATCCATAAGTAGATAAATACTTGACATCCATAAGTTTGGAGCCGTCAATAGGTTGCATAACAGGTAATATAATATTTAATGCATTGTAAGGTGGGTTACGAATCCACCAATGAGAATGTCACCTTTTGTCTTGTTGCTCTGGTGACAAAAGTTCTAGATGAGTAGAGATGCAGGATTGGGGCTTTGTGGTGCATTGGGGAAGAGTGCCTTGGTGATCATGGCCATGTCCGCATTGGCCATGGAGCCGGTATCTCCTATTCCCAACAGTGTATTGGCAAGGAACAAAGCATAATAGTGAATTGTTGTGTTCTGAATGGTGGACATCTTCTTCTGGTAGAATTCCCTGCCACCGTTAACAGAAATAACCTCCCAAGTTTCTCCACTTGAGACGCTATACAAGTTTGTAACAGTTGTCTCCCCATCGTGAGGGAAACCAAAAGCATCACAAAATTGTTGGAAAGTTATTTCATAATGTTGCTGGTTCATGGTGAAGCTTACCATGCACGCATTACCTTTCTCCTTGTGGTCATCGTAGAAGGAGGCAAGGAACTCATACGTGAGCTTGGCGTAGGTATTGTGGTTTGCATAGGAGAGTAGTGCTAGCCTTGAATTTGCACACATGAGGTTGAAGTCCGCCCTCAACCCTGCCGCGGCGAGAAAGCTATCACCAGCCCAACATGTGGACAACATCCTCCTTGATGAAACTATGGCCAGCTTGGGGTTGAGCTCGGCTCGGTGCCCCGAACTCTCGCCACGTTGGCGCTTGCTCTTGCGAGAAATGCTACCAATTTTGTTCATCTTGATGCACTAAAAAATTTCACCATGAAACCTTAGGCATGTAGTTTCTACATGATATATGAATGATTCTACATGGAAAATTTAATCTATCTTGAGAAATCAATAGGAAAAACAAAATAAGCTTGAGTTCATCCACTAGATCAATGTGAGAGTTTCAACCATGGAATTCTGAAAATAAAGCATGGATAGGAAGAGAAACATACCGATTTGTTGATTCCCGCACTCAAACAAACGAAATCCATGAAGAATCAAGAGTTCTAGATGGGTTTTAAGAGGTTTGGAGAGAGAATATGAGAGAAAAAGTGAGGAGGAAGAAGAAACCTAGCCACCCTAGCGTGATTATGAGGTCACGCCGAACTATACGGCCACAACTATACGGGCGGGATATGTAGTTCCCGTCGTATAGTTGCGGTGGTGCCGCCAACTAGGGTTTCTTTATGCCAGAACACAGCTATACGGGCGCAACTATATGGCCAGAATATTTATTCCCGCCATATAGTTGGTCGTCAAAACTTCTGTGTCCTCAAGATAAATTTTCTACAATAGGCATCAGTATCTATATGACCGGAACTATATGGCCGGAATTTTTATTCCCACCGTATAGTTGGTCGTTTAACAATCAGAGAAGAAATTTGACAAAGGCATCGATATCTATATGATCGGAACTATACGGCTGGAATTTTTATTCCCGCCATATAGTTGGTCGTTAAATCCTCTGTACATTCGATGGAAAATTTGTTGATGGCAAAGATATCTATACGGCCAAACTATATGGCTAGAATTTTTATTCCCGCCGTATAGTTGGTCGTTAAACCTTCACTATCCGTCAAAAAAATTCAATTTGTTTGAGAATACCTTCTTATCCTGAAACTTAGCGAAACACCTTGTTTTTGATAGAAAAATGACAATAAAAATTCTCGACCAATAACAACATGTATAGAGCAGGATTTCTAGTACTACCTAACTTCTTCTCCTTAACTGGAGATTTACTTTTTAATCTGAACTAAATGATTAAGCTAGTTTTTGTAGAAAAAACTCTAACTTTTATTTTTATATTTATTATACACTTGTTCGATCAATATTTCTACTACTTTTTTTACAGCTGCATCTTCACGGGAACGCTTTCGCAAGGATGTCTATGCAAAAGTTGTAGGAATGCGATTAACATTTTATTCTTTAGTTTATTTTATTGATGTGATGGGTTGACTCCCATTAAGTATTTTATTAAGAATGGTTGAATAACTCAACCCATTCTCTGTTCTCGAATTCATACCTTGGGTTGCCCCTTATCAAAGGCACTTACCACATGAACTCGCTTTGCCGGTGGAATATATCTTTCTCCTACTTCTAGCTTCTTTGGAAAATACCGAATGATTTCAGCATCATAGACATTGAAGATTATTTTTCCCTTAGCACAATCGACTGATGCTCCTACAGTACTAAGGAAAGGTCTTCCAAGTATTATGGATAATTTTTCATCCTCTGGCATCTCAAGAATAATAAAATCAGTAGGAATAACATGCTCATCTATTCTAAGCAAAACATCCTCAGTCATACCAATGGGTTGTTTAGTGGACTTGTCATCCATCTGTAAAGTGATAGTAGTAGGGGAATACTCCCCTAATCCTAACCTTTTATAGAGGGAATATGGCATTACACTAACTCCTACACCTAAATCACACAAGGCATTGTGAATATCAGTTTTTCCAATTGAGCATGAAATAGTTGGTATTCCGGGATCTCCCGATTTAGACAATAGCTTCCCATTAGCAGGATAACTAGTCACCATGGCAACAGTTTCAGTTATTTATTTCTTTCTACTAAGAATATCACGGAGGGATTTAGAATAGGTGGGAACTTTTCTTGCATCTGCAAATGGAATTTCTAGACGAAGATCACCAAGTGCCTTTCTGAAAGAATCATAGATTACCTGATCCGGTACTTTCTTTTTTCGATTTGGATAAGGAAGCTTTTTCTCACCTTTCTTATTCTTGTCTTTTACCTTTTGCGAGGGGTCAGGCTCTTTTGTTGCTTTCTTTTGTTGTTTCTTATCACTTTTCTTCTTTTCTATTACAACAACTTCATCTTCATTTCTTGTCCTTGGATCAACAGTCTCTGCATCAGAGTCATAACGGTCATCCCATGTGTCATTTTCGTCCTCCTTGGTTTGATCTTGTGTTTCTTGAGAAGTTTCATCTTGAGGATCCACCAGTGTATCATCTTCTTGGCTTGCTTTGAGCAAGGATTTCTCCTTTCGCTCTTTTTCAGCTTCATATTCTGGTGGTCCTAATGGTCCTGTAACAACTGCACCTCTTCTTGTAACAACATTAGTAGAAACAGGAATATCTATATCATCTCGAAGAAAAATTTGATAAGCAGATGCTATTTGTTCACATTGGGTTTCAATCATACTAAGATACTTGTGAAATAATTTTATTTCTTGGACAATCTCATCATAATTTTCCATGAGTTCCGCCAAAATCTTTTTATGTTTTTGAAAATGCTTATGCAAGTTATTTTGAGATTTTGCTTGTCAATGTTTTAATTCTTGAAAATCTTTTCTAGTTTCATCTTCTTCAGTAAAAACTTGTAACAAGTCTACTTTTTTTTCATTAACAAGTGCAGAAGGTATACCTTTTCTTTCATTGTTTTGCGTACTTCAGGCATAAGATTAGGATTTATACGAAGCATCCCTTTTCCGGCTTAGTGTCTAAATTAGGATTGTATATAGAATCATTCTTAGCCCTAGTAGACATTAATTCCAAACATGCTTTAACAGTTAAAGTATTAATCGATCCTCCTGCTGATAAGTCGAGCAACTCTCTGCTTTGAGTATTAAGACCATGGTAAAATAAATGGCAAATAGTTGATTCAGAATAGCCATGATTAGGAATTCTATTGATCATTCCAAAGAATCTATCCTAGGCTTGTTGGTAGTTTTCTCCCATGTTCTGACTAAAGTTGCCTATATTCTTTATAGTTTCAGTTACCTTTTTAAAAGGATTAAACCTGTTTATGAATTTGACAATACAGTGTTCCCAACATTTAAAGTAATGACGAGGGAGAGAATATAACCAGTCTAGAGCTTTACCTTTAAGAGACCAACAAAAAAAATTAGACAAGAGAAATCTCTTGGCAAACCTTTTGGTCCAAGTGTTGTCATCAAATCGTCAAACTCTCTAATATGTCTTCCTAGGTCTTCATCTTCCCTTCCACTTAAAGCTTTTTCCTGCAAGATTTTAATAATTCCACCATCAAATCGATATTCTCTAACTCCAGGGTTAGGAAATTCTATTGGTTGTTTAAGGAAAGCACCGTTTGGAGCACTGTATTCCCTGAGAGTTTTCTCATGTTTCTTGGGAGTTGTCCTATAAATGTACATGATTTCCATAAAATCACTCAGGTTTTCAACTTCAACTTTGTCTGATCTTAAAAGTTTTTCAATAATTTCTTCGCGCCTTTGAATAGGAACATGCTCAAATAATCGGGTAAATAGGTCCTACCAGAGCGAGTAGACCCTTTGTATCCTAAGGAGACCATTTTGTAGTAGTAACACCTGAAATGTCAAGAGACAAACACTTAGCTCTTAGCTCCCTGGCAACGGCGCCGGAAAAAGCTTGATGTCTGCAAGTGCACAAAGCGTTTGTTGCTAGTTTTGAAGTATAGATATTGATCCCACTGGGAGCCCAAAGGTAAGTGTTTATGAATGAAGTCTTTATCACACCCAAAGTTGTCACAGGTCTTCGAGTGAATTGACTGTAAGTGTGGAAATGAGAATCGAATTTGGATTAAACTAGATGTATTTAAATAAAACTAAAATGTAAACTTCAGAAATAAAAAGCATAAAAGTAAAGAACGATTTGTTTGTTTGTTGTTTTCTATAGATGACAAAGAAGGCGCGGGGAGATACAGTTCATGGTGATAGTTGACTGTGCCAGGTGGCCTAGTGATAGGTGTAACAATTGTAATCTTAGAAGTATATGTGTAGGCAAACAACCCATAATTAGCCGGAACTCCTCTTGGTAGATTTCATCCCAACTTCAATAATCCTACTAGTCTGTTACCAAAACTATGGTCAGACACTAGACAATTAAGACCCTTCAGGTTGCTTAGCAATTAGGCTCCTTGGATCGGACTAATGCAATAAGCACGGTGGTTCCTCGTTATCCTCGAGTCTACTAGTTTTCCATTGATATACCCTTGTCACTCGGGGGCGCCGGTTTGCTAGCGAACAAGATCCTATCTATGTAGAACAAAGCATCATGTTGTCTAGGCCCTTAATTAGACAACAAGCATTAGGCATCCCGTAGATAGTCAAGCACACATAATATAGTAATTAAAATCAATCACAAACTAATGGAAAATATATGGAGACACATCACATCTCACCAATCCTTACATCTCCCACACCCAAGGAACTTACTCACACATGAGAGAAGAAAGCATCATCAATATAATTAAATAAAGGGATTTCTTCTTGATGTTACCGTGGAGATCCACAATGGAATAGAAAAGTAATCCAACACAACTCAAGATAGGAAGAAACAATCTCAAACCCTAATATTGCAAGGTGAAGATCTCTCTCTCTCAAGTACAAGTAATGGCTATGAGGGTGTGATGGCTAGGAGGTCGAAGATCATGGAGCAAGATGAAGAACATCTTCCCTTTCTTCTCCGGATCTCTTCTTTCTTCTTTCTAGATGGGATGGTGACTGCTGTGTTTTGATTTCGCGTCTAGCCTCTTCACAGAAGTTGACCTTTTTGACAAGACGGAGGTGGCGGCAGCTATACAGCTGGAAAACTGTTCCCACCATATAGTTGCTCATTAAAACGTCTGTTTGCCTCCCTTGATTGCTTCCAAAGAGAGACTTGCTTGTTTTCGCCTGAATATTGTGTTTTACTTGTTAAAACCTTCTGTTGATGTTTAGAACCTAAAACGCACATTAAAAACCAAGTTTTCTTTGCTACCAAAGTATTAGTGTTAGGTAAAGCTAGAAAAAAAATCAAATCCAGGAGAAAACTATCAATAAGAACCATCAAAAATATGCCGAATCTCACAACTATCAGCCTCTGCGGTAGAATCCCTTATCCAATTTTGGTTCATGTAGGCTCGTGCTTAGAGCGTAATGTTTGAGGTATTACAATTGGTATCAAAGCCATTCCGCCCTTGAGGATCTCACCCAAGATGGTCGTTGTCAGTCTAGAAAATATTTTGTTAGCTATGTATACTAGGGAAAAACTAAACGTGACAGTAGGACTGCTTCCATTTTTGTTCTTACCCATCCACCCAACCTTTTCTAAAAATTAAAACTAGGATTCATGTGTTTGGGGGTTTCCGTGGTACCATAGGATGTGTGTGTAATTCTTTGTCTATCTATTGCATCCAACCTTGTTGTCGCAATCTGCCTTTGGTTATCAACTGTTGGTACATCCCATACCGATAGGCTTATGTGTAAACCAATGCAATCTATCTGACTCTTTGTAAACTGATGCGATCTGTCTTACTCTTTGTTTCGACGCAATCTTGTTAAGGGTGTTCTTCCTTCCAGCATGCTTTCACAGAATATGGAGCTGCTAGCATCTATCCACTAAGTAGTTTTGCGCATCTAGTTGGTATTTTAATGCCAAAAAATGCGAATTTTTTTCTTTGATACATCTGTGTTTCACACTTCATTTCAGTCGTGTGTGATACATGTTTCACCTTCTTTTTGTCGGCATGTCCATGCTAACTCGATCTTTTGCTACCGGCGCATAATCTGAAGTTTTTACTTCATCTTCAATTCTTTTGGGATAAATGCATAACTTGCATCGATCCGATGCTTGTGATTGTAATTGGGTTCTCGGTATAGTTGTATAACGCTTATCATGAGTGGAATATGTTCAATGTTACCAATCCAATTCTCCAAAATGGTTGCGGTTATCTCTTGTGTATTTGAGTTATACCACGATCATATATGTGTCACACTCAATTATCTTTGGTGAATCCGGAGATTTCTTAAGGCACCATGGTGCATTATCATCCGTTTATCATGCTTCACATATTTTTGAGCCTCATATCCGCAAAGGTTCTCGTTGATATGAGAAAATCTCATTCTTTTCATCTCTGATAGCTTTGCTTAGGTATGAGTTATCATTGTTTTATCCAAGATCTCTTTATCTTTTCAGCCGTTGATTCGATCAACTATGTGGACAACTCAACATCTTCTCTACCTTCCGAAGGGCCAGAAAATCTATTCTTCCACTTCATCTCTTTCAACACGAACCTTGCTCTTAATGTTGATCTTTCGAAGAGCCTTGAGGTCAGAAAGTGTTTCAAGCATTAGTTTGTTCTTCCGCTTCAGGGACGTGTGATACCTTCGATCCGGATTACGGATGTAGTATAGCTTCTTTTTCCCTAGTAGACCTTGGTTATCGAATCCTCGAGAAGCGAATGCATAGTGAAGTTACTTTAGGACCTTCCGGAGTTTTAGAATTCCTTTTGTATTTTCACCGGACCAGTAGCTTGCATTTTTTTGTTGTTGTCGATGATGGAGAGAGTGGGCCTAGGGCGTTCGGTTTCACCTATAGCTGAGCAAAACATCTGATGGAAATAAAAGATAGAAATAAAGTATGCGTGTACTTGTTAGAGCAAGATAAATTATATGTGGGCAGTGCATCCATAATTGCTATTGCCTCCGCAACCGCTTATAGCAATAACCTACTAGTCTCATCCATATAAGAAAGAGAACTAATGATATGCGTAGTGATGTCATCGCTAATCCCAAGGAAATCCCTCACATACAGCCGTACTACCCCTTCTGTCACTGGGGATCCTAACCTACAGATCAATCATCACTCATACTCCCTATACCTAGCTAACCCTCGGGGTCTTGGGTACCTGACAAGTCCTTGGACTGAGGCAAGAGAGGATACAATAATCATCATGTCATACAAACAAATACACGATCCCATATATGATAATTCACATGCACAATTGCTACATGGCTAGGCCGAAGCCCTTAGCCCAAGGAGAATTACTCACAAATAGAGATGAGATCAAAAATCACAAACATTGTAATAAAAATCATAAGATTGATAGCAATAGTCTTACAATGTCACCAATCGGAGAAGAGATCTACTATTACAAGTGGTGGAATATGGCTATGGAGATGGAGAAGGGTTTGGAGATCTGGAGGCGGCTGGTGATCTATGGTAGAGACTTCTGTATGGTGCGAACTCTGTTTTCTCATCGCCCGAGGCTTCTTTATATAGGGGTCCCTTCATGAAAGTTGTTTTGTTTGACCTAACGGTAGCGGCGCCAACTATACGACCGGAACTATATGGTCAGAATTTTGCTCCGGCCGTATAGTTGGTCGTTAAAGCGTCGGCCTCTGATGTAAGGCTCCTGGTTTCTTCTGGTAGTTGGAAATATCGTATCTTTGACTTTAATGTAGTGATTCCCTCCTTTAAACGACATTATCTGCGCAGGAAAATACGAAAAGAAAGGATTGCATACCCCTATGAATATTAGCATTAGTGGCAGGGTTTAGAGAGATATTTCATCAAAAATAAGATTAATATCCAGTTTAAATGTGGACGTTAGATGGCTATATTTCATAGCCATCAACGTGGTATTCTTGGAATATCTCAATAATTCATGGTGGTATACCTTGACCATATTCTCTCCTATTCTATATCAATGGAAGAACATGAAAATCATCTTCTTCTATTTCTCTCAAGCTTCATGAACGCCACCTGCGTGCAAAGTTCTCAAAGTATGAGTTCCGACTTTTTGAAGTTACCTATCTCGACCACGTACTTCTGCTAAAGACATCGCTACATTTATGGAATCAGTAAGTGAATTTTCAATTCCATCCTCCACCTTCAACCAAATCCCGAGTTTTTCCTTGTTTGGCAAGTTATCATTGTTGTTCCGCTAAAGACTTCTCAAGACGGCTAAATTTCTCTCAGATATTCTCAAGATGGACAAGAAATTCCTTTGGTCTTCTGCTCGTCAAGAAACCTTTTGAAATCATCTCTCTATGTTCTATGCTCAATCTGACGGCTTCCATGAAGACTTTCCAGATCCTTCGTAATACTTCTATTCATTTTGGCGCTATCCTTGATCTATCTATTGAACCTTTTTTTTTCTGTTTCCTTGATCTTCATTCACATCTTTCCGATGGCTTGAGACTTCTGACACGACGACAACATCATCATCTTTATCAGCTTGAATCCAACGAAGTGTCTGCATCACCTCCTTTTTTTTCTTATGAAGCCTCAAGAATTCTGCTTGTCAAGATCTTTAGTCTAATTTTCTAAGAGCTGGGTCGCACGATTTTCCTGTTCATGTACGGAGTAATGCTTTGAGTGCGGGATGGAGTCATGACCATACCACTACTCTTATCATTCGCTCTTGTACATTGCATTGGTGGATTAATGTGATTTCGCAAATTCCACAGGAGTTAGAAGTGGCCTTTATCCCTTGAGACTTTTACTTCCGTCCTTGTTTCTCCGGAGTGTTCTCTCGATGATCATGAGCAATTATCTCTTGTTGGTGGTGTTGTCTATTTCAATATAGAGAAAATATTCAATGATCTGGTGGACACAAATGCAAAATATTACCCTGATATCCTTCATTTGACCTGCATTCTACATTGTCATACAAGATGTATGGAAGTTATATCTAACTTCATTTCGGCAATTCCTTTCTCTTGGTAAAGCCAATTATGGTTGATTCCATCAATCACGAAATCTATTGCAATAACCGCATGGTTGAGGAAAGCAATAAGCCTCTCTACAATAACCTCTAGATCTGCAATATTCAGCTCCTTTCTCAAGATTCCACCATAAAATTGGTCACCTCCTTCTCGTGGAAATAAATCTGCGCACCTCAATTGCATGATCCTTTGGTTCTTACCAGCACAAAAAGAAGCTCATCCGAGAAGTCCTCTATGCTAATCTTTCTGTTGATATCAAGGAACCCTATTGTTTGAAGGCAATATTGTTTCTCCAAACTTCATTTCTTAAATCTAAGGGAAGAAGTAATGCTATTTTCATAGTGGTTGATAACTTCTCCAAAGTCGCTCTTTTATTCCGGCGAGAGCAAGAATCATCCTCACTTGCAGCTTTTGACCTTGAATCCTAACGATGTGTCTTTTCTTTCTCCTCGATACACCATCTTTCATAATTCTTTCAAGAAGTGTTTCTATTCTTTTATCGTGTTTCTCGAGAGCACCAAAGCTTTGTTCATCCTATCTTTCCCGTCTCACAATAATCATCCAGGTTCTTCATTCCCTTTGTTTCTAAGAAGCAAAACACAAGACTCGCAACAAGTCTATCAAGTTTTGCAAGGTGTAGTGGTCACACCATTCCGTTGATGAATCAACTTGGGAACACGAGGATCACCTTCGTTCTGAACACCCGCCTCTCCTTGTGCCTTCCTATTTTCCATAGGAATCTCGGGGTGAGATTCTTGTTTAGTGGGGGAGAGTTGTAGCATCCCAATTCTGTAACAATTGCAATGCTACTTGCCTAGTCTATATAATGCTCCTTCCTACATGCTTATCATTGCATCAACATTTTATCATTCTCATGTCATCATGCCACCTTGCATTTGAGCATCATATAAAACCCCTCTTTTAGGTTCTTATCCCATATGCATTTGTATTCTTATTAATTGTATTTGCCTCTTGATTATTGTATTTGATTCTTGATGAATTTTTAAATGCCCAAGTTGAGATGGGGGCATATATTTTCTCTACTCCACCACCTTAACCTTATCACCACCTTTTAATTCCACCATCCAAACTATATGTGGGCTTCTGCATCTTCTTTGGTTTTTGTCTAGCCCACATTTATAAAGATGGATCCACTTCTATACCACATGCCCAATTCATGTTCATTATTGTTCTCACAATATAAACAATGTGGGTCTACATGTGGGAAGGTGATGTCTACAAGTGCACTGATCATTTGTAGCTAGTTTCAAAGTATAGATATCGATCCCACAGCGAGCCCAAAGGTAATTGTTTATGAATGAAGTCTCTGTCACACCCAAAGTTGTTACAGGTATTCGAGTGAATTGACTGCAAGTGTGGAAATGAGAATCGAAGTCGTATTAAACTGGATGTATTTAAATAAAACTAAAATGTAAACTTCAGAAATAAAAAGCATAAAAGTAAAGAACGATTTGATTGTTTGTTGTTTTCTACAGATGACAAAGAAGGAATGGGGAGATATAGTTCATGGTGATAGTGACTGTGCCAGGTGGACGAGTGATAACTATAACGATTGTAATATTATAAGTATATGTGTAGGCGAGCAACCTATAATTAGTCGGAACTCCTCTTGGTAGATTTCATCCCAACTTCAGTAATCCTACTAGTATGTTACCAAAACCATGGTTAGACACTAGACGATTAAGACCCTTCAGGTTGCTTAGAAATTAAGCTCCTTGGATCGGACTAATGAAATAAGCACGGCGGTTCCTTGTTATCCTCGAGTCTACTAGTTTTCCATGTAGAACAAGATCCTATCTATGTAGAACAAAACATCATGTTGTCTGGGCCCTTAATTGGAAAACAAGCATTAGGCATCCCGTAGATAGTCAAGCACACATAATATAATACTTAAATTTAATCACAAACTAATGGAAAATATATGGAGGCACATCACATATCACCAATCCCTTACATCTCCCACGCCCAAGGAACTTACTCACACATGAGAGAAGAAAGCATCATTGATATAATTCAATAAAGGGAGTTCTTCTCAATGTTACCGTGGAGATCCAGAATAGGAATTGAAAAGTAATCGAACACAATTCAAGATAGGAAGAAATAATATCAAACTCTAATATTGCAAGGTGAAGATCTCTCACTCTCTCAAGTACAAGTGATGGCTAGGAGGTCGAAGATCGTGGAGCGAGATGAATAACGTCTTCCCCTTCTTCTCTGGATCTCTTCTTTCTCCTTTCTGGATGGGATGGTGGCTTCTGTGTTATGATTTCGCATCTAGCATCTTCATGGAAGTTGTCCCTTTTTATAAGGCGGAGGCGGCGACAGCTATATGGCCAGAAAAATGGTCCCGCCGTATAGTTACTCGTTAAAGCATATGTTTGCCTCCCTTGATTGCTTCCAAAGAGAGATTTGCTTGTTTTCACCTGAATATTGTATTTCCCTTGTTAAAACCTTCTATTGATGTTCAGAACCTGAAACACACATTAAAACCAAGTTTTCTTTGCTACCTAAGTATTGGCGTTAGGTAAAGCTAGAAAACAATCAAATCCAGAAGAAACTATCAATAAAAATCATCAAAAATATGTCGAATCTCAAAGCTATCATAAGGCTTCTATCATCATGTGGTTTGTACCAAACGCATGGGCATGTTTAAATATAAATGGAACCAAATAAATGTCTAGTGACATACACACACTAGCAAGCCCATTTTATTCAAATATGCCTATCTTTCCTACTTTCCATGTGATCTTGAGTTTGCCATCTTGGTAGGGCCATAATTCCAATTTGCGAATGCATGTACAAATTATAGGGCCATATTGGAGTATATTTGTTTTTACAAATATAATGTGGCCCTTAAATGATCATGCATGTCCCATGCAAGATTCCATACTGTCCTTCTTTGGTATTCTTTTGAGTTTGAAGGGGATTGTTTTGTTTTGAATTCAACCCAATGAAGCACACCAATCAAGCTTGCAAGAAATACCCTAGTCATCTACATGGTAATTAGATGCTTCCCTTCTTGTTGTTTTCCTCTTGGAGTTTCTATCCTCAAGCTTTATTCAAATTCAACCAACACCACACCACCTATCTCTCAAATTTACTTTGTTTTCACAAACTAATTTAAACTTTTTCTTTCTTTCATGTATGGTGCATGCTACCAAACCAACCACCAAGGGCCCTCTTTTTCTCCCCACCTAGTTGTTTGTTTTTGTGCTTTTGCATTGTTTTAATCAGCAGCTGTTTCAATTTGTAACCAACCATTCAAACAACTAAAATACAAATATAAAAAGAAATATAAATATAAATATAAGAGAGAGAGAACAGCAGCAGCATCAGGCTTTCTGGCCCAGGCCACATCCAGCCCAGCAGTAGCAACGCCCACCCGGGGCCAGCTTCCTCCAGCGCCACTGGCCCACCTGGCCCAACTCCCTTTCCTCAGTTTCTCTTCTTCCTCCGTCCCGACGCCGTTCCTTCCTCTCTCTCTCTCTCAGCATGAGACGGATGGGAGCAGGTCACCGTTGCGCTCCGTCTTCCGCGTTAGCAGAACGAGTCTCGTGCCAATGCCTCTCCCTTCTTATCCTCGCCTGCGTCGTTCCAAACCCTATCCCCACCTCTTGTTTTACCCTCTCACTCTTCTCCTCTATACCGTGGCTTCCGCTAAGAGCTACCCCACGCCGCCGCGAAGGGCGAGGTCAGAAGCAGCTGCGACAAGGAGTAGAAGTACTATCCATGCCATCTGAACCACTTCCTGGAGCCGCCTCGTGCAGGAACCGGCTCTTCCGTGCATGGCAATGTCGTCGCCGCAGTTCATCGTCAACCGCCTCAACTCTGGCCTCACCCTCCCTATCCGAGGGCACATCCGCCTTCGAGGTACTCCTATAATTCCCTTTTCCCCTGTCTGAAACCATCTTCGCTCGCCATTGCTCGCGTCTGTACTTCTCCGCCACGAAACAACATCAATAGTAGCACCTCGATGAGCCTTGCCGCTAGCTCCCTCTGTCCCTAGATCGCTTCCATGCTGTCCCCGTACCTCGCCGCGTCGGTCGCAGCATGTCGTACCACGCTCGTATCATCTGACAAGCGCACGGCAAGCCGCGCCACCACGTCAACCTTCTTTAGTTCGTGCAGCCGGTTTTCCCCGCATGTTCCCCTCAAGTTTCCGACACACCTAGTTCTTCCCCGGCAAACCCACCAACATGGTGTAGACTCTCGATACCTTCCTCTTCCCATCGAGACCGCACACGCCTCCTATGAACCACCACAGGGCCCTCACTTGTCATCGAAAGTCGCCGCCATCGAGCTATTCGCTAACAAGGTTGAGAGTAACGGTCCAGGTTCAGTAGCACAGCACCTCCGGAATAGTTTGTGAAAACCCCCTACCACTTTAGTTCAGCAAAAAAAATTCTGCGGTTATACACGTGTCACCACCCCTAGTTTCCCTGCGCGTGTAGACCCGCTTTGCCCGTGCCCACCCGTCATCGACCGCGGGTAGAGTATCCCGAGTGACAAAAGTACAACGACCTTTTTCTAAATGAAAACAAATCCATAAAATGGTTTTATCTAAATAAATTCATATAAATTTGAATAAATTGAATTTGGAAAAATTTCCAAAACAAACTCTATTTCAAATTCAAATGTGAATTCAAATCCTGTTTCAGAATTTTACCACTATGCCCCTGACTATTACAACTATTGACCATATTGTCGTTTTCTATTTAAAATATGAATATTAATAACTTTAAATCCATAAATTCAAATTTGACATATAATATTTGTTTTCTTGTCAGAAAAATGTGAGGAATTCAAATATGCTATCCAAAATAATTTTTGAGCCAGTTAAAAATTGAAATTATTTAAATGTCAATAAATGCCTTTTCTTAATAAATCCATAACTTAAATTCCGTAATTCCAAATTTGACAAATAATATGTCTAAATCAATCAGCGTGACAAGCCCATTCTGATTATGCATTCCATGATATGAATTGAAGCATGAATCATATAAATACTTAAAAACCAGAATGGTTTATGCTAGTAAAACTTGACCAAATAATTAATAAAAGTGCTTATTTCTTGTTTCCACACCTCACCCATGCCATGCTATATTATACCATGCAATTGTGCATCATTCCATCATGGCATACCTTGTTTGCTTGTTGCATATGATTTATATGATTGTGCAATGTATTTATTTCAGCCCCTTGTGTGTTTGGTTTTTATCCGGATAGACACTGAGCAAGGAGAATACTAGGAGGCTCAGGAGTATTATCCGGATCCTTCATATTCAGCAACAGAACCGTCAGGCAAGCAATTCCCCATGCTTCCATACATATAATAGTTATGCTTCTGTCTTACTCTTGCAGCATTGAGTTACAGTTGCATTAAATTGAATCCCAAGTACCACATAACCTTTACTTTTAAACCCCATCGAAGCTTGTATTCTCAATCCCATGAGCCATTACTACAGGAGTTGTTTGAGACATGCGAGTCGTAAAATTTCATGTGTAGGGTTTGTGCGTGTCTTTGGATAACGAGGTACCTAAACAACTTAATCTGAGTAGTAATGGGAGAACTAATGAAAGAGGCACCGGTGGGCATTATGTGCTATTTGGTTCTTTAAGCTCTCTTGTGTCCTATAGGACCCCGAGTACTTGATTCCTCTTCCTTGACTATTCGCACTATCCACATACGGGAGACCCTATGGATCCCCCTTCGCCTGAGCTTGATTCACACTTTATTTCTTGGGGCCACAAACTAGTTTGGAGCTTTATTACTCTCCTGTACTTATGCCATGCTTTACCTCTTTATTTAAGATTGTGCATGGAGCACCCGTACTATTTAAGAATGTGAAATATTTACGCGGTATCGAAAATCCCAGTCATATTTTCTTGTTCCCAGTCGTTTACAACCATTGTCACAAGCCCTGGGTCCGTCTCGGAGCCGGCCAACTTTGTTGCGGGTAGCTAATTGGGGTGCCCCCCTGAAATGATTTATGAATCTTGTGAATGCATTGTCATGAGGCCTCATTGTGTTTTATTTGGTTGTTCCCGAGGTTGATCGTGCGTGCGTTGCTATTTGTGCACCCCTGTAGGGTAAATCTTTCTAAAAGCCGTGTTCACAGTTATAGATGACTTGGAGCACAATTTCTTGATCGTAGACAAGCATAACTAAAGTACTGCCTTTAATTTGACTAAGACATGACTAGTAAGTAGTGTAACATTCACAAAATGGTTAATAAAACTGCAAATGGATGGGATGTTCATCAGTAAGCGAGAAGTAGGACGAGTGATGGCTCAATGTACAGCGCGAGAAAAGTGCTAGTGCGGTGTTGATGTAGAGCTCGTTGGGAACCCCAAGAGGAAGGTATGATGAGCACAACAACAAGTTTCCCTCAGTTATGAAACCAAGGTTTAATCGAACCAGTAGGAGCAAGGAAACACCCCAAAGGTGTTGCTAGCTGAGCCTTGGCAGGGCGCACTACCGGTGCTAGTAGCAACATGGAGACTGATACATTGCAAATGTATCTATAATTTTTGATGTTCCATGCTTGGTTTTATCTACTTTCTTGTGTTTTGTTCCAACTTTGGAGTACTTTTCATATGATTTCTTGGACTAACCTATTAACAAGATGCCACAGTGCCAGTTGCCTGTTTTCTGCTGTTTTTGGTTCCAGGAAGTCAGAAAATGAATATTCTCGGAATTGGACGGGACAAAAGCCAAAGTTACTATTTTCCCGGAAGACTCACGGAGCCAGAAGGAGAGTCGGAGAGGGGCCACAAGGTGGCCACACCCCCCTTGGCACGGGCAACCCTAGGCCGCGCCAGGGCATGGTGTGGGCCCCCTGGCTGGCCACTGACCTTGCCTCCTTCGCCTATAAGAGCCTCCCGATACCAAAACCCTAGACAGCCAATCAGAAATCCACGAAAAGTTCCACAGCACCGCCGCCACCGAAGGGGAGATTCGGGGGACAAAAAGTATCTGTTCCGGCACCCTGCCGGGACGGGGAAGTGCCCCCGGAGCCATCTCCATCGATCTCCACCGCCATCTCCATCACCATTGCTGATTCCCATGATGAGGAGGGAGTAGATCTCTCTCGAGGCTAAGGGTTCTACCGGTAGCTATGTGTTCATCTCTCTCTCTATGCATGATCTTATTGAGATCATGAGCTTGTAATCTATAGATCTACCTTGCTACTCAAGTGCTTTAATATATCTCTGCTCTCCCCATGTGTGTGAAAGTGACAGCGTGCACACCATGGTGGCACTTAGGCTAGAGATTACAAATACTTGTTATGAGTTAAATTTGGAGTTGGATGTCTTGATGAAATTGTGGTGTTTGTTGGAACCATCTAGAGATCAAGGTGACAGTGTGGGGTTTTCTAGATGGGAAAGATGAACTTTGAGGTGTGCTGTTATAGCCCTACCATCGATTAGAGTATTCAACCGGAGAGTAGTTAAGAGTAGTATCATGAAGATAATATATTTATGAGAGAGTGTCACTAGTGAAAGTATGATCCCTAGGCCTTGTTTCTA
Organism: Avena insularis; assembly: GCA_023614405.1. Taxonomy (NCBI): domain Eukaryota; kingdom Viridiplantae; phylum Streptophyta; class Magnoliopsida; order Poales; family Poaceae; genus Avena; species Avena insularis. The sequence continues at coordinate 280,630,624 of CM042694.1, read as the reverse complement.
AGCACTGAAACACAGTTTGCTACTAGATCTGTTACATGTTTGCTTGCTTCCATCTTTATTTCAGTTTTACTTTAGTCTTTTCCGCGCCACCAAGCTATTCTCTATCACCATTACCACTTATAATTATCTATACCACTTGTATTTCACTATCTCTTTGCCGAACTAGTGCACCTATACACCTGACAAGTGTATTAGGTGTGTTGGGGACACAAGAGACTTCTTGTATCTTGATTGCAGGATTGCTTGAGAGGGGATACCTTTGACCACTTCCTCCCTGAGTTCGATAAACCTTGGGTGATCCACTTAAGGGAAAACTTGCTGCTGTTCTACAAACCTCTACACTTGTAGGCCCAACAACTGTCTACAAGAATAGAAGTGCGTAGACATCAAGCTATTTTCTGGCGCCGTTGCCGGGGAGGTAAGGTAAAAGGTATTCACACCGGAGGATTAAAGAAGAAGAACCTCCCACAGCAAACGCCTATTTTCTGGCGCCGTTGGCGGGGGGTAAGGTAAAAGGTACTCACATCCTCCAGTGTGAGTGCTCGAAGTTATTTCCTTTAGATTCTGCAATTTTGTCTTTTTGTTTCTTGTTTTCACTAGTTAGGCTTAATGGAAAATAACAAAAAAATTAGAGAGCTTTTTAGTATTTTTCCTAAGATAGAACTTGAATTGTCTGAAAAGAAAATTAAAAAACCCATGGAACTTTCTTTGTATGCTAATAGCAATGTTATTAGTATGAATCTTTTGAACACCTTTGTTGCTAATGCTATTGAAAAGTCTAAGCTTGGGGAAGTTAGTTTTTATGAAAATGATATTTTTAGTTCCCCAGCTTTAAAGAAGAAAATTTGCTCTGATGATACTTTATCTCCCATATGTGGTAATTCTAATGATACTTGTGATACTTTAAATCCACATACTGAAAGCATCTCTTTTAAAATACCTATAAAAATTGTTGAACTTGTTATGAGCAACTATTATTTTGGAGATGGAACTGTCCATCCTGGTGATCATTTACTCTTTATACACGAATTATGCGAGTTGTTCAAGTGTGCAGGTATTTCAATGAACCAAGTTAAGAGGAAGCTATTCCCTATTTCACTTAAGGGCAAAGCAAGGGAGTGGTATGAGCTACTAGATGATCCTCATCATTTGGAGTGGAAGGAACTTGAATCTCTCTTTTACTCTAAATTTTATCCTCCTCATGAAATTCATAAATATAGGAATTACATTTATAATTTTCATCCTCATGATGGAGAAAGTATTGCCCAAGCATGGGGGAGATTGAAGTCACTAATGCTCAAATGTCCCATTCATGAGCTCCCCAGTAATATTGTTATTAATAATTTCTATGCAAGGCTTTCAAGACATTACAATGACTATCTAGATACTTGTTTAGAGGGATCCTTCACAAGTAAGGAGGTCAAAGCTAAGTGGGATCTTCTTGAAACAATTCAAAGCAATACCGAAGATTGGGATAACAATAATGGTAAAGAACCATGTATAAACTATGAGTATGATTGCATTAAGTCTTTTGCTGAAACTATTGATTTTCAAGAGCTTAGTGCTAAATATGGTCTTGATCCTCAAATTCTTATTGATTGTTTTAGATCCTTTGCTTCTCATATTAATGCTCCTAAATAAAAATGGGACATGTATCATGAGCCTTATAAAGACACTTGCATGGAAAATGAAATTGTTATTAATGATAGCAATAAACATGCTCAAACCTCTGAAAGTACTACTTCTTATAAGCATGTAAATTTTTGTGGAATACATAGACCTTGTGAGAATAATCAAAGTGAAGAAGAATATTGTATCACCAACAGGAATGAAAAAACTAGAACGTGGTATAGGGCTCTAAATGATCTTGGTAAAAAAGTTTGTGCCCTCTATCCTTTTATTTGTGAACTTTGCTTTGAAGTGGGTCATTTCAATTTTCAATGCTCAGGCCATAATAATAGCCCTTCTAATCCAATGAGTACTGCAAGTTTGTATTGTGATGACATGATCACTCCTAATCAGCATGATGAACTTACATTATTTTTGGGGTGTGAAGAGTTATCAAGAAAAACTTCTTTGGTAGATATGAGTGCTTTTGGTATGAATAGTGTCATGCATGATTGCCATCTTTATTGTGTTGATAATTTCCACACAAATACTTATATACAAAATATCCTGAAAGATGAGAACTTACCAAAATATGACATGACTAATATGTGTTTTGGTCTTATTAATGAAAAGGAAGAATCCTCCAAATTTTGTCTCTAACAATGAACCAGGGTATATGGAGAAGCTTCCTTTCAAGCCTCTCCCTCCTAAAGAGAAGAAGAAAAATAAGAAAAGGAGGAGTAAAAGGAGAGAGGATACGGTATTTTCCCCTAAGCATGTTGCTCCTATTATAGTTTTTGATGAGTCTGAACTCAATGATGTTCCTATGCCTATTACCTATAGTAGTGATCATGATTGGGAAAAGCACACTACTTTTGATATTGAAAATCTCTTCGGTACCAATTCGGAAAATGATGATATAAATAATTGCTATACTATTAGTGCTATCCATGATCCTTCCAATGATGATATGTTTACAAATGAACACACTTGGGAAGATAACTATTATATTGCTTATGATGATTCTATACCTCCAATATATGATGATTGCAATGATGATTATGATATTTTCAGTCCACCTACTATTGAGGAGGAAATTAATTATGATTACAATATGCCTCCTATATTTGATGATTATGGTGATGAGAATAATAATGATAGCTATTTTGTTGAATTTGCTCCCACTACAATTAATAAGAATGACTATGTTTATGTGGGGAGTATTAATTCTTTTATGCATATGGCTCATGATAAGAATGTTTCTTGTGATATTTATATTGTTAATTTCATTCATGACGCTACTAAAAGTTATTATGAGAGAGGGAAACATGGTTTTATGCATCTCAATAATATTAAGTTTCCCCTCTTTATGTTGAAATTTTTGAAGTTGCACTGGTTTTGCTTTCCTATTCTTGTTGTTTTGTGCTTTCATGAATTGTTTATTTACAAGATTCCTATGCATAGCAAGTGGGTTAGACTTAAATGTGCTTTGAATTTGCTTTTTGATGCTCTCTTTTACTTCAATTCATATTTCTTATGTGAGCATCTTCTCAAACGATCATGCCTAACTTAAAGGCATTAAAGAAAAGTACTTATTGGGAGATAACCCAAAAGTTTTAGATGAGTCTTGGAAGTTATTACTTCAGTAATAACCGCTCCTTATCCTTTTTATTTGCTTTTTGTGCCAAGAGTAACCTCTAATGAGAGAGAAGTAATGATTGGGAAAGTTGCTGTCCCGAAACAGATTTATGTGCATCACCGTAAACATTCGTGTAAAATCTCTGAACGTCTTTTTGAGGCGTGAATTTTTGTGCTACTGACCCAGGTTGTTATCTAACTTTCGTTAGTTGAACACTTTTTGATTTGAGCAACAAAAGGTCTTCGAAAAAAATCGTCTTTACCTGCTGGTCTGTTTTGACAGATTTCTGCCATTTTCTGCATTTGCTTCTTGTTGGTTCCTCTTTGAGTTCTTTTAGGGAATTGAGCTTTTTGAGGAAAGTGCTACAGTAGCTAGTGTTTTAATGGAAAGTTTTATTGGTGTTAGAACTGAACCTAAAGACTTATTATCTTGAGTGCACTAATGTTGCTAATAAAGATTGTGTGAAGTTTTGTATGAAGGAAAAATTTCAGGTGTATGGAAGGAATGAGTAATGAGATGAAGGATGGACTAAAGCTCAAGCTTGGGGATGCCACGCGTGTCACCCCAAGAAATATCGAAGAAGGACAAGCATCAAAGCTTGGGGATGCCCAAGGCATCCCCTTCTTCATCAATAAAAATCACAGGTTTCTTCCAAACGCTTCATTTTTATTGTTTCATGCACAGTTGTGTTGTTCTTAGAGCGTCTTCTTTTTTTGTTTTCGTTTTGGTTTTCTTAGTTTGCTGAATAAATTGGTTGGACCCCCTCTTTCATACATTGGTTTTCAAATAGTTTGGTTTGGTTTGGAAAAGAGTAGGAAGCTCATGCTTAAGTGGTAAAGAGAGCTTGTTTTTGACTATGGCCTATGCTTTGTCATGCCATGCTTGATATTGTTTTGGCTTTATGCTTAGTATTATTTGCTGTAGCATGACATGTTATAAACAATTGAGATTGCTTAATGTGCCTTGGAAGAATCATGCATTGTTTTAGCATATTAAAGCGTAGTATTGTGGTATTCTCCTTTGATGCTTTATTTGGGTTGACTTGGCACATGCTCACACCATGTTATGACTATCCAAAGTCACCATAGCCTTGATGATCCTTTAGTTTACAACTTGTAGTATCACTTTATGGTTTGATCAATGATGTTTTGTCGCTCTGCATGATTATGGTCATTTTTGCTCTCTTAGTCTGTCGCTCCCGGTCTTTTGCTAGCCTCCACCACCAAGTATGAGTTCCACTCATGCATCCAACTCCCTAAACCAAGTTATTTCAAAGAGTCCACCATACCTACCTACTAGCTTATGCTATTCCAAGTATATTCATGCTTTTGTTTACCTTCCAAATTAAACTTGTTATGAGAAAACTAGTGATTAAAGCTCTCACCAACTTGATGGCACACTTTACTTTTCTTGCCCTTAATAAACTTGAACCATTGTGTCGTCTATGTTGTATATGCTTGAACTTATTTGTTGGGAATTAGAAGAACCATGCTGTCATGGGGAACGCTTCCAACATTGCACCTGGTACTTTGTACCTAGTTGATAGCATGCTCTTTTGTATATGGATGTCGTCGGTGTGAAATGAAAGGGGAGCTTGTAAGTCCTTGGAGTTATGTATATGTGTTAGATAAACGCCTGGGCAGCTGGTCTAATCCATGCTGACATGGTGGAAACCTGCAGCGTAACCATAATAAGCTGTCTATGAAGCATTCTTCTTAAAAAAAAGAGTCAGATATTGAGAAAAAAAGAGAAACAGAAAAAAAGAGATTATGAAAAGAGGAAAGAGAGAAAAAAGCACCATATTCCCATGGTAAATAAGAAGATTGCTAAGATGCTTATTGTCTGCTTGCCTTGTCATTTTGATATGGGGATTCTTCCGTATCATCGGGCAAGGGGTACCCCGTTGGCAGTTCTCTATGATACACATGTACTTACGATGAAAAGAACTAACCGGTGACGAAACTTGAGTAGCATGAGGAGCGGCCCTCGTATTCAAGGGACATGATATTTCTAACTTATACTTCGTCAAGCATATACACCATAGTTTGTTCACTTTAACCTTAATCACTTCAAGATGCTTATGATAGGGGCAATGAGAGCTGAAAACTATTAAGTACCAGAATTTTTGGAAGCTCTTTATGAGACTTGAATCCCTACTTCCTTCTATGAAGGCCTTTCTTCCACTTATATATTGAGTCTCCACCTTCTATCTTTATGCACCTACTTTGAGAGCATAGTGGCCATTCTTAGTTCTATGTGCATTATCCCAAGACTTGTTGATTGATGCATAGCTTTCATATTGCTTGTTTTAAACTAATTGTACCTAGTCACTCTTATGAACTTTGAAGGTGTCCTATGCATTTATGTTTGCTACTCTATGAGGGACAAGCTGAATAGTATTATGCTATGTTTTCTTTATGTGAAACAAACAAATATCTTGCAAAGCATTGTTATTCATGAATCTTTTGTTTGTGTCTTTTCATGTTGCATCATAGTTTCTTTGTCTTATTGCTAGAACTTTGTCTTTAATGTTATGATTGAAGTACTATGATCCCAGCTTGATTGGACCGGAATCCATAGTTCACTAGAAGTGGCTCTCCTTAAGATAGATAACATGCTGGGTGAACAAACTACAGCGGGGCAATTGACAAACATCGAGAAAGAAATACATGCATATACTAATCATCTTGAATCCTTTGAGACTTGATTGGGCATTACAACATTATACATAGACCGCCATCCAACTACATCTATGACTAATAATCCACCTTCAGGTTATCATCCGAATCCCCTCCAGTATTAAGTTGCAAGCAATAGATTATTGATTTACGAACTGCGTGTAAAGTAAACAATACGATTGTTCTATGAACAAAGGATTGTTGTTTTCTCCCAAGTAGAAACAACACATCTAGTACCTTAGAGATTTCTGTCACTTCCCCAGATTACCAGAGGCATGAACCCACTATCAAGCATAAATACTAAACTCTTGGAGTTGCTAGCATCTACTTGGCCAAGATACCTACGTACAACGGAAAGCATGCAAGATCACAAATAACAAAGACATGATAGAATCAATAATCAATCTGAAATAGCATCTCAATATCCATCGGATCCCCGCAAACACAACATGCAGAATTACAAATAGATGATCTTGATCATGAACGGAGCTCACAAGATCTAAACATGAAAGCACAAAGGAGGAGAACCAGCCATATAGCTACTACATGGATCCGTAGTCCAAGGATGAACTACTCACGCATCACACCGGAGGCTTGCATGGTGATGAAGAAGGCCTCCAGGGTGAATTCCCCTCTCCGGCAGGGTGCCGGGAAGAGCTTCAGATCCCTCCTGATCTAGGGATGGAGATGACGGCGGCTACAGACTCTTTCGTGGATTTTTGATCGGGTACCTAGGGTTTTCGTCCCGAGGGCAATATATAGGCGGAAGGAGAGGCCGAGGGGGTGCCGGGAGCGGCCACACCACCCCCTGGCCAGGTGGTGTGGCCGGCCTCTAGCCCCTCCCCGTCTCATATTCTGGCATCTGATGACTTCTAGAAAAATAGGCACTTTGGCTTTTGTCCCATCCAATCCCGAGAATATTCATTTTCTGACTTTCCTAGAACCAAAAATAGCAGAAAATAGGCAGCTAGCACTGTGGCTCTTGTTAATAGGTTAGTCCAAGAAATCATATGAAAAGTACTCCAAAGTGTGGACAAAACACAAGAAAGTGGATAAAACCAAGCATGGAACATCAAAAATTATAGATACATTTGCAATGTATCAACATCCCCAAGCTTAACTCCTGCTCGTCCTTGAGTAGGTAAGTGATAAAAAGAAAGAATAGTTTTTGAGGTGACATACACCATCAAAGACTTGATCAAAGTATTTGTAAAATATTCAAAGCTGGGATCATAGTACTTCAATCATAACATGAAAGATAAAGTTCTAGCAATAAGACAAAGAAACTACGATGCAACATGAAAAGGCACAAACAAAAGATTCATGAATAACAATGCTTTGCAAGTCGTTTGTTTGTTTCACATAAAGAAAACATAGCATAATAGCATTCAGCTTGTCCCTCATAGAGTAGCAAATATAAATGCATAGGACACCTTCAAAGTTCATAAGAGTGACTAGATACAAAAGTTTAAAAAAAGCAATATCAAGTTATGCATCAATCAACTAGTCTTGGGACAATGCACATAGAACTAAGAATGGCCACTATGCTCTCAAAATAGGTGCATAAAGGTAGAAGGTAGAGACTCGATATAATGGTGGAAGAAAGGCCTTCATAGAAGGAAGTAGGGATTCAAGTGTCATAAAGAGCTTCCAAAAATTATGGTACTTATAGCTTTCAGCTCTCATTGCCCCTATCATAAGCATCTTGAAGTGATTAAGGTTAAAGTGAACAAACTATGGTGTACATGCTTGACGAAGTATAAGTTAGGAATCTCATGTCCCTTGTATACGAGGGGCGCTCCTCATGCTACTCAAGTTTAGTCACCAGTAAGTTCTTGTCATTGTAAGTACATGTGTATCATAGAGAACCGCCAACGGGGTACCCCTTGCCCGATGATACGGAAGAATCCCCATATCAAAATGACAAGGCAAGCAGACAACGAGCATCTCAGCATTCTTCTTATTTACCATGGGAATATGGTGCTTTTTTCTCTCTTTACTGTTTTCATAGTATCTCTTTTTTATCTTTTTCTCTTTTCTCAATATAGGACTCTTTTTTTTATAATAAGAATGCTTCATAGACAGCTCATTATGGTGACGCTGCAGGTTTCCACCATGTCAACATGGATTAGACCAGCGGCCCAGGCGTTTCTCTAACACATATACATAACTCCATGGACTTACAAGCTCCCATTTCATTTCACACCGACGACATCCATATACAAAAGAGCATGATATCAACTAGGTATAAGTACCAAGTGCAATGTTGAAAGCGTTCCCCATGAAAGCATGGTTCTGCTAATTCCCAACAAATAAGTGCAAGCATATACAACATAGATGACACAATGGTTCAAATTTATTGAGGGCAAGAAAAGTAAAGTGTGCCATCAAGTTCGTGAGAGTTTAATCACTAGTTTTCTCATAACAAGTTTAATTTGGAAGGTAAACAAAAGCATGAATATAATTGGAATAGCATAAGCTAGTAGGTAGGTATGGTGGACTCTTTGGAATTCATACTTGCTTGTGGAGGCTAGCAAAAGACTGGGAGCGACAAACTAAAAGAGCAATAATGGCCATAATCATGTAGAGCGACAAAACATCATTGATCAAAGCATAAAGTGATACTACAAGTTGAAAACTAAAGGATCATAAAGGCTTATGGTGACTTGGGATAGTCATAACATGGTGTGAGCATGCGCCAAGTCAACCCAAATAAAGCATCAAAGGAGAATACCACTATACTATGCTTTAATATGCTAAACCAACGCATGATTCTTCCAAGGCACATTAAGCAATCTCAATTGTTTATAACAAGTCATGCTACAGAAAAGAATACTAAGCATAAAGCCAAAACAATATCAAGCATGGCATGACAAAGCATAGGCCACAGTAAAAAACGAGCTCTTTTTACCACATAAGCATGAACTTTCCTACTCTTTTCCAAACCAAACCAAACTATTTTCAAACCAATGTATGAAGGAGGGGGTCCAACCAATTTATTCAGAAAACTAAGAAAACAAAATCAAATGAAAAACCAAAATGAAAACGAAAAAAAAGACGCTCCAAGAACAACACAACTATGCATGAAACATTAAAAATGAAGCGTTTGGAAGAAACCTGGGATTTTTATTGATGAAGAAGGGGATGCCTTGGGCATCCCCAAGCTTTGACGCTTGTACTTCTTGGATATTTCTTGGGGTGACACGCGTGGCATCCCCAAGCTTAAGCTTTAGTCTATCCTTCATCTCATTACTCATTCCTTCCATACACCTGAATTTTTTCCTTCATACAAAACTTCACACAATCTTTATTAGCAACATTAGTGCACTCAAGATAAATAAGTCTTAAGGTTCAGTTCTAACACCAAATAAACTTCCATTAGAACACTAGCTACTGAAGTACTTCCCTCAAAAAGTTCAATTCCCCAAAAGAACTCAAAAAGGAACCAACAAGAAGCAAATGCAGAAAATGGCAGAAATCTGTCAAAACAGACCAGCAGCTAAGACGAATTTTTTCGAAGACCTTCTGTTGCTCAAATCAACAAGTGTTGAACTAAAGAGAGTTAGATAACAACCTGGTGCAGAAGCACAAAAATTCACGCCTCAAAAAGACGTTCAGAGATCTTACACGAATTTTTACGGTGAAGCACGGAAATCTGTTTCGGGACAGCAACTTTCCCAATCATTACTTCTCTCTCATTAGAGGTTACTCTTGGCACAAAAAACAAATAAAAAGGACAAGGAGCGGTTATTACTGAATTAATAACTTCCACGACTCATCTAAAACTTTTGGGTTATCTCCCAATAAGTACTCTTTTTTAACGCATTTAAGTTAGGCATAAGAAGAAAGAAAGAATCAAGTGTTCTCAAATGAAGAAGCATTAAAACCAAATTTTATTTTCATAGGAAAAGAAAAAGAAATCTTCTCTCTCTTCTTAGGGAAGTGTTCTATACCTTTCTTGACTGGGAATTGATATTTAATGGTGCCTTCTTTCATATCAATGATGGCACCTACAGTTCTAAGAAAAAGTCTTCCCAAAGTAATAGGACAAGAAGCATTTTATTCAACATCCAAAACATAGAAATCAACGGGGACATAGGCATTGTTAACCATAATAAGAACACCATTAAGACTCCCCATGAGTTTATTTTTAGCATTATCATCAAGTGGGACATTCAAATAACAATCTTCAAGTGGAGGCAAATCAAGCATATCATAAATCCTTCTAGGCATAATAGAAACACTACTATCAAGATCACATAAAGCTTTGAAATCAAAGTCATTCACTTTCATATTAATGATGGGTTCCCAACCATCTTCTTGTTTTATAGGAATAGAAGTTTTATGTTTCATCTTTTGTTCTTTAATCTTTATGAGAGCATCAGTAATGTGTTTTGTAAAGGCCATGTTCATAGCACTAGCATTAGGACTTTTAGCAAGCTTTTGTAGGAACTTAATAACTTCAGAGATATTGCAACCATCAAGATCAAATCAAATTTATCATCTAGAGTAGTAGAACTATTACTAGCCTCAACACTAGTGGTGATAGTAGAAACACTAATGTTTCTAGCAATTTCATCTTCTCTTTCCCACTTAGCATGTAGTTCAGCTAATAGTCTAACATTTTCATCAATTCTTACTTGTATAGCATTGGTAGCTGCAAAGGGATTATCATTAGTTTCAGGTTTAGCAGCCATTTTACTCAAAGAAGATTGAGCTTCAGCTAAAGATGTTATATTTCTTTCAGCATTAGAGAGTTTTTCCTCAATAGTTTTATTGAAAGCAGTTTGCTTACTAATAAAGTTTTTGAGCATAACTTCAAGTTCAGAGGGTGCACTCTTATTGTTGTTGTAAGAATTTCCAGAAGAATTACCATTGTTGCGAGGATATGGCTTATAATTGTTGTTACCAAAATTACTCCTATAAGCATTATTGCCAAAGTTATTATTTCTTATGAAGTTCACATCAACTTGCTCTTCTTGAGCAACCAAAGAGGCTAAAGGAACATTATTTGGATCAATATGAGCTTTCCCATTGACAAGCATAGACATAATAATATCAATCTTATCACACAAGGAGGAAGTTTCCTCAACAGAATTTACCTTCCTACCCTGTGGAGCTCTCTTAGTATGCCATTCAGAATAATTAACCATCATATTATCCAGAAGCTTTGTTGCAGCACCCACAGTGATGGTCACAAAGGTATCTCCAGTATCAGAATCCAATAGGTTCCTTGAAGAATACTTTAATCCTGCATAAAAAGTTTGGATGATCATCCAAGCAGTCAGTCCATGAGTGGGACAATTCTTTACCAAAGATTTCATTCTTTCCCAAGCTTGAGCAACATGCTCATTATCAAGTTGTTTAAACTTCATTATTTCACTTCTCATAGATATAATCTTAGCAGGAGGATAGTATTTTCCAATAAAAGCATCTTTGCACTTAGTCCAAGAATCAATACTATTCCTAGTTAAGGAATTCAACCATTCTTTAGCTTTTCCTCTCAAAGAGAAAGGAAGCAATTTCAGCTTAATAATATCACCATCTATATCCCTATGCTTTTGCATCTCACAAAGTTCAACAAAGTTATTTAGATGGGCAGCAGCATCTTCATTACCAATACCAGCAAATTGTTCTCTCATAACAAGATTGAGTAAAGCAGGTTTTATCTCAAAGAAAGTATCTTTAGGCACAGGTGGAGCAATAGGTGTGCTCATAAAATCATTGTTGTTGGTGCTAGTGAAGTCACACAACTTAGTGTTTTCAAGAGTAGTCATTTTTTTGTGTTTTCAAATAAGAAAGCAAACTAGTAAAACTATTTTTTGTGTGTTTTTTGATAAAGAAACAAGCAAACAAAACAAAAAGAAACTAAGCAAAACAAAAATAACAAAGTAAAGAGATTGGTTATGAGGGACTCCCCTTGTGAAGATCTCCTTGAATCCCCGGCAACGGCGCCAGAAAAATGCTTGATGGCTCAATGTACGGCGCCAGAAAAGTGTTGGTGCGGTGTTGATGTAGAGCTCGTTGGGAACCCCAAGAGGAAGGTATGATGAGCACAACAGCAAGTTTCCCTCAGTTATGAAACCAAGGTTTAATCGGACTAGTAGGAGCAAGGAAACACCCCAAAGGTGTTGATAGCTGAGCCTTAGCAGGGCGCACTACCGGTGCTAGTAGCAACGTGCAGACCTGCACAACACAACCATAGAACTTTGTCCCCAACTTGCGATGAGTTTGTCAATCTCACCGTGTTTTGCTGAAAACAAAGGATTAAACGGATCGAATGGAAGGAAGTAATAGTTTGCAGAAAGTAAACACAAAGCACTAAACAGTTTGTAGATTGTATGTAAAGAAAAAGGACCGGGATCCATAGTTGGGTCCGCAGCATAGAAAACAAAAATTTTCCTATGATGAGAACTATACGCCAAGATCTATCTACTAGACACAGAGCAACGGGTGGACATACATCCATGGAGAACTTACCCTCGAAGACAACGAGTTTTGTTAACGAGTAGGAACTCGTGGTTGATGTAGTCGTACGCTTGCCGATCTCAAGATCGTGTGGAAGTCCGAGCGCCGCAAATCAGCAGCGCATCTGTCCTCGCACACAAGTTCAAGCCACCGGAAAACATCCACCTCCGTGCTCCAGCGAATCAGCGGAAGCAACAACTCCTTCCATACGCAAGGCCATCGGGAACATGTATCTCGCTAATCCGAGACCATGGGGGAGTATCTAGAGGGGGAGAGAGATCCTTCACGAGGATGTGTGGTTTGTGAGAGGGGAGAGGGGGGCTTTATATAGGAGGGAGGGAGACCCCTCCCCTCCCATAGCCGGTGCACGAGGGGGGGACTCCTCCCCTCTTTCATTCATGTGGTGAACCTCCACTCACATAAACATGGCCTCCACCCAAAATCCCACTCACATGTATTTAATTTCCACCAAATTAAATGCAACTCTCAATTAATAAAACTCTTTTATTTATTTTATTCAGAATTTTGTTAATTACTTTAATTAACAAACATTCACATAAAACCCCTTGCAACATGTCAATATCACATGCAGAACCACTTTCTGCAATTTCACCCGAAACAATTCCTGTTTCTATCGAAACATTTCCTGCGCTTTGCAAACCTTTTGTCTGGAACATATGTGCTCCTAAATGGTGTCCGGCAACCCTTAAGTGTGTCACCCTATGGTTCGTGAATAATGCAGACATGATTGAGACTCCTCTCAGATCAATAATCAGAAGCGGGACCTGGAGATCCATACTGACTCCTGCATATTCAACGATGACTTCTGTGATCGTGAGAACCTTTAACGTCAGCAATTTAATCCCTTTGTCTCATGATATAATACATGTCCGAGATTCGATCATCGGTATCCAAATACCTAGTTTGATCTCGTTACCGAGATGCACTCTTTTCTTGTTCCCGTGATATAACATTCTAGTGATCACATCACTTGCTTGCAAGCTATCTTAATGTGATATCACCGAGAGGGCCCAGAGTATATCTATCCGTCATCGGGATTGACAAATTCCACTCTTGATCCATGAGCCTCAACATAACACCTTCATAGCACTGAACCCACCTTTATGGTCACCCTGTTACGGTGTGACGTTTGATGTTATCAAGATACTCTTTCGGTGTTAGCAATTAACATGATCTCATGGTCTAAGGACTAAGACTACTTTGTATGATGTTATAGCAAAATAAACATAATGACTTGATCGTAATGCTATACTTTGGATGAATGTTCATCACATCATTTCACAAATGTTGTGACCTTGTTATTGACAACATCCAATGTCCATGATCAGTAAACCTTGATCATCTTGATAATCAACAAGCTAGTCTATAAGAGAGGCATAACTAGGAACCCTTTTGTTTATTAAACACACATGTATTGATGTTTCCTATCAATACAATTATGGCATGCAAAATAAACATCTATCATATACAAGGAATACATAATAACAACTTTATTATTGCCTCTCAGGGCATATTTCCTTTAGTCTCCCACTTGCACTAGAGATAATAATCTAGTTTATATAGTGATAAATATAACACCTATGGAGTTCTGGTGTTGATCATGTTTTGCCCTAGGGAATACTTTAGTCAACGGATCTGCTACATTCAGGTCCGTGTGCACTTTACAAATCTTTATATCTCCATCCTTGACATGCTCGCGGATGGAGTGAAACCGACGCTTAATATGTTTGGAATTCTTGTGAGACCTTGGTTCCTTTGTGTTGGCTATGGCTCCATTGTTGTCACAATAGATCACCATCGGGTCCAACACACTAGGAACCACACCTAGTTCCGTTATGAACTCCTTCATCCAAACCGCTTCCTGCGCCGCTTCTGAAGCAGCAACATATTCCGCCTCCGTCGTTGATCTAGCCACCACACGTTGTTTGGAGCTCCTCCAACTAACTGCTGCTCCGGTCAAGAGAAATACGTATCCGGATTGAGACTTAGAGTCATCCAGATCAATGCCAAAGCTAGCATCGACATAACACTTAGCGACTAACTCTTCTTCACCTCCGTATACAAGAAACATATCCTTAGTTCTTCTCAAGTACTTAAGGATATTCTTGACCGCTATCCAGTGTTCCGAACCTGGATCAGATTGGTACCTACTAGTCAAACTAATAGCATGTGCCACATCCGGTCTTGTACATAGCATGGCATACATTATAGAGCCTATGGCTGAGGCATAGGGGATCTTATCCATTATCTCTCTTTCTTCCACCGTAGTCGGACTTTGAGTCTTACTCAATGTCTTGTCTTGCAACATAGGTAAGAACCCCTTCTTACTTTCGTCCATATTAAACTTCTTTAATATCTTATCAAGGTATGTACTCTGCGATAGCCCAATTAGGCGTCTTGATCTATCTCTATAGATTTTAATGCCTAATATATATGAAGCTTCACCAAGGTCCTTCATCGAAAATTTGCTGTTTAGATAACTTTTAACACTGTTTAAAAGATCTATATCATTTCCAATCAATAATATGTCATCCACATATAATATCAGAAATGCCACATTGCTCCCACTCACTTTCTTGTAAATACAAGCCTCTCCATAAGTTTGGACAAATCCAAACTCTTTGATCACCTCATCAAAGCGGAGATTCCAACTCCGGGATGCTTGCTTCAGTCCATAGATGGATCACTGAAGTTAGCACACCTTATCAGCATCCTTAGGATCGACAAAACCCTTAGGTTGTATCATATACACCTCTTATTCAATATTACCATTGAGGAATGCAGTTTTGACATCCATCTGCCATATTTCATAATCGAAATATGTAGCAATTGCTAACATAATCCTAACCGACTTAAGCATCGCTACGGGAGAGAATGTCTCATCATAGTCAACTCCTTGAATTTGTCGAAACCCCTTTGCGACAAGTCGAGCCTTATAGATGGTTACATTACCATCAGCATCAGTTTTTCTTTTGAAAATCCATTTATTCTCAACAGCCTTTTGATCGTGAGGTAAGTCCACCAAGGTCCAAACCTGGTTTTCGTACATGGATTCCATCTCAGATTTCATGGCTTCTAGCCATTTGTTGGAATCAAGGCTCATCGTCGCTTCTTCATACGTCACAGGGTCATCTATTTCATCAATCATGAAATTCATAATAGGATTGCCGTACAGTTCAGGAGCTGTACGTGTCCTGCTTGACCTGCGAGGTTCGGTAGTGTCCTCTTTCGGAGTTTCATGATCAATATCATTAGCTCTCTCTTCATTAGGTGAAGTCAACTCCGAAACAACTTCTGGTGCTGCGCTACTCGCCATTTCATGAAGAAAAGGTTCAATAACCTCTTCGAGTTCTACCTTCCGACTACTCACACCTTTCGCGAGAAACTCCTTCTCAAGAAAGGATCCATTCTTGGCAACAAAGACCTTTCCCTCGGATCTGTGATAGAAGGTATACCCAATTGTTTCCTTAGGGTATCCTATGAAGACGCATTTTTCCGCTTTGGGTTCGAGTTTATCCGGTTGAAGTTTCTTCACATAAACATCGCATCCCCAAACTTTAAGAAATGATAGCTTAGGTTTGTTTCCAAACCATAATTCATATGGTGTCTTTTCAACAGATTTAGATGGTGCCCTATTTAAAGTGAATGCAGTGGTTTCCAGTGCATAACCCCAAAATGACAGTGGCAAGTCAGTCAGAGACATCATAAATCGAACCATATCCAATAAAGTACGATTACGACGTTCTGACACACCATTACATTGTGGTGTTCCGGCAGGCGTGAGTTGTGAAACTATTCCACAGTCTTTCATATGTGTGCTAAACTCGTAACTAAGATACTCTCCTCCATGGTCGGACCGCAGAAATTTGATCTTTCTGTTACGATGACTTTCCACTTCATTATGAAATTCTTTGAACTTTTCAAAGGTTTCAGACTTATGTTTCATCAAATAGATATACCCGTATCTACTCAAATCATCCGTGAAAGTAACAAAATAACGATATCCACCTCGCGCCGACACACTCATTGGTCCACACACATCAGTATGTATGATTTCCAATAAATTTGTCGCCTGTTCCATTGAACCGAAAAACGGCGTTCTAGTCATCTTACCCATAAGGCATGGTTCACATGTATCAAATGATTCAAAATCAAGTGATTCCAAAAGTCCATCAGAATGGAGTTTCTTCATGCGTTTAACGCCAATATGACCTAGACGGCAGTGCCACATATATGCAGATATATCATTATCAAGTTTAATCCTTTTAGCATCAACATTATGAATATGCATAATACTACTATCGAGATCCAACAGAAATAAACCATTCAACACAGGTGCATGACCATAAAAGATATTATTCATATAAATCGAACAACCATTGTTTTCAGACTTAAACGAATAACCACTTTGCATCAAACACGATCCGGATACAATGTTCATGCTCAGTGCAGGCACCAAATAACAATTATTCAGGTTTATAACTAATCCCGACGACATATGGAGAGGCAGCGTTCCAACGGCGATCACATCAACTCTTGATCCATTGCCGACCCGCATCATGACCTCATCCCTTGCTAGTTTTCGCTTGTTCTGCAGCCCCTGAACCGAGTTACATATATTAGCAACCGATCCCGTATCAAATACCCAGGTGCTACTGCGAGTACTAGTCAAGTACACATCAATAACATGTATATCACATATACCTTTGTTTGCCTTGCCGGCCTTCTTGTCCGCCAAATACTTGGGGCAGTTGCGCTTCCAATGGCCAGTCCCCTTGCAATAGTAGCACTCGGTGTTAGACTTAGAGCCAGCTCGGGGTTTCTTTTCAGGCGCGGCAACAGATTTTCCGCCCTTATTTCCCTTGTGCTTGCTTTTCTTGTCCTTCTTGAAACCGGTGGTCTTATTGATCATCAACACTTGATGTTCTTTCCTAATCTCCACTTCTGCATTCTTAAGCATTGACAGAAGCTCGGGAAGAGACTTCTTCATGCCCTCCATATTATAGTTCATCACGAAGCTCTTGTAGCTAGGTGGCAGAGATTGGAGAACATGATGTATGCCTAAGTCAATGGGAATCGTTATTCCCAAGGACACAAGCTTATCGGCGTACCCAGACATTTTGAGTACATGCTCACTAACGGAGCTGTTCTGTTCCATCATGCAGCTAAAGAACTTTTCAGAAGCATTATAACTCTCTATGGCAGCATGGGTATCGAAAATCATTTTCAATTCTCCCATGGTATCAAAGGCATTGCCATTTTCGAAACGTTTTCGAAGTTCTGGCTCTAGCCCATAGAGTATGCCGCAATGAACTAAGTTGTGGTCCTCCTGACAAGTTATATAGACGTTCTTTTCCTCGTCAGGGGCATCAGGAGCTGGTGGGGGGCCTAGCGGCGCCTCTAGCACATATTGCTTTTGTGCAGCAGTGAGGAGAATCCTCAAATTCATAGCCCAGTTGGTGAAGTTGCTACCATTCGCAGCAAGCTTCTCTTTCTTCATGAACACATTGAAATTAAAAGCAGGTGGTGCTATCTACAACAAAATTTGTAAAATATATTTAGACTAAGTTTATGATAGATTGAGTTCAACTAATCCAAATTACTAATGAACTCCCACTAAAAAACGACATCCCTCGTGTCCTTTTGGTGATTACATGAACCAAATCCACTACACCAAGTCTGATCATCACGTGAGTCGATGTAGCTTCAAAGGCGAGCATCTATATGGGCATCATATCAACTATATGACTCATGCTTAACCTTTTGGTCCGTGTTCCGAGGCCATGTCTGTACATGCTAGGCTCGTCAAGTAAGAACCTTAGTATTCGCGTGTGTAAAACTGTCTTACACCCGTTATATGAAAGCGTAGAGTCGAGAACACCCGATCATCACGTGATGCCTCAAAACTGGATCCACAAAATGGTGCATACTTAAGGAAGAACACATTTTATCTTGATATCTAAATGAGGGATCATCTTATAATGCTACCAAAAACGCCAAACTAGCAATATAAGATGCTAACATCTAATGTGTGAAGTGAGGTGATATGGTCCATGCATTTGATCTCTTTCATTTGCATCGTGGTATGATCTCTATCATTCCTTTGTGTGTAAGGCCAAGGTCTATGGAACTTACACGTTAAGTGAGTTGTAAGAGTATCTATCATACATCTACTTACAACAATACCATATCAAGACACTAGCCCAACAACGATCTAAACTAGACGCCTCTAATTTATCAATTGCAAGTTTTACGTGGCTTAGGGCTTTCGGAGATAGAACCGGTCTTACCTACGAACATGAACCACAACGAGGATAACCAAGTTATTAGCAACTCGTTGTAAATCAGATATTGACTATAGTAGGAGAGACAGACACCCGCTAGCCACTTATGCAAAACTAGTTGCATGTCAGTCGTGGAACCGGTCTCATGTACGATGACATGTAAGGTTGGTCCGGGCCGCTTCATCCCACTATGGCACCAATATCCAAAGTACATAGAAGATGCAATAACATGATCATCATCGCCCACATATTAACATATGTGTACTACCCGTGCAAAGCACCTACGCATAGATCAGGCTCTGATACCACTGTTGGGTTCGCAGCATAGAAAACAAAAAATTTCCTACAATGAGAACTATACGCCAAGAACTATCTACTAGATACAGAGCAACGGGAACCAGACATCCATGGAGAACTTACCCTCGAAGACAACGAGTTTTGTTAACGAGTAGGAACTCGTGGTTGATGTAGTCGTACGCTTGCCGATCTCAAGATCGTGTGGAAGTCCGAGCGCCGCAAATCAGCAGCGCATCCTTCCTCGCACACATGTTCAAGCCACCGGACAACCTCTACCTCCTTGCTCCAGCGAATCAGCGGAAGTAGCAACTCCTTCCAGACGCATGGCCACCGGGAACATGTATCTCGCTAATCCAATACCATGGCGGAATATCTAGAGGGGGAGAGAGATCCTTCACGAGGAGGTGTGGTTTGTGAGAGGGGAGAGGGGGGCTTTATATAGGAGGGAGGGAGACCCCTCCCCTCCCATAGCCAGCACATGAGGGGGGGACTCCTCCCCTCCTTCATTCATGTGGTGAACCTCCACTCACATAAACATGGCCTCCACCCAAAATCCCACTCACATGTATTTAATTTCCACCAAATTAAATGCAACTCTCAATTAATAAAACTCTTTTATTTATTTTATTCAGAATTTTGTTAATTACTTTAATTAACAAACATTCACATAAAACCCCTTGCAACATTTCAATATCACATGCAGAACCACTTTTTGCAATTTCACCCAAAACAACTCCGGTTTCTATCGAAACATTTCCTGCGCTTTGCAAACCTTTTGTCTGGAACATATGTGCTCCTAAATGGTGTCCGACAACCCTTAAGTGTGTCACCCTACGGTTCGCGAATAATGCAGACATGATTGAGACTCCTCTCAGATCAATACTCAGAAGCGGGACCTAGAGATCCATACTGACTCCTGCATATTCAACGATGACTTCTGTGATCGTGAGAACCTTTAACGTCAGCAATTTAATGCCTTTGTCTCATGACATAATACATGTCCGAGATTCGATCATCGGTATCCAAATACCTAGTTTGATCTCGTTACCGACATGCACTCTTTTCTCGTTCCCGTGATATAACATTCTAGTGATCACATCACTTGCTTGCAAGCTATCTTAATGTGATATCACCGAGAGGGCCCAGAGTATATCTATCCGTCATCGGGATTGACAAATTCCACTCTTGATCCATGAGCCTCAACATAACACCTTCATAGCACTGAACCCACCTTTATGGTCACCCTGCTACGGTGTGATGTTTGATGTTATCAAGATACTCTTTCGGTGTTAGCAATTAACATGATCTCATGGTCTAAGGACTAAGACTACTTTGTATGATGTTATAGCAATATAAACATAATGACTTGATTGTTATGCTATACTTTGGATGAATGTTCATCACATCATTTCACAAATGCTGTGACCTTGTTATTAACAACATCCAATGTCCATGATCAGGAAACCTTGATCATCTTGTTAATCAACAAGCTAGTCTATAAGAGAGGCATCACTAGGAGCCCTTTTGTTAATTAAACACACATGTATTGATGTTTCCTATCAATACAATTATAGCATGCAAAATAAACATCTATCATATACAAGGAATACATAATAACAACTTTATTATTGCCTCTCAAGGCATATTTCCTTCAAGATAACATGTTGGGTGAACAAACTACAGCGGGGCAATTGACAAACATCGAGAAAGAAATACATGCATATACTAATCATCTTGACTCCTTTGAGACTTGATTGGGAATTACAACATTATACATAGACCGCCATCCAACTGCATCTATGACTAATAATCCACCTTCAGGTTATCATCCGAACCCCCTCTAGTATTAAGTTGCAAGCAACAAATTATTACTTTACGAACTGCGTGTAAAGTAAACAATATGATTGTTCTATGAACAAAGGATTGTTGTTTTCTCCCTAGTAGCAACAACACATCTAGTACCTTAGAAATTTCTATCACTTCCCCAGATTACCAGAGGCATGAACCCACTATCGAGCATAAATACAAACTCTTGGAGTTGCTAGCATCTACTTGGCCAATATAGCTACTAACAACGGAAAGCATGCAAGATCACAAATAACAAAGACATGATAGAATCAATAATCACTCTGAAATGTCATCTCAATATCCATCGGATCCTCGTAAACACAACATGCAGAATTACAAATAGATGATCTTGATCATGAACGGAGCTCACAAGATCTAAACATGAAAGTACAATGGAGGAGAACCAGCCATCTAGCTACTACATGGATCCGTAGTCCAAGGATGAACTACTCACGCATCACACCGGAGGCTTGCATGGTGATGAAGAAAGCCTCCAGGGTGAATTCCCCTCTCCGGTAGGGTGTCGGGAAGAGCTTTAGATCCCTCCCGATCTAGGGATGGAGGTGACGGCGGCTAGAGACTCTTTCATGGATTTTTGATCGGGTACTTAGGGTTTTCGTCTTGAGGGCATCTTATAGGCGGAAGGGGAGGCCGAGGGGGTGCCTGGGGCCACCACACCACCCCCTGGCGCGGGCCAAGCCTGGCCGCGCGGCCAGGTGGTGTGGCCGGCCTCTGGCCCCTCTCCGTCTCAGATTCGCATCGATGACTTTCGGAAAATAGGCACTTTGGCTTTTGTCCCGTCCAATTCCGAGAATATTCATTTTCTGACTTTCCTGGAACCAAAAACAGCAGAAAACAGACAGCTGGCACTGTGGCTCTTGTTAATAGGTTAGTCCAAGAAATCATATGAAAATTACTCCAAAGTATGGACAAAACACAAGAAAGTGGATAAAACCAAGCATGGAACATCAAAAATTATAGATACATTTGCAATGTATCAACGAGCGAGGTTAAATTTATGTTGCTTATATAACTGTTGTTATTAATTAACGAGCGTCCGTCCATCTCTGGTTAGGCGGATGTGTAGCGTGTCTCTATAGAACTTTGTAGATATTATCTTTCGCTGCAATTGCGTCACCCCCAGGTTTTTCCCTTTAGATGCATTAAGACTTGATGAGTACCCCTAGGGTCTCACACGATAAATATTTGGTTCAGATGGACAGGTATACTCTTAGGAAGGTTATTGGGTTGAGGATACGGATGAAGGTCGCAACGACTATCAGGTGTAGAGATTCCAGGGCTGAAGATCCATGAGATCCGTGGGCGGGATGTGCTTATTTTTAGGGCATCTTATGCCGATTTGCTTCTTATCCATACTCGAATCATGTTTTCCGCTTCCGCTTGATACTCTGTTGTGTGATGTATGAGGAGATAAACTATTATATATATCTAGGATATTTGGATCTTGCCCTATGGCTATGAATATTTCTGTTTCTATTGTTTCTAGATGGTGTGACTCT
The DNA here is from genome assembly GCA_023614405.1 of Avena insularis. Lineage (NCBI taxonomy): Eukaryota > Viridiplantae > Streptophyta > Magnoliopsida > Poales > Poaceae > Avena > Avena insularis. The sequence goes on along the minus strand of CM042694.1, from coordinate 280,608,261 downwards.
CATGTCTATTGTAAGTCGCAGACATACATACTCATTTCTATATGTCGTGGTCACATTACCTATCGCTTATGTCGCTCGCTCTTGTCCTGATGTTCTTGAAAGTGGATAAGGTGGTCGGCCGGTACTGTGCCATGCTCCGCTTCGATAGGCCTACACGTGGGTGGCCTTGGGCTTCCGCAGTAGAATCCCTTATCCACTTTTTGTTCATCTAGGCTTGTTCTTAAAGCGTAATGTCCGAGATATTACATTTACACGTATTATACGACACAAGAATCACTGGCAACATTTGTTGAGAAATCCTAGATGATACATCCCCGAACAATGGTGGTTCCATTGCCAGTGATTATAGATTAGCTGACCACCCTAGATCAGTAACCATTAGTTCATATTAATTATGAAAATAGTGTTTTTTGCCATCCTTTTTGAAATGTAGGTGATAACAATAATATATTGAAAATACTTGATAGAAAATAATCAAAGGACACGAGAAAGTGTGAACTTCCCTTTTAGACTACAAGATTATGTAGCCAAGGTCTTCTAGTCGATATAAACTCCAATATCAGAAACAACATCATTGGTCCATTAAAGACTAATGTTTAAAGAAGCAATATGCTATTTTACATAAATAATGATGATATGCATTTTGTATAAATCCCAAAGTAAATCTCCATGTTTAAGTATGGATTGAGCTTGGTGATTTATGAAAGATTCGTGTTACATTCAAGTGTACTTCACAATAAGATATAAATTAAGATTCTAAAAGTAATTAACAAGCTATGAAAGTAAAGCACAACACTGATTAATGTGGGATATTGACAGATGATTACTCTTAAGAATGAATTCATTTAAGGTTGGTGAGTTTTAACAGATTCTCTAAAGCTTTTGTTTGAAGTGGCAAAAATAATAAATTTTGAAGAAAATACTTATTACATTAAGTTAAGCAATTCATGTCAAAAATACTTCTTAGAACACAATCGATGCTTATTTGAATCTCTCAAATGATCCTAAGTTAATAAGCTTCTTGTTGGTTGAGTAACAAACCAAAGTTAACTATAAAATATTATTAGAGTTAAGATACAATAGTTTTATATTGCTTTCGAATTCAAGAGTTTTCCTATGTATGCTCAATGATGAAATTGTATAGATATTGGGTAAAGCTCTATGGATCTAAACCTAGAAAGTTGATGATAGGTAAGTTTTAGAGTTAAGGCTGACTATGAGATATGGTGATCTCATTTTATGGTTTTGTTCATCCCTATTAAGCTTTAATGTTAAGTTAAGTATGGTTAAAGAGATGAGTTCATTCACCCTAAATATAAGTGAATGATGCAAGAGGTTATCTTGAAGGTTATTGGTTTATAATTGATTTAAGATTCTAAATGAGTATTATATAGTTAGCAATTTACACTTAAGTTTTATTCGAAACCATAATTATGGTTTTAGGTTTAGTATTTACACTTAATGGATTCCTTTTAATATTGCAATATTTTATAAGGATATGTGATTATTTCTTACTTAGGAAATAATTTGGAAGAATTAACATATGACGAAAAAAGTATTTTATTTTAATAAAATAGATAATAAGGATTTATTACTTTAAAAATCTTAAAACCTATTGAAATAATATACTTAGTATTTTTCAAGTAAATATACTTATTCAAGCTCTTAAAAATGTTTATTTATTTATTTTTAGGTATTATCCTAATATTTATAAAAATCCATAAGGAATTGTTGTCTTTAAATAAAAAATTTAAGTTTTACCATTTGAAAAGAAAAGTTGGTATTTTTATTAGATAGTTTATATGTTTATGAACATTTAGAGATATCATATGTATTTTTATTTATTTTTATAGAGCCTAAATACCTTCAAGGGTATTGTGGTAATTTGGTATTTCTTTAATTTTTATTAAACTTTTAAATATATACCTGGCCCACAGGCTGACCCAGACCTAGCTCACCCCAACCTGATTGGTTGGAGCTAATCACCCTCGCAGTCCACTAGGTCAGTCAAACCCACCCAGACCCCTCTCGCTCTCCCCTCTCCTGTGTCTCTCCTCTCCCTGGTGATCTCGTGGCGTCGGTGTCGTCGCCCTGCGATCTTGGCCGGCTCCGGTCGTTTTGGCCACCGCCGCCATGCTTGCTAACGAAGTGCTGAACATCGCGTCGATCTGTCCAAGTTGATTCATCATCCTCGCCTTCCTTTGGCCACGCGGACACCCTATTGGAACCTAGGGTTTCAGATACCCTAGCCTCACCATGCTGCCCTGGCTGGGTGGTGTTCTTGTTGTGGTTGGGTGGTGTCCTAGTGTCCTACTCTTCAACGGTTGTTGCGAGTATGGCTCGGTGCGGGTTGCAGTGTCACTGGTGCTCCTCATGCTGCCGTGTCCCTGATGCCGCCAACTCGGCTTCCTCTTCTTGCTAAGCGAGGCCTTTGGGTAAATTCTACTCCCTCTTCCTTCTCTCTGCCTCTCTCTGATTCCCTCTCCAATCTATTGTATGTAACCCTACTTAGGGATTGCTATGAACTGGGTTCCTTCTTTCTTTCTGATTACTCCTAGTCATGATAGAAACTTGCCTAGTATGTTGGATGAGCTTATTATGGTCTAATGGATTTGGCTTGGAATTTACTTAGCTATAGTTCATTGGCATACATGTTAGACTATCTATGTTTCTACCTCAGTTAAACTGAGTGCTTGGCTGGAACATCAAGTGTGCCATGTTGATAGTGAGGCCTACGGTAATTCATGCTTTGAGAGAATATATTGAGATATTATTTCTCTTATCTGCCTGAATCATGTTCTGATTATGATGAGAAATGTGAGTACTATCAAACTAACAGTATATTTAGGCTACCTTGTACATGCTATATATTCTAGTGTGGGAATTTGTTTGTATACTCTAATGGTTAATAGAGAACCAAAACCTAGAATCAATCCAGAATAGTCTAGTGGAGACTCACTATATACTTGAGTAATTATCTTAGCTACCAAGGTTGCTGAGATGCTTCTATCTTGTTAGCATGATAGAAACTGAATCACCTATGATTCCTAGGATTAATTCTAGGAAAATGATTTATGCACATCATATTGTTGGTGAACTTGTAATGGCTCCTACTACTACCCATGCCACTGTGGTGCCTCCTTAGTGGAGTGTACATAGTGGTATGCTATGTTGGTATGATTTGTTGTTTAATAGTTTGCTTTTCTTGTCTCTTGCATGTGATGCAAAAACTGAGGCTTCATCTTCTAGACATGTATAAATAGTATATGGCCATGCTTTAGCTTCAGGGATGAATTTATACTCCACTTTAATATAGTTATGAGAAGATGCTTTCCATTCCATTAATCATTTGTGGATCTTAACAAAGACCAAAAAGATGTATGAGGAATGAAATAGAAACCTCTATTGTTGATGTAACTTAATATTGCTTGATGATAATGTGATTGTTTTGATTACCTTTTGTTTAGATGTGATCTAGTCTAGCTCTCCATGTGGTTGATTGGCCTGCCTCTCCTTGCACGATCTCCTTAAGTGACCATGTTTGCTTAAGTAACTACTGGATTTGTTTGGTGGATTGATGGTTGACCTTGTGAGTACCTAGCTGTGATGAGATGGATGTTCCTGCTACGGCCGGTACTTATCCTACCTTAGGTTACTCCTTCGCCGACAGCACACAAGCATGCATGGTTGTGTGTGTTGTGTGCTTATCTGCTGTGGTATTATGGATCAGATCAAGTTAAAGTCTCTGGTTCTACTTTCTTACTTCTACTTTCCCTGGTGAAACTTCCCCCTCATAGCCTATGATGTTGTACTGAGGCCTTTTTGATACTAATAACATATTCTACATTTGGTGAAACTTGCCCCTTTCTTTATATGCTTAGTGATGAATTTTTTAACAGTGCATTACACTATTCGTTCTAAGAGCATAATTACTAACACTAACCATTTCTTTTATTTTTTCATTTTCTTAGTTTGCTTGTAGGTACAAGATAGCACATGAAAGAATAAGAAGATTCAAGGCTTAGTCTAGGAAAAATAGTTTAGTTTTTTATTTCTGGTACTTCTGTAATTTTCATTTTTAAATCTTTTGTAAAGACATTGTAACTTGTATATTCTTGTAATAAAGAACTCTTTTATTTATATTGTTGTAATTTACTTTTTCTTGTTTACTTACTTGTATAAATGTTTTGTGGGATTGTAAATGGAAATAAATTCGTTAATACTTTTATTGTATTTACTGTTGATATTATTGTAATATCATATAATGTTACTCAATAATCCACATCTTATTCATATTTTAATATTTGTTATTTAATAATTCTTTAAAATTTCAAATTCCTAAGCATTTAAATTTGAAATTCAGATCTCCAATTCAAACCTTGATTCATAATTCAAATACCAGTTTGAATTCATTCTCCCAAAACAGCCATAAATATCTAGAGATCATGTCAAAATCTATCGTACCCGCTGAGATGATTTAAACTCTAAATCATCAAACCAAGAGAAATCTTGATCTCTCTAGAGTTTTAGTTTTGCGCGTAATTTCCCCAAATTATCTTATGCATAAAAGTTGGGGAATTACACATTTATCTTTTGGGCATGTGTGGGCTTAGTCAACATATCTTTATTGGGGCCTTTTTTATTTCATTTTTGTTTCTTTTCTCTCTCTCTATCTCAGAAGGGGAGGGGACCACGTGGAGGCTCCGTGGAGGAGAGGTCAGCAGCCACCCCGCAGTCGGTGTGACCAATGATGGACGGCGGAGCTCTTCGTGGGTTGATGCCACCACCTATGAAGAGGAAGGTTTTCCCATAGCTAGAGCTGACAGCGTCGGGAGCGGTGTAGATAGTGAGTCCGCTCAAGCTGCGGCAGACGGAAATTCACGAGCATGGAAGGGATCCTTTGCTTTCGAGAGTGGTACTCCCATGCCGTCTTCTTACGTTTCAGCGTACTATGATTTTATTTTATATCTAGCTTGTCTGCGCGAGGTTTGATTTTGTGCAGTGCCGTCGATGGCGCCATCGGCACTAGATTTGTGAAGTGAGTGACATTTTTTATGCGGCTTCGGTAGCTCGTATTTTTTGACGAAGCTCTGCGGCTATAGTTGGGGATATCTGTTGTTTGTTTAGAGATTTTTGTTCTTATATTTTGGGTTTATACCTTGTGATTCTATTGTGTGGGCTCCATCAGTTTTGGTTCTCAGTTTGGTTCGTAAGCTTGTATGGTTATATTAGGCCTTACTTGATTTTAGTGTATGTTATTCGAACAATATGGAATAGATTTTTCACTTGTTGTATGCTCACAGTTTTAACAAGTTAGGTTTTAATTTTGTGTTTAGTGTCAGTTTATCTGATGTATGATTGTTATGCCCGGCTACTTCCTATCTGGATTCTGTCTCAAATCCAAGATTCGTAACAGTATTTGGATACATGTACGTTGTAGTAGAGTACAAAGGAGTTTAGAGAAATAAGTTCATAGAGAGATAGAAGGGTGTGGTTGAAATGAGACACATGTTTCAGTGGGTTGTTTTTCGACGCCGTTGCCTTTGGCATTGGTGGTATTTTAAGGACCCGCTGCTGGGTCTATCCTGGTTCTTTGTTTCGGGTAGGTGGTGTGGTTGTCCCGTATCCTAACGCTTCACATGCACCAGATGGAGAAGTATTAGGCAGGTCATGACAGTAATACTGGTACATAGTATTGAGTGTCTAAGGATTGTGTTCTAGTCTTGTAATTATTTTCTTCATATTGTTGTAGGTTGTAGGTTGTGAGCACGGTATTTTTGGGGCTCTTAGCTTTGTATAAGTTAGTTGTTTGTTTTTTCTTTGGTAAATGTAAGTGTGTTTAACCTGACAGCCAGTACGAGGAAACAATGTCTTCTAATGGCTATTTCTGCTCTGCGTTCAGCTGCTGAAATCAATACTGTGAGTTCTTCTATTTTGGTCCTAGGTAGGGGATTTAGCACTTGATATGAAATACATATTCCTAGATGTTAAGATAGGATGCTACCCGCTGATTTTACTCTCCATGTAGCAATGATGCTTATTGAGGTTGTATAGTATTAAACTGTACACATATATTTAGTAATAGCTGAACATGCGATTCCGGAGATGGAAGTATTGAACTGTACACATATAATTAGTAATAGTTGAACATGCAATTTTCGAAGATGGCTTGAAACCTTCAATGGAGCTTGACATGCAGTGTGTGATCACTCGTCTGATAAGATTCTACTATAAATTACCTTGATGACGTAACTTTGGCATCGAAAGGTTCAACAAAAATGGAGCAACTTTTTCTTCCTTTGAATATCCTATGGATGCCTGTCTTCCACAATTACTCTATAATGGATTAGATTTATTCTTATGCTCTTGACTGTATAGTTTATACTTTGGACATTCACCATGCAAGAGTTTCCCTCTGGTAACACATGTGCTTGTGCTATTAGTGGGACATAGGGATATAGATTTACATGCGCAATAAAATAGGTCTTTTATAGGTTTCAAGTGGATATATGCTTTTTTCCAAATAAATTGATGATTCACATCATAAAGTATTGTTGATTGCAGACACTACAAGAAATATGTTCATTTGTGACCTTCTCATAGTGACGCGGAATGAAATCATAATAAATTTATGACGATTTCACATAAGATGGTCATATGCCATTTAGAGAGGTCAAAACCATATACAATTACGATGTTTTGTGTCAAAATCGTCGTAATTATATCAGATGAAATCGTCATAACCCGCGCAATACAACTTAGGATGTTACTTATAGCCTATTATATCGAATTTAAATCGCCGTAGTGTCTAAATTCGAACTTTTTGATATGACTAGTCAACCACATCATCAATTGGGCATATGTGTCCTATGTACGTTTATTTGCATACGTGGCTTGTCCATGCGTGCATCTCCTTAGATGAGTAAATGGAAAAAATAGACGACCGCGAGCGTCATAATCCATGTAATACAACTTAGCGTGTTACTTATAGCCTATTATGACGAATTTAAATCATTGTAGTGTCTAAATTCGAATTTTTTGATATGACTAGTCAACCACATCAGCAATTGAGCATATGTGTCATGTGTACGTTTTTTGGCATATGTGGCCTGTCCATGCCTGCATCTCCTTAGATGAGTAAATAGAAAAAGATAGACAGCTGCGGAAATTGAACCCGCGACCACGCGGCTTCCCAAACGAAGCACACCACCTAGCCACCAGGACACTTGGTCCTTTCTGTCAAACATACGAGCACAGTGTCGTCGGATTGATGACAGGTACGTCATGAGGGGGTCCTCGAGGCGTGCGGAAGAGAGGAGTGTGAGACGTACGGTATTCCGGACGGTGAGCACATAAGTTTACCTAGGTTCGAATCTGCCGGCTTTGGACGGAGCCTACTCCTGCTAGCATCCAGTAATACGGCAGAGCCGGAATATGGGTTAAAAGGGTTTCGCCTGTGCGAGTTGAGATTGTAGACTATTGTGGGGTTCCCTAAAGACTTTCCCTAGGACGGCTTATATAGATATCCGGCCTAGGGTTTACCGGAGAGACCTATCCGGCTACGACTAAGAGTCGGTTACAGAGTACATCTTGAACTACAAGTAACACTACAGGCCTATGTCGGTAAGTCTTCTTGGCCTTCCCGTAGCCGGACTGGACTCCGTCTCTTCTCTCTTACTCGGCCGCCCGTGAAGCAAAGCTCAAATCCAAAGTGGGCCACCCTAGTCAGTGAGGCACAGTGAGGATACCCGGAAAGTATATCCCCAACAGCAGACCCCGGAAGACTCCAAGATCCAGAGTCGGATGTCATCATCGTCTAGGTTGATCTTCGGCTTGCAGAATCTTGAAGGGTTCCTGAAACTTCAAAAGAAAGAATAGGATCCGAGTCTCAAAAACAAGTCGTACCAAATACATTATTCGGGTTTCCAGCATGGAATTCAAACTTAAGCCGGAACTTCGTCTCTAACGTAACCTGACATCAGTTAAGGTCATGTCATGTCACTGCCAGACATTCCTGACAACACGACCGTTGGTGGGTCCGCTTCACGCGGAACCAAGGCGTCGTTTTAATGCGAACACAGAGATCGAGGCAGCGTAATCCTCGCGAGGAGGTTGCCCAGCTCCTTCCATGATGCGTGGTACGGGTACTGTTTTGTTCACACGAATCTTGGCGCAGCTGAAGGATATAAGGGGTTGAGATTTCTCCCTTTCCTCTTCTCCAGCACTAGCTCCTCTTTCTTATTCTCGACGCTTCCCACGAACAGAGCTCCTTCGCCTCCCCCAAATCTCACAGTTCCGCCCACCGTAGGTCACCGGAGCCCAGAAGATGGCTGAGGCTTCATCTTCCACCACGGCAGCGACGACAGCGATAGTGGCGGCGGTGGAGAAGGAAAGTTTTCGCGGGGTCTGGATCCCCTACGTCCTTGATGACGCCAAGCTTCGCGTCTTTGAAAATGAAGGGCTCCTCCACGCCGGCGACTGGTGGAGCGGGTATGGAGAAACCGTCTCCACCCCCAACCTCAATGAGAGAGTGCATTTCGGCACTCACCTTGATAGAGGTTTGAGTTTTCCTCCCTCAGATTTCTTTTCTGAGGTGATAGATCATTACGGAGTTCAACTCCACCATCTCCCCCGAACTCTCTCTTAGATATGAGCGCTTATGCTTCTTTGTGCGAGGGGTATCTTGGCATTAGGCCGAGCCTTCTTCTTTTCTGGTTTTACTTCCATACCCGGAGAAATTCCATCACCGCCGGTAATCCCTACATTACTGGTACGCTCAGCTTTTCTGTTAGGAGAGAACGAGTCTATCCTAGCTAGGATTAAGGCTAGCGAGTCGGTTAAAAAGTGGTCGTCCACATTCTTTTACCATAAGGACAGACCGGCTCCCAGCAAAGCTACTGTGTTGTCGGCTTTTGTTGACGGTGCCGCCACGCCCCAAGAGTCCTGGGACGCGGATGCTCCGGCTCTCACGGACGATCTACTTCTTGCAAAGAGGCGGATCGAACATTTGATGAAGCACAAGGGTCTGAAAGGATCCGACTTGGTCCACTGCTGGCAGGCGCACCGGATTCAGCCTCTCCAACATCATGGAGACCGACTTATGCATTCCATTACCAAGAGTAAGACAGAGTCTCTCTGGATCTGCTCCAAGGCTTATTCGGATAAGGACTACGAGTCCCAAATCAAATGGTTGATAAAGGAGCGAGTCAAGAGGAAGATTCCAGATCTATCATTGGACATGCATATAGCTGACAATCCCGTGACACTAGTAAGTTTCCAACAGTAACTTGAATATGTGTTCATCTATGCATTGTTTTCAATACTGCAATACTTTGTTCTTTTCAGCTTGCTGACCTCCCCGAGCTAGAGCTTGCTCCTATCGAGGGATATCATCCTGATCTCAGGATGATGGAGAATTGGTTCCACTACTGGATGCGCTTACCCGAAAGCGTAAGGCTCCGACAGTGTCTGTCGGCACCAAAGAAGTGCCCATTGTGACGAGGTAACTTTCCTCACATGGTCTTTGTATTTTATCTCTTATTCTATCTGAAGTGTAACGATTTTTGTTCTATTACCTCTTCAGAGCTAGACAGCTCACCAAGGGCAAGGGGAAAGGCGGCTCATCAAAGCCCCTACGCCAGTCAAATATGAATTTGACTTCTCCTGCCGCAGCGCCTCCAACTCCTGCCCCACAGCCTTCCGCAGCACCGGAGATTACTCCATCTCCGCCCGTTGCGGAAAATCTAGCTCAACAAGCAGAGCCAGCGATCCTTGGGTCGCAAACTGACATCACCCTAGGTGGCTCGGTACTTGATAAGGGTGAACCCTCTAGGGGTAATGATCCCTCGGCAGAGGTCTTTGCTGAAAACCTCCTCAGCAATCCGGGTCTTGCCAAACTTGGCATTACTCGGAAATCTGCGAAGGAGATCCAATGGCTGGCCTAGCAATGCTTGGAATGCCGGAACATTACTGCTGAGGAGGAGGCAGAAGAAGCTGAGGATGTCAAGTACTCCGAACTTCTTGAGAAAGTCCATCTTTGCGACGAGAGGCTGAAAGCCGGTGTGGTTCCTCCCCCACCGGTAATCCCGCTGACCCTCGCTAAGAAGGTTAGCACCAAGGTGACCATGAGCTTGAGCAAGCTCACTCATGAACATTATGTAAGTCCAATTTTCAACTCACCTTTGTTAGTGTACTTCTTATCATATCCTCTAGCCCCTAATCATGAAGTTGGATAAACAATCCGGATTTATGCTTTCATAGGATTCCAAAGAATGAACTAGTGTAGCCCCCAAGGCTCATGCTGATATTAGTTAAAATATTAGCCCGAATCTTTAGTAGACTTCTAACTTTGGGTATTCTGACTTATAGAAAGTTAATTCGTATAACTAGGAATTATTGAAGAATATTTACAACAAGCGGAGATAGATCAGAGCTCTCCGGCTTGAAAATGCTGAATTAAAGGTGTCTAAGGATGAGGATGAAGGTAATCATTTCAGTCCTTAGCCTTGCTCTCTCTTTTTTTATAGTCTAATTTCATATTCAACTGTTGTCTTTTGCTTACAACACTGGTCAAACAATCTTGTGCCATGATTGAAGAGGCATAGAATCTTAAGATCCCGGTGGTGGAGAATGTGGACTTACGTCGAGAGCTGAATAAGCTTAAGGCGGATCACGAGCAGAGCATTGCTCAAGTCCTCGAATCCTCCTCCATGGCCACCAAAGAACACGATCGCAAGATCACGGTCCAGGATAAGAGAATCTCGGATCTCAATATCGTGCTATTCAGAGAAAAGGACATCACTGAGGCACTTCAGGCTGAACTCGAGAGCCTTACGGTGGAAAAGACCAAAGTTGATGATGTCATCTTCGGTATGTTTCCTATTTTCCGACTTTCTGTTTTTCCGACTCTTTGAGGTCGGATATATTTTTTAACTCTTGCCTTATATGCTTAGGTCCTCTAAACTTACTGGATTCTTCCTCCACCGAGTCTGGCACCAGCCGTCTTACACAAGTCGGTGATTTGCTTCACAATTTCCGCCAATCCTTAGAAGATATTGGTGAAGTACTCAAAGTTCTGGACATGGATAAATTGTCTGGCTTTGAGGTGCGAGACAAGGCCAAGGATATGCCCTAGGTCATTCAGGACTGGAACATGTCCTATGCTTGGACTGCAGCACAAAACACCCTCACTATGGTTATGAGCCACCATGGAAGCATGGAAATCTGGCAAGTAACCAGAGTGTTAACACCCGGATTTTTAATCCCAGATGCCCGTTATGCCATACCTCGTAATCCCAGGATTACCATTTTTGTGATACATAACGGATTGGATATTACAGTACATCATCCATTACAAACCATACATAAGGTCTTACACAAATAAGGATCTCATGATCCAGTCTTAATACAACAAGAAGTGGAAATAAAAGATAAGCGTAGCGGTGGGGTCCATCTTCAGGGGCACAGGCAATGCTGACGAAGGCAGATAGTCCTAGTTATCATAGCCGTCCTGCTGGCCATCATCTTGATAGTCACCTTCATAGTCTGGCCATGAGAATAGCCAAGGACAAAAGCCATGAGTACTCTTTAAGTACTCGCAAACTACCACTAACAAGTAGTATAGTTCTAAGTTAAAGTGCTAAATCTAAGTTTAACTATAAAGTTAAGTTTGAAACCTAAGCTGAGTTCTGAAGCAAAGAAAGATAAAATAAAGTTCTAGGATCACTTAAGTTGGGAAGCTATCATCATAAACACAACCTTGTTGTGGCAATGTGGAGCGTTGGATTAGAGTGGGGATCAACGACTGGGGATCATCGTCGACGACGGACCTGTCGCCGGCGAGCTCTAACCCTAGCGGCTCAGTGGGGGTGCATAGGGGGCGTACCAGGGCTCCAGCGACAACGCCGAGGCGGGCAAACAGACTGGTGGTCGACGGCGAGCTCAGGAACGGTCGAGGCAGCTCTGGGGGTGGTCGCAATCAGCGACGCCCTTCTCCTCTAGAGGCGGCATGCTTCGGTGCAATTCCGGCAAACTGCTGCTCCCCGTGCTCCGTCTAGAGGTGTGGGAGGATCATTGAGGTGAGGGGAGTTGAGTGGTGTGCTGCAAATGGCTGGGGGTGCCCTCCTTTTATAGGCTCGACGGCGGGACAGCATGGCATGGCCAGGCGATGGTGGCGACATGGCTACGGGCTGCTAGCGACATGGCTGCGGGCGGAGATCAACGCGCGGTCTCCTGGCGGTGCTCTAGGACTTTAATGCGGCCTTAGGAGCGGTGGTATGCGGTCGGGCGGAGCTGGCGCTCTGAGCGGCAGAGACGGCGGCTTCGACGATGAGCGGTGGCTGTGAGGCATTGGACGGTGAATGGGGGTGTCTGGCGTGCTCCCTGGGTCGTGGCTTGTGCACGCGTGTCGGGCACGGCGCTCTGGCGCGTGGTCGACATGGTGCAGCTGCTCTGGGCGCGGGGGTTTGGTGGTGGTCCACTGCTTGGCCTGGCTCGGGGAGGGGACAGTGGGCGGTGGTGAGGTGTTGGCTATCTCCTAGACATGGAGAGGGAGGGGGAGGTGGTCTGCTGCGGGGGTGACCAAGTTGGCCGGCGAGGTGGGGCTCGGCATCGCATGGCAAGGCCACTAGGGGGTAGGGGAGTGGGTTTAAATGGTTTTGTTAGATCATCTAGGGACAATGGGAGCAAATGGGGGTCAAATGGTAGACAAGTTTAGCCAGAACACTATTTAAAATAGTGAATTTGGTTTTGTTTGAAATCTGTCCACAAGGTGTTTGATGAAATGGCATGAACTTAACTTTTGAATTTTGGAAAGATTTTTGGTGGGTGTGCTAGTACTAAGCTTGAGACTCTGTGGGTGCTTGGGTTTTGAAAATTGAGCTTGTTTGAGTGGTTTTTGAATTAGTGGGATCTTCCCATATGAACTAGATTCAATTTTAAACTGCCATTTAAAATTAGTATTTGAATGTTTTTAGTAGGTCACAAAGTGGGCCTTGGTACCTCATTATGTGTACTATCAAGGGGTGCAAGGATCCACATTTTTTTCTGTTAAGTTTTGAGTACTAGGAATAGCCAAAGTAGGCATGATAGTTAATTTGGCAAAAATTACCATTCACTTCATTTATTCATTTTGAGTTGTTTTTCTTTGGGAAAAGTTTGGGAATGATTTAGATGATTTTTATTTCACCTAAGAATCATTTTACAAGCAATGAATCATAGAACCATGGCAATTCAAATCAACTCCTAATTTAAATGCACATACACATGCATGCTGTCATATTTTGAAATGGAAAAGTTTTTGTTAACCCTAATTTTGATGATTTGGATCTTGATAAGCTTGGATTAATGTTTTGGGATGTTACAAACCTTCCCCCTTGAAAAAAATCTCGTCCCGAGATTTACAAAGAAAACTAGGAACTAAAGAGATCTGGGAACTCTGTCCTAATGTAATCTTCGCGCTCCCATGTGGCTTCCTCCTCGGTATGGTTGCTCCACTGAATCTTGAGAAACTTTATACTCCTGGTCCTAGTGGTTCTGTAAGCTTCCTCTAGTATACGGATGGGCACTTCACGATATGTCAGGTCATTGTTGATCTCCACAGCTCTGTGATCGATGTTCTTGAAAACTTCAGTCTTCTCCGGCACTTCCAAGTATTTGCGAAGTAACGAGATATGGAACACATTGTGGATGGCTGAATCTCTTCAGGCAGTTCCAGTTGATACGATACTTCTCCTTGACGGTTCAGAATCTTGAATGGCCCAATATATCTGGGGGCTAACTTTTCTTTCAGACTAAAGCGTTGGGTTCCTTTCAACGGGGAAACCTTGAGATATACATAATCTCTGACATTGAAAGTCAGGCCTCTCCTTCTTTTGTTAGCGTAACTCTTCCGTCTGGATTGGGCGGTCTTGAGGTGCTCACGGACTTTGTGAACTTTCTCTTCCGCTTCCCGGAGAATCTCGGGTCCAAAGATCTGACTCTCTCCTACTCGTGACCAATTCAAAGGGGTACGACACTTTCTTCCGTATAGGAATTCAAATGGTGCCATCTGCAAACTAGCTTGATAACTGTTGTTATATGAGAATTCTGCGAAAGGCAGGCAGTCTTCCCATTTTGATCCGTATTCCAACACACAAGCTCTAAGCATATCTTCTAAGATCTTGTTGACTCTCTCAGTCTGTCCATCAGTTTGCGGGTGATACGTGGTGCTGAAGTTCAACTTGGTTCCCAATCCTTCCTAAACTTTTTGCCAAAATCTCAAGGTAAACTGGGTTCCTTGATCTGATACTATGGTCTTGGGGGTTCCATGCAGACTAACAATCATAGCAATGTACAGCCCTGCTAGCTTCGCACTGTGGTAGGTAGTCTTGACAAGTATGAAGTGAGGTACCTTGGACAATATATCAACTATGACCCAGATTGAGTCATTTCCCCTACTGTAAGTAGGCAAACCGGTGATAAAGTCCATTCCCACGGAATCCCATTTCCATTCCAGAATCTGCAATGGTTGCAACAGTCCTGTGGGCCTCTGATTCTTTGCTTTGACTCTTTGACAGATGTCACACTTGGCGATGTAGCTTCCGATTTCTCTCTTCATCTTGTGCCACCAAAATTGCTCTTTCAAATCGTGATACATCTTTGTTCCTCCGGGGTGGATAGAATAAAGAGTATCATGAGCTTCCTTCATGATAACTTGCTTCAGCTCCGAATCTACTGGCACACAGATACGCCCTTTGTACCACAACACTCCTTCTTCGTCTTTAGTGAATCCAGGTACCTTTCCTGTATCAATACGACGTTTGATTCCATCGATACTTTCATTCCCCTTTTGGGCTTCCTTGATTTGGCTAATCAAAGTGGGCTGAAGTTCAATGCTAGCTAAGAATCCTTTGCTAACCAATTCAGTCCTGAACTGCTCCAACTCCTCATACAAACTGGGCTGCTTCTCCTTGATCATAGTGTTAAGCCTACACGGCAATCTGCTAAGAGCATCCGCTACCACATTGGCTTTGCCAGGCTGATAGTGAATGTCAAGTTCATAATCCTTGATTAACTCTATCCATCTCCTTTGCCTCATATTCAGCTCCTTCTGAGTTAAAATATACTTCAAGCTCTTATGATCCGAGTAAATCTCACAGCGATTACCCATAAGATAATGACGCCATGTCTTCAATGCCAGCACTACGGCTGCTAACTCAAGATCATGGGTTGGATAGTTCTACTCATGCTGCTTCAGTTGTCGAGACAGATACGCGATGACTTTGCCTTCTTGCATCAATACACATCTGAGACCAATCTTGGATGCATCACAATATACATCAAACGGCTTCTTGATGTCTGGCATGATCAATATTGGGGCTGATATCAATCTCTTCTTCAGCTCCTGAAAACTGGCTTCACATTTTTCAGTCCATTCAAACTTCTTGTCCTTCTTCAACAATTGGGTCATGGGTCTGGCGATGCTTGAGAATCCTTCGATGAACTTGCGGTAGTATCCTGCTAATCTGAGAAATGCACGGATTTGGGTTTGAGTGGTTGGGGCTTCCCATTCTTCAACATCTTTGATCTTGGCGGGATCAACAGAGACTCCTCCGGTAGACACAATATGTCCAAGGAATCCCACTTCTTTCAGCCAAAACTCACACTTGTTGAACTTGGCATATAGCTGATGCTCTCTCAGTGTTTCTAGGATGATTCTCAGATGTTGCTCATGCTCTTCTTCTGACTTGGAGTAGATAAGGATGTCGTCGATAAACACAACTACAAACTTATCTAGGAAATTCATAAAGATCTTATTCATGAGATTCATGAAATAAGCAGGGGCATTGGTTAATCCAAAAGACATAACTGTATACTCGTATAAACCATAGCGAGTAGTAAAGGTGGTCTTCGGAATATCCGTTGCACGAATCTTAAGTTGGTGATAACCAGTCCTAAGATCAATCTTTGAAAATACCTGGGCTCCAGTCAACTGATCGAATAGATCCTCTATCTTCGGCAAGGGGTACTTGTTCTTGATGGTGACGTCATTCAACTTTCTGTAATCTATGCACAAACGATTGCCTCCATCTTTCTTGTCGACGAGTAACACTGGTGATCTCCATGGCGAAGCGCTTGGTTGAATCAAGCCTGTTGCTAACATGGCATCTAACTACTTCTTCAATTCCACTAATTCTGAGGGGTTCATGCTATAGGGTCTCTGGGCTATGGGTCCGGTTCCGAGGATTAGTTCGATAATGAACTCAATATCCCTATCCGGGGGCATACCTGGCAATTGATCTGGGAATACGTCGGGGTATTCACAGACTACTCTGACTTGGTCTATGGTGGGTAGGGCTAGACTCTTGTTGCACTTGAATTGGCGAGGTAAGGTTTCAGAGATATGCTCTACTATTACTCCAGAACTACTGGTCATGGTGATGGCTTTCTTAGCATAGTCTATCAGTCCTTTATGCCTTGACATCCAGTCCATACCTAGTACCACTTCCAATCCTTTGGTTCCAAGTACTATAAGGTTGGCATAAAATCTATCCCATGTATTCTGATAGGTACAACTTTGCAAATTTTTCTAGCTTTTGTAGTTGAACCGGGGATTTGAACTATCATGACATGCTTCAGGTTGGTTGGGTGAATCTTACTAGTGCATGCAAATTCTTCGGTGACAAATGAATGCGATGCTCTAGAATGAAACAATACTCTTGCTAAAACTGAGTTGACAGAAAACATACCCAGCACTACATCTGGCGCTTCTTGGGCTTCTTCTGCGTTCATGTGGAAGAGACGACCATTGCGGTTATGAGGGTTCCCTGGGGCAAATCTTCTTCCTGGTTGAACACGACGTTGCTGTTGAGCTGGGGCATTCACATTGGCATTAGCGGCAGTCTTCTTGGGACACTCATTGGAATAGTGATCCTTCACTCCACACTCGAAACAAGTGATCTGGGACTTGTCCTTGACTGCGACAGGCACAACATTGCTGCCAGTTCTGGGTGCAGTGTTGTTGTTGTTATTGTTGTTTCTCTTGGGAGGTGTACGGTTGAAATTGTTGGCATTGCCAGAGTTGTGATTGTTTCCTACGGACTTCACATTGCCTCCGCTACGGTTGGGGTAGCTGGGGCGAGACGTTGGGGGTCGGTTGTTCCTTGGTGCATATCCCGATGAGGGGTTGGGATGGTACTTCTGGTGACTGCTGGATCCTGATTGCTGCATCATACGATGTTTGTGGTTGTCGTTTGCCTGATTAATCTTCCCTTCCATCTGAATGGCTGAGTCAACTAGCTCTTCGAGATCCTGAAAACGGATGTTGACGAGGACAGTCTGCATTTCATCATGCAATCTGATCAAGAATCTCTCCTTGTTCTTGGCCTCCATGTTGATCTCATCAGTCGCATATCTGGCCAGTGACAGGAATCTGTCACGGTACTCCAACACAGTTATTCTTCCTTGCTTCAACTCTCAGAACTCAACCCTCATTCGGGTGACTAGACCTTGCGGCACATGGGTGCGGCTGAACTTGACTTTGAATGTTTCCCATGTCATAACTTGACCATGGTTCATATTGCGGATACTAGTCCACCAAGCTCTTGCATCTCGCGCCAGATAGTGGGTGGCGAAGAGAACTTTCTCGTTTTCATCAACTCCTGCAACTTCTAGGTTGTTTTCCATCGTCTGTAACCAGTCATCAGCATCTAACGGGTTTTCAGATTGGTTGAAGATTGGGGGATTGGTATTCTGAATTTTTTTTAGTTTGGATCCATGGTGATCCTGATTTCCATGCACTTGGTTGTTGAGAGCCATCTGGTCGATCTGCTGCAATGTTGCTAAGTTGGCTTGGCGTTCTGCCCTGCTTTCTTCTCGGTCTGCGATGAGATTCTACAAGATCTGCAGCATGGGGTCTTGCGACGAGCTGCTCCCTCCTTGGTTTCCACGTGTCATCTGAAGATTGAGGTAGATAAAGGGGTAAGAGGGAAAGTTCTAAGGTTCATGGTTTTGGTTTCAAATCTAAAACTTTGAGTTAGACTCAGGTTTTGCAACTAACTTCATTTCATTCATGCAAACAAGCACACGATACAACACACACCACAACAATCAAAAGAAAACAGATGGTTTGAAGAACCATTCTGTAAGCTACGATACAGTGGGACCGATACATCTCATGCTACGACAATGCTCTAGTGCATCTACTCATCGTCGATGAAGTCGGAGTCCTCATCATCAGTGTAGAAGTCCAAAGCATCCTCCTCCAGAAAGTCATCATCATTGCTGAGGTAAGAATCCATGTCTCCCTGGATGTCTTCACCCTCATCTTCTTGTTCCTTTGCTGCAAGCTGAGCTTCTTGCTCCTTGACGGTCTTCTCGAGGTCGGCCACCTTCTTGTGAAGAGGGGCGATGGTGTGATCCTTTTTGGCAGGCTGGCGGCGAAGAGACTGGTGATCCTAGACGAGTAGTGCGAAAGTCTGGGCCTTCTGGTCGGCAATGGCACGGTCCTGGTTGGCTAACTCCCTGGCATTGTCCAGTTCCTGCTGTCTGTCATGCAGCAAGAAGTCAAGATTCTCCACTTGACGCCTCAACTCTGGGTGACTTGGCATCTCCATCGGTATTCCCATGAAGTCACGTCTTGCATAGTGAGCAAAATGGGTTCCCTGGAGTTGGTTGACACTGAGGGCACATAGACGTATGAGAGCTTCATGCATTGCCCTGGCTAATCTATCTAGCCAGTTGTTCTCTCTCACGGAGAACTGAATTCTTCCAGAAGTTGGTGCTTCGATGCTTCCTCTAAGATCCGCGGTGACTAGCCACTGTAGGTCTCCTCCTGGGGGTCCTGGAAGTTGAGCTCCAAGAAACTCCGGATGCGGGCGTCCCAATAACTCAGACAGTGAATCCAGATCCCTCACGAAGATCAGCTGGCCTCCATTGTCCAATTGGTAGAACTTGCTGAACTGAGTCTCCATCTACAAGAATTAAGGATGAGGAAATTAGTGAAGTGATCAAGTGTGTCAAATTTTAAGTAGTAATGTAAGAATTTTGAGGAACATGAATTTTTGAGAAAGAATGAATTCCCATGGGTAAGAGAGGAAATAGTTTTTCATAAATACTCACTTTGGTTTTGAAACTAAGTTTTTGTTCGGACGTCCATTCTAACTAGGATCTCCTATGGTCAGGATGGCTCTGATACCAACTTCTCAACACCCGGATTTTTAATCCCAGATGCCCGTTATGCCATACCTCGCAATCCCAGGATTACCATTTTTGCGAGACATAACGGATTGGATATCACAGTACATCATCTATTATAAACCATACATAAGGTCTTACACAAATAAGGATCTCATGATGCAGTCTTAATACAACAAGCAGCGGAAATAAGAGATAAGCGTAGCGGTGGGGTCCATCTTCAGGGCACAGTAATGCCGAATCTTGCGTATAGTCCTAGTTATCATAGCCGTCCTGCTGGCCATCATCTTGATAGTCTCCTTCATAGTCTTGCCATGAGAATAGCCAGGGACAAAAGCCATGAGTACTCTTTAAGTACTCGCAAACTACCACTAATAAGTAGTATAGTTCTAAGTTAAAGTGCTGAATCTAAGTTTAACTATAAAGTTAAGTTTGAAACCTAAGCTAAGTTCTGAAGCAAAGAAAGATAAAATAAACTTCTAGAATCACTTAAGTTGGGAATCTATTGCCATAAACACAACTCTGTTGTTGTCAATTCAAGATTCATCATTTCTTTCATAAGTCATTTTGAAAACATCTGACAACGAAACAGTATGACAACGAAAACATCTGACGCGGCTATTCGAATAGTTTGACACTCTACAAAGGTGGTACACTTTCACCACAAGATTCGATACATATGTCAGGGTTAACCCTGAATCATCATAGTTAGTATGCAGATAATCAAACATAACCTTCCCTTTAAGCACCCTAGTATAAGCACCTCTCCTATGAGCATGGCCTCCCAACCATGACCATCTGTCATCCTGGGCATTGCATAGGTGGAAAACATTGAGAGGTAGCCTCAGCTCAAACCTCTCCCGCGAGGGAACCAATACTAATGCATATAAACTTTCGTCTAAGCCTTACCCAAATCCGGTAGTGTGGTTGTACGGTAAATTTGGAATGGTATCGCATCCGAATCCAACCATCAGTTTTATAAAAAGGGTTAAGGCTCATGCCTCAACATTTCACCATCATAAACCATTTGTGTTTCTCAACACATCTCAAAACATCTCAATAGAATGACTCATCATTCCAAGGTTTTCATAATTCATTTTCACCAAGTGCTCCCATCTAAAGTGACTCAAGTTTTGATCTACTCTAAACTACTAAGTTAAGAGTGTTCACTAAGGTGGAAAGATGATGGGTTCAATCTCATGCCATAGAATGACATCTAAAGGTTTCTAAATAGGTCAAGTTTTATACTCTTTATGCTACCTTCAAAACAAATAAAGAACTTTGGAAAAAAATAAAGGGAGTAAGGTTTGAACATAAACTTGGGGTAACTAATAGTCAAAGTGGTATGATCAAAGCATGCCTAAAGCATCTTTGCTTGGGTTATCTAGATTGCAAGGATTAGCTTGCATTGTTAATGGTGGCTTGCAAGTATAACTTGCAAGGGTTAACTTGGATAGTGCTAGCTTGCCTTGGTTGGTGCAGTGGTTGAAGTTTTCTTCTTCTTCTTGGTAGAACTCCTCCTCCTCGTAAGCTTGGTCGGTACTATCTTCTATAAATACATACGGAGTACACAATCACCAAACAATACTTAACTAGTCTAATTAGTACTCTAAGACACACATTTGATGATCTGTTATCATCACAAGCATCACAAGTTGATTTCAATAGTTTCATTCCTTTTATTTTAGAAAAGTAATTTCTACTCATTGAAAAATTAACTAAGATATAATATTCACCACTTAAAATATGGGATCATGTGGGCACATGTCATCACCACATATTCTAACATGTGGGAATGTGATTTAAGGGTTGGATCATAATTACTTTGGTTTAAGTTCATTATTTAATGATTTAAAGTGACTAGAAATGCCTATATAGCATTATTTTGGTACTAGTCCAAAGTCACTGCATGTAAACCTTAATATTATTACATATTCAGATAGGTATGCTGAAATGTGATTTTTGAGAGTTGGGATCAACTCAAAATCTATCTTGGTTGATTTTATAAAAATGTTGCAAGGTGCAAATGCTTCTGTTTTATTATTTTTACTAGGAGAGATCTATAACTCTAAATTAATTAAATCTAACGGGCTTGGATAGATCTTTTCAGTAGCTTTCCAACAAAATTGGAATCACTTCATTTGGACTTGTAAATCTCTCTAAATTGATTTTCAAACTAAGGGACAAAACTAAGTTTAAACTAAAAAGAAAAATCCTAATTCAAACTAACTAGGTCGCGCGGGAAACGCTAACGGGCCGGCCCAGTGTCACTCCACAGCACGGGGCTCAACTGACAGGGGGGGTCCACCGGTCAGCGGCTCATAACGCGCGAAGCGGTACAAGGCAATGTGGAGCGTTGAATTAGAGTGCGGGTCAACGGCTGGGGATCATCGTCGACGACGGACCTGTCGCCGGTGAGCTCAAACCCTAGCGGCTCAGTGGGGGTGCATAGGAGGCGTACCAGGGCTCCAGCGACGACTGCGAGGCGGGCAAACGGACTGGTGGTCGACGGCGAGCTCAGGAACGGTCGAGGCAGCTCCGGGGGTGGTCGCAATCAGCGGCGCCCTTCTCCTCCAGAGGCGGCCTACTCCGATGCAATTCCGGCGAACTGCTGCTCCCCGTGCTCCGGCTAGAGGTGTGGGACGATCAGTGAGGTGAGGGGAGTTGAGTAGTATGCTACAAATGGCTGGGGGTGCCCTCCTTTTATAGGCTCGACGGCGGGACAGCGCGGCATGGTCAGGCGACGGTGGCAACATGGCTACGGGCTGCTAGCGGCATGGCTGCGGGCGGCGATCGATGCACGGTCCCCTGGCGGTGCTCTAGGACTTTAATGCGGGCTTAGGGGCGGTGGTAAGCGGTCGGGCGGAGCTGGCGCTCTGAGCGGCAGAGGCGGCGGCTTCGACGGCGAGCGGTGGCTGTGAGGCGTTGGACGGCGAATGGGGGTGTCTGGCGTGCTCCCTGGGTCGTGGCGACGCGGTGGGCGCGGGCTGCGGTCGAGCGGTGGCTTGTGCACGGATGTCGGGCATGGCGCTCTGGCACGTGCTCGGCATGGCGCGGCTGCTCTGGGCGGGGGGTTTGGCCGTGGTCCACTGCTTGGCCTGGCTCGGGGAGGGGACAGTGGGCGGTGGTGAGGTGCTGGCTATCTCCTGGACATGGAGAGGGAGGGGGAGGTGGTCTGCTGCGGCGGTGACCAAGTTGGCCGGCGAGGTGGGGATCGGCATGGCATGGTAAGGCCACTAGTGGGTAGGGGAGTGGGTTTAAATGGCTTTGTTAGATCATCTAGGGACAATGGGAGCAAATGGGGGTCAAATCGGAGTCAAGTTTGGCCAGAACACTATTTAAAATAGTGAATTTGGTTTTGTTTGAAAACTGTCCACAAGGTGTTTGATGAAATGGCTGCATGAACTTTACTTTTGAATTTTGAAAAGATTTTTGGTGGGTGTGCTAGTACTAAGCTTGAGACTCTTTGGGTACTTGGGTTTTGAAAATTGAGCTTGTTTGAGTGGTTTTTGAATTAGTGGGATCTTCCCATATGAACTAGATTCAATTTTAAACTGCCATTTAAAATTAGTATTTCAATGTTTTTAGCAGATCACAAAGTGGGCCTTGGTACCTCATTATGTGTACTATCAAGGGGTGCAAAGATCCACATTTGTTTTTGTTAAGTTTTGAGTACTAGGAATAGCCAAAGTAGGCATGATAGTTAATTTGGCAAAAATGACCATTCACTTCATTTATTCATTTTGAGTTGTTTTTCTTTGGGAAAAGTTTGGGAATGATTTAGATGATGTTTATTTCACCTAAGAATCATTTTACAAGCAATGAATCATAGAACCATGGCAATTCAAATCAACTCCTAATTTAAATGCACATACACATGCATGCTGTCATATTTTGAAATGGAAAAGTTTTTGTTAACCCTAATTTTGATGATTTGGATCTTGATAAGCTTGGATTAAAGTTTTGGGATGTTACACAGAGGATATTCAACTGTGGTTGAAGACAGACAGGAGCAAGATATCAAGGCCATCATGGACTCCTGTGCCGGATATGGGTGTCATTTATCTGATTTGACCAGTTACGACACTCCCTTCTTCACTCGCGTGGAAACGCCTCCTCCGCCTACCGAATAAACTGGTGAAGCTTCCGACGACGAACAAACCGTATCGGATTTGAACGTCTCGGAAAGATGTCAAGGCGAGGGTGATGTCTCCAGTGAGGCGGCAGCTCCTACCTCTTCTCCTGCATCGTAGAGCATCAGAAAAAACAATGTATTATTCTGAAACAATCGGGTTGTAAATAAGTAGTTTAATACTTTTGCTAGTGCTAAGATTTGATATTCCTATTTAGCACTTTTGGCTTTATTTTTGTCATGCCTGAAATTTTTACATCAGCACTTTTTTGTTTTGCCTATACTTATCGTTTATCTGGCTTTCCGCCTCGTCCCTTTCATGAGCTAGCCAATGTTCCACACAGAAACTCTGCCGAGCAACGGAGCTCAATTGCTAAACCAGTTTAAACTCACAAAAATAGCCGTCTTTTAGTACCAACAATTCACTACTCGGAAAATGCCCGCATCCGGCAATCAGATAAAGAACCCAAGTACAAAATAGAAAATTTAGATTATACCCGAAGGTAGCATTTTTAGAATCGGAAATCTAACTAGAATAAACATGAGCATAAAGTACTTTCAAGTATTTTGGGATTTTCGACTGTGACATGATCATTCGGAAATAAGATGGCAATATAAAACTTCTCAAAAAATATTGAGGCAACCAATACTTTATTTCTCATTGAACATGTACACATATATGATTACAAAGAAAGAAAAATTAAGAATAAAAGGGACATAGCTGAGCAATATTCCACGGTCTGTCTAATTCTTCTAGGCCTGTACTGCCTCTAGCTCTCTTTCTTTTCTTAGTAGCAGGTGTTTCTTTGACTGGCCGCATATCAGTTAGATAGTAAGAACTATTGTGCAATACTCGGCTAACAAAAAAGGGACCTTCCCATACTGGGGAAAGTTTGTGCTTTCTTTTCTGCACAAGACGGAGAACCAAATCGCCCTTACTAAAAGACCGCTTTCTGACTCTCTAGCTATGATACTTGCGTGACTTCTGCTGATAGGCTGTTGATCTCATCTCAGCAACGATGCGAACTTCTTCAATTAAATCGAGATCATTTTGTCGAGAAACTTCGGCATGCTCTTCAATATATGCAGCAACACGGGGAAAGGTGTGAATCAAATCGCTAGGAAGAACTGCTTCTGCGCCATAGACCAAGAAGAAAGGTGTGTATCCAGTTGACCTGTTCGGAGTTGTTCTCAAGATCCAAATTACAGATGGTAACTCATCCGCCCAAGCCCCCGTAGCACGACGAAGTGGTGCTTCGAGTCTTGGTTTGAGGCCTTGTAAGATTAAACCATTTACTCTTTCAACTTGTCCATTAGCCTGTGGATGTGCAATTGACACAATGTCAAGCCGGATATTTTGTTCATCACAGAATTCGGCAAGTTCTCCCATAGAAAAATTACTCCCGTTGTCTGTATTAATGCTATGCAGATAACCGTATCGGATTATAACATCCTCGACAAATCTTCAGGTTGTTGCTCCATCACAACTTGTGACGGGTTTAGCCTCAATCCATTTCATGAATTTATCCACCATCACTAAGAGGTGAGTAAATCCACTTGGAGCCCGTTTAAACGGTCCTACCATGTCAAGAACCAGACCACGAAGGGCCATGTTATAGGTATTATCCGCAGCTGATCAGCCAGAACATGAGCTTTGTTTGGCATATTTTTGGCAGCCTTTGCACGTATTGACCAGCCGTTCAACATATGCCTTAGCTATAAGCTAGAAAAATCCGTGTCTGAAAGCTTTTGCCACTAAAGATTTGGCTGCAGCGTGATGACCGCATTCGGCTTCGTGGATTTCCCTTAGGATTTCCACTCCTTCTTCCGGAGATACACGGCGCTGAAAGACCCCAGGCACACTCCGCTTATAGAGCTCACCACTTATAATAGTATAGGCTTTTGCTCGTTGGACGATCTGCCTAATCAGAACCTCGTCTTCGGGTAATTTTCCGTCTACCAAGTAATCAAGGTAGGGTTGAGTCCAGCTGGGAATCACAACCAGAGCTGCTACTAAAGGTGAGTCGGATTTGGTCGGATATTCCTCGTCAACTCCTTTTATAGAAGGAACTTTGGGTTGAGTCCAGCTGGGAATCACAGCCAGAGCTGCTACTAAAGGTGATTCGGATTTGGTCGGATATTCCTCGTCAACTCCTTTTATAGAAGGAACTTTGAGGTGCTCCAAAAAAGTGCCATTCGGGACCTTTTTCTGCGCAGAGCCTATACGAGATAATGCATCTGCTTCCTCATTTTCTATTCAAGGGATGTGTTTAACTTCAAACCCTTCGAACGATTTAGCTAGCTCATCCACAACAGCTCTATATGCTGCCATGTGCTTGTTTACGTTACAGATATCCGACACTTGTTGAGCAATAGGATCCGAATCGCCATAACACATTAATCGTCGGATGCCGATATCCTTAGCAATCCGGATTCCATGCAGCAATGCTTCATACTCGGCAATGTTATTTGTTGCTGTGAAGTAAATTTGCAGCATGTAGAAAAGTTTATCTCCATGGGGTGATTTGAGCACCACGCCAGCTCCCGAGCCCCCGAGCGCCTTAGACCCGTCAAAATGCAAGGTCCAGTATTCCGAGTCTGGGAGGGTCATATTTTCCGTTGTCTCTATCCAATCAGCGACAAAGTCAGACAAAATTTGGGATTTGATTGTCGTATGACGTTTATACTCAACGTCAAAAGTTGAAAGCTCTATGCCCCATTTTGTGACACGTCCTATAGCATCGCTGTTGTTGATTATGTCTCTCATGGGAGCTGTGCTCATCATGGTAATTGGGTGTTCCGGAAATTAATGTCGTAGCTTCTCGGATGTAAAAACACACCATAAGCAGCCTTTTGATAGTGCGGATACCACTGCTTTGATTCAGTTAGGACCTCGCCGAGGTAGTAAGTCGGACGATGCACCATGTGTTCCTGTTTTTCCTCTGGTCTCTCCACCACCATGATGACACTAACGACTCTGTTTGTCGCAGCGAGATAGAGCAATATCGGCTCGTGAGGTTCCGGTGCTTCAAGGATAGGAGCAGACGAGAGTACTTCTTTTAAGTCTTGTTGCAGCTTCATCTTCATCAGTCCAAACGAATATTTTGGTATTTTTCAGGAGTTTGTAGAGTGTTGCGGCTCATTCACCGAGCCGGCTTACAAACCGACTGACTGCAGCAATGAAGCCAGTTAGTCTTTGAACGTCTTTCATGCGAGTTTCCCTAGAAATATTGAGAATAGCCTTGATTTTGTCGCGGTTCACCTCTATGCCTCTTTGAGACACAATGAAACCCAACAATTTTCCGGCTGGTATTCCAAAGAAGCACTTCTTTCGATTAAGAATTATGTTGTATTTGCATAGATTGGCGAACGTTTCCTCCAAGTCAGAATTTAGGGTTTCCTTCTTTTTGGACATCACCACAATGTCGTCCACGTATGCATGTACATTGCATCCAATTTGGTCATGGAGGCAACGCTACATAGTGCGCTGGTAGGTAGCTCCTGCGTTCTTGAGCCCAAAGGGCATCATAATGAAATAGAAGGTTCCAAAGGGGGTTATGACTGAAATTTTGACTTTGTCTGATTCCTTCATTCGAATTTGGTGATAACCGGAATATGCGTCGAGAAAACATAGGAGTTCCGATCCTGTCGTAGAATCAATAACTTAATCAATTCTAGGCAGAGCGAACGGATCTTTGGGCAAGCCTTGTTCAAGGCGGTATAATCAACACACATCCTTAAATCAGTGGTGTCCTTTTTAGGGACCATTACAGGATTGGCCGACCACTCAGTGTGGATGACCTCTTCTATGAATCTGGCTAACTTGAGCCGGGCTAGTTCCTTAGCTATTGCTTTTCGCTTTTCATCGCCAAAACGTCATAAGGACTGTTTGACGGGTTTAGCATTTGGGTGTACATTTAGAGAGTGTTTGGCAAGTTCCCTAGGTACTCCGGTCATGTCAGATGGCTGCCATGCGAAGATATATTGATTTGCTTTGAGGAATTTGACTAGCACACTTTCCTATGCGCTATCTAAACCTACACCTATCTGGGTCACCTTGGAGGGGTCATCATCCTTCAATGGTATTATCTTCGTCTCTTCTGATGCCTTGAACTCCAGAGTCGGCTTCATCACCTTCTTCTTTGTCATAGGCATCTCGGACAGATCGATGGTCTTCTTGATCTCCTGGTACTCCTGGGCGTGCAGCACGGCTTCAGCAAAGGCGGCATGTCCGTCCTCGCACTCTCGCGCCTTCTTCAGGTCTCCCCTGATGGTGATCACGCCTTTGGGACCTGGAATTTTCATCATGTTGTAAATATAACACGGACGCGCCATAAAATCCCAGTAAGCCGGCCGTCCGAATATAGCATGGTAGGCGCTATTGAACGGGACCACTTCGAAGGAAAGTGCTTCCGTCTGATAGTTCTTTGGAGTTCCAAAGGTAACATCCAAAGTGATCTCTCCCGGGGAATTTGCTTGTCTTCCTGGGACAACTCCGTGAAAGATCACAGAGCTATGATTCAACTGAGTCTCCGAGATCCACATCTGACGTAGCGATTCGACATATAGAATGTTGATGCTGCTACCGCCGTCCATGAGAGCGTTGGAAAAACCATAGCCCTCAATAAGTGGATTGATGATTAAGGCGTATTTTCATCGATTGTGCAACTTAGGGGGATGATCAGCACGGTCAAAGGTGATTGCCACTTCCGACCAGTCCAAGAATTGTGGGACAGCCGGAACAGTTGAGCTCATGCAGTACTGCTTTCTTGACCTTATCTAGTTGAGACCCAAGGAAAGTGACATAAGTGTCTTTCTTTGTTGGGAAGTTTTTCTTTCCATCCGACTTGGGATTTGAAGGCTCTGCTTCCTCCATGTCGGAATCTTTCTTGGCCTCTTTCTATTTTTCGGGATTCTTCTTCCCTTCTTCCGCTTAGCACTATAGCTAGCGGTATCGTCCTTCTTGATGTCGTCATTGAAACGACACTCAGCGTTTGTATGGGACGAGCCCCCATTGGGATCTAAGTGATGCACACACGGGTTATTGGCAATGTCGGCTAATAGTAGGTTTTGCCAGGTTGCTGGTTTCCTCTACCTTGGACCCTTGATGTCCCACGACCACGTCCATGGCCACCGCTGCGACCTCCTCATCCTCTAGACCCGAAAGTAGCAGTGACCACCGCCGCTTCCGCGTTCGGTTTTTCTTACGAGGTATTTTTGCACTTCTGAGCTTGTTTCTTTGTTTTTTTGCCGACTGTGGCACAACTAGGATGTTCAATAATCCTTCCACGTCGTTGTCAGCATCTGCATACTTGCTCGTTGTTTCTATCATTTATCCCAAATCAGTGACCTTGTCGCATTTTAAGAGATGACATAGTAAACCAATTGGAAGTCCTGCAATGAAAGCTTCAATCATAATTTGGTCATTTACTCCTTCACATGAGTTCTTGGTGTCGATGCATTGTCCAAGGTAATCTTGTCAAGTTTCTCCAGCTTTCTGAGTGCAATGCTGCAGGTCTCCTACCGAACAGGGCCTCTGATATGTGCCTTCGAAATTACAAAAGAACGCACTTTGCATGTCATACCACTTGTGGATAGTGTTTTTCGGAAGTTCATTGAGCCATGATCGTGCCGTCATCCATAGCATAAGTGGGAGATATCGGGTTGCGACCAAGCTATTTCCGCCTTTGGTGATGTAGCAAGCCTGGAAGAAATCCTGGAGCCAAGTATCTGGCCGAGCTACACCGTCGTAGGACTGAATGTGCCTTGAGATAGCGAATCCTTCCGGAAATCTTGTTTCTCGAATGCGTGGTCCAAAGAATTTTGGACCCACATATATTTCATCGTTCTCGTAGCACCGTGCCTCTATGTTAGAATTGATCCAGTGTCTCGCATCACTTGGTGATAGAGAATGTTGTCTTGGTTGTTCGCTATAACTGTGGTGCCTTGGAGCCAGACTTCTGTTTCTGCCACCACCTCCTCTACCACGACGCCCTCCTTGAGAGCTGTTGTGGTGGCTGCTTGGTGGAGAGGGTGGGGCAGGTGGATTGTTTCTGGCTGATCGCCGGCCTCCGTCCGGAGTGTCATTATTTCGGTTCCGGGGAGGGTCTTCATTACGACGAGCCCCCTGCCAGCTTGACTCGGCATGGTGTCCGTCATTCCTTCGTCCGCCATTCCTCCCAGCATGGTGAGGTTCAGCCGGCCAGCTTGTGTGTCTAGGAGGTGGCATCCTTTGGCGGTCCTCCTCCCAAAGTTTCTCTTTGTCGTCTTCCCTGCGATTGTTCGACTCTCACTGGGGATGTAGTCTCGGATACAGTGCTGCAACTGCGTCTCGCTCTGCGGCTAGGGCAACATTGCTCCAGTCACGCGCGGTTCTGTGTCGTTGCCCTGAAGATCTGGTTCTTGAGTAGTTATCTTCCCGACGGTTGGAACGGTGATGTTGTTTCAGCACTTGTTGGGGCCTAATATCATCCAATGCCGGGTCCGTGCGACATTGGTTAGACTGATAAACCAGTTTTACGCTCCCGGATTTCATGACCTTTTGTTGCTCCAGACCCTTGGTGAGCAGCTTTACGCCCAACCGAACCTCTTCTGGGCCTGGATTATTTGCCAGGATATCTCGAGCTGTAGCGGTGTTCTGTACTGGTGTTTCGTAGACCAGATCTCCATTGTTGTCGATCTTAGGCATCCCTATGTTGGAAATATGCCCTAGAGACAAATAGTAATAAGGACTATTATCATATTTCATATAGTTTATGCTTATGTTTTATATCATGCTATAACTGTATTGAGTGGAGACATCAATACACGTGTGATATATAAACAACCAGGGGTTTCCAGTGAAACTCTAGTCACTGGTTCATTAGTCAATAGATGATCAAGTTTCCTAATCATGTGGCATTTATGCCAGTTGGAAATGGAGTCAACTCATTCTGTGAATGAGATGGTGAAACAATACCCAACCTAAACATCATGACCCGATCATGTCATGAAGTTCAAGTTACTATGATTAGAAATGGATCCTCGTAGACTATTCCTTATACTGTGAGGCTATATCAATCACTGTCTACCGAGAGTGCTTTGATAGCATCAAGCGCCACTTGGTAATACAGTGGTTATAAAGGTGTGTTCAGGTACTCGGAGGAAACCGTAGAGGCAATATATGTCAAGAGCGGGATTTGTCCGTCCACGTGACAGAAAGATACTCAAGGGCCCACTCGGAGAACTTATATCCAATAGCTGCGCAGCGTGTGATTTGATCACAGGGGTATCACTTGTCGGAACGAGTCAAGTAGCATTGTTTGGTAACAAGATTGAACACGACATGGTGATGTCGTTGATCAGATCTCGGGCAATGCAAGTATCGAGAGACAAAGGGAATAATCCACGACTGTCCCGGTTCAAACAACGAAAGATCTTCGTGGAACGCACAGGGGTTACATGGCCATCCAGGTCCCTCAGTTGATCATTGGTCCGGGAGTGTCCCGACCATGTCTAGAGTGTTCCCGAACCATAGGGTGTCACGCTTAAGGGTTTGATGATGCTTAGAGAGTGTTTATAGGATTGGTAGAATCGCTGAAGAATAGTAGAGAGAAAACTGGAAGGGTTTCGGTAAGTCCGGAGGATGTCCGGAGTGGATGTGGAACTGTTCCATAACCATGGAGGTTGAATAATAATGAATGTTAAATATTGATTTAATCATTTATTCATAATTATTTAATAAAAGAGAAAATCAGTTAAAAGGTCAAAGGGCTCAATGGGGGGCCAATTCCCGGAGGGGAGAGGGGCCATTAGGGAAAGGAGAGAGAGGGAGAAGGGGCAAGGAGGTGGCCGGCTGGGCAAAGCCCCCCCCCCCTCGTGCGGGTCCCACTAGGGCCGGCCGGCAACATCCCCTCCCCCTCCTCTCCTTTAGTCCCACCCTGGGACTTTGAGGAAGGTAGTACCTCCCCTCCCCCTATATATAGTGGGGATATTTGGCGAGATAAATACACACAATATTCAATAAAGGTTTCCTCACTTTTGGGGAGACCTCCGATTGATATTTTTTCTCTCTCTCTCATGACTGTGGTCCCAAGTTTGGACCGCGCGAACGAGAGACATCTTCACCGCGGAGCGCCGTCGCGCTGCGGGATTCAGATCTAGGAGCTCTACTTCCGCAACTGTTGCTGGATCAGGGAAGCAGGAGTCATCGTCAGGCACCGGACGTGTGTGACTCCCCGTGAGGTGTCGCACTTGAGTCACTCAAGTCATTGGAGTCATTGGAGCGCAAGGACTTCATCACGACCTTGAGGTAGGCTTCGGCTCGTCTACATCAACCACGCTCTCCTGAGCATTCACAATGTTTTTCGGTCTTCAAGGGTAAGTTCGCGAAAAGCCCCTCCTGTTACTGTATTGCTAATAGATAGGTCCTGACAGCATCAGGGGTTCAGGGGCGTAGGGTAAAAAATTATTGTTTTCATACGCGGAACCCTATAGTGGTATCAGAGCTAGATCTATGCGTAGTAATGCTAGTACAGGTAGAACACACGAGATGTAGCGTGTGGGCATTGATATTTTAGTTGTTAGCCTCCCACATGTGCTTGTGTATACCGCAACAATGCTTGATGAAGCGGCCCCCAACCGACTTTACGCGTTCATTCGCGAGACTGGTCCACGCTTGACATTCGGCTTGTACCGTATAAAGTGGCTTAGGGCGGTGTTTGTCTCTCTTGCATTAGTTGGTATGCCATTTGCAACGGAGGGCCCCGAAAGGGGTGTAGTAGAGACAAGTACTTGATCAACATTGTGCTTAAAGTTCGTAGATAAGAACGATTCTTGTGCGAAAGCACATTCAGCCACGTAAAACATGCAAAGATAAAGTAGAGGTGTCTAACTTTGTTTTGCAGGGGGCGTTGCTTTGTGATATGGTTGTGGCAAAGGTAAAGTGATTAACTTATGTTACATAGTAGTAGATAGTCACGGAGGTGACGAACTACCAAGCCGGAAAGACACCGGTACCCTGGTGTCTACGGCGCCGGAACCCTGGCGCCGGAATCCGGTTACGACAGTGGAGATCACGATGTGAAGGGCCATATCACATCACATTTACATTCAATGTTATTGTTTGTATATCTTATTGTTTGCTAGTATTAGATACTCGACGGTAGCCTAATAAATGATCCCTGTTAAAATTACCAACGATTGTGTTCCCCCTTAGTGTGCACCACCAAGAAAGTTCTTCGGTATGAGGCGATCCACGATACAGGCATGGGTGTCAGACATATCTACATTCACATACAGTGGGTGTAAGCTATGTTGCACATCGAATACACTAAGGTTGAGTTGGCGAGCCTAGCCCGTTACAAAGACATGGCCTCGGAACGCGGATGGTCAAAATATCGAGCACGAGTCGCATGAATGATGTGACCGACGTTTAGCGTCAACCCTTGAACCCATATTGATGGCCGCGATGATCGGGGGAGATGTGGCTGATAGGGGTTGTGTTATCACTACGAACCCTTAAAGGGATAGGTGTTTATGAGTGGAGTTATTATTAACTCATTTAATTATAAAATTAGTCTAAATTCCTTTTTGTAATTATAAATGTAGAGATGGCTCACTATGAAGCTTACTTTTTCATTGAGGAATGGGTAATGGGTGAGAAACTTAGACTTGATGGATCCAACTTCCCTAGTTGGCTTGTGCGCTTGAATGATCTCCTTACTTGGAATCACATGGTAGAATACATACGCCGCATGATGGATTTGACTGAGCCAGACCACTATGAGACCCCACAAGAGCTGGCAGACCGCTACTATTGTCAAGAGATGTCCACCTACATTCAGATTATAATGCGTTAAGGGATGGTGGATGAACTCCATCCGCTCATGGGTGATCTTGATCCATATTCGATGGTGGATCAGCTAAGAGCAGAGTTCATAAGACATGTGCGCATGTGGAAGCACGAGCTGCTTGGAGAGTTCCTTTCCATACAGATGGAGGAGCACACATGTCTGAAGGGTCACTTGGAGCGCATGCTTGATGCACACATGAGACTGGTTAACTTCGTGTATTACTGGATGGATGATCCATTTGCGATAGGCGTGCTTCTTTGATCGTTGCCTCCCAGCTACGAAGGACATGTCCAAAGTAGCATCATGAGTGGTGATACGAAAACATTGGATTTCCAAGAGTTCATATTACGTTTCAGGAACGTAAAGGTTGAACCAATCACTGGTGAGGTCATCGATGACAAAGGTATATATTTGATATACAATTTTATAAATGTTATAATCTTGCAAACACATTTGCAGTGTTAAGTATGTTTGATACTTGAAAACAGGTCCTTCTGCATGAGAGGTGCTTGCTGGAGAGGAGGTGATGTTGCGTGTTGATGGCGAGCATGATGATGAAGGCCGATGACACTCTCCCTCGACGTTTATCACTTAGTTTATGTTTTGGATAGTTATTATAATCAAAAAATTGTGAACTTCTTTAGTGTGTCTCACATTTTGTGAGACGGTTATTCATATCAGTTGTAACAAACAGTTGTCTAATTTTATGAATGATTTCTATTCGTGTTCATATCTTGTTTGATTATATGTGAATTATCCTTGTTGTTTCAAACTAATTGATAATGCATGAACATTTGTGAAATATTGAAATGCCTTGAAAAATACCAAACTTAATGATATTTCATTAATGAATGAAACTATTGTTTGAATTCAAAGTTATGTGATATTATGTGAAATTCATTTGATTTCTTATCACATATAAATCATTCCTAAGTTCGGCAAAATAACTTGAACACTATGTATTACTTGAATACAAAGTGTTTAATGAATTGTTAAAAGTAAATACATATTCGATGTATTGTGTTTTAACGAAAATGGCAATTATCATTATATGATTGTTTAAATGTGTAAAGAAGTTTACCAAAAAGAAAAATGTGTATGAAACTATTTGATTTGATCAAAGTGTTTCAGCAAACAAAGGGTGTTAAAGATAAAAGAGAATCTAATTACTATGATTTGATCAATAGTAATGAAATTCAACTTGCTAAGAATGGCATAAAGAAATTGTGGAATGCAAAGCGTTTCGAAATGTCAAAATGCAAAGCATCACAATGTGATATTAGATATCAAAATGGGTAAATAGATGGCGCCAAATAAATCGTTGTAGTATATATGTAGAGACCATTAGTTAGAAATAGTTAGCACTCAATTAGAATATATAGTGAACCATTTGAATTCATGAAAGTGGCTCCATATCTGGTATGGATCGTCGTAAAAGTTTTGGGGTTATTCGATCTAACCAAAACAATAGTGAATAAATCCTTATGGAGTATTCATTAGAAACTTTGAATACGAAATCCATAGCTAAACCAAAAGAGAAGCAAAAGTTTTATTGCTTGGACTTTGGTGCATTATTGAGAAAGCTCACTTTTAGTGATATTTCTCGATTATGAAGCAAATGGAAGATAGTGAAAACGTGATGAGGATTCATATCCCTACATCAGAGTGTTGAGAAGCACAACGGAAAATGTTCCTGAATGATTCTCTTCACAAAGGAAAGAATCAATGATAATGATCATTGTGTTTTCCCCACTGGTGTTTTCACTACATGAAGTAGGATTCAAAATGTAATCCATATCTTGTATGGAGACATTTATGAATCATTTGTCATGATTCTTGGAATATGACATACCTATGAACTACTAAGGAAATAATGGTAAGCTAAAGTTATGAGAAATCCCATAGCAAAATTCCCTTGAGATTAGAAAGCAATTCATTGCTATATCTCACAAGTAAAAGGGGTTACTTGGAATTTTCCCAAATGACTGCAAAGCCATAGTGGAAAAGGGGGTGAATGACAAAAGCACAATCTGTCAAGTATTGGACGAATTCAAATGAATTTGATTCAAGTGTGCTAAATGTCCAGTGGATTTAAAACTAGTAAAAGTACTAGTATCTCATAGTAAATCTCCAAGTTTGATATTTGATCAAAGGATTTTGAAGTTGTTCAAAATAGTTAGTGGATATGCAATTTGCATAAAATTGAGTGGGAGCTATGAAAGTCTTCCTAACACAATATGTGTATGACATATTTTTAAGTGGGAGCAATATAAGTCTCAAATTCAAATATGTAGGGACATAATGTGAGTAAGAGTACTGACTCATACCCAAATATGTTCGGAACATATTTTAAGTGGGAGCTTATAGGAGTGATTCTTAAGTGTGTTAAGAATAAAAATGCAAGTACCAATAAATAATGATTTATGAGATGTAGAAGTTGATAATAAGTGAATTATGATATTATGTAGTATTCCTTAAGGGATTCTGAAAAGGGTTTCAGAATAGAAGTTAATTAAGGAACTAGTCCTTAATAACTCAAGTTAGGAATAATATTAAGTTTAAACATCAATGGTTGAAAGAAAGAAAAGGATGATCATCATCCACTATGTTGAGACATAGGTTCTATCTTAGAAAACCATGATGATAACTTAACATAATATATGATCCAAGAAGGAACGTTTAAAAGTGATTAAGTTTGAATCACGGAACGTTGAGCTAAGTTTGTTCGAAGTGTCTAATAGAGAACTGTAGACATGTTTTCCAAATTCGTAAAGGATGACATATCTTAAAACATAAAGGGTTATGTTATAAGGGAATATATTGGAAACTCCTCTAAATACCGATTAAAGTCAAGTAGGAAGCAAGGTGAACAAAAACATCGAAAGTTGCATAGAGTGCACTCGTGTTTTGATGAATACATTTATAATAATAGATAAGGGTACCATCTAAAGTGTTGTATAATGTTATGGCAGGGCTAGTTCGCTTTTAATGTAGAATGATGTGTCCCAGGGCACAATGCCCATGAGAAAGCCCTCGAGGTTGATCTAAAGTCACTGTAGGCTCCTGGAATCAGGCCTTGTTCTGCTTCCATAGCGACGATGCATACACACAGATGTTATCATGTGATGATAAAGTATTAATGTCAATCAAGGTGACATTAGTAAGTTGCAAAGGATTCGGGACTATAAAGTACAGACCCAATACTCAGCCTCTTCCATGAGCAAGCATGTTCAGGGTACCGGATATATGGTGCCAATGATTAAGAACAAATGCAGCAAGTGGGAGACTGTTGGAAATATGACCTACAGACAAATAGTAATAAGGACTATTATCATATTTCATATAGTTTCTGATTAAGTTTTATATCATGCTATAACTGTATTGAGTGGAAACATCAATACATGTGTGATGTATAAACAACCAGGGATTCCCAGTGAAACTCTAGTCACTGGTTCATTGGTCAACAGATGATCAAGTTTCCTGATCATGTGGCATTTATGCCAGTTGGAAATAGAGTCAACTCATTCTGAGAATGAGATGGTGAACCAATACCCAACCTAAACATCGTGACCCGATCATGTCACGAAGTTCAAGTTATGATTATTAGAAATGGATCCTCGTAGACTATTCCTTAGACCGTGAGGCTATATCAATCACTGTCTCTCGAGAGTACTTTGATAACATCAAGCGCCACTTGGTAATAAAGTGGTTATAAAGGTGTTTTCAGGTACTCAGAGGAAACCATAGAGGCAATATATGTCAAGAGCGGGATTTGTCCATCCACGTGACGGAAAGATACTCAAGGGCCCACTTGGAGAAGTTATATCCAATAGCTGCGCAGCGTGTGATTTGATCACAGGGATATCACTTGTCGGAACGAGTCAAGTAGCATTGTTCGGTAACGAGATTGAACACAACATGGTGATGTCATTGATCAGATTTCGCGCAATGCAAGTATCGAGAGACAAAGGGAATAAGACACGATTGTCCCGGTTCAAACGACAAAAGATCTTCGTGGAACGCATAGGGGTCACATGGCCATCTAGGTCCCTCTGTTGATCATTTGTCCGTGAGTGTCCCGGCCATGTCTCGAGTGTTCCTGAACCGTAGCGTATCACGCTTAAGGGTTTGATGATGCTTAGAGAGTGTTTATAGGACCAGTAGAATTGCCGAAGAATAGTAGAGAGAAAACCGGAAGGGTTTCAGTAAGTCCGGAGGATGTCAGGAGTGGAGGTGGAAGTGTTCCATAACCATAGAGGTTGAATAATATGTGAATGAATGTTAAATATTGATTTAATCATTTATTCATAATTAATTAATAAAATATAAAATCAATTAAAACGTCAAAGGGCTTAATGGGCCAATTCCTGGAGGGGAGAGGGCCCATTAGGGAAAGGAGAGAGGGAGAAGGGGCAAGGGGGTGGCCAGCTGGGCCAAGCCCCCCCCCCCCCCCACACGGGGCCCACTAGGGCCGGCCGGCGGCATCCCCTCCCCCTCCTTTCCTTTAGTCCCACCCTAGGACTTTGAGGGAGGTAGTACCTCCCCTCCCCCTATATATAGTGGGGGTATTTGGCCAGATAAATACACACAATATTCAATAAAGATTTCCTCACTTTTGGGGAGACCTCCAATTGATATTTTCTCTCTCTCTCTCGTGACCATGGTCCCAAGTTTGGAATGCGTGAATGAGAGACATCTTCACCGCAGAGCACCGTCGCACTGCGGGATTCGGATCCAGGAGCTCTACTTCCACAACTCCTGCTGGATCGGGGAAGCGGGAGTCATCGTCAGGCACCGGACGTGTGTAACTCCCCACGAGGTGTCTCCCTTGAGGCACTCAATTTGTTGGAGCCGTTGGAGCACAAGGACTTCATCAAGACCTTGAGGTTAGCTTCGGCTTGTCTACATTAACCACACTCTCCTGAGCGTTGACAACGCTTTTCAGTCTTCAAGGGTAAGTTCGCGAAAAGCCCCTCCCGATAATGTATTGTTAATAGATAGGTCCTAGTAGCATCAGGGGTTCAGGGGCGTAGGTTAAAAATTTATTGTTTTCATACGCGGAACCCCTACACCCTAGGTCTCCCTCAAAGAGGACCTTGCGGACTTCCGGAAATTTGTCGGCCCGCACGTGGCCTTTTCGGGTCTTTGGATGCTGTAGATAGATGAGCTTCTCCACAGTAGCTATGCGCTTATTCTCTTCCTCGATGTTGTTGGCTTCATCCAGGAGTATTTGGCGACACGTTTCTAGGGCTTGAGCCCTTTCTTCCAATTCTGTAGTAGTAAGTTCTGCAGCTGTATGGATAGGCGTAGTTAACGCAGCATCGATGAGTTTACGGGCACCAGCAGTGACCATGTGTCCATCCACCAAAGCTTCCTTGGGATCATCTGTGATTAAAGCTCCATCTGAGTCTTCTTCGTAATCCTCGGCAACCACTTCCTCTGCTGGAGGATCCTTCGCCAGGGTCTTCTTCTTCTTGTTCCTCTTCTTTGCCTTCTTGGCTGCGCCGGTAGCAAAGATGGCTCTGGGTCCGTTTCCCGGAGTCAAGCTCTGATCGGTACTTTCGGACATTTGGACATCGGGGTTAGCTCCGAGATTCATGTCATCCTGCACTTCAGGAGAGTTTTCTCCGGATCCTTCGTCCATGGCTTCTCCTTGTTCTGCAGCTTTGGAGTTAAACTCCTCTTCATATTCTGCGGAGAACTTTCGGAAATCTGCCGACATCATGGAGTCATCCGAAGATGCCGGTAAGTCAGTGTTCGTTCCGATAGCCTCTAGCACTGAGTCCTCGTTGTCTCCAGCATTGGCAGAGCCGGATCCGGATCCAACATATCCAACAAAGTGCGATGTGTGCGTCCTGAGATAGTTGCGGCTTTCCTCGTGGGATTCCTCGAAAATTCTATTGGTTTCGAGAACCTCGTCCACGCTTGCATTTTTCATCACATGCGCCTCAACGTATGCCTCATGAAGGGTTGGTCTGTTACGGCATTGGAAGAGCCGGAACTAGAGTTGTTGTCTTGCTCCTCCTGGATTTCGACCTCGGCAGGCAGATCGATCTGGGATTCGACCTCACTAGGGAGATCCACTCTAGACTCAAATTGCACCATAAGATCTGCTTTAGGATCAGTTTTTCCACCATCTCTCCAACAGGTGCGGGCTGGGTGGGATTAGGGTTTTCCAGGATCCGGAACTCCGCCGGCTCCGCGGACAGAGGGGACCCGGAAATATCTTCTGCCTCTATCATCACCGCTGGGGTGGGTGGGGCAGGTTCAGCAAAACCAATGTAAATATCAATCTCACCAAAGGACATGATGGTGTAGGCAGTCACAGCCTCCCTAGCCGGAATCCAAGGCTCGTTGAGAATGACTAGAGGGACTTCGCTGGCGTAGAGGATGCGACTGACGGTTATAGTCTTGCCGATTCCGATTCTTGCAGATTCTGCTCGGAACGCAGATCGGAAGCTCACTTGCCCCACAGTGGGCGCCAACTTTCGTCAGATTGATGACAAGTACGCCATGAGGGGGTCCTCGAGGCGTGCGGATGAGAGGGGTGTGAGACGTACGGTATTCCGGGACGGTGAGCACACAAGTTTACCCAGGTTCGAATCCACTGGCTTTGGGCGGATCCTACTCCTGCTAGCAATCCAGTAATATGGCTAAGCCGGAATATGGGTTACAAGGGTTTCGGCTGCGTGATTTGAGATTTGTGGGGTGCCCTAAAGGCTTTCCCTAGGACGGCTTATATAGATATCCGGCCTAGGGTTTATAGGAGATACCTATCCGGCTACGACTAAGAGTTGGTTACAGAGTACATCTTGAACTACAAGTAACACTACAGTCCTATGTTGGTAAGTCTTCTGGGCCTTCCCGTAGCCGGACTGGACTCCGTCTCTTCTCACTTACTAGGCCACCCGTGAAGCAAAGCTCTAACCCGAAGTGGGCCACCCTGGTCAGTGAGGCACAGTGAGGATACCCGGAAAGTATATCCCCGACACACAACATTTCTTAACCGATGAAAAGGTATGTTGGGCCTGTTGGGTTCGCAGCATAGAAAACAAAAAATTTCCTACGATGGGAACTATACGCCAAGATCTATCTACTAGATACAAGCAACGAGTGGATATACATCCATTGAGAACTTACCCTCAAAGACAACAAAGCTTTGTTAACGAGATGGAACTCGTGGATTATGTAGTCGTACACTTGCCGAACTCAAGATCGTGATGAAGTCCAGCAGGTCCGGCTCCAGCACGTCCATCAGATCCAGTTCCAGCAAGTCCAACACCACCAAGTCCAGCACCGCAAAGTAGCGGCGCATCCGTGATCGCACACATCCGGTACCCCGACAACCTCCGTCCCTCGCTCCAGCAAAGCAGCAGAAGCAGAACTCCTTTCCAGATAAATCAACTGAGAACATGTATCTTGCTAATCCGAGACAATGGGGAATAACTAGAGGGGGAGAGAGATCCTTCATGAGGAGGTATGAGGAAGAAGGGGTGTGAGGGGGGCCTTTTATAGGAGGAGGGGGGTGCCCCTCCCCATGGCCGGCGGCTCATGGAGGTGACCCCTCACCTCCCTCATTCATGTGGTGGTAACCCCCTCCACATTAAAATGCCCCTTCACATTCTCTTTTAAAGTCTCCACT
The DNA here is from genome assembly GCA_023614405.1 of Avena insularis. Taxonomy (NCBI): domain Eukaryota; kingdom Viridiplantae; phylum Streptophyta; class Magnoliopsida; order Poales; family Poaceae; genus Avena; species Avena insularis. The sequence goes on along the minus strand of CM042694.1, from coordinate 280,567,481 downwards.
TTAAATGCATTAAATTTCTCCAAATTTAAGGCTCTCTCATTTAATAAAACTCTTTTATTAATTTTATTCAGAATTTTGTTAATTACTTTAATTAACAAACATTCACATCAAACCCCCTGCAACATTTCAATATTACATGCAGAACCAATTTCTGCAATTTCACCCGAAACAGTTTTGGTGTCTATTAAAATAATTCCAGCGCTTTCTTAAATCTTTATCTGAAACATATTTGCTCCAAATGGTGTCGGTATCCCTTAAGTGTGTCACCCTACGGTTCGCGAATAATGCAGACATGGTCGAGATCCCTCTCAGATCAATAATCAGAAGCGGGACCTGGAGCTCCATACTGACTCCTACACATTCAACGATGACTTATGTGATTGTGAGAACCTTTAATGCTAGTAACTAAATCCTTTTGTCTTGTGATATATTACATGTCCAAGATTTGATCATCGTTATCTCCATACCTAGTTTGATCTCGTTACCGGCATGCACTCTTTTCTCGTTCCCGTGATATAACATTCTAGTGATCTCATCACTTGCTTGCAAGCTAACCAATGTGATATCACTGAGAGGGCCTAGAGTATATCTATCCGTCATCGGGATGGACAAATTCCAGTCTTGATCCATGAGCCTCTACATAACACTTTCGTAGCACTGAAGCCACCTTTATAATCACCCTTTCACGGTGTGACGTTTGATGTTATCAAGATACTCTTCTAGTGTTAGTGATTGACATGATCTCACGGTCTAAGGACTAGGATTACTTCGTATGATGTTATAGAAATATAGACACAATGACTTTGATCGTAATGCTATACTTCAGATGAATGTTCATCACATCATTCCATAAATGTTGTGACCATGTTATTAACAACATCCAATGTCCATGATCAGGAAACCTTGATCATCTTGTTAATCAACGAGCTAGTCTATAAGAGAGGCATAACTAGGAACCTTTTATTTGTTTATTAAACACACATGTATTGACGTTTCCAATCAATACAATTATATCATGCAAAATAAACATTTATCATAAACATGGAATAAGATAATAACCACTTTATTATTGCCTCTCGGGCATATTCCCTTCAGTCTCCCACTTGCACTACAGTCAATAATCTAGTTTGAAAAACTGCATATTGAACACCTATGGCTTTCTAGTGTTGCATATGCACGATTGCTAGTGGTTAACATAATCTCCGGATCTGACAGTTTGAGGTCCGTGTGTATTTGCATGTCTTTGTGTCTCTACGCATCACTCATTCTCAAATGAGATGGCATTGTATAAATTTGGTCCTTTGGTGAGACCTTTAGTTCGTTCTGGTTAAAATATGTTGATATTATTGTCATACAATATATCTTCATAGTATTAGCCCACTTTGAACCACACCTAGTTTGATAACAAACTACTTAACACAAATGCCCTCCTTTGCTGGTACTATAGCAGTCATATACTTAGCCTTTTGTTGTAGTATCCGTCACAATGTCTCAACTTTGCAACTCATCCAAATCCATCATGGAACATCCTTTTCATTACATTGTGCCACCGATAGTCTAAATTGATATAAATTTAATTTGTATCTTGTGACAAAACTAGTATCAATGTAACACTTTACAATGAACTACCTTTAACTATTTGTCACTTATACATGATATATTCTTAGTTCTTCCAAAGCTCATAAGAATATCTTTACTATCGTCCAATGATCATCTTATGAATCATTCTGGTATGTGCTCATCACATTTAGAGCATAGGACATATCACGGTATAATCGATCAAAATATTCATGTGATTTTACTCACCAAGTGTTGAAACACTTGAATATTGATACAATCATTTCCATGCAGCAAGAACCTTTCTTGTTGTTTCCATATTGAACCCTTTCAATATCTCATATATGTACTTCTGGCATAACCATATTAGCGCCTCAATCTATCCATATAGACATTGATGCCAAATATTCCGGTTTTTCCCAAGTCTTTCATCGAAATCCTATTTTAATGAAATTTTTAACTTGTGTCAATAAAAGATACATCATTTCCAATCAACAATATGTACTCTGCATAATGTATTGGAAATTCTTCTCAGTGCTCCCACTTAATTTCTTGCAAATGCAAGCATCTTCATCATCTCTGATGAAATTAAACTCCTTTAATATTTTCATCATGGTGAAGATTCCAACTCTGCTATGCTCACTTCAACTATTGAAGTTTGCATGCCCTTTTAGCACCCTTTGAATTAAAAAAAACCTTTGGACCGTGTCATGTACACGTCCTAGGTAACCATTCTATTAGAAGAACCTTGTTTTGTTTATTCAACTACCATATACCAAATTATATGTAGTGGTTGCTACATTAATCCGTCAAGACTAAATATCGCTATGAAAGATCAAATCTTGTCATAGTCAACTCCTTGAACATTGTCGTAAACTTCTTTCCAACATGTCGACTATTTCATAGATGTTAAACATCCATGTCTATTTCTTTATAGATCCAAACACAACCAATAGGCTTCATGCCTTTCGGAGGGTCTTCCAAGTTCAAAAACTTGATTTCTCGTGTCATTTCAATGGATCACGATAGTATTTGAACTTGGAAGACCCTCCGAAAGGATTAAAGCTTCATGCCAACAGATCACGATGTCTATACTTTATATGGTGTCATTTCAACGGATCACGATAGTGCTCTTTTCAGTGTAAAAGCGGTAGTCTCTAAAGCTTTAATCCTTAAAACATAATGGCAGTTTTATAAATGACACCTTTGATCTTACCATGTCAAACAAGGTTTGATTTGATCTCTCTAACATACCATACTCCTGTGGTTTATCGGGAACTGTAAATTCATGGAACAATTCCTGAAATCTTAGGTGTTTTGCTAAACCTGTAACTCAAATATCTTCCTTTATGATCAAATCATAAACTCTTTTATTTTCTTGTTACAATGATTTTTCACTTGATCTTGAAAGTCTTTAAACAATTTTCAAATGTTTCATACTTCTTCCTTATTAAGTAAATATATAGATATATTCACTCAAATTTCTGGAGAAAGCATATGAAGCAAAAAGATCCATCGCATATGGCTACACATAATGGACTATATACATCAACATGCATAATATCGAATAAGTTAGTCATTCGTTCCTTTTTGGCCTATGGACGGAGTTTCAATTATCTCGAGGAAAGTTTCACAAGCGTCAATTGATCAAAATCAAAACACTCTAAAAATCATCAACATGGAGTTTCTTCATGTTTACTTTCCAATATAATTCAAATCGCGATGTCACTTCATAAGTGATCTTCCAATCATTTGTCTTACCACATTTTAGCAATAATGTTTATGGATGTGATTTCTTCAACTAGACATGTAAAAGTTCCTCCATCCTTTATGGAATACGGTAATTATTTGAACAACCATTGTTCTCGTAATACCGGAACAAAATAACAATTATTAAAACAAATCTTGAAGGCTAGGTTTAACGACAACGAAAACGCAATAACACTTTATTTGTTTCCGATGAACATCATCACTTATTCTCTTGCCAGTTACTTAGGCCGTTGCAGTTCATGAATTGTGTTGTTCTGTATGACACTTCACACCAACCAATTCGGTATACAATACCTTAGAGCCACATTGTTTAACAAGCAAGGAATATAGCCATAACATGTATATCTTCTATATACCTAAGTTGGACATCTGCAACCTTTTCTTTTCTACCAAATATTTTATAGATTCTCTTTCAACAATTCCTTTTCTTTTAAAAGAATCTATCAACATCAATAGTGGTCTCATTCACATGACACATAGTACAAAGTGTATATATTCAAATACTAATACCTTTGGAATTGCACTTTGAAGTGGATCACTATTGTAACACCCTCGAATCAGCCATATGCAAGTTTTAGTGATTCCCGCCAAACCCACATAGAAACGATTCAAAGATGCCCACCAGGCACTCGCGTGCGGGTGGAAAACGAAGTATTATCATTACACAATAGCCCACGATAGAATCCACAGAACATATATATACATCAACAACTCAATGAGTCAAGAATACAGATATACAGTACAAAGATCAAAATCACCTTGAAAACAATACAACATCCGAGTACGGACAAGATGCAAATGGGGCTAAGAGCCCTGAAGAATAACCAGTGGCGTCCATAAACCTGCCCTGGCCAAGCCGGAAGGGTAACCCTGCTAACGACATCGATCTCATGCCTGCTAAAACAAAAGGGGTGCCGACAAGGGGCAAAGTAAAAAGGGAGCGGTCAGTATTGAGGCCAGTACACGGCGAGGCTACAATTCGACGGCTCTCGCCTACATAGGTATGGTGGGCTAAAGCGGCAGCGAAGCATGCACTAAACAACCTATAGAGACTCGATTCAACTATCGACTATTAGAGAGGGATAAGAAACACCTATTCGGAACCACCTGATACTAACACCAAACATACGCATCCTGGTATTTCCCCCTCGAGACCAAACCAGGAAGTCAGGCCGAGGAAACTCACACAGTTGGAAGCTTTGTTCATTCCATTATAGTTGCAGCACTCACTAGTCAGTTATAGATAGCATGAGTCATCCTGATCTCATAAGCAGTGGATAGTTTTAGTTAACCATTCCGTTGTAGTTGCAATACTTACTAGTCAGATATAATTAGCCATAGATATCCCAAATCCAACAGTGGTTGGCACTTTTATTTGCTCATTCCATTGGAGTTGCAATACTTACTAGGCAGGTATAAAGTGACACGATGCACCCCAGTTCCACCAGTTGTTGACACTTTTATTATATTCCATTGGAGTTGAAGCTGATTACTGGTCACATATTAAGTCAAATTTATAGTACTACTTTAGTTATAGTTGTCTATGATCGAGATACTGTGCTCCAAGTCGTCCATAACCGCAGACACAGCTTTCAGAAACATTTACCCTGCAGGGGTGCACAAATAGCAACACACGCATGATCAACCTCGGAAAAACCAAAGAAAAACCCAACGAGGCTTTCATGACAAAGCAATCGCAAGAATCATAAAATATTTCAGGGGGCCACCCCAATAAGCTACCCGCAACAAAGTTGGCCAGCTCCGAGACGGACCCAGGGTTTGCGAAGATGGCGGTAAACGACTGGGAACCTGAAAGTGTGACTGGGCTTGTCGATACAGCATAAACGTGGTGCGGGATCCTAAACAGTACAGGTGCTCCACGCACAATCATAAATAAAACAGTAAAGCATGGAATAAGTACAGGATAGTAATAAAGCCCCAAACTAGTTTGTGGCCCCAATAAATAAGAAATGAATCAAGCTCTGGCTAAGGGGATTCATGGTCCCACATGCGGATAGTGCGATAGTCAAGGAACAGGTATCAAGTACTCGGGTCCTACGGAACACAAGTGAGCGTTAAAAACCAAATATTATCTATTTCCCACCGGTGCCTCTGCATTAGTTATATCTATTCCCAGCATTTTAAATAACAAGTTGTAATTAAAGTCACGATCATCTTCACCATTAAGCATGTGCCAACCTCCAACAACGGTGGAACAACAATGACGTGAAGCAGCACCTGAGCAAGCAACTACGACTCGCAAGGCCGACTATCTATCAAACAACAGGCAATAGGATGTGTACAAGGCAATATAGAGGCTACAAGGTATATAAATGGTACGGAAACTAAAACATCGCAACGCGGATAGCAGTAGATTAATAGGAAGGAAGTAAAGACTATAAATGCAAAATAGGTAGAAAGGGGGAGATTGCTCGCCTAGGAAACACGGTCGAAGATACATTATCCGAAGGACTTATCGATACTCGCATCAACTCAATGGCCTAATCCACGAAGAACCAAAGCACTAAAAGAAACACCGGATGCACTATTTAATACTACTGCAGAAGACCGGCATGATGCATGTGATGCATGGCATGGCAAAGATGCGATGCAACTAGGCAATATTAAGAAGAACCGGGGTCCCGACAATTAATTAGGAGGTTCATGTTGTTTAGATACCCCACAATTGAAATGTTGTATTAATAAGGCAAAACATGGCATCGGTTCACTACACAAATTTAAATGGAGCCATTATAAGACTAGAATACCCTGCATATAGCTCCATATTTAATTATGAGGTGAATCGGCATAATGCCCCCAAACCACAAAAATATATATACGACATAAACAATTTAAATGCAACAAGATGGATATCATATTATAAAATAGGGTCTCAAATAGGGGATCACATTAGGGGCGAAGGTCTTGGTTTCGGAGGGGTTCAGGCGCCGGGATCGGTCTTCGGTTCCTCGGGTTCAGGGCTTCAAATCCATGAAGGAGGTCTTGGGGGTTCGGCATCACCGGTACCATGAAGAAGATGTCTTCAGGTCTTGGCCATCGGGCCCATGTCGATGATGTTCAGGTTTCGGGGATTCTTCGGTTCCATCTCGGTGTTTCCTCCACTCGATACCGGTTCACAGTGTTTGGGATAGGGGCAAACCTTCAAACTATCCGTATGAAGCTAAAGATCAGAACAAGACATCAGCAGAAACAAAGGATAATTCAAGCATCTAGTGAAAATGGCTAGATGTTGTTCATACAACAGGTACTGGGTACTGTACAAGGTCGCACCCGACTGCACACGGGTACCTTAGGTAGAGGAAAATAGAGAGGGTCCCAAAAACTGAGCAGCACTACCTGGTACTGGCGATGACGACATGTAGGGGAAAAGACGGCGGGTTTGGCCACAGCATGACGGCCTTGCGGAAGGAGGATGGTGGCCGGACGCGGTGCAGGGGCCGACGGCTTCTGCGGAGCGGACAGGAAGGCGAGCGGCGGCGATGGTTGGTGGCATAGAGGAGGAGGCCGTGGAGGATGGCGAGATGGGAACCGCACGGTGAGGACGGGGCAGAGGATGAGGGGCGACGGGCTCCTTTGAGGTCAGGGCGAGTAGCAGAGACAGGGAGGCGAACTCAGGGACACGACGAGCTTGGCGACGGAGTTTCTAGCGGCACGATGTCGCGGGGCCTGGGGTGAGGTCGACGGTAGCGACCTCGCCAGGTGGAAACAGTGGAAGCGGCAGGGTCGATGCACCGGGCGGCGGGGCGGGTCGCAGAGAGGCACGGCGGAGCGCGGTCGCGCTAGGGGGCCAGCGGCAACTGCTGTGGCTGGCGGCGCCAACGGCTTGCTCGGGAGGAGGCGCTGTGCAGGGGGTGCGGGGTTGGTGTGAGGGGAGATCGAGAGGAAGGGGCCAGACGGGGGGAGTGGTGGGGCCAGGGCGATCGGAGAGACAAGGTGGGGTGGTGCGAGGCATGCTGTCGTGCGTGATGTGTGTCACGCGACCATGACAGGTTGGCGGTGTAACGCGGCTGCGCGCGCGGTGTGTGTGTGCCGTGTACCGTGGTGATGAGCGGGGCTGGGTAGGTTAGGGTTTAGGTCTAGGTAGTTTTTAGTTTTTAGGGTTAGGTTTTTCTTAGATGGGCCGGCTAGTAGGTGGCCTGGCCTAACGGCTGGGATGCCTCCCCGGTCTGACAAAATAGTTTATTTATCTATTTTTGTTTTTAAATCCTTTTGTAAATTATTTTTAGACAAAACAAAATATCTGGAAGAGGCCCGGGGTTTTGATTTGAAATTAAGACGGGGAATATTTAGAAAACAAAACTAGGCTTTTCGAAAATAGTTTTAGACAAACATATGCATGAAAATGACGATGCTCAAATGCAATGTGGCATGATGACATGTGCATGCGGTCATGATGATGCACAAAACAAAAACACAACGATTTTCTAGTAGTGGTTTTACCGGGGTGCTACAACTATCATCAAATGTTTGGTGTTCTTTCAAAAATCCATTCTTTAGTAATCTATTAGTGTAGTAAACATTTTACCTACATCTTCTATTCATCCTTATCATGACAAATTTCATGATCAAACTACTATAGCCTATAAGGTAGAATCGTGAGTATAATGTTAGTTCCCAAAACCATTTTGGGAGATCCGGATGCCTAGCATCTCCATTCTTCACAAATTCTCATACAATATGAGAACATGTATTTTGCTAAATTATACTCTATCATAATGCAACCAAAAACAATGTTTCAGATATCACAATATCTTCCACACATGATGGTTTCTGAAGCAAATTTTCAGCTCCTAGATAATCTTGATATTAAAAATACTTTTGAATATTAATAATCATGGAGGCAAACATGATACTTTAGATACTAACATTGGAATTATTACTCTTGATTTAATACTACTTATTAAACTTCATGGAGTAAATAGAGTTTGCTGAAAGTTTGCAATAGGACTTCTAAACTTTAAATTGACATTCAAAACAATACGATACTAGTTCATAAAGTAAATATCCATAATTCTATAGTTCTATTATCTCAATTAAAACTAAGCATAAGGTAGTGAACAGATGCCAATGACTACAACAAATTATGCAAATTCACTTCGATTTAGTTTATGACAAATTGAGTTCGACTAATCCAAATTAGAAATGAACTCCCACTCAAAAATGACATCCCTCGTGCCTTTTTGGTGATTACATGAACCAAATCCACTACACCAAGTCTGATCATCACGTGAGTCAGTGTAGCTTCAAAGGCAGGCATCAATATGGGCATCACATCAACTATATGACTCATGCTTAACCTTTCGGTCCGTGTTCCGAGGCCATGTCTGTACATGCTAGGCTCACCAAGTAAGAATCTTAGTATTTGTGTGTGTAAAACTGTCTTACACCCATTGTATGAAAGCGTAGAGTTAAGTACACCCGATCATCACGTGATGTCTCAAAACATGATCCATAGAATGGTGCATACTTAAGGAAGAACACATTTTATCTTGATATTTAAATGAGGGATCATCTTATAATGCTACTAAAATGCCAAACTAGCAATGTAAGATGCAAACATCATATGAGTAAAGTGGAATGATATGGTCCATGCATTTCATCATCATCATGTGCATCGTGGTATGATCTCTATCATTCCTTTGTGTGTAAGGCCGAGGTCGATGGAACTTACACGTTAGGTGTGTTGTAAGGGTATCTACCATACATCAACTTACAACATTACCATATCATGACACTAGCCCAGCAACAATCTAAACTAGACGCCTCTAATTTATCCATTGCAAGTTTTACGTGGCTTAGGGCTTTTGGAGATAGAACCGGTCTTACCTACGAACATGGAACCACAACGATGATAAGTTAGTTATTAGCAACTCGTTGTAAATCAGATATTGACTATAGTAGGAGAGACAGATGATGACCCACAAGTATAGGGGGTGTATCGCAGTATTTTCGATAAGTAAGAGTGTCGAACCCAACGAGGAGCAGAAGGTGCTGGCTAGTGGTATGGATCAGGAATTCTCTGCAAATACTTAGCAAATGGATTTTAGGGGTTTTTGATAATGCAAGTAAATAAAGTACGAGTAAATAAAAGACAATAAGAATAAATGCAGCAAGTGGCCCAACCCTTTATTCAGCAAAGGACAAGCCGGTTGTATTACTTAAGATGCCCAAACGTTCTCGAGGACACATGGGAAGACTGTCAAGTGCTTTCGCTTCATATAGTTGATTAATCTTATTTAGCTTGCTAAGTGTTGTGTGGGTGAACCTGTGCTAATGTACCGACCTTCCTAGGACTAATACATACTTGTGATTATACCCCTTGCAAACATCCGTAAGTACAAGAAAGTAATTAAGGTAGAAACCTAACCACAGCTTTAAACTCTAAGACCCTGACGTCCCTTGTGCAATGGTTTCCTAACAGGGGTTCAGGTTTCTGTCACTCTGGCAACCCCTATGATTAGTAGCCAAATACACAATGCATTCCCCTAGGCCCATATAGGTGAAGTGTCATGTAGTCGACATTCACATGACACCACTAGAAGAAGTACACCACAACTTAAATATCAAACTATTGAATCTTTCTCAACACAATTCCACTACTAACAACATGACTTCTCCCATGTCCTCAAGAACAAAACGAACTACTCACAACACATCATATGGATCATGATCAGAGATGGAATAATGATGTATAACAATCTGAACATAAACGATAATTCAATGGTTCACTCAATAGCATCAACTACAAAGAGTAATCAACACCGGGAAAGTTTCCCCTAAGAACTATGCAAGATTCAACCCAATTGTTACAGCGATATGGAGATGGTGATGAGGGTGCTGGTGGAGATGATGATGGTGGTGATGATGATGATGATCTCGATGAATTCCAGCTTGATGGTGGTGTTGATGGCGATGATCTCCCCTCTCCGGGAAGGAATTCCCCAGACAGAATTCTGTCTGCCGGAGAGATCTTTCGCTCTCGGTGTTTTCTGCCCCGTAGAGGCGGCGAAATCTTTCTGTGGTTGCTCCCCGGGTATTAGGATTCTGTGGAGATAATATACGCTAGAGGGGAGAGCTAGAGGTGGACCAGGGCGGCCAAACCACCTGGTGGCGCGGCCTAGGGTGGCCCGCGCCAGGGGGTGGTGTGGTCCCCCTGTGGCCCATCTCCACTCCTCCTTCTTGCAGTCTTCGTCTTCTGGAAAAATAGGATTTTCCATATATTTTCCCGGATTTTTTGATCTTCGGGAATTTTGCCTCCAAATAGCACCTTTTCCATCAGAATCCTGACTGCAGCAGGCCATGCTCCAAAAGTCATCTACCATGCAAAAACAGATGAAATAACTTAAGTATCATCTGTTAATATGAAATACATCAATGAATAACAGTAAATTATGATATAGAATAGTGATGCAAAATGGACGTATCAACTCCCCCCAATCTTAGACTTCGCTTGTTCGCAAGTGAAACTGAGCTTAATAAACATGGCCTTAGGTTTATGGAGTGAAGAGTCAATAAAAGAATACGGACAGGAAGCATCATATTCATCAATACATAGATCATAATAGAAGACAACTCACTATTATATAACTTAACTTGCAATAAGTAAAGGAAACACAATAAAGATATATAAAGTGAATCATAATTGGTAATGGCAAACTTAGCTCTTGGTCGAAGATAGTTGATAATTTGCTGGAGTTCACAAATAACTGAATTTCAATGATAGCTTTCAAAGTAGTAATCACTAAGATAAGAGCAATGTGCAAAACAAGGAACATAAGAAACATGATTGAATAAATCATCATATGAATGAATGAAACACAACAACTCAAAATACTTGCTGAGATAGAAAGGAATAGGTTTACTGACTCAACTAGAAAGTAAAAGAAAGGCCCTTCGCAGAGGGAAGCAGGGATTTCAATTTTCATAAAGAGCTCCCAAAAATTATGATTCTTATTAGCTTTCAGCTCTCATTGCCCCTATCATAGGCATCTTTAGGTGATTAAGGTTAAAGTGATCAAATAGAGGATATGCTTGACAAGTTGTAAGTTGAAAATCTCATGTCCCTTAAATACAAGGGCCGCTCCTCATGCTACTCAAGTTTAGTCACCGGTAAGTTCTTGTCATAGTAAGCACATGTGTATCATGGAGAACCGCCAACGGGGTACCCCTTGCCCGATGATACGGAAGAATCCCCATATCAAAATGACAAGGCAAGCAGACAACGAGCATCTCAACAATCTTCTTATTTACCATGGGAATATGGTGCTTTTTTCTCTCTTTCCTCTTTTATCATCTCTTTTTTTTCTTTTTCTCTTTTTCTCAATCTCAATCTCTTTCTTTATAAGAATAATGCTTCATAGATGTTTGTTATGGTTACATTGTTGGTTTCCACCATGACAGCATGGATTAGACCGGCGGCTATCAACACCCGGATTTTTAATCGAAGATGCCTGTTATGTCATACATCACAATCCCAGGATTACCATTTTTGCGAGACATAACAGATTGGTTATCACAGTACATCATCCATTACAAACCATAAATAAGGTCTTACACAAATAAGGATCTCATGATCCAGTCTTAATACAACAAACACTGCAATAAATAATAAGCGTAGCGGTGGGGTCCATCTTCAGGGGCACAGGCAATGCTGACGAAGGCAGATAGTCCTAGTTATCATGGCCGTCCTGCTGACCATCATCTTGTTAATCTCCTTCATAGTCTGGCCATGAGAATAGCCAGGGACAAAAGCCATGAGTACTCTTTAAGTACTCGCGAACTACCACTAACAATTAGTATAGTTCTAATATAAAGTGCTAACTCTAAGTTTAACTATAAAATTAAGTTTGAAACCTAAGATGAGTTCAGAAACAAAGAAAGATAAAATAAAGTTCTAGAATCACTTAAGTTGGGAAGCTAGTGTCATATTCACAACCCTGTTGTGGTCAAGTCAAGATTCATCATTCATTTCATAAGTTATTTTGAAAATATCTGACAACAAAACAGTATGGCCACTCCAACTGTCCATAACCGCGGACGCAGCTATTCAAATAGTTTGACACTCTGCAGAGGTGGCACACTTTCACCACAAGATTCGATACATCTGTCAGGGATAACCCTGAATCATCATACTTAGTATGCAGATAATCAAACATAACCTTTCCTTTACAATCCCTAGTATAAGCACCTCTCCCATGAGCATGGTCTCCCAACCATGACCATATGTCATCTTGGGCACTGCATAGGTGTACAACATTGAGAGGTAGCCTCAGCTCAAACCTCTCCTGCGAGGGAACTAATACTAATGCATATAAACTTCCGGCTAAGCCTTACCCAATTCAGGTATTGTGGTTGTACGGTAAATTTGGAATGGTATCGCATCCGAATCCAACCATCAGTTTTGTAAAAGGGTTAAGGCTCATGCCTCAACATTTTCATCATCATAAACCATTTGTGTTTCTCAACATGTGTCAAAACATCTCAATAGAATGACTCATCATTCCAAGGTTTTCATAATTCATTTTCACCAAGTGTTCCCATCTAAAGTGACTCAAGTTTTGATCTAGCTCTAAGCTACTAAGTTAAGAGTGTTCACTAAGGTGGGAAGATGAGATCAATCTCATGCCATAGAATGACATCTAAGGTTATCTATCTAGGTCAAGTTTTATACTTTTTATGCTACCTTCAAAACAAGTACGTGGCTTTGGTAAAATAAAGAAAGTAAAGCTTGGAAATAAGACTTGGGGTAGGTATTAATCAGAGTGGTATAACCAAAGCATGCCTAGTGCATCTTGCTCAGATTATCTAGCTTAATTCTAGCTTGCTAAGCATTATACTTGCAAGTGTTAGATTGCATTATTAATGATGGCTTGCCTTGTGTAGTGCAGTGGTTGAAGTTTTCTTCCTCCTCCTGATAGCACTCCTCCTCGAAAGCTTGGTCGGTACTATCGTCTATCAATACATATGGAATATACAATCACCAAACAATTCTTAGCTAGTCTACTTAGCACACTAAGGCACACATTGGATGATCTATTATCATCATAAGCATCACAAGGTTTTATTAACTAGTTTCATTCTTTTTATTTAAGAAAAGTAATTTCTACTCATTGAAAATAACTAAGATTTAATATTCAACACTTAAAATATGGGATCGTGTGGACACATGTCATCACCACATATTCTAACATGTGGGAATGTGATTTAAGGGTTGGATCACATTTACTTAAGGTTAAGTTTATTATTTAATGATTTAAAGTGACTAGAAATGCCTACATAGCATTATTTTGGTACTAGTCCAAAGTCACTGCATGTAAACCTTAATATTATTACATATTCAGATAGGTATGGTTAAATGTGATTTTTGAGAGTTGGAATCAACTCAAAAGCTATTTTGGTTTATTTTATAAAAATGTTTGAATGTGCAAAAGCTTCTATCTTGTTATTTTTTACTAGGAGAGATCTCTAACTCTAAATGAATTAGATCCAACGGGCTTGGATAGATCTTTTCAGTAGCTTTCCAATACAATTGGAATCACTCCATTTGGATTTGTAAATCTCTCTGAAATGATTTTCAAACTAGAGGACAGAACTAAGTTCAAACCTAAATAGAAAAACCTAAATTTGAATTCGTGGGCTAGCGCGGGGAGTAAAATGGGCCGGCCCAGTGGCACTCCGCGGCACAGAGAACAGCTCACAGGGGGGTCCATAGGTCAGCGGCTCTTTAAACACGAAGAGGTATGGGGAGATGTGGACCGTTAGATTAAAAGTAAGATCTACAGCTGTGGCTTGTCGTCTCTGGCGAACAGCTCGTCGGCGAGGACTAACCCTAGCGGCTTGGTGGGGGTGCACAGGGGGCATACCAGGGCTCCAGCTACTGTGGCGAGGCAGGCATACGCACGTGGTGTCAACGGCAGACTCAGGGGTGGTCGCGGTAGCTCTTGGGGTGGACGAAATCGACGACGCCTTCTCCTCCTCTGCAGCGGGCTCCTCCGGCTAAATTCTGGCGAACTATGGCTCAAGCGGCTCCGGCGAGAGGTGGGGAAGGATCAGTGAGGAGAGGGGAGTGGAATGGTGTGAGTCATTGGTGCTTGGGAGGGCTCCTTTTATAGGGCGACGAGGGGACCGAGCGGCACGACGGCGAGATCATCGGTGACGCTGATACATGTGGCTAGAGGCATGCGCGGCGTAGGCGGACGGTGGCCTGCTTCCTGGCGGTCATCTACGGCTTGAACGTGTGGCTAGGGGCGGTGGCGTTTGGTCGGGAGCGTCCCGCGCTCTAGGAGACAAAGGCGGTGCTCGATGCAGCGCACGCGACTGTGGGTTGCGTGGCCGCGCACGGCCATGTCTAGCAGGGTGCTGGGGTCGAGGCGGAGTGACGTACAAGATTTTATGTCCAGTGGCGGTCTGCTGTGTGCTGGCGATGATCGCGCTCTGGCGCGTGCTGAGCACGGCGTAGAGAGAATGGGTGGCGGCGTTGGGGTGTGGTTCAGGGCCTGGGGGTGATCGAGGGGTGGACAGGGGGCGGTGGTAGCGTTAGGCGGACCTAGTGGTGGCGCTGGAATGGCGCGGCGTGGTCTGTGGCGCTCTGTCCATGATTGGCTAGGACGACCATAAAGTGGCGGTGCTCCACTGCTGTTGTGGCTTAGGGGTAGGCGGGTGACCACTTGGTTGGACTCAGGGGGACCAGGGAGTGCAGAGGGGCTCAAATGGGGGACAATGTCTTAAGTACAAACAGTAATAGTTAGGCAATTATTTTTCTGCATGCCACCTGTTCGACACAATGGCCGCATGAGAAAAGTTTTTGAATTTTTGGTGGAGTTGCTAGACACATGCTTAAGCCTCTGTGGTTGCTTGGGTTTTGAAAATGGAGCTCATTTGAGAGGTTTTTGAATAAGTGGGATCTTCCCATATGAACTACATTCAATTTTCAAATGCCTTTTAAAATTAGTGTTTGAAAGTTTTTGGCAGATCACAAAGTGGGCCTTGGTACAGTACTACATGTACTAGCAAGGGGTGCAAAGATCCATATTTGTTTCTGTTAAGAATTGAGTCCTAGGAATAGCCAAAGTAGGCATGTTGATTAAAATGGCACAAATGACCATTTCTTTCTTTTATTCATATTGATTTGTTTTTCTTTGGGATTTGTTTGGGAATGATATAGATGATGTTTATTTCACCTAATAATCATTTTACAATAAATGGATCACTTAATCAAGGTAATTCAAAACAACTCCTATTTAAATGCACACACATATGAATGCTTTAATAATTTTAATTGGGAAAGTTTTTCTTAACCCTAATTTTGATGATTTGGATATTAATAACCTTGGATTAAAGTTTTGGGATGTTACAAACCTTCCCCCCTTAAACAAAATCTCGTCCCAAGATTTACGAAAGAAAACTAGGAACTAAAGAGATCTGGGAACTCTGTCCTCATGTAATCTTCTCGCTCCCAAGTGGCTTCCTCTTTGGTATGGTTGCTCCATTGAATCTTGAGGAACTTGATACTTCTGGTCTTGGTGGTTCAGTAAGCTTCTTCCAAGATATGGATGGGCACTTCAAAGTACGTCAGATCCTTGTTCATCTCCACAACTCTGTGATCGATGTTCTTGAAAACTTCAGTCTTCTCCGGCACTTCTAGGCATTTGCGAAGTAACAAGATATGGAACACATTGTGGATGGCAGACATCTCTTCAGGAAGTTCCAGTTGATATGATACTTCTCCTCGACGGTTCAGAATCTTGAAGGGTCCGATATATCTGGGGGCTAACTTTCCTTTCAGACTAAAGCGTTGCGTTCCCTTCAATGGTGAAACCTTGAGATATACAAAATCTCTGACATTGAAGGTCAGGTCTCTTCTTCTCTTATCAGCATAACTCTTTTGTCTGGACTGGGCAGTCTTGAGGTGCTCATGGACTTTGTGAACCTTCTCTTCGGCTTCTCGAAGAATGTCGGGTCCAAAGATCTGACTCTCTCCTACTTGCGACCAATTCAAAGGGGTACGGCACTTCCTTCCGTATAGGAACTCAAATGGTGCCATCTGCAAACTAGCTTGGTAACTGTTGTTATATGAGAATTCTGTGAAAGGCAGACAGTCTTCCCATTTCGATCCGTATTCTAGCACACAAGCTCTGAGCATATCCTCTAAGATTTGGTTGACTCTCCCAGTCTGTCCATCAGTTTGCGGGTGATAAGCGGTGCTGAAGTTCAACTTGGTGCTTAATCCTTCCTAAACTTTCTGCCAAAACGTCGAGGTAAATTGGGTTCCTCGATCTGATACTATGGTCTTGGGGGTTCCATGCAGACTAACAATTCTAGCAATATACAACTCTGCTAGCTTCGAACTTTGGTAGGTGGTCTTGACAGGTATAAAGTGGGCTACCTTGGACAGTCTATCAACGATGACCCAGATTGAGTCATTTCTCCTACTAGAAGTAGGCAATCCGGTGATAAAGTCCATTCCCACGGAATCCCATTTCCATTCCGGAATCTGCAATGGTTGCAACAGTCCTACGGGTCTCTGATGCTCTGCTTTGACTCTTTGACAGATGTCACACTTGGCGATGTAGCTTCCGATTTCTCTCTTCATCTTGTGCCACCAAAATTGCTCTTTTAAATCTTGATACATCTTCGTTCCTCCGGGGTGGATAGAATAAAGAGTATCATGAGCTTTCTGCATGATGAATTGCTTCAGCTCCGAATCTGCTGGGACACAGATACGTCCTTTGTACCACAGAACTCCTTCTTCGTCTTCAGTGAATCCAGGTACCTTTCCTGTACCAATACGATGTTTGATTCCGTCGATACTTTCATTTCCCTTCTGGGCTTCCTTGATTTGGCTGATTAATGTGGGTTGAAGTGCAATACTAGCTAAGAATCCTTTGCTAACCAGCTCAGTTCTAAACTGCTCCAACTCCTCATACAAACTTGGTTGCTTCTCCTTGATCATGGTGTTTAGCCTACACGGCAATCTGCTAAGAGCATCCGCTACCACATTGGTAGTGTCGGGGTGATAGTGAATGTCAAGGTCATAATCCTTGATTAACTCTATCCATCTCCTTTGCCTCATATTCAGATCTTTCTGAGTGAAAATATACTTCAAGCTTTTGTGATCTGAGTAAATCTCACAGCAATTAGCCATCAGATAGTGACGCCATGTCTTCAATGCCAACACTACGGCTGCTAACTCAAGATCATGGGTCGGATAGTTCTGCTCATGTTGCTTCAGTTTTCGAGACAGATAGGCGATAACTTTGCCTTCTTGCATCAATACACATCCAAGACCAATCTTGGATGCATCACAATATACATCAAACGGCTTCTTGATATCTGGCATTATCAGTATTGGGGCTGATATCAATCTCTTCTTCAGCTCCTGGAAACTGGCTTCACACTTGTCGGTCCATTCAAACTTCTTGTCCTTCTTCAGCAATTGGGTCATGGGTCTGGCGATGCTCGAGAATCCTTTGACGAACTTGCGGTAATATCCTGCTAATCCGAGAAATGCACGGACTTGGATTTGAGTGGTTGGGGCTTCCCATTCTTCGACATCTTTAATCTTGGTGGGATCAACAGAGACTCCTCCGGTAGACACAATATGTCCTAGGAATCCTACTTCTTTCAGCCAAAACTCACATTTGCAGAACTTGGCATATAACCGATGCTCTCTCAGGGTTTCTAGGATGATTCCCATATGTTGCTCATGTTCTTCTTCTGACTTGGAGTAGATAAGGATATCGTCGATAAACACAACGACAAACTTATCTAGGAAATTCATAAAGATCTTATTCATGAGATTCATGCAATAAGCAGGGGCATTGGTTAATCCAAAAGACATAACCGTATACTCGTATAAACCATAGCGAGTAGTAAAGGCGGTCTTCGGAATATCCGTTGCATGAATCTTAAGTTGGTGATAACCAGTCCTAAGATCAATCTTTGAGATTACTTGGGCTCCAGTCAAGTGATCAAATAGATCTTCTATCTTTGGCAAAGGGTACTTATTCTTGATGGTGACGTCATTCAGCTTTCTGTAATCTGTGCACAAACGGTTGCCTCCATCTTTCTTGTCGACGAATAACACTGGTGATCTCCATGGCGATGCGCTTGGTTGAATCAAGCCTGTGCTAACATGGCATCCAACTACATCTTCAATTCTACTAACTCTGAGGGGTTCAAGCTATAGGGTCTCTGGGCTATGGGTCCGGTTCCGGGGATTAGTTCGATAATGAACTCAATATTCCTATCCGGGGGCATACCTGGCAATTCATCTAGGAATACGTCAGGGTATTCACAGACTACTCTGACTTCGTCAATGGTGGGTAGGGCTAGACTCTTGTTTCACTTGAATTGACGGGGTAAGGTTTCAGATATATGCTCTACTGTGACTCCAGAGCTACTGGTCATGGTGATGGCTTTCTTAGCACAGTCTATTAGTCCTTTATGCCTTGAAATCCAGTCCATACCTAGTACTACTTCCAATCCTTTGGTTCCAAGTACTATTAGGTTGGCATAAAAATCTATCCCATGTATTCTGATAGGCACAGCTTTGCAAATTTTTCTAGCTTTTGTAGTTGATCCAGGGATTTGAACTATCATGACATGCTTCAAGTTGGTTGGGTGGATCTTACTAGTGCATGCAAATTCTTCGGTGACAAATGAATGCGATGCTCCCGAATCAAACAATACTCTTGCTAAAACTGAGTTGACAAAAAACATACCCAGCACTACGTTTGGTGCTTCTTGAGCTTCCTCGGCGTTCATGTGGAAGAGATGACCGTTGCGGTTGTGAGGGTTTCCCTGGGGCAAATCTTCTCCCTGGTTGAACATGACGCTGCTGTTGAGCTGGGGCATTCACATTGGCAGTGGCGGAAGTCTTCTTGGGACACTCATTGGAATAGTGGCCCTTAACTCCACACTCGAAAAAAGTTATCTGAGACTTGTCCTTTGCTGCGATAGGCATAGCATTGCTGCTAGTTCTAGGTGCATTGTTGTTGTTGTTGTTGTTGTTGTTGCTCTTGGGAGGGGCACGGTTGAAATTGTTGGTGTTGCCGGAGTTGTGGTTGTTTCCTACGGACTTCACATTGCCTCCGCTACGGTTGGGGTAGCTTGGGCAAGATATTGGGGGTCGGTTGTTCCTTGGTGCATATCCTGGTGAGGGGTTGGGACAGTACTTCTGGTTACTGCTGGATCCAGATTGTTGCATCATACGACGTTTGCGGTTGTTGTTTTCCTGGTTAATCTTCCCTTCCATCTGAATGGCAGAGTCGACTAGCTCTTCGACATCTTCGAAGCGGATGTTGACGAGGATAGTCTGCATCTCATCAAGCAGTCCGTTCAGGAATCTCTCCTTCTTCTTGGCCTCTGTGTTGATCCCATCAGGTGCATACCTTGCAAGTGACAGGAATCTGTCACGGTACTCCACCACAGTCATTTTGCCTTGCTTCAACTCCCTGAATTCATCCCTCATTCGGGTGACTAAGCCCTGCGGCACGTGGGTGCGGCTGAACTTGATTTTGAAGGCTTCCCATGTCATCACTTGACCATGGTTCATGTTACGGATGCTAGTCCACCAAGCTCTTACATCTCCTGCCAGGTAGTGGGTGGCGAAGAGAACTTTCTCGTGGTCATCAACTCCTGCTACTTCTAAGTTGTTTTCCATTGTCTGCAGCCAGTCATCAGCATCTAGTGGTTTTTCAGCCTGGTTAAAGATTGGGGGATTGGTATTCTGAAAGTTTTTGAGTTTGGATCCATGATGATCCTGATTTCCATGTCCTTGGTTGTTGAGAGCCATCTAGGCGATCTGTTGTAATGTTGCTAGATTAGCTTGGCGCTCTGCCCTGCTTGCTTCTCTGTCTGCGATGAGATTCTGCAAGATCTGCAGCATTGGGTCTTGCGACGAGCTGCTCCCTCCTTGGTTTCCACGAGTCATCTGAAGATTGAGGTAGATAAAGGGGTAAGAGGGAAAGTTCTAAGGTACATGGTTTTGGTTTCAAAGCTAAAACTTTGAGTTTGACTCAGGTTTTGCAACTAACTCCATTTAATTCATTCCAACAAGCACACGATACAAACACACACCACAACAACAAAGGAAAATAGATGGTTTGAAGAACCATTCTGCAAGCTATGATACAGTGGGACCGATACATCTCATGCTACGACAGTGCTCTAGTGCATCTACTCATCATCGATGAAGTCGGAGTCCTCATCGTCAGTGTAGAAGTCCACGGCATCCTCCTCCAGAAAGTCATCATCATTGCTGAGGTAAGAATCCATATCTTCCTGGATGTCTTCACCTTCCTCTTCTTCCTCCTTTGCTGCAAGCTGAGCTTCCTGCTCCTTGACAGTCTTCTCGAGGTCGGCCACCTTCTTGCGAAGACGGGCGATGGTGCAATCCTTCTTCTCGCGTTGGAGGCGAAGAGACTGACGGTCCTTGACAAGTAGTGAGAAAGTCTGGACCTTCTGGGCGGCAATGGCACAGTGGTGGTTGGCGAACTCCCTAGCATTGTCCAATTCCTTCCGGTGATCGTACAATAGGAAGTCAAGGTTCTCCACTTGACGCTTCAGCTCTGGGTGACTTGGCATCTCCATCGGCATTCCCATGAAGTCACGTCTTGCATAGTGAGCAAAACGGGTTCCTTGGATTTGGTTGACACTAATGGCGCACAGACGTGCGAGAGCTTCATGCATTGCCCTGGCTAATCCATCTAGCTAGTTGTTCTCTCTCACAAAGAACTGGATTCTCCCGGATGTTGGTGCTTTTATGCTTCCTCGAAGATCGGCGGTGACTAGCCACTATAAATCTCCTCCTGGGGGTCCTGGAAGTTGAGCTCCAAGAAACTCCAGATGCGGGCGTCCCAATAACTCAGATAGTGAATCTAGATCCCTCACGAAGATCAGCTGGCCTCCATTGCCCAATTGGTAGAACTTGCTGAACTGAGTCTCCATCTACAAGAATTTAGGATGAGGAAGTTAGTGAAGTGATCAAGTGTGTCAAATTTTAGGTAGTAATGTAAGAATTGGAGGAACATGAATTTTTGAGAAAGAATGAATCCCCAAGGATAAGAGAGGAAATAGTTTTTCATAAATAATCACTTTGGTTTTGAAACTAAGTTTTTGTTTCGACATCCATTCTAACTAGGGTCTCCTATGGTCAGGATGGCTCTGATACCAACTTGTCAACACCCGGATTTTTAATCCCAGATGCCTGTTATGTCATACATCGCAATCCCAGGATTACCATTTTTGCGAGACATAACAGATTGGATATCACAGTACATCATCCATTACAAACCATAAATAAGGTCTTACACAAATAAGGATCTCATGATCCAGTCTTAATACAACAAACAGCGGAATAAATAATAAGCGTAGCGGTGGGGTCCATCTTCAGGGGCACATGCAATGCTAACGAAGGCAGATAGTCCTAGTTATCATAGCCATCCTGCTGACCATCATCTTGGTAATCTCCTTCATAGTCTGGACATGAGAATAGCCAGGGACGAAAGCCATGAGTAATCTTTAAGTACTCGCGAACTACCACTAACAATTAGTATAGTTCTAATGTAAAGTGCTAACTCTAAGTTTAACTATAAAGTTAAGTTTGAAACCTAAGCTGAGTTCAGAAACAAAGAAAGATAAAATAAATTTCTAGAATCACTTAAGTTGGGAAGCTAGTGTCATATTCACAACCCTGTTGTGATCAAGTCAAGATTCATCATTCATTTCATAAGTTATTTTGAAATTATCTGACAATGAAACAGTATGGCCACTCCAACTGTCCATAACAGCAGACGCAGCTATTCGAATAGTTTGACACTCTGCAGAGGTGGTACACTTTCACCACAAGATTCGATACATCTGCCAGGGATAACCCTGAATCATCATACTTAGTATGCATATAATCAAACATAACCTTTCCTTTACACACCCTAGTATAAGCACCTCTCCTATGAGCATGGCCTCATGACCATCTGTCATCTTGGGCACTGCATAGGTGGACAACATTGAGAGGTAGCCTCAGCTTAAACCACTCCCGCGAGGGAACTAATACTAATGCATATAAACTTCCGGCTAAGCCTTACCCAATTCGGGTATTGTGGTTGTACGGTAAATTTGGAATGGTATCGCATCCGAATCCAACCATCAGTTTTGTAAAAGGGTTAAGGCTCATGCCTCAACATTTTCATCATCATAAACCATTTGTGTTTCTCAACATGTGTCAAAACATCTCAATTGAATGACTCATCATTCCAAGGTTTTCATAATTCATTTTCACCAAGTGTTCCCATCTAAAGTGACTCAATTTTTGATCTAGCTCTAAGCTACTAAGTTAAGAGTGTTCACTAAGGTGGGAAGATGAGATAAATCTCATGCCATAGAATGACATCTAAGGTTATCTAGCTAGGTCAAGTTTTATACTTTTTATGATACCTTCAAAACAAGTATGTGGCTTTGGTAAAATAAAGAAAGTAAAGCTTGGAAATAAGACTTGGGGTAGGTATTAATCAAAGTGGTATAACCAAAGCATGCCTAGTGCATCTTGCTCAAATTATCTAGCTTAATTCTAGCTTGCTAAGCATTATACTTGCAAGTGTTAGCTTGCATTGTTAATGATGGCTTGCCTTGTGTAGTGTAGTGGTTGAAGTTTTCTTCCTCCTCCTGATAGCACTCCTCCTCCTCGAAAGCTTGGTCGGTACTATCGTCTATAAATACATATGGAGTATACAATCACCAAACAATTCTTAACTAGTCTACTTAGCACACTAAGTCACACATTGGATGATCTATTATCATCATAAGCATCACAAGGTTTTATTAATTAGTTTCATTCTTTTTATTTAAGAAAAGTAATTTCTACTCATTGAAAATAACTAAGATTTAATATTCACCACTTAACATATGGGATCATGTGGACACATGTCATCACCACATATTCTAACATGTGGGAATGTGATTTAAGGGTTGGATCACATTTACTTAAGTTTAAGTTTATTATTTAATGATTTAAAGTGACTAGAAATGCCTATATAGCATTATTTTGGTACTAGTCCAAAGTCACTGCATGTAAACCTTAATATTATTACATATTCAGATAGGTATGGTTAAATGTGATTTTTGAGAGTTGGAATCAACTCAAAAGCTATTTTGGTTGATTTTATAAAAAATGTTTGAATGTGCAAAAGCTTCTGTCTTGTTATTTTTACTAGGAGAGATCTCTAACACTAAATGAATTAAATCCAACGGGCTTGGATAGATCTTTTCAGTACCTTTCCAACACAATTGGAATCACTCCATTTGGATTTGTAAATCTCTCTGAAATGATTTTCAAACTAGAGGACAAAACTAAGTTCAAACCTAAATAGAAAAACCTAAATTTGAATTCGTGGGCTAGCGCGGGAAGTAAAATGGGCCGGCCCAGTGGCACTCCGCGGCGCAGAGAACAACTGATAGGGGGGTCCACAGGTCAACGTCTCTTTAAACGTGAAGCGGTACGGGGCGATGTGGGCCGTTAGATTAAAAGTAAGATCTACGGCTGTGGCTTGTCGTCTCCGGCGAACAGGTCGCCTGCGTTGACTAACCCTAGCGGCTCGGTGGGGGTGCACATGGGGCATACCAGGGCTCCAACTACTGCGGCGAGGCGGGAAAATGAACGTGCTATCGATGGCAGACTCAGGGGTGGTCACGGCAGCTCTTGGGGTGGACAAAATCGATGGCGCCTTCTCCTCCTCTGTAGCGGGCTCCTCCGACTAAATTCCGGCGAACTATGGCTCGAGCGGCTCCGGCGAGAGGTGGGGAAGGATCGGTGAGGAGAGGGGACTAGAATGGTGTGAGTCATTGGTGCTGGGGAGGGCTCCTTATATAGGGCGACGAGGGGACCGAGCGGCATGACGGCGAGCTCATCGGTGACACTGATACAGGCGGCTAGAGGCATGGGCGGCGTAGGCGGACGGTGGCCTACTTCCTGGCGGTCATCTACGGCTTGAATGCGTGGCTAGGGGCGGTGGCGTTTGGTCAGCAGCGTCCTACGCTCTGAGAGACAGAGGCGGTGCTCGACGCGGCACACGGCGACTGTGGGTCGCGCGGAGACGCACGACCATGTCTGGAGGGGTGTTGGGGTCGAGGCGGAGCGGCGTGCGGGAGTTTATGTCCAGTGGTGGTCTGCTGCGTGCTGGCGACGATTGCGCTCTGGCGCGTGCTGAGCACGGCGCAAGGAGAATGGGCGGTGGTGCTGGGGTGTGGTCTAGGGCCTGGGGGTGATCGAGGGGTGGACAGGGGGCGGTGGTAGTGTTAGGCCGAGCTAGTGGTGGCGCTGGAATGGCGCGGTGTGGTCTGTGGCGCTCTGTCCATGATCGGCCGACGGCGACCATAAAGTGGCAATGCTCCACTGCTGCTGCGGCTTAGGGGTAGGCCGGTGACCACTTGGTTGGACTCAGGGGGGACCAGGGAGTGCAGAGGGGGTCAAATGGGGGACAATGGCTTAAGTACAAACAGTAATAGTTAGGCAGTTATTTTTCTGCATGCCACCTGTTCGACACAATGGCCGCATGAGAAAAGTTTTTTAATTTTTGGTTGAATTTTGTTGGAGTTTCTAGACACATGCTTAAGCCTCTGTGGTTGCTTGGGTTTTGAAAATGGAGCTCGTTTGAGTGGTTTTTGAATAAGTAGGATTTTCCCATATGAACTACATTCAATTTTCAAATGGCTTTTAAAATTAGTGTTTGAAAGTTTTTGGCAGATCACAAAGTGGGCCTTGGTACACTACTACATGTACTAGCAAGGGGTGCAAAGATCCATATTTGTTTCTGTTAAGAATTGAGTCCTAGGAATAGCCAAAGTAGGCATGTTGATTAAAATGGCACAAATGACCATTTCTTTATTTTATTCATTTTGACTTGTTTTTCTTTGGGATTTGTTTGGGAATGATCTAGATGATGTTTATTTCACCTAATAATCATTTTACAATCAATGGATCACTTAATCAAGGCAATTCAAAATAACTCCTATTTAAATGCACACACACATATGAATGCTTTAATAATTTTAATTAGGAAAGTTTTTGTTAACCCTAATTTTGATGATTTGGATATTAATAACCTTGGATTAAAGTTTTGGGATGTTACAGTGGCCCAGGCGTTTCTCTAACACACATCCATAACTCGATGGACTTACAAGATCCCCTTTCATATCACATCGACGACATCCATAGACAAAAGAACATGACATCAACTAGGTACAAAGTACCAGTGCAATGTTGCAAGTGTTCCCCATGACAGCATGGTTCTACTAATTCACAACTCACAAAGCGCAAGCATATACGCAACATAGATGGGCACAATGGTTCAAGTTTATTAAATGCAAGAAAGTAAAGTGTGCCATCAAGTTCGTGAGAGCTTTAATCACTAATTTTCACATAACAAGTTTAATTTGGAAGGTAGATAAAAACATGAATTTATTGGAATAGCAATAGTGCTAATAGGTAGGTATGGTGGAGACAAATGGCATAGGTTTGGTTTAAGGATTGGATGCACGAGAAGAATTCCCTCTCATTACAGGTTTTTGGCTAGCAAGGCTGGGTAGCAAGTATAAGAGTCGAAGGAAACAAACAAACATACAAGCGATAAAAACAAACACGCAATCTTCCTTGGAAGCACAAAAGATCTTAACTAGAGAATACTAAACTTATGATCAAATCAAGAAAGAAAGATGATGAAATTATATTTCTTTAAGAGTACTTCTATCTTTTTCATTCAATTCTCAAAAATGATGTTGCTACTGACCGAGCCAGGTTTGCCAAAACCAACTAAATTAAGTCAATGATCCCAAAGTGATACCAATACTAATGACAAGATCAATCATATAACCACGAATTGAAAACTAATATAAGATATGCAAAAGAGTAAATGATAGAACTTCTCATTAATATTCCATAACGGCTACTCACACCAAGGGATACATATCTAACGAGAGAGGGGACACTTCCATAATGCAAACCATCCTACATGATAACTTCTCTATTCATGATATGACTCTACTAATAAGGTTAAAAGATAGAAGATAGTGATATGATACCGCGGCACTCCCCCAAGCTTGGAACAAACCAAGGGGATGCCAAAACCTGATGACGAATTACTCCTTTGGTGGTGGTGGTATTCTCTCGATGAGCTCTTTGATCAGTTTCCCCAAGTCCTCAATCTCAAAGGTGAGAGTACGAATCAACTCCGAGTTGTGCTCGATGCGGTGCATGATCATGTCAGATTGTGGATTCCAGCTCTTGCGATTCTTTCCCCACTCTTCCTCCTTGAAGTCTTCTTTTCCTGCATGGCTAGAACGAGGCAAATCCCAATTGGAGGGTAATTTCCCTTTGGGCATATTCTAGTATTGATGCTCTTGGATAAGGGTATGGAAAGGATTCTTGGTGCATGGATGAAGTGAACGTGGAGCCAAACAGTGACGAGGAGTTTTCCTCCGATCAGATCCGCGATCCTTCTAACCCTGGCAGGTTTTGTCACCACTCCAATGCTTGCAATGGTAGTGCCAGTGTGCGGATGTTGGCCTTGCTCCTCTTCATCATCACTCTTGATCTCCTCCTACTGACGGGGTTTTTGGAGATCTTCCTCCATAGGCTCCTTTCCCTTATCCTTGGCGGACACCATTGTGCCTCTAAACTTTCAAGAATAGTTCCTGACAGAAACAGATCGATATACGAACCTCGAGGGATCCGGGGGATTATATATTACGAAGTTTTATAGCAAAAGGAAGGTATTGGGAGAAAACGAGTCGGAGACAGAGTCTGAGGTGGCCACACCACCTGGTGGCGTGGCCAGGGGTGGGCTCGCACCACAGGGTGGTGTGAGTCACCCTGACTCCGTTTCCGTCCCTATTTCGCTTCGTAGATTTCCTTATTGGCTAAAAACTGCAGAAATATAACTGGACAGATCTCTTGCGGAACTTTTCTTACCAGAACTGTTACCTATTCAAAAACGGACTCTGCAAGTCTCTGAATTTGGTATTTAGTAGATTCTTCCGGAGTCACCTACTTGAATAACATCAATATATTCATCTTCATACACTTATTTCTTGAGTCATGAAACCTATCACTTCCTTATTACACCCTTATCTCCAGTAACCTGGAAATTTCTTTCACACAAAACTTCACACAGTTCTCATTAGCAACATTAGTATAAGTGAAGTGATAAAACCTTTTGAGTCCAATTTCAACTGAAAACCATCAAATCAAGAGCTATTGTAGCAACTCCTTCCGAAAACCCAAAAAGAATTCAAAAAGGAAATCGATTAAAGAAGCAAATGCAAGAGTGGCAAAATCTGTCAAAACAGACCAGTAGGTAAAGATCAATTTTTTCGAAAATCTTCCGTTGCTCAAATAAAAAAGTGAAAAACTAACGAAAGTTAAATAACAACCTGTGGCAGAATCAGAAATAATTATATCTCAATCCAACACACAGAGATCTCTCACGAATTTTTACGGTGAAGCACAAAAATCTGTTTCGGGACAACAACTTCCCCAAATCTTACTTCTCTCTCATTAAAGGTTGATCTTGACACAAAAACCAAACAAAAAGGATAAGGAGAGGTTATTACCAAAGTAATAACTTCCAAGACTCAAAGGAAAACAAAAAAAACCGAAAACACAACTAAATTGGGTTGTCTCCCAAAAAAGCTCTTTCTTTATAGCCATTAAGATGGGCATGATAATTTCAATGATGCTCACATAAGAATTTGAAGTGAAGTGAAAGAGAGCATTAAGAAGCAAAAATACACATGTTTAAGTCTAATCCACTTCCTATGCAAGGGAATTTTGTAAACAAACAAGTTGTTGAAACCAGAAACTGCTAGCATAGGAAGGCAAAAGAAGTGCAACATAAAAACTTTCAGCATAAAACGAGGAAACTTGATATTATTGAGATGCACAAGAACGCTTTTCCCTCTCTCATATTAACTTTCAGTATCATGCATAAACTTAACAATATAACTATCACAAGGACCATCGTAACAATGATCACTTATCCTAACAGAAAACACAGGAATACTAGCCATCATAACACTACTTTGTGAGACAATATTAGAGGTATCCTTACAAAGGATAGTGTGTCCCTCTTCTAGATATTTAGTGACAAAGTCTTTCACATTTGCAATTATAGGTTCATCATCCATTTGTTTATCAGGTTCAATAGCTTTATTTGTACTTTCACTAACCATACTAACTATCATAGAATGTTCCTTTATCTTAACTGGGAAAGGCATTTTCTCAATGTAAGGTTCAGGTAAAACATGATTAGCAGTATAAACTTCAGAATTTCTTGCAGGAACACTCTTAGCAATATCTTTATAAGGTTCATGATACTTATTCCACTTCTTTTTAGGAACTTCAATATAGGAAGCAAAAGCCTTAAAATAAGTTGCAATAGCTTGAGAGTCTAGACCATAAGCATTTTTAATATTTTCAAAGTCATCAGTTCCCATAAAAGATTCAATGCATTCATAATCATAATTTATACCTGACTTTCTTCCTTTGTCATTCTCCCATGCTTCAGCATTGGCTTGAATACGGTCTAGGAGATCCCATTTAGCTTCTTCTTCCATGCGAGTGAATGATCCAGCACAAGAAGCATCCAATAAATCCTTATCGTGAAGAGAAAGCCTTGCATAAAAGTTATTGATAATAATATTGTTGGGGAGCTCATGAATGGGACATTTGAGCATTAGTAACTTCAGTCTCCCCCAAGCTTGAGCTGTACTCTCTCCATCAAGAGGCCAAAAGTTGTATATTTGATTCCGATCTTTATGAATCTCATTAGGAGGATAAAACTTTGAATAAAAGAGAGGTACTAGTTCCTCCCATTCAAGAGTTTGACCATTCTTCAATAGCTTATACCATTCCTCAGCTCTTCCTTTCAGTGATAATGAGAATAACTTCTTCTTCACTTGATCTGTAGTAATACCTGCACACTTTAACAACCCGCATAATTCGTGTATAAAGATTAAATGATCGCCGGGATGGACAGTTCCATCCCCAACATAGTAGTTATCCATAACACGATCAATAATTCTCGTAGGTATTTTAAAAGTATCATTCTCAGCAGGTGGTGGTTCATCTACTACCTTAGCAATGGTAGTAGCATTACGAAATAAGAAACTCAACGAATTATCCATAATGAAAATAAAGCAACTAACAGAAGTAAACAATACTCATAGTAGAAGTTTCCTTTACCAGTTCCACTCTCCAATAGCGCTTCACTCCTCGGCAACGACACTAGAAAATAGTCTTGATCACCCACAAGTATATGGGGTGTATCGCAGTATTTTCGATAAATAAGAGTGTCGAACCCAACGAGGAGCAGAAGGTGCTGGCTAGTGGTATGGATTAGGAATTCTCTGCAAATACTTAGGAAATGGATTTTTAGGGGTTTTTCATAATGCAAGTAAATAAAGTACGAGGTAATAAAAGACAATAAGAATAAATGCAGCAAGTGGCCCAATCCTTTATTTAGTAAAGGACAAGCCGGTTGTATTACTTAAGATGACCAAACGTTCTCGAGGACACATGGGAAGAAGACTGTCAAGTGCTTTCGCTTCATATAGTTGATTAATCTTCTTTAGCTTGCTAAGTGTTGTGTGGGTGAACCTGTGCTAATGTACCAACCTTCCCATGACTAATACATACTTGTGATTATACCCCATGCAAACATCCGTAAGTACAAAAAAGTAATTAAGGTAGAAACCTAACCACAGCTTTAAACTCTAAGACCCTAACGTCCCTTGTGCAATGGTTTCCTAATGGCGGTTCAGGTTTCTGTCACTCCGGCAACCCCTACGATTAGTATCCAAATACACAATGCATTCCCCTAGGACCATATAGGTGAAGTGTCATGTAGTCGGCGTTCACATGACACCACGAGAAGAATTACACCACAACTTAAATATCAAACTATTGAATCTTTCTCAACACAATTCCACTACTAACAACATGACTTCTCCCATGTCCTCAAGAACAAAACGAACTACTCACAACACATCATATGGATCATGATCAGAGATGGAATAATGATGTATAACAATCTGAACATAAACGATAATTCAATGGTTCACTCAATAGCATCAACTACAAAGAGTAATCAACACCGGGAAAGTTTCCCCTAAGAGCTATGCAAGATTCAACCCAATTGTTACAGCGATATGGAGATGGTGATGAGGGTGCTGGTGGAGATGATGGTGGTGATGATGATGATGATGATCCTGATGAAGTCCAGCTTGATGGTGGTGTTGATGGCGACGATTTCCCCTCTCCAGGAAGGAATTCCCTCGACAGAAATCTGTCTGCCGGAGAGATCTTCCTCTCTCTGTGTTTTCCGCCCCGTAGAGGCGGCGGAATCTTTCTGTGGTCGCTCCCTAGGTACTAGGGTTCCGTGGAGATAATATACACCAGAGGGGAGAGCTGGAGGTGGACCAGGGCGGCCACACCACCTGGTGGCGCGGCCCAGGGTGGCCCACGCCAGGGGATGGTGTGGGCCCCCTATGGCCCATCTCCACTCCTCCTTCTAGCAGTCTTCGTCTTCTGGAAAAATAGGATTTTCCATATATTTTCCCGGATTTTCTGTTCTTCGCGAATTTTGCCTCCAAATAGCACCTTTTCCATCAGAATCTAGACTGCAGCGGTCCATGCTCCAAAAGTCATCAACCATGCAAAAACAGATGAAATAACATAAGTATCATCTCTTAATATGAAATATATCAATGAATAACAGTAAATTATGATATAGAATAGTGATGCAAAATGGACGTATCAACAGACACCCGCCAGCCACTTATGCAAAACTAGTTGCATGTCAGTTGTGGAACCGGTCTCATGTGCGATGACATGTAAGGTTGGTTCGGGCCGCTTCATCCCACTATGCCACCAATATCCAAAATACATGAAAGAAGCAATAACATGATCATCATCACCCACATACAAACATATGTGTACTACCCGTGCAAAGCACCTACACATAGATCAGGCTCTGATACCATTGTTGGGTTTGCAGCATAGAAAACAAAAGATTTTCCTACGATGGGAACTATACGCCAAGATCTATCTACTAGATACAAGCAACGGGTGGATATACATCCATAGAGAACTTACCCTCGAAGACAACAAAGCTTTGTTAAGGAACTCGTGGATGATGTAGTCGTACACTTGCCGATCTCAAGATCGTGATGAAGTCCAGCAGGTCCGGGTCTAGCACGTCCATTAGATCCAGCTCCAACAAGTCTAGCACCACCAAGTCCAGCACCGCAAAGTAGCGGCGCATCCGTGATCGCACACACATCCGGTACCCAGACAACCTCCGTCCCTCGCTCCAGCAAAGCAGCGGAAGCAGCAACTCCTTTCCAGATAAAGCCACTGGGAACATGTATCTGGCTAATCCGATACCATGGGGAATAACTAGAGGGGGAGAGAGATCCTTCATGAGGAGGTGTGAGGAAGAAGGCGTGTGAGGGGGGCCTTTTATAGGAGGAGGGGGGTGCCCCTCCCCATGGCCGGCGCCTCATGGAGGTGACCCCTCACCTCCCCTATTCATGTGGTGGTAACCCCCTCCACATTAAAATGCCCCTTCACATTCTCTTTTAAAGTCTCCACTTTAAATGCATTAAATTTCTCCAAATTTAATGCTCTCTCATTTAATAAAACTCTTTTATTAATTTTATTCAGAATTTTGTTAATTACTTTAATTAACAAACATTAACATAAAACCCCCTTCAACATTTCAATACTACATGCAGAACCAATTTCTACAATTTCACCTGAAACAGTTTCGGTGTCTATTGAAATAATTCCAGCGCTTTCTTAAATCTTTATCTGAAACATATTTGCTCCAAATGGTGTCGGTATCCCTTAAGTGTGTCACCCTACGGTTCACGAATAATGCAGACATGATCGAGACCCCTCTTAGATCAATAATCAGAAGCGGGACCTGGAGATCCATACTGACTCCTACATATTCAACGATGACTTATGTGATCGTAAGAACCTTTAACACTAGTAACTAAATCCCTTTGTATCACGATATATTACATGTCCGAGATTCGATCATCGGTATCTCCATACCTAGTTTTATATCGTTACCAGCATGTACTATTTTCTCGTTCCCGTGATATAACATTCTAGTGATCTCATCACTTGCTTGCAAGCTAACCAATGTGATATCACCGAAAGGGCCCAGGGTATATCTATCCGTCATCGGGGTGGAAAAATCCCACTCTTGATCCATGACCCTCTACATAACACTTTCGTAGCACTGAACCCACCTTTATAATCACCCTTTCACGGTGTGACGTTAGATGTTATCAAGATACTCTTCCAGTGTTAGTGATTGACATGATCTCATGGTCTAAGGACTAGGATTACTTCGTATGATGTTATAGCAATATAAACACAATGACTTTGATTGTAATGCCATACTTCGGATGAATGTTCATCACATCATTCCATAAATGTTGCGACCTTGT
This sequence comes from Avena insularis, assembly GCA_023614405.1. Lineage (NCBI taxonomy): Eukaryota > Viridiplantae > Streptophyta > Magnoliopsida > Poales > Poaceae > Avena > Avena insularis. Next base: position 280,534,622 of record CM042694.1, on the reverse strand, counting down.
TATTAACAACATACAATGTCCATGATCAGGAAACCTTGATTATCTTGTTAATCAACGAGCTAGTCTATAAGAGAGGCATAACTAGGAACCTTTTATTTGTTTATTAAACACACATGTATTGATGTTTCCAATCAATACAATTATAACATACAAAATAAACATTTATCATAAACATGGAATAAGATAATAACCACTTTATTATTGCCTCTCGGGCATATTCCCTTCAGGGCCTGGGCCTTAAAAATTCCTCCTATGTTCTTCTTTATAATCTCCTACACTGAATGGGCTACCAGCCTGGGAAGGGAAGCGGGGCATGGTCCAGCTCAGCCTTGCACGTGGGATATTAGGTCCATGCCTGACTTTTTTTTTCTGTTTCTCAATTCTTTTCTATAGTTTTCTTAAGAAGTTCAAAATAATTGATTTTTATCTCTATTATTTTATAAATCTTGGTGGATCTCTCAAGAAATATTATATTATAAACCTAAAAATGATTTTTCCAAAATTGTGAGAAAATAATCATGTACCTGTAGTTCAAATCGGACCCACTTCCTACTGATTTGGCAGGAATTTGTCTTTTTTGCAAGGGGTGCATAGAAAGGTTTGAGATACCCCGGTTGGGACCTTGTCCACGTAAGGTGCTCTAGTATTTTTGAAAAATGGGTTAGTGCCATTTGGAAACTTTCATTTAGTGGTTGCTTCACAAAACATCCCGTTTTTGGCACTCGGAAAATAAAAATGTTTTTTTTGTACGACGAAAAGGAAAACTTCCTCTTGCAACATTGTTCGCCATACCATGATACATATGTGTGCACAATATGGGCACATTATCACAAACTATGCCATGATTCTAGCCATAACATTGGACGTTTGGCCTAAAAGACATCAAACCTCAAACATGATACCTCATTTCTATGAAGATTTTTTCGCGATGCAATCAATATACCAAGGTTGATATTTTTTCTTGTAACTATGTCACATAATATGACAGCACACGAAGGTTTTACATTGTTCAGATCATTTTTGAATTTTTTTATGCCCGTTTCAAACTATGGTGAAAACAGTAGGCATGAAGATTCTTAGCTCGGGATCGAGCCTCACTAAAATTGCATTGGATCTATGAAAAAATAGCATATTGTGAATCTAAAACTGATTTTTACAAAAAAATATGAGCATCAGATCATGTACCTGTAGTTCAAATCGGATCCACTTTCTACCGATTCGGCAGGAATTTGTCTTTTCCGCGAGGGGTGCACGGAAAGGTTTGAGATATCCTGATTGGGAACTTGTCCATGTAAGGTGGTCTAGTATTTTTTGTAAAATGGGTTCGTGCCATTTGGAAACTTTAATTTGGTGGTTGCTTCACAAAGCACCCCGTTTTTGGCACTCGGAAAATGAAAAATGGTTTTTTGTACGACGAAAAGGAAAACTTCCACCTGTAACATTGTTCGCCGTCTTATGATACACATGCGTGCACAATATGGGCACATTGTCACAAACTATGCCACAATTCTAGCCATAACATTGGACGTTTGGCCTAAAATAATGAAACCTCGAACATGATAACTCATTTCTAAGAAGGTTTTTTTGCGATGCAATCAATATACCAAGTTTGATATTATTCTTGAAACTATGTCACATAATATGACGTCGCGCGAAGGTTTTATATTGTTTGGATCATTTTTGAATTTTTATGCCCGTTTCAAACTATGGTCAAAACGGCGGGCATGAAGATTCTTAGCTCAGGACCGAGCCTCGCTCAACTTGTATTGGATCTCTGAAGAAATATCATATTGTGAATCTAAAATTATTTTTATAATAAATTATGAGTATCAAATCATGTACCTGTAGTTCAAATCGGACCCACTTCCTACCGATTTGGCAGGAATTTGTATTTTTTCAGGAGGGGTGCACGGGAGGGTTTGAGATACCCTAGTTGGGACCTTGTCCATGTAAGGTGGTCTAGTATTTTTGAAAAATGGGTTCGTGCCATTTGGAAACTTTCATTTGGTGATTTCTTCATAAAGCACCATGTTTTTGGCACTCAAAAAAGGAAAATGTTTTTTCGTACAACGAAAAGGAAAACTTCCTCCTGTAACATTGTTCGCTGTCCTATGATACACGTGTGTGCACAATATAGACACATTATCGCAAACTATTCCACTATTCTAGCCATAACATTGGACGTTTGGCCATGAGACCTCGAACATGATAGCTCATTTCTAAAAATGATTTTTACATAAAATTATGAGCATAAGATCATGTACCTGTAGTTCAAATCGGACCCACTTCCTACCGATTCGGCAGGAATTTGTATTTTCGCGAGGGGTGCATAGAAAGGTTTGAGATATCCTAGTTGGGACCTTGTCCATTTAAGGTGGTGTTAGCATTTTGAAAAATGGGGTGTTAGCATTTTGAATGAGCCATTTGGTGGTCGCTTCATAAAACACCCTGTTTTTTGCGCTCGAAAAATGGAAAATGGCTTTTTCGTGCGACAAAAAGGAAAACTTCCTCCTGCGAAATTGTTCACCATCCCATGATACACATGTGTGCATGATATGGGAACATTAGCACAAGCTATGTCGCGATGCTAGCCATAACATTGGTCTTTTGGCCTGAAAGCCATGAAACCTCAAACATGATAGCTCATTTCTGAGAAGGTTTTTTTGAAACATAATCAATATACCAAGTTTGATATTTTTCCTTGCAAATATGTCACATAATATGATGACGCGCGAATGTTTTACATTGTTCAGGCCATTTTTGAATTTCTTATGCCCGTTTCAAACTATGGTCAAAACTTGCATTGGATCTCTGATGAAATAGCATATTTTGAGTCTAAAAATGATTTTTACAAAGATTCATGAGCATCAGATAATGTACCTGTAGTTCAAATCAGACCAACTTCCTACCGATTCGTCAGGAATTTGTCTTTTTTCACGAGGGGTGCACGGGAAGGTTTGAGATACCCTAGTTGGGACCTTGTCCATATAAGGTGGTCTAGTATTTTTGTAAAAAGGGTTCGTGCCATTTGGAAACTTTCATTTGGTGATTTCTTCACAAAGCACCATGTTTTTGGCACTCAAAAAAGGAAAACTTCCTCCTGTAACATTGTTCGCTGTCCTATGATACACATGTGGGCACAATATAGACACATTATCACAAACTATTCCACGATTCTAGCCATAATATTGGACGTTTGGCCATGAGACCTCGAAGATGATAGCTCATTTCTAAAAATGTTTTTTCGCGATGCAATCAATATACCAAGTTTGATATTTTTATTGAAACTATTTCATATAATATGACGCCACACGAAGATTTTACATTGTTCGGATCATTTTTGAATTTTTTATACCCGTTTCAAACTATGGTCAAAACGGCGGGCATGAAGATTCTTAGCTCGGGACCGAGCCTCGCTAAACTTGCATTGGATCTCTGAAGAAATATCATATTGTGAATCTAAAAATGATTTTTACATAAAATTATGAGCATAAGATCATATACCTGTAGTTCAAATCGGACCCACTTCCTACCGATTCGATAGGAATTTGTCTTTTTGCGAGGGGTGCATAGACAGGTTTGAGATATCCTAGCTAGGACCTTGTCCATGTAAGGTGGTGTTAGCATTTTGAAAAATGGGGTGTTAGCATTTTGAATGAGTCATTTGGTGGTCGCTTCATAAAACACCCTGTTTTTTGCGGTCGGAAAATGGAAAATGGTTTTTTCGTGCGACAAAAAGGAAAACTTCCTCCTGCAAAATTGTTCATCGTCCCATGATACACATGTGTGCATGATATGGGAACATTAGCACAAGCTATGTCGCGATTCTAGCTATAACATTGGTCTTTTTGCCTGAAAGCCATGAAACCTCAAACATGATAGCTCATTTCTGAGAAGGTTTTTTTTGAGACATAATCAATATACCAAGTTTGATATTTTTCCTTGCAAATATGTCACATAATATGACGCCATGCGAAGGTTTTACATTGTTCAGACTGTTTTTGAATTTCTTATGCCCGTTTTAAGCTATGGTCAAAACTTGCATTGGATCTCTGATGAAATAGCATATTTTGAGTCTAAAAATGATTTTTATAAAAAGTCATGAGCATCCGATAATGTACCTGTAGTTAAAATCAGACCCACTTCCTACCGATTCAGCAAGAATTTGTCTTTTTCACCAGGGGTGGATGGAAAGGTTCGAGAACCCCCGGTTGGTACATGTACATGAAAGGTGGTCTAGTATTTTTTTTAAAATGGGTACTACCATTTTGAATTATGTCTTTAGTGTTTGCTTTAGAAAACACCCCTTTTTGACATTCGGAAAATAGAAAATGGTTTGATAGAGCCAGCCAATCACAATAGAGAATCACACTGTACATGGATCACCCTACCAAAGCAGACCTCAGTCGTTCTAGATCCATTGATCACAATAGAGCCAACCTCCTGTCCAACACACTCTGGAATGACCGAAACACCCTAGTTCCAATAGTCTTGCACCATAGAAGTATTCAGGGGTATTTTCGTAAGATCCTCTCCCCGAACCCTAGTCCGCTCAATCCCCTCGCACCTCCTCCTAGACCCCGACGCCACTTCTTCCTCTCTGTCTCCTCTATTTTTCTCAATGTCTCTAGGGTTTCTCGCCTGTAACCCAGCCGCCGCCCCCATCCCCGTCCCCGTCCCCATCCCTGCCCTCTGCCACCCATGCCGCTAGTAGCCTCCCTAGCAACCCGACGGTGATCGACTGCGTCTCAGGACTCGTGGAGCCTTGGAGATGGATATGGAGGGAGATGCACCGTCCCTCCATGATGGCGATGACGACCACGTGCGGCGATAGTGGTGAGCACGCGGGCCTTCACAGCAGTGACAATGCGAGCACCACTCCCTCCTCTCTCCGCTGCCACCCCACCCCCATCAGTTTCGATCCCATCTGGCATCGGCAGGCCAGCATCTTCAACTGCCTCGAGGGGATAAAGGACAAGGTAAACCCTCGTCCTTCTCCGTCTCGCCCCGATCTCGTAGCTGCCTTAGATGCCTGTGTTGCCATGGATCTAGGTGCCTCAGATGCCTAATTCTGCTCGATCCATCAATGTTTCCTGTAACACCTAGAAGGGATTATTAGGTCATTTTCTCTGTCAATGTTCATTTGTTTCATATTTGGGAAACTTGGAAATTTGGACAGTAGCTGTGATGACATAGATGAGGACGGTTTGGCTGTATCATCTGCACTTACAAGTCATTTGGTGCAATCCTCTACAGTCTAGATGTTCTTCTGTCTTATAATTGAATATGGTAGGACAAATACACTTTACTCTGAACAAACACAATCCATTATGTAGGTGTATACTGTATTAATTGCTGCTCCCGTAAGATGTGATTTATGTAGCATTTTGATTGCCATTTATCTATGCCTGATACAATTGCGTATGCTCACACATGAGGTCTAGCGGAACTAGCTGATACAATTGTGTATGCTCATTGAAGCATGATCTTGCAGCTGTTGTGGGTAGTATGGTAGTCTTGTTTCATTGTCCTTATCATGATGTATGTTGTGTTTGATTCGTTCTCAATGCATAGTACCTGTAGTTAATATCTCATTGCTCAACTATTGGTTTCACAAACAACATAGTTGAAATTATGTCATAGTACTGATTACAGCTGTACTCAAGTAGAATTATTGTTGCCTGCATTTTCTAGTATATCATCATGTTCTATTATTTACTTGTGTTGTCCTAGGTTGTGTGCTTCCCTCTAGTTTGTAATGTACCATGTGGTCTGATTATAGCTATTGCATTTGTTTGCATGTGCAGCTGTTGATCTGGTATTGATTATGTCTATCACGGGATGCACATGGCACAGGAAGCAGCGCCACCCATCTCCCTCTCTCCCCATCACCATCTGCTCATCTTCCTCTAATCCTTTATATCTATTGAAACGGGAACCACGATGTCGATCTCCCTGCAGAGTTGCGTGCTACCTTAGAGGCTCCTCCACCAGATCGCCTTCGGCTTGGTCTTCCTCGCCGATGCCAGCGCGCATGTGCTACGCGAGGAGGGCGCTGAATCTGGCGTCTCCAGTATCGTCGAACTAGTGGTTGACATGGCTACTGATGGCGCCAAGACCACCACACCTGCGCTTCGGCTCGATGGTATGTGCACCTTCATCACCCTCAGCTTCTACAGGTGAGACCCTATCTAGCTCTACAAAATTAGCAACATTATAACTACATCCACTAGATTCTTGCTCAACAGAAAAGAGTAGTCGGGGTTGCTGACAGTGCGGTCAATATCTGCATTCAGTGTGTCCATTTTCTCTGAAAATATCAGTGCTCACTAGATTTTGTTTACATGTTAAGAATACCATGTTAGTACTTGCAACATCAAAAAAGTTATAGGTAGGCCTACTTGCAGCATCAAAACAGTTATAGGAGTCCAAGAAAAAATACCAAAAGCTTATTTTGCACAATGTCATAGAGCATACTATATCCATACCTATCATAACCAAGTTTTGGGTCAAAGTTCCATGATTTTCCTCTGCCTGAATGAGAATGATTCTGATGTTCAATGCAGAACCTGATTATGGAGTTGTTAGTATTCACCATGTTGGAATAATATGTGAATACCAGGACATCCTTGGTGAGTGTAAGTTGTATATGTTTCAGGTCTATATGCACTGCTTGTAAGGTAAAATGGTATTTGTGATCAGACAGGTCTTAAGGTGAATCTTAATAGGCTCTGGGTTGGCTTCGAGATGATCCACTTGATGGAGTTGCCAAACCCAGATCTAGTAATCATCTACACGCTCAGCAAATATGGGCGGCCAGCAATCTTATTGTACAATTTCTAGGATATTAATGAGTGGAACTATTTCTGTGATATTGCTGTATAGTTTGGGATTTGCGGTGTGTGAGCTTTGGGATATTTATTGTATATAAGTATGTGATTTGAACCATGGAACTATTGTAATCGACTTTATTATGGCTATTGTGAAAAGAATTTTGTGTATTTTTGCCTTTTTAATCAATTATTAGCTGATCAATTACTTTCAAATCGTGGGTCGGACTGTGAAAAATGAAACTGACAGGTGAGACCTGTAAAAAATGAAACTGACAAGTGGGACCTATTGATAATAAAAGGTCAAAAATAAAATTCAAATAAAAAAGATATTCCTATAAAAGGCCAAGACCAGAAAATAAAAAGGCCTACATGTTGGGTTTGGCCCATGTAGTACGTTGAAGAGAACTCATATGAAAAAAACAAAAAGAGACTGAATTATTGGGCTCGGCCCATATAAATAACTGAAGTGGATTGGGCTGATTTCTTGCCACGTCGGATCAGCCACGTAGGATATGATCTGTTCATGCCAGTTTGCCCATGACAATATCGGATCGTCATAACAGTTATGACGATCCAATATCATCATAGACGGTTATGAAATTTTTATAAAAATGTCGTTGTGCGCAATTACTGACGCTCAGTTTTTAACGTTCTGTTTTTCATCATAAGATCGTCATATATTTTAGATAATGATGATTCAGTGATAAAAATGGAGGGTCATGTATTAGCAGATTCCTTGTAGTGAGATAGGACTTAGCATTAATCTAGCTTACCACATAGTTGTGAGCTAGTCCTAGTGATGTGTTAGAATTGGTCACAAACCTAGTTTTGAAACTCAACATCTTTAAGTAAAATGGAAGATGTGTTTTTCCACAGTTGACTGTCATGTTCCGAAACCAGGTTAACTAGCAAAATCAAAAACATTTTGTTCTACCATTATTACATATATGATCCTTGACATATTTCATAGCAATAAAAGTGGATACTTCTATGTTGCCTAAGTCTCTCAGTTCGCCAGTCATTCAATACTCAGGCTTTCTCTCTTCAACCAAAATGTTGCTCTCTTCGGCCTTTATTTTGTATGTTTTTATTTCAATTTTGCTAGTCTTATTGTTTAGGTTTGGCCTTGTTTTTTATTCTTTCTTGTTTAGGTCTCTCAATTCTTCAATCACTCATTCTCGGGTCTTTCTTTGGTTAATTATTTCTTAGTCATCTCAATCAATCCATGTCATTCTTCATTTCATTTCCGGTGTTGCTCTTCATTTAATTCTTTCTTTCATATTAATCTTAGTGTGTCTTCTTCAGTTCTCATTGATCTTTCGGTCCTTCTTAGTCTCTTTTATTTATTTACTCTTCATTTATCAATTATCAACATTTAGTTTGCGGTGTTCATTATTTACCTTTTTAATACTTGTGTTTTTCCATTTATTCCGTCTATTTGTCCTGTTATTGTAAGTTTAACCATGTTCATTATTTTTACTTCTTGGTATTCATTTATCAAATTTGTTACTACCTCTGATCCATAATAAGTATCGATGATTTAGTACTATTTTAGGACAAAGTTTGTACTATATCTCCCACACTTATTTTGGTTTAGAGGGAGTATCTTATTGTCTCTTTAGTCTACCAATTAGTCATTTTTCTTTTTCTCTTATTTTCATTTTTATCATATTTTCTTCTATCCGTTGTTTTCCATGTTCATCCAGTTTCTATGTTTTTCTATTTCTTGTCGGTCCATGAGTTTTTATTTCATTAGTCTCTCTATCTCTCACTTTTAAGATGTTGCTCTGTCAATTCCTCCTTTTGTCTTTCTTCAGTTTTCAGTTCGATTTAGTAATGTTCCTTCAGTCTAAAATAATTAGTTCTTTGATTTCTTAGTTATTTTTCATATAATATTCTGCCTTTGCAGATTTTTATTTAGTGTGTATTTTTATTTCAATCTTCATTCATCAATTAGTTACCTTTTTAGCTTTTCATCTTTCTATTTTATTTTTCATTCTTTACTTTTCAATATTTTTGATTTTATGAGTTTTGTTTTCTACCCATATCATATGTTCTGTAAACTAGTAATTGCCTTGATTTGTTCATTAATTTAAAAGTTTTAGTCCGATCAACATTTTATAACATTTTTTTCTTTGTAATGGTCTACCTAGGTTAGTTGTGGCTATCACGAACCGTCTTTGTTGGTTGTTGCTTTATAGGCTGCACTTTTAGACGTTCCACTGACTACATATGGCTAGAGAAATCAAAGAGGCACGTGTAGTGGAGCAGCAGTTAGTGTAGAGGGAAGTTAAAGAAGTGGAGGAAAATCACTGAGTGTAAGAGCCAATGTTCCTCGTGGTCGGTGAGTTTTTGTTTTCTTTCTAAATTTTCTTTCTATCTCAGATTTCTCTTCTCTTGTTAATCCTCCACAAATGATTTGTAGCTTTATAGTATTTATATCTCGACATTACCACCTTGCTTTTTCTTCGTTTTATACTAATTGTATTTTGTCTCAGCTTGCTCATGTTTTCTCGTTGTTTCCTTTTTGTTTACTCACTTTGTGTTTGAGTTAATGAAAACAAAGACAATCCAACGAAAGTCATGTTCTCTAGCGGTTGACAGTTTGTCTGTTGATCAAAAGTCTCGATACAATGAATACATGTTTCTTGTGGGTTCGATCTAGAAGTTGTGTTTGTCCAATGCCACAGACTCAAAGCAAGACTGGATGTGATTATGTTCTACATAACCATTTCACGCACTCCACGTGTTGTAGGCGGAATGAAGTGGTATTTTCTAATGAAGGTGCATATGGTGAAGTTTTCCTGTGCGTATTCCTTGTTCTCACGTAGGAAACATGATCTAAGCTACCTTGTATTTAAACTCAATATCTATAGCAATTTGAACTTGAAGTAATTGTCTTGTTTTTTATTAGATGCAATGTGAAACTTTATCGAATAAGAAAGGCATGATTTACCATGGTAAATTTTGATTTGTTCGCCTTCTTTACTAGCCTTGGGCATTTCCCAACACCGTGCCTATTTTTTAGGATGCCCATATTTCATAACTACACCTGCCAAAATAGTTATTTCCGTTTTTGTTAAGGAGGACTAATAAAATGGGTCGATAGCTAAGTGTCGGCGACAAATGAGAACTTGAGGGAGAAGGGTTTTGCTTCAGTGTCCCCCCTCTTCGTCCAACTTATGAAACTGAAAACACTAGGACAACCAGGATTGGTCAATACCCCTTCGGTTTAGAATCATGAATGGTTATTGCTCAATTTTGACTATCCTTGTATTTAATGTTTCATATGTTCGGGGGGTGGGGGGAGGGGGACACCGAAGCACACCGAAATGAAATAATTCTGTCTATTTTACAAGATGATAAACAAACAATTGTATTATTGTTTTCAATTGTTTTATGGTACAACTGTCAGCATCTAATTAGACAAGAAAAGTGTATCTAGTTGTTGATTAGGCACTCTCGTTAATTATCTCTTTACTACATGCATGCACATCGGATATTCTAGCCTTAACTTTCTTAATTCTCTCGTTAGTTGCCTCTATTGTGGCCCAACCAAATATTTTCAAATCTTCCCTATTATGTTAGGATATTCCGTTACTATAGTACCTGTTGTGCCCCTTCTAAACCACCATGCATGTGATATAGGGGAAATCTATTTCTTTACTTTCCCAACCCTTCCCCGACACTGAATCCGGCGACGGTGGTGGTGATAGTCCCTTTTCTCCCTCTCTCGCTTTTTCCTAGCCCAACATGTCTAGCAAGGCGAAGGTGATAGCTATGTCGGCGACTGATTCGGGTTCATCGGAGCCAACGTCTCGGGCGCAACACCGGAGAAACGAAGCAGTGGAGAGGTCTTCATCCTAGGTTAATGAGGAGGTCAGCCATAAGGCAGCTACCAAGGTACATATGAGCAGTGGGTTGAAGAGAAAAGCAAGACCAACGGTGGATTGTTCGACAACGGTGCGGGGTCGTGGCACCCAGATCTGGAAGAAAACCACCTGGGAGAAAAGAGAGGTGATTTTTTCTTATCTGTGCCTTATCTTATGAGTAGATTAGTTACTGCATAATAGAATCGAATGAACTGAAAAATCCCCCTTTTAATCAAATTAGGCCCGGCTACGATACAACGGACCTATATGAGTTCACAGTTCATGTATGCTAGTACACTGCAAAACTAGATTTTGGTTGTGAGAGGATTGTGTTCAGGCATGATGTGCCTCTACTTGTGAATGACAAGGAGGTTGTGTTTGTTTCGCAGCTAATAGATATGCTTCATGCTAGGATTCCTTGGGGATCCAGACAGAGGACTAAATTGGTGTGGTGCAACATGAGTGATACCTATATGCAGATTGAGCACTCCCATGAGTCTCGGACGGTTTGGGAGTGTTGTGCATCTAATCATAAGGTGAAAGTCGAAGCGATGATTGATCATATGTATGCAGATACTGGAGATCTTGCTGCTAGAGCTTCTGCTGCTCGAGATTACGGACCAACAGATACTGATCAAGCTAAGTTCAATATACACTTAGAGATGGATTCATACATGGCAAAACTTGATGGCGGAGTTAATAAGTAAGTTTCGGCATGTACTGTGGACATCACTATCGATTCTAAAAATATAACTCTTGATGAAATGAGAGAGATGATTTGTAAGGAAATCAGTATTATCCCTAAGAAGATGGCATGACTCTGGTGGTGGCATCATAAGAAGCAGGAATTCATAGAGGTTTTGGATACTAAAGATCTGATGTAGATTATGCAACAAAAGAAGCAAATCAAGAGGGTGTTCTTCCTGGCTGCCATTTCTAATGTTGTTGAATAGGTTATAGTGGATGTAGAGGCCCCTATTATGGATGAACAGAACGAGGTGATCGACGTTGATCATATCTGATGGGAGCTTCTACCCCAAGGCATGTCATATGGACCGCATGGTTCCCCTGCCTGTATTTGTAACGTAGATTGTTGTGGCATTGAAACTATGTTTCTGCGATTATGTTTGTTGAGAGATTGTAATATAATGTTCTGTGAGATGTTGAGATATTCGAACATATCATTCCCTGAAACCATTGTTGTTGTAATAAGACATAAGTACATTGTAGTTGACATGATTATGTTTGTTGAGATGATGTACTATACTTGTTTCTATGATATGTTTATTGAGAGATTGTAATATAATGTTTTGTGAGCTATTGAGATTTTTGGACATATCATTCATTGAAACCATCATTCAACAAGTGATACATAAGTACCTTGTGGTTGACATGATTATGTTTCTTGAGATGATGCAATATACTGCTTTGTGATATTAGTAATTTGATTAATTCCTGGATAACTACCTATTACTTAGAAGACAGTACTATGATGGATGAAGAAGTGTAGGGTTTAGGAAAAAACTTACTAGGTACGAGACAGTATTCTATTGGACGAACATGTCTAGGATCAGGATTAAGGGTTAAGGGGTTAGTGAGCTAAACAGTGCATTAGACCCTAAACCATAAACCCTAATCCTATATTGTCACATCAAGTAAAATTTCGTAACATGCCTAATAAGCCAAATGCACACTAGGACTCGAACTCAGGTGGATTTGATAGAAGTCAGCATCTCCCAACCACTGAGACAAACCTAAGTGTGCGGTAGATTAACTTTTGTATGTTTCTATAAGTTAAAGAAATTGGGATGGAGGAAGTACAAGTTTAATATTTGAAATTAGAATGAAGGAAGGGAAAAACTATTAGGTAGGAGATAGTAATCTAGTCAAAGGGCATGGCATCCATTAAACTATTGTAACATGCCAATTTAATTAATGTTGCAATGTTGACGCACTTCACTTTTCCCACTCTTGCTTTCTCTCACTCACGGACCTCGTCTCTCTATCCTCACTGTCACTGGCGCATCACCGCCACAACATTCGTCATACTGTCCTGGAATGATGAGGATGACCAATCGAGCAGCGACCATCTTCTCTACGACATCGAGTCTTCCTTCCCCTCTGTTTTCTTGGCAAGGGTTAGCATTAGTTACCTCGATTTGAGCTCTGTTTGTGCATGCAACCATTCTTATTTCTAGCTTTTCGTTTCCTTATAGGTACCACAGACGATCTAAGACCCTGATTGGGAGGTCCTAGATCTCGATGGGGAAGTACCATGTGATCATGGGCTAAAATTTAGGAAATATGTTGCATTCAAGGGAAATAACACTAGGAGGAGGTTTTTGGGTTGTACAAATCAGGTTTGTTTATATTATGTATAATTGTGACATAAACAAAAATGTATCGTGTTATGTTCATAATTAGGTCACATTTTTTTACGTTGGCCCGGTGTGTAAAGCAGTAGAGTGTTTCGATCTTGAGTGGTCAGATGCACTTAAGAAATGTTTGGCCCAGTTACGGGAGATGTATGAGTTAAAAAGGTCAGAGAGATTTACTGATGCTTGTGATGCAGCTAGAAAAAAATACAAGCTCTTGGTAGAAAATAAGGAGCTAGAACAAGAAATCAAGAATTTGAAGTAAGAACTAAATGACACAATCAATGGAGCTTGGTTCTGGGAAATGCATAGAAGCTTCAGGATAGTCACAAATTGCTGATTTAGAAGGCAGAAAAGGAGAGGGATCAACTCAGCGAAGAGAAGAAGAAGGTAGATTACTACATTGTGGATCTGTTGAAGGATCTAAAGAAGGCACACGAGGTGAACAAGGATAAGCTATAGAATGTGAAGGAAATTCTAGATGAATAATTTATGTCGTGTCAATATCTGAAACTAGTTAACTGTAAGACTTGCAATTGTGCTATCTTAAGTAAGCCAAACTCAATCCTTGAGCAAATTAATTTCAGACAAACACATATTTTGCATAGAGTTAAGTTCACAGTTAGAAACTCGGTACTACGGGGATAAAACATGAAGTTCAATACTATATAGACATTAGTTGGCTTCAAATGAGCCTGGCCCAAAGCTGCTCGTTTTCCTTTCTAAGATCCTCTAGTCGAGGGTACGTTCAATCATGTCTACTTTGGTCTTTACCTGCTCCTTGGGATGTGGGCCTCCTGCAGGTTCAAGTGCTCCGTCTAGGATTCGATAAGTTTATCTGTAAGATTACACTTATCATGCACGAGCTCCTTCATAATCTCCTTCTGCTTATGCACCGAGGTGAGACCTTTATTGTGAAGTTTTTCCCAGATGAAGTTGTCCACCTTTCGATTGTGGCGCTTGTTATAAAGGAGCGCGACTTCTTGGCGCAGGTGATCAAAGGCCAGCTTCGGAGAATTTTGCTTCTCCCTTTGGATGGCTATCTTGTCATTTGTCAGGTCGCTAAGTCTAGGTTGAGATTTTGCCTCTTTTCCTGCAACAAAAATATACGGTTTATTCAGTTCACCAGGCCAAGGTGGTTAGTTTTCATAATTAACTGAATCTACTAGTGGAACAGTCCTAATTTCAAGGACGAAGCAATAATCTAAGATTGATCAACATTTTTTTGAATCAACCAGTGGCATAGTCATAATTTGAAGGATGAAGCAATCTAGGAATGATCAACATTTTCTGAATTAACTAGTGGCACAATCATAATTTCAAGAACAAAGTGATTTAGGATTGTTCAAAATTTAACTGAATCAACTAGTCGCACAATACTTTTTTCAATGTCCAAACAAGCTAGGATTTTCCCAATTGAACTGGATCAACTAGTACCACGGTCCTAATTTAAATTTCAAAGCAATTTTCTCCAATTAAGGGTGTTGTGGGTTTTTCCAATGTCATCAAATAGTAGTGGCATAGTCTTAATCTAAAAGCAAACTTAGATACACAATAGAAAGAAAGGATGATATCCATTGAGACACTTGAACACCAACCCATAGTTCAGTTGATAGGTATGTAAGATAAACATATAGATAAGGATTTGCTCTAAGATTCCTTAATGGCATGATATATATTACAAAAAGAGTGGTCATGAATTGAGATTTCTGCCCCCTCTATTGGGAATCACACTTGGGCACTGCACGATATGCCTCCAGCTTGGCCCTTAGCTCCTCGTTCTCCTTCTGAACACCCTCGAGTATAGTGATCCCTCGACTCATGTATTCCTTCATCCCTCTCACCGCATCCAGGCAACAGTCCCTATCATGGTAGGTTTCGATGGTAGCCTTTGTTTTTGTCGATGCATTTCTTGAGTGCCTTGGCGGTTTCCACCTACTAGAGGGTGCATCTTATTTGGACATTATTCTTGTCCTCCATGAGCTCCCTAATTATCTCGTTGGCCAGTTCTTGCTTGGTCACGCTGGCGGTGATCAACTTCTGCGGCTCGTCACACCCTGCTTCTAGCCTCTTGATGATAAGGGGTGGCCCGATCTTCTCAGTAAGCGAGGTGGATGTATGATGATATGGAGTGGAGATAACTTGTATGCCGCTCACGAACCTCTCGATCGATCCCTGATGCCAATGCAACAGCTCTCAACCCTTGTAGATATTCGCAACTTCACACACTTGCGCATGTAGCTGCCGACCATGAAGCGGTTTGCAATCTTCTAATTCCCAATGGAACAGCAGATCACATGAAACTTGCAATTGGCTAGGTGCCAATGGATCAACTAATCACACTTGATTGATAATAGCAACAACACCAAATCGATACGAATTGGTGTGGTAGGATTCAATGGTTTGCACTTAGCAACTCTAAGAACTAGGGTTTATATTAAACATGGTCTAATCTAATCTAGAGGGCATTCCTAGGCTTATACAGTTAGATACAGTCAGATCCTTAGCAGGCCGTATCTGATACAGTCAGATCCGTCCGGATCTGATGGAAACTTTTAGGGTCGGATTATCCGCCCCTAGTAGGCCGGATTATCCGCCCCCATACAGAACGACGTGCCCGAAGTCCTTAGCAGAATTTCCGAAGCAGGGCCGGATTATCCGGGGTGTAGGGGCCAGATTATCCAGGGTCTTGGGACGTGGAAGTACTCATTGGAAAGATCTTAGAATTATCTATCCAACAAGTGCTTATTTTCTTGATTCGGATTTTTTATAAGGAATCCACGTCCATTTCAATTTCAGGACTTCTGTCTGTCTGAATTGAACCTTCCTTCTTGGTCGCCTTCCATCTCTTGCTCGCCTTCCTCCCTCTCCTGCCGTTGGCGCTAATCCGATGGATATTAAATCTAGTCAAATAATAACACCATGATTTAGGTAGTATAAAGTTCTTAAAAATCACAGTATCATATCCAACTAGGAATGAATTCACCTTGTAACATTTCTCAATGAGGCTCAATATTTCCTTCCAGCTTAGACTAGCAGAATCATCATACCCTATGATTGTATCCTCATCATCCTCCCTTTCTTCAGGAAAAGCCGTCCGCGGCTTTTGGTAAGCTGAAAGTGGAAGAAACAAAAAGAACAACGTGTATGCACAATATATGTATATATAACATGTTGTATCATTTTTATTGACATGCATAATATTCCCAATATAAAAAACGCAACGTAAATTGCAAGTAGAGAACACATACTTGTCATATGGTAACAAAGAACAATGCAGAAATTGGCAATCAAATTGCAGGTATAAGTGAAGTTCAAAGAATTATTATGATCATTGTGAAAAACAACTACATAGATAGTCTTGTTGTTCAATATTAAATTTCGTTTTCTCAGAGAAGATCTATGATCAAATTTGTGGTGAACAAAAGCAAACCAATTCAGAATATGAGAAAACCAAATTGATTTATGTCATGCTTCAACTGCGCTACTCTCATTACTATCAACATGATCATTTTGTCCAGTATGGAAGATGCAACTCAATTTGCAAATATAAGTGAAGTATAAAGCATTAGCACAACTAGGCAATGACTTTTGGGACAAACACAACAAATATGAAAACTCGGGTTCTATTCTAGCAAGATTAGGACAATCCAACATAGGTAAAACTTGTGTTGGCTGCAATATATCAACTAGACCAGAATGTATTTCCATAATTTCTCGAACATGAATTATTATCCCATAGAAAAAATATTGTGACATATTACATATATGGCTGAAAACAGCTTGTTTCAGTTCAGCGATTCTATCACAAGTAATGCATATGTGATCCACAAGAAAATTTTCATGCATGCTATATTTACCAATTATATAAAAGGGAAACAAGGAGAATATGTGCTAGAATTCAGACATGAAATTTCAGAAATCTTATCCATAGCACAACTCATACTCATAGGTTCATTTAGCACGATGGAATACACAATATCAATAGGTGGTATTCGAGCAAGTATTTCCTTATGTGTAATCAATACCACATGATCAAAATTAAAATTTGATAAACTATCACATGATGCTGTAACATTAATGCAAGGCAAGTCACAAGGAGGTAGCAACAAAGTAATAGACGCACAATATGTTGTGCTTGTTGGGTGTAGCTCTAAATAAGTACCTATATCAATAGTATTATCCTCACATCTAGTAGGCACTAGGACATCCTCCGCAAGTGACAATGCACAGTCCGGGGATGCAGGTTGTAAAATATATGGATCCCTTTCTTCAAAAGCAACTTGCATAGCACAAGACACAATACCAGGAGTAGAGATGATTACATTAGTAGAAATATCCTCACATGTATTAGCATCTACTACACTAATGTTTTCTTTTGCTCTCATACTCTCAGAATGGATGCTGTCAACCTCACATTTAGTAGAATCACACAGCTCACTTTTGATAACACTCTCACTCAGTTTGGCTATGTGGCTCTCATTCTCACATGGGTTGTGATGCACACTGTGTTCAAGATGACAAATAATAGAAATATCACCATGCATCATGACCTTGTACTTAGCAAACAAACTGAACTCTTTTGTCCTCTCCTTGCGAAGAAGATGAAACTCATGAAATTTGTTGGCTGAAACCGTGAGCAAAGACCATACCGGGAGGAGCCGCCTGCTAGAACATCCCACGCCATTTCTATGAGATATTGGGCCTTTGTGAGAGAGGAAGCTTGAGGGGATGGTAGAGCAAGAACTACCAGGCAGCAAGCTCTCTCCTTTTTCTCCTCGCGCCTAGTCGACATGCCTCTCCTCTAGGGAGCCATGGATAATGTAGAGGGAGGAGGTAGGGGCGGGATGAAGAAGCAAGTGATTAGTGTGGGACAATAGTCAAAGAGTCCAGGCCGTGGTCTAGTCTTATACAAGACTACCATCTACTCTGATGCTATCTCGGGCTACATCCACTGTTTGTTAATCAATGGCCTATATTACTACCTTCTCAATGAAGGGTCATTAGTAGAACCAGGGAATAAACCCCATAGTGTGCACAATGGGACTCGATTGGACTAGTCTTTAATGCAATGGACAGTTCAATGGGCTTCGACGTGTCCCCCTTAAAGCTAGTGGATAAAAGGAATGGGATCGGGTGGTAATCATACGCAACGGCGTGCACGTCCCGTGTGCATGCGTGCGTTCTTGCGAGCATGCGTCACATGTTGACTGGGGTAGGCATGACGCGTGCAACTTCTGCATGGAAACATTGATAAATTGAACTCCGCGTCTATAGACACACAGGGGAAACTTACCAATGCTGCCAAAGCACGTATTTTGTGATTTTTACGTGACTAAACTTCGAGTATGTTGATATTGACAAGTCTAGAATATATTGTTCCTCTTTTGTTGTAATCAAACTATGTTTAGTATGCGAGGTAGTACAATTTTTTAAAGGCAAATGCATGCACACACATGAAATGGGAATTGTTGCCTAAAAATGCTCCTCGTGCCCTTGATAAGATCGGCACCCAACTCTGTATACCCGTCATCACCCATACAAACAACTTCTTTGCGCATGATGAACCCGCGCCGTGGAAATGGCAGATCCTTGCCGGCGGCTGACCATCCCGTGTCACCTGCTCGTTGTGACATCATTTTCGCCCGTGAGTCGCCATCTGAGGCACGACGCCGTGTCCAACCATGCCAGGATCGATCGACATTGGCTCTTGAGGACACCGCGACATCAAAGCTTGTCGTACCCGCCGTGTTGGAGGAGCGCGGTGCACCTCCAGGTACGAAGGAGCACAATGCACCGACAGCGATGGAGGAGCGCCAAGAAGCAACCAAGATAGAGACGCATGTTGCACCGGTAAGTACGGACAACAAGAAGAACGAGATAAAGACTGAGAGGAAGACCTACAAGGCCACCATGAATAAGGCCAACAAGGAGGCATTCATAGATCAGTTGGAGGCAGAAGTAGAGGAGAGTGACGTGGACCCGTGGGACTACGAGGAGGAGGAGGACTCCGATGAGGAGAGGACGCACATCTACAAGGAGGGAGTCAGTGACGATTCATCGGAGGAGGACACTGACGATGACGATCTAGATGACAATGGCGAGGATGAAGATGATGATGATGTTCTGTTGTAAGTATTGTTCTAACTATCACGTCTTGCAGTGTGATTGTTGTAACTACCATGTACTGCTATAATATTGGGTTGTGAGTATTGTAAGTATTTCGTCGAACTATGATCATGAAATGCACGGAGAGCACCCAAAGCACGCACTCGGCATCGACTAGCACTAGACGGAGTGTGCCCAGACCATGCACTCGGCATCGGCTAGCAACGCATGGATCATGAAGTGGTCATGCTCACTACCAAAACCATACATCCATCCATGGATTGGTTTGAAACTTGGCACTTAGCTCCCTCTTGGAGAACCAAACAACTTCTCCAACTAGAGATTGCGGCGTTCTTTGAAAACAAAAACATTTACCATTTTTTTAATCCAAAACCCCTTAGTGATTATTATTTTTTCCAAAGGAGGTGCAAGAATTGAGCGTTCCCAAGGCCCCGAGGCAATTTTCACGCATGCTACATCATGATGGATAGCCATTCCCGAGTGGTGGATATTTATCTCGTTGTGGAAGTATATACTATATTTTTCATGAGTTGGACCTAGGTAATGGTGGTTTCTAACTATAGGTACCCTAAAAAATACACTAATTTTGGGGCAAAAATGATTTGGGGTGTCCCATAGGATACCTAGGCTAGATACATTCTTGGGTTCAAGATTACACAGACCCTTACATGGTTGCGCACACCGACAAGTTTCCCCATTTTTTGAACAGTACCAAACAAAATTCAAAAAAATCATAAAATTTGGAAACTTGCGCAGGGAGTCCTCATATGTGACCCACTTTCCGCTAAAAATTATAGGCAATACATACTGGTACTTTTGATATGATAGGCATGACCTGAATGGCTATCGAGTAGGAGTTAACTTGGCTTTCAACCCTAGTTGCCATGCTCATTGCCAAAACCATGCATCCATCCATGGATTGATCCGAAACTTGGCACCTAGCTCCCTCTTGGCAAATCAAACTACTTCTCCAACTAGAGATTTTGGTGTTCTTTGAAAAAATACCATTTTCCATTTTTTGAATACAGAAGAGCTTAGTTTTTCATTTTTTTTCCAAGGAAGGTGCAAGAATTGAGCGCGTCCAAGGCATCGAGGCAATTTTCACACATTGGACATCATGATGGATGGCCAATTCCGAGAGATGGGTATTTATCTTGTGGTTCAAGCATATACTGTATTTTTCTTGAGTTGGGCCTCGGTACTAGCAGTTTATAACTATAGGTACCCTAAAAGATTCAAATCTCCAATAGGTGATTATTATTTTAATTCTTTATTCTTCAATGACAGGTGGTATCTGTAGCATGTAAGTCATCACTAAAGCCACATGTTCTATACAAATGTTTAAGGGTCTTTATGAAAAAAGAACACCGACACGTGTCTCCATCGGGATGATTTGGACTACATTTGCACAAGAACGCAAGTTTATGCAGTGGTGGCCCTAGGATTGAAGCAAGCCCCGGGCCAAAAATGAAGGACAACAAACCTACTCCCTTTGTCTCAAATAGATGTAAATTTTTTGTCTAAATTTGGATGAGTGAGTACTAAAAACCCTAAAGTAATAGCATATTTTTTGGTAGATTGCACACATGAACATGTCATTTGAACTCAGATATTATTTATTTTTGCAAAAAATACATTGGGTTGCTTTTTTTAATGATAAAGTATAAGCATAGGAAACACTAATAGAGTCCGAAGAGGCAATTTCTTTGGTTTGACGAGTTATTGATTGAATTAGTTCAACTTTAGATAATATAGAGTTCAACTTTAGATAATATATAGATCAATTCAATCGAAGGGGATCAGGGAGTACTAAACAAGTAGAACCTGGACTAGGAGAAGAAATGTTGCTGAGACAATAATTCAACCTAGCACGAACACCTAGTTAGTTGAGACCTAGAGATGAAAAACATATATGCAGAGACCCACTCGAGCAAAGAGTAGAACCTGGAGTTGAGAATGCGGAGCTTACTCTCCATTTCCTGTCGGGTGAAGTAGCTCAGTACATCATGGAGATGAAAGCGAACTCAACCTGTGGGCCTGATGGTATTCCTGTTATTTTCTTTCATAAGTTCTAGGATAAGATCCAGGGAGTCAGTATGCCTATGTTCCAAGAACTATATGTCGAGACCCTTGTGATGGCGTGCTTGAACTTTGATGTTATAACCCTGATCCCCAAGGTTGTGGGGCCACAAATATACACCAATTCAGACCCATACAATAATAAACGCAATCCAGAGGATCATGTCCAAGGTATGTGCTCGCAGGTTGGCTCCAGTAATGGAGTTCCTGATGCACTCTGTACCAGTTCGCCTTTCTAAATGGCAGGTATATTCATGATGGGATTCTGGCGCTTCATGAGATTATCCACGAGGCAAAGGCTAGGCATTAGAAGGGCATCTTCCTGAAACTAGATTTCGATAAGGCATATGACCATCTAGACTGAGCCTTCCTCCGACAGGTTCTTCAATGCCGAGGTCTCGAAGAGTCACATGATAGGTTGGATCATGCAGATTGTCATGAATGGGAACATGGCTATAAACATAAATGGAGAGGTGGGATCCTAATTTAAACCCTCATGTGGGGTTAGGCAAGGATACCCGATCTCTCCTATTTTGTTTAATGCCGCGGTAAATGCCCTTGCGGAAGTTTTGGAGAGGCTCAAGGTTTCTAGTCACATTCCGGGTGTGGTAGGGCATCTCATCCCTTAAGTTCCTGGTCCTCTTCTTTGTGTCCATGTCAGGCCTCAAAATCAATTTTTACAAGAGCGAAGTAATGGTCTTGGGTTACTCCACGGAGGACCAGCAGAGGATTGCGGATAACCTGAATTGCTGACTGGTTGTCTTCCCCTTAATTATCTGGGGATGTCGGCCAGGGATACCAGGATCCTGTCTACAGAGATGGAACCCCTTATGGGGCGGGTTAAGGCGAAATCCGAGCCATGGCAATGAAGGTTTACCTCCAAAGGGAGTAAGACCATCCTTATTGATTCTTGCATCTCAAGCCTCCGCATGTATATCATGGGGCTATATATCCTATAGGAAGATATCCATGCGACCTTCGATAAAGATCTTTCGTGGTTCTTCTACATGGCTAACGATGCTCACCAAAAAATATCACATGGTCAAATGGGCTGATATTTGTGCCCCCAAAGATCTTGGGGGTATAGGTATTCTGTCCTCCTGCCACATGAATGTGGCTCTAATGGCTCGGTGTTGATGTAGAGCTCGTTGGGAACCCCAAGAGGAAGGTATGATGAGCACGGCAGCAAGTTTCCCTCAGTTATGAAACCAAGGTTTAATCGAACCAGTAGGAGCAAGGAAACACCCCAAAGGTGTTGCTAGCTGAGCCTTGGCAGGGCGCACTACCTGCGTTAGTAGCAACATGAAGACCTGCACAACACAAACACAGAACTTTGTCCCCAACTTGCGATGAGGTTGTCAATCTCACTATGTTTTGCTGAAAACAAAGGATTAAACATATCGAATGGAAAGAAGTAATAGTTTGCAGAAAGTAAACACAAAGCGGTAAACAGTTTATAGATTGTATGTAAAGAAAAAGGACCGGGATCCATAGTTCACTAGAGGTGGCTCTCCTTAGATAGATAACATGTTGGGTGAACAAATTACAGCGGGGCAATTAACAAACATCGAGAAAGCAATACATGCATATACTAATCATATTGACTCCTTTGGAACTTGATTGGTCATTACAACATTATACATAGACCGCCATCAAACTGCATCTATGACTAATAATCCACCTTGAGGTTATCATCCGAACCCCCTCCAGTATTAAGTTGCAAGCAACAGATTATTGCTTTTATGAATTGAGTGTAATGTAAACAATACGATTGTTCTATGAACAAAGGATTGTTGTTTTTTCCCTAGTAGCAATAGCACATCTAGTACCTTAGAGATTTCTGTCACTTCCCCAGATTACCAGAGGCATGAATCCACTATCGAGCATAAATACTAACTCTTGGAGTTGCTAGCATCTACTTGGCCAAGATAGCTACTAACAACGGAAAGCATGCAAGATCACAAATAACAAAGACATGATAGAATCAATAATCAATCTGAAATAGAATCTCAATATCCATCGGATCCCCGCAAACACAACATGCAGAATTACGAATAGATGATCTTGATCATGAACGGAGCTCACAAGATCTAGACATGAAAGCACAAAGGAGGAGAACCAGCCATCTAGCTACTACATGGATCCGTAGTCTAGAGATGAACTACTCACGCATCACACCGGAGGCTTGAATGGTGATGAAGAAGGCCTCCAGGGTGAATTCCCCTCTCCGGCAGGGTGCCGGAAAGAGCTTCAGATCCCTCCCGATCTAGGGATGGAGATGACGGCGGCTATAGACTCTTTCGTGGATTTTTTTTATCGGGTACTTAGGGTTTTCGTCCCGAGGGTATCTTATAGGCGGAAGGAGAGGCCGAGGGGGTGCTGGAGGCGGCCAGACCACCCCCTGGCGCGGGCCAGGCTGGGCCACGCGGCTAGGTGGTGTGGTGGCTCCCTGGCCCCTCTCCGTCTCATATTCTGGCATCTGATGACTTCCGGAAAAATAGGCACTTTGGCTTTTGTCCCATCCAATTCCGAGAATATTCATTTTCTGACTTTACTGGAACCAAAAACAGCAGAAAATAGGCAGCTGGCACTGTGGCTCTTGTTAATAGGTTAGTCCAAGAAATCATATGAAAAGTACTCCAAAGTTGGAACAAAACACAAGAAAGTGGATAAAACCAAGCATGGAACATCAAAAATTATAGATACATTTGCAATGTATCAACATCCCCAAGCTTAACTCCTGCTCGTCCTCGAGTAGGTAAGTGATAAAAAGAAAGAATAATTTTTGAGGTGACATGCACCATCAAAGACTTGATCAAAGTATTTGCAAAACATTCAAAGCTGGGATCATAGTACTTCAATCATAACATGCAAGATAAAGTTCTAGCAATAAGACAAAGAAACTATGATGCAACATGAAAAGGCACAAACAAAAGATTCATGAATAACAATGCTTTGCAAGTCGTTTGTTTGTTTCACATAAAGAAAACATAGCATAATAGTATTGAGCTTGTCCCTCATAGAGTAGCAAATATAAATGCATAGGACACCTTCAAAGTTCATAAGAGTGACTAGATACAAATAGTTTAAAACAAGCAATATCAAGTTATGCATCAATCAACTAGTCTTGGGACAATGCACATAGAACTAAGAATGGCCACTATGCTCTCAAAGTAGGTGCATAAAGATAGAAGATGGAGACTCAATGTAATGGTGGAAGAAAGGCCTTCGTAGAAGGATGTAGGGATTCAAGTCTCATAAAGAGCTTCCAAAAATTATGGTATTATAGCTTTCAGCTCTCATTGCCCCTATCATAAGCATCTTGAAGTGATTAAGGTTAAAGTGAACAAACTATTGTGTACATGCTTGACGAAGTATAAGTTAGGAATCTCATGTCCCTTGTATACGAGGGCCGCTTCTCATGCTACTCAAGTTTAGTCACCGGTAAGTTCTTGTCATTGTAAGTACATGTGTATCATAGAGAACCGCCAATGGGGTACCCCTTGCCCGATGATACAGAAGAATCCCCATATCAAAATGACAAGGCAAGCAGACAACGAGCATCTCAGCAATCTTCTTATTTACCATGGGAATATGGTGCTTTTTTCTCTCTTTCCTCTTTTCATAATCTCTTTTTTTTCTTTTTCTCTTTTTTCTCAATATAGGACTCTTTTTTTATAAGAAGAATGCTTCATAGACAGCTCATTATGGTTACGCTGCAGGTTTCCACCATGTCAGCATGGATTAGACCAGCGGCCCAGCGATTTATCTAACACATATACATAAATCCATGGACTTACAAGCTCCCCTTTCATTTCACACCGACAACATCCATATACAAAAGAGCATGATATCAACTAGGTACAAGTACCAAGTGCAATGTTGAAAGCGTTCCCCATGAAAGCATGGTTCTGCTAATTCCCAACAAATAAGTGCAAGCATATACAACATAGAAGACACAATGGTTCAAGTTTATTAAGGGCAAGAAAAGTAAAGTGTGCCATCAAGTTCGTGAGAGCTTTAATCACTAGTTTTCTCATAACAAGTTTAATTCGGAAGGTAAACAAAAGCATGAATATACTTGGAATAGCATAAGCTAATAGGTAGGTATGGTGGACTCTTTGGAATAACTTGGTTTAGGGAGTTGGATGCATGAGTGGAACTCATACTTGGTTGTGGAAGCTAGCAAAAGACTGGGAGCGACAAACTAAGAGAGCAATAATAGCCATAATCATGCAGAGTGACAAAACATCATTGATCAAAGCATAAAGTGATACTACAAGTTGAAAACTAAAGGATCATAAAGTCTATGGTGACTTGAGATAGTCATAACATGGTGTGAGCATGCGCCAAGTCAACCCAAATAAAGCTTCAAAGGAGAATACCACTATACTATGCTTTAATATGCTAAAACAACGCATGATTCATCCAAGGCACATTAAGCAATCTCAATTGTTTATAACAAGTCATGCTACAGCAAAGAATACTAAGCATAAAGCCAAAACAATATCAAGCATGGCATGATAGAGCATAGGCCACAGTCAAAAACGAGCTCTTTTTACCACTTAAGCAGGAACATTCCTACTCTTTTCCAAACCAAACCAAACTATTTGCAAACCAATGTATGAAAGAGGGGGTCCAACCAATTTATTCAGCAAACTAAGAAAACCAAGCAAACGAAAAACTAAAACGAAAATGAAAACGAAAAAGAAGACGCTCCAAGAACAACACAATTGTGCATGGAACAATAAAAATGAAGCGTTTGGAAGAAACCTGGAATTTTTATTGATGAAGAAGGGGATGCCTTGGGCATCCCCAAGGTTTGACGCTTGTACTTCTTGGATATTTCTTGGGGTGACACGCGTGGAATCCCCAATCTTGAGCTTTAGTCCATCCTTCATCTCATTACTCATTCCTTCCATACACCTGAAATTTTTCCATCATACAAAACTTCACACAATCTTTATTAGCAACATTAGTGCACTGAAGATAATAAGTCTTAAGGTTTAGTTCTAACACCAAATAAACTTCCATTAGAACACTAGCTACTGAAGCACTTCCCTAAAAAGCTCAATTCCCCAAAAGAACTCAGAAAGGAACCAACAAGAATCAAATGCAGAAAATGGCAGAAATCATGTTAAAACAGACCAGAAGGTAAAGACGAATTTTTTCGAAGATCTTCCGTTGCTCAAGTAAAAAAGTGTTGAACTAATGGAAGTTAGATAACAACCTGGGGCAGAAGCATAAAAATTCACGCCTCAAAAATACGTTCAGAGATTTTACATGAATTTTTACGGTGAAGCACAGAAATCTGTTTCGGGACAGCAACTTTCCCAATCATTACTTCTCTCTCATTAGAGGTTACTCTTGGCACAAAATCAGGTTATTACAGAAGTAATAACTTCCAAGACTCATCTAAAACTTTTGGGTTATCTCCCAATAAGTACTTTTCTTTAACGCCTTTAAGTTAGTCATAAGAAGCAAGAAAGAATCAAGTGTTCTCAAATGAAGAAGCATTAAAACCAAATTTCTTGCCCTTACCTCTCTTACTTTTATTCTTAACCTTGGGGAAAATATGATTGTTTGGTGGAGAAGAAAGGTGCATGGTCCCCTTTCTCACATCTATTATTGCTCCAAAGAGTTCCAATAGGGACCTTCCAAGTGTAATTTGTCCTTTTCCTGCACATTCAATAACAAGATAATCAGTAGAAATCATTTTCCCAAGGATCTTTGTAAACACTCCTTCAGCTATTCCAATAGGTAATATGGTAGCATTATTAGCAAGAGATATTTCTTTTCCTCCTTCACTATGTCCCAAAAGATTCATAAATATCTTTGGGCATAAGACAAAATTCAGACATGATATCACAGTGATCTTGAAAAGTTTCAGTGTTTATCTCAATCTTTACTGTAGGGAGCCACTTTGATGGTTTAGAATTTATTGGAACATAATTGTGATTTTCCCTAAGCGTATTATAGCAATATTTTAAACTAGCAGTGCCAGTCTCAAGAGTGTTCAATCTAGCAAATATTCTTGCGAAAGAAATATTAGTTTGGCTAGGCAAGTTGTAAGTGAGGATCAATTTCATTATAGCATTAATAGCATCATCCTCATTACATTGGAGGAAATCTCCTCCCACAACAGCATCTAAGGCATATCTATAGAAAAGAGCAATCCCAAGGTAAAAACTGCTAAGGAACAAGCTTTGAGTCATTTTAGGCTCAGTTTTTTCATGTAGATTAGAGATTCTAGACCAAGCTTCTTTAAAACTTTCCTCAATTCCTTGTTTAAAAGTGAAAATCATTTCCTCGGGTGACATAGTGACTGGAGCAAGGCTAGACATAATAGCAACTTAAGAAAGGAACTAATAATTTTTTTGTGTGTTTTTGATAAGAAACAAGCAAACAAAGCAAAAAGAAACTAAGCAAAACAAAAATAACAAAGTAAAGAGATTGGTAATCATGGGGCTATATATCATATAGGAAGGTATCCATGCGACCTTCGATAAAGAGCTTTCGTGGTTCTTCTACATAGCTAACGACGCTCACCAAAAAATATCACATGGTCAAATGGGCTGATATTTGTGCTCCCAAGGATCTTGGGGGCATAGGTATTCTGTCCTCCTGCCACATGAATGTGGCTCTGATGGCTCGGTGTTGATGTAGAGCTCGTTGGGAACCCCAAGAGGAAGGTATGATGAGCACAGTAGCAAGTTTCCCTCAGTTATGAAACCAAGGTTTAATCGAACCAGTAGGAGCAAGGAAACACCCCAAAGGTGTTGCTAGTTGAGCCTTGGCAGGGCGCACTACCGGTGCTAGTAGCAACGTGAAGACCTGCACAACACAACCACAGAACTTTGTCCCCAACTTGCGATGAGGTTGTCAATCTCGCCGTGTTTTGCTAAAAACAAAGGATTAAACGTATCGAATGGAAAGAAGTAATAGTTTGCAGAAAGTAAACACAAAGCGGTAAACAGTTTATAGATTGTATGTAAAAAAAAGGACCGGGATCCATAGTTCACTAGAGGTGGCTCTCCTTAGATAGATAACATGCTGGGTGAACAAATTACAGCGGGGCAATTGACAAACATCGAGAAAGCAATACATGCATATACTAATCATCTTGACTCCTTTGGAACTTGATTGGGCATTACAACATTATACATAGACCGCCATCCAACTGTATCTATGACTAATAATCCAGCTTCAGGTTATCATCCGAACCCCCTCCAGTATTAAGTTGCAAGCAACAGATTATTGCTTTACGAATTGCGTGTAATGTAAACAATACGATTGTTCTATGAACAAAGGATTGTTGTTTTCTCCCTAGTAGCAACAGCACATCTAGTACCTTAGAGATTTCTGTCACTTCCCCAGATTACCAGAGGCATGAATCCACTATCGAGCATAAATACTAACTCTTGGAGTTGCTAGCATCTACTTGGCCAAGATAGCTACTAACAACGGAAAGCATGCAAGATCACAAATAACAAAGACATGATAGAATCAATAATCAATCTGAAATAGCATCTCAATATCCATTGGATCCCCGCAAACACAACATGCAGAATTACATATTGATGATCTTGATCATGAACGGAGCTCACAAGATCTTGACATGAAAGCACAAAGGAGGAGAACCAGCCATCTAGCTACTACATGGATCCGTAGTCCAGAGATGAACTACTCAAGCATCACACCGGAGGCTTGCATGGTGATGAAGAAGGCCTCCAGGGTGAATTCCCTCTCGGCTGTGGTGCCGTGAAGAGCTTGATCCCTCCGGTCTAGGGATGGAGATGGCTGACTCTGAGACTCTTCGTGGATTTTTGATCGGTACTTAGGGTTTTCGTCCCGAGCGCATCTTATAGGCGGAAGGAGAGGCTGAGGGGGTGCTGGAGGCGATGCAGACCACCCCTGCGGTGCTGGGCCGGGCAGCGGCCAGGTGGTGTGGTGGCCCCCTGGCCCCTCTCCGTCTCATATTCTGGCATCTGATGACTTCCGGAAAAATAGGCACTTTGGCTTTTGTTCCGTCCAATTCCGAGAATATTCATTTTCTGACTTTCCTAGAACCAAAAATAGTAGAAAACATGCAGCTGGCACTGTGGCTCTTGTTAATAGGTTAGTCCAAGAAATCATATGAAAAGTACTGCAAAGTGTGGACAAAACACAAGAAAGTGGGTAAAACCAAGCATGGAACATCAAAAATTATAGATACATTTGCAATGTATCAGGCTCTGATGCGAAGATGGGTGTGGTAGATCTTGAGAGATGATGTTGACCTTTGGTTGCAGCTAGTGAAAGCTAAATACCTTCGGGCGACTGCTGGTGGCCGAGGTCTCAGTTTTGGACATTCATCTAGGACACCAAGCGGGCAGTACAGAAGGGGGTGTCCATCTCCATAGGCGATGAAGGGGACACACTATTCTGGCTAGATCTCTGGGTTGGGGCCGCCCCTTCACCATGAGGTTCCTACGCTTTTTGCAATTTGCTCGAACCCAATGATTTTGGTGGTGGGGGCATTTCAGGATGGTACCTAGAATGTTGAGTTTTGTTGAAACCTTAGTGCAGCAGAGATGGCTGCATGGGTTGGGCTTCGGGATAGCCTCCGGTTGTCCCTTCCCAATCTCCTGATAGTGTGTACTAGCACTTGGCCCCCTCGGGGACCTTTACCATGAGTTTGGCCTATAGGGCACTGTTTAGTGGGTTGTCCCTTCCTTGGACCTCTCCTCTATGGAAGGCCCCTTTGCCCTTGAAGATTAAAATCTTCATGTGGCAACTGTTGCATGACCAGCTTCCCTCGTGTGTGGAGGTGGCCAAGCGACATGGCCCTAGAAACGGCATGTGTCCCCTGTGTGTGGTCCTGGAGTTGGGTACCCACGTTTTGTTCTCCTGTCCCACAGCTCACTTCTTATGGAACTTTACCCGTGAGGCGCTAGGGCTTGACTGGCAGGCCTAAGACCTTGGGGAGTTTCTACAAGCCAACGCAAACCGTACCGGTAGTAGGAGGTGCCTCTTCTGGTTAGTTTTTGCGGCTCTTCAAATTCTTGGCTTTTTTGTAGCACTGCTACCCGTTGTGTAGACAGCGGGATATGGAGCAGCTAGACGTGACTATGGAGCAGTTGATAGTGGCAGCCCGCCACTTATCTACACCGTCTGGCCGCTGAGCATTCCTCTTGGAGGGATCTGTATCATTGATGTTGTTCTTCCTCTTTTCGCTGGTCCTGGGGCTTGTTTGTGCTGCTGTCCCAACATTTGTTTTTTTCGCTTTGTCTTGTTTAATGGATTGTACCGAATCTTGTATGGATGTTAATTTATTTATAAAGCTGGGCAGAAGCCTGTTTCAAGGATTAGAACCTGAAGTCGAGTGACGACGGTGGATAGTCGCACACGCGCAGAAGAGAGCGGAGGTGTCTAGTCAACAAATGAGCTGAGGCGAATAGCAGGCGAGATGAGACTGGTGGGATGGGGTTTGGCGGTCTAGCGAGTTTGTGGTAGTAGCATGGCGGTGCACGCGTTCCTGCCAGTACGAGGTTAGGCAGCCGATCTGTTTCCTACATAGCTCGTTTCCTCCTTGTTATAGTCATATGGGTCCGTTGGGCATCATGGGGAAGCAAAGATGGGCCAATCTAGGACCGAATTGAAAATACCTATAAGTAATAGGCTAGGTAAATTGCTGCTCCCCGACCTTGGCCCTGTTTATCCGGGGCGTGGCTCTACCCCTGAATTTATGTACCACTCCATCCCCATTTTGCAAGTTATTATATGAATTTGCTCTATGTGGATAAGTTCTTGTACCTGTGGACGTTAATACCTTCTTAGTCTATCTATAACAAAGAGGCTCAAGGAAGTTCTCTTTCCATTCCAACTAAACTCAAAACACAAGAACAAAGAATATCTCCAAACCAACTAGTTCTTTGGTCAACTCTAAAGAATGTATCGAAAGTTAGCTATCTCATAGAAGTGATAGCTGGGTTTTTCACGGATAGTCTTATCCATGTATGTACACTTGTGCCTCTCCCCAAAACAACTCACAAGCAATTGCTTTGCCACATGTGTTGTCTCTTGCCGGAAAACATACATCGGACTACATCGCGATATCGTCTAAAGCTAATAAAAAATAAGCTAATAATTCTTTTACAAAATTCTATAGTTGTTAAATAATTTTATGACAAAATTTGTGTTGTTAAACATTGGATGGACTCGAGATATCTATTGGGCCGGTGAAACCTCTAAATTTTCTTAAACTAATCGAACCATGGTCCCTAAAATTGGCCACGGGGCCAGGTGCAACTTCAGGCCCGGCCTAGGTCGACCATTTCCCATCCTGAATTACTGACATCCAAATACGATTTCATTCCCGATCATAGAAACTGTAAGAGCATCTATTATAGATGTGATAAACATGTGAACTGTAAAATACGTTTATAATCTATGGAAAACGAGTTTTATGGTTTGAAAACTGCTTCTCTTTCACAGATTGAGTTTGCTGGTGTTTCGCGTGAGCAGATTTCGAACCGTAAAACACATGATTTCACAATTTTAGTATATTGCATGTTAAAGCATAGGCAAATTCCAATCAAAGAAGTAAATAAATACTTCCAATCAAATAATCATTGAAATTACAATAATGTTCAAATCAAATTACAACAACTAGACTTTGCTATGCACCCCTTGGGCGCGGTAGTCAAACCTAACGCTGATTATAAGAGTTAGTAGATCATGTATAGGCAAAGTGTATGTGAAACTTCAGTATAAATTTGAACTCAATGAGAATCACATAAAAAACCAGAAACAAATTTCCGTGAACAGTAACATGCAAGAATATGCAACTCCAACATATGATCATACGTTTGTAATAGGTCCATAAAACGAATTAGTTAAGTCAGATTTCATTCTATCTACTCTGAGTATAAAAGCTATGTCTTGAGGCTAACAACTCCTAGCCGTCATCGTACTGGCGACCGGACTAGACTACAATTATCCTATTCGCGGCATGTGTTTGCTGACAGATGTAGCCTATATCTGATGGTAGTTAAAATAAGAGTGGTCGTACCACGTCTTCTCTATCGTATCCTTTTCCCAAATTATGATCATTCTAACAACGAGCACGAGCATGGAGCAGTCGATGAAACCGTGCAGGCTTCACAGTCTTCAATTGCCTCAGGGAAGCACCGGTAGCCTAGGCGGTCAGACAGTAAGGGTACGGACGGTCCAAACTAGTTTTCTTTCTTGCATTTTTGCTAAATTTTTAGCTTTACGCATGTCAACGATCTTGATCCGACAATGATGCTTACTATGTATGCACCAGATTGCAGCATGGAGGTCGGATCCGACGTGGCGAGACATCTACACAAACGAAGAAGATGCTGGTGTGGCTACACGTCACGCTACCGCGTGGCATTTGAAGGAACGGACCTCAACCGCAAGTTCATGGGTTGCAACTTCGAACATGGAAAATGATCGTGTCCAGTGGTATGACCCTCGTATCCACTCTTGTTGTAGCGCTTATAACACTGCTATGGTGGGCACGAACTTCACAATGAGCTGCATGGTCATGAATATTTCAGCAATCTGAAAGAAGCAAAACATGAGTTAGAAGATAAAAACATGAGCTTCAGTAGATGCACGCCGAAGGATATGGATGCAATGAGGACAAATTTAGCAGATATCTCCAAAACAATGTACTCAGGATAGGCTAGATGCATTTTAATTACAATGATTACGCCATACATGTATGTCAGTGTGCTCTCAGTCATGGTCGGATAGATGCTCTCTATGTACAATCATATATGTATTTCTACTATGAGTGGGAGCGTCCACTCGTTAGAAAAGTCTAGTACATCTTATTTTTGTTGACTTGTTTCTACATTCCCTTTTTTCGTGTGGTTTCTTAGTCTCATATATTTCACCGTGCTTGTCTTACACCTACCGACATTTTACTATCCAAGCATTTTTGCTTTTCGAGGCGCTGTCCTCTCTGCGAGCAGTCCATATTTTTTTACGTTTCTCGTAAATTTTTGTTTGAAGCGTTCGCTTTACGCGTGGTCACATTCAGCGGGTGAAAAAGCAAATAATGGTATATGCAGGGATGAAGGGCAGTTTCACTCTGTCCTCTTAATGGGCGTTCACATGATGAAGAGATCTATTGTTCTCTCCTACACAATTCTATGTCAGCACAATTTTTATACGTTTCTCTTAGTTTTCTTGTTTGAACCGCTTCGGGTTTTTTGACGTGTTTGCACTCAACATGTTTGCATTACCGTTTCTCTTTTCCACATGTTCGTGTTTAACATGTTCAGATTCAATGTTTTCAGTTTCAATGTTTTCGCACTCAACATGTTAAAAAGCGAAGTATGCAAGACATAAAAGAGAGAGAACAATAACAAAGAAAAGATAAAAGACAGAGAGGGCAATGAAAGAATGAGAAGAAAATAAAGCACCAGAAGATAAAAATATAAGAATAAAAACCTGATAGCGATGTAGAGCCCACGAAACCAGCGAGAGCAGGCCCCAACCTACGACCGCGTTGAAGGGCGGAAGTCCAAAGCTCATGTGCTCCACCGTCTTGCTACGGTCAGCGAGGAGAGATAGAGAGGGAAGAGAGACAGAGAGGAGATGGATGCCGACATACTCCGAGCCATCATCGTGTGGACTGCCTTCTTCCTGCGCTTCCATGCGGTTTCACCTCATGGTTGTGGTTAGATGTGCTGGCGGCCCCAGGTGTGTTCACCAGACCAACGGATACATGTGGCAACGGCAGCAAGGTAGAACACCAGAGGTGGGGAGAGGAGAGAATCTAATAAACAAACACCATAGATCAAAAAACAGGAGAGAGCTTATATACTGACATTGTAACCGAAAGGAGGCAGTAAAACTCGAAAGATTCACACGGCGCCATGCGTGCGCTCCATAACTTTATGAAGCCCTGTAGATACGGGTCCCATGACCCGACGGTTGCAAAGCTCCCCTGCGATCCAGACGCCTCTCATTGCGAGAACCTGCATACGACGAGAATTTTCTCTCCCGCTCAGCTCTGCACCACGAGAACCCGCGGATGGCGAGAGTTTCCAGTTCCACGTCGACCATGAGTAGGCCCCATGCCCTGACGGGTGCCAAGCGCCTGTATCCCTCTAAACACCTCTCATGTAGCGCGTTCTTGCCGCATTCGCTGACAACAGGCCCGTACCGCGCGCGGCCCACCATCCAACAACATGGGGCAGGAAAGGGCACGTGACATGCCCGCGTTAGGAATCCCGGTCTGCGTGGCCTGCCTCCCTGGGAGAGCCGAGCTCAGTGACCGCATTTCATCCTCATCGTCCATCCCACACTCAGAAAGAATTGGAGAGACGTAGATAGCAGATGCAGCCAAAACTTTCATGCGCTATTATTGACTTCAATAGTTCTAATTAAATTAAACAAATAGATCAAACATAGACCAAATAAAATGTTCATGTCACATATTCATGAATAGGATATGAAATTTTCATTGGCGGCCATGCCTCTCCTAGGGGTGGTTGATGAGATCCTTTTGGAGTTGCTCATGGGTTCTCTCATTTTTAATTTCTCGGTGTGACTCAAGAAATGATTGAAGGCGGTTGGGGTTCCTTTGTGGTTTCACTCGGCTGCCAACATTATCATAGAAAACCTCCAAGTCTAACCCTCTCCCATTCTCGATGATCATGTTGTGAAGAATGATACAACAAGTCATGATGTTCTTGATGGTTTTCATGTCCAAAAAATGAGCAGGCTCCGGGAAATAGCAAATCTAGCTTACAAAACACCAAAATCTCTCTAAATATCCTTTCGGCATGCCTCTTGTGCCTTGCCAAATTCAGTTTCTTTCCTTGATTTTGGCTCATGAATGGTCTTCACTAAAGTTGTCCAGTCCGAATATATGCCATCGGCTAGATAGTAGCCCATTGAGTAGTCATGGTTTATTTTTGTAGTTGCAAGCCGGGCTTCTTCGGTAGCCAGTTTTGAAAATAAATGGGATCTATGCAAGACATTGATGTCATTTGGTGATCCCGGCAATCCAAAAAAATGCCAAATCCACAAGTCCTCTGATGAGACGGCCTCAAGCATAGTTATTGTATCATGACTTTTACTGCTGTAATATCATTGCCAAACTTTTGGGAAAATCTACCACTTATAGTGCATACAATCTATACTACCAAGCATGCGCATCCAATTTCTCTTTTCATTCATTCATTAATCGTATAGTATCTTCCTCGTTGAAAGATCACAGATACTCAGGACCAAACAACCCAGATCACTATCTTGGAAAACCTATGCACAGACTCAATGGTTGTATCTTTACCAATGCGAAGATACTCATAGGTATAGTCTGCAGGTACGACATATGCAATCACCCACATGACTGTGAATATTTTTTGATAGGCACTAAATCCTAGGAGGCCGACAACATTTCTACGACGCTTGAAGTAGATACAGTTGGCATTGCAAGCTTCTATGATTTTTACAAACAAGTTTTACTACATTTGAAACCTTCTATGGAAGAGATGCGGGGGATATGTTGGTACCTCATTAAAATAATCTTGCTTGAGCGCAAAGTGGTTGAATGAGCAGTTCCACGCGATGCAAAGACGGCCGAAAACCGACCCCACCGCCTACGCATTATCTTCTGCATATCCTGAAGCACCTTGACGATGATGCTGGTGATCACTACTCGGTGTCGTCGTTGTGGATAAACTTGTCGATGTCCAAATCATCGGAGGATGACGAGTCCTTTAAAAAAATTGCCGGCTCTCTCATCATCGAACTCATCTACACCAATCATATATGAAAATCAAAATCCATGGACTCGCACTCGAGGGGGAAATCAAATGAGATCTTACCGTGGCTCCAGCGTGGTCGATTTGGTTGACTCCGGCATCGACGGTAGCATACGTGACTGTAGCAGTGGATCCTGGCTGACCAGATCTCGCTGCCTAGGTGAAGCATGCTACCAAATCGCACTTCTGTGGTGCATTCATGGCCGGTGCCGCCTCTCGGCCTTCCACCACGGGAAAATACACGGTCGCCTCACGATATACAACCTCCTAGTGGCGCAGTAGGGTGTGAGAAAGTAGGCGGTGGAAGGGCATGGCTGGAGGAAGCCGAAAAGGATGGGGATGGCGATGACTGGCGGAAGGGATTTTTCAGCGTGCCAAGAATCGTGTGTGGGCCGGGGGAATAGAGTTTGCTCTCAGTTTGGCTTACCACACTGCGTATGTAGAGCTCAAAGGGGGATTTCTTAGCCGCCCGCAAAAAGATTACATGTCACACAATTTTACGTGATCTACTTGGTGCCGTTTTTATTTCTGAAACCTAAAACTTGCGGTTATTTTACAGTTTTTGTATGTTTACCGTATCTTCTGTTAGAGATGCTCAAAGTTTTTTTTGGAAGACTAATTTTATCACCATGACCTGAGCTAACGAAAGAAATTGACCCAAGTGCCCTCCCGGTTTCCACGGTTCCCATCTGAACTGAGTTTCAACTTTGAACACCCGTCGTGCACAACATATTAGTATACCATAACCTACAATGATGAATTTTGTCAATTTTCGTTAATATGAAAAACATATGTCAAAAAATTTCAGATGACAAGTTTATAATATGTGCTACCAGATCTTTAGCTAGGTGTTCTTGTAGTTTGTAGAAAGCATGCCAAGGACGTGCAAGCGTTTTAGGGCATATCCAGCGGGCCGATGAAAACAGGCGATCTAAACCGTCCAATTCGATCTAGATGGGTCGGGTCACGGATGGAATTTGAGTTGCGGTGCGTCCTACCTGACCAGGCCATCCAACAACATGACCCATCCTGTCCTAGCAGGCCAGTCTAATCATTTTCTGGCTAGCACTGCCATTTGGCAAATTATTTTCACATTTCAGCATAAAGACATGGACAAACATACAAGTTGGGAAGCAAATAAAGTGGCAAACATGTGGTATTGTGATACGTCCATTTTGCATCACTATTCTATATCATAATTTACTGTTATTCGTTGATATATTTCATATTAAGAGATGATACTTATGTTATTTCATCTATTTTTGCATGGTTGATGACTTTTGGAGGATGGACCGCTGAAATCAGAATTCTGATAGAAAAGGCACTGTTTAGAGGCGAAATTCGCGAAGATCAGAAAATTCCGGAAAATATATGGAAAATCCTATTTTTCAGAAGACGAAGGATGGCAGAAAGGGGAGCGAAGATGGCCCACGGGAGGCCCACACCACCCCCTGGCCCGAAACCCTAAGACTAGGGGAGCGACCACACAAAGATTCCACCGCCTCTACGAGGCGGAAAACTGTAGAGAGAGAAAGAGCTCTCCGGTAGGCAGAAATCTGCTGGGGAAATTCCTTCCCGGAGAGGGGAGACCGTCGCCATCAACACCACCGTCAAGCTGGACTTCATCGGGATCATCATCTCCATCATCATCTCCACCAGCACCATCGAAACCACTTCATACCGTTGTAACAACTGGGTTGAATCTTGCATAGTTTTTAGGGGAAACTTTCCCGGTGTTGATTACTTGTTATAGTTGATGTTATTGAGTGGAACCGTTGAATTATTGTTATGTTCAGATTGTTACTTATCATTATTTCAAATCTGATCTTGATCCGTATGATGTCTTGTGAATAGTTCGTTTAGTTCTTGAGGACATGGGAGAAGTCATGTTCTTAGTAGTAGAATTGTGTTGAGAAAGATTCAATAGTTTGTTCTTCAAGTTGTGGTGTTATTCTTCTAGTGGTGTCATGTGAATGTCGACTACATGACTGATACATTGCAAATGTATCTATAATTTTTGATGTTCCATGCTTGGTTTTATCCACTTTCTTGTGTTTTGCCCACACTTTGGAGTACTTTTCATATGATTTCTTGGACTAACCTATTAACAAGAGCCACAGTGCAAATGCCTGCTTTTCGTTGTTTTGGTTCCAGGAAAGTCAAAAATGAATATTCACGAATTGGACGGACAAAAGCCAAAGTTCCTATTTTTCCTAAGTCATCGATGCCGACAGACGGAGAAGGGTTGGGGGCCACACCACCACTGGCCGCTGCCAGACTGCCCACGGGTGGTCCGCCGACCCAAAGACCTCGGCCTCTCCTTTCGCATATAAGATGCCCTCAGGACGAAAACCCTAAGTACCTGATAAAGAAATCCACGAAAGAGTCTATAGCCGCCGTCATCTCCATCCCTAGATCGGGAGGGATCTGAAGATCTTCCTGGCACCCTGCCGGAGAGGGAATTTTGCCCTGGAGGCCTTCTTCATCACCATGCAAGCCTCCGGTGTGATGCGTGAGTAGTTCATCCTTGGACTACGGGTCCATGTAGTAGCTAGATGGCTGGTTCTCCTCCTTTGTGCTTTCATGTTTAGATCTTGTGAGCTCAATTCATGATCAAGATCATCTATTTGTAATTCTACATGTTGTGTTTATGGGGATCCGATGGATATTGAGATGCTATTTCAGATTGATTATTGATTCTATCATGTCTTTGTTATTTGTGATCTTGCATGCTTTCCGTTGTTAGTAGCTATCT
This sequence comes from Avena insularis, assembly GCA_023614405.1. Taxonomy (NCBI): domain Eukaryota; kingdom Viridiplantae; phylum Streptophyta; class Magnoliopsida; order Poales; family Poaceae; genus Avena; species Avena insularis. The sequence continues at coordinate 280,495,787 of CM042694.1, read as the reverse complement.
TGGCCAAGTAGATGCTAGCAACTCCAAGAGTTAGTATTTATGCTCGATAGTGGGTTCATGCCTCTGGTAATCTGGGGAAGTGACAGAAATCTCTAAGGTACTAGAAAACAACAATCCTTTGTTCATAGAACAATCGTATTGTTTACATTACACGCAATTCGTAAAGCAATAATCTGTTGCTTGCAACTTAATACTGGAGGGGGTTCGGATGATAACCTGAAGGTGGATTATTAGTCATAGATGCAGTTGGATGGCGGTCTATGTATAATGTTGTAATGCCCAATCAAATCTCAAAGGAGTCAAGATGATTAGTATATGCATGTATTGCTTTCTCGATGTTTGTCAATTGCCCCGCTGTAATTTGTTCACCCAGCATGTTATCTATCTTAAGGAGAGCCACCTCTAGTGAACTATGGATCCCGGTCCTTTCTTTTACATACAATCTATAAACTGTTTACTCCTTTGTGTTTACTTTCTGCAAACTATTACTTCCTTCCATTCGAAACATTTAATCCTTTGTTTTCAGCAAAACACGATGAGATTGACAACCTCATCGCAAGTTGCGGACAGAGTTCTGTGGTTGTGTTGTGCAGGTCTCCACATTGCTACTAGCACCGGTAGTGCGCCCTGCCAAGGCTCAGCTAGCAACACCTTTGGGGTGTTTCCTTGCTCCTACTGGTTCGATTAAACCTTGGTTTCATAACTAAGGGAAACTTGTTGTTGTGCTCATCATACCTTCCTCTTGGGGTTGCCAACGAGCTCTACATCAACACTGAGCCATCAAGCATTTTTATGGCGCCGTTGCCGGGGAGTCAAGGACATCTTCACAAGGGGAGTCCCTCATAACCAATCTCTTTACTTTGTTATTTTTGTTTTGCTTAGTTTCTTTTGCTTTGTTTCCTTGTTTTCTTTATCAAAAACACACACAAAAATTAGTTTTACTAGTTTGCTTTCTTATTTCAAAAACACATAAAAAATTAGTTCCTTTCTTAAGTTTCCACTATGTGTAGCCTTGATCCAATCACTATGTCACCTGAGGAAATGATTTTCACTTTTAAACAAGGAATTGAGGAGAGCTTCAAGGAAGCTTGGTCTAGAATCTCTAATCTACATGAAAAAACTGAGCCTAAAATGACTCAAAGCCTGTTCCTTAGTAGTTTTTACCTAGGAATTGCTCTTTGCTATAGATATGCTTTAGATGTTGTTGTGGGAGGAGATTTCCTCCAATGTAATGAGGATGATGCTATTAATGCTATAAAGAAATTGATCATCACTTACAACTTGCCTAGTCAAACTGATATTTCTTTCGCAAGAATATTTGCTAGATTGAACACTCTTGAGACTAGTACTACTAGCTTAAAAGATTGCTATAATACGCTTAGGGAGCATCACAATTATGTCCTAATAAATTCTGAACCATCAAAGTGGCTCCCTACAGTAAAGATTGAGATAAACACTGAAACTTTTCAAGCTCGCTGTGATATAATGTCTGAATTTTGTCTTATGCCCAAAGATATTTATGAATCTCTGAATCTTTGGGGGCTTACTGAAGGAGGAAAAGAAATATCTCTTGCTAATAATGCTACCATATTACCTATTGGAATAGCTGAAGGAGTGTTTACAAAGATCCTTGGGAAAATGATTTCTACTGATTATCTTGTTATTGAATGTGCAGGAAAAGGACAAGTTACACTTGGAAGGCCCCTATTATAACTTCTTGGAGCCATAATAGATATGGGAAAGGGGACCATGCACCTTTCTTCTCCACCAAACAATCATATTTTTCCTAAGGTTAAGAATAAAAGTAAGAGAGGTAAGGGCAAGAAATTTGGTCTTAATGCTTCTTCATTTGAGAACACTTGATTCTTTTTCTTGCTTCTTATGCCTAACTTAAAGGCGTTAAAGAAAAGTACTTATTGGGAGATAACCCAAAAGTTTTAGATGAGTCTTGGAAGTTATTACTTCAGTAATAACAGCTCCTTATCCTTTTTATTTGCTTTTTGTGCCAAGAGTAACCTCTAATGAGAGAGAAGTAATGATTGGGAAAGTTGCTGTCCCGAAATAGATTTCTGTGCTTCACCGTAAAAATTCGTATAAAATCTCTGAACGTCTTATTGAGGCGTGAATTTTTGTGCTTCTGTCGCAGGTTGTTATCTAACTTTCGTTAGTTCAACACTTTTTGATTTGAGCAACATAAGGTCTTAGAAAAAATTCGTCTTTACCTGCTGGTCTGTTTTGACAAATTTCTGCCATTTTCTGCATTTGCTTCTTGTTGGTTCCTTTTTTTAGTTCTTTTGGGGAATTGACCTTTTTGAAGGTAGCACTTCAGTAGCTAGTGTTCTAATGGAAGTTTCTTGGTGTTAGAACTGAACCTTAAGACTTATTATCTTGAGTGCACTAATGTTGCTAATAAAGATTGTGTGAAGTTTTGTATGAAGGAAAAATTTCAGGTGTATAGAAGGAATGAGTAATGAGATGAAGGATGGACTAAAGCTCAAGCTTGGGGATGCCACATGTGTCACCCCAAGAAATATCCAAGAAGTACAAGCGTCAAATCTTGGGGATGCCCAAGACATCCCCTTCTTCATCAATAAAAATCCCAGGTTTCTTCCAAATGCTTCATTTTTATTGTTTCATGCACGGTTGTGTTGTTCTTGGAGCGTCTTCTTTTTCATTTTTGTTTTGGTTTTTAGTTTGCTTGGTTTTCTTAGTTTTTTGAATAAATTGGTTGGACCCCCTCTTTCATACATTGGTTTGCAAATAGTTTGGTTTGGTTTAGAAAAGAGTAGGAAAGTTCATGCTATTGTGGTAAAAAGAGCTTGTTTTTGACTGTGGCCTATGCTTTGTCATGCCATGCTTGATATTGTTTTGGATTTATGCTTAGTATTCATTGCTGTAGAATGACTTGTCATAAACAATTGAGATTGCTTAATGTGCCTTGGATGAATCATGCGTTGTTTTAGCATATTAAAGCATAGTATAGTGGTATTCTCCTTTGATGCTTTATTTGGGTTGACTTGGCGCATGCTCACACCATGTTATGACTATCTCAAGTCACCATAGCCTTTATGATCCTTTAGTTTTCAACTTGTAGTATCCCTTTATGCTTTGATCAATGATGTTTTGTCGCTCTGCATGATTATGGCCATTATTGCTCTCTTAGTTTGTCGCTCCCAGTCTTTTGCTAGCCTCCACAACCAAGTTTGAGTTCCACTCATGCATCCAACTCCTTAAACCAAGTTATTCCAAAGAGTCCACCATACCTACCTACTAGCTTATGCTATTCCAAGTATATTCTTGCGTTTGTTTACCTTCCAAATTAAACTTGTTATGAGAAAACTAGTGATAAAGCTCTCATGAACTTGATGGCACACTTTACTTTTTTGCATCTAATAAACTTGAACCATTGGGTCCTTCTTTGTTGCGTATATTCTTGCGCTTTATAAGTTGAAATTAGCAGAACCATGTATCATGGGGAACGCTTTCAACATTGCACTTATACTTTGTACCCCGTTGATATCATGTTCTTTTGCTTATGGATCCCGGTGGTGTGAAATGAAAGTCGAACTTGTAAGATCATGGAGTTTGTATGTGTGTTAGAGAAACGCCTGGGCAGCTAGCCTAAGCCATGCCTAATCATGGTGGAAACTTGCAGCATCACCATAATGAGCACTCTATGAAGCATCCTCAATAAAAACCTATGCAAAAGCAAATAAAAAGATCGCTGAGATGCTCATTGTTTGCTTGCCTTGTCATTTGATTATGGGATAGCTCCTGTATCATGTGCAAGGGGTACCCCGTTGGCGGTTCTTTATGATACACATGTACTTACAATGACAAGAGCTTACTTGTGACTAAAGTTGAGTAGCATGAGGTTCGGTCTTCGTAAGTAAGGGGCATGAGATTTCGGTTTATAACTTGTCAAGCATATCCTCTTAGTTGTGTCATTTTAACCTTAATCACCTTAAAGATACTTATGATAGGGGAAATGAGAGCTGAAAGCTATAAGTACCATAATTTTTGGAAGCTCTTTATGAGACTTGAATCTCTGCTTCCTTTTATAAAGGCCTTTCTTCCACCATTATATTGAGTCTCCACCTTCTATCTTTATGCACCTACTTTGAGTGTGTAGTGGCCATTATTAGTTCTATGTGCATTGTCCCAAGACTAGTTGATTGATGCATACCTTGATATTGCTTGTTTTAAACTATTTGTATCTAGTCACTCTTATGAACTTTGAAGGTGTCCTATGCATTTATATTTGCTACTCTATGAGGGACAAGCTCAATACTATTATGCTATGTTTTCTTTATGTGAAACAAACAAACGTCTTGCAAAGCATTATTATTCATGAATCTTTTGTTTGTGCCTTTTCATGTTGCATCATAGTTTCTTTGTCTTATTGCTAGAACTTTGTCTTTCATGTTATGATTGAAGTACTATGATCCCAGCTTTGAATGTTTTACAAATACTTTGATCAAGTCTTTGATAGTGCATGTCACCTCAAAAATTATTCTTTCTTTTTATCACTTACCTACTCGAGGACGAGCAGGAGTTAAGCTTGGGGATGTTGATACATTGCAAATGTATCTATAATTTTTGATGTTCCATGCTTGGTTTTATCCACTTTCTTGTGTTTTGCCCACACTTTGGAGTACTTTTCATATGATTTCTTGGACTAACCTATTAACAAGAGCAGAGCCACAATGCCTGCTTTTCCATTGCTGTTTTTGGTTCCAGAAAAGTCAGAAAATGAATATTCTCGGAATTGGACGGGACAAAAGCCAAAGTGCCTATTTTTTCAGAAGTCATCAGATGCTAGAATACGAGATGGAGAAGGGCTGGGGGCCGGCCACACCACCTGGCCACACTGGCCAGCTGGCCCATGCTGTGGGTGGTCCGCCGACCCTAGCACCCTCGGCCTCTCCTTCCGCCTATAAGATGCCCTCGACAAAAACCTAAGTACACTGATAAAAAATCCACGAAAGAGTCTCAGAGCTACCATCATCTCCATACCTAGATCGGGAGGGATCCAAGCTCTTCCCAAGACTGTCGGAGAGGGGAATTCACCCTAGAGGCCTTCTTCATCACCATGCAAGCCTCCGGTGTGATGCGTGAGTAGTTCATCCTTAGACTACGGGTCCATGTAGTAGCTGAAGGTGGATTATTAGTCATAGATGCAGTTGGATGGCGGTCTATGTATAATGTTGTAATGCCTAATCAAGTCTCAAAGGAGTCAAGATGATTAGTATATGCATGTATTGCTTTCTCGATGTTTGTCAATTGCCCCGCTGTAATTTGTTCACCTAGCATGTTATCTATCTTAAGGAGAGCCACCTCTAGTGAACTATGGATCCCAGTCCTTTCTTTTACATACAATCTATAAACTGTTTACTGCTTTGTGTTTACTTTCTGCAAACTTTTACTTCTTTCCATTCGATACGTTTAATCCTTTGTTTTCAGAAAAACACGGTGAGATTGACAACCTCATCGCAAGTTGGGGGCAGAGTTCTATGGTTGTGTTGTGTAGATCTCCACGTTGCTACTAGCACCGGTAGTGCGCCCTGCCAACGCTCAGCTAGTAACACCTTTGGGGTGTTTCCTTGCTCCTACTGGTTCGATTAAACCTTGGTTTCATAACTGAGGGAAACTTGCTGCTGTGCTCATCATACCTTCCTCTTGGGGTTCCCAACGAGCTCTACATCAACACTGAGCCATCAATGACACTTCACCTTTATGGGCCTAGGGGAATGCATTATGTATTTGGCTACTAATCGTAGGGGTTCCTGGAGTGACAGAAACCTAAACCCCCGTTAGGAAACCTTTGCACAAGGTTAGGTTTCTATCTTAATTACTTTCTTGTACTTGCGGATGCTTGTAAGGGGTATAATCACAAGTATGTATTGGTCCTAGGAAGGTCAGTACATTAGCACAGGTTCACCCACACAACACTTATCAAACTAAAGAAGATTAATTAACTATATGAAGCGAAAGCACTTGACAATATTCCCATGTGTCCTCGAGAATGTTTGGTCATCTTAAGTAATACAACTAGCTTGTCCTTTTCTAAAGAAAGGATTGGGCCACTTGCTGCATTTATTATTATTGTCTTTTATTTACTTGTACTTTATTTATCTTCATTATCAAAAACCCCTAAAAATACGTTTGCTAAGTATTTACAGAGAATTCCTGCTCCAAGCCACTCGTCAACACCTTCTGCTCCTCATTGGGTTCGACACTCTTACTTATCGAAAATACTGCGATACACCCCCTATACTTTTGGGTCATCAAGACTATTTTCTGGCGCCATTGCCGGGGAGTGAAGCGCTATTGGAGAGTGGAACTGGTAAAGGAAACTTCTACTGTGAGTATTGTTTACTTCTGTTAGTTACTTTATTTCAATATGGATAATTCACTTAGGTTCTTATTTCGTAATGCTACTACCACTGCTAAGGTAGTAGATGAACCACCACCTGCTAAAATGATACTTTTGAGATACCTACAAGAATTATTGATTGTGTTATGGATAACTACTATTTTGGAGATGGAACTGTCCATCCCGGTGATCATTTTCTCTTTACACACGATTTATGCGGGTTGTTTAAGTGTGCAGGTATTACAACAGATCAAGTCAAGAAGAAGTTATTCTCATTATCACTGAAAGGAAGAGCTGGGGAATGGTACAAGCTGCTGAAGAATGGTCAAGCTCTTGAATGGGAGGAAGTAGTACCTCTCATTTATTCAAATTTTTATCCTCCTAGTGAGATTCATAAAGATTGGAATCAAATATACAACTTTTGGCCTCTTGATGGAGAGAGTATAGCTCAAGCTTGGGGGAGATTGAAGTTACTAATGCTCAAATGTCCTACGCATGAGCTCTCCAATAATATTATTATCAATAACTTTTATGCAAGGCTTTCTCTTCATGATAAGGATCTATTAGATGCTTCATGTGTTGGATCATTTACACGCATGGAAGAAGAAGCTAAATTGGATCTTCTAGACCGTATTCAAGACAATGCTAAAGCATGGGAGAATGATAAAGGAAGAAAGTTGGGTATAAATTATGATTATGAATGCATTAAATCTTTTATGCGAACTGATGACTTTCAGAATATTAGTAATGCTTATGGTCTTGATTCTCAAAGTGTTGCAACTTATTTTAAGGCTTTTGCTTCTTATATTGAAATTCCTAAAAATAAATGGAATAAGTATCATGATCCATATAAAGATATTGCTAATCGTGTTCCTGCAAGAAATACTGAAGTTTATACTGCTAATCATGCTTTACCTGAACCTTACATTGAGAAAATGCCTTTCCTAGTTAAGATAAAGGAACATTCTATGATAGCTAGTATGGGTAATGAAAGTACAAATAAAGTTGTTGAACCTGATGAACAAATAGCTATTGAACCTATAATAGCAAATGTAAAAGACTTTGTCACTAAATTTTTAGAAGATGGACACACTATCCTCTGTAAGGATACTTCTAATATTGTTTCACAAAGTAGAGTTAGGAGAGCTAGTGTCCCTGTTTTTTCTGTTAGAATAAGTGATCATTGCTACAATGGTTCATGTGATAGTTATATCGTTAAATTTATGCATGATACTGAAAGTTATTATGAGAGAGGGAAGATTGTTCTAATGCATCTCAATAATATTAAATTTCCTCGCTTTATGTTGAAAGTCTTTATGTTGCACTTGTTTTGCCTTCCTATGCTAGCAGCCTCTAGTCTCAACAATTTATTTTCTTACAAAATTCCCTTGCATAGGAAGTGGGTTAGACTTAAACATGTGTATTTTTGCTTCTTGATGCTCTCTTTTACTTCAATTCATATTCTTATGTGAGCATCATTGAAATTATCATGCCCATCTTAATGGCTATAAAGAAAGAGCTTTTTGGGAGACAACCCAATATATTTTTTGCTTTCAGTTTGTTTTTGTTTATTTGAGTCTTGGAAGTTATTGATTCTACAATAAAATCTCCTTATCCTTTTTGTTTGGTTTTTGTGTCAAGATCAACCTCTAATGGGAGAGAAGTAATATTTGGGGAAGTTGTTGTCCCAAAACAGATTTTTGTGCTTCAATAAAAAATCGTTAAAAATCCCAGAACGTCGTACTGATCTGTAATGTTTTGTGTGCATGCCCCGGGTTATTATTGAACTTTTGTTAGTTTTGCACTTTTTGATTTGAGCAACATAAGATTTTCGAAAAAATTGATCTTTACCTGGTTGTCTGTTTTGACAGATTTTTGTCGTTCTTGCATTTGCCTCTTAAATCAATTTCCTTTTTGAATTACTTTTTGGGATTTCGAGAGGAGTTGTTTTAGTAGCTTATGTTTTGATGGATTTCAGTTGAAATTGAGCTTAAAAGGTTTATTATCTCGCATGCACTAATGTTGCTAATGAGAATTGTGTGAAGTTTTGTGTGAAAGAAATTTCCAGGTTGTAGGAGAAAATGGTGTAATAAGATGGTGAATGGTTAAATGACTCAAACAATATGTTTAAGAGGATGAAGATATTGATGTTATTCAAGCGGTGACTCCGGAAGAATTTATTAAAGACCAAATTCAGAGACCTGCAGAGTCCGTTTTCGGATAGGTAACAGTTCGGGTAAGAAAAGGTCTGCGAAAAATCTGTCAATTTATATTGTTGAGGTTCTTATCTAACATGGAAAGCAATTAGTAGAAAGAGGTACAAAGACGGGCTCCGGGGTGGTCACACCACCCCGTGGCGCGGGCCCACCTGGCCACACCACCAGGGGTGTCACCACCTCGGAGCCCGTCTTCGACCCGTTTTATCTCAGTACTTTCCTTTCGTTGTAAAACTTCGTAATATATAATCCCCCAGATCCCCCGAGGTTCGTATATCGTGTTCTCATCGTGTTTTCGTTTCGATCTGTTTCTAACAGGTAGAGTCTCAATCTTGGAGCCACAATGTCTTCCTCTGGATAAGCCAAGGAAGATTCCTCCGCGGACATCATCAACCCGTACATGCGTGAGTTGAAGATGCATCCCAAGTAGTTGTTGCTCGAAGATGGGAAGGTACAGATAAAAGAGGTTCAGGTCCCTAAAGGTGAAGGTAGTCTGGAGGATAGGATGGAAGCACTGGAGCAAGAAGTCTTTAAGTATAAGAAGATGGCGGAACATGAAGTGGATATCATCCATAAGATTAGTTCCGAACTCATCACCAAGCACCAGAAGGAGACCGCTGAGCTTAAGGATGAAATTCTCTCACTCCAATGAACAACCAACTAACTACAGGCACAGCTCTATGATGTGCAAAATCAAAACTGTGAGTATGAGGTTAGGTTTAAACACATAAGTGCTGCTGCTAGTTTCAGGATGTTGGAAACCAAGATGTCTTTTGTTGATGGGGAACCCTTAGCTTGGAAGTTGGACGATGACGAGAGAACACCACCACCGCTGACGGAGTAATCCATCATCAGGTGTTGGCATCCCCTTGGTTTGTTCCAAGCTTGGGGGAGTGTCGCGGTATCACATCACTATCTTTTATCTTTTTATCTTTTTAATTAGAGTCATATCATGAATAGAGAAGTTATCATATAGGATGGTTTGCATTATGGAAGTGTCTCCCCTCTCGTTAGTTATCTATGTATCCCTTGGTGTGAGTTGTCGTTATGGAATATTAATGAGAAGTTCTATCATTTACTTTTTGCACATATTATATTAGTTTTCAATTTCTGTTATATGATTGATCTTGTTGTTAGTATTGGTATCACTTTGGGATCATAAAGTAAATTTAGTTGGTTTTGGCCAACCTGGCTCGGTCAGTAGCAACACTATTATGAGAATTGAATAAAAAGTTAAAAGTACTCTTAAGAAATATAATTTCATCATCTTTCTTTCTTAATTGGCTCATAAGCTTAGTATTCTCTAGTTAAGATCTTTTGTGCTTCCAAGGAAGATTGCATGTTTTTTTTATCACTCGTATGTTTGTTTGTTTACTTCAACTCTTATGCTTGCTACCCAGCCTTGCTAGCCAAAAACCTGTACTGAGAGGGAATGCTTCTCGTGCATCCAATCCTTAAACCAAAGCCTATGCCATTTGTGTCCACCATACCTACCTATTAGCATTATTGCTATTCCAAGTAAATTCATGTTTTTATCTACCTTCTGAATTAAACTTGCTATGTGAAAATTAGTGATTAAAGCTCTCACAAACTTGATGGCACACTTTACTTTCTTGCACTTAATAAACTTGAACCATTGTGCCCATCTATGTTGCGTATATGCTTGCGTTTTGTAAGTTGTGAATTAGCATAACCATGTTATCATGGGGAACGCTTTCAACATTGCACTTTATTTAGTTGATATCATGTTCTTTTGCTTATGGATCCCGACGGTGTGAAATGAAAGGGGAGCTTGTAAGGCTCATGGAGTTCGTATATGTGTTAGAGAAACGCCTGGGCGGCTGGTCTAATCCATGCCTAATCATGGTGGAAACCTGCAGCGTAACCATAGTGAGCAATCTATGAAGCATCCTCTATAAATAAAAAAACCTATGCAAATAGGAAAGAAAAAAGAGAGAAAAAAGGCCTATGCAAATAAGAAATAAAAGGATTGTTGAGATGCTCATTGTCTACTTGCCTTGTCATTTTGATATGGGGAATCTTCCGTATCATCAGGCAAGGGGTACCCCGTTGGTGGTTCTCTATGATACACATGTACTTACAATGAAAAGAACTTACATGTGACTAAACTTGAGTAGTATGAGGAACGGTACTTGTAAGTAAGGGGCATGAGATTTTCAGCTTATAACTTGTCAAACATATCCTCATATTTGATCATTTTAACCTTAATCACCTAAAGATGCTTATGATAGGGGCAATGAGAGCTGAAAGCTAATAAGTACCATAATTTTTGGAAGCTCTTTATGAAACTTGAAATCCCTGCTTCCCTCTGCGAAGGGCCTATCTTTTACTTTTTAGTTGAGTTAGTAAACCTATTCATTTCTATCTCAGCAAGTATTTTGAGTTGTTGTGTTTCATTCATTCATATGATGATTTATTCAATCATGTTTCTTATGTTCCTTGTTTTGCACACTGCTCTTATCTTAGTGAATATTACTTTAAAAGCTATCATTGAAAACCCCATTATGTTTGAACTCCTGCAAATTGTTAACTATTCTTTGACCAAGAGCAAAGTTTGCCATTACCAACTATGATTTACTTTGTGTATCTTTATTGTGTTTCCTTTACTTATTGCAAGTTAAGTTATATAATAGTGAGTTGTGTTCTATTATGATTTGTGTATTGATGAATGTGATGCTTCTTGTCCATATTCTTTTATCGACACTTCACTCCATAAACCTGAGGACATGTTTATTGAGCTTAGTTTTCGCTTGGGGACAAGGGAAGCTAAGCTTGGGGGAGTTGATACGTCCACTTTGCATCACTATTCTATATCATAATTTACTGTTATTCATTGATATATTTCATATTAAGAGATGATACTTGTGCTATTTCATCTATTTTTGCATGGTTGATGACTTTTGGAGGATGGACCGCTGAAGTCAGGATTCTGATGGAAAAGACATTGTTTGGAGGCGAAATTCGCGAAGATTAAAAAATCCCGGAAAATATATGGAAAATCATATTTTTACAGAAGACGAAGAATGCTAGAAGGGGGAGCGGAGATGAGCCATAGGTGGCCCACACCACCCCCTGGCGTGGGCCAGCCCTGGCCGCGCCACCAGGTGGTGTGGCCACCCTGGCCCACCTCTGGCTCTACTCTTTGGCGTATATATTCCTCCTGAAACCCTAAGACTCGGGGAGCGACCATAGAAAGATTTCGCCGCCTCTACGGGACGGAAAACTGCAAAGAGAGAAAGAGCTCTTCTAGTAGAATCACGGAAATTCCTTCCCGGAGAGGGGAGATCATCGCCATCAACACCACCATCAAGCTGGACTTTATTGGGATCATCATCATCATCTCCATCATCATCTCCACCAGCACCATCATCATGTAATACCTCGGACATTACGCTCTAAGTTCAAGCCTAGAGGAACCCAAAAAATGGATAAGTGATTCTACCGCGGAGGCCCAAGGCCACCCACGTGTAGGCCCTTCGAAGTGGACCAGGGCACGGTACCGGCCGACCACCTTATCCACTTTCAAGAACATCAGGACAAGAGCGGCATAAAGATAAGCAATGTAACGCGACCACATACATACAAATGAGTATGTATGTCTGCGACTTATAATAGACATCAGAGTCACACCATCTAAAAGAAATAGAAATATTGCAATGCCATACGGATAGATCCAAATATCCTAGATAGATATAATAGTTTAGGATACCTCCTCATACATCACACACCAAAGTATCAAGCGGAAGTGGAATACAAGATCCGAGTACGGATAAGAAGCAAATCGGCATAAGATGCCACAGAACTAAGCACACCTCGCCCACAGATCTCATGGATCTCCATCCCTAGAATCTCTACACCTGATGGTTATTGCCACCATCATCGGTCTCTTCGACCCAGTAGCCTTCCGGAGAGTATACATGTCCACCTAAACCAAATATTTATCGTGTGAGACCCTATGGGTACTCAGCAAGTCTTAATGCAGCTAAAGGGAACAACCTGGGGGTGACGCAATTGCAGCGAAAGATAATATGTACAAAGAGCTATAGAGACTCGCTACACATCCGCCCAACCAGAGATGGATGGACGCCCGTTAATTAATAGCAATAGTTATATAAATAACCTCGCCCGTCCTCCTTCTCGCTTACCCACGAGAAGTCGGAAAAACATCCCATCTGTTGGCACTTTTATTAACCATTCCATGAGTGTTGCACTAATTACTAGTCATGTCTTAGTCAAATTAAAGGTGGTACTTTAGTTATGCTTGTCTATGATCGAGAAACTATGCTGCAAGTCGTCCATAACCGCAGACACGACTCTCAGAAAGATTTACCCTGCAGGGGTGCATAAATACCAACACACACACGATCAACCTCGGGAAGAACCAAATAAAACGCAATGAGGCCTCACGATAATGCATTCACAGGATTCATAAATTATTTCAGGGGGCCACCCCAATAAGCTACCCGCAACGAAGTTGGCCGGCTCCGAGACGGACCCAGGGTTTGCGATGACGGCGATAAACGACTAGGAACCCGAAAGTGTGACTGGGCTTGTCGATACAGCATAAACATGGCGCGGGGTCTTAAACAGTACATGTGCTCCACGCACAATCGTAAATAAAGCAGTAAATCATGGCATAAGTACATGATAGTAATAAAGCCCCAAACTAGTTTGTGGCCTCAAGAAATAAAGTGTGAATCAAGCTCAGGAAAAGAAGGATTCATAGGGTCTCCCGTATGTGGATAGTGCGAATAGTCAAGGAACAGGATTCAAGTACTCGGGGTCCTACGGGACACAAGTGAGCTTAAAGAACCAAATAGCAGATAATGCTCACTGATGCCTCTTTCATTAGTTCTCCACTCATATTAAGTTGTTTAGGTACCTCATTATCCAAAGACTCGCACAAACCCTACACATGCAATTCTACGACTCGCATGGCTCAAACAACTCCTGTAGTAATGGCTCATGAGATGGAGGAACAAGCTTCTGTGGGGTTTAAAATTAAAGGCTATGCAATACTTGGGATTCAATTTAATGCAATCGCGACTCAATGATGCAAGCGTAAGATAGAAGCATTAGGTACTATATATATGCAAGCATGGGGAATTGCTTGCCTGGTAGTTCTGTTGCAGGATAGGAAGGATCCGGGTAATACTCCTGAGGCTCCTGGTATTCTCCTTGCTCAGTGTCTATCCGGATAAAACCCAAACACACAGGGGGCCGAAATAAATACATCACACAATCATATAAATAATATGCAACAAGCAAACAAGTATGCCATGATGGAATGATGCACAATTTACATGGTATAGCATAGCATGGCATGGGTGAGGTGTGGGGTGCAAGAACAAATCATTTTATTAAGTTTTTAGTCATGTTTTGCTCCCATAAACATTGTTGTATACTTAATATTCATATGATGCATACTTCAATTCATAACATGAATTGCATAGTTAGAACGGGCTCATCGCGCTGATCAATTTAGACATATTATTTATCAAATTTGAAATTACGGAATTAAAGTTATGAATTTATTAAGATAAATGTATTTGTTGGCATTTAAATTATTTCAAAATTTTAAATTGTCCAAAAGTTATTTAAAAAGGTCATATTATTAATCCTTATATTCTTCTGATCAAGATTGATATATTGCATTTTGCATTTGGATAAACCAAACAAAAGATATGAATTAAGTTTGTTAATTTGATTTTCTGGAATTATATTACTATATGGAAATCTTTCTGGATTTTTCATACTGAAGAGAAAGACTGTGTGTTCATGATTAGAGCTGGTCTACTGATAGACGCGACGGGAATACCTGCAGAGACTCGTATGCGAGTTGATGAACAGGATAGGACGCGTACTATTTTGATTAGACAGAAACAAAACCGTTGCCTAGCTGAATCAAAATGACATGCAAAACGGTATCGCAAAATGAGCTAGCTGAAAAACTAGTCCAGTGGACGCATGCACGGCTAATTTTGAACTGAATCTACCAGGAGTTTTGTTAACTGACGAACTGACCAAGTTATGTGTCTCCGGTTCTGAACTTCAGCAGGCTCTGCGCGCGGACAGTGAATTTCGACGATGTTAAGAGGAGGATTGCGAGCGGCTCCGGACTCGGATTTGAGCGAGGTTAGATTTGTTGGAAAGCTTGTTCAACCGAGATGAGGAGGAGCTGACTTCCTGTACAGGGGAACACTGGGGCGGACAGAAATAAATCGGAAACATAGGCGGAATACACTGTACTTCGTCATGCGTTGGCAGAGATAAACTGCGATCTTCGACGGGAGATTCCAAACTCGTCCGGGCATGAAATTGAGCATGATTTGCTTATGGATGTAGCTGGATGCACTGGGAAGAGTGACACATAAAGAACGGAGGATGAGATAGACGGCGACGGCGAGAACGTCTCAGTTACAGAGGGTGGAACGAGGGAGACGCGCGCTGACTTTAGACGCCGATACCGACGGCGACGTTCGGGGCGACGTACTGGCACTGGTCTTCGACCAAGGCGAGGTGCTGGAGGTGATGCAGATCCTGGGGAGCTCGAGTACAGCTCAGATGTGGTCGGAGTCAAGCGGTGCATCGAGGCGGCGAGATTGCGGCGGTGTACAACATCGGACAGGAGGGTGCGCGGCAGCGGGAAACAACGGATACGGCGAGATACAGAGGAAGACGATGCAGGGGAAGGAGGATGATCTCACCGATGTGCTATGAGGGAAGCAGCGGAGTACGTGGAGAAGTAAGGCGCCGCCGGGACAAGCACGTCGCTGCCGTGGCCCTCAGGTGCGCGGGGACAGAGGATTCTGGGAGGCCTTCTCCTCCTTGATCCTTCAAAGCGAGGACGACGCCAGTGTTGTCTCCGTGCTCCTGGTGCGGTAGGGAGCTCGGCGTGGGGCATGCCAGATCATTGGCGAGTTGGACAAGGCTCCGGCCTTGGCATGGCCCGATCTGGATCGACTTGGGAAAGGGAAAAGGAAGGAGATCTGGTGGTTGGGAGGATGCTTGTTGTTGCTACTGCTTTTGAAGGATATCTCACACGAGGTGGGGTGCTCGGCTGGCAAGGCATGGCAAGCACGTGAGCCACCGAGAAGAAAAACAGTGTGGGCTTGGCGTGCGTTGTCCACTGGCTGGTTGAGCCAGACCAGAGAGGGGAGAGGGGGTCGGCTTGGTCGATCGGTTCAGAGGAGGGGGTGCAGCCGGGGGTTCAGAGAAAACAGGTGCATGGCTCCGGTTTAGAGAACAGGACACGGTCAGGTTCAGAGGTAGAGGGCGACGCACGGTTTCAGGTAAGATGGGATCGATAGGTGCAGGTTTTGTAGAAAACACAGGATGCAGTCTCAGCAGCTGGTACGGTTTGGTCGAAGAATGCTCCCGAGGAGACACCAGGCTGAGATTGATCGAACGATGGAGCTGGCCAGGTGGGGCTTGGGGTGCAACCACGATTCAGACTTGATCAAAGAAGGCCACGTTTAGCTAGGGGAAAGAAAAGGAACGTGTGTGATTTAATTCAAATTAACACATAATGTAGAAAGAACCATTCAAGTGCTCTCATGACTCCATCCCACCAATTGGGCATGTTTGAATTAAGAGGGCCAAGAGTAGTGTGTATCTTCCACTATAATTTGATAGGACCCTTTCAATTCAAATAGACCCACAAATAGAATAAAGCCATGAGAAAGCATAGAAGGGCTTCTACCCCTACATAGCATGCATGGTTGGTCATGTAGGCTCCCATATTCCATATCGTGAAAACAATATGGGATCCTATATGGAAGCATGTATAGAATAGAAGTAACCATTCTCAAATATATATGAGCTAGAATTAAATACCAAAGAAAATGCTCATATGAAACTAGGATGGTAGAATTGTAGATAGGTATTAAGATGGGAGTATGATTTGTGACAAGTTAGTAGGTTGAAGGAAAAAGAAGAGATATGCCCGCAAACCAACTTGGGCTTCAAGCAATATATCAAGAACCAACTAAAATTCATCAAAAGGTAAAATACAAGTAATAAGACAAATGCATTATGAGGGAAGAACCAAATGAGAAGGGGTTTTATATGATGCTCAAATGCAATGTGGCATGGTGACATGAGCATGATATAATGATGATGCAATTAATGATATGTAGGAAGTAGCAATATATAGACTAGGCAAGTAGCATTACAATTGTTAGACAATTGGGATGCTAGAACTCTCCCCCACTAAACAAAAATCTCGCCCCGAAATTCCTAGGAAAAATAAAAAGGCACGAGAGGCGGGTGTTCAGAACGAAGGTGATCCTCGCGTTCCCAAGATGATGAACAACAGAATGGTGCGACCACTACACCTTGCAAAACTTGCTAGACTTGTTGCGAGTCTTGCATTTTGCTTCTTAGGAACAAAGGACTTGGAGCATCGGAGGATTGTCGTTAAACAAAGGAGGTACGATGAATATAGCTTAGATGCTCTAGAGAACGCGGTAAAGGAATAGAACCACTTCTTGAAAAGATCTTGAAAAGACGATGACATGAGAAACGAAAGAAAAGGCACCTCGTTAGGGCTAGAGAGGAAGAGCTGAAATTGACGATGATTCTTTCTTTCACTGATAGAAAAGAACGACTTGGAGAAGTTATCAACCACTATGAAAATAGCATTGTTTCCTCCCTTGGATTTAAGAAATGAAGTTCGGAAAACAATATTGCCTTCAAGCAATGAGTTCCTTGCTACCATGGAAAAGATTTGGGTTAGGATTTCTCGAATTAGATTCCTCTTGTGCTGGTAAGAACCCAAGGATCATGCAATTGAGGTGCGCAGATATATCTTCAAGAGAAGGAGGTGGTGCTGGTTTATGGTGGAATCCTGAGAAGAAGTTGAATGTTTGATATCTAGAGGTTATTATAGAGATGCTTATTGCTTTCCTTAACCATGAGGTTATTGCAATAGATTTTCTGATTGATGGCATCAACCATAAATGGCTTTTACCAAAGAAAAGAATTGACAAAAAGAAGTCATATATCTTCCATCCATCTTCTCTGGCGATGTCGAGCTCTGGTAGAATGAAGAGGACGGAGAAGATTTTGCATTTGCTTCGACTAAAACATTGAAGATTTTACTCCGTGTTGAAATAGACAAGATCACCAACAAGATATTATTGACTACGCTCTTGATAGAACCCTCCGGAAAAACAAGGACGCAAGTGAAAGTATCAAGAGATAAAGGCCACTTCTAACTTCTGTGGAATGAGTAAATTGCATTAATCTACCAATTCAATGTACAAAGCGAATGACAAGAGTAGTGGTATGGTCATGACTCCATCCTGCACTCAAAGCATTACTTCGCACATGAATAGGAAAATTGTGCAACCCAACTCTCAGAAATTTTAGAATGAAGATTTTTACAAACAGGATTCCTGAAGATTCGTACGGAAACAAGGATGTGATGCAAACACTTCGTTGGATCCAAAGTAGATAAAGATGATGATGTTGTCGTCATGTCGGGAGTCCTTGGCCATCGGAAAAGATATGAACGAAGAATACGGAGTACAGCTGCAAGATTCAACAGATAGAGAAAAATATAGCACCAACTTGAATAGAAGGATTACAAAGATCTGAAAAGTCTTCATGGAAGCTGTCGAATTGAGCATAGAAGATAGAGAGAGGGTTTCAAAAGGTTTCTTGAGGAGCGGAAGACCAAAATAATTTCTTGTCCTTCTTAAGAATATCTGAGAGATATTTAGCCGTCTTGAGGAAGTCTTCAACGAAGCATACCAGAAGTCAGCGAGAATTACTTGTCAAACCACGGAACAACTCCGAAGTTGGTTGAAGGTGGAGGATGGAATTAACAATTGAATTGATGATTCCAGAATTGTAGTGTTGTCTTTAGCAGAAGAACATGGCCGAGATTGGTGACTTCAAGAAGCCAGAATTACACTTTGAGAACTTTGCGCACAGGCGATGTTCATGAAGCTTGAGAGGATGAGACACATATGATCTTCCATGTTCTCCCATCGATATAGAATAGGCAAACATATCGTCAATATATACCACCATGAATTTAAAGAGATATTCCCAAGAATACCAAGTTCATGAGGCGAAAGAAACGTACAGATGCTCAAGCACTTTCTAAGCTCAGCGCTCTTTGAAAGATCAATGTTGCGAGAGAGGATTCGTGTTGGAAAAGATGCATTGGAAGAATAGATTATCTGGCCCTTTAGAAGAGAGAAGAGATGTCCACTATTCACATAGTCGATCGAATCACTGGTTGCAAAGATAAAGAGATCTTGGATAAAGAAGCGATGATAACTCATACATTAAGTAAAGCTATCGGAGATGAAATGATGAGATTCTCCTGTATCAAGATAACCTTGCAGATATGAAGTTCCAAAAGGTATGAAGCACGACAATCGGATGAAAACCCGTCATAGTGCCTTCGGAAATCTTCGGATTCACCAAAGATACTTGAATATGATACATATATGATCACGGTATAACTCAAAATCACAAGATAATAACCGCCATCATTTAGAGAATAAGATTGATAGTATTAACCATATTCCACTCATGATAAGTGTTATAGAGCTATATTGAGAACCAGAATACAATCGCAAGCATCGGATCGACACAAGTTATGTATTTAGGCCAAAAGAAATTGAAGATGAAGTAAAAACTTCAGATTATGCGTCGGTAGCAAAATATCAAGTTAGCATGAACATGCTGACAAAGAAGGTGAAACATGTATCACACACGACTGAAAAGAAGTGTGGAAACACAGATGTATCAAAGAAAAAATTCCGCATTTTTCGGTATTAAAATACCAACTAGATGCGCAAAACCACTTAACAGATAGAGATTAGCAACTCCACATTCCATGAAAGCATGCAGGAAGGAAGAACACCCTTAGCAAGATCGTGTCGGTAACAAATAGTAAGACATATCCCACCGGTTTACAAAGAATCAGATAGATCGCGTCGGTTTACACAAAGCCTGTCGGTATGGAATGTACCAACAGTTGATAACCAAAGGCAGATTGCGACAACAAGATTGGATGCAACAGATAGACAAAGAATTACACACACATCCTATGGTACTACAGAAAACCCCAAACACATGAATGCTAGGTTGAATTTTTAAGAAGAGGATAGATAAACGTAACATTTCCTTACCAGGAAAGGGTGGGTGGGTGGGTAAGAAGAAAAATGGAAGCAGTCCTACTCTCACGTTTAGTTTTTCTCTAGTATAAATAGCTATCAAAATATTTTCTAGACTGACAATGACCATCTTGGCTGAGACTCTGAAGGGCGGAATGGCTCTGATACCAATTGTAATACCTCGGACATTACGCTCTAAGTTCAAGCCTGGACGAATCCAAAAATGGATAAGTGATTCTACCACGGAGGCCCAAGGCCACCCACGTGTAGGCCCGTCGAGGTGGACCAGGGGACGGTACCGGCCGACCACCTTATCCACTTTCAAGAACATCGGGACAAGAGCGAGCGGTGTAAGCGACAGGTAAGGCGACCACGACATACACAAATGAGTATGTATGTTTGCGACTTATAATAGACATCAGAGTCACACCATCTAAAAGAAATAGAAATATTGCTACGCCATATGGCAAGATCCAAATATCCTAGATAGATATAATAGTTTAGGATACCTCCTCATACATCACACACCAGAGTATCAAGCGGAAGCGGAATACAAGATCCGAGTACGGATAAGAAGCAAATCGGCATAAGATGCCATCGAACTAAGAACACCCCGCCCACAGATCTCATGGATCTCCATCCTCGGAATCTCTACACCTGATGGTCATTGCCACCCTCATCAGTCTCTTCGACCTAGTAGCCTTCCTGAGAGTATACATGTCCACCTAAACCAAATATTTATCGTGTGAGACAAGTCTTAATGCAGCTAAAGGGAACAGCCTGGGGGTGACGCATTTGCAACGAAAGATAATATGTACAAAGAGCTATAGAGACTCGCTACACATCCGCCCAACCAGAGATGGACGGATGTCCGTTAATTAATAGCAACAGTTATATAAGTAACATAAATAACCTCGCCCGTCCTCCTTCTCGCTTACCGACGAGAAGGCAGAAAAACATCCCATCCATTGGCACTTTTATTAACCATTCCATGAGTGTTGCACTAACTACTAGTCATGTCTTAGTCAAATTAAAGGCGGTACTTTAGTTATGCTTGTCTATGATCGATAAACTGTGCTCCAAGTCGTCCATAACCGCGGACACGGCTTTCAGAAAGATTTACCCTGCAGGGGTGCACAAATAGCAACACACACACGATCAACCTCGGGAAGAACCAAATAAAATGCAACGAGGCCTCACGATAATGCATTTATATGATTCATAAAATATTTTAGGGGGCCACCCCAATAAGCTACCTGCAACGAAGTTGGCTCGAGATGCACCTGTGGTTTATTTACGGCAGAACGACTGGGAACCCGAAAGTGTGACTGGGATTGTCGATACAGCATAAACATGGGGCGGGATCTTAAACAGTACAAGTGATCCACACACAATCGTAAATAAAGCAGTAAAGCATGGCATAAGTACATGATAGTAATAAAGCCCCAAACTTATTTGTGGCCCCAAGAAATAAAGTGCGAATAAAGCTCAGGCAAAGGGGGATTCATAGGGTCTCCCGTATGTGGATAGTGTGAATAGTCAAGGAACAGGAATCAAGTACTCGGGGTCCTACGGGACACAAGTAAGATTAAAGAACCAAATAGCAGATAATGCTCACCGATGCCTGATGTCTACGCACTTCTATTCTTGTAGACAGTTGTTGGGCCTCCAAGTGCAGAGGTTTGTAGAACAGCAACAAGTTTTCCCTTAAGTGGATCACCCAAGGTTTATCGAACTCAGGGAGGAAGTGGTCAATGGTATCCCCTCTCAAGCAATCCTGCAATCAAGATACAAGAAGTCTCTTGTGTCCCCAACACACCCAATCCACTTGTCAGGTGTATAGGTGCACTAGTTCGGCGAAGAGATAGTGAAATACAAGTGGTATAGATAATTATAAGTGGCAACGGCGATAAAAAATAGCTTGATGGCGTGGAAAAGGCTAAAGTAAAACTGAAATAAAGATAGAAGCAAGCAAACATGTAACAGATCTAGTTGCAAACGATGTTTCAATGCTTAGAAACAAGGCCTAGGGATCATACTTTCACTAGTGAACACTCTCATATAAATATCTTCTCTTTATGATACTACTCTAAACTACTCTCCGGTTGGACACTCTAATCCATGGTAGGGCTATAACATCACACCTCAAAGTAAGCCTTTCCCATCTAGATAACCCCACACTGTCACCTTGAGCACTAGATGGTTCCAACAAACACCACAATTTCATAAATACATCCAACTCCAAATATAACTCATAACAAGTATTTGAAATCTCTAGCCTAAGTGCCACCATGGTGCGCACACTGTCAACTTCACACACATGGGGAGAGCAGAGATCTATTAAAGCACTTGAGTAGCAAGGTAGATCTATAGATTACAAGCTCATGATCTCAATAAGGTCATGCATAGAGAGAGAGAGATGAACACATAGCTACCGGTATAACCCTTAGCCTCCAGATAGAACTACTCCCTCCTCATCATGGGAATCAGCAACGGCGATGGAGATGGCGGTGGAGATCGATGGAGATGGCTCCGGGGGCACTTCCCCGTCCCGGCAGAGTGCCAGAACAGAGACTTTCTGTCCCCCGAATCTCCCCTTCGGTGGTGGCGTCACTACAGAACCTTTCGTGGCTGGAGGCTTGACGATTTAGGTTTTTCGCATCGGGAGGATTTTATAGGCGAAGGGGCAAGGTTGGTGGCCGGCCAAGGGGCCCACACCATGCCCTGGCGTGGCCAGGGGGACCCGCGCCTAGGGGTGGTGTGACCACCCTGTGCCCCCCCCCCTTCGTCTCTCCTTCTGGCTCCGTGAGTCTTCCAGGAAAATAATGACTTTGGCTTTTGTCCGGTCCAATTCCGAGAATATTGATTTTCTGACTTTCCTGGAACCAAAAACAGCATAAAACAGACAACTGGCACTGTGTCATCTTGTTAATAGGTTAGTCCTAGAAAGTGTATAAAAATACTCTAAAGTATAGACAAAACATAAGAAAGTAGATAAAAAACAAGCATGGAACTTCAAAAATTATAGATACGTTTGCAACGTATCAACATCCCCAAGCTTAACTCCTGCTCGTCCTCGAGTAGGTAAGTGATAAAAAGAAAGAATAATTTTTGAGGTGACATGCACCATCATAAACTTGATCAAAGTATTTGTAAAACATTGATAGCTGGGATCATAGTACTTCAATCAAAACATGAAAGACAAAGTTCTAGCATAAGACAAAGCAACTAAGTTGCAACATGAAAAGGCACAAACAAAAGATTCATGAATAAAAATGCTTTGCAAGACGTTTGTTTGTTTCACATAAAGAAAACATAGCATAGTGGCATTCAGCTTGTCCCTCATAGAGTAGCAAACATAAATGCATAGGACACCTTCAAAGTTCATAAGAGTGACTAGATACAAATAGTTTAAAACAAGCAATATCAAAGCTATGCATCAATCAACAAGTCTTGGGACAATGCACATAGAACTAAGAATGGCCACTATGCTCTCTCAATAGGTGCATAAAGATAGAAGATGGAGACTCAACATAAAAGTAAAAGAAAGTCCTTCATAGAAAGAAGCAGGGATTCAAGTTTCATAAAGAGCTTCCAAAAATTATGGTACTTATTAGCTTTCAGCTCTCATTGCCCCTATCATAAGCATCTTGAAGTGATTAAGGTTAAAGTGAACAAACTATGGAGTATATGCTTGACAAAGTATAAGTTGGAAATCTCATGTCCCTTGAATACGAGGGCCGCTCCTCATGCTACTCAAGTTTAGTCACCGGTAAGTTCTTGTCATAGTAAGTACATGTGTACCATAGAGAACCGCCAACGGGGTACCCCTTGCCCGATGATACGAAAGAATCCCCATATCAAAATGACAAGGCAAGCAGACAATGAGCATCTCAGCAATCTTCTTATTTACCATGAGAAAATGGTGTTTTTTTCTCTTTCCTCTTTTCTCATATCTCTTTTTTTCTCCTTTTCTCAATCTCTATCTCTCTTTTTATAAGAAGAATGCTTCATAGATAGCTCATTATGGTTACGCTACAGGTTTCCACCATGTCAGCATGGATTAGACCGGCGGCCCAGGCGTTTCTCTAACACACATACATAAATCCATGGACTTACAAGCTCCCCTTTCATTTCACACCGACGACATCCATAGACAAAAGAGCATGATATCAACTAGGTACAATGTACAAGTGCAATGTTGAAAGCGTTCCCCATGACAGCATGGTTCTGCTAATCCCCAACATATAAGTGCAAGCATATACAACATAGACGACACAATGGTTCAAGTTTATTAAGGGAAAGAAAAGTAAAGTGTGCCATCAAGTTGGTGAGAGCTTTAATCACTAGTTTTCTCATAACAAGTTTAATTCAGAAGGTAGATAAAAACATGAATATACTTGGAATAGCAAATGCTAATAGGTAGGTATGGTGGACTCTTTGGAATAACTTGGTTTTAGGAGTTGGATGCATGAGTGGAACTCATACTTGGTTATGGAGGCTAGCAAAAGACTTGGAGCGACCGACTGAGAGAGCAATAATGGCCATAATCATGCAAAGCGACAAAACATCATTAATTAAAGCATAAAGTGATATTACAAGTCGAAAACTAAAGGATCATAAAGGCTTATAGTGACTTGGGATAGTCATAACATGGTGTGAGCATGCGCCAAGTCAACCCAAATAAAGCATCAAAGGAGAATACCACAATATTATGCTTTAATATGCTAAAACAACGCATGATTTTTCAAAGGCACATTAAGCAATCTCAATTGTTTATAGCAAGTCATGCTACAACAAAGATCACTAAGCATAAAGCCAAAACAATATCAAGCATGGCATGACAAAGCATAGGTCACAGTCAAAAACAAGCTCTCTTTACCATTTAAGCATGAACTTTTCCTACTCGTTTCCAATCCAAACCAAACTATTTGAAAACTAATGCATGAAAGAGGGGGTCCAACAAATTTATTCAGGAAACAAAAACCAAAAATAAAAAAACAAAAAAGAAGAAGCTCCAAGAACAACACAACTGTGCATGGAACAATAAAAATGAAGTGTTTGGAAGAAACCTAGGATTTTTATTGATGAACAAGGGGATGCCTTGGGCATCCCCAAGCTTTAACGCTTGTACTTCTTGGATATTTCTTGGGGTGACACGCGTGGCATCCCCAAGCTTGAGATTTAGTCCATTCTTCATCTCATTACATCATTCTCTCCATACACCTGAAAATTTTCCTTCATACAAAACTTCACACAATCTTTATTAGCAACATTAGTGCACTCAAGATAATAAGTCTTTGGGTTCAGTTTCAACACCAATAAAACTTCCATTAAAACACAAGATACTGTATCACTTTCCTCAAAAAGCTCAATTCCCCAAAGAGAACTCAAAAAGGAACCAACAAGAAGCAAATGCAAATAATGGCAAAAATCTGTCAAAACATACCAGCAGGTACACCAATTTTTTTGAAGACCTTCTGTTGCTCAAATTGAAAAGTGTTGAACTAACGAAAGTTAGATAACAACCTGGGTCAGAAGCACAAAAATTCACGCCTCAAAACGATGTACAGAGATTTTATACGAATTTTTACAGTGAAGCACAAAAATCTGTTTCGGGACAACAACTTTCCCAAGCATTACTTCTCTCTCATTAGAGGTTACTCTTGGCACAAAAAAGCAAATAAAAAGGATAAAGAGCGGTTATTACAGAGGTAATAACGTCCAAGACTCATCTAAAACTTTTGGGTTATCTCTTAATAAGTATTTTTCTTTAACGCCTTTAAGTTAGGCTTGATAGTTTGAGAAGATGCTCACATAAGAAATATGAATTGAAGTAAAAGAGAGCATCAAGAAGCAAATTTAAAACACACTTAACTCTAACTCACTTCCTATGCATAGGAATCTTGTAAAGAAACAAGTCATGAAAGCACAGAGCAACAAGCATAGGAAAGCAAAACAAGTGCAACTTCAGGACTTTCAACATAAAGAGGGCAAACTTAATATTATTGAGATGCATAAAACCATGTTTCCCTCTCTCATAATAACTTTCAGTAGCATCATGAATAAAATGAACAATATAACTATCACATGAAACATTCTTATCATGATCCACTTGCATATAATAATTATTACTCTCCACATAGGCATAGTTATTCTTATTAATTGTAGTGGGAGCAAATTCAACAAAATAGCTATCATTATTATTCTCATATCCATAATCATCAAATATAGGAGGCATATTGTAATCATAATTAATTTTCTTCTCAATGGTAGGTGGACTGAAAATATCATATTCATCATTGTAATCATCATATATTGGAGGTTTGGTATCATCATAAGCAACAAAATAGCTATCTTCCAAAGCTAGGGAACTAAAAAGATCATTTCCATAAAAACTAGCTTCCCCAAGCTTAGACTTTTCCATAGAATTAGCAATAATGGTGTCCAAAGAATTCATACTAATAACATTGCTATTAGCATGCAAATAAAGTTCCATAGGTTTTTTAATTTTCTCTTCAAACACTTCATGTTTTAATTCAAGATAAATACTATAAAGCTCTATATTTTTTTTTGTTTTCCATTAAGCCAAAATAGTGAAAATAATAAACAAAAAGACAAAATTGCAGAATCTAAAGGAAATAACTTCGAGCACTCACACCGAAGGATGTGAGTACCTTTTACCTTACCTCCCGACAACGGCGCCAGAAAATAGCTTGATGTCTACGCACTTCTATTCTTGTAGACAGTTGTTGGGCCTCCAAGTGCAGAGGTTTGTAGAACAGCAGCAAGTTTTCTCTTAAGTGGATCACCAAGGTTTATCGAACTCAGGGAGGAAGTGGTCAAAGGTATCCCCTCTCAAGCAACCCTGCAATCAAGATACAAGAAGTCTCTTGTGTCCCCAACACACCCAATACACTTGTCAGGTGTATAGGTGCACTAGTTCGGTGAAGAGATAGTGAAATACAAGTGGTATAGCTAATTATAAGTGGTAATGGTGCTAGAAAATAGCTTGATGGTGTGGAAAAGACTAAAGTAAAACTGAAATAAAGATAGAAACAAGCAAACATGTAACGGATTTAGTTGCAAACGGTGTTTCAATGCTTAGAAACAAAGCCTAGGGATCATACTTTCACTAGTGAACACTCAAAATATAAATATCTTCTCTTTATGATACTACTCTGAACTAATCTCCGGTTGGACACTCTAATCCATGGTAAGGCTATAACATCACACCTCAAAGTAAGCCTTTCCCATCTAGATAACCCCACACTGTCACCTTTAGCACTAGATGGTTCCAACAAACACCACAATTTTATAAAGACATCCAACTCCAAATATAACTCATAACAAATATTTGAAATCTCTAGCCTAAGTGCCACCATGGTGTGCACACTGTCAACTTCACACACATAGGGAGAGAAGAGATCTATTAAAGCACTTGAGTAGCAATGTAGATCTATAAATTACAAGCTCATGATTTCAATAAGATCATGCATAGAGAGAGATGAACACATAGCTACCGGTAGAATCCTTAGCCTCGAGAGAGAACTACTCCCTCCTCATCATGGGAATCAGCAACGGCGATGGAGATGGCGGTGGAGATCGATGGAGATGGCTCCAGGGGCACTTTCCCATCCTGGCAGGGTGCCGAAACAGAGACTTTCTGTTCCCCAAATCTCCCCTTCGGTGGCGGCGGCGCTGTGGAACTTTTTTTGGCTAGAGGCTTGACGATTTTGGGTTTTTGCATCGGGAGGATTTTATAGGCGGCAAGGCTGGCAGGGGGACATTAGATGATATGGCGCGCTGGGGACCCGCGCCTAGGGGTGGTGTGGCCACCATGTGGCCCCCCTTCGTCTCTCCTTCTGGCTCCGTGAGTCTTCCGGGAAAATAATGACTTTGGCTTTTGTCCGGTCTAATTCCGAGAATATTGATTTTCTGACTTTCCTGGAACCAAAAACAGCAGAAAATAGGCAACTGGCACTGTGGCATCTTGTTAATAGGTTAGTCCCAGAAAGTGTTTAAAAATACTCTAAAGTGTGGACAAAACATAAGAAAGCAGATAAAAACCAAGAATGGAACATCAAAAATTATAGATACGTTTGCAACGTATCAATGCCTCTTTCATCTCCACTCATATTAAGTTGTTTAGGTACCTCATTATCCAAAGACTCGCACAAACCCTAGACATGCAATTCTACGACTCGCATGACTCAAACAACTCCTGTAGTAATGGCTCATGGGATGGAGGAACAAGCTTCGGTGGGGTTTAAAATTAAAGGCTATGCAATACTTGGGATTCAATTTAATGCAATCGCGACTCAATGATGCAAGAGTAAGATAGAAGCATAGGTACTATATGTATGACAACATGGGGAATTGCTTGCCTGGTAGTTCTGTTGCAGGATAGAAAGGATCCGGGTAATACTCCTAAGGCTCCTGGTATTCTCCTTGCTCAGTGTCTATCCGGATAAAAACCAAACACACAGGGGGCTGAAATAAATACATTACACAATCATATAAATAATATGCAACAAGCAAACAAGTAAGCCATGATGGAATGATGCACAATTTACATGGTATAGCATAGCATGGCATGGGTGAGGTGTGGGGTGCAAGAACAAAGCATTTTATTAAGTTTTTAGTCACGTTTTGCTCCCATAATCATTGTTGTATATACTTAATATTCATATGACGCATGTTTCAATTCATAACATGGATTGCATAGTTAGAACGGACTCCTCACGCTGATCGATTTAGACATATTATTTGTCAAATTTGAAATTACGGAATTAAAGTTATGAATTTATTAAGATAAATATATTTGTTGGCATTTAAATTATTTCGAAATTTTAAATTATCCAAAAGTTATTTAAAAAGGTCATATTATTAATCCTTATATTCTTCTGATCAAGATTGATATATTGCATTTTGCATTTGGATAAACCAAACAAAAGATATGAATTAAGCTTGTTAATTTGATTTTCTGAAATTGTATTACTATTTGGAAATCTTTCTGGATTTTTCATACTGAAGAAAAAGACTGTGTGTTCGTGTTTAGAGCTGGTCTGCTGATAGACGCGATGGGAATACCTGCAGAGACTTGTGTGCGAGTTGATGAACAGGATAGGATGCGTACTATTTTGGTTAGACAGAAACAGAATCGTTGCCTAGCTGAATCAAAACGACATGCAAAACGGTATCGCAAAAAGAGCTAGCTGAAAAACTGGTTCAGTGGACGCATGCACGGCTAATTTTGAACTGAATCCACCGGGATTTTTGTTAACTGACGAACTGACCAAGTTATGTGTCTCCGGTTCTGATCTTCAGCAGGCTGTGCGCGCGGACACTGAATTTCGACGATGTTTAGAGGAGGATTGCGAGCGGCTCCTGACTCGGATTTGAGCGAGGTTAGATTTGTTGGAAAGCTTGTTCAACCGATATGAGGAGGAGCTGACTTCCTGTACAGGGGAACACTGGGTCGGACAGAAATAAATCGGAAACATAGGCGGAATACACTGTACTTCGTCATGCGTTGGCAGAGATAAACTGCGATCTTCGACGGGAGATTCCAAACTCGTCCGGGCATGAAATTGAGCATGGTTTGCTTACGGATGTAGCTGGATGCACTGGGAAGAGTGACACATAAAGAACGGAGGATGAGATAGACGGAGGCGGCGAGAACGTCTCAGTTACAGAGGGTGGAACGAGGGAGACGCGCGCTGACTTCAGGAGCCGATACCGACGGCGACGTTCAGGGCTACGTACTGGCACTGGTCTTCGACCAAGGCGAGGTGATGCAGATCCTGGGGAGCTCGAGTACAGCTCGGATGTGGTCGGAGTCAAGCGGTGCATCGAGGTGGCGAGATTGCGGCGGTGTACAGCATCGGACAGGAGGGTGCGCGGCAGCGGGAAACAACGGATACGGCGAGATACAGAGGAAGACGATGCAGGGGAAGGAGGATGAGCTCACCGACGTGCTGCGAGGGAAGCAGCGGAGTACATGGGGAAGTAAGGCGCCACCGGGACGAGCACGTCGCTGCCGTGGCCCTCAGGTGCGCGGGGACGGAGGATTCAGGGAGGCCTTCTCCTCCTTGATCCTTCAAAGCGAGGACGACGCCAGTGTTGTCTCCGTGCTCCTGGTGCAGTAGGGAGCTCGGCGTGGGGCATGTCAGATCATTGGCGAGTTGGACAAGGCTCCGGACATGGCATGGCCCGATCTGGATCGACTTGGGAAAGGGAAAAAGGAATGAGATCTGGTTCGGGCTGGCTTGGCGTTGCGTTGTCCACTGGCTGGTTGAGCCAGACCAGAGAGGGGAGGGGGGTCGGCTTGCTCGATCGGTTCAGAGGAGGGGGTGCAGCCGGGGGATTCAGAGAAAACAGGCGCATGGCTCCGGTTTAGAGAACAGGACATGGTCAGGTTCAGAGGTAGAGGGCGACGCATGGTTTCAAGTAAGATGGGATCGATAGGTTCAGGTTTTGTAGAAAACACAGGATGCAGTCTCAGCAGCTGGTACGGTTTGATCGAAGAATGCTCCCGAGGCGACACCAGGCTGAGATTGATCAAACGATGGAGCTGGCCAGCTGGGGCTTGGGGTGCAACCACAATTCAGACTTGATCAAAGAAGGCCATGTTTAGCTATTAATTCAAATTAACACATAATGTAGAAGGAACCATTCAAGTGCTCTCATGACTCCATCCCACCAATTGGGCATGTTTGAATTAAGAGGGCCAAGAGTACTGTGTATCATTCCACTATAATTTGATAGAACCCTTTCAATTCAAATAGACCCACAAATAGAATAAAGCCATGAGAAAGCATAAAAGGGCTTCTACCCCTATATAGCATGCATGGTTGGTCATGTAGGCTCCCATACTCCATATCGTGAAAATAATATGGGATCCTGTATGGGGGCATGTATAGAATAGAAGGAACCATTCTCAAATATATATGAGCTAGAATTAAATACCAAAGAAAATGCATTTGCTCATATCAAACTGTGATGGTAGAATTGTAGATAGGTATCAAGATGGGAGTATGATTTGTGACAAGTTAGTAGGTTGAAGGAAAAAGAAGAGATATGCCCGCAAACCAACTTGGGCATCAAACAATATATCAAGAACCAACTACAATTCATCAAAAGGTAAAATACAAGTAATAAGACAAATGCATTATGAGGAAAAAACCAAATGAGAGGGGGTTTTATATGATGCTCAAATGCAATGTGGCATGGTGACATGAGCATGATATAATAATAATGCATTTAGTGATATGTAGGAAGTAGCAATATATAGACTAGGCAAGTAGCATTACAATTGTTAGACAATTGGGATGCTACACATCATCACTTTATACCGTTGTAACAATTGGATTGAATCTTGCATAGTTCTTAGGGGAAACTTTCCCGGTGTTGATTACTTGTAGTTGATGCTATTGAGTGAAACCGTTAAATTATTGTTATGTTCAGATTGTTACTTATCATTATTTCATCTCTGATCTTGATCCATATGATGTCTTGTGAGTAGTTCATTTAGTTCTTGAGGACATGGAAGAAGTCATGTTGTTAGTAGTGGAATTGTGTTTAAAAAGATTCAATAGTTTGTTATTTAAGTTGTGGTGTTATTCTTCTAGTGGTGTCAGAACGTCGACTACATGACACTTCACCTTTATGGGCCTAAGAGAATGCATTGTGTATTTGGCTACTAATCATAGGGGTTGCCGGAGTGACAGAAACCTAAACCCCCGTTCATAAAGTTACTCTAAAAACAAAACCCAAAGAGACAGAGGATAACTTGTTCCAAACGTTGAAGCATTTCAGCAACAGAAGGGAAATACTATTTCCTTACAATGCTGGGTGAGTGTTACTGTCTTGTACACATTCTATTTTCGCTTACTCGATGTTAAGCGTATAATTGACTCGTGTTATATTTTGTTAGTGTGTCCAGCTTTCACTATATTCTGTTAATCATTATTGTTGACACCGGAGTAGTAAAAGTCCTGGACTCGAAACGCACACCATTAGAAAAGTGGGCGGACATGCAGGAATGCCTCCAGAAGGCTTGGAAACGGTTCACCGCCAAAACTAGGGGTGTTTGGAAGCTAGAGCTTACATTTCAACCATTGACTGTAAGTACCACTTGCTAGATCCACGCATCTCTTTGATTCTAGTTTCAATACCACCATTATCATTCTTGATTATTATTTTGATTGAACTCCGTTCTCGTAAAGTGCTTGAGGCAGGAAGCCGGGAATAACTTATGTGGATACTATGTTCATGAAGTTCATTCACGGACGACCAAAGAGAAGGGCTAGACTAACATCAAAAAATTGAAGTACGATAAACAATAATCACAACTTTATTTTATTACCACCAATTGTGTTTAGTTTCATCCATGTATATTGATCCCCTTCTTTATATTAGATCGAACGGATGCGGGACGGTCTTCTATCACAAGAACGCGTGCAAGCAATTCAAGAGGAAATTGTCGGATTTTTGTTAGAACAAGTCATAGATCCGAAAGGAGAATACTATTACCCGCTTTATTTGGAAGGGTGAAGTGTAAAAAAGAAGATGTAAATTAGATCAAATTCGTGTGAGAGTATCGTTTGTAATTATAATATGTTTCGACCAAGAAGACGGATGAGACGGTGTATATATTTGTGATCATGCATGATGTGTAATATATATATCGTGGTTTCATTATTGCTGTATATATGTAGTACCATTAAATTGATAAAAAAATCCTGCCACGGCAGAAAAATAGCCCGAAAATCCTGCCGCGGCACAAAACCCTGTCGCGGCAGAAAAATAGCCCGAAAATCCTGCTGTGGCACAAAACCCTGCCGCGGCACAGAGACCAACGATCCCGGTTTGTTCCACGAACCGGGACCAATGATCCACCCCCCCTCGTCGCGCGCCCGCCCACGTGGAGACCCCACGAACCGGGACCAGCATTAGTCCTGAGTGATTGGTCCCGGTTCGGGAACCGGGACCAATGGCCCTTATGAACCGGGACTAGAGGCTATTTTTCCACCAGTGGAGTGTAGGATCTCAAAGTTTAAAGTTGTGGTTAGGTTTCTATCTTAATTACTTTCTTATACTTGCGGATGCTTGCAAGGGGTATAATCACAAATATGTATTAGTCCTAGAAAGGTCGGTACATTAGCACAGATTCACCCACACAACACTTATCAAACTAAAGAAGATTAATTAACTATATGAAGCGAAAGCACTTGACGATATTCCCATGTTTCCTCGAGAACGTTTGGTCATCTTAAGTAATACAACCGGCTTGTCCTTTTCTAAAGAAAGGATTGGGCCACTTGCTGCATTTATTATTATTTCTTTTATTTACTCCTACTTTATTTATCTGCATTATCAAAAACCCCTAAAGATCCGTTTGCTAAGTATTTATAGAGAATTCCTGCTCCAAGCCACTCGTCAACACCTTCTGCTCCTCGTTGGGTTCGACACTCTTACTTATCGAAAATACTGCGATACACCCCCTATACTTGTGGGTCATCATATTGCTCTATAGGCATTGCCAACGAGTGGCTAGTTCGTCCCATATGTCCAAAGGAAGACAAATATAATACAATTTGTCTAAAAGGTGGCAACTTTCTCCCAATTGGCAAACATCTCTGCCATTGCCATTTAAGCATCGTGAACTCAGATGATCTTTTGCTTCCTCTCGATCCAAGCCCTTCGTTCAGGGACGGTGATCCTGTCTAAATCGGTGAGCATGATGACATTCTTCTCTACCATGATCTTGGCTTTGGCCTCCAGCAACCTAGACTTGGCCTCAGTCTCCATGGCCTTTGTCTTGGCCTCGACCTCCATGAGCCCAGACTTGGCATTGGCCTCATCCACCACAACATATCTCATTTGAAGATCAACAAAGCTCTTGATAGTGACATCTTTATCATTGCGTCGCCTCTCTTCCCTCTCGGCGGTTGCCTCTTCCTTCTTTCCCATCAACTCCTTTGTCTCTTGGAACGCCAATGCACTAGATTGACAGGCGATGTCGGCCTTGGTATCCTTGTGGCATGCAGGCCGGCGGGCACGACCAGCCGATGCCAGGCCATCACCTACAGGGTTGCCTATGCATTCAACATTGTCATCAAGTTTGATGACACCATCAGTTGATGATTTTCCCTTATCATTGCCCATCCTCTTCGCCTCGAGTTCTTTTCAAAGGGCAAAGCTAACCTCTCACTTTTTGTTGTCCTTGATCAACATCCCATCTCTTGGAAGAGATCATTTCAATCGCTAAAGAAGGCGTTTGACGCGAACTTCCTATGCTCATGGAAGAATTTTCCCACTTTTTTCCAATAGGAAAATCCCTTCATCTCGGCGCCACATAGGGGATCTTGTGAAATCTCCATCCAAGCTTGGCATATGACCTTGTCCTCTTTGGTGGTGTAGATTGTGGTCCTTTGGCTTATCCTCTCGCTCTCGGCCATTGCTGATGCAAGTAGTACAGCCAAAGTTGTGGTCGTGATCCCCTACCTGTATATGTGCCATCGTTTGCAAACAATGGATCATCAACAATGTTGTACTCATCTTGTTGAGTGTCCTCTTGGGTGTAGCCACCATCGCCATCTTCCCCGACGTCGTTGATCAAGTCATGCATGATGGCCTCGCCATCGTTGTTCATAAATTCCTACACATGTATTGGCCATGAAAAGCCGCGGGCACAAGCAACAGACAATGTTAAAGAAATTATGCAACCTTACCACGTCGGTGGAAAATGGCTACTGGTCGACCATTCCACCGAACAGGTTTAGTGGCGTTGGCATGGCTGCGGTAGCGATGTGTCGTCGCCTCTTGGACGCCTCCGAGGTTGTGTCTGCCATTGTGGGAGTGCGGTTGAGGTCGATGACCTGCCCTTTTGTCTCCAACGACGTGCACCGGGGGTCGATGAAATGGGAAAGCGTGCCACCGTTCCTCGTGTGGCCACCCAACGATGACATCTGCGCGCCCGGTGTCCTCGGTAGAATAGGAGGTCGACTGCTTGGCATGGACGTGACGGAGCTGGTGGACGACGCGCTGGCCACAGCCTGCCCATGTAGAACGATCGCACCGCCAAAAACAAAGGTCAACACCTCCTGCTTCATCATGATGACGGCATGCTTGGTGGCTTCCATGACCAGCTCCTCGGTGTTGGCCACAGCCTGCATGGCGAGGATGCCGTTGTTCTCCTTCCGCCACTCCCCGTCGAGCTGGGCAGCGAGAACACGATTTTTGGTGACTACTCTCCAGCCTGCGTGCTTCTCGGACTCGATCCGCCGCTCCTCCTAGGTCATATCCTTGGCAGCTTCTTCAGCTAGCCCTGTTTCTTGGTAGCGTCGCCGACGGCAGGCGCAACAACGGTGGTGGTGGGATCCATCGCTTCCGCTCCTGCTAGTAGAATTTTGGGAAAGGGTTGAGAAAGAGGAGAGTGGTTTGTGTGCCACTTGCGGGAGGGACCGCCAGGGTGAAGGAAGGATGCGCGAGCTGTCTAGGAAGATTGAATCGTGTACCAAATTTGGTGCATGCATAAATCGATCCGAGCAAGTCGTTCTGTTTGGGTCGACACGTTGGACAGTGCTACAACTGTCCACCTGTCCGATCGGACAGAATCAGACCGATATGGCAGTTACTTGGGTTGAAGATGCCCTTAGGGCAGCGGTGAAACGATTTAAAAGGAACCTTCAGCATACACCACGACATATCACGTGGGCCTCTCTTACCGGTTACCACGGCAGGAACCCTTGATAATCATCGTGGGTTGTTCCACCCTTGATGACAAAAGTACATAGGCCTCGACCCCAACCCAGCCTGCCCGGTCCCATCTCCTCACATGCCCTGCACTAACCCGACTTGCCTCACAAAGCACACCACGAGATAATGGCCATGACGATCACCCATCTCTCACTGACAACGGGTCGAAATCTCTGGCCGGTCGCCTACTGCAATTTTGTTACTCAAAAAGTAGAAAATCTCCCGCGCTGCGGCTGCAGGTGGGACCACATGCCTGGCATCGCCGCGGACCCGCTTGTCATTACCTTCTCGTACATGCCTGGCATCGTGCCGAGGTATAATTATGTAGGCTTAGCCTTCGCTCGCGTCGCAGAGCCTCGAAAAATATTTTTATAGGACCTGGTCCACGGATTTGAGGCTGTGGACCAATTTCAGCAAACAACACGTGTCCAAAACAGAGGAAAAAATCAAAAATAGTAACCATTTTTTAATCTAAATTGCCACGTGTTACTCACACAAGTTGGTCCACTTGTAGACCAGGTCCCATAGTATTATTTTCCTCTCCCCCTACCTATCTTTAGGAAGAGAGAGAGAAAGAGGCGCTCTCAGAGTTAGAGCCGCGTGCGTGGTCGGTGGCGGCACCGCTCCTCCCTCCTCTTCCGGCGCGGCGGCGGGGAGCGAGCGAGCGAGCGAGGAATGGCGGCTAGGACTTCTCTCGGGGTGGTGGCGGTGGCCGTTCTCGTCGTCGGCATCGTCATGCCCGCCGCTGCGGCGGCCGCTGCCGCCGCGCAGGCCCCGGCGCCTGCGCCCGCCAGTGACGGTAAGAGAGGCCGTCTCCCTCCCTGTGTTTTCTCACATTACATCCGCGTCTAATTCGTTGGTCCACCTTAGTTTTCTTCTCGATCTGAGAGGCTGGCTCGTGGGGGCCGCCGCGTCGGGTTTCTGATTTCCCGTTTTAGCGTCGCCATCGTTCGCCGATCCGGTTATCTGGATGACATGATTTTTTTTTTTTAAGAAAAGAGAGAGACTGACAACAAACGGGAAAAAAGCATGTCTTTTTTTAAAGAGAATATTGAGCCGTGCAGAGCACAGTAACAAACTCTGAAATTCTCGCGGACATTCGGATCTCCCTCCTGCCATCTGCCGTGCAATTTCTTCAGAATTTCAGTTCTTGACTTGTGTTAAGTAATGTGTATCTTCCTACAAAATGAGAGGCTCATTTTTCTCTAAATAAAAGTCTATAAGCCGGCGCCCACAAAGCCAAATCTTCCGAGTTGGTGTGCTATTCCGCGTTATTTCCATGGCATGCCCACCTTTTTTGTGTTATATAAGAAGCTACTGGAATTAAATGCCATCGCGCCAAACAACAGTTAATGAGTTGTGACGCGAGGTATGAATTTGTACAGAAAGAATGTTCAGCCTGTCCACACAGTTTAATCACCTGGTGAGTCGTCAGTAGATCTGATGGATCGATAGATGCACTGGGAGTATTAGTTGGGTACTGAGAGTAGCTTTCAGTGGACACTCTGGTTGCTGTCCCTTGCTTTACACATAATAATGTCTGATGGCTGTTAGAACTTTGCTTTGCACGAAAACTAGTGCAGTACTGTAAATTTTAAGAGCATGTGCCATGTGCAAATGAGTACTCCTCTCTGTACCGTGTCTTGTCCGTTGAAGCATCAGTTCGTTTATGATGCATTTCATTTCGCCGTGATTTAGTTCTCTTCTACTAAATGGTTCTCTTCATCATCTGTCCTGATTTTGCCGTGATTCACATCTGCAATTCTCTTGGATCCGCAGGTACATCGATTGACCAGGGGATCGCATACGTCCTGATGTTGGTGGCTCTTGTGCTCACCTACCTCATCCATCCACTGGACACCTCCTCTCCCTACAAGCTCTTCTGATCAGTGCTCCTTCATGGGGTTAGTAGCTTCATTAGATAAGCTGAGGGAAATTAACATTTAGGTGAGTGTTGTGAGGTTTAGAATTGGGTGCACTGATTGTGAGTGGATGATCTGTATCCAAAGTGTTTGGTGGTTTCATTGGTTGGGTGCGTTGGATTCCATGGTTCGGTGTCCCCAGTTGTGTTGTGCGAGCCTGCCGGATTCTGTTTTCGCTCATGTGCTGCTGACTGGTTGGCATGTGCACTCACGTGGAATATTTTGTCGTTGCAACAACTCCAAAACATGTGCGTGCCTGCATAACCCATCACATGTGTGGGCCGAAGCAACTGTTCATGTTTTCTTTTTCTCACGGGAATCATGGAAAAATTCATATGCAAGATCATCTCCGTTCAAGTACATAAAGGACATAATTTCAAGTAGAATCCAGGGGTGGCTAGAAAAACCCTTATCAGCACGGGGGCAAGGATTTGCTGATCAAATCGGTGGGCCAAGCAATACCTATCTTCTCTATGTCATGTTTCAAGCTTTGGAAGGGATTGCGCGAGCATATTAACTCAATGGTGAGAAAGTTTTGGTGGGAAAATAAGGAGGGAAAAAGGAAACTATGCTAGGTTTCTTGGAAGGAGATGTGTAAACCAAAGCATATGGGAGGCTTGTGGTTTAGAGATTTCAAACTCTTCAACCTCGCACTGTTGGCGAGACAAGGATGGAGGATGTTACAAAATCCATTGTCTTTGAGTGCTCGGCTCCTAAAGGCTAAGTACTACCCGCGATCACATTTATTGAGCGCAAAGGTGGGATCTTCCCCATCGCAGATTTGGAGATCTCTGCACGAGGGGTTGCACTGGTGTGCCTCACAAGGAGCCTGGAGGGGCCACCTTGTCGCGTCTCTGACTTCATTGATAGGAGCACGGCAAAGTGGAAAGAAGAGAAGTTGCGGCTGCATATGATTTCGATGGATGTGGATCAGATCTTGCAGATTCCACTATGCACGCGGCAACATGATGATTTCTGGTCCTAGCACTATGAGAGGAAGTTTTTTTACTATCTGTTTGGCATAACGAATGTTGATATACACGGCACCGGAGAGAGGCCTGGTTGGAGGGCACTGCGACGGGTTCTAATGCCGCGGCAAAGGAGAAACTATGGACGGAGTTGTAGCACACACATGTACCGTCCAAAGTACGTGTGTTCCTATGGCGACTCACGAAGAAATCTCTGCCAACGAATGAGGTACGACATCATCGAAGGATGGCGGAGAACGATAGGTGTCAGCCGTCGAGGCGCAGGACACATGGAGACACGCGTTGCTGAACTGTGCTATGCCCAGGTTGGTGTGGGCTTTGGTTGATGAGGAGATCACGGAGCACCTCCACGGCTCCGAGGACAGGAAGGTGAAGGACCGGCTCTTCACGATGATGGCCACTCTGCCGCATGAGAATTAAGTTCAGGTATTCGTCACCCTTTCGGTGATATGGCATGCTCGAAGGAAGGCCGTACATGAACAAGTGTATCAAAGCCCACTATCTGTGCACTTGTTCGTGGAGAAATTTCTGGGGGATCTTGAGATGGCCAAAGGGCAGGCTCCAAGACAACCTAGGGCATGTGATAATAGCGCTGGTTCAGCGTGGATTCCACCCTCGCCGGGCATGATAAAGATCAATGTTGATGTGGTGGTTGGAAAGAACACGAGAGCCATGGAGCAGTTGCTGCTGTTGCATGGAGCGCAACAAGGGAGTACTTGGGAGCATCGGCGATGGTGTATCCAGGAAATACGAACGTCGAAACTCTCGAAACCCTTGCCTGTTTCGAGGAGATTGCTCTCGCGTAGGACATCGATGCTAGGCGGGTGAGGGTGGCTAGTGACTGCCAGAACGTTGACACAAACCTGAAGGAGGGCACCATGGGTGGGTATGCACACATCGTGAAGGAGATCAGGGACATGGCTGGAGTTTTTTAGGAGATGACTTTTGTCCACAAGAGGAGGAGTTCCAACAAGGAAGTACGCAGTTAGCCCGAATTTCTGTGCTCTTTGATCATGGCCGCCATGTATGGTTGGTTTTTGCCCCCGGAGGGGGTATGTATCCATGTTTTAGTTGAATCTTAATAAAGATGTCCCATCGCTAAAAAAAATCTCCGCGCCCCCAATTTTTGAATATTCAAGCATCCAAAGTCGGCTAAATATAGTTCAAATCTTCGGCCACAGGGTCCAGAATGGCACAGTCCGGCGACAAAATATTACATGGCAATGAGATCAAATGAACCCTCGCCATCATCGGTCATCGTGGGTGTTGGCTCCATCGATGCCAAGGCCGATGTTGACGATGCATCCTATGCTGGTGCCCACGCAAGCGGTGCCCACACACCGTGCAAAGCAGACGACGGTTCTTTAACACCTCATGGTCGCCATGATGCGTTCATGGGCATCAGAGTACCAAATCTTGGCCTCATCGTTCATGTTGGATGTATAGGTGGTCGTGATCCTCGCCTCCTCGGCCATTTATACATTCATCGCTTGGAGCATGTCAGCCTAGGCGGCGAGGACCTTTGCCTCCTCAATCTTCATCTTAGCCTCTGAAAGATCATGGAGCCCCCATGTATGATTTTGGTAATTAACGACAATCTCTATGGACTAATGTTTACTTAAGGATATATCCACAGGCAATGCTTGAGCCATATGGTGGTCTCAAGGTTGAAAGAAGAAGAAAATGAAGAAGGTTAAGTGATGACCAATATGTTCAAGGAGTGATCCAAAGATTGGTCATGAGAGAGTTGATCCTACGGCAAGAGTGCCTTGTAGAATAAGATGGAGTGATATCTCATGTGTACCTTCAAGACACCAACATAATAAAGAAACAAGAAATGAAGTGCAAGTTCAAGATGAGCCATTTCAAAGAGATCATATGCTTGAAGCTTGCCATCCTTATGGTGATCATGGATATGTGAAGATATACCTAAAAGAGAGGCTCTCCCATAGTGGACTATGGGAGAGCCATTTGCAAGTCCTCACCAAGCTAGCATAATCAAGAAAGGTGTTCCATCGTGAGGTGGACAAGATCGTCATCATCAAGTTCAAGTGGAATCTGCGCAAGACAAAGTTATGGTATTCATATGGTTTATTTCTTACCGTTCTCTTGGTATTAGTTGGGGAGACCGGATTATAGGATAGATAAACGTACTACCAAGAGGGGCTCTCGAGTAAGTAACTTGATCATATCTTTTGGAGAGAGCTGAAACCTTTACATACTTGACATCATCTTTCTTGGTTCTTACCCATTAAAGGATTTAGAGCTTGTGTTAATCTCCATGACAAGCTCAAGTTCATCGAAAGTGGATTCCATATGCATTCTCTATTGCGTTTTTAATATTGGAGGTTTTATCGGCTTGTATTTTATAGATAGGTTAAACCTTTCATATTTTGGTTCTATCCTACCTTACTAGATTATGATGGTTCCCTGCATTATCTTGAAGAGCTCGTTACTATATTGAAAACTAGCCCAAGATCATCAAAATCAGAGTCCAGATGCAGAAGTTATGGTCGTTTTAGTTTTGATGTTTTTGCTAGTTTTTTGGAGGGCTGGATTATCTGGCCCAAATATCCAAATATCTAGCCCTTGCACTGAGGCTCATGCACCGAAGTCCTTAGCCCTATTTTGTCCCAAGCAACCCGAAATATCCCGGGTAGGGGCAGATAATCCTGCATGTGTCGTCCCTAATGGTCATATTTGGTTGGAGCGGCTATAAAAAGCCCCCTTTTCCCCTTGGGATGGTTGCTTGCATCTCCCTCTCTCCTCCATTGTTTCTACCTTCAAGATCAAATACTCTCAATCCCTCTCATATTTCTTGTATCTTTTTGGGGAATTTGAAAGGGTAAATCTAGATCTAAAACTCCACCAATCCTCTATCCTCTATGTGAGAACATCTTGGGATCTAGATCTTCAGGTTACTTTTGTAGTTTTCCTCTCATGTCCTTCCTCTCTTATTTCCCCAATAGCTTTTATAGCTTTGGTGGAATTTGAAAGTGGGGGACTTTCCATTGCATTAGGTGCATTAGTTTGAGTCCTCTACTGAGAATCGATTGATGAAAGCTTTTGTTCTTGTTACTCTTGGGTTCTTAGAGCATCTCCAAGAGCTTACCCATATATGGGTAAGAGGGGCAGTAACCGCTTTTTTGGGTAAGATGGAGCAAAAACAAAGCTCCACCAGCTTACCCAAAAGTGCCCCCCACCAATTTTTTTGGGTGATCACCCATTTTTTAGCCCCTCCTACCCATTTTTGGGTAAGTCTAGCTAGATTTTGGGTAAGTCTAGCCAGATTTTGGGTAGGGCGCCACATCAGCGAATACCACTGTGGGAGAACCAACCGCTCCACACGGAAATTTCCTCGTGTTTGCCTGACCATGCCACCGCTTGTCACCATTCCTCTAGCCGCCACATCAGCATGGCCGAGCTCTGCCAAACCCCGACCGACCACCAGCCCCCACCTCCCGTGCTCTCACCAGCCCAACCGTCTCTCCTCCTGGCAAGGATCGAGCCAGAATGGCCATGAGCATCGGCCGGTGGTGGCCTCGATTCGGCCAAGTCCAGCAGCCGCACAGCTCCGTCGCCTCCCCACCTGCGAGCTTCGGTGCCCTGCCCAAACCCCCAGCCACCCCGCATGCACCTCCCCGCCCTTCCCCTGCATCTACCTCATCCGCACCTCCCCACCCCTATCGTGCTCCCATAGCCACCCTACCTCATTGTCCACGCGATTCTCTCCAGCTGGAGGTTACCCTCGTCCTTTGAGGCCTGCAGGTCATGCAGGGAGCCCTCGGTTGGCAGGTCAGGGGAAGTGCAGGTACCCCTGCCTCGTTTGAAGCTCATCGGCATTCGATTTGGTGCGGGAGAACACGACAGATGCCGCCTGTAGGGTTCAGAGATAGGCATGGTGGCTGGGCTAGGCGTGTGGCGGCAGGGAGCTGCGGCAGGCTAGGTGCAATGACGGGGCTAGGCACACAGGAGGGTGTTGTAGTCGATTGGTTGGGAAAAAGGTAGAGGAAAAAGAAATGGGAGAAAAAAGGCATAACCCATTGACATTTGGGTCCCACATGTGTGTGTAAGTTTTGGGTAACCAGTTTTGGGTAAGCTAGAAAAGCGGAGACGTTTCTGATTAACCAAACCTTCTCTTTCCTCTTACGCAAACAACTTTTGCTTAACCATAAATAGGTAAGCTATTGGAGTTCCTCTCAGAACCCTAGACGGTTATGTTCCTTGGGGCCTCCAATTAACCCGTGGAGCTTCCTCAAGTTTGTGGCCTCTTGTGGCATTATCTTGGGAGCCTACAATTGAATTGTGGAGGTTGCCCCAAGATTGTACGAGTTCGGTGACCATCCTTAAGAGTCCCATAGTGGATCGCGGTCTTCCCTTTTGGTGGGAGGGCTCGAGGAGGATACTGTGAGGCCATTTGTGGCGTTTGGGGAGCCTTGTGCATCCCCACATCGCTCCAACGGAGAGTAGAACCTGCAAGGGTGTGAACTTCTGGATACATTGCCGTATCCATGTGCCTCGGTTATTGCTATACCCAAGATCATTTACTTATGCACTTTACTTTGTGATAGCCT
Source organism: Avena insularis (assembly GCA_023614405.1). Lineage (NCBI taxonomy): Eukaryota > Viridiplantae > Streptophyta > Magnoliopsida > Poales > Poaceae > Avena > Avena insularis. The sequence goes on along the minus strand of CM042694.1, from coordinate 280,452,789 downwards.
TCATGCTTGAAGTCATATATCTTTCTATCACGTAGTTGCTTGTCTTACTTAGCATAATTTGTTGGTGCACATAGGTGAACCGTAGTTTATATAGGTTTTATGCTTGACAAAGTATACGTTAGTTTTAGTCTGCATTTGTTAAGCCCCTCTCGTAAGAGTTTTAAACCGCCTCATATTCAATGGCACAAATTATGATGTTTGAAAATTTAGCTTAGTTGATCAACTATGGAGCATACACCCAAATTTAGAGAAAATTCTATATCTGGGTTTTTCTCCTCCTATGAATCCCCAAAATCTATCTTCAGAAGAGAAGTCAAAATATGACCTAGATTCTCTAGATACTAATGTGTTTATTAATGCTATTAGCAATGTAGTTATTTCTTCAATCATGCCTTATCAGAGCGTTCATGAGTTATGGACAAAACTTCAATATAAATATGATGTGTCCAATATTATTAAGGATGATTATATTGCTTCCACTTCCGGCCGTGATGAGTTCTCATCTTCTTCCACTTCACCAATGTGTGGCAAGACAGAAGGTAATGATATGGTGAGTGGTGATGAAAATTGCAATGTTGATAGTAAGCTTACTTTTGATGATCCTTCAACTCTATCTCATTGCAATGCTTCATCTTTGGACATAAAAACTTCTAGCACTATAAATAATTTACATGCTTGTGTTGATAGTCGTTGCATATCATGTATAAATTGCCTCAATAGACATGATGATGATATGCTTGCTATTCCTTGTTGCCTTGATAAAAAATGCTTCTATTTCCTCTATTTGTTGTGTTTCTAAGAGTGAAGAGGAGACTGAAGATTATATGGGTCAAGACCAGATCTTGAATGGAGATTCAAGTAATTCTTCATCATCATCTTCATCATCTCCTGGTACCCACCTATTACTTATGGCTAAGGCTTAAAAGGTATCTCCTACTTTAGAACCCAATTCTTCTCTTGATGATGAGAAATGGGATAATGAGGAAGAAGAGATTAATGTTGCCTTGTTACATGAGAACTGTGAGATTATTTATCATGTTCTTAAGAAGAATGAAATTGTTTTCTCTAACTTCACTGGTATCTTGCGTACTTCTATTTAGAACATATACCATATTGGTATGTTAAAATCTCAAGTTGATGAGAAAAGGAAGAATTGAGAGAGGACTCCCTTGAAATAACATCCTTTAACAATGCTCTAGAGGAAGAGGAAGAGAAAGAGCAAGAGCTTGGAGTTTCTCTTGAGGAAAAGCTTGAATCTATTGGAGATTCACATGATTAAATTATTTCCAAACTCATTAAGGAACGTGACCATGCTATTGCTAAGATTAAAGTGCTTAAAAAGGAAAAGGTTGAATTTGGTGTTATTCATACTAGACTAACTGAGGATCTAGAGAAACTTTACAAGGCTCACAAGGATTTGGAGAGTGAACACTCTACCCTTACCAAGTATGATGAACAACTTCAAATTCGACTAACTAAATATGATACTCTTCTACTCCTTCTAGTGATCATGCAAATGTTATTAATAATGATGCTTCTGCTACTAACTCTATTTCTTGTGAAGCATCTATTTTGAAGGAGAATGTTGAGCTAAAGTCTCAACTTGCTTTGATAACTAGCAATTATGGGAAATTGGAAGAAAGTCATCTTAAACTCACAAGCTCGCATGAGGATCTCCTAGTATCCCATGGTAGGCTAAAATTAGCTGACGAGGCTATTATGTCAAAGGTAACATCTTGTGAGCCTCGTGTAGACATTAGCACCTCTGCTCAAAATTCCATATCACCATGTGCTAGTCCTAGTAATTCATCATTGATACATTGCAAAAGTATCTATAATTTTTGATGTTCCATGCTTGGTTTTATCCACTTTATTGTGTTTTGTTCCAACTTTGGAGTAATTTTCATATGATTTCTTGGACTAACCTATTAACAAGAGCCACAGTGCAGCCTGCTTTTTCTGCTGTTTTGGTTCCAGAAAGTCGAAAATGAATATTCTCGAATTGGACGGACAAAAGCAAAAGTGCCTATTTTTCCGGAAGGGATCAAGTGCCGATCACGAGACGAGAAGGGCCAGGAGCCACCACACACCACCACACTGGCCGTGCGGCCAGGCCTGGCCCGCACCAGGGGGTGGTGTGGCCGCTCCCGGCACCCCCTCGGCCTCTCCTTCCGCCTATATATTGCCCTCGGGATGAAAACCCTAAGTACCCAATCAAAAATCCATGAAAGAGTCTGTAGCTGCCGTCATCTCCATCCCTATATCAGGAGGGATCTGAAGCTCTTCCTGGCACCCTGCCAGAGAGGGGAATTCACCCTGGAGGCCTTCTTCATCACCATGCAAGCCTCTGGTGTGATGCGTGAGTAGTTCATCCTTGGACTACGGATCCATGTAGTAGCTAGATGGCTGGTTCTCCTCCTTTATGCTTTCATGTTTAGATCTTGTGAGCTCCGTTCATGATCAAGATCATCTATTTGTAATTCTTACATGTTGTGTCTGCGGGGATCCGATGGATATTGAGATGCTATTTCAGATTGATTATTGATTCTATCATGTCTTTGTTATTTGTGATCTTGCATGCTTTCCGTTGTTAGTAGCTATCTAGGCCAAGTAGATGCTAGCAACTCCAAGAGTTAGTATTTATGCTCGATAGTGGGTTCATGCCTCTGGTAATCCGGGGAAGTGACAGAAATCTCTAAGGTACTAGATGTGCTGTTGCTACTAGGGAAAAAACAACAATCCTTTGTTCATAGAACAATCATATTGTTTACTTTACACGCAGTTCGTAAAGCAATAATCTGTTGCTTGCAACTTAATCGGAGGGGTTCGATGATAACCTGAAGGTGGATTATTAGTCATAGATGCAGTTGGATGGCGGTCTATGTATTATGTTGTAATGCCCAATCAAGTCTCAAAGGGGTCAAGATGATTAGTATAAGCATGTATTGCTTTCTCGGTGTTTGTCAATTGCCCCGCTGTAATTTGTTCACCCAACATGTTATCTATCTAAGGAGAGCCACCTCTAGTGAACTATGGATCCCGGTCCTTTCTCTTTACATACAATCTACCACTGTTTACTGCTTTGTGTTTAGTTTCTGCAAACTTTTACTTCTTTTCATTCGATACGTTTAATCCTTTGTTTTCCGCAAAAGACGGTGAGATTGACAACCTCATCGCAAGTTGGGGACAAAGTTCTGTGGTTGTGTTGTGCAGGTCTCCACGTTGCTACTAGCACTAGGTCCTCGCCAAAGCTCATTAGTAACAACTTTGGGGTGTTTCCTTGCTCCTACTGGTTCGATTAAACCTTGGTTTCATAACGAGGGAAAACTTTACTGTGCTCATCATACCTTCCTCTTGGGGTTCCTAACGAGCTCTACGTCGAATCGATTTGAGCACATCAAGATCTTTTCTCGCGCTGTCGGAAGTTAAGGACATCTTCACAAGGGGAGTCCCTCATAACCAATCTCTTTACTTTGTTGTTTTTGTTTTGCTTAGTTTCTTTTTGCTTTGTTTGATTCTTTTGTTCTTCAAAAAAAATTGTTTATCAAAAACACAAAAAAATTAAGTCTCCTTTAGTTGTCACCTCTTCCTTAGCTCACCATGTTGATCCCTACATTTACCCTGAAAGACCTTCCAATTGGTAGTGGTTCTATAATTCGGAAAGATAACATTGAAGAATTCTTTAATCATGTTAGTAAGCATGAAGATACTGAGGATAGATCCCTTGTAGAACTTGCTCCAAACTCTGAGATTGCTGCAGCTTCTTTAATTCACATGTTAGAAGCTAGGTTTGTTAATCTCAACCCCTTAATGCAAGTAATGTTTCTTAAGCTTAAGGAAATTGAAGACCCTGAAAAGAGGGATTTTATACTAGAAACTTTGTTTAAGGAGTTCTATGATGTTGCCAAGGAAGCTAGAAAAGTTTTTGAACGTTTCAATATGCTAGGCTCATGTGTATATGTTGTTGGTAAACGAGAAAATATGAACAAAATCGAACCTAATGGGGAGGAAACTAAGATACCAATACCCTTTAAACTAGTAGCAATACATGATGCCATAGAAAAGAATCTTGATTGGATTGTTCCTGCAAACCCTTTTGATCAGAATAGTGAACCCAAGAGCATTGAGAGAGGATCCTCTAGAACTTATTTGGATGATATACCTTGCCCTGTTGAAAATATTTCTGGTATTGATCTTAATGCTTCTTCATTTGAGAACACTTGATTCTTTCTTTGCTTCTTATGCCTAACTTAAAGGCGTTAAAGAAAAGTACTTATTGGGAGATAACCCAAAAGTTTTAGATGAGTCTTGGAAGTTATTACCTCAGTAATAACCTCTCCTTATCCTTTTTATTTGCTTTTTGTGCCAAGAGTAACCTCTAATGAGAGAGAAGTAATGATTAGGAAAGTTGCTGTCCCGAAACAGATTTTTGTGCTTCACCGTAAAAATACGTGAGAGATCTCTGTATGTCGGATTGAGCTGTAATGTTTTGTGCTTCTGCCCCAGGTTTTTATCTAACTTTCGTTAGTTCAACACTTTTTGATTTGAGTAACATAAGGTACTCGAAAAAATTCGTCTTTACCTGCTGGTCTGTTTTGACAGATTTCTGCCATTTTCTGCATTTGCTTCTTGTGGGTTCCTTTTTGAGTTTTTTTGGGGAATTGAGCTTTTTGAAGGAAGTGCTACAGTAGCTAGTGTTCTAATGGAAGTTTATTTGGTGTTAGAACTGAACCTTAAGACTTATTTATCTTAAGTGCACTAATGTTGCTAATGAGATTGTGTGAAGTTTTGTATGAAGGAAAATTTTCAGGTGTATGGAAGGAATGAGTAATGAGATGAAGGATGGACTAAAGCTCAAGCTTGGGGATGCCAAGCGTGTCACCCCAAGAAATATCCAAGAAGTACAAGCGTCAAAGCTTGGGGATGCCCAAGGCATCCCCTTCTTCATCAATAAAAATCCCAGGTTTCTTCCAAACGCTTCATTTTTATTGTTTCATGCACAGTTGTGTTGTTCTTGGAGCGTCTTCTTTTTCATTTTTGTTTTGGTTTTTAGTTTGCCTGGTTTGCTTAGTTTTCTGAATAAATTGGTTGGACCCCCTCTTTCATACTTTGGTTTGCAAATGGTTTGGTTTGGTTTGGAAAAGAGTAGGAAAGTTCATACTTATGTGGTAAAAAGAGCTCGTTTTTGACTGTGGCCTAAGCTTTGTCATGCCATGCTTGATATTGTTTTGGATTTATGCTTAGTATTCTTTGCTGTAGCATGACTTGTTATAAACAATTGAGATTGCTTAATGTGCCTTGGATGAATCATGTGTTGTTTTAGCATATTAAAGCATAGTATAGTGGTATTCTCCTTTGATGCTTTATTTGGGTTGACTTGGCGCATGCTCACACCATGTTATGACTATCTCAAGTCACCATAGCCTTTATGATCCTTTAGTTTTCAACTTGTAGTATCACTTTATGCTTTGATCAATGATGTTTTGTCGCTCTGCATGATTATGGCCATTATTGCTCTCTTAGTTTGTCGCTCCCAGTCTTTTGCTAGCCTCCACAACCAAGTATGAGTTCTACTCATGCATCCAACTCCCTAAACCAAGTTATTCCAAAGAGTCCACCATACCCACCTACTAGCTTATCCTATTCCAAGTATATTCATGCTTTTGTTTACCTTCCAAATTAAACTTGTTATGAGAAAACTAGTGATTAAAGCTCTCACAAACTTGATGGCACACTTTACTTTACTTGCCCTTAATAAACTTGAACCATTGTGTCATCTATGTTGTATATGCTTGCACTTATTTGTTGGGAATTAGCAGAACCATGCTTTCATGGGGAACGCTTTCACCATTGCACTTGGTACTTGTACCTAGTTGATATCATGCTCTTTTGTATATGGATGTCGATTGTGAAATGAAAGGAGCTTGTAAGTCCATGGAGTTATGTATATGTGTTAGAGAAACGCCTGGGTCGCTGGTCTAATCCATGCCGACATGGTGGAAACCTGCAATAACCATAATGAGTGTCTATCAAGCATTCTTCTTATAAAAAAGAGTCCTATATTGAGAAAAAAGAGAAAAAGAGATACTAAAAGAGGAAAGAGAGAAAAGCACCATATTCCCATGGTAAATAAGAAGAATGCTGAGATGCTCGTTATGCGCTTGCCTGGTCATTTTGATATGGGGATTCTTCCGTATCATCGGGCAAGGGGTACCCCGTTGGCGGTTCTCTATGATACACATGTACTTACGATGACAAGAACTTATTGGTGACTAGACTTGAGTAGCATGAGGAGCGGCCCTCGTATACAAGGGACATGAGATTTCTGACTTATACTTCATCAAGCATGTACACCATAGTTTGTTCACTTTAACCTTAATCACTTCAAGATGCTTATGATGGGGGCAATGAGAGCTGAAAGCTATAAGTACCATAATTTTTGGAAGCTCTTTATGAGACTTGAATCCCTACTTCCTTTAAAAAAGGCCTTTCTTCCACCATTATATTGAGTCTCCACCTTCTACCTTTATGCACCTACTTTGAGAGCATACTGGCCATTCTTAGTTCTATGTGCATTGTCCCAAGACTAGTTGATTGATGCATAACTTGATATTGCTTGTTTTAAACTATTGTATCTAGTCACTCTTATGAACTTTGAAGGTGTCCTATGCATTTATATTTGCTACTCTATTGAGGGACAAGCTGAATACTATTATGCTATGTTTTCTTTATGTGAAACAAACAAACGTCTTGCAAAGCATTGTTATTCATGAATCTTTTGTTTGTGCCTTTTCATGTTGCATCATAGTTTCTTTGCTTATTGCTAGAACTTTGTCTTTCATGTTATGATTGAAGTACTATGATCCCAGCTTTGAATGTTTTGCAAATACTTTGATCAAGTCTTTGATGGTGCATGTCACCTCAAAAATTATTCTTTCTTTTTATCACTTACATACTCGAGGACGAGCAGGAGTTAAGCTTGGGGATGTTGATACATTGCAAATGTATCTATAATTTTTGATGTTCCATGCTTGGTTTTATCCACTTTCTTGTGTTTTGTTCCAACTTTGGAGTACTTTTCATATGATTTCTTGGACTAACCTATTAACAAGAGCCACAATGCCAGCTGCCTGTTTTCTGCTGTTTTTGGTTCCAGGAAAGTCAGAAAATGAATATTCTCGAATTGGACGGACAAAAGCCAAAGTGCCTATTTTTCAGAAGGATCAAGTGCTGAATCACGAGAGAGAAGGGCCAGGAGCCACCACACCACTGGCCACGCTGCCAGCTGGCCCGCGCCGGGGTGGTGGTGGCTCCCTGCACCCCTCGCCTCCTTCCGCCTATATATTGCCCTCGACGAAAACCCTAAGTACCATCAAAATCCACGAAGAGTGCAGAGTCAGCCGTCATCTCCATCCCTAGATCGAGGGATCAAGCTCTTCCGGCACCCTGCCGGAGAGGGAATTCACCACGAGGCCTTCTTCATCACCATGCAAGCCTCCGGTGTGATGCGTGGGTAGTTCATCCTTGGACTACGGATCCATGTAGTAGCTAGATGGCTGGTTCTCCTCCTTTGTGCTTTCATGTCTAGATCTTGTGAGCTCCGTTCATGATCAAGATCATCTATTTGTAATTCTTACATGTTGTGTTTATGGGGATCCGATGGATATTGAGATGCTATTTTAGATTGATTATTGATTCTATCATGTCTTTGTTATTTGTGATCTTGCATGCTTTCCGTTGTTAGTAGCTATCTTGGCCAAGTAGATGCTAGCAACTCCAAGAGTTAGTATTTATGCTCGATAGTGGGTTCATGCCTCTGGTAATCTGGGGAAGTGACAGAAATCTCTAAGGTACTAGATGTGCTGTTGCTACTAGGGAGAAAACAACAATCCTTTGTTCATAGAACAATCGTATTGTTTACTTTACACGCAGTTCGTAAAGAAATAATCTGTTGCTTGCAACTTAATACTGGAGGGGGTTCGGATGATAACCTGAAGGTGGATTATTAGTCATAGATGCAGTTGGATGGCTGTCTATGTATTATGTTGTAATGCCCAATCAAGTCTCAAAGGGGTCAAGATGATTAGTATAAGCATGCATTGCTTTCTCGGTGTTTGTCAATTGCCCCGCTGTAATTTGTTCACCCAACATGTTATCTATCTAAGGAGAGCCACCTCTAGTGAACTATGGATCCCGGTCCTTTCTCTTTACATACAATCTACCACTGCCATCGCTTTGTGTTTACTTTCTGCAAACTTTTACTTCTTTCCATTCGATACGTTTAATCCTTTGTTTTCCGCAAAACACGGTGAGATTGACAACCTCATCGCAAGTTGGGGACAAAGTTCTGTGGTTGTGTTGTGCAGGTCTCCACGTTGCTACTAGCACCGGTAGTGCGCCCTGCCAAAGCTCAGCTAGTAACAACTTTGGGGTGTTTCCTTGCTCCTACTGGTTCGATTAAACCTTGGTTTCATAACTGAGGGAAAACTTACTGCTGTGCTCATCATACCTTCCTCTTGGGGTTCTAACGGCTCTATTCGAACGACGAGCACATCAAGATCTTTTCTGGCGCCGTTGCCGGGAAGTTAAGGACATCTTCACAAGGGGAGTCCCTCATAACCAATCTCTTTACTTTGTTGTTTTTGTTTTGCTTAGTTTCTTTTTGCTTTGTTTGATTCTTTTGTTCTTCAAAAAAAATTGTTTATCAAAAACACAAAAAAATTAAGTCTCCTTTAGTTGTCACCTCTTACTTAGATCACCATGTTGATCCCTACATTCACCCTAAAAGACCTTCCAATTGGTAGTGGTTCTATAATTTGGAAAGATAACATTGAAGAATTCTTTAATCATGTTAGTGAGCATGACGATACTGAGGATAGATCCCTTGTAGAACTTGCTCCAAACTCTGAGATTGCTGCAGCTTCTTTAATTCACATGTTAGAAGCTAGGTTTGTTAATCTCAACCCCTTAATGCAAGTAATGTTTCTTAAGCTTAAGGAAATTGAAGACCCTGAAAAGAGGGATTTTATACTAGAAACTTTGTTTAAGGAGTTCTATGATGTTGCCAAGGAAGCTAGAAAAGTTTTTGAACGTTTCAATATGCTAGGCTCATGTGTAGATGTTGTTGGTACACGAGAAAAGATGAACAAAACCAAACCTAATGGGGAGGAACCTAAGATACCAATACCCTTTAAACTAGTAGCAATACATGATGCCATAGAAAAGAATCTTGATTGGATTGTTCCTGCAAACCCTTTTGATGAGAATAGTGAACCCAAGAGCATTGAGAGAGGATCCTCTAGAACTTATTTGGATGATATACCTTGCCTTGTTGAAAATATTTCTGGTATTGATCTTAATGCTTCTTCATTTGAGAACACTTGATTCTTTCTTTACTTCTTATGCCTAACTTAAAGGCGTTAAAGAAAAGTACTTATTGGGAGATAACCCAAAAGTTTTAGATGAGTCTTGGAAGTTATTACCTCAGTAATAACCTCTCCTTATCCTTTTTATTTGCTTTTTGTGCCAAGAGTAACCTCTAATGAGAGAGAAGTAATGATTAGGAAAGTTGCTGTCCCGAAACAGATTTTTGTGCTTCACCGTAAAAATTCGTGAGAGAGCTCTGTATGTCGGATTGAGCTGTAATGTTTTGTGATTCTGCCCCAGGTTCTTATCCAACTTTCGTTAGTTCAACACTTTTTGATTTGAGCAACAGAAGGTCCTCGAAAAAATTCGTCTTTACCTGCTGGTCTGTTTTGACAGATTTCTGCCATTTTCTGCATTTGCTTCTTATGGGTTCCTTTTTGAGTTTTTTTTGGGGAATTGAGCTTTTTGAAGGAAGTGCTACAGTAGCTAGTGTTCTAATGGAAGTTTATTTGGTGTTAGAACTGAACCTCAAGACTTATTTATCTTAAGTGCACTAATGTTGCTAATGAGATTGTGTGAAGGAAAATTTTCAGGTGTATGGAAGGAATGAGTAATGAGATGAAGGATGGACTAAAGCTCAAGCTTGGGGATGCCACGCGTGTCACCCCAAGAAATATCCAAAAAGTACAAGCGTCAAAGCTTGGGGATGCCCAAGGCATCCCCTTCTTCATCAATAAAAATCCCAGGTTTCTTCCAAACGCTTCATTTTTATTGTTTCATGCACACTTGTGTTATTCTTGGAGCGTCTTCTTTTTCGTTTTCGTTTTGGTTTTTAGTTTGCTTGGTTTGCTTAGTTTTCTGAATAAATTGGTTGGACCCCCTCTTTCATACTTTGGTTTGCAAATGGTTTGGTTTGGTTTGGAAAAGAGTAGGAAAGTTCATACTTATGTGGTAAAAAGAGCTCGTTTTTGACTGTGGCCTATGCTTTGTCATGCCATGCTTGATATTAGTTTGGCTTTATGCTTAGTATTCTTTTCTGTAGCATGACTTGTTATAAACAATTGAGATTACTTAATGTGCCTTGGACGAATCATGCGTTGTTTTAGCATATTAAAGCATAGTATAGTGGTATTCTCCCATGATGCTTTATTTGGGTTGACTTGACGCATGCTCACACCATGTTATGACTATCTCAAGTCACCATAGCCTTTATGATCCTTTAGTTTTCAACTTGTAGTATCACTTTATGCTTTGATCAATGATGTTTTGTCGCTCTGCATGATTATGGCCATTATTGATCTCTTAGTTTGTCGCTCCCAGTCTTTTGCTAGCCTCCACAACCAAGTATGAGTTCCACTCATGCATCCAACTCCCTAAACCAAGTTATTCCAAAGAGTCCACCATACCCACCTACTAGCTTATGCTATTCCAAGTATATTCATGCTTTTTTTTACCTTCCAAATTAAACTTGTTATGAGAAAACTAGTGATTAAAGCTCTCACGAACTTGATGGCACACTTTACTTTACTTGCCCTTAATAAACTTGAACCATTGTGTCGTCTATGTTGTATATGCTTGCACTTATTTGTTGGGAATTAGCAGAACCATGCTTTCATGGGGAACACTTTCACCATTGCACTTGGTACTTGTACCTAGTTGATATCATGCTCTTTTGTATATGGATGTCGTCGGTGTGAAATGAAAGGGGAGCTTGTAAGTCCATGGAGTTATGTATATGTGTTAGAGAAACGCCTGGGCCGCTGGTCTAATCCATGCTGACATGGTGGAAACCTGCAGCGTAACCATAATGAGCTGTCTATGAAGCATTCTTCTTATAAAAAAAGAGTCCTATATTGAGAAAAAAGAGAAAAAAAGAGATACTATGAAAAGAGGAAAGAGAGAAAAAAGCACCATATTCCCATGGTAAATAAGAAGAATGCTGAGATGCTTGTTGTCTGCTTGCCTTGTCATTTTGATATGGGGATTCTTCCGTATCATCGGGCAAGGGGTATCCCGTTGGCGGTTCTCTATGATACACATGTACTTACAATGACAAGAACTTATCGGTGACTAAAGTTGAGTAGCATGAGGAGCAGCCCTCGTATACAAGGGACATGAGATTTCTGACTTATACTTCGTCAAACATGTACACCATAGTTTGTTCACTTTAACCTTAATCACTTCAAGATGCTTATGATAGGGGCAATGAGAGCTGAAAGCTATAAGTACCATAATTTTTGGAAGATCTTTATGAGACTTGAATCCCTACTTCCTTTAAAAAAAGGCCTTTCTTCCACCATTACATTGAGTCTCCATCTTCTATCTTTATGCACCTACTTTGAGAGCATACTGGCCATTCTTAGTTCTATGTGCATTGTCCCAAGACTAGTTGATTGATGCATAACTTGATATTGCTTGTTTTAAACTATTGTATCTAGTCACTCTTATGAACTTTGAAGGTGTCCTATGCATTTATATTTGCTACTCTATTGAGGGACAAGCTGAATACTATTATGCTATGTTTTCTTTATGTGAAACAAACAAACGTCTTGCAAAGCATTGTTATTCATGAATCTTTTGTTTGTGCCTTTTCATGTTGCATCATAGTTTCTTTGCTTATTGCTAGAACTTTGTCTTTCATGTTATGATTGAAGTACTATGATCCCAGCTTTGAATGTTTTGCAAATACTTTGATCAAGTCTTTGATGGTGCATGTCACCTCAAAAATTATTCTTTCTTTTTATCACTTACCTACTCGAGGACGAGCAGGAGTTAAGCTTGGGGATGTTGATACATTGCAAATGTATCTATAATTTTTGATGTTCCATGCTTGGTTTTATCCACTTTCTTGTGTTTTGTTCCAACTTTGGAGTACTTTTCATATGATTTCTTGGACTAACCTATTAACAAGAGCCACAGTGCCAGCTGCCTGTTTTCTGCTGTTTTTGGTTCCAGGAAAGTCAGAAAATGAATATTCTCGGAATTGGACGGGACAAAAGCCAAAGTGCCTATTTTTTGTGAAGGGATCAAGTGCCAGAATACGAGACGGAGAAGGGCCAGGGAGCCACCACACCACCTGGCCGTGCGGCCTGGCCTGGCTCGCGCCAGGGGGTGGTGTGGCCGCTCCCGGCACCCCCTCGGCCTCTCCTTCCGCCTATATATTGCCCTTGGGACGAAAACCCTAAGTACCCGATCAAAAATCCACGAAAGAGTCTGTAGCCCCCGTCATCTCCATCCCTAGATCAGAAGGGATCTGGCTCTTCGGCACCTGCACGGAGAGAATTCACCACGAGGCCTTCTTCATCACCATGCAAGCCTCCGGTGTGATGCGTGAGTAGTTCATCCTTGGACTACGGATCCATGTAGTAGCTAGATGGCTGGTTCTCCTCCTTTATGATTTCATGTTTAGATCTTGTGAGCTCCATTCAATATCAAGATCATATATTTGTAATTCTTACATGTTGTGTTTGTGGGGATCCGATGGATATTGAGATGCTATTTCAGATTGATTATTGATTCTATCATGTCTTTGTTATTTGTAATCTTGCATGCTTTCCGTTGTTAGTAGCTATCTTGGCCAAGTAGATGCTAGCAACTCCAAGAGTTAGTATTTATGCTCGATAGTGGGTTCATGCCTCTTGTAATCTGGGGAGGTGACAGAAATCTCTAAGGTACTAGATGTGCTGTTGCTACTAGGGAGAAAACAACAATCCTTTGTTCATAGAACAATCGTATTGTTTACTTTACACGCAGTTCGTAAATCAATAATCTGTTGCTTGCAACTTAATACTGGAGGGGGTTCGGATGATAACCTGAAGGTGGATTATTATTCATAGATGCAGTTGGATGGCGGTCTATGTATTATGTTGTAATGCCCAATCAAGTCTCAAAGGGGTCAAGATGATTAGTATATGCATGTATTGCTTTCTCGGTGTTTGTCAATTGCCCCGCTGTAATTTGTTCATCCAGCATGTTATCTATCTAAGGAGAGCCACCTCTAGTGAACTATGGTTCCCGGTCCTTTCTCTTTACATACAATCTACAACTGTTTACTGCTTTGTGTTTACTTTCTAAAAATTTTTACTTCTTTCCATTCGATACGTTTAATCCTTTGTTTTCCGCAAAACACGGTGAGATTGACAACCTCATCGCAAGTTGGGGACAAAGTTCTGTGGTTGTGTTGCGCAGGTCTCCACGTTGCTACTAGCACCGGTAGTGCGCCCTGCCAAAGCTCAGCTAGTAACACCTTTGGGGTGTTTCCTTGCTCCTACTGGTTCGATTAAACCTTGGTTTCATAACTGAGGGAAAACTTACTGCTTTGCTCATCATAACTTCCTCTTGGGGTTCCCAACGAGCTCTACGTCGAACGACGAGCACACAAATCATCTCATATTATTTATACATCTTTTGATGAATTACATTCCTTTCCTTGTTGCTACTAACCTTGTAGAGGAAATCAATGAAGCTTCTACTTCCTCTAGTATTTGTGTTGTTACTAACCTTGTAGAGGAAATCAAAGAGCTAAATTTCTAATTCTCTTCTTTGAAAAATGATTGATGGCCTGCAAGAGCATATGTTTGTCAGAGCATGTTTTTGTGGAAGTATTAGTTTTAGTTTTTATATCGATCCCAACAAGGAGCTTAGCAAAATGATTATCTGTGGTGTTTCGGTCGCACTCAAGGTGTCACTTGTCTGGAGTTACTTGACTACAAGTAGAGGAGGAAATGAATGAGTGGAAAGAAAGTAGTTTTGAATATTGAATGGTACTTAAAGTAAATAACATATAAGTAAAAGAGCATGGAGGATGTTTGAGATTTCCTGTAGATGATAAGTTAGGCGTGGGAAGAAACGTTTCATGGTGATAGTGAATGCAAATGGAACAAAATGGGATAAGTGAATATAGTACTTCTTATTCATATGTGAATAGGCAAGCAATCTATATACTTATCAAGAGTCCTCTTAGAAGAATCTTCTCGATTCCAATGATCCTTCTACCTATTACCAAAGCCATGGTCAACACATCAATAAAGGTCTTTCGACTAGATCAAGTCTTTAATCTTGATGGTTCCTTGTTATCCATGAGTTATACTAGATCCGCTTTGATATCGGTCGTGTCACTCGGGGGTCACCAATTTGCTAGTAAACAAGTTCATATCTATCAGATCTCAGGATCATGTTATCCGGGCCCTTAAATTGGATAACAAGCATTAGGAAAACAAAGATAATCATTATCACAATATAATATTCACGACGATAATTACAAATGGATGGAAATAAAGGAGGCACATCACATCTCACCAATTCCCTACATCCCCCACGCATATGGGAGTTTACTCACACATGAGAGGAGAATAGATCAAAGAAATATTCATATTGCAAATGGAAATCATCTCGACTTTACTGTAGCAAACCACAATGAAGTTGAAGATCAAATCAAATACAACTAAAAGTAGTAATAGAGGTTTGAAAACCTAATATTACAAGTATGAATCTCTCTCTCTTGGTACAAGTGGGGAATTATGATGGAGTTGATGGTTAAGAGGCTTGAGATCTTCCAAGAAAGAGGTGGAGTTCTTCTTGTTCTTCGGATATGATCTCTCTCTTCTAGGACGGTGTTTGGCGGCTGTGTGTGTCTTCTGCCCGAGTGGCCTTCGCAAAAGATGCTTTTATTTATATAACAGAGGAGGTGATGTTGTATTGTATGGGCATACAAATACGGGTGGCCTCCGTTCATATTATTGGTCGTTAAACCTCAAGTAGCACTCATATGGAATTTTCTTCAATTGGAGATTTGCTGATTTAGGTGTGATTAGCCCAAAAATGATCTCGGATCTTCCAAAATTGTCCATTACCTGAAAGTCATCACAAAAGAACAAGGTTTCGCTAACTTGTGATATTAGAGTTAGTTGAAAGACTAAAATCAATGAAAGCAAGTGAAAACCAATGGAAAATCCTCGATAAAAGGAGTCCAGATTTGGAGCTATCAACCTCCCCAAGATTAGCTGTTACTCGCCCTTGAGTGATAAAGCAATAAAGAATAATAGCGAGAAATAAAGTTAGGTAGAGAAACTCAAAAGTCCAAGGTGGTATCACACTCCATCATCACAACTCCTGCAACCTTAAACATAAGCATAATATATTTCAACAGTTGCACATAAGTGTGCTTCCTAACCGCGTGTAACTCGCTAGTTAATAGATCTTTAAACTTAAAAGGGATTGTTAAGAATTTGGTTAGGCTTGCAAATCAATTCTTTCAGCACCTCTCTTCTTATGAGAGTAAAATTATTTTTGAGTAGTCAAATTAAGGGTTCACTAGTAAATGTCAAAAGAAGGATAAACCTAGAGCTTTGATTATCACCCACTTCAAAATTCGTGGCCTTCTAACACCCAATATTTTCCTTATTTTTCAAGAATTTCGATTCTATAGTATTCAAGTGATGCCAAGACTTTCATTTGGATCAAATAAATTTAGCACAAACTATAATAGGATCTCTCTTTAGCTTTAGTATTTCAGCCCATGGAACTAAAATTTTGCACACCGCAACATTGCTAAAAATGTCTAGCCAACTCATAGCCGAAATCTGAGATGAACTCAAGATCGTTCATAGGCCATCAAAGTTTTTAGTTCCATATAATTGTGGTACTTTCACAATTCATTTCAACATAAAAAATTATTTTCAACTCATCAAGACAAGTTTGGCACCCCCTCAACCACCGCAAAATTTCCATTCCTTTAAAAAATTCTCTTTCGAAAAGTGTCATCAAGTCAAAACCATTAAGATGTGGAGTTGAACACTGCTAAGATTAAGCCCTTAAGACAAAAACACATCACCAAAGTTGTCAGAAAGACACTTTCTCTTGTTCTTAAAAATATTGGAATTGATCCAATGCAGTTGTTTTTCAAACTAAGAGTAATCAGGAATAATAATGCTAGATTGTTTCAGCTCAAACTGCTATCCATTTCGGGCCGATTCTTTTCAGCCATAGGATGGACGCCGATGAGGACACGCAGTGACATCGCAACAGAGCCCTGTTATCCCGTGAGGTGGACCCCGCTGCGGGCCCGGGTGAAAGATTCCATACCGTAGACAGGTATACCGCATGCCGCTATACCCCGCTTCACTGGAAGGTGGGCTGCGAGCGCAACATGGGCCCGCCATCAACATAGGCGGGTTCGAATGCGCATGGTGAAAGGCGTTCCCTACACGACAACGCTCCACACCCACCGGGTTGCGGGTTCCGCAAGAAGCCGACATGGCGCCGTGAGCCGATGTTGGCAGCGGTTTATCGCGGTCATGGGGTCCCCAAGAGAACCGACGTTGCAGCATAGATCCTAGACCGCCACGTATTTTCGCGGATACGAGGCCCGCATAGAGCGGACGTGGAAGCATACGGTATGGCCGGACGCGGGTCATCGCAGAAGTGGGGCCCGTGTGAAGCTGCCATGCCACCGTAAGACCGTGTCAATCACGTTTTCTCATGGACGTGGGGCGTTTCAGTGATTGCGTGGCATGGTGACCCCATGTTGTCTGTTGTTTCTCGTGGGCGTGGTGCCGTCTGGAGCGGATGGCGCGATGTCAGGCCTCGGTGTATGTCATCGTGGAGCGTAGACGACGCGGGTTATCATGGTGGGATCGTGGCGTGTGACCCTTTCGTATCCAACCTGTTAGCGTAGGCTATAGACGCGGGTTGTCGCGGTGAGATCGTGCACTGGCAACGATAACGATATGTGTGTATAATACGGGCTGGAGGTACGCTCCTTCACGCGTAAACTAGCTTTGCGACTCGACCTACGACTTCGGCTCTCTATAAGTACTGGTTCGTGGTCGACTCGCTAATGCATCTTCTTCTCTCTCTCTACGTGATGTTCTCAGCCGGGCTGTTGCTAGGCAGGAGTTTTATTCCACCCAACATTGTCTATTCTTCAGCCAACACTAGATCGAATTTCACTCTAGCTTAGCATGCACGCCTCTATTGATAAGCAACCACTACCGCGACGCTTCGTCTTCGTCTTCTCCTCTTGGAGTGTGTGCCTGAGATACCCGGCGGTACGTTTGTTATTCTTCCTCGCTAATGTTGTTTGCTTCATTTCTACATAGATTTACTAATCTCTCATCTGTTCGCTTGGTTCTTTCAAAGGTTACGCCTGTACGTGATGTCCTGTTCGGCGAGATACTTCTACGTCAAAGCTGTGAAAGGGACCAAAGGCCAAAGGTAAACCGTAGTTCGATATTTACGCGCGTTTCTTTTTCGCTGTCGTTTTACTGTTCGTTTTCCGACAGGTTTGTGACCACTAATACATCTGCCTGTTTTTTTTTCAAGAAATGCGTCTTGCACGCTCACGCTATTATTAGGGGGATTCTGTGTATAAAGGATCCAAAGGTATCATGTACTTCTTTAGGTGTATTTCTTTCTCGCTACCTTTTTTTCTGCTATTTTCTGGCAGATATACTAATCGCTAATACATCTTCTAGGTTTTCTATTTTTGCAGCCGATGCGAGTGTGCACAGTTGCTATTCGTCGAGAGGGTCCTGCGTTTAAAGGCGACTTTAGACATATAGTAGTTATTTAGATTAGATGTGTTGGTATAGCGTAGTGTACTGTACGCTAGGTGTGCTGTACGTAATCTGTGTTTTATGCGTATATACCGACGTGTTGGATGTAATCATTAAGAAATAAAAAATAACTTCTATTTTTTTGTTCTTCGTTATTCGGCGATGCTGTGTTTTTACTTCCCATATTAAATGACTCAGGTTTTCATGTTTTTCTTCTTTTTGCGATGTTCCGTAGCTCATGCACTTTATGTGTGACCTTGCATCTCCTCTCCTCCACTCTCTTCGGTTTGCTCGGATCTGTAAGAACATCCTCTTCCATGGACTACCTGCACGTCATACCTAGGCGTCGGCTCCCCAAAGGAACCGCTAGATCTTCACCGGCTTTACGTACCCGCATGCGTGCCTCTTTGCTAGTTCAAGAGCCACCATCTGTGGCTTTGATGGTAACTCATCATTGTTAGAGAGTTCGCTCTCATCTGCCTCCCGAGGAATGGGACAGAGAGGTTCTGGCGCTGCGTGTTTTGGCTCGCCAGCGTTTTTACATCACGTCAGCTGCTAACAAGACGGTGGTGGACAACATCCGTCGAAACACGAGCTTTGGAAAGGTCACAACGGAAGTCGATGAGGCGTTCACGAGCATTGACGACAAGACTGAGAGAGGGAGCTAGTCCAATGACGCAGTGCTCCTCAGGAACAAACTATCCGGGATGACGTTGCAAAGAATTAGGTAGACATGGTGGATCTTTTCTCCCTGTACTCGGCTTTTGTGTAAGGTTTCTGCCATGTTTAGGTTCTTATGTGTGTTGGATACTGACTCTTTTTCGTTTCAAATAAATTGTATGTTGTCCTGTCTGAAACAGTTTGATGAGGGAATACCAATCTGGGTATGCCCATGAAGCAGAGTCACCAGCTGGAGCGAGCCGACTGAAGCGAAGCTCAAAGCGGATCGACTCGCCAAATACGACGACTGACGCATATTGGACCCAAACGACTCGCCGACTGGAGGCCCAAGACAGCGACTCCAATATAAAGCCCATTAGCACACTTGTAAACCCTAACTGGCTACATATATAAAGCAACTAGGGGCATCCCTTTGAGGGGGATCGCTCTGATCTCTCCCTCGTCTCATTAGATCTAGTCTCTCCCACCGCCTCCGGTGACTCCATATAAACCAATCTATGACCTTATACTGGATTGCTAGCAGGACGTAGCGATCCTCCATCGAGGGACGTGAACCTGGATACATCGCGTGCCAATCTTGCTTCTAGATTCTCCTACGTCGTCTTGCCCTTTTCTCTACGTAAGCTACCCTTTAGCATCTGCGTGATCAATACAACGACAGTTGGCGCCCGCCGTGGGGCAAGAGGTGCTTGGAGGCAACAATCCGGACGAGATCCCTTGTCGTCAACTATGGCCAGATAATATCTGCTCAGACTGATTCCTCCATCGACAAACCCCGCGGCGACTGGACAACACCCCATGGTAGTTAGACGCGCGTGGCAGTCGCCATCCAAATACTCAAGATCGATTCATATGGCTGGCCGTTGAGTTTTCTGTTCCATCTTCGTTCTATAATTAATTGATCTATGGACTAATTATTTTAATCACATGCATGCTACTCGTAGGCACTGTTTGGAGGACCCGATTCATACAGCTGGTTGACTAGATCACTCGCATCTATGAGCCAAAGAATAATTCAGAGGCATCAGATCATGTCACCAGATCCAAGTCCTGAGGCAGGCTTCTGTTATTTTCAGATCCAAGAAGCATGGGCGTATGTGATGCATCTACCAGATTAGCGTGAAGTTGTCTCTCTCCGACTCGATCTTTTTTCTAATTGATATATTATATGTTGCTAACTCATTGTTTTGCATGTACGAGCGATCTTCCAAATTCGATATCCGCTCGTCTTTTCTGCTTGTCACGGCGGGGTCGACTCCATCCTTCTCCCATCGCAACCGATTGCGCCACTACGACTCCGTCGATGCACCGGTTTCGTATGGGCGTGGGGACTCGCCCGTCGCGGTCTCGCCTTCGCGGAGTCGCCGGCCGCGGAGTCATCAATGGCGACCAGATCGCATCTACATGCTGTTCAAAAACCGCTATCTCAATGCTCTCAATGCTCAAGTATTGAAGGCTGATCGGCCTCGTCAGCTACAAGATCGGTTTCACACTGAGTTGTTAATTACATCCCATCTTGCTTTGATTAATTTATCAATTGATATTTTATTAAATCTAATCTCTCGTCATATGTCTATTGTTAACATGCACTGATCGGTCTCGTATAAGAGCTGTAACCGGAAGACGCCGCATGCAGTTGCCGATTTGATACAGGGCAGTTTCTATCTCGTCTATCTATCTAACTATTAATTATTATATTCTAATCTTGCATACATGTGGCTTGAGTGAATTGTTTGGAGCATTGATCCAATAATACATGACAAGATTGACTACCGGCCGGGTCAGCGGCGATAGCGGGCTGCCCTGCGCAACTACAAGGAGATCTATTCCTAATGAGTCAATCTGCTAATTATGTTTCTCTACTAATTTTTCTAATTAGCATCTTAGTGTTTCTGGCTCCCTTGATGTTGTACGTGCACGGCAAGAAAACGTCCATCCATGACGACGGCTGAGTCTAGTCTCAACAAGCCGTGTCCGTGAGAACTTCTATCAGCCAAAACATACACGCTCAATCGCATGGGTCACGCTCAATCGCATGGGTCTGTGACTAATAGGATTATCCAATTCAGTCTCATTTTTCTTATACATTTGTTACTATGCGAGTCAACTATAGTATTTTTAGTTTGATCTAATCTCCAGCGAAGGGCCGATTGGCTTCCTTTATTAATTCTATTTGATCCAATCGCTTTGTCTCTTATTGATTATTTTATTTAGAACTGACTGTCCACACACTTTGTGTTTATTTGTTATGTATGTCTAGCAAGCATAAATCCAAGATCCAATCCTTATCAATTATGGACGAGTAGCGGATGGTAAAATTCAGACGGCTTAACGCCATACATATCAAGGCCAGACAAGTGCACGGAGGAAATCACTAGATAGATACACGCAAACATCTGGTGATATCTATTCAATTATTTTGCCTATCATAATATGTTTGTATAAAGATTTCTGTACTTTCGACTTGTATATATACACATGTTAGAAACTTTACGACTATCATGGTGCACTCGCCAACCTCGTGAACTCTCTGCACTTGGGGACTCGCCTGTCGGCCGCCCTCGCGACCTCGCCTGCCGCGGATTCGCCTTCGTGGAATCGCCGCCCTCGAGGACCACCCGCCACAGACTCGCCATCGCGGTCTCGCCGTCGCGGACTCGCCGCCATCACGGAATCTCCAAGCTTGGGGACTCGCCGCTCTCGTGGACTCTCCATGCCCGGGGACTCGGGGCCCTCGCGGACTCTCCACGCTCGGGGACTCGCCTCCATGTCGCGGACTCGCCGCCCCCACAGACACACCCGCCGCGAACTGGCGTGTTGCATACTCGCCATGCTACCGGCAAAACGCCGCGTCTACTTTGCCATAGCGCGACCTCCGTTCGCCGCGTCGACCCTGTGTCCGCCGCGTCGACTTCGCCATAGCGCGACCTCCGTCCGCCGCGTCGATCCTGTGTCCACCGCGTCAACTTCACCAAAGCGCGACCATACATCTGCCGCGTCGACCCCGTATCCGCCGCGTCGACTTCGCCAAAGCGCGACCATACATACGCCATGTCGACCCCGTGTCCGCTGCATCGAATTCGCCAAAGCGTGACCATACTTCCACCGCGTCAACTCTTTCCGGCTAAGTCGAATGCGTACGCCGCGCCTACTAATGGACCTTCATCGTCCGAGTCGCCAGAGAGGGTCGCATGCCACGCTGCATGGACTCACCACTGGGTGTCTCTTCCCCGGGGAAAAATCAATTTGCCTTTGTCAACCTTTGAAAGAGCGACTCGCAATGGCCAAGTAGTGCGGACGAGGACTCGCAAATCGAGCCTCGGATCGTCCACGAAAAACGCTAACCGAGAGCCATCATTGGAGTCGCCTTGCTCGACTGGCCTTCTGGGCCAAGACAAATGGTAGTGCTACATAAACAACACCATGTCCTGCTCAACCTTAGATAGTACGACTCGCACGGCCAAGTACTGCGGACGAGGACTCGCAAACCGAGCCTCAGATCGTCCAGGAAGAACGCTAAGCCGAGAGCCATCTTTGGAATCGCCATGCGACTAGCCCCCGAGCCCATATGAGAGACTCGCTAACAAAAACAGTGCAATCAATGTCATCGTGGACTCTCAATAATCACGGACTCGCCACACTCGGGGACTCTCCCCTCGCGGACTCGCAATCATCGCGGACTCGCCACACTCGGGGAATCTCCCCTCGCGGACTCGCAATCATCACAGACTCGCCACACTCGGGGACTCACCCTTGTGGACTCGCAATCATCGCAGACTCACGACACTCGGGGACTCTCCCCTCGCGTACTCGCAATCATCGCGGACTCGCCACATACGAGGACTCTCCCCTCACAGACTCACAATTATCACGGACCCGCCCCGCTCGGGGACTCTCCCCTCGCAGACTCGCTCACCATGAACTCTCCCCATGCGGACTCGCCATGCTCGGCAACAACCACTACTATTTTTAGAATATGCATCTCTAAAGAGCCTCAAGTTGCCTCTGATGGGTTCGTAGCATGGAAAAAAAAATTTCTACCGCAAGAACGAACAAAACCCAGATCTAATCTAGATAAAAGCCAAGATCTAATCTATTAGACATGTGCAACGAGATAGATCTGTACTAACCCTCGTAGAACCGAAAGCGTTACAAGATTAGATCTCGGGGTTGATGTAGTCGATCACTTGCCGATCTCAAGATCATGTGGATGATCCTTCCAGCGCCGCGTTCCGGCAGCGCTTCCGCAGTCGGTCACACGTGCGGAGTCGAAGCAGACCTTCCTCTCCCCGTTCTAGCGAGCAGCGGAGGTAGTAGATCTTCTCCACGGAATCCCAGCAGCACAACGGTGTGGTGGTGGTGGTAGAGTGGAGAATTCTGCAGGGCTTCGCCTAAGCCGGAGCAGAGCTAAGGAGGAGGAGAGAGGCAACTTAAGATCTAGAGAATAGAAGGGGCAAGGGGGTTTGTGCCTCCACCCCTCTATTTAAAGGAGGGAGGCGCCATGGGGAGGTGGAGTCCTTGTAGGACTCCCCTCTCCCTTGGCCGGCGGATCAAGGAGGTGGGGGGAGAGTCCTACTCCCCCACGAATCCTTGTCTTACCCCATATGGATTCCTTGATCCTTTCTTGGTTTTCAAGTAAACTCCAAGAAATCTTCCAGAACCTTCCGGAACATTCCGAAACCTTCTAGAATCCCCATGCAAATACTCCGGAACATTTCCTAACTTAGAAAATGATCCCCAATATATGAATCTTATTCCCCAGACAATTCCGGATCTCCTCGTGATGTCCCGGATCCAATCCGAGACTCCGAACAACATCCGGTCTCCAACGCACATTCCATATCTACTTAAAACAACTTCGAACCTTAAGTGTGTCACCCTACGGTTCGTGAATATGCAGACATGATGGAGACACATCTCCGATCAATAACCATTAGCGGGATCTGGAGATCCATAACAGCTCCCACATAATCAAAGATGACTTTGTGATCGATAGAACCATTTAACATACGAAACCAATTCCCTTTGTCACGCGATACTCTACTTATCCGAGGTTTAATCGTCGGTATCTCCATACCTAGTTCTACCTCGTTACTGATAAGTACTCTTTACTCGTTCCATGATATGTCATCCCTTGTGACCTAGTCACATACTTGCAAGCTAACTAGATGACATTCCACCGAGAGGGCCTAGAGTATATCTATCTGTCATATGGATGGACAAATCCCAATCTTGGTCCATGCGCTTCAACACATACTTTCAAAATACCCAATGTCACCTTTATAACCACCCAGTTACGAAGCGGCGTTTGATGTCATCAAAGTACCCATCTGGTGATGGTGATTAACATAGCGTCATGGTCGAAGGATTAGGTTACTATGCATTTGAAAAGCTTGTAGCAAAACGAACTTAATGACTTGATCTTATGCTATGCTTATTATGGGTGTGTGTCCATCACATCATTCTCCTAATGATATGATCTTGTTATTAACGACATCCAATGTCCATGATCAGGAAACCATGATCATCCATTAATCAACAAGCTAGCTTAACAAGAGGCTTACTAGGGACTCTTTTATGTTTACAAAACACACAAGTATTAATGTTTCCGGTTAATACAATTATAGCATGGGATGTAAATATTTATCATAAACATAAAGATATAATAATAACCACTTTATTATTGCCTCTTGGGCATATCTCCAACAGTCTCCCACTTGCACTAGAGTCAATAATCTAGTTAAAAACTTGTGCACTCAACACCTATGGCTTTCTGGTGTTGTATAGACACTATTGCTAGTGGTAAACATAATCTTCGGATCTGACACTTCCAGGTCCGTGTGTATTTGCATGTCCTTGCGTCTCTACGCATTACTCATTCTCCAATGAGATGGCATTGTATAAATTTGGTCCTTTGGTGAGACCTTTAGTTCCTTGGGATTAAATCATGTTAATACAATTGTCATACAATGTATCTTCATAGTATTATCCTGCTATGAACCACACCTAGCTTGATAACAAACTACTTGACGCAAATGCCCTCATTTGCTGCTACAATAGTAGTCATATACTTAGCCTTTTGTTGTAGTATCTGTCACAATGTTTTAACTTTGGTACTCAACCAAATCCGTTATGGAACTTCCTTTCCATTACATTGTGCCACCCATAGTTTAAATTGAGATAAACTTAATTTGTGACAAAACTAGTATCAATGTAACAATTTACAATGAACTATTTGTCATCACTATATAAATAATATATTCTTAGTTCTTCCAAAGATCATAGGAATATCCCTACTATTGTCCAATGATCATCTTATGAGTCATTCTGGTATATGCTCATAACATTTAGAGCATAGGACATATCTGGATGTGTACATCTCAAAGAATGATTGATCAAAATATTCTTGTGATTTCACCAAGTGTCAAAACACTTGAATCTCGTGTCAACACACTTGAATCTTGATTCAGTCCTTTCCGTGTGTCAAGAACCTTTCTTGTTGTTTCCATATTGAACTCATTCAACATCTTATCTATGTACATTTTGCAAAACCATATTAGCGCCTCAATCTATCCATATAGACATTGATGCCTAATTCTTGGGTTATGCCTAAGTCTTTCATCAAAATGAAATTCTTAACCTGTGTCAATAAAAGATACATCATTTCTAATCAACAATATGTCTTTCACATAATGTATTAGAAATATGTCTTAGCGCTCCCACTTAATTTCTTGCAAAATGCAAGCATCTTCATCGTCTTTGATGAAATTAAACCTTTTAACGGTTTCATCATGGTGAAGATTCCAACTCCGCGATGCTCACTTCAACCATTGAAGTTTTACATACTCTTTTAGCATCCTTTGAATTAACAAAACCCTTTGGATCGTGTCATGGACACATCCTAGGTAACCATTCTATTAGAAGAACTTGTTTTGTTTGTTCAACTACCATATATCAAAATATATGTAGTGGTTGCTACATTAATCCGTCCAGACTAAATATCGCTATGAAAGATCAAATCTTATCATAGTCAATTCCTTGAACATTGTCATAAACTCTTTTCGACATGTAGACTATTTCATAGATGTGAAACATCCATGTCTATTTCTTTGTAGATCCATATACGATTGTAAGGTCTTGCACCTTTCTAGAGGGTCTTTCAAATTCAAAGCTTGATTTCACGTGTATGGAATTATCACGGATTTTATGGCTTCAAGCCACTTAACGAAGTCAGGGCCCATCATTGCTTCTTTGCATGTAGTCGGTTCATCATTGTCAAACAACAATGATTTAACTCTCAAATCTTGGCATTTGATTACTTACCCGACCTACTTGGTTCAATAGTAACTTAGATCTCCGTGACCACAACCTTTGAGGTACATGAGCCATGAGCATTGTTGCTGCCTCCGGGACACTTTCCGACGCTGCGCAACTCAGCACATATTAGCCAAGGTTCAACAACCTTGTCAAAGTTCTATTGTCCTCCCACTTAACTTTTCACCAAAATTCCTTCTCAAGAAACTCGACATTCTAAGCGACAAACACTTTTGTCTTTGGTGTTATGGAGGAATACCCAATGGTTATTCTAAATAACCTACAAAGACATGCTCATCCAACTTTGGTTGTAAACACTTTACTTTATGCCTAGCATACCAAAATTTAAGAAAGGACAACCTGGGTTTTATCCCAAACCATGACTTATATGGTGTGTCATTTCAACGGATCACGATGGAGCTCTTTTCAGTGTAAAAGCGGTAGTCACTAAAGCTTTAATCTTTAAAATATAATGGCAGTTTTATAAATGACACCTTTGATCTTACCATGTCAAACAAGGTTTCATTACATATCTTGAACACTCCATACTCCTATGGTGTTTTGGGAAATGCAAATCCATGGAACGATTCCTCAAATCTTAGGTGTTTTGCTAAACTTGTAACTCAAACATCTTTATGATCCAATCATAAACTTTTTTATTTTCTTGTTACAATAATTTTCCACTTCATCTTGAAAGTCTTTGAACATTTTCAAATGTTTCATACTTCTTCCTTATTGAGTAAGTATATACATATACTCACTCAAATCTTTGGAGAAAGCATATGAAGTTGAAATCCATCGCCCACGACTACACATAATGGACTATATACATCAATATATACAAATTCCAATCAGTTAGTCGTCCGTTCCTCTTTTGGCCTATGAACGGAGTTTTAATTATCTCCAGGAAAGTATCACAAGCGTCATTTGATCAAAATCAAAGACTCCAAAAATCCATCAACATGGAGTTTCTTCATGTATCACTTTCAATATAATTTAAACGGTGATGTCACTTCGCAAGTGATCTTTCAATCATTTGTCTTGCGACATTTTAGCATTAGTTTTATGGTCGTTATTTCTCCAACCAGACTTGTATATCATCCATATATTATGGAATACGGTAATTATTTGAACAACCTTTTGTCGTCATAATACCTGATCAAAATAACAATTATTGAAACAAATCTTGAAGGCAAGCTTTGAGTTAACGAGTAACACAACAATCCTTTGTTTGTTTTTGATGAACATCATCACATATTCTCTTGCTAGTTACTTAGGCCATTGCAGTTCATGAATTGTGTTGTCCTGTATGACACTTCATACCAACCAATTCGGTATGCAATACCGCAGAACCACATTGTTTAACAACCAAGGAATACAGCCATAACATGTATCTTCTATATACCTAAGTTGGATATCTCCAATCTTTTCTTTTCTGCCAAATATTTTATTGATTATCTTTCAACAATTCCTTTTCTTTTAAAAGAATCTATCAACATCAATAGTGGTGTCATTCACATGACACATAGTACAAAGTGTGTATAGTCAAATACTAATACCTTTGGACTTGCACTTTGAAGTGGATCACCTTCATCAAATGTTTGGTATTCTTTCAAAGTTCCATTCTTTAGTAATCTTTTAGTGTAGTAAACATTTTACTTACATCTTCTATTCATCCTTATCATGACAACTTTCATGATCAAGCTGCTATAGCTTATAAAGGTGAATTGCGAGTATAATGTTTCTTTTCCAAAACCTTTTGGAGGATTAGGACGACTGGCGTCTTCAACCTTCATAAATTCTCATCAAATATGAGGACATATACTCTATCATGTTGTAACCAACACATTGTTTTAGATATCGCAATACCTTTCACATATGATGGTTTCTGAAACATTGCTTTCAGCTCTTAGATAAACTTGATATTAAAAACAATCTTTTGAGTATCAAGAATCATGGAGGCAAACATGATACATTAGATACTAACACTGGAATTGTTACTCTTGATTTAATACTGTTTATTAAACTTCACAGAGTAAACTGAGCTTGCTGAAAGTTTGCAATAGGACTCTTAAACTTTAGATTGACACTCAAAACAATACGATACCAGTTCGTAAAGCAAATATCCAGAATTTCTATAGTTCCATTATCTCAACTATAACTAAGCGTAAGGTGGTGAACGGATGCCAATGACTACAACAAACTATGCAAATTCACTTTGATTGTGTTTTAGTGATTACACGAACCAAAACCACTACACCAAGTCCGATCATCACGTGAGATGATGTAGCTTCAAAGGCGAACAATCAACATGTTCATCATATCATCCATATGACTCATGCTTTACCTTTCGGTATTCCGTGTTCCAAGACCATGTCTGTACATGCTAGGATTGTCAAGGTTAACCTTAGTATCCGCATGTGCAAATCTGGCTTGCACCCGTCGTATGCACACGTAGAATCTATCACACCCGATCATCACGAGATGCTTCGAAACGACGAGTCTTAGCAACGGTGCCTACTAAGGACGAACACTTTATTACTTGATATTTAGTGAGAGGGATCATCTTATAATGCTACCGTCGCGATCTAAGCAATACAAGATGCATAAAGGATTAACGTCACAGGCAATTCATAATTAGTGTGATATGATATGGCCCTTCCTTCTTATGCCTTTGATCTCCATCTCCAAAGCACGGACATGATCTCCATCATCACCAGCATTGCGACAAGGTCAGTGGCACCGCTTCATGGTTGTCCATCACCACTAGCAACTATTACAACTACTTGGAATAAAGCTATTACAAGATGAATAGACACACAGGTCTTAACAGAATTAAAGACAACCATTAGGCTCCTGTCGGTTGCCATATTACAACAAGGATCATTGCATACATCAAATATAATAACAATCACATGATGGCCATATCACATCACAAAACCCCTGCAAAAACAAGTTAGACGCCTCTAATTTTCTTTGCATGTTTTACGTGGTTTGGGGCTTTCGAATAAGAACGGATCTTACCAACGAAATTGAACCACAACGTTGATACATGTGCTATCATGTGCAAAGTGTAGATTGGATCTATACTATGATGGGAGAGACAGACACCTGCAAAGCCACTTGTGCAATACGAGTTGCATGTCAACTGTGGAGCAAGTCTCATGTGCGATGACATGTAAGGTTAGCCCGGGCCGCTTCATCCCACCATATCGCAAGATGCAAAGTACACAAAAACAAAAGATGGCACGAGCACCAACGCCCACAAAACCATTGTGTTCTACTCGTGCAACAGATCTACACATAGACCTGGCTCTGATACCACTGATGGGTTCGTAGCATGGAAAACAAAAATTTTCTACCGCAACAACGAACAAAACCCAGATCTAATCTAGATAAAAGCCAAGATCTAATCTATTAGATATGTGCAACGAGATAGATCTGTACTAACCCTCGTAGATCCGAAAGCGTTACGAGATTAGATCTCGGGGTTGATGTAGTCGATCACTTGCCGATCTCAAGATCGTGTGGACGATCCTTCTGGCGCCACGTTCCGGCAGCGCTTCCGCAGTCGGTCACACGTGCGGAGTCGAAGCATACCTTCCTCTCCCCGTTCCAGCGAGCAGTGGAGGTAGTAGATCTTCTCTATGGAATTCCATCAGCACGACGGTGTGGTGGTGGTGGTGGAGTAGAGATTTCTGCAGGGCTTCGCCTAAACTGGAGCAGAGCGAAGGAGGAGGAGAGAGGCGGCGGCTAGGGTTTGTTATGGGAGAGGTCTAGGGGTTGGCGGCCCCTCCCCTCTATTTAAAGGAGGGAGGCTCCATGGGAGGGGGAGTCCTAGTAGGACTCCCCTCCCTCCTTGGCCGGCGGATTGGGAGGGGGGGGGGAGGAATCCTCCTCTCCCACGAATCCGTGTCTTGCCCCACAAAGACTCCTTGATCCTTTCTTGGTTTTCAAGCAAACTCCAAGAAATCTTCTTGAACCTTCCAGAACATTCTGAAACCTTCTAGAATCTCCATACAAACACTTCGGAACATTTCCTAACTTAGAAAATGATCCCCAATAAATGAATCTTATTCTCCGGACAATTCCGGATCTCCTCGTGATGTCCCGGATCCAATCCGAGACTCCGAACAACATTCGATCTCCAACACATATTCCATATCTACTTAAAACAACTTCGAATCTTAAGTGTGTCACCCTACAGTTGGTGAATATGCAGACATGATGGAGACACCTCTCCGATCAATAACCATCAGCGGGATCTGGAGATCCATAATGGCTCCCACATATTCAACGATGACTTCGTGATCGATAGAACCATTTAACATACGAAACCAATTCCATTTGTCACGCGATACTCTACTTATCAAAGGTTTGATCATCGGTATCTCCATACCTAGTTCTACCTCGTTACTGATAAGTACTCTTTACTCGTTCCATGTTATGCCATCCCTTGTGACCCAGTCACATGCTTGCAAGCTAACTAGATGACATTCCACCGAGAGGGCCCATAGCATATCTATCCGTCATATGGATGGACAAATCCCAATCTTGGTCCATGTGCTTCAACACATACTTTCAGAATACCCAATGACACCTTTATAACCACCCGATTCTGAGCGGTGTTTGATGTCATCAAAGTACCCATTCGGTGATGGTGATTAACATAACCTCATGGTGAAGGATTAGGTTACTATGCATTTGAAAGCTTACAATGTCTGAACTTAATAACTTGATCTTATGCTACGCTTACTATGGGTGTGTGTCCATCACATCATTCTCCTAATGATATGATCTTGTTATTAACGACATCCAATGCCCATGATCAGGAAACCATGATCATCCATTAATCCACAAGCTTGTTTAACAAGAGGCTTACTAGGGACTCTTTTATGTTTATAAAACACACAAGTATTAATGTTTCCGGTTAATACAATTATACCATGGGATGTAAACATTTATCATAAACATAAAGATATAATAATAACCACTTTATTATTGCCTCTTGGGCATATCTCCAACAGATATCGGTGCTTTCAAGTGCAAAGTGTAGATTGGATCTATACTATGATGGGAGAGACAGACACCCGCAAAGCCACTTGTGCAATATGAGTTGCACGTCAACTGTGGAGCAAGTCTCATGTGCGATGACATGTAAGGTTAGCCCGAGTCGCTTCATCCCACCATACCGCAAGATGCAAAGTACACAAAGCAAAAGACGACACGAGCACCAACACCCACAAAACCATTGTGTTCTACTCGTGCAACAGATCTACGCATAGACACGGCTCTGATACCACTGATGGGTTCGTAGCATGGAAAACAAAAAATTTCTACCGCAAGAACGAACAAAACCCAGATCTAATCTAGATAAAAGCCAAGATCTAATCTATTAGACATGTGCAACGAGATAGATCTGTACTAACACTCGTAGAACCGAAAGCGTTACGAGATTAGATCTCGGGGTTGATGTAGTCGATCACTTGCCGATCTCAAGATCGTGTGGACGATCCTTCCGGCGCCGCGTTTCGGCAGCGCTTCTGCAGTCGGTCACACGTGCGGAGTCGAAGCAGACCTTCCTCTCCCCGTTCCAGCGAGCAGCGGAGGTAGTAGATCTTCTCCACGGAATCCCAGCAGCACGACGGTGTGGTGGTGGTGGTGGAGTGGAGAATTCTGCAGGGATTCGCCTAAGCCGGAGCAGAGCGAACGAGGAGGAGAGAGGCAACTTGATATCTAGAGAATAGAAGGGGCAAGGGGGTTTGTGCCTCCACCCCTCTATTTAAAGGAGGGAGGCGCCATGGGGAGGTGGAGTCCTTGTAGGACTCCCCTCTCCCTTGGCCGGCGGATCAAGGAGGTGGGGGGAGAGTCCTACTCCCCCACGAATCCTTGTCTTACCCCACATGGATTCCTTGATCCTTTCTTGGTTTTCAAGTAAACTCCAAGAAATCTTCCAGAACCTTCCGGAACATTCCGAAACCTTCTAGAATCCCCATACAAATACTCCGGAACATTTCCTAACTTAGAAAATGATCCCCAATATATGAATCTTATTCCCCGGACAATTCCGGATCTCCTCGTGATGTCCCAGATCCAATCCGAGACTCCGAACAACATTCGGTCTCCAACGCACATTCCATATCTACTTAAAACAACTTTGAACCTTAAGTGTGTCACCCTACGGTTCGTGAATATGCAGACATGATGGAGACACATCTCCGATCAATAACCATTAGCGAGATCTAGAGATCCATAACAGCTCCCACATACTCAACGATGACTTTGTGATCGATAGAACCATTTAACATACGAAACCAATTCCCTTTCTCACGCGATACTCTACTTATCCGAGGTTTGATCGTCGGTATCTCCATACCTAGTTCTACCTCGTTACTGATAAGTACTCTTTACTCGTTCCATGATATGTCATCCCTTGTGACCTATTCACATACTTGCAAGCTAACTAGATGACATTCCACCGAGAGGGCCCAGAGTATATCTATCCGTCATATGGATGGACAAATCCCAATCTTGGTCCATGCGCTTCAACACATACTTTCAAAATACCCAATGTCACCTTTATAACCACCCAGTTACGAAGCGGCGTTTGATGTCATCAAAGTACCCATCCTGTGATGGTGATTAACATAGCCTCATGGTCGAAGGATTAGGTTACTATGCATTTGAAAAGCTTGTAGCAAAACGAACTTAATGACTTGATCTTATGCTATGCTTACTATGGGTGTGTGTCCATCACATCATTCTCCTAATGATATGATCTTGTTATTAACGACATCCAATGTCCATGATCAGGAAACCATGATCATCCATTAATCAACAAGCTAGATTAACAAGAGGCTTACTAGGGACTCTTTTATGTTTACAAAACACACAAGTATTAATGTTTCCGGATAATACAATTATAGCATGGGATGTAAATATTTATCATAAACATAAAGATATAATAATAACCACTTTATTATTACCTCTTGGGCATATCTCCAACAACCTCTACAAGACAACTCGAGCCTCGGGGACTACTCCTAGGCATACTGCGTGTGCGTGTGGTTCCACGACCGCGGCTCTCCACGCTCGGGGACTCGCCACCGCGGATTCGCCCTCACGTGCTCAACACGCTCGGGGACTCGCCACCACGGATTCACCCTCGCATGCTCAACACGCTCGGGGACTCGCCACCACGGACTCGCCTCGCGTACTCAACACGCTCGGGGACTCGCTACCCCGGATTTGCCCTCACGTACTCAACACGCTCGGGGACTCACCATCATGGATTCACCCTCGCGTGCTCAACACGCTCGAGGACTCTCCACCACGAACTCGCCACCACGGACTCGCCCTCGTGTACTCAACATGCTCAGGGACTCACTACCATGGACTCGCCCTCGCGTACTCGACATGCTCGGGGACTCGCCACCATGGACTCTCCCTCGCGTACTCGCCACGCTCAGGGACTCACCATAGCGGACTCGCCCTCGCGTACTCAACACGCTCGGGGACTCGTCCCCTCGCGGACTCGTCTCCTGTATTCCCCTGCACCGACTTGGCGATTTCACCATCAATGATTTGGTGCCTCCACGTCCTTTACGACAGCAAGTTGACAAGGCGCCGGCTAAACTTCTCCAAGGGGCAACTCCGTCCAATGGCAACTCGCCCCACGCATCGACTCGCCTTGGCGATTGGGCTACTTCATGAGCTATTTCTTTGTTTCAGGAGCTCGCCAACGACTTACCATCGACTCCACCCCGGAATCAACTGCGTCGATTCGGTGGCTTGAAGTCATCGCCGAGTCCCTGACGCGCTTGGGGACTACTGATGGGGGAATACCAATCGGGGTATGCCCATGAAGCCGAGTCACCAGCTGGAGCGAGCCGACTGAAGCCAAGCCCAGAGCGGATCGACTCGCCAAATACGGCGACTGGCGCATATTGGACCCGAACGACTCGCCGACAGGAGGCCCAAGATAGCGATTCTAATATAAAGCCCATTAGCACACTTGTAAACCCTAACTGACTGCATATATAAAGCCACCAGGGGCACCCCTTTGAGGGGGATCACTCTGATCTCTCCCACGTCTCATTAGATCTAGTCTCTCCCACCGCCTCCGGTGATTCCATGTAAACCAATCTATGATCTTATACTGGATTGCTAGCAGGACATAGCAATCCTCCATCGAGGGGACGTGAACCTGGGTACATCGTGTGCCAATCTCGCTCCCGGATTCTCCTACGTCGTCTTGCCCTTTTCTCTATGTAAGCTACCCTGTAGCATCTGCCGTGGTCAATACCACGGCACAGTTTGTACGCTTTCATATATTATAACAGCTTGTATGCTATTCCGTGTGAAACAATATGTGTGCTAGTGTAAAAGCAAGTATGAAATGCTCCGACTTATGTATGGTTTCAGAGTGCATCGAAGAAGTAAGTTTTTTCTGGTTTTCCTAGTTTTACTATTTCAGATTTGTATGTGCACGATAATGCGTATGCTTTGATGTCTTTTGCTAGGGACTCTTTGAAATATTTTTTTGCACGATACTGATAACCCACAAGTATAGGGGATCATGTGTAGCCTTTTAGATAAGTAAGAGTGTCGAACCCAACGAGGAGGTAAAGGTAGGATAAATTTTCTCTCAAGTTCATTCAACCATTGATACAACTCTACGCACACTAAACGTTTGCATTATTCAGGAAATAAAACTAGAGCAACAATACGAGTAATAGAGATAGATTTGCATGATAATAAATAACAAGAAAGTAAAGCTAGTTGCTGCAGCAATAAAATACAGTAAACTAACAGAACCATGAGTGTGGCATAGTGGTGGTAATTGTGGTGGCTTTGTCCAAGTTTAAATAGCGAATAAATCAGGTTCATTATCTTCGATGCAGTTTTCTATGTGGGAGAGGCTAAATATACATGCGCTTCACTAACTTATAGCATCAAACACCATGTTTACATAGGACGGTACAAAGGTGTGTGGGAGGATGAACCACTGCATACTAGGATGATTAGGTGATAGAGCTGGCGGTGAAGATGGTGAAGAGAGCGGCGGTGGCGCCAGCGGTGGCGCGGGGGACTCCTTCCCCGCCGCCGGTATCATGGGGGAGCACCGCCCCTTAGCCCCCTTCCTTCATGGCTTCTTGGGAGCCCTCCCTCATGGAGATGGGATCCATCCGGGAGGCAAAAACGTGGCTTTGGTCACTGCAAATTCGTGGGTGGAGATGTCCTGGGCGAATTAGGTTTCCTCCCTTTAGATAGCTTCTCAGATTCCCATCACCCCATATTGGGCTGCAGTAAATCGGGTCTAAAAGGCCCGTCCGGACTCGGAATCAGCTAAATTTTATGTCCAGAACGTTTGTCGCAAAATTCCAACTTTGTAGTTGAAGAGTTTTCCGTTTGACGCCATCTTCGACCCGAAACATGACCATCTTGAAAAAGAGTTCCGAGACAGATTTCTGGAAAAATCCCAATTTGACTCCAACAAGGTTTCCACTTGTATTCTTGTTACTCCTACACATCAAAGTGTAAAACAAGAACATTGTACAATTTTGCAACTATTAGTAGGTTAGTCCAAATAAATCATAAACATTATACAAAAAGGAGTGTCAAAAGCATATTATTAGCATAAAACCATCAAAAATTATAAATACATTATGGACGTATCAACATCCCCAAGCTTAGTTCCTACTCATCCTCGAGTAGGTAAACAACCAAAACAATATAATTTTTGAGATGACATGCAGACAACACAATCTTGATCATCATTATTGTAAAAGTATTGATAGCTGGGGTTAAGGTACTCTAAATATAAATCATGACAACTATGTTGTAACATGAAAATGCACAAACAAAAGATTCATGAATAACAATGCTTTGCAAGACGTTTGTTTGTTTCACATAAAGAAAGCATAATGATAATGGTATTCAGCTTGTCCCTCATAGAGTAGCAAAACATAAATGCATAGGACAGCTTCAAAGTTCATAAGGGTAACTAGATACAAATAGTTTAGGAACAAGCAATATCAAAGTTATGAATCAATCAACAAGTCTTGGGACAATGCATATAGAACTAAGAATGACAACTATGATCTCTTAATTGGTGCATAAAGATAGAAGGTGGAGACTCAATATAAAAGTGGAAGAAAGGCCTTCATAGAAGGAAGCGGGGATTCAAGTCTCATAAAGAGCTTCCAAAAATTATGGTACTTATTATCTTTCAGCTCTTATTGCCCCTATCATAAGCATCTTGAAGTGATTAAGGTTAAAGTGAACAAACTATGGAGTATATGCTTGACAAAGTATAAGTTGGAAATCTCATGTCCCTTGAATACGAGGGCCGCTCCTCATGCTACTCAAGTTTAGTTACCGGTAAGTTCTTATCATAGTAAGTACATGTGTATCATAGAGAACCGCCAATGGGGTACCCCTTGCCCGATGATATGGAAGAATCCCCATATCAAAATGACAAGGCAAGCAGACAATGAGCATCTCAACAATCTTCTTATTTACCATGGGAAAATGGTGCTTTTTTCTCTCTTTCCTCTTTCCTCATCTCTTTTTTTCCTTTTTTCTCAATCTCTATCTCTTTTTTTATAAGAAGAATGATTCATAGATTTCTCATTATGGTTATGCTGCAGGTTTCCACCATGATTAGGCATGGATTAGACCGGCGGCCTAGGCGTTTCTCTAACACACATACATAACTCCATGGACTTACAAGCTCTCCTTTCATTTCACACCGACGACATCCATAGACAAAAGAGCATGATTTCAACTAGGTACAATGTACAAGTGCAATGTTGAAAGCGTTCCCCATGACAACATGGTTCTGCTAATCCCCAACATATAAGTGCAAGCATATACAACATAGATGACACAATGGTTCAAGTTTATTAGGGGCAAGAAAAGTAAAGTGTGCCATCAAGTTCGTGAGAGCTTTAATCACTAGTTTTCTCATGACAAGTTTAATTCGGAAGGTAGATAAAAGCATGAATATACTTGGAATAACAAATGCTAATAGGTAGGTATGGTGGACTCTTTGGGATAACTTGGTTTTATTTGGAGTTGGATGCATGAGTGGAACTCATACTTGGTTATGGAGGCTAGCAAAAGACTGGGAGCGACCAATTAAAAGAGCAATAATGGCCATAATCATGCAAAGCGACAAAACATCATTAATTAAAGCATAAAGTGATATTACAAGTCGAAAACTAAAGGATCATAAAGGCTATGGTGACTTGGGATAGTCATAACATGGTGTGAGCATGCACCAAGCCAACCCAAATAAAGCATCAAAAGAGAATACCACAATACTATGCTTTAATATGCTAAAACAACACATGATTCTTTCAAGGCACATTAAGAAATCTCAATTGTTTATAACATGTAATGCTACAGCAAAAATCACTAAGCATAAAGACAAAACAATATCAAGCATGACATGACAAAACATAGGCCACCGTAAAAAACGAGCTCCTTTTACCACTTAATCATGAACTTTTCCTACTCTTTTCCAATCCAAACCACACTTATTTGAAAACTAATGCATGAAAGAGGGGGTCCAACCAATTTATTCAACCAAACTAAGCAAACCAAGCAAACAAAAACCAAAAAAGAAAACGAAGATGCTCCAAGAACAATACAACTGTGCATGAAACAATAAAAATGAAGTGTTTGGAAGAACCTGAGATTTTTATTGATGAAGAAGGGGATGCCTTGGGCATCCCCAAGCTTTGACGCTTGTACTTCTTGGATATTTCTTGGGGTGACACGGGGTGGCATCCCCAAGCTTGATCTTTAGTCCAATTTTCATCTCATTACATCATTCTTTCCTTAACACCTGAAATTTTTCCTTCATACAAAACTTCACATAATCTTCATTAGCAACATTAGTGTACTCAATATAATAAGTCTTTGGGTTCAGTTTCAACACCAATAAAACTTCCACTAAAACACAAGCTACTGTAGCACTTCCCTTAAAAATCTCAATTCCTCAAAGAGAACCCACAAAGGAATCAACAAGAAGCAAATGCAAATAATGGCAGAAATCTGTCAAAACAGACCAGCAGATAGAAACCAATTTTTTCGAAGACCTTCTGTTGCTCAAATCGAAAAGTGTTGAACTAATGAAACTTGGATAACAACCTGTGTCAGAAGCAAAAAAAATGACAGCTCAAACCGACGTACAGAGATTTTACACGAATTTTTACAGCGAAGCACAAAATCTGTTTCGGGATAGCAACTTTCCCAAGCATTACTTGTCTCTCATTAGAGGTTACTCTTGGCTCAAAAAGCAAATAAAAATGATAAGGAGAGGTTATTACTGAAGCAATAACTTCCAAGACTCAACTAAAACTTTTGGGTTATCTCCCAATAAGTACTTTTCTTTAATGCCTTTAAGTTAGGCATAGGATCAAGATTCAAGTATTTTCGAATGAATAAGCATTAAGATCAATACCAGAAATATCTTTCTTTTTCAAGGCTTCATGCATTCTACAAGTTTTTAACTGAAAAGCTTCCATGGAAAGATTTTGTTTTGGTTTCATAGGCATGAACACAAGTGTTTAAGGTCGACCCCCACTTAACCATTACTCATCTTTCCAATCACTTTCCTTTTTTAAAACGTTTTTAGGTAACAAGTACAACTAATTTTTTTTGTAATTCGCATTCCCTATCTATACTAAGATAGAGAACAACTTAAAACTGAAAGTAAAACCTACTTAGAGATAAAGAAAACAAGTGCACACAAAAATATTCACCCACACGCTATTGCTCCCCGGCAACGGCGCCAAAAAAGGTCTTGATAATCCACAAGTATAGGGGATCGTGTGTAGCCTTTTCGATAAGTAAGAGTGTCGAACTCAACGAGGAGCTAAAGGTAGGATAAATATTCTCTCAAGTTCTATTAACCACTGATACAACTCTACGCACACTAAACGTTTGCATTATCTAGGAAATAAAACTAGAGCAACAATACGAGTAATAGAGATAGCTTTGCATGATAATAAATAACAAGAAAGTAAAGCTAGTTGCTGCAGCAATAAAATGCACTAAACCAACAGAACCATGAGTGTGAAATAGTGGTGGTAATTGTGGTGGCTTTGTCCAAGTTTAAATAGCGAATAGATCGGGTTCATTGTCTCCGATGTAGTTTTCTATGTGGGAGAGGCTAAATATATATGCGCTTCACTACTTGGAATTACATGTACTATATGATTGGGTTGTTAGCAAACATCCGTAAGTACTAATCAATGCATTAAGGTTTCCCCAACCATAGCCTTAAGTTTAATGGTCCTCTTACTCCCATATGTGCAACGTTCCGGTTCGCATCCTCAAGTTTCTGTCACTCCGGCCGAACTTCCCCCTTCCTCTTACACATACTACAAACCCTATGACGTTTAATTTTTTCGCGCACAAATATAATGGAAACCAAAGGACTGTACCATATCAACATACAACTCTAATGAACCAAATACGTTCAACCATTCAATCTAACAACAAAGAAACTACGCAAACATGACATAGATCATAGGATTATAACTTATAGCATCAAACACCATGTTTACATACGACGGTACAGAGGTGTGTGGGAGGATGAACCACTGCATACTAGGAGGATTAGGTGATGGAGATGGCCGTGAAGATGGTGAAGAGGGCGGCGGCGGCACCGACAGCGGCGCGGGGGACTCCTTCCCCGCCGCCGGTATCACGGGGGAGCACCGCCCCTTAGCCCCCTTCCTTCATGGCTTCTTGGGAGCCCTCCCCCATTGAGATGGGATCCATGGGGGAGGCAAAACGTGGCTTTGGTGGCTGCAAATTCGTTGGTGGAGATGCCCTGGGCGAATTATGTTTCCTCCCTTTATATAGCTTCTCGGATTCTCGTCACCCCATCTTGGACTGCAGTAAATCGGGCCTAAAAGGCCCGTCCGGACTCAGAATCAGCTAAACTTTATGTCCATAATGTTTGTCACGAAATTTCCAACAACTTTGTAGTGGAAGAGTTTTCTGTTTGACGCCGTAGTCAACCCGAAGCGTGACCATCTTCAAAAAGAGTTCTGAGACAGATTTCTGGAAAAATCCCAATTTGACTCCAATAAGGTTTCCACTTGTATTTTTGTTACTCCTACACATCAAAGTGTAATACAAGAACATTGTGCACTTTTGCAACTATTAGTAGGTTAGTCCAAATAAATCATAAACTTTATACAAAAAGGAGTGTCAAAAGCATATTATTAGCATAAAACCATCAAAAATTATAGATACGTTATGGACGTATCAGATACCTAGTATAGAACAGTCCTATGCGTGAGCGAAGACATTGCATGACATGTTCACGTTTCTCGGTAATCGATTTTCCACTTTAAGCATTGAACCTACCAGCCGCGCCCCGGGGGGTGCGGAGAGAATTCTAGTTATCATAAGTCGAAACCAAAGAAGTGACACTAGCTTTGAGAGTAAGTTCTAAAAGATAACAAGATGAGCGGGGAACAAGACTGAAGTGCAACTGAACAAAAGTAAAATGTTCATAATAAACTTACAAGAAGAGGGAAGAATACGAATATGATACCTTCTCTCTCTTGCTCATTTCACACCTAAATTGACTCCTCGCGTTCTTCTCCATCGCTAAGTCACTTGAAGTGAATAATCTGTGAAAAATCAAAAGCAAAACCAAGAGAGATTCAAACAAAACAAGTTAAAAGCTACTCTAATTTTTTGTGTGTTTTCTTTTTATCAATGCAAATTAAAAGTAAACATGCAACTAAATAAAAGAAACAAATTAAAATAAGAAAACAAAATTTGAATGCAAAGGGTGGGGCTGATTTCGACCTTCCCAAGCATAGACTCTTGATCTATCTTGAATCAATTATCGTCGCCATCGTTGGGCAGCGACTGTTGCTGCAGATTATACGGGTAGTAGTTTGGGAACACAGACATGAAATGGGTGAAGTTCTGAGTGAGGGTTGTCACATTGGCATTCACGTGATTCAGTGTGTTCTCCATACCACCGACACGAGACACCAACTAATCATACTCACCTCTCGGAACATAGTTGTACCACGGATAAGGTGGTGGCATGTTTTGCTGCTACTGGTAGTAGGGGAATCGTTGCTGATGTTGGTGCTGCTGACCATGTCCCTGCTCCTCCTATTGGTTCTTCTCTTGGTCCGCACCCGCATTTTCCAAGCGGGGTTTCCTCCTTGGGGTGTTATCCTCCCTAGATAATCATCACTTGTTGGAACTCCTCCTCATCGAGGACCCAACTCCACTTTCCTGGCAAACAAAATCTTGAACAAAAGGAAGCATAATTTGGTGAACGTCACCGTTAGGTTCATAATAAAATTGATAGGCACAGGAAGAATAGTGAGCCCTGTAGACTTCCATGTACTTGGTTCTTGCCATGTGAACATTACCTAAGTACTTTCTACATGCCACATGTCTTTCTTGGAGCATGGGGAACTTACTTATGTAGGAGATTTGAGTGATCAAACCTCTGGAACGAATATCTCTTGAATGGGCTAACCTTTGGCGACAAAAGTGTTGGATTAGAAGAGCACCCAAGTTACCTTATAGTTCATATCTAGATGGAGAGCCATTTAGATCACACATATATCAGGTCTAGCCATTGCCCCGGTGTCTCCCTTCCCAAAAATAGAATTCGCCAAGAAGGTGGTGAAGCAACAGATGGTGGGATTCTGGATGGTGGCGGTCTTCTTCCGCATGTAATCAGCATCCCTATGAACAGAAATTTGCTCACAAGCAAACGTTGCCTCTGCAAGGATTTCTTCAGTAATATCGAGCTCTCCCTCATAGGATAACCCGAAGCAATCACAAACCTCATAGAAAGTAAGATTCCTGGGCTTCCCATTGAGCATGAAACTTACAGTACAATGGTGTTGTTGGAGTGCGAGGTCATCATGGAAATTTGCAAGGAACTCCCACATTGAGCGCTTGAAGACGTCGATGGTGAGAGTGGCGAAGAAAGTCATTCCAGCATTCTCAGCCAGCATATCAAAGTCATCCTTCAAACCATGGCAAGAGAGGAACTCGTTTCACACCCACTTGGTGGGAAGCACCTTCCGTCCACTCACTCTCTTGTAGTCCTTGTCCATGGAGAACTTCAGAGCATCCCCCTCCTGGCGCCTCTTCTTCAAGCCTGGCATGGTGGAGCTTCTAGAGACTCCAGAGCCTCCCAAGTTCCCCCGGTGCGTAAAAGCATTCCAATAGTAATTATATTGAAAAAAATCAAACCTAAATTTTAGGCATAAGGTTTGTATCATATAAACAGATGATTATAAGTAAAAACTTTGAATCCTAACATGAGGAATCAACAAGAATCTAAAAATATTAAGAACTCATCTAGATACCCATTGTGAGTGATTCAACCATGGATTTTAGAAAATGAAGCATGGATCGGGTGAGAAACTTACCGATGTGAAGATTCCCCAACTCAAACAATTGAAATCGGTAAATAATAAAGGATTTTAGGAGGTTAGGGTTTGGGTTTTAGAGAGAAAGAGAGAGAAAATGAGAGGAAGAAGATGGCTGGCTAGTTTGCCCAGCCGACACCATCATTTTTGAGTGGTGACGCACTCGGTACGGGCGGATGGTAAATGCACTTCCCACCCATACTGGTGGTCATAACCGTTGGATATGCGGTTAGGGTTTGAGATCGAACCTAAGCCTCTGGTACGAGCACGTAGTATGTAACATCCCACTTTTAGCAACCCTAATTAGTTGTCCAGAATGCAAAAATCAGCTGGAACAAAAAAATCTTGTTTAGTGATGCAGTGTTGGCTTGTTGTTGTTTGTTCTTATGCATCTGAATGTGTAGCAGATGATGTAATCCTTACCTCACCCTCAGTTGACAAAAGCTATTTAACAAAACTAACTTGGCTCATTTTACATATTCTCAAATTTTCTAGCATTTCAAAAGTTGAGCCAAGATGCCTTTGCAATAACAAGTATTTTCTTAGCTTCCATTAACAAAATTAAGGAGATCCATAAGATATAATCTCCTTATTTTTTCAAGACAAAACCTTCAACTACTCTTACCTCTAGATTTTCCAAAACCTTTTATAAAACTTTTGAAATCTACACTTGGTAGAAGTACCAAGGACCTTAACTTGTTCAAACCTCCAATCTTTCAAAATACCCCTCCTTACCTCAAGCTAAGCTTGAAGGTAACCCTAGTAGTAGATTGAATTGCCTTGATGGTAAATTGCCTAGATCTGCTGTTTGATGATTTGCCTAGATCTGCTGTTTGACTTGTTTGCTTAGGAAGTAGTATGAGCTACCCTAGGAGCTCATCCTCTATGATCAAGATAAATTAAGAATACAAACCTTAACCAAGTTTCCCAAGTTGGATTTGATCTCTAGTCACTAAAGTGACCATCTAACATCTTAACCAGATCAATCTAGGGTTAGTCCTTTCTAGTAACCTCTAAGTTAATAAAGACCTTCCATAAGCTTGGATCCCTCCTACTGAATCCACCCTTCAATATCATCCCCTTGATGATGATTTTTAACCGTGCAACCAACCAAAAACATTAACTCTTGTATTCTAGTAAAAAAACCTAAATATGCCAAAAATGACCAAGTCTGGAAAACTGTTATCAACATCTTTGAGTCTCTCTCTTTATCAACCCTTGTACATTTTTTTGGAATGCACTTGAACCATATTTTAAACCATCTGAAAGACTCCCAAGGCCCACACTTGACCTTGGCTATAAAATCCTTTAACCCACTTGTTCCTGATGGTTTTGCAGGCAAGAAAATAATATTTTCTGCAAATCTTACCAACATGCCTACTTTGGCAGAAGCTCACATCTCCATGTTATCTTCTTTTGATCAACTCTTTGAATTGTGCTCTAATAATGAAGGTCTATCCAGACATACTTCATTTGTTTCAGTTAGATCCTTGTGCTTCAAAAACCTACCTAAATAATATTCTGCTATGACACCCTTATTTTTAGCCAACTTTGGTATCAATCCTAGAAAAGCTCAATTCATGATCAACCTCAGCAATATCTACCATGGTGATGTACATCACTTGTATATCTATCCATATAGCCCATGACTCAAGGGGAGCTATGAGCTCCAACATCCAACAAGGTTTTGAAGGTATGAAAATAATAATGCCTAAGATCCCTTATGCCTTGTTCTCCTTAAAAATCAAGTTTGATTTTCAAAACCCAAGGTTGAAAATGATTTATACATCATGTGGACATCATCTACATTGGATATAAGGATTTATCAAATATTATCCATAATTATTTTGGCCCCAAAACTATTTAATTCCTTTCCTTTATAAAAATCACAAAACCCCCTCTATAAAAAAGTTTGTTTTTCTCCAAAACACTTCTCCAACTTCAGGCACATTTGAGGCCTATATATCATACAATATTTTCTCCAAAACACTTGTCCAACTTCAAGCACATTTGAGGCCTATATATCAGGCAGAATTGGAGAAATAAATGTTTTAATACTTTTCTACCTCAATAAATATTGGGAAAATTCTCCAAAGTGTGAATCCATAATTGGGACCATCTCAAACCAAAAACTCATCTTTACCAATTCAGTTATTTCAAAACAAATCAATAAAACAGATTCAACCCTTTTTGAATAACTGCTATAAAAAGGTTCTAAAATTATCTGAAAATTCCCAAGTAATTCCAAGCGATGTATCTTAGCCCTATCTATCTACAAACATATTTACCTCAACTTGACAAGATCAAAAACTAACACTTCTCCTCATGATCATCAAAGTTGCACATTTTGACACTTTACAAAATCATGAACCAAACATCATCCTCCTCTCTTCAAATCTTGCTAAGCACTTCTCCCTCACACCAGACCTCCCTATGGTCGTGTGCTAGAGTAGAACCACTATAGAAAATCCTAGACCCCATTGTCCTCATATGTTTGTAAATAGAGGACATGTCCATTTAACAAAAGCCGAGTATTAAAGTTAGCAGCAGCACCCCACTCGCTCTCTGCCCTCCTACAGGAACCTAGAGCACCACCATCTCTTTCCCCACCACCCAAGTCGACC
This sequence comes from Avena insularis, assembly GCA_023614405.1. Taxonomy (NCBI): domain Eukaryota; kingdom Viridiplantae; phylum Streptophyta; class Magnoliopsida; order Poales; family Poaceae; genus Avena; species Avena insularis. The sequence goes on along the minus strand of CM042694.1, from coordinate 280,407,807 downwards.
AATTGATGGCTCAAAATATGTAGAGCTCGTTGGGAACCCCAAGAGGAAGGTATGATGAGCACAATAGCAAGTTTTCCCTTAGTTATGAAACTAAGGTTATCGAACCAGTAGGAGTAAGGAAACATTTCCAAGGTGTTGCTAACAACTTGGAATCCTGCACAACATAACCACAGAACTTTTCCCCAACTTGCAATGAGGTTGTCAATCTCACTGGTTTTGCTAAAAACAAAGGATTAAACATATAGTGTGGAAGATAGTAATTTCTTGAAGAAAGTAAACAGTAAACGGTAAACGGTAGATGGTATATCAATGGTAAAGGAATGGACTGGGGTCAACATTTCACTAGAGGCATTTCTCCTTAAGATAAATAGCATGTTGGGTGAACAAATTACAGCGGGGCAATTGACAGATTGAGAAAGCATAACAATGCATATACTAGACATCTTGACTCCTATGAGATTTGATTGGGAATTACAACATAATACATAGATCGTAATCCAACTGCATCTATGACTAATAATCCACCTTCAGGTTATCGTCCAAATCCCTTCTAGTATTAAGTTACAAGCAACAGATAATTGCATTAAGCAAAGTGTGTAAAGTAAACAATACGATTGCCTCATGGACAAAGGATTGTTGTTTTATCCCTAGTAGCAACAGGACATCTACAACCTTAGAAATTTCTTTCACTTCCCCAGATTATTAGAGGCATGAACCCACTATCGAGCATAAATACTCCCTCTTGGAGTTGCAAGCATATACTTGGCCAAGATAGTTACTAACAACAGAGAGCATGCAAGATCACAAATAACATAGACATGATAGAATTAATAATTAATCTGACATAGTATCTCAATATCCATCGGATCCCCGCAAACACAACATGTAGGATTACAAATAGATGATCTTGATCAGGAACGGAGATCACAAGATATAAACATGATAACACAAAGGAGGAGAACCAACCATCTAGCTACTATATGGACCCATAGTCCAAGGGTGAACTACTAACGCATCCCTCCAGAGGCTGGCATGGTGATGAAAAAGTCCTCCAGGATGATCTCTCTCCTCCGACAGGGTGCAGGGAAGAGCTTCGGATCCCCCGATCTACGGATGGAGATTGCGGCGGCTACAGACTCTTTTTTGGATTTTGATCGGGTCCCTAGGGTTTTCATCCCAGGGTACTTTAATAGGCGAAGGGGCAAGGTCAGTGGAGGCCTGAGGGGCCCACACCACCTGATGGCATGCCCCTGACCGCGTCGCCACTGGGTGTGGCCACCTTGTGGCCCCCCTTCGGCTACCCTTTGGACTCCGTGTTGCTTCGGGTAAAATATTGACTTTGGCTTTTGTTCCGTCCAATTCTGAAAATATTTCTTTACTAGCTTTTCTGAAACCAAAAACAGTAGAAAACAGGCAACTAGCACCGTGACATCTTGTCAATAGGTTAGTTTCAGAAAATGTATAAAAATAAATCAAAGTGTGAGAAAAACATAAGAAAGTTGATATAAAACAAGCATGGAGCATCAAAAATTATAGATACATTTACGACGTATCAAGCATCCCCAAGCTTAACTCCTTCTCGTCCTCGAGTAGTTAAGTGATAAAAAGAATAATTTTTAAAGTGACATGCACCATCACAATCTTGATCAAGGTATTCGTAAAGCATTGATAGCTGGGATCAAAGTACTCTAAACATAAGCATGAAAGATAGAGTTCTAACAATAAGACATAGAAATTATGTTGTAACATGAAAAGGTACAAACAAAAGATCATGAATAATAATGCATTGAAAGGTGTTTATTTGTTTCACATATAGAAAACATAATAAGAGTGGTATTTAGCTTGTCCCTCATGGTATAGCAAAACATAAATGCATAGGACACCTCCAAAGTTCATAAAGGTGACTAGATACAAATAATTTAAGAGCAAGCAATATCGAGTTATGAATCAATCAACAAGTTTTGGGACAATGCACATTAAAATAAGAATGACCACTATGCTCTCTCAATTGGTGCATAAAGATAGAAGATGGAGACTCAACATAAAAGTAAAAAAGAAAGGCCCTTCACAAAGGGAAGCAGGGATTTCAAGTTTCACAAAGATCTTCCAAAAATTATGGTACTTATTAGCTTTCAACTCTCATTGCCCCTACCATACGCATCTTGAGGTGATTAAGGTAAAAGTGACACATATATGAGGATATGCTTGACAAGTTATAAGTTGAAAATCTCATGCTACTCAACTTTAGTCATAAGTAAGTTCTTGTCATTGTAAGTACATATGTATCATAGAAAACCTCCAACGGGGTACCCCTTGCCCCATGACACAGGAGCTATCCCATATCAAAATGACAAGGCAATAGACAATGAGCATCTCGGCGATCTTTTTATTTGCTATTTGCATGGGTTTTTATTGAGGATGCTTCACAGAATGCTCACTATGGTTATGCTGCAAGTTTCCACCATGATTAGGCATGGCTTAGGCTAGCCGCCCGGGCATTTGTCTAACACACATACAAACTCCATGAGCTTATAAGCTTCCCTTTTATTTGACACCACCGGGATCCATAAACAAAAGAACATGATATCAACTAAATAATAAGTGCAATGTTGAAGGCGTTCCCCATGATAGAATGGTTCTGCTAATTCACAACTTATAAAGTGCAAGCATATAAATAGCATAGATGGACACAATGGTTCAAGTTTATTAAGTGCAAGAAAGTAAAGTGTGCCATCAAGTTTGTGAGAGCTTTAATCACTAATTTTCACATAACAAGTTTAATTTGGAAGGTAGATAAAAACATGAATATACTTGGAATGGTGTAACACATCATGCATAGGAATTTATAGTGGACTCTTTGGAATAACATGGTTTTCTTGGAGGTTGGATGCATGAGTGGAACTCATAATTGGTACAGGTGGAGGCTAGCAAAAGACTTGGAGCGACAAACTAAGAGAGCAATAATGGCCATAATCATGCAAAGCGAAAAAACATTATTAATTAAAGCATAAAGTGATATTGCAAGTCAAAAACTAGATGATCATAGAGGCTAAGGTGACTAGTTCATAGTGTTAACATGGTGTAAGCATGTGCCAAGTCAACCCAAATAAAGCATCAAAGGAGAATACCACAATATTATGCTTTTTATGCTAAAACAGCTCATGATTCTTTCAAGGAACATTAAGCAATCTCAATTGTTTGGAACAAGTCATGCTAACGCAATAATCACTAAGCATAAGGTCAAAGCAATATTAAACATGACATGATAGAGTCTAGACCACCGTCAAAACAAGCTCCTTTTATACCACTTATAAGCATGAAGCTTCCTACTCTTTTCCAACACCAATCAACTTATTTGAAACCACATATGAATGCGGGGGGTCCAACCAATTTATTTAAGCAAACCAAACAAAATAGAACTAAAAACAAAAACAAAGACGCTCCAAGAACAACACAATTGTGCATGAAACAATAAAAATGAAGTGTTTTGGAAGAAAACCTGAGACTTTTATTGATGAAGAAGGGGATGCCTTGGGCATCCCCAATATTTGACGCTTGTACCTCTCGAATATTTCTTGGGGGGACATGGGTGTCATCCCCAAGCTTGAGATTTCATCCATACTTCATCTCATCGCATTATTCTTCCCTACACTTGAAAATTTCCTTCATACAAAACTTCACACAATCTTCATTAGCAACATTAGTGTATTCAAGATAATAAGTCTTTGGGTTTAGTTTCAACACAAGTAAAACTTCCATTAAAACACAAGCTACTGTAGCAATTCCTTCTAAAAGCTCAAGTGATCAAAGAGAACTCAAAGAGAAAGATATTAAGAGGCAAATGCAAATAATGGCAGAAATCTATCAAAATAGACTAGCACGTAAAAACCGATTTTTTCGAAGACCTTCTGTTGTGAAAATCGAAATGTGCTAAACTAATGAAAGTTAGATAATAACCTGGGGCATAAGCACATAAAAGTACAGCTCAATCCGACATACAGGAATGTTTCACGATTTTTTATAGTGAAGCACAAAAATCTGTTTTAGGACAGCAACTTTCCCAAGTCTTACTTCTCTCTCATTAGAGGTTATTGTTGGCACAAAAACCACACAAAAAGGATAAGGAGAGGTTACTACTGAGGCAATAACTTCCAAGACTCAATAAAAGAAAAACTTACTGAAAGTAAAAATAATTTAGGTTATCTCCCAATAGTGCTTTTCTTTATCGCCTTTCAGCTAGGCTCAGTAATTTGAGAAGATGCTCACATAAGAAATATGAATTGAAGAAAAAGAGAGCATCAAGGAGCAAATATGATACACATTTAAATCTAACCCACTTTCTATGCATAGGAATCTTGTAAGAAAATAAATCAAAGAAGCACATAGTAACAAGAATGGGTAGATAAAACAAGAGCAACTTTAGAACTTTGAATATAAAGAGAGGTGTTTTAGTAACATGATAATTCCAACAACCATATTTTCCTCTCTCATAATAATTTTCAGTAGCATCATGAACAAACTCAACAATATAAATATCACACTAATCCTCCTTTGGTAAGCATGGAGGGCGATCAAATAAGGTATTAGTTAAAGAGTTACTCTTATTGGGAGGTAGACATGGGTAGCTGCTCCATTCTTACTCCTCTTGATCATCACTCTCCTCCTCTTTTTCATCCAATGAGCTTGTAGTTTCAGCAATATCTTCTTCCATAGGCTCCTACAAGGCATTAGTCTCTTCTGTTGGTGGAGAGCATCTATTAAGATATTTAAGAATATAGCCATTTTCTTCCTTGTAATTATCAAAGCAAAATTTAAGTATATCATAAACCTCATATTTATAAGGTGCATCATCAGTATTTTCAAGCAAATAAGAAAGTTCAAATGCACCCTTCCAAGCAATAAATTCTTCAATTTGTTCCACATCATAAAATTCATAATTTCCCTTAACATAAGAAGATATGGTAACATTATCGTTATACTTACATTGAAAGGGAGGTGTTTATACCTCCTACAGCAACAAGATTTATCAAAGCAATAAGTAACATTATAAGTTGAGCACACGTTTCTAGCAATGGTATACAATTTATTAATTTGTTCCCATAAGTGTTTCTCTTTTTGTGACAAGCGGTGTTCCTCATAATATTTTTGTTCTTCCGTGAACCCACCTTGCTAATAAGATCTAGTTTCAAAGAAACCAACCATTGATAGAAAACATGATAAAGCAAGAGAATAACAGACCAACAAAAATAACAACTATAGTAGGAACTAATTTTTTTGTATTTTTGATAAAAAAGCAAACCAGTACAACTAATTTTTGTGTGTTTTTGATAGAAAGAAACAAGAAAACAAAGCAAAAATAAACTAAGCAAAACAAAAACAAAGTAAAGGGATTAGTTGTGAGATACTCCCCTTGCAAGAAACTTCTTTCTCCCTGAAAAGTGATTGACGATGAGGAAGAGATTGAAGCTATCCTTAACTCCCCGGCAATGGCCCTAGAAAAAGTTCTTGATGGCTCAAAATATGTAGAAAGTAAATAGTAAACGGTAAACAGTAGATGGTATATCAATGGTAAATGAATGGACTGGGGTCCACAGTTCACTAGAGGTGTTCCTCCTTAAGATAAATAGCATGTTGGGTGAACAAATTACAGCGAGGCAATTGACAGATTTAGAAAGCATAACAATGCATATACTATACATCTTGACTCCTATGAGATTTGATTGGGCATTTCAACATAATACATAGACTTTAATCCAACTGCATCTATGACTAATAATCCATCTCCAGGTTATCATCCGAACCGCTTCCAGTATTAAGTTGCAAGCACTAGATAATTGCATTAAGCAAAGTGTGTAAAGTAAACAATATGATTGCCCCGTGGACAAAGTATTGTTGTTTTCTCCTTAGTAGAAACAACACATCTACAACCTTAGAGATTTCTGTCACTTCCCCAGATTATTAGAGGCATGAAACCACTATCGAGCATAAATACCCCTCTTGGAGTTGCAAGCATATACTTGGCCAATATAGTTACTAACAACGGAGAGCATGCAAGATCACAAATAACATAGACATGATAGAATCAATAATCAATCTGACATAGTATCTCAATATCCATCGGATCCCCGCAAACACAACATGTAGGATTACAAATAGATGATCTTGATCATGAACGAAGCTCACAAGATCTAAACATGATAGCACAAAGGAGGAGAACCAACCATCTAGCTACTGTATGGACCCATAGTCCAAGGGTGAGCTACTCACGCATCACTCCGGAGGCTGGCATGGTGATGAAGAAGGCCTCCAGGATGATCTCTCCCCTCCGGCAGGGTGCCTGGAAGAGCTTCGGACCCCCTTGATCTAGGGATGGATATGGTGGCGGCTATAGAGTCTTTCGTGGATTTTTGATTGGGTCCCTAGGGTTTTTGTCTCGGGGTACTTTTATAGGCGAAGGGGCAAGATTGGTGGAGGCCTGAGGGGCCACACCACCTGGTGGCGTGCCCCTGGCCACGCCACCATAGGGTCTGTCCACCTCGTGGACCCCCTTTGGCTGTCCTTCGGACTCCGTGTTGCTTCGGGTAAAATATTGACTTTGGCTTTTGTTCCGTCCAATTCTGAGAATATTTCTTTACTAGCTTTTCTGAAACCAAAAACAGCAGAAAACAAGCAACTAGCACTGTGGCATCTTGTCAATAGGTTATTTCCAGAAAATGTATAAAAATACCTCAAAGTGTGAACAAAACATAAGAAAGTTGATATAAAACAAGCATGGAGCATCAAAAATTATAGATACATTTACGATGTATCACCAATCCCCGGAAATCACCTCTCCCCTTGCCCTCCATGGACATATTCCACCCTAAACCGACCCACTTCAGTTTATAAGGCCAGAGGCCAGTACAACGCTCCCCACTGCTGTCATTCCAACCCCTACCCTTCCTCTAACACGCTCCGTGCTCTAGATCTCATCCCCTAGCTCTCCACTGCCATGGAGAAGGAAAGAACTCCTCTAGGCCTTCTTCGAGTAGTGGAGTGCATGGTTGACCTCGACCTTCCCTAGCCCCTCATTCCACCCCTCACCTCTCCTCTAGATCCCCTGCAAACCCTCACCCAACCTCCCTCTTTGCATGTTCATTAAGATGGAGAAGAAGCCCCCTCGGGTGTTGGAGAAAAACTCCATCTCGACCTTGATATGGTTCTCTTCTGCACCCCCTCCTAGCATGCATGTGGTCCCCTCCTCAGGATCTATTAAACCTATGCCTATTTATGGCTCAGGAACACCGGCAACCCTCTCCAAGAAGAGCTCCGGCAAGGTCCATCGGACACCGTCGTGTGAGCATCGCTCCGCCGCCAAAATCACCCATGACGACCATCGATCTTCTTGTAGTCGTGTACTGCTTCATCCCTGCTTCCTCTTCGTCATCGGTGCGCCGCCAGGTGAGCTCCCCGCACCATCACCGACTGTGTTAGGGTTTCTTCCCCAGCCTCACCGGTGGAGGTTGACGACGAACCTTGTCCGTCAATCGTCACTTGATCCGACGGGCGATAGTCTCGCATACCTTTTCATTGCCCTCTGCCTATGACGTGTGGCCCCTGGTGTCCGGGATTTGAACATGCTCCCCACATGCTACCCTCGCTCAGATGGGCCGTCCCAGCTCGCCTCCACCGGGGACGATTGTGGCTTAGGCCCACGCCCGCGTCTGCCCCTTTCTCTTTTAATTTTCCTTCCCAGATCTGGTAATAACTGCATGTTTGCTTTAATCCAAAATGAAAATGGTAAATGTCTCCAAATGAGTAGATCTAAATTTCCTTGGGTATTCACAAGATCTCTCAAACATGTACAATAAACCACATGCCCAGAATATTTACCATTATTTTCCGGCTTTAGATTTACTAAAAAGTGTCACTTTCAAACAATAAATTCCTTAGTAATTTCAATATACCCAAATGATATGAGGCTAGTTTTTATAGCAAAGTTTTAGTTATACCTGGCATTTCACCCTAACCTCACCCCAAAAGACCCCGTGGTTTGTCTAAAACAAAAATAACAAAATCCTCTTGTTTCTGCCTTTATAAAATTATCTATGCCAATCTATGAACTTATCTGACCTAAGTCCAATTCCCATGGCTAAGTTACTTCTAGATCTATCATACACAAGGAGCCCATAATTATTTGAGCTTCTGGTGCTTTTTAGTGAATTAAACCTCTCTACCTATGGTTATTTTAGTAGATAAATTACTACAGTAGTTTTACAACTCTAAAAATAATGATTCCAATTTCTACTGAAATGTATTAGTAATACCTAACCATTGTCCCTTGTCTCATACTGTTTGGACCTATAGAATAAACCTGGTTAACAAGAAAAGTTGTAAGAACAACTGAATTTGGGATTTTCCCATGGGCATTATGATAATTATTTTGGAGTGATTTCAACTCTCAAAAATCACAAACTCAATGTTCTAGAAAACCATCTGAGGAAAAAATTATTTGAGCTCTAGATCTTTTCTGGTGAATTATTCACCTAAAATAAGGTTATTTCCACTATAAAATCCATATATAATAAAAGAAAAGTGATAAAATCATGAAACCACTTTTGTTGGTCTTATTATTTCAATACCTACCTATTGATATCATTGTTCTACATTGATATCATACAAACCCAAGCCTTAGTTCAAAAAACCTCTTCTTTAAGTGGCTTTTTCCAACTATTTAACCCTAAAAGGAGTGCCACAAATGCAACCAAAGTAATTCCAATTGCTTTGATCTAAAAATATCAATACCTACTCAATAGTTGAGACATATGAATTGTTTGTATTGTACTGAATTGTATTGATGATTGTGTGCCTTGGGTTGATTGTGGTAATTGTTTGCTTGCAAGTGATCCATGATGACGATAGATGCGATTATACCAAAGTCAAGAAGATGGTGATTATTATTATGGTTTTCTAAGAAGAAGCCCATGGACACATTGACATATTACTTCCCACAGGAAAGCCACCTACTTGCTCATAAGCCTTGTCGTATTATTTTACTTATGCATGTTTTATCTACCTCTTATCTCAAACTGCATTGTTTTACTATATTGATAATCTATATCTGGTAATGACTTGGCTCCTCCAACCCATTACCAGTTTTACTATTAAGTACAATCCCTTTGATGATACCTACTTTCCCCTTGTATCTGGAATGGTGTATAACACCATACCTCTTTGGAGACTATTTTAGCCGAAGTAAAACTATAGGATGGGAAGACCCTAGAAAAGTTTTACAATTTTTTTGGTAAAACCTTGGTGAGTTTGACCTACCAAGAGAAGTTTAAGAAAGTAAAAAGGTTTTGTTTTAAAAATGATGCTGAAGGGAAAAGGATGAATTTTTTTACAAAATCACACCCGAATCTTTACAGCTTTAGCTATAACAACTTAACCCGTGCAACCACATTACTCCTATATGGGAAGGGGCTGGACTCGAAGTTTGTTTACTATAGTATAAATTGCCTCACAACTACCACATGAGATTTTGATATCTAGAGGCTGGGTCTTCTCTTATAAGGGTCCATGTGAAGCATCGATCTGGAGAAGAAACAAACGGTTTGCGGTTCTCTAGGCATTTACTATGGGCCTCTCATAGAAAGCGCACACTTTGTACAATGTAAAAGGCACTCCAGTTGGTCCTCGGTACTCGACGTCCCATTGTTGAGGGGAAACGACTCATAGGGTAGGTGCTTGTACTACAGTGGGAATTCCAATGGTCTTGACCGGTTACTTGACCCATGATCTGTGCGAGATCAGGGCAGGGTACCCGGATGGTTTGGGTAAAGTGTACAACCTCTACAGAGTGTAAATCTATTCGAATAGTCATGTCTGCGATTATGGACGGTTGGACAAACTACTATAGAGCCAAAAAGGATTTTAGAAAATAAAGAGTTTTCTAAAAAGGGTGGTCAGAGTGACCACAAAGGAAGTAAGGTGATCTTGGAATGATCACGGAGGAAGGAAAGATCAGTCAGTGAATGACAGAGATGAGAAATGGGTGACCCAATCCTAGTGTTTTCCAAAACCTTTCAAAAGACTTTCAAAAAGGTTTTACAAAAGTTTTTCAATGAAGATATGTAGATGCTATATTGATGAGTCCAAAATTGAAGCATATTTACCTTTTGTTTTTGCATAAATAGAGTAGGAATATTTGTATTTCACTGCGTTTGCACGCACTATTTTGTTCTTGTTTTAACAGCATCCCAAATCATTGAGTCTTATATGAACATATCAATTGGAACTATCATATTGTGTAATTATATGATATTTCTAAGTGATAAAAGTCATTTTATGGATTTACCTTCACACATGGGAGAATACCAAGCGAGGAGGAGCAATTAGTACCGATAATGACCGGTGGTACGGGAGGAGCCCACCCGTACTGTCCGCCTGTACCAAGTGCTAGCGTGACCGCCTCGTCAAATACTTTCTCTTGACGAAGACGAGGGGGAGATCCGACATTCACAGCCACCAGAAACCATGGAAAAACACATCTGAAAGGGATTTGTTGGAGGAACTTGGCTGGGGAAAATCCCAGCTGCTTCACGGATCATTGGAGGACAATGCATCATCCCCTTATCATCAACCGCTGCACCTCCCTTACCACAATTACCCCATCTTTCATCTATTAGATCTTGTTGCAATTCCAGATTCAATTGTGGTTTGCATTAGATCTACCTCCATACTTTTATCCATTCATTTGATTATGATGATGTGGTTGATTTCTTCCATGAGTGAGTAGTTCCCTTGTTCTTAGGGAGATGGATAAAACCTAGCACTATTATGAATTCGTAATAAAGATGATCTATTCTTGTGTCCGTATAACTTACCCGTCTATGATATAATTATGAGTTGTGTTTGATCTCCCTCTTTAGATTGTATGTGTAGTTGGCCACATATCATTTGCCCTTGGGACTAAAGGGAGGGAGAAATACTTTGGACGTGTCTTGGAAGCGTAGCCGGAATGGCCCCATGATAGATTGGCACCGGCTCGTAACTTACACGGTCAAAGGAGAATAAAAGAGAGACTCCCTAAGCTAATTACGATATCCACAGGGAAACCCTTAATTGCGGTGGGTTTTTTAGAGGTGACCTCACTCTTGGCTTAACAAAGTTTGCTCCTACGAGCCTTGAAGTGAACATCTTATTATGGAGCTCTCTCCACACATCTCATGACACAAGGAGTATGTTATCTTGATTACATATAACAATAATACTATGCTAGTGGTGTATCCTACATCCCCGAGAACATTTTAGACCTATTGAGTTCAACCACGCTTTCATACAAACTGGTTACTTGTTTTCTTTTACTTGTTTTAATTACTTTTCTGCAAAACAACCATAAACCTTTCAAACACCCTTTACTTGAGATCGAAGACAGCTTATAAGTATCCTTTTGTAGAGAGTAACGAGAGGCATAAAAACCTTTACCAATAGCTCTCTCTGGGTTCGATAGCTTTACTTCGAAACTAGCTACAATTGATCTATGCACTTACAGTCATCAAGCTATTTTCTAGCGTTGTAGCTGCGGAGCTAAGTGGTTTTGGTCTTTGTTCTTAGTTACTCATTTTTTACTAAAGTTATTTTATTAGTTTTAGGTGATACATTATGGGCGAATACCAACATATAATCTAGCTAGAGGCTGTGAGGAATTCCGGTTCGCCCATGGAAGCCTATTTAAAATCCAATAACCCAAGAGGGTACGATATTAACCCATGCTCTTTGATCTTTTGCATGCAAAGAAATTTGCAGGCGATTGTACGGATGATCCGTATGAGCATGTAGGGTTCTTTGAAGATATTTGTGGGACTTTCCACCTTAATCTAAAAATTGAGGATGAGGTTAAATTTGCTCTCTTTGCTCAAACTCTCATTGATGAGGCTCGTTCTTGGTACATTCAAAGTTCTGCAAAGATTACTAATTCCTGGGAGAGCCTATCCTATCTATTTTTAGTTAATTTCTTTCCCAGGACAAAAACTCTTGGTGCGAGACGCATGGTCACAAATTTTAAAGGAAAACCTAAAGAAAGCTTGCATGAAGGATATACATGGTTTCGGGGATTGCTTGATTGCTGCCCCCATCATAATTTCCCACCTTGACTGGTGATATACACCTTCTATGCTGGTTTGAAAGATAATAATAGAAATGAACTCGAATCCCTTACCAATGGGTCGTTCACCAAATTCAATGTTGAAAGGGCATGGAATTTGCTAGGAATAGGATAAAGAAAGCCTATTGTGAGGCTGAGTTTAATAAAGAGAATCCCATAGAGTACAATTGCTTAAAAAGATTTCTAGCTTCGGGGAAAATAGAAAAACTGCTTGGAAATTTTAATCTTGACCATCGCATGATTATTCAAATTATTAGATCTTATGGTGACTACGTGCAGATTCCAAAAGATTGGGAACGCTATAAACCACCTATGGAAGAAAAACCCTCTAAAACTTGCCAAAGTGATAAATATTCAAAAATGAAGAAGAAAATGTTAGCCGAGGAAGAAACTATTCTAACTAAAGTAATGGATAGCAGGGATGAAGGGAATAAAAGAATAGGAAGGTTAACTAAGGATCTGGGAGCCATTAAAGAGAATATTGGGATAGTAAAAGAAGTTCTAGAACCTGGTTCAAGGATGAAGTGATAATGGTAAGTAAAGAATCCCCCGAAATGATAGGGGGCAAGTTTGATGGTAAGAATAGAAGTCAACAGAAAATTCCTTTTTGTTTAGGAGGGATTACTTATGTAGGGTTTTGTGACTTAAGTTCTTCCATAAATATCATGCCTTATACAATCTATGAAGAAATGTGTGATCATCTTGATTAATCTTACCTTGAGCCATCAGAAGCTACTTTTATGTTTTCTAATCAAACTTTGCATCCTACTCACAGGATACTCCGCAATGCTTGTGTTTATGTTGGAGCTTGATGTCTATGCACTTCTATTCTTGTAGACAGTTGTTGGGCCTCCAAGTGCAGAGGTTTGTAGAACAGCAGCAAGTTTCCCTTAAGTGGATCACCCAAGGTTTATCAAACTCAGGGAGGAAGTGGTAAAAGGTATCCTTCTCAAGCAACCCTGCAATCAAGATACAAGAAGGCTCTTCTGTCCCCAACACACCCAATACACTTGTCAGGTGTATAGGTGCACTAGTTCGGCGAAGAGATAGTGAAATACAAGTGGTATGGATATAAGACAACGGTGCTAGAAAATAGCTTGACAGGAGGAAAAGACAAAATGCAAAAAGATGGAAGCAAGCAAACATGTAACAGATCTAGTTGCAAATGGTGTTTTTAGAAACAAGGCCTGGGTATCATACTTTCACTAGTGAACACTCTCATATAAATATCTTCTCTTCATGATACTACTCTGAACTACTCTCCGGTTGGACACTCTAATCCATGGTAGGGCTATAACAACACTCCTCAAAGTTCGCTTTCCCCATCTAGATAACTCCACACTATCACCTTGAGAACTACATGGTTCCAACAAACACCACAATTTCATAGAGACATCCAACTCCAAATATAACTCATAACAAGTATTTTTAATCTCTAGCCTAAGTGCCACCATGGTGTGCATGCTGTCACTTTCACACACATGGGGAGAGCAGAGATCTATTAAAGCACTTGAGTTGCAAGGTGATCTACTTGATTACAAAGCTCATGATCACAATATGATCATGCATAGAAAGAGAGATGAACACATAGCTACCGGTAGAACCCTTAGCCTTGAGAGAGAACTACTCCCTCATCATCATGGGAATCAGCAACGGTGATGGAGATGGTGGTGGAGATCGATGGAGATGGCTCCGGGGGTACTTCCCCGTCTCGACAGGGTGCTGGAAGAGAGACTTTCTGTACCCCGAATCTCCCCTTCGGTGGCGGCGCCACTGCGGAACTTTTCGTGGATGGAGGCTGGTTGATTTAGGGTTTTTGCATCGGGGGTTCTTATAGGAGAAGGGGCAAGGTCGTTGGATGGCCAGGGGGCCCACACCATGCCCTGACGTGGCCTAGGGCTACCCGCGCCAAGGGGTGGTTTGGCCGCCCTGTGGTCCCCCTTCGTCTCTCCTTCGGACTCCATGTGTCTTCCGGTAAAATATTAACTTTGGATTTTGTCCCGTCCAATAACAAGAATATTCATTTTATGACTTTCCTGGAACCAAAAACAACAGAAAACAGGCAGCTGGCATTGTGGCATCTTGTTAATAGGTTAGTCCAAGAAAGTGTATAAAAATACTCCAAAGTGTGGACAAAACATAAGAAAGTAGATATAAAACAAGCATGGAACATAAAAAATTATAGATACGTTTCCAACGTATCAGAGCTTTTGTGTACCTAGTTGATTTTCATATTATTGAAATACCTTTGAACTCCTCCTGCCTGGTCATTTTTGGTAACTGTTTTTACAACTCTATGAACATTGATGTTGACAACAAAAAGCATGCTTTATCTTTGCAGTTTGGTGAAGAAACTGTAGAAATAAACTACAACCAATTCACAAGATTACCTTATGAAAAGAAAGGTGAGATTAAGGAAGAGAAGACTATTGAAGAATTGGCAGCAATCTACTTTTTGCACTCCCCAATCTTAGTTGGAGAGGAGTTTGACAAGCGATGATTCGCTTACCAATGAATCTGTAAAGAAGATTTGGATCAGATTCTCAGCACTGCACCGGAGGTCGAGCCAGGCCTCAGGGTTAAATTTGAAGAACTTGAAAGAAAAGGGGATGATGATCCGCCGCCCCTTGTTTTACAACCTCTCCCTCCAGGTCTTAGGTATGAATTCTTAGATAAGGAAGGTAAATGCCTAGTGATTTTAGATGATAAGCTCTCTCCAGAGGAAAACACGAAATTGTTAGAAGTAGTTGTCAAACAACGTGAAACTTTTGGATACACTCCATAGTAACTCACAAGATATCTATGATTGAAGATGCTAAACCATTTGTTGATAATCAAAAAAGGTTGAATCCTAAAATCAAAGAGGTAGTAAGAAAGGAAGTCATACGTATGTTGGACAGCGGTATTATCTATCGATTTTCAGACAGTAAGTGGGTGAGCCCAACTCATTGCATACCTAGGGAAGGATGTATAACAATAATTAATAATGATAAAGATGAATTAATCCCTTCTAGAATCTATATTGACTTCAGGAAGTTGAACAAAGAAACCATAAAAATTCATAACCAACTACCCCTCATTAATGATATTATGGAAAGGATGTCCGCTAATTCTTACTTTTGTTTCCTTGATGGATACTCCGGATACTCTCAAATAGCTATACATCCTGAAGATCAAGAAAAAACTACTTTTACCTATCCCTATGGAACCTATGCTTATCGATTAATGCCTTTTGGTTTGTGTAACGCAACTGCTACTTTTCAAGAGTGTGTTCTAAAAATATTCGACAGTTTTGTGGAAAGTTCCATGGAGGTCCTTATGGACAATTTTGTTGTTTATGGAACTACTTTTCAACACTGTCTCTATAATCTTAATAGAGTTTTGTAGCGATGTAAACAAACCAATAAGGTTCTCAACTAGGAGCGCCACCGCTTCATGGTAAGGGAAGGTATAGTTTTGGGCATAAGGTTTCT
Source organism: Avena insularis (assembly GCA_023614405.1). Lineage (NCBI taxonomy): Eukaryota > Viridiplantae > Streptophyta > Magnoliopsida > Poales > Poaceae > Avena > Avena insularis. Next base: position 280,392,189 of record CM042694.1, on the reverse strand, counting down.
GAAAAGAATATTGAGATTGATAATTCAAATTTGGTTACTTTAGAAACACTGCCAATTTTGCAAGATATAAAAGGATTATGAACTTCCTTGGACATGCTGGGATTTATATATGCTTTATTAAAGATTTCGCTAAAATAGCTGCCCCTTTAACTCGTCTCTTAGATAAAGATACCCTTTTTACTTTTGATAGAGATTGCTATGATTCCTTCAAATAATTAAAAAAGGAACTAATTTCTGCACCGGTCATTCAACCACCCACTTAGGATGAACCATTTGAAATTATGTGTGATGCTAGTGACTATGCTATTGGGGTTGTTTTAGGACAAAGAGATGGACCAAATCTCAACTTCATTCAATATGCTAGTCGAGTTTTTAATGAGGATCAAAGGAACAATACAACAACCGAGAAAAAATTTCTAGCTATTGTTTTTGCTTGTGATAAATTTAGACACTATATTATCAACTCAAAAGTAATAGTTCATACTGACCATCAAGCTTTGCGACACCTTCTAGCTAAGAAATATGCTAAGCCCCGTCTAATTAAATGGGTCTTGCTACTACAAGAATATGACCTGTAGATAGTAGATATGCGAGGAATTGATAACCCTGTGGCTGACCATCTGTCACAGATGGAAGGAATCATAGAGGATCCTATTTCTATTAACGAATCTTTTCTAGGAGAATACCTTGAAGTTATAGAACCTCACGACTCTTGGTTTGCAGATTATGCTAATTTCCTTGTAGGCAAGTTTTTACCAAAGGGAATAGATTACAATCAAAGAAAGAAATTCTTTAATGATTTAAACATTACTTTTGGGACCAACCTTACTTATGCAGGCATGGCATAGACTGTAGGGGTTTGTGTATAAAAACAATAAAATTTTACCCTACGCCCCCGAACCCCTGATGTTTCTAGGACCTATCTATTAGTAATACAGTAACAGGACGGGCTTTTCATGAACTTACCATTGAAGACCGAAAAGCATTGTTAGCGCTCAGGAGAGCGTGGCATATGTAGACGATCTGAAGCCAACCTCAAGGTCGTGTTGAAGTCCTCGCACTCCTGCGGCTCCAACGACTCCTAGTTCCCCAAGTGTGACACCTCGTGGGGAGTTACACACATCCGGTGCCTGGCGATGACTCCCGCTTCCCCGATCCAGCAATAGTTGCAGAAGTAGAGCTCCTGGATCCAAATCCCGCAGCGCGACGATGCTCCATGGTGAAGATGTCTCTCGTTCGCGCAGTCCGAACTTGGGACCACGATCACAGGAGAGATAGAGATATCAATTGGAGGTCTCCCCAAAAGTGAGGAAACCTTTATTGAATATTGTGTGTATTTTCTAGTCACCCTCAAAGTCCCATGATGGGACTAAAGGAGGGGAGAGGAGGGGGCACCCGCCGGCCGGTCCTGGTGGGCCCCACGCGAGGGAGGGGGGGGGCTAGGCCCAGCCGTCCACCCCCTTGCCCCTTTCTCTCCTCTTGCCTTTCCCTCGTGGGCCCTTCTCCCTCCAGAATTGGCCCATTAAGCCTTTTTGACCTTTAATTGATTTCTCTTTTATTAAATAATTATGAATAAATGATTAAATCATTATTTAACATTCATTCACATATTATTCAATCTCCATGGCTATGGAACACCTTCCACCTCCACTCCAGACATCCTCTAGACTTACCAAAACCCTTCCGGTTTTCTCTCTTCTCTTCTTCGGTGATTCTACCGATCCTGTAAACACTCTCTAAGCATCAACAAGCCCTTACGCGTGATACCCCAAGGTTCGGGAACACTCCAGACATGGTTGGGACACTCCCGGACCAATGATCGATAGAGGGACATGGATGGCCAAGTGACCCCTATGCATTCCACGAAGATCTTTCGTCATTTGAACTGTGACTGTCGCGTCTTATTCCTTTCGTCTCTTGATACTTGCATTGCCCGAGATCTGATCAATGACATCATCATGTCGTGTTTAATCTCGTTATTGAACAATGCTACTTGACTCGTTTCGACAAGCGATATCCCTGTGTTCAAATCACACGCTGCACAACTATTGGATATAACTTCTCCGAGTGGGCCCTCAAGTATATTTCCATCATGCGGATGGACAAACCCCGCTCTTGACATATATTTCCTCTACAGTTCCTCCGAATACCTGAACACACCTTTATTGTCACTATATAACCAAGTGACGTTTGATGCTATCTAAGAATTCTCGGGAGACAGTGATTGATATAGTCTCACAGTGTAAGGAATAGTCTACGAGGTCTATTGTAATCATCGTAAATTTAACATCGTGACATGATTGGGTCACGATGTTTAGCTTGGGTATTGGTTCATCATATGATTCTCATATATAGTTGACTCCATTTCCAACTGGCATAAATGCCACATGATCAGGAAACCCTGATCATCTGTTGACCATTGAACCAGTGACTAGAGTTTCAACAGGAACCCCTTGTTGTTTATATATCACAAGTGTATTGATGTTTCCTTTCAATACAGTTATAGCATGATATAGAACTTAATCATAAACTTTATGAAATATGATAATAATCCTTATTATTATTTGTATCTAGGGCATATTTCCAACAGTCTCCCACTTGCACTAGAGTACAAATAAACTAGTTGCATTTGTTCTTAATCAGTGGCACCATATATCCCGATACCCTGAACATGCTTGCTCATGGAAGAGGTTGAGTCTTGGGTCTGTACTTTACAGTTCCATATCCTTTGCAACTTAATAATGTCACCTTTATTGACATTAATACTTTATCATCACATGATAACATCTTTGTGTATGCATCATCGTTATGGCAGCAGAGCAAGGTCGGATTCCCGGAGCCTACAGTGACGTTAGATCAACATCGAGGGCTTTCTCATGGGCGCTATGCCTTGGGACACATCATTCTACGTTAAAACTGAACTAGCCCCGCCATAACATGATACATCACCTTAGATGGTACCCTTATCTATTATAAATGTAATTATCGAAACACTAGTGCACCCTGTGCAACTTTCAATGTTTTTGATCACCTCACTTCCTATTTGACTTTAGTTGGTATTATCGATATAGGAGTTTCCAACATATTCCCTTATAACATAACCCTTCATTCTTTAAGATATGCCATCCTTTATGGATTTGGAAAACATGTCTACAGTTCTCTATTAGACACTATGGACAAACTTAGCTCAACGTTTCGTGATTCAAACTTAATCACTTTTCAAACAATCCTTCTTGGATCATATATTATGTTAAGTTATGATCATGGTTTTCTAAGATAGAACCTATGTCCCAACATAGTGGATGATGATCATCCTTTTCTTTCTTTCAACCATCGATGCTAGACTTAATTCTATTCCTAATTTGAGTTATCAAGGACTAGTTCCTTAATTAACTTATATTCTAAAACCCTTTTCAGAATCCTTCAAGGAATACTACATAATATTGCAATATACTTATTATCAACTTCTTCTCCTTATAAATCATTATTTATCGGTACTTGCGCTTTCATTCTTAATGTGTCGTATACACACATAAGAATCATTCCTCTAAGCTCCCACTCAAAATATGTTACTAACATATTTGGGTATGACTCACTACTCTTAATCAACATATGTTCCTACATATTTGAATTTGAGACTTACATTTCTCCCACCCAAAAAGTGTTCCCGACACATTTCAATTCGAGACTTACATTACTCCCACTCAAAAATATGTCATTCACATATTGTTTTAGGAAGACTTTCATAGCTCCCACTCAATTTCATGCAAATTGCATATCCACTCTCTATTTTTGAATGACTTCAAAATCCTTTGATCAAATATCAAACTTGGAGATTCACTATGAAACACTAGTATTTTACTAGTTTTAAATCCACCAGACTTTTAGCACATCTGAATCAAATTCATTCGAATTTGTCCAATACTTGACAAACTGTGCTTTTGTCATTCATCCCTTTTCCACTATGGCTTTGCAGTCATTTGGGAAAATCCAAGTAACCGTTTTACTTGTAAGATTCAACAACGAATTGCTTTCAAGTGAATTTTGCCTCTAGGATTTCTCATAATTCTAGTTTACCATTATTTCCTTAGTAGTTCGTAGGTATGTCATATTCCGGTAATCATGACAAATGATTAACAAATACCTCCATTCAAGATGTGGAGTATATTTTGAATCCTACTTTGTGTAGTGAAAACACCAGTGGGGAAAACACAATGATCACTATTATTGATTCTTTTCATTTGTGAAGAGAATCATTCAGGAACGCTTTCTGTTGCGCTTCTCAACACTCTAATACAGGGTTTTGAATCCTCATCGTGTTTTTCACTATCTTCCAAAAGGTTCATAATCGAGAAATACCACTGAATGTGAAACTTTCTCGAGAATGCACCAAAAGTCCAAGCAATACTACTTCTCTCTTGGTTTTAGCTATGGATTTTGTATTCAAAGTTTTCCAATGAACACTCTACAAGGGTTTATTCGCTATTGTTTTGGTTATATCGAATAAACCCAAAACTTCCACGATGATCTGTACAATATATGGTGCCGATTTCACGAATTCATATGGTTCACTATATTCTAATTGAGTGCTAACTACTTCTAACTAATGGTCTTTTACATCTATACTACAATGATTTATTTGGCGCCATCTATTCACCCACTTGTGTTAACACCCGGATTTTTAATCCCAGATGCCCGTTATGCCATACCTCGCAATCCCAGGATTACCATTTTTATGAGACATAATGGATTGGATATCACAGTACATCATCCATTACAAACCATACATAAGGTCTTACACAAATAAGGATCTCATGATCCAGTCTTAATACATCAAGCAGCGGAAATAAATATAAAGCGTAGCGGTGGGGTCCATCTTCAGGGGCACAGGCAATGCTGACGAAGGCAGATAGTCCTAGATATCATAGCCATCCTGCTGGCCATCATCTTGATAGTCTCCTTCATAGTCTGGCCATGAGAATACCCAGGGACAAAAGCCATGAGTACTCTTTAAGTACTCGCAAACTACCACTAACAAGTAGTATAGTTCTAAGTTAAAGTGCTAGATCTAACTTTATCTATAAAGTTAAGTTTGAAACCTAAGCTGAGTTATGAAGTAAAGAAAGATAAAATAAAGTTCTAGAATCACTTAAGTGGGGAAACTATTGTCATAAACAAAACCCTGTTGTGGTCAAGTCAAGATTCATCATTCACTTCAAGTTATTTGGAAAACATCTGACAACGAAACAATATGGCCATTCCAACTGTCCATAACCGCGGACGCGGCTATTAGAATAGTTTGACACTCTGCAGAGGTGGTACACTTTCACCACAAGATTCGATACATCTATCAGGGATAACCCTGAATCATCATACTTAGTATGCAGATAATCAAACATAACCTTTCCTTTACACACCCTAGTATAAGCACCTCTCCTATGAGTATGGCCTCCCAACCATGACCATCAGTCATCTTGGGCACTGCATAGGTGGACAACATTGAGAGATAGCCTCAGCTCAAATCTCTCCTTCGAGGGAACTAATACTAATGCATATAAATTTCCAGCTAAGCCTTACCCAATTCAGGTAGTGTGGTTGTACGGTAAATTTGGAATGGTATCGCATCCGAATCCAACCATAAGTTTTATAAAAGGGCTAAGGCTCATGCCTCAACATTTTCATCATCATAAACCATTTGTGTTTCTCAACACATGTCAAAACATCTCAATAGAATGACTCATCATTCTAAGGTTTTCATAATTCATTTTCACCAAGTGTTCCCATCTAAAGTGACTCAAGTTTTTATCTACTCTAAACTACTAAGTTAAGAGTGTTCACTAAGGTGGAAAGATGATGGGTTCAATATCATGCCATAGAATGACATCTAAAGCTTAGCTAAATATGTCAAGTTTTACACTTTTTATGCTACCTTCAAAACAAATAAAGGACTTTGTGTAAACTAAAGGAAGTAAAGCTTGTAAATAAGACTTGGGGTAACTAATAGTCAAAGTGGTATGACTCAAGCATGCCTATAGCATCTTGGATCAAGTTAACTAGCTTAATTCCAATTTACTACAATAGCTTGCCTTGGTTGGTGCAGTGGTTGAAGTTTTCTTCTTCTTCTTGGTAGAACTCCTCCTCCTCGTAGACTTGGTCGGTACTATCATCTATAAATACATATGGAGTACACAATGACCAAACAATACTTAACTAGGCTAAATAGCATTCTAAGACACACATTTGATGATCTATTATCATCACAAGTTTAATTCACTAGTTTCATTCTTTTTAATTCAGAAAAGTAATTTCTACTCAATGAAAAATCAACTAAGATTTAATATTCTCCAATTAAAATATGGGATCATATTGACACATGTCATCACCACATATCTTAATACATGGGAATGTGATTTAAATGTTGGCTTACATTTAAATAGGTCTAAGTTTAATAAATAAATGATTTAAAGTGACTAGAAATGCCTATATAGCATTATGTTGGTACTAGTCCAAAGTCACTGCATGTAAACCTTACTATTTATATATATTCAGTTAGATATTGTCAAATGTGATTTTTGAGAGTTGGAAACAACTAAAAAGAAATTATAGTTTATTTTTGAAAAATGTTTGAAGTTAGAAAAGTCTCTGCCTTGTTATTTTTGCTATAGATTCATTATAATTCCAATTGATTTAAATCCAATGGGCTTGGATAGAGATTTTCAATACCTTTCTAGCAAAATTGGTTTCATGCAATTGCGATTTATAAATATCTCTGAATTGATTTTCAAACTAGGGGACAAAACTAAGATTTTAAATTAAAAAGAAAAATCCAATTTTGAACGGCAGAGGTTGCGGGTTCGACAGCGAGCGGTGGCTGTGGCGCGTTGGGCGGCCAACGGGGGTGTCTGGGGTGTTCCCTGGGTCATGGCGAAGCGGTGGGCGCGGGCTACGGTCGAGGGGCGATCTGTGCACGCGGGTCGGGCGTGGCGCACTGGGCGTGTTCGGCATGGTTGACCAGCTTCCGCGCATGGCGGTTCCAGCGGTTCTGGTCTCTGTCTCTGGGCTGGGGCGGGTTGGACGGTGGCGGTGGACCACGAGCTAGCGTGTAAACATGGCGAGAGAGGGTAAAGCGGTCTGCTGCTGCGAGGGCCAAGTTGGCTGGCAAGGTGCTCTCAGCATGGCCTGGCAGTGCAGCTAGGAGGTAGGGATGGGTTGGTGTTGGTCTGGTTAGACTTGGGGGAGACAAGAGTGATCAAAGCAACTTAATTGGCTAGACAAGATCAACTCCAAAATAGTAATAGTTAGTCCACTTCGATCTTGCCCACAAGGTGTTTGACAAAATGGCCGAAAGAGAAAAACTTTTGAATTTTGAGTTCAAAATTTTTGAGTGATCTAAACTAATACTAAGTAGTCTCTGGTTGCAAGGGTTTTGAAAATGGAGCTCATTTGAGTGGTTTTTCAAATAGGGGTGATCTAGGCATATGCATTGAATTCATATTTCACATGCCCTTTAAAATAAGTATTTGAATGTTTTTAGCAGATCAAAAGGTGGGCCTTGGTAGATCTCTATGTGTAGTAGCAAGGGGTGTAAAGATCATGAATTGTTTTTGTTAAGTTTTGAGAACTAGGAATAGCCAAAGTAGGCATGAGAGTTAATTTGGCCAAAATGACCATTCACTTCAATTATTCATTTTGAGTTGTTCTTCTTTGGGAAAAGATTGGGAATGACTTAGATGATGTTTATTTCACCTAAGAAACATTTTACAAGCAATGGATCACAAAACCAAGGCAATTCAAATCAAATCCTAATTTAAATGCACATACACATGAATGCTTTCATTTTTACTTTGGAAAAGTTTTTGTTAACCCTAATTTTGATGATTTGGATCTTGATAATCTTGGATTAAAGTTTTGGGATGTTACAAACCTTCCCCCCTTAAATAAAATCTCGTCCTGAGATTTACCAAGAAAACTAGGAACTAAAGAGATCTAGGAACTCTGTCCTAATGTAGTCTTCACGCTCCCAAGTGGCTTCCTCCTCTGTATGGTTGCTCCACTGAATCTTGAGAAACTTGATGCTCCTGGTTCTAGTGGTTCTATAGGCTTCTTCTAAGATACGGATGGGCACTTCCTGATAGGTCAGGTCATTGTTGATTTCTATAGCTCTGTGATCGATGTTCTTGAAAACTTCAGTCTTCTTGGGCACTTCCAAGCATTTGCGAAGTAACGATATATGGAACACAATGTGGATGGCTGACATCTCTTCAGGCAGTTCTAGCTGATACGATACTTCTCCTCGATGGTTCAGAATTTTGAAGGGCCCGATATATCTGGGGGCTAACTTTCTTTCTGACTAAAGCGTTGAGTTCCCTTCAATGGTGAAACCTTGAGATATACAAAATCTCCGACATTGAAAGTCAGGCCTCTCCTTCTTTTGTTAGCATAACTCTTCTGTCTGGACTGAGCGGTCTTGAGGTGCTCACGGACTTTGTGAACTTTCTCTTCTGCTTCCCGGAGAATGTCGGGTCCAAAGATCTGACTCTCTCCTACTTGCGACCAATTTAAAGGGGTGCGACAATTTCTTCTGTATAGGAATTAATATGGTGCCATCTGCAAACTAGCTTAATAACTGTTGTTATATGAGAATTCTGCGAAAGGCAGGCAGTCTTCCCATTTTGATCCGTATTCCAACACACAAGCTCTAAGCATATCCTCAAGGATCTGGTTGACGCTCTCAGTCTGTCCATCTGTTTGCGGGTGATAAGCGGTACTAAAGTTCAACTTGGTTCCTAAGCCTTCCTGAACTTCCTGCCAAAATGTCGAGGTAAACTGGGTTCCTCGATCTGATACTATGGTCTTGGGGGTTCCATGCAGACTGACAATCCTAGAAATATACAGCTCTGCTAGCTTTGCACTCTGGTAGGTAGTCTTGACAGGTATGAAGTGAGCTACCTTGGACAGTCTATCAACTATGACCCAGATTGAGTCATTTCCCCTACTGGAAGTAGGTAAACCGGTGATCAAGTCCATTCCTACGGAATCCCATTTCCATTCTGGAATCTGCAATGGTTGCAACAATCCTGCAGGTCTCTGATGCTCTGCGTTGACTCTTTGACAGATGTCACACTTGGCGATGTAGCTTCCGATTTCTCTCTTCATCTTGTGCCACCAAAATTGCTCTTTCAAATCCTGATACATCTTTGTTCCTCCGGGGTGGATAGAATAAAGTGTATCATGAGCTTCCTTCATGATAATTTCCTTTAGCTCCGAATCTGCTGGCACACAGATACGTCCTTTGTACCACAGTACTCCTTCTTCGTCTTCAGTGAATCCAGGTACCTTTTCTGTATCAATACGACGTTTGATTCCGTCGATACTTTCATTTCCCTTCCGGGCTTCCTTGATTTGGCTAATCAACGTGGGTTGAAGTTCAATGGTAGCTAAGAATCCTTTGCTAACTAATTCAGTCCTGAACTGCTCCAACTCCTCATACAAACTTGGTTGCTTCTCCTTGATCATGGTGTTTAGCCTACATGGCAATCTGCTAAGAGCATCCGCTACCACATTGGCTTTGCCGGGGTGATAGTGAATGTCAAGGTCATAATCCCTTATTAACTCTATCCATCTCCTTTGCCTCATATTCAGCTCCTTCTGAGTGAAAATATACTTCAAGATCTCGTGATCTGAGTAAATCTCACAGCGATTTCTCATTAAATAATGACGCCATGTCTTCAACGCTAGAACCACGGCTGCTAGCTCAAGATCATGGGTCGGATAGTTCTGCTCATGCTGCTTCAGTTGTCGAGACAGATACGCGATGACTTTGCCTTCTTGCATTAATACACATCCTAGACCAATATTGGATGCATCACAATATACATCAAATGTCTTCTTGATGTCTGGCATGATTAAAATTGGGGCTGATATCAATCTCTTCTTCAGCTCCTGAAAATAGGCTTCACATTTGTCAGTCCATTCAAACTTCTTGTCCTTCTTCAATAATTGGGTCATGGGTCGGGCGATGCTCGAGAATCCTTCTACGAACTTGTGGTAGTATCCTGCTAATCTGAGAAATGCACGGACTTGGGTTTGAGTGGTTGGGGCTTCCCATTCTTCGACATCTTTGATCTTGGCGGGATCAATAGAAACTCCTCCGGCAGACACAATATGTCCTAGGAATCCTACTTCCTTCAGCCAAAACTCACACTTGCTGAACTTGGCATATAACTGATGCTCTCTCAGGGTTTCTAGGATAACTCTTAGATGTTGCTCGTGCTCTTCTTCTGACTTGGAGTAGATAAGGATGTCGTCGATAAACACAACTACAAACTTATCTAGGAAATTCATAAATATCTTATTAATGAGATTCATGAAATAAGCAGGGGCATTGGTTAATCCAAAAGACATAACCGTATACTCGTATAAACCATAGCGAGTAGTAAAGGCGGTCTTCGGAATATCCGTTGCACGAATCTTAAGTTGGTGATAACCAGTCCTAAGATCAATCTTTGAGAATACCTGAGCTCCAGTCAATTGATCAAATAGATCCTCTATCTTTGGCAATGGGTACTTGTTTTTGATGGCGACGTCATTCAACTTTCTGTGATCTGTACACAGACGATTGCCTCCATCTTTCTTGTCGACGAATAACACTGGTGATCTCCATGGCGATGCGCTTGGTTGAATCAAGCCTATTGCTAACATGGCATCTAACTGCTTCTTCAGTTCCACTAACTCTGAGGGGTTCATGCTATAGGGTCTCTGGGCTATGGGTCCAGTTCCGGCGATTAGTTTGATAATGAACTCAATATCCCTATCCGGGGGCATACCTGGCAATTCATATGGGAATACGTCGGGGTATTCACAGAATACTCTGACTTGGTGAATGGTGGGCAGGGCTACACTCTTGTTGCACTTGAATTGACGGGGTAAGGTTTCAGAGATATGCTCTACTGTTACTCCAGAACTACTGGTCATGGTGATGGCTTTCTTAGCACAGTCTATTAGTCCTTTATGCCTTGACATCCAGTCCATACCTAGCACTACTTCCAATCCTTTGGTTCCAAGTACAATTAGGTTGGCTTAAAAATCTATCCCATGTATTCTGATAGGCACATCTTTGCAAATTTTTCTAGCTTTTGTAGTTGAACCGGGGATTTGAACTATCATGACATGCTTCAGGTTGGTTGGGTGAATCTTACTAGTGCATGCAAATTCTTCGGTGACAAATGAATGCGATGCTCCCAAATCAAACAATACTCTTGCTAAAACAGAGTTGACAGAAAACATACCTAGCACTACATCTGGCGCTTCCTGGGCTTCTTCTACGTTCATGTGGAAGAGACGACCGTTGCGGTTGTGCGGGTTCCCTAGGGCAAATCTCCTTCCTGGTTAAGCACGACGCTGCTGCTGAGCTGGGGCATTCACAGTGGCATTGGCTGCAGTCTTCTTGGGACACTCATTGAATTATTGACCCTTCACTCCACACTCGAAACAAGTGATCTGGGACTTGTCCTTGGCTGCGACAGGCACAACATTGCTGCCAGTTCTGGGTGCAGTGTTGTTGTTGTTGTTGTTGGTGTTCTTGGGAGGTGCACGGTTGAAATTGTTGGCATTACCGGAGTTGTCATTGTTTCCTCCGGACTTCACATTGCCTCCGCTACGGTTGGGGTAGCTTGGGCGAGACATTGGGGGTCGGTTGTTCCTTGGTGCATATCCTGGTGAAGGGTTGGGATGATACTTCTGGTGACTGCTGGATCCAGACTGCTGCATCATACGACGTTTGCGGTTGTCGTTTGCCTGGTTAATCTTCCCTTCCATTTGAATGGCAGAGTCGACTAGCTCTTCGAGATCCTGAAAACAGATGTTGACGAGGACAGTCTGCATCTCATCATGTAGTCCGTTCAAGAATCTCTCCTTCTTCTTGGCCTCCGTGTTGATCTCATCAGGTGCATATCTGGCAAGTGATAGGAATCTGTCATGGTACTCCACCACAGTCATTCTTCCTTGCTTCAATTCGCATAATTCATCTGTCATCCTGTTGACTAGCCCTTGCGGCACGTGGGTGAGGCTGAACTTTACTTTGAATGCTTCCCATGTCATCACTTGACCACGGTTCATATTGCGGATGCTATTCCACCAAGCTCTGGCATCTCCCGCCAGATAGTGGGTGGCGAAGAGAACTTTCTCATTTTCATCAACTCCTGCAACTTCGAGGTTGTTTTCCATCATCTGTAACCAGTCGTCAGCATCTAATGGGTTTTTAGATTGGTTGAAGATTGAGGGATTGGTATTCTAAATTTTTTTGAGTTTGGATCCATGGTGATCCTGATGTCCATGTCCTTGGTTGTTGAGAGCCATTTGGGTGATCTACTGAAGTGTTGCTAAGTTGGCTTGGCGTTCTGCCCTGCTTGCTTCACGGTCTGCGATGAGATTATGCAAGATCTGCAGCATGGGGTCTTGCGACGAGCTGCTCCCTCCTTGGTTTCCACGAGTCATCTGAAGATTGAGATAGATATAGGGGAAATTCTAAGGTTCATGGTGATGGTTTTGGGGTTTTCAAAGCTAAAACTTTGAGTTAGATTCAGGTTTTTCAACTAACTCCATTTTCATTCATGCAAGCAAGCACACGATACAACACACACCACTACAATCAAAGGGAAACAGATGGTTTGAAGAACCATTATGTAAGCAACGATACAGTGGGACCGATACAACTCATGCTACCACAGTGCTCTAGTGCATCTACTCATCGTCGATGAAGTCGAAGTCCTCATCATCAGTGTAGAAGTCCACGGCATCTTCCTCCAGAAAGTCATCATCGTTGCTTAGGTAAGAATCCATGTCTCCCTGGATGTCTTCACCCTCATCTTCTTCTTCCTTGGCTGCAAGCTGAGCTTCCTGCTCCTTGACGGTCTTCTCGAGGTCGGCCACCTTCTTACGAAGACGGGCGATGGTGCGATCCTTCTTGGCATGCTGGCGGCAAAGAGACTGGCGATCCCGGACGAGCAGTGCAAAAGTCTAGGCCTTCTGGTCGGAAATGGCACGGTTCTGGTTGGCTAACTCTCGGGCATTGTCCAGTTCCTGCTATCTGTCATGCAACAAGAAGTCAAGATTCTCCACTTGACGCCTCAACTCTGGGTGACTTGGCATCTCCATTGGCATTCCCATGAAGTCACGTCTTTCATAGTGAGCAAAACGGGTTCCTTGGATCTTGTTGACGCTGAGAGCACATAGACGTGCGAGAGCTTCATGCATTGCCTTGGCTAATCCATCTAGCCAGTTGTTCTTTCTCATGGAGAACTGAATTCTCCCAGAAGTTGGTTCTTCGATGCTTCCTCTAAGATCTGCGGTGACTAGCCACTGTAGGTCTCCTCCTAGGGGTCCTGGAAGTTGAGCTCCAAGAAACTCCAGATGTGGGCGTCCAAAGAAATCTGACAGTGAATCCAGATCCCTCTCGAAGATCAGCTGACCTCCGTTTCCCAACTGGTAGAACTTGCTGAACTGAGTCTCCATCTACAAGAATTAAGGATGAGGAAGTTAGTGAAGTGCTCAAGTGTGTCAAATTTTTAAGTAGTAATGTAAGAATTTTGAGGAACATGAATTTTTGAGAAAGAAAGAATTCCCAAGGATAAGAGAGGAGATAGTTTTTCATAAATACTCACTTTGGTTTTGAAACTAAGTTTTTGGTTCGGGCGTCTATTCTAACTAGGGTCTCCTATGGTCAGGATGGCTCTGATACCAACTTGTCAACACTCGGATTTTTAATCCCAGATGCCCGTTATGCCATACCTCGCAATCCTAGGATTACCATTTTTGTGAGACATAACGGATTGGATATCACAGTACATCATCCATTACAAACCATACATAAGGTCTTACACAAATAAGGATCTCATGATCCAGTCTTAATACAACAAGGAGCGGAAATAAATATAAAGCGTAGCGGTGGGGTCCAGCTTCAGGGGCACAGGCAATGCTGACGAAGGCAGATAGTCCTAGTTATCATAGCCGTCCTGCTGGCCATCATCTTGCTAGTCTCCTTCATAGTCTAGCCAAGAGAATAGCCAGGGACAAAAGCCATGAGTACTCTTTAAGTACTCGCAAACTACCACTAACAAGTAGTATAGTTCTAAGTTAAAGTGCTAGATCTAAGTTTAACTATAAAGTTAAGTTTGAAACCTAAGCTGAGTTCTGAAGCAAAGAAAGATAAAATAAAGTTCTAGAATAACCTAAGTGGGGAAACTATTGTCATAAACACAACCCTGTTGTGAACAAGTCAAGATTCATCATTCACTTCAAGTTATTTGGAAAACATCTGACAATGAAACAGTATGGCCATTCCAACTGTCCATAACCGCGGACGCGGCTATTTGAATAGTTTGACACTCTGCAGAGTTGGTACACTTTCACCACAAGATTCAATACATCTGTCAGGGATAACCCTGAATCATCATACTTAGTATGCAGATAATCAAACATAACCTTTCCTTTACACACCCTAGTATAAGCACCTCTCCTATGAGTATGGCCTCCCAACCATGACCATCAATCATCTTGGGCATTGCATAGGTGGACAACATTGAGAGGTAGCCTCAGCTCAAACCTCTCCCGCGAGGGAACTAATACTAATGCATATAAATTTCCAGCTAAGCCTTACCCGATTCAGGTAGTGTCGTTGTACGGTAAATTTGGAATGGTATCGCATCCGAATCCAACCATCATGTTTAAAAAAGGGCTAAGGCTCATGCCTCAACATTTTCATCATCATAAACCATTTGTGTTTCTCAACACATGTCAAAACATCTCAATAGAATGACTCATCATTCCAAGGTTTTCATAATTCATTTGCACCAAGTGTTCCCATCTAAAGTGACTCAAGTTTTTATCTACTCGAAACTACTAAGTTAAGAGTGTTCACTAAGGTGGAAAGATGATGGGTTCAATCTCATGCCATAGAATGACATCTAAATCTTAGCTAAATAGGTCAAGTTTTACACTTTTTATGCTACCTTCAAAACAAGTAAAGGACTTTGTGTAAACTAAAGGAAGTAAAGCTTGTAAATAAGACTTGGGGTAACTAATAGTCAAAGTGGTATGACTCAAGCATGCCTATAGCATCTTGGATCAAGTTAACTAGCTTAATTCCAGTTTACTACAATAGCTTGCCTTGGTTGGTGAAGTGATTGAAGTTTTATTCTTCTTCTTCTTCTTGGTAGAACTCCTCCTCCTCATATACTTGGTCGGTACTATCGTCTATAAATACATACGGAGTACACAATCACCAAACAATACTTAACTAGGCTAAATAGCATTCTAAGACACACATTTGCTGATCTATTATCATCACAAGCATCACAAGTTTAATTCACTAGTTTCATTCTTTTTAATTTAGAAAAGTAATTTCTACTCATTGAAAAATTAACTAAGATTTAATATTCTCCAATTAATATATGGGATCATATTGACACATGTCATCACCACATATCTTAACACATGGGAATGTGATTTAAATGTTGGATTACATTTAAATAGGTCTAAGTTTAATAAATAAATGATTTTAAGTGACTAGCAATGCCTATATAGCATTATGTTGGGGGTGTCTGGGGTGTTCCCTGGGTCATGGCGAAGCGATGGGCGCGGGCTATGGTCGAGGGGCGGTCTGTGTCGGGGCTGGGGTGTTCCGGCAGTTCTGGTCTCTTTCTCTGGGCTGGGGCGGGTTGGACGGTGGCGGTGGACCATGGGCTAGCGTGTAGACATGGTGAGAGAGGGGAATGCGGTCTGCTGCTGCGATGGCCAAGTTGGCCGGCAAGGTGCTCTCGGCATGGCCTTGCAGTGCAGCTAGGAGGTAGGGGATGGGTTGGTGTTGGTCTGGTTAGACTTGGGGGAGACAAGGGTGATCAAAGCACCTTAATTGGCTAGACAATATCAACCCCAAAACAGTAATAGTTAGGCCACTTTGATCTTGCCCACAAGGTGTTTAACAAAATGGCCGAAAGAGAAAAACTTTTGAATTTTGAGTTCAAAATTTTTGAGTGATCTAAACTAATGCTAAGTAGTCTCTGGTTGCAAGGGTTTTGAAAATGGAGCTCATTTGAGTGGTTTTTCAAATAGGGGTGATCTAGGCATATGAATTGAATTCAATTTTCACATGCCCTTTAAAATAAGTATTTCAACGTTTTTAGCAGATCAAAAGGTGGGCCTTGGTAGATCTTTATGTGTACTAGCAAGGGGTGTAAAGATCATGAATTGTTTCTGTTAAGTTTTGAGAACTAGGAATTGCCAAAGTAGGCATGAGAGTTAATTTGGCCAAAATGACCATTCACTTCAATTATTCATTTTGAGTTGTTATTCTTTGGGAAAAGCTTGGGAATGACTTGGATGATGTTTATTTCACCTAAGAAACATTTTACAAGCAATGGATCACAGAACCATGGCAATTCAAATCAAATCCTAATTTAAATGCACATACACATGAATGCTTTCATTTTTACTTTGGAAAAGTTTTTGTGAACCCTAATTTTTATGATTTGGATCTTGATAAGCTTGGATTAAAGTTTTGGGATGTTACAACTTGATATGAAATATCATATTGTGATGCTTTGCATTTTGACATTTCAAACACATTGCATTCCACAATTTTCTTTATGCCAACCTTACAAAGTCGAATTTCATTACTATTGATCAAATCATAGTAATTAGATTCTCTTTTATATTTAATACCATTTGTTGATGAAATACTTTGATCATATCAAATAGTTTCATACTCATGTTTCCTTTGGTAAACTTCTTTACAAAATTTAAACAATCATAAAATGATAATCACCATTTTGTTAAACCACAATGCATCGAATATGTATTCTCTTTTAACAATTCATCAAACACTTTGTATTCAAGTAATACATGGGGCTTAAGTTATTTTGATGAACTTAGGCATGATTCATATGTGACGAGAAATCGAATGACTTTCACATATTATCACATAACTTTTAATTTAAACAATGGTTTCATTCAGTAATGAACATATCATTAGGTTGGGTAATTCCAAGGTGTTTCAATATTTTACAAATGTTCATTTTATTATCAATTAGTCTCGACAACAAGGATAATTCGCATATAATTGAACAAGATATGAACACGAATAGAAATCATTCAGAAAAGTGGAACAACTGTTTGTTACAAACTCATTTGAATGAGCATCTCACGAAGTGTGAGACACACTAATTAAGTTCACATATCCATCAATCACAATAACTATCCAAAAACATAAACTAAGTGATAAATGTTGAGGGAGAGTGTCGTCGACCATCATTAACATGCTCGCCATCAACCCATAATGTCACCTCCTCTCTAGCAAGCACCTCTCATGCAGAAGGACCTGTTTTCAGCAAAACACTACAAGTATCAAATATACTTAACACTACAAGATGTGTTTGCAAGATTATAACATTTATAAAACTATATATAAAATATATACCTTCATCATCGATGACCTCCCTGGTGATTGGTTCACACTTTACGTTCCTGAAACGTAATAGGAACTCTTGGAAATCTAATGTTTCCGTATCACCACTCATGAAGCTATTCCGGACATGTCTTTCGTAGCTGGAAGGCAGCGATCGAAGCAACACGCCTATCGCAAATGGATCATCCATCCAATAGTCCACGAAGTGCACCAGTCTGATGTGTGCATCAAGCATGCGCTCCAAGTGACTCTTCAGACAAGTGTGTTCCTCCATATTCATGGAAAGGAACTCTCCAAGCAACTCGTGCTTCCATATGCGCACATGGCTTATAAACTCTGATCTTAGCTAATCCACCATTGCATATGGATCAAGATCACCCATGAGAGGATGGAGTTCATACACCATCCTGTAACGCATTATTATCTGAATGTAAGTGGACATCTCTTGATGATAGTAGCGGTTCGCCAACTCTTGTGGAGTCTCATTGTATTCTGGCTCAGTTAAATCCATCGTGCGGCGTATGTAGTCTACCACATGATTACTAGTAAGGATATCATTCAGGCGCAAGATCCAACTAGGAAAGTTGGATCCATTAAGTCTAAGCTTCTCACCAACTACCCACTCCTCAATGGAAAAGTAAGCTTCACGGTGAGCCATCTCTACATTTATAATTACAAAAAAGAATTGAGACTAACTTTATAATTAAATGAGTTAATATAATAACTCCACTAAGACACACCTATCCCCTGAAGGGTTCTAGCGATAACACGACCCCTTTTCCCCACATCTCCCTCGATCATCACGGCCATCAATGTGGGTTCTAGGGTGGACGCTAAACGTCAGCCACATCATTCATGTGACTCGCACTCGATCTTTTGACCATCCGTGTTCAGAGGCCATGTCTGCACATGCTAGGCTCGCCAACTCAACCTTAATGTATTCACTGTGCAACATGGCTTACACCCATTGTATGCAAATGTATATATGTTTGACACCCGATCATCACGACCTGCCTCATACCGAATAACTTTCTTGGTGGTGCACACTAAGGGGGAACACAATCATTGGTAATTTTAACAAGGATCATCTTATTAGGCTACCGTCGAGTATCTAATACTAGAACACAATAAGATATACAATCAACAACATTGAATGTAAATGCAATGTGATATGGTCCTTCACGTCATGATCTCCAGCTGGCGTCACCGGATTCTGGCGCTAGGGTTCCGGCGCCGTAGACACCAGGGTACTAGTGTCTTTCCGGCGTGGCAGTCTGTCACCTCCGTGACTATCTACTACTTCGTAACACAAGGTAATCACTTTACCTTTGCCACAACCATATCACAAAGCAACGCCCCCTACGAAAAAATTTAGACGCCTCTACTTTATCTTTGCATGTTTTACATGGCTGGATGGGCTTTCGCACAAGAACCGTTCTTACCTACAAACTTTAACCACAACGATGATCAAGTAGTTGTCTATACTATACCCTTTTCAGGGCCTTCCATTGCAAATGGAATACCAACTAATGCGAGAGAGACAGACACCCCCCTAAGCCACTTTATACGGCACAAGCTGTATGTCAAGCATGGACCAGTCTCGCGAATGAACGTGTAAAGTCGATTGGGGGCCGCTTCATCAAGCATTAATGCGGTATACACAAGTACACGTGGGAATGTAACAACTAAAATATCAACGCCCACACGCTAAATCTCGTGTGTTCTACCCGTACTAGCATTACTACACATAGATCTAGCTTTGATACCACTGTAGGGGTTCGCGTATGAAAACAATAAAATTTTATCCTATGCCCCCTGAACCGCTGATGTTGCCAGGACCTATCTATTAGTAATGCAGTAATGGGAGGGATTTTGGCAAACTTACCCTTGAAGACCGAAAAGCATTGTCAACACTCAGGAGAGCGTGGTTGATGTAGACGATCCAAAGCCGACCTCAAGGTCGTGTTGAAGTCCTCGCGCTCCTGTGGCTCCAACGAATCCTAGTGCCCCAAGTGTGACACCTCATGGGGAGTTACACACATCCGGTGCCTGGCGATGACTCCCGCTTCCCGGATGCAGCAGCAGTTGCAGAAGTAGAGCTCCTGGATCCAAATCCCGCAGCGCGACGACGCTCTGCGGTGAAGATGTCTCTCGTTCGCGCAGTCCGAACTTGGGACCACGGTCACAGGAGAGAGATAAATATCAATTGGAGGTCTCCCAAAAGTGAGGAAACCTTTATTGAATATTGTGTGTATTTTCTGGTCAAAATACCCCACTATATATAGGGGGAGGGGAGGTACTACCTCCCTCAAAGTCCCGGGGTGTGACTAAAGGAGGGGAGAGGAGGGGGCACCCGTCGGACAGCCCTGGTGGGCCCCACGCGGGGGGCTAGCCCAGCCGGCCACCCCTTGCCCTTTCTCTCCTCTTGCCTTTCCCTCATAGGCCCTTCTCCCTCCGGAATTGGCCCATTAAGCCTTTTTGACCTTTAATTGATTTCTCTTTTATTAAATAATTATGAATAAATGATTAAATCATTATTTAACATTCATTCACATATTATTCAATCTCTGTGGCTATGGAATACCTTCCACCTCCACTCCGGACATCCTCCGGACTTACCGAAACCCTTCCGGTTTTCTCTCTTCTCTTCTTTGATGATTCTACCGATCCTGTAAACACTCTCTAAGTATCATCAAGCCCTTAAGCATGATACCCCACGGTTCGGGAACACTCCAGACATGGTTGGGACACTCCCGGACCAATGATCGACAGCGGGACCTGGATGGAGATGTGACCCCTATGCATTCCATGAAGATCTTTCATCGTTTGAACCGTGACTGGCATAGGTACAATTACTCGGATGGTTATGATTTGCTGCCCTATGCTGGGTAAGAGGATTATGACCCATGAAGATTTTAGATGACAGCCCAAGGAAGCAACCGACAAAGACTTTGATTGTATTAGGAAAGAGACTATGAACCGACATTGTGTTGGTATTGTAATATAACGCGTGTATGAAACCTATCCGCATACAGCTTCAAGACCCGGACTATTATATATAGGACAGGAGAAGCCCAAGCGAGGGTATCGAAAACTCCCAAACAACTTGTAATAGTGCGATTCCCAAATATTTAGGCAACTTTGACTCCATTGTTTTCCTGACATCCGACGAAATCCCCAGCGTTCTCTTTTCCGTGAAACCCTAAGTCCATCATCATGGGCATTGCCGAGGTTACGCCTCGTCAATTGGCGCCATCTGTGGGAAACCTGAACGCTGGAACCACGGATTTGGTGGACCGCTCTCCACCAAGCATCAACCCAACGAAAGCAGTTCCACACCAGCCCAGCCCTGTATTGGTACCTGCCGATTTTAGTGGAGGATCCGATCTAATCGTCGGAAGCTTCCACTTCCAAGTAGAATACCCGCAAGAATCACACCCGTCGGCCCTGATCACATCAGGACCATCGGTGGAAGAACTTACGCCTACTACGGTATCAGCATCTTCCGTCAGGTCCTACATGGACGCCACAACACGTATCGAAGCAGGCGAAGAAAGCGAGCAAATCGAGATGGATCTGGGGGAACTTGATGGTCTTTACGACAATCTCTCCTTCGGATCAGACCCACAGCTAACCTCACCACGCGAAGCAAGCCCGGCAAACTCTGAATCCGAAGAAAGCAGCGAAAGCATCGACTTTGGAATTAGGATGGCAGAAATCTATCCAGAACAAAAACTGATGGACTTCACCGGTTCACCTGACAGTGTCTCCCTCAGTTTAGATGACGACGTCACTAGTCCATGTATCACTCAGCACCAAGTATGCGTGATCATTGGAGACGCCTCGACCCAGCAAGACTCCAACGACAACCCAATTTTTAACCTCGATGATATTCTTTCAAGCCATAATGAAGGAGATCACGGCAATGAAGGAAGCCAAGGAAACGGGGGAGACCCAATAGTTAACTGCGAAAATAAAGAATAAGAAGAACTACGTGGAGGCGAGAGGAAAACTCTCCGGCTACCAGCGGCGGCATGGCAAAAACAAGGGAAGCAATTTCGGGAGCAGTTCCGATGACAGCAGATGCTTCACACGATGATCTATTAGCATACCAATACCTGCTTCATCGCGAGAAGAGAGACCTACTCAGGATGCAGAGACAACTCGATGAAAGGAAAAGAGTAGCTAACGAATCTAGCCTGCGACGAGCACAGTTAAGCTCCACTCGAGGATCAAGGAGCGTAACAGGAGTAACACCGCCAAGGAGAGGAACATGTCGATTGGAGAATATCCCTGAACAAGAGTGATGGCTCAAGATATGTAGAGCTCGTTGGGAACCCCAAGAGGAAGGTATGATGAGCATAGCAACAAGTTTCCCTCAGTTATGATACCAAGGTTATCGAACTAGTAGGAGTAAGGAAACAACTCCAAGGTGTTGCTAGCAACTTAGAATCCTGCACAACATAACCACAGAACTTTTCCCCAACTTACATTGAGGTTGTCAATCTCACTGGTTTTGCTGTAAACAAAGGATTAAACATATAGTGTGGAAGATAGTAATTTCTTTGAGTCCCTGATGAGTGCCTGATGAATAAATTCCCTCACCTTCTGTCCTATGCTAAGTCTTCAAATATCAGTGTTCATGACTTCTTACATGCTGATTTCTTGGAGGATAATTTTCACCTACCACTTTCTCAACAAGCATACTCTGAGTTTGTAATCATGGAAGAAAGATGCCAGGAAATGATGCATACCACTCATGGGGATACCCATGATAATTGGAGCTATATTTGGGGGTCAGATAAATTTGAAGTAAAAAAGGCCTACTCAACCATGATTGGATACTCCCCATCACCACCACACTTCTATTGGATATGGACATCCTCTTGCCAAAATAAGCACAAGTTCTTCTTTTGGCTTTTGCTTCTGGACAGATTGAATACAAGGAATCTTCTGAAAAGAAAGCAGTTCATTCTGCCTGACTACAACTGTGTAACTTCCAACTGTTACTTGGAAGAATCAGTAAACCACCTATTCTAGGAATGTTCATTTGCAAACAAATGCTAGGACCATATTTACAGAAACAGAACTACAAACCTATCAGTATTGGAAGCTATTTCAGACATCAAAGAAAAGTTACACCTACCATTTGCAATGGAGATCATTATCATGACTACCTGGGGTATATGGATATGCAGAAATGAGAAGATTTTTAATGACAAAAGACCCACACTTGAAAGATGGAAAGCAATCTTCTATCAAGAGATGAGATGGTTACAGTTCAGAATCAAAAGAAAATACAAGGAGAAATTCAAAGCCTGGCTGAACCAGCAATTAGATCAGGGTTAGGGTAGACTTTACCCACTTTAGAATGACTTTATTTTCCTGTTTTGATCTATCTTAGATCAATAGACTATCTGTATTTATCTTTGTAATATACTCATACCTTATAATAAAAATTGCAGTGGGGATTCTCCCTACTGTTTCACCTAAAAAAAAAGATAGTAATTGCTTGTAGAAAGTAAATAGTAAACGGTAAACAGTAGATGGTATATCAATGGTAAAGGAATGGACTGGGGTCCATAGTTCACTAGAGGTGTTTCTCCTTAAGATAAATAGCATGTTGGGTGAACAAATTACAGCAGGGTAATTGACAGATTGAGAAAGCATAACAATGCATATAATAGACATCTTGAGTCCTACGAGATTTGATTGGGCATTACAACATAATACATAGACCGCAATCCAACTGCATCTATGACTAATAATCCACCTTCAGGTTATCATCCGAACCCCTTCCAGTATTAAGTTGCAAGCAATAGATAATTGCATTAAGCAAAGTGTGTAAAGTAAACAATACAATTTCCCCATGGACAAAGGATTGTTGTTTTCTCCCTAGTAGCAATAGCACATCTACAACCTTAGAGATTTCTGTCACTTCCCCAGATTATTAGAGGCATGAACCTACTATCGAGCATAAATACTCCCTCTTGGAGTTACAAGCATCTACTTGGCCAAGATAGGTACTAGCAACGAAGAGCATGCAAGATCAGAAATAACATAGACATGATAGAATCAATAATCAATCTGACATAGTATCTCAATATCCATCGGATCCTCGCAAACACAACATATAGGATTACCAATAGATGATCTTGATCATGAACGGAGCTCACAAGATCTAAACATGATAGCACAAAGGAGGAGAACTAACCATCTAGCTACTGTATGGACCCATAGTCCAAGGATGAACTACTCACGCATCACTCCGGAGGCTGACATGGTGATGAAGAAGGCCTCCGGGATGATCTCTCCCCTTCGGCAGGGTGCCAGGAAGAGCTTCGAATCCCCTAGATCTCGGGATGGAGATGGCGGCGGCTATAGACTATTTCGTGGAATTTTGATCGGGCCCTTAGGGTTTCTACATCAGGGTACTTTTATAGGCGAAGGGGCAAGGTCGGTGGCTGCCCGAGGGGCCCACACCAGGGCCTGGAGAGCCCAGGGGGGCCACGCCACCCTATGGTGTGGCCACCTCGTGGACCCACTTCGGCTGCCCTTCGGACTCCCTGTTCCTTCTGGTAAAATATTGACTTTGGGTTTTGTCCCGTCCAATTTCGAGAATATTTCCTTACTAGCTTTTCTGAAACCAAAAACAACAGAAAATAGGCAATTAGCACTGTGGCATCTTGTTAATAGGTTAGTTCTAGAAAATGTACAAAAATACATCAAAGTGTAAGCAAAACATAAGAAAGTTGATATAAAACAAGCATGGAGCATTAAAAATTATAGATACGTTTACGACGTATCAAGCGTCCCCAAGCTTAACTCCTGCTCATCCTCGAGTAGGTAAGTGATAAAAAGAATAATTTTTGAGGTGACATGCACCATCACAATCTTGATCAAGGTATTTGTAAAGCATTGATAGCTGGGATCAAAGTACTCTAAACATAAGCGTGAAAGATAGAGTTCTAACAATAAGACATAGCAACTATGTTGTAACATGAAAATGTACAAAAAAAATATCATGAATAACAATGCATTGAAAGAGGTTTGTTTGTTTCACATATAGAAAACATATTAAGCGTGGTATTCAGCTTGTCCCTCATGGTATAGAAAACATAAATGCATAGGACATCTTCAAAGTTCATAAGGGTGACTAGATACAAATAATTTAAGAACAAGCAATATCAAAGTTATGAATCAATCAACAAGTTTTGGGAAAATGCACACTAAACTAAGAATGACCACTATGCTCTCTCAATTGGTGCATAAATATAGAA
Source organism: Avena insularis (assembly GCA_023614405.1). Classification (NCBI taxonomy): domain Eukaryota; kingdom Viridiplantae; phylum Streptophyta; class Magnoliopsida; order Poales; family Poaceae; genus Avena; species Avena insularis. The sequence continues at coordinate 280,367,448 of CM042694.1, read as the reverse complement.
GATGGAGACTCAGCATAAAAGTAAAAAGAAAGGGCGTTCATAGAGAGAAGCAGGATTTCAAGTTTCATAAAGAGCTTCCAAAAATTATGGTACTTATTAGATTTCAGCTCTCATTGCCCCTATCATAAGCATCTTAAGGTGATTAAGGTTAAAGTGACATAAATATGAGGATATGCTTGACAAGTTATAAGTTGAAAATCTCATGCCCCTTGCTTACGAGTACCGAACCTCATGCTACTCAACTTTAGTCACAAGTAAGTTCTTGTCATTGTAAGTACATGTGTATCATGGAGAACCGCCAACGGGGTACCCCTTGCCCCATGACACAGGAGCTTTCCCATATCAAAATGACAAGGCAAGCAGACACTAAGCATCTCAGCGATCTTTTTATTTGCTATTTGCATAGGTTTTTAAGGAGGATGCTTCACATAATGCTTACTATGGTTATGCTACAAGTTTCCACCATGATTAGGCATGGCTTAGGCTATCCGCCCACGCGTTTCTCTAAAACACATACAAACTCCATGATCTTACAAGCTCCCTTTTATTTCACACCGTCGGGATCCATAAACAAAAGAACATGATATCAACTAAATAATAAGTGCAATGTTGAAAGTGTTCCCCATGGTATCATGGTTATGCTAATTCACAACTTATAAAGGGCAAGCATATAAGCAACATACATGGACACAATGGTTCAAGTTTATTAAGTGCAAGAAAATAAAGTGTGCCATCAAGTTTGTGAGAGCTTTAATGACTAATTTTCACATAACAAGTTTAATTTGGAAGATAGATAAAAACATGAATATACTTGTAATGGTGTAACACACCATGCATAGGAATTTATAGTGGACTCTTTGGAATAACTTGGTTTTCTTGGAGGTTGGATGCATGAGTGGAACTCATACTTGGTACAGGTGGAGGCTAGCAAAAGACTAGGAGCGACCAACTAAGAGAGCAATAATGGCCATAATCATGCAAAGCGACAAAACATTATTAATTAAAGCATAAAGTGATATTACAAGTCAAAAACTAAATGATCATAGAGGCTAAGGTGATTGGTTCATAGTCTTAACATGGTGTAAGCATGTGCCAAGTCAACCCAAATAAAGCATCAAAGGAGAATACCACAATATTATGCTTTTGTATGCTAAAACAATCCATGATTCTTTCGAGGCACATTAAGATATATCAATTGTTTGGAACAAGTCATGCTACAACGATAATCACTAAGCATAAGGTCAAAGCAACATCAAACATGACATGATAGATTTTATGCCACAGTCAAAACAAGCTCCTTTTGTACCACTTATAAGCATGAAGCTTCCTACTATTTTCCAACACCAATCAACTTATTTAAAACAACATATGAGTGAGGGGGTCCAACCAATTTATTTAAGCAAACCAAACGAAATAAAACTAAAAACAAAAACAAAGATGCTCCAAGAACAACACAATTGTGCATGAAACAATAAAAACGAAGTGTTTTGGAAGAAAACCTGAGATTTTTATTGATGAAGAATGGGATGCCTTGGGCATCCCCAAACTTTGACGCTTGTACCTCTTGAATATTTCTTGGGGTGACATGGGTGGAATCCCCAAGCTTGAGATTTTGTGCATACTTCATCTCATCACATTATTCTTCCCTACACTTGAAAATTTCCTTCATGCAAAACTTCACACAATCTTCATTAGCACCATTAGTGTATTCAAAATAATAAGTCTTTGGGTTTAGTTTCAACACAAGTAAAACTTCCACTAAAACATAATCTACTGTAGCAATTCCTTCTAAAAGCTCGAGTGATCAAAAAGAACTCAAAGAGAAAGAGATTAAGATGCAAACGTAAATAATGGCAGAAATCTATCAAAACAGACTAGCAGGTAAAAACCGATTTTTTTGAAGACCTTATGTTGCTTAAATCTAAATGTGCGAAACTAACGAAAGTTATATAATAACCTGGGGCATAAGCACAGAAAATTACAGCTCAATCCGACGTACAACGAGTTTTCATGATTTTTTATAGTGAAGCACAAAAAATCTGTTTCGGGATAGCAACTTTCCCAAGTCTTACTTCTCTCTTATTAGAGGTTATTCTTGGCACAAAAACCACACAAAAAGGATAAGGAGAGGTTACTACTGAGGCAGTAATTTCCAAGACTCAACAAAAGAAAAACTTACTAAAAGTAAAAATAACTTGCGTTATCTCCCAATAGTGCTTTTCTTTAACGCCTTTCAGCTAGGCATAGGAAGCAAGATTCAAGTATTTTCAAATGAAGAAGCATTAATATCAAATTTTGTTTTAATAAGAGAGGCAAAAAGTATCTTCTCTCTCTTCCTAGGGAAGTGTTCTATACCTTTCTTGAGTGGGAATTGATATTTAATGGTGCCTTCCTTCATATCAATAATGACACCAACAGTTCTAAGAAAAGGTCTTCCCAAAATAATAGGACAAGAAGCATTGCATTCAACATCCAAAACATAGAATCAACAGGGACATAGGTATTGTTAACCATAATAATAACATCATTAATACTCCCCATGAGTATCTTTTTAGCATTATCATCAAGTTGGACATCTAAATAATAATCTTCCAATGGTGGCAAATCAAGCATTTAATAAATATTTCTAGGCATAATAGAGACACTAGTACCAAGATCACATAAAGCTTTGAGATCAAAATCATTCACTTCCATATTAATGATGGGTTCCCAACCATCTTCTAATTTCCTAGGAATAGAAGCTTTATGTTTCAATGTTTCTTCTTTAATTTTTATGAGAGCGTCTGTAATGTGTTTTTTGAAGGCCATATTCATAAAATTAGCATTAGGACTTCTAGCAAGCTTTTATAAGAACATAATTACTTCAGAAATATTGCAACCATCAAGATCAAAATCAAAATTACCATCCAAGGTAGTAGAACTATTGTTTCCCATATTTCGAAGAATTTTAGCATTTTTATTGGAAAAGGTTACATTGGTTTTAGGCATTGTTGCAAAAGGTATGGGGACTTCATGTGGTTTGCTAGCATCAACATTGTTGGTGGTAATAGTACAAATACTACTATTTGTAGAAATTTCATCTTCTCTTTCCCACTTAGAATGCAATTCAGCTAACAGTCTAACATTTTCATCAATTATAACTTGTATGGCATTAGTAGCAGCAAAGGGGTTTTCCATAGTTTCAGGTTTAGCAGCCATTTTATTAATCAAAGAGGATTGTGCTTCAGACAAAGATGAAATATTTTTTAGCATTCGAAAGTTTTTCCTCAATAGTTTTATTGAAGGCAGTTTGTTTACCAATAAAATCCTTAAGCATGACTTCAAGTTTAGAGGGTGCACTTCTATTGTTGTTGTAGGAATTTCCATAAGCATTACCATTATTGGGAGGATATGACCTATAATTATTACTACCAAAATTATTCCTATTTGTTGCTAAAATTATTATTTCTAATGAAGTTCACATCAACTTGCTCTTCTTGAGCAACCAAAGAGGCTAAAGGAACATGATTTGGATAAATATGAGCTTTTCCATTAACAAGCATAGACATAATAACATCAATTTTATCACTTAAGGAGGAGGTTTCTTCAACAAAATTTATCTTCTTACCTTGTGGAGCTCTCTTAGTGTGCCATTCAGAATAGTTAACCATCATATTATAAACGAGCTTTGTTGCAGCACCCAAAGTAATGGTCATAAAGGTGCCTCTAGCAGCAGAATCCAACAGATTTCTTGAAGAATAATTCAGTCCTGCAAAAAAAGTTTGGATAATCATCGAAGCAGTCAGTCCATGAGTGGGGCAATTCTTTACTAAAGATTTCATTATTTCCGAAGCTTGAGCCATATGTTCATTATCAAATTGTTTAAATTTCATTATTTCACTTCTCATAGATATAATCTTAGCAGGAGGATAATATTTTCCAATGAAAGCATCTTTGCATTTAATCCAAGAATCAATACTATTGCGAGGTAGGGATAGAAACCATTCTTTAGCTTTCCTCTCAAAGATAAAGGAAACAATTTAAGCTTAATAATATCTCCATCTATATCCCTATGTTTTTGCATCTCACAAAGTTCAACAAAGTTATTAAGGTGAGCAGCAGCATCACCAGTACCAGCACCAGAGAATTGTTCTTTCATAACAAGATTGAGCAAAGCAGGTTTAATTTCAAAGAAAGCAGCTTCAGGAATAGGGGGAGCGATAGGTGTGCACATGAAATCATTGTTGTTTGTGCTAGTGAAGTCACACAACTTAGTAATTTCAAGAGTAGTCATTTTTTTGTAAGATTAAAGCAAGCCAACAGAAACTGAAACTGAAATAGGAACTATATTTTTGTGTTTTTTGATAAAAGGAGCAAACCAGTACAACTAATTTTTGTGTGTTTTTGATAATAAAAAAACAAGCAAAACTAACCAAAATAAACTAAGAAAAACAAAAACAAAGTAAAGAGATTGGTAGTGAGAGACTCCCCTTGCAAGAATCTTCTTTCTTCTTGAAAAGTGATTGACGAGGAGGAAGAGATTGAAGCTGTCCTTAATTCCCTAGCAACAGCGCCAGAAAACTTGATGGATCAAGATATGTAGAGCTCGTTGGGAACCCCAAGAGGAAGGTATGATGAAACCAAGGTTATCGAACCAGTAGGAGTAAGGAAACAACTCCAAGGTGTTGCTAGCAACTTGGAATCCTGCACAACACAACCACAGAACTTTGCCCCAACTTATAGTGAGGTTGTCAATCTCACTGGTTTTGCTATAAACAAAGGATTAAACATATAGTGTGGAAGATAGTAAGTGCTTGCAGAAAGTAAACAGTAAACGGTAAACAATAGATGGTATATCAATGGTAAAGGAATGGACTGGGGTCCACCGTTCACTAGAGGTGTTTCTCCTTAAGATAAATAGCATGTTGGGTGAACAAATTACAGTGCGGCAATTGATAGATTGAGAAAGCATAACAATCCATCTTGACTCCTACGAGATTTGATTGGGCATTACAACATAATACATACACCGTAATCCAACTATATCTATGACTAATAATCCACCTTCATGTTATCATCCGAACCCCTTCCAGTATTAAGTTGCAAGCAACAGATAATTGCATTAAGCAAAGTGTGTAAAATAAACAATACAATTTCCCCATGGACAAAGGATTGTTGTTTTGTCCCTAGTAGCAACAACACATCTATAACCTTAGATATTTCTGTCACGTCCCCAGATTACTAGAGGGATGAACCTACTATCGAGCATAAATACTCCCTCTTGGAGTTACAAGCATCTACTTGGCCAAGATAGCTACTAGCAACGGAGAGCATGCAAGATCACAAATAACATAAACATGATAGAATCAATAATCAATCTGACATAGTATCTCAATATCCATCGGATCCCCACAAGCACAACATATAGGATTACAAATAGACGATCTTGATCATGAACGGAGCTCACAAGATCTAAACATGATAACACAAAGGAGGAGAACCAACCATCTAGCTACTGTATGGACCCATAGTCCAAGGACGAACTACTCCGGAAGCGGGCATGGTGATGAAGAAGTCCTCCGGGATGATCTCTCCCCTCCGGCAGGGTGCCAGGAAGAGCTTCGGATCCCCTGATCTAGGGATTGAGATGGTGGCGGCTACACACACTTTCGTTGGATTTTGATTAGGCCCTTAGGGTTTCTGCATCAGGGTACTTTTATAGGCGAAGGGGCTAGGTTGGTGGCCGCCTGAGGTGCCCACACCAGGGCCTGGCGCGCCTAGGGGGGCCGCGCCACCCTATGGTGTGGCTACCTTGTGGCCCACTTCGGCTTCCCTTCGGACTCCGTGTTCCTTCTGGTTAAATATTGACTTTGGCTTTTGTACTGTCCAATTCCGAGAATAACTCCTTACTAGGTTTTCTGAAACCAAAAACACCAGAAAACAGGCAACTGACACTGCAGCATCTTGTTAATAGGTTAGTTCTAGAAAATGTATAAAAATACCTCAAAGTGTAAACAAAACATAAGAAAGTTGATATAAAACAAGCATGGAGCATCAAAAATTATAGATACATTTATGACGTATCAAAGAGAGAGGCAGACTCATCTGGGATCTTGATCTATCGTTCATGTCGATCGATCAAGCAGGAAACATCAAGGCAAAATTGGCTCAGGCACCTATCATGGCCGCGCATACATATCTGATCACAACTCATCCCGCACCCGACGATCCTTGTGCGGCCCTCCACCGCTCCGCCCTGATAAATCTCGGCATGGTAGGAGCATCTCTTGCACAAACAGAGCAAGGAACAGTGTGGCAGCTTGATAGATCCCCACGCCGTCGCAGCAGCCCTCGGCAGGTGGGACACACCCGACGATCTCGATCGCCACACCGGGTACACTTTTCAGAATCAGAGCCACGAAATGATGCAAGAAAATACATCACTCAGTGAAGGATCGACCAGTCCAGAGAAGAACGCAGCACCCAAAGATATCACGACGACGAAAGTGAGGAAGAGCAAGAACTATGCGGAGCCAGTTTCTTTACCCGACGGGTTCACAAGACTCCGGTACCACGAGACTATAAATTACCTCAAGATCGCCAAAAGTATGATGGTCTCCAAGAGCCCAAAGCTTGGCTGACAGATTATCTGGCAACCGTCAGGCTACAAGGCGGATCCAAAGCTACTGCCATGCAGAGCTTACAGCTGCACCTAACTGGCGCGGCATGCTCCTGGCTAAGACAACTACCCGGAGATTCTATCAGCAGTTGGAACGATCTTGATGACAAGTTTATCAGAAATTTCCACTCCACATTCAAGCGACCCGCGTCTTTGGAGAAATTGCAGGCCTACAAGCAAAAGCCGGGAGAATCAATACGGGCATTCGTCCAACGGTGGAACATCATAAAAAATTCGGCCGAAGCCATATCCAACGGAAGAGTAATCGACGCCTTCAATGATGGACTTCGTCGGTAGGAGTTCATTGAAGAACTAGGACGGACCAAGCCAAAGACAAATTCGCAGCTGATGGACATAGATAATCGTTGGGCTGATGGAGAGGACGCGGTACAAAACAAAACATCCCGTTCACCCGAAGATGACAGGGACATGCGCAATAATGATCGGAGATGATGAACCATTGACGGGTAGCATACACCAAGTTACATTGCAGCAAGTTTCTCTGGAGGGGACAATCGACGGAGCAACGATTACAACAACGGATATCGTGGCAACAAGGACAACATCAGTGGAAGCCAGTCGCAGCAATGATACCAGCCGACGAATTGAGACCCATCTATGTCAGCAGGACAAATGTTGGAAGGACCCTGCAATATGCACTACTATGTCGACTCGATAGAGAAAAGGCAATCAAATCACCTTCTAAAGGACTGCTAAAGATTCTTAAAAATGCAAGAGCTATGCAATGCAAGAGCAACCGAAGCAGCAAACCAAGGCTACATTACCGCACCCGGCGCTTTGGCTGTCGGCGCGCCACCACCACCATAGGGGCATCCGCTAGTATGACAGCCGCAAAACACAACACACAAAGACGACGAATATCCTAGGTCAAAAGGAGTAATGTCAATGATCCAGAAGGGACCGCCCTCCAACAGAACACAGAAGATGATCACTAGGCAAGTAAACATGTCAGTAACAAACCCACCTCCTACATCGGAGTATCTCCATTGTTCAGAACAATAAATTAGCTTCAGCAGAGCTGATGATCCACTATGGGCCCCTCGACCCGGCCAGTCAGCGCTAATAGTAGAAGCACAAATCGGCGGGTTCGACATGAGCAAGGTTTTCTTGGATGCAGGAAGCAACATCAACCTAATTTACGCCAAAACTCTATGGGTCATGGATTGATCCATGAAGAATCTAGTATCTACAGAAACAACTTTCCACGGGATAGTTCCAGGAAAAGCCAAAATTCCATTGGGCAAAGTCCATCTCGATGTATTCTTTGGGTCAAAGAATAACTTTAGGCGAGAAAAACTCGAATCTAAGTCATGGATTGACCATCAAAATATCACGCGATCCTGGGATGACCAGCTTTCGCACGGTTCATGGTAGTACCTCACTACACATATCTGGTGCTAAAAATGCCAGCCCCCACTAGGGTCATAACAGTCAAAGGAAGCTTTAGCCACGCGGATAGTTGCGATGGGGAATTCAACAAAATCTCAGAATCTTTTGGGATGGAGACAGAACTTGGACAGCTAAAAATAGCAGATGAGGAGTCACTACACGAAGGGCACACCCACAAGAAGCAACCATCGGAAGAACAAGCGCACAATGGTCCCGTAAAAGCAAGAAATGTGGCCTCCACTATAGGTCTCGCATAGGAAGATCCACTCGTCGATAAGACGAGAGCACCACAACATGGACCATGATGAAGAACCCCAAGAACAGGAGCTGAAGTTCCCCAAGGAAAAACTTCACTTTGATGCACTTTATATTCAATAAAGGCCAACGGCCAATCACACCCTCGCAATGTATCCGTTTATGTTTATCAATGAATAAAGAAAGTACTTCTCTGCATACAAATTTCTACGGCACATGAATAGAGACATCAGTTCGTCGGATCCTCAAACAAAAATACAATATACAATCAAAATCTCTTATGAAACATACGGCCTTTTTGACAAGAATAAAATGGCTCTATACAATATTTCTTCTACAAAGTACAAAGGCTGCGCAAGCAAGCTATCAGATAGGAAAATTTACAATCTGCCTCCAAGCATCTTCGAACAATCCTAATGGCAGGACTACGAGCAGAGGCGTAATGAGGTGCCATATCAACAAAGCCACCACCAGAAGGGGGAGGTAGCCACGAAGATACATCATCCAAGTCCAGCGTCAGATGATGCACATGTACCCAAGAAAGCGCAAGCTTGGCACCCACCACAAGTTGAAGCTTCACGAAATGATGAATATTTTCACCTTGTTGAAACTTCGCAAGTAAATCCACCAAGGTCTGAGGCTGAGGATCCCGAGGAAACATGGCATTACAGACAAGGGCAAGTGATCTGCGGCAGCACTTGACAAACTGCTCCAACTCTGATAGGCGATCTTGAAGCAACGCCACAGCATAAGCATGGAAATGATCGGTCGAAAAATCTGATTCAGCAGTTCAGGAGGCAGACACAAGAGCTTGTATTCAGTTGTGCAGATGTTGGGTTTCCTCCCTCTCACACAATCGAATGCCTACAAATCAAGGGGAAAATATTGGTTTCCCAAAGGCCAGAAGGAGCAACAAAAATAAGAAGGAAACAACTTACATAATAGCTTCTCACTTGCCCTGGAAATTTCTTCCAAGAAAAAAGCTTCGCGATCATGGGCCTGTCGTGTCTTATATTGGGCGACATCCACCATTGACTAAACAACCCAAAGTTTTCCTTCAAGTTTTTTCACCTGTTCAATCTTTTCAGCATACAACGGCAGGTCCACCATACGCACGATGGTAGTACTGGTCGCACCTACTACAGAGGAGGACGGAACGACATCCGATAGTTGCACAGATCCAGAAGGAGACAAAGATTCATTCAAAATCTGGCAAGACAAGAAATATATGAAATGTCCAGCATTCAAAAGCAAGGTCCTACACATATATTCAAAAGTTGCTTTCTTGTAAAAAGAAGCACGAGGAAGCTCGATAAGTTAAAGGTTCATTACAATAACAGCAAGGGAGACATGATAAAGATTACAAAATAAAGCCTACGAAGCCGTCTCTTTCAAAGACAGAGTAGCACTAGTAGAAGGGACACTAGCTACGGGAATGGCAGGAGTAGCCGAAGAAGGATCGACCATCGAAGAAGGGGCAGCTAGATTCCCCGAGCCTGAGATTAGGCCTAGAAGAAGCTGAGAGTAGTTTCTGGCCCTCTTAATATGAGGCTTCAAGTCAATTTCTTGGCCATTGGAGGTGACTGGGACAGAGGAGATAACCTTCTCCCAGTCGACCTTCTCGCCGTGCGCCATCGCTAGGGCCATTGAAGTATCGGCACCACTCTTCGACTGGGTCAAGCTATAACCAACAAGGGGGTTGTGATCGGCACCGAAGATAGTGACAAGATCGTTCAAGTTGTTTGGCACCTCCTTTGTTGGGAATACTTCAGCATGAAGGCTTTTGAAGGCACGGCGGGAGCGCACAAGAAGGTTACGCCCATGAACGCTGCTGGCATCCAAGGTGCTAACAACATCCGACATAGGATCAACCTTGTTGCCTCCATGCATCGCCAAGTTCTGGCCAGTTAACTCTGAAAATAAAGAACATGGGAAACGATTGATGACAAAAGGAAGGAAATGAAGTAAAGCCACACGAGACAAAAAACTTATGGGTCAAAGAATCATTAAGGGCCTCCAGGCACTGTCGGAGATTTTCATCTCGAGTAGCAGCTTCTTTGGCCACTTGTTCGGCATCAGCTTTCGCCTTCTGCTTGGCCTCCTCCAAGGCCTCCTCAGTAACCCGTAGTTTGGCCTCCAGATCATCGGCATGCTTCATCACCTGGTCCCGAATAACTTCGTATTCTTTGGCAGTAGCTGCATAAATGGATCATGAAACCTAGAGAAGAAAATTCACAAAGAAATCCTGAAGATGAACATGACATACCCTTCAGTTCTTCGGCTTCATCATGGATTTTTATAAATCGAGAGGCCATGTCGATCATCTCGCGCATCAAAGGCTGGAAAAAGAGCATCCTAGTAGGGGATATCAGGAAAAATAAAAAGAAGCTATGGGTAGGAAAAATTCGAAGTATAGAGTGACTTACATATCTCATATCCACATCAACAGGATTTGCGGATATCACCACGCCTTTACCAGCCATTTTGTTCCTTTTTTGTGGTGGCGGCTTCGATGAAGTGGCAACGTCTTTTGGGATAATCTTCTCCACAGAAGGCACGAGCTTTTCCTTTGGCTCCATCGACGGTGGAGGAGATTTCTTTGCAGAGTAGGCAGTAGACGTGCGAAGAGGAGACGCGGGAGGATCTTCATCATCGTCACTGCAAAAGAAAAGAACCAAACAATTGGGAAAAAGCATCAGCAACAGAACTACTCGATAAAGTAGTAAAAAGTAGCAAAACACTTACGAAGATACATCCTGCGCAAAGTGGAACAAGTTCATCTAGGCGGGAGCAGCCGAGACTGGAGCAGCATCGAAAGGTTTGGAAGCAGTTGAGTCATTCGAGTCTTCGACCATTTCTACAACATAGGGGCGCCTCCTCTTGTCACCAGCATGCTCCATGCGAAAATCTCTGGAGCGAGCCGACGAAAGAGATTGCGTCTTTGATGAAGAATTAGAAGCAGAAAAATCCATTTCCTCATCTGCGATAGTCCCAGTTATAGGGAGGTCATCGGATGCGGAAGGATGGATAGGAGGCTCACATCTTCTAGGGAGAGGAGGAAGTGAGCTCAAGTAATCAAAGTCCTACGCAAGCAGAAGACATGGAAAAAATGTCAGTCATTGATAGAGGAAAAATTCATCCGCAAATAAAAGGAAGGAAAGATGGAAGCAAAGAAAATTTACCTCGGGGAGCCGATTTTTCTTGCCATAAGGCTCCACAACATAGTTGGATGGAATCGGGATTTTCTTGGTAAGAGTGGTGAAGTTTTGAAACCTCTTTTCATATACCTTGAGGGTAAGGTCTTCCAAGGAAATCCTCATCAGGTCCTTTTTCCCGGTATACGCCCACATGCCAGAAAGCCGGTCTTGAAGCGGTTGGACACGGATCCGCAAAAAATATGCCAGGATCTAGAGACCCGACAATTCCTTGCCAACTTTGTGTCGCAGTTTCGAAATGCGGTCAATATAGGGCTGGATTTCAACCATTTCTTCGGCAGAAGGACGTTGATCCTAGGAGTCAAGTTTGCGGCAAGGTTTCTTAGCATCAAAGGGGGCTAAACCAAAAGATTGGCCTTCAAGTGGTTGATCCTTGATATAAAACCACTTAGACTTTCAGCCTTGGACAGAGTCAGTGATCTTAAAATCAAAGTAATCCACGTCGGAACGAATAGAGAAAATGGCCCCACCAACGTAATGGACAATGGTGTCAGTGGCGTTATGGCGAACATAAAAAAATGCTTCCACATGCCCCAATGGGGATGAATCCTGAGAAAGCACTCATAAAGAGTGATGAAACAAGCAACATGAAGAATAGAGTTAGGCGTGAGCTGATACAGCTGCACGCCATAGATAAAAAGAAGACCACGAAGGAATTCATGGACCGGAAGAGAAAGGCCGTGAAAAAGAAAGGAGAGGAGCATTACTCTCCAGCCAATCTCGGGGATGGGAGCAGCTCCGTCTCTAGGAAGCGTGAAGGTACCCTCCGCCAGATGGCCGGAGTTCCCTGCCTCACGGAGCTCCCGCACCGTGCACTTGGTAGGAGCCCATCTGACGGTCCTCTTCCTGGTGGCCTTCGCTACAGCAGTGGAAGTCCTAGCCTTGCTTTTGCCCATGGTGGCGAAAGAGGAACACGAGCACAGAGCAGGAGTTCACAAAGGGGCAAGAGCGCAAGGAATAAGATGGAGCAGAGGTAGATGAGGTAAAATAGTAAAACATCTCCTTACCCTTATAAAGAGTAAAGGCGTGAGGTCTAAACCGTTCAATGCAAAATCAAACCGACAGAAGATCACATTGTGGTGACACGTGTTACAAGGATTCTGTAAAGGAAAAATCTAAAGAAGTTATGGCCGCGGTAAAAACGGAGGACAGTGTGTGACGCCTCATGCGTCATCATTACTGCCGCATGTCCCCACGTTCGACACGTCCCATCAGGATGTGTGTAACATCCCAATTTCAGCAACCCTGATTAGTTGTCCAGAATGCAAAAATCAGAGGGAACAAAAACTTTTCTTATTTAATTTTGCAGTGCTTGCTTGTTGTTGTTTGTGCTCATGCTTCTGATTGTATAGCTTATGATATACTCCTTACCTCAACATGAGTTGACAAAAGCTATTTAACAAATCTGCCCTGGCTCAGTTTACATCTTCTCAAATGTTCCGGCATTTCAAAACCTGAGCCAAGATGCTTTTGCAAACCCTCAAAAACATCCCCTCTCATACTCTAGTCAAAACCCTCAAAACTGCCAAATTTGATCAAGTCTGGAAACTGTTTCAACATCACTTCTTTGAATGTCTCCCTTTCTCAACCCTTGTGCATTTTTGGAAATGCATTTGAACAATCTTGTAAACCATACGAAGGACTTCCAAGGCCCACTATATCCCTTGGATATATCATCTATTAACCCACTTGTTATTGATGGTTTCATAGGCAAGAAAATAACAATTCCTGCAAATCTTATCAACATGCCTACTTCAGCATAAGCTCACACCTTCATCCTACCTTCCTTGGACCAAATCTTTAGATGATTGTGTTCTACTCATAAATTTCTAGCAATACCTACTTCACTTGTTCCAAATGGATCCTTGTGCTTCAAAAATCCACAAGGTTTTGAAAGCTATTTGACAATATGTTATGGCACCCTTATCTTATTCAAAGTTTGGAATCAATCCTTGGAGAGCTCAAGCATGATCAATATCAAACCCATGTACCATGGTGATATACATCACTTGGTGTACCCATCTATATATTTCATGCCCCAAGGGGAGCTCTGAACTCCAAGACACAACAAGGTTTTGATGGTATGAAAATAACATCACCCTAGATCCTTTATTCCTTGTTTCTTAGCAAAATCAAGTTGGATTCCCAAATCCCAAGGTTTCAAATGCTAGATACATCTTGTGTACATCATCTACCATGATTACAAGTATTTATCAAATATTTTCCATAATTATTGTGGCCCAAAAGCAATTAAATCCTTTAATTGACAAACACCTAAAAACTCCTTCTATTAAGGAAAGTTTGTTTTTCTCCAAAACACTTTCCCAACTTAATGCACATTTGATACCTATAAACCCTACCCTATCCTCCCACTTCATAAATAATTATTTTTGAAGAGTCTTAATAATTATTTTTGCCCATTTTTTTAAATGGCAGAAACAAAAAATTAAATATATTAAATATTTTATTCATCAATAAATCTTGGGAAAATTCCCAAAAGTGTGAATTCATATCTGAAACCACCTAACATCAAAAACCAACCTTATCTAATGTAGAATATCAAAATAGCTTCCAGAAACCATTTCAACACTCTTTGAATAAATAGAAAAACCTGAAATAATTCATAGGGAGGTACCTTGACCTCATCAAACCACCAGTACCATCTTCCCGCCTTTCCCAATGCAAAATATTAAACTTCCTTCATAAGCATCTATTTGACCAAATTGGCCAAACTAAGCAACTATTGAACTAAACCAAAATCAAAACATCACCAAAGCTCACCAACACTCCTCCACAGCAACCCATACTCCCTCCGTCGTGGCATCAGAGCACCCAGGCCTTGTGTCCTTTACCTCTTGATAAGAGAGACTAATAAAGAGATAGAAGCACTTATTGCCTATCTTGGAAACTTAAGCTATTGGCAGCAGCCCCAACCCTCTTTTCCCTCTCCGGTCATGTAACAGGCCCCACCCACGACCTCTCCATCGCCCCTCACAGCCAACCATTGACCACCTCCCTCCCCTCTGTCCAAGCATGGACCTTGTCCACCCTAGACCATACTCTCTCGGTTAAAAAGGCCACATGCCACCCCAACACTTCGTTCCTTGCTCATTTGCTTCCAATCCTGCTCACTTAACTCCCAGAGAGCCCTCCCTCTTCTCCTACTCTACCTAGCCCGAGAGAAGAAGAAAAAGAGCATCTCGGCCATTGCCAAGATCTTATCGTGGTGCTCCCATCCCTACTCCACTCCCTATACATGCTATCATTTAAGAACCTCCTTGCTCCCCTGAAGCTAACCCTACCCTTATCTTCAACATGCAGCACCCCCTGGAGGCATTCCCGGTGAGCCCGAAGCATGCGCCGACATGACTCGAGTGCGAGCGTCCTCCTGCGTAGAAAACCGTTGTTTCCACACCTTGTTGGAGTCGCCCTGATGCGCCGCTCCATCTCCGTCCTCTCCCCGAGCTCCGGGAGCTCGCTAGGTGAGCTCTCCGCCGCCTCCCGAGCCCGCCTAGGGTTTCCCCTCGCCACCTCTGTGTCGGAGGAGCACGCAGACGTTGCACCGTCGGATCCCCTCTGATCTAGCGGCCCTCTTTCCCCGATACCCCTTCAGTTGGCCGGGCCACTGACCAGCAGGCCCTAGTCAGGCTGTTCGAACCCGCCGTTCCTGCGCTCTGCACTGCCTTCGTGGGCTGGTCGGCGCGGTGAGGCCCAGAAGGGTCTGGGTCCGACCTAGATACCCCCTTTTTCTTTTTATTTTTCCTCCAGATCTGCTAGTTAGCTATTTACTTTAAATCGAAATGAAAATTTAAATCAGCCCCAAATGCTCAGATCTAAATTTTGTAGAGTTTATGAAAGTTTCTCACAACATGCAGAACCATTATCCAACCCAAAATTGTTTTAGTTGTTTTCTAGATTTCTAATTACAAACAAGTATCCTTTTCAGTAATAAATTCTTTAAGATAATTTGGTAAATCCAATTGGTGTGAATCCACTTAGTACTAAAAGGTATACGTGATACCTTGCTTGTGACCTTGACCCCATGACTTTTTGCTTCCTATTTTGCCCCTGGCAAAAATAACAAAAACACTCTGTTTCAGCCTTTAGGAAATTCTATAGGTCAAACCAAAGGTGGTGTTGGCCTATTTCCAACTCTCAGAACTCATAAATAATCATATACTTCAAACCCTGGAATCCAGAAATTTATTATGTCCTGGTTGAATTATTGAGAATTAAACTATTCTGTGCATTGTTAGTTCACTAAAAAAACTCCAGTAGCTCAGTATATCCAAAAATAGTGATTCCAATTTCTACAGAAATATATTCAAAGTACCTATCTTGTGTCTTTGGAATCATATCAAAATCTACTATAGAATTAATCTAGTGAAAAAGACAAATTAGCTACAGAACTAACTTTGGGAATTTCCTAAGGGCATTCTGGTAAATATGACATGATTCCAACTCTCAGTGAATAAGTACATCAAACCCTACACAACCACCCAAGGAAATAATTTTTGGACTCACAGAACTCTTCTGGGGAATTATATAGTAAAACTAGAGTATTTCCCACTAGAAAATCCATTATAAATCAACGGAAATTGATAAAACAGTGAAACCACTTTTGTTGGTTTCATTTTGTCAACACCTATCTGGTGGTATCATTTAGATACAATTGTATCATTCAGAATATGCCCTTGATCCAAAACCCCTCTCTTCAGTAATTTCTAGACTATAAATCCTGAAGGATTCTCTTCCATGCTTCCAAGACAATGCCAATCTTCCTAAATTCATCCTCCTCAAAAACCTACTGATTTGTAAACTTTCCTTGTTCCTTGCTATATGTATTGATGCTTGTATGCTTGTATTGATTGTGGTATTTGTTTGTTTGCATGTTTGCTCGATAACGGCGATAGTTGCGTTTGTGTGACGCCGAGAAGAAGGAAGCATTAGATCCTTCTTGTTATTATTATTTGTATTCTTGTATATCTAAAGAAGAAGTCCAGGGACATATTGCCATATTATTGATCTTAGGAAAGCCACCTTCTTGCTCATAAGCCTTGTCCTACTGTTTTACTTATGCATGTTTTATCTACTGTTTATTAAAACTGCATTGCTTACTATATGTTGATGTATATATGGTAGTGGTTTGGCTCCTCCAAACTATTACAATTGGTACTACTAAGTACAACCCCCTTGACGACACCTACTCGTCCCTAGTATGGCATATGGTGTAATACACCATATCCCTTTGGAGACCCCGATTTAGCCGAAGCAAAGCTATAGGATGGGAAGACCCTGAAAAAGTTTACAAAATATTTTATGATGAAACCTTGGTGAGGTTTGACTTACCAAGAGAAGTTTGAGAAATAAAAAGGTTTTCGTTTCACAAAAGATGGTGAAGGAAAGAGGAGGTAAAAATGTTTACAAAAATGCACCTAGTTCTTTGCAGCTTTAGCTATAACATCTTAACTCGTGCAACCACATTACTTTGGAATGGGACAGGGCTGGATTTGATATTTGTTTACTCTGGTATAATCTGCCT
This sequence comes from Avena insularis, assembly GCA_023614405.1. Lineage (NCBI taxonomy): Eukaryota > Viridiplantae > Streptophyta > Magnoliopsida > Poales > Poaceae > Avena > Avena insularis. Next base: position 280,350,368 of record CM042694.1, on the reverse strand, counting down.
CGCAACTACTAAAGGGGATATAACAATCCCTGGAGGGTGGGCCTTCTCTGGCAGGGTCCATGTAAAACATCGACCGGGAGAAGGAACGAAGGGTCTACGGGCCTCCACGCATTACTATGAGCCCCTCATTGAAAGCTCACACTTGGGAAGTGGAAAAAGCGCTCCGGTTGGCTTGGGAACTATATAGGGCATCCCGGTGTTGAGGGGAACAACACTCATTGGGTAGGCACTTATATTGGAGTGGTCATCCAGAGAGTCTTGATCGGTTACTCGACCCACGATCGGCGTAGATCAGGGTAGGGTACCCGGATGGTGTGGGTAAAGTGTACAACCTATGCAGAGTGTAAATCTATTCGAATAGCCGTGTCCGCAGTTATGGACAAGTTGGACAAATACTGTAGTGCGGTGCTGGTTTTGATTTGAAAATGGATTTTCGGAAAAGCAATGGCTTTGGAAATTTTTTGACCATGGGATGGTCGGAAGGAATACCTGTTTTTACCATGGGATGGTCGGAAAGGAAGGAGAGGAGTTTGGTCATGGGATGACCGGAAGGAGGAACGAATGGGTAACCCAGTCCTATTGTTTTCCACAACTTTTCAAAAAGGTTTCCAGAATGATTGCAAAGGTTTTCAACAAATATATGTAGATGCTATATCCACAAGAGAAACTTATTGAGAAAATAGCCTCTCTTGGAACCCTCCTACTACCACAGCCATATTGCATATCCTCCTGTTATTATTATTATTCTCTTAAGGTGGTTTGCGAGTACATTCAAAGTACTCACTGGCATTGTCCATGGCTATTAACTTGGTCAGATATCAAGAAGAGGATAAAGTTGACGGCTATACGAGCCAGGACGTTCTCCCAGTCAGTTGCCTGTAGGTTACGGCATGGCTCGGGCTCTATGCTTGATGAGGTTCCATTGATGATTATTGATGTACCCATAATGGTATGTAAGGTATGACATGTATCCACTTAAGTAATGGATGTTTACGTTGATACTTATCGGTTATGTGCCACGACTAACTGATCATGGGATTGTGGTGTATGCAGACCAGGGATTCTTGGAGGATTAATCCGGGGGCCCCACAACGTGTTTTTCTGAAAATCAGCAGCATAAAATACGTCATTACTGACGTCACAACAAAGACATTGCTGAAATCCTGGCTCCCTATAAGAGATATGACCCGAAGAAATTACAACTAGAGTCGAAGCAAATTCCTCCATGAGAAGATTAGAGACTACAATTGAATATATAATATTACGACTGTAGCCTTAGGGGCTACTCCTATCAGGAGTAATGTCGTGCACCCGACAAAACCTATAGAAACACTATCGACATTAATACAAGATTTCAAGCCTATGTTGTGATATATATATCTAAACATAGCCTCGAGGGCTACTCCTATCAGGAGCGCTGGCACGCACCTGATAAAGAAGGACAAGTGAAAAATTCTTCAACAAATACTCCTATCGGGAGCAGTTACAGAAAACAAAATTTCTTCAGCCGCCACAAATCAAAAAACTCTCGGATCGCACCCAACGTGACAAAAATCCGGATGCCATGTTCAAAAGCATGAAGGTAAGACCCCATGATTCGTTCTGTGTGGCCAGGTAATCACACAAGAATGCGCTCTTCCAGTAAAATATCCGTATCAATGATACGACGAAAAATCCTGACGGATGCGTTGGGTACCCGATAAAAATAGGAACTAGAATTCAGTATTTGATAAGACCTCAACGGCTCGAACTGAATTACGCCAGTAGCAAATTCCGGATTCGAGCCTAGGGACTTGAATTTGATCTAGGACAACCTTGTTTTTGCCCACGAGGAATTAACTGATTCCCGTTCCATCGGAAGCATCAGACTCGTTGTACAAAATTCCCTACGAAAATAAAAATCAAGGAACAGAAATAAAAAGAAAGAAAAGAAACAGAAACTTTGAGACTCAGCCTGAAACTGCGGTTCAGGTAGAGTCTCGGGGGCTACTAACATAGGATTACGGCCCATGAAGATTTCAGATGATAGCCCAAGAAAGCAACCGACAAAGACTTTGATTGTATTAGGAAAGAGACTATGAACCGCCATTGTGTTGGTATTGTAGTAACACGTGTATGAAACTTATCCGCATACAACTTCGAGACCCATCCTATTATATATAGGACAGGATAAGCCCAAGCGAGGGTACCAAAAACTTCCAGACAACTTGTAATAGTGTGATTCCGCAATATTCAGGCAACTTTGACTCCATTGTTTTCCTGACATCCGATGAAATCCCCAGTGTTCTCTTTTCTACGAAACCCTAAGTCCATCATCATGGGCATTGTTGAGGTTATGTGTCGTTAGTGACTGTCATGTCTAATTCCTTTCGTCTCTTGATACTTGCATTTCCCGAGATCTGATCAATGACGTCACCATATCGTGTTCAATATCGTTACCGAATAATGCTACTTGACTCGTTTCGACAAGAGATATCCTTGTGATCAAATCACACGCGTCACAGCTATTGGATATAACTTCTCCGAGTGGGCCCTCGAGTATCTTTCCATCACGCGGATGGAAAATCCCTCTCTTGACATATACTGCCTCTACGGTTCCTCCGAATACCTAAACACACCTTTATTGTCACTGTATTACCACATGACGTTTGATGCTACCTAAGCATTCTCAGGAGAAAGTGATTGATATAGTCTCATGGTCTAAGGAATAGTCTACAAGGTCTATTCTAATTATCGTAACTTGAACTTCGTGACATGATCAAGTCACGATGTTTAGGTTGGGTATTGGTTCATCATCTGATTCTCCGAATGAGTTGACTCCATTTCCAACTAGCATAAATGCCACATGATCGGGAAACCTTGATCATCTGTTGACCAATGAACCCATGACTAGAGTTTCACCAGTAACCCCTGGTTGTTTATATATCACACGTGTAGTGACGTTTGCTTTCAATACAGTTATAACATGATATAAAACTTTATCATAAAATTTATGAAATATGATAATAATCCTTATTATTATTTGTCTCTAGGGAATATTTCCAACATAGACGGGATAATACGGAAGTGTTTACCCGAGCACGAGGCAAAGGCCATCCTTAAGGCTTATCACGATAGTCCTTACGGTGGGAATCACGCTTGTAATCATACTGAAACTAAGGTCTTGCAGTCAGGTTTCTACTGGCCTACATTAGTTAAAGACTCTCATGAATATGTTAGAAATTGTGATGGTTGCCAACGTATGAGCAATATCGGTAAAAGACAAGAAATGACTATGAAATATAACTTAGTAATAGAGCCATTTGATGTATGGGGGATGGACTTTATGGGACCATTTGTTCCCTCTAACGGTTATACTCATATTCTTGTTGCTATTGATTATGTTACTAAATGGGTGGAAGCTATACCCACTTCTCATGCAGATGCAGCCACTTCCATCCAGATGATCAAGGACATCATCTTTCCCAAGTTTGGAGTACCCCGATTTTTGATTAGTGATGGTGGAACTCATTTTATGATGGGAACTTTTGACAAGATACTTCAGAAGTAAGGAGTAGACCCCCGGGTATCCTCACCTTACCACCCTCAAACCAGTGGACAAGTGGAATTATCTAACAGATAAATCAAGGTCATACTTCAGAAGATGGTGAACAAGTCAAGAAAGGACTGGGATTTGAAGCTTAATGATGCATTGTGGGCGTATCGTATAGCTTTCAAGAATCCTATGGGAATGACACCATACAAAATGGTTTACGGTAAAACATTTCACCTTCCATTAGAACTTGAGCATAAGGCTCGGTGGGCTATTAAAACTATGAACTTTGACTTTAAAACTGCTGGGAAAAAATGACTCTTAGATATTCATGCTTTAGATGAACTCAGAAATGGGGCCTATGAAAATGCTAAATGTTTAAAGAAAAGGTGAAGAAATGGCACCATAAAAAATTAGAGTGCAAGGGATTTAAAACTCGAGATAAAGTTTTGTTCTACAACTCTAGGCTTAAGATTTTTGCAGGAAAATTGAAATCCAGGTGGGAAGGACCATATGAAGTTGAAGAAGCATATCCTTCAGGAGCAGTAAGACTGAAAAATACAACGCCCTCTTCTTCATCCTGGATTGTTAATGGGTAGCGATTGAAGCATTATAGAGTTGGCAAGATAAACACTGTGGAGTTGATCTCTTTAGTCTTGGTGGAAGAATACAACAAGCGGAAGTGAGGTAAAAAAGTTTTAGTTGCTTAGTTTTGCTACTTTGGAAACGTTTTAGTCGATTTTATCTTTTTCATTGCACTCAATTAGCTTTTCTGGTTATTCCGAGCTGTTTTTCGACCTGGTACGGGCGGACCGTACGGTCGGACACACCCGTACTAGTGGTCATTAAACGATCGGACTACCAATGCTGTTTTTCGTTGATACATTACGATCGGACCATATGGGCATATGCGCCCGTACCGATGATCGTTACTGGATCTGCCTTTCCGCGCTTATTCGACATGTTTTGTATCTAAAAAAAGAGAAAGGTGGTAAGAAACCCGTACGGGGACGTGGTACGAGTGGAGCCCGCCCATACCACTACTCATGGCCGACTTTAACCCCTTTTATCTATTGATTTCATCCTTTAATTTGCACTTTTCCTCTTTCTTGTTCTCTTCCGTTTTACTTCAGATCTAAAGCTTTCTTTTTCCTCTTTACAATGAAACCTCAAATCTCACTTGATCACTCAAGGTCCATGCATCCTTTTCATATTAAGTAGATCTAGACCAAGAAGGAGAGCGTCTCTGAAGAACAAGCCAACAAGAAAGGATCCGAAGGGGATAATTCATCTTCCTCAAACCACGAGTCTGCACAAGTGGTTCCACTCCCCAACTGAGAGGACATGTTCCTGCCAAAGTTGGAGATGCTCAGACACGTGGATCAAGGAAGGAACAAGGGAGAATCTGCACTCAACCCCTATAGGTATAACCTGCAAGGATCTTCTCTAAAATCCCCTCTAGGAACCTCTTCCAGAAAAACGAAAACCGAGATGAGATTCGAGAAAAGATTAAGAATCTTGAAAAGATTTCAAAAGCTTGTGTCGAAACTATTGGGGAAGGAGTTGACTCTCACTAGATGATGGGAAAAGACCTCGAAAAGAAGGTCGATGACATCGACGGTAGAGTGCAACTCCTGACCAAGATTATCATGGAGATGGCCAATGACAGGAAGATCTTAAGCAAGGTAATTAAACAATTGCAAGTTGGCATCATAGAGATGTCCAATCGATTCCCGTATATTGATCAAGCTTGTAGTCTCAAGGCGGATGAAGAAGAGAAAGATGGTGACTTCTTTACTCCCAAAAAGGAGTAAGTAATCGCAAGGAGTTATTTGATCAACCGGGCTTGATTCCAAGCTTGAGGGATCTGTGAGAACCTTGTAATCTATCTTATAGTTTTAGAATGTTTTCTTTTCTGCATGCATGTGACTTTAATTCCCGAATTTGCATTAGTTGCATCAACTTCGAGTCCCCTTTGTTCAAGAGAAGATTTATATCCGATGAGTTGTGAGACTATATGATAATTGAAGTTGTGTTTGATTCATGATTATTACATTAGATGATTGAACTAGGTTGAGTGTTATGATACTTGTACATCTGCCATGATTTTAGGGACTTCCACACCAATGAAAGTATTGATTAAGTTATGAGAAGAAGAATTCTGGTAGCATATTATAATTAAGAGATTTTGGAAGCCATTGAAGTAGTGAGCATGATCAAATAGCTGTACTAAAATAAAAAGAGGAAGGGGAGCAAGTAAAAATATAGACATACAGTTATTGAAATAAAAATAAGAGAGTAGCTATCAAAGGAATCAAACATAGAAGAAAAAGAATGATCATGAATCTTCATTACTAAACTTAGTGCCTTATATATCTAAACTCTGTGATTATATGATATGTTGAATCACTAGCAGCTTCTTATGATTTCATTAATACAAGAAAAGGTGTGGAGGCCTCTAAGTTATGAAATGTGTAAGGGTATGGTAATACCCCCAAAGTATCTCTACATTTGATGTTGTATTCTTGTTTCAATTTCTGCCTCATTTGTTGTAATGACTCGTGTCTCATGAACATGATGATCTTGTCCATAAGCCACCATCTTGCTCGGGGACGAGTAAGAGCCTAGCATGGCGTAGTTGATGAGTCCAAAATTGAACCATATTTACCTTTTGTTTTTGCATAAATAGAGTATGGATCTTTGTATTTCACTGTGTTTGCATGCACTATTTTGTTCTTGTTTTAACAGGATACCAAATCATTGAGTCTTATATGCACATATCAACTGGAACTCTCATATTGTGTAACTATATGATATTTCTAAGTGATAAAAGTCATTTTATGGATTTACCTTCGCACATGGGAGAATACAAAGCGAGGAGGAGCAATCATTACTGATAATTACCAGTGGTACAGGAAAAGCCTGCTCGTACCATCCGCCCATACCAAGTGCCAGCCTGATCGCCTCTTCAACTACTTTCTCCTGGCGAAGACGAGGGGGAGATCCGACATTCACAACCACCAGAAACCATGAAAAACCACATCTGGAAGGGATCTGAAGGAGGAACTTGGCTAGGGAAAAATCCCAGCTGCTTCACGGATCATTGGAGGACAACACATGATCCGCTTCATCATCAACCGCTACATCTCCCTTACCACCATTACCCCCACCGTTCATCTATTAGATCTTGTTGTAATTCCAGATTCAATTATGGTTTGCATTTGATCTACCTCCATACTTTTATCCATTCATTTGATCATGATGATGTTGTTGATTGCTTCCATGAGTGATGTGGGCCCCCGAGATTAATACTCTCAGAATCCCTGTTATGCAGACACCACGATCCCATGATCAGTTCGTCGTGGCACATAAGCGACAAGTATCAAAGTAAACATCCATTACTTAAGCGGATACAAGTCATACCTCAATTTCCATTAGGGCTACATTAGTCAACATCAGCGGAACTTCATCAAGCGTAGATCCCGAGCCATGCCTTAACCTATAGGCAGCTGACTGGGAGACTGTCCTAGCTCGATAATCGTCATCAACACCACTACAAGAAATGTGCTAACTGGTGACCCCAAATATTGGTTATAGAAAGGTCATAGTAATGCATCTATGACCTTTCTATGACCAAAACTATTAGGTTACATACTGAGGGTCACTATAGACAACTAAGGACTTTTTTTTAACTGGTCATAGATAATTATGTCCAAAATAGATGGTCATAGCGTCCATGACCAAACAATTTGGTCATGTGTAATTTGGCCTGTCTAGATCAGATCCAATGTGGCTAATCCTACGTGGCAAGTTCCAAAATGAAATTAGCCTGGTCCAATATGGTGCTCTACATGGGCCAAGCCCAACAATTCCATCTTTTTTTCTTGTAAATTATACTGAGAAACATAGGCTAAGCTCAACATTCTGGACTTTTTGTTTCCTACGCTTTGGCCTTTTTAGGATCCAATTATTATTAATTTTCAATTTTTTTCTAAATTCATACATTGTTCCAGTCATATATTTTTTGGGTCCTGGCCTTTTTAGAGCCCTACTAGGAATTCATTTGTTTCAAACGTCCAAACAATAACTAACCAATATTTCAATAAGCAGAGCCCAAATAACAATTTCAGTAACGACAACAACAATTAGAACATATATTACAATCAGGACATAGTTCACATAAGCCAGGAATGTAAAACAACAACAAAAATATTATAATGATGTATTACAACCATTTCATAGTTCAGATCTCACCCATGAACACATAACTAGCTACAAGAATATATGACTATCTCCCTTTGCCGAGTATAAATCCTTAGCTTGTATTACTAGTACGTCAGTATTGTCCAAACTAAATATGCAAAGCATTATTCAGATCCATGAGAACACAAGTAACACCAGATCCGAGAACACTTGGAATGAACAAGTACACAAGTATGTACTCCCTCCGTTTAGAAATATAAGACATTTTAGCTTTGTGAAATGAATGAAACTAAACGACTTTTAGCGTATAGGTTCACTCCGAACCTTTATGAACCTATACACTAAAATATGTCTAGATATATTCGATTCACAAAGCTAAAACGTCTTATATTTCTGAACAGAGGGAGTAATAAGTAACCAAAGTTCACTTGAAATATGAATAAGTATTTTCACACAAAAAAGAAAAAAATAATAGAACAACATTGCGGACCATGCGCGCTAATCTAGAGAATTGTAAGAAAAAAATGAATGCATAAGCTAGCTAGGAAGCTCCTGATCATGACTCAACATAAGTGGATTAAACAATCAGCTAGTACCAAAAGTACCACACGGTTTGGAGCTTTACTTCTTAGTTTTCAAAGAAGGAATCTAGGCATAAAAGCAATACTATATAGATCAGGAAACAAAGTATATACATAACAATATCCTACGAGACATGTTTTATCCACCTAAATGGAGCAACCAAACAACACAACAGCCAAAAACACAACAGCCTAAACAAGTTTGCATTTATCACGAACAAAACTACAACATAGGTATCTCTAGCGTAAGCAAATAATTAGCTTGAAGCAAATATCAAGAACATAGCATAGAAGAATACATAAACTTCGCCCAATTACTAATAAGATGGTAAAATCATAGATCCCTAGATTATCTCATGCCATAAAACCTCCACATGACTACAGTAAAGGAGGGGAGGGTTGGATTAAGGGAAAAGAAAAAAAGGAAATACTTGCTTTTGCAGAGTTGGCATAGAATCAAGGACTACAACAGAAGTACCGATCCTCAAATATATGACCAAGTAAAAGTAGGTGTATCATTTAACAAACTCATATATAGAAATACAGCATGTCAAGCTATGAGCTATGCCTTGGTGAGAATTTAGAAATGAACAGTAACAAAAAATGCAATAATTTTCTAGCCACATGTAACTTATATGCAAAGTTTTAATTTCTATGGTGACTGAAATTATAGAATAATACCAAAGACAATAACCTGAATTTAAGTGGGAAATGCAGTATAGAATGCAGGCACTGATATAGAATACCTAGCAGGTCAAATCAGCCTACTTGGAGAAATACTAGGACCAGCCCCTTCTAACCAGAATGCATCTTCATGCTTCAGTAACTAAATACGTGAACCCCAAAAGTGAACTCTAATAAAAATAACGCTAAGAACTACTCCTAAAATTTAGAGCACCAAGCTTGTTTCCTCTGCACATTGCCCGCACAACACCAGTGCGGTCATTAGTTCGTGAGCAAATTAAGGGCATTGACTCATAAGCAATTCAGATAGTACTTGATTATTTATCGTTCATGAACTCCCATATTGATAGGCTGCCAGCCTGATGTGGCCACCGGTGGCGTGCAGTGTGTTCATGCCCATCTAGGTCGTGCTGGGCACCAGGATCCCATGCCCATGCATGTCCAGCTCCTCTGTAATCTCAGTGGAGAGGCACATGAATACTCCCAGTCTCCCACACAACAAATACTTCTGCACACAAGAAAGAACTGGTTTACCAATTCAGCCAGAGGAGGAGAAACATGTACAGAGTCGCTTGCACGGCAAGAGTGACGCACAGAGTAGCTAAACCTATAGTTGATACTGCACAATCGACATTCAGTACAAAATTCAGAGTATGTTTACCACACCTAGAGATGATACTACAGGGGCAAATAGCATGGTGTATTCAGTTATGCAAATAGCAGTAAGTGACGTAGTTAGCAGTTACAGACTCCAACCCCTTAAGACTTGAATTTCTAACATTTTCTCAAACTTGTGGAGAAACAATTGTTATACAAAAACTACTAGCTGTTAGAACTATATGAATCACACGAGACAAGTAACTAGCTTCTAGCCAAAAATTCATCTGGTACTAGTTTTTATACATTTTAGGATGTCTCATATTTTAAAACAGAGAAGACATATGCTAGCATACAGTCACATCGCTGAATCAAAATGATTAATGCACAAGTAGCTAGGTGATAAGAACATGGCTGTGCAGAGTTTAGTGTCAGGAGGTGTGCAGAAGATGGTGTGTGTGGGCAACGTGTTCAGGTGTGTGTGTTGTGCATCAGCAAACCAAAGAAGCAGTCACAATGGACACACGAGCTACTTGTGCTTGCAATCGATCCCGTGTATTTTGACAACATAAACAAAGTCGTTCAGATAGACAGGCTATTGAAACAAGCAATCAGTCCCGTGCTTGCAAAACTAGCTAGCAATGAGGAAGGTGAATCAAAACAACTACCTAACTAGGTTCTGATGCATACATGTGTGATGTTGTTTTATCTCGTGCGTGCATGTGTCCCAGCATAAGCAGCAAGGCGTGAGTAATACAAGGGCACCTATAGAAGAACAAAGTGACCTCAAATACCCATGGCGAGAAGAGCGTAACCTACCTAGTAGGAAAAAACAAGGAGAAAAAGGTGGCGCTCACCAAGGGGTAGACGATGCTTCCGTGGATGAGGAATGCGATGGAGAGGTACAGGACGCCAGGGAGCATGGACGGACGTCGAGAATGGCTTGAGGACACCGTCAATCCGGGCGGCGGTGAACGGACATGACTGCGTTGCCCGAGCTCCCGCCGTTGAGTTCCTCAACCAAGGGGAAGAGGAGGTCGAAGTGGATCCACTCCGGTGCTCTGCAGGTCGCGTGGGAGTTGGATGTGGCGGTAGAATCCAATTGATCTTGGTGTCCGGCTCCGGATGTTCGTGGAGATAGCTGGTAGGGGGAACAGGGGAGGGTGGCAGCGGATGGGGAAGAGATGCTAGGGTTCAAGGAGGTTCTCGGGATATGAGAGGGAGGAAAAAGCTAGGGTTAGGGCGCCGACACAAGATTTTATGGGTGCACGCGTGCTTGTTTGTGCGGGCATGGGTGTGGTGCGGCGAGCTAGCAGGCGCGCAAGGTGGCGGGATTTGGTGAGTGGTCGTGCTAGGATGGCGAGCCTGAGAGGAAGAGAAGTGGCGGTGGGTTTGGTAAGAGGAGTCACGGGCGTGAGGGGATTAGGGTTTGGGTCTCGATTGTGATCTGGATGGGTGGTGACATTTCATGAAACTACCCCTCATAAATTCGGTGGTGCTGTGAGAACTGCGAGGCGATTAGGTCATTTTAGGTCCAATATGTGGAGAGTACGGGGAGGCGGGACAAACTGGCATGAAATTTCCCCTAGCATCTCCTTTTTGCTATTCTCCATGAGATTTAATAATAATTTTCCCACCCGGACCTGATTGTCAGCCCAACTTTTCTTTCCTAGTCAACATGAAAACATGGGTCCTCTATGTGATTTGTAGGTTTCAAACTAGTCTTACCGGACACGTGTACATGACACATAGGCAAAATTGACACGTGGATATGACAAGTAGGCAAAACTACTAAGTTGGTTGTCTAGGCATTTCAATGTATCATAAATTATTAGTAACAACCATTTAAATTGGTCGTAGTCGCCTAAAATTAAGGTCATAGAGCATTGTTGTATATGTTGTGACCAATTGGCCTAATAAAGTTATGACCTTATTGATAAAAAAGGTCGTTGTTTTTCAAGGTTCATACCCTCCCAAATGGCCTATGACAATTTTATTCGACATGGTCATAGATCTATGACCAAAAAACCCGTGGTCGTTAACTAAAGGTCACTAGTTAACAAATTTCTTGTAGTGCACCTTCTTCTTGATATCCGACCAAGTTAATAGCCAGGGACAATGCCAGTGAGTACTTTGAATATACTCGCAACCACCTTAAGACAAACAATAAGAGGATATGCCATATGGATGTGGTAGTAGGAGGGCTCCAAGAGAGGTTATTTTCAAAAATAGTTTTATCTTGTAGATATAGCATCTACATATCTTTGTTGGAAAATTTTGTAAAACATTTTGGGAAACCTTTTTGAATTTTTTTGGAAAACACTAGGATTGGGTCACCCTTTTGTTTGTTCCTTTCGGTCATCTTATGACCAAAGTCCTTTCCTTCCTTTCCGACCATCTCATGGTCAAAACATTTCCAAAGCCTTGGCTTTTCTGAAGTCTTTTTTAAAATCAAAACTAGCACGGCTCTACAACAACCTTCCCAACCATCCATAACCGTGAACATAGCTATTTGAATAGATTTACACTCCACAGTGGTTGTACACTTTACCCCCACCATCCGGGTATCCTGCCCTGATCACCTACGGATCATGGGTCAAGTAATCGGTTAAGACCTTTGATGTCTATGCACGCTTCTATTCTTGTAGACAATATTGGGCCTCCAAGTGCAGAGGTTTGTAGAACAGCAGCAAGTTTCCCTTAAGTGGATCACCCAAGGTTTATCGAACATAGGGATGAAGTGGTTAAAGGTATCCCTCTCAAGCAACCCTGCAATCAAGATACAAGAAGTCTCTTGTGTCCCCAACACACCCAATACACTTATCAGGTGTATAGGTGCACTAGTTCGGTGAAGAGATAGTGAAATACAAGTAATATGGATGATTATAAGTGGTAATTGCAATCTAAAATAAGAGTGGCAGCAAGCAAACATGTAACATGAGTGATTGTAAGTGGTGTTTCGATGCTTAGAAGCAAGGCCTAGGGATCATACTTTCACTAGTGGACACTCTCATATAAATATCTTCTCTTCATTATGCTACCCTGAACTACTCTCCCGTTGGACGATGTAGGTCTATAACAGCACACCTTAATGTTCGCATTCCCCATCTAGATAACCCCTCACTATCACCTTGAGCGCTATATGGTTCCAACAAACACCACAATCTCATAGAGACATCCAACTCATATTATACTCATGATACATATTTATGTAACCTTAGCCTAAGTGTCACACGGTGTGCACACTGTCAACTTTACACACGTGGGGATAAGCAAAGGTTTATTAAAGCACTTGAGTAGTAGAATAGATGTACTTATTCAACTAGATTACAAAGCTCATGATCTCAATAAGATCACGCATAGAGAGAGATGAACGCATAGCTACCGGCAGAGCCCTTAGCCTCGAGAGAGAACAACTCCCTCCTCATCATGGGAGTCAGCAACAGCGATGGAGATGGTGGTGGAGTCGATGGAGATGGCTTCGGGGGAACTTCCCCGTCTGGGCAGGGTGCCGAAACAAAGACTTTTGTGCCCCGAATCTCCTCTTCGGTGGCGGCGGTGCTGCAGAACTTTTCATGGCATTCTGATCCTCCCCCTAGGGTTTTCGTCTCGGGGGGTTTATATAGGCGAAAGGCAAGGTCGGTGGCCGCCCGAGGGGCCCACACGAGGGCCTAGCACGCCTAGGGGGGGCGCCACCCTATGATGTGGCTTCCTCGTGGCTCTCCTCGTCTCTACTTTGGACTTCCGTGTCGTGTCGGGAAAAATAGGAACTTCGGCTTTTGTTTCGTTCAATTCCGAGAATATTTATTTACTAGCTTTTCTGAAACCAAAAATAGCAGAAAACAGGCAATTGGCACTATGACATCTTGTTAATAGGTTAGTTCTAGAAAATGTATAAAAATGCCTCAAAGTGTAGACAAAACATAAGATACTTGATACAAAACAAGCATGGAGCATCAAAAATTATAGATTCGTATACGACGTATCAACCTTCGGAATGCCCACTTCAGTGCAAGCGCCTACTCTACGAGTCGTTCCCCTCAACACCGGGACGTCGGGTACAGTGGAACAACCGGAGCATGTTAGCTCAAAATATATTTGAGCTCGTTGGGAACCCTAAGAGGAAGGTATGATGAGCACATCAGCAAGTTTTCCCTCAGTTATGAAACCAAGGTTATCGAACCAGTAGGAGCAAGGAAACAACTGCAAGGTGTTGCTATCAACTTGGAATCCTGCACAACAAAACCACAAAACTTTGCCCAACTTAAAGTGAGGTTGTCAATCTCACCAGTTTTGCTGAAAACAAAGGATTAAACGTATAGTGTAGAGGATAGTAATTGCTTGTAGAAAGTAAACAGTAAATAGATGGTAGATTGATGGTAAAAGAATGGACCAGGGTCCATAGTTCACTAGAGGTGATTCTCCTTAAGATAGATGACATGTTGGGTGAAAAAATTACAACGGGGCAATTGACAGACACCGAGAAAGCATACATGCATATACTAATCATCTTGACTCCTATGAGATTTGATTGGGCATTACAACATTATACATAAACCGTAATCCAACTGCATCTATGACTAATAATCCACCTTCAGGTTATCATCCGAACCCCCTCCAGTATTAAGTTGCAAGCAATAGATAATTGCATTAAGCAAAGTGTGTAAAGTAAACAATATGATTTTCCCATGGACAAAGGATTGCTATTTTCTCCCTAGTAGGAACAACACATCTAGTATCTTAGAGATTCCTGTCACTTCCCCAGATTACTAGAGGCTTGTACCCCCTATCGATCATAAATACTCCCTCTTGGAGTTGCTAGCATCTACTTCGCCAAGATAGCTACTAACAACGGAAAGCATGCAAGATCACAAATAACATTGACATCATAGAATCAATAATCAATCTGAAATAGCATCTCAATATCCATCGGATCCCTGCAATAACAACATGTAAGATTACAAATAGATGATCTTGATCATGAACGGAGCTCACAAGATCTAAACATGAGAGCACAAAGGAGGAGAACCAACCATCTAGCTACTACATGGACCCGTAGTCTAGGGATGAACTACTCACGCATCACACCGGAGGCAGTCATGGTGATGAAGAAGGCCTCCAGGGTGATCTCTTCCCTCTGGCAGGGTGCTGGAAGAGCTTCAGATCCCTCCCGATCTAGGGATGGAGATGGTGGCGGCTATAGTCTCTTTCATGGAATTTTGATCGGGTGCTTAGGGTTTTCATCCCGGGAGGCTTTTATAGGCGAACGGGCAAGGTCGGTGGAGCACCAGGGGGCCCACATCCCCTGGTGGCGCGCCCCCCAAGCCATGCCGCCACCAGGTGTGGACGCCCTGGTGTGCCACTTCGTCTCCCCTCAGGATTCCGTGTTGGTTCGGGTAAAATATTGACTTTGGGTTTTGTCCGGTCCAATTCCGAGAATTTTTACTTACTAGCTTTTCTGAAACCAAAAAATAGCAGAAAACAGGCAACTGGCACTATGGCATCTTGTTAATAGGTTAGTTCAAGAAAATGTGTAAAAATACTCCAAAGTGTGGACAAAACATAAGAAAGTAGATATAAAATAAGCATGGGACATCAAGAATTATAGATACGTTTACAACGTATCAACATCCCCAAGCTTAACACCTGCTCGTCCTCGAGTAGGTAACGATAAAAAAGAAAATAATTTTTGAGGTGACATGCACCATCATAATCTTGATCAAGGTATTTGTAAAACATTTATAGCTGGGATCATAGTACTCTAGCATAGACAGGAAATATATAGTTCTAACAATAAGACATAGCAACTATGTTGTAACGTGAAAATGTACAAACAAAAGATTCATGAATAACAATGCTTTGAAAGACGTTTGTTTGTTTCACATATAGAAGACATAATGAGAATGATATTCAGCTTGTCACTCATAGTGTAGCAAAACATAAATGCATAGGACACCTTCAAAGTCCATAAGGGTGACTAGATACAAATAGTTTAAGAACAAGCAAAATCAAAGTTATGAATCAATCAACATGTTTTGGTATAATGCACATTAAACTCAGAATGACCACTATGCTCTCTCAATAGGTGCATAAAGATAGAAGATGGAGACTCAACATAAAAGTAAAAGAAAGGCCCTTCATAGAAGGAAGCAGGGATTCAAGTCTCATAAAGAGCTTCCAAAAATTATGGTACTTATTAGCTTTCAGCTCTCATTGCTCCTATCATAAGCATCTTTAGGTGGTTAAGGTTCAAGTGAACAAATATGAGGATATGCTTGACAAGTTATAAGTTGAAAATCTCATGCCCCTTGCTTATGAGTACCGAACCTCATGCTACTCAACTTTAGTGACGAGTAAGTTCTTTTCATTGTAAGTACATGTGTATCATAGGGAACGACCAACCGGGTACCCCTTGCCCGATGATATGGAAGCTTTCCCATATCAAAATGACAAGGCAAGCAGACAATGAGCATCTCAGTGATATTTTTATTTGCTATTTGCATAGGTTTTTATTGAGGATGCTTCACAGATTGCTCACTATGGTTATGCTACAAGTTTCCATGATGATTAGGCATGGCTTAGGCTAGCCGCCCAGACGTTTCTCTAACACATATACAAATTCCATGAGCTTACAAGCTCCCCTTTTATTTCACACCGCCGGGATCCATAAGCAAAAGAATCATGATATCAACTAAATAATGTGCAATGTTGAAAGCGTTCCCCATGGTAACATGGTTCTGCTAATTCACAACTTACAAAGCGCAAGAATATACGCAACATAAATGGGCACAATGGTTCAAGTTTATTGAGTACAAGAAAGTAAAGTGTGTCATCAAGTTTGTGAGAGCTTTAATCACTAATTTTCACATAACAAGTTTAATTCGGAAGGTAGATAAAAACATGAATATACTTGGAATAGCAATTACGCTAATAGGTAGGTATGGTGGACTCTTTGGAGTAAGTTGGTTTTATTTGGAGTTGGATGCATGGGTGGAACTCATACTTGGTACATGTGGAGGCTAGCAAAAGACTGGGAGAGACCAACTAAGAGAGCAATAATGGCCATAATCATGCAAAGCGACAAAACATTATTAATTAAAGCCTAAAGTGCTATTACAAGTCAAAAGCTAAATGATCATAGAGGCTATGGTGACTTGGTATAGTATTAACATGGTGTGAGCATGTGCCAAGTCAACCCAAATAAAGCATCAAAGGAGAATACCACAATATTATGCTTTTATATGCTAAAACAATGCATGATTCTTTAAAGGCACATTAAGCAATCTCAGTTGTTTGTAACAAGTCATGCTACAGCAATAATCGCTAAGCATAAAGTCAAAACAATATCAAGCATGACATGATAAAGTCTAGGTCATAGTCAAAAACAAGCTCCTTTTTGTACCACCTATAAGCATGAACTTTCCTACTCTTTTCCAATCCAAATCAACTTATTTGAAACTATGTATGAATGCAGGGGTCCAACCAATTTATTCAAGCAAACTAAGCAAAATAAAACTAAAAGCAAAACGAAGAGGCTCCAAGAACAGCACAATTGTGCATGAAACAATAAAAAATGAAGTGTTTGGAAGAAAACCTGAGATTTTTATTAATGAAGAAGGGGATGCCTTGGGCATCCCCAAGCTTTGACGCTTGTACTTCTTGAATATTTCTTGGGGTGACACGGGTGGCATCCCCAATCTTGAGCTTTTGTCCATACTTCATCTTATCACATTGTTCTTCCCTAAACTTTAAAAGTTCCTTCATTCAAAATTTCACACAATCTTCATTAGCAACATTATTGTACTCAAGATAATAATTCTTTTGGTTCAGTTTCAACACAAGTAAAACTTCCATTAAAACATAAGCTACTATAGCACTTCCTTTTAAAAGTTCAAATGATCAAGGAGAACTCAAAGAGAAAGGGATTAAGAGGCAAATGTAAATAATGGCAGAAATCAGACCAGCAGGTAAAAACCAATTTTTTCGTGGACCTTCTGTTGCTCAAATCGAAAAGTGCTAAACTAACGAAAATTGGATAACAACCTGGGGCAAAAGCACAAAATATTATAGCTCAATCCGACATACAAGGAGTTTTCACGAATTTTTATAGCGAAGCACAAAAATCTGTTTCAGGACAACAACTTTCCCAAGCATTATTTCTCTCTTATTAGAGGTTATTATTGGCACAAAAATCACACAAAAAGGATAAGGAGAGGTTATTACTGAGGCAATAACTTCCAAGACTCAACAAAATAAAAATTTATTGACTAAAAATTTGGGTTATCTCCCAGTAAGTGCTTTTCTTTAACGCCTTTGAGCTAGGCATAAGAATTTCGATGATGCTCACATAAGAAATATGAATTGAAGTAAAAGAGAGAATCAAGAAGAAAATTCAAAACACATTTAAGTCTAACCCACTTCCTATGCACAGGAATCTTATACGCAAATAAATTCACAGAGAACAAAGTGACAGGCATAGGAAGATAAAACGAGAGTAACTTCAAAACTTTCAGCAAATAGAGAGGTGTTTCAATACCATGAAAACTTTTACAACCATATTTTCCTCTCTCATAATAATTTTTAGTAGCCTCATGAACAAACTCAACAATATAACTATCACATAAAGAATGCTTTTCATGATCTACAAACATATAATTTTTATCATGCTCAAAAATAGTGGGATTAAAACCTTCAGACCCACTTTTAACAATTTTATAACAAGATGACTGATCAATCTCATTTTAAATAGTAGTACAATTAATATTATCAACCAATATAGGACCATCATCTAGAGCTTTATTATAAAAAAAATCAAAAGAATCCATAGGAACATAACATTCATCCTCCTTTGGTAAGCATGGATGACAATCAAATAATGTAATGGGTAAAGAGTTACTCTCATTAGAAGGTAGGAATGGGTAGATCAATTCTTCCTCCTCTTGATCATCACTCTCCTCTTTTTCATCCAATGAGCTTCCAGTTTCAGCAATTTCTTCTTCCATACGCTCCTGCAAGGCATTAGTCTCTTCCATTGGTGGAGAGCATCTATTAAGATATTCAAGAATATATCCATTTTCTACCTTGTAATTATCCAAGCAAAATTTTAGTATATCATAAACCTCATATTTATAAGGTGCATCATCAGTACATTCAAGCAAATAAGCAAGTTCGAATGCACCCTTCCAAGCAATAAATTCTTCATTTTGTTCCACATCATAAAATTCATAATTTCCCTTAACATAAAAAGATATGGTAACATCATCATTATACTCACATTGAAAAGGGAGGTGTTTATACCTCCAACAGCAACACTATCTATCAAAGCAATAAGTAACATTATAAGTAGATCACATGTTTCTAGCAATGGTACACAATTTATCAATCTGTTCCCAAAAGAGTTTCCCTTTTTGTGACAAGCGGTGTTCCTCATAATATATTTTTTGTTCCATGAACCTATCTTGCCAATAAGATCTAGTTTCAAAGAAACCCACCATTGATAGAAAGCATGATAAAGAAAGACAATAATAGACCAATAGAAATAACAACTATAGAAGGAACTAATTTTTGTGTGTGTTTTTCTTGAAAGAAACTGGCAAACAAAGCATAAATAAACTAAGAAAAACAAAAAACAAAGTAAAGAGATTGATTGTGAGGAAATCCCCTTGTGAAGCTGTCCTTGACTCCCGGGCAACGGCGCTAGAAAAAAGGCTTGATGGATCAAAATATATTTGAGCTCGTTGGGAACCCCAAGAGGAAGGTATGATGAGCACAGCAGCAAGTTTTCCCTCAGTTATGAAACCAAGGTTATCGAACCAGTAGGAGCAAGGAAACAACTGCAAGGTGTTGCTAGCAACTTGGAATGCTGCACAACATAACCACATAACTTTGGCCCAGCTTATAGTGAGGTTGTCAATCTCACCGATTTTGCTGACCACAAAGGATTAAACGTATAGTGTAGAGGATAGTAATTGCTTGGAGAAAGTAAACAGTAAACAGTAAATAGATGGTAGATTGATGGTAAAAGAATGGATCAGGGTCCATAGTTCACTAGAGGTGATTCTCCTTAAGATAGATGACATGTTGGGTGAACAAATTACAGCGGGGCAATTGACAGACACCAAGATTTGATTGGGCATTACAACATTATACATAGACCATAATCCAACTGCATCTATGAGTAATAATCGACCTTCAGGTTATCATTCGAACCCCCTCCATTATTAAGTTGCAAGCAACAGATAACTGCATTAAGCAAAGTGTGTAAACTAAACAATACGATTGTCCCATTGACAAAGGATTACTGTTTTCTTCCTAGTAGCAACAACACATCTAGTACCTTAGAGATTCCTGTCACTTCCCCAGATTAATAGAGGCATGAACCCACTATCGAGCATAAATACCCCCTCTTGGAGTTGCTAGCATCTACTTGGCCAAGATAGCTACTAACAATGGAAAGCATGCAAGATCACAAATAACATAGACATGATAGAATCAATAATCAATCTGAAATAGCCTCTCAATATCCATCGGATCCCCGTAAACACAACATGTAAGATCACAAATAGATGATCTTGATCATGAGTGGAGCTCAAAAGATCTAACATGATAGCACAAAGGAGGAGAACCAACCATCTAGCTACTACATGGACCCGTAGTCTAGGGATGAACTACTCACGCATCACACCGAAGGTAGTCATGGTGATGAAGAAGGCCTCTAGGGTGATCTCTCCCCTCCGGCAGGGTGCCGGGAAGAGCTTCAGATCTCTCCCGATCTAGGGATGGAGATGGCGGCGGCTACAGACTCTTTTGTGGAATTTTGATCGGGTGCTTAGGATTTTCGTCCCTGGAGGCTTTTATAGGCGAAGGGGCAAGGTCGGTGGAGCACCAGGGGGCCCACACCCCCTGGTGGCCCCCCAGGCCGCACTTCCACCAGGTGTGGCCGCCTTGGTGCGCCACTTTGTCTCCCATCCGGACTCCGTGTTTCTTCGGGTAAAATATTGACTTTGGCTTTTTTCTGATCCAATTCCGAGAATATTTCCTTACTAGCTTTTCTGAAACCAAAAACAGTAGAAAACAGGCAACTGGCACTGTGGCATCTTGTTAATAGGTTAGTTCCAGAAAAATGTGTAAAAATACTCCAAAGTGTGGACAAAACATAAGAAAGTAGATATAAAACAAGCATGGAACATCAAAAATTATAGATACGTTTACAACATATCAGAGCGCCTTTGTACTCTTTAAGTGAGAGGCTCATAGTAATGCATGGAGGCCCATAGACCCTCTGTTCCTTCTACTGGGTGTGAGGTACATTATAGGGACCCAGAGAAGGCCCACCCTCTAGGGTTGAAAATCCCCTATAGTCATTGTGAGACAACTCATACCAGAGCAGACAAACTTCCAGTCCAGCCCCTTCCAATATAGGAGCAATGTGGTTGCACGGGTTAATTGTTCTAGCAAACTACAAAGAACCATGTGCGTTTTTGAAAAAAACAATTCTCCGCTCTCTTTTGTAAAAAAAAACCTTTTTATTTTCTCAAACTTCTCTTGGTAGGTCAAACCTCACCAAGGTTTTGCCATAAAACATTTTGTAAAACTTTTTCGGGAGTCTTCCCATCCTGTAGTTTTGCTTCTGCTAAAACAGGGTCTTTAATAGGGTATGGTGTTATACACCAAGTATTATACTACGGACACGTAGGTTTCATCAAGGGGTTGTACTTAATAGTAGGTAAAACATGCATAAGTAAAACAGTAGGAGAAGGCTTATGAGCAATAAGGTGGCTTGCCTAAGATCAGTGATCTGGCAAAATGTACCTAGAATTCTTCTTAGAATACCATAATAATCAATAATGACTATCTTCATAGGGTCTTCGATATTATCGCAACTATCATCGTCATGGAGCATACATGCAAGCAAACAAGGGCATAATCAACACGAGGAATACAAGCATCAATCCCATACAACAAACAAACCTACAATACATCAATAGCTTCAATAGGTTTTGATGGATTGAGAACATAGCATTTGGAAACACTTTAATTGCTTTTGTGAACTTGCTTTTGTGATTTATTTGTCAAATACCACATAATGAAGGGGTTTTGACTAAGGCTTTGTTTTGTGTGATATCAATGTACAAAAATGATATCAATAATTCACCAGAAAAGATCTGTAGCTCCAATAAACTTATCCTTAGACAGTTCTGTACATATATGAGTTTGTGATTTTTGAGAATTGGAATTACTTCAAAATAAGTAGTAGAATGCCCTTGGAAAATTCCTAAAGTCATTTCTATAGTCTATTTGTCTTTTTAACCAGATTTATTTTACAGGTCCAAAAGGTATGGGACTAAGTACATTATATAGGCATTGACAATGCCTTCTAGTAGAAATTGGAATCACTATTTTTGGAGTTGCTAAGATTTTTGGAGTATTTAATTCATTAAAAATCAATCAGGGCTCAATAAATAGTGATGCCCTAGGTTTTGATAGGTATTGACATACCACATCACTGAGAGTTGTAAGCAACTCAAAATCTTGTATCAGATGACCTGGAGAATTTTCTAAAGGCATAACTGGATGGATTTTGTCATTTTATTAATGGTAAAACATAAATCCACTTGGCATGAAACTAATGCCACTTGACAGATATTCGAAATACCTTCCACAGGAAGTTCGATTCACCTCATTTGGTTAAGTGTAACGCAATGAGGATTTTATTTACTGAAAAAGGACACTGTGTGATAGATAAAGTCTCAGAATTTGTATCAATAATATTTTTCCAAGGTTCTGGTACTGCATGATAGATAAAACACAATATATTACTCTAAAATAATATCTGGCTGATTCAGGTTGTTTTTCATTTTCAAAATGAATTAAACCAACAAGGAAAAATCTGGAAAGAAAATAAGTGGCTAAAAAGAAAAGGGAGGAAGTGGCTCGCAGGCCAAATCTGAAACGAAGCGGGCCGCATGGGGAGGATTTGGCCCACTAGAGTCGAGATGCGGGAGAGAGAGAGGAGTTTGAATCCCTAGGTAGCAGGGCCCAGGCATCAGCCGCTCCATGAGGTGAACGGGTATGGGAGATCTGGGACGGTTTGATCCAGTTCACATCGATAGCCCCCGTCGCTTCTTCTACCTCCAAACGGGAGAGACAGGGGGTAACACTAGGTCATGCCAGCTGTTGTCAGGGGCTCACCTGGGAGGATTTCCTGGTGACAGCGACGAGCTAGGGTGGCGTAGTGTACGGAGAGGAGCAGGATGAGGGGCGACATGACCCGATCTGGTGACTGGAGACACCCCTCATAGTTGCACGGCGGAGGTGCTCGGGATCTTTGCCGGAGCTGTTGCTTGAGGCCTCCTTGAGCAAGGAAAGAGATGGGGTTAGGTATCCCTGGTCAAGGGAATGACATGCATGCAAAAGGGGAGCAGAGGAGAGGTCGGAGTTGAGGAGAAACCTTCCTACAAGTTTGAAACCGAGAGAGGTTCCATCCCTTATCCTGAGCTATAGGGGGAGGAGAGTTCGTGGGTGCGTATGGGTGAGGTAGGCGAGGGTAAGGGAAGTAGGGGAGGGTGCAGGGTGACCTGAGTCGCCAGTTCGGCAGCTGCTACCATTCGTGCCCGAGAGATGCCTTCATTCCTGTCTCCGGTGAGGGAGAGTAATGGAAGGGGAGGGGGCTTGTGGGGGTGAGGATCTGGTGGCCAGAGAGTGGAGTGAGGCGGAAGTGAGGGACTGGTGTGGTCTTGGGCTACTTATTATAGGAGGTATGGTGGCCAAGTCCATGAATGACCATGCCTTGGACGGTGGCCTCCTGATTGGGCACCAAGGTCGGTTGTAGGGGGAGTGTGGGGTCTAGGGAAGGGCAGAGGGGTGTTTGGAGTGATGCTGGTCGGGCTGCCCATGTGAGTGATGAGCCAAATAAGATATGCCAACATACAATAGGGCCCTCTCTCTCACTCTCCACCTTCCAAGTACAAAAGACAAGAGATGAGGTGGTGCTATAGTTCATGCTAAAGTGAAGATAACCAGGGGGTGATGGCTCTGGTGGTCAAGTGTAAGGATTGATTACCGTGGGAGGGAGGAATATCTCATGATTTTGGTTAAACTCCAAAATACCATGTTTGATGATCATTGAGGAAAGTTTCATATTTTCATCTTGGCAAGATGAGGGAATTATGTTGGTAGCTATATATGGTCAAGATACATGTCCATGAATTATTTGGAAATTTTTCTGAATATTATAGATCCTTCTTATTTTAATTCTCCAAAAAGTGCTGAAATGGGTTTACAGAATTCATTTGATATTTTTTAATTGGCCAATGTGGGATTTTTATGTGAGATGATCCTAAACATCATTCTAAACATTGGAGAATTTTCTCAGAATTTATTGAGGGAGGAAAGTATTTAAAAACAATTATTTCTCATTTCAGCCATTTAAGAAAATATGGAAAAATAATTATTAAAACTATTCAAGAATATGTATTTTTGAGGTGGGGGATAGGGTATTATATATAGGCCTCATATGAGCCTAAATTTGGAGAAGGGTTTTGGCAAAAACCAAACTTTCCTTTGTGGAAGGAGTTTTTGTCCATTAAAAGAATTAAATAGTGTTTGGGCCATAATAATTATGGTTAATAATTTGTAAATTTTTGTATCCAAGTTTGATAATGTCCACAAGGTGTATATAGAATTTTAAACCTTGGGTATTGGGAATGCAACTTGATTTTGGGTAAAAACATGGAATAAAGCATCTAGGGCATGGTTACTTTTATACCTTCAAAACCTTGTTGGATCTTGGAGCTCGGAGCTCACCTTGGGTTATAGGATATATGGATGGATAGACCAAGTGATGTATTTAACCATGGTACAGAGGTTTTAGGTTCATAAATTTTGACCTCTCCAAGGCTGGCTGCCCAACTTCGAATAAAATAACGTTGCCATAGCAGATTATCAAGTAGCCTTCAAATCCATGTGGGTTTAGGGAGCACAAAGCTCCAATTGAAACAAGTGAAGTAGGGATAGATATACCTTCATTAGTAGAGCACAACCATACCAAGTATTGGTCAAGAGAATATAATATGAGGATGTGAGCTTCTGAAAAAGTAGGCATGTTGATAAGTTTTGCAGGAATTATTATTTTCTTGCCTGCAAAACCATCCAAAACAAGTGGGTTAGAGGATGGTCTATACAAGGGAAATAGTGGGCCTTGGTAGTCATTAGTATAGTCTACAATATGGTTCAAGTCCATTTGCAAAAAGGAACAAGGTTGGGAAATGAGGGAGTCCCAAAGATGTGATCTTGATAATAGCTTTCCAGACTTGGCCATTTTTGGCAGTTTGAGGGTTTTGGACTAGAACATAATAGGAGATGAATTTGAGAGGATGCAAGGTTCCAAATAATCATCAAGTGGATGATGTTGAAGTGCAGGTTGGTTAGAAAGGATCCATGCTTGGATTTGGTCTTCATTGACTTGGAAGCTTCTAGATGGGATAATTTCAGAAGGGATCTGGTTATGGGTTTTAGATGATCACTTAGTGGCTAAAGATCAGATCCATCCTTGGAATCTTTCTTAGGGTTTGTAATCTCAATTTGGCTTAATCCTAGAGGATGTGATCCTAGGGTAGCTCATACTAATTCCTAAGCAAACAAGTCAAATAGTAGATTAAGGCAAACCATCAAATAACAGATCAAGGCAACTTATCTTCCAAGCAAATCAACTACTACAAGGGTTACCATCATGCCAAGCTTGAGGTAAGGATGGGTATTTTGAAAAGGTTTGGTTTTGAAGTAGATAAGAGTCCTTGGTATTTCATACCAAGTGTTGGGGGATACGCCCGGGTAGGGCAACACCGAGGTATATGGGCCAAGTTAGCCGGGGTACGGCACGGTCCAAGCAAAGTGCTGACCAGGTCACCTCAAGGCAGGCCGGATCACGGTGTGGCCCGGTCCATGGGGAATTTTCTTGACAATGGTCCGACCGGCATAAGATCTATGCCGGCCATGCCTATCTGTTTTGCAGGTAAGTGGGTAAGACGGACCAGCAGTTATGCTAGCCGGATTATCTTGGCTTCAAAGAGAAGGATTCCCCCATTGGTCAAAAGGTGGCTTTATTAGCTGAAGCATGTGCAAAGTAAAGTAAAGGAGAGGACCAGCGGGTCAGTTGCGACCAAGGTGATGCGGGCAAAGCCGGATGACGTAGCCTGTGACGCCAAAAGACAATGGTGATGATGTGGGTTACGTCCAAAGCCCGGACGAGCCGTTAAAGAAGAATAAAGAATCATCTGTTTTATTAAAGGAGCATATTTGTAGGATATGCTGCCACCTGTGCCCTAGAATTGTAACCCGGGCTCCCCTATATAAGGAGCACTAGGGCCTCCATAGAGAGGGACGGCAAATAGAGGAATCACTCTCTGTTTAAAGTAGAACTCTAGGGTTAGTTGGTGAGGGGTAAGAGACATTGTCTCCTTCTTCCTAAGGGACTCAAGAGCACTTGTAAACACCATTGATAGAGAATATACACGAACTTTCGTGCATGGAATCACCATGCTATCCCTCCCTGGATTCCCCTAGCACTCATTGGCCCCATCTTTAGCCTATCCATGGCATCTGCCGTGCCACCACCACGACAGTTGGTGCCCACCGTGGGGCTAGCGGTGCTAGCAGGGGTGAAAATCCAGATGGGAAACTTCACGAGCACCGGCGAGCGTATCGTCTCAGGCTTGGTTCAGCGCTTTGGAGCGCTGGACTACGTCAGCGACAACGCGGGAAGCTTCGGCAGGAACCCTCCACCACGCAACAGCGTCTTCATCAAGCTTGGCGCGCACAAGATCTACGTCGGCATGGACGAATGTTGTGTCCATCCGCAGCACATCGTCGACGGTGGCGAACCATCTCTCAGCGCCGCCCGTGAAATTAGTATCGCTTGTCCCACTAGCAACGTTGAAGTCCTGATGACCATGCCAGATGCGGGACCAAGCAAAGATCTGGCGCCAGAGCCACAGGTGATGCCCAAACAGACCAGGTCTAGGTTTCCTCCGCTAGAGAAGCCAGAGAATGTGCTCCAGCAAGCAATAGATAGCTTAGCAACACCAATAGCACCTATGGTAGATCCGGCTCAGGCGCAAGTTGAGTTAGAGGAGACTAGGCAAAAGATGCTAGCTGGAGCAAAGAAGGTAGCAGAGTTGCATCAGTCGCTGAACATCACCTTGAGAGAGTACACTAAGGCGAACTGTATCGACAGAGTGAAAATTCGAGGCAGAAACCTGATCACTGAAATTGACAAGGAGTACGAGCCTAGGCCGGGCCAGACAGCTACTATAGTGACAGGAGGGTTGGATCGGTACATTACCCCGGCAAAGAACCTCAGAGCAGCAAACGCGGCCGCATCCGAGTTAGAAGGCTTGACCGGTGAGGCTCGGCAGAGGCAACAAGAGAGAGTGAATCACCTATTGAGGGTCGCATGCCAACAAAATGAAGAAATAAACAAAGCTAACCCGGCACCACCAGGGGCCTCACAGGTGGTACATTTGGCCAGAAATAACCTGGCAAGATCTAGAGGAGCCGCATCATCTCCGGGTCACGATCCCAGGAGAGAAGAGGTAGTAGACTCAGGGAGAAGAAACAAGCAAATGGTCCCTTATGACCCGGTAAGAGCTGGAAAAGGAAAACTAGTGCAAATTGACGAGGATCGCCACAGCACCAGCCGGGGTGTGGTTGTCCGGGGTAACCATGACCAAGGCAATGCCGGTCAAAGAAATGCTGCCAACGACAATGGCGGACAGCATAATCCTATGGGAGCGGGTCAAAATGTGCCTCATGCGCAACAGCGCGAATCTCGGCAAGGAGGAAGTGCAGGACAAGCAACACAATAGCGTCCTGCACATCCGGATCAAGAAAGATACAATGATGGTTATTTGACTATGGTTAATGATGGATACCCTAGACCGGATCACCATGCAATTGGGTCACGGTTGGGAAGCAGGAACTTGCAGCCAAATGATGTGAGGTTGAAGTTGGATAGGAATTATAGGTCGGAGCAAATCGAGTTACAAGGTCCACCTGGTCCAGCATGTTTTGGGCCCCGGATCATGAATGAGCCACCAGTGCCGAACTTCCAGCTGGCCAGGGGAACCCGAACTTATGATGGAAGTACCAGGCCAGAGGATTGGTTGATTGATTATGCCACGGCCGTCAAGATCGCGACAGGAAATTTGAGATAGGAAGTGAGATATGTACCACAGATGCTGGAAGGACCAGCGCGGGTTTGGCTGAACAATTTGCCACCAGGGAGTGTCAAAAGTTGGTTGGATTTCCAGGAACTATTTGTTAGCAATTTCTCAAGCACTTACAAGAGACCCAACAGACCACAGACCCTGGCATTATGCCGACAGAGACCGAATGAGCCAAATAGAGATTTCCTGACTCGGTGGTGCAATGTGCGAAACTCGTGCGAAGGGGTAATTGAATCACAGGAAATTGCGTGGTTCGCTCAGGGATGCAGATATGGAAGTATGATGTGGCAAAGGTTATAGCGAGATATGCTAACTACCTTGTCCGAGACAATCCGGATCACAGATTCATATGCCTTGGGAGATCCAACTCAACCACGGCTAATGTCTAGCGAAGGAAATGAGGAGTATTACAACCGAGATATTTCTGGGTCATCAAGGAGGAATGATTTCCGAGGAAAAAGAAGGGACGAACGTCCGGATTATCGGTATAACTCGCAGCAGGTTGCAGCAGTAGACCGAGATCAGCCTAGTGGCAGAGCAAGCCAACGCCAGAAAACTGGAGGGCAAAACTGGCAGCAGAAAAGTGAAGGGAGAAAGCCTTGGACCCCGGAGCAGAAAAAGCAATGGCAGGAACGGAAGGATAGGCCGAGGTATACATTCGAGTCTATGCTATATTAACCTTGCAAGTTTCATACCCAAGTCCAAACAGTCCAGCGAATCATATGACCAGACAGTGTGAATGGATGAGGAAAGTGGAACAGGTGGGTTCGGGGAATGCTCAGGCACCTCGGAATGAAGCACCTAGAAATGAAACACCCCGGCCACTGTTATTAACAGGGGGAAATGGACAGCCACTGATGCTGCCACCACCTCCGCCGAGGTACAAAAATCCGAAAAGAATGGAGGCTATACATCAAGTGGGGAATAACCAGCAACAAGGCCAAGGCTACAACGAGAATGAGGGACAAAATGAGTACAGAGAGCATCATCAGAGCTATTGTGTGTTCACCATGGAAGAGATATTGCAAGTGGAAAGATCCAACGGACTGGTATTGTCCGGGATAAAACCCCGACTCATAGAGCCGCTGCAAAGATCAACAGGGTGCTGGATAGAAGAACTACCATCGGTATTATGGAGTTTAAGAACAACTCCAAATCGATCAACGGGCTATACGCCATTCTTTCTGGTATATGGGGCAGAAGCTGTATTACTAGCCGGCATAGAGCATGATTCGCCTAGGGTCACCCAATACACAGAAGCTGAAGTGTGCTAAGCCCGGCAAAATGATGTTGATCTACTAGAAGAAGCGAGAGAACTGGCCTTGTCCAGATCCGCCATATACCAGCAAAATCTCCGACGCTATCATAGCCAGAAAGTAAACACCCGAGTTTTTCGGGAAGGCGATTTGGTGTTGAGGCTAATACAGCGCACCGCTGGCATGCACAACTTATCCCCCCCATGGGTAGGGCCCTTCATTGTGAGCAAAGCTTTGCACAATGATTCCTACTATCTTATTGATGCACAGCCCCAGCAAAAGAACAAGACGAACAGGTCTGGAGAGGAATCCTAAAGACCATGGAACGTAGCACTGGTGCGTCCCTTCTACACCTAAGAGGTGAATGTATCTGAACTACTCATATGTCGGTATGTATGTCGGCCGTGAGCTTATCAATAAAATCTTTGCTACCCTGAGCAGAGACTCGGGGACTGCTATAGCACTTGTCTTGTTTTCGTATCTTTTATGTCGGCTGGGTTAAGTCGCTTATGTCTTAGTTGGATTAGTAATGTGTTAGCACCAAAAACCTAACTCTTCGACTTTGCTGCCGTCTAACAAGAATTGGCTTCATGGCAATAAAGAGAACAAGTTTGGAATGGCAAAGCACATGAAAAACACCAAAGGAAAAAGAACTTAAGCGGCCGACGTTGGTTTTTTGGCTAACCCTTAGTTTATTTTCTTCACTAAAGTGCCGAATCATTTTGAGCTAATCTCAAGGTGTCAAGTACTGTTAAGTCAATTTTTTGAACCTCGGACTAGTAAGTCAAAAAATTGAATCAAGGTAGACACGAGCCGAGTCAAAAATTGGAGGAACAAGAAAAATGAAACTCGAGGACTTCACCCACGATAATCCGGCAATAAAAACTTAGTTCGAAACATGAAATTGTAGCACAAACAAACCAAAGTATTTAATTACATCTGCGCCCGGCATTTCGGGGATCTGATAAATATGATGAGTGTGTTTCAAGGGGCAGAAGGAACAGGATAATTATCTGTTGAGGGAGGTACTCTGGAGTGTGCGGGAGGAGCGCTAGCTTCAGCTTCGTCCTCCGTGTCAACTTTGTTGTCCTCCGGGTATTCAGCCTCGTCGCCTAACTCCGAGCCCTCGCTCTCACTGCCTTCTTCTTCAGCTTTAGAGACAATCTCCTCATCAACAACATCAAGGAAGCTCGACCCCTCATTCCAGGCATGGCAGAAGGAATATTGGATGAGATTGTTCGCACAGGACTGGCGGCGTGCGATCCACTGTGGATCCTCGCACCACTTAGACCTAGTGCGCATATGGTTGAGCAATGCCAAGTCAATCCCTTCATACCATGAAAGCGCAAACTTCAGAGCAATGTTGGCTCCAGCCTATGCCGCAGATTCGCGCCACAGGTGCAGTTGCGTGTCACATTCCATGAGCTTGGCTATGAAGTCTGAGGTTTTCTTGGGAATGGTCTCACTGGGCCAGAGGAAGCCAAACATCAGTGTTGCTGCTGGGATAATGTCCGTGCCAAAATTCTTTACTATCTCGAGACGAGCGGTGAGACTCGCCAGGAGATCCTCTGTGGTATAAGGAATTGGCTCGGCATCAGGCCCAACAGGAACTCCACGCTTCTCACGGGATTCACGTATGGTGGAGGCAGAGAATGTGTCGCTCTCTAGAAATTTGCCTAAGGATAAGAGGAGCAACGTTGAGCGGCTGGACTAAATCCGAATTGTAACAGATCAAGCAAGAGCGGAGAACTTACGCGCAATCTGGAAGAGAGGTCGCTGAAGCTCGAAATCAGTGTTGGCGTTGTGGACCCGGAGTTTTTCGTACTCAGTAATTGCCGACGTAAGTTTGAGGTCGGCTTCCTCCAGTAGGCCCTTATCTTTAGAGATTTGCGTAACTAGACACTCCTCTTCGGAAAACTCCTGATCGGCCTTCTCCAGCGCGGACTGATGAGAGCTCTTGAGCCTCTGGATTTCGGCATTCAGCCGAGTAATCTCTGAGTCCTCCTACTGGAGCCGAGCTATCTCAGCATCCTTCTTCTTCAGTTTAGCTTCATACTTCCCTGATTGTTCTAGGAAGTGGGTCATCAGTTCAGGCATAGGAACACTGTCCTCAAGAGCAACTGCAAGATGATCCGGTGGACCCAAAATATGAGTGTCCACCGGATAAAGCACGGAAGGTACAATGATCATGTAAAGGGGATGAAGATACCTTTGATCTCCGCAAGATTCTTCCTCATAATTTTATTCTCAGCCTCAGCCTTGGTTGCCTAATCCGGAACAAACATTCATATAAGCTCTAAGAAGTTTGAATGAACAAGGAAGGGAGAGAAATTGAAACTAACCCCTCTTCTAGTACTCCTCCAGGAGTTTACCACAACGCCCGCGTATTTCTTTGTAGGAGTCCAGCAGGCACTGGAACTCAGCGGTTCGGCAGTTAGTGGTAATCTGAAACAAGAAAGAGACAAAAGTTCAGAGACAAAGTGGAAATTATTCGAAGTCTACAAGACCCGGGCTAAGTGGAACTTAACCCGACTCTAGGTGTGCGGATATTCGAAGTCTACAAGATCCGGGCCAAGTGGAACTTAACCTGGCTCTAGGTGTGTGGATATTCTAAGTCTACAAGATCCAGGCCAAGTGGAACTTAACCCGGCTCTAGGTGTGTGGATATTCAAAGTCCAGAAGATCCGGTCCAAGTGGAACTTAACCCGGCTCTAGGTGTGTGGATATTCGAAGTCTACAAGATCCGGGCCAAGTGGAACTTAACTCGGCTATAGGTGTGTGGATATTTGAAAACTACATGATCCGGGCCAAGGGAACTAGACCCGACCCAAAATTTAGTGCAAATTAATGACAATATGAGCAAAAACTAGGGAGCATCCGACCGAATAACAAGTTATTCCCTCGGAGGCTCAGGGACTAGGATATACCTACAAATGCTAAGTTATGAAAAACATCAATAGCAGAGAAAAAGGATTACCTCCATCATCCGGCCAGCCAGGGAGATAGCCTGAGTGGCGGAGTTCATTTGCACACTGAACTCAGTAGGGCCGAACCTTTCTAGGAGATCGCCCTGAGGGTCGACGATGTCGGTGTTGTTCCAGTTCTTCAAATACTCAAGGAGATGTGGACTGTAACTCTCACCACTCACAGAATGGCTCGTCACTAGGCCCTTCACATGGGCCTCGCAACTGGCGGATTGAGCCGCAACGGGGATGGTGTGCAAAACCAGCTGTTTGCTCCCCTCTGATTTGGAAGCTAGCCCAGACGAAGATGACCTGGAAGTCTTCATAGCTTTGCCGGATGAGGGTTGAGGAGCGTGTTGAAAGAAATCAGTGATTGAAGGGGCAGACCCGGTGGGGGCTGAAGGAGCTTTCCCCTTAGGAGGCTTGGAGGCTCTTGCTGTTGCTGCTGGTGCTGGTGCTGCTATTGCTGCTGGTGCTAGTGTTGCTGCTGCGGGTGCTGTTGCTAGTACTGGGGATACTGGGGGCAGCGCCGATGAAGCTGGCGCCTCAACGTTGGGCATAGAGGCTGAGGAGCTAGGCAGATCCGACATTGCCGTATCCGGATCTGGTTCACTACCCCCCGCGCCGATGTTGCCCTCCTCTTGGCGAGGTGGACTCTGGTCAGGCGCGGCCATAGAACCCTCATGAATAGGGCTAAGCGAACGATGATCAATGTTGCGGGGGGGGGGGGGGGAGAGGGATCACTCCGGAGTGGGGAGGCTATGCCAGAACCGCTCTGGGAGATATCCACAGGAGCTCTGTTAAAAAAAGGAAGAACAACAAGTCAAAAAGAAAGAACCAACTAGAGACTAAGGAAAACAATGGAAGAATCCGAAGTAGCAATGCTAAAAGAACTTACTTGTCAACGGTACGAGGAGCCTGAGGTTTGGGTGCCCTCCGGACTGTGATCTTGGCCGCAGGCTTGGCTGAGGGTTTAACCCCAGACTTCTTTTGCCTCTTCTTGGGCGGTGGCTCCTCCGAAGCTGCGGCCGGGGTAGCTGCGCGCTTCTGGGAAGGGGCTAGGGCCGGGCCATCGGTGGCAAGCGGAGGAACCTCATGGACCTGAGCATTCGGGTTAGATGAACATTCGAACATAAGCCAGATGAAAATAAGAGATAAGAACCGGATCAAATACCTCAAGGACCTCAACATCCGAATCATCATCGTCTGGCCAATCCCTTAGAGAAGAGGCCTTACCAGCGCTGCGTTTGACGA
This sequence comes from Avena insularis, assembly GCA_023614405.1. Lineage (NCBI taxonomy): Eukaryota > Viridiplantae > Streptophyta > Magnoliopsida > Poales > Poaceae > Avena > Avena insularis. The sequence continues at coordinate 280,317,074 of CM042694.1, read as the reverse complement.
CATCCGGGGAAGGCAAGAAGGCCTCCGGGTCAGTCTCCACCTCGTCTCCCTCGGGGCGGTCCTCCAACCACTTGTTGGCTAGGACCTTGCCATCCTCCAGTGGTTGGTGGAGAAATTTCTGAAAAAATAATAGCCAAGTTAGAAAGGGAAATCGACGTACAAAGACAGTCCGAAAAACATAGAAGGGTTAACTTACCTTTGGAGGAGGGTTGGCGCGAGTGAAGGGCTCAAGTCCCCACTCCCAGGCCTCGGAGAACTCCTTCTCCACATTGAAGATAGACTTAACCTGGCGGAAAACTACCGAGTTATCCAACTCAAGAGAGAAGGTCTAGTGAGGGTCAAGAGGACCGCTAAGGAAGAAGATCTTGTGGGCTCCCTTCTAGAGGGGGAGACCCGGCTGCGGAGGAAAGTGATCATGATATCCTCCCCTCGGAGATGCTCCTTAAGAAGCTCCGTGAACCGGCGAGCCACTTGATTCGCCAGGGCTGTGGCACGCTTGGGAATGCTTTCCCAAAGCGAAGTGTCTGGAGGATCGAGTCTGAAGGGGAGCAGCCAGATATGGTCCTGCTTGGTGGTGTTCTGGACGTAAAAGAAGGTCCGGGCCTAGCCCTTGCAAGATTCGAGCCCCATGACCTGGGGGAAAACGGACTGTTTCCAGGGAGAGATGGAGGCAGCGCCACACTAGGTCAAGTGTTTGTCCTCCAGGGCACGCTCCTTGTCCGGAACCACATTCCTCCGCAAACCAAAGAACTTGATCCAAAGTTCTTTGGTTGGCCAGAGGCTGATATATCCCTCAATGCCGGAGGCAAAAGAGGACAGAGAGGTGATAGCATTTGCGGGAAGATGATGTGGTTGAAATTTGTAGGTGGAGGTGAAACCGAAGAAGAAATCAGAGGTGGGAAGGCCGAAGCCATGTTGGAAATGCGACAAGAAAACCACGTACTCCCGAAATTTGGGGGTGGGAGTAATCTCACTGGTGGGAAGGTGGCAGGCGACGCCGGCGGGGATGCGACGAGAGGCGTGGAGCCAAGCCAAATCTTCCTCGCGGACGATGGAGCCATCCCAGAATCCGCGCTCGCGGCCCTCCGCCCCTTCCTCCGGCTGCGCCACCATCAAAGCTTCTGCTTCCGTCATGGTGAGATTGAAGCTTTTGAGGGGATGATCTGAGTAATGGTAGCCCGAAGAGGGGAAACGGGAAGCGCAAGGCCACGTGGTGGCGATTGGCACTGGAAACAGTGGCACCTGCATGAAATACTGCCGGAGCACGATCACAGTGGAGCTCGTGGAGAAGAAAACTGGTAGTGGTGGAGTCGCAGTGAAGAAGAGAGAGGGCAATGGAGCGCGCCGCGAATGGGGGAACTTCCCCTGGGAGTGCACATCACCCTCTACTTAACCGTGCCACGCGCGTCGTGGGATCCATTGCGGATGGCAGGCCGCACACAGCGAGCGTGTATGCAGCCCAAGCGACCAATCAGAACAAGGCCACAGAAGGGGCCACGGGAGCAAATGATCCCATGACGGGACATCACGTTACAGTTAACAAGGCGCTACAGTGATGTGACGTTTACAACAGTTATGCCTGACGCAGCGACAGTAACCGACATGGTAAATGCGCATGGCCCTTAAAATGAGGCAAATGATGATTACCCTCCACGTAGGATGTGGAGAAGCATACGAGAGAAGGAGAAGAAACCCGGATAAGCAAGCAAAATACCTAGCCAATGAGGAATAACCCGGAAAGAGCGAAAGGATCGCAAGAGAAGAAACTCTGGGCTACGAGAAAACTCGGCCCAAGGAATAAAATATACGGATATGGGAACCTGCTGTGGCCTTAATAACTAAAAAAGTTGTTAAGACCGCACTAGCTTCAGGGACTAATGTTGGGGCGATACCCCCGGGTAGGGCAACGCCGAGGTATAAGGGCCAAGTTAGCCGGGGTACGGCGCATTCAAAGCAAAGTGCTGACCGGGTCACCTCAAGGTAGGCTGGATCACGGTGTGGCCCAGTCCATGGGGCATTTCCTTGACAATGGTCCTGCCGGCATAAGATCTATGCCAGCCATGCCTATCTGTTTTGCAGGTAAGTGGGTAAGCTGGATCAGCAGTTATGCTAGCCGGATTATCTTGGCTTCAAAGAGAAGGATTCCCCGCTGGTCAAAAGGTGGCTTTATTAGCTGAAGCATGTGCAAAGTAAAATAAAGGAGAGGACCGGCGGGTCAGTGGCGACCAAGGTGACGTGGGCAAAGCCGGATGACGTAGCCCGTGACGCCAAAAGACAAGGGTGATGCTGTGGGTTACGTCCAAAGCCCGGACGAGCCGTTAAAGAAGAATAAAGAAGCATTTGTTTTATTAAAGGAGCATATTCATAGGATATGCTGCCACCTGTGCCCTAGAATTGTAACCCGGGCTCCCCTATATAAGGAGCACCAGGGCCTCCATAGAGAGGGACGGCAAATAGAGGAATCACTCTCTGTCTAATGTAGAACTCTAGGGTTAGTTGGTGAGGGGTAAGAGACATTGTCTCCTTCTTGCTAAGGGCCTCAAGAGCACTTCTAAACACCATTTATAGAGAATATACAAGAACTTCCGTGCGTGGAATCACGACGCTCTCCCTGCCTGGATTCCCCTAGCACTCATTTGCCCCATCTTTAGCCTATCCATGGCATCTGTCGTGCCACCACCACGACACCAAGAGTAGAATTCAAAAGCTTATAAAAGGTTTTGGAGAAATCTAGAGGTAAGAGTAGTTGGAGGTTCTGTCTTAAAAACATAAGGAGATTATATCTTATATATCTCCATAATTTGGTCAACAGAAGCTACTAAAATAGTTTGGTTTGCAGATGCATCTTGGCAGGTTTTGAAATGTCAGAACATTTGAGAATATGTAAAATGAGCCAAGACAGTTTTTTAATAGCTTTTGTCAACTGATGGTGAGGTAAGGGGTATATCATATGGTATACATTCCGATGCACAAGCACAACAAACAACAAGCAAGCACTACATCACTAAATGAGATTTTTTTGTTCCCCCTGATTTTTGCATTCTGGACAACTAATTAGGGTGGCTAAAATTGGGATGTTACAAGTGAGTAGTTCCCTTGTTCTTGGGGAGATGGAGAAACCGTATCACTATTATGAATTCATAGTAAAGATGATCTAGTATTGTGTCCATATGACTTACATATTTATGATATAATTATGATTTGTGTTTGATCTCTCTCTTTAGATGGTATGTGTAGTCAGCCACATATCATTTGCCCTCGGGACTAAAGGGAGGGAGAATCCTTTGGACGTGTCTTCGAAGCATACCCGGAATGGCCCCGTGATAAATTGGCGCTAGCTTGTAATCTACATGGTCAAAGGAGGATAAAAGAGGGGCTCCCTAAGATAATTACGATATCCAAGGGGAAACCCTTAATTGTAGCGGCTATTTAGAGGTGACCTCACTCTTGGCTTAACAAAGTTGCCTCCTACGAGCCTTGTAGTGAACATCTTATTATGGATCTCTCTCCACACATCTCATGACACGAGAAGTATGTTATCTTGATTACATATAACAATAATACTATGCTAGTGGTGTATCCTACATCCCTGAGAATGTTATAGCCCTATTGAGTTCAACCACACTTTCATACAAATTGGTTACTTGTTTTTTTACATGTTTTAATTATTTTCTGCAAACAACCATAAACCTTTCAAACACCCTTTACTTGAGATCAAAGGCAGCTTATAAATATCCTTTGATAGAGAGTAACGAGGGGCATAAAGACCTTTACCAATAGCTCTCTGTGGGTTCGATATATTTACTTAAAAACTAGCTACAATTGATCTGTGCACTTGTAGTCCTCATATGTCTACAAGAGAAACTATTTTATTAAAGAACCTCTTCTAGAGCCATCCTACTACCACAACAATATTGCATATCCTCTTATTGTTATTATTTTAAGGTGGTTTTGCGAGTATATTCAAAGTACTCACTTGCATTGTCCCTGGCTATTAACTTGGTTAGATTCGAGAAGTAAGAAAGAAAAAGGTGACATTGATGACTATGCAACCTAGGACATTCTCCCAGTCAACTGCATGTAGGTTAACACATGGCTCAGGCTCTACACTTCGATAAAGTTCCGCTGATGATGACTAATGTAGCCATAATGGCAATTGAGGTATGACTTGTATCCACTTAAGTAATGGATGTTTACTTTGATACTTGTCAGTTATGTGCCACGACAGACTAATCATGGGATCGTGGTGTATGCATAATAGGGACTCTTGGAGGATTAATCTGGGGGCCCCATAGACTTGGTATCAGAGCCATCTTGATTGTAGGTGAACCTTAGTTAGCATGGTCATTAGACATGAATTCTATTTTAACACCGACTTTCGAAAACTATTTTCTCATAGATTTTTGAAAAGTTCTACTTCTTATCTCCCTCTAATTTAAATTATTTCGAAAATGGTTTCTTCTACCTCTCGTCCAAATTTCAAACATGCGAGTTTCAAATAAGTAGGAAACAAAAACCCGGTGAAGACCTTGAGAACGAGATGAAGAGAAGCAACTACCAGTAAACACAAGGAGACTACAAGATCACCCTACCAATGGAATCCTCATGACCATAAGAATTAAGTGATGCACTACCGAGAAGCGTCCGATGATATGGCGAAGGCTTTAGATTGCAAGATAGTGACCCAGACCCTAATAACGACGCTACCTAGGAGAAGTAGTCCTAAGATTAGGATTCCCCATACCGTGATTAGTTAACTCCTTGGTCCATATAGTAGGTCGTGTTTGCTTGCTTAAGTGTGTAATATGTTGCCTGATGTGTGTTGTTTGCGTTTCTAGATTAGGAAGAACATTATGAATCTCTCACTCTGTTCACCTTGTATCTATGTTCTGGCTTGTTTGACCTTAGTCAAATGATCGATATATCACCTAGGAACTCAGGTACCCCATGTTAGTTGTCGTTAACAAGACACATACGAACCTTGGGAGTTCTGAAAGGAAGAGTATCTCAGGAACCAGGACTTCGACATCATGAAGTTGGAACCATCTAAAGACTTATCCTCAATAGGATGGCATACCTCGTCAGAATCAATTCTCAAGACTTGTCACCAATCCCGCACGCCATCATTGACCTTTCTACAATAGCCAGAATCCCGTTGAATTCAGAAGTCTACCACCCAAGGATCCCTACTACCCACAAGAAGTGAAGACCCGACTACACTAAGCTTTGGTGTATTAGAGCTTTCGACATCCCTAAGAGACTAACTATTTTATTCTACCCCTCTACCCAATCAATGGGAAGTTCCTCACTAGAAGGCCAGAATACTCCAAAGTCCCGAAGACAAGGATGCATGAAGACAATGAGTCTACTCCTCCATCGAACAAAAGTGAAGCAAAGCATTCAAGTAAAGACGGTTCCTCTGAAGCGGGATGCCTCTTTTCGACTAAAGGCTAATACGAAGTTTCATTAACCGCTAAGCTACCTAGGGCTAACTACTTAAAGCATCTTTAGTACACCACCCCTGACAAGGTTTGTGCAATAGGACGTCACTCGAAGACCTCAACTCAATACCCAAGGAAATACAATCTTCCTCTAGCATCACGCCAGCACTTCAAGATATAAGATCTACACCCTTCTCGAAGAACCTTAGTTAAGCTCTAAGGTGGAAAGACTACGTCTTTTCGCTCAATTTCAGGAAACCTCCTACTAGAAGAAACTTTAGGAAGATTTCCAATCCGACGTCCTTCTCAAAGCACCAATGCAAGAGTCCCCAGTTGGGAAAATAACAGAACATAAACCTACGCAACAATGTCAAAGTTCTACTCAATCTCCCTAGTACCATAGAAGCTCAGAACCAAGACAAGAAGAATACTTGAAGCCGACAAAAGACTACCCTCCAAGGCGTTTGAAGAAGCCTAAAGAGTCAACTCTTAAGAATCCCATCCCATGCAACTTCAGCTGAAGACCCACACGAAGGACCGCCAATTCACTAACCCCCTCAGTTCTAACCCATTTGGAAGATCCACAAATTTAACTGCTCTGATAGGCTAAGTACGAATAACAGTAGTATATAGCCCCGCGGGACATAGTTTGCGGATGTCATCTGAAGATTTCAACCCCAGGCAGAAGATTGGCGATAGTCTTCAAACACCCTCCTACGACTCCAAGAAGAAAGGACCGCGTTATACCTGAGCTACCATAGTTTAACCCTAAGGGGGAAAGACCACGTCTTTCCCACAAAAATAGAATAACCACCCACCAGAAACAACCTTAGTAGTTGCAACCCTAAGTCAATAAATAGGATATGATAAGCCCCTAAGGAAAACTCCATGGATCCTTATCGAAAAAGACATCAAGCTATAGATTCTACCCCTAGAAGAATACTTCGTGAAGTTCCAATTAGAGTTAGTTGCTCAGCATAAGCCCTCGAGTTATCAAGATGGAAAGGAAATTAAGATCATCCATAACAATCAGGATTAGAACCTGTTCAACTCTCCGTGCATCCAAGAAGATCTAAGTTCAGCTTCACTGACACATTAACCACATTCAAAGACGAAGTACGTAAGATAATACGTTTGAGACACATATTACTAACCTTGACTCGAAATCCCCCTAACCCGACTCTCCCAAATCTCGGGACGAGATTCTTTTAAGGGGGAAAGGTCTGTAACATCTCACTTTCAGCAACCCCGATTAGTTGTCTAGAATGCCAAAATCAGGAGGAACACAACTTTTTCCTTTTAGTTATGCAGTGTTGGCTTGTTGTTGTTGATGTTGTTGTTTGTTCTTATGCATATGAATGTGTAGAAGATGATGTACTCCTTACCTCACCCTCAGTTGACAAAAGCTATTTAACAAAACTAACTTGGATCATTTTACATATTCACCATTTTTTGGCATTTCAAAACTTGATCCAAGATGCCTTTGCAGCAACAAGTATTTTCTTAGCTTCTATTAAAAAATTATAGAGATCTATATGATATAATTTCCTTATGTTTTCAAGACAGAACCTTCAACTACTCTTACCTCTAGCTTTTCCAAAACCATTTATAAAACTTTTGAACTCTACTCTTGTTAGAAGTACCAAGGACCTTACCTTGTTCAAAACTCCAACCTTTCAAAATACCCATCCTTACCTCAAGCTAAGCTTGATGGTAACCCTAGTAGTAGATTGAATTGCCTCGAAGGTAAATTTCCTTGATCTACTATTTGATGATTTCCCTCTATCTGTTGTTTGACTAGTTTGCTTAGGAAGTAGTATGAGCTACCCTAGGAGCTCATCCTATACGATCAAGATAAATTAGGAATACAAACCTTAACAAAGTTTCCCATGTTGGATCTGATCTCTAGTCACTAAAGTGACCACCTAACATCTTAACCAAATCAATCCAGGGATAATCCCTCTGATGACAGCAAGTGCATAGATCGTTTGTAGCTACTTTCGAAATAAAGATATCGATCCCACAGGGAGCAGTAGGCGAAAGATTAAGATGCTTTTAACTAAAACTAAACGAAGTACTTAAGGAATAATTTTGAGATGCAAGAAAAGTAGAATTATTTTTGGGTTTTTGATTGAATGCAACAATTAGATTAAAGTAAAACTTAATGGAGAAAGTAAGAATCGCGTGTGTAAAAGAACTTGGAACTACAATAGGGAAAAGGCATTCTCGGGGAGTGGTGGATACACCACTACCAATTTAGACTAAGCAATCAAGATTATTATAACAAATATTCTCATGATATGTATTTATGTGGGAGGAGCTCCATATATGGACAAATAGGCAGCAACCACTGCTCACATCATCCTTCATAACCATAGCTGACAGATAAATGACATCAATCGTATTATCCCGCTATTAAGGGATTTCTCCCGTCGCATGGAAATGGCTTTATGAGTTCTCCTTGTGTCCCCAAGTTAGTACGTAAAGAATGACAACACTTTATAGTCACAGTAAGTGCTATCATCCCTCCGTCTACTAACAAGTAATCCCCTTCATCGTGTCCCCAAAAGAGGCAAATTTTTAGGAGGTGCACAACTCCCAACATCAAGATGAAGACAATTAACACATACACATAATGATGTATAACATAATAATCTCTATCTTATCTCAATCATATTCTAGGGTTTCTCTATCGCCCCAAGAACTAATGATCTACTCAGACATGGGTACAATCAACATCATGGCAATGGTAATGGAAATAGTTGTAAATGAATAGTTCTTTTATAAATCCACAACGAGTACAGAAATTATAAAAAGGTCTAGATGGGGTGAAGATGGAATGGATGGAGATGATGGTGGTGCAGCGGTTGATGAAGATGAAGATCGATGCCTTGGCCACCCAGATCTATGTAGAGCGAAGATGGATCCCTTGGGAAAATTCCCCCTCTAGATGCCTTCCGGAGGTGAGGTTTCGGCGATTTCTGGGTGTTCTATATGTCGTCTCTCTGATCCAGTTGCACGGGGTGAAACTATTTGAGGAGGCGGTGGCGGCGCCAACTATACGACCGGAACTATATGGCCAGAAAATTAATTCATGTCGTATAGTTGGTCATTAAACCTTCTGGATGCCTCGATCGCTTCGGGCTTTCTTCTAGTGTTATTGATATTTTCCAAATAAGCGATTTACGTTGTTTTTGACTCCTTTTCTCCCCAATACAACTGCTCCAAGAATTGTGTCCATTGTATCCATCATCTATCCTGATCCTGGTGAAAATAGACATAAAACATGCACATGAACACCATAAAATACCAAGATCCTAAAACTATAATGCAAAACAATAATATAAAACATGATGCAAATATGCACTCATCTACTTCCCCAAGCTTAGACTCTTGCTCGTCCCGAGCAAGGCTGGCTTAGTGAATGTGATCCTCATATTCATGAAGGTGAGTCGATAAAATAAATGAGGCAATTGCAGCATGTGTTTATCCTATAAGATACATAGGAATGAGCTCATGAATAGTACCTTACTCAAACCATCTGAATAATATTAGCAGGCTTCCACACCTTAGTGATCAATAGTTCCCAAAAGATAAATCTCAACATGATGTAAAAGTATTCGGTTAGACCAAATGAGTTAGAGAGGTATTCCCAAGTGTTTTAGGATTAACATATTCACTTGGGATTCAAAATCTCAAAACGTCTCTTTGTCTTACTACAATATAGTGGTATATGCCTATTTTCTCTTTGCACATTCACTCTTTTTCTTCTCTCTTTTGTTCTTATATATATATATATGCTCACACTTTTGTTTAAGTGCTGTGCAAAGGAGCTAGCCATACATTCCACTTCATGCAGGAATTCAAAGTTTAACGATCTCAATTATCAAATTCTAATTGTATATGAAGCATCTTTATGACTTGAAGACTCTACCTCAACTTGTTCTCACTCTATTTTGATAGCACTTTTAAAATCTTCCTCTGTTCGAGGTTTCTTTCTCAACTTGACTAATCAGATTATTTTTACTTTTGTAAATCAAACCATGAACCTACAACATATCGATTAAATTATCTTTATATGTTCCATTAATACCTATGGTGTGGAAGACTCCTATTGCTATCATCAACTGCAAGTAAACTTATACTCAAGCCATTCATATATCCAATAAGACAAGCACAAACTCAATAATGCTCCATATATGATAATAAACTCGGAATTTCACAAATGGGATCGACTATTCCTTAAGGGAATTCAAATGATGCAAACTTTATGTCTAAGCTCGAACTAATGAAAAACTAAAATATTAATATAAAACTTGGGATCGACTATTCCTTAAGGGAATTCAAATTATGCAAACTTTATTTCTAAGCTCAAAATAATGCAAAACTAAAATAGTAATATAAAACATATAAGATAGATTACAAGGCCTTAAAGATCTCCCCAAGCTTGGAATCAAGCAACACAGGATATAATAACTCCTTGTTGGTACGTATTCCTCCTCCTGGGTAGGAAGAGTATTGCCTTCTTCCCCTGTGTTGCAAATTTTAGCAATGCTTGCGAGGCGGATGCTATGCTCAGCCATGTCGTATTGAAGCTTCAAAATTTTCTTCTAGAGGAATTTCTTCTCATTTGTCAACTCAAAAACAGTTTTAATCAAGAAACCAACTCTACCATCGATGTCATTAACCTTTTTCTCAGGGTCTTTTCTCATCATCTAGTAGGAGTCAATCCCTTCTCCAATTGTTTCAACACATGCTTTCAAAACTTTTTCCAACTGATAGATCTTATCCTGAATCTCATCTTGCCGCACCTTCTTAGGTTTAAGAGGAAACAGACTGAGAGGAGGTTTATAATAGGATCCTATGTTGTGACGATAGGGACTAGGGAGATACTCATCCTTGCTCTTTCCCTGCTCTTCTTGCCTCATCATCTCCATCCTTTGCGGGAACATGTCCTCCTAGTTTGGTAGAGGCTTGATCTCTGGGCTGGATGATGATGATAATCCTTTAGGTTCTACTTCTTCGATCCTCTTCACGGGCTTCTCTTCTTTCTTCCTCCAAATCTTGTTGACATGTAAGGGCTGCATGGCTTTGCTGCACGGATATTGTTAGAAGGGTCTTGTATAGGGATGGCGAGGATTTTTCGAGGCTGGAGGTTGTAGCTTTGCGAAAACTTAATGAAAAAGGTTAGATGTGATTAGCTTTAAAAGGGTAGGTCGAAAACCCTAGCCACTGTTCATAACGAGAAACTATACGGGCGTGGCCCGCATAGGTCCCGTCGTATAGTTATGAACCAACTATAGATTTCCTTCTACGGTGGAACCAACTATACGGCCGGAACTATACGGGCGAGAATTTTTATTCCCGCCATATAGTTAGTCGTTAAACCTTCAGTACTCCAAATAAAATTTTTGGAGACAGGTCGATAACTATATGACGGCAACTATACAGCCGGAATTTTTGTATAGTTGGTGGTTAAATTTTCATTACCCTAGAAAAGAATTTTGACGAAGGCATTGATATCTATACGATGATAACTATACGGCCGGAATTTTTATTCTCGCCATATAGTTGGTCATTAAACCTTCTGTACCTTTTGTAAACAGAAGGGGTGATGTTGAAACAACTATATGACTACGACTATACGGTCGGACAATTATTTCTGTCGTATAGTTGGTTGTTAAAACTTTTGGATCCACCAAATATTACATGCTTCTCTGAGAATTCTTTATTAATTCAAATCTTTTCTTTCGCATGGGTTGCCTCCCATGAAGCGCTTTTTTATAGTCAATAGCTTGACCATAGTGTTTATCATTTCGTCTCGATTCTATCCTTCTTGCAGTTGCCATTCCTTGTATATCTTTGCTTAATCACCTCTTCTAGGGTGGTCACATGTATGGTGACTGCACTTATATCTTCTTTTGCTCGATAATGCTTCAAGCATTGTCCATTTACCACCCATGAAAGAGAGTGTATTCTTCCCTGGAGCTTCACTGCTCCCGATGAATAAGCTTCTTCAACTATATAGGGGCCTGCCCATTTTCATCTGAGATTTCCTAGAAACAACTTAAGACAAGAATTATAGATCAACACCCTATCTCCACTTTTAGAGTCCTTATTTTCTATTTTTCTATCATGCCATCTTTTCACTTTTTCTTTAAACAATCTAGCATTATCATAAGCCTCACTTCTGAACTCATCTAAAGCATGAATATCTAATAAATGTTTTTCTCCTGCTGCTTTAAGATCATACTTTAGGTTCTTGATCGCCCAAAAAGCTTTGTGTTATAATTCTAAAGGTAAATGGCATGCCTTACCATATACCATCTTATAAGGTGTCATACCAATTGGATTTTGAAATGCAGTATGGTATGCCCATAGAGTGTCATTTAACTTGTATGACCAATATTTTCTTGATTTGTCCACCGTCTTCTCAAGTATGGTCTTTAATTCTCTATTGGAGAGTTCCACTTGACCACTCGTTTAAGTATGATATGGTGAAGCAACACGGTGAGTTACTCTATATTTTCTAAGGATTTTCCTGAAAGTTCCTTTCATAAAATGAGAACCACCGTCAGTGATTAAAAATCCAGGAACTCCAAACCATGGGAATATAACATCCTTGATCATCTTCACTGAGGCAGCTACATTTGCATGGCTTGTTGGAATAGCTTCAATCCATTTAGTAACATAATCGACAACAACAAGAATTTGAGTGTAGCCATTTGATTCTATAAAAAGGTCCTATGTAATCCATTCCCCATACATCAAAGGGTTCGATTATAAGACTACAATTCATTCACATCTCTTGTCTCCTACCTATATTACCCCTTATTTGGCAATCATCACAATGTTCTACATACCTGTGTGCGTCCTTGAGAAGGTGGGCCAATAGAATTCAGCTTGAAGTACCTTCACTGCAGTTTGCTTGCTTGCATGATGTCCTCCATACGGGTTATCATGACAAGCTTGCAAAATTGCATTCATTTCATGGTTAGGAACACATTTCCGAATCATTCCATTAGGTCCATGATGATATAGATATGGATCATCCCAAAAGTAATATTTAAGATCATTAAAGAATTTCATTCTTTGATTTCTTGTCATACCAGGAGGTATAAATTTTACTGCGAGATAGTTAGCATAATCCGCAAACCAAGGATCAACAATTTCAATGTTTCCTAAATATTCTCCTGGAAATGACTGATTTATAGGTACAGATTAGTGATTATTCCCTCCATCCTAGAGAGATGACCTGCTACAGGATTATCCTTACCCCTCCTATCTACTATTTGCAAATAATATTCTTGCAGTAATAAAACCCACCTAATCAACCTGGGCTTCGCATCCTTTTTCACAAGGAGGTGGTGCAAATATTGGTGATCCATATGAACTATTACCTTAGAATTAATGATGCCAGATATAGATTTGTCACAAGCAAAAATTATAGCTAGGAACTCTTTTTCTGTAGTGGCATAATTTTTCTGAATATTATTAAGAGTTCTACTAGCATAACAAATAACATTTAAATTCTTTCCATCTCGCTGTCCTAACACATCCCCTAAAGCATAGTCACTACATCACACATGATTTCGAAAGGTTCATCCCATTTTGGAGATTGCATGATGGGTGCTGAAACTAATTTATTTTCAAGGTTCTCAAAAGCTGCAATGCAGTCATGATCTAAGTAGAATGGAGTTTCTCTCACACGAAGGTTGGTGAGAGGCATAGCTATTTTAACAAAATCCTTTATAAAACGCTTATAAAAACCTCCATGTCCTAGAATAATTTTTAAATTTTTTATGTCTTGAGATATTGGAAGATTTTCAATAGCATCGATATTAGTTTTATCTATTTCTATACCCTTCTCCGAAACATTATGCCCAAAAACTTTACCTTCTCTTTCCATGAAACAACATTGTTCCCAATTCAAAACCAAATTTGATTGCCTGCATCTCTGCAAAACTTTGAATAAATTGTATAGGCAATTATCAAATGTTGTTCCACAAACAATGAAATCATTTGTTAGAACTTCCATAGTCTTCTCAACAAGATCATCAAAGATTTTTAAAACACATTATTGAAAAGTCACAGCTTCATTGCATAAGCCAAACGGAATTAATCTATAAGCATATGTGCCATAAGGACAAGTGAAAGTTGTTTTCTCTTGGTCTTCCGGTTGTATAGAAATTTGAGAATACCCAAAATTACCATCAAGAAAATAGAAATAAGAATTATTACAAAGTATTTCTAAAATTTCATCCATAAATGGTATAGGTTTATGATTTTTCGTGTCTAACGGTTTAGTTTCAATGCACATGCAATATCCAATAATAGGTTTTATAGGAACTATCTCACCATCCTCATTCATAGCAGCATCAAAACCCCCTTGTCTTGGTATGCAATGATCTAGGCTAACCCAATCACTGTCAGAAATAGGATATATTATGCCAACATCTAATAAACGTATAACCTCTTTTCTTACTACTTCCTTCATTTTTGGATTAAGCCTAGTTTGTGTGTCAACTATAGCTTCAGCATCATCAAGCATGGTAATTTTATGTGTTATAATAGATGGATCTATTCCTTTAATATCACTTAGAGTATATCCAAAGGCTTCATGATGCTTAATCAAGACCGAAACGAGTTTATTTGTTTCATTTTTGATAGATTTTTACTAACAATAATAGGACATTTATTTTCATTATCCAAAAACTCCTACCTCATATCGTTTGGAAGTTGTTTCAATTCAATCGGCGGAGGTTCTTGTTGACTCCTGTAATAACGAGCTCGTTGGGGAAGCCCAAGAGGAAGGTATGATGAGCACAACAGTAAGTTTCCCTTAGTTATGACACCAAGGTTATCAATCCAGTAGGAGCAAGGAAACACCTCAAAGGTGTTGCTAGCTAGACTTTGGAAGGGCGCACTACCGGCACCAGCAGGAAAGTGGAAACCTGCACAACACAACCACAGAACTCTGTCCCCAACTTACGATGAGGTTATCGATCTCACCGGTTTTGCTGAAAACAAAGCATTAAATGTATCGAGTGGAAGAAAGTAATAGTTTGCAGAAAGTAAACACAAAGTAGTAAACAATTGATTGTAGATTGAAGGTAAAAGAAAGGACCGGGGTCCATAGTTCACTAGTGGTGGCTCTCCTTAAGATAGATGACATGTTGGGTGAACAAATTACGGCGGGGCGATTGACAAACATCGAGAAAGCATACAAGCATATACTACTTATCTTGACTCCTTTGAGACTTGATTGGGCATTACAACATTATACATAGACCGTAATCCAACTGCATCTATGACTAATAATCCACCGTCAAGTTATCATCAACCCTCCAAGATAATTTGCAAGCAACGGATAATTGCATTATGCATTGCGTGTAAAGTAAACAATACGATTGTTCTATGAATAAAGGATTGTTGTTTTCTCCCTAGTAGCAACAACACATCTAGTACCTTAGAGATTTCTGTCACTTCCCTAGATTACTAGAGGCATGAACCCACTAGCGAGCATAAATACTAACTCTTGGAGTTGCTAGCATCTACTTGGCCATGATAGCTACTAACAACGGAAAGCATGCAAGATCACAAATAACAAAGACATGATAGAATCAATAATCAATCTAAAATAGCATCTCAATATCCATCGGATCCCCGCAAACACAACATGTAGGAATTACAAATAGATGATCTTGATCATGAATGGAGCTCACAAGATCTAAACATGATAGCAGAAAGGAGGAGAACCAGCCATCTAGCTACTACATGGACCCGTAGTCCAAGGATGAACTACTCACGCATCTCACCGGAGGCTTGCATGATGATGAAGAAGGCCTCTAGGGTGAATTCCCATCTCTGGTAGGGTGCCGGGAAGAGCTTTAGATCCCTCCCGATATAGGGATGGAGATGACAGCGGCTACAAACTCTTTCGTGGAATTTTGATCAGTTACTTAGGGTGTCTGTATCAGAGGCAATATATAGGCAAAAGGAGAGGCAGAGAGGGTTCCTAGGGCGGCAAGACCACCCCCTGGCATGGGCCAGGCCTGGCCGCGTGGCCAGGTGGTGTGGCCGGGCCCCAGCCCCTCTCCGTCTCGTATTCTTGCTCCTAGTGTCCCTTGGTGAAAAACTGACTTTGGCTTTTGTCCCGTCCAATTCCAAGAATATTCATTTTCTGACTTTCTTGGAACCAAAAACAGCAGATCACAGGCAGCTGGCACTGTGGCTCTTGTTAATAGGTTAGTCCAATAAATCATATGAAAAGTACTCCAAAGTGTGGACAAAACATAAGAAAGTAGATAAAACCAAGCACGGAACATCAAAAAGTATGGATACGTTAGCAATGTATCAACATCCCCAAGCTTAACTCCTGCTCGTCCTCGAGTAGGTAGGTGATAAAAAGAAAGAATAATTTTTGAGGTGACATGCACCATCATAAACTTGGTCAAAGTATTTGTAAAACATTGATAGCTGGGATCCTAGTACTTCAATCATAACATGAAAGACAAAGTTCTAGCAATAAGACAAAGCAACTGTGCTGCAACATGAAAAGGCATAAACAAAAGATTCATGAATAACAATGCTTTGCAAGACGTTTGTTTGTTTCACATAAAGAAAACATAGCATAGTGGCATTCAGTTTGTCCCTCATAGATTAGCAAACATAAATGCATAGGACACCTTCAAAGTTCAAAAGAGTGACTAGATACAAATAGTTTAAAACAAGCAATATCAAAGCTATGCATCAATCAACAAGTCTTGGGACAATGCACATAGAACTAAGAATGGCCACTATGCTCTCAAAGTAGGTGCATAAAGATAGAAGGTGGAGACTCAACATAAAAGTAAAAGAAAGGCCTTCATAGAAGGAAGTAGGGATTCAAGTCTCATAAAGAGCTTCCAAAAATTATGGTACTTATTAGCTTTCAGCTCTCATTGCCCCTATCATAAGCATCTTGAAGGTGATTAAGTTTAAAGTGACACAACTAAGAGGATATGCTTGACAAGTTATAAGCCAAAATCTCATGCCCCTTACTTATGAAGACCGAACCTCATGCTACTCAACTTTAGTCACAAGTAACCTCTTGTCATTGTAAGTACATATGCATCATAGAGAACCGCCAATGGGGTACCCCTTGCACATGATACATGAGCTATCCCATAATAAAAATTATAAGGCAAGCAGACAATAAGCATCTCAGCGATCTTTTTATTTTCTATTTGCATAGGTTTTTACTGAGGATTCTTCATAGAGTGCTCATTATGGTTATGCTGCAAGTTTCCACCATGATTAGGCATGGCTTAGGCTAGCGCCAGCGCTTTCTAACACAAATACAAACTCCATGATCTTACAAGTTCCCCTTTTATTTCACACCGCCGGGATCCATAAGCAAAAGAACATGATATCAACTAGGTACAATGTACAAGTGCAATGTTGAAAGCGTTCCCCATGATACATGGTTCTGCTAACTTCAACTTATAAAGCGCAAGAATATACGCAACAAAGATGGATGCAATGGTTCAAGTTTATTAAGTGCAAGAAAGTAAAGTGTGCCATCAAGTTCGTGAGAGCTTTAATCAGTAATTTTCACATAACAAGTTTAATTCGGAAGGTAGATAAAAACATGAATATACTTGGAATAGCATATGCTAATAGGTAAGTATGGTGGACTCTTTTGAATAACTTGGTTTTAGGAGTTGGATGCATGATTGGAACTCATACTTGGTTACAGAGGCTAGCAAAAGACTGGGAGCGACCAACTAAGACAGCAATAATGGCCATAGTCATGCAGAGCGACAATACATCATTAATCAAAGCATAAAGTGATATTACAAGTCGAAATCTAAAGGATCATAAAGGCTATGGTGACTTGGGATAGTCATAACATGGTGTGAGCATTCGCCAAGTCAACCAAAATAAAGCATCAAAGGAGAATACCACAATACTATGCTTTAATATGCTAAAACAACGCATGATTCTTCAAAGGCACATTAAGCAATCTCAATTGTTTATAACATGTCATGCTACAGAAAATATCACTAAGCATAAAGCCAAAACAATATCAAGCATGGCATGACAAAGCATAGGCCACAGTCAAAAAGAAACTCCTTCTACCACTTAAGCATGAACTTTTCCTACTTTTTTCCAATCCAAACCAAACTATTTGAAAACAGATGTATGAAAGAGGGGGTCCATCCAATTTATTTCAAGCAAACTAAGAAAACCAAGAAAACCAAAAACCAAAATGAAAACAAAAAAGAAGACGCTCCAAGAACAACACAACTGTACATGAAACGATAAAAATGAAGTGTTTGGAAGTAACCTGGAATTTTTATTGATGAAGAAGGGGATGCCTTGGGTATCCCCAAGCTTCGACGCTTGTACTTCTTGGATATTTCTTGGGGTGACACGCGGTGGCATCCCCAAGCTTGAGCTTTAGTCCATTCTTCATCTCATTACTCATTCCTTCCATACACCTGAAATTTTTCCTTCATACAAAACTTCACACAATCTTTATTAGCAACATTAGTGCACTCAAGATAATAAGTCTTTAGGTTCAGTTCCAACACCACTAAAACTTCCATTAAAACACAAGCTACTGTAGCACTTCCCTCAAAAAGCTGAATTCCCCAAAATAACTCAAAAAGGAACCAATAAGAAGGAAATGCAAATAATGGCAGAAATCTGTCAAAAAGACCAGCAGGTAAAAACGAATTTTTTCGAATACCTTCTGTTGCTCAAATCAAAATGTGTTGAACTAACGAAAGTTATATAACAACCTGGGTCACAAGAACAAAAATTCACGCCTTAAAACGACGTACATAGATTTTAGAAGAATTTCTACGGTGAAGCACAGAAATCTGTTTCGGGACAGCAACTTTCCCAATCATTACTTGTCTTTCATTAGAGGTTAATCTTGGCACAAACAGCAAATAAAAAGGATAAGGAGAGGTTATTACTGAAGCAACAACTTCCAAGACTCATCTAAAACTTTTGGGTTATCTCCCAATAAGTACTTTTCTTTAATGCCTTTAAGTTAGGCATGATAGTTTGAGAAGATGCTCACATAAGAAATATGAATTGAAGTAAAAGAGAGCATCAAGAAGCAAATTCAAAACACATTTAAGTCTAACCCACTTCATATGCATAGGAATCTTATATGCAAATAAATTCACAAAGAACAAAGTGACAAGCATAGGAAGATAAAAAAAGAGTAACTTCAAAACTTTCAGCACATAGAGAGGTGTGTCAGTGCCATGAAAACTTCTACAACCATATTTTCCTCTCTCATAATAATTTTCAGTAGCCTCATGAATAAACTCAACAATATAACTATCACATAAAGCATGCTTTTCATGATCTACAAACACTGGAGCTTTATTATAAACATTTTCAAAAGAATCCTCAGGAACATGACATTCGTCCTCCTTTGGTAAGCATGGGGGACAATCAAATAATATAACGGGTAAAGAGTTACTCTCATTAGAAGGTAGGCATGGGTAGATCTATTCTTCCTCCTCTAGATCATCACTCTCCTCCTCTCTTTCATCCAATGAGCTTCCAGTTTCAGCAATTTCTTCTTCCATAGTCTCCTGCAAGGCATTAGTCTCTTCCATTGGTGAAGAGCATCTATTAAGATATTCAAGAATATAGCCATTTTCTTCCTTGTAATTATCAAAACAAAATTTAAGTATATCATAAACCTCATATTTATAAGGTGCATCATCAGTATTTTCAATCAAATAAGCAAGTTCAAATGCACCCTTCCAAACGATAAATTCTTCAATTTGTTCCACATCATAAAAGTCATAATTTCCCTTAACATAAGAAGATATGGTAACATTATCACTATACTCACATTGAAAAGGGAGGTGTTTATACCTCCTACAACAACAAGATTTATCAAAGCAATAAGTAACATTATAAGTAAAGCACACATTTCTAGCAATGGTATCCAATTTATTAATTTGTTCCCATAAGTGTTTTCCTTTTTGTGACAAGCGGTGTTCCTTATAATAATATTTTTGTTCTTCCGTGAACCCACCTTGCCAATAAGATTCAGTTTCAAAGAAACCAATCATTGATAGAAAGCATGATAAAGCAAGACAATAATAGACCAATGAAAATAACCACTATAGTAGGAACTATTTTTTTTGTATTTTTGATAAAAAACAGACAAGCAAACAAAGCAAAAATAAACTAAGCAAAACAAAAACAACAAAGTAAAGAGATTGGTTATGAGGGACTCCCCTTGTGAAGATGTCATTGACTCCCCGACAACGGCGCCAGAAAATCACTTGCTGACTCGTGTAATAACGAGCTCATTGGGGAACCCCAAGAGGAAGGTATGATGAGCACAACAGTAAGTTTCCCTTAGTTATGAAACCAAGGTTATTAATCCAGTAGGAGCAAGGAAACACCTCAAAGGTGTTGCTACCTGGACTTTGGTAGGCCGCACTACCGGTGCCAGCAGTAACGTGGAAACCAGCACAACACAACCACAAAACACGATCCCCAACTTACGATGAGGTTATCAATCTCACCGGTTTTGTTGAAAACAAAGCATTAAACGTATCGAGTGCAAGAAAGTAATAGTTTGCAGAAAGTAAACACAAAGTAGTAAACAGTTGATTGTAGATTGAAGGTAAAAGAAAGGACCGAGGTCCATAGTTCACTAGTGGTGGCTCTCCTTAAGATTGATGAAATGTTTGGTGAACAAATTACAACGGGGCAATTGAAAAACATCGAGAAAGCATACAAGCATATACTACTCATCTTGACTCCTTCGAGACTTGATTGGGCATTACAACATTATACATAGACCATAATCCAACTGCATCTATGACTAAAAATTCATGTTCAGGTTATCATCCAAACCCCCTCCAGTATTAAGTTACAAGCATATACTACTCATCTTGACTCCTTCGAGACTTGATTGGGCATTACAACATTATACATAGACCATAATCCAACTGCATCTATGACTAAAACATCGAGAAAGCATACAAGCATATACTACTCATCTTGAGTCCTTCGAGACTTGATTGGGCATTACAACATTATACATAGACCATAATCCAACTGCATCTATGACTAAAAATCCATGTTTAGGTTATCATCCAAACCCCCTCCAGTATTAAGTTACAAGCAACGGATAATTGCATTACGCATTGCGTGTAAAGTAAACAATACGATTGTTCTATGAATAAAGGATTGTTGTTTTCTCCCTAGTAGCAATAACATATCTAGTACCTTAGAGATTTCTGTCACTTCCCCAGATTACTAGAGGCATGAACCCACTATCAAGCATAAATACTAACTCTTGGAGTTGCTAGCATATACTTGGCCAAGATAGCTACTAACAACGGAAAGCATGCAAGATCACAAATAACAAAGACATGATAGAATCAATAATCAATCTGAAATAGCATCTCAATATCCATCGGATCCCCGCAAACACAACATATAGGAATTACAAATAGATGATCTTGATCATGAACGGAGCTCACAAGATCTAAACATGATAGCACAAAGGAGGAGAACCAGCCATCTAGCTACTACATCGACCCGTAGTCCAAGGATGAACTACTCACGCATCTCACCGGAGGCTCGCATGATGATGAAGAAGGCCTCCAGTGTGAATTCCCCTCTCCGGCAGGGTGCCGGAAAGAGCTTTAGATCCCTCCCGATATAGGGATGGAGATGACAGCGGCTATAGACTCTTTCGTGGAATTTTGATCGGGTACTTAGGGTTTCTTTATCGGAGGCAATATATAGGCGAAATGAGAGGCCGAGGGGGTGCCTGGGGTGGCCAGACCACCCCCTGGCACGGGCCAGGCCTGGCCGTGCAACCAGGTGGTGTGGCCAGGCCCTAGCCCCTATCCGTCTCATATTCTAGCTCTTAGTGTCCCTTGGTGAAAAACTGACTTTGGCTTTTGTCCCATCCAATTCTGAGAATATTCATTTTCTGATTTTCATGGAACCAAAAACAACAGAAAATAGGCAGCTGGCACTGTGGCCCTTGTTAATAGGTTAGTCCAAGAAATCATATCAAAAGTACTCCAAAGTGTGGACAAAACATAAGAAAGTAGATAAAACCAAGCATGGAACATCAAAAATTATGGATACGTTAGAAACGTATTAGTTCTTCATCACCTTGTCTTACCAATTCTTCATAGTCATGTGGATTTTGTGCTTCTGGAACTAAATCAAGGTATTCATCCATGTCTTCTCTCTCCTCATCATTTGGTGCTTCCTCCCAATTAATTAGGCTCCTTTCTAGTTCATCTTGTGGAGTACTGAAATGAATTGCGGCCAGCTCGACAATCATCTTCTCTTCCTTGATATCTTCCACTTCATATGGCCTCTTCTTTAGTTCAGCAAAGTGGAATGTCATTTCCTCTTCTCCAAACATCAGTGAAATAGTCTCCTTATTATCAACTCGAGGTTTTGTTGTAGAAACAAAAGGTCTGCCTAAAATAATAGGACAAAAAGGATCTCGAGGCATATCAACAATATGAAAATCAAGGGGGTACATGAGTGATCCAATAAAGACATAGATGTTTCTAATAACACCTTCTGGTTTTATATTAGTTCTATTAGACAATTTAATAGTAGTGTCTACCAGTTCCACATCTGGATTATTTAAATTGTAGCGAAGTTCCTCATAAAGTGATGAAGGCATAATGTTTATAGTGGAAATCTGCTCACAAATTCCGTATAAAAAGGTTTCTCCACAATATATAGGAGTCATAGGTCTAGAAGTTTTGTTACCTCGTACCTTACCTCCAATGAATTCTTAGGTTTCAAAGTTTAGCATAACCACTTCATTATCCACTATTCGTGCTTCCATAAGATCCTTAAATATAACATTATTTATATTGGTAGCTTCGAGGTTCTTTTTTAGTTTCTTTAATCTTCTCTTTATTTGTTCTTCCTCTTTTTTTTTCTTGATATTCTCTTGAATAGGTGTAGAGGAGAACTCTTCCATTAGCACACTTTCTATTTCACGCTTGTTTTCTTCAAGGGGTTTATGGGGTTCCCATTTTATAGGTACTTGTAAATGCCCTGCATAATTCTCAATAATTTTCTTTACTGAGTAAGAATCAATACCAAGGGTTTTAATCATTGCACAAATCCTTTCATCTGCAAGGAAATTGTTAACACAAGCATATTCATAAGAACTATTCATAATGTTCTCCTCGTTTTTAAGATTCTCTGTTGTCTTCCTCATTTTCATTATTAATTTCTAGGCTTCATCATAGGTATACGATAGAAAACTACCATTAGAAGCGGTGTCTAGGTTCATTCTATTTTTATTATTAAGCGCTCCATAAAAAGTGTGAGTGATGAAACAATCAGGAAAATGATGATGGGGGCAATTATCTAGATAGCTTTTGTACCTTATATACCCTTCATACAAACTCTCATCAGGACTATTTTTGAAACTGATAATAATACCTCTCATCCTGTGAGCTTTGCTTTCTAAGTAATATTTTGATAGGAAATTGGTTGTCAATTCCGTCCAAGTCCTTGGTGCTTCTGCACAAAAAGATACATACCAGTCGCAAACATTATTAGAGAGAGTTTGTCTAAACAACCGGGTTTTAACCATATCAAGATTACAGTTGTTGAATATAAATGAACAAACAACCATATGGACTCTCTTCGTCGGTTCCTGCAAATTTCTTAGAGTGTAGTAGTTCAAATAATAAAGGGTGGATCTCAATTCCATCCGGATTTATGGTTTTATTGACAGTTATAAAAGCGTCCATGGGCAAACCCATTTTCCTTACTGCCTCAAGCTAGATTAAATGCTGAGTGTTATCCATTGTTGCAGTCCTGCAACTTAAATTAGAAATTAGTACAATGAAAGTAAATAACTAAAAGTAAAGTGAATTATAGCGCTAAGCTCACTGGCAATAGCGCCAGAAAATAGCTTGATGGCTGCAAGTGCACAGATCGTTTGTAGCTAGTTTTGAAATAAAGATATCGATCCCGCAGGGAGAAGTAGGCGAAAGACTAAGATGCTTTTAACTAAAACTAAAGGAAGTACTTAAGGAATAATTTTGAGATGCAAGAAAAGTAGAATTATTTTTGGGTTTTTGATTGAATGAAGCAATTAAAGTAAAATAAAACTTAATGCAGAAAGTAAGAATCGCGTGTGTAAAAGAGCTTGGAACTACAATAGGGAAAAAGGCGTTCTCAGGGAGTGGTGGATACACCGCTAGCAATTTAGACTAAGAAATCAAGATTATTATAACAAATATTCTCATGATATGTATGTATGTGGGAGGAGCTCCATATATGGACAAATAGGCAGCCACCACTGCTCACATCATCCTTCATAACCACATCTGACAGATAAACGACATCAATTGTATTATCCCGCTATTAAGGGATTTCTCCCGTGGCATGGACATGACTTTATGAGTTCTCCTTGTGTCCCCAAGTTAGTGTTTAAAGAATGAGAACAACTTTATAGTCATAGTAAGTGCTATCATCCCTCCGTTTAACAACAAGTAATCCCCTTCATCGTGTCCCCATAACAGGCAAATATTATGGAGGTGCACAACTCCACCAACATCAAGATGAAGACAATTAACACATACATATAATGATGTATAACACAATAATCTCTATCTTATCTCAATCATATGCCAGGGTTTCTCCATCTCGCCAAGAACTAATGATCTACTCAGACATGGAGGCAATCAACACCATGGAAATGGTAATGGAAACAATTGTAAATGAATAGTTCTTGTATAAATCCACAACGAGTATGGAAATTACAACAAGATCTAGATAGGGTGAAGATGGGATGGATGGAGATGATGGTGGTGCAGCGGTTGATGCAGATGAAGATCAATGCCTTTGCCTCCCAGATCCGCGTAGGGCGAAGATGGATCCCTTGGGCAAGTTCCCCCTCCAGATGCCTTCTAGAGGTGAGGTTTCGGTGATTTCTAGGTGTTCTGTATGTCGTATCTCCGATCCAGTTGCATGAGGTGAAACTATTTGAGTAGGCGGTGGTGGTGCGAACTATACGACCAGAACTATACGGACGGAAAATTAATTCCCACCGTATGGTTGGTCGTTCAACCTTCTGGATGTTTCGATCGCTTCGGGTTTTCTTCTAGTTCTATTGATATTTTCCAAATAAGAGATTTACGTTGTTTTGACTCCTTTTCTCCCCAATACATCTGCTCCAAGAATTGTGTCCATTGTATCCATCATCTGTCCTGATCCTGGTGAAAATAGACATAAAACATGCACGCGAACACCGTAAAATAACAAGATCCTACCACTATAATACAATACAATAATATAAAAAATGATGCAAATATGCACTCATCACCCTCCTACTCAATCCACTCTTAAGTATCATCCCCTTGATGATGATTTGGAACCCTGTAGCCAACCAAAAACATTAACTCTTGTATTATAGTAAAAAAACCTAAGTCTGGAAAATTGTTATCAACATCACATCTTTGAGTCTCTCTCTTTCTCAACCCTTGTGAATTTTTGGGAATGCACTTGAACCATCCTGTAAAACATCTTAAAGAATTCCAACGCCCACACTTAACCTTGGATATACCATCCTTTAACCCACTTGTTCTTCATGGTTTTGCAGGAAGAAGCTCACATCTCCATGTTATCTTATTTTGACCAAATCTTTGCATGATTGTGCTCTATTCATGAAGGTCTATCCAGCCATAATTCACTTGTTCAATTAAAGCCTTGTGAATAATATTCTGCTATGACACCCTTATTTTTAGTCAACTTTGGTATTAATCCTAGGAAAGCTCAATCATGATCAACCTCAACACTCTGTACCATGGTGATCTACATCACTTGGTATATCTATCCGTCTAGCCCATGACCCAATGGGAGTTCTGAGCTCCAAGATCCAACAAGGTTTTGAAGGTATAAAAATAATAATGCATAAGATCATTTATCCCTTGTTCTCCTTAAAAATCAAGTTTGATTTTAAAAACCCAAGGTTGCAAATGATTGATAGATCATGTGGGCATCATCTACATAGGATATAAATATTTATAAAATATTATCCATAATTATTTTGGCCCCAAAACTATTTAATTCCTTTATTTTACAAAAATCTAAAAACCCCTTCTATAAAAGAAAGTTTGTTTTTCTCCAAAACTGTTGGGGATATGCTATATGGGTATCCTTATAGCATGTCATCAATACGCCTAACCCGGGTGGCCCATAGTTGGTAGCAAGGCCTATGGCCTGCTGGGCAGCCCAGTTAGACAAATCCTGAAGGGAGGCCCATGCCGGATAAAGGAAGGCTACGCAGGAGTCACCGACATACTCGGAGCCTTGGAGTACAAGACACAGAAGACTGTCGAGTACCTCCCACTCATGTTGACCGGCACCGCCCGGCAATGGATCAACGACTTACCAGAGAAATCAATATGCAATTGGTTAGACATGCATGAAGCGTTCACCAAGAACTTCGAGGGTACGTACAAATGTCCCTGCACTGTCGGAGACCTACAGCGGTGTATGCAAGAAAAGGACGAAACCTCCCGTGCCTACCTCTCTCGCTGGCTGGATATGAAACATTCCTGCGCAGGAGTGCACGAACAAACCACTATGGCCGCCCTCATTGATGGGCTGGAGAAGGGAACTTTGCTCCGGCAAATTTTGAAGCGCAGGCAAGAAAATAATGAACTCAACCTCAACGCAATGATCTCCATGGCTAGCGAGTTCGCCACTACTGATGACGACGCACGTGGATCGTTGCCGGCGATAGCAATCCGTACTTAGGACAAGAAGAACAAAAATAACAAGCGGAAAATCTGCCCAAAGAGAAGCAAGTAGCCGACAAGGTCGCCGCAACATTCACTAGCAGAGGCAATGGCGGACAGCGTGGACGTGGTCGAGGAACTAGCAGTGGCCAGCAGAGGAGTGACACTACACCCTTAGCACCCCGTGTTGCCCAAACGTACAAAGAGTACCGCGATATGCCGTATTTCGTGCATCTCGATGCCAATGGCAAATCCACCCACACCAATCGCCAGTGCAAGTTTGTCAATGATCTCAAGGAGGAACCTGAGTCCAGCTACAAGCGAAGTCAGAAGAACAGACCCCACGGAAAGGGCAAAGGGAAGAAGAAGGAGGAAGAACCCAAGGAATCAAGTGATATGGACGAGGACATGGACCCAAAATCTTCCGACAAGGGAGAGGATAAAAGGAAAAATCCCTTTGAAAGAAAGGCTCCATGTTACCACACCTTCCTTGGTACCCCCACCGTCCGAGCCCAGAAAACCTCTCTGAGGATACAGATGGCTACCCTCCCTACGGTTCCCCATTACGTCAGGTGGTCGGAAGTTCCAATTACTTAGGATAGGGAGGATCATCCAGAACTCATCCCAATAGAGAACAAGTATGCCATGGTCATCAACCCTTTGATTAACGGCACGGAGTTCACCAAGTGCCTCGTGGATAGTGGAAGCATCATAAACATCATGTACCTGGATACACTGCACAAGATGAACTTGACGGAGACCCGACTAAGGAAGAGCAACACCGTGTTCCACGGGGTTGTCCTTGTCTGACAAGCAAATTCCCTAGGCTGCATCACCCTTCCGATCACTTTTGGCGATGTAAACAATTATCGCCAAGAACACATGACCTTTGAAGTGGTGCCTTTCAAGAGCGTGTACCATGTCATCTTCGGACGTGACATCTTCCACTCCACCCTCAGAAGGCCATGCTTTGTCTACAACAAACTCAAGATTCCCGAACCAAATGGCGTCATCACTATTGACGGAAGCTTCACCAAGGCATGGGAGTGCAAGCTCAGTGAAGCCGCCTTCACCGAAGCAGTCCTCTATGGTGAGGAATTCAGGGAGATCCAGAACCAGGTCGATGCCATGGAGATGCCGGCTTCGAAGAAGCAGATTACTGCTGCCGAACCCGCCTTCAAGGCCGCCATCAAGACCAAGCAGGTGGAACTTGTCGAAGGTGATTCCTCCAAGACCATCGCCATTGGCACGGACCTGGATCTCAAATAGGAAAGCACTCTCGTCGAGTTCCTACATGAGAATAGGGACATCTTTGCCTAGAAACCTGCCGACATGAAAGGTGTACCTAGGGAACTTGTCGAGCATAGCTTGAATATTGATCCTAATGCCAAACCGGTGAAACAACCTCTACGATGCTTTGGTGATGAAAGACGAAGGGCTATAGGTAAAGAAATAGCTAGGTTACTTAAGGCTGGCTTTATCCGAGAAGTTATTCACACCTGATGGGTAGAAAATTCTGTACTTATCCCCAAGAAGGGAACCAATGAATTAAGAATGTGCGTTGATTACACCGGCTTGAACAAAGCTTGTCCAAAGGATCTTTTGCTTTGCCTTGCATTGACCAAGTCATTGACTCGACGACTGGCTCGGAACTTCTGTGTTTTCTTGATGCCTACTCAGGATACCACTAGATCCGGATGCGAAAGTCGGACCAATTGGCCACTTCGTTCACCACACCCTATGGCACATATTGCTACATCACGGTGCCACGTACCAGCGGACGATGCAATGTTGCCTGCTTGACCAAATAGGTCGCAACATACATGCTTACGTGGACGACCTCGCGGTAATGTCAAAGAAATCAATGATCTTATCGCTGACTTGTAGGAAACCTTTGACAATCTCCGGAAATATAATATGATGTTGAACCCAAAGAAGTGTGTCTTCGGGGTACCATCCGGCAAATTGTTGGGCTTCATCGTTTCGCATCGTGGAATCGAGGTGAACCCGGGGAAATCAAGGCCATCCTCGACATCAAATGCTCGACATGCCTGAAGGACATACAAAGGCTCGCAGGCTGCGTTGCAGCAGTAAGACGGTTCATCGGCCAACTTGGTGAGAAGGCTATGCCGCTCTACAAGTTGCTCAAGAAGGCGGACAAATTCACATGGACGGACGAAGCTGACACAACACTTTAGGAGTTGAAGAGAAATACTTTCCTCCCCACCTATACTTGTAGCACTGGTGCCAAGGGAGCCTATGTTAGTATACATGGCGGCGACCAACCGAGTAATGAGCATCAACATCATGGTGGAGCACAAGGAACCAATGCATGAATATGGAGTTCAGCGACCCGTTTACTGTGTCAGCGAGGTCTTGACGGAATCCAAGCAGCGTTACCCGCACTACCAGAAGATAGCTTATGGAGATTTCCTTGCTTCACGTAAGTTAAGGCATTATTTCTAGGAGCACCCCATCACCGTAGTGAGCAAAGCTCCACTGTCCAAGATCATCAACAATAGAGACGCTACAAGGAGAGTGGCTCAGTGGGGCATTGAACTTGTCGCCTTCGACATCACCTACAAGCAACATGATGCTATCAAATCACAAGCATTGGCGGATTTTCTTGCGGATTGGATAGAACTGTCAGAAGACACTCCTGTACTAGAGCCAGAATATTGGGTCATGCACTTTGATGGATCGAAGTTACTCAATGGTTCAGGGGATGGTGTATTATTACAGTCACCAACAGGAGAGAATTTGTAATACGTCCTACAGATCCACTTCAACGCTACCAATAACACGGCGGAGTATGAGGCCCTCATTCACGGATTACGTGTAGCCAAGAATATTGGCATCAAGTGCATAGTTTGCTGTGGAGATTTCGACTTGGTTGCCCAGCAAGTAGCTGGCACCTAGAATGCGCAGAACCCTATGATGATGGCATATCGAGACGAAGTAGACGGGATAGCTAAGTGCTTCGATGGCTACAAAGTCAAGTACGTCAAAAGGGAGGATAATGAGGCGGCATATCTGCTGTCAAAGTTTGGATTAGCTCGTCGACCAATTCCGCTAGGCGTTTTCCTGGAGCATTTACGGACTCCATCCGTGAAGGGAGCGGACCCCGACAACCCGGATAGAGTGGACTCATTTGTTAACACAATAACAGTGACCTCTCCGGCTTGGACGAAGCCGTTCATGGATTATCTACAAGATGGAACTTTGCTCGCTGACGAAGTCAAAAGCCGACAAATAGTACGCAGAGCAAAAGGCTACGTCATCATTGAAGGTCAGCTATACAAAAGAAGTACCACAAGAGTTTTCCTACGATGCGTCTCCCAGCAGCAAGGTATTGAAATCCTTAGAGAAATACATCTGGGAGATTGCAGGCATCACGCCGCTCCCGGATCGTTGGTGGCCAAGGCCTTCCGACAATGATTCTACTGGATAACTGCCAAGGAGGATGCCGACAAGTTGGTACAAACATGCCTTGGGTGTTAGTTTTATGCAAGACTTGGCCAATTGCAGTCTGGGGGCTGGACATGGTGGGAACTTTGCAGACAGCACCCTGTGGATTCACACACTTGCTAGTAGTAGTGGACAAATTCACAAAATGGATTGAAGCTAAACCCATTAGAAAGCTTGATGGGGCAACAACCCTAAAGTTTGTCCGGGATCTAGTGGTGAGATTTGGTCTCCCACATAGCATCATCACCGACAATGGCAGAAATTTATCTCTCCGAGAAGTTGAGGAGTACTGTCATTTGAAAGGCATCCGCCTTGACCTAGCATCTATGGCACATCCGTAGTCAAATGGGAAAGTTGAAAGGTCCAATGGACTAATTCTGCACGGAATCAAGCCACGCTTGTAGGCACAACTACGTAGAGAAGCTGGATCTTGGGTGGAGGAACTAGCATCTGTCTTGTGGAGTTTACATACAACACCCAACAGATCCACCGGCTTGACTCCTTTCTTCATGGTTTATGGAGTAGA
The DNA here is from genome assembly GCA_023614405.1 of Avena insularis. Classification (NCBI taxonomy): domain Eukaryota; kingdom Viridiplantae; phylum Streptophyta; class Magnoliopsida; order Poales; family Poaceae; genus Avena; species Avena insularis. The sequence continues at coordinate 280,286,859 of CM042694.1, read as the reverse complement.
AGTAGTTCTCCCATCCGACATCCTCCACGACGCACCAAGAGTTTCCGCCTACAAGGAGGATGACGCTGAAGAATCCAGGTGACTATCTGTGGACCTACTTAAAGAAGAGGACATGCTGGCATGCCAGAGATCTGCCGTCTACCAGCAGAAGCTGCACGGTTACCACAGTCGCCATGTAAAGCATCACTCGTTTAAAGAAGGAGATTTGATGCTTCGACTCAAGCAGGAGAAATCACACAAACTATCCCCACCTTGGGAAGGACCGTTCGTCATAAGCAAAGCATTCCTCAATGGTTCCTATTACCTCGTCGATATTCGCGAGTTGAAAGATAGGCCAAATAATCGCAAGCGCAAGCAACGTGACTCCGATGATGATTACCCAGAGACAGATCGGCCATGGAACATAGCACAGCTACGTCCCTTTTACACTTGGCACATTTATATTATGGAATAAGTTTCTTATATGATCAATGAAACAAAGCATTTGGTTCACTCATATTCTCTGAGTCTTTTACATCCTTTAGTTGTTCATTTTTGGATCATATAAACCCTTTATACGCAAGGTTGCATTTGCCCTTGTGAAAATTCCGCCCACGGGCGTTAGCTTAAGTTTTCTGGTCTACATGTTTTCTGAAGTTTTTATGTGGATTCCGGAGTAGTGACTTTTCGACACTCAAAGCCGGCGATTTTTTTCTTAGGTTCTGGATGCTACTATTAAGCATCATCACCTGAGAGCATGTGCTGTGAGTATTCCGTATCACGAAAGGTCAAGCATACGAACCAGAATAATGGATAAGCCAACACTTGCTTAAAAAAATATATACACACGCTGGAAACAGATAAGTTGCAGGAAAGCTTGAATACAAGTTTTTCCGCCTTAGATAAACATAAGTTTTTTCCGCATACATTTTTTGCAGAGACACATTTAATACAGAAAATGTTTTTCATGGCTCTGCTGCAGGGGCTTCGTGATGGCATCATCAGGAGAGGCTAGGCCGGGAGAGCTCGTTAAACTCGGAAGGAGAGGGGCTAGACTCAAAAGAGGCCATGTCATCATCTAGGATCTCGGCAGGCATGAAGACATCCGCCTTGACCATCTTGGCAACCCTGGTATCAAAGCCGGCAAGGGAGTCCCAAATAGCATCGCTATCGATCTCTTGTCCTTCATCGTCTAGCTTTGGCATGCTGGAGGTCACCAAGTTGATGTCGGTATTGTCATAGTGAGCCTTGACCAGGGACATGGACATCTTAGCGCCAGCCCGGATGCAAGATGTTTTCTAGTCTTTGATTTTCTCGGGGGCTCGGCGAAGGATTTTCGCGAACTTGGCTGCTGAGTCTTCCGCCTTGATATTTATGCCCAGAGGTTGAGCTATCACCTTGGCTTGGGCGATGGCGATGCTGACGAAGTTGCCGGCAAGAATCATGCGTTCCTTGGCACTTGGAGCACCCTCGCCCAAGTTGGCTAAGCCAATGGGAGTTGTGGTTTGCACAAGCATACAAGGACCATGAGTACAAACAAGTTAAATGGTTATCCAACTCACAGAAAAAGACCAAGACGGAGTAAGGTTACGAAAGATGCTCTTTTCCACTTGCATGCATGTAACATCCCAAAACTTTAATCCAAGCTTATCAAGATCAAATCATCCAAAATTAGGGTTAACAAAAACTTTTCCAAATTAAAAATGAAAGCATTCATGTGTATGTGCATTTAATTTAGGATTTGATTTGAATTTCCATGGTTCTATGATCCATTGCTTGTAAAATGTTTCTTAGGTGAAATAAACATCATCTACATCATTCCTAAACTTTTCCCAAAGAAAACCAAATAAAAAACAATTAAAAAGGAGGAATGGTCATTTTGGCCATTTTAATCCACTACACTACTTTGGGTGTTCCTAGCACTCATTTTTTAATAGAAACAATTCATGATCTTTGAACCCGTGATAGTACACATAATGAGGTACCAAGGCCCACCTTTTGATCTGCTAAAAACATTCTTTTACTTATTTTAATTGGCATTTGAAAATTGAATCCAATGCATATGCATAGATCACCCCTATTTCAAAAACCATCTATTTGGGCTCCACTTTCTAAACCCTTGCAACCAGAGACTACCTAGCACTAGTGGAGAACACGCAAAATTTCTGAACTTAAAATTCAAAAGTTTTTTTCTTTCGGCCATTTCATCAAACACTTTGTGGGCAAAATCAAAGTGGCCTAACTATTACTGCTTTAGGCTGATCTTGTCTACCAAATTGAAGTGCTTTGATCATCTTTGTCCCCCTCAAGCCTAGCCAGACCCACACCAGCACATCCCCTACCTCCTAGCTGCACTTCATTGCCATGACGAGCCACTCCTCGCTGGCCGACCGTTCACTCGCAGCAGCAGACCACTTCCCCGTCCCTCACCTTGTCTAGCACGTTGCCAGTGGTCCACCGCCACCGTCCAACCAGCCCCAGGCCAGAGCCAGAGACAGGAACGGCCAAGAACCGCCGCACCCGAAGCTGGTCGACCATGCCGATGGCGCCCGCAGAGCACGCTCTGTCCCCGTGCGCCCAGACCGCCCCTTGACCGCAGCCCGCGCCCACTGCTCCGCCCTCACCTGGGGAACACCCTAGACACCCCCGCTGGCCGCCCAACTCACCCTAGCCACCGCTCGCCGTGGACACCACCGCCTCTGCCGCTAAGAGCGCCAGCTCGCCCCGACCGCCTACAACCGCCCCTACGCCCGCATTCACTTCCTAGAGCACCACCAGGAGACCACCTGTCGATCGCCATCCTCCGCCATGCCGCTAGCCGCCCGTAGCCGTGTCGCCGGAGTCGCCTGCCCATACCCTTCGGCCTCCCCCGCACCATTTCTCCACATCCACTCACTCCCCACCTCTCACTGATCCTTTCACCCCTCTCACCGGAGCCAAGCAAGCTCTACCTCGCCGGAATTGGAGCTGGAGCAGCCGCAGCAGGAGGAGAAGGGCGCCTGCGATTTAGGGCACCCCAAGCTCCATCGCAACCGCGCCTCGCCTTGCTGTCGTCTTCCAGTTCATTTGCCTGCCTCGCCTACCCCACTGGAGCCCTGGTACGTCCCCAGCAGACCCCCGCCGAGCCGTTAGGGTTCGAGCTCGCCGGCGACTTGTTCGTCATTGACGACGATCCTCAGCCGTAGATCCCCTTTCTAATTCTACGGCCCACAGCGCGCATACCGTTTCACGTGTTAAGACCCACTGACAAGTGGGATCCCCTTGTCAACTAAGCCCCACGCCGTGGAGCGCCACTGGGCCGGCCCAAGTTCTTTACTGCGTTAGCCCAACCGTTCAAATCTGGATTTTTCTTTTTAAGTTGAATCTAGATTCTGTCTACTAGTTTAAAATTGAATTCAAAGAGTTTTTTAAATCTAAATTGCATGAAACCAATTTTGTCTCAAAGGTATTGATATGATCTATCCAAGCCCGTTGGATTTAATTCAATTAGAGTTATAGATCTCTCCTAATAAAAATAACAAAACAGAAGCAGTTGCACCTTGCAACATTTTTATAAAATCAACCAAGTTAGATTTTGAGTTGATTCCAACTCTCAAAAATCACATTTCATCATATCTATCGAAATATGAAATAATATTAAGGTTTACATGCAGTGACTTTGGACTAGTACCAAATTAATGCTATATAGGCATTTCTAGTCACTTTAAATCATTAAATAATGAACTTAAACCAAAGTGATTATGATCCAACCTTTAAATCTCATTCCCACATATTAGAGTATGTGGTGATGACATGTGTCAACATGATCCCATATTTTAAGTGGTGAATATTAAATCTTAGTTAAAGTTTTCAATGAGTAGAAATTACTTTTCTAAAATAAAAAGAATGAAACTACAAATTTAAACTTGTGATGATTGTGATGATAATAGATCATCAATTATGTGTCTTAGAATGCTATCTAGCTTAGTTAAGTATTGTTTGGTGATTGTGTACTCCGTATGTATTTATAGAAGATAGTACCGACCAAGCTTACGAGGAGGAGGAGTTCTACCAAGAAGAAGACGAAGAAAACTTCAACCACTGCACCAACCAAGGCAATCCACTATTAACAGTGCAAGCTACCATTAGCAAGCTAGGATTGAACTAGATGGTTTAGCAAAGATGCTTAGAGTATGCTTTGATTATACCACTTTGACTAGTATTTACCCCAAGTATTATTTTCAAGCTTTACTTCGTTTACCTTACCCAAAGTTCTTTACTTGTTTTGAAGGTAGCATAAAAAGTATAAAACCTGAGCTATTTAGAAACTTTTAGATGTCATTCTATGGCATGAGATTGAACCCATTACTTCCATCTTAGTGAACACTCTTAACTTAGTAATTTAGAGTAGATCAAAAACTTGAGTCACGTTAGATGGGAACACTTGGTGAAAATGAATTGTGAAAACCTTGGAATGCCGAGTCATTCTATTGAGATGTTTTGACATGTGTTGAGAAACACAAATGGTTTATGATGATGAAAATGTTGAGGCATGAGCCTTAACCCTTTTATAAAACTGATGGTTGGATTCGGATGCGATACCACTCCAAATTTACCGTACAACCACATTACCTAAATTGGGTAAGGCTTAACTGGAAATTTATATGCATTAGTATTAGTTCCCTCACGGGCGAGGTTTGAGCTGAGGCTACCTCTCATGATGTCCACCTATGTAGTGCCCAAGATGACTGATGGTCATGGTTGGGAGGCCATGCTCATAGGAGAGGTGCTTATACTAGGGTGTGTAAAGGGAAGGTTTTGTTTGATTATCTGCATACTAAGTATGATGATTCAGGGTTATCCCTGACAGATGTATCGAATCTTGTGGTGAAAGTGTACCACCTCTGCAGAGTGTCAAACTATTTGAATAGCCGCGTCCGTGGTTATGGACAGTTGGAATGGTCATACTGTTTCGTTGTCAAATGTTTTCTAAATAACTTGAAATGAAGGATGAACTTTGACTTGACCACAACAGGGTTGTGTTTATGACAATAGCTTCCCAACTTAAGTGATTCTAGAACTGTACTTTATCTTTGTTTGCTTCTGAACTCAGCTTAGGTTTCAAACTTAACTTTATAGTTAAACTTAGATGTAGCACTTTAACTTAGAACTATAGTACCTGTTAAGAGTAGTTTGCGAGTACTTAAAGAGTACTCATGGCTTTTGTCCCTGGCTATTCTCATGGCCAGACTATGAAGGGGACTATCAAGATGATGGCCATCAGGATGGCTATGATAACTAGGACTATCTGCCTTCGTCAGCATTGCCTGTGCCCCTGAAGATGGACCCCACTACTACACTTATCTTTTATTTCTGCTGCTTGTTGTATTAAAGACTGGATCATGAGATCCTTATTTGTGTAAGACCTTATGTATGGTTTGTAATGGATGATGTACTGTGATATCCAATCCATTATGTCTCGCAAAAATGGTAATCCTGGGATTGCGAGGTATGGCATAATGGGCATCTGGGATTAAAAATCCGGGTGTTGACAAGTTGGTATCAGAGCCATCCTAACCATAGGAGACCCTAGTTAGAATGGACGTCCAAACCAAAAACTTAGCTTCAAAACCAAAGTGAGTATTTATGAAAAACTATTTCCTCTCTTACCCTTGTTTACTCATTCTTTCTCAAAAATTCATGTTCCTCAAAATTCTTACATTACTACTTAAAACCTGACACACTTGATCACCTCACTAATTTCCTCATCCTTAATTCTTGTAGATGGAGACTCAGTTCAGCAAGTTTACCAGTTGGGAAACGAAGGTCAGCTGATCTTCGAGAGGGATCTGGATTCACTGTCGAAGTTACTGGGACACCCGCAGCCGGAGTTTCTTGGAGCTCAACTTCCAGGACCCCAAGGAGGAGACCTACAGTGGCTAGTCACCGCAGATCTTAGAGGAAGCATCGAAGCACCAACTTCTGGGAGAATTCAGTTCTCCGTGAGAGAGAACAACTGGCTAGATCGATTAGCCAGGGCAATGCATGAAGCTCTCGCACGTCCATGTGGCCTCAGCGTCAACAAGATCCAAGGAACCCATTTTGCTCACTATGCAAGAGGTGACTTCACGGGAATGCCGATGGAGATGCCAAGTCACCCAGAATTGAGGCGTCAAGTGGAGAATCTTGACTTCTTGCTGCACGACAGACAACAGGAACTGGACAATGACAGGGAGTTAGCCAACCAGAACCATGCCATTGCCTACTAGAAGGCCCATACTTTCGCACTGCTCGTCCAGGATCGCCTGTCTCTTTGCCGCCAGCGTGCAAAGAAGGATCGCACCATCGCCCATCTTCGCAAGAAGGTGGCCGACCTCAAAAAAACCATAAATAAGCAGGAAGCTCAGCTTGCCGCCAAGGAAGAAGAAGATGAGGGTGAAGACATCCAGGGAGACATGAATTCTTACCTCAGCAACGATGATGACTTTCTGGAGGAGGATGCGGTGGACTTCTACACTGATGATAAGGACTCCGACTTCATCGACAATGAGTAGATGCACGAGAGCACTAACGTAGCATGAGTTGTATCGGTACCACTGTATCGTAGCTTGCAGAATGGTTCTTCAAACCATTTGCTTTCCTTTGTATGTTGTGGTGTGTGTTGTATCGTGTGCTTGCTTGCATAAATGAAAGTTAGTTGAAAAACCTGAGTCTAACTCAAAGTTTTAAGCTTTGAAAACCCAAAACCATGAACCTTAGAATTTCCCTCTTACCCCTATATCTATCTCAATCTTCAGATGACTCGTGGAAACCAAGGAGGGAGTAGCTCGTCGCAGGACCTAACGCTGCAGATCTTGCAGAATCTCATCGCAGACCATGAAGCAAGCAGGGCTGAGCGCCAAGCCAACTTAGCAACATTGCAGCAGATCGCCCAGATGGCTCTCAACAACCAAGGACATGGAAATCAGGATCACCATGGATCCAAACTCAAAAAATTTCAGAATACCAATCCCCCAATCTTCAACCAATCTGAAAACCCATTAGTTGTTGAAGACTGGTTACAGACGATGGAAAACAACCTTGAAGTTGCAGGAGTTGATGAAAATGAGAAATTTCTCTTCGCCACCCACTATCTGGCGGGAGATGCAAGAGCTTGGTGGAATAGCATCCGCAATATGAACCAGGGTCAGGTTATGACATGGGAAGCATTCAAAGTAAAGTTCAGCCACACCCACGTGCCGCAAGGTCTAGTCAACAGGATGAGAGATGAGTTCCACGAATTGAAGCAAGGAAGAATGACTGTTGTGGAGTACCATGACAGATTCATGTCACTTGCCAGATATGCACCTGATGAGATCAACACGGAGGCCAAGAAGAAGGAGAGATTCTTGAACGGACTGCATGATGAGATGCAGACTGTCCTCGTCAACATCCATTTCCAGGATCTCGAAGAGCTAGTCGACTCTACCATTCAGATGGAAGGGAAGATTAACCAGACAAACGACAACCGCAAGTGTCGTATGATGCAGCAGTCTGGATCTAGTAGTCACCAGAAGTACCGTCCCAACCCTTCACCAGGATATGCACCAAGGAACAACCGACCCCCAAATTCTCGCCCAAGCTACCCCAACCGTAGCGGAGGCAATGTGAAGTCCGAAGGAAACAATCACAACTCCGGCAATGCCAACCATTTCAACCGTGCCCCTCCCAAGAGGAACAACAACAACAACACTGCACCCAGAACTGGCAGCAATGTTGTGCCTGTCGTAGTCAAGGACAAGTCCCATATCACTTGTTTCGAGTGTGGAGTGATGGGTCACTACTCCAATGAGTGTCCCAAGAAGAAAAGCAGCCAATGCCAATGTGAATGCCCCAGCTCAGCAGCAGCATCGTGTTCAACCAGGAAGGAGATTTGCCCCAGGGAACCCTCACAACCGCAATGGTCGTCTCTTCTACATGAACGCAGAAGAATCCCAGGAAGCGCCAGATGTAGTGCTGGGTATGTTTTCTGTCAACTCAGTTTTAGCAAGAGTATTGTTTGATTCTGGAGCATCGCATTCATTTGTCATCGAAGAATTTGCATGCACTAGTAAGATTCACCCAACCAACCTGAAGCATGTCATGATAGTTCAAATCCCCAGTTCAACTACAAAAGCTAGAAAAATTTGCAAAGCTGTACCTATCAGAATACATGGGATAGATTTCTATGCCAACCTAATTGTACTAGGAACCAAAGGATTGGAAGTAGTACTAGGTATGGACTGGATGTCAAGGCATAAAGGATTGATAGACTGTGCTAAGAAAGCCATCACCATGACCAGTAGTTCTGGAGTAACAGTAGAGCATATCTCTGAAACCTTACCCCGTCAATTCAAGTGCAACAAGAGTGTAGCCCACCATAGACCAAGTCGAGTAGTGCATGAATACCCCATATTCCGGATGAATTGCTGTATGCCCCGGATAGGGATATTGAGTTCATTATCGAACTAATCCCCGGAACCGGACCTATAGCCCAGAGACCCTATAGCATGAACCCCTCAGAGTTAGTGGAACTGAAGAAGCAGTTGGATGCCATATTAGCAACAGGCTTGATTCAGCCAAGCGCATCACCATGGAGATCACCAGGGTTATTCGTCAACAAGAAAGATGGAGGCAACCGTCTAGGCACATATTATAGAAAGTTGAATGACTTCACCATCAAGAACAAGTACCCTTTGCCAAAGATAGAGGATCTATTTGATCAGTTGATTGGAGCTCAGGTATTCTCAAAGATTGATCTTAGGACTGGTTATCACCAACTTAAGATTCGTGCAATGGATATTCCGAAGACCGCCTTTACTACTCGCTATGGTTTATACGAGTATACGGTTATGTCTTTTGGATTAACCAATGCCCCTGCTTATTTCATGAATCTCATGAATAAGATCTTTATGAATTTCCTAGAAAAGTTTGTAGTTGTGTTTATCGACGACATCCTTATCTACTACAAGTCAGAGGAAGAGCATGAGCAACATCTGAGAGTTATCCTTGAAACCCTGAGAGAGCATCGGTTATATGCCAAGTTCAGCAAGTGTGAATTTTGGCTAAAGGAAGTAGGATTCCTAGGACATATTGTGTCTGCCGGAGGAGTCTCTGTTGATCCTGCCAAGATCAAAGGTGTCGAAGAATTGGAAGCCCCAACCACTCAAACCCAAGTCCGTGCATTTCTCGAATTAGCAGGATATTACCGCAAGTTCGTAGAAGGATTCTCGAGCATAGCCTGACCAATGACCCAATTGTTGAAGAAGGACAAGAAGTTTGAATGGACACACAAATGTGAAGCCAGTTTCTAGGAGCTGAAAAAGAGATTGATATCCGCCCCAATATTGATCATGCCAGACATCAAGAAGCCGTTTGATGTGTATTGTGACGCATCCAAGATTGGTCTAGGATGTGTATTGATGCAAGAAGGCAAAGTTATCGCGTATCTATCTCGACAACTGAAGCAGCATGAGCAGAACTATCCGACCCATGATCTTGAGCTAGCAGCTCTGGTTCTAGCATTGAAGACATGGCGTCATTATTTGATGGGTAATCGCTGTGAGATTTACTCGGATCACAAGAGCTTGAAGTATATTTTCACTCAGAAAGAGCTAAATATGAGACAAAGGAGATGGATAGAGTTAATCAAGGATTATGACCTTGACATTCACTATCACCCCGACAAAGCCAATGTGGTAGCAGATGCTCTTAGCAGATTGCCATGTAGACTTAACACCATGATCAAGGAGAAGCAACCAAGTTTGTATGAGGAGTTGGAGCAGTTCAGGACAGAATTAGTTAGCAAAGGATTCTTACCTAGCATTGAACTTCAACCCACTTTGATTAGCCAAATCAAGGAATCCCAGAAGGGGAATGAAAGTATCGACGGAATCAAACGTCGTATTGGTATAGGAAAGGTACCTGGATTCACCGAAGACGAAGAAGGAGTACTGTGGTACAAAGGACATATCTGTGTGCAAGCAGATTCGGAACTGAAGGAAGTTATCATGAAGGAAGCTCATGATACTCTTTATTCTATCCACCCCGAAGGAACAAAGATGTATCAGGATTTGAAAGAGCAATTTTGGTGGCACAAGATGAAGAGAGAAATCGGAAGCTACATCGCCAAGTGTGACATCTATCAAAGAGAGAAAGCAGAGCATCAGAGACCTGCGGGACTGTTGCAACCATTGCAGATTCCGGAATGGAAATGGGATTCCGTCGGAATGGACTTTATCACCAGTTTACCTCCTTGTGGTAGGGGAAATGACTCAATCTAGGTCATTGTTGATAGACTTTCCAAGGTAGCCCACTTCATACCTATCAAGACAACCTACCAGAGCGAAAAGTTAGCAGAGTTGTACATTGCTAGGATTGTTAGTCTGCATGGAACCCCCAAGACCATCGTATCAGATCAAGGAACACAGTTTACCTCGAGATTTTGGCAGAAAGTTCAAGAAGGATTAGGAACCAAGTTGAACTTTAGCACCGCGTATCACCCGCAAACAGATGGACATACTAAGAGAGTCAACCAGATCCTTGAGGATATGCTTAGAGCTTGTGTGTGGGAATACGGATCAAAATGGGAAGACTTCCTGCCTTTCCTAGAATTCTCATATAACAACAGTTATCAAGCTAGTTTGCAGATGGCACCATTTGAATTCCTGTATAGAAGAAAGTGGCGTACCCCTTTGAATTGGTCACAAGTAGGAGAGAGTCAGATCTTTGGACCCGACATTCTCCGAGAAGCAGAAGAGAAAGTTCACAAAGTCCGTGAGCACCTCAAAACCGCCCAATCCAGACAGAAGAGTTATGCTGACAAGAGAAGGAGAGACCTGACTTTCAATGTCGGAGATTTTGTATATCTCAAGGTTTCACCATTGAAGGGAACTCAACGCTTTAGCCTGAAGGGAAAGTTAGCCCCCAGATATATCGTACCTTTCAAAATTCTGAATCATCGAGGAGAAGTATCGTATCAACTGGAACTGCCTGAAGAGATGTCAGCCATCCACAATGTGTTCCATATCTCGTTACTTCGGAAATGCTTGGAAGTGCCTGAGAAGACTTAATTTTTCAAGAACATCGACCACAGAGCTGTGGAAATCAACAATGACCTGATCTATCAGGAAGTGCCCATCCGTATCTTAGAAGAAGCCTACAGAACCATCAGGACCAGGAGTATCAAGTTTCTCAAGATTCAGTGGAGCAACCATACCGAGGAGGAAGCTACTTGGGAGCGAGAAGATTACATTAGGACAGAGTTCCCAGATCTCTTTAGTTCCTAGTTGTCTTTGTAAATCTTGGGACAAGAGTTTGTTTAAAGGGGGAAGGTTTGTAACATCCCAAAACATTAATCCAAGATTATCAAGATCAAATCATCCAAAATTAGGGTTAACAAAAACTTTTCCAAATTAAAAATTAAAGAATTCATGTGTATGTGCATTTAATTTAGGATTTGATTTGAATTGCCATGGTTCTATGATCCATTGCTTGTAAAATGTTTCTTAGGTGAAATAAACATCATCTACATCATTCCCAAACTTTTCCCAAAGAAAACCAAATAAAAAACAATTAAAAAGGAGGAATGGTCATTTTGGCCATTTTAATCCACTACACTACTTTGGGTGTTCCTAGCACTCATTTCTTAACAGAAACAATTCATGATCTTTGCACCCGTTGATAGTACACATAATGAGGTACCAAGGCCCACCTTTTGATCTGCTAAAAACATTCTTTTACTTATTTTAATTGGCATTTGAAAATTGAATGAAATGCATATGCATAGATCACCCTTATTTCAAAAACCATCTATTTGAGCTCCACTTTCAAAACCCTTGCAACCAGAGACTATCTAGCACTAGTGTAGAACACCCAAAATTTCTGAACTTAAAATTCAAAAGTTTTTCTCTTTCGGCCATTTCATCAGACACTTTGTGGGCAAGATCATAGTGGCCTAACTATTACTATTTTGGGCTGATATTGTCTAGCAAATTGAAGTGCCTTGATCATCTTTGTCCCCCTCAAGCCTAGCCAGACCCACACCAGCACATCCCCTACCTCCTAGCTGCACTGCATTGCCATGCCGAGAAACTCCTCACCGGCCGACCGTGCACTCGCAGCAGCAGACCACTTCCCCCTCCCTCACCTTGTCTAGCACGTTGCCAGTGGTCCACCGCCACCGTCCAACCAGCCCCAGGCCAGAACCAGAGATAGGAACGGCCAAGAACCGCCACGCTCGGAGCTGGTCGACCATGCCGACGGCGCGCGCAGAGCACGCTCTGTCCCTGCGTGCACATATTGCCCCTTGACCGCAGCCCTCGCCCACCGCTCTGCCATGACCTGGGGAATACCCCAGACACCCTCGCTGGCCGCCCAACTCACCCTAGCCACTGCTCGCCGTGGACACCGCCGCCTCTGCCGCTCAGAGCGCCAGCTCGCCCCGACCGCATACCACCGCCCCTACACCCACATTCACTTCCTAGAGCACCACCAGGAGACCACCTGTCGATCGCCGTCATCCGCCATGTCGCTAGCCGCCCGTAGCCGTGTCGCCGGAGTCGGCTGCCCATACCCTTCGGTCTCACCATCGGGCCTATATAAACCGGCCTCCCCCGCACCATTTCTCCACATCCACTCACTCCCCACCTCTCACTGATCCTTTCACCCCTCTCACCGGAGCCAAGCGAGATCTGCCTCGCCGGAATTGGAGCCGGAGCAGCCGCAGCAGGAGGAGAAGGGCGCCTGTGATTTAGGGCACCCCAAGCTCCACCGCAACCGCACCTCGCCTCGACGTCATCTTCCAGTTTGTTTGCCCGCCTCGCCTACCCCGCTGTAGCCCTGGTACGTCCCCAGCAGACCCCCACCGAGCCGCTAGGGTTCGAGCTCGCCGGCGACCTGTTCGTCATCGACGACGACCCTCAGCCGTAGATCCCCTTTCTAATCATACGGCCCACAACGCGCGTACCGTTTCGCGTGTTAAGACCCACTTACAAGCGGGACCCCCCTGTCAGCTGAGCCCCGCGCTGTGGAGCGCCACTGGGCCGGCCCAAGTTCTTTCCCGCGCTAGCCCAACCGTTCAAATCTGGATTTTTCTTTTTAAGTTGAATCTAGTTTCTGTCCACTAGTTTAAAATTCAATTTAGAGATTTTTATAAATCTAAATTGCATGAAACCAATTTTGTCTGAAAGGTATTGAGATGATCTATCCAAGCCCATTGGATTTAATTCAATTAGAGTTATAGATCTCTCCTAATAAAAATAACAAAACAGAAGCATTTGCAACTTGCAACATTTTTATAAAATCAACCAAGTTAGATTTTGACTTGATTCCAACTCTCAAAAATCACATTTCATCATATCTATCTAAATACGAAATAATATTAAGGTTTACATGCATTGACTTTGGACTAGTACAAAATTAATGCCATATAGTCATTTCTAGTCACTTTAAATCATTAAATAATGAATTTAAACCAAAGTGATTATGATCCAACCTTTAAATCTCATTCACACATATTAAGTATGTGGTGATGACATGTGTCAACATGATCCCATATTTTAAGTGGTGAATAATAAATCTTAGTTAAAGTTTGCAATGAGTAGAAATTACTTTTCTAAAATAAAAAGAATGAAACTAGAGATTTAAACTTGTGATGCTTGTGATGATAATAGATCATCAATTGTGTGTCTTAGAATGCTATCTAGCCTAGTTAAATATTGTTTGGTGATTGTGTACTCCGTATGTATTTATAGAAGATAGTACCGACCGAGCTTACGAGGAGGAGGAGTTCTACCAAGAAGAAGACGAAGAAAACTTCAACCACTGCACCAACCAAGGCAAGCCACTATTAACAGTGCAAGATACCATTAGCAATCTAGGATTGAATTAGATGGTTTAGCAAAGATGCTTAGAGCATGATTTGATTATACCACTTTGACTAGTATTTACCCCAAGTATTATTTTCAAGCTTTACTTCCTTTACCTTACCCAAAGTTCTTTACTTGTTTTGAAGGTAGCATAAAAAGTATAGAACCTGACCTATTTAGAAACTTTTAGATGTCATTATATGGCATGAAATTGAACCCATTACTTCCATCTTAGTGAACACTCTTAACTTAGTAATTTAGAGTAGATCAAAAACTTGAGTCACTTTAGATGGGAACACTTGGTGAAAATTAATTGTGAAAACCTTGGAATGACGAGTCATTCTATTGAGATGTTTTGACATGTGTTGAGAAACACAAATGGTTTATGATGATGAAAATGTCGAGGCATGAGCCTTAACCCTTTTATAAAACTGATGGTTGGATTCGGATGCGATACCATTCCAAATTTACCGTACAACCACATTACCTAAATTGGGTAAGGCTTAGCTAGAAATTTATATCCATTAGTATTAGTTCCCTCATGGGAGAGGTTTGAGCTGAGGCTACCTCTCATGATGTCCACCTATGCAGTGCCCAAGATGACTGATAGTCATGGTTGGGAGGCTATGCTCATAGGAGAGGTGCTTATACTAGGGTATGTAAAGGGGAGGTTATGTTTGATTATCTGCATACTAAGTATGATGATTCAGGGTTATCCCTGACAGATGTATCGAATCTTGATGTGAAAGTGTACCACCTCTGTAGAGTGTCAAACTATTCGAATAGCCGCGTCTGCGGTTATGGACAGTTGGAATGGCCACATTTTTTCGTTGTCAGATGTTTTCTAAATAACTTGAAATGAAGGATGAACTTTGACTTGACCACAACAGGGTTGTGTTTATGACAATAGCTTCCCAACTTAAGTGATTCTAGAACTTTACTTTATCTTTCTTTGCTTCTGAACTCAGCTTAGGTTTCAAACTTAACTTTATAGTTAAACTTAAATGTAGCACTTTAACTTAGAACTATAGTACCTGTTAAGAGTAGTTTGCGAGTACTTAAAGAGTACTCATGGCTTTTGTCCCTAGCTATTCTCATGGCTAGACTATGAAGGAGACTATCAAGATGATGGCCATCAGGACGACTATGATAACTAGGACTATCTACCTTCGTCAGCATTGCCTGTGCCCCTGAAGATGGACCCCACTTCTACGCTTATCTTTTATTTCCGCTGCTTGTTGTATTAAAGACTGGACCATGAGATCCTTATTTGTGTAAGACCTTATGTATGGTTTGTAATAGATGATGTACTGTGATATCCAATCCATTATCTCTCGCAAAAATGGTAATCCTGGGATTACGAGGTATGACATAATGGGCATCTAGGATTAAAAATCCGGGTGTTGACAATGCATGTCTCCGCCAAGACATCATGCTCCTTCTGGACTAACTTGAACATCTCAAGACTCCTAGCATTTTGCTCTTTGGCAGCTTGGTTCTGGTCTTTGAGTTGTGCAATCTCATCCTTCAGGCACTGCATCTCGATGTTCACAGACTCTTGCATAGCCTTCATCGTCGCCTCATGGCCCTTGACGGCCTCGGCCATGTCCTTCTTCAGAATCTTGTTTTCATCATCGAGCTCCTGGATATGCTTGGATTGCTCGACGATGCTCTTGGCCTTAGCAATGGCTTCTGTAAGACGGAAATCATCAAGTGATATCAAAAGACTAAAGAAATGACTCAATGGGAAAGCAAGGAGCTGTCATAGGGAACATACTCTGGCTATTTTTGATCTGTTCCTTCAGGAATTTGGTTTTACCCTGTTCAAGGTCCATCTCCTTCCGAAGAGCAGCAAACCTCTCATTGGCGGCTATCCTCTGTTTATTCTCATTCTGCACATGGTATAAGCATGCTTAGTTTCTCCAGAGCATCTAGTCGGAACTATTCAGTTGCAACTAAATGCTCTAGGGCTACAATACATGATTTTAATGTAAACTAGTTTCTCTAGAGCATTTAGTCAGAACTTTGCAGTTTCAACTAAACTCTCGAGGGCTACACGGACAAGTTCTACACTTAGTTCTTTGGAGCACTCAGGCCAATAACTATTGAATTATCCGCCTAAGCGCTCGGGGGCTACATTGAGATATACTACACATAGTAAAGAAAGTGAAGTTCAAAAAACATACGATGGCAATGATCCTGAGATTGTTGGCCAGATGAGCATAGGAATCGTGAAAGGTCCGAGCATTCTTATAGATTGCGTCAGCCTGCTTGATGAGATCATCTAGGCTCAACGTCGGAGGAGTTGCAACCAATGGAGAGGTCGAAGCCGGGGGCATGGATGAAGCCCTAGCTGCCTCCTACACCTTCAAGGCAGTCGACAGCACGGAGGCTCCTGCCTCAATCATAGCTTCCACGTCCACCTCTTCCACTTCCTGCCGCTTCTCGGTGGCATCCTTTGCCGGAGCTTCGGCCAGTTTAGAGGAGATGCTCTCCTATGTCGCCTGGCTGCTGGGAGCAACGTTTGCCTTGACAGAGCCTGAGACATCAAGGTTTGGATTGATATCTATCTCCATGGTGGAGGTCTCAAGGATGACGGGAGATAACGACCCAGCGGGACCAGCAGAGGGTATGGCGGCAGGAGTAGGGGGAGCGGTGGCGGGAGAGGCTTGGAAGACGGACCCTTGATCAACATGTCATGAATGTTTTTTGACCCTCCAACATCTTTGGAATTTCGCTGCAAACTGACACCGGCTATCCTCCTAA
Source organism: Avena insularis (assembly GCA_023614405.1). Taxonomy (NCBI): domain Eukaryota; kingdom Viridiplantae; phylum Streptophyta; class Magnoliopsida; order Poales; family Poaceae; genus Avena; species Avena insularis. The sequence continues at coordinate 280,270,249 of CM042694.1, read as the reverse complement.
AATGTACAAGGTATAAGTACAAGAGTTGAAAAAAGGTGCGAGCTGAAAATACAAGCCGGAGAATGAAAGTACTTACTCTATGATAGGAGCCTTGGTAAGGGGAATGCCGGTGGACTTCTTCTTATTCTCCACCTCTAAGGCGGCAGTGGAACGTTTGGAGACTCCACTCTCCGATTTCTTCTTCTTGGCCTCGGCGGCAGCGTTAGAGGTGAAGCTCTTCCGCTTTCGCGCTGCCGGAGCTGGTTGATCCATGGAGGCATCGTTGTCGGACACCACCTGGATATCCTTCAGCTTTGGATCATAGACCTAGGAGGCCATTTGATCCACCGCCAAGGTCGCCAGCTGGGATACAGAAGAGTGTTAGACGGATAACTTCAAAGTCAGAAGAACCTTATAGTATATAACAAGCAACAAAGGAAACAGAAGCTACCTTTGGGCACTTGCCGCAATCGAACATGTCGTAGGTGATCTTGAAGCCCCGCTTCCTGTCCTTGACCTTGATGATGTCCTTAAGATTGAGCTTGATGGAGTTAGTAGAGAAGTTATCCCGCGAAATTATCATGGGATCCCTCCTATCTTGGTTATACTTGCACATCAGCTCGACGCGGTGCTGCAGAGGCTGGATCCACCTAACATACCATCACATGGCAAGGTCCAAGCCCGTTAGACCTCCGTCTACGAGCCATTCGATCCTACTTATGGCACGATTGGCTTCCTCGTCGGAGGAAAGAGACGCTAGGGTCCCCCAAGAGGGCACGTCGGTGGCGGATCCATCGATGAAGTCGGGGTAGGTCTCAAGATGGTCTGGCAGAGGGACATCTGGCCCGTAGAAATACGTGCTCTGATAGTTCTTGCAAGACTCATGCCCTATGATGTCGGGGAAGCATCAGTTAGGCCGGATCTTAAAGATAATAGTTCCAGAGGTCCGCAATTCATCCTTGGACTCTACGGACTCTCTCTTGACGGTGAAGAAATATACAAGCAGATCTAATCTAGGTTTGATTCCTAGATATCCTTCACACAGAGCTACAAAGTTGCTAAGAACTAGGATGCTGTTGGGAGAGAGGTTGTGGGCAAGTACCTGGAAGTGTCGAAGGACGTCCAGGAAGAAGTCGGAGACTGGTAGGATTACGGCGTGTACCAGCTGAAATTTGAGGTATGCCTTCTCTTTGGGCTGGGGAGAAGGGACCACCTCGCCGGTCGGCGCCGCCCGCCAGACGAACTTCTCCGTCGCAAGGAGATACCCTTCGTCGACCAGCTCTTTGAGATCTTCGACGGAGAGATCAGAGCCTCTCCACACCCCCTTGTGGGAGTCGCTTTCTTCTTCAGCGGCTTCGGGAATTTCTCGTTCTTGGTCATCACAGGCGAACTCTATTACGGCAGAGATGGGAACGACCACCCCCTCCGGCGGAAAAATCACTCCCTAGGATGGCTCCGTCATAGCCTCGGGAATTTCCACCATGGAAGGAGCAGAGCTACTGGAAGCCATTACAAACAGGTGTGTGTGGAGGAAGAAAGAGATCTGGTTAGGATTTTCGCAGGAGAGCTCGAACGGTCGCGCAGCTGGAGGAAGACGAAGACTAGGAAGCGAATGCGGGTAAAAAGAAATAAATCGACCACGGTGGAAATATATAAGCCTCGCGTCAAGATTCGTGCAAAAGGATCTAATGGATGGAACGTTGCCGACATGGAAGTGAACGTGCGCGGTAATTTTGCCACGTCCTCCGTCTTTGTCCGCTCCGCCGTTTTGGATTTCGCGCATGTGAAAATAGCTAATGATCAATTCTTTGCTTCTGTGAGTTTCAAGGTAGAGTAGGCTATACCCTACGTCATCCTCCAAACAGTTGAAGTGAAGGGTCACATCCGAAGATTCCATTGAAGGCGGAGATCATCCGACTCTGGAAATGAAGACTCAAGGAATCTCCAGTTACATTGCGAAGCTGGAGAGGATTGCAGGGCTCTTTGGGAGACCTTTGAGATATTGCTTGACAGATTGCCGGCATCACTTAGACGGGACATTCAGAGATCAACGAGCAAGACAGTGCATGATTTCAAAGTCCTCCGGGGGCTACTGTTGGGGACATGCTATATGGGTATCCTTATAGCATGTCACCAATCCGCCTAACCGAGGTGGCCCATAGTTGGTAGCAAGGCCTATGGCCTGCTGGGCGGCCTAGTTAGACAAATCTTGAAGGGAGGCCCATGCCGGATAAAGGAAGGCTACGCAGGAGTCACCGACATACTCGGAGCCTTGGAGTACAAGACACAGAAGACTAGTTCGTGTAGGTGTAGGACTCTTTACCTTGTCTGGCAATGACCTTTCCCTGTAAACCCTAGGTCTAGGCGCCTTTATAAGCTAGCATGCGGGAGCCTTTAGGGCACAACTTCTATGATTGTTGCGTACAACGCACAACACCTCGCACAGCGAACCTATCTCTATAACTCGGCATATTGCCATTATAGTGATTTATAGCAGGAGTAGAGTTCCACCACCGTTGTGGGACTTGAACCTGGGGAAGCTGTGTTACCTCGTACACACCAACTCTCCACCTTACCCCACGTCTCTAAACACGCACTATGAGGACCACTCCATGTCATACTTGTCGGCAATACCACGACAAAAACACTTCTCCAACTTCAGGCACATTTGAGGCCTATATATCATACCCTATCTTACCATGTCAAAAATAAATATTTTAAAGAGTTTTAATAATTCTTTTTTCCTATTTTCTTAAATGGTAGAATTGGAGAAATAAATGTTTTAAATACTTTTCTACATTAATAAATCATGGGAAAATTCTACAAAGTGTGAATCCATATTTGGGACAATCTCAAACCAAAAACTCATACTGTCCAATTCAAATATTTCAAAACAAATGAATAAAATAGATTCAGCCCTTTTTGAATAACTGCTAAAAAGGTTCTAAAATTCTATGAAAATTCCCAAGTAATTCCTGGCGATGTATCTTAACCCTATCTATCTACCGGCATATTTACATCAACTTGAAAAGATCAAAACTAACACTTCTCCCCGTGATCATCAAAATGGCACACTTTGACACTTCACAAAATTATCAACCAAACCTCCTCCTGGTCAAGCACTTATCCCTCACACCAGAACTCCCTCTAGTCATGAGATATAGTAGAACCACTGTAGAAAACCCTAGCCCCCTTGTCCTCATATGTTTGGAAAGAGAGGGACATGTCCATTTAAAAAAATCCTAGTATTGAAGTTAGTAGTAGCACCCCACTCCATCTCTACCCTCCTGCATGACCCCAGAGCACCACCATCTCTCTCCCCACTGCCCAAGTCGACCAATCCCTGGCCAGCACCTCTCCCTTGCCGTCCATGGACATAGTCCACCCTAAACTAACCCACTTCAGTTTGTAAGGCCAGAGGCCAGTACAACACTCCCCACTGCTCTCATTCCACCCCTACCCTCCCTCTAACACGACCTGAGCTCCAGATCCCATCCCCTAGCTCTCCATCACCATGGAGAAGGAAAGAATCTCCTCCCGACCTCCTTCGAGTAGTGGAGTGCATGGCCGACCTTGACCTTCCCCAGCCCCTCATTCCACCCCTCACCTCTCCTCAAGATCCCCTGCAAACCCTCACCCAGCCTCCCTCTTTGCATGTCCATGAAGATGGAGGAGAAGCCCCCTCGGGTGTTGGAGAAAAACTCCATCTTGACCTTGATCAGGTTCTCTTCTACACCACTCCTGGCGTGCATGTGCTCCCCTCCTCAGGATCTACCTAACCCACACCTATTTATGGCCCAGGAAGATCGAAAACCCTCTCCAAGAAGAGCTCTGTGAGGTCCCTCAAACACCGGCGTGCGAGCCGCGCTCTGCCGCCGAAACCACCCGTGACGACCATAGATCTGCTCGTCGTCGTTTACTTCTTCATCCCCGCCTCCTCTCCATTATCATCGCACTGCCAGGTGAGCTCCCCGCACTGTCGCCGGCCATGTTAGGGTTTCTGCCCTAGCCTTGCCGGCGGAGGTTAAAGACGAATCTCGTCCATCGATCGTCACTTGATCCGATGGATGACGGCCTCACATACCTTTTTGCCGCCCTCTGCCTATGACGTGCGAACCCTGGCGCCTAGGATTTGAACACGCTCTTGCATGTTGCCCTCGCTCAAATAGGCTGGCCCAGCTCGCCTCCATTGGGGACGATTGTCGATTAGGCCCACACCCTCGTCTGCCCCTTTTTTCTTTTATATTTCCTTCCTAGATTTGATAATATCTGCCTGTTCGGTTTAAATGCCTCCGATTGAGTAGATCTAAATTTCCTTGGGTATTCACAAGATTTCTCAAACACGTAGAACAAACCACATACCCATAATATTTACCATTATTTCTTGTCTTTAGATTTACTAAAAAGTATCACTTTAAAAAAAATTCTTAGTAATTTTAATATACCCAAATGATATGAGGCCAATTTCTAAAGAAATGTTTTTATTTGTACCTTGCATGTCACCCTAACCTCACCCCAAAATACCTTGTGGTTTGTCTAAAAAAAAAAAAAATCCTCTTGTTTCTACCTTTATAAAATTCTCTAGGCCAATCTATGAACTTATCTGACCTAATTCCAATTCCCATGGCTAAGTTACTTCTAGATCTATCATATATCAGGATCCCATAATTATTTGAGTTTCTGGTGATTTTAGTGAATTAAACCTCCCTGCCTATGGTTATTTCAGTAGATAATTCACTATAGCAGTTTTACAACTCTAAAAATAATGATTTCAATTTCTTATGAAAGGTATTAGTAATACCTATCCATGGTCCCTTGTCTCATACCGTTTGGATCTATATAATAAATCTGGTTAAAAAGACAAGTTGTAAGCAGAACTGACTTTGGGATTTTCCCAAGGGCATTATGATAATTCTTTTGGAGTGATTCCAACTCTATAAAATCAACTCAGAGATCTACAAAACCCTCTAAGTACAATTTTATTTGAGCTCCATATATTTTCTGGTGAATTATTCGCCTAAAATACGGTTATTCCACTATAAAATCCATATATAATTAAATAAAAGTGATAAAATCATGAAACCATTTTCGTTGGTCTTGTTATTTCAATACCTATCTATTGGTATCATTTTTGTACATTGATATCATACATACCCAAGCCTTAGTTCAAAAAACCTCTTCTTTAAGTGGCATTTGCCAACTAAACCCTAAAAGGAATGCCACAAATGCAATCGAAGTAATTCCAATTGCTTTGATCTAAAAATCTCAATACTTACTGAATAGTTGAGACTTCTGAATTGTTTGTAATGTATTGATGATTGTATGCCTTGTGTTGATTGTGGCAATTGTTTTCTTGCATGTGATCCGTGACTACGATAGATGAGATTATACCAAAGTCAAGAAGATGGTTTTATAAGAAGAAGTCCAGGGACATATTGCCATATTGTTTATCACGGGCAAGCCACATAATTGCTCATAAGCCTTGTCCTATTATTTTACTTATGCATGTTTTATCTACCTTTTATCTAAAACTACATTGTTTTACTATATTGATAATCTATATCTGGTAATGACTTGGCTCCTCCAACCCATTACCACTTGTACTATGAAGTACAACCCCTTTATAAAACCATACCCCTGTGGAGACTCCATTTAGCCAAAGTAAAACTATAGGATAGGGAGACCCCAAAAAAGTTTTACAAAATGTTTTATGGTAAAACCTTGGTGAGGTTTGACCTACCAGGAGAAGTTTGAGAAAGGAAAAAGGTTTTGTTTCACAAATGATGCTAAAGGAAAAAGGAGGAAAATGTTTACACAAATGCACCCGGTTCTTTAAAGCTTTAGCTATAATAATTTAACCCGTGCAACCACATTACTCCTATATGGGAAGGGGCTAGACTCGAAGTTTCTTTACTCTAGTATAAGTTGCCTCACAACTACTACATAATATTTTGATCTCTGGAGGCTGGTTCTTCTCCTATAAGGGTCCATGTGAAGCATCAATCCGGAGAAGAAACGAACTGTCCACGGGCCACCAGTCATTTACTATGAGCCTCTAATTGAAAGAGCACACTTTGTGTAGTGGAAAAGGCACTTTGGTTGGTCCTTGGTACCCGACGTCCCATTGTTGAGGGGAAATGACTCATTGGGTAGGCGCATGTACTACAGTGGGCATTCCAAAGGTCTTGACCGGTTAATCGACCCACGATCTGTGCGAGATCAGGGCAGGGTACCCGGATGGTGTTGGTAAAGTGTACAACCTCTGTAGAGTGTAAATCTATTCGAATAGTCATGTCCCCAGTTATGGACTATTGGACAAACTACTATAGAGCGGTGCTGGTTTTTTTTCAAAAAGGATTTTAGAAAAGAAAGAGTTTTCTGAAAAGGGTGGTCAGAGTGACCATGGAGGAAGTAACGTGATCTCAGAATGATCATGGAGGAAGGAAGGATCAGCCAATGAATGACTGAGAGATGAGAAATGGGTGACCCAATCCTAGTGTTTTCCAAAAACATTTCAAAAGAATTTCAAAAAGGTTTTACAAAAGTTTTTCACCAAATATATGTAGATGCTATATATACAAGAGAAACTATTTTATAAAAGAACCTCTTCTGGAGCCATCCTACTACCACAACCATATTGCATATCCTCTTATTGTTATTATTTTAAGGTGGTTTTGCGAGTACATTCAAAGTACTCACTGGCATTCTCCTTGGCTATTAACTTGGTTAGATTCGATAAGTAATGAAGAAAAAGGTGACGTTGATGACTATGCAAGCTAGGACATTTTCCCAGTCAACTGCCTATAGGTTAAGGCATGGCTCGGGCACTATGCTTCGATAAAGTTCTGCGGATGATGACTATTGTATCCATAATGGCAATTGAGGTATGACTTGTATCCTCTTTAGTAATGGATGTTTATGACAAACTAATCATGGGATCATGGTATCTGCATAATAGGGATTGTCGGAGGATTAATACGGGGGGCCCACACAGTACGGGTGCGTCCGGTTGTATCGCTGGTCATTATCCGTGTAGTACCCTAGAAGAAAATCTTGCTTTCTTCATCGAGACACGATATGGACGCACGGTACAGGGCATCCAGTCATAATACAACTCGTTAAAAGTTCTGTCAACTTGTTGTTTCTTCTGAGTATTCAGTACGGGCGCGTGACATAATGCACTCTGGTCGTACCACAACTGGTTAAAGGTTCTAAAGACCTCTTTCTTATTTCTTTTTCAATTTCCTTCTTCAAACTTAAGCCACAACTTCTGGTCATCCTATTTTTTCTGCGAAAATTTGGCTATAAGAGTTTTGTTAGAACAACTAAACTAAAACACAGAACAAAAACTATGTTACTTTGTTTAAAGATGGGTTGACTCCCATCAAGTAATTATTTAGAATTGGTTGATTCTACTCAACCGACCTCTGAGTTTTTAGTGCATACCTTGGGCTAGCCTTCATCAGGTGGACTTACCGGTTGAACACGTTTAGGTGGTGGTACATATTTTCCACCATGTTCTTGTTTCTTCAGGAAGTAATGAACAATCTAATCATCATAGATGTTGAAGACAATTTTCCCACTAGTGTAATAACATTAGCTCCCGCAGTGCTTAGAAAAGGTCTTCTAACGATGATTGAAAGTTTGTCATCTTCGGGAACATAAAGTATAATAAAATCAGTGGGCATGACATGTTGATCAATTCTAAGTAAACATCTTCGATCATACCAATGGGTTGTTTAGTGGTTTTATCAGCCATTTGCAAGGTATTATAAGTAGGAGTAGGAGCATATTCTTCGAGATTAAGTTTCTTGAAGAGGGAATGTGGCATGACACTAACACCTGCACCAAAATCGCGTAGGGAATTGCATATGTTAGTTTTTCCTATAGCACAAGAAATAGTTGGTATACCAGGATACCCAAGCTTAGTGGGAAGGTTATGTCCATAGCTTTTCATTACCGCTATAGTCTTAATTACCTTTTTATTTCTATTAAGAATATCTCACAATAACTTTTTGTTGGTTGGAACTTTAATCACATCAGCTAGAGGAAGTTCTAAATGAAGATTACTAAGAGGCTCGGCAAATGAGTCATAGACACTCTTATTAGGTTCATATTGAACATGGTTGGGATAAGGGATTTTATTTTTGGTTGGTTTTACCTTCTAATTTACCTTGGCCGTGGACTCGGCATATTTTTTGTTCTTCTTCATCATTTTCGGCTTTTGCATTTCAACTTGATTTTCCTTTGATATAATCACTTCCTCCTCTTGTTCATGGCTAAACTCAACTTCTTCTCTTCGATCAATAGTTTCAGCTTCAAAGTCATACTAGTTTTTTTATATCCTGCCTCTTCCTCTTCTTCATTTCCCATTGAAGCTTCTTTCTCTTTTATTTGGGCTTCAAGATCAATGTCATCTTGTGGATCAACACGAACCTCTTCTTCTTGACTCGCTTCTTGAGTCTCATTTGCCATCCGGGCCCGTTGTTCTTGATACCAAAGTGTCCCTGGAGGTTCCTGTGTTTTTGTACTACATTTAGTAACAATATTAGTAGATACAAGATTTCATATGATTACTTTGCTTTTAAAATCAAAGCTTGAGTCTCAGCTACTTGATCGAATTTAATTTTAACCACACTAATATGTTTATCAAGATGTCTAGCAGCATGTACTAGATGTCGGTCCCGTGCTCCCCATGGGTCACGGAACCACGGACTCCGAGTTGGGCATCCTACGAATTGCTGTGCCGGGAGACCCAAGGATTCCTCCCTGGGTAGATACTCAGGTTCGTTGCCTGGTACAAGGGGCTAGAAACCGCCGCAGGAAAAGGTTGGACAACTGGCCAGCAATGCCTCACCCAAGTCCAGACTGCGCCAGGGGCACATCGCGCATAGGACCAGCGGTTGGACAAAATCATGTCTTAACCATTGGCAACACTCAAGCGACGCATGGATTTCATGCATGCCGCACCTTGATACATGGCCACATGAGGGCTCTGCCGGGGTGCCCTCACAGGGCCTGGCGGCATCCCCGCCAATGTAGTCAGCACGACTAGACCACCTAGAGACAGGAATCAAGCTGACATAAGAAGTCTGGCGCCAGTCTGCTATGCGGAGTGAGCAACACGTGGCACCAGGACATGCTTGTGAGGCCATGTTGTAGAACGCAGGCTGCCGGATGGCAAATCGTGCACCGACTAATGTGATCCGACCCTGTGGTGTCCCTTGTCCATATAAAAGGAGGCCCAGGTTGGACTTGAGAAGGGCATGGTTTTCTGGACTAGAGAACCTTCCCGGGGAATGAACCCCATGTAACCTTGTGATAATCAGGTGGTAGCTTGTTGCAGGAGGTAGGGATCCACTCAATGCAGACCTGAACTTGGGTAAAAAAACCTGTGTCTCTCTTTGTGATTGTGTTCGTCTATCTCGCCCATTGAGCTCGCCGGATGTTGCGCGCTGGCCGAACAACAAAGGGGGACTCATACCCCTGGTGTCGAAAATCAAGACACAACATCTGGTGTGCTAGGTAGGGGAGCTCGCACGGCTACCATGTTTGGAAACAACATAGCCCGCATCCATGAACTAGAATAAGAAGGGCGCCTTTCGATGCGGCTCGGGAGATCCCACTCTCCAGGGCACCACCCGATGACTATCTCAACACCGAGGACTTCAAACCAAGAACCCGTCTTCGTAGCCATGTCCTCATTGCTCTACACCTCGGGTGGGGCCAGAGCACCTCTACTATCTATGAAGGTCTACACATCCGCCCACCCTACATCTCGCGGGGAATAGGGCCACCCGCGAGAGAATGACGTACTCTATGCACCACTTCCTTTTTCGGGCTTACCCAATCCCTAGACGAAGACCTTAGGAGGTACATCTAGCGGTTTGTTGTCGCACTCAGCTCTGACCTCCACACCCTTCTAGAGCTGTCCATCAGTGCCTTCTTCAATGGCGTGTGCAACACGCCCCTACGATAGAGGATAGGTGGCTGGCACTTCAACTCACTGGTGGAGTTGCTCGCAGAAGCTGACTTCTTCACGAGTGACAAGGCCGGGGGATCGGTTTAGTCTTAGGCGAGGACTACTATAACATCCCAATTTCAGCAACCCTGATTAGTTGTCCAGAATGCAAAAATCAGGGGGAACAAAAACTTTTATTGTTTAATGCTGAAGTGTTTGCCTGTTGTTTGAATATATTTATGCTTGTGAATGTGTATTAGAAGATATACTCCTTACCTCAACACCAGTTGTCAAAAATCTATTTAACAAAACTATCCTGGCTCACTTTACATATTCTCAAATGTTCTGGCATTTCAAAACCTGAGCCAAGAAGCCTTTGCAAACCAACTATTTTAGTAGCTTCTATTGATCAAACTATGGACATCTATATAACATAATCTCCTTATGTTTTCAAGACAAAACCTTCTACTATTCTTATCTCTAGATTTAACTAAACCTTATTATCAAGCAATTGGATTCTACCCTTGGTAGAGATACCAAGGACTCTCATCCTATTCAAAACCCCAACCTCTTCAAAATACCCATCCTTACCTCAAGCTAGGATTGATGGTAACCCTAGTAGTAGTTGATTTGTTTGTAAGATGAGTTGCCTTGATATGCTGTTTGAATTGTCTGCTTAGGAGATAGTATGAGCTACTATAGGAGCTCATCACTAGGATCAAGATGTCTCCAAATCATCCCACCCTAAGCAAGAATACAATCTGGATCTGATCCCTAGCTACTAAGTGATCATCTAAAACTCTTAACCATATCAATTCTGAAGATATCCCTTCTAGAAGCTTCCAAGTGCATGAAGACCAATATCAAGCATGGATCCTTTCTACTCCATATACACTTCAAAATAATCCACTTGATGATGCTTTGGGTACCTTGCAACCCATCAAAAGCATCCCCTCTCATGCTCTAGTCAAAATCCTCAAAACTGCCAAATTTGACTAAGTTTGGAAACTGTTTCAACATCACCTTTTTGAATGCCTCCCTCTCTCAACCCTTGTGCATTTTTCAAAATGCATATGAACCCTCTTGTTAACCATCCTGAGGACTACCAAGTCCCACTCTTATACTTGGTTAGATCATCCTCCAACCCACTTGTTCTTGATGGTTTTGCAGGCAAGAAAATAACTTTTCATTTAAATCTAGTCAACATGCCTACTTTGATAGAAGCTCACACCACCATCCAACCTTCTATGGACCAAATATTTGCATAGTTGTGTTATACTCATATAGGTCTATCAACATCTCTTCACTTGTTCCAAGTGGATCTTTTTGCTTCTCAAACCCACAAGGTTTTGAAGGCTAGTTGATAATCTGCTTTGGCAAGCTTATTTTATTCAAAGTTTGAAATCAATTTTTGACGAACTCAAGCAAGATCAAGCTCAAACCTCTGTACCATGTTGATGTACATCACTTGGTCTATCCATACATCTAACCCATGCCCAAAGGAGAGATCTGAACTCCAAGATACAACCATGTTTTGATGGTATGAAATTAACATCACCCTAGATCCTTAATCTAGGGTATTCCACCAAAATCAACTTGGATTCTCCAATCCCAAGGTTGCAAATGCTTGCTACACCTTGTATACATCATCTACCTTGATCATCAAGATTTATCAAATATTATCCATAATTATTATGGCTCCAAATATAATTAATCTCTTTAATAGTCAAAATCTCCAAAACTCCTTTCCAAAAGGAAAGTTGGTTTTTGCCAAAACACTTCCCCAATTTTTGGCTCAATTGAGATCCATATATCATACCCCATCTTCCCACTTCAAAAATAAATACTTTTGAAGAGCTTTATTAATTCTTTTTACCTATTTTCTTAAATGTCAGAAAAGGAATAATAAATGTTTTAAATACTTTTAAGCCCCAATAAATCTTGGGAAAATTCCCCTAAGTGTGTATTCACATTTGGGACCATCTCCAACCAAAAACCAACCTTGTCCAATGTAAATTTTCAAATGATCTTCTGGAAAAAACTTCCGCACTTTTGGATAAATGATTCTAAGTGGATTTGAAATCCTCTGAAAAATATCAAATAATTCCTAGAGAGGTCCCTTAACCTCATATATCTCCTAGTACCATGTGCTCATCTTGTACAATGCAAGTTTTTGGACTTTCTTCATAACCCCCTATTTGATCAAAATTGCCAACTAATCAAATCCACTACTCAAACCCACTACAATCCTCATCAAAAGGTTGACCAGCACCTCTCTCCAGCACCCACCTCACTCCTGGTCGAAACCCCAGTAGTACACCCCTCTCCCTTGTCCCATGTGCTTGGAAGAGAGAGAGATAAACAAGTGGGACCAATTTATTGCTGCAGCCTCCACCACTCTCTAACTATCTCCCTACCGACCAGATGACCCTCTCACCCCTCTCCACCGTTCCCTAAGCCAATCACAGGCCAGCCCCACTCCTCCCCCATGTCCAAAGAGGACATCTACACCATCTACCTCTCCCCCTCGGTATAAATCGGCTAGAGGCCTCCCAGCACGCCCCTGCCCCCTCATTTGCTCCCTCTCCCTTCCCCTCACCACCCCCTAGATCCACTCCCACTTCCCCTGCCCTTCTCTGGCCAGGAGAAGAGAAGAGAGGCCCCCTCGGCCATCTACAAGATCTGAGCCCCGAGCTCCCTCCCCAGCCTCCTAGCTTCTGCATGTCATTGTACAACCACCCCTTCTTCCTCCTTCATCTAATCCACCTTGATTTTTTTCCTAGGAACCACTGCTCCTGTAACATCCCAATTTTAGCAACCCTGATTAGTTGTCCAGAATGCAAAAATCAGGGGGAACAAAAACTTTTTATTGTTTAATGCTGAAGTATTTGCTCGTTGTTTGGTTATGCTTATGCATATGAATGTGTATTCGATGCTATACTCCTCACCTTAACACCAGTTGACAAAAGCTACTTCCCAAAACAGTCTTGGCTTAATTTCCATATTCTCAAATGTTCTGGCATTTCAAAGCATGAGCCAGGATGCTTATGTAACCAAAACTATTTTTGTAACTTCTATTGACAAAACTATGGAGAGCTATATAACATAATATCCTTTTGTTTTCAAGACAGAACCTTCAACTATTCTTATCTCTAGGTTTCCCAAAAACTCTTTTTAAAGATCTGAATTCTACTCTTGGTAAAGATACCAAGGACCTTACCTTGTTCAACTCCAACCTATTCAAAACACCCATCCTTACCTCAATCTAAGCTTGATGGTAACCCTAGGACTAGTTGATTTGTTTGTAAGATGAGTTGCCTTGATCTGCTGTTTGACTTGATTGCTTAGAAGTAGTATGAGCTACTCTAGGAGCTCATCACTAGGATAAAGAGGTTTCCAAACCACCACACCCTAAGCAAGATTACCCTCTAGTCTAACCTCTATCCACCAGGTGATCATCTAAAACCCTTACCCAAATCAATTCTACAGTGATCCATTCTAGAAGCTTCCAATCCAGTGAAGCCCAATAGAAAGCATGGATCCTTTCTACTCAATATACTCTTCATTATCATCCACTTGATGATGTTTGGGTACTTTGCAACCCACCAAAAATCATCTCCACCAACATTCTAGTCAAAAACCCTAAATCTGCCAAATTTGACTAAGTCTGGAAACTGTTTCAACATCACCTTTTTGAATGCCTCTCTTTCTCAACCCTTGTGCATTTTTGGTAATGCACTTGGACCATCTTGGTAACCATCCTAAGGACTACCAGGGGCCACTCTTTCCCTTGGTTATATCACTCTCCAAACCACTTGTCCATGATGGTTTTGCAGATAAGAAAATAACATTTCTTGCAAAACTAGTCATCATGCCTACTTTGCTAGCAACTCACACCCTCATGCAAACTTCTTTGAACAAACTCTCTGCATGGTTGTGATCTATTCATTAATTTCCATCAGAACCTACTTCACTTGTCCCAAGTGGATCTCCGTGCTGATTAAACCCACATGGTTTATTAGGCATCATGACCCATACTTCATGGCAGCCTTAATTTCAACAAAGTTTGCCATCACTTCTAGATCAGCCCAAATGCTATTAATTCAAACTCCGCCTGCCATGTTCATCCATATGACTTGGTCTACCTATCCATCTATCCCTTGCACCAAGGTGAGCTCTGAGCTCCAAGAGGCAAACATGTTTTGGTGGTATAAAAATAACACCACCCTAGATCATCAACCCTTTTGTTTTCCATCCTTTTCAAGTTGGAATTCCTTTCCCCAAGGTTGCAACTGCTTGCTACCCCTTTTCTATCTCATCTACTTTGATCCTCAATGTTTATCAATATTTATCCATAATTATTATGGTCCCAAAACTACTTAATTTCTTAAATAGTCAAAATCTCCAAAACTCCCTCCACAAAGGAAAGTTTGGTTTTTACCAAACCACTTCCCCAACTTTTGGCTGCTGTGAGTTCCATATATCATACCTCAACTTCCCACCTCAAAAATAAATATTTTTTAGAAGCTTTATTATTTCTTTTTGTCCATTTTCATAAATGGCTGGATTGGAATAAATATTGTTTTAAATACTTTTAATCCTCAATAGATCTTGGGAAAATTCCCCTAAGTGTGTTTTCACAATGGGGACCCTTACACATCAAAATCCATCCTTTCCCAATGGAAAATAATCAAATGATCACCAAGATATCACTTCTGTTCTTTTTGAGTAAATGGATTTATGTGGACTTAAACTCCACATAAAAATCCCAATTAAATCCTAGACGTCTACCTTGACATTATTTACCTACCAATACCATTTTCTCTTCTGGTCCAATGCAAGAATTTGGACTTCCTTCACAACCATCTATTAGATCAATATTTGCCAATTAAGCAAATCACCTCTCTAAGCACTTCCTTTTCCATCAATTCTTGATCAATGCTTCTCCTCAACATCAAGACACACCACTAATCGACTAGTACTGTAGCTCCACCCTAAACAATCCCCATTATGCCCTTGTACTAGTGGTAAGAGGAGAATTAACCCAAATTCTTACAAGGATCTTATCCATTAATTACCACAGCCTTCCTCTCTGATCCAGCTCGACTAAATTCCCTTCTTAGCCCTCTCCACCCCTCCTTTACACCAATCCCTAGCCAGTTCTCCCCTCCCCCTTGTCCAAGATGGACATCTCCCCTCCTCAAGCTCTCACCTCGGTATAAAGGAGCCAGAGGGCCTCCCAGCACACCCCTGCCCCCTCATTTGCTTCCTCTCCCTCTCCCTCACCACCCCCTAGCTCCACTCCCCCTCCACTGTTCTGCCCTGCTCGAGAGAGAGCAAAGGAGAAGCTTCGACCCTCCCCCGTCTGGTGAATTATTTCCTCAAACTAAAGTTTAATCCACTATAAAAAGCATAACAAATTCCAGAAAAGTGATAATCAAGTGAAACCACTTGTGATGGTTTTGTCTTGTCAAAACCTATCTGAGGATATCATGGTTATCCATTGATAACCTACTGACCACAGATCCCTAATCCAAGTTCACTTGATCTAGCCTTGACCACTATCTTCCAAGAGAAAACCACCCTAGTGGCAATCTTGTAAATTCCACCATTTGAATCCCACTCTCCAAAACCTCCCAAGTCCAGTAGTATTTCTTATGTTTGTTTGTTGTATGTTTTGATGCTTGAAGGTCTTGTATTGCTTGTGCCCTCTTGTTTGTTTGCATGTGCTGTCAGGACGACGATAGTTGCGATGAAATCGGAGAGCAGAAGAAGGGGTATTTATTATTGATATTGTTATTCTGGGGTATCTAAGGAAGAAGTCCAGGGACATATTTCCATATTCATGATCATTAGTCAAGCCACCTTCTTTCTCATAAGCCTTGTCCTACTTTTTTACTTATGCATGTTTTATCAACTATTTATTAAAACTGCATTGTTTTGCTATATATTGAGGTATATATATATGGTAGTGGTTTGGATCCTCTGAACCATTATACCTTTGTACTATTAAGTACAGCCCCCCTTGGTGACACCTACCTATCCCTAGTAGAATAGATGGTGTATATCACCATAACCCTTTTGAGACCCCCGATTTTGGCCGAAGCAAAGTTAGAGGATGGGAACACCCCAGAAAAAGTTTTACCAAATGTTTTATGATAAAACCTTGGTCAGTTGGGACCTCCCAAGAGATGTTGAGAAAGAAATAGGTTTTGATTTATAAATTATGGAGGATAACCGGAGGAAAACGGTTTACGAAAATGCACCTGGTCCTTTGCAGTCTAGCTATAACAACTTAACCTTGTGCAACCACATTACTCTGGTATGGGACATGGCTGGATTTGATGGTTGTCTATTCCGGTATAAGCTGCCTCGTAACTACTACAGGGGATCGGGGATCCCTGGAGGGTGGGCCTTCTCCGATATAGGTCCATCGACCTGGAGAAGGAAGGGTCGGCAGTCCTCCACGCGTTACTATGAACCCCTCATTGAAGGTGTGCCGTGGGACGTGCAATAAGTGCTCTGGTTGGTCCTCGCCCGACGTCCCGGTTTTGAGGGGATTAACACTCATAGGGTAGGCACTTATATTGGAGTGGACTTCTAGAGAGTCTTGATCGGTTACTCGACCCACGATCAGTGAAGATCAGAGTAGGGTACCCGGATGGTGTGGGTAAAGTGCGCAACCTCTGTAGAGTGTAAATCTATTCGAATAGCCATGTCTGCGGTTAAGGACGGGTTGGAAAAACTTCTGTAGAGCGGTGCTAGTTTTGTTTTCAAAAAGGATTTCTGAAAAGAAATGACTTTGAAAATGTTTTGACCATGGGATGGTCGGGATGGATATCTGCTTTGACCATGGGATGGTCAGAGAGTTATGGAAGGAGTTTGGTCGTGGGAGGACCTGAAAACAGGAACAAATGGGTGACCCATTCTTGATGTTTTCCAAAACTTTTTAAAAAGGTTTCCAAAATGGTTTACAAAAGTTTTTCAACAAAGTTATGTAGGTGCTATATCTACAAGAAAAACTATTTAGAAAAGAACCCCTCTTGGAGCTCTCCTACTACTACCAGCCATATTGCATAGCCTCTTGTTATTATTATTTTATTAGGTTGGTTTGCGAGTACATTCAATGTACTCATTGGCATTGTCCCTAGCTATTAACTTGGCCAGGTATCAAGAAGAAGATGGCATTGGCGACTATGCAAGGTAGGACGTTCTCCCAGTCAGTTGCCTGTAGGTTAAGGCATGGAACGGGCTCCGCGCTTGGTGAAGTTCCGCTGATGAATATTGATGTAGCCAATACGGCATTTATGTAAGTCTTGTAATTCGGTATATTTTCGGATGTTGTAATGATACTTGTCGGTTATGTGCCACGACTAACTGATCATGGGATCATGGTTGTATGCATAACAAGGATTCTTGGAGGATTAATCCGGGTGTCCTACAGCTCCGAACGGCACCGTCGAGCTCCGGCGAAGCCCGCCTCAGATGCCATCGCGCGAGCCAGATCCCAACATCGAAGCCCACCTTTCCTTACCTCGCCAGGACCACCGTTGACTACCGCATCACCTCTGCGCCTCCCCTGTTGTCGGCACAGCCTCAGGTGAGCTCCTCGTACACCCCTGGCCCGCTCTAGGTTCCGTCTGCCGCCGCTCTATCGCGGGAGGACGAGGCACCCGGGCCGTCGATCAGCACTTGATCGGACGGCCCATATCGGCGCGTACCCCTTCGGGCCTCGCCCCCTCTGACCGGCGGGCCCCTCCCGTCAGCACTTTGAACCCCTTCCCGCGCGCCCCGGCATGAACCAGGCCGGCCGAGCCGCACTGTGCAGCCCAGTTCCCCCACAATTCGGCCCACCAACCCTTATTCCTTTTTCCTTTTAGCTAAAATTCCTGTCCAGATTTGTAGGTTTAGTTTAATTCCTTTTGAAAATGGAAATCAACCCAAAATGCCCAGATCTAATTTTTACCACATACCCTAGTGTTTTGTGCAACATGCTGAATAGAAAGTAACTAAAAATATTGACTAGGTTGCCATTAGTAAATTAAACCCTGTGAGGTATCCTTTTCAGTAATAAATTCTTTCTGTGAGTTTTACTTCTCCAATTGGAGTAAAACAAAATGCCTCTGGTAGGTATCCCAAGTACCTATCTCATGTCCCTTGTCTCATGCCTAGTGGAGCTATGGTCCACCTTTAGCAAAAATAACAAAAACAAGCCTTATCTGTCTTTAGAAAATTTCCTAGGCCAAACCAAAGTTGGTATTGACCTAATTCCAACTCCCTATACCCCTGATTGCAATACCTATCAATACCAGGAGCCCATAATTTTCTAAGCCTCTGTGGTTTTACCATGAATTAATCTGTTCTAGGCTTAGTTATTTCACTAGATAAATCACTCCAGTAGCTCTGCAACCCCAAAAAGAGTGAATCTAATTTCTACAGAAAGGTACTAGAAATAACTAACAGGTGTCCTTGGTTTCACATCAATAGCTAGTGTAGATTTAGTCTGGTGAAAAAGACAATTTACCTACATAACTGCCTTTGGGAATTTCCTGAGGGCATTCTGGTAATTATTCTGAAATGATTCCAACTCTCATTGAACTAGTACATCAAACCCCACTTAACCATCCAAGGAAATAATTTTTGGAGCTCCAGAACTTTTTTGGTGAATTAGTCCCTAAAACTAGAAGTTATTTCACTAGGAAAATCATAACTATTTAAAGAAAAGTGATAAAATAATGAAACCACTTTTGTTGGTTCCATTTTATCAACACCTATATGCTGGTATCATTTTTACTCTATGGTATCCTACAGGATAGGTCCCTGATCCAAAACCAATCTCTTAGGTAGTTTCTAGACTATAAATCCTAAGGGATTTTCTTCCATATTCCCAAGACAAGACCCATCTTCTCAAATCCCTTCTTCCTAAGACCTACTGATTTGTAAGCTTGTATTGTCATTTCTTGCTGTGTGGTTTTGATGCTTGAATGCCTTGTTTGATTGTGGACTTGCTTGTTTGCATGTATACTCGATGACGATGATAGTTGCGCTTGTATTGATGCCGAGAAGAAGAAATCTTAATATTGGTGTTGGTATTCTTGGTCATATAAAGAAGAAGTCCAGGGACATTATGCCATATTGCTGATCATCAGGCAAGCCACCTTCTGTCTCATAAGCCTTGTCCTACTATTTTACTTATGCATGTTTTGTCTACTATTTGTGAAACTGCATTATTTTATGATTTGTTGATGTATATACGGTAGTGGTTTGGCTCCTCCGAACTATTACTCTTTTGTACTATTAAGTACAACCCCCTTGGTGACACCTACTTATCCCTAGTAGAATAGATGGTGTACTACACCATAACCCTTTGGAGACCCTGGTTAGCCGAAGCAAAACTAGAGGATGGGAAGACCCCGAAAAGGTTTTATCAAATGTTTTATGTTAAAACCTTGGTGAGGCGGGACCTCCCAAGAGATGTTGAGAAACAAAAAGGTTTTGTTTTACAAAGTGCTAAAAAAAAATGGAGGAAAAAGATTTACAAAAACGCACCCAGTTCTTTGTAGTTTAGCTATAACAACTTAACCCTGTGCAACCACACTATCCCTATATGGGAAGGGGCTGGATTTGATGTTTGTCTATTCTGGTATGAGCTGCCTCGTAACTACTACTGGGGATCGGGGATCCCTGGAGGGTGGGCCTTCTCTGATAAAGGTCCATGTGGGACATCGACCTGGAGAAGGAACGAAGGGTTTGCTGGCTTCCACGCGTTACTATGAGCCCCTCATTGAAAGCGCAGAGTCAATCAGTGGAAAAAGCGCTCCGGTTGGTCCTCGGTACCCGACATCCCGGTTTTGAGGGGATTAACACTCATAGGGTAGGCACTTATATTGGAGTGGGCATCCGGAGAGTCTTGATCGGTTACTCGACCCACGATCGGTGAAGATCAGGGTAGTGTACCCGGATGGTGTGCGTAAAGTGTACAACCTCTACAGAGTGTAAATTTATTCGAATAGCCATGTCCATGGTTAAGGACGGGTTGAAAAAATTTCTGTCGAGCGGTGCTGGTTTTGTTTTCAAAGAGGATTTCAGAAAAGAAATGGCTTTGGAAATGTTGTGACCATGGGATGGTTAAAAAGGAGAAAGGTTTTGACCATGGGATGGTCAGAAAGGAATGAAAGGAGTTTGGTCGTGGGACGACCGAGAGAAATAAATAAATGGGTGACCCAGTCCAAATGTTCAAAATGGTTTCCAAAATGGTTTACAAAAGTTTTCAACAAAGATATGTAGATACTATATCTACAAGAGAAACTATGTGAGAAAATAACCTCTCTTGGAGCCCTCCTACTACCACAGCCATATTGCAAACCCTCTTATTATCATTATTGTTATCTTAAGGTGGTTTGTGAGTACATTCAAAGTACTCACTAGCATTGTCCCTGGCTATTAACTTGGTCAGATATCAAGAAGAAGATGATGATGGCGACTATGCGAGCTAGGACGTCCTCCCAGTCAGTTGCCTGTAGGTTAAGGCACGGCTCAGGCTCTACGCTTGATGAAGTTCCGCTGATGATTATGGATGTAGCCATAACGGCATTTATGTAAGTCTTGTAATTCGGTATATTCTCGGATGTTGTAATGATACTCGTCGGTTATGTGCCACGACTAACTGATCATGGGATCGTGGTTGTATGCATAATAGGGATTCTCGGAGGATTAATCCGGGGGCCCCACAGACTTGGTATCAGAGCCATCCTGACTGTAGGAGAACCTTAGTTAGCATGGTCACTAGACAGGACCCTTTTTTTGAAAACCTTGGCTTTCAAAAACTAGTTTCTCAAAGAGTTTCAAAAAGTTCTATTTCTTCTCTTACTCCAAGTAAATGTGTTCGAAAATGGTTTCCTCTAAATCTCGTGCAAACTCCAAATCTACGGATTTTAAACATCAAGGATCTAGAACCCGGTGAAGACGGTGAGAACAAGACGAAGACAAGCAACTACCAGCAAACACAAGGAGACTACAATATCGCTCTACCAGCGGAATCCTCACAATCAGAAGACATCGGGTGTGCACTATCAAGAAGCGTCCAAGACACGACGAAGGCTCCATCTGCAAGATAGTGACTCCAACCTAAAGAAAGACGATATCTAGGGTCAATAGTCCTAAGAATAGGATCCCCTACATCGCGAGTAGTTAACTCGGTCCCTAGCATTGGTCGTGTTTGCTTGCCTAAGTGCCTCCGGTGTTGCCTGATGTGTGATGTTTGCCGAAGACATTGCGATTCTCCCGCTCTGTTCGCCTTGTTTGTATGCTCTGGTTTGCTCTGACCTCCTTAAAAATGTGACTCGAGGAGCGATAACCCACAGAGTAACTCAGGAAACCCCTGTGTTAGTTGTCGGTATTGAGACCCAGACTAACCTCGAGAGTATATGAGAGGAAAAGCATCCCCAGAACCAGGAGTTCGACATCGTCAAGTCCGAATCAACTCGAAGATTTCACCTCAGCAGGATGGCATACCTCGTCAAACTCACGTCGCAAGACTTGTCAATAGCACCACACTCCCTTGTTCCTCAGTCTACTACAGCAAGATTTCCGTTGGAGCTAAAAGTCGATCACCAAAGGATCCTCAATATCCATAGGAAACCACCCGATAAGTCAACCAAGACAAGAAGTGAAGACCTAACTACGCTGACCTCCGGTATATTCGACCTTCCAATTACCCCAGGAGACTAACTAATCTAGTCGACCCTACCGAATCTAACGGAATGATATTCCCTAGAAGGTCAGAACCACCCCCTAAAGTCAGATGATTAGGAAGCGTGAAGACAACGAGTCCACTCCACCATCAATTAGAAGCGACGCAAGAAATGCCAGTGAAGACCGCTTACCCGACACTGACTACTTCAACTCTGACTAGCTACTAGCAAGATAGTCGTAAGCAGCTAGCTTGCCCTGAGCTAAATCCATAAGGCTTCGTTAGGAAACCACCCTCGCCAAGGTGTACAGAATTGGATGTCACTCGAAGACCTCAGCTCCAGATTCAGGTAGGATATATCCTTCATGTCGTTGTATTGGGAACGACAATACCTAAAAAGGTTAGATAGAGGTGTGGGGACTAGCAGGAAAGCTATCGACGGTGTCCACAGGCGAGATTGGATACGAGCGAGCGTAGCGGGACGCAAGAAGTACCCAGGTTCGGGGCCCTTGTGGTGAGGTAAAGCCCCTACTCCTTCCTGATCTGACTATGGGGAGTATACGAGCTACAAGTGCTCCTCGAGCTGTATTCTTTAGCTACTTCCTTAAATGAACTGAGACCAACCCTTTCTACTAAGGCCCTCCCTCTCCTTATATAGGAAGAGAGGCAAGGGTCTCACTGGCTAGTCCGACTGGCAGGCCCCACAGGCGGGTCCCAGCCGACTAGTCATCTACAGTACCTGGCATGGTGTTTCACATTGGTGTATGAGCGGTATATGCCTGGTAGGTCTGATGGACGCCGTATAGCCCATCGATAGCACAGCCATCGTTCCCCGCCCACACCAAGTCTTCGGTATGGGTGGGTGGTTGCCCGTCTTGTCGTGCATGTATGTACTGCAGGTACCGACACGCATGTCATCCTGTCCCTCTGATTGGATCCGGCTACGTCATCGTATCCGGCTACCTCTTCATGGTCCGGCTACCGGGTGGTAGCCGGTCCATCCTACCCTGTCCGGCATCGGTCACCGCCGAGATCCGACCGTCTCTGCTTGTTTGGGTGGGGTATCCGGGATCATCCCGACACTAGCCCGAAGCGTGTGGATTCCGCCTGGGCGAAATGCGCGTCGCCCTTTTGCTTTTCAATTTTGATCCGCTGAGCTCGGCGGTTGCGCTACCTGTGACGCTGCGGTCTTTCCGCCGCCGCCAGACGTGCCATCATTGCTCTGCGGCGGGCAGCGTAACGTCCCGTCGCGCGTCGCCTCAGGGAACTGCTTGTCCGGTGCTTCGGTTCACATCCCAGGATCTTCTACGCATCCCGTCCCGGCACACGGGATCTAGGCGGCGGTTGGGATGTGGGTCGCCCGGATGCACGCCACGTGGCCTTGCCGACAGTTGCCCTTCCGATCCTTTAAAGGGATGCCGCGGAGGAGGCAGTTCTTTTCCTTCGCTCCCCCGCTGCAATCTTTCTCTCCTTCTCGCACGCTGCTGCTCCTGTGCTCCTGCCTTCTGCGCCGCCCGCTCGCCGCCATCGACGCTATGGGCCACTGTCACACCTCCGTTGTCGCTCCTTCTCCTCAGCCGGAAATGGCCGCTGACCGCGGAGCCTGGTGCGGCTCCTCTGTCACCGAGGATCAGATCACGAAGTATCGCGCGGCCCGCATCCTCCCGCCGGCGAAGGAGGTGGCGGTGCGGTTGGCGCCGGTGGGGTAAGTGTCGCCACATCCGGCGGAGGGGGAGCGCGTTATCTTCCTCTCGCATCTGGCGCGCGGGTTTGCGCTGCCGCTCCACCCCTTCTTTCTGACCTTTCTGGCCTTCTTCGACCTCCGCCTCCACCACCTCGGCGCCAACGCCATCGGAACGCTGGCGCACTTAATGGCGTTCTGCGAGAGTTACCTCGGGATCCAGCCGGATCTCGGGCTCTTCTGCCGGCTCTTCCAAGTTTGGCCGCAGGTCCAGTACACGAAGGGCCGCTAGTTGTCTGCGGAGGCGCCTCCATATACTCCCGCTCCCAATCCGGCTACCTGAAGTTCTTGCTCCAGGACACGGTATGGCTGTGGCAGCAGTCGTACTTTTACGTCAAGAACGTCACCGGCGTCGACCGGATAAACCTGCCGGCCTTCCAAGACGTCGAGTCCAGCCGACAAAATTGGGACCTGAAGGTCTATGGTGACAAGACGGAGACGGACGCGATGCTGGCACGCATGCGCTCCCTTGTCACCTGCCAGCTAACCGGTCGGGACATCACCCTTAGCTGGATGTCCCGGCTAATGATGCCGCTCCAGCAGCGGGCGCACAAGATGTGCTTCTACTCCGGCCGGCTGGACCTGACCCGGCTGTCGCGTCGCGATCCCCGCTACCACAACTTGAAGCAGTGGTTGTGGACGATCAGCAAGGAGCGGCTGCCAGAGAACTGGAAGTTCAGCCTGGCGTCCTACAGCCGGGAGAACCGCGTGCCCCGGGTAAGTTCTTGCAGCCGGGATTTTTTCTTATTCCCTCTGTTATCTCCTTGTTCTGTCTGGCTGACCTTTTGCATTCGCCAGATCTTCCCCTGCATCCTTCGCGAGGAGGGCGACGCTCCTCTCGAGGTGTTCACGCCGGACTTGCCCGAGCCGCACGCTCGGCGATCCGGCGAGGAATCGGATGGGGACGGTGATGCCTTCCCTAGCCGGAACGACAAGCCGGTCGCCGACCCGCACGCGGAGGTGCATGAGGAGGAGGATGTCGGGCCGATCAACCGCGGGCAGACGCTGGCTGACGGCAAAGCGGTATGGCGGCTCTAGCCATTCCGGCTCCCGCCGGCCTGCGACGGAGGAGCCGGCTCCGAAGAGGGGCCGGACTAGCGCCCTGCCGCCAAGCCGTCTTGGCCAGAAGAAAGGGCCGCCCCCGGTTGTGCCGGGGTACGTTTTTCTCCCTCCCTCCTCGGTGCTTTCTGCTTGTTTTTCCTTGTCCTTGTTTTTCTGACTTTAGCCTGTTTTCCTCTTGTCTTTTCCTCTTTCCCTTTAGCGCACTGGTTTCTTTCGGCGCCGCGAGCCCGGCTCGGACGCCAGCCGGGTCACTGCCTCACGCCCCGACTGATCCAACCGGCGCCTCCCCTTCCTCTGAGGCGCAGACTCCTTCTCCTCCTCAAGCCGAGTCGGCTGCCCCCTCCCAGCCGGAGGGTCCCCAGCCGGAAGCGACTCGCTCCCAGCCGGAAGGTTCCTCCGCGGGCGCGCAGGGGGCTACTGGCAAGGAGCTTGTCATGGTTGGCGACGATGATTCCGACGAGGTGCTCGGGGAGGAGTGGCAGACAGCGGTGCTCGCGGCGAAGGAGTCCTTGGCTGTTAACGCCGTGGACGACGACGCCTCTTCCGCCGCTTCGCTGTCGGATCTTGCTGCCACGCTCGAGATGGCGGTGAAGGAGATCCGGCTGCTTGAGGCCACAGCCGGTGGGAACCGGACGCTGGAGCAGAAGCTTGCTGCAGCCAACGGGACCTCCTAGAGTAAGTCCGCCTTATCCGTCTGGCAGCTCTCTTTTTTTTATAGTCGGATTCGTTGCAGCTGTCCTCGTGTGCGCCCAACGCGAGATCGATCGCTTGAAGAAAGCGAACGACCGGCTGAGCAGGTCCAACTCCACGCTGCGCTTGGAGAACAAGGACTGGCACGCGCGAGTAGACGGCTTGGAGGCTACCGTCAAGGAGCACGACGCCTCGCTCACTAGCCGGGCCGAAGCTTTCTCCCTTCTCGAGTCCCAGAACAAGGACCAAGAGAAGGAGATAAAACGGCTAGCGGTCAAGGAGAAGGCGCTGGTGGAGGAGCTGATGCAAGTCAGCCACACTGCCAAAGGTGAGTTCTTTCTTTCGTCTTCTTTTCTTTCCGGATCCGGTAGCCGGATTTGACTCCTCTTTTCTGACAGCCTTTTACCCTGGCATAGACCTGCTGGCTTACAACCGGCTGCAGGAGAACTGGCCGGGAGCGCAGCCGACGGCTCAGGAGCTCGTCGTTCTTCTTGGCGAGGAGGCCGCGAAGCTTCGTCAGGCGGCGCGGGACGTCTTCTCCTTTGTGTGGCTGGAGGCTCCGGTTCTAGAGACGATGGCGCAGTTGGCGGCGAAGGTGGGGGAGGTGCCGGCTGCAGGATCTGGCGGCACGGGGCGGAGCGGAGATGGCCTTGGCGCTGATGCTTTCCTAGTACAAGGATGCCCGCGTAGAGAAGATCGATGGGGGCTTCCGCGCTGGAGCCGATCTTGCCGCCATCCGCCAAGCCCATCTGGAGCTTCGCGGGTCCGCCATCAGGATCGCCGACTACATGGATCCGGATGAGGTGCTCACCGGCTCGGAGTCCCCCGACACTCCGGATGTGTAGTCCACGGTGCCGCTGCGCCGCCAGCCGGAGCCGAACGAAACCTGCGGCTCCGCCCGCCCAAAGATTCGCCAGCCAGGAACGCCCCCACGGCAAAGGCCCTGCCGTCTAGCTGTTGCCCCGGAATGCCGGGTGTATTTGTCTTGTTTTAGATTATCGTGGAACTTGTCTGTCTGTACCGGCTATCTTTGAAGCCGGGTAACACTCGGGAGCTTCGTCTCCCTTTTGCTTGTTAATATTAAATTCTTGAGTCTTTCTTAACTTGTGTCTTGAATTTTCTTTTGATATCTTTGCCGGCTCGCTCCACCTGGCTATCCTCGTCCGGCTACACACTCTTAGCCGGACGAACTACACCTCTAGTGGGTGTAGGCCCTGAGATTCGGAGTAGCTGGCGTAGCCAGGTGCTTCGAATCTTCCTTGTTCTTCCTCGCTCTTCTAACTTTATCCATTGGCCTCAGCTTGATCGGCTGGCCGACGCCTTTCAGGGGAACCAACATTCGATGGGGGCGCCAGCGCACTCCATCGGTGTAGCCCCCGAGATTCGGAGTAGCTGGCATAACCAGGTGCTTCGAATCTTTCTTGTCTTTTATTGCTCCCGCCCTTGCCCTCACCTGGGCTCCGAACTGCCAGCTAAACGCCCTTAGTTGGCCAGGAACTACAAGATTCAACTGGGGCCACGCGAGCGCACCCAGTGTGTGTAGCCCCGAGATTCAGAGCGCTTGATGAAGGCAAGGGCTTCGAATCTTCTTTCCTTCTCCCGAATTCCGACTCGAAGTAGTCGGACAAGAACGCACATATGCATACACATACGTTTTCATAGGTTAATAGGTTAGTCTGTCAAATCGTAGCCAGGAAACGGCTTATTTTTTCAAAAACTGGCTTGCTCCTTTCTAGGCACTTAGTCGCTTTCTCGTGTGTTCTGCTGTTTTCGCTGCGTCCTTGCCGGACAGCCGGGTTGCGGTCTGCAGCCGGAATCGAAGGGAGCTGACAGTACATTATGCACGGTACTAGCGGCTTAGCGGCTGGATTGGTTTGAGCTAGTTGCGGGGCCGGGACGCCCAATCTGTCACGCCTCTTCCCTGTTTTTCATGTGGGATGCCTCGGGCTTTTGCTCTTGCTAGCCGGACAGCCGGGTTGCGGTCTGTAGCTGAGACAAAGAGTGGGCCTCTGACATCATCGCACACTACTCAGACGGTTTGTTGGTTTAACAGGCCGGGCCAGCCGGCGAGCCCCCGGGTGGGGGTAGCCAGAGCCGGAAAATTTTAATCGGAGAACAGGTACGCACACATTTCCAGAAGGAGACCCCGAGATTCTTGTGGGTGTCCACATTTTCATTTATGAGGTTTTCGGGATACATACACTGTTTGGCGACTAGGTGTAAAACGGGCGTAGCAGGGCCGCGTTCCAAGGACGTTCGGTCTCCTCGTCCGATTTGTCCATCTTGTTCTTGCGTGGCTGCTGTACGTCGATGAGGTAGTAAGAGTCATTTGGAAACGCTCGGCTGATGATGAAGGGGCCCTCGCAGGGTGGTGATAGCTTGTGCATGCCCTTCGTGTCTTGCACCAGCCGGAGAACCAGGTCACCCTCGCGGAATGCGACTGGGCGAATCCGGCTAGAATGGTAGCGGCGTAGTCGCTGCTGGTACAGGGCAGATCTGGACAGGGCCAGCTCACGGGCCTCCTCCAGGAGATCTACCCCGTCCTCCCGCGCCTCCTTGTTGGCCTGCTTGTCGTAGAGGAGCTTGCGGGGGGAGTCGAATTCGATGTCGGCAGAGAGGACGGCTTCCGATCCGTAGACCAGGAAGAATGGCGTGTAGCCGGTTGACCTATTCGGTGTGGTGCGGAGGCTCCACAGCACAGCCGGAAGTTCCTCGATCCAGCATCCGGGTGACCGCTCCAACGGCTCGATGAGACGTGGTTTGATGCCGGCTAGAACCAAGCCGTTTGCTCGTTTGACCTGCCCGTTGGACTGTGGATGTGCAACGGAGGCGAGGTCTAGCCAGATGCCCTTGTTGCTGCAGAACCGGGCGAAGGCCCCCTTGGCGAAGTTCGTGCCATTGTCGGTGATGATGCTATTGGGGTAGCCGAAGCGGTTGATGATGTCGGTGAAGAAGGTAACAACCGTCACCCCATCCAGCTTTCGGATAGGCTTGGCCTCGATCCACTTTGTGAACTTGTCCACCGCTACCAGCAGGTGGGTCATTCCCGCGCAAGCTCGCTTGAAGGGCCCGACCATGTCGAGGCCCCAAACCGCGAAGGGCCAGGTGATCGGTATGGTCTTGAGCACCGAGGTTGGCATGTGCCTGAGCTGCCCGAAGCGTTGGCACCCATTGCACGCGCGGACCAACTGCTCGGCATCCTCGAGGGCGGTGGGCCAATAGAAGCCGTGGCGAAACGCCTTGGCGACTATCGCCCTTGACGAAGCGTGGTGCCCGTACTCGCCCTGGTGGATGTCCTTGAGTAGCCGATAGCCTGTGTCTACGTCGACACATCTTTGGAAGATACCGGATACACTGCGCTTGTATAGCTCACCGTTTATGATGGTGTATGTATGCGCATGGCGTCGTATTTGTCTAGCCTCCACCTCGTCATCCGGGAGTTCGTTGTTGGCGATGTAGTTCATGAAGGGTTGTGCCCAGGATGGCACTTCCTGGATGACGAGGACGCTCCTGTCCTCCAGCTGCCGGGTGTCGGTGGGTCGTCGGGGTGGGGTGTCCGAGGCAGCAACCCCTGAGCCACTGGGCGAGCCGGTAGCCCCCGGGTCCTGCGAGCCGGAGGGCACCGCCTGGCCGGAGTTGGCACGAGTTTTCTTCTTTGCTGGCTCCGCCGGCTGCCGGGACGCTCCCCGCCCAGATGATGGAATCTGATTCCGGCGACGGGTTGATGGATGGCTTGCGTAGGTGCTCCAGGGAGACCCCAGGTGGGATGGCCTGCCTGGTGCACCCTATCTTGGAGAGCGCGTCGGCTGCCTCGTTGTTGGTGCGGGGGACGTGATGAAATTCACACCCGTCGAAGGAGGAGCTGAGCTTCTGGATGTGGAACCGGTAGAGGGCCATGTTGGCATCTCTGGCGTCCCATTACCCGGATACTTGTTGTACCACCAGGTCCGAATCTCCGAAGCACAGGATCCGGTTGATGCCGATTTCCTTGGCCAGCCGGAGCACGTGCGCCAGTGCCTCGTACTCGTCTATGTTGTTGGAGGCCTTGAAGTGGATCTGCAACACGTACTCCAGCCGGTCTCCCTTGGGCGAGGTGAGCACGATGCCAGCTCCCAAGCCCCCGAGCATCTTCGACCCGTCGAAGTGCATCCTCAAGTGGTCCAAATCCGGAACCGGAGGGAGGTACTGGGTCTCGGCCCAGTCGACGAGAAAGTCCGCCATCGCCTGTGACTTGATCGTGAGCCGGGGCTCGTACTGGATGGAGTAGGCGGCGAGCTCGATGGCCCATTTGGCGACCCGGCCGTTGGCGTCCTTGTTGCCGATGATTTATGAAAGGGGTGCAGTGCACACGACCTTGATCGGGTGCTCCTGGAAGTAGTGCTTGAGCTTCTTGCATGCTAGGTACACGCCGTAGCACATCTTTTGGTAGTGGGGGTAGTTCTGCTTGGAGAGGGAGAGAACCTCGCTGAGGTAGTAGACGGGTCTCTGAACTTGCTGAGTCTTGCCTTCCTCGGGGCGCTCCACCACCAGGACGACGCTGACGACCCGACTGGTGGCTGCTATATAGAGCAACATCGGCTCCTTGCTAGCCGGTGTGGCTAGAACTGGCACTGTGGATAGCATTCTCTTGAGGTCGTGAAACGCGGTGTCGGCCTGCGATGTCCAGGAGAACTTGTCCGTCTTTTTCATCAGCTGGTACAACAGAAGTGCCTTCTCCCCCAACCGGCTGACGAAACGACTAAGGGAGGCCAGGCATCCGGTGAACTTCTAGACTCCAAGCAGGTTCTTGGGCGGTTGCATCCTTTTGATGGCCGCAATTTTCTCTGGATTTGCCTCGATGCCTCGCTGAGATACGAGGAAACCGAGTAGCTGGCCAGATGGTACTCCGAAGACGCATTTTTCCGGGTTCAGCTTCATCTAGTACTGGCGGAGGTTGCCAAATGTTTCTCGCCGATCCTCGAGGAGGGTGCGCTTTTCCTTGGTCTTGATGACCACGTCATCCACGTAAGCGTGCATGTTTTGGCCTATCTGCGAGTGCAAGCATTTCTGCATACATCGTTGATAGGTGGCGCCTGCGTTCTTTAGGCCGAAAGGCATGGTTACATAGCAGAAAGCCCCATAGGGGGTGATAAATGATGTCTTAATCTGATCAGCGGGGTTTAGCCGGATCTGATTGTATCTAGAATAACAATCTAGAAAAGACAACAAATCATAGACGGTCGTGGAATCAATGACTTGATCGATACGGGGAAAGGCGAAGGGGTCTTTCGGGCACGCCTTGTTCAGGCTGGTGTAGTCAATACACATGCGCCAGGTCTTTTTCAACACCAAGACTGGGTTCGCCAGCCAGTCCGGGTGGTATACTTCCATGATGAACCCGGCTGCGTGGAGCCGGGTGATCTCGTCACCGATTATCTTTCTCTTTTCTTCTGCGAACCGGCGCAGAGGTTGTTTGACCGGCTTGGCATCTGGACGCACATGAAGTGAGTGCTCGGCGAACTCCCTTGGCACACCCGGCATGTCTTTGGGAGACCATGCGAAGATGTCCCAATTCTCACGGAGGAAGTCGACAAGCGCGCCTTCCTATTTGCTGTCTAAGCCGGCACCAATGATGACGAACTTAGTCGGGTCGGAGGGGTCGAGCAGGATCCTCTTCGTCTCCTTTACCGGTTGGAAGGCTCCTTCTCCAGCCGGTTTGCTTCTAGCCGGGACGTCCTGCTGGGCCATGGCCACATTGCGCATGATCGCGCGCTTTTCTTCGGCTATGATGAGGGCCTCTGCTAGTTTGGAACCGGCTGAGGCGCACTCCATCGATCGCCTGAAGCAACCGACAACGGTGATCACGCCGTGGGGTCCTAGCATCTTCGTCTTGAGGTATGCGTAGTGGGGGACGGCCATGAACTTGGCGAGGGAGGGGCGCCCGAGGAGAGCGTGGTAGGAGCTCGTCAAATTTACCACCTCGAACCAGATTGGTTCGCGGCGGAAGTTCTCCTCGGTCCCGAAGATGACGTCCAGCTGGATTTTTCCCAGCGGAGCGCAGGCTGGCCCCGGCAGTACGCTGTGGAACATCGTGGTAGTCGGGCGCAGGTCGATTTCGCGAATGCCCAGCTTCTCCAGTGAGGACTGGTAGAGGAGGTTGAGGCTGCTGCCTCCGTCGATGAGGACGCGCGAAAATCGACAGGTGCGCGCGTTGGAGACGATGAGGGGGTCGAGCACCATGGCGTAGCCCCCAGGAGTCGGCAGATGCTCAGGTTGATCTGCCCGGCTCCAGGTGATGGGGGTTTCCGACCAGTTCAGGTACTGGGGGACCGGAGAAACGATGGCGTTGACCTCCTTGGAGCGTCGCCTGCGGCTGTGCTTGTCGTCCTGCTCCGTCTCGAAGATGTGGTAGGCGGCGTGTGGCTGGGGGTAGCCATTGTTGTTGTTCCTGCCGTTGCCCCTGTTACCATCATTACCGGCTCCCCTAGCCGGTGGTGGGGGTCCACCCGGTGGGGGAGGCGGGAGACGAGGCTGGTTGCCCTGGTCTTCTAGCTGGCGAGTCCAGCTGCAGTTCCGGGTGGTGTGCGTAGCCAATTTGAAGGGACCGCTATGCCACTTGCACGGGCCGTCAATCATCTGGTCGAAGGTGAGCCGGGGCTTCTGCCTTCTTGTGTCGTTGGCCGGTGCGCCGGGCGCACCCTCCACGGCATTGACCTGCCGCGTGTGGTAGCGAGGCTTCTGTTGCCTGTCCTGGCGGTCCCCGTGGAACCGGTTGTCGTTGCCGTGGCGTCTGGAGGATCCGGCTTCACCAGCCGGATTGCTCGGACGATCGCGAGTCGGCTCCGTGGGAGTCGGACGGCCTTCCGCGTTTACTCGGAGGGGCTTCTTCATGGCGGCATATGTCGTGGCGTACTGGTCAGCAACCGTCATGAGCTCCGCCATGGTTTTCGGCTCGTCTCACAGTAGCCGGTGGCGAAGCATGGTGCCCTCTCGGCATCCTTCGATGAAGAAACTGATGGCTTGGCTCTCCAGGATGCCCTCGCTAGTGTTGCGGAGCTTCGTCCACTTGGCGAGGTACTCGCGGTCGGTCTCGTGGTCGCCCTGGACACACAAGGCCAGGTCGCGCGGGTGCCCTGGGCGCTTGTACGTGCCGTTGAAGTTGCGGACGAAAACCTTCTCGAAATCAGGCAGCGTTGATCTTTGTTGGCGAGGCTATTGAGGCAGGTTCTTGCCGACCCGGTTAGCATGAGAGGGACGTATCGCACGGCTGTGCGCTTATTCCCGTGGGCGATGCCGACTACCGTGGCATAGTCGGTCAACCAGTCTTCCGGCTTCATCTTCTTTGTCGTGCCAGGGGTCTCCGGCGGGGAGAATTTATCCGAAGCGGCTCGTTCGGATGCGGTCGAAAACAAACTAGTCCGGTAGAATCTTCCTCCTCCGTGACGCGCGCTTGAGCGAGCAGCTCGATGCGGTCGCGGGCATTCGGACAATCCGGGTTGGGCGCGCCCACCCGGCCCGAGAGGCTGAACCGGCAGGTGCTCCGGCTGGTGGGGGTGGAGGTGGCGGGTTGCTGTTGACCGTCTCCTCCTGGCGCGGCTGTCCCCTGTTGCCGGAGCTGCGACGCCTGCTGCGGGCCCTACCCGGCTGAGGGGAGGACGCCTGCTGCGTGTCACGTGGTGCGCCCCTACTGTTGGTAGGTAGCCTGCTTCCTCTGGAGTAGCTAAGGTCTTTCTGCGTCTGCCGGTTGGCGCCGGCCTTCTCGTCCGCGACACGGAGGAGCTCTTGGACGCGACCGTGATGGCGGGCTCGCTCCTCGCCCTCCAGGCTGGGTAGTTCTTCTGCCGCGGCTCGCGCCGCGCGCATATTCTTGATGGGCGTGCTGTAGGTGGGCCGTGTAGGGGCAGGCGCGGGATCCAGTTCTCCGTCCTTCTCCATCCTGCCGCCTAGCTCACCGCCCCGACGTCGTACCTAGCCGCGCCGGCTCGGCTCCACGGTAGCCGGGGTGAGGCCGTGCGCGTGGTCATACTCGCGCCTACCAATCTCCAGCTGCTTGCGAGCTGCTGCCAGCTCCATGGCCTCCTGAAGGATCTGTCTCTCCATGATGAAGTTGGCCTCCTTCTCCTCTGGGTTGTCCCCGAGGGTAACCGGCGTCAGGAGCCGATCAATGGCATCCTTGATCTGGTTCCGAGGCTGCGAGGGATCGGAAGTTCCGACCTCGTCCACGCCTCGCTCCTGCGGCCGGCGGGGCTGCGAGCTGGATCCGGCCATCATGACCTCCACGCCGCGAGGTGCGGCGGAGGTGCCGCCGCTTGAGCATGGCGACCCCGCGACAGAGATGATTTCCCTAGGGAAACGCTCTAGGACGGTGGCGATGTAGACGGGGAGATCGCCGAATAGCAGAATGGTGCTGTTTGCCGGGAAGGAAGTTCCGGCGAAGCAGGAGGCGTTGTCGATGATGCAGTCGAACTTGCCGAGCGTGAGCACCAGGCCAGAGGCCACGCGCTCACCGATTGAAGTGCGGGGTCCCGTGCGGAACGTGACTCCGGTCAAAGCCATTAGCCCCATGGTGGGCGCCAACTGTCGTTGTATTGGGAACGACAGTACCTAAAAAGGTTAAATAGAGGTGTGGGGACTAGCAGGAAAGCTATCGATGGCATCCACATGTCAGATTGGATACGAGCGAGCATAGCAGGACGCAAGAAGTACCCAGGTTCGGGGCCCTCGTGGTGAGGTAAAGCCCCTACTCCTGCTTGATCTGATTATGGGGAGTATACGAGCTACAAGTGCTCCTCGAGCTGTATTCTTTAGCTACTGCCTTAAATGAACTGAGACCAACCCTTTCTACTGAGGCCCTCCCTCTCCTTATATAGGAAGAGAGGCAAGGGTCTCACTGGCTAGTCCGACTAGCGGGCCCCACAGGCGGGTCCCAGCCGACTAGTCATCTACAATACCCGGCATGGTGTGTCACATTGGTGTATGAGCGGTATGGCTGTCGTAGGTACAGTGGACGCCGTGCGAGCCCGTCGTCAGCACAAGCCACTGTTCCCCCGTCAGCCACGCCAAGTCTTCGGCATTGGCGGGTGGTTGCCCGTCTTGTCGTCGTACAGGGCATACCGTGCACTGATACGCACGTCGTCCTGTCCCTCTGATTGGATCCGGCTACGTCGTCGTATCCGGCTACCTCTTCATGGTCCGGCTACCGGGTGGTAGCCGGTCCATCCTATCCTGTCCGGCTGCATCTGGTCAGCCGGCCGAGATTCGACTGTCCTGTTTCTTGTTCGGGTGGGGTATCCGGGGATCATCCCCCTGACACTTCCGCTAACAGCAAGTCAGCCTTCCAAGATAAGAGATCCAAAACCCTTCCCGAAGAACCCTAGTGAAGCTCTAAGGTGGAAAGACTGCGTCTTTCAACTCAATCCCTAGAGGACCGTCGGCCAGAAGATAATCCAGAAAATATCCCCGGATCAGACCCGCTCTCGCCAAATAACAACTCGCGAGTCGTCAGAGGAGAAACTAACTGAAGATCCTACGAAGTCCCTCTGTCGTTCCAGCTAAAGACCCACCAGAAGGGCCACCAGATCGCTAACCAATCTCTTAGAGGACTTGAGACTCGAATGACTCCACCAGGCTAAGTATAAATGATAGTAGTATATAAGCCCCGTAGGACCTACCTTCGTGGAGGTCATCGGAAGATTCCAACTCTAGGAGAAGGAGTGACGACAGTCTTCAAAACCTCAATCTACGACTCCAAGAAGAAAGGGATGTGTTATCCTCGGGCTGCCCTCGTCTAATCCTAAGGGGGAAAGACTATGTCTTCCCACCAAAAATAGGGTAACCCTTCGCTGAAGCAAACTGAGGAGTCCCGACCGTAAAATCATTAATTATGTTACGCTACGACCCTAAGGAAGAGCCGTGGACCCTTGGAGAAAGGTACACCAAGCCATAGATTCTATCCTCCAATGAGTACCCCGTGAAGTTCAGCATCGACATACTCTGCCCAGTCTAAGCCCTCGAGATATAGAGTCCAGAAGAAAAAGGAAGGTCATCCCTCGCAATCGAGACTAGACTCTAATCATCTTTCTGTGCATCCCAGAAGACTGAAGCTCAACTTTATCGACATAGTAGCCACTTTCAAAGACGGAGTCCGTAAGATAGTACGCGTAAGACACCTAGTATCAACCCGACTCAATATCCCCTAAACCTACTCTCCTGAATCTCGGGACGAGATTCTATTAAGGGGGAAAGGTCTGTAACATCCCAATTTCAGCAACCCTGATTAGTTGTCCAGAATGCAAAAATCAGGGGGAACAAAAACTTTTTCTTGGTTAATGCTGAAGTCTTTGCCTGTTGTTTGAATATATTTATGCTTGTGAATGTATATTAGAAGATATAATCCTTACCTCAACACCAGTTGTCGAAAAGCTATTTAACAAAACTATCCTTGCTCACTTTACATATTCTCAAATGTTCTGGCATTTCAAAACCTAAGCCAAGAAGCCTTTGCAAACCAACTATTTTAGTAGCTTCTATTGATCAAACTATGGAGAGCTATATAACATAATCTCCTTATGTTTTCAAGACAGAACCTTCTACTATTCTTATCTCTAGATTTAACAAAACCTTTTTATGAAGCAATTGGATTCTACCCTTGGTATAGATACCAAGGACTCTCATCCTATTCAAAACCCCAACATCTTCAAAATACCCATCCTAACCACAAGCTAGGATTGATGGTAACCCCAGTAGTAGTTGATTTGTTTGTATGATGAGTTGCCTTGATCTGGTGTTTGAATTGTCTGCTTAGGAGATAGTATGAGATACTCTAGGAGCTCATCACTATGATCAAGATGTCTCCAAATCATCCCACCCTAAGCAATAATACAATCTGGATCTGATCCCTAGCTACTAAGTGATCATCTAAAACTCTTAACCATATCAATTCTGAAGATATCCCTTCTAGAAGCTTCCAAGTCCATGAAGACCAATATAAAAGCATGGATCCTTTATACTCCATATACACTTCAAAATAATCCACTTGATGATGCTTTGGGTACCTTGCAACCCATCAAAAGCATCCCCTCTCATGCTCTAGTCAAAATCCTCAAAACTGCCAAATTTGACCAAGACTGGAAACTGTTTCAACATCACCTTTTTGATTGCCTCCCTCTCTCAACCCTTGTGCATTCTTGAAAATGCATCTGAACCCTCTTGTTAACCATCCTGAGGAATACCAAGGCCCACCCTTACCCTGGGTTAGATCATCCTCCAACCAACTTGTTCTTGATGGTTTTGCAGGCAAGAAAATAACTTTTCCTGCAAATCTAGTCAACATGCCTACTTTGATAGAAGCTCACACCACCATCCAACCTTCTATGGACCAACTCTTTACATAGTTGTGATCTACTCATATAAGTCTATTAACATCTACTTCACTTGTTCCAAGTGGATCTTTTTGCTTCTCAAACCCACAAGGTTTTGATGGCCAGTTGATAATCTGCTTTGATAGGCTTATTTTATTCAAAGTTTGAAATCAATTCTTGATGAACTCAAGCAAGATCAAGCTCAAACCTCTATACCATGTTGATGTACATCACTTGGTCTATACATCCATCTAACCCATGCCCCAAGGAGAGATCTGAACTCCAAGATACAACCATGTTTTGATGGTATGAAATTAACATCACCCTAGATCCTTAATCTAGGGTATTCCACCAAAATCAACTTGGATTCTCCAATACCAAGGTTGAAAATGCTTGCTACACCTTGCCTACATCATCTAACTTGATCATCAAGATTTATCAAATATTACCCATAATTATTATGGCTCCAAATCTAATTAATATCTTTAATAGTCAAAATCTCCAAAACTCCTTTCCAAAAGGAAAGTTTGGTTTTTGCGAAAAAACTTCCCTAACTTTTGGCTCAATTGAGATCCATATATCATACCCCATATCCCCACTTCAAAAATAAATACTTTTGACGAGCTTTATTAATTCTTTTTACCTATTTTCTTAAATGTCAAAAAAGGAATAATAAATGTTTTAAATACTTTTAAGCCCCAATAAATCTTGGGAAAATTCTCCTAAGTGTGTATTCACATTTGGGACCATCTACAACCAAAAACCAACCTTGTACAATGTAAATTTTTCAAATGATCTTCTGGAAACTACTTCTGCACTTTTGGATAAATGATTCTATGTGGATTTGAAATCCTCTGAAAAATCTCAAATAATTCCTAGAGAGGTCCCTTTACCTCATCTATCTCCCAGTACAATGTCCTCATCTTGTCCAATGCCAGTTTTTGGACTTTCTTCATAACCCCCTATTTGATCAAAATTGCCAATTAATCAAACCCCGTACTCAAACCCACTCCAATCCTCATCAAAAGCTTGACCAGCACCTCTCTCCAACACTCACCTCACTCCTGGTCGAAACCCCAGTAGTACACCCCTCTCCCTTGTCCCATGTGCTTGGAAGAGAGAGAGAGAGATAAACAAGTGAGACCAATTTATTGCTACAGCCTCCACCACTCTCTCCCTATCTCCCTACCGACCAGATGACCCTCTCACCCCTCTCCACTGCTCCCTAAGCCAATCACAGGCCAGCCCTACTCCTCCCCCATGTCCAAAGAGGACATCTACACCATCTACCTCTCCCCCTCGGTATAAATCGGCCAGAGGCCTCCCAGCATGCCCCTGCCCCCTCATTTGCTCCCTCTCCCTTCCCCTCACCACCCCTTGCTCCACTCCCCCTCCCCCTGCCCTGATCTGGTAGGAGAAGAGAAGAGAGGCCCCCTCGGCCATCTACAATATCTGAGGCCCAAGCTCCCAACCCAGCCTCCTAGCTTCTGCATGTCATTGTATAGCCACCCCTTCTTCCTCCTGCATCTAATCCACCTTGATTTTTTGCCCAGGAACCGCTGCTCCGGACAACACCGTCGAGCTCCGACGAAGCCCGCCTTAGACGCCATCGCGCGAGCCTGATCCCAACATCGAAGCCCACCTTTCCGCACCTCGCCAGGACCACCGTGGACTACCGCGTCACCTCCGCGCCTCCCTCGTCGTCGTCATGGCCTCAGGTGAGCTCCCCGTACACCCCTGGCCCGCTCTAGGGTTCTGTTCGCCGCCGCTCTATCGTGGGAGGACGAAGCACCGGGGCCGTCGATCAGCACTTGATCGGACGGCCCATATCGGCGCGTACCCCTTCGGGCCTCGCCCCTCTAACCAGCGGGCCCCTCCCGTCAGCACTTTGAATCCCTTCCCGTGTGCACCGGCGCGAGCCGGGCCGGCCGAGCGCGCTGTGCAGCCCAGTTCCCCCACAATTAGGCCCACCAACCCTTACTCCTTTTTCCTTTTAGCTAAAATTCCTGTACAGGTTTGTAGGTTTAGTTTAATTCCTTTTGAAAATGGAAATCGACCCAAAATGCCCAGATCTAATTTTTACCACATACCCTAGTGTTTTGTGTAACATGCTGAACATAAAGTAACTAAAAATATTGACTAGGTTGCCATTAGTAAATTAAACCCTCAGAGGTATCCTTTTCACTAATAAATTCTTTCTGTGAGTTTTACTTCTCCAATTGGAGTAAAACAAAATGCCTCTGGTAGGTATCCCAAGTACCTATCTCATGTCCCTTGTCTCATGCCAAGTGGAGCTATGGTCCACCTTTAGCAAACATAACAAAAACAATCCTTATCTGTCTTTAGAAAATACCCTAGGCCAACCCAAAGTTGGTATTGATCGAATTCCAACTCCCTATACCCGTGATTGTCAATTCCTATCAATACCAGGATCCCATAATTTTCTAAGCCTCTGTGGTTTTATCATGAATTAATCTGTTCTGGGCTTAGATATTTTACAAGATAAATCACTCCAGTAGATCTGCAACTCCAAAAAGAGTTAATCCAATTTCTACAGAAAGGTATTAGAAATACCTAACAGGTGTCCTTGGTTTCACATCAATACCTACTGTAGATTTAATCTGGTGAAAAAGACAAATTTCCTACATAACTGCCTTTGGGAATTTCCTGAGGGCATTCTGGTAATTATTTTCTAATGATTCCAACTCTCATTGAACCAGTACATCAGACCCCACCTAACCATCCAAGGAAATAATTTTTGGAGCTCCAGAACTTTTCTGTTGAATTACTCCCTAAAACTAGAAGTTATTTCACTAGGATAATCATAACTATTTAAAGAAAAGTGATAAAATAGTGAAACCACTTTTGTTGGTTCCATTTTATCAACACCTATCTGATAGTATCACTTTTACTCTATGGTATCCTACAAAATAGGTCCTTGATCCAAAACCCATCTCTTAGGTAGTTTCTAGACTATAAATCCTAAGGGATTTTCTTCCATATTCCCAAGACAAGACCCGTCTTATCAAATCCCTTCTTCCTAAGACCTACTGATTTGTAAGCTTGTATTGTCATTTCTTGCTGTATGGTTTTGATGCTTGAATGCCTTGTTTGATTGTGTACTTGCTTGTTTGCATGTATACTCGATGACGACGATAGTTGCGCTTGTATTGACGCCGAGAAGAAGAATCATACTATTGGTGTTGGTATTCTTGGTCATATAAAGAAGAAGTCCAGGGAAATTATGCCATATTGCTGATCATCAGGTAAGCTAGCTTCCTGCTCATAAGCCTTGTCCTACTATTTTACTTATGCATGTTTTGTCTACTATTTGTGAAACTGCATTGTTTTATGATTTGTTGATGTATATACGGTAGTGGTTTGGCTCCTCCGAACTATTAATCTTCTGTACTATTGAGTACAGCCCCCTTGGTGACACCTACTTATCCCTAGCAGAATAGATGGTGTACTACACCATAACCCTTTGGAGACCCCGGTTAGCCGAAGCAAAACTAGAGGATGGGAAGACCCCGAAAAGGTTTTATCGAACGTTTTATGTTAAAACCTTGGTGAGGCAGGACCTCCCAAGAGATGTTGAGAAAGAAAAGGTTTTGTTTTACAAAGTGCTAAAGAAAAGATGGAGCAAAAAGGTTTACAAATATGCACCTGGTTCTTTGCAGTTTAGCTATAACAACTTAACTCTATGCAACCACACTATCCCTATAAGGGAAGGGGCTAGATTTGATGTTTGTCTATTCTGGTATGAGTTGCCTCGTAACTACTACAGGGGATCGGGGATCCCTAGAGGGTGGGCCTTCTCCGATAAAGGTCCATGTGGGACATCGACCTAGAGAAGGAACGAAGGGTCTGCTGGCCTCCATGTGTTACTATGAGCCCCTCATTGAAAGCGCA
The DNA here is from genome assembly GCA_023614405.1 of Avena insularis. Lineage (NCBI taxonomy): Eukaryota > Viridiplantae > Streptophyta > Magnoliopsida > Poales > Poaceae > Avena > Avena insularis. Next base: position 280,229,873 of record CM042694.1, on the reverse strand, counting down.
CACTCAATCAGTGGAAAAAGCGCTCCGGTTGGTCCTCGGTACCCGACGTCCCGGTTTTGAGGGGATTAACACTCATAGCGTAGGCACTTATATTGGAGTGGGCATCCATAGAGTCTTGATTGGTTACTCGACCCACGATCGGTGAAGATCAGGGTAGTGTACCCGGATGGTGTAGGTAAAGTGTACAACCTCTGCAGAGTGTAAATCTATTCGAATAGCCGTCTCCGCGGTTAAGGACGGGTTGGACAAACTTTTGTAGAGCGATGCTGGTTTTGTTTTCAAAAAGGATTTCGGAAAAGAAATGGCTTTGGAAATGTTTTAACCATGGGATGGTCAAAAAGGAGAAAGGTTTTGACCATGGGATGGTTAGAAAGGAATGAAAGGAGTTTGGTCGTGAGACGACCAGGAGAAAGAAACAAATGGGTGACCCAGTCCTAATGTTCAAAATGGTTTACAAAAGTTTTCAACAAAGATATGTAGATGCTATATCTACAAGAGAAACTATGTGAGAAAAGAACCTCTCTTGGAGCCCTCCTACTACCACAGCCATATTGCATACCCTCTTGTTATCATTATTGTTATCTTAAGGTGGTTGGCGATTACATTCAAAGTACTCACTGACATTGTCCCTGGCTATTAACTTGGTCAGATATCAAGAAGAAGATGATGATGGAGACTATGCAAGCTAGGACGTCCTCCTAGTCAGTTGCCTGTAGGTTAAGGCATGGCTTGGGCTCTACGCTTGATGAAGTTCCACTGATGATTATGGATGTAGCCATTAAAACATTTATGTAAGTCTTGTAATTCGGTATATTGTCAGATGTTGTAATGATACTCGTCGGTTATGTGCCACGACTAACTGATCATGGGATCATGGTTATATGCATAACAGTGATTCTCGGAGGATTAATTCCGGGGGCCCACAACTAACGCTCCCCCACCTCTGCCCCAAAACTAGAAACAATATCTGGACGCCGTCTATAGAGTCCCCATCGACCTGCGGAAGCCTTTCCTCCATATGGCCTCTCAACAATGATGGGGCGCGATTACCACCACCCTACCACTTAATCACTAAACTTCACCAAGCGAGCCATAAGGAGATAGTGCTCCTGCACCGCCCATAGATCGTGGTTTAAAGAAGTTCTTCCCGAGAACCGTGGGTCGAGGGCTCGCTCCCTCAAGGGAACATGGCTTCCACCTCTTGAGGTCACCCACTCCCACCTTGGGAGGAGAGTGAACCCCCACCCACGGCGATAGGATGCCTTCACCCGTCGGTGTAGGGGTGGGATAGGTAGCACCAAGCAAGTTGTGGGCGGCCCCTTTCGCATTGCTAAGAGGAAAGGGTGTAGGGGGCAGGCCATACGCAGTTGGCTGGCTCCTTGCGAAAAGTGTGTCGTCCCAGCAGCTGACTTACATCCCCCGGGAGCCGAAGGTGCTCTCTGAGTGGGTCCGGGAAGCTGCGCCCAGTGAACTCAGTGCAACATCGCCACTCTTACTCAGGGGCTCTAGAAAAATAGGGCATCATGATTTTTTTACAAAGGAAGCATTTCGTAGATTGGTGCATGGTAGCATTTCAAACAATGTTTACAAAGGAATCTTGCAAAATTGAAGTCATTTTCAATTTTCCAAGTGACAACAATGACTTTTATCATGAAGCAACTACAAAAATATGGCTCAAAATCTCATGGCACCAATTTTTTTAAAATTTATTTGAAGGTACACAAGTAGTAAAATAAGGGAGAACTACCAAGAGTTCTGCCTTATTTTATGTTTACAAGGCCATAAAATGTGGGCCTTATGAACGAAAACAATCAATAATGTTAAATATAATTTGAAGCAATGCCATTCTTTCGCATGGTGTCTTACCATTGCACTATCTAGTTTCCATGTAAACATTTAAACTTAAAATTTGTCAATTTTGAAAAGAAAAAATGATATGCCATACCATGTATGAATATGCATGGCTTTCAAACTAGATGACCAAGTTGATGGCAATAACTTTGCCATAGTTTATAATAACGTTTCCATATTTGGTGGATTGGTGCATATTTGTATTTAAACATTGTTTACAAAAAGAGCTTCCATATTTGAAGTTATTTTAAATTTTCCAATTGACAACAATAGCCTTTTTCATGAATCGACGACAAAGATTATGGATCGAAAGCACAACGCCCCAATTTTCACACAAAGTATAACCTATTTTATTGATAATTCTCAAGATTTATGACGATATTCGTGCTGTAGAATGACTTTATGGCTATTTAATGGAAGTATCTCAAATTCTCGTTTGCAAGTGCATGATACCTGCTTGCTCATGATTTTTTTAAAAATTCATTTGAAGGTACCCAAGTAGTAAAACAAGAGAGAACCACCAAGAGTTTTGCAAGATTCAAATTCTTGATATGAATGCTAATGCCACCAAATTTGGGCCTTATGAATGAAAACAATCAAGAAAATTAAATATAATTTGAAGTAATGCCTTTCTTTCACAAGTTTTCTTACTATTGCACTAGCTAGTTTCGATGAAAACATTTAAACTAAAAATTTTAAAAATTTGAAAAAACTTGTCAAACGATATGTTATACCATGTATGAATATATATGCATGGCTTTCAGACCATATGACCAAGTTCATGGCAATATCTTTGTCATAGTTTATAATAACCTGTCCATATTTGATAGTCCATATTTGATAGATTGGTGCATATTAGCATTTCAAATATTGTCTACAAAGGAAGCTTACAAATTTGAAGTTATTTTCAATTTTCCAAGTGACAACAATATAATGGATTTTGTCTTGAAGCAACTACAAAAATATGGATCAAAATCCCGCGGCCCTAATTTTTATACAAAGTGTAGCCTATTAAATTGTTAATGCCCAAGTTTAAATATTTTTCAAGCTTGATGCCTATATTTGTAGAATATAATCACAATACGGTAATTTAACAAATGTATTTCAAATCTGGATCTAAAAGTGCATGATACCTGCTGACTCGTGTACTAACGAGCTCGTTGGGGAACCCCAAGAGGAAGGTATGATGAGCACAACAGTAAGTTTCCCTCAGTTATGAAACCAAGGTTATCAATCCAGTTAGAGCAAGGACACACCCAAAAGGTGTAGCTAGCTGAACTTTGGCAGGGCGCACTACCCGTGCCAGCAAGCAACGTGGAGACCTGCACAACACAACCATAGAATTCTGTCCCCAACTTGCAATGAGGTTGTCAATCTCACCGGTTTTGCTGAAAACAAAGGATTAAACATATCGAGTGAAAGAAAGTAATAGTTTGTAGAAAGTAAACACAAAGCAGTAAACAGTTGATTGTAGATTAAAAGTTAAAGAAAGGACCTGGGTCCATAGTTCACTAGAGGTGGCTCTCCTTAAGATAGATAACATGTTGGGTGAACAAATTACAGCGGGGCAATTGACAAACATCGAGAAAGCATACAAGCATATACTACTTATCTTGACTCCTTTGAGATTCGATTGGGCATTACAACATTATACATAGACCTCCATCCAACTGCATCTATGACTAATAATCCAACTGAGGTTATCATCCTAACCCCCTCCAGTATTAAGTTGCAAGCAACTAATAATTGCATTACGAATTGCGTGTAAAGTAAACAATACGATTGTTCTATGAACAAAGGATTGTTATTTTCTGCCTAGTAGCAACAACACATCTAGTATCTTAGAGATTTCGGTCACTTCCCGAGATTACTAGAGGCATGAACCCACTATAGAGCATAAATACTAACTCTTGGAGTTGCTAGAATCTACTTGGCCAAGATAACTACTAACAACGGAAAGCATGCAAGATCACAAATAACAAAGACATGATAGAATCAATAATCAATCTGAAATAGCATCTCAATATCCATCGGATCCCCACAAACACAACTTGCCGAATTACAAATAGATGATCTTGATCATGAACGGAGCTCACAATATTTAAACATGATAGAACAAAGGAGGAGAACCATCCATCTATCTACTACATGGACCCGTAGTCCAGAGATGAACTACTCACGCATCACCCGGAGGCTTGCATGGTGATGAAGAAGGCCTCTAGGGTGAATTCCCCTCTCCGGCAGGGTGCCGAGAAGAGCTTCAGATCCCTCCCGATCTAGGGATGGAGATGACGGCGGCTACAGACTCTTTCGTGGAATTTTGATCGGGTACTTAGGGTTTCCGTATCAGAGGCAATATATAGGCGGAAGGAGAGGTCGAGGGGTGCCTTGGGCGGCCAGACCACCCCCTGGCGCGAGCCAGGCCTGGCCGCATGGCCAGGTGGTGTGGCCAGGCCCCATCCCCTCTCCGTCTCGTATTCTGGCTCCAGGTGTCCCTCGGGGAAAAACTGACTTTGGCTTTTGTCTCATCCAATTCCGAGAATATTCATTTTCTGACATTCCTAGAACCAAAAATAGCAGAAAACAGGCAATTGGGACTATGGCTCCTGTTAATAGGTTAGTCCAAGAATTCATATGAAAAGTACTCCAAAGTAGATAAAACGAAGCATGTAACATCAAAAATTATGGATACGTTTCCAACGTATCAACATCCCCAAGCTTAACTCCTGCTCATCCTCGAGTAGGTAAGTGATAAAAAGAAAGAATAATTTTTGAGGTGACATGCACCATCATAAACTTGATCAAAGTATTTGGAAAACATTCAAAGCTGGGATCATGGTACTTCAATCATAACATGAAAGACAAAGTTCTAGCAATAAGACAAAGCAACTATGTTGCAACATGAAAAGGCACAAACAAAAGATTCATGAATAACAATGCTTTGTAGGACGTTTGTTTGTTTCACATAAAGAAAACATAGCATAGTGGCATTCAGCTTGTCCCTCATAGATTAGCAATCATAAATGCATAGGACACCTTCAAAGTTCATAAGAGTGACTAGATACAAATAGTTTAAAACAAGCAATATCAAAGTTATACATCAATCAAAAAGTCTTGGGACAATGCACATAGAACTAAGAATAGCCACTATGGTCTCAAAGTAGGTGCATAAAGGTAGTAGATGGAGACTCAATATAAAAGTGGAAGAAAAGCCTTCACAGAAGGAAGTAGGGATTCAAGTTTCATAAAGGGCTTCCAAAAATTATGGTACTTAATAGCTTTCAGCTCTCATTGCCCCTATCATAAGCATCTTGAAGTGATTAAGGTTAAAGTGAACAAACTATGGTGTATATGCTTGACGAAGTATAAGTTGGAAATCTCATGTCCCTTGAATACGAGGGCCGCTCCTCATGCTACTCAAGTTTAGTCACTGGTAAGTTCTTGTCATCCTAAGTACACGTGTATCATAGAGAAGTACCAACAGGGTACCCCTTGCCCGATGATACGGAAGAATCCCCATATCAAAATGACAAGGCAAGCAGACAACGAGCATCTCAGCAATCTTCCTTTTTACTATGGGAATATGGTGCTTTTTTTATCTCTTTCCTCTTTTCATCATATCTATTTTTTCTTTTTTTCTCTCTTTTCTCAATATCTGACTCTTTTTTTATAAGAAGAATGCTTCATAGACAGCTCATTATGGTTACGCTACAAGTTTCCACCATGTCAGCATGGATTAGACCAGCGACCCAGGCGTTTCTCTAACACATATACATAACTCCATGGACTTACAAGCTCCCCTTTCATTTCACACCGACGACATCCATAGACAAAAGAGCATGATATCAACTAGGTACAAAGTACAAGTGTAATGTTGAAAGCGTTCCCCATGACAGCATGGTTCTGCTAATCCCCAACAAATAAGTGCAAGCATATACAACACAGACGACACAATGGTTCATGTTTATTAAGGGCAAGAAAAGTAAAGTGTGCCATCAAGTTCGTGAGAGATTTAATCACTAGTTTTCTCATAACAAGTTTAATTCGGATGGTAGATAAAAACATGAATATGCTTGGAATAGCATATGCTAGTAGATAGGTATGGTGGACTCTTTGGAATAACTTGGTTTAAGGAGTTGGATGCATGAGTGGAACTCATACTTGGTTGTGGAGGCTAGCAAAAGACTAGGAGCGACAAACTAAGAGAGCAATAATGGCCATAATCATGCAAAGCGACAAAACATCATTGATCAAAGCATAAAGTGATACTACAAGTTGACAACTAAAGGATCATAAAGGCTATGGTGACTTTGTATAGTCATACATGGTGTGAGCATGTACCAAGTCAACCCAAAAAAGCATCAAAGGAGAATACCACAATACTATGCTTTAATATGCTAAAACAATGCATGATTCTTCCAAGGCACATTAAGCAATCTCAATTGTTTATAACAACAGATGCTACATCAAAGAATACTAAGTATAAAGCCAAAACAATATCAAGCTTGGCATGACAAAGCATAAGCCACAGTCAAAAACAAGCTCTCTTTACCACTTAAGCATGAACTTTCCTACTCTTTTTCTAATCCAAACCAAACTATTTGAAAACCAATGTATGAAAGAGGGGGTCCAACCAATATATTCCGGAAACTAAGCAAACAAAGCAAACGGAAAACCAAAACAATAACGAAAAAGAAGACATTCCAAGAACGACACAACTGTGCATGAAACAATAAAAATGAAGCGTTTGGAAGAAACCTGAGATTTTTATTGATGAAGAGGGGGATGCCTTGGGCATCCCCAAGCTTTGACGCTTGTACTTCTTGTATTTTTCTTGGGGTGACACATGTGGCATCCCGAATCTTGAGCTTTAGTCCATCCTTCATCTCATTACTTATTCCTTCTATACACCTGAAATTTTTCCTTCATACAAAACTTCACACAATCTTTATTAGCAACATTAGTGCACTCAAGATAATAGGTATTTAGGTTCAGTTCCAACACCAATAAAACTTACATTAAAACACAAGATACTGTAGCACTTCCCTCAAAAATCTCAATTCCCCAAAAGAACTCAAAAAGGAACCAACAAGAAGCAAATGCAGAAAATGGCAGAAATCTGTCAAAACAGACCAGCAGGGAAAGACGAATTTTTTCGAAGACCTTATGTTGCTCAAATACAAAAGTGTTGAACTAAGATAGTTAGATAACAACCTAGGGCAGAAGCACAAAAATTCCCGCCTCAAAAGGACGTACACAGATTTTACACAAATGTTTATGGTGAAGCATATAAATCTGTTTCGAGACAGCAACTTTCCCAATCATTACTTCTCTCTTATTAGAGGTTACTCTTGGCACAAAAAGCAAATAAAAAAGATAAGGAGCGGTTATTACTGAAGTAATAACTTCCAAGACTCATCTAAAACTTTTGGGTTATCTGCCAATAAGTACTTTTCTTTAACGCCTTTAAGTTAGGCAAAAGAAGCAAGAAAAAGAATGAAGTGTTCTCAAATGAAGAAGCATTAAGAGCAAATTTTGTTTTCATAGGAGAGGCAAAATAAATCTTCTCTCTCTTCTTAGGAAAATGTTCTATACATTTCTTGAGTGGGAGTTGATATTTAATGGTGCCTTCTTTCATATCCATAATGGCACCAACAGTTCTAAGAAAAGGTCTTCCCAAAGTAATAGGGCAAGTTGCATTGCATTCAACATCCAAAACATAGAAATCAACGAGGACATAGGCATTGTTAACCATAATAAGAACATCATTAATACTCCCCATGAGTTTCTTTTTAGCATTATCATCAAGTTGGACATTCAAATAATAATCTTCAAGTGGTGGAAAATCAAGCATATCATAAATCCTTCTAGGCATAATAGAAACACTACTATCAAGATCACATAAAGCTTTGAAATCAAAATCATTCACTTTCATATTAATGATGGGTTCCCAACCATCTTCCTGTTTTATAGGAATAGAAGTTTTATGTTTCATCTTTTCTTCTTTAATATTTATGAGAGCATCAGTAATGTGTTTTGTAAAGGCCATATTCATAGCACTAGCATTAGGACTTTTGGCAAGCTTTTGTAGGAACTTAATAACTTCAGAGATATTGCAACCATCAAGATCAAAATCATAATTATCATCTAAGGTAGTAGAGCTATTACTAGCCTCAACACTAGTGGTAGTGATAGTAGAAACACTAATGTTTCTAGCTATTTCATCTTCTCTTTCCCACTTAGCATGCAATTCAGCTAATAGTCTAACATTTTCATCAATTCTAACTTGTATGGCATTAGTAGCTGCAAAGGGATTATCAATTGTTTCAGGTTTAGCAGCCATTTTATTAATCAAAGAAGATTGTGCTTCAGACAAAGATGATATATTTATTTTAGCATTAGAAAGTTTCAATTGTAAACTAGGAATTTCCCTATTTAAACTCTCAAGTTGATGGCTAATATTCTTCAAAATGGTAGATTGTTCCTCCATAGTTTTATTAAATAATTTATTTTTCTCATATTCCATTTGCATGAAGCTCTTAGTGGCTCTTTCAACTTCTAAAATTCTTCCTTCACTAGGTAATCTAGGTTTGTCATTATAACCATAAGTATTATTAGGAGGGTAAGGCCTATAATTATTATTACCATAAGTATTGTCGCCAAAATTATTATTTCTTATAAAGTTCACATCAACTTGCTCTTCTTGAGCAACCAAAGAGGCTAAGGGAACATTATTTGGATCAATATGAGCTTTCCCATTAACAAGCATAGACATAATAACATCAATTTTATCAATCAATCAAGAGGTTTCTGTAACAGAATTTACCTTCTTACCTTATGGAGCTCTCTCAGTATGCCATTCAGAGTAGTTAACCATAATATTATCTAGAAGCTTTGTTGTAGCACCCAAAGTAATGGTCATAAAGGTACCTCTAGCAGCAGAATCCAATCGGTTCCTTGAAGAATAGTTCAATCCTGCATAAAAGGTTTGGATAATCATCCAAGCAATTAGTCCATGAGTGGGACAATTCTTTACCAAAGATTTCATTCTTTCCCAATCTTGAGCAACATGTTCATTATCAGATTGTTTAAACTTCATTGTTTCACTTCTCATAGATATAATCTTAGCAAGAGGATAGTATTTTCCAATGAAAGCATCTTTGCATTTAGTCCAAGAATCAATACTATTCCTAGTCAAGGAATTCAACCATTCTTTAGCTTTTCCTCTCAAAGAGAAAGGAAACAATTTAAGCTTAATAATATCTCCATCTATATCCCTATGCTTTTGCATCTCACAAAGTTCAACAAAGTTATTTAGATGGGCAGTAGCATCTTCATTACCAATACCAAAAAATTGTTCTCTCATAACAAGATTGAGTAAAGTAGGTTTTATCTCAAAGAAAGTAGCTTCAGGAACAGGTGGAGCAATAGGTGTGCTCATAAAATAATTGTTGTTGGTGCTAGTGAAGTCACACAACTTAGTGTTTTCAAGAGTAGTCATTTTTTTGTGTTTTCAAAATAAGAAAGCAAACTAGTAAAACTAATTTTTTGTGTTTTTGATAAAGAAACAAGCAAACAAAACAAAAGTAAACTAAGCAAAACAAAAATAACAAAGTAAAGAGATTGGTTATGAGGCACTCCCCTTGTGAAGATGTCCTTGACTCCCCGACAACGGCGCCAGAAAAATACTTGCTGACTCGTGTACTAACAAGCTTGTTGGGGAACCCCAAGAGGAAGGTATGATGAGCACAGCAGTATGTTTCCCTCTGTTATGAAACCAAGGTTATCAATCCAGTAGGAGCAAGGAAACACGCCAAAGGTGTAGCTAGCTGACCTTTGGCAGGGCGCACTACCGGTGCCAGCAAGCAACGTGGAGACCTGCACAACACAATCACAGAACTCTGTCCCCAACTTGCGATGAGGTTGTCAATCTCACAGGTTTTGCTGAAAACAAAGGATTAAACGTATCGAGTGGAAGAAAGTAATAGTTTGTAGAAAGTAAATAGAAAGCAGTAAATAGTTGATTGTAGATTGGAAGTAAAAGAAAGGACCAGGGTCCATAGAGGTGGCTCTCCTTAAGATAGATAACATGTTGGGTGAACAAATTACAGCGGGGCAATTGACAAACATCGAGAAAGCATACAAGCATATACTACTCATCTTGACTCCTTTGAGATTCGATTGGGAATTACAACATTATACATAGACCGCCATCCAACTGCATCTATGACTAATAATCCACCTTTAGGTTATCATCTGAACCCCCTCCAGTATTAAGTTGCAAGCAATGGATAATTGCATTACGAATTGCGTGTAAAGTAAACAATACGATTGTTCTATGAACAAAGGATTGTTGTTTTCTCCCTAGTAGCTACAACACATCTAGTACCTTAGAGATTTTTGTCACTTCCCCAGATTACCAGACGCATGAACCCGCTATCGAGCATAAATACTAACTCTTGTAGTTGCTAGCATCTACTTGGCCAAGATAGCTACTAACAATGGAAAGCATGCACGATCACAAATAACAAAGACATGATAGAATCAATAATCAATCTGAAATAGCATCTCAATATCCATCAGATCCCCACAAACACAACATGCAGAATTACAAATAGATGATCTTGATCATGAACGGAGCTCACAAGATCTAAACATGATAGCACAAAGGAGGAGAACCAGCCATCTAGCTACTACATGGACCCGTAGTCTAGATATGAACTACTCACGCATCACGTCGGAGGCTTGCATGGAGATGAAGAAGGCCTCTAGGGTGAATTCCCCTCTCTGGCAGGGTGCCGGGAAGAGCTTCAGATCCCTCCCGATCTAGGGATGGAGATTACAGCGGCTACAGACTCCTTCATGGAATTTTGATTGGGTACATAGGGTTTCTGTATCAGAGGCAATATATAGGCGGAAGGAGAGGCTGAGGGGGTGCCTAGGGCGGCCAGACCACCCCCTAGCGTGGGCCAGGCCTGGCCGAGCGGCCAGGTGGTGTGGTCGGGCCCCAGCCCCTCTCCGTCTCGTATTATGGCTCCAGGTGTCCCTTGGTTGAAAACTGAATTTGGCTTTTGTCCCGTCCAATTCCGAGAATATTCATTTTCTGACGTTCCTGGAACGAAAAACAGCAGAAAACAGGCAGCTGGCATTGTGGCTCTTGTTAATAGGTTAGTCAAAGAAATCATATGAAACGTACTCCAAAGTGTGGACAAAACATAAGAAAGTAGATAAAACCAAGCATGGAACATCACAAATTATGGATATGTTTGCAACGTATCAATACCTGCTTGCTCATAATTTTTGTTAAATTCATTTGAAAGTAGCCACGTAGTAAAACATGGGAGAACCACGAAGAGCTTCACAAGATTCAACATCTTGATATGAATGCTATTGCTACCAAATTTGGGGCTTATGAATGAAACAACCAAAAAAATTAAATATAATTTGAAGTAATGTCTATCTTTTGCATGGTGTCTTACCATTGCACTAGATAGTTTCCATGAAAACATTTGAACTTAAAATTTGACAATTTTGAAAAAAATTGTCAAACGATATGGCGTACCATGTATGAATATTCATGCATGGCTTTCAAACAGGATCAACAAGGTCAATCATGACAATATATTTTCCATAGTTTATAATGAATTGTCCATATTTTTTACATTTCAAACATTATTTACAAAGGAAGCTTCCAGAATTGAAGTTATTTTCAATTTTCCAAGTGACAACAATGACTTTTGTGATGAAGCAACTACAAAAATATGGCTCAAAATCTCACGGCATCAATTTTTTTTTAAAATTCATTTGAAGGTACCCAACTAGTAAAATAAGGGAGAACAACCAAGAGTTCTGCAAGATTTAACTTCTTGATATAAATAGTAATGCCACCAAATGTGGGCCTTATGAACGAAAACAATCAAGAAAATTAAATATAATTTGAAGTAATATCATTCTTCTGCATGGTGTCTTACCATTGCACTAGCTAGTTTCCATGAAAACATTAAATTTAAAATTTGAAAACTTTAAAAAGAAAAAACGATATGGTGTACCATGGATGAATATGCATGGCTTTCAAACCATATCACCAAGGTCATGGAAATAACGTTGCCATAGTTTATAATAACATGTCCATATTTTGTAGATTGGTGCATATTTGTATTCTAACATTGTTTACAAAAACAACTTCCATATTTGAAGTTATTTTAAATTTTCCAATTGACAACAATAACTCTCTTTATGAATAGACCACAAAGATTATGGTCGAAAGCAGACTGCCCCAATTTCAGCACGAAGTATAGCCTAATTAATTGATAATTATCAAGTATATGGCCATATTCATGCAGTAGAATGACTTTATGGATATTTAATGAAAGTATCTCAAATTTTCATTTGCAAGTGCATGATACCTGCTTGCTCATGATTTTTTTTCAAATTAATTTGGAACTACCCAAGTAGTAAAACAAGAAAGAACCACCAAGAGTTCTGGAAGATTCAACTTCTTGATATGAATGCTAATGCCACCAAATTTGGACCTTGTGAATGAAAATAATCAAGAAAATTACATATAATTTTAATTAACGCCTTTCTTTTGCGTGGTGTCTTTAGCTAGTTTCCATGAAAACATTTAAACTTAAAATTTGAAAATTATGGAAAAAACTTATCAAATGATATGGTACACCATGTATGAATATATGCATGGATTTCATACCATATGACCAAGATCATGGTAATATCTTTGCCATAGTTTATAATAACCCGTCCATATTTGATAGCTTGGTGCATATTGGCATTTAAAACATTGGTTGCAAAGGAATCATCCAAATTTGAAGTTATTTTCAATTTTCCAAGTGACAACAATGACTTTTGTCATGAAGCAACTACAAAAATATGGCTCAAAATCCCACCACACCAATTTTCAAACAAAGTATAAGCTATATAATTGATAATGCTCAAGTTTCAGTAATTTTCATGTTTTATGCCTATATTCATGGAATAGAATCACGTACTGGCAATTTAATGAAAGTATCTCAAATTTTGATCTACATGTGCATGATATCTACTTGCTCATATTTTTTGTTAAATTCATTTCAAGGTACCCAAGTACTAAAACAAGGTAGAAGCACCAAGAGATTTTATAAGATTCAACTTATCTATATGAATGGCAAAGTCACCAAATTGGACATTTTTTGTAGAAAGTTGTTTCACAATATGGTGAACCATTTATGAACATTCATGGCTTTTGAACCAGATGACCAAGGTCATGGCCATATGTTTGCGATAGTCTATGATAACCTGTTCATGTCTGGTAGATTAGTGCATGTTGGCATTTTAAACATTGTTTACAAAGGAAGCTTCCACAACTGAAGTCATTTTTCTATTTCCAAGTGACAACAATGGCTTTTCTATGAAGCAACTACAAAAAATATGGATCAAAATCCCACCGCCAAAATTTCCGCACAAAGTAAAAAATATTTCAAGCTTCCAAGACAGTTTCACCGAGTTTACTAAGTTTATCTCAGTTTAGAAAAAATTGTGTGAATTTCGAACAGGAAAATATGAGAATCTCTGCCTACCATAACTCTAGGTCACTGACATGCGGGTCAGATGGATGGTGGGTCCAAAAAAATTAGTGTAGGTTGGAGTGGGTGGGCGGGTAAATATTGAGGAAGGGCAGGAGAGCGACAATGGGGTGATGCGGGTGTGAGATTGCAATTTTACCACCCGTAGCCCTCTATTATTGCAGTGCTCCTTAAGTTCTTATTTCTAGACCAGCGATAGAAGAGGAATTTTGCATTCTAAAAAAAGGTGAAGTTTTTTTCAATGGATGCACGGGATATTTGAATGCATGTGCGTGATGTTTGAGTGTTGTACCAAAATTTTGAGGTTGAAGCTTATGCTATTTTGACGCAGGGCCGCTCATATGATGTCCACGTCTAGACCCACATGCCAGTGACAATTTTCTTTCTAACATTTAAATGAGTTTGTGGGAATTTGCTGAAATTTTCGAACAATTCAAGGCTTTCAAAAAGATGACCAAGGTCATGGCCATAGTTAATGATACAATATCTATATTTGGTAGTAGTAGACCACTGCATCTTGGCAAATAAATCAATGTGTCTGGTTCCAAATTTGAAGTATTTTTTCGAATTTCCATGTGACAACAATGTGTTTGGTTGTGAAGCAACTACATAGATCATGGTGCAAAATCCCACCTCCCTACTTTGTCACACAAGGTATAACCTATTTAATGTATAACGCCATTTCAAGATTCCTGGCTATATTTGTGTAATAAATTGATCTTTGTGGTTGCATCTTTGAATGGATGCGCGGGATATTTTGGTGCTTTGCCAAAATTTTGATGTTGAAGATTCTAAGGTACACTACTTCCACTTGGGACCGCTAATATGATGTCTCTATCAAATAAACCTGCACACCAGTAATAGTGTGCTTTTCAGCAATTAATGAGACATCTACCAAAAGTGATGAACATTTATTCACCAAAAAATTAATGAACATTCTGGGCTTCCAAAAATATGAACAAGGTCACAACCATAGTTTTTGGTAACGTGTCCATGTTTTGTACTCCATACATTGGTGCCTCTTGGCAAATCAAGCAATGTTTACAAAGAGAATCCAAATTGAAGTTTTTTCATTTTCCAGGTGATAACAATGCTTTTGTTGTAAAGACACTACACAGACTAGTAAGTTGCACGTGCCTTGCACGTGAGACTCATATTAATACATATGACATATCATCACTATATACAATTGTAATAGGTAAAGCTCAAAACATAATTATAATCTTGAGCAACATGATATCCAGAAAGTATCGGGTTTATATTTGGTTCTTGTACTTTATATCATGTAGAAATCCACCTTTACTTTTATCTACCTAATAATCGAAAATTGTGGTAACATGCTCTAGATAAAACGAGAGAGAAGATTCTAGAATCACTGGCCGTAGTTAATGATACAATATCTATATATTCATGCAATAAAAAATTGGCTTTTATGGAAATTTGTCGAAAGTATCAAAAATTGGAACCACAAGAGCGTTATAGCTAGCCGATGTGCATTTTAAACCTATTGAAGGTTCGTGAGTACGAAATTAGGGATAACCACCAAGAGTTCCGCAAGATTCTACATCTCGATCTCAAAATCTAATGTAGCCAAATTTGGCCCCTTTTTGAAAAAATAGGGATGGAATTAAATATAAGTTGAAATAAAGCCATTCATTCGCAAAGTGCCATGCTATGTGCATTAGTTTCCATGATAAAATACAAACTTCTATTTGACAACTATTGGAAAAACTTGCTTCACAATGTAGCATACGATGTATGAATTCATGGATTTCAAACGAGACCACGGTCATGGACATATACTTGACGTAGTTTATTATAACATGTCCATAGTAGGTAGGTAGTTTGGTGCATATTAGCATTTCAAACATTGTTTACAAAGGAGCTTCCAAAATTGAAGTTATTTTGAACTTTTCAAGTGACAACAATGGCTTTTTCCATGAAGCAACTACAAAGAATATGGCTCAAAATGCCACTGATGAGTCCAACATTGAAGCATATTTACCTTTTGATTTTGCATAAGTAGAGTAGGGTTTTTGGTATTTTACTGCGTTTGCATGCACCTTTTGTCCTTGTTTCAACTGGATTCCGAATTACTAAGTCTGTTATGAACATATCCATTGGAACTATCATATTATGTTGTAATATGATATTTTTAAGTGATAAAAGTTATTTAATTGATTTATCTTCGCACCTGGGAGATTTGCACATGCATTGGAGCACATAGGGGTCTTAACGACCGCTGGTACCGTCCGCCCATACCATGTGGTAGCGTTACCGCCTCATCAAATAATTTCACCTTGCAAAGACGGATCTGAGATTTGACATTCACAAAAACTGCTAGCCATGAAAAACCACACCAGAAAGGGATCTAGAGGAGGAACTTGAAGAAGGGAAAATCCTTGCTGTTTCACAGATGATTGGAGGACAACACATCATCCCCTTCATCATCAACCGCTGCATCACCATCAGCACTACTACCCCATCTTCCATTCATTAGATCTTTTTGTAATTCCCGATTCAATTGTGGTTTGCAATATATTCATCCCCATACTTTTATCCATCCATTTGATTATGATGATGTTATTGATTGCTTCCATCTGTGAGCAGTTTTCTTTGTTCTTGGGGAGACGGAGAAACTCTAGCACTATTATGAAATGAAATAGAGATGATCCATTGATCTATTATGTGTGTTTGATCTCTCTCCTTAGATGGTATGTGTAGTCGGCCACATATCATTTGCCTTCGTGTCTAAGGAAAAGGGTGAAATGGTTTGGACGTGTTTGGCAGTGTGCCCGAAGTTATTGTGACTAGAAGCACCGGCTAGCAACTTGCATGGTCGAAGGAGGAATAAAGAGAGATTCACTAAGCTAATTACGATATCCATTGGGAGACCCTTAATTGTGGTGGTCTGTATGGGTGACTTCTCTCAGACATCGTGGTGGTTATTTAGAGATGACCTCATTCTTGGCTCAACATAGTGATTGCCTACGAGCCTTTTAGTGAACATCTTATTATGGAGCTCTCTCCACACATGCCATGACATAAGAAATAGGTTATCCTAATTATGATTAATTACAACATGCTAGTTATGTATCCTACATCCTCGAGAACACTTTAGCCTTATTGAGTTCCACCACCATTCCAGACGCTTTTGTTACTTGTTTTCTTTTACTTGTTTTTATTAATTCTATGTATTCAACCGAAAACCTTTCAAACACCCCTTAATTTAAATCAAAGGAGGCTTACAAGTATACTTTGGTAGACAGTGACGAGGCGCATAAAGACCTTAACCAAATAGCTCTATCTGGGTTCGATACTCTTATTTCGAAACTAGCTACAATCGATCCATGCACTTGCAGTCATCAAGCTATTTTCTGGCACCGTTTCCATGGAGCTAAGCACTTTTGGTCTTTGTTCTTAGTTTCTTATTCTACTAGTTGTTTTACTAAAGTTGTTTACTAGTTTCACGTAAACACCATGGGCGAGTACCAAGATATAATTCAGCTAGAGGCTGTAAAAAATTCTTGTCCACCCATGGATGCTTATTTAAAATCCAATATCCCTAGACGGTATGTAATTAACCCCATGCTTTTGGATCTTTTGCATGCTAAAAAGTTTACAGGGGACGGTACGGAAGATCTGTATGAGCATGTCTGGTTCTTTGAAAATACATGTGGGACTTTTCATCATAATATATTCACCGAGGATGAGGTTAAATGTGCTCTTTTTGTTCAAACTCTTATTGATGAGGCCCGTCCTTGGTATATTCAAAGTCCTAAAACAATTACTGACTCCTGGGAGAGGTTGTCCTCTTCATTCTTAGTTGATTTCTTTCATAGGACAAGAACTCTTAGAGCTAGACGCATGATCACTAATTTTAAGGGGAGTCCTAAAGAATGTTTGCATGAAAGAGACACAAGGTTTAGCGGACTACTCGACCACTTCCCCCACCACAACTTCCCGCCGTGGTTAGTAATACACACTTTCTATGCAGGCTTGACCACTAATAATAGAAATGAATTAGACTCCCTTACCAATGGGTCGTTTCCTGAATTTAGTGTTGAAAGAACTTGGAATTTGCTAGATACAGTACATAGGAAAGAAAAATCTTATTGTGGAGCCAAACTTAACAAAGAAAATCCTATATAGTATGATAGCTTAGAAAATTTCTAACTTTGGGCAAAGTAGAAAACTTCTTGGAAACTTCAACCTTGACCCTCGTATGATTGTTCAAATTGTGAAAGCCTATGTTGAGTGTTTGCAGATTCCAAAGGAGTGAGAATGCTACACACCGCCTTGTAAGGTAAACCCTCCTAGACCTAGTCCCAAGGAAAAATGCTTGCAAATGCAAAAGAAGATTGTAGTTTAGGAGGAAACTATCCTCACAAAAAGAATAGAGAGTGAGGGTGAAGGAAAGAAAAGGATAGGAAGGTTAACTAGTAACCTGGGAACTATCAAAAAGAACATTGGCATAGTAAAAGGACTTCTGGAGCCTGAAGTATTTGAGGATGAAGAAATAATGGTAAGTACATAATCTTCTGATATAATTAGGGGAATATTCGATGGCAAGAATAAAAGTCAACAGAAAATCCCTTTTTTAGGGGAAGCTACTTATGTTGGGTTTTGTGACTGAAACTCTTCCATGAAATTATGCCTTACACTATCTATGAAGAATTATGGTGCCATCTTGATGAACGAGACCTTGAATCATCCAAACTTACCTTTATGCTTTCTCCCCGAACCTGGTAGCAGACTCATGGGATTCTTTGCAATGTCTGCATTTCTGTAGGAGCATTTGTGTAACTGGATGATTTTTATATTATCGATATGCCTTTCAACTCCTTTTGCCCCATCATTTTTGGTAATCATTTTTACAGATCTATGAATGTTGATATTAATAACAAGAAACATGTTTTGTGTCTATAGTTTGGGGAAGAAGTTTTAGAGGTTAATGGAAGCCAATTTACAAAGTTGCCTTATGAGAAGAAAATTGAGGTCAAAGAGGAAAGAATTATTGAAGAATTGGCGGCAATTTATTTTGGCACCCCACAGTCCGAGTTGGAGAGGAGTTTGACAGTTAATGATTCACTCCGAAATGACTCTACAAAAGAAGAATTGGATTAAATCCTCAACCCTGCACCAAAAATTGAGAATCTCCTTAGAGACAAATTCAAAGACCAACAAAAAAATAGATGAGGATCCACCGCCTCTCATTTTGAAGCCTCTCCCTCTTGGGCTTAGGTATGAATTCTTAGAAAAGGAAGGTAAGTGCCCTGTAATTACAGATGATAAACTCTCTCCTGAAGAAAATATGAAATTGTTAGAAGTACTTGTCGAACAACGTGAAGCATTTGGATACACGCTTAGTGACATAAAAGCAATAGATCCTTCCATAGTGACTCATAAAATACCTATGGTTAAAGATGCTAAACCATTTGTTGATAATCAAAAGGTTGAATCCGAGAATGAAAGAAGTAGTCAGAAAATAGGTCATACGTATGTTAAACAATGGTAGTATCTATCCGATTTCTGATAGCAAATGGGAATTCCAACACATTATATACACATGGAAGGCTGGATAATTATAGTTAATAATGATAAGGATGAATAAATCCTTGCTAGAACAATAGCATGTTATAAAATGTGTATACTTTAGAAAATTAAATAAGGAAACCATGAAAAATCACAATCAAATACCTCTCATGAATATCATCTTAGAAAGGATGTCTAGCAACTCTCATTTATGTTTTCTTGACGGTTATTCGGGTTATTCTCAAATTGCTGTTCATCCCTAAGACAAGAAAAAACTACTTTCACTTGCCCTTATGGAACTTATGCTTATCGACTAATGTCCTTTGGTTTATGAAACACAACTGCTACTTTTCAAGAATGCCTTTGAAGATTTTGGTAGTTTTGTAGAAAGCTCTATGGAAGTTCTCATGGACAACTTTGTTGTGTATGGAACTGATTTTGAGCAATGTCTTTATAATATTAATGGAGTTTTGCAGCGGTGTAGACAAACTAAGCTTGTTCTCAATTGGGAGCACCACCGATTCATGGTAAGAGAAGGTATAGTTTTTGGTCATAGAGTTTCTAAAAAGGGAATTGAGGTTGACGTTTCAAACCTTGTTACTTTAGAAAGGTTGCCGATTCCACAAGATGTAAAGGGGGTTATGAACTTTCTTGGGCATGCTGGTTTCTGTAAGTGTTTTATTAAGGATGTTGCTAAATGGCTTCTGCTTTAATTTATCTCCTAGATAAGGATACCCCTTTCGCTTTTGATAGAAATTGCATTTCATTGAACAATTGAAAAAGGTGCTAGTTTCTGCAGCCGTTATTCAACCACCAGATTGGGATGAGCCTTTTGAAATTGTGTGTGATGCTATTGACTATGCTATTGGGGCTGTTCTAGGAAATAGTTATGGATTAAACCTAAACATTATTCAATATGCTAGTCGAGTTTTCAATGAAGATCAAATAAATTATACAACAACTGAAAATGAGTGTTTAGCGGTGGTTTTCTCTTGTGACAAGTTTAGAAACTACATTATCAATTCAAAGGTAATAGTTCATAACGACCATCACGCTTTAAGACATCTCCTAGTTAATAAAGATGCGAAACCACATCTAATTAAACGGGCCTTGTTACTACAGGAATATGACCTACAAATAGTGGATAGAAGAGGTAAGGATAATCCCGTTGCCAATCATCTCTCATGTATGGAGGGTATTATAGAAGATCCCATTCCTATTAACGAATCTTTGCTAGGTGAATATCTTTCTGTCATAGAGTCACATGATCCTTGGTTTGTAGATTATGCTAAATTTCTTGTAGGTAAATTTCTACGAAAAGAAATGAGTTACAATCAAAGAAAGAAATTCTTTAATGATTTAAAGAATTACTTTTGGGACGATCCTTATTTATACAAGCATAGTATTGATTGGATAATTAGTAAATGTTTACCTGATCACGAGGTGAGAGCTATTCTTAAGGCATTTCATGATAGTCCTTATGGGGTACATAACGCTGGTGACTGTACAACAGCCAAAGTCTTACAGTCAGGATTTTACTGTATGACCTTGTTTAAGGATGCTCATGATTATGTTAGGTGTTGTGATGTGTGTAAATGTATGAGTAACATTGGCAAAAAACAAGAAATGTCTATGAAATATAACCTCATAATATAACCATTTGATGTATGGGGAATGGATTTCATAGGAGAATTTGTTTCCTCTAACAGTTATACTCATATTCATGTTGATGTTGACTATGTTACCAAGTGGGTAGAAGCTATACCCATTTCCCATGTAGATGCGGCCACTTCCATCAAGATGATTAAGGACATCATTTTTCCTAGGTTTGGAGTACCTCCATTTTTTATTACTGATGGTGGAACTCATTTATGAAGGGTACTCTTTCAGGAAGATACTTCAAAAATATGGAGTCGATCATCTAGTAGGCTCACCTTATCACCCATAAACTAGTGGGCAAGTGGAGTTGTCTAACCGGGAAATTAAAGTCGTACTCTTGAAGACGGTGAATAAATCAAGAAAGGATTGGGCTATGAAGCTTAATGACGCATTCTGGGCATATCGCACAACATTCAGTAATCCAATGGGAATGACACCATATAAGATGGTTTACGGTAGAGCTTGTCATCTCCTATTAGAGTTAGAGAATAAGGCTTGTTGGGCTAATAAAACTATGAATTTTGATTTTAAAACCACAGGGGAAAAACGTCTCTTAAATATTAATGCTTTGGATGAACTCATAAATGAGTCCTATGAAAATGTAAGGATATTCAAGGGAAAAGTAAAGAAATGACATGATAGAAAAATAGAGAATAAAGAATTTAAACCCCGAGATAAGGTTTTGCTCTACAACTCCAGGCTTAAGATTTTTGCAGGAACGCTAAAATCCAAGTGGGAAGGACCTTATGAAGTAGAGGAGACATACCCCTCAGGAGCAGTAAAGTTTAAAATACTACTCCTTCCTCTTCATGCTGGATAGTTAATGGGAAGCTTTAAAAACAATATAGAGTTGGGAAAGTTAACACGGCGGAGCTAATTTCCTTAATCTCGGCCGAGGAATATATCAAACAAAGTGAGGTAACAAGATATTAGTTGTTTTATTTTTGTAATTCTAGAAACTTTTCGGATCATATTGTTGTGTTCTTTGCTTCCCTCTTATTTTTCTGATTTTTCTGAGTTGTTTCTCAACCTGGTACCGGTGGGTTATACAGGAGAACACGCCCATACCAGTGGTCGTTACACACTTGACATTCCTTCCACTTTTTACCAAGCTTTCTAGAACTCGGTACAACCTGGTGGTACAGGCGCGTACGACCGTACCAGTGGTCGTTAAACCATCAGTACCCCGTATTTGTTTTCTCACATTTTGGTACGACCATGTCGTACAATCGCAGCTGACTGCATGTCAGGTCTTTGCCATACCTGTATCTTCCTTGTTTATCTGTATTACTTGAAAAAAAGGAGAAGAAGGTCGGTAAGACACCAGTACGGGTGCACGGTATGGACGAGGCCTGCATGTACCATTACCCATGACCAACTTCAGACCCCTTTTACCTAGTTTTATTTTTCCATTTTGATTTCACCTCTTGTCCTTTTTATCTTTCACCATCATCTTTCAGAACTTGGGTTTTTCTTTATTTGTCTTCTACTATGACACCTTAGATCTCACTTGATTGTTCAAGAACTATGCTGCCTTTTCATATGAAGTATATCTGGATCAAGAAGGAAGATGTACCTATAGCACAAAATAATGGAATTCGAGAGAGATTCTCCGTCATCCTCAACTAGAGAGTCTAGTCAAGTGGTTACACACCCTAACTGGGAGGATATGTTTCTGCACAAGTCGGAGATGCTCAGGCACATGGAACAAAGGAAGAACAAAGAAGAACCCCCACTCAACGCCTACATGTATAACATTCATGGATCCTCTATCAAATCTCCTCCTGGATTCTCTTCTCAAAAGGAGGAAAAACGGGATGAGATTATGGAAAAGATCGAGAACCCTGAAAAGATTTCCAAAGCTTGCATTGAAACTATTGGAGAAGGAGTTCACTCTTACTTAATGATGGGCAAAGTCATCGAAAAGAAGGTCGAAGACATCGATGGTAGAGTTCAACTTGTAACCAAGATTATTATGGAGATGGCCGATGATAGGAAGATGATAAGAAAAATAATTAAAGAACAACATGTTAGCATCACGAAATTGTCCACTCGATTCATGTGTATTCCTCATGCCTGCAGCCTCAAGACAGAAGAGGAAGAAGAAGATGATGACTTCTTCACGCCCAAGAAGGAGTAGGTACTCACAAGGATTTTTAGGATACTCCCCGCCTTGCAATCTATCTTACAGTTTTAACATGTTTACTTTACTGCACGCATGTTAGGTTTTAATTCAAGAATTTTCATTAGTTGCATCATCTTCAAGCACCCTTCTATTCAAGGAGAGAATTATATCCGTTGAGTTTTGACACTTTATGATATTTGAAGTAATTTTTTGATTCATGACTATTATGTTAGATTATTGAATTAGGTTAAGTGTTATGATACTTGTATAGTTGTTATGATTTTAGGGTCTTCCATACTAATAAAAGTATTGATTAAATTATGAGAATAAAAATCTTAGTAGCATATTATAGTCATAGGTTTGAGTTTACTAGATCCATAAGAAGTAGTGAGCATGATCAAGTAGCTCTTCTATAAAAAAGAAAGTGAAGAGAGATAAAAGATTCAGCTATCAAGAGAATTTCAAGGCAAAAGAAAAGTACAAGCTTGAAAAGGGAAAAAGAGAAAGAATGATCATGAATATTCATTACTCAAATCAAGTGCTCAACCAAAAGCGTTTCATTTTTCAACCTTATGATTACATAATATGTTTAATCACTAAAAGCTTCTTATAACTTCATTGAAAAAAGGCATGGAAGCCTCTAAGTCATGTGATGTGTAAATGTGTGATAAAACTCCCGATGTAATTCTACATCTGATATTGTACCCATGTTTCATTTTTTGCCTCATTTATTGTAATGACTCGAGCCCCATGAACATGATGATCTTGTCCATAACCACAATCTTGCTTGGGTACAATCAAGAGTCTAGCTTAGGGGAGTTGATGTGTCTAAAATTGAAGCATATTTAACTTTGTTTTTGCCTAAATAGAGTAGGGTTTTTGGTATTTTATTGCGTTTGGACACGCATTCTATCCTTGTTTCAACAGGATCCTAAATTACTAAGTCTCTTAAGAACATATCAATTGTAACTATCATATTATGTTGTCATATGATGTTTTTAAGTGATAAAAGTCATTTAATAGATTTATCTGCATACCTGGGAGATATTCTCACACGCATTGGAGGACAAAGGGGCATTAGCGACCACTGGTACGGGCAGAGCCTACATGTACTATCCGCCCATACCATGTGACATCATGACCGCCTCGTCAAATACCTTCACCTCACGAAGACGGATCGGAGATCCGACATTCACAGAAACTTCTAGCCACGAATAACCACACTAGAAAGGGATCTGGAGGAGGAACTAGGAGAAGTGAAAATCCTTTCTGCTTCACGGATCATTGGAGTACATCACATCTTCCCCTTCATCATCAACCACAGTATCACTATCACCACTACTACCCCATCTTCTTTCATTAGATCTTTTTATAATTCCAGATTAAATTGTGGTTTGCACTAGATTTATCCCTGTACTGTTACCATCCATTTGATTATGACGATGTTGTTGATTGCTTCCATGTGTCAGTATTTTACTTCTTGCTTGGGTCAATGGAGAAACCCTATCACTATTATGAAATGAAATAAAGATGATCTATTACTTGTGTCCATGATCTATTGATCTATGATGTGTGTTTGATCTCTCTCTTTAGATGGTATGTGTAGTCGGCCACATATTATTTGCCTTCGGGTCTATGGAAAAGGGTGAAATCCTTTGGACGTGTTTGGAAGTGTGCCTGGAGCTATTGTGACTAGAAGCACCTGCTAGCAACCTGCATGGTCGAAGCAGGAATAAAGAGAGATTCACTAAACTAATTACAATATCCACAGGGAGACCCTTAATTGTGGTGGTCTATATGGGTGACTGCTCTTAGACATCGTGGTGGTTATTTATAGATGACCTCATTCTTGGCTCAACAAAGTGACTGCCTATGAGCCTGGTAGTGAACCTCTTATTATGGAGCACTCTCCACACATGTCATGACATAAGAAATAGGTTATCCTAATTATTATTAATTACAACATTGTAGTGCTGTATCCTACACCCTCTGGAATGCTTTAGCCTTATTGAGTTCAACCACCATTCCAAACTCTTTTGTTACTTGTTTTATTTTACTTGTTTTAATTATTTTTCCGCATTCAACCAAAAACCTTTCAAACACCCTTTACTTGAAATCATAGGCGGCTTACAAGTATCATTTGGTAGACAGTGACGAGGGGCATAAATACCTTAACCAAATAGCTCTTTGTGGGTTCGATACTCTTATTTTGAAACTAGCGACAATCGATTTGTGCACTTGAAGTCATGATCTAGCTTCCCAAATTTCACACAAAGTAATACATTATATTTAATGAACAATGCATGAGTTTCATGAATTTCCAAGTTTCCATGCTTATTGCAGCACTTTAACTAGTTTATCTCGGTTGTGCAAAAATTGTTTATTTTTGAATTATGGTCAATGACATGTGGGCCACATACACTAGTGGAAAATGGGCCTCCAGTCCTGGCCCGTAAGGGGCTTTAGTCCCGGTCCTGGTAACCGGGACTGGAGTGGCGGGACTAAAGGCCCACCCACTAGTCCCGTCCCTATTACCAGTCGGGACCAATGGGCATCCACGTGGCTGTCTCTGCGGGTGCTGAGTGCCCCCATTAGTCCGGTTCGACATTTAACCGGGACAATGATTCTTCGCCACAGAATTTTAGGCACTTTCTCTGCCGCGGTAGAGAATTCAATTTGTATCCTTTTTTTTCATTTCAAAATAGTTTTCTACGCTACCACATACCATACATGTTCGTGCATACATAAGATAACTTCTCTTAAGATCGAGCATACAAATATATACATGATAGTTACACATGGAGATCACAATTATCGGGACTAGAGCCCGTCTATTCAATTACATGGTCGGGGATCATCGGCGCCTATTCACACTAAATTCTCTGGCGTCATCTATTATCTCGTTCATCAAGAATCCTGCCAGTTCTTCAGCAATTGCTACTACGCGTTGCCGTGGTAGGAGCTGATCCCGCATTTTCTCGAACTATATAAGAAAAGGAGATCAATATGAATATCAATCATGATAACAAAAAGTGACGGTAATAAAAATAATGTTATGAATGTATTGCCTACATCGACTCTATAATCATTCAGCTGACTGGTAAACGTGCGAATGAACTCGCAAACGTAGAATCCACATAGATTCGTCTTTGGTGGCTGCCTCGCGCACTTTACGAGAATAGAATTAAATCAAAATAATAATCCAGCATCATAGTTCTATTGAAACTAGAAGTAAAGAGATGCGCGTACTACTTACCGAGACCGGCTTAAACGTCAACTTCTCATTAAAGTCACCCGTAATCACACTCTTGAACTGGTTCCAAACCCTACTCGGTAAAGAAAATGAATGAGTTATTTATTACGTGATATCTCCAGAAATCAACGAAAGAGACCGATGTAGCACGAAAATTACCTCTGGAGCATGTCCTGCATGTCCCTAAACATTTCCAGGGGTCTCTTTAATGGGTCCATGACTTCAACTCTTCCCTTATCAAGTTGAATGTCCATGAGAATCCAGTGGAAACTGTACACGTTTATATATACATCAGTAACTCATCAATTACACTTAACATCGAGTAAGCAAAAGAGAATGTGTACAATAGAGTAAGACCCTCACGCGAAATTGAAAGGAAACAGTATGTGGTCACAAAAATTTTGCTCCGTTAGAAACCTTAGAAGGTTTTCCTACGTGTCCTCGGGTTTATCCTTTAGCGTCTGACAATGTATTTTATCTGGGGCAATGAACCCAACACTAAATATTGACCTTCTTTTACATTCCATGATCTTCATTCTGCATAATAATAAAGTACAAAAGGATATAATTAGGATAATTACATGCAATGAACTGAACAACTGAAAAAAATGAACAACTTATATATAGACAATAAATTCAACAACTTACAGACAATAGCAACTCATGAGACTTTTGTCGAGGGCGTTGAAAATGTATAACTGGAAGAGTTCTGGAAACTCAATATGGACCTCTTCTTCTCGAAAGTAGTAGTCATGCGGGACTTTCACCACGATCATTATTCTCTCCTGCTTTACGGCTTTCAAGTACCATTTATGTAAACTCCGCATTTGTGTTGGTAGTTGTTGGAACTGCTCAAAGCTGACCACAGGCTTCCCTGAGACATATGTAAGGACTACCTGAGCCTTGGGTAACTTGTCGTCCTGGGAACCTAGAAATTCCTCAAGAGTCACATTCATAGAGGCCGCAAGCTTCGCAGCTTCTTCCATATTCTGCTGGGGAATGTCATGGGATACCACCTTGAGGGGTGGGGTCGATTTTTTAGCCTGTTCCCCGAGCTGGGGGACGTCCTTGCTTTTCCCGGTTGCAATTTGACTTGATGATTTGCTCCCGCTTGCACTTCTACTTGATTTGCTCTTCTTCACTTCCTTCTGAAGTGTGCGTCGATAGTCATCTAGCTTATGGTGCAAGTCATATTGCGATTTTGTGTTCAGAAAAGAAAGTGCATACGCTTTTTGCTTCTCGGTGTATACCGGGGCGGGCTCGGGTTTCTTCTTTTGAAGCTGCGCAACACATTCGGCCTTTACGATCATGTCGGTTTCCTTGTCAGTACGATCGTAAGGTCTGATAGGAAGATTCTTATGAGGTACTCTTGGGCGGGGCGACATTTGTCGTTTTGGGCTCCTGCATCGTTTAGTACTAATCGGAGGCTACGGCGGAGATCGAGATGGACTCGGGTTGTGGTGGTCATAGTCATGGGGTGGGCTTCTTGGAGGTGATGGAGGTGAAGGTGACATGCGACCACTCGGAGGCGGTGTTAGCTTTGGCGTCCAGCCTGGAAGCTTGATGTTGTTCTTGTCCCATAGAATGATACCACCCAGTACTTCTCCGAGTGTCCTCTCACCTTCAGGTCGAGGGATGTCAACCTCCATTGAGTCCCACCCCATTGCGATTTCATCCACAACAATTTTAGCATAGCCAGCTGGAATCTCACGGCCATGCTAGCGTGCGCCAGGTGGACAAGGTAAAGCACATCTGACCGCCACCTTGATGGATAGGTTCTTCACCTTCTGATGGAGCTCATAAGATGCATGCTCCTTGATTCAATCCACGGGGTAGCCGGGACCGCCATCTACCATACGTGCATCATCAGAAGGGACCTCCGATTCATCCACGCTGCTTCTCCGCTGAGATGGGACGGCGGTAATATCGAGTACATGATCTTGCAGGCACGCTGCTCCTCGAAGTTCGTCAATCTGTTGCTGATGCATTCGAAGTGTTCCTAGCAACTCGGTGAACCTGTCTCCCTCCTCCTCCTGCCATCGCCTCTTTGATCTCTCTCGGCTCCTATAAGTATTGTTGTCTTTGGGAAACCCCATCTCCCACGTATAACTAGGTCCAAGGCCTCGTACACGTCCTCCGCGTTCGTCATGCCCGAGGACCTTTGTCAGCAAGTCTTTCTCTCTATCGGGACAGAACTTTGTTGTCCCCGCTTTAATCTCCTTCACCACTTTCTGCCATGTATCCCGGGGTATCCTAATCCCGTCATTGCAAATAAGGTCCCCTATACTTTCGTCATACTCACTCCCATGCCCAAGGAACCAATTCCTTGCCCTCAGATCCTATTCTTCGCGTATTGGTTCTGGAGTGATCCCTTTAGCAAGCAGCTCATTCTCTTTAGCCTAAGAGAAGAAATATTTGTCAATTTATATATATATATAACTCAAACTCAGTTAATGCATCTACTGATCACCAGACTTCATATATATACCTCGCCGTTGGCTTCTCCACCACCGGAGCCGTCGATTTCTCCACCACCAGAGCCGTCAGCTTCTCCACCACCGGAGCTGTCGGCTTCTCCTTGATCATTTCGGTCGACCTCCTCTCCCTCACCGGAGGGGTTCAGATAAATCGATAGAGATTCGAGTGGATCAACATGGGGGGTGTCGTTGATCATATCCTCGAGAATTTCCTCCTGTGCTAGGTCTCTCTGGATTGGATCCATAGTTTTCTACAAAATGCACACAATAACATTTTTCATTCAATATTGCTGCATAAAATAATACTAAACAGTAATATGAACACTACTACCCTAACCCTAAGTCCGAGGGCCCGCGAGCACTACCACATTAACCCTAAGTCCAGGGGCCCGCGAGCACTACTACCCTAACCCTAAGTCCGGGGCCCCGCGAGCACTACCACATTAACCCTAAGTCCCGGGGCCCGCGAGCACTACCACATTCCTATATACAAATATTTCATATATACAAATATTTCTATATACAAATATTTCCTATACGCAAAATATTTCCTATATACAAATATTTCCTACATATAAAAATATATTTCCTATATACAAAAATAATTCTTATATACAAATATTTCTATATACAAAAAAATTGTATATACAAATATTTCCTATACACAAAATATTTCCTATATACAAATATTTCATATATACAAATATTTCTATATATACAAATAAATTTCCTATATACAAAAAAATTTCCTATATAAAAATAAATTTCCTATATACCAGCTAGGGGAGGGGCGAGGCCGGGGCTGTGGCGGAGTTCGTGGCGGCGTGGGTGGCCACGGCGGCGTGGGGAGGTATGGTGGTCGGGGCGGTCAGCCGGGGAGGCGCGACGCGGGGAGGTCAGCCGGGGAGGCGCGACGCGGGGAGGAGCTCGTGGCGGCGCGACGCGGCGAGGTCAGCCGTGAAGGCGCGGCCGAGGACGGCGCGGGAGATTTGGCAGCCTGGCAGCGTAACGCAGCTCCTCGCGATGTGCTTCCTTCGGTCGATGGATTCGACCGGGGAAGAAGTGGCGCATTAAATACCCCCCACCCTTTAGTCCCGGTGCGTGGCATAAACCGGGACTAAAGGGGGGGTCTTTAGTCCAGGTTCCATCCACGCACCGGGACTAAAGGCTTTGGGTGCCTTTTCGCCTGCAGAGCCTTTAGTCCTGGATGGTGTTCTAGGCCAGGACTAAAGGCCCAAATTTGCGTGCGCTGGGCCTAAGTTGGCGCCTGTTTTTTCAAATATTACAATTTATAGCTATTATATTTTTTAAAAATTTGAATTATACAGTTTTTGCATACTTATGAATTTGACAAAATTTTCAACATGAAAAGTTTTTGAATTTGAATAAGTAATCCAAATCTATTTTCTGTTTTATAAAATAATTATTCTAACTAGTGAAACTAATAACCATTTTGCCATTTCCAATTTAAAAATGCATTAACTATTATATTTTGCATATTTTTGAATCTCACTAAATTTTTAACATAAAAAGTGCTTGAATTTGAATAAGAGATTCAAATCCATGCTCTGTTTTATAAAATAATTATTCTAACTAGTCAAACTATTAACCATTTTGCCATTTTCATGTGATTCCGACACTCTGGTGGTCTTCCTCCGGCGAAACCCTAGACCGGGCCCCCGGATCGTCTACCCCTATAGCTTTCTCCGTACGAGGGTAGCCCCTTTAGGGTTTAGGGTTTAGGGTTTAGGGTTTGTCTTCTTCCTCCGACAGGGCGTCGTGCGCTACATGCTTTATCTCATCGACCAGTGCGTCCACCCACGCGTCCTTATCCTACCGACAGCTTTAGTCCCGGTTTGAGCCCCCACCCGGTACTAAAGGCTACCCACGCGTCCTTATCCCACCGACAGTTTTGTTAGATGACACAAAAACTACCTTTAGTCCCGGTTGCACCCACCAGCCGGTACTAAAGGTTAGCCACCCCCTAGATAAGGCCCTTCCAGATAAGCCTCCCCAGATAAGGCCCCCCCATCTTTTGTCCCGGTTTGAGCCCCCACCCAGGATGAAAGTTTCCCGCGCCACTGCGTTCCCGTGCTTTCCACCGGTTCCCACCTCTGTCTTCCCGCCATTTTTCAGTATATATATGTACGCCTGGCCTCCATTTACATATCACATCTAGACTCGTCATTCTATTCCCATGGCTTCCATCATATCTCTAACCACCCGGGAGGCGGAGGCGCTCTGCGCCTCGAACTACCCCTGCCCACCTGGCTACCGCGTCCCCACCGGCTGGATGCTGAGCGTCGGAGGCATGCCGGTCCCTCTTGTCCCTCTAGGTGTGGAGCGCTGGATGGCCATCACGAACCACTACTACCTCGAGCTCACGTTGGAGCAGCGGAGGAATCCCAACTGGCATCCCGACTATTTCCCGACTTGGGAAGCCTTCTTCATCAATCGGCGTGAGAGGCGCTCGCCAGGCATGAGGAGGATGGCCCACCTCCTTCGAACCTCAACGAGGCCGGCCGTCGGCTGTGGTGGCGCGGCCAGACTCTCTAGAGTGTCATGGCCTACAACACGACCGGCAATAACCCCCGCCTACGGTACCCTAAAACCCAGTCCACGCGTGCCCAACCTTCAAGGTTCGACTACGGCGACCCCGACGACGACAGCAACGACGGCGCCGGTGACTACGACGACTACAATGGCGCGTATTATAAGGCTAGGCAGGAGCATGACTGAATCACTCCAACATTAGGCATGTTTCTTAATTTTTAGTTGTGCTATGTATCTTAATTTTCAGTTGTGCTATGTATCCTTAGTGTTTGTGGGTTCCTTCTCTTGTGATGGTTCCTTCTCTTTGGGTGATCACCTCCCGCGGCTCAGAACCCGGTCGTCAACGTCTAGTTTGATTGAGCAAGATGTATTACATGAAAGGGGACCTTTATGTCGCAAATAAAAGTTTAATACATTACATAGATTTATGTCTCAAATAAAAGGTTTAATACATTATTACACATCACCAACATCTAGTGTTGTGGGTTTCTTCTGCACCGTAGCCATGGAGAATCTTCATCATTTAACAGGATGCTTGGGTCAGTTTTCACTTTGAAGGGCGGAATTTCATGAAACTTATTGTAATCTTCTGACATGTCTGTCTTGTCATCCACTCCCACGATGTTTGTTTTCCCTGAAAGAACTATGTGGCACTTTGGCTTATCGTATTCTGTACTCTTTTGCTTATCTTTCCTTTTTCTCGTTTTGGTAGACATGTCCTTCACATAGAAAACCTGAGCCACATCGTTGGCTAGGACGAATGGTTCATCCATGTACGCAAGATTGTTGAGATCCACATTTGTCATGCTGTACTTTTGGTCTACATGTACCCCGCCTCCTGTCAGCTTGACCCATTTGCACCGAAACAAAGGGACCTTAAAAGTAGGTCCATAGTCAAGTTCCCATATCTCCTCTATGTACCCATAATATGTGTCCTTCTGCCCATTGTCATCTGGTGCATCAAAGAGGACACCACTGTTTTGGTTGGTGCTCTTTTTATCTTGGGCGATCATGTAAAGTGTATTCCCATTTATCTCGTACCCTTGGAAAGTACATATAGTCGAAGATGGTAACCTGGCCAACGAGTATAACTCATCTCCAACAGTGGTGTTATTCATGAGCTGTGTCTGCAACCAATTTCCAAAATTCTTCTCGTGTTCCCCTTTAATCAAGGTTTCAGGCTTCCCCGGGTTTTCGGAGCGTAGAATATTCTTGTGTTTCTCGATATACGGAGCCACCACGGTGGAATTGTGTAGAACTGTGTAGTGTGCTTGAGTGAAAGAATGCTCGTCCCTACATACCATTGATTTCCTTCCTAGTGTGCCTTTTCCAGTCATCCTCCCCTCATACCGATATTTAGGAACACCAATCGGCTTAAGGTCAGGAAGAAAGTCAACACAAAACTCAATGACCTCCTCTGTTCCATAGCCCTTGGAGATGCTTCCTTCTGGCCTAGCACGGTTATGAACATATTTCTTTAAGACTCCCATGAACCTCTCGAAGGGGAACATATTGTGTAGCAACACAGGACCGAGAATTCTAATCTCTTCGACTAGGTGAACTAGGAGGTGCGTCATAATATTGAAGAAGGATGGCAGGGACAACAACTCGAAGCTGACCAGACATTGGACCACATCAATATGTAACCCTGATAGACTTTCTCGATCGATTACCTTCTGAGAAATTGCATTGAGGAATGTACATACCTTCACAATGGCTACTCGAACATTTTCTAGTAGAATTCCCCTCAATGAAACCGAAGTCAATTGCGTCATAAGCACATGACAGTCATGAGACTATAGGTTTTGAAATTTTTTCTCTTTCATATTTATTGTTCCCTTTATATTCGATGAGAAGCCAGACGGGACCTTGATACTGAAAAGGACTTCGAAAAAGATTTCCTTCACTTCTTTGGTAAGAGCATAGCTGGCAAGCCCTTGAAACTGCCCTGGATGCTTGCTGTCTCGTCCTTTATGATGTTGCTGGTCCTCCCGTGCTACCGGGGTATCTTTTGACTTCCCATACAAGCCCAGGAAGCCTATAAAATTCACGCAAAGATTCTTTGTTGGGTGCATCACGTCGATTGCAGAGCGGACCTCATGCACTTTCCAATAGGGTAGCTCCCAAAATATAGATATCTTCTTCCACATGGGTGTGTGTCCAATAATGGGGTCTTTCGGAGCAGGTTGTCCTCCAGGACCCTTTCCAAAGATTACATCCAAATCCTTGACCGTACCAAATACATCAGCACCACTACGGGGGACAGGCTTCGTCCGGGTTTCTGCCTTGCCATTGAAATGCTTGCCTTTCTTCTTTACGGGATGACTGGGCGGAAGAAAACGACGACTGTACGGGTATAGATTCCTTCTACATTTATCCAGATATATACTTTTAGTCTCATCTAAACAGTGCGTGCATCCATTGTATCCTTTGTTCGTCTGTCCTAAAATGTTACTAAGAGCAGGTCAATCATTGATGGTTACGAACAACAACGCTTGTAGGTCAAATTCCTACTGTTTGTGCTCATCCCACACACGTACACCTGGTTTGGCCCACAACTGTAGAAGTTCATCAACTAATGGCCTTAGGTACACATCAATGTCGTTGCCGGGTTGCTTCGGGCCTTGGATGAGCACTGGCATCATAATGAACTTCCGCTTCATGCACAACCAAGAAGGAAGGTTGTAGATACATAGAGTCACGGGCCAGGTGCTGTGACTGCAGTTCTGCTCCCCAAAAGGATTCATGCCATCGGTACTTAGACCAAACCATAAGTTCCTTGCGTCACCAGCAAAGTCCGGGAAGTCTCTCTCGATTTTTCTCCACTGCCGACCATCAGCAGGGTGCCTCAACATCCCGTCTTTTTTACGGTCTTCCATGTGCCATCGCAACAACTTGGCATGATCTTTATTTCTGAACAAACGTTTCAACCGTGGTATTATAGGAGCATACCACATCACCTTGGCAGGAACCCTCTTCTTGGGTGGCTCGCCCTAAACATCACCAGGGTCATCTTTTCTGATCTTACACCGCAATGCAGTGCATACCGGGCATTTATCCATATTCCCGTACTTCTCACCGTGGTAGAGGATGCAGTCATTAGGGGATGCATGTATCTTCTGCATGTCTAATCCTAGAGGGCAGACAAGTTTCTTTGCTTCGTACGTACTGGAGGGCAATTGGTTATTTCTTGGAAGCAGCTTCTTCATTATTACCAGCAACTTTTCAAATCCCGAGTCAGTCATACCGGTCTCTGCCTTCCACTTCAACAATTCCAGTGTGCTACCCAGCTTCTTCTGGCCATCTTCACAAGTTGGATACAGCAATGTGTTGTGGTCCTGTAACATCTGCTCGAACTGCAACCTCTCCTTTTCTCTGTCATAGTCTCGCCTTGCATCACTAATGACCTGACCAACATCATCAACGGGCTCATCTGGTTCATGTTCTTCACCCCCTTCTTCTTCATTATCTTCAACTGCGGTATCATCATATTCAGGGAACATAGATCGGTAGTTGTCATCATCATTCTCTTCTTCATCGCCGTCTTCCATCATAACCCCTCTTTCTCCGTTCTTGGTCCAAACATTATAGCCGGACATGAAACCAGACCAAAGCAGGTGGCTCTGAATGACTCTTGAGGAAGTGTGAGCCTGCTCATTTCGACATTCAACACATGGACAACACATAAAATCATCTCGCCACTTGTTCGCCTCGGCCACAAGGCGAAAAGAACGCACGCCTTCTCTGTAAGCGTCAGAGCGTCGGTCACCGTACATCCATGGGTGGCTCATCTGCATCATACAACCATGCATATATATCAAATGCAATCACGATGCTTAAATTAGTACCGCGCGGTCAAAACGAGAAAATAGTTGCTAACCTTTTAGGACACTTCAAAACAAAGAGGAGAAACCTTAAGTGTCGCTCTGGCACCTCATATCATATTTTGTCTTGTGCGAACTCAAGTGGCATCGCTCTAACATGCATTTCACCGAACACCTCTAGTGCATATGAAGAAAAAAACTTAGCACAAAGTTATACCCACCTCTCACATAGGAAAAAAACATGAGAGAGTAGAGGGCTGGGTGCATATATATAGGGCCCGGCCATTAGTCCCGGTTTGAGATACAAACCGGGACTAAAGGTTCTGCTAGGAGCACGCGCGCCGACCCAGACCCATTTGTCCCGGTTTGTATCTCAAACCGGGACTAATGGTTCCTTACGGACCGGGACAAAGTACCTCGGCCTCCTCGGGCCGTCTGGTTCGGACCATTAGTCCCGGCCCCAACCACGGCCGGGACTAGTGGCCCGAACCAAAGGCCCATTTTCTACTAGTGATAAGTGGTGGTGCCCGAAAGCAAAGTAGCTTAGAATTTCCAAAGTTATCCGTCCCTACCCCTTGGTTTTGTGTAATCACATCGACCCTCTGCCACCCATACCCTCACCCTCTTACCCGGTAAAACAAACGCACTCACCGTCGCTCCTCATCACCACCGTGCACGCGAAGAATCTTTACCTTCCCGTCGGTTTTCTCGAGACGCTCCAGTGGTCAAGTCAATCCCACGGTAGTCCTTCTATCTCTAGCTCGATATGGTTGGCAGTTTATTGCCCTTTCACCTGATCTGCCTCCTCAAATACATAGTTTATTTTGTGCTCAGTCTACATGGACATAGTTGATTTTGCGCTTAATCTATTTTATAAAATACCTTCGCCGAGTTTTGTGGTTAATACGGTTGCTAAAATATATAGGCATATATCATTTTTGTACTCCATCTATATGTTTCCTGCTTTTCTTTCAATAATATCCAATCATGTATGTCATCTTTTTTAAACGGATGGACATATTTTGGATAGAGGTTTCTCTATTAAGAAGCGCTAAACATATCTTTGGTGTTCTACGATTTTGTTAGAGCTCATTGTGACAACTCAAAAGTGCATTGCCCCTACTGCATGTGTGTGAATCATAGGGTGCTGCCTCAAAGTATAGTGGAAGGACATATATTTAATTTTGTGATGCTACACACAAATGTTAGATGGGTATTTCATGGTGAACAATATGATCCTCCATATGAACTGGGGTAAGCACATCTTTATCATCTAGATGAAGTAGGGGAAACAGATGTTTATCATCTAGATCAACTGACAGAGGCAGCTCGTGAGTATCTAGATCAACTGGGAGAAGAGGGAGGAGATAAAAAGCACAAGATGCATGAAACAAGTTTCATTTTTGGTTCTTCCGCTATGCCAGATCGAAGGTATATCTGTAGAATGAAAATGTTCAAGTTGTGTGTATTAGATGTTTCTCTATCATGTATCTGTTAATCTACTAATCACAGAAGCAGACAACCGAATAGGACTTTGATGGTAATGACTATGACCCATTCATTGATGAGTCTGCACCTTTTTTGATAAAGGGCACTTTATTACATAAAGATGAGCCTACACCCAAGGTTAAGGATCCTTTAGGAGGGTGTGGATCCGGTACAGTACCTCTGGATGGAGTTGATGCAGGGCTGCTGATAATCCGGGGTGTACTTTTGTGTCGTGTGGGCAGTGTCATGAACACTAGCTCATCTGGAAAACTCTTAGGGTGCACCTACGATCTCTATAATATATGTACTATAATATGGAGCTACCTTATGATTTGTAGGCCTTTGTTGGTAGAACTATAATTGGAAACTATTCCGCATACACATGTGTGTGTGTGTGATTTTATTGGTTCCCAAACGGTTTTTGAGGCATAGTGTCGGTGACCAAAACTGCAACCACTGCCATCTTGTTCTGTTCCAGCCCTTCCCCTCCCTCAATGCCATGTGATCCGAATCAAGAGGATAAGTTAGGATCAATTAGACTCTAAGAGGGGCGATTTTCTTGGTCCTGGGAGTCGAAAATGGGAAAACTTGCATGAAGGGAAGGAGGAGGTTGGCTCAGTCAAGTTTTTTGTCTAGATGTGGATCCCGCTTTAACTCACTCCCTTGAAACAGCTGTAGGCCACCACGTGAAAGCTAGATGTTGAAAATTCAGACCATAGGTGGTCCGTTGCTGCCCCTTAAACCTTTACTATAGAAAATAGGCAGTCCTCTTTTATATCCCCTGCCCATGGCTTTGTACCGACTAGAGAAGCCACCACGAGCTAGCTCCCATCCAACACAGGAAGCAAGTGGCGAAACTGGTGCAATGATTCTTTTTCCTAATTTGCTCCGATTGGGGAGTTATTTCTTATCTCGAATAGGTGGGTGTATTTGCTCACCTCGAAAATTGGCTTTGTTTGCTTACGATTGGGCCATCGGGGGTTCCAGTCTGTATGCTTTGCTTATGGACTTCTTGCTTCTCAGATAGGTGGGGGGTTAGTGCTCACGTCAAAATCATCGAATCAGGGTATTGTTCCTCCTCTACTCTAATTAATTAGGCCATTGGTATTTCATATGGATTGGGGATCGGGGCATGGTCACCGTTGTTCTGATTAGGGCATTTGGTCGGGTTCAATCTGGGTGTTCTTTTCTCTTTACTAACTATTGTAAACTTTAATTTATGGTAATGTTCAATGCATTTCGCATCACATTCTGTATGGAGAACAATGGGTTAGTGGCGTGCACGACCACTATGGAAAGGTATGGTCCTTTTAGTTCCCTAAAAAGTTGACTGAAAAAGTACTGTAGCAGTATATTCCTTGTGTTCTTCCATTTTTCCATGCCAGAAGTGGTTATCTGCAAACTGGATGTATCGATGTGCTATAGAAGTTGTCTCTGTCTGCATCATGTTTCTATGGAAGCCTCTTTAACACCATCTTGTTATTTATTTACTATAGCAGGGTGGTACATACCTGTGAACATGCGGTCCTCCAGGTGCGGCAAACAGGATGATACCCCAACATGCCATAGGATCAGGCAATACCACTACTCACCAAACAAGTGCAAGGCCACTGCCATCTAGGAGGTCCCGAATTAAAGATAAGGTTATTTTTTATTAATCCACTTACCATGGTGTAGTCTGATTTAATTATTATCCGCTTGGTTTCATGCATGCTTATCAGATGTTCAGAAACATATGTGTGATTTTATTAATTCTGGCACTGTGTTGATGTGAATACATATCTGGATATGTACTGACTGTCTCATACAGTCATATGACTACTACGGTATTAAACTGTTGAGCTTTGTTGCTATTTATGCAGATTGAAGTTGCTTTTGCCGAGGCTGAGGTTGCTATAGAGACTAGTAGATTGCTGATGCCCCCACCAAAAGAGGACATTGTCTAACATTGAGGAAGCGCAAATACAGTACACAGGTGGCCAGTGACCTCTCTAAGAAGTGGGTATAATTTGTAAATCCACAATTTCATATATTATTATTTTCTTTGTTATTGTTATCAGCTTTATCTTTACTCTTATCAGAAGTTCACGAACATTAAATCGGTTTGCTTTCCATGCAATGATTTTGCCTGGTATTATTAGATTTACATTCTCTTTACATAATTTAACCTTTCCACTTAATATCAGTGAGTACCACGCACCAGCTGCTCAGCCCTTTGTTCTATCGTCCTCCTGTCAAGCTTGTGGGTTGAAAGAGGGCCTTACATGCCCTTCAAAAGGAAGAGGGAAGAAAAATGCATGACCACCCTTCGCGAAGGGTATCCATGGTATCAAGTATGGTTTCCAAGTGGTTTAGAACGACTTGATGTAAGATCTTGTATCACTTTTCTTGAAGTCATCTTACTTTATCAATTTTCTCACGAAGGCTGTCTCTTTTGTCGCTCACACCATTATAAACAAGTTGTGCAGAAACAACAAGTTTCTAAATCTGTAAAGAAAGGGACCTAAAGGCACATGACAACTATAATATGTGGATGTCTCCCAGATGATAGCCAACACCTATTTGGATGGAGGAGGTTGGTCCAAGTATGTCAGTGAGAATGATCTAAAAAAGGGGGATGTGGTGTCCCTTTAATATATAAAGCGTGAGAAGATACTTGCAAGTCATTGTACACCTGTTCACCTAAGGACCAATGAATTTATTGCGAGTAAATGTTCTGTAACATTGTATTTTTTTTAAATGGGGAGCAAAGCCCCAATCTCTACATCAAACGATGCAGATGGCCTTTATTTATTATTAGAACCACATTGTTTGGTAAAGGCCATTCCAAAGATCATACAAACCGGAACCGCCAAAACAAAACACCGAGAAAAACGATAACCATAT
Source organism: Avena insularis (assembly GCA_023614405.1). Taxonomy (NCBI): domain Eukaryota; kingdom Viridiplantae; phylum Streptophyta; class Magnoliopsida; order Poales; family Poaceae; genus Avena; species Avena insularis. The sequence goes on along the minus strand of CM042694.1, from coordinate 280,190,643 downwards.
CGCCAGCTCCCCAACGAGATCTATCAAACACCTAGCTACCTGTTTCGACACCGCCCCATGGTCACTCACACTGTTACCACTCGCCAAGAGAAGCTAGAGTGCCTTGGTGCGGCGGCTCGAACTCAAGAAAATGGAGCCCTAGAACCGCACAACATATCCATGGAGCAGCACCGATGCACACGCTCCAGATGTCACCGCCTTCATTGTCTTCCGCCAACCCATCGTTAGCATGTAGATCGATGCGCAGACTCTCGCCACACCAGCTACCGACACCACTGTGGTGCCAAGCAGCACCAACCCCGCGTGCTAGCCGCTCAACCCCTCCTGCCACTTCCATCCTATGCTGCTCTACAGGTGATGCTCCCAGGAGAGAACGCGATACCGACACCACAGGACCGCAATCGCCCGACCCGACGATCTTAGGGTTTCCCCTAGACTAGCACGAGTGAGGTCGACACAAGGTGCACGGGGATGCCTTCATCAATGTACCAACATGGTAATGCCGCCATTACCTGCCAATGGCTCGGTTTTCACCGGCACCTAGGTCTTCCCGTCTCGCTGTTGGGACTGGAACATGGAACGTGAGATCAGCCAATCCAGCCGTAGGCCGGCCACCTTCGACGGAGAAGATGTCCACCTCCATAAAACCTAGGGCCTCCACCTAGGGCTTCCTCGTGATGCAAAGTGGACCACAGAAGATCTCCGAACGAGACTGGCCAATGTCGAGGAGGCGAAGAAGTTGGCGATCTAGGAACCCTAGATCTCGCCATCATTGGCACCGCGTAGCCCAGAGTGCTGCTGCTAGAACTCATCGGCCACCGCCCACTCGCCATCACTATATTAGTTCCACAGGAGAGCGGCCGCCGTTTCTCGGAACTCGACCCGGCGCCGCCATGGAAGGGGCACGCGTGAGGGTTGGGGCCCATCGCTGCCGCGTGGCTAGAACTTTGTCCAGTGATAGATCTAGGAGCGGTGGAGAGGAGGGGACGCATGAGGGGGTTGTTGGCTAGGGTGGGGGCAATGACCCGTTGCGGCGGTGGCGGTGCCACACAGATTTAGGAGGAGGAGGGGTCAGGAGGAGGAGGAGGCGGAGGAGGGCTATGTACCGTTGTCTTGTACTCATCATATGACTCTGGCCACTTCTGCGATCTGCTTCCCCTTATGTACCCCAAGAAGGAATCCAGGATCAACATGCTGGCACCGATAGCAGCCCCAGCTCCTGAAATGACACCTGTTGACCAAATTAGGAGAAAGAATAGAGGTAGTAACTTAATGGGATTTTTATTTTCATGCCCTTGGTTCCTTAGTTGCTAAACTTTTCCTCACCTTTTCCCATGCGCTTCTCTGAAACTTTCACAAAGAGCTCGAATGGTAGCAGCCGTTAGGTTGACCATTATGTTGACTTGTGGGGCCATGCCGTGTGGGACTGTGTGGGGCCGGTAGGTCGGCACCACATTATGCTGACATGTGGGGCCGTGTTATGTGGTACCATGGGGGGCCGTATGTGGCATGTAGGTTAGGACCGCTTTTGGTAGTGCGCACCAGTGGGTTCTGTCTCTCTCGTCCAAATTGGCAGTTTCCTTTTTTTGATCGTTAATTGGCGGTTTTGAGAGCGCCTTTTTCCTCTCTCTCTCACTAACAGTTATGTTTATTTTTTCCCAAATTGGTAGAAAATATAGATAAGCTTATCTCTTCAATCATTCATTCCCTTTGGCCCTCATTTTTGCCCAACCAGGTTGAAAATCTAGAGCAGGAAATCACACCAGCAACATAAATACATTCAGAAATAAAAAACAAATGTCGATAAGCTACTCAGATTATCTAATATAAGATATATTAGCGATAGATAGTAGGGTACTTAACAAGGTTCAGTACATTCGCTACTCAGCAGCCAACACACAACATATAAAAACAAAAGAAGCTGCTTTACAGCAGTAGTAGCACACATGTTAAGCGCCTCCTGGCCTCCGCCTCTTTCCTCTGGCGCTTCTTCCACTTCTTGTTGCCCTGTCCCTCGATATTGGGAACCTTGCGCTTGATCGGAGGCATGCAACCCTCTGTGATGGCCTCCTACTGGAGGTTGCGGAGGTGAATGTCGAGCACCTTATGCTTAGTAAAGAAGGTGTGTATGTTCATAGTCCCGCCGACATTGGGTTGCAGGAGCTCACGTCCTTGGCATGCATCACGAGGCAGTTGAACTTAGTGGCATCGAGTCTCCTTTTGCAGAAGGGGCACCTGTAGACATCGCAAATGAAGTAGGCGCCGTACTGGCCTGACTACAGCCTCCTCAGCACCTGACGCATCTTGGTGTGCCTGGACTCATCGTCGTTGCAGACGTCGCTGCTCTACACATGTTGGAACAAATAGTAGTGTGAATGATAATAAGGACATGATTGCAATCACTTGGTTATTGGGATTGATTATTTGCATAAATTAATCGATTGAGATCCCATGATTATTTGTATAAATTAACCGAGTGGGTTAAATTCCCCAATCCCCAAATCTCAGACAAAATCAAATATTGATTCCAACTACAAATCAACGCTAGTATTAACTTGGAAATGCCCTAACTACAACTTGAAGCACAAATAAAATAGGATTGAAATGCGAATAGGTGGATTGATGAGTCCAAAATTTAAGCATTTTTACCTCTTGTTTTTGCATCAATAGAGTAGGGATTTTTGTATTTCACTATGCCTACGTGCGCTATTCCGTTCTTATTTCAACAGGATCCCAAACCACAAAGTCATAGATGAACTTATCAATTAGAGTTGTCATATTGTGTAATTATATGATATTTCTAAGTGATAAATGCCATTTTATGAATTTACCTTTGCAACTGGATGAATAACAAATAAGGATGAGGCATCAGCACCGATAACGACCACTGGTACGGGTAGAGCCAACCCATACCATCCACCCGTACTAGGTGCCATCGGGACCGCCTCGTCAAATAGTTTCTACTAGCGAAGATGAGAGAGAGATCTGACATTCACAACCACCAAAAACCATGAAACACCACATCCGAGAGGGATCTGAAGGAGGAACTTGGCTGGGGCAAAATCCCAGCTGCTTCGCGGATCATTGGAGGACAACGCATCATCCCCTTCACCATCAACCGATGCATCTTCATCACCACCATTACTCCATCTTTCATCTATTAGATCTTTTTTAATTATAAACCCAATTGTGGTTTGCATTAGATCTACCCCGTACTTTATTCCATCCATTTGATTATGATGATGTTGTTGATTCCTTCCATGAGTGAGTAGTTCCTTTGTTCTTGGGGAGATGGAGAAACCCTAGAACCACTATGAACTAGTAATGAAGATGATTTATTCTTGTGTCCATATGACTTGCCTGTCTCTGATATAATTATGACTTGTGTTTGATCTCTCTCTTTAGATGATATGTAGAAAGCTCTATGGATGTTCTCATGGACAACTTTGTTATGTATGGAACTGATTTTGAGCAATGTGTTTATAATATTAATAGAGTTTTGCAGCGGTGTAGACAAACTAAGCTGGTTCTAAATTGGGAGCACCACCGATTCATGGTAAGAGAAGGTATAGTTTTTGGTCATAGAGTTTCTATAAAGGGAATTGAGGTTGACGTTTCAAACCTTGTTACTTTAGAAAGGTTGCTAGTGGTGTATCCTACATCCCCGAGAGCGTTTTAGCCCTATTAAGTTCAACCACGCTTTCATACTATCTTGTAACTTGCTTTCTTTTACTTGTTTTAATTACTTTTCTGTAAACAACCAGAAACCATTCAAACACCCTTTACTTGAGATCAAAGACAACTTACAAGTATTCTTTGGTAGATAGTAACGAGGGGCATAAAGACCTTTACCAATAGGTCTTTGTGGGTTTGATATCTTTTCTTCAAAACTAGCTACAATTGATCTGTGCACTTGTAGTCATTAAGCTATTTTCTAGCGCCGTTGCCGGGGAGCTAAGCGCTTTTTTCTTTGTTCTTAGTTACTTATTTTACTCATTGTTTTACTAAAGTTGTTTACTAGGTTCAGGTAGGCACCATGGCTGCACTCGGGCTAATTAATCAGATCGATGCAAATGAATACCTCGGGAGATTCAATAGAGGATTAGTGAAAGAATTCTTGAGTGGGAGCGAACCAGAGTACGAGGTTAACCTTGTTTTATCGCTATTATTAAAGAAAAAACTTTTGCAGGAGATGACCCCGATGAGGATCCTTATAATCATTTAATGCACTTTACCGAGCTATGTTGTACTCTTAAATTGAGAGGCTATTCTGATGATGAAGTAAAACTTAAACTGTTTAGCCAATCTCTAACCAACACTGCTTTGGGTTGGTGTAGAATTTGCCCTGCAGAGAAAATTGATACCTGGGAAAAGCTAAAAATAGAATTTGTGTCACGATTCTTTCCCAAGGTAAAGATCACTAAGGTACGAAGGGCAATTACAAACTTTAAAAATCGCCGAGGCAAAGGTTTGGTAAGATCCTACAAAAGGTATAAGTCTCTACTTCACAAATGCCCCCATCATGATTTACCAGAATTGTATGTACTGCATATTTTCTATGGAGGACTTAATCAAGAAATTAAACACGAGCTTGACACGAATTCAGGAGGTTGTTTTATGGAGTTATCTATAATAAAAGCTTAGGAACTTTTAGAACGAATTCGCCGTAATAGAGAAACATGGGGATTTTATTTAGGAGGCAAAGGAAGTATAGAAATTGAATATGATTGTCTCAATGCTTATAAAGACTGGTAAGGTAAAAGAAACTGCTAATGATGTGGGACCCCTGGATTATTCATCCGAGAAATCCCTGTTATGCATACATCCACGTTCCCATGATCAGTGAGCCGTGGAACATAATCGATAGGTATCATTACAGCATCCGAAACATAACGAAATACAAGACTTACATAGGTGCCATTATGGCTACAACATCTTTAGCAGTAGAAACATCGCCAACCACCGAGCCCAATCGTGCCTCAACCTACAGGCAGTTGACTGGGAAGACGGCCTAGCTCGCTGGACGTCACCTTAAACTCCTGAAAGTCTGGCCAAGTAAATATCCAGGGACATAGCCGTGAGTACTTTGAATGTACTCGCAAAACCACTAGGATAGGTGAACAAGGGATATGCAATTTTGGCTGTGGCGAGATAGCTCTATCTGGGGTTGCTTTTGAAAAAGCCTATACTAACCTTTGAAGTTATGGCATCTCCATATCTTTGTTGAAAAAGAGTTTTGAAAACCATGCTTCTATTTTATAAATCCCGACATCTCCATGTCTTTGTTGAAAAAGAGTTTTGAAAACAGTTTTCATAGTAAAAACCCTTTTTAAACATCTTCAACCCCACAGGTCAAAACAAAGCTTTTGAACTCGGGTTCCCGCGGAATCGTCGTCCTCAGAGTACTTGTTTCCCAAACAAGCATAGTTTGGGTACTCCTAGCCATCACCTTTACAACCGTCCTTAACCGTGGCCACAGCTATTCGAATAGGTTATACTTTGCAGAGTTTGCACACTTTACCCACAAGAATCAATACATCCGCCGGGATTCAGCCACGGCCCACTACCACAGTAGATGGGGTTCCGGATAATCAAACCTAACTTTTCGCTTGTCTACACTAGCAAAGGCATGCTTTTCCTCTTGGGTTTGTTCTCCCCGGAAACGAGTATGTCGCTCCCAGCCATAGTCCTTCCTTCCGTACACGCGCATACCCAAGACGCAACTTGGCGTATACCTTAAATCTGGAGACTCCACTTCCTTCCGTACTACCTAAGTCATACCGTCCTTGGGAGACCAGATTGTTGCACCGGCCTCCTGCCAGTTCAGGCTCACTCTTGCCGAAGCAAGCGACAGGCTTCAGATCTGATCTGGGACGCCTGCCCGGTCTTCCATGGATTTCTCCCTATAAGCATGGTAGAAGTGCCTCGGCTAATGCGGACAAACTACGGGTTAAGCCCCAGCAACCTGGGGTAATGTGGTTGCACGGATAAAACTGTTCTAGTAAAGGCGTAGAACATCCCATCACATTTCCATTTCTTCTCATCACTATTTATTTTATTAAAACGTCCACTCGGAACGATGCCTCTTCCCAGGGTTTTACAAATCCGTTTTTGAAACATTTGTAGTGGGGAAAATCCCAAAACAGTTTATTTTCTCAAAACCGGGGTTTCTAAGGAGACAGGATGCTAATCATCATACTCTCGGTCTAAAGGGGATAAATGATGGGTTCATCAGGGTGGTGCCTCGAAGGTCATGAAATCATAACTTGGAGGAGCCAAGTTACTACCGCAATAGTTGTAAAACAAGACATGCAGGTAAATAATGCAATTTATAAAGAGGATACAAAAGCAGGTAAAAGAGAGTAGGACATATAGCAGAGTTCAGGAATGGTGGCTTGCCTGTGATCAGCAATAAGTCCCTAGAATTCTTCAGATGACCAAGAATACCCAATAATATATAATAAAAAGAAACCCCTTCCTTCTTGTCGTCAGACACTCACACTATCGTCGTCATTGGGTACACATGCAAGGAGACAATATCACAATAAATACAAGGCATACCACATCAAATCATAGAGCAAACAAACATAAACATTACTACTGGACTTGGGAGGGTTTGGGAGAAGTTGGATTCAAATGGTGGAATTTACTAGATTGCCACTAGAGTGGTTTTCTCTTGGAAGATAGTTGTCAAGGCTAGATATAAGGAACTTGGATTAGGGATCTGGGGTCAGTAGGTTATTAAATGGATAACCATGACATCCTCAGATAGGTCTTGTCAAAACAAAACCCAGACAAGTGGTTTCACTTGATTATCAATTTTCTAGAATTAGTTAGGCTTTTTAAAGTGGAATAAACTCTAGTTTAAGGAAATAATTCACCAGAAGAGTTCTGGATCTCCAAAAATTATTTCCTTGGATGGTTTGGTAGTATTTCATGTAATGAACCACCTAGAGTTGGAATCTTGTCAAAATAATTAACAGAATGCCCTCAGGAAATTCCCAAAAACAGTTCTATAGACAATTTGTCTTTTTCAGCAGATTTAATCTACAGCAGATTTTGAGTTGATTCCAAAGACACAGGGTAGGCATTGAGGATACCTTTCTGTAGAAATTGGAATCAAGAAATTTGGATTAGGAAAACTACTGTGGTGATTTATATAGTGAAAATACCACATTCAGAAGTATTTAATTCACTTATAAATCTACAGAAGCTCAAAAAGAGTGATCACCTAGGGTTGGGTAGATATGGCTATAGCTCATCCATGAGAGTTGGAAATGGGTCAATTGTACTCAAGGTCTGGTCTAGGGAATTTTCTAAAGGCAGAAAGTCTCTGTTTTTGTTAAATGTGCTACAACAACTCCAAAGCTCCACTTGGTATGGGGCTGGGGTGGCATGAAGGGTACCACTGATACCTTTCAGTGCAAAGTGGTTTTGTTCAAAATGGAGTTGTAAAACTACCAGTAGGACTTTAGGAGTGTTTTAGATACCTTATAGATATTGATTTAATATAAAGAATCTATACATATTCTGGGCTATCCAAAGGTACTGAGTGTTAGATAAAATATACATGTACCTAGGAAAATTTAGATCTGGCCGCTTTGTGTTGATTTCTATTTTTAAAAGGATTTAAACCAAATAGTCAAAACAGATCTAGTGGAGAAATATTAAAGAAGAAATGGGAGACGGGCTGGTTTTCCAGGGGATGTTGGGCCACCGGGGAGGATTCATCCCACCGGCACTGGCTCGTGCGGGAGGAGGCGCTTTTGAACCCGACAGGTGGGGCCCCGCTGAACAGGTATTAGAGGATCTATACCGTCCGCGCGAAGAGGATCCGACAACGTGGCCTCGTCTTCAACCTCTAGCCTAGGGCGCACAGATCTGAAACCCTACCACGCAGAGGGAGATCCCAGGGGCTCACCTGAGGCCTTGAGGGCGACCGTGGCTTGGCAGGGGAGACGCGGCTCTCCACGGCAGTTCAGGAGAGGGGCGGCAACATGCTGTTCGCTTTAGGGGAGGGGCTCGCGCGACGTCCGCCGAGGGGGTAGCTGCGGGAGCTCACGGGAGCTTCTTCCAGGGATGCTGCATGTTGAAGTAAAGAGGAGGGTCAGGCTAGACTTGAGGAGTATATCAGTCCAGTGCAAGAACTAGAGGGAAACAGGGAGTAGGGAGAGAGCTATCCTCAGATTTGTGCCATGGCCGAGAGTTCTTCTCTCCTTTCTCGGGCAAGACAGGGAAAGGGAGAGGAGTGGCTCTGGGTGGTGTTCAGTGGAAGGGAAAGGGGAGAAAATGAGTCGAGGCAGGGGTGCTGGGGTGGCCCGAGGCCTTATATTCCAGGAGGGAGGAGTAGATGGAGTAAAAGACCATCTAGGCCAAGGGGGGAGGGTTGCTGGCCAGGGATTGGTCCAGGAGGGAGGTGGAGAGCGGCAGTATGGGGATTTGTCGTGAAGGGGCAGAGTGGGGTGCTGTGGTGATTTATTGTGGCAAATCCTTGTAAGATCTTTGATGTCTCTCTCTCCTTCTACTAGTACAAGGGCAATATGGGTAAATGGGTGGGGTGGTGCTACAGTGGTGGTCGGCCAGTGGGGTGTCCTAGTGCTGAGGATGAGGATTGAGCAGGGTTTGGTAGAAAAAGGAAGTGCTTAGAGTGGGGATTTGCTTAATTGACAAATATTGATCTAATAGATGGTTGTGAAGGAAGTCCAAAATCTTGCATTGGACCAGAGGATAAAATGGTACTCGTAGGTAGATAATGTCAAGTTGGACTTCTAGGATTTAATTGGGATTTTTATGTGGAGTTTAAGTCCACATAAATCCATTTACTCAAAAAGGACAGAAGTGATATCTTGGTGATCATTGGAGCCATTGGGCAAGGATGGATTTTGGTGTGGAAGGGTCCCAAATGTGAATACACACTTAGGGGAATTATCCCAAGATTTATTGAGGCTTAAAAGTGATTAAAACAATAATTATTCCAATTCAGCCATTTAAGAAAATGGACAAAAAGAAATAATTAAGCTTATCAAAAATATTTATTTTTGAGATGGAAAGATAGGCTATGTGTTGTGGGACTCACATGAGTCAAAAGTTGGGGAAGTGGTTTGGTAAAAACCAAACTTTCCCTTATGGGGGGAGTTTTGGAGATTTTGACTATTTATGAAATTAAATAGTTTTGGGGCCATAGTAATTATGGATAATCTTTGATAAATATTGTTGATCAAGGTAGGTGATGTGGACAAGGTATATCCATCATCTGAAACCTTGTGTAAAGGAAATCCAAGTTGGAAAGGATGGAAAACAAGGAGTTGATGATCTAGGGTGGTGTTATTTTTATACCACCAAAACATGCTTGCATCTTGGAGCTTAGACGTCACCTTGGTGCAAGGGATAGATGGATAGGTAGACCAGGTCATGTAGAGGATCATGGCAGGAGGAGTTTGAATTAATTGTATTTGAGGTGATCTTGAAGTGATAGCAAACTTTGTTGAAATTAAGGTTGCCATGCAAAATGAGTCATGATGCCTTATAAACCATGTGGGTTTAGGCAGCACAGAGATCCACTTGGGGGAAGTGAAGTAGGCTCTGATAGACATCAATGAGTAGAACACAACCATGCAGAGAGTTGGTCCATAGGAGATTGGGTGGTGGTAGGAGCTTCTAGCAAAGTAGGCATGATGACTAGATTTGCAGGAAATATTATTTTCTTGTCTGCAAAACCATCATGGACAAGTCGTTTTGAGGAGGATCTAGCCAAAGGAAAATGTGGGCATTGGTAGTCCTTAGGATGTATAACAAGATGGTTCAGGTGCATTTCCAAAAATGCACATGGTTTGAGAAAAGGAGGCATTCCAAAAGGTGATTCTGAAACTGTTTCCAGACTTAGTCAAATTGGCAGTTTTGAGAAATGTGATTACAGTATGAGAGGGAAAGATCATGGAGGGGTTGCAAGGTATCAGAGCTTAACTAAAGGGGTGATATGGAAGTGTAGAGTTAGTAGAAGAGATGCATGCTTGATATTGGTCTTCAAGGACTTGAGAACATCTAGAATGGAGATCCTCAGAATTGATCTGGTTGAGGGTTTTAGATGGTCACCTAGTGGCTAGCCATCAAGGTTTGCTTTCTTGCTTAGGGATTGAGGAATTTGGGAACCTCGTGATCCTAGTGATGAGCTCCTAGAGTAGCTCATACTACTTCCTAAGCAAACAAGTCAATCAGGAGATCAAAGCAACTCATCAGACAACAGATCAAGGAAACTCATCTTATAACTATTCCAACTAATACTAGGGTTACCATCAAGCTCAGCTTGAGGTAAGGTTGGGCATTTTGAAGAGGTTGAGTTTTGAATAAGATGAGGGTTCTTGGTATCTTTACCAAGAGTAGAATTCAAATGCTTTGAGAAGAGGTTTTGGTAAAGCTAGAAATAAGATTAGTTGAGTGCTCTGTCTTGAAAACATAAGGAGATTGTATTATATATTTCTCCATAGTTTTGCTAATTAGAAACTACCAAAAATAGTTTTGGTTACATAGGCATCTTGTCTCCTGTTTTGAAATGCCAGAACATTTGAGAATATGTAAAGCAAGCCAAGATAGTTTTGGTAAATAGCTTTTGCCAACTGAGGTTGAGGTAGGGAGTGTCCTAAGGTACACTTCATAAGCACAAGTGCAAACAAAAAACAAGCTAGGACTGCACTAAAGCACAAGAAAAAGTTTTTGTTCCCCCTGATTTTTGAAATCTGGACAACTAATCAGGGTTGCTGAAATTGGGATGTTACAGACCTTTCCGCCTTAAAAGAATCTCGTCCCGTGATTCGGGAGAGTATGGTTAGGGGATTTTGTCGGTGTTAAGTCCATGTGTTCCTTGCGGGCTAACTTGTCGACTTTGTCTTCAAGCAGAACCATCTTGATAGCAGGGTTGAACTCCAATCTTCTTGAAACTCGGAGGTCGAGTTGGCCTCCACCATGGTTGCAGGGAGGGATCTTCTTTCGATAAGGGTCCATGGCGCTTCTGTTAAGTAGGTTGTTGCATCCAAGTTTGTGACTAGTCTGTGCTCTGAGATTTGAGTCTTCGGTTCACACGGTCGGGCAGAGAGGTTACCTATTTTGTAGGAAAGATGTAGTCTTTCCCCCTTAGGATTGGAATTGGGTAGGTCGAAGATTTACAAATAGGGGACTTTCTTAGGAGGGTGGCAAAAGAGGGTTATCAAGGTAGAGTACATTGACTTAAGAGAGGGTATCAACCAAGGTGGCGTTCTAGGTCGGAGCATGGACTAATTTACTACAGATGACATTCGTCGACTATCGAGAAGTCCTGGAGTGGGTGATAGGGGCTTCTCTCTGGGTCTATACTTCCACGAGGCGCTGTCACCTAGGAGGGCGCTGGATATCTTCAGTCTTGAGCTGCGTGGTAGCGAGCGGTAGGGTGACCATATTTTTTGAGGGAGGGGGCCTTGGATGTCTTCGAGCTTCTCTTTCGCGGAAGTCTTGGCAGATTCTCTCTCGGGACAATCTCGGCGGAAGTGACCGGGTAGTCCACACGCGAAGCAGGGGTTCTTCTTCCGTCGTAGTCGAGTTGACGATGATTCTAGGCCGACATCGGGAGGTTGACAGGCCTTGCCAATGAGGGGATATATTGGGCATTGGACGGGGACATGGTCTTGGCCTTCGCAGAGGAAACAAGTGATAAGTCGGGTTGGGCAAGCTTGGGGTGAATGGGGTTCTCCATAGTTTGGGGCAGTGGCCGGAACATCTATTGGCTAGGTGCCCTTCGTCTCCGTAGCGACTACATGCCTTCTTCGAGCTTCCGGTCTTCATGGCCATCTTGGGGGAGGTCTTAGTGGTGGCAGACGCTTCGGGTTGGGTCTGATGCAACGACTTGGGTAAAACACGCAAAAAGGAACAATTCAAGCAAGCATAGCAATCAAGGAAGTCATTACATAACAAACCAAGTCTGCACCCGAGGGGGATGATAGTACTTAGACATTACAAAACGCATTCAGGGACGATGCATGATTCTACCCTATTGCTAGTTGGGTGCATACCGTGACGTGGGTGATTACTTGGAGGGTGCATCTGCGGAGCCTTGGATAGCTTCGGTGGTATCCAACTACTGCAGATCCTCTAGGGTTTGCGGGATATTCAGCTCGTCTTCGGTGAAGGTGAGAGTGGTGCCTTCCTGTGGTGCAGGGTTGGAGGTGGACTCGGTCGGCGCGGGTGACTAGACAAATGGGGGGGTACTCATTGAGGAAGGAGAGTTCTTCGTTAGTCACGGGATTCTCGTCTTCAGGGGTTGTGAAGTTGCTCTTCAAAGGGCCAGAAACTATCTCCGACAATGATGCGCTCTGAGCGGAAAGAGGCCATCTACAGCAGATTTGCGAGATGGGGTTGGGGTTAGTGACAGTGTGTAGGGTTTTAAGCTTAGGAAATCATATTAATTCAAGTGGTTTTCAAAATCAGAGGGGGAGAAGACATAAGCACTTTTGCAAGTAGTCATATTTTCTCCCTTGTCTTTTTGAAAATAGGTTTGTCGTTTCCTGTCTAACGTCCATGCTAACTAAGGTCTCCTACAGTCAGGATGGCTCTGATACCAAGTCTGTGGGACCCCCGGATTATTCATCCGAGAAATCCCTGTTATGCATACATCCACATTCCCATGATCAGTGAGCCATGGAACATAACTGACAGGTATCATTACAGCATCCGAAACATAACGAAATACAAGACTTACATAGGTGCCATTATGGCTACAACATCTTTAGCAGCGGAAACATCACCAAGCGCAGATCCCAATCGTGCCTCAACCTACAGGCAACTGACTAGGAAGACGGCCTAGCTCGCTGGACGTCACCTTAAACTCCTGAAAGTCTGGCCAAGTAAATAGCCAGGGACACAGCCGTGAGTACTTTGAATGTACTCGCAAAACCACCAGGATAGGTGAACAAGGGATATGCAATTTTGGCTGTGGCGAGATAGCTCTATCTGGGGTTGCTTTTGAAAAAGCCTATACTAACCTTTGAAGTTATGACATCTCCATATCTTTGTTGAAAAAGAGTTTTGAAAACCATGCTTCTGTTTTATAAATCCCGACATCTCCATGTCTTTGTTGAAAAAGAGTTTTGAAAACAGTTTTCATAGTAAAAACGCTTTTTAAACATCTTCGACCCCACGGGTCAAAACAAAGCTTTTAAACTCGGGTTCCCTCGGAACCGTCGTCCTCAGAGTACTTGTTTCCCAAACAAGCACAGTTTGTGTACTCCTAGACATCACCTTTACAACCGTCCTTGACCATGGACATGGCTATTCGAATAGGTTATACTTTGCAGAGTTTGCACACTTTACCCACAAGAATCAATACATCCACCGGGATTCAACCACGGCCCACTACCACTTTAGATGGGGGTCCGGATAATCAAACCTAACTTTTCGCTTGTCTACACTAGCAAAGGCATGCTTTTCCTCTTGGGTTTGTTCTCCCCAGCAATGAGTATGTGGCTCCTAGCCATAGTCCTTCCTTCCATACACGCGCATACCCAAGCCGCAACTTGGCGTATACCTTAAATCTCGAGACCCCACTTCCTTCCGTACTACCTAAGTCATACCGTCCGCGGGAGACCCAATTGTTGCACCGGCCTCCTGCCAATTCAGGCTCACTCTTGCCAAAGCAAGCGACAGCCTTCAGATATGATCTGGGACGCCTGCCCGGTCTTCCAGGGATTTCTCCCTATAAGCATGGTAGAAGTGCCTCGGCTAATGCGGACAAACTACGGGTTAAGCCCCAGCAACATGGGGTAATGTGGTTGCGCGGATAAAATTGTTCCAGTAAAGGCGTATAACATCCCATCACATTTCCATTTCTTCTCATCACCATTTCTTTTATTAAAACGTCCACTCGGAACGATGCCTCTTCCCAGGGTTTTACAAATCCCTTTTTGAAACATTTGTATTGGGGAAAATCCCAAAACAATTTATTTTCTCAAAACCGGGGTTTCCAAGGAGGTAGGATGCTAATCATCATACTCTCGGTCTAAAGGGGATAAATGATGGGTTCATCGGGGTGGTGCCTCGAAGGACATGAAATCATAACTTGGAGGAGCCAAGTTACTACCACAATAGTTGTAAAACAAGACATGCAGGTAAATAATGCAATTTATAAAGAGGATACAAAAGCAGGTAAAAGAGAGTAGGACATATAGCAGAGTTCAAGAATGGTGGCTTGCCTGTGATCAGTAATAAGTCCCTGGACTTCTTCAGATGACCAAGAATACCCAATAATATATAATAAAAAGAAATCCCTTCCTTCTTGTCGTCAGACACTCACACTATCGTCGTCATTGGGTACACATGCAAGGAGACAATATCACAATCAATACAAGGGATACCACATCACATCATATATCAAACAAACATAAAGATTACTACTGGACTTGGGAGGGTTTGGGAGAAGTTGGATTCAAATGGTGGAATTTACTAGATTGCCACTAGAGTGGTTTTCTCTTGGAAGATAGTTGTCAAGGCTAGATATAAGGAACTTGGATTAGGGATCTGGGGTCAGTAGGTTATCAATGGATAACCATGGCATCCTCAGATAGGTCTTGTCAAAACAAAACCCACACAAGTGGTTTCACTTGATTATCAATTTTCTAGAATAAGTTAGGCTTTTTAAAGTGGAATAAACTCTAGTTTAAGGAAATAATTCACTAGAAGAGTTCTGGAGCTCCAAAAATTATTTCCTTGGATGGTTTGGTAGTACTTGATGTAATGAATCACCTATAGTTGGAATCTTGTCAAAAGAGTTACCAGAATGCCCTCAGGAAATTCCCGAAAATAGTTCTGTAGACAATTTGTCTTTTTCACCAGATTTAGTCTACAGCAGATTTTGAGTTGATTCCAAAGACACAGGGTAGGCATTGAGGATATCTTTCTGTAGAAATTGGAACCAATAACTTTGGATTATCACAACTACTGTGGTGATTTATCTAGTGAAAATACCACATGCAGAATTATTTAATTCACTTATAAATCTACAGAAGCTCGAAAATAGTGATCTCCTAGGGTTGGGTAGATATGGGTATAGCTCATCCATGAGAGTTGGAAATGGGTCAATTGGACTCAAGGTTTGGTCTAGGGAATTTTCTAAAGGCAGAAAGTCTCTTTTTTTGTTAATTGTGCTACAACAACTCCTAAGCTCCACTTGGTATGGGGCTGGGGTGGCATGAAGGGTACCACTGATACCTTTCAGTGCAAATTGGTTTTGTTCAAAATGGAGTTGTAAAACTACCAGTAGGACTTTAGGAGTGTTTTAGATACCTTCTAGATATTGATTTAATATAAAGAATCTATACATATTCTGGGCTATCCAAAGGTACTGAGTGTTAGAGAAAATATACATGTACCTAGGAAAATTTAGATCTGGGCGCTTTGTGTTGATTTCTATTTTTAAAAGGATTTAAACCAAATAGTCAAAACAGATCTGGTGGAGAAATATTAAAGAAGAAATGAGAGACAGGCTGGTTTTCCAGAGGAAGTTGGGCCACCGGGGAGGATTCGGCCCAACAGCACTGGCTCACACAGGAGGAGGCGCTTTTGAACCCGACGGGTGGGGCCCTGCTGTTAGTGGAGGTGGGCGGCTGAACAGGTATCAGAGGATATGGATCGTCCGCGCGAAGAGGATCCGACGGCGTGGCCTCGTCTTCAACCTCTGGCCTAGGGCGCACATATCTGAAACCCTAGCACGCAGAGGGAGATCCCAGGGGCTCACCTGAGGCCTTGAGGGCGACCGTGGCTTGGCGGGGTAGAAGCGGCTCTCCACGGCGGTTCCGGAGAGGGGCGGCAAGGTGTTGTTCGCTTCAGGGGAGGGGCTCGCGCGACGTCGACCGAGGGGGTAGCTTCAGGAGCTCACCAGAGCTGCTTCTAGGGATGCTACATGTTGAAGTAAAGAGGAGGGTCAGGCCAGACTTGAGGAGTATATCAGTCCAGTGCAAGAACTAGAGGGAAAGAGGGAGTAGGGAGAGATCTATGGTCAGATTTGTGCCATGGCCGAGAGAGTTCTTCTCTCCTTTCTCGGGCAAGACAGGGAAAGGGAGAGGAGTGGCTCTGGGTGGTGTGCAGTGGAAGGGAAAGGGGAGAAAATGAGTCGAGGCAGGGGTGCTGGGGTGGCCCGAGGCCTTATATTCTAGGAGGGAGGAGTAGATGGAGTAAAATACCATCTAGGACAAGGGGGAGAGGGTTGCTGGCCAGGGATTGGTCCAGGGGGGAGGTGGAGAGGGGCAGGATGGGGTTTTGGTCGTGTAGGGGAAGAGTGGGGTGTTGTGGTGATTTATTGTGGGAAATCCTTGTAAGATCTTTGATGTCTCTCTCTCCTTCTACTAGTACAAGGGCAATATGGGTAAATGGGTGGGGTGGTGCTACAGTGGTGTGGCTTCCACTAGGGGTGTCCTAGTGCTGAGGATGAGGATTGAGCAGGGTTTGGTAGAAAAAGGAAGTGCTTAGAGTGGGGATTTGCTTAATTGACAAATATTGATCTAATAGATGGTTGTGAAGGAAGTCCAAAATCTTGCATTGGACCAGAGGAGAAAATGGTACTGGTAGGTAGATAATGTCAAGTTGGACTTCAAGGATTTAATTGGTATTTTTATGTGGATTTTAAGTCCACATAAATCCATTTACTCAAAAAGGACAAAATTGATATCTTGGTGATCATTGGATAAATTTCCATTGGGCAAGGATGGATTTTGGTGTGGAAGGGTCCCAAATGTGAATACACACTTAGGGGAATTTTCCCAAGATTTATTGATGCTTAAATGTGATTAAAACAATTATTATTCCAATTCAGCCATTTAAGAAAATGGGCAGAAAGAAATAATAAAGCTTCCCAAAAATATTTATTTTTGAGATGGAAAGATAGGCTATGTGTTGTGGGACTCACATCAGTCAAAAGTTGGGGAAGTGGTTTGGTAAAAACCAAACTTTCCCTTATGGGGGGAGTTTTGGAGATTTTGACTATTTATGAAATTAAATAGTTTTGGGGCCATAGTAATTATGGATAATCTTGGATAAATCTTGGAGATCAGGGTAGTTGATGTGGACAAGGTATATCCATCATATGAAACCTTGTGTAAAGGAAATCCAAGTTGGAAAGGATGGAAAACAAGGAGTTGATGATCTAGGGTGGTGTTATTTTTATACCACCAAAACATGCTTGCATCTTGTAGCTTAGATCTCACCTTGGTGCAAGGGATAGATGGATAGGTAGACCAGGTCATGTATATGATCATGGCAGGAGGAGTTTGAATTAATTGTATTTGAGGTAATCTTGAAGTGATGGCAAACTTTGTTGAAATTAAGGTTGCCATGCAAAATGAGTCATTATGCCTTATAAACCATGTGGGTTTAGGCAGCACAGAGATCCACTTGGGGGAAAGTGAGGTAGGTTCTGATAGACATCAATGAGTAGAACACAACCATGCAGAGAGTTGGTCCATGGGAGATTGGGTGGTGGTGTGAGCTTCTAGCAAAGTAGGCATGATGACTAGATTTGCAGGAAATGTTATTTTCTTGTCTGCAAAACCATCATGGACAAGTAGGTTGGAGGAGGATTTAGCCAAAGGAAAATGTGGGCCTTGGTATTCCTTAGGATGGTTAACAAGATGGTTCAGGTGCATTCCAAAAATGCACATGGTTTGCGAAAAGAATGTGACTAGAGTATGAGAGGGAAAGATCATGGAGGGGTTGCAAGGTATCATAGCTTAACTAAAGGGGTGATATGGAAGTGTAGAGTGACTAGAAGAGATCCATGCTTGATATTTGTCTTCAAGGACTTGAGAACATCTAGAATGGAGATCCTCTGAATTGATCTGGTTGAGGGTTTTAGATGGTCACCTAGTGGCTAGGGATCACATCAAGGTTTGCTTTCTTGCTTAGGGATTGAGGAATTTGGGAACCTCGTGATCCTAGTGATGAGCTCCTAGAGTAGCTCATACTACTTCCTAAGCAAACAAGTCAATCAGCAGATCAAAGCAACTCATCAGACAGCAGATCAAGGCAACTCATCTGATAACTATTCCAACTACTAATAGGGTTACCATCAAGCTCAGCTTGAGGTAAGGTTGGGCATTTTGAAGAGGTTGAGTTTTGAATAAGATGAGGGTTCTTGGTATCTTTACAAAGAGTAGAATTCAAATGCTCTGAGAAGAGGTTTTGGTAAAGCTAGAGATAAGATTAGTTGAGTGCTCTGTCTTGAAAACATAAGGAGATTGTATTATATATTTCTCCATAGTTTTGCTAATTAGAAACTACCAAAAATAGTTTTGGTTACATAGGCATCTTGGCTCCTGTTTTGAAATGCCAGAACATTTGAGAATATGTAAACCAAGCCAAGATAGTTTTGGTAAATAGCTTTTGCCAACTGAGGTTGAGGTAGGGAGTGTACCAAGGTACACTTCATAAGCTAAAGTGCAAACAAACAACAAGCAAGGACTGCACTAAAGCACAAGAAAAAGTTTTTGTTCCCCCTGATTTTTGAAATCTGGACAACTAATCAGGGTTGCTGAAATTGGGATGTTACAAATGAATTGCAGCTTAATGATGATATTGTCTTGCAAATCCTTCAGTCTTTTACAGAACATATTGAAGCTCCAAAGAAGGACTAGCTACATTATACTCCACCACCTGAGCCAGTCAATGAAGAAGAACCAATAATCATGGCCCCTATCGAGCCAATGAGGGAGGTGCCTTGGTATGTTGAACCCCTTCCTTTTCTAAGGATGGTGAGAAAACACATGATGGCTCTGCAAATTGAGGATCAACACAAAGAGGAAGAATTATTTATCAAGGAGCTAGAATAAGGAACACTAATGAGTAAAACCAAGGAGGGAAGTGAACCACAGGAAGATGCATCAATAAAATAAGATATTTTGACCATGTTTGCACATTGCAACGGAATTGAACTAGATTCCAAAGCCTCGCAATTTGTTGAAGGAAAGTTAAATGCCAAAGAAGTGGGTATATCCTTATGTCGTGGTATGGAACACGGCAGTGCCATCGGGGATGGCATGAGAGGGGACAATCAGGATGCTATCGGTGGCTACTCGCAACGGGTTGGCCACAGATACTGCAGAAACAATGATGTACCTAGGTTCAGAGCCCTCTTGTCGAGGTGAAGCTCCTACTCATGCAAGGATCCACTATAAGGGGAGGAAGTGGTCAATAGAAGTGCTCCTTAAGATGTTTCCCTAGCTACTCTCGAGGACTAGAGGAAGATGAATTACATGACTTGGAGATTCTGTCTATCTTCTAACTTGTTATTCCTTACCTAGAACCCTAGCACTAACCCCCCATGTATACTGCTAGAAGGGTAGGTTACAATGTGGGCTCTAGGGTTTACTGTTTGGGGCTTTGGGTTTACAAGGCGGGTCGGCTGGCCGGGGACAGCCGGTGGTCCTGTGTCTTGGTAAAGCTTCAGTACGGGTGGGGACAGTGCCCCAATGTCTTAGCGCATCCGCTTTGGGGGTCACCCGGCGCTTTAGCCATCAGCTAGGTGCTTTATCCGTCAGCTGGGACTTTGTTCGTCATCTCTCCAGCCTTAGTGCTTTGGCACCTTTGTCAGGTAGCGCCAGCCTGTCCGGTCAAGGGTGCGCTAAGCAAGGAGCGTTACCCTCCCCCGTACCATTGGCCAACGGATCCGAGTCAGCCGGGCGGAGGTGTCCACCCAGTCGGCTATCCTGGCAATGCCTAGACGGGCCAGTCGGGGAATCTTGATGTGGACCGGGTGAAGCGGATCACCCGGTTGAGGCTCTTTGTCTTATGGCCATCCGACCAACTTTTCCAGGAGCCGGCCAGTTAGCACTGGCATGGCCTACCCGAGGGTCATCCCCCGACACTAGTCCCCGAGCGTGTTGGGGCTTTGTGCTGCGGAGAAGCTCCTGTGTGCTCATTGGCTGGTCATGAAATGATTGTTGTTTAAAACTATGCGATGAATTTGTCTTGTAGTGCTTGTCGTTTCCCAGCTTGAGATGCCCACTTTCCTGGCTGGAGTTCACCGACTACGGGTCCAGTAGCCCACCCACGGGGTGTGAGTGGTGATCCGTCTCCCGGCCACTACGCCCGACAGGGGAGACAAAACTGCAAGTTGATGACGTCAGTGTTGTCACGCATCACGTCAGTTTTACTTCTTGGCCTCTGTCGCTGCAGTTTTGGTAACCGCACACACGCCTTCATTAGAGCGGTTTCTCAGGGATCATGCACGCGTTTGGCCTTCGTAGTAACGCCAACAGGATCTTATGTGGCACTTTCCTTGGCGCAATTGATCCGGCACCGAAACGTCGAGGGGGTAGTGGGGTAGTTCTTGCGCTATGTGGCATTTGGGAGTGCAAGAGGCGCGGCTTGCCCTGCCTCGATAAATAGGGGCGCTAGGGAGGGGCCTCTCCCCTATCTCGCCTTCTTCCTGCTCTTGCTGCCCCTTGTGCCCCTTGTGCCTTTTCGCCACTATGCTCTCATGGACTTTTGCGCTTCAGCTTCCTTTGAGTGATGGTGCCGCCGCTCCTATAACACAATGACGAGGCCTCGCTTCTTTAGCACGGCTACTGCGCTTGCCAAGATGCTCCCTGAGAAAGCGGGCGGTTGGTGTGGCTCATATGTCACCGATGATCTGGTGGAGAAGTACCGACAGGGGAGATTCCTTCCATCGGAGCGCTTGGTGATGCACTGCCTTGCACCGGAGGGGGAGCGGTTCCCCAATCCGCGGCCTGGGGAGGCTATCGTCTTCCTCAGCCACTTCGCCTGCGGCCTCGGCCTGCCCTTGAGTAGGTTCGTCCTGGAGTTGATGGTCTCCTTCGACCTCTAGCTCCACCATCTCGGCGCCAACACGATCGTGCAGCTGACGCATCATGCGGCCTGCTTTGAGGCCTACCTGGGCGTTCTCCCTGATGTGGCGAACGTCTTGGATTTCTTCAACTTCAAGGTCCAGGTGGTAGGCAAGGGGGGACCCCTAACAGAGACCGTCTGTTGCGCCATGTACCCGAGGCTGTCGTCGCAGATGCCACGGCTGGAGATGCTACATACCGTCAAGCTGTGGCAACTCTTATACTTCTATGTGCACAACCACACTAACATCGACTAGATCAAGGTGCCAGTGTTCTCCAACGTCCCCTCCAACAGAAGGCCTAGTCCATCTAGAACTTGGGCGCCCAGGCCGACATGGAGCGGATCGCCGCCCGGGTGGTGGTACTACTGGAGGAGGAGCGGCTCGTTGCCCAGGACATCGTGCTGTCCTGGATGACGAACCGCATGCTTTCACTGTAGCAGCGGTCGCACAAGATCTGCCACTTGTCCGGGCCGCTAGATCCCACCCGGGTATCTCAGCTGGAGGTTCCGTTCGTGGCCCTTCGAGAGTGGCTTGCCACCATCTCGAAGGAGACGCTGACAGAGGATTGGATCTTCTCCTGCTGCCCGTACTACCAGAGCTGTCTGCCCCCGAAGTTCAGACCCTCCTCCTCTTTCTCCGGGTAGATTTTCCCCGAAGAAAGCTCTCTCCTTTCTTCTTATGTTCCTTATTGGGTAGCTTTTTATGGTGCAGCTACCTGAAGATGGTATGGGTGAGGGTGAGCTCCCCGAGTTCACCGCCGACCATAAGCCGCCAAGGTATCCGGTGATGGAGTCGGAGCAGTTCCCCACCCAGGCCGATAAGGGCTGCGAGTTTCCACCCGGTGGGTTGTTGTTTGTATCCAAAATTTTATTGCTCTTCCTTTTGTTATGCTCCTGACATTGTTCTTGTGTCTTGGCGAAGCTGCCCACGGCGTGGACGTGGACCTGGCAGAGGCCGCCGCATCGAAGGCTCGCGGTAATTTGGTTGCCTCGTCCAGCGCAGGGGCGGACTCAAGTAGAGCTAAGTGGAGGCCTTGTCCCCCACTCAAAATTTCAAATTTTTATACGATTTCTTCATATTTGACACAAAAGAGGATCATGTGCTACAAAGTTCATGCAAGGAATGCCCCCACTCACTCTATTTGCCCCCACTCATAAGTTTCTCTAGGTCCGCCCCTGGTCCAGCGTCGCTCTAGCCGGGGGAGGGGGAAGAGGAGCCGCTGCCGAGGGCCGCAACCGTCGTGCCGAGCGTCGCCGGGTATCTGCCCTTGTTGTCCTTGCCTGGCTTGCTTGTTTTTCTTTGTCTTTACTTACTGTGATTTGCATACTGTTCTCTTAGCGACGCGATGTCCCTGACAGGCTCCGCGACCATCACCACCGCGTCCGACCGTTCCCCAGCCAGAGCTGAGGGGCCGACAGCTGCCTCTGCTGCAAAGGCGGCTAAGGCAACTGCCACTGCTATGAAGGCGGTCAAGGCTGATGCCTCTGCTGCTAAAGTGGCTAAGGCTGTAGCCTCTGCTGGCAACGTGGCCGAGGTCATGACGGGTGCAGCAGAGACAGTGGCGCCGGCTGGCTCGCTGTTCTTGCACCGATCTTATGGCGCATCTCGAGCCGCTAATCTGTTCCTGACTCCCGGCCGGCTCAGGCGGGTTCTGCCGCCTACCTGGTGGAGGATCCCGTGGAGGCGGAGGACCCTACAACGACTGCTGCTAGCGATGGAGGTCGGGAGATGGTTCCTGGCTCGGAGGCTCTAAGGGCATCGCGTGCTGCCACTGGTTACGACGAAGAGCTTCAGATCACCGGCATCGGTCAGCTCTGGCCACGCCGCCACCGAACGCCGTCTTGGCACACCTGTCTGAGTCGGCGCCCATCACGCTCGGCCAGGTTCGCCACCTGGTGGACGTCATGAAGTATGATGTTGGTGAAGCCAGGGCGCTTGGGGCTTCTATCGAGGTAGGTGACTCCTATGTCGGTGTCTCGCTGTCTTTCTTGCCATTCTCTTCTCAGTCCTTCTGCTATTTTGTCCAGAAAGCCTTCGCTGATGCCACCAAGACCTCGCAGGATCTGGGCGTAAGATTGCTTTGTCTGCTTTGTCCTCCCGGCTACACGACTATTCGCGCTTCTTGTTGACCATTGGGTACCCCCCGCAGCTCTATTGGCAGACAGGGACCACGAGGTGAAACCCGGCTGGAGGCGTCCAACGCAGAGCGCTAGGGCCAGATTAACCAGCTGCTGTCGCACTAGCAGTAGATGGAGATCAAGGCTGGCTATGCGAAGAAGACCGCCGATACCCAGGCCGAGGCGTTGAAGAACCTCAAGCAGATCCAGGCTCGTTAGTAGGACGATCATAAGACCGCCCGGGACCGGGAGAAGTTGGCGCTAGGGGAGTTGTGCCAAATCACCAAGATGGTTGTCAATAAGTGATCTGTTTGGCGAGCTTGTTCTTTCCCTTGTTCTAGCCGGATAATTGATACTCTTCCCTTTTCCTTGTGTAGCTTAGTATCCTGAGGCGACCGACCAAGCTCTAGCGCGCATCTCCGAGGCGGACGTTGGCCGCGATCTACACCCGGTGGAGCTGGTGACGGTCATCAGTGAGGAGGCCAACCAGCTTCGCAGCGCTGCCCTTGAGGTCTTTGACTACGTCTGGCCTGAGGTAGACCACCTGGGTATAATGGCCGCCTTGGCTAGGACGCACGCCGGCGCCCTGGAGCTCATGGATGTGGCGCGGTACTGGGCTGCCCGAGGCGGTGCTGAGATGGTCTTGGTGCTGCTGAAGTCCTGGTACCCCGACATGGACCTATGGAGTCACTCTAGAGGGTTTCGCCAAGGGACCAGCTACGACCAGCTTCGGGCAGAGGTTCTCGACATTCGCTCATGTGGCGTGAAGATTGGGAGCTTCGTTCAGCTGGATCGGGACTTTGCTAACCCATCTAGTGCAGACGACTACCATTACATCCCGATGCGTTGTGATGCCCCGATTGCGCCGATCCCTGCCTTTGCCGACAATTCCACCAGCAGCCACGCCCCAGCCGGTGCCTCTCCTCCTTCCGATGACCCTCAGGCCTGATCCCCAGAATGTTAGGTGTATTTGTTCTTGGAAACTTTGTTCACTTGTGGTACTCTGTGGTAAACACTTTAACCTTTGTCGTTTGACAAAATCTGAGTGGAGTTTCACCTTCTTGTGTGATGTTATTTTTGTTGTGATCTTTCTTCTGTGTGGGGGCGCGCAAGCGCACCCATAGGGTGTAGTCCCCGAGGTTCAGTCTGGCTGGATAATCCAGGCGGGCCGAAGCTCCTATGAATGTTTGCTTGTTGTAGGTTTCTTATGTGCGGGTGTGCGAGCGCACCCACAGGGTGTACTCCCCAAGGTTCGGCCGGCTAGAGGATCCAGGCGGGCCGAAGCTCTTTCTTTGCCGTCTTGGAGTCGACCTCCAGCTACAGCACTTCGTCTCATGCAAAAAAGGAAACATGATCAATGGACTGTACGTTAGTCATGTGTAGGACGAATATTGTCTTGTACTTTTTCTTTTGTTTGAATTTTTTTTCCTTTTCACACAAGGATAGTAGCTTAGTCCTTTTCTTAGCGAGCATTGGCCTTTAAAGCTTTGTCCTTGTTAGCTCTTGGCCGGATGCAAGGGTTTGCTTAGGTGGCGTACTTTCACGATACATCGGTTTTTCACTACCAGTTTTGAGCGAGCAAGCTTAGCCGGGATGTCCTGACGTCTGGTTTTCCTTAGGATTTTTCTTGTACGAGCCTTCGAGTTTATCCGCTCTTGCCGTGTCGGTCAGCTGGCTTGCGGTCTACAGCCAAAATCGAAGAGGGTTCCCTTGGTACTGCATACAGTACTCCATCCCTTCGGAGTTTGCGGCAATCTGGGCTATCCGACGAGCCTGCGGGTGAAACTGCCAAGTCCGGGGTTAAACAGTGTAACTAGGAAGTTTGCGAGTGCAGCAGAAAATGCCAAATTATTATTAAGTCCCCGAGACTATGTCGAGGCTCCTCATCTTGTTCATTACATAAAAGTAAGATACATTTGCCCTTTACTCAGGTGTAGAATGGGCGAAGCAGGTTTGCATTCCAGGGCGCTCAGTTTCTTCACCAGAGCGGTCCATCTTATTCTTTGTCGGCTGGTGGGCATTGATCAAGTAGTACGAGTTGTTGTGCAGCGCCCGGCTAATGATGAACGACTCTTCCCAAGGCGGAGCTAGTTTGTGCATCCCCTTGGTGTCTTGTACATGCCGCAAGACGAGGTCGCCTTCGCAGAACGAGACATTGCGGATCCGGCTGGCGTAATAGCATTGCAGGCTCTGCTGATAGATGGTTGATCTAGACAAGGCCAGCTCGCGAGCCTCCTTAAGGAGATCAATGTTGTCTTCTCGTGCTTCTTTTGCTTACTGTTCTGTGTACAGCAGCTTTCATGGTGCGTCGAATTCGATGTCGGTTTGCATGACTACTTCTGCCCCATAGACGAGGAAGAATGGTGTGATGCCGATGGAGCGTTTGGGAGTTGTTCGCATGCTCCATAGTACAGCCGACAACTCCTCTATCTAGCAGCCGGGTGTCCTCATCAGTTGGTCGATCAGTCTTGGCTTGATTCTGGCTAGAACCAGGCCATTTGCTCGGTCGCACTGTCCATTGGACTGGGGATGTGCAACGGAGGCCAAGTCTAGGCGGATGCCCTTGTCAGCATAGAAACACGTGAAGGATCCTTTGGCGAAGGTTGTGGCATTGTCTGTGATGATGTTGTTGGGGTAGCCGAACCTTGTGATGATGTTGGTGAATAACTTGACTATTGTTGGCCCGTCCAACTTCTTGATTGGATTTTCCTCGATCCATTTGGTGAACTTTTCCACAGCCACCAGTAAGTGCGGCATGCCAGATCGCCCTGTTTTGAACGGTCCCACCATATCTAGGCCCCAGACGGCAAACGGCCAGGTGATGGGGATCGTCTTTAGAGCTAAAGACGGAGTGTGCTTTTGCTAAGTGAATCACTGACATCCGTTGGATGCTTTTACCAACTACTCAGCATCCTCTAGTGCTGTGGGCCAGTAGAAACTGTGATGAAATGCCTTTGCCACTATTTCCCTTGATGATGCGTGATGGCCGCATTCTCCCTAGTGAATGTCTACCAGCAGCCGGACTCCTTCTTCTTGGCTCACGTAGCGCTGGTATATTCCTCCCACGCTGCGCTTCTAAAGCTCATTGTTGATGATGGTGTATGCACTTGCTCTGTGTTTTACCTGTCTTGCTGCCACCTCTTCATCCGGTAGTTCCCCTTTGGCCAGGAAGTCCATGAATGTCTTGCCCCATGCGGTGTCTCCCAGATGGAGAGGACTGTTTGCATGATCATCCTCACTTCCTCGCTCCCAGTCATCTCGGGTTCGTCTGGCGGACAGCCGGGTGGGATCCTGGAGGCGGCAGTCCCTGGGATGGAGGTGGCAGTCCCTAGGTGCGACGTGGCAGTCCCCGAGATGGAGGCGGCAGTCCCCGGGTGTGGCACGGAAGTACCCGGGATGGAGGCGGCAGTCCCCGGGTGCGACACGGCAGTCCTCGGGTTCGCGTCTAGCACGATGAGTCAGATTCCAGCGATGGCACGATGTAGGGCTTGCGAAGGTGTTTGAGGCCTACCCCAGGCGGTATTGAGCCTACACGAGCGAGTGCGTACGTGGCTTCGTTGTTTGCTCAAGGCACGTGGTGGAATTCGCATCATTCGTAACAGGCGCACAACTTCTGTACGAAGAAGCGGTATAGTGCCATTTTTGCGTCCTTGGCGTCCCAGTCGCCCCATACTTGCTGCACCACCAGGTCGGAGTCGCCGAAACATAGGATGTGTCTGATGCCGATGTCTTTTGCCATCTTTAGTCCATGCACGAGTGCTTCATACTCGGCGATGTTGTTGGACACACGGAAATGGATCTGCAGCACATACTCTAGCCGGTCTCCTTTTGGAGAGGTGATGACGACCCCGACCCCGAGCCCACTGTACATCTTGGAGCCGTCGAAGTTTAGCTTCTAGTGCGTGGAGTCAGGACATGAAGGCAGGTACTGTGTTTCCGCCCAATTGACGAGGAAATCCGCCAGGGCCTGAGACTTGATCGTCGTTCTTGGCTCGTACCTGATGTAGTGTGCGGCGAGTTCTATCGCCCATTTCGCCACTCGTCCTGTGGCATCCTTGTTGCCGATGACCTCCGCTAGGGGGGCTAACACCACTACCCGGATGGAGTGTGCTTGCAAGTAGTACTTTAGCTTCTTGGCGGCCATGTACATGCCATACACCAGCTTCTGGTAGTGGGGGTAGTTATGCTTTGATAGCGAGAGTACCTCACTCAAGTAATACACCGGATGTTGCACCGGCTGAGCTTTACCTTCCTCTGGCCTCTCTACCACTAGTATGACGCTGATAACTCGGTTAATGGCTGTGATGTAAATCATCATTGGATCCTTTGCGGCTGGGGCTGCTAGTACCAGCGGAGAGGATAACATGCGCTTAACATCACGGAAGGCCTCGTCTGCGTGCACCGTCCTGACGAACTTGTCTATTTTCTTCATGAGTTGGTACAGGGGAAATGCCTTCTCGCCCAGCCGGCTGACGAACTGGCTGAGGGAGGCCAGACGTCTGGTGAATTTCTGCATGTCGCGTAGGTTCTGCGGTGGCTGTATGCGCTTGATCGCGCTGATTTTCTCTAGGTTGGCCTCGATCCCACGTTCTCAGACGAGGAAACCGAGGAGCTGGCTGGCTGGGACCCCGAAGACGCACTTCTCCAGATTCAGCTTCATCTAGAACCGGCAAAGGTTGGCGAAGATTTCCTTCAAGTCTTCGAGGAGGGTCTTTTTCTCCTTTGTCTTGACCACCACGTCATCGACATAGGAGTGCACGTTTCTCCAATTTTCTATTGTAGCCACTTTTGTATGTAGCGCTGAGATTTGGCGCCTGCATTTTTGAGTTCGAATGGCATGGTGGTGTATCAGTAAGCCCCGTACAGGGTGATGAATGTTGTCTTCATTTGATCAGCGGGGTTCAGCCAGATCTGATGGTAGCCGGAGTACGCATATAGAAACGACAACAGTTCGCAGCTGGCTATGGAGTCGATCACTTGGTCTATCTGTGGCAGGGCGAACGGATCCTTGGGGCATGACTTGTTGAGGCTGGTGTAGTCAACACACATGCGCCAACTCTTGTTCTTATTCAGCACCAGTACTGGGTTTGCCAGCCATTACGGGTAAAACACTTCCATGATGAATCCGGCTGGAAGTAGGCGGGTGATCTCTTCCCCTGATGGTTCTTCTTTTCTCTTTCGTGAAGCGACATATTGACTGTTTGACCGGCTTTGCATCCGGCCTGACATGTAAACAGTGCTCGGCGAGCTCCCTCAGAATACCAGACATGTCCTTGGGGGACCATGTGAAGATATCCCGATTCTCATGGAGGAAGTCGACGAGCGAGCTTTCCTATTTGCTGTCAAGGCCGTCTTCGACCAGGACGAACTTCTCCGGCTCGGCCTCGTTCGGTAGGATCTTCTTGGTGCCTTTTGATGGCTTGAAATGCGCCTCTTCGGCTGGATTTGGCTCGCCAGCTGGCATGTCCGCCTATAGGGCCGTCACATTTGCATGATGATGCGTTTCTCCTCCGTAATGATCATGGCCTCGGCGATCTTGGAGCCATCTATGGCACATTCCACCGACCGCCTATAGTCACCTGCGACAGTGATTACTCCTTTTGGCCCAGGGAGCTTCATCTTGACGTACGCGTAGTGTGGCACCACCATGAACTTGGTGAGCGCGGGGCGACCCAAGATGTCATGGTAAGCGCTGCAGAGATTAATCACCTCGAACCAGATAGGCTCGCGATAGAAATTGTCCTCCATGCCGAAGATGACATCCAGCTGGATCTTACCGATGGGGAAATGCGATGGACTCGGAACAACTCCATGGAAGGAGGTGGTGGATGGGTCAAGCTTAGACTCGCTAATGCCAAGCCGGTCGAGGGAGCTGCGGTATAGGAGGTTGATGTTGCTTCCTCCATCCACCAAGATGCGGGAGAATCTGCACGAGTGTTTCGTGGAGATGATGATGGGGTTGAAGAACATAGCGTATGTGGCTGGATGTGGTAGGACGTCTGGATGATCCTTCTGACTCCACTTGACCTCCTTCTCCGACCAGTTCAGGAACTGGGGTGTAGGAGGGACGATTGCGTTCACCTCCGTTTTGCGGTGCCGTTTTCGATGCTTGGTTTCCGGCTTGGTGGTGAAGATGTGGTAGTTCCCTACCCGGTGAGGGTAGTCTCCACCATCTTCGTCTTGGAAATTTTGGCGTTCGTGGTTGTCATGTTGCCCACCGGCTAGCGGAGGGGGGAGGGTGGTGGTGGTAGACCGCAAACTTCGGACATTTTCTTCGTCCAGGTGCACTTACGGGTTGTGTGCATAGCCGGATTATTGCCGCCACTATGGAACTTGCATGGGCCATCAAGCATCGACTCGATGGTGTACTTGGGCCGAGGTGGCCAGTCGTCAGGCTTCTGTCTCCAGCTCCCTCCCACAGCCGGATCCTGCTGGACTGCTACTACCTGCCTGGAACCGTATTGGTTATCCGGTTGGTCATCCTTCCTCTTGCCATGGCGGTTATCATGCCGCCTGGAGATGTGGTTGTTTCCCTCTGGCTAGCGTCGATCCGCGGTGGCTTCCACGACGATCTGCCCTGGTCATCTAGCCAGACGAACCTTTTCATTGCCACCTCTGCGCTGGTGTACTTGTCCGCGATGTCCATGGTCTTGGCCATGTTGGTATGCTCTACCTGGCGAAGCTTGTGCTTGAGCATGGTTCCGTCCCTACAGTCGTTGATGAAGAAATCGACTGCCTGGTGCTCCCACACTCCCTCGCAGGAGTTGTGCATGCCTGTCCACCGAGTAATGTAGGAGCGGTCGGTCTCGTCCTTGCCCTGGACACATAGGTCGAGCTCGTCAGGGCGACCCGGGAACTTGTAGGTGCCAGTGAAGGTGCGGACGAATGCCTGCTCGAAATTGATCCAAGCGTTGAAGCTATTGTAGGGGAGACTGTTGAGCCAGGTTCTGGCTGAATCTAGTAGCATGAGTGGGACGTAGTGCACCGCCACCCGGCGATTGCCGTTTGCAATGGCCACTATGGTGGTGTAATCCACCAGCCAATCTTCTGGCTTGATGGTGCCATTGTACTTCGGTGTTTCCCTCTGGAGTAGAAATCCCTTTGGAAACGGTTCATTCCGGATGCATGGCCCGAAACACCTTGGTCCAGCCGGACTTTCTTCATCTAGAGCGCGTGATTGGACCAGCAGGTCGATGCGCTCACGTGCATCTTGTGGCTCCTCCAGCTCAGCTGGGCCAAGCCGACCTGAAAGGCGGGACCTGGGCGGCACGTTTGCCCTTCCGGCTTTGTTGGCCAGGTCGCGGTTCCTGCTGCTGGCTTCGTGTGCATTCTGTCCACGGCCGGCCGACACGCCATGCAGACAGTTGTCATGTCTTGTGATATTTGGAGAGGAGTCCTTGCTCCTGCCCGCAGCTGGCTCGCCCGCCCGGCGAGGTGGCTGGTTCTTGCTATTGCTGCCTAGGATTGCGCTTGCCTTGGCCTACTTTCAGTTAGCTGTTGCCACAAGGAGTTGGACGCGTGCCTGCTGGCGGCGTAGCTCGTCACCCTCTAGGTGGCTAAGCTCTGCGGTAGTAGCTTCCTCCGCCCTCATGTTTTTTGTTGTAGTGTTGTAGACCGGTCGAGGCGCTGTCACACGCGAGTCAGCAATGCAATATAGCACCTGTCGGTTCAGGCCGGGTAGGTGGGAGAAGCCATGTGCAGTGTTAAAAACTCGTGCACGGTGGCGTCCAGGCGTCGTTGGCATGCGGCGACCCAGTTGGCCTCCTCTAGGAGGCTCTAGCACGTGGTCTCCAGTGCGGCCGCTGTGACAACTGGATCTAGCTCGGTCGCGATGGGGATGCGAAGGTTTTGGATGGAATCCACCAGAGGGTCTGCGCCGTGCCCTTGTGGAGCGGGGTCCTTGGCGCCTGTGTCACGCTCTAGAGGGGGCGTGAAGGGAATATGCCCGAGAGGTAATAATAAAGTGGTTATTATCTTATTCCATGTTTATGACAAATGTTTATTTTGCATGCTATAATTGTATTAATTGGAAACGTTAATACATGTGTGTTTAATAAACAAAATACAAAGTTCCTAGTACTGCCTCTCATATAAACTAGCTTGTTGATTAACAAGCTGATCAAGGTTTCCTGATAATGGACATTGGATGTTGTTAATAACGAGGTCACAACATTGGTGGAATGATGTGATGAACATTCATCCGAAGTATAGCATTACGATCAAAGTCATTATGTTTATATTTCTATAACATCATACGACGTAATCTTAGTACTTAGACCATGAGATCATGTTAATTGCTAACACCGGAATAGTATCTTGATAGCATCAAACGTCACACCATAACAGGGTGACTATAAAGGTGGGTTCAGTACTACGAAGGTGTTATGTTGAGGATCATGGATCAAGAGTGGGATTTGTCCATCCCGATGACGGATAGATATACTCTGGGCCCTCTAGGTGATATCACATTAAGATAGCTTGCAAGCAAGTGATGTGATCACTAGAATATTATCTCACGGGAGCGAGAAAAGAGTGCATGTCGGCAACGAGATCAAACTAGGTATGGAGATACCGATGATCGAATCTCGGACATGTAATATATCGTGAGACAAAGGGATTTAGTTACTAGCGTTAAAGGTTCTCGCAATCACAAAAGTCATCGTTGAATGTGTAGGAGTCAGTATGGATCTCTAGGTCCCGCTTCTGATTATTGATCTGAGAGGGGTCTAGATCATGTCTACATTATTCGTGAACCGTAGGGTGACACACTTAAGGGACACCGACACCATTTGGAGCAAATATGTTTCAGATAAAGATTTAAGAAAGAGCTGGAATTATTTCAATAGACATCGAAACTGTTTCAGGTGAAATTGGTTCTGCATGTAATATTGAAATGTTGCAGGGCGTTTTATGTGAATGTTTGTTAATTAAAGTAATTAACAAAATTCTGAATAAAATTAATAAAAGAGTTTTATTAAATGAGAGAGCATTAAATTTGGAGAAATTTAATGCATTTAAAGTGGAGACTTTAAAAGAGAATGTGAAGGGGCAAATTTATGTGGAGGGACTTACCACCACATGAATGAGAAGGTGAGGTGTCACCTCTTGGGGCGCCCGCAATGGGGAGGGGTACCCTCCCCTCCTCCTATAAAAGGCCCCCCTCTCACACCTTCATACTCACACCTCCTCGTGAAGGATCTCTCTTCCTCTCTAGTATTATTCTCCCATGGTCTCGGATTAGCGAGATACATGTTCCCGGTGGCTTTATCTGGAAAGGAGTTGCTGTTCCGCTGCTTTGCTGGAGCGAGGGACGGAGGTAGTCGGGGTACCGGACGTGTGTGTGATCACCTATGCACCGCTTCTTTGTGGTGCTGGACTTGGTGGTGCTGGACATGATGGACATGGATCTAATGGACGTGCTGGAGACGGACCTGCTAGACTTCATCACGATCTTGAGATCGGCAAGTGTATGACTACATCATCCACGAGTTCAATCTCGTTAACAAAGCTTTGTTTTCTTTGAGGGTAAGTTTTCTATGGATGTATATCCACCCATTGCTCTGTATCTAGTAGATAGATCTTGGCGTATAGTTCTCATCGTAGGAAATTTTTTGTTTTCTATGCTGCGAACCCAACAGGGCGGCGTCCTTCGCCCGCGTCGGCCATCATGACCTCGCCGCTGCCACTCATGTGGAGCATGGTGGAGAAACCTGGAGTCGCACTAGAGACGGTGACGATGTTGCGAGGGAACTCCTTGGCAATGGTGGCGACGTAGACGCGGTGCTCACCGAAGTGCATGACGGAGCCGTCACTTGGGAAGTTTCCCCGTTGAAGCAGGATGTGTTGTCAAGGACCCAATCGAACGAGCCGAAGGTGAGGATGAAGCCAGATGCAACTCGCTCACAGGCGATGAGCAGAAGTCCCGTGCGAAAGATGACCCCAGCCGAAGCGCTAAGCCCCACGGTGGGCGCCAACTGTCGTGGTGTGGAACACGGCAGTGCCATCGGTGTACCCAGGTTTAGAGCCCACTTGTCAGGATGCTATCAGTGGCTACTCACAACGGGTTGGGCACAGATACTATAGACACATCGATGTACCCAGGTTTAGAGCCCACTTGTCAAGGTCAAGCTCCTACTCCTGCAAGGATCCACTATAAGGAGAGCAAGTGCTCAATACAAGTGCTCCTTGAGCTGTTTCCCTAGCTACTCTCGGGGGTAGAGGAAGATGAATTACACGACTTGGCAATTCTGGCTATCTTTTAACTTGTTATTCCTTACCTAGAACCCTAGCACTACCCCCCTTATATACTGCTGGAAAGGTAGGTTACAATGTGGGCTCTAGGGTTCACTGTTTTCGGCTTTGGGTTTACAAGGTGGGCCTACTGGACGGGGCCAGCCAGTGGTCCTGGTTCTTGGTCAATCTTCAGTATGGGTGGGGACAGTGCCCCACTGTCACAACACCTCCGCTTTGGGCGTCACCCGACACTTTAGCCATCAGCTAGGCGCTTTATCCGTCAGCCAGGACTTTGTTCATCATCTCTCCAGCCTTAGCGCTTTGGCACCTTCGTCTAGTAGTGCCAGCCTGTCCGATCAAGGGTGCGCTTAGCAAGGAGGTTCACCCTCCCCCATACCATTGGCCAACGGATCACAGGCGGCCGGGTGGAGGTGGCCACCCAACTGGCTATCCTGGCCCAGGCTTGACGGGCCAGCCGGGGAATCTTGATGCGGACCGGGTGAAGCGGATCACCTGACTGAGGCTCTTTGTCTTGTGGCCATCCAGCCAGCTTTTTCCTGGAGCCAGCAAGTTAGCGATGGCTTGGCCTACCCGGGGGTCATCCCCCGACACCTTACCTGCACTTTTGGTGGAACTTCCTTTTATGGTCTTTGCGATACAACTGTTAATGTTATTCCTTTTAACTTTTATTTAAAAATTCAAAATGAATTAGCTCTAGCTGAAATGGAAGATACAGATATGACTATAATTCTTGTAGATAAAACTCTAAGAGTCCCTATTGGAGATATGCTATATGGGTATCCTCATAGCATGTCACCAATCCTCCTAAACCAGGTGGCCCATAGTTGGTAGCAAGGCCTATGGCCTGTTGGGCGACCGAGTTAGACGGATCCAGAAGGGAGGCCCATGCTGGTTAAAGGAGGGATACACAGGAGTCAACGACATACTCGGAGCCTTGGAGTACAAGCCACAGAAGACTAGTTCGTGTAGGTGTAGGACTCTTTACCTTGTCCAGCAAGGACCTTTCCCTATAAACCCTAGGTCTTGGCTCCTTTATAAGCCGGCCTGCGGGAGCATTTTAGGCAAGAACACAATAGATTGCTGCGTACAACGTGCAACACCTTGCATAGCGAACTTATCTTTGTAACTCGGTGTATTGCCATTATAGTGATTTATAGCAGCAGAAGAGTTCCGCCACCATTGTGGGACTTGAACCTGGGTAAGATGTGTTACCTCGTAGCCGCCAACTCCCCTCCTTACCCCATGTCTCTAAACACACACTGTGAGGACCCCCTCCATGGCATACTCGTCAGCAATACCACGACAGTTGGCACCCACCGTGGGACAAGAGGCACTTCGAGCTCTACACCGGGCGAGGTCCAATCTCTTCACGTGAATCTGTGACACGGTAGACATCGGACGCGTTCTCTTCTCCGGCAAAGTCCCAATCATCCTTCCAGACGAGTTCTGGGTGCCAGCAAAGAAGAACCCTACATGCTGCTCCATCATCCCCGTCGGAGACATCCACATCTTCATCGGCGAAACTGACTCGGGTCCTAGCTCGCAGGAAGTCAGAAAATCGTCAAGCCCCGCACGGACCGCCAATTAGCAGGACACGTTCGCGGAAGGATCTAGGCCATACATCTCCTTGGAGTATGGTGGCTCAGATCAGGAAATTTCAAGGCCCACCCAAACCGCCCTTGTGCGGGATATAAAGGTGGAAGGACCCCGCAAATCCGCTTGGCTCCCCCGAGCGTTAGAGATGCGTAGGTCTCACTTTGTCGGTGTCGTCACCATCTTCGATCTGGATAGATGCGTTCAGAGGGATGGGGAACCTCCTCGTGAATACCTCGCTAGATGGATGAGGGTGAGGGAAACCCTAGAGGGTGACTGCACCGACGAGCTCGTATACCACTTCGTGGAAAGCCTCACACCTGGAACACTCCTCTGTCATACCCTCCGAAGGAGGCAAGCTGCAGGTCCTCTCACTCTTGGTTAGATGGTCACCATCGTCAACGAATATGCGGAAGCCAGCGAAGGGGTTGAAATGGCGATCACTGTCATGGCCGGAGGAGGAAACAACAACAACGGTTCGCCTCCATCACCCTCCACTTCCGCCATCGCCAACACCGAAGCCAACTCCGACTCCATCCTTAACGCGCTATACGACGACATCAATATGGATGGCGGCGGCTCGGATGCAAACTTGGAGGAATACGACGATGTTATGAGGGAGATTGAGTAGGAGATTGAGAAGGAGGAGCGCGCCGAGAAGGCCAACACTTCCCACCAGGTGCATCACGGAGCCTCCACCCATTCGGATAGTGATTGAAGAAGACAGACATGAACAAGATCGTGAGAGAGCTCCACCCATGCCAGCAGTAACCAAAGCGGTGGCGGCCAAAAAGGCCGCTAAGCCTCCGGCTCCAGCCAAACCCATGCCTCCTCCGGTTATACACCCTCAACCGCCGCAAGAACTCACCACGGACCCTAGTACGGACCAACAATCGAACCAGCCAAAATGTTTGCAGCTAGCAACCCGTTGGCCACCCCCACCGACAAAGGAATTTACGGCACACTCCTTGTTGAACCTATCACCGTCACCCATATCTGGAGCATTATGGAGCTTGACGAGAAGCGCACGGAAATTTTGGCAGAGGCCAAGTGCATCACGGAGCAGGGTGCTAAGCTAGACGAAGATATGGCTAGGGCGCAACAATCCATCAAGGCGGCAAGAGCTATGGAGGCTGAGTAGAAGCAATTTCTACTGAAGCAAAAGGCAAAGAAGGCACCAGCTCACGTCGTTGAAGAACCCGAAGTTCGGCGCAGGTTGGGGTATGAGGGCCCCAAGCCGACAAAAGCCACCCCTTACGTTGATTCAGAGGGGAGGCAAGTCATGCCAACTCCTACCCTCAACATCGCCATCGCCAAGACCCTCCTAGAGCAGGACAGGTCGCCAGAAGTAGTTGCTCAGGTATACGACCTCGTCGCTAAGGCGTGCAAGCAATAGAAAATGGCTACCTCGTAGAGGCTTGAGTCTAACCCAGAGCTTTCCCAGTCAACCCTGAACAGCCGCAGAAGGCCAAAATGTCCCCGTAACGAGGGATCCCATATAGGCTCCATAGAGCGAAGACGGAGAGAGGCACGCAATAGGACTGCCGTCATCCCCATATCCTCCGATCACGGAGAAAAGGCTCATCCGCTCCGGTCGCCACCTCCACCACCATCTTGACGTCACGAGGAACCAGAGACGCGCCACCGTACAAGCATGCCACCTCCAAGACCGCCCCAGCCCGGCATCGTTATATGCAACCAGGGCGAGCAGCCTCGGCATGCCGGAGAGCGCAGCGGTAATGAAGGACACATGAGCAGGTCCCATAAGGAACCGCCACGTCCGACAAGCAACCGCGACAGGCGCGAGGAGTCACGGGAGGGCCATAGCAAGAAGGATAAACACCCGCCTCCACCGCCACCGTTGCCACCTAGCAGCTATCATGGCGGAGGTCATGGCGGGTCTCACAAACTTCACCGTAATTTGCCTCCCCATGACAGAAAAGGGAAGCAGCCAGGGCCATATGATGCACGATCATGGATGGACAAGATCCAAGAGGCTCGAAAGTTCCCATACCTTGGGCCACGTTGTTTTGGACCAGTAATACAGGCCACAAATTACCCCAAGGGCCTCTAGATAGACAAGACCATCAAGCCCTACAATGGCATAGCCATGCCAGCAACATGGTTGCAGGACTACAGCAAAGCACTCATGATAACCGGCACCGCCTGGTAATTAATCAAGGACTTGCCAAAGAAATCGATAGGCAACTGGTTGGACATGCATGAAGCGCTCACCAAAAATTTCGAGGGCACGTACAAACGTCCATGCACTGTCGAAGACCTTCAGCGGTGTGTGCAAGAAATGGATGAAACCTCTCGTGCTTACCTCTCTCGCTGGCTGGATATGAAAAATTCCTGCGCAGGGGTACACGATCAGACCGCTATGACCACCTTTGTCGACGGTCTGGAAAAGGGAACTTTGCTCCGCCATAAGTTGAAATGGAATCAAGACAACAACGAGCTCACCCTCAATGCAATGATCGCCATGGCAAGAGAATTTGCTGCTGCTGATGACGACGCACGCGGATCACTGCCGGCAATAACAATCCCTACCCAGGCCAGGAAAAACAACAATAACAACAAACGAAAGAATCCGCTCGAAGAGAAGCAAGTAACCGACATGGTCGCCACAACGTTCACTGGCAGAGGCGGAGGCGGACAGCGTGGACGTGGACGGGGGGCTAGCAGTGGCCAGGAGAGGAGTGATGCTACACCCTCAGTGCCCCGTGTTCCCCAAACATAGGAGGAATACCGTGACATGCCATGTTTTGTTCACCTCGACGCCAATGGCAAGTCCACCCACACCAACCGCCATTGCAAGTTTGTCAATGATATCAAGGAGGACCCTGAGTCTGCCTACAAGCAAAGTCGGAAAAACAGACCCCGCGAAAAAGGCAAGGGGAACAAGAAGGAGGAAGAGCCCAAGGATTTAAGTGATATGGATGAAGGCATGGAACCCAAATCTTCCGACAAGGGAGAGGATAAAGGGAAAAATCCCTTCGAAAAGAAGGCTCCATGTTACCACACTTTCCTTGGCACTCCCATCGTCCGGGCCTAGAAAACCTCTCTGAGGATAGTGATGGCTACCCTCCCTCCAGTTCCCCAGTACGTTAGGTGGTCGGAAGTTCCAATTACTTGGGATAGGAAGGATCACCTAGACCTTATCCCCTTAGAAAACCAGTATGCCATGGTCATCAACCCTTTGATTGACAACACAGAGTTCACCAAGTGCCTCGTGGATAGTGGAAGCAGCATCAACATCATGTACCTGGAAACACTGCACGAGATGAACTTGACAGAGACCCAGCTAAGGAAGAGCAACACCGTCTTCCATGGGGTTGTCCCTAGCCGACAAGCAAATTCCCTAGGCTGCATCACGCTTCCGATCGCTTTTGGCGATGTCAAATATTAACGCCAAGAACGCATGACCTTTGAAGTGGTTCCTTTCAAGAGCATGTACCACGTCATCTTTGGGTGCAACATCTTCTACTGCTTCCTCGCAAAGCCATGCTTTGTCTACAACAAACTCAAGATTCCCGGACCCAATGGCATCATCACCGTTGATGGAAGCTTCACCCAAGCAAGGGAGTGCAAGCTCAGTGAAGTCGCCTTCGGCGGAGCAGTCCTCTATGGTGACGAGTTCAAGGAGATCCAGAGCCAGGTTGATGCCTCGGAGATGTCGGCTTCGAAGAAACAGATTACTGCTGCCGAACCCACTTTTAAGGCTGCCATCAAGACCAAGTAGGTGGAACTTGTGGAAGGAGATTCCTCCAAGACCACTGCCATTGGCACGGACCTGGATCCCAAATAGGAAAGCGTGCTCATCGAGTTCCTCCATGAGAATAGGGACATCTTTTCCTGGCAACCTGCCGACATGAAAGGTGTACCTAGAGAACTTGCCGAGCACAACTTGAATATTGATCCAAATGATAAACCGGTGAAGCAACCTCTACGATGCTTTGGTGATGAAATACGAAGGGCTATAGGCAAAGAAATAGCTAGGTACTTAAGGCTAGCTTTATCTGAGAAGTTATTCACACATGATGGGTGGCAAATCCTGTACTTGTCCCTAAAAACGGAACCAATGAATTAAGAATGTGCGTTGATTACACAGGCTTGAACAAAGCATGTCCGAAGGATCCGTTTGCTTTGCCTCGCATTGACCAAGTCATTGACTCGACGGCTAGCTCGGAACTTCTGTGTTTTCTTGATGCCTACTCAGGATACCACTAGATCCAAATACAAAAGTCGGACCAATTGGCCACTTCTTTTACCAACATCCTATGGCACGTATTGCTACGTCACGTTCCCCTTTGAGTTGAAAAAACACTGGTGCTACCTACCAGCGGACAATCCAACGTTGCCTACAAGACCAAATAGGTCGCAACATACACGCTTACATGGACAACATCACGGTAATGTCAAACAAATCAAATGACCTTATCGTTGACTTGTAGGAAACCTATGATAATCTCCAGAAATACAACATGATGCTTAACCCCAAGAAGTGCGTCTTCGGGGTACCCTCTGGTAGGTTGTTGGGTTTCATCGTTTCGCATCACGGAATCAAGGTGAACCCGGGGAAAATAAAGGCCATCCTCTACATCAAACAAAGACATACAAAGGCTCATAGGCTGCATTCCAGCAGTAAGCCGGTTCATCAGCCGACTTGGTGAGAAAGCTATGCCTCTCTACAAGTTGCTCAAGAAGGCGGACAAATTCACATGGACAGACGAAGCTGATGCAACACTCCAGGAGTTGAAGAGAATACTCTCCTCCCCACTAATACTTGCAGCACTGGTACCAAGGGAGCCTATGCTAGTATACATGGCAGCAACCAACCGAGTAATCAGCATCGTCATCGTGGTGGAGTGCAAGGAACCAATGCACGAATATGGAGTTCAGCGGCCCGTTTACTATGTAAGCGAGGTCTTGATGGAATCCAAGCAGCGTTACCCTCACTACCAGAAGATAGCTTATGGAGTTTTCCTTGCTTCGCGTAAGCTAAGGCATTATTTCTAGGAGCACCCCATCACAGTAGTGAGCAAAGCTCCACTGTCCGACATAATCAACAACATCGACGCTACAGGAAGAGTGGCAAAGTGGGGCATTGATCTTGCCTCCTTTGAAAGAACCTACAAGAGATGCGATGCTATCAAATCGCAAGCATTGGTGGATTTTCTTGTAGATTGGACAGAGCTGTTAGAAAACACTCATGTGCTAGAGCCAGAATATTCGGTTATGCACTTTGATGGATAAAAGCTACTCAATGGCTCGGGGGCTGGTGTATTACTACAATCACCAACAGGAGAAAAGATATAATACATCTTGCAGATCCACTTCAATGCTACCAAAAACATGGCGGAATATGAGGCCCTCATTCACAGACTTCGTGTACCCAAGGATATTGGCATCAAGCGATAGTTTGGTGTGCAGATTCTGACTTGGTTGCCCAGCAGGTAGCTGGCACCTAGAACGCACGGAACCCTATGATGGCGGCATATCGAGACGAAGCAGAGGAAATAGCCAAGTGCTTCGAAGGCTACAAAGTCAAGTATGTCAATAGGGAGGATAATGAGGCGGCAAATCTGCTGTCAAAGCTTGGATCAGCCCGCCGACCAATTCCACCAGGCATTTTCCTAGAACATTTATAGTCTCCATCTGTGAAAGGAACGAACCCCGACAACCCAGATAGAGTGGATTCATTTGTTAATAGAGTATCAGTGACCTCTCCGTCTTGGACGAAACCGTTCATGGACTATCTACAAGACAGAACTTTGCCCGCCGACGAAGTCGAACACCGGCAAATAGTAGGAAGAGCAAAAGGCTACGTCATCATTGATGGATAGCTATACAAAATAAGTACCATAGGATTTTTCATACGATGCGTCTCCCAACAGCAAGGTATTGACATCCTTAGAGAAATACATCTTGGAGATTGCGGGCATCACGTCGCTCCCCGATCGTTGGTGGCTAAAGCCTTCCGACAAGGATTCTACTGGATAACTGCCAAGGTGGACGCCGACAAGTTGGTACAAACATGCCTTGGGTGTCACTTCTATCCAAGACAACCAAGTGTTCCAGCCGAAGAATTGCAAACAATACCAATAACTTGGCCGTTTGTAGTCTGCGGGCTGGACATGGTGAGACCTTTGCAGACATCACCCCATGGATTCACACACTTGATAGTAGTAGTGGAGAAATTCACAAAATGGATTGAAGCTAAACCCATTAGAAAGCTTGATGGGATAACAACCCTAAAATTTGTTCCGGGATCTAGTGGTGAAATTTGGTCTCCCGCATAGCATCATCACCGACAACGGAAGAAATTTGTCTCTCGGAGAAGTTGAGGAGTACTGTCATGAAAAGGGCATCCGCCTTGACCTAGCATATGTGGCACACCCATAGTCAAATGGGCAAGTTGAAAGGGCCAATGTACTAATCCTGCACGGAATCAAGCCACGCTTAGAGGCACCACTATGAAGAGCAGCTGGAGCCTGGGCAGATGAATTACCATCTATTTTGTGGAGTTGAAGAACAACACCCAACAGATCCACTGGCTTGACTCCTTTCTTCATGTTTATGTAGCAGAAGCAGTCCTCCCATCTGACATCCTCCACGATGCACCAAGAGTTTCCACCTACAACGAGGATGACGCTGAAGAATCCGGATGCTTATTTGTGGACTGATACGTTGCTAACGTATCCATAATTTTTGATGTTCCATTCTTGGTTTTATCTACTTTCTTATGTTTTGTCCACACATTGGAGTACTTTTTATACACTTTATTGGAATAACCTATTAACAAGATGCCACAACACTAGTTGCATGTTTTCTGCTGATTTTGGTTCCAGGAAAGTCAGAAAATGAATATTCTCGGAATTGGACGGGACAAAAGCAAAGTCAGGTTTTCACCGAGGGGGACACAGAGCTAGAATACGAGACGGAGAGGGGCCAGGGGCGGCCAGGCCTGGCCCACGCCAGGGGGTGGTGCAACCACCCAGGGAACCCCCTCGGCCTCCCCTTTCGCCTATAAGATGCCTCCGATACAGAAACCCTAAGTACCCGATCAAAACTCCATGAAAGACTATGTAGCCGTCGTCATCTCCATCCCTAGATCAGGAGGGATCTAAAGCTCTTCCTGGTACCCTGCCGGAGGGGAGAATTCACCCTGGAGGCCTTCTTCATCACCATGCAAGCCTCCGGTGTGATGCGTGAGTAGTTCATCCTTGGACTACGGGTCCATGTAGTAGCTAGATGGCTAGTTCTTCTCCTTTGTGCTATCATGTTTAGATATTGTGAGCTCCCTTCATGATCAAGATCATCTATTTGTAATCCTACATGTTGTGTTTGCGGGGATCCGATGGATATTGAGATGCTATTTCAGATTGACTATTGATTCTATCATGTCTTTGTTATTTGTGATCTTGCATGCTTTCCGTTGTTAGTAGCTATCTTGGCCAAGTAGATGCTAGCAACTCCAAGATTTAGTATTTATGCTCGATAGTGGGTTCATGCCTCTAGTAATCTGGGGAAGTGCAGAAATCTCTAAGGTCCTAGATGTGCTGTTGCTACTAGGGAGAAAACAACAATCCTTTTTGTTCATAGAAAAATCATATTGTTTACTTTACACGCCATGCGTAATGCAACTATCTGTTGCTTGCAACTTAATACTAGAGGGGGTTCAGATGATAACCTGAAGGTGGATTATTAGTCATAGATGCAGTTGGATTACGGTATATGTATAATGTTGTAATGCCTAATCAAATCTCAAAGGAGTCAATATGATTATTATATGCATGTATGCTTTCTCAATGTTTGTCAATTGCCCCGCTGTAATTTGTTCACCCAACATGTCATCTATCTTAAGGAAAGACACCACTAGTGAACTATGGATCCCGGTCCTTTCTTTTACCATCAATCTACAACTCTTTACTGCTTTCTTTTAATTTCTGCAAGCTTTTACTTTCTTCCACACAATACGTTTAATCCTTTGTTTTCAGCATAACTGTTGAGATTGACAACTTCACTATAAGTTGCGGGCAAAGTTCTGTGGTTGTGTTGTGCAGGATTCCAAGTTGGCAACAACACCTTGGAGGTGTTTCCTTGCTCCTACTGGTTCGATAACCTTGGTTTCATAACTAAGGGAAACTTACTGTTGTGCTCATCATACCTTCCTCTTGGGGTTCCCCAACGAGCTCGTTATTAGACGAGTCAACAAGTATTTTTCTGGCGCCGTTGCCGGAGAGTCAAGGACATCTTCACAAGGGGAGTCCTTCATGACCAATCTCTTTACTTTGTTTTATTTGTTTTGCTTAGTTTATTTCTACTTTGTTTGCCTGTTATTTTTATCAAAAATATAAAAAAAAATAGTTCCTACTATAGTTGTTATTTTCGTTGGTCTATTATTGTCTTGCTT
Source organism: Avena insularis (assembly GCA_023614405.1). Classification (NCBI taxonomy): domain Eukaryota; kingdom Viridiplantae; phylum Streptophyta; class Magnoliopsida; order Poales; family Poaceae; genus Avena; species Avena insularis. Next base: position 280,147,403 of record CM042694.1, on the reverse strand, counting down.
TATGATGCTTTCTATCAATGGTTGGTTTCTTTAAAACTGAATCAAATTGGCAAGGTGGGTTCACGGGAGAACAAAAATACTATTATAAGGAACACCGCTTATCACAAAAAGGGAAACTCTTATGGGAACAAATTGATAAATTGAATACCATTGCTAGAAACGTGTGCTCTACTTATAATGTTACTTATTGCGTTCATAAATCTTGTTGTTGTAGAAGGTATAAACACCTCCATTTTCAATGTCAGTATAATGATAATGTTACCATATCTTCTTATGTTAAAGGAAATTATGACTTTTATGATGTGGAACAAATTGAAGAATTTATTGCTTGGAAGGGTGCATTTGAACTTGCTAGTTTGCTTGAAAATAATGATAATTCACCTTATAAATATGAGGTTTATGATATATTTAAATTTTTCTTTGATAATTACAAGGAAGAAAATGGCTACATTCTTGAATATATTAATAGATGCTTTCCACAAACAGAAGAGACTAATGCCTTGCAGGAGCTTATGGAAGAAGAAATTGCTGAAACAGGAAGCTCATTAGATAAAAAAGAGGAGGAGAGTGATGAACAATAGGAGGAAGAATGGATTAGCTACCCATGCCTACCTTCTAATGAGAGTAACTCTTTATCCCTTACATTATTTGATTGTCCCCCATGCTTATCAAAGGAGGATGAATATTATGCTCATGTTATCTGTGATAATCTTTTATTTGTGCCTAACTTCGAAATGCATTGTACTAAAGAGTTTTGCTTAGAAAAGGTTTATGATAAAGCTCTAGACGATGGTCCTATATTGAATGATCAGTCATCTTATAGAATTGTTAAAAGTGGGTTTGAAGGTTTTAATCCCACTATTTTTGATCTTGATAAAAATTATGTGTTTGTAGATCATGAAAAGCATACTTTATGTGATAGTTATATTGTTTAGTTTATTCATGAAGCTACTGAAAATTATTATGAGAGAGGAAAATATGGTTGTACAGGTTTTCATGGTACTGAAATACCTCTCTATGTGCTAAAAGTTTTGAAGTTGCTCTTGTTTTATCTACCCATTCTTGTTACTATGTGATTCTTTGATTTATTTTCTTACAAGATTCCTATGCATATGAAGTGGGTTAGACTTAAATGTGTTTTTAATTTTCTTCTTGATGCTCTCTTTTACGTCAATTCATGTTTCTTATGTGAGCATCTTCTCAAACTATCAAGCCTAACTTAAAGGCGTTAAAGAAAAGTACTTATAGGGAGATAATCCAAAAGTTTTAGATGAGTCTTGGAAGTTATTACCCCAGTAATAACCACTCCTTATCCTTTTTATTTGCTTTTTGTGCCAAGAGTAACCTTTAATGAGAGAGAAGTAATGCTTGGGAAAGTTGCTGTCCCGAAACAGATTTTCATGCTTCACCGTACATATTCGTGTAAAATCTCTGAACTTTGTTTTGATCCGTGAATTTTTGTGCTTCAGCCCTAGGTTGTTATATAACTTTCATTAGTTCAACACTTTTCGATTTGAGCAACATAAGGTCTTCGAAAAAATTGGTTTTTACTTGCTGGTCTGTTTTGAGAGATTTCTGCCATTATGTGCATTTGCCTCTTGTTGATTCTTTTTTGAGTTCTCTTTGGGGAATTGAGCTTTTTGAGGGAATGCTACAGTAGCTTGTGTTTTAATGAAAGTTTTATTGGTGTTGAAACTGATCCTAAAGACTTATTATCTTGAGTGCACTAATGTTGCTAATAAAGATTGTGTGAACTTTTGTATGAAGGAAAAATTTCAGGTGTATGGAGAGAATGATGTAATGAGATGAAGAATGGACTAAAGCTCAAGCTTGGGGATGCCACCCCATGTCACCCCACGAAATATCCAAGAAGTACAAGCTTCAAAGCTTGGGTATGCCCAAGGCACCCCTTCTTCATCAATAAAAAAATCTCAGGTTCTTCCAAACACTTCATTTTTATTGTTTCGTGCACAGCTGTGTTGTTCTTGGAGCATCTTTGTTTTTGTTGTCGTTTCCTTGGTTTTATTAGTTTGCTTGAATAAATTGGTTATATCCCCTCTTTCATACATTAGTTTTCAAATTGTTTGGTTTGGATTGGAAAAGAGTAGGAAAGTTCATGCTTAAGTGGTAAAGAGAGCTTATTTTTGACTGTGGCTTATGTTTTGTCATGTCATGCTTGATATTGTTTTGGATTTATGCTTAGTTATCTTTGTTGTAGCATGACATTTTATAAACAATTTAGATTACTTAATGTGCCTTGAAAGTATCATGTGTTGTTTTAGCATATTAAAGCATAGTATTGTGGTATTCTTCTTTGATGCTTTATTTGGGTTGACTTGGCGCATGCCCACACCATGTTATGACTATCCCAGGTCACCATAGACTTTATGATACTTTAGTTTTTGACTTGTAATATCACTTTATGCTTTGATTAATGATGTTTTTTCTCTTTGCATGATTATGGCCATTATTGCTCTCTTAGCTGGTCACTCCCAGTCTTTTGCTAGCCTCCATAACCAAGTGTGAGTTCCACTCATGCATCCAACTCCTAAAACCAAGTTATTCCAAAGATTCGACCATACCTACCTATTAGCATTTTCTATTCCAAGTATATTCATGTTTGTATCTACCTTCCGAATTAAACTTGTTATGAGAAAACTAGTGATTAAAGCTCTCACGAACTTGATGGCACACTTTACTTTTCTTGCCCTTAATAAACTTGAACCATTGTGTCGTCTATGTTGTATGTGCTTGCAGCTATATGTTGGGGATTAGCAGAACCATGTTGTCATGTGGAACGCTTTCCACATTGCACTTGTACTTTGTACCTAGTTGATATCAGGCTCTTTTGTCTATGGATGTCATCGGTGTGAAATGAAAGGGGAGCTTGTAAGTCCACGGATTTATGTATGTGTGTTAGAGAAACGCCTGGGCCGCCGGTCTAATCCATGCTGTCATGGTGGAAACTTGTAGCGTAAGCATACTGAGCTGTCTATGAAGCATTCTTCTTATAATACAAAGAGTCAGATATTGAGAAAAAAGAAAAAGGAAAAAAAGAGATATGAGAAAAGAGGAAAGAGAGAAAAAGCACCATTTTTTCCCATGGTAAATAAGAAGATTGCTGAGATGCTCGTTGTCTGCTTGCCTTGTCATTTTGATATGGGGATTCTTCTGTATCATCGGCCAAGGGGTACCCCATTGGCGGTTCTCTATGACACACATGTACTTACTATGACAAGAACTTACCGGTAACTAAACTTGAGTAGCATGAGGAGCGGCCCTCGTATTCAAGGGACATGAGATTTCCAACTTATACTTTGTCAAACATATACTCCATAGTTTGTTCACTTTAACCTTAATCACTTCAAGATTCTTATGATAGGGGCAATGAGAGCTGAAAGCTAATAAGTACCATAATTTTTGGAAACTCTATGAAACTTGAATCCATGCTTCCTTCTATGAAGGGCCTTTCTTCTACTTTTATATTGAGTCTCCACCTTCTATCTGTATCCACCTATTTTGAGAACATAGTGGCCATTCTTAGTTCTATGTGCATTGTCCCAAGACTTGTTGATTGATGCATAATTTTGATATTGCTTGTTCTTAAACTATTTGTATCTAGTCACTCTTATGAACTTTGAAGGTGTCTTATGCATCTATGTTTGCTACTCTATGAGGGACAAGCTAAATGCCACTATGCTATGTTTTCTTTATGTGAAACAAACAAACGTCTTGCAAAGTATTATTATTCATGAATCTTTTGTTTATGCCTTTTCATGTTACAACATAGTTGCTATGTCTTATTGTTAGAACGTTATCTTTCATGCTATGTTGAAGTACTATGATCCCAGCTATCAATGTTTTACAAATACTTTGATCAAGTGTATGATGGTGCATGTCACCTCAAAAATTATTCTTTCTTTTTATCACTTACCTACTCGAGGACGAGCAGGAGTTAAGCTTGGGGATGTTGATACGTTGCTAACATATCCATAATTTTTAATGGTCCATGCTTGGTTTTATCTACTTTCTTATGTTTTGTCCACACTTTGGAGTACTTTTTATACACTTTCTTGGACTAACCTATTAACAAGATGCCATAGTGCCAGTTGCCTGTTTTCTGCTGTTTTTGGTTCCAGGAAAGTCTGAAAATGAATATTCTCGGAATTGGACGGGACAAAATCCAAAGTCAGTTTTTCACCGAGGGGGCACAGAGCCAGAATACGAGATGGAGAGGGGCCAGGGGAGGCCACGCCACCTAGCCGCACGGCTAGGCCTAGCCCACGCCAGGGGGTGGTGCGGCCACCTAGTGCACCCCCTCGGCCTCCCCTTTCGCCTATAATATGCCTCCGATACAGAAACCCTAAGTACTTGATCAAAAATCCACGAAAGAGTCTATAGTCGCCGTCATCTCCATCCCTAGATCAGGAGGGATTTGAAGCTCTTCCCGGCACCCTGCCGGAGGGGAGAATTCACCCTGGAGGCCTTCTTCATCACCATGCAAGCCTCTGGTGTGATGCGTGTGTAGTTCATCCTTGGACTATGGGTCCATGTAGTAGCTAGATGGCTGGTTCTTCTCCTTTGTGCTATCATGTTTAGATCTTGTAGCTCTGTTCATGATCAGGATCATCTGTTTGTAATCCTACATGTTGTGTTTGCGGAGATCCGATGGATATTGAGATGCTATTTCAGATTGATTATTGATTCTATCATGTCTTTGTTATTTGTGATCTTGCATGCTTTCTGTAGTTAGTAGCTATCTTGGCCAAGTAGATGCTAGCAACTCCAAGAGTTAGTATTTATGCTCGATAGTGGGTTCGTGCCTCTAGTAATCTGGGGAAGTGACAGAAATCTCTTAGGTACTAGATGTGATGTTGCTACTAGGGAGAAAACAACAATCCTTTGTTCATAGAACAATCGTATTATTTACTTTACACGCAATGCGTAATGCAATTATCTGTTGCTTGCAACTTAATACTGGAGGGGGTTCGGATGATAACCTGAAGGTGGATTATTAGTCATAGATGAAGTTCAATTACGGTCTATGTATGATGTTGAAATGCCCAATCAAATCTCAAAGGAGTCAAGATGATTAGTATATGCATGTATTCTTTCTCGATGTTTGTCAATTGCCCCGATGTAATTTGTTCACCCAACATGTCATCTATCTTAAGGAGATCCACCACTAGTGAACTATGGACCCTGGTCCTTTCTTTTACCATCAATCTACAACTGTTTACTGTTTTCTGTTTAGTTTCTACAAGCTTTTACTTTCTTCCACACAATACGTTTAATCCTTTGTTTTCAGCAAAACCGGTGAGATTGACAACCTCACTGTAAGTTGGAGGCAAAATTATGTGGTTGTGTTGTGCAGGATTCCAAGTTGGCAACAACCCCTTGGACGTGTTTCCTTGGTCCTACTGGTTCGAAAACCTTGGTTTCATAACTGAGGGAAACTTACTGCTATGCTCATCATACCTTCCTCTTGGGGTTCCCCAACGAGCTCGTTATTACACGAGTCAGCATGGACCTACTCAAAGAAGAGCACGTCCTGGCATGCTAGAGATCCGCCATCTACCAGCAGAAGCTGCATGGCTACCATAGTCGCCACGTAAAGCATCGCTTGTTTAAACAGGGGGGTCTGGTGCTTAGACTCAAGCAGGATAAACCACACAAACTATCCCCGCTTGGGAAGGATCATTCGTCATTAGCAAAGCATTCCTAAATGGTTCCCATTACCTCGTTGATATTCGCGAGTTGAAAGATAGGCCAAAAAACCGCAAGCGCAAGCAACATTACTCCGATGATGACTATTCGGAGACATATCGGCCATGGAACATAGCACAACTACGTTCCTTTTACACTCAGCACATTTATATTATGTAATAAGTTTCTTATATGATCAATGCAATAAATAATTTGGTTCACTCATATTTTTTGAGTCTTTTACCTCCTTTAGTTGTTCATTTTTTGATCATATAAACCCTTTATGCGCAAGGTTGCATTTGCCCTTGTGAAAATTCCGCCTACAGGCGTTAGCTTAAGCTTTCTGGTCTACACGTTTTCTGAAGTTTTTATGTGGATTCCGGAGTAATTACTTTTTAGCACTCAAAGCTGGCTATTTTGTTCTTAGGTTCTGGACGGTGCTATTAAGCATCATCACGTGAGAGCATAGTTCTGTGCTACGAGTCTTCCGTCTCACGAAAGGTCAAGCATACGAACCAGAATAATGGATAAGCCAACACTTGCTTAAAAAAATATACACATGCTGGAAATAGATAAGTTATAGGAAGCTTGAGTACAAGTTTTTCCGCCATAGCCAAACATAATTTTTTTCTGCCTACAATTTGTAGAGACGCATTTAATACAAATATTGTTTTTCATGGCTCTACTGCAGGGGACTTCATGGTAGTATCATCAGGAGAGCCAGGCCAGGAGAGATCGTCAAACTCTAAAGGAGAGGGTCTAGACTCGGACGAAGCCATGTCTTCATCAAGGTTCTCGACAGGCACAAAGACATCCGTCTTGACCATCTTGGCAACTCTGGTGTCGAAGCCGGCGAGGGAGTTCCAAATAGCATCACTATCGATCTATCGATCTTCCTCCTCTACCTTGGGCATTCCAGAGGTCACCAAGTCGGTGTCGGCATTGTCATAGTGTTCCTTGACCAAGGACAGGGTCATCCTTGCACCAACCCGGACGCAAGAGGCTTTCCAGTCCTTGAGTTTCTTGGGGGCTCGGCGCAGAATTTCTACAAACTTGGCCGCTGAGTCTGCCGCCTTGATATTTATGCCCAGACGTTGAGCTATCTCCTTGGCTTGGGCGATGGCGGTGCTGACGAAGTTGTCGGCAATAATCATGCGTTCCTTGGGATCCGGAGCACCCTCACCCAAGTTGGCTAAGCCAATGGGAGTTGTGGTTTGTGAAAACACAAGGACCATGAGTACACACAAGTAAAATGGCTGTCCAACTTACAGAAATGACCAAGACGGAGAAAGGTTACTAAAGATGCTCGTATCCGCTTGCTGGCATGTCTCCGCCAAGCCATCGCGCTCCTTCTAGATTATCTTGAACGCCTCAAGGTTTCTAGCATTCTTCTCTTTGGCAGCTTGGTTCTGTTCCTTGAGTTGCACAAGTTCGTCTTTCAGATGCTGCATCTCAGCGTCAGCAGACTCTTACATAGCCTTCATTGCTGCATCATGGCCCTTGACGGCATCGGCTAGGTCCCTCTTCAGAATCTTGTTCTCATCATCGAGCTCCTGGATATGCTTGGATTGCTCAATGATACTCTTGGCCTCGGCAATAGCTTCTGTATGACGGAAATCACAAAGTGCTATCAGAAGACGGAAGATATAATTCAATGAGAAAATCAAGGAGCTATTGTTGGAAACAGACTCTCGCTATTTTTGATCTCTTATTTCAGGAATTTGGTTTTACCCTGTTCAAAGTCCAGTTCCTTCCGAATAGCAGCAAACCTCTTATTGGCAGGAATCCTTCGTTTATTCTCATTCTGTACAAAATATTGACATGCTTAGTTTCTCTAGAGCATCTAGTCAGAACTATTCAAGTTTCAACTAAACTCTCGGTGGCTACAGTACATGATTTTAAAGTAAACTAGTTTCTCTAGAGCATCTAGTCGGAACTATTCAGTTTCAACTAAAAGCTCGGGGGCTACACGGACAAGTTCTACACTTAGTTCTTTGGAGCACTGAGGCCAATAACTATTGATATATCCGCCTAAGAGCTCGGGGGCTACAGTAGGATATATTACAAGTTAAAAGAAGTAAAGTTCAAAAGACTTACGATGGCAATGACCCTAAGATTGTTGGCCAGATGAGCATAGAAGTCATGGAAGGTCCTGGCATTGTTATAAATTGCATTGGCGTGCATGATGAGATCATCTTGGCTCAACGTCGAAGGAGTTGTAGCCCATGGAGAGGTTGAAGCCAGAGGCATGGATGAAGCCCTAGCTGCCTCCTGCACCTTCAAGGCAGTTGATGGCTCGGAGGCTCCCGCCTCGATCGCAGCTTCCACGTCCACCTCTTCCACCACTTCTTTCCCTTTCTCGGTGACATCCTTAGGCGGAGCTTCAGCCACTTTAGAGGAGGTGATCTCACGCGTCACCTGGCCACTGGGAGCGACACCCGCCTCGACAGAACCTGAGATATCAATGATTGGATTGACATATGTCTCCATGGCGGAGGTCTTAGGGATGGCGGGAGATGACGGCCTAGCAGGGCCAGTAGAAGGCTTGGCGGCAGGAGTAGGGGGAGCAGTGGTAGGAGAGGACTTGGCGGACAAATCCTTGGTCAGCATATCATGAATGTTTTTTGACCCTCGAACATCTTTGGAGGATCGCTTTAAACTAACACCGGCTTTCCTCCTAAAACATACAAAGTATAAGTACAAGAGTTGAAAACATGTATGGACTGAAAAGCACAAGTCGGAGAATGAAAATACTTACTCCACGGCAGGAGCCTTGGTGAGGGGAATGCCGGTGGACTTCTTCTTGTTCTCCGCCTCTAAGGCAGCAGTGGAACGTTTGGAGACTCCACTCTCTAATTTCTTCTTCTTGGCCTCGGCAGCAGCGTTAGAGGTAGAGCTCTTCCGCTTTCACGCTGCCGGAGCTGGTTGATCCTTAAGGGCGTCATCGTCGGACACCACCTGGATATCCTTAAGTTTTGGATCATAGACCTAGGAGGCCATTTGATCCGCCGCCAAGGTCGCTAACTGGGATATAGAGGAGAGTTAGATGGACAACTTCAAAGTCGGAAAAACATTATAGTATATAACGAGCAACAAAGGAAACAACATCTACCTCTAGGCACTTGCCACACTCGAACATGTTGAAGGTGATCTTGAAGCCATGCTTCTTGTCCTTCACCCTGAAGATGTCCTTGAGCCGGACCTTGATGGAGTTAGTAGAGAAGTTATCCCGCAAAATTCGCATGGGATCCCTCCTATCCTGGCTATACTTGCACATTAGCTTGGCACGATGCTGCAGAGGATGGATCCGCCTAACGTACCAGCACACTGCAAGGTCCAAGCCCATCGGACCTTCGTCTACGAGCCATTCGATCCTCCTTACGTCACGATTGGCTTCATCGTTGGAGGGAAGAGATGCTAGGGTCCGCCATGCGGGCACTTCGGCGGCAGCTCCGTCGACGAAGTCAGGGTAGGTGTCAAGACGGTCTGGCAAAGGGACATCTGGCCCGTAGAAATATGTACGCTGCCAGTTCTTGCAAGACTCATGCCCTACGATGTCGGGGAAGTGCCAGCGAGGCCGGATCTTAAAGCTAATGGTTCCGCAGATCCATAGTTTGTCCTTGGACTCCATGGACTCTCTCTTGACGGTAAAAAAGTATACAAACAGATCTAATCTAGGCTTAATACCTAAATATCCTTCGCACAATGCTACGAAGTTGTTAAGGACTAGAATACTGTTGGGAGGGAGATTGTGGGGGATTACCCGGAAGTGTCAGGGACATCCAGGAAGAAGTCGGAGACTGGCAGGCTTACGCCGCGTACCAGCTGAGACTTGAGGTAAACCTTCTCTCTGGCTCGGGGAGAAGGGACCACCTCTTGCTGACTGGCGCCGCCCGCCAGACAAAGTTCTCCGCCGCAGGGAGATACCCCTCGTCATCTAGCTCTTGGAGAACTTAGGCGGAGAGATCAGAGCATCTCCACACCCCCTTGTGGGAGTCGCTTTCTTCTTCAGCAGCTTCAGGCATCGCTCGTTCCTGGTCATCGCCGGTGGACTCTGTCACGGAGGAGACTTGAACGACCACCCCCTCCAGCGGGACGATCACTCCCTGGGATGGCTCCATCGTAGCCTCGGGAGTCGCAGCCGTGGAAGGAGCAGAGCTGCTGGAGGCCATTACGACGGGAAGAAGGTGGAGGAAGAAAGGGCTCTGTTTAGGGTTTTCGCAGAAGAGCTCGAACGGTCGTGCGGCTGGAGGAAGATAAAGACTGGGAAGCGAATGCAGGTAAAAAGAAATAAGTTGACTGCGATGAGACTATATAGACCTCGCATCAAGATTTGTGCAAAGAGATCTGATGGATGGAACGTTGCCGATGTGGAAGTGAACGTGCGCGGTAATTTTGCCATGTCCTCCATCTTTTGCCGCTCCACCATTTCAGATTTCGTGCGCGTGAAAATAGTTGATGATTAATTCTCTATTTCTGTGAGTTTCGAGGTAGCGTAGGCTATACCCTACGTCATCCTCCTAATAGTTGAAGTGAAGGGTCACATCCTAAGATTCCATCAAGGAGGGACATTACCCTACTCTGGAAACGAATACTTAAGGAATCTCTGGCTACATTGCGAAGCCAGAGAGGATTGCAGGGTTCTTTGGGAGACCTTTGAGATATTGCTTGAGGGATTGCCGGCATCACTTAGAAGGGACATTCAGAGATCAACGAGTAAGACGGTGCAAGATTTCAAAGTCCTCCGGGGGCTACTGTTGGGGATATGCTATATGGGTATCCTCATAGCATGTCACCAATCCACCTAACCCGGGTGTCCCATAGTTAGTAGAAAGGCCTATGGCCTGCTGGGCGGCCCAGTTAGACGGATCCAGAAGGGAGGCCCATGCCAGATAAAGGAAGGCTACGCAAGAGTCACCGACATACTCGGAGCCTTGGAGTACAAGACACGGAAGACTAGTCCGTGTGGGTGTAGGACTATTTACGTTGTCCAGCAAGGACCTTTCCCTGTAAACCCTAGGTCTTGGTGCCTTTATAAGCCGGCCTGTGGGAGCCTTTAGGGCAAGAACACAATAGATTGTTGTGTACAACGCGTAACACCTCGCACAACGAACTTATCTCTGTAACTCGGCGTATTGCCATTATAGTGATTTATAGCAGGAGTAGAGTTCCGCCATCGTTGTGGGACTTGAACTTGGGTATGTTGTGTTACCTCGTACCCACCAACTCTCTGCCTTAGCCCACGTCTCTAAACACGCACTGTGAGGACCCCTCCATGGTTTACTCGTCGGCAATACCATGACAGTCCCTATGGAATAATTAGAGATGTACCAATATGTATTGGACCCTACAAATATCCTATTGATTTTGTGCTTATTGATATGCCCACTGACGTTTATTGCCCCATCATCTTTGGAAGGACCTTTATAAACACCACAGGTGCAAACATAGACTGCAGAAAGCAAATTGTGTCTCTCAAGTTTGGTGAAGAGAAGATGGATTTTCATTTCTCCAAATTTGACCATAAACCGACTATCGAAGAATTAGATGATGATGAGTATGAATGTGAGGAAGAAGGTGATATCATAAATTAGCCTCAACAATTATTGAGACTCTAGACGATGATCTAGCAAGAAGTCTAGTCAACAATAATAACATTCTTGAGGACATAGAAAAGGCTGAAATTGATAACTATCTCGACTCCACACTGGAGGTGGACATCAAGATTAATCAAAAGTATGAAGAACCTATAAGAAAGGGAGATGAGGCTCCTCCTCCTCCAACCCTTAAAACTCTACCAAAGGAATTAAAATATAGATTCCTTGATGATACAAATAATTTCCCTATTATTGTAAGTGCTAACCTTACAAAGAAAGAGGAGGAAAATCTGATGAAGGTTCTTCGCATGCATCAATAAACGCTCTTGGGTATTCTATGAGTGACTTAAAGGGGATTAGTCCTTCGATAGCCACTCATAGAATATTCATGAAAGAGGGAGCCCAGTCGGTGGCGGACTTTTAGCAACATCTCAAACCTCACATGAAAGAGGAGGTAAGGAAAGAAATAATACGTTTGTTGGACGCATGCATTATCTTTCATTGGAGGAGAGTGAATGGGTAAGCCCCGTCCATCGTGTTCCAAAGAAAGGTGGGTTTACAGTCGTAGAAAATGAACATAACAAAATGGTACCAACTAGAACTTTTGTTGGTCAAAGGATGTGCATTGAATATAGAAAGCTTAATAAGGAAACTAGGAAGGATCATTATCCTTTGTCGTTAATAGATCAAACTTTAGAAAGACTTGACATGCATTCTCATTGTTGCTACCTAGACGGTTATTCTAGTTTTTCCCAATTTATGTACACCCTAATGATCAACGTAAAACAACTTTCATCTGTCCTTATGTTCTCTATGCTTATCATCGTATGCCTTTTGGTCTTTGCAATGCTCCTGTCACTTTTTAAAGATGCATGACTGCTATTTTTGTCGATTATGTTGAAAGTATTATGGAAGTGTTCATGGACGATTTTTTTTTGTTTATGGGACTTCCTTTAACCATTGTCTCCATAATCTTCACAAAGTTTTGTAGATATGTGAAGACACTAACTTAGTCTTGAACTGGGAGAAATGTCATTTCATGGTCCAAGAAGGCATAGTACTCGGTCACAAAGTCTCAGGTAAGGGCATAGAAGTCGATATGGCAAAGATTGAAGCAATAGAAAGGTTACACCCTCCTCGAAATATAAAAGGTATAAGAAGCTTTTTGGGTCATGTAGGGTTTTATAGAAGATTCGTTAAGAACTTTTCAAAAACTGCTTGACCAATTACTAACCTTCTCCAAAAGGTTGTTCATTTTAATTTTGATTAAAAATGTCTTGTCTCTTTCAACATATTAAAACAAGCTCTCCTAAAAGCACCAGTTATTAAACCACCTAATTGGAAGAAACCCTTTGAACTATTTTTGAAGCTATCCATGAAGCTGTAGGGGAAATTCATTGCTAGTATGACAGTGATGATCTAAATATCATTCATCATGCTAGTCGCACCTTAAACGCGGCTCAAAAGAACTATCCTATGGCTGCAAAAGAATTCTTCATTGTAGTCTTTTCTTGTGATAAATTTATATCTGACATCATATATTGCAAAGTAAGAGTACACACGTATCATGTTGGGTTGAAAGAAATCCTACAAAGGACTGACGTTAAGCCAAGAATGATCCGTTGGACTCTACTTTTTTTGATTTGCAGATCTTACAAAGAAAGGAAGAGGTGGAGGAGGCATTAGCGGATATTCATGGAGTTCTCCATCTCAAGGAGGTATCATCCGCGTGCATACCTTTGGGAACCACACAACCAAAAAGGAAGTCTCCTATTTCCCCTTATAATAGTTTTGATAATTTTCTGCGACCTGTTTTATTCGAAGAGAGGAAGAAAGGAAATTCAAGTGAGACCATATTCCCTCGATGAACATGACTTGTGAAATTCTCAACACACTTTCGTTCTAGATGACCTACTGATATTTCTTTTTGCATATTTGAACTACTTTTGTTTTTTGAGTTGATTGCCGGTCTTACAAGATCGGTACGGGATAGGTACGGCCGGATCCGCCCATATAGATGGTCGTTAAGTCTGCTGATGCCTCATTGATATTCTTGCGGAAGCGGTACGACCGTGCAGTACGGGCGCACCTTTTCTATTATTCGTCGTTTTTTCTTATTAAATAAAACTTTCTGAAGTTGCTAAGTCAGACGGGTCGTTATGACCAGAATTTCCTTCTTTTGCACTTATTTGTTTCCTTATTTGTTGGGATTCTTTTCTTGGGAGCCCCTTTTCCTCCCAGCACACGAATTTCATATTTCCTCTAACCCTTTATAAGTCTCCCAGAAGGGGTTTTCCCTTTGTGATGGTATACAGATCTTCTCCACAATCTACTTCTTCCATGAAAACTCTTTGGAACCATGGCCTCTTCATGGAGCATCCTTCAAGAGAAATATCTCTATGGGTCGTCCTCAAGAGTTACAAAAAATGATAAGGGTGCTGAACTAGAAGGGAAGCCGTTTGAAGATGAGGATGGATTCAAGCTGATGGAAACAGTAAAAGATGGATGCAAGGTGTTCAGCCTGGGCATATGAAAAGAAGACAATTTCGACTTCAGCTTGATTTAGAAGGAGATGGGGAGTTTTTATTGGGAAAGGTGAAGAGACAAGGGGAAGATATTCAAGCCTCCCTGGACAAGCTCGATCGTCGCATCAAGAAAATTGAGGTAAAAGCTCCAGGATCTTCTAAACATCTTGAGCTTTTGCGCCGCTACCTGGACTAGATGGACTTGAAGATAATGAAGGGACTAGAAGCAAATCTCAGCATTATCCTTAGATCCATCAACACTCAGAAGCAGATAATAGAGATGTAAAAAGCTCTTGTTGAATAGTTGGAGAAAGTCAATGAGCAGTGCCGGATCCGCATCTTGATCTTGGATACATCAAACAAGATGCTCCGTGCAAGTCTTCGTGACTCCGGAGTCTCCCCACCATGAAGCACGCCACGGTATAAAATAATCACAAGGGATTATTTGATCCACCCGGCTTGACACTAGGCTTGGGGGAATCTATGAGAACCATGTAATCTATCTTATGGTTTTTAGCAAATTTACTGTTCCTGCATGCATGGTTAGGTTTAAATTCCAAATTTTGCATTAGTTACATCAACTTCGAGTTCCCTTTTTCAAGAGAAGAATTATATCCGTTGAGTTATGAAACTTTATGATAATTGAAGTTGTGTTTGATTCATGATTATTACATTAGATGATTGAACTAGGTTGAGTGTTATGATACTTGTACAACTGTCATCATTTTAGGGACTTCCATAGCTTTAGAAGTATTGATTAAGTTATGAGAAGAAGAATTATGGTAGCATATTATGATTAAGGGTTTTCAAAAGCCATTGATGTAGTGAGCATGATCAAATAGCTTGCTGAAAAGAAAAAGAGAAAAGGAGAGCAAGGAAAAGTATAGACATACAAGTATAGAAAAAGAAAAAGGAAGGAGCTATCAAAAGAATCAAGCATATAAAAGAGAGGTAGAAGAAAAAGAAAATGATCATGAATCTTCACTATTAAACTTAGAGCCATAAATCTCTAAACTCCGTGATTATATGATATGTTGAATCACTAGTAGCTTCTTATAATTCCATTAATACTAGAAAAAGGGTGTGGAAGCCTCTAAGTTATGTAATGTGTAAGGGCATGGTAATACCCCCGATGTATCTGTACATCCGATGTTATATTCTTGTTTCAATTTTTGCCTCATTTATTGTAACGTCTCATGTCTCATGAACATGATGATCTTGTCCATAAGCCACCCCCTTGCTCGGGGAAAAGCAAGAACCTAGGATGGGGGAGTTTATGAGTCCAAAATTGAAGCATTTTTACCTCTTGTTTTTGCATAAATAGAGTAGGAATTTTTGTATTTCACTTCACCTACACACACTATTCCGTTCTTGTTTCAATAGGATCGAAAATCACGAAGTCATAGATGAACTTATCAATTAGAGCTGTCATATTGTGTAATTATATGATAAATGCCATTTTATGAATTTACCTTCACACCCGGATGAATAACAAATAAGGAGGAGGCATCAACACCGATAACGACCACTGGTACGGGCGGAGCCCGCCCGTACCATCCGCCCGTACCAGTCGCCATCGGGACCGCCTCGTCAAATAGTTTATCCTGGCAAAGACGAGAGAGAGATTCTACATTCACAGCCACCAAAAACCACGAAACACCACATCCGAGAGGGATCTAAAGGAGGAACTTGGCTGGGGAAAAATCCTAGCTGCTTCGCGGATCATTGGAGGACAACGCATCATTCCCTGCACCATCAACCACTGCATCTTCATCACCACAATTTCTCCATCTTTCATCTATTAGATCTCTTTGTAATTCTAGATCCAATTGTGGTTTGCATTAGATCTACCCCTATACTTTAATCCATCCAGTTGATTATGATGATGTTGTTGATTGCTTCCATGAGTGAGTAGTTCCTTTGTACTTGGGGAGATGGAGAAACCCTAGCACCACTATGAACTTGTAATGAAGATGATCTATTCTTGTCTCCATATGACTTGCTTGTCTATGATATAATGATGACTTGTGTTTGATTTCTCTCTTTAGATGATATGTGAAGTCGACCATGTATCATTTGCCTTCGGTACTAAAGGGAGGAAGAAACCCTTTGGACGTGATGTGGAAGCATAACTGGAGTGCCCCGTGACAGATTGGCGTTGGCTCGTAACCCACACGGTCAAAGGGGGATTAAGAGGGACTCCATAAGCTAATTACGATATCGATGGGGAGACCCTTAATTGAAGTGGCATGTATGGATGATTGCTCCTAGGCATTGCAGTGGTTATTTAGAGGTGACCTCACACTTGGCTCAAGAAAGTGGGTTCCTACGAGCCTTGTAGTGAACATCTTATTATGGGGCTCTCTCCACACATATCATGACATAAGAATTATTTATCTTGATTACATATAATAATAGTACTATGCTAGTGGTGTATCCTACATCCTCGAGAACGTTTTAGCCCTATTGAGTTCAACCACACTTTCATACAATCTTGTTACTTGCTTTATTTTACTTGTTTTAATTACTTTTCTACAAACAACCATAAACCATTCAGACACCCTTTACTTGAGATCAAAGACAATTTACGAGTATTCTTTGGTAGATAGTAACGAGGGGCATAAAGATCTTTACCAATAGCTCTCTATGGGTTCGATATCTTTACTTCAAAACTAGCTACAATTGATCTGTGCACTTGTAGTCATCATGGATTCATCAAAACACAAGAGGATTAGCTGTTGTAAGAAGATTGATCTAGCATCCAACGATTGAAATGCAAACAGCTGAACCCTAATAACACAAGATCTAGTATCCAACAATGGGAATGGGAGAATAACAAGGTAAGGGGAGAAAACCCTAGTTACCTCTAACCATGCATTGATGATGTTGGTGTCATAGGGGTTCTCCGACAAGTTGTACTCCTCCTCCTCGTAGGGGTCCCAATCGAGCAAGATCTGCCCGTGACCAGTGGGTGCATCCTCGTTGGCGGCTATGTCGAAAGCGGGGATGGGGGCTGGATAGGACCAGGGCTGCCTTCGATACCTCAATATGGTCCTAGACGGAGACGGGTGCCTCCTCGCCAGCGGCCTTGGCAGCGACGATGGACACCACATACTTCTTCTCGATCACCGATGTGGTTGGGGTTTTCTTCAGGTTTGCAGAAGATGGTGGGATATTGGCTACGGTTACGTGAGCGAGCGAGTGAGTGAGTGAGTGAGAGTGGTTAGGCAGAGAGGAAGAGGGAGAAGGGCTCTATAAAGTTCAAGGGAAGGGACATTTGATTGCACCACCATGCATCGTGTACTAACCGCATATGCTATTGCACCATGCACCGCGAGACGCATCCTTTACTGCACTGTGCACCGCGACATGCATAAGGTATGTGATGTTTTTTCTTGAATCTAACCCTGGTGCATTAGGCATACTCATTTATCCCCTCGAGAGTAACAATGGCGTGTTGGTTGTTGTCACTTTTGCCCGTGGATACTAACCATGGCACGTACAATATAATCAGTTTTACCCTCGAGTGGCTGGTCAACACAGAGTTAACGAATGGGGTTTATTTGCTAATTGTATCATTTTATAAATAACTAATTCAAAAAAGATCAAAACATAGTGGCACCTACTAATGAAATCTTCTTATGTGACCTGCCATCTAGGAAACCATAAGAAACATAGAGAAATCAAGTTTTACCCTAAACCACCACATCTCAAATCAACTCCTAGCTACGAAGGTGCATGGCTTTCTACTCAAACCCTTACCCAAACTCATCCTTTCCAGAACATAGTTTGTCTAAATGAGGCCATAATTGGCACACTCATGTATATTTAAATTGCAAATAATTCGATGTAGGACAAGATGTATTTCATTGTATAAAACACGAATTTCCCATTTTAAATATATTTCTATTTTTTATTTGAATCCCTTAGTCTGTTTTCCCTTGGTTTTTTGATTCTACTAAGTTTTGCCCTCTCTCTTAGTCACAAAATCTGACAAAATCCCAAACATGTGCTCACTTTGGCTGCTACGCCCTGATTGGTCAAGACAATTGTCACACAGATCGTGCTTACCAACCGTTGATCCTCTATGATTTTGGTATATGCACGGGACACAAATATTTTAGTTTAGGGATCCCTTTAGTTTATGCATTTCTTTTCACGCTCTTAAAATGGTAAACTCTCAAGATTTTCTTAGGAAACATTCTTATGTCCAAAGTGTTCAAGAGTTTTATAATTTTGGTATTTGCATGAGACATAAATATTTTAGTTTAGGGATCCCTTTAGTTTATGCATTTCTTTTGATGCTCTAAAATGGTAAACTCTCAAAATTTTCTTAGGACAACATTATCATGTCCAAAGTGTAATTTGGAAGTGTTAAAGTGTTGTTTATTTTTGGTAAATGCATGAGACATAAATACTTTAGTTTACTGATCCCTTTAGTTTGTGCATTACTTTTCACTCTCTGAGAATGGTAAACTCTCAAGATTTTCTTAGGGAAACATTATCTGGTCCCAAGTGTAATTTGAAAGTGTTCAAGAGTTGTATAATTATGGTATATGCATGAGACATAGAGATTTTAGTTTAGTGATCACTATAGTTTATGCATTACTTTTCACTCTCTCAAAATGAAAAACTCTCAAGATATTCTTAGGACAACATTATCATGTCCAAAGTGTAAATTGAAAGTGTTCAAGAGTTGTATAATTTTGGTATATCCATGAGACATAAAGATTTTAGTTTAGTGATCCATTTAGTTTATGCATTGCTTTTCACTCTGTGAAAATGAAAAACTCTAAAGATTTTCTTAGGACAAAATTATCATGTCCAAAGTGTAATTTGGAAGTGTTTAAGTGTTGTATAATTTTGGAATATGCATGAGACAAAAAGATTTTAGTGAATGCATTACTTTTGACCCTCTAAAAAATGATAAAAGCTCTTTTACATCAAGAGTTAATCAATTTTTTTAATTTGAAAGTGTTCAAGAGCTATGTCATTTTCTGATTTCTTAAACTACCATCTCCCTAAATCTTAAACTTTGAATTTTACCTGATAGATTCACTTTATTACAACTGAGACACTAACTCGATAAACAAATTGAATTTAGGGATCCCTTGAATTTAAATGTACAACAATATTAAACTTCAACCTTCACCTCACAATAAAGGTTTGAAGTTCATTTTACCAAGGCACTCAAACTAGCTTTGGGAATCTTCGAAATGGCTCCTCCGTCGGCTGCATTCTCCACAACAATCCCCTTGAGCTCCCGAGTTGCGCCAATTTATTCCTCCAATTAGTCTATCAATGTACACATCGATCCACTCGAAATGCCCACATTTCTTTAGGATCTGAAAATAGCAACATGAACCCTACATCCCAATATCAAGAAAATAGAAAGAAACCAGACCAATGTGGTATGAACGGGAGGCCACGGTGAAGCTAGACATCACTCGTCGGCTAGAGATGGGCTGCCGTCACTGGAGAAAAAAAAGGTATGGGGTGCGGGAAAATAAAGGGGAGGCGACAGCACGAGCACGGGCATGGGGCTCGCTCGGGCTCCCGTCTTAAATTGGTAGCCTAGGTAAGTTGTGGTTCTAAGCTCACGTGGATAAGCTATGGGTCCCATGCTGATCTGGATAAGTGGAGAGAGGTTTCCACTGCGGGACCCGACCCAACGGTGCAGGAGCAGTTCATGATCCCTAGTGTTTTGTGTGTTAGATAACAATACCAAGGATATTTTAATTCTGCATTGAGTGCTAGAGATAATTCTCCCCAAAAGAGCTCCTGGTCAAATAAAGAAAAATAAACATTTTTGGCCAGATTATCCGCCCCTAGCTAGGGCTGGATCAGCCGCCCCTAGCAAAATCAGCTAAGGACTAGGCACACAATGATCAGAAGGGGCGGATTATAGGACATATATTTGGCACTTGGTCATATGATTGCCCAAGGCCAGATAATCTGGCCCCTTCCCTCCCGGATTATCCGTCCCTCCCAAGAATCGACTAAGGACAAAGTGCACGGTGCCCAGACGGGGGCGGGAGTTTCCCCTTGGATGTTTGGTCAAGGTCGAAGTTTTTGCCCTGGTAGAATAATCTGCCCCTCCATGGGCCAGATTATCCGCCCCACCAGGGATTTTTGCTAAGGATCAGCAAAGCATCATATAGAAGGGGGACACATGTTTGGGCCGGAGTATTTGCTTCAGCCAGATTTTCCCCCATCTGGATTATCTAGCTCCCATTCAGGATGGATTATCCGGCCCCAGTTGACTCCAATGGCATCATCTCGATAGGGGCTACAAATACCCCTCCCCGTCTTTAACCCGGGGTCTCTCGAAGCTGACGAAAAAGCACTATACTATTGATCTCCGATTTCCACAAGATCTTTCCATTTCACCATCGGAAGGTCTTGATCTTTAGAGAATCTAAGGAGGAGGCCTTGATCTACATCGTCACCAAAGAAACCTTCAATTCCTCATCATTCATTTGAGGACCCTTCGATCTAGTCATTTGAATTTCTAGATCTCGGTTTAGTATCTTGCTAAACTTGTTTATTGTGGCAGATTGTTGTCATCTCGGGAGCCTCCAATTCAGTTGTGGATGCATGCCTTGATCTCCTTGTAAATGTGTCAGTTCTCGCCTCGAAGGGTACCATATAGTGGAATGGTGGATTATGCCAGTTGTGGCGAGATCCATCGGAGAACAGGGTGAGGCCTATTGTGGCGTGGTGGTCTTAGTACCGCCCATCCCTCCAACATAGATGTACTTCCCCTAAAAAGGAAGGAACTATGGTAAAACATATCATGTGTCTTCACGTGCTTCACTCTCGGTTACCTCGTTCCTTTCACCTCCTTTACTTGTTTAGTAGTTAGGTTGGCATATAGGTAAATTTACCATAGTTGCATATCTATAGAAGTTTACGTGTGTGTCAAGCCTAAATTGAAAACTTATTAAACTTTTAAGTAGCACCTATTCACCCCCCCTCTAGGTTCCCATACGATCCATTTCAATCAGCACCATAGCTCTTATTTCAGGATTTACCGCCTAAGAAAGTATATGTACTAAACCGGAGGGTGAAGCTTCGGCTAGTGTTGTGGTTACCATGGAAGATCTCGAGGGGTTGAAAAATTCCTTGAACTCTACCATGGTAGCTCAAATGCAAGCATGAAATGATAGCGCATCTCATGCCCACCAATAAATCCACTACCCCTTCACTTACAGAAGACACATCTCCCGATTTAAAGGATAAAGCTACAACTAAATCCAATGATATGGAAGTGGATGATGAATGCAAAGATAGTGGTTACTCTTCCAAAAAGGGAAGTGGGAAGGAGGAGTACTACCATGTTACTCATTTGTACTCTCCCGACCCATCGTTCCCTCGCCCTCATATAAACAATAGGGGTGATCCACCCAAACTAAGTGCATCTTCCTTTAATCAATGGAATTTTTTGATGAAGCCTCATGTGTGTAGTTCATACATTGAGTTGTGGAACATTATCATGGATGGACTCCATGTTGTTGATCCAACCAATGTTATAAGAAGAAAAATTGTTGATACTCAACTCAATGCCACCGCTTTGCACATGATCCAACTTGGTGTGGACCCCAAAGACATGCCGCACATCAAACATCTCAACACTGCCAAGGAAGCTTGGGATGCCCTCGCCGAGTTGTTCATTAGAAATGAGAGAATGGGGATAAATCGGTATGATGCTCTAAGCAATCAAGATGAAGGTTTCTACATGATGGATGGTCAGGATCATGAAGATATGTATAAAAGACTCAAGTCCATTGCCACTACATTTAGAAATCATGGTGCTTTGCACATTGATGATGCATGGATTAAGAGGAAGTATGTGAGTGCTCTCATGCCATTCAAACCCACTGATTTGAAGATCCTACAAGGAAGACACAAGTACCACCTCATGACTTCCAATGAAGTTATGCAAGAGATGACCGCATTCAAGGTTGCAGTCAAGAACGCTGAAGATGCTCGTGTGCAGGCAATAGGTATGTAGAAGGGTGTTAATCTTGCCTTGAAGGCCAATGTTGTTGAGAATGAAGAAGAGAGGAACAATGATGTAATTTCCATGAGCTGTCCCAAGGATGTCAAATTTGCTCATGGTGAGTACATGGCATTCTATGCTAGGAACTTTTGGAAAGATCCCGCCAAGGCAAAATCTGAGCTTGAACGGAGAAATGGTCAAGCGGAAGAAAGGAAAATGGTCCAAAACTAAGGTCAAGTTACAATTGTGGTGATGGTTTCCATTTCATTGTCGAATGCCCATATCAAAATAGAGAAGATCATGGCGGTAGACTTGTTCTCAAGGATAAGTCAAAGGCTCCATGCAAGATCTTCACCAAAAAGAATGGTGCATACAAGAAGCAACCTAATATTGTGTTGGTGGCACGTGAGGAGTACTCATACGAGAGTGAAGACGAAGAGGAAGAAGAAAGCTCAAGAGAAGTGGCAGCTATAGCCACCACTTCTATACCAACCGTTTCACTCTTCGACTCTCCAAATGAGAACATCACCAACAAGGACATCAATTGCGTCATGGAAAGGGCCTCCGAGGTATCGTCTTCTACTCCTTATTTTTCTTAGACTACTATGAATGTTGAATTAGATGATCCTACTAGTATTAAGGTTAAATAAGAGGTTATTGTTTTGGATCATTGTATAACTAACTTGCAAGGTGAGCACAAGAAACATTTCGAGGCCCTCATGGGTCAACTTGTCTATTCGGAAGACCTTCTTGAAGAAAAAGGTAAGATTAAAAGAGAGGATGCTATTGAAATAGCATCCTTGAAAAATGCTCTAGAAGAAGAGGAAGAGCTTTGGTCTTCCCTTGTGAAGAAGCTTGAATCTTTAGAGAACTCACATGATGACATTGTTGCTAAACTAATAAAAGTACGTGACCATGCTATTGCTAAAGAAAGAAAACTTAAAAAGGAAAAAGTTGAATTTGGGGTTGATCATGCTAGACTAACCGAGGAACTAGAGAAACATAACATGCCCACAAGGCTTTGGAGAGAGAGCACTCTATTCTCAACAAGTCTGATGATCAGCTCCAAACTCGACTAACTAAATATGATGTACCTAGCACCTCTACTCCTTTGTGTGATCATGTAGATATTCTTGAGGAAAATTCTAGGTTGAAGGATGAGCTTGCCAAGTCATCCCCTCCAAAAGGTAAGGAAATGCTTGATGATCTTTTGAGTAAGCAAAAGTCAAACAATGGGAAAGGGGGTCTTGGCTATAACTCCAACAAAAAGAAGAAAAAGAAACAGAATAAGAAGTCCAATCCTACTCAAGCAAAGACAAGGACCACTATAGGAAAAGGACACCACGAAGGACAAAACTGCTAATGATTGTTTTGCAGGAACCACTAATCCCCATTATGTTTTGTTTCATGATTATTATGGTGATGTCTATGCTAGAAGTAGGTCCCCCAGATTAATCCTTCGAGAATCCCAGTTATGCATACACCATGGTCCCATCATCAGTTTGTCGTGGCACATAACCAATAAGTATCAAAGTAAACATCCATTACTTAAGCGTATACATGTCATATCTTAATTTCCATTATGGATACATCAATCAAATCAGCAACTTCTTCAAGCATAGAGCCCAAGCCATGCCTTAACCTACAAGCATCTGACTGGGAGAACGTCCTAGCTCGCATAGTCATCGACAACACCATCTTCTTCACCTTACTTCTTGGATCTGACCAAGTTAATAGACATGGAAAATGCCAGTGAGTAATTTGAATGTACTCACAAACCACCTTAGGATAATAACAAATAAAAGGATATGCAATATGGTTGTGGTAGTAGGAGGGCTCCATGAGAGGTTCTTTTCTAAAACAGTTTCTCTTGTAGATATAGCATCTACATATCTTTGTTGAATTTTTTTGTAAAATATTTTGGAAATATTTTGAAAAGTTTTGGAAAAACACTAGGATTTGGTCACCCATTTGTTTCTTCCTTCCGGTCATCTCATGACGAAACTCCCTTCCTTCCTTTCTGACCATCTCATGGTCAAAACATTTCCAAAGCCTCGGCTTATCCGAAATCCATTTTGAAATCAAAACCAGCACTGCTCTATAGCAACCTTGCCAACCGTGTATGACCATGGACACGACTATTCGAATAGACTGTAGAGGTTGTACACTTTACCCACACCATCCGAGTACCCTTCCCGGATCCCATACGGATCGTGGGTTGAGTAACCAGTCAAGACCTTCGGAATTCCCACTCTAGTATAAGAGCCTGCCCTATGAGATATTCATAATAAACGCATGGAGGCCCACAGACCCTTTGTTCCTTCTCCCTGGTGATGAAGTACATTACAGGGACCCTTAGCGGAGAAGGCCCACCCTCTAGGGATCAAAACCCCATGTAGTAGTTGTGAGACAACTCATACTAGAGCATACAAACTTCTAGCCCAGCCCCTTCCCATATAGGAGTAATGTGGTTGCACGGGTTAATTGTTCTAGCAAACTTCAAAGAACCGGGTGTGTTTTCGAAAACATTTTCCTCCGCTTTCTTTTTTAAAACAAAACCCTATTTATTTTCTCGAAATTCTCTTGGTAGGTCAAACATCACAAAGGTTTTACCATAAAAAAATTTGTAAAACTTTTCTAGGGATCATCCCATCCTATAGTTTTGCTTCATCTAAAATAGGGTCTCCAAAGGGGTATGGTGTTGTACACCATCTACCAAACTAGGGACAAGTAGGTAACATCAAGGGGGTTGTACTAGTAGTACAAATGTATAATGAAACAATACAGTTTTCGTAAGGGATTTCTATTTTTGTGCCCCTGGTTCGTTAGTTGTACTCAGTTTTCCCCAACCGCTTAGTTTTTCCTCACTTTTCCCCTCCCTTCATTATGAAAGCCTCACATGTGCTCGGACGGGGGGATGCTGTCAGGTCAAAGGCTTGACCTTTACATGCTGATAGGTGGGACCGCGTTGGGGCATTTCCTGCATTGAGCGTTACATTATGTCGCCTCAACCGTTACATTCTTACGGGTGGGGCCAGGATACATGGGGGACCAGCCATCCGTCTCTCGCTGACTTGTGGGCCCTGTTTTTCCTGATTATGTGGCCGGTGCAGCCAATGACAGATGGGGCCATTCTATGGGGCTGTCGAAGCCAATGACTGATGGGGCCACTATGTGGAGCCGTTATGTGGGGCCATCATAGCCAATGACCGGTGGGGCCGTCATGTGGGGATGGAGGGGGATTTGCATATTTGCCATGTTTTACTTTGCAACTTGCATATTTGCCATTTTGTGTGTCACTGACATGTGGTGGTCATGTGGAAAATAGGCAAAGTTCAAAGAAAAAGTTTGGCAGATATGAAAAAATGGCAAATATGAAATAATTGACAGGTGGGGACGTGTATGACACCTCGACTCTCTCTCTCTTTCATCCGATCCTAGCCCCATCACCCAGCAGCTCCTATCCTACCGACAGACAGAGCAGCCATCGTCAGCGCATCGCCGGATCTGTTCTACGGCGGTATCGGAGGACTCTCGCGATGCACCTCAACCACGGCTTCAACACCTATTTGGTCCGCACGCATTGTATGTTGAGGCACTATCGACCGCAGGCAGGTCCGTTGCCCATGACGAACGGGATTTGGTTCCGCCGCCATAGCTCGATGAACAGTCACAACAATTGCTAGTAGTGCTTGCTAAGACCTCCACTCCTCCCACCCTAATCAATTCGGTTCCTATAATTTCCTCAATATTGTAGGAGCAAATTAGTCCTCAATGTCTGGTCGTAGCGGCTACACCGGCGAGGGTGGGGAATCGATCATGTCGTGGTCACATTCTCCTTCTCCTACAACATCGGAAGTGCATGTAGCTCCTTCTCTTTGTACTACCGTTGAATTTGAAGTGCTGACATGACCTGTCGGACTGATTCCAATTTGGTTTGTTTTGGGATTGTTACAGTATGCTATGCAGGCCAATGATCCATGGTACATTCCATACCAAGATGAATCAACTTAGTGGTATAGCCATAGGATGGATTTGGAGGAGATGGTTGCCAAGTTAGGTGATGAATTGGCCCGTAAAAACCTATTGATATTTGAGATGAAGCATACTATCGAGGAATAATTCAGATCTTACTCACAAAGAGAAGTTGACACCTGAGGTTTATCTTGTCGTATCCGATCAAGTCGTAGAAAATGTGAAACACGAAATTCAAGTGAAGAGGGGGAGAATAGTAGATTCATGTGGGCAGTTTTAGTAGTTGTCATCCGTGTCCTAGAAGTCACAGTATGCGGTTGTGGTGAAGGGTGGCACGTGTAATGATTAGTTGAATGGATAGCTAATTCAGAGAGTAGAATTGTTATTCAATAGATGGTTGTGAGTTCCTACTAATTTAGTCACTTTGCGGTCCCAAAGTTGTTGAGAGAATGCATTGTGGTGCCCGAGTTCCTTGCCATTGGAGCTAGCGGTCCCAAGGAGGTCGAGAGAATGCATTGCGGTACCCGAGTTTCTTGCCATTGGATCTAGTGGTCCCAAAGTTGTCGAGAGAATGCATTGTGGGGCCTGAGTTCTTGCCATTGGATCTAGCTTCCCATAGTTGGCGTGCCAAATGCCTAGAGGGTCAAGTTGGGGCCTATCAGTTTTGACTATTCTGTCGCTGCTGCCATGGCTGCCATGTAGAGTTGTAGCGTTGGCGGCAACATCCATTCCCCATTCAAAATTAGTGGCTGAGATGGTCAACCCAAGTTAGTTGACTCAAATTCCTCAAGATACGATCGAATCTAGGAAAATCTAAATCAACTAATTTGGGTCAGAGGGAGAAATGCTTATGAATCAGCTTTGGAGCATAGCCACCATCCTCACTGCTCAAATACATAACAATTTTGATTCAAATCATACATATTTCGATCAAATTTATACAAGCCCACCGGAGATTGTGAAAGCAAGTACTACTACTTATGAATCAAATACAAGTCAAATTTATTCAAATCATACATATATTCTAAGTCATGGAATTTTCGTTCCAATTTTAAGTGGACGGTGATCTAGCCGCCCTCCCCGCCGTATGTGTACTCCAAAAAGTACGGGAAAAGTGCTCCCATCCGTCCTTCACCGTTGAAGTGCACCTCGACATGCCAGCCGCGGCCATGACCGTCCTCCCATAGCTTTGGTTGATAAGGGAATGATCTACGCCGTCGCAGTGATATTGCGGATGATGGCTTCAATCATCTTCGCATCGATGACCACTATCGGCACCACAATCGTAGATGTTGCGGATGATGGCTTCAATCGTCTTTGCATCGATTACCACTCTCGGCACCATAGCCGTAGATGTTGCGGATGATGGCTTCCATTGGTGTCTTTCATCGATGGCCACTGTCGGCACCAACGCCGTCGCACTAATTTTGCGGATGATGGCTTCCATCAGTGTCTTTCATCAGCAACAGATCTAAGGATGTGAATGGAAGTGAGACAGACAGAGACATAAGTTTCAGATGGTTAGATCCTCACCGCCGCACGCCGTTCGAGTAGCCACGCTTAGATCCGCGCTGCCACAAGCCTTTCTAACCTCCATGCGTAGGTTCGTGCCGCCGCACGCTGTTTGGACCGCCATGCTTAGGTCCGTGCATCCGCACATCATTCGGACCGCCATGCTTAGATCCGCGCCGCTGCACGCCGTTGGAACTGCCACACCGCCGTACGTCGATAGGAAGGGAGGAAGATGCGGATGGTATACATGCGATAGGTAAAGGGAGGGAGAGACATCCAGCCCGTCGGGCTCTCCACTCTGTAGCCCAACGGGAGAGAGATACCTCCATCCTGTCGAATCATGATGTATCCAATGGTGGTTGGCCAAGATCTGAGTGACATACATCTCGACCAATCAGAGCGTAGCCAAACTGAGCGCTAGTTGATGCGGCTAGTATACGTGCATCAGGGAAAGGGAGGGAGAGACATCCAGCCAGTCGGGCTCTCCTCGCCATACAAGGTTAGATGCGCCCATCGAGAGAGAGAGAGACCTCCAGCCCGTCGAATCATGATGTATCCAACGATGGTTTCCCAAGATACATGTGACATACATCTCGACCAATCAGAGCGCTAGCCAAAGTGAGACATGAGAGCGGGGAAAATTGAGGAAAAATTTTGCGGGAGGGGAAAACTGAGGAAAACTAAGGAAAATTTTAGCGGTAGGGGAAAACTGAATAGAGCTAAGGAAAACAAGGGCGCTCAGATAAAAGAATGACTAAGGGAAATTCAAGCTTTTGGCATAACAAATGTAAAATGTGTTATTTGAACAAAATAATCCATCTTGGCTGACATTATATTATTTGCAACTCAAATATACACAAGTGTGCCAAATTTGGCCTCATTTAGACAAAGTATTTTTTTGGATGGGTTATCTTGGAGGTTGACTAAGTAGAAAGCCATGCATCTTCATGCTAGTAGGTCATTCCAAGAATGATTTAAGAAGTGGTTTAGTTGAGAAGTCCATTTCTCTTTATTTCCTTTTCCTTTATTATTCATGCTAGGTTGTAGTTAACATAACAAGACTCCATGCGAAGGTTGCACTATGTTTTGACTTCTTTTTTGAATTAAACTAAACCTAAAACCATTTATTTGAATTTAATCACTTAGAAAAAGGAAAATGTGGTTGATTACAACTAAATCCAAAATTTCCAATTTCATATGGGAAATCAATCCAGGATACACAAGTGTGCCAAATTTTGGATCAATTGGTCAACGTTTGCTATGGTTTAAGCCATGAACTAGCTAAACCCCATGTGTTGACCACATGTCGAGGAAAAAACTGAGCAGTGCTAAGAAACTAGGTGGATGACAATAGAAACTTGCAATAACACATACATTATGGGGTTATCTAACATACAAACTTGGGAGCATCACAAACATTAATGGTAGTTCAAATTCATCATACGAATTCAAATTATTAATTCAAATTCATTTTTTCTTGCTCCTAGTGTTTTTGCTGGAATATTCTCGGAGTTCACCACCTTGCTCCGGGTGATCCTGGCTGGAATATTCTCGGAGTCCACCACCAGCTTCTTCCATTTGTTCCCTTTGTTCTTTTTCTCTGCATCAAATGAATCAAGTGCTTCAGTCTATCGTACAATTGGTTCAACCACGTTTCGATTCATTGGTTCATACGGTTCAAAACTCATTGGCATCATTTCTTCAATGTCCTCTTGTGTTTGAACTCTGCTTCAAATGAATACATTGCTTCAATCTCCCATGCATTTGCTGCAATCTCCCCTTCATTTGGTTCAATCTCCTCTCGATCCATTCGTTCAATATCCCCTGCATTTGGTTCAATCTCATCTCAATCCTTTGGTTCAATCTCCCCTGCATCTGGTTCAATCTCCCTGTATTTGGTTCAATCTCATCTCGATCTGTTGGATCAATCTGCAATGTATCAATTTCTTCATTCTCCTCTCGTTCAGATACTTCATTCTTATCTGCATTTGCTGCTCCCGCCTGATCATCCATTCCATAAGCTGGGTCCACTACATTTTTACAAAGCCTAGCAATGTGCACTAGGATCCCACAACGTTTGCACTTACGTCGTCGAGGTGGTGCACCACCCTCTGCACTAGCTCTCATCCTATTCTTCCTTGGCCTACCTGCTGGTCTAGTAAGAACTAGAGGGTATAGCATGAAGCCTGGATTCACCTCCATCCATTCATCTTTTCCCAACAAGGCTGGAACATTGTGAGCATATGCTGCCCTAAATTTGGAAACAGAGAAATACTCAACATGTACTGATCAACTTCACCCTCTTCACCTCCTAGAACACCCATGAAAAATAATGCATGCATCCAGGGTTTCCCACGGAGCTACCATTGCCTGTAATGGCATATCCTGTCAACCAAACTCACTAGATACCTCCATTGCATATCCTTACTGTTAGTGTACGTTACCTCAGCCTCCATTCCTTTTCTAATGCATTTTATCTTCAATTGTTTTTCCCTGGCATGCAAAACCTTAATCAAAGATGGGAGGATTAGATGGCCATCATATACTGTCGATGCAATTCTTTTACGCAAATCGATCTTTATATGATCATCTTCCTAATCTTATCAAATATTTGCCGCAACATAAGCCATTTCAATGACTTGACCTTTGGATTGAAACTCTCTACAAGGTTACTTTTCAGATAGTCTACCTTGCAAATTTCATTGAATAGGCTTCTTAACCACACCATTCCATGATGTGCATCCAAGTACTCCTTCACCGCAGGTTTTGGTTTATACAAAACTTCCAAATGATTCAGATGCTTCCTCAAACTGCATGTGTGTGAAGCTGGCCATAGGTTGTCAGTATAAACTTTACACTTGAATTTCTTTGTAAAATTCTGCACTAAGTGTCACATACATTCCCTATGCTCCACTCTAGGGAATACTGGTTCTACAGCTTTCTCCAAACCTTTCCAAGCGTCCGTGTGGATAATAAGTCCTGGTGGATGACCTATAAGGCCAGGCAAATTCTCCAGAAACCAAGTCCAACTTTCCTTTGACTCAATCTCCGAAACTCCAAAAGCAACAGGGAACATCCAATTGTGGCCATCAACTGCAGTAGCAACTACTAGCTGTACTTTAAATCTGCCATGAATAGTTGTTGCATCCACGGCTAAATAAGGCCTGCAACCATCCAGAAACCCTTGCCAGCAAGCTTTGAAACAAACAAAATACCTTCTAAAGCACTCCTTCTCCATTGTCTTCCCTCTTATTTTGTACTGAACTTTATGCCCGTCTATCTGTACAACACTAGCTGGACTAGCCATCTCCAGTTCAGCTTTGAAGTTGTAAAGCAACTGAAAACTTTCATTCCATGGACCATTGGTCCTATAAAGATACATTTACTTTGCATAGAACATCCTCATGTAAGGTAATGTAATATTAAACTTTTCAGAAACTTTTTTTATGAGTGCTATTGCACCAAGTGATGGGTTCGCTCTCATCTAATCCATGATTGCATCTGCCAACCACCTAGTCTTTGCTACATTTGTTTTGTCCTTTGGCTGTCCCCCTTGTGGTGGACAAGAATGTTCGAACAGGTTACCTTTTATCTGAAACATAATGAAAATGTCAGGTACAATTAACAAATTATACACAATGATCTAAAATACACAACTGGTTGTAATACCTGAACCAAACTGCTCCTGAGCATAGTGGATGCATGCATCCTCCACCTACACCTCTTGTATGGGCACTTCACTATGAACCTTGCTGGCTCACTCTTAATAATAACATAATCATTATTGGTGCAGATGCAATATGTAGTAAGGGCATTACGACAATCCCGCATCATTTCAAATATGGTGCCTTCTTAAATCTTACGATCGTTCTTGTCCCACTCAATTACTGGCAAGTCCTCAACATCGTACTCAGCTAGAACGAGACTGACATTGTTCTCCTCGTTCTCTTCTTCATCAGTGTTATCAAATCTGGCATCGTTGGCCAATTCCTCCATGTATTGATCCTCTAGTGCCTGTTTATTGAATCTATCTACCAATTCAGGAAACATCAACTCATCCTCATCATCTAGTGGAGGCGCTCCCTCGGTAGGCTCTACTTCGTCCTCCACATCGGTCGCACGAGTGATTTGGCTTACACTTGCAGTGCGAACAGATGGTACTGATGTGGACCTACAAGGAGCGCGGGGGTGCACACTATTAGAAGAGACAACAGAGACACATGATGCCTAACCACCAGATGATGATTTGGACCTCTTTCCCGTGTGTTCAACTTTAGGTTGACGAATTCGACCAAAACGTTGGCAACATTCAAAGAGAAAAGCATTACTAGATCAGCTTCGCTAGTTAGTGGGAGCTATCTTTGCTCGCTAATGTTGAAATATTGCAAATCAATTGAATCACCATTGCTCCAGGGGAATTTAGAATATATTTTATCTTTCCAATCTCTGAGAGTTATGGAGGTTGCAACCACCACTGGGAAGTAAAATCCAGACAGATACCATTCACAACCATGAATTATGCTAGTATCCAGTTTAACCGCCAGCCAAAATGCCAGGGCTGGATCAATCCTATTCAAAAAGCAAGGCAGTTAGCTGGGCACCGGCGATTCGTGCTCAATTACTGCCTATAATCAATCCACAAAGGGAAAAATACTTACCCAGATGGAATCCATGCGTTAGATCCCTCCGATTCCACCAATCGTCTCTATGCTCGACGGGGAGGACCGATACACCTGCCAGTGTTGCATACTCTTCTGTGAAAGGGGTAGATCTACTGGGGAAGGAAGCAGAGACGGAGTGGGCTCTGCGGCTAGGGGAGGGGACGGCTCGGGGGCAGAGGTCGACATAAGGTAGGTGGGGCTCTCAGGTAGGAGGGCATGACGACGGGGGAGCGGAGCAGAGGGTCGGTGTGGGAGCTGTTCCAGGAGCCCCACCCTTCACCACATATGCAAGACCCGTCCTAACACGGCCCCAACCTTCACCATGTATGCAGGATCCGTCCCAACACGGCCGCACCCGACAACATGTAACGGTCGAGGTGACGTAACGTAACGCTCAATGCAGGACCCGCTGCAACGTGGTCCCACCTATCAGCATATAACAATCAAGCCTTTGACCTGACGGCATCCCCCCGTTTGAGCGCATGTGAGGATTTAGGAATCGAGGGAGGGGAAAGTGAGGAAAAACTAAGCGGCTAGGGAAAACTGAGTACAACTAGCGAACTAGTGGCACGAAAATAGAAATCCCTTTTCATAAACAGTAGGTAAAACATGCATATATAAAGAAGTAGGGCAAGTCAATCTGGCAATAATGTGGCTTGCCTGAGATCAGCAATATGGCAATATATGTCCCTATACTTCTTCTTAGAAAACCATAACAATAATAATAATCATATTCATTGGGTCTTCGATATAATCATAACTATCGTCATCAGGGATAGTACATGCAAGAAAACAAGGCCACAATCAACACAAGTCATACAAGCACCAATACCATACATCAGACATACATACAACACATTACTACTTTAGTAGTTTTTGATAGATTAAGATCATATCATTTGGAAATACTTTAATTGCCTTTGTGGAATTTCCTTTATGATTTAATTGTCGAATACCACCTAATCAAGGGGTTTTGAACTAAGGCATGGGTATGTATGATATCAATATGCAAAAATGATGTCAGTAGATAGGTATTGAAATAACAAGGCCCAAAAAAGTGGTTTCATGATTTTATCAATTTTCTTTAATTAGTTATGATTATTTTGGTGGAAATAACCCCAGTTTAGGTGCATAAATCTCTCAAGAAAAGATCTATAGCCCAATTACATTTGTTCTCATAGGATTTTGTATGTGTGTGAGTTTGTGACTTTTGAGAATTGGAACCACCTCAAAATAATTAATAGAAAGCCCTTGGGAAATTCCCAAATTCAGTTCTGCAAGTAGTTTGTCTTTTTAACCAGATTTAATCTAGAGTTCAAAAGGGTATGAGATCAAGGTTAGTTGATAGGCATTACAAATAGCTTCCAGTAGAAATTGAAATCACTACTTGGGAGTTTCTACGATTCTGAAATGATTTATCTAGTGATAATACCAGATACAAAAGTATTTAATTCATTAAAAATACTCAGAAGCTCAATAATTCTTGAACTCCTGGATATAGATAGATCTTGATGTACCACA
This sequence comes from Avena insularis, assembly GCA_023614405.1. Taxonomy (NCBI): domain Eukaryota; kingdom Viridiplantae; phylum Streptophyta; class Magnoliopsida; order Poales; family Poaceae; genus Avena; species Avena insularis. Next base: position 280,113,904 of record CM042694.1, on the reverse strand, counting down.
CCACTAAGAGTTGGAAACAATCCAAATATATGTTGTATATTTATGTAGGGAATTTTCTAAATGAAGAATTCAGGATCTTTTTTTAAAGTTATACTACAACTCCACTTGGCATGAGACCAATACCATGAGATGGGAAACTTAAAAACCTACCAGTGGCAATTGGAAATACCCCATTTGGAGGTGTATAACTCAAGGAGTGATTTATTTAATACCAAGGGTACCCTTTTGTAAAATAAATGCCAATAAATAAGGGGACTCATTTTCGGCAAGGGGCTAGTTCTGCATGTTTGACCAAACATGTGAGAACATGTAGAAAATTGGACCTGGCCAAAACATTGTGTTTTCCATTTTTGTTTTTAATAAACTAATAGGGTGTTTTCTAGATCTAGAAAATCTTATTAAAATAAAAAGGAGAAAGAGTCGGTGAGGGTCAGATCTGGAGGAATTTAGGCTGCACAGCACCAAACCGGCCCATGGGGGAGGGAGCCACACGGGGGAGGTACGATTCAAAGCGGCCAGGCAAGCCCCCAGCGTCACCCACTGAGAGTGATGAAGGGGTACCGACAGTTTGTGGCCATCCGATTAAGTGAGCACGGAGGAACCACCATCGTCGTCCCTAGAGAGAACGTCCCGACAGCGGCAGAACCCTAGGGTTGCTGGAGAGGGACGGGGGTGCTCACCTGAGGGCTGGGTGATGGCAAGGAGCGGAGGAGAGGGAGGGGAGCTAGGGGAGGTTCTCTAGATGCAAGGGAGTGGAATGGAAGGGCAAGGGAGAGGTTTACTAGCCTCTGTCCTTGTATACCAAAGGGGAGGGTCTAGAGTGGACTTGGTCCATGGGAGGGTCATGGAGAGAGGTGGTGCTCGGGGATAGAGCGAGGAGGGCTGTGGGGAGGGTGTGTGAGGGCCTTGGTGACTTGTAGAGGGAAGAGAGGAAGTGGGGGATGCTACAAGATATTGAATGTACATGCTTTGATTTGTCTCTCCCTCTCCTTCTCTTCCATGCATAAAAGACAAAGGTTAGGTCTGAGCTACAATGGCATGCTACAGTGGGTTTCGACCAGAGGGATGCCCTGGTGCTGTAGAGAAGTGTGGGACAAGTTTGATGAAGGTTTGGTGGGGTTTAGATCATTGGTTTGATCTAATTCAAATCTTGGCCATGTTGATGATCATGAAGCATCTCTTGATTTCTGAACTTGGTAAGAAGATTCAATGATTCTATTAGTTAGATGGGGTTAAGGTACATCTCCTAGAATTTTGTGGGATTTATTGGATGATTTTTGATCCTTTTTATATCCATATTTCAAATAGTGCTGAATCTGTTTTATTGAGTTGATTTGATATTTTTGAATTGGGCAAGAATGGATTTTGGTTTGATATGGTCCCATATATGGATTCACAGTTTGGAGAAATTTCCAAACTTTTATTGAGGCAGAAAAGTATTTAAAACATTTATTTAATTATTTTTGCCATTTGGGAAAATAGGCAAAAAGAATTATTAAAACACTTCAAAAATACTTAGTTTTGAAGTGGGAGGATGGTGAAATATATATAAGCCTCATATGTTTTTAAAGTTGGACAAGAGTTTTGGATAAAAACATACTTTCCTATATGGGAGGAGTTTTGGAGTTCTAGTTAAATAAAGGAAATAAGTAGTTTCTTGGGTCAAAAGAATCATGGATAATATTTGATAAATCCTTATATTTAAGGTAGATGATGTCTACATGATCTATGAATCATTGGAAACCTTGGGTTTTAAAAATCCAAATTGATTTGGAAGAAAACATGAAATAGATGATCTTGGGCATTATTTATTTAATACCCTCAAAACCTTGTTAGACCTTGGAGCTCAAGGCTCCCCTTGGGTCATTTTCTATATGGGGGGATAGACCAAGTGATGTAGATAACCATGGTACAGAGGTTTGAGGTTGATCATGATTGAGTTATCCAAGGATTGATGCCAAACTTTGAGTAAAAATAAGGGTGCCAAAACAGATTATCAAATAGCCTTCAAAACCAGCCGAGTTTTAGAAGCACAAATCTCCAATTGGAGCAAGTTAAATATGTATGGATAGACTTTCATGATTAGGGGGAAATCATGCAAATAGCTGGTGAAAATAAGTTAACATGGAGATGTGAGCTTCTGCCAAATTAGGCATGTTGGGAAGATTTGCAGGGAAGATTAATTTGTTACCTGCCACATCATCAGGAACAAGTGGTTTAAAGGAGGGTCTAGCCAAGGGAAAGTTTTGTTCTTGTAAGTCTTTAATATGTTTTACAATATGGTTCAAGTGCATTTCCAAAAATGCACATGGGTTGAGAAAGGGGTAGTCTCGAAGATGGGATATTGATAACTCTTTTCTAGACTGTCATTTTGGGCACATGTGTGGTTTTTGTCTATATTACAAAAGGGAATGATTTTTAGAAGGTGCATGTGTCAAAGCTCATCATCAAGTAGATAAGGTTGAACTGTAGATTGATTAGAAGGGATCCTTGCTTAAAGTGGGTCTTTCCTGACTTGGAAGCTATGAGGAATGATTAACACTAGATTGATCTAGTTAAGGGGATTAAAGGGTCACTTTAGTGACTAGGGATCAGATCTAGCTTTGTAAACTTGGTTAAGGTTTGTATACTTAATTTAGCTTGATCCTAGAGGATGAGCTCCTAGAGTAGTTCATACTACTTTCTAAGAAACAAGTCAGACAACAAATCAAGGAAAATCATTAGACAGCAAATCAAGGAAATTCATCTAAGCAAGCATCTCAATCTACTACTAGGGTTATCATCAAGCCTAGCTTGTGATAAAGATGGGTGTTTTGAAAGGTTGGAGTTTTTGAATGAGGTGAGGGTCCTTAGTACTTCTACCATGAATAGAATTTGAAAATCTTTATGAAAAGTTTTGGAAAACTTGGAGGTAAGAGTAGTTAAAGATTCTGTCTTGAAAACATAAGGATATTATATCATATAGATCTCCATAGTTTTGTAAATAGAAGCTAAGAAAACAGTTGTTGCTGCAAAGGCATCTTGGCTCCTGTTTTGAAATGCCAGAACATTTGTGAATAAGTAAAACAAGCCAAGATAGTTTTGTTAGATAGCTATTATCAACTGAGGGCGAGGGAAGGAGTATATCATCTGCTACACAGATGCATAAGCACAAGCAAACACTACATCACTAACAAGAAAAAGATTTTGTTCCCCCTAATTTTTGCATTCTAGACAACTAATTAGGATTGTTTAAATTAGGATGTTACACTAGATATGTTGGACCTTATGATGGTTATATTGCTTGGTCTATTTGGATTGCCAAGACCCTTGTTGCTACACAAAATAGGACCTATTGAAAAATGGGTACCTAAAGCAAAGAATTGATATCTTGTAGGGCCATGCTTACGATGGGTAAAAATGGGAGATTGATAGTGGATGCACAAGTCCTATGATTGGAAGCAAGTAGATGATCACAGATATGATACCTAATCACGATTAAATAACCGTCTCCTTTGGTGATAAGTCAAAATCAAAGGTATTGGGTCATAGCAAGGTTGTAGTGGCCCATGATATCTCTCACATGGACGTCATGCTTGTTGAGACCCTTGATTATAACATACTCTCAGTTCGTGCCCTTGGTAAGATGGGCTTTGCTATTTTTATTGATCATGATATTGTGGTACTCTTGTGGAGAAAGTCTCTTCAAGTCGCTTTCATTGGGTACATTGAAAATGACTTGTATGAGGTGGACTTTTTAGGAAAAACCATTGAAGGTCCAATGTGCTTATTTAGAAATGTCGATGTGGGTTGGCTATGGCATCGCCAACTACCCCATTTCAATATGATAATTTTGCAAAGTCTCCACAAGGGTGGCCACATTTTTGGACTAAAATGCAATGTTTCCTTTGCCAAAGATCATGTTTGAAGGGCTTGTGTTGAAGGAAAAATGCATGACTCTCCCAATCGAAGGAAGACTATTATTTCATCTAAAAGGAGCTTAGAGATCCTTGATGAGTCCAAAATTGATGCATATATAAGTATATAAATTATTCATATTTTCACTCATTACATGTTACATCTATCTATAACTATGCCTATTGTGTATGATTATTAGTTTTCATTCATTTCCACATGGGCTTTACACAATATTAGTTTTATTAGGATTTTATTACCTTTTTTCTTGTCTTTTATTTGTGTGTAGGTTCTATGGAGAATCGTGGATAAAAGGAGCGAAGATGATTCAATATGGAGGAGTTGTAGGCACCAGACTTAGCCATTTGAGGGGAGAAAAAAGTGAATTTTTCCATCAACTCCAAATGAAGATCCTTGGACATGGTGTTATAGCCCTCGTCCATATGATTCCAATGAAACAAAGAACACCCTAATCAGAGTTCGTATGAAGAAATGGCGGCCAAAATATGAAATCATATTGCACCGATAACGACCAGTGGTACAGGCGCAGCCCGCCCGTACCACTAGCCTGAACGCACGAAAATAGATATTCTGAACGCGTTTCTTCACAGAATTCGTCCTCGTTTGTTCCTAGACTTTCCATAGATCATACAGAACGTGTTGGGGGCTATTGGTGCACCCCTAGGCCTATAAAAAGAGTCAAGGAGCCAAGGGAAACCTCTACCTCTCCACATACCTCCACGGCGGAGCCCTGCCGCCTTGAAAACTCCATAGCCGCCGCCTCCAAAATATCTCCACCATCACCATTGCTCAAGAGGATAAGGGACTTGGATTATTAGAGGACAACGCATCATGCCCTTCATCATCAACTGCAGCATCTTCATCACCACCATTAATCCATCTTTAATTTATTAGATCTCTTTGTAATTCCAGATCCAATTGTGGTTTACATTAGATCTACCCCCATACTTAAATCCATTCATTTGATTGTGATGATGTTGTTGATTGCTTCCATGGTTAAGTAGTTTCTTTGTTCTTGGGGAGATGCAGAAACCCTAGCATCATTATGAACTTGTAATAAAGATAATCTATTCTTGTGTCCATATGACTTGCTTGTCTATGATATAATTATGATTTGTGTTTGATTTCTCTCTTTAGATGATATGTGAAGTCGACCACATATCATTTGCTTTCGGGACTAAAGGGAGGGAGAAAGCCTATGAACGTGTCTTGGAAGCGTACCCCAAATGCCCCGTGATAGATTGGCACTGGCTCGTAACCTACACCGTCAAAGGGGGATTACAAAGGGACTCCCTAAGCTAATTACGATATCCATGGGGAAACCCTTAATTGCGATGGTCTATATGGGTGATTGCTCTCAGTCATCGCAGTGATTATTTAGAGGTGGCCTCACACTTGGCTCAACAAAATGTCTTCCTATGAGCCTTGTCATGAACATCTTATTATGGGGCTCTCTCCACACATATCATGACACAATAAGTATGTTATCTTGGTTGCATATAACAGTAATACTATGCTAGTGGTGTATCCTACATCCCCGAGAATTTTTTAGCCCTATTGAGTTCCACCGTGCTTTCGTACAAACTTCTTACTTGTTTTTTTACTTGTTTTAATTACTTTTCTGCAAACAACCATAACCCTTTCAAACACCCTTTACTTGCGATCAAAGGAAGCTTATAAGTATACTTTGGAAGATAGTAACGAGGGGCATAAAGACCTTTACCAATATCTCTCTGTGGGTTCGATATCGTTACTTCAAAACTAGCTACAATTGGTCTATGCACTTGCAGTCATCACTCCTTCATGTGGATCTCTTTGGTCCACCATCTCATGCTAGTCTCGGTGGGAAGAAGTACTGTTTGGTAATTGTTGATGACTATTCAAGTTACACATGGGTATATTTCTTCATGTTGAAGAGTGAGACCCAACAAACCGTCATCAATTTTGCTAATGAAGTTTAATGACAACACAATGTTCTCATATTGGCAATAAGAAGCGACAAGGGTTCTGAGTTCAAGAACTACACCTTGAAAGAGTTTCTAAGTGAAGAGGGGATAAGACATCAATATTCCGCTACGTACACCCCTCAACAAAATGATGTAGCCGAGAGAAAGAACTGGAATTTGATGGATATGGCAAGATCTATGAGGGTGAATTCAAGTCCCCATACAATTTTTGGGCTGAAGTTATATCCACCGCTTGTAAAACATCAAACCACCTCTACCTCCGCAAGAACTTGGACAAAACTCCTTATGAAATACTTACCAATAACAAGCCCAATAACTCATACTTCTGGGTGTTTGGTTGTAAGTGTTTATTTCTCATAAAAGGAGTTTGATTGTCTAAATTTGAATCTAAGCCATTAGAAGGTATTTTTGTTGGTTATGGTGCCTAATCCCACACTTATAGATTCTACAACAAGGCATCTGAAATTATTCTAGAATCTTGTAGAGTGTGGTGTTCGAGGAGAATGACGGCTCCCATCTGGGGCAACTTGGTGTTTGTGATACAAATGTTGAAATACCCCAATATGCCATAAGAAGAATGGTTGTGGGTTTTTTTACCCCATTGAGGAACCCCTTGTGTCGGATTGGGAAGGACAATCCTCTACTAAAGTTGAGCCCTCATCTACACAGGGCCAACACGCTCCATCTACTGAATCTAATGGTACACCTATCCAACAACATACTAAAGATCATCTATCTACTAATCAAGTTGGAAGTCCCAGGCTGGATAATCCGTCCTCCCCAATGGCCGGATCATCTGGCCCTGTAACCCCTGCAAATTCTAGCAGCGTGCAAGATTTAGGAGAAACTCCTAGGACGTATTATTCGGCCTCCCGCCTGGCTAGATTATCTGGCTCTACACGTCTAGAACTATGGCAACCATCTAGTTTGTGTTGATTAAGACCAATATCAAGATTCTCACACTACTACTAACGCTAAACAAATGGTTGGGAAAGGTAATGATATTGGTTAAGACAAGGACCAAAATGTTGAAGATATCCCTCCAAGAAACAATGAGGAAATCAAAACTCATCCCAAAGCAAGAGCTGAAAGAAATCTAGAAATCAAAGGTCACACACTTGATAAAGTGGTTGGTGATCTAAGAAGAAGGGTGTCCAGAAGAAGAGAGTTGGCAAGCTTTAGTGATGATCAAGCTCATATCTCTATGGTGGAACATAAAAAGGTGTTCGAGGCGCTTCTCCGGATTGGGTTTTGGCCATGGATGAATAACTTAACAACTTCGAGCGCAAAAAGGTTTGGAAGTTAGTAGTGAAGCCCAAAGAGTTCCACAATGTTATCGACACTAAGTGGATATTCAATAACAAGCAAGATTTGAGTGGCATTGTTGTAAGAAACAAGGAAAGAATGGTGGCACATGGTTTCCCTCAGGTGGAAGGCATTCAACTGAACAAAACCTATGCTCCAATGGCTCACCTTGAGTCTAGTCCTATCCTTATTGCATACGTTGTGCATCATAATTTTAAATTACAGCAAATGGATGTAAAGAGTGCCTTTCTTAGTGGTCCATTGCATGAATTGGTTTATGTTAAGAAACCCCCGAGCTTCAAGGACCCCAACTTTCTTAACCATGTCTTCAAACTCGATAAGGCGCTCTATGACCTTAAACAAGCCCCACATGTGTGGTATGAGCATCTTAAAGAGTTATTATTAGACCTAGGTTTTGAGGTTGGGTAGATTGACCCCAATCTTTTTACTAAGAATGTTAAGGGGAGATTTTCATGCGCCAATTATATGTAGCTTACATTATCTTTGGCTCTACTAACAAAGCTGATGACTGAAAGGTTTGAGATGTCTATGAGGGAAGAATTGAGGTTATTTCTTGGGTCCGAGATCAAGAAACTGAGAGAAGGAACCTTGATAAATCAAGAAAAGTACATCCAAGACATGCTCAATAGATTCAAGATGATGGATGTCAATGGTATTGCCAAACCAATGCAAACTAAATGTCATCTTGAATTAAATCCTAGTGGTAAAGATGTGGATCAAAAGGTATACCAGTCCATGATTGGTTCTTTTTTTACCTTTATGCATCTAGACCCAATATTGTGATGAGTGTAGGAGTGTGTGCAAGGTATCAAGTAGCTCCTAAAGAAATCCACTTGGTGGTGGTCAATAGAATCTTTCAGTATTTAATTCATTTCCTAAACTATGTATTGTGGTATCCCAAAGGCTCAAATTTCTCTCTATGTGGGTACATGGATTCAGATTGGGCTGGTGATAAGGATGAAAGAAAATCAACATTCGGTGCATGCCAATTTCTGGGCAGATCGTTAGTATGTTGGTCTTGTAAGAAACAAAATTGTATATCTCTCTCCACCGCCAAAGCTGAATATGTGGTTGTTGCAAGTGCATGCACTCAGTTGTTATGGATGAGTCAAACTTTAGAGGAATACAATGTCAATTTTGACAAAGTGCCTCTTTTCTATGACAATGGAAGTGCCGTCAAAATTGCTTACAACCCAATGCAACATACAAGAATGAAGGACATTCGATTCATAATCATTTTATTAGAGATCATGTTGCTCGTGGAGATATTGAGCTATCATATGTGTGCACAAAGGATCAACTTGTGGATACATTCACAAAGCCTCTTGATAAAGCAATTGTTATTTGCGGAATGAGCTAAATATCATAGATTCAAGGAACTTGACTTGATCCTCTTGCATATGCACCTATATATTAGCCTTTATTTGGTTTAGATGTGGGCATGGACATAGGTGGAGTGTGGTCCTAATTGATTGGGCTAACCCTCCCCTATAATGCCGAAAGTGAGAAAAATCATTACTCTTAATATCATTTAGTGATATGTGAGCTTAATTGATGAGTATTGGTCATGAACCCATGATATATCTTCATGGTGTCATACCATACACTCCTAGATGGTGGCTTTGGCCACCACCCTCTTCTTCGTGAATATTTGATTCTTTGTGGATATTTTGGTTTTTATCACCTATCTTTTGTTCTTATGGAAAACAAACTCAAAATTGGATTTTTAATTATTTGCCTCTTGCAATCTTGTGTGTGTAGTACAATCCCGTTTGGTTGTCTAAACCCAAGCCTCTCCTTTCCTAAAACTATCTCAATATTGCTCCTTTCCCTTTTGGCATTTCGATGCCAAAGGGGGAGAGGAAGTGGTTTTTGGATTTGCATCGTTTTGGATTTACCTATGGACCTTTATGGATTTATATATGGATTCATCTATGGAGGCTTATGGATTGTATATGGATTCATCTATGGAGGTTTTGGATTTATCTTGTTAGACATACCTATCTATCTTTCTATCTTTCTTTGGTTGAGGCAAATTGTATGCTTGGTATGATATTTATCTTAAAGCCTTATGATCTTTATCTCAAATCCTCAATGTCATTCTTGCACGTTTTATCCAAATCATAAAGGCACTTCGAACCTATATGTTGTGCATTCGTATTCCAATGCAAATTACTTGTATGCATACATTTAGGGGGGGCTAATTTATCCTTTTGGGTGCATGTTGCTTTTTACCGAGGTATGAAGGCCGAGTTACCCGAGATACGACGCATTCAAAGCAAGTGCTGGCCGGGTCACCTCAAGGCAGGCCGACTTACGGAGTAACCTGGGCCGGTGGGTTTGCCTACCATTAACCCGGCCGACATAAAATATATGGAGGCTATGTTGATCTACCTTGTTTGCAGGTACCCATGTAGTCGGGTTAGCTACATGCTAGTCGGGGTACCACTTGGCTTCCAAGGGAACTCCTTGGTCAAAAGGCCTTTGCCCACTGAAGAATGAGCGAAGCGGGGCAGAGGCGAGGACCAGTGGGCATGGCAGAAAAGGTGACGAAGCCAGTGTCGGCTGACGCCACCAATGTCGGCTGACGCCAAAAGCAGGGCAGCTCACAGAGGATTACGTCCGTAGTCCGTACTAGCTGTTTAAAGTGAATAAAGAAGCATCTTGCTTTAGCCAAAGGGCATATTCAGGGAATATGCTGCCACGTGTGCCCTAACTTTGTAACCTAGGTTACCCTATATAAGGAGCACCAGGGCCTCCATAGAAGGGGATCGATCATTATTCTTTCTAAGGAAGAACTCTAGAGCATTATAGTGGGGGGTAAGAGAACTAGTCTCCTTCTCACGAATAGCTCAAGGAGACCTTGTAATCCACCATTGATAGATTGAAAATACAAACACTTGTGTGTGGAATCACGACACTATCCCTCCCTGGATTCCTCTGGTGCACATTGGCCCCATCTTTAGCCTATCCATGGCATCTGTCGTGCCACCACCATGACTGTTGGCACCCACCGTTGGGCTAGCGGCGCTAGCAGGGGTGCAAATCTGGACGGGAAGCATCTCCCGCACAGGCGAGCGCGTCGTCTCCAGGATGGTTCAACGCTTTGGAGCGCTGGACTACGTCAGTGACAATGCTGGGAGCTTCAGCAGGTGACCTCCTCCGCGAAACGGCCTCTTCATCAAGCTTGGCACCCACAAGATCTACATTGGCATAGACGATTCCTGTGTCCATCCACAGTACATCGTGGAGGGAGGCGAGCCACCTCTCAGCGTGGCTAGCGGCATGCGTATCGCTTGCCTCACAAGCTACATTCAGGTCATGATTACCGCGCCAGATGAAGGAGGAAGCAAGGACCCGGAGCCGGATCCGGAAGTCACGTCGAAGCAGGCAAGGTCTAGATTTCCTCCACTAGGGAGGCCAGAGAATGTACTGCAACAGACAATTGATAGTTTAGCAATGCCAATAGCTCCAATAGTAGACCCGACTCAGGTGCAAGCTGAGTTAGAGGAAACTAGGCAGAAAATCCTAGCGGGGGCACTAAAAGTAGCTGAGTTGCAGCAATCGCTGAACATCACTCTTAGGGAATATGCAAATGCAAATGGCATAGATGGAGTAAAAATCCTAGGTAGGAACCTGAATACCGAAATTGACAAGGAGTATGAGCCTAGGACGGGTCAGATAGCTACTATAGTAACTGGAGGGCTGGAGAGGTAGAGTACCCCGGCAAAGAACCTTAGGGCCACAAACACAGCGACATCTAAGTTAGAAGGCTTAACAGAGAGGCTCAGGAAAGGCAACAGGATAGAGTTAACCACTTGTTGAGGGTAGCATGCCAGCAGAATGAGGAAATAAACAAGGCAAACGCAGCGCAGCCCGGAGCATCACAGGTAGTTCATTCGGCTAGGAATAACCCGGCAAAATCTGCTGGAGCTACATCTTCCCTTGGTCATGGCCCAATGAGAGAGGAGGTGGTAACATCGGGTAGAAAGAACAAACAGATGGTCCCCTATGATATGGTGAGAGTTGGGAAAGGAAAAGCAGTGCAAGTTGATGAAGATCGCCATAGTGCCAGCCGAGATGAAGCTGGCCGAGGTAACCGCGACCAAGGAAATTCCGGTGAAAGGAACATTGCCAACGGCAATGCCGGACAACGTGATCCGGTGGGAGCAGGGAAAAATGCACCTTGGCAGGAGAGAAGTGCACGACTAGCAATGCAGCAGTAATATGCTCGTCCGGATTAAGACAGGTACAATGATGATTACTCTGCTATGGTCAACAACAGGTTCCCAAGACCAGAGTACCATGTGATTGGGTCAAGGATGGGGAGCCGGAATTTGCAGCTGGATGACGCGAGGCTGAAACTGGAACAAATTTATAGGTCAGAGATGATCGAGGTACTCTGGTTTAAAGGAGGGTCTAGCCAAGGGAAAATTTTGTTCCTGTAAGTCTTTAATATGGTTTACAAGATGGTTCAAGTGCATTTCCAAAAATGCACAAGGGTTGAGAAAGGGGTAGACTCGAAGATGGGATATTGATAACTCTTTTCTAGACTTTGTCATTTTGGGCACATGTGTGGTTTTTGACTAATACAAAAGGGAATGATTTTGAGAAGGTGCAAGTGTCCAAGCTCATCATCAAGTAGATGAGGTTGAAGTGTAGATTGATTAGAAGGGATCCTTGCTTAAAATGGGTCTTTCCTGACTTGGAAGCTATGAGGAATGATTAACATGAGACTGATCTGGTTAAGGGGATTAAAGGGTCACTTTAGTGACTAGGGATCAGATCTAGCTTTGTAAACTTGGTTAAGGTTTGTATACTTAATTTAGCTTGATCCTAGAGGATGAGCTCCTAGAGTAGTTCATACTACTTTCTAAGAAACAAGTCAGACAACAAATCAAGAAAAATCATTAGACAGCAAATCAAGGCAATTCATCTAAGCAAGCATCTCAATCTACTACTAGGGTTATCATCAAGCCTAGCTTGTGATAAGGATGGGTGTTTTGAAAGGTTGGAGTTTTTGAATGAGGTGAGGGTCCTTAGTACTTCTACCAGGAATAGAATTTGATCTTTATGAAAAGTTTTGGAAAACTTGGAGGTAGGAGTAGTTGAAGATTCTGTCTTGAAAACATACGGATATTATATCATATAGATCTCCATAGTTTTGTAAATAGAAGATAAGAAAATAGTTGTTGCTGCAAAGGCATCTTGGCTCCTGTTTGAAAATGCCAGAACATTTGTGAATAAGTAAAACAAGCCAAGATAGTTTTGTTAGATAGGTATTATGAACTGAGGGTGAGGGAAGGAGTATATCATCTGCTACACATTTGGATGCATAAGCAGAAGCAAACAATACATCACTAACAATAAAAATATTTTGTTCCCCCTAATTTTTGCATTCTAGACAACTAATTAGGATTGCTTAAATTGGGATGTTACACTAGATATGTTGGACCTTATGATGGTTATATTGCTTGGTCTATTTGGATTCCCAAGACCCTTGTTGCTACACAAAATAGGACCTATTGAAAAATGGGTACCTAAAGCAAAGAATTGATTTCTTGTAGGGCCATGCTTACGATGGGTAAAAATGGGATCCTGATAGTGGATGCACAACTCCTATGATTGGGAGCAAGGATATCATCACAGATATGAGACCTAATCACGATTAAATAACCGTCTCCTTTGGTGATATGTCAAAATCAAAGGTATTGGGTCATAGCAAGGTTGTAGTGGCCCATGATATCTCTCACGTAGACGTCATGCTTGTTGAGACCCTTGATTATAACATACTCTCAGTTCGTGCCCTTAGTAAGATGGGCTTTGCTATTTTTATTGATCATGATATTGTGGTACTCTTGTGGAGAAAGTCTCTTCAAGTCGCTTTCATTGGGTACATTGAAAATGACTTGTATGTGGTGGACTTTTCGGGAAAAACCAATGCAGGTCCAATGTGCTTATTTAGAAATGTCGATGTGGGTTGGCTATGGCATCGCCAACTAGCCCATGTAAATATGATAATTTTGCAAAGTCTCCACAAGGGTGGCCACATTTTTGGACTAAAATGCAATGTTTCCTTTGCCAAAGATCATGTTTGCAGGGCTTGTGTTGAAGGAAAAAATGCATGATTCTCCCAATCAAAGGAAGACTATTATTTCATCTAAAAGGATCTTAGAGATCCTTGATGAGTCCAAAATTGATGCATATCTAAGTATATAAATTATTCATATTTTCACCCATTACATGTTACATCTATCTATAACTATGCCTATTGTGTATGATTATTAGTTTTCATTCATTTCCACATGGGCTTTACACAATATTAGTTTTATTAGGATTTTATTACCTTTTTCTTGTCTTTTATTTGTGTGTAGGTTCTATGGAGAATCATGGATAAAAGGAGCAAAGATGATTCAATATGGAGGAGTTGCAGGCACCAGACTTAGCCATTTGAGGGGAGAAAAAAGTGAATTTTTCCAACAACTCCAAATGAAGATCCAAGGACATGGTGTTGTATCCCTCGTCCATATGATTCCAATGAGACAAAGAACACCCTAAACAGAGTTCGTATGAAGAAATGGCGGCCAAAATATGAAATCATATTGCACCGATAACGACCAGTGGTACAGGCGGAGCCCTCCCATACCATCCGCCCGTACCACTAGCCTGAACGCACGGAAATAGCTATTATGAACGCATTTCTTCATAGAATTCGTCCCCGTTTGTTCCTAGGCTTTCCTTAGGTCATATGGAACGTGTTGGGGGCTATTGGGGCACCCCTAGGCCTATATAAAGAGGCAAGGAGCCAAGGGAGACCTCTACCTCTCCACATACCTCCACGGCGGAGCCCTGCCGCCTTGGAAACTCCATAGCTGCTGCCTCCAAAATATCTCCACCATCACCATTGCTCAAGAGGAGAAGGGACTTGGATTATCAGATTATCAGAGGACAACGCATCATCCCCTTCATCATCAACTGCTGCATCTTCATCACCACCATTAATCCATCTTTCATCTATTAGATCTCTTTGTAATTCCAAATCCAATTGTGGTTTACATTAGATCTACCCCCATACTTAAATCCATTCATTTGATTTTGATGATGTTGTTGATTGCTTCCATGGCTGAGTAGTTTCTTTGTTTTTGGGGAGATGGAGAAACCCTAGCACCATTATGAACTTGTAATAAAGATGATTTATCCTTGTGTCCATATGACTTGCTTGTCTATGATATAATTATGATTTGTGTTTGATTTCTCTCTTTAGATGATATTAAAGTCGACCACATATCATTTGCTTTCGGGACTAAAGGGAGGGAGAAATCCTATGAACGTGTCTTGGAAGCGTACCCCGAACGCCCCGTGATAGATTGGCACTGGCTCGTAACCTACACCGTCAAAGGGGGATTACATAGGGACTCCCTAAGCTAATTACGATATCCATGGGGAAACCCTTAATTGCGATGGTCTATATGGGTGATTGCTCTCAGACATCGTAGTGGTTATTTAGAGGTGGCCTCACACTTGGCTCAACAAAATGTCTTCCTACGAGCCTTGTCATGAACATCTTACTATGGGGCTCTCTCCACACATATCATGACACAAGAAGTATGTTATCTTGGTTGCATATAACAATAATACTATGCTAGTGGTGTATCCTACATCCCCGAGAACGTTTTAGCCCTATTGAGTTCCACCGTGCTTTCATACAAACTTGTTACTTGTTTTTTTACTTGTTTTAATTACTTTTCTGCAAACAACCATGACCTTGTCAAACACCCTTTACTTGCGATCAAAGGCAGCTTATAAGTATACTTTGTTAGATAGTAAGGAGGGGCATAAAGACCTTTACCAATAGCTCTCTGTGGGTTCAATATCATTACTTCAAAACTAGCTACAATTGGTCTATGCACTTGCAGTCATCACTCCTTCATGTGGATCTCTTTGGTCCACCATCTCATGCTAGTCTCGGTGGGAAGAAGTACTGTTTGGTAATTTTTGATGACTATTCAAGATACTCATGGGTATATTTCTTCATGTTGAAGAGTGAGACCCAACAAACCGTCATCAATTTTGCTAATGAAGTTCAATGACAACACAATGTTCCCATATTGGCAATAAGAAGCGACAAGGGTTCTGAGTTCAAGAACTGCACCTTGAATGAGTTTCTAAGTGAAGAGGGGATAAAACATCAATATTCTGCTACGTACACCCCTCAACAAAATGATGTAGCCGAGAGAAAGAACTGGAATTTGATGGATATGGCAAGATCCATGAGGGTGAATTCAAGTCCCCATACAATTTTTGGGCTGAAGTTATATCCACCGCTTGTAAAACATCAAACCACCTCTACCTCCGCAAGAACTTGGACAAAACTCCTTATGAAATACTTATCGGTAACAAGCCCAATAACTCATACTTCTTGGTGTTTGGTTGTAAGTGTACTTCTCATAAAAGGAGTTTGTTTGTCTAAATTTGAATCTAAGCCATTATAAGGTATTTTTGTTTGTTATGGTGCCTAATCCCACACTTATAGAGTCTACAACAAGGCATCTGAATTTATTGTAGAATCTTGTAGAGTGTGGTGTTCGAGGAGAATGACGGCTCCCATCTGGGGCAACTTGGTGTTTGTGATACAAATGTTGAAATACCCCAATATTCCATAAGAAGAATGGTTGTGGGTTTTTTCTACCCTATTGAGGAACCCCTTGTGTCAGATTGGGAAGGACAATCCTCTACTAAAGTTGAGCCCTCATCTACGCAGGGCCAACACGCTCCATCTGCTGAATCTAATGGTACACCTATCCAACAACATACTGAACATCATCTATCTACTAATCAAGTTGGATGTCCTAGGCTGGATAATTTGGCCTCCCCAATGGCCGGATCATTTGGCCCTGTAACCCCTGCAAATTCCAGTAGCATGCAAGATTGAGGAGAAACCTCTAGGATGTATTATTCAGCCTCCCGCCCGGCTAGATTATCCGGCACTACACGTATAGAACTATGGCAACCATCTAAAGTTTGTGTTGATTAAGACCAATATCAAGATTCTCACACTACTACTAATCCTAAACAAGTGGTTGGGAAAGGTAATGATATTGGTTAAGACAAGGACCAAAATGTTGAAGATATCCCTCCAAGAAACAATGAGGAAATCAAAACTCATCCCAAAGCAAGAGCTGAAAGAAATCTAAAAATCAAAGGTCACACACTTGATAAAGTGGTTGGTGATCTAAGAAGAAGGGTGTCCACAAGAAGAGAGTTGGCAAGCTTTAGTGATGATAAAGCTCATATCTCTATGGTGGAACGTAAAAAGGTGTTCGAAGCGCTTCAAGATCCGCATTGGGTTTTGGCCATGCATGAATAACTTAACAACTTCGAGCGCAAAAAGGTTTGGAAGTTAATAATGAATCCCAAAGAGTGCCACAATGTTATCGACACTAAGTGGATATTCAAGAACAAGCAAGATGAGAGTGGCATTGTTGTAAGAAACAAGGAAAGAATGGTGGCACATGGTTTCTCTCAAGTGGAAGGCATTCACCTCAACAAAACCTATGCTCCAATGGCTCACCTTGAGTCTATTCCTATCCTTATTGCATACGTTGTGCATCATAATTTTAAATTACAGCAAATGGATGTAAAGAGTGCCTTTCTTAATGGTCCATTGCATGAAAGTGTTTATGTTAAGAAACCCTCGGGCTTCGAGGACCCCAAGTTTCTTAACCATGTCTTCAAACTCAATAAGGCGCTCTATAACCTTAAACAAGCCCCACATGTGTGGTATGAGCATCTTAAAGAGTTATTATTAGACCGAGGTTTTCAGGTTGGGTAGATTGACCCCAATCTTTTTACTAAGAATGTTAAGGGGAGCTTTTCATGCGCCAATTATATGTAGCTTACATTATCTTTGGCTCTACTAACAAAGCTTATGACTGAAATGTTTGAGATATCTATGAGGGAAGAATTGAGGTTCTTTCTTGGGTCCGAGATCATGAAATTGAGAGAATGAACCTTGATAAATACGGAAAAGTACATCCAAGACATGCTCAATAGATTCAAGATGATGGATGTCAATGGTATTGCCAAACCAATGCAAACTAAATGTCATCTTGAATTAAATCCTAGTGGTAAAGATGTGGATCAAAAGGTATACCAGTCCATGATTGGTTCTTTTCTTTACCTTTATGCATCTAGACCTGATATTGTGATGAGTGTAGGAGTGTGTGCAAGGTATCAAGTAGCTCCTAAAGAAATCCACTTGGTGGTGGTCAACAGAATCTTTTAGTATTTAATTCATTTCCCAAACTATGTATTGTGGTATCCCAAAGGCTCAAATTTCTCTCTATGTGGGTACATGGATTCAGATTGGGCTGGTGATAAGGATGAAAGAAAATCAACATTCGGTGCATGTCAATCTCTGGGCAGATCGTTAGTATGTTGGTCTTGTAAGAAACAAAATTGTATATCTCTCTCCACCACCGAAGCTGAATATGTGCCTGCTGCAAGTGCATGCACTCAGTTCTTATGGATGAGTCAAACTTTAGAGGAATACAATGTCAATTGTGACAAAGTGCCTCTTTTCTATGACAATGGTAGTGCCATCATAATTGCTTACAATCCAATGCAAGATACAGGAATGAAGGACATTCGATTCGTAATCATTTTATTAGAGATCATGTTACTCGTGGAGATATTGAGCTATCATATGTGCGCACAAAGGATCAACTTGTGGATACATTCACGAAGCCTCTTGATAAAGCAAGATTTTGTTATTTGTGGAATGAGCTAAATATCATAGATTCAAGGAACTTGACTTGATCCTCTTGCATATGCACCTATATATTAGCCTTTATTTGGTTTAGATGCGGGCATGGACATAGGTGGAGTGTGGTCCTAATTGATTGGGCTAACCCTACCCTATAATGCCGAAAGTGAGAAAAATCATTACTCTTAATATCATTTAGTGATATGTGAGCTTAATTGATGAGTATTGGTCATGAACCCATGATATATCTTCATGGTGTCATACCATACACTCCTAGATGGTGGCTTTGGACACCACCCTCTTCTTCGTGAAGATTTGATTCTTTGTGGATATTTTGGTTTTTATCACCTATCTTTTGTTCTTATGGAAAACAAACTCAAAATTGGATTTTTAATTATTTGCCTCTTGCAATCTTGTGTGTGTAGTACAATCCCGTTTGGTTGTCTAAACCCAAGCCTCTCCTTTCCTAAAACTATCTCATTATTGCTCCTTTCCCTTTTGGCATTTCGATGCCAAAGGGGGAGAGGAAGTGGTTTTTGGATTTGCATCGTTTTGGATTTACCTATGGACCTTTATGGATTTGTATATGGATTCATCTATGGAGGCTTATGCATTGTATATGGATTCATCTATGGATGTTTTGGATTTATCTTGTTAGACATACCTATTTATCTTTCTATCTTTCTTTGGTTGAGGAAAAATGTATGCTTGGTATGATATTTATCTTAAAGCCTTATGATCTTTATCTCAAATCCTCAATGTCATTCTTGCACATTTTATCCAAATCATAAATGCACTTCGAACCTATATGCTGTGCATTCGTATTCCAATGCAAATTACTTGTATGCATACATTTAGGGGGGGCTAATTTATCCTTTTGGGTGCATGTTGCTTTTTAGCGAGGTATGAAGGCCGAGTTAGCCGAGATACGACGCATTCAAAGCAAGTGCTGGCCGGGTCACCTCAAGGCAGGCCGACTTATGGAGTAACCCGGGCCGGTGGGCGTTTTCCTACCATTAACCTGGCTAACATAAAATATATGGAGGCTATGTTGATCTACCTTGTTTGCAGGTACCCATGTAGCCGGGTTAGCTACATGCTAGTCTGGTTACCACTTGGCTTCCAAGGGAACTCCTTGGTCAAAAGGCCTTTGCCCACTGAGGCATGAGCGAGCGAAGCGAGGCGAGACCGATGGGCATGGCGTAAAAGGTGATGAAGCCGATTAATGGTGGCGCCACCAATGTCGGTGGCAGCAAAAGCAGGGCAGCTCACAGAGGATTACGTCCGTAGTCCGTACTAGCTATTTAAAGTGAATAAAGAAGCATCTTGATTTAGCCAAAGGGCATTTTCAGGGAATATGCTGCCACATCTGCCCTAACTTTCTAACCTAGGCTACCCTATATAAGGAGCACCAGGGCCTCCATAGAAGGGGATCGATCATTATTCTGTCTAAGGAAGAACTCTAGAGCATTATAGTGGGGGGTAAGAGAACTAGTCTCCTTCTCACGAATAGCTCAAGGAGACCTTGTAATCCACCATTGATAGACTGAAAATACAAACACTTGTGTGTGGAATCACCACACTATCCCTCCCTAGATTCCTCTAGTGCACATTGTCCCCATCTTTAGCCTATCCATGGCATCTGTCGTGCCACCACCATGACTATTGGCGCCCACCGTGGGGCTAGCGGCGCTAGCAGGGGTGAAAATCTGGACGGGGATCATCTCCCGCACAGGCGAGCGCGTCGTCTCCGCGATGGTTCAGCGCTTTGGATCGCTAGACTACGTCAGTGACAATGCTGGGAGCTTCAGCAGGTGACCTCCTCTGTGCAACGGCCTCTTCATCAAGCTTGGCGCTCACAAGATCTACGTTGGCATAGACGATTCCTGTGTCCATCCACAGTACATCGTCGAGGGAGGAGATCCACCTCTTAGCGTGGCTAGCGGCATGCGTATCGCTCGCCTCGCAAGCTGTGTTGAGGTCATGATTACTGCGCCAGATGAAGGAGGAAGCAAGGACCCGAAGCCGGATCCGGAAGTCACGTCGAAGCAGGCAAGGTCTAGAATTCCTCCACTAGGGAGGCCAGAGAATGTACTGCAGCAGACAATTGATAATTTAGCAACACCAATAGCTCCAATAGTAGACCCGGCTCAGGTGCAAGTTGAGTTAGAGGAAACTAGGCAGAAAATGCTAGCGGGGGCAAAAAAATTAGCTGAGTTGCAGCAGTCACTGAACATCACTCTTAGGGAATATGCAAAGGCAAACGGCATAGATGGAGTAAAAATCCTAGGTCGGAACCTGAATACCGAAATTGACAAGGAGTATGAGCCTAGGCCGGGTCAAATAGCTACATAGTAACTAGAGGGCTGGAGAGGTACAGTACCCCGGCAAAGAACCTTAGGGCCGCAAACACAACAACATCTAAGTTAGAAGGCTTAACAGAGAGGCTCAGGAAAGGCAACAGGATAGAGTTAACCAGTTGTTGAGGGTAGCATGCCAGCAGAATGAGGAAATAAACAAGGCAAACCCAGCGCAGCCCGGAGCATCACAGGTAGTTCATTCGGCTAGGAATAACTCGGCAAAATCTGTTGGAGCTGCATCTTCCCTTGGTCATGGCCCAAGGAGAGAGGAGGTGGTAACATCGGGTAGAAAGAACAAACAGATGGTCCCCTATGATATGGTGAGAGTTGGGAAAGGAAAAGCAGTGCAAGTTGATGAAGATCGCCATAGTGCCAGCCAAGATGAAGCTGGCCGAGGTAACCGCGACCAAGGCAATTCCGGTGAAAGGAACGTTGCCAACGGCAATGCCAAACAACGTGATCCGGCGGGATCAGGGAAAAATGCACCTCGGCAGGAGAGAAGTGTACGACTAGCAATGCAGCAGTAATATGCTCGTCCGGATTAAGACAAGTACAATGATGGTTACTCGGCTATGGTCAACAACGGGTTCCCAAGACCAGAGTACAATGTGATTGGGTCAAGGATGGGGAGCAGGAATTTGCAGCTGGATGACGCAAGGCTGAAGCTGGAACAAATTTATAGGTCAGATATGATCGAGGTGCAGGGCCCTCTAGGTCCGGCATGCTTTGGACCTCGGATCATGAGGGAACCACCAGTGCCGAACTTTCAGCTAGCCAAAGGAACAAAGACCTACGATGGCAGCACCAAGCCAGAGGACTAGCTCATTGACTATGCAACAATAGTTAAAACTCCAACAGGTAATTTGAGATGGGTAGTGAGATATGTGCCCTAGATGTTGGAAGGACCTGCAAGGGTTTGGCTGAACAACTCCACCAGAGAGCATCAACTATTGGCTGGATTTTGAGGAGTTATTCGTCAACAACTTCTCAAGCACCTACAAGAGGCCGAATAGACCTCAGACTTTGTCATTACACTGGAAAAGACCGAATGAGCCAGACCGAGATTTTCTGACTCAGTGGTGCAACATGGGCAACTCAAGTGAAGGGGTAATTGAATCATAAGCAATTGCGTGGTTCGACCAGGGCTGTAGATATGGGATTATGCTATGGCAAAGGTTGCAGCAAGATATGCCAACCACCTTGGCTGCGACAATCTGGATCGCGGATTCGTATGCTTTGGGAGATCCGACCCAACCCCGGATAATGTCAAGCGAGTCGAATGAGGAGTACTATAACAGGGATGGCTCCGGGTCATCTAGGAGAAATGATCTCCACGGTAAAACAAGGGATGATTGACCGGATTACAGGTACAACTCGTAGCACGTGGTGACTATAGACCGAGATCAGCCCAATGTCGGCACTAGCCAGCACCCGAAAACTGGAGGACAGCATTGGCAGCAAAAGGGTGAAGGCAATAATCCTTGGACACCAGAGCAGAAGAAACAATCGCAAGAAAGAAAGGATCATCCGAGGTACACATTCGAGTCTATGTTGGACCAGCCTTGCAAGTTCCATACACCAAGTCCAAATAGTCCAGCGAACCATACGATCCGGCAATGTGAGTGGATGAGGAAGCTAGAACAGGGTATCTCGGGGAATGCTCAGGCACCTCGGAATGAAGCACCTCGGCACGAAGCACCTCGAAATGAAGCACCTCGGCAGCAACTTCTTACTTGGGGGAATGGACATCAACTAATGTTGCCTCCACCTCCACCGAGGTATGAAAATCAGGAAAGAATAGATGCAGTGCATCAGGTGAATAACCAACAATAGCAAGACCAAAGCTACCATGGTAATGAAGGGAGAAACGAATACAGGGAGCATCACCAAAGCTACTGTGTGTTTACCACGGAAGAGACTGACAGAAAGAGCTTGCAGCACCGACATATGGAGGTAAATGCAGTAATGCCGGCTGTGACAAGGTACATGCCTTGGTCAGATTAGGAGATTACGTGGAGCATCAAGGATCGTCCCAGGCCCATGCCGAGTCCTGGAGCATATGCGCTAGTGTTGGATCCGATGTTCATCGGTCCGAATATAAACGTGAGATTTTCCAAGGTGTTGATAGACAACAGTAGTAGCATTAACATCATGTACAAGGATACCATGCACAAGTTAGGAATCTCGGAAAACATGCTCCAAGCGACAAGAACTACTTTCTATGCATTGTGCTAGGTATCTCCTGTGAGCCCATTGGTAAGGTCCGGATTGATGTGTTGTTCGGTACGAGGGATAACTGTCGGACTAAAAAGTTGGAATTTGAGGTGGTGAACTTGGAAAGCGCTTATCACATGTTACTTGGTAGGCCTGCTCTGAGCAAGTTCATGGCGATTACTCACATCAGCTACCTGAATATGAAATTGCCCGGACCTAGGGAGTGATTACTATGTCTGGGGACTTCAGGCGTTCCATTGAATGCGCGTCTTCCGGGTCTAACCTGGCCGAGTCACTTGTTATTGCTCAGGAGAAAAGGAGAATTCAGGAGGTGGTGGCTTGGCTCAGTCCGTGATGTAGCATATGCCGACTATGGCCAACACACATGTAAGTGTTTCTTTCCAAGCAACAAAAGATACGAAGAAATTACCCATTGATGATCAGTTCCTAGAGCACACTGTAACCATTGGCGCCGGGTTAGGCGACAAATAGGAAAGTGAGCTCATCAACTTCCTCCGTGAGAATCGGGATATATATTCTTGGTCTACACAGGATCTGCAAGGTGTGCCGAGGGAGTTGGCCGAGCACTCTTTGAATGTAAGACCCGGAGCTAAGACGGTGAAGCAACCTCTCCACCGCTTCGCCGAAGATAGGAGAAAAGTCATTGGAGATGAGATAGCTAGGCTCCTTGTAGCCAGATTTATCATGGAAGTGCTTTACCTAGATGGGCTCTCTAATCCAGTGCTCGTGGAAAAGAAAAAGGATAATCCGAACGTAGTTATGGTGTGGTGTATGTGCATTGATTACACGAACCTGAATAAGGCGTGTCCAAAAGATCCATTCCCACTGCCTAGGATAGACCAAGTCATAGACTCAACTACCGGATGTGAATTGTTGTTGTTCATAGACGTATATTCTGGTTTCCACCCGATACCTTTGAATCCGGATGATCAAATAAATACTGCACTTATCACCCCTTATGGGCCTTATTGCTGTCGCACTATGCCGTTTGGATTACGTAATGCAGGAGCAACATATCAGTGATGCATGCAAAAATGTTTACAAGACCAAATAGGTTGAAATGTGCAAGTTTATGTGGATGATGTTGTGATAAAACTAAGGAAAGCATACACTGCTTGATGATATCCGACAGACGTTCGCTAACCTAAGGCAGTTCCGGATGAAGCTTAACCCGGCAAAACGTACCTTCGGTGTGCCGGCAGTGAATTTGCTCAGTTTTCTCGTGTCTAGCTGATGACCCACAAGTATAGGGGGTGTATCGCAGTATTTTCGAGGGAAGTGAAACCCAATTTATTGATTCGACACAAGGGGAGCCAAAGAATATTTATAAGCCTTAACAACTGAGTTGTCAATTCAGCTGCACCTGGAAACAATCTTGCTCACAGCAGTTTATCAGTAGCAACAGTTTGGTACTAGGAAAAGCAAAGTAACATCAGCAGTAAAGCAAAGACAGTAGTAACAAAAGCAGTAACAGTGGGGTTCGAGTGCGGTAGGCATAGGGATGGATGGACGGGCGTTGCATGGACAAGACAATTCACATAGCAATTAGAACATAGGGCAATTGCAGATAAATAAGATAAAGCATCCAAGTACTAGAGAATCCTAGGCATGTGTTACATATATAGTCATGCGTGCTCGCAATGAGAACTTGCACAACATCTTTTATCCTGCCAGCCCGTTTGCAGCGGGGCCTCTAGGGAACTACTGGAAATTAAGGTGCTCCTTTTAGTAGACCACCAGAGCAAAGCATTAACACTCCGTGAACACATGTGATCCTCACGTCAAAGCCATTCCCTTCCGGTTATCCCGATTTCTGTCACTTCGGGGCCATAGGTTCCGGACAACAACATGTGTATACAACTTGCAGATAAGACTAAGAACAATACTATCATAATGAATCAATAACATGTTCAGATCTGAAATCATGGCACTCGGGCCCTAGTGACAAGCATTAAGCACAACAAGTCGCAACAAAGTCATAAAGCACTAATAAAAGATACTAGGCACCATTCCCTAACAATCTGATACCATTACATGAACGATCTCATCGAACCCCTACCATCCCCATAGCCTACAGCGGGGGATTACTCACTCATAGATGGGGGAAAAATGGATGGTCGAAGGAGATGATGGTGGAGATCAATGGAGATGGCTCCGGGGGCACTTCCCCGTCCCAGCAGGGTGCCAGAACAGAGACATTCTATCCCCGAATTTCCCCTTTGGTGGTGGCGGTGCTACGGAACTTCTTCTGGAAAAACGTCGACCCCCCCGAAGTTTTTAGGTCAGAAGGCTTCTTATCGGCGAAGAGGGAGACCGAGGGGGTGCCTGGGGCCACCACACCATGCCCTGGCGCGGCCAGGCCCAGCCCGCGCCTAGGGGTGGTGTGGCTAGCCCCTAACTCCTCCGTCTCGTATTCTAGCTCCTGGAGTCTTCTAGAAAAATAGGCACTTTGGTTTTGTCCCATCCAATTCCGAGAATATTCATTTTCTGACTTTCCTGGAACCAAAAACAACAGAAAACAGGCAGCTGGCACTATGGCTCTTGTTAATAGGTTAGTCCAAGAAATCATATGAAAAGTACTCCAAAGTGTGGACAAAACACAAGAAAGTGGATAAAACCAAGCATGGATCATCAAAAATTATAGATACATTTGCAATGTATCAACATCCCCATGCTTAACTCCTGCTCGTCCTCGAGTAGGTAAGTGATAAAAAGAAAGAATAATTTTTGGGGTGACATGCACCATCAAAGACCTGACCAAAGTATTTGCAAAACATTCAAAGCTAGTATCATAGTACTTCAATCATAACATGAAAGACAAAGTTATAGCAATAAGCAAAGAAGCTATGATGCAACATGAAAAGGCACAAAAAAAAGATTCATGAATAACAATGCTTCGTAAGACGTTTGTTTGTTTCACATAAAGAAAACATAGCATAAAAGTATTCAGCTTGTCCCTCATAGAGTAGCAAATATAAATGCATAGGACACCTTCAAAGTTCATAAGAGTGACTAGATACAATAGTTTAAAACAAGCAATAACAAGATATGCATCAATCAACTAGTCTTGGGACAATGCACATAGAACTAAGAATGACCACTATGCTCTCAAAGTAAGTGCATAAAGATAGAAGGTGGAGACTCAATATAATGGTGGAAGAAAGTCCTTTGTATAAAAGTATGTAGGGATTCAAATCTCATAAAGAGCTTCCAAAAATTATGGTACTTATAGCTTTCAGCTCTCATTGCCCCTATCATAAGCATCTTGAAGTGATTAAGGTTAAAGTGAACAAACTATGGTGTACATGCTTGACGAAGTATAAGTTAGGAATCTCATGTCCCTTGAATACGAGGGCCGCTCCTCATGCTACTCAAGTTTAGTCACCGGTAAGTTCTTGTCATCGTAAGTACATGTGTATCATAGAGAACCTCCAACGGGGTACCCCTTGCCCGATGATACGGAAGAATCCTCATATCAAAATGATAAGGCAAGTAGACAACGAGCATCTCAACATTCTTCTTATTTACCATGGGAATATGGTGCTTTTTTCTCTCTTTCCTCTTTTCATAGTATCTCTTTTTTTTCTTTTCTCTTTTTTCTCAATATAGGACTCCTTTTTTTATAAGAAGAATGCTTCATAG
Organism: Avena insularis; assembly: GCA_023614405.1. NCBI lineage: Eukaryota > Viridiplantae > Streptophyta > Magnoliopsida > Poales > Poaceae > Avena > Avena insularis. Next base: position 280,087,694 of record CM042694.1, on the reverse strand, counting down.
ACAGCTCATTATGGTTACGCTGCAGGTTTCCACCATGTAAGCATGGATTAGACCAGCGGCCAAGGCGTTTCTCTAACACATATACATAACTCCATGGACTTACAAGCTCCCCTTTCATTTCACACTGACGACATCCATATACAAAAGAGCATGATATCAACTAGGTACAAGTACCGAGTGCAATGTTGAAAGCGTTCCCCATGAAAGCATGGTTCTGCTAATTACCAACAAATAAGTGCAAGCATATACAACATAGACGACACAATGGTTCAAGCTCATTAAGGGCAAGTAAAGTAAAGTGTGCCATCATGTTCGTGAGAGCTTTAATCACTAGTTTTCTCATAACAAGTTTAATTTGTAAGGTAGATAAAAACATGAATATACTTGGAATAGCATAAGCTAGAAGGTAGGTATGGTGGACTCTTTGGAATAACTTGGTTTAGGGAGTTTGATGCATGAGTGGAACTCATACTTGGTTGTGGAGGCTAGCAAAAGACTGGGAGCAACAAACTAAGAGAGCAATAATGGCCATAATCATGCAGAGCGACAAAATGTAACATCCCAAAACTTCAATCCAAGAGTATCAAAGATCAAATCATCCAAATTTAGGATTAACAAAAACTTTTCCATATTTAAAATAAAAGCATTCATATATGTGAGCATTTAAAATAGGAGTTGTTTTGAAGTGCCATGATTGTGTGATCCTTTGCTTCTAAAATGTTTCTTAAGGGAATTAAACATCATCTACATCATTCCCAAACTTTTCCTAAAAGAAATCAAATCAAAAAGAATTAAAATAAAGGAATGGTCATTTGGACAAATTTAACTCTCATGCCTACTTTGGCTATTCCTAGTACTCAATTCTTAACAGAAACAATTCTTGATCTTTGCACCCCTTGCTAGTACACATAATGAGGTACCAAGGCCCACCTTTTGATCTTCTAAAAACATTCTGGAAACTATTTTAAATGGCAGTTCAAAATTGAATCTAATGCATATGCATAGATCACCCCTATTTCAAAAACCATCTAATTGAGCACCATTTTCAAAACCCTTGCAACCAGAGACTACCTAGCACTAGTGGAGATCACCCAAAAATTTTGAACTCAAAATTCAAAACTTTTTCTCTTGCGGCCATTTCATCAAACAGCTTGTGTGCACAAATCTGGCCAAAATTAAAACACTGTTTTGAGCAGTGATCTTGGTCACCATTTGTGCCTAACCTTGTCCCCTTGTTCCCTCAGTACCAGCCCTACCTTTTGCTAGCCCGGCCACACCCTGTGCACACGACCAAATGGTCATGGCCATTAAGGCCGAGCAGCTTGAGCACCCCCACCGGTGACATCGCGCCACAGCAGCCGCCAACTTCCCTCGCAATGTCTAGGAGGTAGCCAACGCGGCACCGCCCCTCTATGTCCCTTGCCCGAGCCAAGAGCAGCCGTGGACCACCGAGGAGAAACCATGCCCAGTGCCACCGGACCATGCCGACGCTGCCCGCAGAGCGCGCCCTGTCCCCGCGTGCACAAGCCGCCGCTCGACACCAGCCCGCGCCCACCGCTCCGCCTCGACCTAGAGAACACCCCAGACACCCCCGTTCGCCTCCCAAAGCCCCATAGCCACTGCTCGCGGTGGACACAGCCGCCTCTGCCTCTCAGAGCGCCACCTCATCCCGACCGCATACCACCGCCCCTACGGCCGCATTGAAACGCTAGAGCACCGCCAGGGGACCGCCCAGCGATCGCCATCCCTAGCCATGACGCTAGCTCGCCGTAGCCATGTTTCCACCATCGACCGCCCATCCCGCTCGGTCTCACCGTCGAGCCTATAAAAGGAGCCCTCCCCAGCACCAAAGACTCACACCATTCCACTCCCCTCACCTCTCTGAACCTCACCCACCTCTCGCCGGAGCAAGTGGAGCAGCAGCTCGCCGGAATTGGAGCCGGAGCCGCCGCCTTCGAGGAGGAGGAGTTCTACCAATAAGAAGAAGAAGAAAACTTCAACCACTGCACCAACCAAGGCAAGCTATTAGTGGCAAGCTAATCCTTGCAAACATGCTTTAGTAAGCTATTGTAGCAAGCTAGAATAAAAGTAGATAGTTTAGTAAAGATGCCTTAAGCATACTTTGATCACACCCCCTTAGTTGACACAAAGTTCTCTAATTAATTTTGAAGGTAGCATAAAGAGTATAAAATTTGACCTAATTATAAACCCTTAGATGTCATTCTATGGCATGAGATTGATCCCACCTTTCCACCTTAGTGAACACTCTTAACCTAGTGTTTTAGAATAAATCAAACTTGATTCACTTTAGATGGGAACACTTGGTGAAAATGAGTTATGAAAGTCTTGGAATGATGAGTCATTCTATTGAGATGTTTTGACATGTGTTGAGAAACACAATGGGTTTATGATGATGAAAATGATGAGGCCTGAGCCTTAACCCTTTTATAAAACTGATGGTTGGATTCGGATGCGATACCGTTCCAAATTTACCGTACAACCACATTACCTGAATTGGGTAAGGCTTAGCTAGAAATTTATATGCATTAGTATTAGTTCCCTCACGGGAGAGGTTTGAGCTGAGGCTACCTCTCAATGATGACCACCTATGCAGTGCCCAAGATGACTGATGGTCATGGTTGGGAGGCCATGCTCATAGGAGAGGTGCTTGTACTAGGGTGTGTAAAGGGAAGATTATGTTTGATTATCTGCATACCAAGTATGATGATTCAGGGTTATCCCTGACAGATGTATCGAACATTGTGGTGAAAGTGTACCACCTCTGCAGAGTGTCAAACTATTCAATAGTCAGCGTTATGGATTGGAGCATTGGAATGGCCATACTGTTTCGTTGTCAGATGTTTTCTAAATACCTTGAAATGAATGATGACCTTTGACTTGACCACAACAGGGTTGTGTTAATGAAATTAGCTTCCCAACTTAGGTGATTCTAGAAATTTACTTTATCTTTTCTTGCTTCAGAACTCAGCTTAGGTTTCAAAATTAACTTGATAGTTATTCTTTCAATTCAGCACTTTAACTTAAAATTATAACCCATGCTAGTAGTAGTTTGCGAGTACTTAAAGAGTACTCATGGCTTTTGTCCCTGGCTATTATCATGGCTAGACTATGAAGGAGATTATCAAGATGATGGTCAGCAGGACGGCTATGATAACTAGGACTATCTTCCTTCGTCAGCATTGCCTGTGCCCCTGAAGATGGACCCCACCGCTACGCTATTGTTTATTTCCGCTGCTTGTTGTATTAAAGACTAGATCATGAGATCCTTATTTGTGTAAAACCTTATGTATGGTTTGTAATGGATGATGTACTATGATATCCACTCCGTCGCACGTCTATGTTCCCTCAGCGTCAATAAGATTCAAGGAACCCATTTTGCCCACTATGCAAGACGTGACTTCATGGAAATGCCGATGGAGATGCCAAGTCACCTAGATTTGAGGCGTCAAGTGGAGAACCTTGACTTCTTGCTTCATGACAGACAGCAGGAACTGGACAATGCCAGAGAGTTAGCCAACCAGAACCATGCCATCGCCGACCAGAAGGCCCAGACTTTCACACTACTCGTCCAAGATCGCCAGTCTCTTTGTCGCCAGCGTGCAAAGAATGATCGCACCATCGCCCGTCTTTGCAAGAAGGTGGCCGACCTCGAGAAGACCGTCAAGGAGCAGGAAGCTCAGCTGGCCGCCAAGGAAGAAGATGATGAAGGAGAAGACATCCAGGGAGATATGGATTCTTACCTCAGCAATGATGACGATTTTCTGGCAGAGGATGTTGTGGACTTCTACACTGATGATGAACACTCCGACTTCATCGACGATGAGTAGATGCACTAGAGCACTGTCGTAGCATGAGATGTATCATCTCATTGTATCGTAGTTTGCAGAATGGTTCTTCAAACCATCTGTTTTCCCCTTTGATTGTTGTGGTGTGTGTTGTATCGTGTGCTTGCTTGCATGAATGAGAATGAAGTTAGTTGAAAAACCTGAGTCTAACTCAAAGTTGTAGCTTTTAAAACCCAAAACCATGAACCTTAGAATTTCCCTCTTACCCCTATATCTATCTCAATCTTCAGATGACTCGTGGAAACCAAGGAGGAGCTCATCGCAGATCCAATGCTGCAGATCTTGCGAATCTCATCACGCACCATGAAGAAAGGTAGGCGTCAAGCCAACTTAGCAACATTGCAGCAGATCGCCCAAATGGCTCTCAACAACCAAGGACATGGAAATCAGGATCACCATGGATCTAAACTCAAAAACTTTCAGAACACCAATCCCCCAATCTTCAACCAATCTGAAAACCCATTAGATGCTGATGACTGGTTACAGACCATGGAAAACAACCTAGAAGTTGCAGGAGTTGATGAGAATGAGAAAGTTCTCTTCGCCACCCACTATCTGGCGGGAGATGCAAGAGCTTGGTGGAATAGCGTCCGCAACATGAACCATGGCCAGGTGATGACCTGGGAAGCATTCAAGGTCAAGTTTAGCCGCACCCACGTGCCGCAAGGTCTTGTCAACAGGATGAGAGATGAATTCCGTGAACTGAAGCAAGGAAGATTGACTGTAGTAGAGTACCGTGACAAATTCTTGTCACTTGCCAGATATGCACCGGATGAGATCAACACGGAGGCCAAGAAGAAGGAGAGATTCTTAAACGGACTGCATGATGAGATGCAGACTGTCCTCGTCAACATCCGTTTCCAGGATCTTGAAGAGCTAGTCGACTCTGCCATTCAGATGGAAGGGAAGATTAACCAGGCAAACGACAACCGCAAGCGTCGTATGATGCAGCGATGCGGATCCGAGTCACTAGAAGTACCGTCCTAACCCCTCACCAGGATATGCACCAAGGAACAACTGACCCCCAAATTCTCGCCCAAGCTACCCCAACTGTAGCGGAGGAAATGTGAAGCCCGGAGGAAACAATCACAACTCCGGCAATGCCAACAATTTCAACTGTGCCCCTCCCAACAGCAACAACAACAACACTGCACCCATAACTGGTAGCAATGCTGTACCTGTTGCAGTCAAGGACAAGTCCCAGATCACTTGTTTCGAATGTGGAGTGAAGGGTCACTACTCCAATGAGTGTCCCAAGAAGACTGCCGCCAATGCCCCTGTGAATGCCCCAGCTCAGCAGCAGCGTCGTGTTCAACAAGGCAGGAGATTTTCCCTGGAACCCGTGACAATCAATAATCGTCTCTTCCACATGAACGAAGAAGCCCAGGAAGCACCAGATGTAGTGCTGGGTATGTTTTCTGTCAACTCAGTTTTAGCAAGAGTATTGTTTGATTCTGGAGCATCGCATTCATTTGTCACCGAAGAATTTGTATGCACTAGTAAGATTCGCCCAACCAACCTGAAGCATGTCATGATAGTTCAAATCCCCGGTTCAACTACAAAAGCTAGAAAAATTTGCAAAGCTGTACCTATCAGAATACATGGGATAGATTTTGATGCCAACCTAATTGTACTTGGAACCAAAGGTTTGGAAGTAGTACTAGGTATGGACTGGATGTCAAGGCATAAAGGACTGATAGACTGTGCTAAGAAAGCCATCACCATGAGCAGTAGTTCTGGAGTAACAGTAGAACATATCTCTGAAACCTTACCCCATCAATTCAAATGCAACAAAAGTGTAGCCCTGCCTACCATTGACCAAGTCAGAGTAGTCTGTGAATACCCCGACGTATTCCCAGATGAATTGCCAGGTATGCCCCCGGATAGGGATATAGAGTTCATTATCGAACTAATCCCCGGAACCAGACCTATAGCCCAGAGACCCTATACCATGAACCCCTTAGAGTTAGTAGAACTGAAGAAGTAGTTAGATGGCATGTTAGCGACCGGCTTGATTCAGCCAAGTGCATCACCATGGAGATCACCAGTGTTATTCGTCGACAAGAAGGATGGATACAACCGTCTGTGTACAGACTATAGAAAGTTGAATGATGTCACCATCAAGAACAAGTACCCCTTGCCAAAGATAGAGGATCTATTTGATCACCGAGAGCTCGTGTATTCTCAAAGATTGATCTTAGGACTGGTTATCACCAACTTAAGATTCGTGCAACGGATATTCCGAAGACCGCCTTTACTACTCGCTATGGTCTATACGAGTATACGGTTATGTCTTTTGGATTAACCAATGCCCCTGCTTATTTCATGAATCTCATGAATAAGATCTTTATGAATTTCCTAGATAAGTTTGTAGTGGTGTTTATCGACGACATCCTTATCTTCTCCAAGTCAGAAGAAGAGCATGAGCAACATCTGAGAATCATCCTAGAAACCCTGAGAGAACATCAGTTATATGCCAAGTTCAGCAAATGTGAGTTTTGGCTGAAAGAAGTAGGATTCCTAGGACATATTGTGTCTGCCGGAGGAGTCTCTGTTGATCCCAGCAAGATCAAAGATCTCGAAGAATGGGAAGCCCCAACAAATCAAACCCAAGTTCGTTCATTTCTCGGATTAGCGGGATATTACTGCAAATTCGTAGAAGTATTCTCGAGCATAGCCCGACCAATGACCCAATTGTTGAAGAAGGACAAGAAGTTTGAATGGACAGACAAGTGTGAAGCCAGTTTCCAGGAGCTGAAGAAGAGATTGATATCCGCCCCAATTTTGATCATGCCAGACATCAAGAAGCCATTTGATGTAGATTGTGATGCATCCAAGATTGGTCTAGGATGTGTATTGATGCAAGAAGGCAAAGTCATCGCATATCTGTCTCGACAACTGAAGCAGCATGAGCAGAACTATCCGACCCATGATCTTGAGCTAGCAGAAGTGGTTCTAGAATTGAAGACATGGCGTCATTATTTGATGGGTAATCGCTGTGAGATTTACTTAGATCATAAGAGCTTGAAGTATATCTTCACCCAGAAGGAGTTGAATATGAGGCAAAGAAGATGGATAGAGTTAATCAAGGATTATGACCTTGACATTCACTATCACCCCGGCAAAGCCAATGTGGTAGCCGATGCTCTTAGCAGATTGCCGTGTAGGCTTAACACCATGATCAAAGAGAAGCAACCAAGTTTGTATGAGGAGTTGGAGAAGTTCAGGACTGAGTTAGTTAGCAAAGGATTCCTTGCTAGCATTGAACTTCAACCCACTTTGATTAGCCAAATCAAGGAAGCCCAGAAGGGGAATGAAAGTATCGACGGGATCAAACGTCGTATTGGTACAGGCCAAGTACCTGGATTCACCGAAGACGAAGAAGGTGTACTATGGTACAAGGGACGTATCTGTGTGCCAGCAGATTCAGAGCTGAAGGAAATTATCATGAAGGAAGCTCATGATACTCTTTATTCTATCCACCCCGGAGGAACAAAGATGTATCAGGATTTGAAAGAGCAATTTTGGTGGCACAAGATGAAGAGAGAGATTGGAAGCTACATCGCCAAGTGTGGCATTTGTCAAAGAGTCAAATCAGAGCATCAGAGACCTGCCGGATTGTTGCAACCATTGCAGATTCCGGAATGGAAATGGGATTCTGTCGGGATGGATTTTATCACCGGTTTACGTACTTCTAGTAGGGGAAATGACTCAATCTGGGTCATAGTTGATAGACTATCCAAGGTAGCCCAATTCAGACCAGTCAAGACAACCTACCAGAGTGCAAAGCTAGCAGAGCTGTACATTGCTAGAATTGTTAGTCTGCGTGGAACCCCCAAGACCATCATATCAGATCGAGGAACTCAGTTTACTTCAAGATTTTGGAAGAAAGTTCAAGAAGGTTTAGGAACCAAGTTGAATTTCAGTACCGCTTATCACCCGCAAACAGATGGACAGACTGAGAGAGTCAACCAGATATTGGAGGATATGCTTAGAGCTTGTGTGTTGGAATACGGATCAAAATGGGAAGACTGCCTGCCTTTCGCAGAATTCTCATATAATAACAGTTATCAAGCTAGTTTGCAGATGGCACCCTTTGAATTCCTATACGGAAGAAAGTGTCGTACCCCTTTGAATTGGTCGCAAGTAGGAGAGAGTCAGATCTTTGGACCCGACATTCTCCGAGAAGCAGAAGAGAAAGTTCACAAAGTTCGTGAGCACCTCAAGACCGCCCAATCCAGATAGAAGAGTTATGTTGACAAGAGAAGAAGAGACCTGACTTTCAATGTCGGAGATTTCGTATATCTCAAGGTTTCACCATTGAAGGGAACCCAACGCTTTAGTCTGAAGGGAAAGTTAGCTCCCAGATATATCGGACCTTTCAAGATTCTGAACCGCCGAGGAAAAGTATCGTATCAACTGGAACTGCCTGAAGAGATGTTAGCCATCCACAATGTGTTCCATATCTCGTTACTTCGCAAATGCTTGGAAGTGCCTGAGAAGACTGAAGTTTTCAAGAATATCGATCACACAGCAGTGGAAATCAACAATGACCTGACCTATCGGGAAGTATCCATCCGTATCTTAGAAGAAGCCTACAGAACCACCAGGACCAGGAGTATCTAGTTTCTCAAGATTCAGTGGAGCAACCATACCGAAGAGGAAGCTACTTGGGAGCGCGAGGATTACATTAGGACAGAGTTCCCAGATCTCTTTAGTTCCTAGTTTTCTTGTAAATCTCAGGACGAGATTTTATTTAAGGGGGAAAGGTTTGTAACATCCCAAAACTTCAATCCAAGAGTATCAAAGATCAAATCATCCAAATTTAGGATTAACAAAAACTTTTCCATATTTAAAATAAAAGCATTCATATATGTGAGCATTTAAAATAGGAGTTGTTTTGAAGTGCCATGATTGTGTGATCCTTTGCTTCTAAAATGTTTCTTAAGGGAATTAAACATCATCTACATCATTCCCAAACTTTTCCTAAAAGAAATCAAATCAAAAAGAATTAAAATAAAGGAATGGTCATTTGGACAAATTTAACTCTCATGCCTACTTTGGCTATTCCTAGTACTCAATTCTTAGCAGAAACAATTCTTGATCTTTACAGCCCTTGCTAGTACACATAATGAGGTACCAAGGCCCACCTTTTGATCTTCTAAAAACATTCTGGAAACTATTTTAAATGGCAGTTCAAAATTGAATCTAATGCATATGCATAGATCACCCCTATTTCAAAAACCATCTAATTGAGCACCATTTTCAAAACCCTTGCAACCAGAGACTACCTAGCACTAGTGGAGATCACCCAAAAATTTTGAACTCAAAATTCAAAACTTTTTCTCTTGTGGCCATTTCATCAAACAGCTTATGTGCACAAATCTGGCCAAAATTAAAACACTGTTTTGAGTAGTGATCTTGGTCACCATTTGTGCCTAACCTTGTCCCCTTGTTCCCTCGGTACCAGCCCTACCCTTTGCTAGCCCGGCCACACCCTGTGCACACGACCAAATGGTCATGGCCATTAAGGCCGAGCACCTTGAGCACCCCCACCGGCGACATCGTGCCTCAGCAGCCGCCAACTTCCCTCGCCATGTCTAGGAGGTAGCGAACGCCGCACCGCCCCTCTCTGTCCCTTGCTCGAGCCAAGAGCAGTCGTGGACCACCGAGGAGAAACCGCGCCCAGTGCCACCGGACCATGCCGACGCCGCCCGCAGAGCGCGCCCTGTTCCCGCGTGCACAAGCCGCCGCTCGACACCAGCCCGCGCCCACCACTCCGCCTCGACCTGGAGAACACCCCAGACACCCCCGCTCGCCGCCCAAAGCTCCACAGCCACCGCTCGCCGTGGACACAGCCGCCTCTGCCTCTCAGAGCGCCACCTCACCCGACCGCATTGAAGCGCTAGAGCACCGCCAAGGGACCGCCCATCAATCGCCATCCCCATCCATGACGCTAGCTCGCCGTAGCCATGTCGCCACCGTCGACCGCCCATCCCGCTGGGTCTCAGCGTCGAGCCTATAAAAGGAGCCCTCCCCAGCACCAAAGACTCACACCATTCCACTCCCCTCACCTCTATGAACCTCACCCACCTCTCGCCAGAGCAAGTGGAGCAGCAGCTCGCCGGAATTGGAGCTAGAGCCGCCGCCTCTGGAGAAGAAGGGTGCCGTTCATTCCGGCCACCCCAAGCTCCGCCGCGACCATGCCTCGCCTCGCCGTCATCTTCCACTTTGTTTGCCCGCATCGCCGACCCCGCTGGAGCCCTAGTACGCCCCCAGTAGACCCCCACCGAGCCGCTAGGGTTTGAGCTCGCCGGCGACCCATCCGTCGTCGACGACGACCCTCAGCCGTAGATCTAGCTTCTAACGCCGCCCACAATGGCAGACGTCAAGCTTCGCATGTTAAGTGCCGTGACAGCGGACCCCCCACACTGAGCCCTATGCATACAGTATCACTTCAGCGCCAAGATTCAAATTAGGATTTTTCTTTTTAGTTAGAATATAGTTTCTATCCAGTGTTTCAAAATTCAATTCTGTGAGTTTGATGAATCCAAAATTGCATGAAACCAATATTGTCTGAAAGGTATTGAAATGCTCTATCCAAGCCCGTTGGATTTAATTCATTTAGAGTTATAGATTTCTCCTAATAAAAATAAGAAGACAGAAGCTTTTGCAACTTGAAACATTTTTGTAAAATCAACCAAGTTAGCTTTTGAGTTGATTCCAACTCTCAAAAATCACATTTCATCATATCTATCCAAATATGTAATAATATTAAGGTTTACAGACAATGACTTTGGACTAGTATCAAAATAATGCTATATAGGCATTTCTAGTCACTTTAAATCATTAAATAATAAACTTAAACCAAAGTAATAGTAATCCAACCTTTAAATCTCATTCCCACAGGTTAGAATATGTGGTGAGGACATGTGTCCACATGATCCCATATTTTGGTGGTGAATATTAAATTATGGTTAATTTTTCAATGAGTAGAAATTACTTTTCCAAAATAAAAAGGTGGAAACTATTGAATTAAACTTGTGATGTTTTGGATGATAATAGATCATCAATTGTGTGCTTTAGAATACTACTTCACCTAATTTAAGTATTGTTTGGTGATTGTTCCCTCCCTATGTATTTCTAGACGATAGTACCGACCAAGCCTTCGAGGACGAGGAGTTCTACCAAGAAGAATAAGAAGAAAACTTCAACCACTGCACCAACCAAGGCAAGCTATTAGTGGCAAGCTAATCCTTGCAAACATGCTTTAGTAAGCTATTGTAGCAAGCTAGAATAAAACTAGATAGTTTAGTAAAGATGCCTTAAGCATACTTTGATCACACCCCCTTAGTTGACACAAAGTTCTTTAATTAATTTTGAAGTTAACATAAAGAGTATAAAACTTGACCTAATTAGAAACCCTTAGATGTCATTCTACGGCATGAGATTGATCCCACCTTTCCACCTTAGTGAACACTCTTAACCTAGTGTTTTAGAATAAATCAAACTTGATTC